>JAVBHV010000041.1:575000-5375000 GCA_033992175.1 Spiraea crenata | reverse complement strand
TGGAGCCTTTAACACAAAATACCAATTAGATTCGTCAGCTTCTCTGGCATAAAAAACCTTATGTCCTTGAGACGGTAGGATAAAGGGATCTCTCACAAATCTATTTTGCCCTTGGTGTAGGTTGACAAGTGTAAACCTATCCTCGACTTTAACACCATTTCCAGCATTCGCCCAATTGCACTTGAAGACTGGAACATAATACACATGGTAGTCCAGTAGGAGTATGTCAGTCAAAACACCATAATATGTAACCACATCAGCTTTATATGCATTATCTTTTTCACTAGATCTGCACATGCTTGCTGCTTCGACAGATACACCACTGTTTTGGGTTTCCCTCTCAACCTCTTTAGTGTGGAACCGCTGCCCATTGATCATATACCCAGAGTACGACAAAGCATCCAATGTGGGACCATGTGCAATCCATTTTAATATGTCAGAATGGTTTGGATCCATAGAGTCAACTGGAATCTGTTGAAAAACATATTTCAATAGTCAGTTATGCAACATAAGAAGTTCTATTCTGCATACAATCATCTTATAGAAGCCAACAAACCTTCATCCTTATCCATTCTGCAAATGTCTCTGTATGTCTCTTCCAAAGTAGAGTTTCATTTTGTTGAAAACTTCTATTTGACTGCCTTAATTCCTCCAAATGCAACCTATTCAAATCAGTAGTCAATAAGTGATAATCTAATCGTATATGCAGCTGATACTTTCAATTTAATCTATTTTTACTTACCGTAAATGTGGTTCCATAACAGCAGAGTTAAACAGGACAGCACGATGTGCTACTTCTTTATCTTTGTTACTCAGCAAAACTTGCTTTCCCTTAGAAATTGGTCGACCCTCAAGAATAACCTCATTTTCTGATTCTTCATTGTGTTCCTTACTGTGGTGAACTTCAATTGATTGCTGCATAAATTCACTGCACAATTCCACGCACTCTTCTGAAACACGTCGTTCTGCAATGCACCCCTCAGGCAGCGCACGATTCTTGACATATCCTTTGAGTATTCTCATGTGTCTGATACAAAAAAATCAAATATCATGACTTTGACATGCAACAGGTTGCTCAAGTTAAATAATAAACCAAACAACAACAGATGCTATTTACCTCTCAAAAGGATACATCCATCGAAAATGGACTGGTCCACATAATCGTGCTTCTCGTCCTAAATGAACTGTCAAGTGAATCATAATGTCGAAGAACGAAGGTGGGAAGTATCTTTCAAATATACATAAGGTTTCAATCACCCCACTCTCAAGAGCCAGCATTTTTTCTCTATCAATAACACGCTGGCAGAGGTTTTTGAAAAAATAACACATTCGGAATATTGCAGTCCTCACCCCTTTCGGAAGCAGCCCTTTCAATGCTATAGGCAATAATAGTTGCATCAGAACATGGTAGTCATGAGACTTGAGGCCGGTCATCTTGCATTCATCCACTGATATACAGTTCCCAATGTTTGAGCTATAACCATAAGGCAACTTTATGTCAAATAACCGCTTGCAGAATAATCTTTTCTCAGCCTTCGATAATGTATGTGGAGCTGGAGGAAGATACTTTCTTTTTCCTCTATCTTCAGCATACAAGTCTTTCCTAATTCCCATATCTTGTAAATCCAGACGAGCATTAACTCCATCTTTGGATTTCCCACTATGTAATATTGTGCCGATTATGCTTTCAATGACATTTTTCTCTGTGTGCATGACATCCACATTATGACGTAATGGCAAATCCTGTAAAGTGATTGAAAAAGTATCAGAAATATCCAACTGGTTTAATAACTTTTGTATGAAAAAAAGATTGAAAGATAAGAGCACTAACCTGCCAATACGGTAAATCAAAAAAGATTGATCGTTTCTTCCACATTTCTGGTTCATCAGTTCCATTGTCTATCTTTGTTTTACTACTATCACCTTTTCCAAAGTCATTCACAAAATCTTTAAGATAACGTAGAATGCTTCGTCCAGTCATGATTCTAGGAGCTCTTCCATGTTCTTCTTTACCGTCAAACCAAGACTTTTTTTTCCGGAATGAATGGGATGGTGGCAGAAATTTTCTATGGCCCATGTAAGAAAACTTTCTACTAAATTTCAGCCATTTGTGGTGTGTACTTGGGCCACACATAGGGCATGCAGCTTTGCCCTTGGTCTTGCATCCAGCAAGATTTCCATACGCTGGGAAATCATTTACAGTCCACATTAACATTGCTCTCAAATTGAAGGTTGTTTTGCTGAAGGCATCATAGACATTCACTCCAGTATCCCACAACTGTTGTAAATCTTCAATAAGGGGCTGTAAATACACGTCGATGTCATTTCCTGGTTGACTTTTTCCTGGAATGAGTAATGATAGCATAATATGTTCTTTTTTCATGCATAACCATGGAGGCAAATTGTATGTAACAAGTAGCACTGGCCAGCAACTATATGAGGAGCTCAAATTGGAAAAAGGATTGAAGCCATCTGCAGCAAGGCCAAGTCTAAGACTGCGTGGATCAGATGCAAATGATGGCCATTTATCATTGACCATGTCCCACGATACAGAATCCACTGGATGTCGCATCTTCCCGTCATCGCTTTTGTTATTAAAATGCCACCTTAATTCCTCTGCTAATTTTGGAGACCGAAACATCCTTCTAAATCTTGGAATGATAGGAAAATATCTCAAAACCTTAGCAGGCACCCCTTTCTTCGGATTCTTCGTGCGTCGATCAACTTTCCATCTTGAACAACCGCATTTCGGACAACTCTCCAGATCCTGGTACTCCTTTCTAAAGAGACAACAATCATTCTTGCATGCATGTATCTTTTCATATCCAATATCCAACATCTTAAGAAATTTCTTCACTGAGCTGAAGGAATTCGGAAGTACATTTCCTGCTGGCAGCATGGCATGTAGAATCCCTACAAGTTGATCAAAACTTTTATCTGTCCATCCATTTTCTGCTTTCAGTTTGTAGAAGGTCACAATGGCAGATAACTTTGTATATTTGGTGCAACTCGAATATAAAGGAGTTTGTGCCTCTTGTAAGTGTTCACTGAAATCACTGCATTGCCTTTCTTCAATTGCCTGATTGAAGTCTTCATCATGGAAGTTCACTGCTTTGTATAAGTTGTATGCCTCAGATATATCCAAATCTTCTACATTCTCATGCATACTTAGCTGTTCTCCATGATGAAACCAATCTGTGTATGTTGGGTCCATTCCCTGGATCACTAGATGCTCATATATATCATAGCAACACTCATAGCTTAAGTTTTGGCAGTTTTTGCAAGGACATAGAATTTTGTCTGCATCACCTGAATTCTTCTCTGCCATCTTAACAAAATTCCATGCTCCCCGCATATAATCATGAGAGGTTCTATGGATTAACAAAAAAAAAAATGAATCCACTAAGTCTAGTTTAATTTCAGATATTTAACTTAGTCATTATAGGTTCTATTACCTGTTAAGATGAACCCAATCTTTATCTATCGTCATAAGTTCATGAAGCACCAGCCAAGCACTTCAAACCAAAACAAAGCCACTATGAACTAAAACTCAAATAACGCATAGAAATGGCTAACTGCAAAATGTTAAAGAATTTGACCTAGGCAAGCTATGAAATCTTAGAGAAGTATATGACCAAAACATGAACTGTGCGAATCAGAATACTACTCAATGTTTCAGTAAAATATTAGATAGATAATCTCCCTTTTCAGTTGGACACCCTGTTTCAGTCATATATTAGATAGATAATCTCCCTTTTCAGTTGGACACCACTATGAACTTAAAGGAAGTACTATCTCAAGTTTCGAATCAAAATACTACACAAATTAAAAGCTACACAAAACCAGCCATGAACTGAAACCCAAGCATCCTAAATCTCAGGGCAAAATTATCTGCTAAAACCCCCAAGCATCCTTTAACTCAAATAACCCCCAAGCATCCTTTAACTATTTCCCAAATTTACACCATTACAATTTGGGCTTAAACTCAAATAACCCCCAAGGAAAAAAATTATTCGCGTTCAAACTTGCAACAAAATTGGGCAAGTAACGAAGGAAAAAAATCAAACAGAAAACAAACCTCAAGGAAATTGAGTAGAATGAGCGCGAAATATACGAAGGCCCAAACCGTATCTGCTCCGGTATGCCCACGACCTCTGAAAATTCGACTGAAAGGTGAAGGGAAGTGAGACCAAATCGACGAGCGCAGATGCTTCGAGGAACTTGTCGTGCTCGGGGAACCCAAATTACTTCGAAGTTCGGCTTACCCAGAGAGAGTGCTGAGACGAAGGAGGAGTCAATTTCAGAATTTGGGGTTTTGAAGTTGTGTGTTTTGTTCAGTTGAGAGTGAGATCTGTTTTGGAGAGAGAAGTGCGGAGAGTTTTGAGTTTTTCGATGAAGGGGGAAAATAATATTGTATATCCCGCGCGTATTGCCAGCCAAATTTGTATGCAGTATAGCGTTTCTACAGTAACTCCGTGAGTGAGTGAGCGTGTGTTTTCAGTATAGCGTTTTCAAAAGCCCCCTAATAGCATATAGAAAAAAGTGCTATAATTCAATGCTGTTAAAATATGATTTTGGCCTAGTGGATGGTAACAACCTGTAACTTGTCAGTCATGCTAAGATCGAACTCGTGCTGTCTTTACCTTCTGACCAATCACGCTATCCTTACCTTTGAACCAACCCCTTTGGTTCCACTTCTGCAGCAGTATGCAATCTTGGTCCCTCACCTAGATACGGTATCTAGCTCAATTTGTGTTGCATTGTTTTTTATTTCTTCTTCTTGGGACCTGCCCAAACTGCAAGGGAGCCGCTTTGTTCGCTCCAGAAAACTAGTTCCACCATCATGCCCCAGAGGGCCGTTTTGTTCCCCCAAGAAAACTAGTTCCACCATCATGCCCCAGAGGGCCGTACCGTTGGGCTGGTGTGCTAGTTTTCCCTCATGGTTGTGCCAAGGATGTTAGAGATTCGACGGAATACTACCAAGTCAAAAGTAACATTAGTCACTAGAGCTAAGCCACTAGGGTCGCTTTCGTGCCAATCTTGATGGAATTTGCACCGGTGTTTGTTTCTACGCCCGAAAGAGTTGTTTGTCACTAGTGTTAAAAGGGAGCGGCCAAGTGGCAGGCTAGCGTGGAATGTTGTGTTGAATTAGTAAACAGCAGGCCTAGATAGATATATAATAATAGTGCTCCTCGGACGAATTAATGAGGACTCCAGAGAAGACGTACGAGAGAGAAAAACACCAGAGTTCAAACATGGTTGGACCTAGAAGACCGCAGTTTGTGCTCTTTGGTTCCTCCATCGTCCAGTTCAGTTACAACAATGGCGGGTGGGGCTCCATTCTTGCTGACATCTATTCTCGTAAGGTAAATGTTTGATTGATTAGCTTCTTCTCATGGATTAATTGAGGTATATGAAATTCAATTTCCTTTCATTTTCATGATTGTTGATGAAGAATCAATCGGATTCTTATGTTGCTATTTTTCATTTGATCGATTGGTTGGTGTTTGTTAACAATCACATTAGCATATCTAGTCAAAGATGTCAAGTTTGGCGTCCACCATATCAAATATGAGTGTTTACGATAGGTTTGAGGTGCCTGAATAGAATCAGAACGCATTCTTAGAGAAGAACGTTCGTCGGAAACACACTTTACGTCCCTCCCTCTTGTTTCTTGATTGATAATTGCAGTAAAGTTTCACTCATACCGTGAAGTTATTTAATAAACACTTTCATGTCAACAAGTCTACTAGGTTGGCAATCTTGATCTTAATGGTGGGTTCCACATTTTCTGATCTCTCTATGCATTTTTTTTCATCCTTTCATGCATCATCTTGTTATCTAGATTTGGCTTGGTATAATTCACGCATAGATATGAACCTCAAAAGATGTTGCCGGATTTTGTGCAGGCATGATCATAGTTAATTGTTGTGATTAGTGCATAATTACTGATTATTCAAGCAAAGGAAAAGTTACTTTAATGAAGGCTGATGTAGATTAATTGGGATTTTGGGATATAGACAAAGTCATTTGACAGAAAAGAAAGAGAAAGAAGCTGGTATGTTACTATCAGTTCAATTAGAGAAAGCAATGTTTGGACCACCATTAGTATTAATAGTAGAGATATCTCTCTTTTAAAAAGTAGTGCCTAACAAGTAGTAAAGAATCAAATATTCGGGTGAATGATGGGACGAAAATTGGCATTATCTGAGAGTTTTTTCCATCAGTAAGTAACTGTAATGCATCACAGATGGTTTTACATCACAAGAACCACATTCGTGTATAAAAGAAGAATATGCAAGATTTGGCTCTTCATAGGTTAGTGTTTCAAAAGTTCTGTATTTCCATCCTCAAAGTGTGAGTCCAGTATAGATACGGTTTATTGATGCCAGTATGTCCTACATTAGATATCCGAAAGCCTATTGATAAAAAATAAAAATAAAAGATAACCGAAAGCCAAACTGTGTAGATTGTTGTCAGTATATTTTCCTGTCATAAATTTCTATGTCAATGGCATCACTGATGTTGATCTTTTTGGGTATAGGCGGATATACTGTTGCGAGGATACGCTGGTTGGAACTCAAGGCGTGCTCTGCAGGTTTTGGAGCAAGTTTTTCCAAAGGTAATCGTATACAGAGTTTTATTCAGGACATTGCATTCGAGAGATCTAATGAATTACTACTATTTCAATGTTTGTGTCAAATGCATTGTCCCTCAGTTACTGAATTTAGACTCAGGTTCAAGAACATTTAACAGATTATAGACGCAGCGCCTGAAAATGAATACAACATACTTCTTAATACATGCAGTTTCGTTTGATACTGATGTACATTTTGTAATTGTATGTTACATAGGATGCTGAAACTCAGCCAGCTTTGGTAATAGTCTACTTCGGAGGTAATGATTCGATGCTTCCTCATCCATCAGGCTTAGGCGCACATGTGCCGCTTCTTGAATATGTCGAAAACATGAGGAAGATTGGTAAATACTTAAAGGTAATTATGTGTCATCGCATCATGCTCATTGTAAAGTTTCTTAGTCTGTAATGCATATTCTAACAGACGCATTTATTTACCAGAGCCTTTCAGAAAGCATCCGGATTATCTTTCTTACTTCTCCGCCTGTCAACGAGGAACAAATTCATTATATTCTTAGGTGCTTATGGTGAACATGTTGTGTTTGTTTCTTCGTTTCGTATTTCTGTGAGTTCTAAGAGCCGTTTTTTGTCTTTTTAAACCAAAACCAGTGACAAAATTCCAAACCGGACTAGGACAAACGAGTCCTGCAGGATATATTCAGATGCTTGTTTAGAGGTGTGCCGAGAGCTAGATGTCAAGGCCATTGATCTATGGACTTCTATTCAGAAAGGAAAGGACTGGTCTACTACTTGCTTTACGTATGTGATCAAATTTCATATTCTAGTTTCAATGATCACTCCACTTGATTAAATTTTAGTCATTCGATTTACCACTAGTTCTGGTATCATGCTATAATTGTCCAGGGACGGAATCCACTTCACGCCTGAAGCGAGTAAGATTGTGGTGGAGGAGATACTGAAGGTGCTTAGAGAAGCAGACTGGGAACCCAGCCTACACTGGAGGTCTCTGCCAACGGAATATGCAGAGGACTCGCCATATGATCCACTAAATGCCCATGGAACAACTATCAATGTCGCTGATCTCAGCGTTGTGGAGACCTACAAGCAATGGGGACTTAGCGATGAGAATTGAGACAATGCATGTTCGCATTTGATTCATTTTGCAGAAAATTGTTGCATCAGTGTTTAATAAAGGAAGCTGATTTTGACACACATTTTTCACATTTAGCACTCTCTTTTAATCTTGGTTGTTGGATTGAATGATTAAAGCAGAATCAACATGTATGACTAAAGAAGGGGTGTGCTAGAGGTGAAAAGAGTATGTGAAAATCATTTCCCTTAATAAATAAACCTCTCGATCATTGCCCTTTCTTTAAAGTCGAAATCCACGGCTTCTTCTAGTTTCAATAACGGAGAGCACTTATCCTCGCATTCGAAATAAAATGAACAGTTGTATACTTTTGTGCCAAAGAACTGAATAACCTTTCTTCTAACAGTAAAGGAAACAACGCAGAGTTCTTGTCCTGATATAATTTTGTGCCAAAGAACTGAATAACCTTTTTTCTAACAGTAAAGGAAACAACTCAGAGCTCTTGTCCTGATTACAAATGCCATTTTAAGCCGTCATCAATACTACATAGTATACCCCTAGTGCAAACAGTTCAAGATTCTTGACCCTAGATCTGTTGATGTCGGGTCCAGTGCAGTAACAATTGGGTTCAAATGTTTTTCTCTTCAAGAAACCATAACTTTAAATGAAGTTTTGAGGAACTCCTTTGTAACGGTAAACAAAATTTTGAACTTAAATAGTATAAAGCCATACAAGTGCACAAGTATGAAACTAGAAAGGCAGTTTATACAATAAATTTGTTTCCAGCGGTTATGTTACATCAAGTGTAGTTCTAAGCATCCAAGTCTCAACGTGTGCAGAAGACTGCGCAATTACAAGCCCAAACCAATTTATAACATTACAAGTCAAATGAAGGAATAATACATACAAAAGGGGGAAGGGGAGAACAAACAGTTGCGGTGGCAGCAGCACTGAACATGCCACTCCCCCTGCACTAACACCACAATGCAAAACTCCGATGACATCGGCCGACTCCATTAGAAACTTTCAATATAGATCAAAACTAGGCCATATCCATCCGAGTGTAAAAACCACTTCCAACAAGAGATGATAAAAACCGGGAATTCTAACAGCTCCAGGTGGGTGCATGCTGTTCTAGGCAAAACATAAACTAAGAAGAAAGTTGGAATCTGCCACTAGGTTTTTTCCTTCTCCATCCCTGTAATCACATCACACAAAAAAATCGTTACTTTAAAAAGCACAAAGAAAAAGGCATAGAGAACCAGGAAGGACAGACAGGTTTGAAAACGTACAAAGGCAGCATAGTACACAAACGTCAGTCCAGCTAGGGCAATGAATGCAATTTGAAACACATTGTACCTGTAATACAAATACCAAAAGGTATTAGAAAAACAGTAGAAAGTAGATATATGTCTAAGAAGAATGAATGGGTGCAAAGAATACCACTCACTTATACAGATATCTAATTCCGCGAAGAGACTGCAATGTGTGACCAAATATTTCTTGTGCTGCAGTTGCTTGAGCATAGTATGCAAATGCAGTGGAGCAGAACTGAATCACACTGAAACAGTTGAACAAACCAAATATTACAATTAAAATTGGAAATTCTATTAAATCTTCAGACATCAAAAGTACCATGACCATAGCCTTTTCATCTAGTATGTAAATGAGAAGCGCAAAAACACTAACCTGATAGAGGAAAGGAGAATAAGCCCCACGTTAAACAAAAACGAATTCATGAGAGTGGCTCCCCACCTGAAACAAGATAAAACTGTGAGTAGCCAAGCCTTTTTGGTGAAGAAACAGTGAGAGGTATATACAAGCATTATTTAAGTAAATAACGCATAAAATAGAAACATCATTACTTCATGGGGTGAATTGTGATGAAAACTAATTTCAGCCCAAGCATCATCGCCCCAGCAATGACAGCAAGCAGGAGGTAGAAGCAGAAGAATGCAAACGCAACAGTGCCTAAAAGACCTGGTGATCAAGAAAAACATATGAAATTTTATCCAATCAGGAGTTAACTATGAAACACAGAGGCAAGAGAAATTCTTAAATTACCCCATATGTCATCCAGCTTGATGAAAACCTCATTCAGGAAAGGAGAAAGTGGAGGGCTAATTAATAGATATATCACGATATGAGCAATCCAAGCCACCGAAACAATCAATCTGAGAAACACAGAAAAAAAAAAGTTTCTGTCAGAATAAACCATCTGACGATTATAACACACATATTTAGAAGGTATTACAGTACTATTTGGACAACATCTAACTCACCCTAGAATTCCCAATACAAGCTTAGCCAGATATCCAAGAACTGTCATAGCCCAAGAGGTCTCAGCCTGAATTGAAGCAGTAAGATTAGAATAGAAGAAAGAAACAGCTTGACATACGTATATACATTGGAAAGCCAACAAGTCGCAAGTGTAATGCTCATTACCTTCTCTCCTTGAGGATACACCTCTTCGAGAAGTTTTACATCTTCTTCTAATTGAAGCAACTCCTGCAGCACGCAAATACTATTTCAAATGAGAACATGAATCCATTTAACAAAAAAGCTGATGTGAAACAAAACTTTATACTTAGTGCAAAAGGTCAGGATATACTTTCTCTACAGACTTCACATTTTTACGCCATTTTCTACCCTTAGAACCACTTCGTTCTTCTTGATGCAGTGCATCGGCAGCTTTCTTCAACTCTTTGGCTTTCTTACCCAGTTCAGTCGCTTCCTAGAGTATAACAAGAGAAAATGCCCATAAGCAATCACAACAATCTTCATCGCCATGGCCTTCACGCACAATTGTAATAAGGCAGTACCTTGATATACTGTGAACGAGTAATAACAGCCTTTGGACGCCGGATGAATGAAAAAATGAGTCCCAGAGGTAGACAAGCAATGCCAACACCACCGAATATCTGAATGATATACAAGGATCATGATTTCTAACCATAAGAGAGTAGGATAGTGAAATACAATGCCTACAGAATATCTTTGCCAACTAGAGTTAAGACATCTAAAGTGTATATAAAAACACATGGTCTTCCTAGAGGAAATAATAGTCTAACAACTCCTGAGACTTCCATAGCTAGGTTATAACATAGAATCATCAAAGTAACTGAGCTCTCCTATACATGTACTTGGCAGTCAGCAATCATAATTATCAAATAATGGTAAATATTGGCAATCATAATTTTCAGATATGTGAAGATATCAGGGAATGAACTTACGGTAAACAGCACGGATCCAACAATGGTAGCAAGAGCAACTACGTATTCTGGAAACGTAGTGCGCATCGTCCATGTTTTCTCTGAAGCAGCACTTGCAGAATATGCAGAGCACTGTGACAAACAAAGTACCAAAATGAGCAATAGGGCACATAAGTTTATTATCAGAAAGACAACCGAATACATATCCAAACCTGATGCAAGCCGCTTATACATTCGTTACTGCTAGAAAAGTCCCACGAACTAGGAAACGAGGCCGTGGACGAAGAGAGATGCCTAACAGTAAAGTCCACTTTCCCAATTAGCCCTGGTACACCATCAAAAACGGTACACAAATGACACACCAGCCATAATGTACTTAACAAAAACATCACAATTAAACAAAAGCACAAACTTTACAGGCTCATATGGCAAGGCAAGTCCAGAGAACTAACCGTATAAGATTCCGAGCACGAGAGCGCAGACAATGGCCGTCACCACCACCCAAATCAACGCGCTTTTAATCCGTTTTCCAATACTCCTGAACACAAAATGAAAATCCCAATTCACAAATCAACAAAAAAACCCAAAATGTGCATTTGCAATCGGATAATCTCCAATCAAAATCAAAAACCCTAGAATCGCGTACTTGTCCTGGTCGCCTTCGTAGTAGAACATAGCGAATGGGATGACGAAGAAGACGAGCACGGCGTCGAGGATGTAGATAGCCAACCAAAGATCCTTCATCGGAAGAGTGAGGTTGCAGGCGCCGTTGTAAATTGCGTGGCGGCAGGCCTGGCGGTTGGCGACGTCGGCGGGGAGCATGAGGATAGAGATGGCAGCGACGGAGAGGCCGAAAACGACGACGAATTTGGGGAAGTAGGCCTGGTTCTTGTCGTCGGGGTGCTGGTAGTTGACGAGGAGGTAGACATTGAAGACGAAGACGATGACGCAGAGGATGATGGCGACGATGACGAGCGCGAGGTTGAAATCGCCCATCGCGGCGGTGTCCGCGGCGGCTGCAGCGACGAGCGATTCGGATCGAATCGGACAGGAGATCGGAAATTAGGAATCTCGGGTTTGGGGATTGGGATCGGCGGTCGCCGTTTCGTTGCGGATCTGTTGCCGGCCGTTTGAAGGGAGAAAGAGGAAAGGGGGAGGGGTTTGTTCCGGTGAGGTGGTTTGTTGGGGAGGGAGAGTAGGACCTTTGGTTTTTTTTTTTAATGTTTGAGGACTGACATTACGATTTTGGTCTTCAGGGGTTGGTTATTTTACGTGGGGATAAAGGGCGGGAGGGCTGGTGGGTTGGGGGTATTTATGTAAAATGAGGATGCTGTTCATTACATAGGTTTCAACAGGCTGTCAAAGTCGAGACGCGGCCGGTTCGATACATCATCATACATGCAAGAGCTGCTCGTAAGCTCCGAGGCGTAGAAAGCGTGTGACTTTCCTTGGATTGAGAGAATTTGCACCCAGGTAGGCGTCTTTTGCCTGTATGAATGATATATGATTAGATATTAAATGGACTGTTTATATCTTTTTCAAAGTTATATACTTAAATGATTTTTTATTTGATTAATTTTTCGTACGAATAATCTTGACAAGATAATGAATAAATTAAACGGTTCCAATCATAACACGACTCGGCAAGAAAGTCGAAAAATTAAATCAAAGCATCCCGGGTTACTATA
Source organism: Spiraea crenata (assembly GCA_033992175.1). Classification (NCBI taxonomy): domain Eukaryota; kingdom Viridiplantae; phylum Streptophyta; class Magnoliopsida; order Rosales; family Rosaceae; genus Spiraea; species Spiraea crenata. The sequence continues at coordinate 5,362,412 of JAVBHV010000041.1, read as the reverse complement.
GCTATAGTAGCATCGCAGGCGTAGGCGTAGGCAAATGTATGGTGACATCATGCTGAGCTGCCGTCCCCTTTGGCTGTCTGTAGGCGACACCTGCCTTCTCCTCTGCCTACCGAACACTATTCATCCATTTTGGGTAGGCAATTTGTCATGGGTGGAGATTGTTTTTGTGTTTGGCAGGCAAAAAAGACCCCATATGCTTACCAATAGCCTATCCGGGTGGAAATGCTATAAAAGTGGGACCATCATTATTTTTCCGCTAAGCGAGTTCAAATTAGGACAATACGCATCATAATTTTCTAATTAGATTGATTATGATCTTTGGTAATTTGAGATATCATTCGGTAGTTCGATTATGATTTATGAGATTTGGATTAATTGTTCGTTGTGACAATCTTTGTTTACATGTGCGATTAATTTCCTTGCTTTTCTTTTTCCATAGCATTACACCCAGTTGGGCATCGGCCGAGGCTGACTCCTCCCCCGAAATTATCACGTGGACCTGATTCAGTGCCGGCGGCACTACCTTGGAAAATCGTAATCTGCAAAAAGGTCCTCCGTATCCCATACCCGCCAACTCGGGTCGGGTCGGATCAGAATCACCACCAAGTCCGAGTCAGTTTGGGCCCAAACCAGGCCAAAATGGATCCCAACCCCCAATTGGACCGCAAGCGAGAGCCAGCAGCGAGAAGGATAGCAGCGGCGGCTGGCACGTGCTCCATCCATGATCAGAGAGGAATGCCGGGGAATGAACGTTGGATGGAGGACCACATCGGGAACCGACCCCCAAACCTCCAACGCCGAACACGGATTGGATCAAAGGCGCGGGGCTAGAGAGATGACGGCGCCGGATCAGGAAGAAACAGCAAAGAGGACGATATTCAAACATACGATGGCGCGGGCGAGATCAGGGCCCCCCAAGGTCCCATAGAGCAAAAGATCGAATCCGCTTAGAAGGAATCACTCGCCGCGAGAGGTGATTCACATATGACTTCAATACGGTTAAAAGTAAAATCGCCCAGCTTAAACACAATTGTTGTAAATTAAAGTCCAACAAAGACCGAAATGGTCTATACATCAAATAAAAAGTAAAGACTCACAAATTTATTAAATTATTTATGATACATACAAGGATAATGGTAAAGATAATACATAAGACTATCAACATAACATGAGTAATATGAAATATCATGCCCATTTCTTAATATTATCACAATAATAATTCTAATTTTCTGGATTTTTTTTTTGTAATAGAGAGGAATACGACTTTATAATAATCATATTTTTCATCACACTAAACAAAGGATTACAAAGAAATAAAAGAGACAATACAACCTTAAGGGACTTAGTTAAAAACCATGCAAAGAAATACGAGAGAAAATACAACATTAAGGGACTTGGAAAATAACAAAAGCAGTTAAATAACAAGTACCATCGGACTGAGAAACATATCTAAATTCTAAACTACCTGCTCGTCTTGCCAGATCGTGGGCCACCTTGTTTGGCATGACATGGAATTTCTCCTCGTGACCATTTCAGTTTCTCCTCCTTTGATTTATGTGCACATGTCTTCGGTGATTACCGATTCTTTCCTCCAGCTGAGGGAATATCTTAAGAACCATCTTGTACATGGTTCTGTAATACCATTTACTCCATCTCTTGCAGAACACAAGTGAACACACAGCAACTCCAAAGCCAAATGCAAAACCAATTTCGACAATGATAAGATCCCAATCAATCTCATGATGTCCAGAATTTGCAAGGCTTCGGTTTGGTGTTGGCGGTGACGCTCCTTCTATGCCATCCTTTGTCAAGGGAGGCCCCCATAATCCTTTGTTACCAAGAAATGAGGATTTTGGAAATGTTGAGAACTGGGTACTGGTTGGGATCCTGCCAACCAGTTGGTTATTTGAGAGATTCAAGAATGAAAGGAAGTTAAGCTTTGCAAGATCTGCTGGAATTTGCCCTCTTAGCTTGTTCTGTGACAGGTCTAAAGACTCGAGTTTCCGCAAGTTACCTAAGGATGATGGTATTTCACCTGTGAAAGCATTACTGGACAAGTTGAGGATATACAATGATTTCAACTCTCCAAAATCCTTAGGTATTGATCCGCTGAACTTGTTACTGGAGAAGTCAATTAAGGTGAAGGCGGTCGTAATTTTTACCAAGTTCCATCTCTAATCCTTTTCCAATGACTGTTATTGCAGCGTAGTAATCATAATCAGCGCTTTCATAATATGATCTGGCATAAAAGTGGTTAGAAAAATTCTAGGACTCCGGGCTTGGATAGGGAATCATCTGCGTTAGCCATCATTGCATCCCAAGTTGTGAAAGACCTTCCCAGTATTTCACCACTGAAACTGTTGTGAGATAAGTCTATGATTTGAAGCTTTGGCCAGCTGCCATTGGCCTTTGAACATCCAATGCCACCATACAATTTGTTGGACCGCAAAGCAAGGACACGCAAGGTGGATATGTTCTTCAGAAAGCACGGAAAAGTATCAACCATGTGATTGTTTCCAAGGTTTAGAATCTCTAGTTCTGTGCAGTTGGCTAGAGATTTTGGAAACTGACCTTCCATCTGATTTCTACCAAGGTCTAAAATCCGTAAACTACATAATTCATTGAAACTATTAGAAATAGCTCCACTTAGCTTGTTATTACCCAAAATAAGTGTTTCCAGACTTTTCATTGCAAGTAAGCATTCGGGAACGATGCCACTTAGTGAATTATTGGACATATCAACATGCTCAAATTGTCCATTGCATATCGATACTGGAATAGCACCATGCAAGTTATTGCTTGCAAGAGAGAAGAACGTGGTGTGAGGAAGTAACGTGGTGTGAGTAAGTAAATCACCAATGTCAGTTGGTAGACTAGAGCTGAAGGCGTTATGGGAGAAATCCACATAACTGGGTTTTATGCTGGAAAGAAGGAAAACCGGGATTTGTCCCTGAAGGTGGTTGGAATGAAGGTCAAGTTTGAGTCTTGAACCCTCTGGTTTGAATACTGCAGTCCTACCCAGGTCTTCGAAGGAAATATAGTCACTTTTGGATACTGCAGACTTATTCGGCAATGGGTGTTCTAGAGTTACAAAGGAGTTGCAAGAAAGATTTAGATCAGAAAGAGGAAACCCCCATATCCAATTGGGTATCATGCCTTGAATCTGGTTTGCTGAAAGATCCAACTCATCTAAGGAGGTGTGATTCCTAAAGAAGTCAGGGAATGTCCTTAGTTTGTTAGAAGCGAATCTCAAAGACATGATTTGAGGAAATGAGGAATATGAGGAAGTGGTACCATTATAGAAACCCAGCAAGCTATTGTACGAAAGATCAATGGCTGAAAGATTGCTCAGCTGTTGAGGACCATTAAAGGGAAAGCCACTGAAATGGTTTGAAGAAAGATCAAGTGTTTCAAGCCCTCGAAAACTATATATGGACACAGGTACTACTCCTTCCAAGTCATTGAAACTTAGATCAATGGTAGCTAAGTAGGAGGAAACATTAGAGAATTCATGGAGTTGACCAGAGAATTGATTGTGGGAAAGTATTAGTTCCTCTAACAAGGGTGGAGAAAAGATAGATGATGGAATAACCCCATTGAGTAAGTTCGAGTCCAATGCGATACTTTGCAGGCTCACAAGGTTTTCCCACTCAATAGAATCAATCGAACCACTGAACTTATTCGATGACAGGTGTAAATGAACCAACTTTGTTAAGTTCTGTATCGAATTTGGGATTGGTCCAGTGAAATTGCAACCAGTAAGATCTATCAAGGACAACATTCTGAGATTACCAATAGAATCTGGCAAGAAACCATGCAGTTGTGGATTATCGGAAAGGTCAATAGTTTGTAGAGTAGGTACCTGGAAAATGTCTATGGGAATGTTCCTGGATCATGCAAGAACGAAGACTCAAGGAAGTCAAGTTTGACAAGTTGGCAAAGACTCCTGGAACTGGAACAGGAAGTTTGTTGTTGTCATCCAATCGAATCACAGATAATGATTGAAGCTTAGCGAGGGATGGATCTATAGGACCTGAAAGATTGCAAGACGACAAGCTCAACACCTGCAGCCTTGGAAGTGAAGATGATATGGACTGGCACCAGTGAGTATCCAATGCTGACATAGCTACACCATCAAGATACAACTCTGTAAGCTCTGTGAGGCTCTGGACTATTGTGCTCAAATTCGGGTTGTAGAGGTATTTTTTGGTCAATGGGTCGTAGGAATTTTTCGTCTATCTTCAAAGATCAAGGATAACCAACTTTGTTAAGTGTGCTATCTCAATTGGAACCTGCCCTGAATAACAACTACCAGATAAATTTAGGTACCTCAAGTTCGTCAGCTTTCCAACTGCAGAAGGAATTTGAGATTCGTTGCCTACTAGACAGTTATCGGACATGTTGAGGCTTTGAAGGTGCTGAAGGTCGAAGAGGCTGCTTGAATTGTCGATTGGACTTGCGATGAAATCACCGCTGATGTCAAGACCGATGACATGTCCATCAGTATTGCAACTAACACCGACCCAAGAACAGCAGGCGGTGCTTGAATTCCAGGATAGAACCTTGGGGCTAACATCTCCATTAGAAACGCTTTTCTTTTTTATTTGGAGCAATGCTGATAGATCATCTTCATGACACTGGCTTTGAGCTGGGACATTGGCATGAACAACAAGACAGAAGTGCAATAAGAACATGAAGAAATGGAGCAAACTCTTCATTTTGGATGAAGTTAATGAGTGTGGAGTGCTGAGTTAAATCTGAGGGAATCAGAATTTGCTTAAGCGTGATCATCAAGAAAATCATATTTATAGTTTGCTTGACTTCGAAGTCTTCTCGCAGGAAAAATGAGACTGAAGGAAAAGTGTGGTGTGGCTGCAAGGAAAGTCTGCAAGCAGAAGACAAGGGCTTAAGAACCAATAACCACTATGAATCCTATGAGATCTGATCTCTAAAGATAGAAATTTTGTAGCAAATCCGTTATTCGCTGTTGGGACCATCGACTCTGTGGTTGCCTTGATAACAAACTGACTTTGAAGTCTTGCTTCCTCATCTTTGCAATGTGGGACTAATGCTGCTTTCCCAATAGTATTGACTGACTTACGAAAGGTGTCGGAAAAAAATGACAGGGGAAGATAGGTAGAATTTGCATTTATGTGCCCTGCAGGGTGAACTAACCTGACAAAATACTTCCACTGCTGATAGTTTTCCTAATTTTCGTTGGTTTCTGGGGGGCTGGGAGTCAATACATGTGAAAGTTCAACCTAAGTGAACTTGTGACTGGTTCAATATGACATCTGTTTCTTTCCCCTCCATTCGTAGCGCTCACATACAGGTATTTTATTACCTTAAACCATAACCGAGTTTAGCTAAAAATAGTTGATACGGAGGAGTTAGTGATTATGGAGGGTCGTTTGGTTCTTTTTGTTAGTGTCGTTAATGAGTAGTTTGCAGAAGTTTTGCTGACTAATTGCTGAAAAGTGTGATGTTAATTAAGTTACAAATTACTATAAATGCATTTTACAAAGTACTCTTCTTTTTAGGCCTTGAAATCCATCTTGCATGAAACACGAAGCATTTGCATCCGCGAATGGAATCAATGTTGCATACAAGAGCTGCGCCTACATGTTTGCATTGCGCTCCCAATCAAAAAGCCATTGATCATTCATCGCCTTCTTATATCTGGAGGCGAGTGCGAATTGTGTACCATCCTTTCTTACATATGGTGACAACCTTCTCTCTTTTTTTTTTTTTCTTCCGTTTTGACAAAGATCGTTTTCATTTTCTCGGTTAGTTTAGCTAAAAATAGTTGATACGGGGGAGTTAGTGATTATAGAGGGTCGGTTCTTTTTGTTAGTGTCGTTAATGAGTAGTTTGCATAAGTTTTGCTGACTAGTTGCTGCAAAGTGGGTAACATAATTAAGTTACAAGCTACAATGACTCTTCTTTTTAGGCTTTGAAGTTGTATTAATTTTTCCTTTCAGATCAAATCGAAAGTTGGAAATTGATTTTAGCAAATTTAGTTCCCCTTCCTCCATTGCATGCTTTTGCCTTTGGATCCTTGAAGTATATGAAAATAACATAACTTTCATATGTTGAGCAAAATGAAGAAAGTTTGATGTTTGAGCAGGGGCATTCCAATTTCATGATTGCGTCAGATTTATCATTTTGATTTTGATTAGAAATCGATCAAACTTTAGGTCCTTATACATCTTTAAAATTCATAAACAGGATAAGATCAATAATGCAACCAATCAAGAACAAGAATTCCATGTGAACCACATAACATTTTGACGTGGACTGTCCCCAATTTTTTTTTTATCAATCAAAGTCAAACGATTGATTAGTTGTCATTGTTTTGTTATATATCCCATTGATAAACTTGCATTGTGCTGGAAAGAAAAAACTCAAACTGAAATATACACGTAAAATATTATCTGTTTACAAATTATAATTTGTGGGGATCAATGAAGGATTAATTTGAAATTTCAATCCATGACCTCCTCAAACAAAAAACTCTAATATTGTGCTAGACATATGCACAGGACAAAAAAGCTTAAAAATCGTTACACATTAGGCCATTCAAAAAGAACACAACATCATGTCTGAATTCAGTTTCTTTCTTGTCTTCCAAGTCGCTAGATTATGAGGTTTGTTCGGATTCAAACATACGACAGAGCGGGCGAGATCAGGGCCCGCCAAGGTCCCATGGAGCAAAAGATCGAATCCGCTTAGAAGGAATCAATCACAGCGAGAGGAGATTCACATATGACTTCAATACGGTTAAAAAATGGCCCAGCTAAACACAATTGTTGCAAATTAAAGTCGAACAAAGACCGAACTGGTCTATACATCAGATAAAAATTAAAGACTCACAAATTTATAAATTTTGGTTTTTTTTGGTCAAGATTTATTAAATTATGGGGCTGTTATTTCCACTTATCAAGTCTCTTTCCCCACCCCCCATTTTAAAATTAATTCTAATTAAAAATCTATTATTATGTAAAATTACTAAAAGGTATTTATAAAAATAATACAAAAAGGTATGAACATTATCATAAACAATATGAAATATCATGCACAAAAATAAGAGACATAATACAACCTTAAGGAGCTTAGTTAAAAACCACGCAAAGAAATATGAGAGAAAATTCAACATTAAGGGACTAAGAAAATAACAAAAGCAGTTAAATAACAAATACCCACGGAATAAGAAACATATCTAAACTACCTGCTCGTCTTGCTAGATCGTGAGCCACCTTGTTTAGCATAACATGGAGTTGCTCCTCGTGACCATTTCAGTTTCTCCTCCCTTGATTTATGTGCACATGTCTTCGGTGATTACCGATTCTTTCCTCCAGCTGAGGGAATATCTTAAGAACCATCTTGTACATGGTTCTGTAATACCATTTACTCCATCTCTTGCAGAACACAAGTGAACACACAGCAACTCCAAAGCCAAATGCAAAACCAATTTCGACAATGATAAGATCCCAATCAATCTCATGATGTCCAGAATTTGCAAGGCTTCGGTTTGGTGTTGGCGGTGACGCTCCTTCTATGCGATACTCTGTCAAGGGAGGCCCCCATAATTCTTTGTTACCAAGAAATGAGGAATTTGGAAATGTTGCGAACTGACCACTGGTTGGGATCCTGCCAACCAGTTGGTTATTTGAGAGATTCAAGAATGAAAGGAAGTTAAGCTTTGCAAGATCTGCTGGAATTTGCCCTCTTAGCTTGTTCTGTGACAGGTCTAAAGACTCGAGTTTCCGCAAGTTACCGAAGGATGATGGTATTTCACCTGTGAAAGCATTACTGGACAAGTTGAGGATATACAATGATTTCAACTCTCCAAAATCCTCAGGTATCGATCCGTTGAACTTGTTATCGGAGAAGTCAATTAAGGTGAAGACGGTCAAAATTTTTACCAGTTCCATCTTTAATCCTTTTCCAATGACTGTTATTGCAGCGTAGTAATCAAAATCAACGCTGTCAGTATTTCTGATATATGTTCCTACGACACCAGAGCGGTGGTTGGGAAAATCTAGGACTCTGGCCGTGGGTAGGGAATCATCTGCGTTAGCCGTCATTGCATGCCAAGTTGTGAAAGACCTTCCCAGTAATTCACCACTGAAACTGTTGTGAGCTAAGTCTATGATTTGAAGCTTTGGCCAGCTGCCATTGGTCGTTGAACATCCAATGCCACCATACAATTTGTTGGACCGCAAAGCAAGGACACGCAAGTTGGATATGTTCTTCAGAAAGCACGGAAAAATATCAATCATGTGATTGTTTCCAAGGTTTAGAATCTCTAGTTCTGTGCAGTTGGCTAGAGTTTCTGGAAACTGACCTTCAATCTGATTTCTACCAAGGTCTAAAATTCGTAAACTACAGATTGCACTGAAACTATTAGAAATAGCTCCACTTAGGTTGTTATTCCCCAAAATAAGTGTTCTCAGATCTTCCATTGCAAGTAAGCATTCGGGAACGATGCCACTTAGCGAATTATTGGACATATCAAGATGCTCAAATATTCCCTTGCATATCGATACTGGAATAGCACCACGCAAGTTATTGCTTGCAAGAGAGAAGAACCTGGTGTAAGGAAGTAAATCACCAATGTCAGTTGGTAGACTAGAGCTGTAGTTGTTTTGGGAGTAATCCAGATAATTGGGTTCTGTGCTGGAAAGAAGGAAAACCGGGATTTGTCCCTGAAGTTGGTTGGAATGAAGGTCAAGTTTGAATCCTGTACCCCTCACGAATGAGCCTGGTTTGAATGATGCAGACCTATTCAGCGCTTGGTATGTACTGGAGTCATTTTTTTTTAATACTGCAGACCTTTCCAGCAATGGGCCTTCTAGAGTTACGAAGGAGTTGCAAGAAAGATTTAGATCAGAAAGAGGAAGCCCCCATATCCAATTGGGTATCATGCCTTGAATCTGGTTTGCTGAAAGATCCAACTCATATAATGAGGTGTGATTTCTAAAGAAGTCTGGGAATGTCCTTAGTTTGTTAGAAGCGAATCTCAGAGACATGATTTGAGGAAATGAGGAATATGAGGAAGTGGTACCATTATAGAAACCCAGCAAGCTATTGTACGAAAGATCAATGGCCGATAAATTACTCGGCCGTTGAGGACCATTGGACGGAAAGCCAGTGAAATTGTTTGAAGAAAGATCAAGTGCTTCAAGCCCTCGAAAACTATATATGGACACAGGTACTACTCCTTCCAAGTCATTGAAACTTAGATCAATGGTAGCTAAGTAGGAGGAAACATTAGAGAATTCATGGAGTTGACCTGAGAATTGATTGTGGGAAAGTAGTAGTTCCTCTAACAGGGGTGGAGAAAAGATAGATGATGGAATAGTCCCACTGAGTAAGTTCGAGTCCAATGCGACACTTAGCAGACTCACAAGGTTTTCCCACTCAATAGAATCAATCGAACCACTGAACTTATTCGATGACAGGTGTAAATGAATCAACTTTGTTAAGTTCTGTATCGAATTTGGGATTGGTCCAGTGAAACTGCAACCAGTAAGATTTATCAAGGACAACATTCTGAGATTACCAATAGAATCTGGCAAGGAACCATGCAGTTGTGGATTATCGGAAAGGTCAATAGTTTGTAGAGTAGGTACCTGGAAAATGTCTATGGGAAATGTTGTTTCCTGCCCTGAATAACAACTACCAGATAAATTTAGGTACCTCAAGTTCGTCAGCTTTCCAATTGCAGAAGGAATTTGAGAGTAGTTGCCTACTCGACAGTTATCGGACATGTCGAGGCTTTGAAGGTGCTGAAGGTCAAAGAGACTGCTTGAATTGTCGATTTGACTTGCATTGAAATCACCGCTGATGTCAAGACCGATGACATGTCCATCAGTACTGCAACTAACACCGACCCAAGAACAGCAGGCGGTGCTTGAATTCCATGATAGAACCTTGGGGCTATCAGGAAGGCTTTTCTTTTTTATTTGGAGCAATGCTGATAGGTCATCTTCATGGCACTGGCTTTGAGCTGGGACATTGGCATGAACAATAAGACAGAAGTGCAATAAGAACATGAAGAAATGGAGCAAACTCTTCATTTTGGATGAAGTTAATGAGTGTGGAGTGCTGAGTTAAATCTGAGGGAATCAGAATTTGCTTAAGCATAAAATCATATTTATGATTTGCTTGACTTCGAAGTCTTCTCGCAGGAAAAATGGGACTGGAGGAAAAGTGTGGTGTGGCTGCAAGGAAAGTCTGCAAGCAGAAGACAAAAGACTTAAGAACCAATAACCACCATGAATCCTATGAGATCTGATCTCTAAAGAAAATAATTTTGTAGCAAATCCGTTATTCGCTGTTGGGACCATCGACTCTGTTGTTGCCTTGATAACAAACTGACTTTGAAGTCTTGCTTCCTCATCTTTGCAATGTGGGACTAATGCTGCTTTCTCAAAAGTATTGACTGACTTACGAAAGGGGTCCGAAAAGAATGACAGGGGAAGATAGGTAGAATTTGCATTGCCGTGCACTGCAGGGTGAGCTAACCTGACAAAAGACTTCCACTGCTCATCGTTTTCCTCATTTTCTTGGTTTCTGCTTAATCTAGTCCTGCAGAAAGTTAAATCAGATGGGAGTACTGACTGCCAGACATCGGTTTCTTCCCACGCCATTCGTAGCTGTTGCTAACATACTTATATTACCTTAAACCATAACCGAGTTTAGCTAAAAATAGTTGATACGGAGGAGTTAGTGATTATGGATGGTCCGTTGGTTCTTTTTGTTAGCGTCGTTAATAAGAAGTTTGGCGGTGATTTGTTTTTGGGTGGTTTGTGTGTTTTTTTTGTTTTTAATTTTATTATTTTTGTTTTTTTTTTTTTTTTTTTTTTTTTTTTTTTGGTGTTTTTTTTTTTTTAGGTTTTTTTGGTAGTTGGTAGTTTTTTTTTTTTTTTTTTTTTTTTCTCCTTTCTTCTTTGTTTTTTTTTTTTTTTGTTTTTGTGTTGTGTTTTTATATTAAATTTTTTTTTTTTTGGTGTATGTAGAGAATTTTTTTTTTCTTGGGGGGGGTTTTTATTTTTTTTTTTTGTTTTATTTTTTTTTTTTTTTTTAAATTTTTTTAAATTTTTGTGTCTTTAAATATTTTTAAAATATATGAAAAGAAAATAGTATAATATAAAAAATGAACCAATTAAAAAATTTTTTGGAGTGGACTGTCCCTAATTTTTTGATCAATCATAGTCAAACGATTGACTAGTTGTCATTGTTTTGTTATATATAATATATTGTTGTAAAACGGACGGAAAATGTTAGTGGCGGAAAGTAAATGAGACACAGATTTAACGAGGTTCGGCAAGTGTGCCTAGTCCTCGGGGCGGTAGTACTGGTTTCTCTCATTATATGGAAATACTGGAAACATAAAGAGTACAAAGTATCCTCGCTATTCACTCCCCCTGAACTAAGCCCCTCTTCGGGAGAAGAGGTTCCGAAGCCCTTCTCCCTTGGTTGTGTGTATCATGAATGAGAGGCATTGCCTCTCTTATATAGGCAAAGGGTTGATGAAGGTGATGCAAGGTATGAGTGAAGCATCCATACTTAGGGTATTCTACAACTTCTACAACACTCCCCCTTGGATGCTCACGAATCCACATGAATGCTTCTAAATGCTCCTGAGTGCTCCTGAATGCACCGCCTTGGATTGTACTCATTAATTTCTTTCAAGGCTGTAACGGCACACTCAAATACTTGATTGCTCCCCCTGATGAACATCGTCACAGCTCTGCAAGTGATCCGGGAACGTTGAGGTTGAATCTGGCTGGATCTTTGACTCTCCCTTCTGTTTCAAAGGGCAAAAAGTAGCCTGACGGAATCAATAGGATCAAGTGCAAGCCAGGAGATACTGCTGAGATTGGGAGCATGCCATGAGATGCCATTGCTCCTAACCTCCATGATATGAGATACAGTTGCTTCCAATAAACATATGAAAGAAAAAATAAATTATACATGAAAAGCTGATGAGTGATCATCTAAAGGAAATTGGGAATGCTGAGAGACTTCTTCTACCAAGTGCAGAATGCTGAGGATATATACATAGGGCAGCAGGAGAATAAATGGCTGAGATTATCTCAAGACAGGTAAGGCGCACTCCTTGGGATCCGAGAATGCTTTGAAAATATCCCGTGATTGGTTCAACGTCTGTTGAAATTAGTCACTCTTGGAACACGTGCGGCCAATCATCTGAAATCTGATCCGAAGTTAATGGGATCTGATTTGCAATAAAGTAGATTTGCCTGTCAGGTCTCGAAAGAAGGAGACCCATTTTTCTCTACGTATCCTTGGTGCAATTCATCTGTGGAAGTCACGTCTTTGAAGACTTTCTCTTGCAAACTATCTCAGCTTTAGCCCTCCAATTTTCCTAGCATTTCATACCTTTCTTTCTTTCCAGTAATGGCTTCCTCCTCCAATGTTTCTCCCGATTTGACTCTTGCTCCCCCTGGAGTCTCAACGCCAAGTGTTAAGATTTGGGATCCCACTTTTAATTCCAGCACAGGCCCGCTTACTGTTAAGAACTCAGTAATGCGCAATGATGGTACGGCATCAATAGTGGCCTGCAACATCTCGACTCCGGAGGATGAGATGTTGTTAGCGGGGCGTTCTGACAAAGAAGCCATGACGCGTGCAATGGCTTCATGTGTCCAGAGTGCAGCACAAGTGTCAAATCTGGCCAAACGACTGGCGGCCCGAAACTATGAGCTAGACGTGCTCAAGAAGGATAACCAATCATTGAGAGAAGAGAACCGACGCTTGCATGCCATATGCAATCAGTACTCAACAGAGATGAAGGACAAACTTGACTGGCTGGAGTCCAGATCCTCTGTTCTACCGCATGAGGATTCTTGATTGCATCCATTCTGGGATAATATCAATTCCAGGACTTTGTGAAAAACTTTATATTACAAGCTTTGCCGTATGTCTTGTAATCTTGTTTTTCTCACTTTCTTGTAAAAAGACCCACTTGTAACCGTCATGGTTCACATTGCGCGGGGTTTGACAGACTGGTCCGAATATAGTACAAGAAATTCAAATTTGCCTGAATTGCATATTTCAAACATATCTCTGTATTTAGATCCCCATAGAGATATCTTGCAATCATATCCATAAGCTGCATATTCAGTTTTTCGGAAACTACCAAACTGATTAGGTAGTGGAACGTAACAACGTCCATTACGAGAGAATACATCTCATCGTAATCAATGTCAGGGCTAATGAGAGAAGCCTTTTGCCAGAAGGCGTGCCATCGCACTGTTTCATTCTCATCATTATGCTTTCTTACGAAATCCCACATGTAATCTACAGGATTCACATTGGGTAGTATGGGGACTTCAGGCCCAAACGGATTTCGCTAAGGAGTCTAAATTGACCTGCATTGTTTCTTTCCATTTTCACCAATTAGTTCAACGTTGTGCTTAATCAACGGAACGCGGTTCGATATCGTCGCACTTTGTGATTCAGTGGCCACTGCATAAGCAAAGATATCATCGATGATTATCTCATTTCGATTCCACAAACTCATCTGGACCGAGGTCTCCTTGATCCTCGGAAATTTGGATTTGGGTATCACCCTGGGACGTCTCCCAGGATACTTCCATAATCCTGCGCAATTTATGAGTTGGATTGGTTGAGATAGCGATAGGATTCAATTGTGCCATAGTTCTCCTCTTCTGGGGAGTGAATCCATCGAACCGAGTCTGTCTCGCTTCTAGCCGAGGACAGAGCATTGGCTAGCCGCCGATGTACCTCGTTCATCATGAACGGAACATCCTACCGGGATGTCTCGTGCATCCTACAGGACACCTTCATTACAGGCTTGTTTGCAGCTGGTATATGTGATCTCGTCACTTTAGTAAGATCATAGAGGGTGTCTGGCTTATTTACACAACACTCTGAAGATCTAGAATATGTCGCACTTGCTTATCATAGCGTGCGATGCGGGGATCAAGATGAGACATAGTGGGTACAGCCACGTCAATTCGCGTCGTTCTTCAGGAACGTTGACGCTCTTTTCTCCCCCTAACTGCGGGAATATAGTCTCATCAAAGTAACTATTCGCAAATTATGCGAAAAAGAGATCGCCTGTCAATGGAATGGAAATCATAACTAACAAAGATTTCCAAATTGAGGACCCATATTGGTACGTTGCGGCGGCGCAACTGGCACTAAACTGCACACCCAACATTGCGTAAGTACGGTGAATCATGTCCGTACCCAGTAACCAACTGTAACGCTCAACATGAGTGGGTGGAGATGGGTCTCAGGCGGACCAATATAACTGCATGCAAAATTGCATGGTTCCATGCAGAAGCAGAAAACTTGGTGCTGCCCTACCAAGGCCTTGCGATCATTTGAAGGCGTTTTATGAGTGTTTCTGCGAGACTTGTGGGGACATAGGGAAAGACATGTTCAACCACAATCCAAAGGAACGTGCAATAATCATCGAAAGCCTTCGATATAAACTCTCTGGTGTTATCCGGTCTTCTAGACTGCCACAGATAACTAGGGTGGTGAGCCCTCAACTTATGCCAGAAGTTTAGCAAATGCAGTATTAATGTGGATAGTAGTCATGTGACCAGCGAGTCGGTACATCAACCAAAACCATAAAATCTTTAAATGGTCCGCATTTTGGTTGGAATTGTCCACAAATTTCCCTTCAATCCGCTGTAGAAAAGAAGGAGTTCATTAAGTATCTTTGCAAGAGATTTCTACAAACATAGGGATGCCCGTTGAAGATACGGGGCATCACATCTCGACCTGGATCCCAACCGGTCATGCCAAAGCAAATAAGTGCTCGAGTTGGCTAGATTCATGTTATATGGCCTCAATCAAGCAAATGGTTGTGCGATACAACTCATTTGGGAGGCATTCCAACTTCTCCAATATACGCTTACAGCCATATAAGTAGGAGGTAATGCAAAGATTTTCCTTACCATTTTCTTTTAGCGGTATCATCATGGTAATTGTTCAATCGAATATTCTCATAGCTCAACAATGCTCTACTCAAATGTGATGAGTATAATGCCTTTGTAGGTCTACATGGAGGTATGAAGTTAGTAATATATCTTTGTTCAGGGGGAATATCTTGCGCAGCCGCGCTATCAGCCAGATAACTAACTTCCCACTAGGCATACCTCAACATGGATTAATTGAATCGGTCACATGATCAAGGAAACTGCCAGTTCCAATAGATTCAATTAATTGATATTCGAGAACAAAATCCGGATAAGACTGAAACTTAAATCCGGATGAGAGCAAAATCTGCCTCTCAATTAATCCCAATGACTTTTAGTCTGGATTTGATCAAGGAACTTCATGTCTTATCATGAGGATCAAAGACTTCAGGTTCCGATCGCTTGCATGATATGAAATATCAAATAATTGCAAGACTTTGTTACTTATGATATTGCACTGGCATACAATATCAAATGGGAACTGATACCGTACTATCATCCCACAACCAGAATTCAAATTACTGAAATTAAATGACAGAATTTAAATTGCCGAAAGTAAATGGCATAATTTAAATTGCTAAAAGTAAATAGCAGAATTTAAATTGCAGAAATTAAATATGGAGAGGCGGTACAACCGTCCAACGTCCCACATTTGCAGAATTTAAATTGCAGAAATTAAATAGGAGAGGCGGTACAACGTCCAACGTCCACATTTGCAGAATTTAAATTGCAGAAATTAAATGGCGGAATTTAAATTTGCGGAATAAATTGCTGAAAGTAAATTGCGGAATTTAAATTGCTGAAAGTAAATTGCGGAATTTAAATTGCTGAAAGTAAATATGGGATGGGGGGAAATCCGCACCATTAACCCACAAAGTTAAAAATGTCAGTGTTAATAGCAGTAACTTCTGGTTTTGAAACTTAAGGTTTCACTGTACGTGCCAGTACAATATCAGTAACTTCAAGTTCGATTATAATTTTACTTGAAATAATACTGTGGCTAAAAAGCCTACAACCCAGACAAAAATTATGGGTACGCTCGAAACTACGGGTTCGAGGTCTATTGTGAACTTCGAGTTCACTATGGGTCCAATTTATTAAAATTGGGAGCTAATTAAAAGCCTCAAAACCCAATTCAATTTTGGCCTGAAAATAGGGAAGTCTAGCCCATCCATTTTCTAGGCCCAATTTGGCCCATAATCTGAAGGCCCAATCTCAAGAAACGGCCCAGATTGCAAAATGGCCCATATATCAAAACCGGCCCATTTCTGCCAAGCCAGCCCAAAAACAAGAACCGGCCCAATTGCATCAGCCCATGCTTTGTTCGGCAAAGGGCTCCGAACAAAATTTCAATCACGGGTGCGGTTCGGTGGAGGCTTCCGAACAAGCCTTGCATGTTTGTTCGGACTCCCATCCGAACAAAAACGCAAGCCATGCAGGGTTCGGCTGGTGCTTCTGAACGTTGCCCGGCTCCGTTCGGTTGAAGTTTCCGAATAGGTGACAAAGTCAACGCCGATGAGTGCCGTCGCCGACCTCGATCTTCTCATTTCTCGCGATCCTTTCCCCTCTTCTCTCTTCTGTCCAAACAAACGAAGATGACCCAAGACGACCAACAACCAGAGATCAAGCGCTGGGATTCCGGTAGAACATGAACTCGCGCTCGCCGTCGGCTCGGAGGGTGACGAAGGCGAGGGCGGTGCGGGCGCTCTGATCGAAGGGGATTCCCCGGCCGTCGACGCCGTTGTCCTCGAAGATACCGGCCAGCATGCGGCCGAACTTCGTCGTTGCCGAGCTTGCCGATGAAGGCGGCCTTTCCGCCGAGGCGGGTGACGGCGATGGCGACGTTGGCTGGGGCTCCGCCGGGGGCCTTGGCGAGGGAGACGCCCGATTCGGTGGGGACGAAGTCGATGAGCATCTCACCGAAGCAGACAATCAGTTTTTTTTTTTTTTTTTTTTTTGGGTCTAGTGAGAGAGAGTGAGGGAGAGAGGTTTGGTCTGGTGTGGAGGAAAAGTAATCTCCTTTTTGTGGAGAAGGTGGAGTGAGCGGCTGGTGCAGAATGACCAACACAATGACCACACTGTTTAGTGGGAGGAAGCTGATGGATGGGCTAGGTTTAGGAAATATTTTAGTGAATGGAGGTTTGGTAATATGCAAACAATAGCCTTGAGTATGAAGAAGAGGGAAATTAGGTAAGCAACGGTGCCCGGGTTGCTCTTTTCCAGTATGAATCCGCATCCACCACTAAAACTTACACGAGAGTCAGTCGTGCTGATAATGTGTTGTAAAACGGACGGAAAATGTAAGTGGCGGAAAGTAAATGAGACACAGATTTAACGAGGTTCGGCAAGTGTGCCTAGTCCTCCTGGCGGTAGTACCTGGTTTCTCTCATTATATGGAAATACTGGAAACATAAAGAGTACAAAGTATCCTCGCTATTCACTCCCCCTGAACTAAGCCCCTCTTCGGGAGAAGAGGTTCCGAAGCCCTTCTCCCTTGGTTGTGTGTATCATGAATGAGAGGCATTGCCTCTCTTATATAGGCAAAGGGTTGATGAAGGTGATGCAAGATATGAGTGAAGTATCCATACTTAGGGTATTCTACAACTTCTACAACATATATCCCATTGTAAGCGAGAATTGCCTTCTCCTCTGCCTACCGAACACTATTCATCCATTTTTGGTAGGCAATTTGTCATGGGTGGAGATTGTTTTTGTGTTTGGCAGGCAAAAAAGACCCCATATGCTTTCCAATTGCCTATCCGGGTGGAAATGCTATAAAAGTGGGACCATCATTATTTTTCCCCTAAGCGAGTAGGACAATACGCATCACAAATTTTCTAATTACATTGATTATGATCTTTGGTAATTTGAGATATCATTCGGTAGTTCTGAGATTTGGATTGAATGTTCGTTGCAACAATCTTTGTTTACATGTGCGATTAATTTCCTTGTTTTTCTTTTTCCATAGCATTACACCCAGTTGGCAATGGCAACTATCTAACTAGACTCCTCCACCCCAAACTGGAGCCTCTAGACCAATTAAGGCCATCGGCCGAGGCTGAATCCTCCCCCCAAATTATCACGTGGACCTGATTCAGTGCCGGCGGCACTACCTTGGAAAATCGTAATCTGCAAAGGATCCCATACCCGCCAACTCGGGTCGGGTCGGATCAGAATCACCACCATGTCCGAGTCAGTTTGGGCCCAAACCAGGCCAAAATGGATCCCAACCCCCAATTGGACCGCAAGCGAGAGCCGGCAGCGAGAAGCGTAGAAGCGGGGACTGGCAAGTGCTCCGTGATCAGAGAGGTACGCCGGGGAATGAACGGTGGATGGAGGACCACATCGGGAACCGACCCCCAAACCTCCAACGCCGAACACGGATTGGAGCAAAGGCGTGGGACTTGAGATGACGGCGCCGGATCAGGAAGAAACAGCTAGCGAAGAGGACGATATTCAAACGTACGACGGCGCGGGTGAGATCAGGGCCCGCTAGGGTCCCATAGAGCAAAAGATCGAATCCGCTTAGAAGGAATCAACGCGAGAGGAGATTCACATATGACTTCAATACGGTTAAAAGTAAAATCGCCCAGCTTAAACACAATTGTTGTAAATTAAAGTCGAACAAGGACCGAACGAGTCTATACATCAGATAAAAAGTAAAGACTCAAAAATTTATTAAATTATTTATGATACATACAAGGATAATGATAAAGATAATACATAAGACTATCAACAGAACATGAATAATATGAAATATCATGACATTTCTTAATATTATCACAATAATAATTCTAATTTTCTGGATTTTTTTTGTAATAGAGGGGAATACGACTTTATAATAATTATATTTTTCATCACACTAAATAAAGGATTACAAAGAAATAAAAGAGACAATACGGACTTAGTTAAAAATCATGCAAAGAAATACGAGAGAAAATACAACATTAAGGGACTATGAAAATAACAAAAGCAGTTAAATAACATGTAACCTCGGACTAAGAAACATATCTAAACTACCTGCTCGTCTTGCCAGATCGTGGGCCACCTTGTTTGGCATGACATGGAATTTCTCCTCGTGACCATTTCAGTTTCTCCTCCTTTGATTTATGTGCACATGTCTTCGGTGATTACCGATTCTTTCCTCCAGCGGAGGGAATATCTTAAGAACCATCTTGCACATAGTTCTGTAATACCATTTACTCCACCTCTTGCAGAACACAAGCGAACACACAGCAACTCCAAAGCCAAATGCAAAACCAATTTCGACAATGATAAGATCCCAATCAATCTTATGATGTCCAGAATTTGCAAGGCTTCGGTTTGGTGTTGGCGGTGACGCTCCTCCTTCTATGCGATCCTTTGTCAAGGGAGGCCCCCATAATCCTTTGTTACCAAGAAATGAGGATTCTGTAAATGTTGATAACTGACCACTGGTTGAGATCTTGCCAACCAGTTGGTTATTTGAGAGATTCAAGAATGCAAGGAAGTTAAGCTTTGCAAAATCTGCCGGAATTTGCCCTTTTAGCTTGTTCAGTGACAGGTCTAAAGATTCGAGTTTCCGCAAGTTACCTAAGGATGATGGTATTTCACCTGTGAAAGCATTACTGGACAAGTTGAGGATATACAATGATTTCAACTCTCCAAAATCCTCAGGTATTGATCCGCTGAGCTTGTTATCGGAGAAGTCAATTAAGGTGAAGACAGTCATAATTTTTACCAGTTCCATCTCTAATCCTTTTCCAGTGACTGTTATTGCAACATAGTAATCAACAAGATAAGTTTCCGACCACAATTTAGAGTAATCAAGAGGAAGCGGAACGCTTCTGGAAACAGTTCTTGCAGAGCGTTGGTAAGGAAAATCTAGGACTGTGGGCTTGGATAGGGAATCATCTGCGTTAGCCATCATTGCATGCCAAGTTGTGAAAGACCTTCCCAGTATTTCACCACTGAAACTGTTGTTAGATAAGTCTATGATTTGAAGCTTTGGCCAACTGCCATTGTCCTTTGAACATCCAATGCCACCATACAATTTTTTGGACCGCAAAACAAGGACACGCAAGGTGGATATGTTCTTCAGAAAGCACGGAAAAGTATCAATCATGTGATTGTTTCCAAGGTTTAGAATCTCTAGTTCTGAGCAGTTGGCTAGAGACCTTCCCAGTATTTCACCACTGAAACTGTTATTAGATAAGTCTATGATTTGAAGCTTTGGCCAACTGCCATTGTTCTTTGAACATCCAATGCCACCATGCAATTTGTTGGACCGCAAAACAAGGACACGCAAGGTGGATATGTTCTTCAGAAAGCACGGAAAAGTATCAATCATGTGATTGTTTCCAAGGTTTAGAATCTCTAGTTCTGCGCAGTTGGCTAGAGATTTTGGAAACGGACCTTCCATTTGATTTCTACCTAGGTCTAAAACTTGTAAACCACAGAATTCACCGAAACTATTAGAAATAGCTCCACTTAGGTTGTTATTCCCCAAAGTAAGTGTTCTCAGACCGCTCATTGCAAGTAAGCATTCGGGAACGATGCCACTCAGCGAATTATTGGACATATCAAGATGCTCCAAACTTCCATTGCATATCGATACTGGAATAGCACCATGCAAGTTATTGCACGAAAGAGAGAGGAACGTGGTTCTAAGAAGCAAATCACCAATGTCAGTTGGTAGACTAGAGCTGAAGTTGTTTTGTGAGTAATCCACATATCCACAGGAACGTGGTCCTCCGTCGGAAAGATCGAGGCCGGAAAGGAAAACCGGGATTTGTCCCTGAAGTTGGTTGGAATGAAGGTCAATTTTGTCTACTACAGACCTTTTCGACAATGGGAGTTTTAGAGTTACGAAGGAGTTGCAAGAAAGATTTAGATGCCCAAGAGAAGTGAGCCCCCATATCCAATTGGGTATCATGCCTTGAATCTGGTTTGCTGAAAGATCCAACTCATATAAGGAGGTGTGATTTCTAAAGAAGTCGGGGAATGTCCTTAGTTTGTTAGAAGCGAATCTCAAAGACATGATTTGAGGAAATGAGGAATATGAGGAAGTGGTACCATTATAGAAACCCAGCAAGCTATTGAATGAAAGGTCAATGGTGGAAAGAGTACTCAGCTGTTGAGGACCATTAAACGGAAAGCGACTGAAATGGTTTGAAGAAAGAACAAGTGTTTCAAGCCCTCGAAAACTATAAATGGACACAGGTACTACTCCTTCCAAGTCATTGAAACTTAAATCAATGGTAGCTAAGTAGGAGGAAACATTAGAGAAATCATGGAGTTGACCAGAGAACTGATTGTGGGAAAGTAGCAGTTCCTCTAACAAGGGTGGAGAAAAGATAGATGATGGAATAACCCCATTGAGTAAGTTCGAGTTTAATGCGATACTTTGCAGGCTCACAAGGTTTTCCCACTGAATAGAATCAATCGAACCACTGAACTTATTCGATGACAGGTGTAAATGAACCAACTTTGTTAAGTTCTGTATCGAATTTGGGATAGGTCCAGTGAAATTGCAACCAGTAAGATCTATCAAGGACAGCATTCTGAGATTACCAATAGAATCTGGCAAGGAACCATGCAATTGTGGATTATCGGAAAGGTCAATTGTTTGTAGAGTAGGTACCTGGAAAATGTCTATGGGACCTGAAGGATTGCAAGATGACAAGCTCAACACCTGCAGCCTTGGAAGTGAAGATGATATGGACTGGCACCAGTGAGTATCCAATGCTGACATAGCTACACCATCAAGATACAACTCTGTAAGCTCTGTGAGGCTCTGGACTATTGTGCTCACATTCGGGTTGTAGAGGTATATTTTGGTGTCAATGCCAGAAAGATCAAGGATAGCCAATTTTGTCAAGTGTGCTATCTCAGTTGGAACCTGCCCTGAATAACAACTACCAGATAAATTTAGGTACCTCAAGTTCGTCAGCTTTCCAACTGCAGAAGGAATTTGAGAGTAGTTGCCTACTAGACAGTTATCGGACATGTCAAGGCTTTGAAGGTGCTGAAGGTCAAAGAGACTGCTTGAATTGTCGATTTGACTTGCGATGAATTCACCGCTGATGTCAAGACCGATGACATGTCCATCAGTACTGCAACTAACACCGACCCAAGAACAGCAGGCGGTGCTTGAATTCCATGATAGAAGCTTGTCGCTAACATAGGAATCTACATTAGAAACGCTTTTCTTTTTTATTTGGAGCAATGCTGATAGATCATCTTCATGACACTGGCTTTGAGCTGGGACATTGGCATGAACAACAAGACAGAAGTGCAATAAGAACATGAAGAAATGGAGCAAACTCTTCATTTTGGATGAAGTTAATGAGTGTGGGGTGCTGAGTTAAATCTGAGGGAATCAGAATTTGCTTAAGCTTAAAATCATATTTATAATTTGCTTGACTTCGAAGTCTTCTCGCAGGAAAAATGGGACTGAAGGAAAAGTGTGGTGGGGCTGCAAGGAAAGTCTGCAAGCAGAAAACAAGGACTTAAGAACCAATAACCACCATGAATCCTATGAGATCTAATCTCTAAAGAAAATAATTTTGTAGCAAATCCGTTATTCGCTGTTGGGACCATCGACTCTGTGGTTGCCTTGATAACAAACTGACTTTGAAGTCTTGCTTCCTCATCTTTGCAATGTGGGACTAATGCTGCTTTCTCAATAGTATTGACTGACTTACGAAAGGGGTCCGAAAAGAATGACAGGGGAAGATAGGTAGAATTTGACTTCCACTACTGATCTGACAAAAGACTTCCACTGCTGATCGTTTTCCTCATTTTCTTGGTTTCTGCTTAATCTAGTCCTGCAGAAAGTTAAATCAGATGGGAGTACTGACTGCCAGACATCGGTTTCTTCCCACGCCATTCGTAGCTGTTGCTAACATACTTATATTACCTTAAACCATAACCGAGTTTAGCTAAAAATAGTTGATACGGAGGAGTTAGTGATTATGGAGGGTCGTTTGGTTCTTTTTGTTAGTGTCGTTAATGAGTAGTTTGCATAAGTTTTGCTGACTAATTGCTGAAAAGTGTGATGTAATTAAGTTACAAATTACTATAAATGCATTTTACAAAGTACTCTTCTTTTTAGGCCTTGAAATCCATCTTGCATGAAACACGAAGCATTTGCATCCGCGAATGGAATCAATGTTGCATACAAGAGCTGCGCCTACATGTTTGCATTGCGCTCCCAATCAAAAAGCCATTGATCATTCATCGCCTTCTAATATCTGGAGGCGAGTGCGAATTGTGTACCATCCTTTCTTACATATGGTGACAACCTTCTCTCCTTGTTTAACAAAGATCGTTTTCATTTTCTCGGTTAGTTTAGCTAAAAATAGTTGATACGGGGGAGTTAGTGATTATGGAGGGTCGGTTCTTTTTGTTAGTGTCGTTAATGAGTAGTTTGCATAAGTTTTGCTGACTAATTGCTGCAAAGTGGGTAAAATAATTAAGTTACAAGCTACAATGACTCTTCTTTTTAGGCTTTGAAGTTGTATTTTTCTTTTCAGATCAAATCGAAAGTTGGAAATTGATTTTAGCAAATTTAGTTCCCCTTCCTCCATTGCATGCTTTTGCCTTTGGAAGTATATGAAAATAACATAACTTTCATATGTTGAGCAAAATGAAGAAAGTTTGATGTTTGAGCAGGGGCATTCCAATTTCATGATTGCGTCAGATTTATCATTTTGATTTTGATTAGAAATCGATCAAACTTTAGGTCCTTATACATCTTTAAAATTCATAAACAGGATAAGATCAATAATGCAACCAATCAAGAACAAGAATTCCATGTGAACCACAGAACATTTTGACGTGGACTGTCCCCAATTTTTTTTTTTATCAATCAAAGTCAAACGATTGATTAGTTGTCATTGTTTTGTTATATATCCCATTGATAAACTTGCATTGTGCTGGAAAGAAAAAACTCAAACTGAAATATACACGTAAAATATTATCTGTTTACAAATTATAATTTGTGGGGATCAATGAAGGATTAATTTGAAATTTCAATCCATGACCTCCTCAAACTAAAAACTCTAATATTGTGCTAGACATATATGCACATGACAAAAAAGCTTAAAAATCGTTACACATTAGGCCATTCAAAAAGAACACAACATCATGTCTGAATTCAGTTTCTTTCTTGTCTTCCAAGTCGCTAGATTATGAGGTTTGTTCGAATTCAAACATACGACAGCGCGGGCGAGATCAAGGCCCGCCAAGGTCCCATGGAGCAAAAGATCGAATCCGCTTAGAAGGAATCAATCACCGCGAGAGGAGATTCACATATGACTTCAATACGGTTAAAAAATGGCCCAGCTAAACACAATTGTTGTAAATTAAAGTCGAACAAAGACCGAACTGGTCTATACATCAGATAAAAAGTAAAGACTCACAAATTTATAAATTTTATTTTTTTTGGTCAAGATTTATTAAATTATGGAGCTGTTATTTCCATTCACCAAGTCTCTTTCCCCACCCCCCATTTTAAAATTAATTCTAATTAAAAATCTATTATTATGTAAAATTACTAAAAGGTATTTATAAAAATAATACAAAAAGGTATGAACATTATCATAAACAATATGAAATATCATGCACAAAAATAAGAAACATAATACAACCTTAAGGAGCTTAGTTAAAAACCACGCAAAGAAATATGAGAGAAAATACAACAATAAGGGACTAAGAAAATAACAAAAGCAGTTAAATAACAAATACCCACGGAATAAGAAACATATCTAAACTACCTGCTCGTCTTGCCAAATCGTGAGCCACCTTGTTTAGCATAACATGGAGTTGCTCCTCGTGACCATTTCAGTTTCTCCTCCCTTGATTTATGTGCACATGTCTTCGGTGATTACCGATTCTTTCCTCCAGCTGAGGGAATATCTTAAGAACCATCTTGTACATGGTTCTGTAATACCATTTACTCCATCTCTTGCAGAACACAAGTGAACACACAGCAACTCCAAAGCCAAATGCAAAACCAATTTCGACAATGATAAGATCCCAATCAATCTCATGATGTCCAGAATTTGCAAGGCTTCGGTTTGGTGTTGGCGGTGACGCTCCTTCTATGCGATACTCTGTCAAGGGAGGCCCCCATAATTCTTTGTTACCAAGAAATGAGGAGTTTTTAAATGTTGATAACTGACCACTGGTTGGGATCTTGCCAACCAGTTGGTTATTTGAGAGATTCAAGAATGAAAGGAAGTTAAGCTTTGCAAGAACTGCTGGAATTTGCCCTTTTAGCTTGTTCAGTGACAGGTCTAAAGACTCGAGTTTCGACAAGTTACCTAAGGATGATGGTATTTCACCTGTGAAAGCATTACCGGACAAGTTGAGGTAATACAGTGATTTCAACTCTCCAAAATCCTTAGGTATTGATCCGTTGAACTTGTTATCGGAGAAGTCAATTAAGGTGAAGTCGGTAATAATTTTTACCAGCTTCATCTCTAATCCTTTTCCAATGACTGTTATTGCAGCGTAGTAAACAAAATCAGGACTATCTCTTCTAAATTGGTCCATGTTATAATATTTTAGGACTCTGGCCTTGGATAGGGAATCATCTGCGTTAGCCAACATTGCATGCCAAGTTGTGAAAGACCTTCCCAGTATTTCACCACTGAAACTGTTGTGAGATAAGTCTATGATTTGAAGCTTTGGCCAGCTGCCATTGGTCTTTGAACATCCAATGCCACCATACAATTTGTTGGACCGCAAAACAAGGACACGCAAGGTGGATATGTTCTTCAGAAAGCACGGAAAAGTATCAATCATGTGATTGTTTCCAAGGTTTAGAATCTCTAATTCTGTGCAATTGGCTAGAGATTTTGGAAGCGGACCTTCCATCTGATTTCTACCAAGGTCCAAAACTTGTAAACCACAGGATTCACCGAAACTATTAGAAATAGCTCCACTTAGGTTGTTATTCTCCAAAGCAAGTGTTGTCAGACCGCTCATTGCAAGTAAGCATTCGGGAATGATGCCACTTAGCGAATTATTGGACATATCAAGATGCACAAAACTTCCATTGCATATCGATACTGCATATCAAGATGCACAAAACTTCCATTGCATATCAAGATGCACCATGCAATTTATTGCTCGAAAGAGAGAGGAACTTGGCCGAAAGAAAGAAGACTTCGGTCGTCGAAGGAAACAAATCACCATACGTGAGATCGAAAACCGGGATTTGTCCCTGAAGTTGGTTGGAATGAAGGTCAATTTTGTATATTGCAGACCTTTTCGGCAATGGGGGTTGTAGAGTTACGAAGGAGTTGCAAGAAAGATTTAGATCAAAAAGAGGAAGCCCCCATATCCAATTGGGTATCATGCCTTGAATCTGGTTTGCTGAAAGATCTAACTTAATTAAGGAGTTAAGTTAGAAGCGAATATCAAAGACATGATTTGAGGAAATGAGGAATATGAGGAAGTGGTACCATTATAGAAACCCAGCAAGCTATTGTTCGAAAGATCAATGGTGGAAAGATGTCTCAGCTGTTGAGGACCATTATAAGGAAAGACACTGAAATTGTTTGAAGAAAGATCAAGTTTTTTAAGCCCTCGAAGACTATATATGGACACAGGTACTACTCCTTCCAAGTCATTGAAACTTAGATCAATGGTAGCTAAGTGGGAGGAAACATTAGAGAATTCATGGAGTTGACCAGAGAAATGATTGTGGGAAAGTAGTAGTACCTCTAACAAGGGTGGAGAAAAGATAGATGATGGAATACCCCCATTGAGTAAGTTCAAGTCCAATGCGATACTTTGCAGGCTCACAAGATTTTCCCACTCAATAGAATCAATCGAACCATTGAACTTATTCGATGACAGGTGTAAATGAACCAACTTTGTTAGATTCTGTATCGACTTTGGGATTGGGCCAGTGAAACTGCATCCAGTAAGATCTATCAAGGACAACATTCTGAGATTACCAATAGAATCTGGCAACAGCCCTGAAAAGTATGTCCCTTCTAGGACCAAGGATTGCAAAGATCCATCTCTAGAAAATTCTGGCAAGGAAGCATGCAGTTGTGGATTATGGGAAAGGTCAATAGTTTGTAGAGTAGGTACCTGGAAAATGTCTATGGGAAATGTTCCGTGCATCATGCAAGAACGAAGACTCAAGGAAGTCAAGTTTGACATGTTGGCAAAGACTCCTGGAACTGGAACTGGAAGTTTGTTGTTGTCATCCAATCGAATCACAGATAATGATTGAAGCTTAGCGAGGGATGGATCTATAGGACCAGAAAGATTGCAAGACGACAAGCTCAACACCTGCAGCCTTGGAAGTGAAGATGATATGGATTGGCACCAGTGAGTATCCAATGGTGACATAGTTACACCATCAAGATACAACTCTGTAAGCTCTGTGAGATTCTGGACTATTGTGCTCAAATTCGGGTTGTAGAGGTATTTTTTGGTCAATGGGTCGTAGGAAATTAATTCTGAGAATTCATGAAGGACATCGTCAGAAAGATCAAGGATAGCCAACTTTGTTAAGTGTGCTATCTCAATTGGAACCTGCCCTGAATAACAACTACCAGCTAAATATAGGTACCTCAAGTTCGTCAGCTTTCCAACTGCAGAAGGAATTTGAGAGTAGTTGCCTACTCGACAGTTATCGGACATGTCGAGGCTTTGAAGGTGCTGAAGGTCAAAGAGACTGCTTGAATTGTCGATTTGACTTGCATTGAAATCACCACTGATGTCAAGACCGATGACATGTCCATCAGTACTGCAACTAACACCGACCCAAGAACAGCAGGCGGTGCTCGAATTCCATGATAGGACCTTGGGGCTATCAGGAAGGCTTTTCTTTTTTATTTGGAGCAATGCTGATAGGTCATCTTCATGACACTGGCTTTGAGCTGGGACATTGGCATGAACAATAAGACAGAAGTGCAATAAGAACGTGAAGAAATGGAGCAAACTCTTCATTTTGGATGAAGTTAATGAGTGTGGAGTGCTGAGTTAAATCTGAGGGAATCATAATTTGCTTAAGCTTAAAATCATATTTATAATTTGCTTGACTTCGGAGTCTTCTCGCAGGAAAAATGGGACTGAAGGAAAAGTGTGGTGGGGCTGCAAGGAAAGTCTGCAAGCAGAAAACAAGGACTTAAGAACCAATAACCACCATGAATCCTATGAGATCTAATCTCTAAAGATAGAAATTTTGTAGCAAATCCGTTATTCGCTGTTGGGACCATCGACTCTGTGGTTGCCTTGATAACAAACTGACTTTGAAGTCTTGCTTCCTCATCTTTGCAATGTGGGACTAATGCTGCTTTCTCAATAGTATTGACTGACTTACGAAAGGGGTCCGAAAAGAATGACAGGGGAAGATAGGTAGAAGTTGCATTGCCGTGCCCTGCAGGGTGAACTAACCTGACAAAAGACTTCCACTGCTGATTGTTTTCCTCATTTTCTTGGTTTCTTCCCACGCCATAACCGAGTTTAGCTAAAAATAGTTGATACGGAGGAGTTAGTGATTATGGAGGGTCGGTTGGTTCTTTTTGTTAGTGTCGTTAATGAGTAGTTTGCATAAGTTTTGCTGACTCTCTTTTATAGGGCTTTGAATTTGGATTCTTCTTTTGAGATCAAATCGAAAGTTGGAAATTGATTTTAACAAATTGAGTTCCCCTTCCTCCATTGCATGCTTTTGCCTTTGGATCCTTTAAGTATATGAAAATAACTTAACTTTCATATGTTGAGCAAAATGAAGAAAGTTTGATGTTTGAGCAGGGGCATTCCAATTTCATGATTGCATCAGATTTATCATTTTGATTTTGATTAGAAATCGATCAAACTTTTGGTCCTTATACATCTTTAAAATTCATAACCAGGATAAGATCAATAATGCAACCAATTAAGAACAAGAATTCCATGTGAACCACAGAACATTTTGACATGGATTGTCCCCAATTTTTTTTATCAATCGAAGTCAAACGAACGACTAGTTGTCATTGATTTGTTATATATCCCATTGATAAACTTGCATTGTGCTGGAGAGAAAAAACTCAAACTGAAATATACACGTAAAATCTTATCTGTTTACAAATTATTATTTGTGGGGATCAATGAAGGATTAATTCGAGATTTCAATCCATGACCGCCTCAAACTAAAAACTCTAATAGTGTGCTAGACATATACTGCACAGGACAAAAAAGCTTAAAAATCGTTACACATTATGCCATTCAAAAAGAACACAACATCATGTCTGAATTCAGTTTCTTTCTTGTCTTCCAAGTCGCTAGATTCTGAGGTTTGTTCGGATTCTGTACCACCCTCGCTTGCAAACGCCAACGACCTTCCATCCTCGTATTTCGAAGAAGGACCGAAGATCTTTACTCCTTACCCTCATTTGTCTACGGCGCTCTCCCCCCATAAGAGAATTGCTAAGTTGATCTTGCATCAAAAAATGGATTTAAATGGGGTTTTCCTTTTCTCTTTTTAGTTTGGTCAACTTCGCGATGGCTATATATGTGTATGGTGGAACTTTGTTTTGACTAATTTTGATTAACCCTGTAATGCCACCACCACCACCAACATAATTAGTTAATTTGGTCAATATAATTAGTGGAAATTTAGTGTGTTTTCCATAAACCTTTTTCACTGGGTCGCTGTCTTTCTTTATAGTGTCAACTATAAGAATGTTCGAGCCGTTTACATTGTTAGCTAGGGGGGGTGTTAAGTTTTGTTGCTACAAAAATTCCTTAACTAACATTTTAGTTGGGAAATACAGGGCTACACATGCTACTCTACCTCTGTTTTGTTGCCAAAATATTATAGAACTATGCAAAATAGTGACAATGATGTCCAAGCCCCTTGCTTATAAGTAATTCCACACCCAAACCACCTCTTCAGTTTTCAATCCTCGTATTGGTCTGACTCTAAACAATGTTGTTTACCATCTGCATATAAATTCGAATTTCTTCGCTATAATTTAGATTACAGTAGATTATCACTTGAGTAAAAATTCACTCTTTAATCCACCAAGCAAAACCACAAATATGCTTAAGAACTTTCAGTATGTTTGGATTACCATGCAGGGTGTTGTTTAATAAGTGATTTATAGAGAAATGATAATCATATAAAATTTTTTTTCACACATTTTTAATAGACAGAATTACTTTCTAGGACAAATTACAATTTCGTACCTTGTGGTTTAGGTCAAGTTTCAAAATGATACCTGTACTTTTTTTTTTTGCATTTTAGTACCCTATAGTTTAGAATGCTTACAAATATGTTCCTCCGTTAGTGAACCGTTAATTTTTCCGTTCAAATCTGATGTGGATGCAAGTGGGGGCCATTATTTGAATAACTTGCCCTTAAATAAATGTAAGAAATGAAAAAGGAAATAAATTAAAAAGAGGGAATTTTGTGGAACACAGCCACCATCTTCCACGGTTCCATTCCACCCCACTTTTCTGGCGAAGGCTAATCGGCAATTCTCGCTACGCTTCCATAACAGCCGCCAAATCCTCCACCCGCGCCACCGGTTCCACCGAGCCATCATCACAATCGATCATCAACCACATCAATAAACGGCTGCGAGGATGACCAAGAGGCCTCGATCGAGCTTCGTCGAAGGGCGTCGTCAATGTTTGTCAGCGGGAGGTCGGCCAGCTCTCCTCTCGAAGCTTCGCCCACCGCCTCGGCAGCTCCGAGGTCGAATTCCGATCAGCCTGTGGTTATTTGATGTTTGGATTGAATTTTGATTTGAGTGATTGATTGGTTGATTTCTGATTGTTGTGGAGATGGAATTACAAGCTGATTGGTGCGTTGGGTTGTGGTGCGATCAACGCCATACCCATGCGAGCGCCAGATTTGCCTCCCCCGGAGACGAGACGAGCGATGCGATGCTTGGAGGAGTCGAAGCGATCGTCGAGCACCCCTAGAAGCCGAGGGAGCCGATGAGGAAGAGCGTCAGCAGGTGCAGCAGAGAACCGGCAAGAGCCGCCATCGGCGATCCGATCGGGTTCGATCCAAGATTTTGCGCCTTGTTTGATTGATTGATTGATTACGGTTTCTGGGTTTGATTGCGTTCAGATATTTACTGAAGAAAGGAGGCATTTTGGGCGTTAAAGGATTGGGCTTTTTGGTGAATTGGTGGTTAATTTCTCGGAATTCGAACTGAATTTGGGGAATTTTGATATGGGATTTTGAATTCAGCTGTAAAGATTGATGTTTTTGCTAGATGTAAAGATTGAATTTTTATTTTGAACTTTGAACTTTGAATTTCTATTTGATGTTTATGGATTTATGTGTTATGTGAATCTAGTTTTGAGTTG
Organism: Spiraea crenata; assembly: GCA_033992175.1. Lineage (NCBI taxonomy): Eukaryota > Viridiplantae > Streptophyta > Magnoliopsida > Rosales > Rosaceae > Spiraea > Spiraea crenata. Next base: position 5,331,117 of record JAVBHV010000041.1, on the reverse strand, counting down.
AAAGAATGTTTGATTCCTCGCGAGAATTGCCGGTTAGCCTTCGCCGAAAAGTGGGGTGGAATGGAACAGTGGAAGATGGTGGCTGTGTTCCACAAAATTCCCTCTTTTTAATTTATTTCTTTTTTCATTTCTTACATTTATTTAAGGGCAAGTTATTCAAATAATGGCCCCCACTTGCATCCACATCAGATTTGAACGGAAAAATTAACGGTTCACTAACGGAGGAACATATTTGTAAGTATTCTAAACTATAGGGATATCAAAAAAAAAAAAGTCAGGTATCATTTTGAAGGAAGATACGAAATTGTAATTTGCCCTACTTTCTAAATAGCGAATGTATCATATATATTTTATTTACATGTTATAATTTCGTGGAATAGAATCTACAAGTGAAAGCGTCACTTATCCATTTGGCGCCACCTTATTGGGAGGAAGTACAGCTAACATAAAATTTTGAAAAAAACCGTCAATCTTCACTAACTACCATTCGCACGGCGAACGACGACTGATTGGTGGGTGGGTCGGTTACTCCTCCCGATGGACCTCCTCCTTCCTCAGAGACCCCCTCAGGTTCGTTACCTTTCCCTCTGGTTTTCTAGGGTTAGGGTTTCTCAAAATTTCAATTTTCCCCCAATTTGCCCCCCTTTCTACAAATGGAAGAACACCGCCCCTCGTCTTCCTCCTCCTCCTCATCTTCTTCTTCTTCCGCCGGTGATTTTATCAGCAGGGACACTTCCGGCGCCACCGCCGCAACGTCGTCCTCGAGCGCTGCGCAGGTCCGCGAAGAGGACGACGAGCACGACCAGTACCATCGGCACACGCATTTCCGGCACCCGGAGCTCGAGCACCGCGAAATCGGCGCTTCTTCGTACAGCGGACCCGTGACGACGGCGTTCGATGAGGTGCCGAATATAATCAGGGACGACACGTGGTCCTGCGTCATCGTCCTCCTCACCTTCTGGTTCTTCGGTTCGTAATTGTATCCAATTTTTTCAATAATTTGGTTTAATTAGTTTGTTGATTGTGTGCAATTTTGGTGTTAATTGAATGCTAATTGGATTTGTTGCAGTATCGATGACATTGATATTGGGGGTTTACGGGTCTTCGGTTTTAGAGCTTGGGCCGAATAGTTCAATTCTTCTGCAACCTAATCCCATATTTGTGCAGTCTTTAAAGGTATGATTTTGCACTTAACTTTTTCCATTTTTTTTTCCATGTTGTACTGGTGCATAGCAATCTTTGGTGCTGTTTAGTAACCTGCTTCGGGCATTTCGGTTTTTTGGTTGGTGTTTATTAGGTAGCAGAGCTGAACATATCAAATCCTGGGCCTGTACTGTATGGTTTTTATGATACTCCACCGCTTGATAGTGCAACTACTTGGTCCGAAACGCATAGTGTTTCGGTCCCAGCTGATTCTCATGAGGCAAGTTTGCTTTTTCTGGAATGGTCTTTTATTTTTCTCATAAAGACTATCTGTTCTCGGAATTTCTAGTTGTTTGTTGTCGATGAGGATGATAAATTATTGTGCTTCTTCTTCAGGAGTGGATATATTACTTAAACAAGGGGTCTCAAATTAGTATATCATACAATGTGTACTCTCCAAGCTCCTCTATTTTTCTTATTATAGCTCAAGGTATGCCAGCATTTCCTTTTCTTTTCCCATCCAAATTTATGGCTTGCTTTTCATGTATAGAAGTATCCTGCTAGGTAAACTTTGTATTTCTGATTACATTAATAGAAGTTTAATATCTTAGTTTAATATCTTAGATCATCTTTTTCATGCAAGCTTAGGATGTTTTGATTAGTGTAACGGGTTATTGAGGAACTTGAGTTAGAAATTGAATAATTTAGTTATGGATGCTATGCCGTCACTGCCCTCCGCCTTAACTGAAGGATATTTGCCTAGAAATACTATTCTGTAGAAAGAAAGCCACGTAATTAAAATCAAGACTGCAAGAGCACTTTTTTTACTAAAGTCAATTAGCGACCTTTTCTCCTACTTCTTTGAATTTGTTGCCTCTTCTTATTATTTGGAACTTTTCTTCTATGTAGTTTTCGTACATTTTTAACCTGATTGTAAAGTGCATTCAAGCTCCCTTAGCATTCTGAAGTTAGCTAATTGCAGGTAAAGAAGGCCTTGCTCAATGGCTTGAAGAACCGACATATCCTAATACTACTTTATCATGGAACCTTGTTCAAGGTGAGACTTATGTGGGAAAATGATTTTTTATGTTCCATAGTGTGGTACTGTATTTTTCATTCTCCATAGTATGGTACTAGAGTGATGTCAGTTATTGCTTCTTCACAGGAAGTGGTAGGATTGCACAGGATATGCCAAAGTCGGCTAGTTACTATGTTTCTATAGGTAACTTGAACACAGAGGATGTGGAGGTAATTTTGGACCATGTTTTATAAATAATAGCCTTGGAACTCAAATACGCTGTGCACTATTTTACTCTTCATGATTAGGATCTGTGCATATCGAAGTAAAAGAACTATCTTCAGAGAATATTGTGGCTGTTGTGATGTTAGCTTCCCACCCATTTACACTATTCACTTCTGTTTCACTTGTGCATTGAGCAGGTGCAATTAAATTTCACGATGAATGCCTTATTGTATAATACAAGTGCAGCCTATGACAAGTGTACTTTCACGGATGGATCTTGTAGTTTGGACATTTTGTTTCCTGATGGAAATTCAGCTGTGCTAACTTCTCCTGGTTCAGAGCAGGTAAGGTTGTAATTTTGTGGATTATCAAATAAAGATATCTGCCTGAAAGATTGTGTTCAGTTTTCCATAATTCTTTACTCATACGTTTCTTTTGATCCCCAGTATAACCAATTTGTCAAACTGTCATATGGACCTAGATGGGCGACATATGTCGTCGGTATAGGTAAACTCATTCTCTTATTTCTTATTATGGAAGCCTTATACTTCATTCTTCTACCATATCTAACTCTCTAGCCCTGCAGGTGGGATGACTCTGCTCATGTTATTGGCTTTCAACTTCTTGAACAACTTCCGAGGTAATGAAGATGGAATTCGAATACAACATGATGAGTTCAGATCTGAAAGAGCCCCATTGCTTTCTTATAAAGATGAAGATCAGTCAAGCTGGGGTTCATCTTATGATTCTGCCTCAAATGATGAAGGAGATCTTGATGAATTTCTGGCTGCAAGTTCTCTTGAAGGGGGGAAGTCGGTAAGAGACGGTGAAAGTAATAATACTCGCCGCCTTTGCGCCATTTGTTTTGATGCTCCTAGGGACTGCTTTTTCCTCCCCTGCGGGCACTGTGTGGCTTGTTTTGAATGCGCAACAAGGTATTATTCTCTATGTTTCTGTTTGTCATATTAATCTTGAAATTGCTCCATGCTTCGGCCTGTGATAAATCCATGAATTAGTTATAACAGTTGACAGAGCAGTGCCAGTCATACTGAGTTCTGATATCAAATCTCGTTAGTCCAATGAACCTTAAAAACACTATTAAACGATGTGTCATGCATCCTACTTAGCCTGAATTGCACTTCATTGCATCCATTGTGGGTATTTAAGAATTCGAATCCTGTACATAATCTAATATAATGATCGATCACTTGTTGCAATTTTCACAGGATAGCGGAGGCAGCTGCTACTTGTCCAATTTGTCGTAGGAGCATAAAGAAGGTCAGGAAGATTTTTACAGTTTGAGTAATACAAACCTCCTTGTAACATGGGTACGCGCCATTTCTTCACTGCCTGTCAATACAATTGATCAAACCATTTTTAGCTGGTTTACTTGGGTAGTTTCTGATTGTATATTGGCCGTACCTGGTGGTTTCACAGTGGCTTTCCCTTATGTAATATCATTCCGGGTATACAAAGCCTCAATACGCCTAAATAGGATAAGTAACTCAAATGTGTCTATTGTTTCCTTTCCCCACATTGTAGGTTGGGTTGACTTACATTCGATTCTCTATAGCAATCCTCAAGGGTAATGCGTTGGTGATGTCTATTGTGTTGTATATCCACGAACTCAAATGCATCGACAAATTTACGTTTCTTACTTTGTGTGATTGTACTCGTTTTTGTAATAGACCTTGTGACGGTGTAAGTTTGTTAAAGAAGGATCATGTAACGGTGTAACGACCAGAGACGCAAAAGACGAATTGATCTCTATTTGAGCACAAGCAACATAAAAGATACTCCCAGCTCACAAAATTGTCAATGGCTAAACAATAAGCTAAGAGAAAAAGTTGTGAAGGTAAAGTCTAAAATGGAACAAAGATTTGGTTTTGTCTCTGTCTATATCGCGGTGAAAGAGACGGTCCAATAAACCGAGTCCTCCTAAATGACCCTCCCCAAAAAAACTCCGTCAGATTCAGATAGATGGCATTCAATAATGAAAAATCACCAAGAGGCCAAGTTGAGGACGCCTACTGTTATTTTGGCCGCCTCTATCTCATGTACAGAAGAAAGTGCGAGAGTAGAAAATGTGGTGAAGAGTGAGAAAATGTGAAAAATTATCAAGAGGCCAAGTTGAGGACGCCTTTTGTTGTTTTAGCCACCTTAATGTAGGAAGTGAGGGTAAAAAATATGGTGGGAGTGTGAGAAAACGTGGTCAAAGGGTACTTTATACATTCATTTTCATCACCTTTTACCACCTTGATTGATAAGTTTGCCCTTATACTATTGATAGAAACTTAGACCTTCCACATTAGCCATTATAAAAATTAATAGTACTAATGAGTCATATTCCTTATCAAATTTTATTTATGACAAAAGGAGAACACTTTCTCATTTATTATGTACAACGAACCACCTCTAAGTAAGGAGTTATTTTAGGAACTGTTCTTATATGAAAAGAATCAAATATTTTATATATTCTTCAGTTACACACATTCATATCAAATTCCAATATAAAAGGCTCACTACTACAAAATCCCCACATCCAATCCTCGTGAACAACTTAGGAGGATGCATTTTCAGCAATTGCTTAACCTAGTAATCAGTGCTATTGACATACATGAGTACAAAATTTTGATGAAAATGGGATTTATAATTCTGAAATAAACAAATGGTAATAAGATTCGGAGGTACCCTTGTATTGTATAGTGTCGTCACAGTCTTAAATTTTTATCACCAATGACTGGAATCCCAGTCCCCACGTAGCGAACCGATTCGGCACATTAAATTGCGCGGCCTGTAGTCTCACAATCCACCAAGTGGGCATCTCGACCCTAACTTGTCTCCGTTCCCTTGCCACCCACCGTCTGATCAATATACTTTCACCCATCAAACAAGACTTCATATTAAAAATAACAATCCAACGGCCGTACGTGAAGGATACCCTATTTGAGCCCACGCGACTTAGTGACGCGTGTTGTCTACCTCCCATTTTCCTCGAACCATTCAAACGCCACTCTATATAAACCCACCCCCAATCCATTCCGCCAACCAAAAACCCTCGCCACCCCATTTCTCCTTCTTCTTTTCCGCTCCCTTCTCTCTCTAGAAACCTCTCCACACAAAACTCTCTCTCTAGAAATGGCGGGCTCCGGCGTGGTGGCGGTGTACGGAAACGGCGCAATAGCCGAGAGCAAGCAGTCCCCGTTCTCCGTGAAGGTGGGCCTGGCCCAGATGCTCCGCGGCGGCGTCATCATGGACGTCGTCAACGCCGAGCAGGCCCGCGTTGCGGAAGAGGCAGGCGCGTGCGCCGTCATGGCCCTCGAGCGCGTCCCTGCCGACATCCGCGCGCAGGGCGGCGTGGCCCGCATGTCCGACCCCCAGCTCATCAAGGAAATCAAGCAGGCCGTCACGATTCCGGTGATGGCCAAGGCCCGAATCGGCCATTTCGTCGAGGCCCAGATCCTCGAGGCCATCGGCGTCGATTACGTGGACGAGAGCGAGGTCCTCACCCTCGCCGACGAGGACAACCACATCAACAAGCACAATTTCCAGGTCCCCTTCGTCTGCGGCTGCCGGAATCTCGGGGAGGCGCTCCGGCGGGTCCGCGAGGGGGCGGCGATGATCCGGACTAAGGGCGAGGCCGGTACCGGGAACATCGTCGAGGCGGTTAGGCACGTGCGTTCGGTTATGGGGGATATCCGTGTCTTGCGGAACATGGACGATGACGAGGTGTTCACTTTCGCCAAGAAGATCGCCGCGCCGTACGACCTGGTGATGCAGACGAAGCAGCTGGGGAGGCTGCCGGTGGTGCACTTCGCCGCGGGAGGGGTGGCGACGCCGGCGGACGCGGCGCTGATGATGCAATTGGGGTGCGATGGGGTGTTTGTCGGGTCGGGCGTGTTCAAGAGCGGCGACCCGGCGAAGCGGGCGAGGGCGATTGTGCAGGCGGTGACCCATTATCGGGACCCGGATGTGCTGGCGGAGGTGAGCTGCGGGTTGGGCGAGGCCATGGTCGGGTTGAATTTGAAGGATGATAAGGTTGAAAGGTTTGCGAATCGGTCCGAGTAATTGAAATGAAATGAATTCGCAGTTTGGGTTTGGTGGGTTTTAGTCTCTCTTTTACATGTAAAAAAATTATGTGTTTTGGGGGTGTTTGTTTCGTGTAGTAGTATTGATTTTGTCGCTTAATAATGAATCATCAAGTTTATGTTTCTGCTGCTTGCTGAATCAAATCTTTTGTCCAATTAGTTTCATTGTTCGCATTTTACATCACTCAAATCTGGTGGAAGCTACAATCTAATCAGTGGCTAGCTAATTTTCGAGGTAGAAATGTGGATTTTGTATTCTCCATGGGTGAATTGATTTATCAATTCTGTCTGATGAAGATGTAAATTGCCGCCATTGGATGACGTAGAGACTGTTGATGTTGGTTATTTGCCACTAAAATGTGCATCAACAGTGGTGGGTCTTATTGGTATTTGATCCTTCGAATACTTTTAACTATCTGAGTCACAAGGTTCTTGAATTACTTTTCCCAATTACACTCGTGACTTAGGATGGAAGGTCAAAACTTTTAATTAACTGAGTTACAGTAGGTTTCAATTCAGCCAATCAAGTTGAGTTCCGATTGGCGGTTCCGATTGTGGATCGCAAGTACATTTAGTCTCATATCAAACGGGGAAGGAAATCTCAAAGTAATGGTTTCTAGAACATTTCACTAAAGGAATCATATCCTATAAGAATCTTCAAAGGGAAACCAAGATTTGAGCCTCAAGCTGTGGGAGAACAAACTCTCCATGCCTAATGCATTTCTCCATGGAGCACTGATGAACTGATGCTCCGGAGGCGACCCCGAACAAAAAAGAAGTTATTCAAATTACAAATCCGAACAGGCCCTACATGTTCGGGGATGAATCTCCGAAACCAGGTCGATTAACCCGAGCAAACAGAAAGATCGTCTCCTTTTCTGTTGCAGCAACTACTGCCAATAAACACAACCTTCTCGTTTTCGCTCTCGTCAAAAACGTCACGAAACCGCGCGAAATTCTACTTTCCACTTTTTCTTCGTTTTTTTTCCTCGGCGCTTCCAGTAAACATTTAAAACTTCTCTTCTTCTCCTTCTCCTTCTCCTTCGTCAACCTTCGTAACCCTATGATTTCCGCACGTGCGATTTCCCCGTCTTACAGTCTCTGAGCAAAAACAAAATTAGGGTTTCGACCTCAACAATGGTGGGCATGATGATGATGACCACCGCCAATTCCAACGAGCGGCTCGCGGGCCTCCTGGACTCCGCCGTCCTCGCCTCCGATATTCCGTCCAAGCTCGACCGGTTGACCCAATCCAAGCAATATTTCGCCCAGCAAAACGATCCCGCTTTGCTCTCCGAGCTCCTCCCCCGCTTCTTCGAGCTCCAGTCCGACCAATTCAGCCCCGTCCGGCGATTCGCCACCGAGTACGCTTTTGTCTTAGTTAATTCTGCTTTTGTTCGAATTTGTATTCATCTTCATTTTATTTATCGGTTTTTTTGGGATGATGTAGAATGCTTGGTGAAACTGGGTTGATGCACGTTGAATTGGTACCGGAGATTGTACCGTCGTTGATTAATGTTTTGGGTGACGAAGCTCCGGCTGTTGCCCGACAAGCAATCGCTAGCGGGATGAGTTTGTTTCGTTCTGTTCTCGAAAAGGTTTCGATTCAGGTAGTTTAATTTGATGTTTGGATTGGTTTGTACAGTCGAGTGTTGAATTCATAGTGTGCTTAAATGTTCGTTGATTGGCATGCTGAGTAATGGTTATTGTTTTAGGGTCTACATTCTAGTGAATTGGACAGTTCGCTTGAGTCCTCTTGGGCATGGGTGCTGAAATTGAAGGAGGAGATATACTCTATAGCTTTTCGGGTAAGGGATAATTTGTGTTATGATGGCATATAATAGGTTTCTCATTTTCTCATTGTAGTTTAATTTGTTGTGTTGTGGTTAATCAGCCAGGAAATGGAGGGGTACGGTTGCGAGCACTGAAGTTTGTTGAATCAGTGATTCTTCTTTACACTCCTGATCCTAATGGCTCCCCGGAGCCCCCTGCACATGAAGGTAATATGATTTGACTCTTTGTTACGGGCCCCGAACTGAGATGAGTTGTTTACACTTTCAAATGGTGCTTGTCTGCTTGTAGGGGACTTGGTGGATTTTAATATATCTTGGCTTCGTGGTGGTCATCCCCTACTCAATGTTGGAGATTTGTCTATTGAGGCTAGTAAAAGTTTGAGTTCATTGCTTGATCAACTCAGATTCCCAACTGTGAAGTCGCTCGGTAGCCTAGTGATCGTTGTTCTCATTAATAGGTACCTTTGATTTCTTTAGTCATATTCATTCTTCAGTTTTTTTGAGCATTACCACTTCTATCCTAAACTTACATGCTAAACCTTGAACTATTAGCGATGATTTTGAAGATAAATTTATCAGATTCTACACTCCAAGGATTACTTTCTTTTAATAAAACTGGATGTCCTGGAAGGTTAGGATTATGTGAGCCTAAGTTGTGAGAAAGATTTTGAAAGAATTCTATTTGTAATGGTGTTCTTAACTGGCAGATTGTGGTTTGGAAGCATGAAATTTGTTCTAACTGGGTTATTTATAGGAATGTGGTTGTGATTCATATTGTATTGGTTATCTTTATGCACACACAAGGGTGCTACATCGGTATTTCTTCTTCTACTTTATGTTTGTTGATATGTAACTGTTACTGCTCTTTGTATTCTTATTCTACATATTATTTCTTGCCAGTCTTTCAGCAATTGCGAAGAAGCGGCCTGCATTCTATGGTCGCATTTTGCCTGTATTACTTGGATTTGAACCATCAAGCACAGTCATAAACGGGTTACACGTTTCTGGGCCAAGCCTTGCCTTAAAAAATGCCTTCCTCACCTGCTTAAAATCCACACACAAGGGGGCTGCACCGGTATTTCTTTTAATACTCTTCTTATAGATGCCTTAGGATTTTCCTGTTTAAATTGTCCATGATATAGCTATATATAAATTTCTCACGAGTGGTAGAGTGAAAGATATGAATAACTGCTCTAAAATGCTTATTATGAATCATCATCATCATCTTCATCTATCAATGACCAATTGCTGTAAATACTAATCAGCGTGTACCCAAAAAGTCTCCAACCGTCAGCAAACTACAGATGCTCTTGTAGAAATGATTGAAAGAATATAACTAGAAGTTTACTTGTACTGGTTACAGAAATTCTAGACCTGAAAGGATTTACTATGTATTAATTCCTTGAGCTTACATTACATGTAGTCCCATGCTAGTAATTTCTTTTCCTGTCTTGACCACTAGAAACGTTGATGTCCATATTGTCCCATGTTGTCCCATACTCTATTCTAACAATAGATAAGTAATGGAGTTTGCTTTCGGCAGTGGCGGGATCGTTTGGTTGGGGCCTTGAGAAAGACAAAAGCTGGGGGGTTGATAGAGCAAGCCATTCCTGAAGTTTGCAAGATCAATGGAAGTGTGGAAGACGGGGTAGATGATTCTCCATTTATTAAGGTATTAATTCACCTTGCTTCCCATTATCTGCAGACATATATAAGCAGGGTTCTTGCAAATGTACACATCAGCCCTTGGCATTCTAGTATCTTGGAGCTTCTTGAGCAGGAAACTTAATGTTTTGCAGGAGGAGAAACCCACAATTAAATCATCCAATGCTTTGCAAAGTAGTTTTGGAAGGAAAAGGTCAGGTGCTCCAGACAGTAGCAGTGGGCTTGCAGACAATGAGGATGTGTCTGGAAAGCGTGCCAAACCAACATCTACCGTCTCTGAGGAATCAGCTAAAGAGGTAGATAGGAATTTTTCTGGTTCTCAAGATGACGTTTCTTCTAGTGGAACCACCACTTCTAGAGGAGATGGCGATAATGGACCTGTGCAGCAACTTGTTGCTATGTTTGGTGCATTGGTTGCTCAAGGTGAAAAAGCTGTTGGTTCTTTAGAAATTCTTATCTCAAGTATCTCTGCTGACTTGTTAGCAGAGGTAGTGATGGCTAGTATGTGCAACCTTCCTCCCTGTCTTCCTGGAGCTGAAGGAGATGAATCTCTGATGAGTATGGGCGTAATGGGTGGTGATTCTCGAGTTAAATATCCACCATCATTTATAGCTGACGTTCTCTCACTGACAAATACTTTCCCTCCAATAGCTGCACTTCTAGGTTCTCATCAGTCAGTATCCAGTGATACAGTGGTAGGTTTTCTATTCTCACTTTGGCTTTCACCGCTTTGTTTCACCTTATTGGTCTTTTGAGTTTCAAATTCTTATGATAATTGCAGAAATCTGAAGGGCATGAAGAACAAGTAGCAGGTGTAGTCAACAGCACCGATGTATGTAATGACATAGATTATGGATCTGAAAATGCTCTATTTTCAAGTGGTTTACCAGCTTCATTTGAAGCATTCTCATCCGGAATGGAGACTGATCGTCCACCTGCTCCATCTGATGCTCATGACATGGAATATCTTGAGAGTGAAATACCTGGGCTGGATTCTTCTGCTTGTAATAGTGGATTATCAGAACCCATCGTTGCATCCTCATCAACCCTAATGGATGTAGAAGATGCAAGTGAAGAGAAAGTTACCATTTCGGGTCAAGGGACACCACTTAATGTGCATCCATCACTGTCAACGGATAGGTCTGAGGAGCTTAGCCCAAGAGCAGCTGTTGCAGATGTCAACAGCCTGGTTTCTTCAACGGCAACTTCATTTCAGTCATCGCATCAGCTTGTCCTGCCCAAGATGTCTGCACCAGTTGTCATCCTTGCCGATGAAGAAAAGGATCGGTTGCAAAAATTGGCTTTTATGCGTATCATTGAGGCATATAAGCAAATAGCTATTGCTGGAGGTTCACAAATGAGATGCTCTATCCTTATAAGTTTAGGAGTTGAGGTAAGAGTTCTAGCTTCGTAGATATGGCTATTATAATTTGTTCCAGCTGTGATGTATTCAGCTCCTAGTTTCAGTTTTAGTTAGGCGAGTATATTTTCTTTCTTTGTTTTTGGGGTTAGACGCAAGAGGTGAAATTAGGCCAGCCTTAGTCGGGGAAAACTTTATGTCATTCTATTAAATTTCAATGACATTAATGCAGTTTTTTCTTACTTTTGATTTATTGTTTTAGTTCCCCTTGGAGTTAGATCCATGGAAACTGCTGCAGAAGCATATATTGGAAGATTACACAAATAACGAGGTATGCAGATATTTTTAAGCTCTTCCTTCTTTTGTGTTGGGTTTTGATCATTCTAGGACACAGTTTTCTTGTGTAATTTATGAATCAGTATTAGGAAATTTTAATATTGCAAGATTACACTTTTGATTTTACTACAATTGATTTTGGTAGAAGGGGATGATATGTTTAAGAAAGGTAGAAACTTGTTGACTGTTCTATTTTTAATAAGCCCCTTTAAAATTGTTTTACCCTCTGCATCTTCATATAAATGGGACAACAATAAAAAGAGATGTATGGTACTCTGGTGAGGTACTGGAGGGCTACCATATTTATTCTTCTATCTTTGTTTGTGTTTGGGTTGTAGAACTATTGGGAAGTACATACCTGGTAACTTTACAAGATGTCAGTGCAAAAGTTTTTTGGATGATAACCTTTTCAATTATAACAGATGTTAAGAGTTAATAAAAAGGTTTATACTTTATGGCTGTTGATATGCTTTCCTTTGGTTATCTAACATAAGTACTAGCTGACGGTGATTGTGGGATCTCTTCAGGGACACGAGTTGACATTGCGTGTCCTATACAGGTTATTTGGGGAGGCCGAAGCAGAACACGATTTCTTTTCTTCAACAACCGCTACTTCTGTATATGAAACGTTTCTTGCGACTGCGGTGCGCTTTTTATCTATATATTATTCACCTTTCTTTGCACTGCAATTGTTGAAGACTTTTTTAAAATTATTTTTCATGCTAATGCAGGTAGAAACACTAAGGGATTCTTTTCCACCGTCTGACAAATCGTTAAACAGGTTGCTTGGTGAGGTTCCTTACTTACCAAGTTCAGTTTTGAAACTACTGGAGAGCATGTGCTCGCCTGGAAGCTGCGACAAAACCGAAAAGGAAACTCAAGGTGGGGATCGAGTGACTCAAGGTCTCAGTACTGTGTGGAGCCTGATTTTACTGAGACCCCCTTTCCGAGATCCTTGCTTAAAAATTGTTTTACAGGTTCTTTCTTTTTATCTGTACAGTACGTCTGTGTTTCTTGAAGTCCTTGTATATTAGTCAGTGTCTCCTTCACTTCATCTGACTTTATCGTTATCTTTTTCCTCTGGAAGAGTACAGTTCACCATCTGGAGGAAGTGCGCATGAAGGCCATACGTCTGGTAATTGTTGGCAACTTGCTATTGGAGCAATAATTAGCTGCCGAGTTTAAATTTTAACTTTTTTGTCCATTGTTGGTTTCGCATTGTGTAACAGGTTGCAAACAAGCTTTATCCATTGTCATCTATTTCTAAACGAATAGAAGATTTCGCGATAGAAAAGTTGCTTTATGTAAAAAGTAGTGATGAAACTGAAAGAACAGAGGCTGAAGAACCAAATGCTGAATCTCAAAAGGTTCTAATCTTTGCATTGCTGATTCGTCACTCAAATATATTTTGTACTATTGACTTGAATTGAAGAGTTAACATCTAAATGCTTTTTCCTCAGGATTCTGATTCGGAAAAACATCCAAATGAACCTCCATCGGTGAGTGGTAATAGTAAAGATATCTCCTCTGATACTCTTCAATCGTGCAATACCCAAAGTGTGTCATCCGTTTCAATTGCTGAGGCCCAGCGGTGCTTGTCATTGTATTTTGCTCTGTGTACGAAGGTGCTACACTGTTAATTTATCTTATAACCCTGAACCAAATTATTGCTAGTATTCCTTCATTCATTATGGAAGTATTCAAAATTCTTTTTTCGATTGAAGTTAATATAGTTTGTGAAACTTCATTGGCAGAGGCATTCCCTTTTTAGCCACATATTTGTTGCTTATGGAAGTGCATCAAAGGCAGTGAAGCAGGTATAGTTATTATGTGTCAAGAATTCATGTATACGTTTGCTTAGTGCTTGCAGTTCCTTCCCATGCGGTTTTTCTTCTTATCAGTTGTATGTGCAATGCAGGCCATTCATTGCCATATTCCATTACTTGTACGTACCATGGGATCGTCTCCAGATCTTCTTGAAATTATCTCTGATCCTCCAACAGGAAGCGAGAACCTCCTGATGCAGGTTTATACTTATAAACATTACAGTTTTTTTCAACACCATCCAATGGTGGATAACACCTTTATTCCCCCCTGTTAATTCCTTCAGGTTTTGCAAACGCTGACAGATGGGACAGTTCCCTCTCAAGAACTGGTTTCTACTGTTAGGAAGCTATACGATTCAAAACTGAAGGTACATTCATAATTTCCCATGACAGTTGAAAAGATTTGAAGCTATTTATCTAATTTATTATTGGTTATGAATTATTACAGGATGTGGAGATCCTTATTCCGTTATTACCATCTCTACCAAAAGACGAGGTTCGTTCCTTCCAATCTTCTTCTCAAAATTGCATCTATTTCATGGGTTTCTGCATGTTTTTTGTTACTTGTCACATGTCTTTCTTCTATAGTAATTGATGAGCTACAGATTTGTGTTGGCCCTCAATATTGATGTACCCGAGCTGCTAAAGTATTCAATCAGCATTACTCTTGCTAAAGTATTCAATCAGCATTACTCTTTGTGCACTGCTAAATAATATAGCACTCTATCTCGCTCTTGGTTTTCGGTCATTGAAATTTGTTGGAAACACAAATAAGTTTACTGGAGAAAAAGTAAATGATGTGCTCAAAGAGACGAACAAGTTGTCCGTATTTGTGACAAAAATAAAGCTGAAGTTGCAAGAAAACCATGATAATCATTTATAGCTCTCACTAATTAAGATGAATTCGATTAATATATACTTTAAATTGTATTGACGTTGATGCCCATATAGAGGCCAATGTAGCATTCTCCTTACTTATCATCTAAGATCTTGTTATTACTCTCCATACACAACTTAGAAACTGCAATAGCAACAGATCTTGTATTTCGGAAGTGATTTGCTATCTTGTACTTGTTAGATTTTGGGTCAACCAGCTCTTAATAACTTACATTTGATTCTTTTACAAGAATGCATTATTTTGAATTTCATTATCAGTTGGAATGACTAATTAGCCTGTATTCTTTAGGTGATGATCATATTTCCTCAACTTGTGGGTCTTCAACTGGATAAGTTCCAAGCGGCACTAACTCGCATACTACAGGTATTGACTTATTTGTATAGTCATTACTGAAAATATGAGCAGATAAGGCCAGTTTTCAACCATGAAGTCAATTTCTGATCCAAGTGTGATTTGGATATTTTTTTAATTTCCTTTGCTATTGCTCATGCCGTTCTTACCTTGGTTTCTAGGTTGCTAGAATCAGTCGTTCTATGTCAGTAACTTTGCTTATTTTGTCTAATGTGATGAGTTATTAGTAATACCCTTCTCTACTACCTTTGTTTCTTAGCAGTTAATAATTCCCTGTTCATGCTATCAGATATTTTGATCCAAATTTGACATCATTTTCTTCTGTGTTTATATGACCTTTTCTTTCTTTTCATTTTTTTTTCACCCATGTTTGCCTGCAGACATGAGGAATACCCAGCCGGTAGATTAGATACTCAAATTGTTATTTGATTAGTAAAGTTCACTTTTAATTTGCTCGCAAAGTACATCTCTTTTTCTCTGCTTGATCATAAATCATTCTTGCACAGGGATCATCACATGCTGGCCCCCGCCTTGCTCCAGCTGAAATCTTGATCGCTATCCATGGAATTGATCCTGACAGAGACAGAATTCCACTGAAGAAGGTATGCGAGCTTTTGATTTTCTTGTTTAACCTCTGTGAGTGGCAATAATGTGGTTGATAATGTTTTTTCAATGAGCAGGTAACAGATGCATGCAACGCCTGCTTTGAGCAGAGGCAGATATTCACCCAACAAGTTATTGCCAAAGTTTTGAATCAATTGGTTTGTACCGTTGGAAGTTTTTTTGACTTTTTGTTAGAACTTCTTTAAGCAGAATCTGAAGATGACCGAGGTTCTTACTTGTAGGTTGAGCAGACTCCCCTTCCTTTCCTGTTCATGCGTACAGTGTTACAAGCCATAGGTGCCTTTCCTGCACTGGTAAGACTTGAATAGCGCTTCAAGCTGACGAAGGACAAGAAAGAAAATTTGTGGAGCCACTGCTGTTTGTTTAATACGGGATGATTTCTGTTCAACAATTGATGAAAACTAAAAACACTGAAGGAACAATATGCAAAAGTAAACAAAAATGGATATAAAATACTAGCATGATGATAAGATACTAGGAATCACTCCTACAGACCTTACACATTGCATCCCAGACATCCTGAAAAATATTTTAAATTATATTAACTAAGATATAGACAAATTTGGGTAGTGCTGATCCAGTTGTGGGATTGTAAACTATAACTTCAGCAGTTCTGTCACCCCATAATAACTCTTAAATCATCAGTAATGAACCAAAATAAATCCAAACAAACAATTCTTCATTGTCAACTTGTAGCGTTCATGACTATATTGTGTATCCACTTTTACAGTAAGCCCACTTGCATTTTATGCATGTCCCCTATCCGGATGTGATAAAACCGGATGTGATAAAAACCATTAGTTTACCATTGGATTTGTTGCTGACTTAGTGCGTTTAAATTGTGAATAAATAACACAGGTGGATTTTATCATGGAGATCCTCTCTCGACTTGTGAGCAAGCAGGTAAGTTTCAGTATAACCTTGTTTGCTTGTCTGTTATTGACTTATTATTTAATATCTATAAGTTGTTTATGTGATTTCTGACATGGTGCAGATATGGAAATACCCAAAGTTGTGGGTGGGATTCTTGAAGTGTGCCTTCTTGACAAAGCCTCAGTCATTTGGCGTGTTGCTTCAGGTGCATCTTTGCTGCTCTCTATATGTTACTTTTTGGTTTATCCTTTCTATATCTTCTCACTATACTTTTTGGATCAGAAGCCAAGTTTATGATATATACAATTGCTTGTTTCTGTAGCACGAGCATAGAAATAAGATCTATATTATTTATTACAATTTGCGCTTTATAATTGACATGTTTAGTTATTGTTTAATTGTTACTTTATTTCAGAAAGGGTTTTAATATATGTTGCTATCGGGTTGATTCTGCAAGTAGATCTTATTGGTACAGTAATAGGGTTCGAGGACAAGACTTCAGAAATTGAAGTAATTCTTGATAGCTCTCTGTTTTTTTTTTTCCTTCACTATACCAGATCTTTATCCTTGTTGAACTTTTACCCTTTTTATTTCTTATTCTTCATACTCATTGGTCTATTTCGTTTACATGTAGGTAGAAAATCTTAATTTTTATGCAATGAGTTTTCTTTTACAATAGATGAAATTATAATTTAGAAAAACTGTTGTTCACATCCTAATGAAGTCTGATGGTATATACATTGTTGTCTCAGCTACCGCCAGTACAACTGGAAAATGCAATGAAGAGAACTCCAGCTCTAAAAGCTCCTTTAGTTGCTCATGCTAGCCAACCCGACATCCAATCTTCGCTCCCAAGGTGAATGAAAAGTCTTACTTGTCTGATTGAGATAGGAGCCCCCTAAAATGGAGGGGTCAGCTGATATAACCTGCTTTTTATTCTATTTTCAGGTCAGTGTTGGTTGTATTGGGAATTGTTTCAGATTCTCAGGCACAAACAAGCCAGTCTCAGACCGGAGATGCAAGCAACTCAGATAAGGAGGCAGTCACGGAGAAATCAAAGGAGGAGTCATCTAGTGCTTCTTGATGAAATTCCAAGTCAAAGTTGAAGTGCTTTCTGCTTCAATCTCGAAATTGTAGTGTCATCAGCCGTGCAGACTAGATGGATAAGCCGAGTTCAGAAAGTACGGACTTCCATGCTGTATTTATTCAAGGCAGTCATTGCTGTGGTATAGCATTTCAAATGGTAAAATTACCCGATAGCCAGGTATCATAGGACTCTTAGAGTAGATGCAATAAGAGATATTGAGCAGGCAACATTCAATTGTGTATACCATATGATCAGAACTTTGTGATGGCAATAAACATTGTTTCAGTAGACAATGTTAAAGTTTCTTTAGTTGATGTTTCTGTCATTCTTGAATGCTGTTTTCGTTTTGGCTGGCCTTGCAGTTAAAAGCTATACATACACACAAACTCTGCTTGTTTTCTTCCACCTATCAATGAGCCCATGACTAAAGTTTTGATCACAATTATTCTGTTAGCTCTCTAAATGCTTCTGGTAATTGTTTAAGACTGATGACGTCATGTGCCCTTTAAATTCTGGCTTACATAGCTGTCTTAAATCAGTAACCTCATTCCAGCTGGATTAGTAAAAAATCGCCGATACAATGTTTAAACTTCGTGCTCAAAGAATAAACCCAACTATTTCACCCCACTGGAATACTGTTTACTTACAAAAGAATGAGTTAATCCTACTATCCTACCATCCAACGTTGTAGACAATGTAAAAAAATTTCGGAATTTTTTGTGGCCGGATATGTGCATTTCAATATACAAGACCAAAAAACAATCTGAGAAATGCTTGCATATGCATCAAGCATGTACCCGTTTAGGCACCGAATTGCAGCTATATTCCTTAAATGACCTAGTTAACATCAGACTGTCAGGCAGAAACAGAAATCCCATGCATTTGGAACCATTCAGGCATGTGGAATCTCTCATAAAGGACAGGCCTCACATCATCTTGGACAGAGAGCTGCTTCAGGAGTGGAAGCAGAACCTCCAAAAGCTATACAATCCATATTACAGAATGAAATGCAACGATGGAAACAGTCAGAACATCTTCAAGATAATTTGAGAATTCTATAGTAGGAATGTAAGTAAATGAATTACCTGATCATCATACGGCTGTCCAGCAGAAAATGGAACACATGGAACTCCATTCAGCGGTTGCAGCAAAAAACTAAATGGGTTGTTGTCCACAATGACGATTCGACAGAGATCTTTTGACAAAGAAGACAGATCTTTCACATGTTCCCGGCATTCCCTGTGTTTTAGATAGAATCAACGATCATTCCAACTTGAGCCTTGAAAACCCAAGTTCAAATTGTTTTTTTCTCATTACTGTAATATGAAATTATTATGCAGACTTATGACTTAAAGCAATCACTGACTTACATACTAACTGTGGAAGGTCGATAAAGACGGAGCTTAAATAGATTCTCCACATCAATTCTGTCAACAAGCGGTCTAGCATAATCTGTATTTCACACTGAGTCAACAGAAGAAATAACAACTCATGGAAGGAAAAACGAACAGATAGAGATAGCGAAGCTGGGAAAGCAACACACCTTCGATACCAGCAGTGAACAGTACAAGATCAGCAAATTCACAAACCCGTTGCAGGAACTCGCGCAAACCAGGACGTTCGAACACTGTCACATAACTGACCTTAGGTTTACCAACAGCTTCCTTCAACCCAACGAAATACAACATCAACAAAGTCTATACGGCAAACAACTGAGCACAAAAGTTGCACAGAAAGAGAAAGAGAGATGCACAGACCTTGTCTGAGGATACACATTCGATCTCAAACCACTTCAGTCCAGCATCCTTTGCTTGCATACGAATCATCGACGGCACGCTAGATGTTTCATAGGCACATACTAGAGTCTCATCCAAATCAAGAACGACCTACATTACAAAATCCATACATTTAAAACCTAAGTGGAATCAAGCTTTTGTACCAAATTTGAAATTCAACAACTCCCAAAATACAAAAAATGCTTGAAGCTCCTGCATTTTTAGCTTAATTAACTAAGCTTAATGAATTAAATTGCACACCACTTTCACTATCAAGTATCAACAATGCTGCAAAAGTCTTCTAATTTCGAAAAGCGCAAACAACCCAGATGATCAAACTAACTTGAATAGAAATAAAAATTCCCATCTTCTGGAAATAACCCAGATTATTAATTCACATTATGATTCACGAACAGTAATAATTTCCAACAACAGTAATAATAGACTTAAACGAAATGAAGAAGAATATTACCGTGAGCTTTTCAGCGCGGCGGCCATCTCCTCCGCCACTACTGGGGCCGGAAGACGACAAGTCGTTGAGAGGGAGTTCGGCGGCGGGCAAGGGTGTGAAAGAAGGAGGAGGAGGAGAAAACGACAGCAGCTGAGGAAGGCAAGGAGTGCCTCTGAGGATCTGAAGAATGGTTTCGAAGAAGAAGCCTAACCAGTTGACCAGAGCTCGCCAGACCTGGACGCTCCTCGGCTCGTACATTTCGATTTGGCCCATCGGCGCCGCCATAGCAGCCCACCGCGGCGATTGACCACCACCGGCTCCAATGGCTTCTAGCACTGAATGCGATATAAAGCTTTGGAGAACAATGATGTTCTCTCTGTATAGAAATGGTGGAGTGATAGTGGGAGGTGGTGGTGGGCCTGCTAGCTACGTTTTTAATTTCTTTACAAATTTTTGAAGAGTTTACTAGTTTTTCAATTTAGAGTTTTACGAAGGTTTGTTGAAAAGATTCGAGCGTCACTAATTTCCGATTGTTGATGGAGGCCTTAGATACATGATACATCAAGAGGATGGTAGAGTACGAGTGTATAACTTGTTGAAATAATGTCTCATATAAGAGAATCATAAGTAACATACAATTAATAATAAGTAATTTTACACCTAATACCACTAAGGCCTTATAAAATATAAGTAATTTTACACCTAATACCACTAAGGCCTTATAAAATATAAGTCTTCACACTGGATATGTGGTTAAATTGGTAACAATATCAATGGAGTTTGATGGGTTATAATGGGCCCGAAAGTTTCAAATTGGTATTAGGGCCAGATTAGAACGCATAGGTGTCGTTGCAAAGTTTCAAATAATCATATGCTGAAAAATCAGAAAACTGATGATATCCACAAAATGTGGTATGATCAAGAATTCGTTGCTATCCACCCGGAATTACCGATGTGTATCAGCAGCACCTAATACCATAAAGGCCTTCTGGAATATAAAATTCTACACCAGATAGGTGGTTTCATTTTTTTATATATAACTTTCAATCTATAGAACTTCTTGACTCAAATACTCTTCATTTAATTCAATGTGAAGCAAACCTAACAACGAAAACCTTAACCCTCCCCCTCCCATGATGTTTCTTCTCTCTGACGACGCTTCTGCTGTCAAGATCTTTTAATAAAATGTTCAGTGTTTAAGAGACGAGAAAATTAAGTAATCATACAGAACAAGACATTAAAAAGACCCTTATAAGAATGATTTGTCAAGGAGTTGCAATTCATTGCAGTAAAACTTATAAAGCTATGCCTAGGGCCAAAGTTCATAGCCTTCCCATTCTTTTCATGCACATCTTATTGATGAGCTGAAGTCGTGGCACCAGAGACTCTCATTAAGATCAAGATGAATGTGTCCCTCAGTTGGCGATGCTCATATAGTATTTCTTTCGATGGATTCTTCAGCCACTTACGAAGAGTTCTTCAGAACTCACTCCACTAGGGTGGAAACACCAAATCTTGTGTCAGTGCGTTTCTTGTAACAACTAAAACAACAACAATGTTTCTCCATAGTGAAATAAAACATAAGATTTTGAACGTTCAAAGTTACAATCATACACAATCGCTTTCTTATCTTTCAAGATAAAATATAATGGGCCGTCCCATTCACCACATTGAACACATAATCCAGCAACATTGGCGGGCCAACGCAGCCCATTTATAAATGATAGCTGCTGCGTAGACTCGTCACCCCTCGCGCCACCTCACCACTGGCCTTACTCCGGCCAGAAAAAGGCTTAATTGTTTAAATGCCCCTCCAAACTCACTTTCGGTAAAAATTCGCCCCCCCAAACTCCAAAATGCTATAATCCGCCCCCTCTAACTCCATTCCGTTAATCCGTTGCCCCCTTAGGGGCTTTTCCATCCATTTTCACTGATGTGGTAGCCACATCATCAACAAATGGGCCCCACCCATGTCCAAATAAGCAAAATCGTGGAAATTGGGGAAATTGGGGAAACAGAAAACGCTAAAACGCTAAAACGACGACGTTCAGGAGGGTGGTAGAGAAAAGAACGACGACGAATTGAAGAAATCGTCGATTCGGTAGATGATGGCCGACCCATCGTCGAGAACAGCGAGCGGGTCGACCCGGAGGTCGTTGATGGCCACGTAGCCCTGGAAATTCGGGGCGGCGGTGACGGTGGGGTCGAGTTGGGGAGCAAAGTCGGGATCTTGGTGTTGGGGGCGGAGGTAGGTGAGGGCGGCAGGGGAGAGGCGGCGCGGCGTGATGTGGTAGAGGACGAGGGGGAGAGACGGCTGGCCGGAGCGCATGACGCGGTGTCCGGCAGGGCGAAGACGGTGGCGGTGGGGGATCGAACTCGAGGGAGTTGGAGACGATCTGGAGGGTCAAAGACATGGAGAGGAAGCGAGAGTCGGAGAGGACTTTGGCGGCGTTAGGAGGGTGGCGGAGGCGGCGGCGGCGGAGGAGGCGGAGAGGGAGAGGAAAATCAGGAAGACGAAGAGAGTGGTTGCGGCGGTCGCCATTGGAGGAGGAGCTTCGAGCTTTGGTGGTTGAACCCGTTCTTGCTTTGTATTTTTTTTTTAATTTTTGAAATTGATACTTTTTGCTTATTTGGACAAGGGTGGGCCTTATTTTTTGATGATGTGGCTGCCAACTCAGCCAAATTGGACGGAAAAAGGGGAAGGGGGCGAACGGATTAACGGAATGGAGTTAGAGGGGGCGGATTATAGCATTTTGGAGTTTGGGGGGGCGAATTTTTACCGAAAGTGAGTTTGGAGGGGCATTTAAACAATTAAGCCTTTTTCTGGCCGGAGTAAGGCCAGTGGTGAGGTGGCGCGAGGGGTGACGAGTCTACGCAGAATTTGCAGAAAATCCCTAGAAATTTTCAGAAGAAGAAGAAGCAGCAGCAAACAGCGAAATCGACATGGGCGTCGATTACTACAAGGTCCTCCAAGTCGAGCGAAGCGCCAAAGACGACGACTTGAAGAAGGCGTACCGAAAGCTCGCCATGAAATGGCACCCCGACAAAAACCCTAACAACAAGAAAGCCGCCGAGGCCAAATTCAAGCAAATCTCCGAAGCCTACGATGTAAAGCTCTCAACTTTATCGATTTTTTCCGATTAAAATTCCCTGATTTTTCGAGCTGAGATTTATCGAATTTGACCAGGTTTTGAGCGATCCGCAAAAGCGAGCGGTGTACGATCAGTACGGCGAGGAGGGTTTGAAGGGAGGAGCGCCGCCGCCCGATGCGTCGTGGTCCGGCCCCGGGCAAGGGTACGACGGCGGCTCGACGTCGTTTCGGTTCAACACTCGGAGCCCCGATGATATTTTCTCTGAATTGTTCGGGTTTTCGGGGTTCGGAGGAGGAATGCCGGACATGGGCCGGGCCGGCGGGTCACGGGCCGGAGGGAACCCGTTTCAGAGGGGTATGTTCGGTGAGGACATATTTGCGCAGTTTAGAGGCGGCGGA
This sequence comes from Spiraea crenata, assembly GCA_033992175.1. Taxonomy (NCBI): domain Eukaryota; kingdom Viridiplantae; phylum Streptophyta; class Magnoliopsida; order Rosales; family Rosaceae; genus Spiraea; species Spiraea crenata. The sequence continues at coordinate 5,308,114 of JAVBHV010000041.1, read as the reverse complement.
GGAGAGGCTTCGGCGGCGAATATGTCGAGGAAGGCGGTGCCGATAGAGAGAAACTTGCCTTGCAACCTGGAGGACTTGTATAAGGGCACCACCAAAAAGATGAAGATTTCTAGGGATGTTCCTGATGCTAGTGGGTAAGCTTTGTCTTTCTTAGTTATAAGCACTGTTGGAATTGGCTAATGTGATTGCTTATTGGATGTTTTAGTTATTTTCGTTATGGATAGCGGGTGTTATATAAAGTTCTTACCTTTATTGTGTGAGTTTCTGAAGCATTAATAACCGAACAGGCTTCGGAGGTCGTAACCATCTTAACTGTTCGGACAAATTTAAGTTATACTTGGTAGCTATATGCCTTGCTTATTCTGGTGGCATTTTCTTGTTTGCGAGATTTTAGGTCTCTGTTAGTTTTCTCTGTTTTTTAGTTTTGGTACTTTACCGTCCTATGTGCACCGCGTGCTTTTCATTACCCTTAAGGGCCCATAGCATGATCCTGTTTAAGACAGCTGGGAGAGAAGTTGATTGAAGCATTTCTTTCCTAAAGATATTGTGGGTTCATCAATAATGTTCTTGTTGATACATTAGGTAAGTTTTGACTATTGGTTAGTGGTTGCATGAGATGAATGCATCACAAGATCTGCATCCTTTTGATCTGTCTCCCTAACTTAAATTAGTTACTGATGTAAAAATAAGACCTAAGTCTCTTCTTTCCAGTACCATCTGTATACTTCCTATTAGCTGTTACTGGTAAAAGTGCAGAAGTTATGTCATCCTCAAAAGATGCAGATCATGCCATGAACTTTCTAAGTCTGAATGCTTTGGCAAAAGAGAGCAATAGAAAAGCATTGTAGAGGCCAATATAACTTTGTGATATTCTTGATGATAAGGTGTCAAGTTTTCTGCATTTCATGATATTAGTTTGTTAGTGATGCCTCTGGTGCCTTCTTATATATTGAAATGTTGCTTGTATTTTGATATACGGTTATGTATCTATCTATGGCTTCTAAACAGTGTTACTATTATTACTGGTGTGTTTACTGTCTTCGTACCCTTTTCCTGGTGTAAAACTCTCCAATGTCTTACACTTTTGTGCTCCTGCTGGGATTAGGACTATTTAGGGTTCAGGGATTCATTTGGATATGTAAGATTTGGTTCTATGTACATTCAGTTGCTAGCTTTTGGGATATATATTAGCTTTTTCTTATACATTTTAAGGTTGGACAGAAATTCAGGAGTTATTCTGGCTTTAGCTTGATGACTAGAAAGTTGGAAAAACCAAAGGAAAGAATGTACATTAACAAGTCTGTTTGCTGTCTTTGTGCCATTTATTCTTCTTTCTTTTTCTTTGGGTTCAGGAGAACTACCACAATGGAGGAAATTCTAACGATTGAGATCAAGCCAGGGTGGAAGAAAGGCACAAAAATCACATTTCCGGAGAAAGGGAATGAACAGAGAGGAATTATACCAGCAGACCTCGTCTTCATCATTGATGAGAAGCCTCATAGTGTTTTCAAGAGGGATGGGAATGATCTTATTGTCACTCAGAAGATATCTCTCGCGGAAGCTCTGACAGGTCACACAGCTCAGCTGACAACCCTTGACGGGAGAAATCTGACAATCCCCATCAATACTATTATCAGTCCCACCCATGAAGAAGTGGTGAAAGGAGAGGGGATGCCTATCCCGAAGGAACCATCCAAAAGGGGAAACTTGAGAATCAAGTTTAACATCAAGTTCCCAACGAAGCTTACCTCGGAGCAGAAGACAGGCATCAAACGGTTGTTAACAGCCTCATGAAATGTGCTGGCAGTTCACCCCTACCATCTGCCCAAGCTGTGAGAAAACTTGCATTTGTTTGGTTTGCTCTAGTACTTTTTTTGGATTGGAAATTCACGCCTTGCTGAATTCGAGGGTTCGATAACAACATTTAACTGGGAGGTTGTGTTGATTTCCATATTTATTTGCCAGTTTTCCAATCTCTTCACTTTGTAGAAATGCTGGATAGACAAATATTCTTCACACTTGAAATCTGTAAACTATTTATTTACCTCTTTATTTTGTTTTCCCTTTACTTCTTCTGGCACATCTACAAGAAGTCGCCTACATGTACGGAATGCGAGTTATGAAAACAAGCGTTGGAATGCTCTTTCTTCCTTTGAATTTGAGATACCTTCCAAAGTATTAATAGATATAGACATCGTCGTACTATAAACACTTTAGTTTGTTCATCTACACGTGGTTGGTTTAGCACTTAATCGAAAAAAGATAACAACTTTGGGCAACTTTTTCCCAAAGGACAATTTCGATCATGCAAAAACCAGACCCTCCAGGAAGCAGGTAGGCCCAAAACCCCTCCAAGGAAGGACAACCAAAGTCTTCGTCTTCGACTTTTTTTGAAGCAACTTCTCATGGAAGTCTTGCAAAATTACCATTTGCACCTCTGCCTTTACAGATTCCCTCCATTATTGTGATTGAGCTCCCTCTATAAATATGGTGGCAAAGCTTCAGTCACGGCTTGCAGTTCAGAAGACAAACAGAAAGTCCAACCATTTTCAACAAAAACAGAGAAAAGCAGAGGAGAGCCATGGCCGGAGGGAACCCGTTTCAGAGGGGTATGTTCGGTGAGGATATATTTGCGCAGTTTAGAGGCGGCGGAGGAGAGGCTTCGGCGGCGAATGTGTCGAGGAAGGCGGCGCCGATAGAGAAGACGTTGGCTTGTAGTTTGGAGGAGTTGTATAGTGGAACCACCAAGAAGATGAAAATTTCTAGAGATATTATTGGTGCTAGTGGGTAAGCTTCCATTTTTCTCTTTTTTCTTATGGAAATCTTCTGTGTAGTTTCAGGTTAAAATTGGAGCAATGCTACCTGAACTTATCTGCGAAGTTACAATCTGGTGAACTTTTCACGAGTTACAATTTAGATTGTAGAGAACTTGTTACAAGTTTCAGTTTGTCCATGAGTACAATTTGTCAATTTGGTGTCTCATGTTGCTTGATGACCTGGTTTGGAATTTTTACATTTTGGACGCTTGCAATTGACTAGGAAATAAAAAGAAACGTGAAGAACAAAGATTGGACAATAACATGTATTCTTCTCTGCTGTTTTGGGACAGAAAAAGAAGCACGGTTGAGGAAGTTCTAACAATCGAGGTCAAGCGAGGTTGGAAAAAAGGCACAAAGATCACTTTCCCAGAGAAAGGTAATGATGTGAGCCGAGGTGTTATACCAGCTGATCTTATCTTCACCATTGATGAGAAGCCTCATGGTCTATTCAAGAGGGACGGGGACGATCTGATTGTCACTCGGAAGATACCCCTTACGGAAGCACTGGCTGGTAGCACGAAGCTGAGAACGCTTGACGGGAGAGATCTGAAGGTATGTATCGGTACCATCGACAGTCTCACCCATGAAGAAGTTGTTAAAGGGGAGGGAATGCCCATCCAGAATACACCATCCAAAAAGGGAAACTTGATTATCAAGTTTGACATCAAGTTTCCTAATCTTACCTTTGACCAGAAAATCGGCATCATGAAGGTGTTGACTCCTTCATATCGGGAAGTTATTGACTTCTCCGTATAAACACCTAGTAGCTCTCTTGCTGTCAGTGGCCAAACTTGTTAATGTTTTCCTTGGTGTGCTATGTAGGTGTTTGTTTCATGTAATTGTGTATAAGTAGAGTTCTGCAAAGTAGTATGCCCTTAGATTGTCTACGCTATGCTTCTTCCCAGTGTGTTGTAATTACCAATCTCAATGTTAATCTGATGAAAGCTTGTTGAATCAACTGCTAAACGCTCTTTCTAGTGTCTTTGGATGAGGAACTTGCAAGTCCGAAGAAACTTAAGCTAGTTGAGATGGTTAGAAATGTCAATACATGAGCAAAGCAAAATGTAGCTAGTACAATGACAGTCGTAATGCGTCAAGGAACTCGACTTTTCTTTTCAACAGTCAATGGCAATCTTTCAGTCCCCTCTCGATCAAAAACCTTTCTCCAGAAACGATTGAAGACATGCCAAGGTATCTCGCAAGGCATGGCGTTTCGTTGCCATAACTTACCACATTACCAACGTCTACCAAGGCTCCTTCCTGGGACATTTTGATCATGATGAAGCCACCAGTAGCTCTCTTCGTTCAAATTAAACATGAAACCAAGAATTAAAAGTCACCATTACATCGAGGGTCAATATAGTACTGTCAAATGTTGAAAGATGTTAGCAGTTAGCTTCCTCCTTCTACTGTTGACAAAAGGAAAATACCACAGTTAGCTCTTAGTTGATATACTAGAAATTTTGTCCATTTTGATTGTCAAGGAGATGATTCGAATTTGCGATATCTTCAAGATTGCTAAAGACAAACGGACAAATACCACTAAGCGAAGATCTAGTTGTAAATTTGTAATATACACTTAGCCACTGAAACGTCTATTACAAAATCGAGTACTTTTGCTATAAAATTCATTTCATCTCTCATGCTATGGAAGTACTACTAGTACAACTGACCAAAAAAAAAAAACCCTCACAGAAGTTCTGACCAGAAAAAGCAAGACCTTCTCAGAGAAGTAGATAAAAGTCTTCAACTTCTCCATGAAATTTTTGAAGATTTTTTTCTGGTCAAAAGTTATACTTTTTCAAAATTATTTTATTCACATCAGATTGATCATATCTTTATTTAATGGAAAAGTTAATGATTAGTTAATAAAGTGAATAATATGTATGGTTGTCAAGAATTTGGATATGGGTCGGTCTTCGATACATTTTATTTTTAAAATGTATCGGTACATTTTTTTTTCTATTATATTATGGTTTATTTATAACCGTAGATTTAATATCAATCATACCTAATATTGTTCATTGATTTAATAGTAATAACCTTCCCTAGAAAATTTTGCCTAATTTCTTTCCCAGTTGAAATCGAATTTGGGGCATCCGAGTTGAAATCGAACTCAACATTGTTTGAATTAGGTGTAGTCGCCATTGTTTGAATTAGATAGTGATCATAAACTCAGCCGTCACCATTGTTTGAATTTGGTGTAGTCGTCATCATCATCATGAATTTGGCGGTTGTCGTCATCGTCGACATATGCCAATAGCCACTCATCTTCCTCATCCGCAAACCCTAGTTGCCCACTCATCTCTTGAATTTGGCGTGTTATGCTTTAGCTTTGCGATTTGGCAAGCAGCTTCATCTCTTGAATTCATTGTCGCATCGTCCTGGACATTTTGGTAGGCTCGTCTTCTTCATCGTCGTGGTTCAATTTACCTTTTCCCTATATTTACGAAATCGATTCATTTAAGATTTTGAATGTATGTTAGTTGTTCACCTAAGGATTTTCATATTTCCCAATTATCTCTATCGTAGATTCGTTGAAATCAAATTTGGGGCATCCGAGTTGAAATCGAACTCAACGTTGTTTGAATTAGGTGTAGTCGCCATTGTTTGAATTAGATAGTGATCATAAACTCAGCCGTCACCATTGTTTGAATTTGGTGTAGTCGTCATCATCATCATGAATTTGGCGGTTGTCGTCATCGTCGACATATGCCAATAGCCACTCATCTTCCTCATCCGCAAACCCTAGTTGCCCACTCATCTCTTGAATTTGGCGTGTTATGCTTTAGCTTTGCGATTTGGCAAGCAGCTTCATCTCTTGAATTCATTGTCGTATCGTCCTGGACATTTTGGTAGGCTCGTCTTCTTCATCGTCGTGGTTCAATTTACCTTTTCCCTATATTTACGAAATCGATTCATTGAAGATTTTGAATGTATGTTAGTTGTTCACCGAAGGATTTTCATATTTCCCAATTCTCTCTATCGTAGATTCGTTGTAGTATTGGTGGAGCAATGTCTATTTTTTTTCGTTTGGGATGTTGTTCATATGCAGATATAGCCGCCTTTTGTATGTTATAACCAGAATAATATTGTTATCCTCGTAATATATTTGTTATGTTTTGTTGTTCGTATCTTAATAGTTTTGTTATATCCGAAATACTATTGTCACGAAACTTTTGTAACTGTACTTCCATATTAACCTGTATGTTTTGTCCCTCGTTGTGAAAACAGGCCGGGCACTAGTTGCATGCGATGATGTCAATTTGTGAACGAGGTACGGACATCACAACATGCAATGGGAGGAGAAAAGTGGGGAGGGGGGCTTATCCAAATTTTTTGTAAGTGATTTGTTCAATGTGGTTTAGAAACCGTCGTTCATACTAGATCAAGTGATCCCGAACTTTGTTGTGTTTCAGCAAAGTCAGTTGTTCTGTAGAAAACATCATTAATTGTTTAATTCCTGAACCTTGGGTTGTAAACTAGTACCTTGGCGTGGTAAATCCTCTTTATACTCTATTCGAACCTCACTTTGTAAATTCTAACCCATGCGTTGTAATTTATAAAGTTTATATTGTAATAGTAATAGGAAACCATGATATTGTAATAGATTGCCTTGACATTTATAGAATGCATGGGTTAGGATTGGGAAGTATTAAACAGCTGTTCAAATCTGCATAAACTCTGGTTGTCGATCTCCTTATCAATTTCCAAAGTTGTTAAGCTTTTTTTAGTACTATGCAGGTTTTTGTGCTGTGTTTAACTTGTGTCTTCAAGTACGTGGGAACCAACAATCTAAGCTTCTTAGACTTTAGCTTTCAAGTGTGTTGTAACTCTGTTGTTCTGTTTCAATGGTTATCTCCTTTGTTATGAACTCCATCGAGTACACTAGCCCTTTCTCAATGGTTATTTCCTATTCGCTTTTACTGGTAAAAGATGCAGAAGTTATGTCATCCTCAAAAGATTCCATGAACTTTCTAAGTCTGAATGTTTTGGCAAAAGAGAGCAACAGAAATGCAATGTAGAGGCCAATATAACTTTGTGATATTATTGATGATAAGCTGTCAAGTTTTCTGCATCCTTAATATTAGTTTGTTAGTGATACCTCTGGTGCCTTCATATATATTGAAATGTTGCTTGTATTTTGATATAGGGTTATGTATCTATCTATGGCTTCTAAACTGTGTTACTATTATTACTGGTGTGTTTACTGTCTTCTTACCCTTTTTCCTGTTGTAAAACGCTCCAATGTCTTATACTTATATACTCCTATTGGGATTAGGACTATTTAGGGTTCAGGGATTCATTTGGATATGTAAGATTTGGTTCTATGTACACTCAGTTGCTGGTTTTAGGGGTATATATATTTATCTTATACATTTTAAGCAAGGATTAAAATTTTGGTTTCGATGGAAATTTCTATAGCCAAAATTATGGAAATTTCGATGGAAATTTCAGTCAATTTTGGTAAATTATGATAATTTCGAACCTCCAAAATTTCCGAAATTTCGATGGAAATTTTGTTCCTTAAGAAGTCTGTTGGAAAAACCAAAGCAAATGATGTACATTAAGAAGTCTGTTTGCTGTCCGTATGCCATTTATTCTCTTCTTTCTTTTTCTTTGGGTTCAGGAGAACTACCACAATGGAGGAAATTCTAACAATTGAGATCAAGCCAGCTTGGAAGAAAGGCACAAAAATCACATTTCCAGAGAAAGGGAATGAACAGAGAGGAATTATACCAGCAGACCTCGTCTTCATCATTGATGAGAAGCCTCATAGTATTTTCAAGAGGGATGGGAATGATCTTATTGTCACTCAGAAGATATCTCTTGCGGAAGCTCTGACAGGTCACACGGCTCAGCTGACAACCCTTGACGGGAGAAATCTGACAATCCCCATCAATACTATTATCAGTCCCACCCATGAAGAAGTGGTGAAAGGAGAGGGGATGCCTATCCCGAAGGAACCATCCAAAAGGGGAAACTTGAGAATCAAGTTTAACATCAAGTTCCCAGCGAAGCTTACGTCGGAGCAGAAGACAGGCATCAAACGGTTATTAACATCCTCATGAAATATGCTGGCAGTTCACCCCTACCATCTGCCAAAGCTGTGAGAAAACTTGCATTTGTTTGGTTTGCTCTAGTACTTTTTTTCGATTGGAAATTCACGCCTTGATGAATTCGAGTATTCGAGAACAACATTTAACTAGGAGGTTGTGCAGATTTCCATATTTATTTGCCAGTTTTCCAATCACTTCACTTTGTAGAAATGCTGGATAGACAAATATTCTTCACACTTGAAATCTGTGAATTGTGATGAATGAAAGTCGCCTATATGTACGGAATGCAAGTTACGAAAACAAGCGTTGGAATGCTCTTTCTTCCTTTGAATTTGAGATATCTTCCAAAGTATCAATAGATATAGACATCGTCGTACTACACGTGGTTGGTTTAGCACTTAATCGAAAAAAGCTTACAACTTTGGGCAACTTTTTCCCAAAGGACAATTTGGATCATGCAAAAACCAGACCCTTGAACAACAAAAGTCTTCGTCTTCGACTTTTTTGAAGCACCTTCTCATGGAAGTCTTGCAAAATTACCATTTGCACCTCTGTCTTTCCAGAGTCCCTTTATTATTGTGACTGAGCTCCCTCTATGACTCACGGCTTGCAGTTCAGAAGACAACCAGAAAATCCAACCATTTTCAACAAAAACAGAGAGAAGCAGAGGAGAGCCATGGCCGGAGGGAACCCGTTTATGTTCGGTGAGGACATATTTGAGCAGTTTAGAGGCGGCGGAGGAGAGGCGTCGGCGGCGAATGTCGTCGATTACTATGAACTCCTTGAAGTCCCGCGAACCGCCAAAGGCGAAGACTTGAAGAAAGCCGCCGACGCCAAAGTCAAACAAATCCGCGAGGCGTACGAGGTTAGTAATCCGTAGGGTACTCGAAGTGGAACTTCACTGTCAGGTTTTGGTTTTTTCATTTTTCCAATGTTTTTGTTTTTAACCAATGTTATGCCGAACAGGTTTTGAGTGATCCGAGGAAGCGAATGGCGTACGATCAGCAGGGGTGGGATGATCGGGATGGATTTAGCTCTGACGGTGTATTCTCGGAGGTTTTCGGGTTCGGGTCGGGGACCGGCCGGTCTCGGGTTTCCGAATCTCAGGTACCACCGGAAGAAATATTCTCAAAGTTTTTCCCAGGCTCGTCGGATTGCGGCGGAAATGGGCGGCGGAAGGCGGCGCCGATAGAGAAGACGTTGGCTTGTAGTTTGGAGGAGTTGTATAGTGGAACCACCAAGAAGATGAAGATTTCTAGAGATATTGTTGGTGCTAGTGGGTAAGTTTCCATTAGTTTTATGTTCAAATTGGAGCAATGCTTTTTTGGTGAACTTTTCACGAGTTACAATTTAGTGGACTTGTTACGAGTTTCAGTGTGATGATCTGCGAACGAGTTACAGTTTAGACCATGAGGACAATTTGTCAATTTGGTGTCTCATAGTATATTTCTAGTTCTTCAACTCTCCAAGTTTGTGGGTAAGTAGATAACAGGATGTAAGGGTCGATGCCAAGATGTGTGGTTAGAAATTATTATTGTTTTAGATTGCTTGATGATCGTGTTTTTTGTTACTAAGTTCGGAATTTCAACCTTTTATGGACTCTTGCAATTGACTAGGAAATAAAAATAAATGTGAGAGAACAAAGGTTACACAATGACATGTATTCTTCTCTGCTGTTTTGGGACAGAAAAAGAAGCACGGTTGAGGAAGTTCTAACGATTGAGGTCAAGAGAGGTTGGAAAAGAGGCACAAAGATCACTTTCCCAGAGAAAGGTAATGATGTGAGCCGAGGTGTTATACCAGCTGATGTTATCTTCGTCATTGATGAGAAGCCTCATGGTCTATTCAAGAGGGACGGGAACGATCTGATTGTCACTCGGAAGATACCCCTTGCGGAAGCACTGACTGGTAGCACGCAGCTGACAACGCTTGACGGGAGAGATCTGAAGGTATGTATCGATACCATCAGCGGTCTCGCCCATGAAGAAGTTGTTAAAGGGGAGGGAATGCCTATCCAGAATACACCATCCAAAAAGGGAAACCTGATTATCAAGTTTGACATCAAGTTTCCTAATCTCACCTCCGACCAGAAAATGGGGATCAGGAAGGTGTTGACTGCTCCATATTGACTTTTCCGTACAGACACCTGGTATCTCTCTTGCTGCCAGTGGCCGAACTTGTTAATGTTTTCCTTGGTGTGCTATGTAGGTGTTTGTTTCATGTAATTGTGTATAAGTAGAGTTCTGCAAAGTAGTATTCCCTTAGATTTTCTACGCTATGCTTCCCAGTGTGTTGTAATTACCAATCTCAATGTTAATCTGATGAAAACTTGTTGAATCAACTGCTAAACGCTCTTTCTAGTGTCTTTGGAAGAGGAACGTGCAAGTCCAAAGGAACTTAAGCTAATCGAGGTGGTTAATACATGAGCAAAGCAAGATGTAGCTAGTACAATGACAGTCGTAATGCGTCAATGGCAATCTTCGAGTCACCTTTCGATCAAAAACCTTCCTCTAGCAACGATTGAAGACATATGCCAAGGTATCTCGCAAGCATGGCATTTCGTTGCCATAACTCACCACATTACCAATGTCTACCAAGGCTCCTTCCTGGGACTTTTTGATCATGATGAAGCCACCAGTAGCTCCTCTTAGTTCAAATTAAACATGACGCCACTTCAATTAAGAATTAAACGACACCAGGGTCAATATAGTTAGTATTGTCAGATGTTGAAAGATGTTTGCAGTTAGCTTCCTCCTCCTACGGTTGACAAAAGGACAACTCCACAGTTAGTTATTATTAGTTAATATACGAAAAATTTTGTCCATTGCAATTGTTAAGGAGAGAATTCGAATTTGCGATATCTTCAAAATTGCTAAAGACAAACGGATAAATACCACTAAACGAAGATCTAATTGTACATTTGTAACAGACAGTTAGCCACTGAGACAGTCTATTACAAAATCGAGTACTTTTTGCTATAAATTTCATTTCATCTCTCATGCTATGGAAGTACTACTAGTACAACTGACCAAAAAAACAAAACCCTCACAAAAGTATTGACAAGAAAAAGCAAGACCTTCTCAGAGAAGTAGATAAAAGTCTTTCAACTTCTCCATGAAATTTTTGAAGATTTTTTTCAGGTCAAAAGTTGTACCTTTATTATTCACATCAGATTGATCATATCTTTATTTAACGGAAAAGTTAATGATTAGTCAATAAAGTGAATAATATGTATGATTGTCAAGAATTTGGATATGTAATTATCAGATAAATTATGAATAAATTTGAAATTTACTCAAAAATTTAAGTAAAGATATGTAATTAACCCTAAAATTTATTTCGTCTCTCTTGGTAGTGCTACTAGTACTACTAATCAAAGATACAAAACCCTCATAGAAGTATTGACCAGAAAAAAACAAGACCTTCTCAGAGAAGTAAATAAAAGTCTTCAACTTCTCTGAAAAGTCTGGGTTCTGCATATCCCTCGATGATTTGATTGATTGTCTCTTTTGTCCCTTCAATATTCAGCTCAGCTCACCGACAATAACGTCCTTATATACGCGGCACTTGAAGATGAAATTTGTGGCATTAGCTAATCAAAACGAGAGAGAAACAGAGAGCAATACAGAGAGTAAAATGGGGTCTGATTACTACAAAGTTCTTCACGTTCGCCGAAACGCCAGAGAAAATGAGTTGAAGAACGCTGTCGAGGCCAAGTTCAAGCAAATCTCCAAAGCCTACGAAGTACGTAAAAGCAATCTTTTAATACTATTGCTATACCATCTTTGTTGCTGCTTCTATTTACTTTTTTTTTCCCGCTCAAATGACTGCACAGGTTTTGAAGGATCCCCTGAAGAGAGCAGTGTACGATCAGTACGGCGAGGAGGGTTTGAAGAGCGGAGTTTATTCGAGAAGAAGCCCGGGCTTTGTGTTCTCTGATGTTTTCGGGTCAGAAACAGGGGAAACTCAGGGCTCCGAAGATGTATTTTCGGCAAGCTTCGGTTCAGGAGCTGGCTTCTATGGATGCCAAGGGTCTGACGATGGCATGTTCTGGTCGTTTATGATGGGTGATTACGTCCCAAAGAAAGCTGCAGCCATAGAGAAGACATTGCTTTGTAGTTTGGAGGACTTGTATAATGGCACCACCAAGAAAATGAAGATTTCTAGGGAGGTGGTTGGTGTTAGTGGGTAAGTATAAGCTCTTTCTTTTCTTCAATTTTCGACTTTTCGTGCGTTTGCATACGTTCGAATTTAAATAAATTGGTACATTGGTGCCCATTTTAGAATCAGGAATTCAGTGATCTATGATGGTTAGGAATTGGGTTAGCACATATGTATATAATGTCCTTAGTTTGATAGTGTTCTTGTAACTTGTAAGCCCGTCAAATTGACTAGCCTTTTACTCTTTCCCTTTGTTTTGAATCTTGACGCAGAAGAAGAAACGTAGTTGAGGAAGTCCTGACGATTGATATCAAGCCGGGATGGAAAAAAGGCACAAAAATCATTTTTGAAGAGAAAGGGAATGATGTGGACAGAGATGTTATACCAGCTGACATTGTCTTCATCATTGATGAGAAGCCTCACGAACTATTCAAGAGGGACGGCAACGATCTCATTGTCACTAGGAAGGTTTCTCTTGCGGAAGCACTGACCGGTAGCGTGCAGCTGACAACGCTTGACGGGTGTGATCTGACCGTCTATGTCGATTCCATCAACAGTCTCACCAATGATCTTGTTGTTATAGGGGAGGGAATGCCTATTCAGAATGAAACATCCAAAAAAGGAAACTTGATCGTCAAGTTTGATATTAAGTTCCCTAAGCTTACTTCAGAGCAGAGAACCGGCATCCAACAGCTGTTCAAATCTGCGTAAACGCTGGTCTTTCCTTATCAATTTCCAAAGTTTTTAAGCTTTTTATGGTGTACTGTGCAGGTTTTTGTGCTGTGTTTAACTTGTCTTCAAGTACGTAGCTCTCTACAATCTAAGCTTCTTAGACTTTAGCTTTCTAGTGTGTTGTAACTCTGTTGTTCTGTTTCAATGGTTATTTCCTTTGTTATGAACTCCATCGAGTACAGTAGCCCTTCTGGTTTATAATGCAGACACAATAATAAAGCAGCTCTAGCTGATGAACAAAGGGCCTTAAATAAGAAATACCAAATCTAAAGTTGAATACTGAATCAAAGGCAAACTAGGATCAAAGATTATCAACTTTCTTGTTGGATGCTCCCAGTCTTGCCTTGTTAATACGAGGCTTTTCTTTCTAGACGTCATTATCGACATGGAAATTGTTGCAATAATACTGCCGTACGTGAACATATATATACACAATATGATATAGTACTTTCAGTTTCAGTCGATGTGAATTTATACAATATGATTTGGTTGATGTTGTACAAGTTCAGGATGAGATCATGATCAGATTAGCTGTCTGGTTGAACTTGAAACATAACAAACACTTAAAACGACATTCTTAGTTACACTTTAATTGAACTATTAGTCTAGTTCTCCCAACTTGAACAGTGTGTAAAGACTTAAAATTCAAAACTTCCTTACTCAACTAACCAGATGATTGATGTAGATTTCCGCCAACTCCACAATGGGAAGTGCCCTTCGGTCAATAATACAATAACACCAAAGGGTACTCAACCAATAAGCGCAGGCACTTCCTCAGAGCATCTCCACCGGGAGATCGCAAAATCGGATGAGGGCGAAGTCAATAGATGCTTTCGGCCCGGTCGATTTCAGCAGCAATTCAATCGGACGAGGACGTTTGCACCGCTTTCGGCAATTGCCCCAGGTCGAAGACAGCTTCCGTGGATTGAGACAACCCTATTAGACGAAGAAGACGACGTGGGTGACGTCAGCAAAAGGGCGGTCGAGCGCGAGTCCGAAGACCTCGTCCGAGGTCGGCGATTGACATCGCCCGCGATTGCGAGTCCGATTCCTCGTCCGATTTGGCACCGGTGGAGGCGCTCTCGTCCGATTCCGCGGGCAATCTGTTGATTGCCCGTCCGATTTTGCAGCCGGTGGAGATGCTCTCAGGAAGTTCGCCTTTTGGTGGGAAAACCCTCCAAGAAGTTCACAAAAAGCTCCAACTTTCTGAAAAGCTAAGCCAGGTGTAAGCTGGCGAAGTAAACAGTGTGCTTCTACAGTCTCTTGGGAGTATGATTCTGTAGACTCCCTCCATGATTTCCCTTGTCTTGGAAGTCGTTGGTGACCTTTGGCTCTGCTGACTCTGCAGATTCCCTCCATGATTTGATTGAGCTTTGTCTCTTTCGTGCCTTCAATAATAATTCAGCTCAAACTCCCCACCCAAAATATCCTTTAAATACGGCACTTGAAGAAGAAGATCCGGCATTCGCAAATCAAAAAGATAGAAAACAGAGAGAAACAACCATGGAGCAAATCCATAATTACTATAAAATTCTTCAAGTGGAACGAAACGCAAAAGCAGACGACTTGAGGAAAGCCGCCGACGCCAAACACAAGCAAATCAATGATGCCTACGATGTATATATTATAATCTCTCAGTTTTGTTGTAGATTTTTCGGTTATAGCTAGTTTTGCAAAAGTTGTTCATCTTTTGTTTTTAAACAGGTTTTGAGTGATCCCCAAAAGCGAGCACTGCACGATCAGCAGCATGATGACCCTATATTCTCCGCGTTTTTCGGGTCTCCGGCCGACGATTCCTCCCAACATTTCGTATTCAGAGACGAATATATCATCCGGGCTGGAGGAGGTTCGTCTGAAGTTGCATCGCCGAGGAAAGCCGCGGCGGTGGAGAGGACATTGCCTTGTAGCTTGGAGGACTTGTACAATGGCGCCACCAGAAGGTTGAAGATATCTAGAGATGTTGTTGGTGCTAGTGGGTAAGTAAACCCCTTTTTTTGTCACCAACATTTTGATTAATTTTGATTTTCCATTGGCCTGTCTGTTGGTATGTTCTCCCATAATCATTAGTGCTCTCACTGGTCTCAAAAACACCATTGTATAGTGGGGGGAAAGTTCTTGTTTCGGTTACAAGGGATATGCATCTTTTCATATTCAAGTGATTGCGTAATCTACTTTGATCTAAACTACGGGGATTGTGATTCGATCTTGGATGCAATTGTTTACTTTTCAGCTGGTGTGGAAATGCCACCTTTTTTGGATCCTTATGCTATTTACTCTTCTTTGTTTTGATGGATACAGAAGGAGGAGCAAAGTGGAGGAAGTCCTAACGGTTGACATCAAGCCGGGTTGGAAAAAAGGTACGAAAATCACTTTTGCAGAGAAAGGGAATGATGTGAAGCAAGGTGAGATACCAGCTGATGTTATCTTCACAATTGATGAGAAGCCTCATTCTGTTTTCAAAAGAGACGGGAACGATCTGATCGTCACACCGAAGATATCTCTAGCTGATGCTCTGAGGGGTCACACCGCACAGCTGACAACCATTGACGGGAGAAATCTGACCGTCTCCCTTGATTCCATTACTAGTCTCACCCACCAAGAAGTTATTGTTCAGGGGGAGGGAATGCCTATCCAGAATGAACGTCCCAAAAGGGGGAATTTGATTGTCAAATTCGACATTCAGTTCACTGAGGTTAGCTCCGAGCAGAAAGCCGGCATCATAGACTTGTTGACGTCTTCTTGAACGGCGGTGGACCGGTAGTAGTGGCTTTCTCATTATCGTCTTCTGAACTTGCTTAGATTTCAGGGTTGAAGTATGTACTGTGTTTTTGTTGTGTTTCTCGTGTACTAGTAAATTGGTCTCAGCAATATCAAGCTTTCTTAGATGTGTGCTTTGCAGTTCAGTGTGTTGTATGTGCCTGCATATCAACTTCTATTTAATCTGGTTAGAGATTGTTGAATGAAGAAATTGCTGTCAGAAACTCTGGTGTTTTGTATTGATGTTGGTTTCAGTTGTTGTGAACTGCATTTAGGAGCACTTTCTGGCATATGCAGCAGTCACGGAAATAAGCAGCTCTAGCTGATTAACAAACGGTCTGTCCACGGGCTTGGACTATGACTTGCGTTGTTTATATAGGTTTCTTGCTAAAAGGTTATGCACAAACGAAGCTAGTAGTAGTCATCGGTTTGGTATATATTACATCGATTTGAAAATAATGACGAGATGAGTCAAACTTATATAAGATACAAAATTAATCTTAATACTAACTTAACAAGATTCCAACTTGTAAGGGCCTAATGTCTACATTTGGGACTTCTAACTGTAGATGCATCAAGACCAACATGGACAATGGTTGGAGGTCAACCGTCAACAATTGAAAAATACCAAAAGGAACATGGGCCAAAATTGGAAATTACAAGAAGTATAGTGGCATCTTTTCAAATATTATCCTACTACCAGAGGCGGTCCTAGGATTTGGTGGCCCCAGACGAAGTTTGAAAATGTGGCCCTCGACAGTTATATGGATTAATATTAAAAAAAGGAATAAACCATATATGTACATACTATGAATTGACACATTAAAATGCAACAAAAAACATTAGACAATCCCAAAAAAGAACATTAGACAATCCCAAAAACCAACATTACAATGCCATGATAAATCACATAAACATCACTCGTCTCGCATTTTTGGCAGGAAAAGTGTTAATCAAGTCTTCATACTCAAGTTTGTCCACCATCCTTTTCTCAATAGCCATCATGGATAAGCCATTCAATCTTTCTTGTGACATAGTCGATCGAAGGTAAGACTTGATCAACTTCAACTTAGAAAAGCTTCCTTCTGCAGAGGCAACTGTAACAGGAATGGTTAACCAGAGGCGGTCCTAGGATTTGGTGGCCCCAGACAAAGCTTAACAATGTGGCCCTTGATTTCAACTAACAAACCAATTCAAGATCATTCGAACATTCTCAAGGTTACCATATGCTACACTTCACAAGATCACATAAGCTTTTATGCAAAACTAAGATACCAACTAAGCACAATTTCGATCAGAATAAACCCAAAAACTTAATCAAGCTCAAAAAATCACTACATTGAAACTAGATTGACCCAAGAAGCAATCACCTTGCCTAAGAGTGAACTTAAACGGAGTCCGCGTGTCCCGGCTCGAATCAAATTGAGTCTAGTCGAGTACCTTGAATGCAAACCCAACATCAATCACACCATAACCCACAAAACCAAATTGAAGCAACTCAGATTTTTCACTAAAGAACCAAAATTGAAGCAACCCCAACATCGATCAAACCATAACCCACAAAACCCAGTTCGAGTATCTTCAAATCAAGTGTGGAAACAATAGAGTGAAATCAAATTGAATTACCTCCAAGGGCACAGAGGAACTTGGGCTTCCTTGGAGTGCCTCAGCCGTCGCCTTCCTTTAGGAAATTGGGGTTTTGTTTGGCTTGCTTGCGGCTGCTGATGAAGATGGGCTAACTGACTCTCCAAAATGACGCCGAATTGAACAAAGCCAAACGACGCCGAATTGAATATAGCCAACGATGCGAATTGAACTCAGACAAACGATGCCGTTTTCAGCAAAAATAGGTCGTCTTCTTCGCATCGCAACGCAATTCTTCTTCCGCCGCGTTGCTTCAATGGTCTTTTGTGGGTTATATATATAAGAGATATGTAAGGAATATACAATCGGTGGCCCCAGATGACCGGTGGCCCAAGATGACCGCCTTTGCTGTCTTGGCTCAAGTCCGCCCCTGCTCCAATCTCGCGGTTTACTGGCTTTCTTAATTTTCTTCTGTTTTTCGAAAAGCTCTGACCTTTTTTTTTAATTGTTTTGTTTTCGAGCAGAAGTCGATGAATTCTACGGGCTCTATGATCCAGGTGAATGCCTTAGTTGTAGATCAGACTTGTCGTTTTCCATTGCTTGCTTTCTCGATTTTTAATTGTGTTTTTTCGGTGGTGAATTTGATTGAATTTGTATAAATTGCTTGTTGTTGTTTTAACCAAAATCCTTTCCTAGTCAACTTCTCTGTTAATTTGTATTCTCGTGGTTAGCGGTCGCGTGTGTTGTGAATTTGGGGGATGGTGAGGGGTTCATGTACAATAGATTTTGCAGTTTAATGAGATTGTGTAGTGGATTTGATGTGCACTATTCAGACTAACGATCAAGTTGTTTGATAAACACTACCTACAATCTGGACCTTAACCTGTGTATTAATATTATTGGTGTGTGTGGGATCATCTGTATGTGGTGGGGGTGGATGGAAAGTTAATGTACCAAGAACTTTGCAGCTGAATGAAAATATGAAATATCTTTAAATTTGTACATCTAAGACTGGCCATAGATTTGTTGAGGGACTACTCAAAATGTAAGTTTTAAGCTACATAACTCATCAGTTTCACCAGTTATATCCTAAAGCATTGGCTGTTGTCGCTGTTACAGGAAAGGCTCTTTGATCTATCTAAGACGCTTGTCTCCGACTCCGCTGCCCTTTAAGTTCCACTCTCTTGGTCCCAAAATCCTGGCTCCGCTTCTGCCTAAGCTTACTTCAGAGCATAGAACCGGCATCCAACAGCTGTTCAAATATGCATAAACGCTGGTTTTCCTTATCAATTTCCAAAGTTGTTAAGCTTTTTTCGGTGTACTGTGCAGGTTTTTGTGCTGTATTTTAACTTGTCTTCAAGTACATCGGTCTCTACAATCTAAGCTCCTTAGACTAGCTTTCAAGTGTGTTGTAACTCTGTTGTTCTGTTTCAATGGTTATTTCTTTTGTTATGAACTCCATCGAGTACACTAGCCCTTCTGGTTTATAATGCAGACACAATAACAAAGAAGCTCTAGCTGATTAACAAAGGGTTTGAAATAAGAAATACCAAATCAAAAGTTGAATACTGAATCGAAAGCAAAATAGGATAAAAGATTATCAAGTTTCTTGTTTGAATGCTCCCAATCTTGCCTTGTTAATACGAGGCTTTTCTCTCTAGACGCCATTATCGACATGGAAGTTGTTGCAATAATACCGCCGTAAGTGAACATTTGGAATTGAGAAAGATCAAAGAAGTGGATCATAAGAACTTTCTTTGATTTAGTTATACAATATGATATAACCAGGGAACTAAATTTCGACCGAAATACCAAAATTTTGATCGAAATTTCAGTAATTTTGGAGTCCCAAAAGTTGAATCGGGGTACGTATCAATATCAGCGGAAAAATACCGAAATTTTGGTAATTTCGATAGTTTCGGTAAATTTCAGGCTGAGACTCTTGAAAATGAACGATATTACTGAAATTTCGATGGAAATTTCGGTAAAATTTCCTTCATACTTTACATAGCTCTCTTTTGACTTTCTTACATTGAATGAGTTGTTACTTTCAATAATGCTTCTTTTGAGCTCTTACCTTCAATAATGTTTCTTAAATCTT
This sequence comes from Spiraea crenata, assembly GCA_033992175.1. Classification (NCBI taxonomy): domain Eukaryota; kingdom Viridiplantae; phylum Streptophyta; class Magnoliopsida; order Rosales; family Rosaceae; genus Spiraea; species Spiraea crenata. Next base: position 5,288,900 of record JAVBHV010000041.1, on the reverse strand, counting down.
TCCCGATGTGTGTAATTCTGATGTATTATATTCCTCAAAACTCTTATATTATATTGTAATGGTTAGTGTATGTTTCATGAGCCTCACTTTAAGATATTATGCTGATTGATAGGTTAATGGAATACAAAATACAAATTCTTCTCCTTTATGTATATAAAAGTTAATCCATATGGACAATGTCATATTGCTTAGATGTTAAATTGCATTATTTGTTGATTTTAGAGCCTAGAGAAAGTAGAGATATTAATTTATAGGTTTTCTAATATGTTTTTCGTCTCTTTTTTTTAACCGAAATTTCCACTGAAATCGAAACTTTTTCCGAAATTTACATAAATTTTGACGGCCGAAATTTCCATTGAAACCGAAATTTTGTTCGTTGGATATAGCACTTTCAGTCGATGTGAATTTATACAATATGATTTAGTTGATGTTGTACAAGTTTAGGATTAGATCATGATCAGATTAGCTGTCTGTTGAACTGGAAGCATAACAAACATTTAAGCTTAGTTACAGTTTAATTGAACTATTAGTCTAGTTCTCTCAACTTGAATAGTATGTGAAGACTAAATTCAAAACTTCCTTACTCAAAAAACCAGATGGTTGATGTAGATTTCCTCCAACTCCACATTGGAAACTGCCCTTCGGTCAATACAATAACACCAAAGGGTACTCAACCAATAAGCTCAGGCACTTCCTCAGGAAGTTTGCCTTTTGGTGGGAAGTTCACTAAAAGCTCCAACTTTCTGAAAAGCTAAGCCAGGTGTAAGCTGGTGAAGTAGAGTCTGATTCTGTAGATTCCCTCCATGAGAGAAACTTGCATGGACTCAGTCCAATCCAGTCAGCATCCACATCAGTATCCCTAATCAATGAAAACACGACACGTGGCAACAATAACCAACCCAAAACTTTCACTCCTTCCTTCCTCGGCGACAACCCCTTCTTCCCTTCCCCCAGCAAGCAGCCGTACCCATTCTCTACCAAAACCCCTTAATTTGCACCAAATTGAAAAACCCAATTCTCAAAACTATCTATAAATGTAAGATTTCACACCAATTGGGTGCTTTTGAAGCAATAGAGCTGAAAAATGAAGGGTGGCGCGGTAGTGAGAGGAGGAGATTGTGACTTGTACTGCTGCTCGTTCGTCCTCTTCATCGTCTTCATGACATGGGTCCGCCGCCGTTTCCGACGGACGGCATTGTTTCCTGGAGCAGAGCTCTCAAAACCAAAACCATCAAACGCGGCCACCGCAAATCCCTAAAACCCAAATCCCTGATCTCGATTTCGAACCCACGACCTCCATGGAAACCCTCCACTTCCACCGCGACGCCGCCGCGTCGGACCGCCCCTCCCTCTTCCTCAAAAACCTCCAACTCTGCAAATTTTCCCTGCGATTTCGCCGATTCCCTCAATTGGGTCCGCGAAAAGGAGCTCAAGCGCCAAACCCTAATCGAGCTCGTCGACTTTGTTAGGAACCCATGGGTAGAACTTACCCCCAAAAGCTAGCTTGTAAGGGAAGGGTGCCCATGAGTTCTTAAACCACACTAGAGTACTCAATTCTTCCAATGTGGGACAATTGGGGCCTAACATTCCACCACGCTTCCGTACCCAACGTCCTCGTTGGCCCACTCTGTCGACACTGACCCGATGATAGCCCTTTCCTTCTTAGGTGGCTTCATCCACCTATCAGTATTCAATGACTCGACAATATGCCCATACATAATACCGAGTCATCTTAATCTAGCCTCCAGGTCGCCCCTTCCGCAAAGTTCGAGTCCAGCAGCGTGGTGAAACCTGGCTCTGATACCAATTGTTAGGAACCCATGGGTAGAACTTACCCCCAAAAGCTAGCTTGTAAGGGAAGGGTGCCCATGAGTTCTTAAACCACACTAGAGTACTCAATTCTTCCAATGTGGGACAATTGGGGCCTAACAGACTTCATCGACTCCGGCTATTGCAAGCTCACCGGCCCAATGCAAGAGGAGCTCATCCAAACGGTGTCGCTTAACATCTTCCGGTGCCTGCCTCCGGCGTCGGAGTTGCTCGAACCCGACGAGGACGAGCCTTATCAAGAATCCTCGTGGCCCGACCTCCAAATTAAGGGGGTTTGGTAGAGAATGGGTCGATGGCTGCTTCCTGAGGGAAGGGAAGAAGGGGTTGTTGAAGGAGTGAAAGTTTTGGTTTGGTTGGCCACACTGTTGCCACGTGTCGCGTTTTCATTGGTTTGGGGTACTGATGTGGATGCTGACTGGTTTGGACTGAGTCCATGCAAGTTGATTCGCCTTGTCTTGGAAGTCGTTGGTGACCTTTGGCTCTGCTGACTCTGCAGACTCCTCCATGATTGGATTGAGCTTTTGTCTCTTTTGTGCTTTCAATAATAATTCAGCTCAAACTCCCCACCCAAAATGTCCTTTAAATACGGCACTTGAAGAAGATGGTCAAGCATTCGCAAATCAAAGAGACAGAAAACAGAGAGAAACAACCATGGAGCAAATCCATGATTACTATAAAATTCTTCAAGTGGAACGAAACGCCAAAGCAAACGACTTGAGGAAAGCCGCCGACGCCAAACACAAGCAAATCAATGATGCCTACGATGTATGTATTATAATCTCTCAGTTTGTTGTAGATTTTTCAGTTATAGCTCGCTCTGCAAAAATTGTTTATCTTTTGTTTTTAAACAGGTTTTGAGTGATCCCCAAAAGCGAGCACTGTACGATCAGCAGCATGATGACCATATATTCTCCGAGTTTTTCGGGTCTCTGGCCGGCAATTCCTCCAAACATTTCGTAATGAGAAATGAATATGTCATCCGGGCTGGAGGAGGTGTGTCTGAAGTTGCATCTCCGAGGAAAGCCGCGGCGGTGGAGAGGACATTGCCTTGTAGCTTGGAGGACTTGTACAATGGACCGGTAGTAGTAGCTTTCTCACTATCGTCTTCTGAACTTGCTTAGATTTCAGGGTTGCAGTATGTACTGTGTTTTTGTTGTGTTTCTCGTGTACAAGTAGATTGGTCTCAGCAATATCAGCTTTCTTAGATGTGTGCCTTTCAGTTCAGTGTGTTGTATGTGCCTGCCCATCAACTTCTATTTAATCTGGTTAGAGATTGTTGAATGAAGAAATTGCTGTCAGAAACTCTGGTGTTTTATATTGATGTTGGTTTCAGTTGTGAAACTGCATTTAGGAGCACTTTCATATGCAGCAGACACGGAAATAAGCAGCTCTAGCTGATTAACAAACGGTCTGTCCACGGACTTGGACTTTGACTTGCGTTGTTTATATAGGTTTCTTGCTAGAAGTTTATGCACAAACGGGGTTAATAGTAGTTCCGGCTTGGCATATATTATATCGTTTTAAAAATAATGACGAAACGAGTCAAACTTATATAAGATACAAAATTAATCTTAACAATCACTTAACAAGATTCCAACTTAATTTGTGCAAGAAAAGAAAACCCGCTTGTAAGGGCCTAATACTAGTTTCTGGTTTGACATATATTACATTGTTTTAAAAATAATAATAAAACGAGTCAAATTTATATAAAATACAAAATTAATCATAACAATCACTTAACAAGATTCCAACTTAATTTGTGCAAGAAAAGAAAACCCGATCTTGTAAGGGCCTAATGTCTACATTTGCGACTTCTAACTGTAGATAAATCAAGACCAACATGGACAATAGATGGAGGTCAACCGTCAACAATTGGAAACAACCAAAAGGAACATGGGCCAAAAGTGAAAATTACAAGAAGTATAGTGGCATCCTTGCAAATATTATCCTACTACTACTGTATTTCCTAGCTAAATAAATACACAAATTTTAGTCCGAAGTAAATTACAATTCGGTCTTTCAACTTTTGGGCTTTTGTTTGGTGACTGGGAAGTGTGGCTGTTTATCAAGTAAGTATTTCTTTCTCCACGACCTAAAAATTTCACCTGTTAAAGCCCGGGCTTTGTGTTCTCGGATGCTTTCGCGTCAGAAGCAGGGGAAACGCAGGGCTCCAAAGATGTATTTTCGGCAAGTTTCGGCTCAGGAGCTGGCTTCTATGGATGTCAAGGGTCTGTCGACGGCATGTTCAGGTCGTTTATGATGGGTGATGACGTCCCAAGGAAAGCTGCGGCCATAGAGAAGACATTGCTTTGTAGTTTGGAGGACTTGTATAACGGTACCACCAAGAAAATGAAGATTTCTAGGGAGGTTGTTGGTGTTAGTGGGTAAGTATAAACCCTTTCTTTTCTTCAATTTTCGACTTTTCGTGCGTTCGCATACCTTCGAATTGAAATAAATTGGTACATTGAGTTATCACATGTATATAATGTCCTTAATTTGATAGTGTTCTTGTAACTTGTAAGCCCTTCAAATTGACTAGCCTTTAACTCTTTCCCTTTGTTTTGAATCTTGCCGCAGAAGTAGAAACGTAGTTGAGGAAGTGCTGACGATTGGTATCAAGCCGGGATGGAAAAAAGGCACAAAAATCACTTTTGATGAGAAAGGGAATGATGTGGACAAAGATGTTATACCAGCTGACATTGTCTTCATCATTGATGAGAAGCCTCACGAACTATTCAAGAGGGACGGCAACGATCTTATTGTCACTAAGAAGGTTTCTCTTGCGGAAGCACTGACCGGTAGCACGCAGCTGACAACGCTTGACGGGAATGATCTGACCGTCTTTATCGATTCCATCAACAGTCTCACCCATGAAGTTGTTGTTAAAGGGGAGGGAATGGCTATCCAGAATGAACCATCCAAAAAAGGGAACGTGAAGAGCAAAGAACCGGCATCCAACAGCTGTTCAAATCTGCATAAACGCTGGTGGTCGCTCTCCTTATCAGTTCCCAAAGTTGTCAAGCTTTTTTTTATACTCTGCAGGTTTCTGTGCTGTGTTTAATTGTGTCTTCAGGTACGTGGGTCTCAACAATCTATAAGCTCCTTAGACTTCAGCTTTCAAGTGTGTTGTTGTAACTCTATTGCTCTGTTTCATCGAGTACACTAGCCCTTCTGGTTTATGATGCAGACACAATAACAAAGCAGCTCTAGCTGATTAACACAGGGCCTGAAATATGAAATACCAAATCAAAAGTTGAAATTGAATACTGAATCAAATGCAAAATAGGATCAAAGATTATCAAGTTTCTTGTTTGGATGCTCCCAGTCTTGCCTTAATACGAGGCTGTTCTCTCCAGACGCCATTATTGACATGGAAGTTGTTGCAATAATACCGCCGTACGTGAACATTTGGTATTGCGAAAGATCAAAGAAGTGGATCATAAGAGCATCTCCACCGCGTGGTCAATTTGGCGGGCGATCAACGGGATCGACTGCAAGCGAGGGCAATCAGGCTCCGGTGCAAAAGAATCACCGGACTGATCGGGAAAATTGGGGTGGAGATGCTCTAAGAACTTTCCTTGATTTATATATACACACGCAAAATATGATAGGGCACTTTTAGTCGATGTGAATTTATACACTAACACAATATGATATAGCACTTTCAGTCGATGTGAATTTATACAATATGATTTGGTTGATGTTGTACGAGTTCAGGATGAGATCATGATCAGATTAGCTGTCTGGTTGAACTTGAAACATAACAAACACTTAAAAGACATTCTTAGTTACAGTTTAATTGAACTAATAGTCTAGTTCTCCCAACTTGAACAGTGTGTGAAGAGTTAAATTCGAAATTTCCTTACCAACTAACCAGATGGTCCATGTAGAATTCCTCCAACTCCACATTGGGAAATGCCCTTCTGTCAATAATAGTAATACAATAACACCAAAGGGTACTCAGCCAATAAGCGCAGGCACTTCCTCAGGAAGTTCGCCTTTTGGTGGGGAAAACCCCTCCAAGAAGTTCACAAAAAGCTCCAACTTTCTGGAAAGCTAAGCCAGGTGTAAGCTGGTGAAGCACACACTGTGCTTCTATTGTCTCTTGGGAGTATGATTCTGTATATTCCCTCCATGATTTCCCTTGTCTTGGAAGTCGTTGGTGACCTTTAGATCTGCTGACTCTGCCGATTCCTCCCATGATGTGACTGAGCTCTGTCTCTTTTGTGCATTCAATATTTATTCAGCTCAACTCTCCACCCAAAATGTCCTTCAAATACGGCACTTGAAGAAGAAGGTCAAGCATTCGCAAATCAAAGAGATAGAAAACAGAGAGAAACCATGGAGCAAACCCATGATTACTATAAAATTCTTCAAGTGGAACGAAGCGCCAAAGCAGACGACTTGAGGAAAGCCGCCGACGCCAAACACAAGCAAATCAATGATGCCTATGATGTATGTATTACAATCTCTCAGTTTTGTTGTAGATTTTTCGGTTATAACTAGCTCTGCAAAAGTTGTTTTTCTTTTGTTTTTAAACAGGTTTTGAGTGATCCCCAAAAGCGAGCACTGCACGATGATTCCTCCAGACGTTTCGGAGTGCGAACACAACTTGTCTTCCAGCCTGGAGGAGGTCTCTCTTTTGTCTCCCAGCCGCTGAAAGCCGCTGATTTGGAGAGGACATTGCCTTGTAGCTTGGAGGAGCTGTACAATGGTGCCACCAGAAGGTTGAATATTTCTAAAGATGTTGTTGGTGCTAGTGGGTAAGTAAACCAACCCCCCCTCCCCCCTTTTTTTTCTCTCACCAAACTTCTGATTAATCTTGATTTTGTAAAATTCCATTGGCCTGTCTATTAGTATGTTCTCCCATAATCACCTGCACTGGTCTCAAAAACACCGTTGTATAGTGGAGGAAGTACTAGTTTTGGTTACAAGGGATACATACCTCGTACATCACAAAATGCATCTTTTCATTTTCAAGCGATTGCGTAATCTAATTTGATCTAAACTACGGGGATTGTGATTCGAGCTTGGATGCAATTGTTTACTTTTCAGCTGTGTGGAAATGCCACCTTTTTTGGATCCCTTTGCTATTTACTCTTCTTTCCTTTTATGGATACAGAAGAAGGAGCAGAGTGGAGGAAGTCCTAACGGTTGACATCAAGCCGGGTTGGAAAAAAGGTACGAAAGTCACTTTTGCAGAGAAAGGGGATGATGTGAAGCAAGGTGTGATACCAGGTGATGTGATCGTCACAATTGATGAGAAGCCTCATTCTGTTTTCAAAAGGGACGGGAACGATCTGATCGTCACACTGAAGATATCTCTAGCTGATGCTCTGAGGGGTCACTCCGCACAGCTGACAACCCTTGACGGGAGAAATCTGACCGTCTCCCTCGATTCCGTTACTAGTCTCACCCATCAAGAAGTTATTGTTCAAGGGGAGGGAATGCCTATCCAGAATGAGCGTCCCAAAAAGGGGAATTTGATTGTCAAATTTGACATTCAGTTCCCTGAGGTTAGCTCCGAGCAGAAAGCCGGCATCATAGACTTGTTGACGTCTTCTTGAACGGCGGTGGACCGGTCGTAGTAGCTTTCTCATCATCGTCTTCTGAACTTGCTTAGATTTGAGGGTTGCTGTATGTACTGTGTTTGTGTTGTGTTTCTCGTGTACTAGTAGATTGGTCTCAGCAATATCAGCTTTCTTAGATATGTGTGCTTTTCAGTTCAGTGTGTTGTATGTGCCTGCCCATCAACTTCTATTTAATCTGGTTAGAGATTGTTGAATGAAGAAATTGATGTCAGAAACTCTGGTGTTTTTGTATTGATGTTGGTTTCAGTTGTTGTGAACTGCATTTACGAGCACTCTCTGGTACATGCAGCGGACACGGAAATAAGCAGCTCTAGCTGATTAACAAACGGTCTGTCCACGGACTTGGACGTTGACTTGCGTTGTTTATATAGGTTTCTTGCTAGAAGGTTATGCACAAACGTGGCTAATAGTAGTCTCCGGTTTGGCATATATTACATCGTTTCAAAAATAATGAGGAGAAGAGTCAAATTTATATAAGATAAAAAAAATTAATCTAAACAATCACTTAACAACAAGATTCCAACGTAATTTGTGCAAAAAAAGAAAACCCAATCTTATAAGGGCCTAATATTTACATTTGCGACTTCTAACTGTTGATGCATCAAGACCAAAGTGAACAATAGATGGAAGTCAACCATCAACAATTGAAAACAACCAAAAGGAACATGGGACAAAATTGAAAATCACAAGAAGTGTAGTGGCATCCTTGCAAATATTATCCTACTGCTACTGTATTTCCTAGCTAAATACACAAATTTTAGTCCGAAGTAAATTACAATTCGGTCTTTCAACTTTTGGGCTTTTGTTTGGTGACTGGGAAGTGTGGCTGTTTATCAAGTAAGTATTTCTTTCTCCACGACCTAAAAATTTCACATGCAAATCTCTTGGATCTGTCTCTGCAATTCGGACATCACCTCTGCGCTCAATCGCTAACCCTAAATTTCCCAATTCCTTCCCCAAAACGCTCCGTTTTAGATCCCAATGGAAGTTCCCTCGAGTCCCCGGACCGTGGAGGAGATCTTCAAAGATTACAGCGCCCGGAGAACCGCCGTCGTCCGCGCCTTAACCTACGGTGACCCTCCAATCTCGCGGTTTACTGGCTTTCTCAATTTTCTTCTGTTTTTCGAAAAGCTCTGACCTTTTTTTTGAATTGTGTTGTTTTCGAGCAGATGTCGATGAATTCTACGGGCTCTGTGATCCAGGTGAATGCCCTAATTGTAGATCAGACTTGTGGTTTTCAATTGCTTGCTTTCTCGATTTTTAATTGTGTTTTTTCGGTGGTTAATTTGAATGAATTTGTATAAATTGCCTGTTGTTTTTTTAATTCTAGTAAATTTTAGATATTTAGTGTTAGTGGTTAGTTTTCAAATTTGATTACTTGTTACAATTGAAATTAGGACCTTAGCTGTAGTGAGTAATTTGAACTTTAGTGGAAGTTCATTGATGGCGTGGCTGATGGTTTGTGTTGCTGTTGTTGGTTTAGAGAAGGAGAATTTGTGTCTGTATGGGCATCCCAATGAGACCTGGGAAGTGACGCTCCCGGCAGAGGAAGTCCCGCCGGAGCTTCCTGAGCCGGCACTTGGGATCAATTTCGCAAGAGATGGCATGAACCGCAAGGACTGGCTTTCGCTGGTTGCGGTTCACAGTGATTCCTGGCTGCTTTCTGTGGCTTTCTATTTTGGGGCACGGCTTAACCGCAATGAGAGGTATGTGAAGAGTTTTTGATGTGTACGCGTGCGTAAGGTAGATAATGGGTGATGTTTCCTGCTCTGTGTTGTTGATGCTTATGTTTAAGATGTCTTGACGCTTTGAAAATTGAAATTAGGTTTTATGTGTCATATAATATCCGGTGCAGAATACCAATGTGAGTAGAGCAATTAGTTTAAGTTGTAGCCATCCCATTGAAGATAGTTCACTTGCCTACTCTTGCTTGACTATATGAAACTCGAAATGAATCTAAAATAGTCTTTTGTGGTCCTTGAAAGGTGTCAAGGGCCTGACTCCCTTTTCTGCAATTTTCATCAAAACACGAAAGAGAAAGTTAGATGGCTCAGCCTTTTTAATGCCTATCATTGTTTGACATAGTGGAACTTCAGTTTATCATGTTCTTATGCATCATTGCTGGAGATTTCAATGGTTCTATTCATCAGGAGTTCTTCTGTATCATGACAGGAAACGCCTTTTTGGCTTGATCAATGATCTGCCTACTGTCTTTGAAGTTGTGACGGAAAGGAAACCCGTTAAAGAAAAGCCCAGCGTGGATAGTGGAAGCAAGTCTCGAGGCAGCACAAAGGTCAGATTAATCAATTTCTTATTCTTTCCCCCTCTTTACTTTTCCTTTTCTCCTGTAAGATTCTTACTAGGTTCCTAAACTCTTTTCTTGGGTCAGAGATACTATGCTCTGTTGATGTTTGTGTACTTGAAGATATAGTCTTTTATGATTTCTTTAAGATACTCTGCTGATGTTGGAATGCATGTTTTTTATGTTGCCATTAACTCGTTCCTGTTTTCTGTAGAGATCCGGTGATGGGCTAGTGAAAAGCAATCCTAAACTTCCAGATGAGAGTTATGAGGAGGAGGACGATGAACATAGTGAGACTCTCTGTGGAAGCTGTGGTGGAAATTACAATGCAGATGAATTTTGGATTGGCTGTGACATCTGTGAGAGATGGTTCCATGGGAAATGCGTGAAGATAACACCAGCTAAGGCCGAGAACATCAAGCAATACAAATGCCCGTCTTGCAGCTTGAAAAGGAGCAGGCAGTAGTCGTCTCTCAACCCAAACCATCGAGTGGGAAAGACAGATAGCGCGTCATCTCAGTGGCTGACAAAGTAGTATAGGAATGTCACTGTCTTAATGTAATGCATTTGTTGTTGTGATGTTTGTTCATAATAGATGCTTTTTCCAAAGGGGTGGAAGCCTTCCTTCTTCCCCATTAAACGCTTCGGCTTTATGTTATCTTCCAGTTATTAATTTATGACAAATGTACGCAGAATATTTGCTTGTTAGTCTTACTGTTATGTTTTCTATTCCAAGAATCAGAAATTTGTTTTTAGAAACTGAGAAATAACTAGCTTGTAGGAACTATCAGTATTGAATTCGACTTTTTCAAGCTTATAGAAAATGAAAAGAATTCTAAGCTTTGCCTTATAACTGTTCGGTTAGTGAGTTTTGGATCATTCTGTTGCTCTCTCTGCCAGTATACATAGATAGTGGATTGGATCTTTTGTAGAGCGAGAAACTCATAGATAACTCGCAATCTTCTAACCCAATGAAAGATCCATATCTCATACATCAGTCATTCCTTGGCCCTCTCAGATCTGATTTCTCACTTGAGGTTGACTTTGTTGGGATGTGGACATGATTATTCCTAATTTTAATTTTATCAATACATATCATTCCATATTTTCTTTTTTTATTTCAAATTCATATCAACCTAACAAATGCAGTTGTAGTCGTTAGATTGACGGATTTACCATTCACTAATTTTGCAACTCATCTTTCCACTTATAATCATTCTCTAATATGAATTTGACAGAATAAAAACGTTATTGTAACTGTTAGACCGAACTGCTCATATGTGCATAACTTATCTTATGTGTAAAAAGTATTAAGTTTATAATCCAAGGGGCAGATACAATTTTCTAACACGCTGCCCCTCTAATCCCCTGGTGAAGGAGGTTTGAGTTTTGACTAAGAAAAATGTAGTTTGTTTCGGACATTAACACCGCAAACAAGTTGAAATATTTGACTAATTAAGAAAAGCTTCCAGCATAAACATTACAAAAAGGATTATAAATCAAGTTTGATATGTTGTGGACTCTGTTCATTCTTAGGTTAATCCGACAATAACAGACAGCCTAAGGTATATCTAAACTTAGGACTCCACTTAGTTCACATCGCTCATCACCTTCTACAGCTGTTTTATCTGCTCCGTCTCTGCCTATAATCTTCCTCCATCTCCCCTGCATTGCTTGAGATTGTCTGTCGATTCTGAAAATGGGTTCAAGCCGATCAGATAGCTCTGCTGGGAAGGAAAGGTTGCGTTGGACGCAAGAACTACACGATAGGTTCGTGGAGGCAGTCACTAAACTTGGTGGTCCAGATAGTAAGTCTCTAATTAAGTCTAAATCAAAGTTGCTACGCTTGAGTACTATTATCATTCATTGATAAGCTAATCTCGTCTAATTCTCTATCGTATTCAATTTCGCGATGTCTTTGTTTGAAAATACAGGGGCAACACCAAAGGGTATACTGAAGGCTATGAGCGTTTCTGGACTGACCATCTACCATATCAAAAGCCATTTGCAGGTTCCCTTCTTTCTCTTATATTTTCAATTGAGTCTTTATTATGCACTTAAAATGACCAAAGACGGAAAGGGCTTGAAGCTTAGTCAGTTTAGTACTAAAATGACAGAAGAGGGAAAGGGGCTTGTAGCTAAGTCGGTAAAGTGTGTAGAATCTCCGGGAGGTCTGGAGTTCGAATCCCCCTCCCCACGCTATCCCTTGTGTGATTATAGCCTCAATACAAAACCAGACGAAAAATTTTCAAGTTCTTGGAATGTTTATTGCCTTTTCACTTTTCAGTAATTGATGCAAGGAAAAGGTAGCTGATCATTGCATCATGAGGTTGGTTTTCAACCATTTATCTAGGAAAAGTTGCTGATTTTCTTTAACCTTTCCTTTTCAGAAGTACAGGATCTCGAAGTTCATCCCGGAGACGACTAGCAGTACGTTTGATTCTTACTAGTTTTTCCTTATTGAATTTAGTAAATTTGATGGGCTTATTGACCTGACGTGATGCTTACCCAACCATATTAACATGTGAAATACCTGTTTTATCTTGCACAGAAGGCAAGCTCCAGAGGAAAAACATTTCAGAAATGCTGCCTAATTTCGGGGCAACATCGTAAGTGATCACGTCAAGCTCAATAGATTGAACATCGAATTCTACAGCTTTTCGGTTTATGTCAAAATTAATCACTGGCCTAATTACTAATTTCGAACCTGCCATGTGTTTTGAACACCTTCTAGTGCTGCTCAGCTCAATGAAGCCTTAAAAATTATGCAGATTCAAGTACACAGAAGACTCAGTGATCATATTGAGGTACATACTTTTATCCAAACCAAAAATCAACATGAATTTCTCAAAAAGTTACTAATTACATTGGTTGGTTATAATTTTAAGGTGCAAAAGAACCTGAAACATAAAATTGAAGCCCAAGGAAGGTTCCTCGACAGATTTTCATCAGAATGCCACAACACCAACAAGAACCGTCCTGCCCTAATCAAGAATTCTGCAAAGCCACCTTTGCCTAGAACATCGCTGCCTGCGCTCTGTGACGAGACAGAACCAAATGCTAAGGACTTTGCATCTGATTCGGAGGCTGACAAGAGCGAAACACAATCATCTGCAGAACAATTCCAAGCTGTCAAGAGGTTTAGGCTGCACCAACAAAATGATCATGTCCAGCTCGCTTTGAATTCGGAGTTTTACAATGTCCAAAGCCAAGGCTTGCTTCTACCTCAAGCAAATGATGTGAATGCCAATTCGTATCCTGCAGTGCAAGATCATATCAGCAGCTATCCTTGGAACTTTGCAGCCTGCTCACCTCCATTAGTTCCTAGCTACTTTCTCTAAGCAAATAAGACGAATTTTTTGACGAGTGCTATATATACACTATATAGTTTGCTACATACAACAAATGGGATGTTTTGATTTTGTTACTTCCTTTAACTTCCTCTGCTTCACATGGAAGTTAGTGGAAGCAATCAAAATAATCCACTCATATACAGCACTTGAAGATGTTTGGCAATAAATCATTAGCATATATATTCAACACTTTCGATCTCTGGTGAAAATAATGGATGGAAACATCCCTGATGGAGATTGAATTTTGGACTTAATTTGTGAGCTGTAGTGCTGGGATTGTTTCAGAAAATAAATTCAGACTACATTGCATTGTATTCTAACATTGACCATGATATTTTGTAAGAGAACTCTATATTGTTCTTTTGTGTGGTTACTTACTGGCCAATGGTAGTCATGTATGACTAGCCTTTCCGGGTCAATATGAACTGATTCGCAGCTGTTGATATACATTATGAGGTTCGTTTGATTATAACAGAACTTCCACGCAATCAAACTTATTAAACCAAGTTGACAGGAAAGAAGTTGGTGAACTGGACTCTACTGCTTTCAAGGCCCAATGCTTAATTTTGGGTTGGGCTGTCATGGGCCCAGAAGGCCTCTAGAATGTGGAGTTGGGAATCGTAGCTAAATCCAAAAATGATTGTATTGATTTCTAATAGAACATATTAGAGTTTCTCTCTACAGGACATTAAAACCCGTCCTTAAAACCGGACTTTGATTTGGAGCTATTGAATTTTAATCTAATGGCGGTAAGAAAAAGACAACTTTTTGGGGTGGGCCATCAGTATGCTTCAAAAAGGCAGCCTGGTTTTTAATTTCCACCGGATGGGGTGATAGAGAGCAAAACACTAGAACATACATATAAAGGAGATGATCACGAAGTTTTCTTTCGATTATATTGTTGCATGATGAACTTTATAGTGGGCACGACGCACGAGTGTGTGGAAATTGTGTAAAAGTTACTTCGTTGCATAATTGCCAATCTAGATAGTCCTGGTAGACATATCATAATATAGTGCCCCCCCTCAAAGTGGGAAGTTCAATGACCGGGTCAAAAAAGTTGTAAAAATCAAACTCACAATCACACCATCAAACAAAACGTGCGGCTTTGTTTATGCGACAAATAATGATTATGTATTCTAATGAGAATTGAATTGTCTCGATCAATTTTATTCAGATAATATCACGTGATGATGTCACGGTGATTGAGAATTATGATACGACACTTATGTTTTTAAGTGGGGAAGTCAAGCTATTATAAAGAGCACTAGCAGGTTAGGTACATTTCTATTTGTTTTCTTCTCCTTTTTTCCAAATAAATCTCTACCATTTATTACCTATTTTTCTGTTTTAGGTTGCATATCAAAGAAAGAAATTTTTTTTTTTTTTTTGGTCGAGAAATGGATTTCATTGATAAGAAGACAAATACAAAGAGGGAGGTCCAAAAGACAACCCATAATTAGGCATAAAGCCCACTACCAACATGAAAAATAAAAGTGTGGCTCACTATCCAAGCACCAAGGCTACCAGACAGCACAACAGCCCACAACACCACAAAAAGCCCAAACAAAATTGGTACAACTTATCTTATCCTTTCCAACAATGCTCAATCTTGTCATCCATTTGGTTTCCTCCCATTATTCACGTATTACGATATATAGATTAATAATATCATATGACGATATTACAAAGAAACTCTGCGAAAAGCATAGAGTAGGTTTGTTAATTGTTGAAGTACTAAGCAAAGATTACATGATTATTCTAGTCCCAACAACAACATCAACCACCACACGTGTTCTAATTAACACTAAATAAACACACATAGATTAATATTTTATTCATAGGATTTTAATGATTCAACTTGTGCCTTGCCGCAAGGCCCCTTAGTCCTAATGTAAAGCCGGTACTCATCAAATGTCATCGGCGAGTAGAGTGCCGGCCTGTCCGCCGTGACGAGTGCCTCCAGCGGTTTGATCAACAGATCCGATTTCGGGTTATAAAACAAGGCTAGAGAAACCCTATCTTTAACCGAGTTCACAATCACTCTATGCTCCACACTCTTGTAAATGGCATTGCTCAACACTTGAGTTTGGTCTCCAATGTTGACAATGAAGGCATTGGGGACGGGCTTTACGGTCACCCAGCTGTCACCTTTGCGGACTTGGAGTCCCGCCACATGTTCGTCTGGGAGGAGCAGGGTCATGCCACCTGGATCGGAGTGTTCGGATAGGCCAAGTGTAAGGTCTGGCTGAGGGCATTTTGGGTAGAAGTTGACCCTCAAGCATGCCCCAATGTTTTCTTCTCCTCCAAATGAGTTGAGGAGTGTGTCTTCCTCTAGCCCAAGGTTGAGTGAGAGCAGCTTCATTAGGGTTCCACATAGTTTGGTTGTTGCTTCACTGTATTCTTCAATCAAACTCCTACAACATCAATCAACCAGATTAATCGAATGAGTCAGATATTCAAGTTTCACTATTTTTTAATATAAATATAAAATAATACGACATAAATATGACTCGTTGACCCAAAAGGATAGAATATAACATTTGCATATGATGAAGACTATTGTGAAACACTCAAAGTGTGCCAATTTCCATGTTTTTTTAGTGTCAACCCCATGTGCTTATTGTGGTTCTAAATAATAAAATTGGGCATTGACCGACTTCATGTTAAAGGCCGAAATTAAAGGGCAAGGGATCTATAGCTATCTAGATCTGCATTTTTCTAAATTACCCACTTTGTCCTTTTAGTTTTAGATATGCAAACTTAACTTGGTAAAAGCAATATATATGTACTACAAACGATGTGTCACTGGTCGCTGTTGAAAAATTCTAATACACAACAAAAATAAATTATATATAGACAGACATACAAACATGTACCAAGTTGATCTCACGAAATAGATTACCAATTGACAACTAAACAGAAAATATCAACATAGTAATGGAAAAAAGTCAAAAGAGCACGTGTTTAATGAATTAAAATACCTCCCCAAAAAGAATTTGATAAAATGGAGGAAAAAAAAAAGGAAAAGTCAAAAAAATACCTGCATGAAGAAGGGAGGGCAGGCCATTTGGATGGGTTTCTGAGCTGGGGAGGCATGTAGTGAAGAAAGTAGTAGTCGCTCCAGTCCAAAATAGCCCCTTTCTCGACACCCAATCGACTTCCGTACCCTTCGTACGTGCTCGGCTTGTTCGAGTACTCCTGCTTCACCTCCGACGGCATCCCGAAAAACTCGCGCCACGTGTCCCTCGCCCGCTTCATCAGCTCGGAGCTCACTCCGTGGTTCACCACCTGAAAGAAGCCCCACTCCCTGCAGGCGCTGGAAATGGCCTGCAGGGTAGCATCCCGGTCATTGACTAGGTCGTTCAGGTCAATGACGGGGATGTTGACGTACGCATCATTGACGCACTTGGGGAGTGAGGGTCGCTTGGAAGGGGGCTTGATGTAGTGGGATGGGATTGCGGTTATGCCGCTATCCGCTAAGGATTGGACCGGGACTACGGGTTCGGGCCAAGATTGCAAGCAACTCATCGTCATGTTTTTTGGTGTGTGATGTTTTGAACTTTTGAGTGAAGTTTGAAGTCCTGAAAAATGTGACTTATGTGGAGTTTAGAGGAGGAAGGAGGGTGGTTTATATAGAATAGAATGGGGTGGGGTGAGCTTAATTAGCTATGGTTTCGGCGCCGTGAGCAACTTGGTATTCTCATCACCATATTTTAAACAAAATGTAAATTATAGAAATACACGGGGTAGTGGAAGAATTAATAGAGGAATTGAGCATGACCTGATGGACGCTATATGTTGGATTGTGATTCCATTTAGAAAGTTGCGTTACAGAATTGATTAGACCAGATTATATAGATATTAATTTAACTTTCATCGAAATAGTACAATCTAAACGAACCCCTAATTATTTAAGCAACTTTTGACGTGAAGTTAGAACTAGCTATGCCTGCCTATGCTATAAATTGGGCTACGGAGCAAGTGGGGTTGCTTACTTTTTGAGGTTACATGACTTGGGTTGGGGTCCATGTCATCCATGCATATGCTTTCTGTGATTGAAGCCAAAAACTGTGTGATTGAAGCCAAAACTCTGTAATTGATTTCTGTAGAGGGGTCAATTTAGAAGCAAATGGGGACTACAAGTTACTTGTGGCTGAGCAGTTATCAATCCACATGTCTATGTCTTCTTGGTACATCTGACAGTGATGTATTTCACAAACTACATTTATTGATTATTTATTTCCCAACTTTGTGACCCTTTCTGCTCTTTTTACCTCCTTCAAAAATAGTGAGAATCATACATATATATTTTTTTAAACATTCGAAATTCTTGATTAACAGAGATTCTCATCTCATCCACGGTCCACCACATATGTGGTTCTTATTTACCTTTTTCTTCTTTGTCCATATTTTAGTCTGGCTAATGTTAGCCAACATGAAATGAATATCTTCCATACAATGCCATTATAATTTGTGGACCAATATTTGTGCTCTAGCTATGGTCGATATATCAAGGAGGCAAGACATGCCATCCATCCAAATTTTGTTTCTCAATCATTGCTCTAACATTGCTATAATGTGATATCTCTTACTTGATATCAATTGATTCGAGGTCCATATGATTGCATCCATACATTAACTTTTAGAATCAGGTTTAGAGGTGGGTCCAGTGTGGCTCTACCTTGAATAATGGTTGATCGATGTCAAGAAAATAGTTCAATTTTGCTCATCTTCCCTTAATTATGGTGAAACTTCACCTCTCTCTTAAAATCGTACCACCTATATAACTCATGGTCAATTATCACTTTTTAGTTTATTATTTGAAGAAAGAATTACAACTAATTAATCAGATTTAAATTATAACTTTTTCATTGGATATTATCTCATAACTATTTAAAATATATCCTTTAATTGCCAAATCAGAATCCTCTCCATCTCCTCCCAGTGGGAAAAAGGAATACTAACGGCAAGAAGAGGTGCAGGATCTTTTGGTCTTGTAATCATTCACTAAGATTGATATAAGAATTTGGGGCTTGAAAACTAATTTGACTGAACCTATAAATCTTTCAAATTTCGCTCAATTATATGATTTATTATTAGCGAATAAACAGAGAGAATTACAATTTGTCAATATCTATAGAGGCAAAAGAATACACAAAAATGATGATTTAAATCTTAAAGCACGTGTAACAAAAATTGAATAAACTTATTCAGAAAAACTATATAGAAGAAGCTCCACCATATGAACTTATATATACATCTTGCAAGTTCCTTTCACTACCATAAGCAATTGTAGGTCAATGATTTAGCAAGAGTTTCATTTTTCCTTTGCTGGAACGGGAGGAGATTGTAGAGAGAGGATTTTTATTAGGCAACATCCAATTATAAAGGAGGTATGCTTTGAATAGATTAATTATTTTTAATATTTATAATTAAATATGTAAATATGATAGTTAATTATGAGTTAGTTTATTATACATGTGACATGATTTTAAAAGGGGAGTGGAGTTTCACCAAAGTCAAGGGGAGGTTAACTCTTATCAACATTGTTAATTATTCGAATCTAGGGATGGCAACATGGTGGATTGGGGATGAGTTTGCCGATACCATCCTCATCCCCGTTTCCTATCCCCCTCCCCCGTCTCTATCCCCATCCCATATTTTAAAGATTCGAGGATTCCCTATCCCCAATCGCGCTAGGGAGTGCTCCCTCATCCCTATTCCCTTTTGTTTCACGTGTTAATTTTTATTTTCTAATATTATATTAATATTTATTTATTAACTAAATAAAAAGTAGGTATTTATATAAATATTTGTACATAAAAATGCCAAAAATGAACTATCAGGTCGAATTTGGTGATGGAGATGACAGTACCATCTATGCCCCATCCCCCACTACGGAATTTTACTTTTCAGGTTTTTTCTCCCATTAGGAACATGTCATTATTGGGTACCCACTTCGTTGGGGATTTCTGTCATCCCTATTCAGATCAAATTAGAACATGTAAGGTGCCTTTCAAATCATGCACTAATTATAAGCTAGAGGCCTATATATGCTAGTGTAATTAAGCTACAGTAAAATATTTATGAATGCATGATGTAGGGTCTCAATAATTTTATACATTTGTAGAAATTATGCATTTATGTAGTTATAAATATAACTATCTAAAATAAGTTGAGATCAGAATTCTATACATTTCTTGAAATTATGCATGCATAAAGTATGCCTTTATACAGATTTTACTGTATAACTTGTTTGGTGTAGAATGTTCATTGACTACGAAAATGGTTGAAATGCATCTACATTAAACCCTACTATATCTTGTTTGGTTTATTTTTGCTTGCTAGGTCACATTGCCTGTCATCCACATGTATATGTACAATTCATTTACATCTTCATTCCTTACCACATAAAAAAATGTCACATACCGTATAGAGATGACCATTTCCAATTGTAGATCGTGTACAATAAATATTCGTTAGACATAACAAATTGGACAGTCAATAGTACTATTCTTTAGGTACCTTATAAAATTACAAAAAGTCCAAAGTGAGATAATGTTTGGCCGACCTCGCTTGCTGGAGGGAGGTGGTTTTGCATCACGTGGGAAACATTGGCTCCAAAAAAAACATTAGAAAAAAGGAAAATGTGACGTTGCGGAGATGAGATGACATCACCCGTAGAACTTTTCATTTTTGGTTTAAATACATTTATAATCTCTTCATTGAACAAATACATACATAAATTTTGTGACTATTATTGTGGGAGAGAGATGTGATAAGAGAACCAATAACAGGAAGGTCAATAAGTAAATTATAAATTTTTTTTGGCGTTAAATATGTTTTTTTATTATACATGAAGAATACATACATATATACAGCTACGAGATTTGGTCTGATTTATTCCAGCATTAGAGCATCTCCAACAACACTAGCCAAATTTTGGCTATTTTAACCCAAAAATGAATGAACAGTTATTTTAGCTAGTCTGTTTAACACACGTAACTCCAACAACACTAGCCATTTTAACACAAGTTAAAATATTTTATTATTTTTTTCTTCCTTCGGCCCCACCACCCTACCCTACCCATCTTTCTCGTGGGTTCTACTGTGACACCATCCTTCTCCATTTTTTTTACGCACCCACTGCACCTTCACCAGCAGCACCAATATCAATTTTTCTGTAATTCTCACAACTCATAGAATCCTTCAAAACCAATCATTCGAATTCCACAAACCCACTCCGCTACACCTTGTTTGGATCAGAAGCCAAGAAGACACAGCTGCAACTCCAACTCTCAATCAGTGTCGCCATGGTTGAGTCAAGACGCAGCTCTTCCTCCAAACGCGCCTTATCTTCCTCGCCTCCTCCGAACCCAAAGCGTCAAAAGGTACTGCCTTTCGTTCCCTTTATGTAGAAATCCATCTGGATTTTGCTTCAATTTTGCTGCATGTGCGATTTTTCGGTTCAAAGATTTGTTCTTCTTCTGTTTTGGGGGTTATTTCAATGTTTGATCGTGTTTTTGGTGATACCCACCATCAATTTGCCTCAAATACTCTTCAATTCGCTGCTGGTGGTGGACTTCCTCAAGCTGACACAACCCAATTATATTATTTTTTTAATTTTAGCTAGCTCGCCAAATCTCTCTCCCGTTGGCTAAATCTGGCGAGCTACTGTTCATGAAGTGGAAATGGCGAGGCTGATAGCGAGGCTGTTGGAGGAAGAAATCGGAGCATTTTTGGTTAAAATAGCCCAACAGCCTCCTTTGGCGAGGCTGTTGGAGATGCTCTTAGAGCATACGATGGCGATGGACTAAGTTGTTAGCATTTGGTTAGATCAAATGAAATTGTCCGGCGTTATTTTAATAAATTAAGTAGTTCAACTGACAAAAGTACCGATTTTGTTTGGGCATTTCTGTCAAGATTGTGAATCTTTGATATGACGTACTAGCTAGTACCACCAGGATATAAAATTAGGGTAGGTTTGAGTCATAAATTAACAAGAAAAACACCTAATTTGCCGGCCACTTTTGTTAAGTTATTATAAAACATTGGAGGGGAAAAGTTGGGAATGCACTGGAAACACATGGTACATGGACACTTTGTGTGGATGTGGACTACTTAGCAACATTGATGCATGTGACATGTTGTTGGTGAGAAATAAACTCACCTTAATCGTAATATAAGAATGGCCTAATTTCTGGATGTATATGGAATTTTAGATGCGATACTATATTAGATTGTGAGTTTAGATTATTAATTATGCGAATGTTTTTTCACACATAAGCTTTATTATTGTAGAAATACGTTAGCTTATATTGAACTTCAGATGTGATACAATATTAGACTATTCACAAAACATCAATAAAGTAAATACAACATATCTCAAGGAGATAGAGAAATATACGTTTGGGTATGGGAGTCGATTGTGAGTCTCAATTATTCATTATTCAAATTTTTTCACGTATGAACGTTAGTAGTATATACAAGGGAAAATTGCACAAATGCCACCTGAACTTTTCCACTTTTGTGCATTTACCACCCATACTAAATTTTTTTACAATTCACCACCTGAACTCTTGTAACATTTACAAAACACCACCTCTGTCCGTTTGTCATCCAATCTACTGTTAAACTCGGCATGTGAGAGGCACGTGGTCCACTGTTTGAGGTTATATCTGTCAATTCAATTGATCTTGGGGTTTTATACACACCACATCCAAAATGTACTGCCAACAAAGATTTTAGAGACCACTTGCCCACCAAAAGGCCTTATCTTCTTTCTATTAGATTTGATTTTTTTTTCTTTGGAAAGCTGCCATCGACCAATGCATCAACTAGCCAACCCAGCTTGGGATCGCAACCCGTGTCTTGTGTTACTACCAATGCCAAGAAGGGTACAACGGTTAACAGTGCGTCTCATGCTAAGAAGAGGGTTTGGAAACCATAGATATGAACTGAACTTCCTTTGTTTTGTTGTGTCATGTACTCAAAAATCTTTCTTTGTTTTGTGTTCAAGAACTAGTCTTTTGCACTGACTATTTCAATTCAATTCAGTAGACTTGGAATTGAATTGAGTTAATGATTATTCAGTTCATTAGATGAATTTGAATTTGTTTTGAGGAAATGACACAATATTGTTAATTTTAGTTTTGATCGTATATGTTTATCACAGAAATGCTTAGTCTTTTTAAGAACAAAAAAATCAAATCTAATAGAAAGAAGACAAGGCCTTTTGGCAGGAAAATGGTCTCTAAAATCTTTGTCAGCGGCACATTTTGGATGTGGTGTGTATAAAACCCCAAGAGCAATTGAATTGACATATATAACCTCAAACAGTGGACCACGTGCCTCTCACATGCCGAGTTTAACAGTAGATTGGATGACAAATGGACGGAGGTGGTGTTTTGTAAATGTCACAAGAGTTCAGGTGGTGAATTGTAAAAAAATTTAGTCTTGGTGGTAAATGCACAAAAGTGGAAAAATTCAGGTGATATTTGTGCAATTTTACCTATATACAATGTCCACATGAAGCTATATCTAATAATGAAGTGATCCTTCTTAATTTAATTAGGCACGTGATGGAATTGGTCATTATCATAGAGAAAAATATACTAGCTAGCTGGGAAGATGAGCGTACTACTCCACATGTATGTATCAGATGCAATCACTTTCCGTCTAAAAGTCCACACTCTTGAATAATTTGTGATATGCGTACAAATTTCGTCATTTACTTTTTCAAACAGTTTAATTCTTCCGGTACTCCTTTACGTGCGATTTTCAATCTGGATAATATCTTAGTGTGCACCTCGTGAATTGTTTGTATCCTAAATTACCATTAAAAGATCAAATCTGTACAAAAACGATGGAATGAGACTGTTTAGTTGCCCAATATAGTAACACAGACGATTCATCAGAATTTGGATGACGGATATTCATTATCTATAGTAGGGAAAGGTGTGGGTTTTAGATCAATTGATACACACTAATTTACTAGTTTTTTTTAATGCTTTTATTTTAGTTGGAGTATTATTTTCTTTTGTACACTATGAGGTTTGTTTAACGAGACCCCCATATGTATCGCGTATGTTGATTCCCACGTACTCCTTCCGTTTGGGACGATGCCAAGTTTGTCATGAAGTTGCATTCCTTTGGAAAAAAAAAGTGTCATTTGTTTTTTTTTCCTGCCCATGTTTAATACTACTTGCTAAAATGGCCCACAGAAATACAAGATTCATGAATGTTGTTTTCATGAAGTCAAATTGAATAGCTGTGTGTCTTCTTTTCTTAGTACACAGTACTGCCTGTCCAAATTCATGGAAAAAAAAAAACTACACATGCCTTAATCTTGCACAGCAAGATATTTCAAAGGCATGTGGGGCAAATAGCAATTTGCTTTCATCACCTAAAAGTTGAGAGGTTATGAGCTTTTTACAGGGCAAATCAACATTGCCTTTTGAGGATCAACATTACTTTCTTGCCATTTTTCCGTGATTTTGATTGATGTTTATCAGCAAAAGGGAATGAAGTAGAGTTGTTGTATGATCAATTTGTTAGGGCCTAACCAAGGCTCAGAATCGCATGGTAGAACTCCGTTTGTCCGAAAAAGACCCCCGTTTGTCACGTGAAGTGGTTGATGCCTCTTTGGTCCCATGATGATTGATACCAACAATGAAAACGTTGGTGATCGATTAGTCACAATGTCACTCACCTTTCATTTTTCATTTAAAAGTGATGGGTGAATTGAAAGTTTACTTAGCAGGCTACATATTTCTTTACGTTTAGATTAGAAGATGTTACGAGTTTAAATTCTCCATTAATTGAAAAGAAAACTTTTAATACGAATTGAACTATTATTGGCATAAGCGTGTTTTTTTTTCTAACCCAACAATGTGTTGGAATCAAACTACTCACTGATTGAAATCTTTGGTGCCCTACATGTGGAATCTGAATCAAAGTCCAGTAATTATATTGCGAGGATCGACAACTTGGATTACACGTTTTAGAATGTCGATCCGTGTTACTTTTGCAAACCCACATTGCACATGTGATGTTGTGAGATCAAACCACAAGTATGTCCCTCTAAACAAAGCAATGCCTTTGCTCAGCTTCGGTTTTCCCCTGCAGTCTGCAGATTGAAATTGTATATCCAATCACGCATTAAACACTTATGCAATCGTTATTTCCTTCGTACTGAATATGTGTTTGTTGTATTTTTGGGCAATGACAGTAAGGGTAATAGGATTAGGCCAGCAAAACTAATACAAAGATTTTGGTACCATTTTGAAAAGCATTTTCCTCTTGTCCCCAATCTTGCAAGTGCTTTTGAGTTTGACCATTCAATGGTGCAGTGCAACCACTAAGCATGGGAAATGAGGAACTTATTCGTTTTGCTTGGTTGCTTGAAGTGGGTTTTTCCAGTACATTTTGGACCAGTTGAAAGTAGCAAAAGTTTAAACTTTCTGAAGTTGCAGCAACACAATGAAGAAAACATGACAACTTGAAGATGCTAGTTGTTCTTATCACCATGTTTTTTTTTTCCGGGTGTATAAAGGTAATAGATGGACAGTCAAGACTGGAACACTATTTCCTGTCTAGTGGAGTTTGGGGATGCGTCACTGAAGTGTCCCCTCAAGTGCCATTCTTATCGATTAACCACGACTTGAGTTCTAGTGAGCTGTCAAAAGCTGGAGTGATCTCAGAACACAAAAAAGTGCAAAGGATCATACCATGAATCAGAGAGTTAGTAAGAGGGAAGTGGATTTGCAGTTGGATTGAGTTGTCTATTGAAAGTTTGAAACAAAAGATGGACTGAACTAACATGATTTTAAAACAATCGGAAAAGTTCTTAGTATGGGAGTGGATCAATTGAAACTCACGTGCTGATTAATCTAATACCTGATTTTCAAGTATTCAAATATGCGTTTGAATGGAATCCTCAAGCCACCTACGTGTATTTTATTTCGTACATGTTTGTATCTTAGATGACACATGTATATGAAATTCGTGGATATGAATAATTTTAAATGCCACTCCTTCCTACTTAGTCCAAATAAGTTTAATATGTCTGACGCGGATACTAGTCTTTCTTATTCATGATGATTCCACTAATAAAGTCTCATACCTGCATAAACATAAACAATGAGAGAGGGCCATTCTTTCAGCGTGCTTGAACCCACCCAATCCAATTTGCATTGTCTTTTTATGTTTTGTTATGAGAACTGTTGGTTGGAACAAAGTTGACGCACACATGCAGCAAACAGCTGCCAACAATAATTTGGGCGTTATCTGTGGAAAAGAATGGTGGACATAAACTAATTAAAGTGCAGAGTTTGGCACATTGGTAGAAAAGAGTAGGACTGTCAGTGATGAAGATTGGCCGATTTGACATCTTTGTGTCTTGTTTCTTCCTCCATGATAGAGACTGACTGACTGTAGCCCCGGCGGCGCCTGATAAGACGGTGAATTCATGCAGTTTTTGGAACAGACCTATCAAGTGGAGAGGAGTGGCATTCTTCTCGAGCCCATCCAAGTTGGCTAGGAAAATAATATTTGCTCATGAATTTGAAACCCTCATGCTTCGGCCGACAAAGAAGAGTATTTTCTTTTGGTTCTATTGGGGTTTGCTGGCCTGACATGGGGTTCTGGGAAGGAATCCAAGCTTGGTTCTCCTAAGCCCAATCCAATTCTGTACGAAACTGATGTAACCCAAAAGAAGCAGAGTACAATACCTTCACATTTCTTTGAAAACTATACCACAAAAGGACACAGTTCAATCCAATATGATGATCAATCAAAATAAACCTACAGAAAGATTGGAGTCGGACAAGATTAGGAGAGAATCATACATTCTGTGCCATAGCTACGAGGTACCATGTTTTACACGATTACACGATTGCAGGGACGAATACACGAGCCCAGCCCTCTATGATCCTTGTATGGCACCCAAGCAAAAAGGAACCCCATCTAAATCACGGGACCCTAAACAATCATCACAAAAGAAAGCAAGTAGCCGATGTGCAGGAAAAGAGCCAATACTTCTTTTGCATCAATAATCCAATGACCAACCTTGCCCAAGTCTCACTCATTCCCCAAATTTATGGAACCATCCTTCATCAGCTTTATGCTAAGACTGTTGAATCTCCCTCTTGAGTAATGCCGGGATGCCTTTCTCCAATCTGTACCAGTTTTCATCATAGCAATGAATTCATCATAGCTGATAAGGCCGTCCTGCATTCATAAAACAATAACATCAGTTTTTGATCTCAATTATCATAGTAGTGTCTGAGGTTACTCCTTGGGTCAATCTCCTCACCTTGTCCGTGTCAACTTCTTGAAAGATGTCATTGGCTACATCTGTACAATCATCTGCTCCATCTTCCATCAATGCATCGCGGAGCTCGTCTGGCTCAATGTAGCCATTATTGTTCTTGTCAAAGTAGGAAAATGCCTTGTGAAGATGCTCATCATTGGCCATTCTCTGTAGGTGGAGGGAAACGGCAATAAATTCTCCATAGTCCAGACTTCCCTTCCCATTAGTATCAACCTGTCACCAACAAACTCGCCAAATTAAACTCTGAAGGAACTGATTTGCCACAGGAAGTTTATACTTTTCATTCAGTACTTCTCAAAAGATAACCATTTGCAGGAAGGATCATTGAAGACCAATTTGGCGCAAGACAGAATATTTAACAGAGATGAAATGGTAACATGTAGGGCACATACATTATAAAGATTTGAGTTTAGAATTCTAGACATCGTAGGGCATGCCTTGAAGGTGTCTAAGTAATGCCATGGGCACATGTACATGTACACCAGTGCATTTCTACAGTACCTATGCTACATTCAACCAAACAACCCAAGAATGCCGCTAGAACCAAACTCCACAAAGGATTACTTAATAGTCCATTGGAGCAATGGATATAACCGAGTCATAGTGCCTAAGAATGTATCTTTACAGGATTGTTTCCTACAGCAGCAAAGGGACAAGAAATACAGTTGTTCTTAGCTCTGTCCCTAGAATTACAAGTGCATTGGTTAAAGGTCATTAGGTTAGCATGTTCATTCGATACTTAAACTCACATTCAGAATCTATCAATTGTGTGGTCCCTCTAACCTCCCCTTGCACCAGCATAGAATTAAAGAAGGCAGGTGAGAACCATGTCTAACTATTATAACACTATCCACTTTCAACAGAATGGTTCAGATTGTGAACTCCAGAAGATAGGTTTTTGTCAATCAAAACTACATGCTAGAGCTAATGCTGATGAAAGCAAGATAGGAAGCAATACTCACTGCTTCAATAAGCAATTGAACTTCAGACTCAGCAAGCTGGGATCCAAAATTTCGAAGTCCAGCTTTTAACTCTTCAATTGAAACAATGCCATCATTATCAGTGTCTATCTTCTTGAACATCTCCTTGATGTCTTCAACTTCATCAATGGAAAAGAAATCCGCAATAACCTGTTCGAAGTTTGATTTAAGTTAGTCCTTGAGTTATACAAAATACAGAAACACCAAACAGGTACGAAGATTTTTTAGAGCAGTCAACCAACCCTCAGGGCCTTTCTCTTGAATCTGTTCATCATTGAAAACTGCTTAAGCCTTGACTTGACAACATCTCCAAGGGGAATGTTAGGAGCTTTCTTAGCATTTGTGATCCAAGGATGCTCTAAAAAGGAGAAGTCACCACACATCAGGCATACATTAAATAAGGCAGGAGATGCTGCATGCATGGCACAAGCAGTAGATTGTTCCTATGATTTTTGATTAATCTAGGGGGAAAACTAAAAGTAGTCCTCTATCCGGAAACTGTCTGAGGTTTGCTCAACTGCCCTATTTTAACAGTTCAAATGGATCCCAATAAAAAAGTATATGAGTAAGAAAAAGAGATGTAAAATACCAAGCACTTGCTTCGCAGTCAATCTTAGCTTTGGGTCTGGCTCCAACATTTGCCTAACTAAACTCTTTGCACTCTCCGAGATATTGGGCCATGGATCACGTTTGAAATCTATCAAACCACGAAGAATTGCCTGTGCAACCCCTTGTTCAGACTCTGCACAGAAGTACACAAGGTAAATGGAAAGCTCTTTAAACAGCCAGCCCCCATCCAGGTGAAGACAATGGGGACAGGGAAACAGATAGAACCAGGATGAAAAACAATTACCAGCCCAGAATGGGGGAACTCCACATAACAAAATATAGAGTATAACTCCTGCACTCCATATATCTATTTCCGGCCCATAATTCCGCTTGAGCACCTCAGGAGCCATGTAATATGGACTTCCAACAATTTCCGAAAACCGCTCACCTAGAATTTGGAAAAGTTAATAATCCGTTAATATAGATATGACACGACAAATACCCAAAATTAGCAGAGATAGGAAAAATAATAGAAATTTCATGTTTTTCAACTCCTAAACTATCTCAAAATTATGCACGTTATGATTCCTCTGTTTGCTTAAATGCTAGCCATTTATCTTATTTCATGCGCAGCTAAGAACCTTTTCAAGCTCTTTCCATTGCTTGAACAAAGCGCTATATCAGATATTCAGCAAACTCATTTCGCAAGACAACTTCAACTACCACCTGTAGTAACAAAGGTGTCTTTACCCTTGCTAACATAGACAGAAGTGTATGAAAATCAAGTTTTTAGATGGAATATGAGAATTGTAGATATAAGTGAGTGAAAATCTCAGAGAGAAGTGTAAATTCTATGACGGTGAATATATGCAACAAAAGTGCAGCTTCTCTAATAAGGAGTTGGAATAACACGATTACAAGTGTATTCATCACAAACTCTAATATTAACCATGAATGCTGCACTTTTACTCCCCTATCCTTGTTTACCTAGTGCCATTCCCTTAATTCCCCAGTGCATTAGAGCAAAGCCGGCATTCATAAATCGTAATTTGTACCGGTAAGAAGCTGAAATGAATGGTTTTGCCTACTATCCAAACCTTAGATTCTGACACTTCTGAAGTAGGACTGTTTTACTAAGAGTCTCCAGGCTATAACTACAGGCAATGATGATCAACCCCAGCTCAACCTTTCCCAATCAGAACCAATTTAACAACACATAGAATTCATTGCTCTAATTACTTAGTCGAAATCACCACTTCCAAAGTTAGCATCTTTAACAGCAATTGCTCTAATTTAAACCCCAGCATTGCAAAATCACAAACCCTAAGATTGAAATTCGCACCTGGCTTGAAGAATATAGACAGTCCGAAATCAATGGCCTTGAGAGGCGAATTCTCCTTCTTATTCGCAAACAAGAAATTCTCCGGCTTCAAATCCCGATGAATCACACCATGCTTATGACACAGCTGCACCACCTCCACAATCGTCCTCGTCACCGCCGCCGCCGCCCGCTCCGTGTAGTGCCCTCGGGCCACAATCCGATCAAAAAGCTCGCCGCCTTCGCAGAGCTCCATCACCAAATGCACGGCGTTCTCGTCCTCGCACGCCTCCTTCAAGCTCACGATGCTCGAGTTCTTCGGCAAGTGCTTCATTATCGCCACCTCCCGCCGGACGTCCTCCACGTCCACCGCCGTCCGGAGCTTCCGCTTCGAGATGCTCTTGCAGGCGAGGAGCTCGCGGTTGTGGCGGTCGATGCAGAGGTACGTCACTCCGAACTCGCCGCGGCCGAGCTCGCGGTCGACCAGGTACTTCTCCTCGATGTTCTCCTTGGGGACGCCGGTCAGCACCGTCGTCGGCGCCTTCTTCGCGGCGTTGGAGTCTCTCCGCCCGTGATCGTGGCCGGAGAAGTTCGATTTCACGTCCTCCCTGGCGACCGCCGCCGGAGATCTGCAGCAATTTCCCATTTCAACCGCCGCGGCTGTTGCTTCCCTCCGGATCTCGCCAAAACCCTAACTAGCCTCCGGCGAGCTAGGGTTTTCACATGATAAATGCGGAAAACCCTAAATCGTCAGCTCGGAATCAGTAACGGGAACTACTCTGAGCTGTGGAAATTGCAGCGAAAAAGACGGAAACCGGCGCGGAGAAGACGGTGAGGTGTACGAAGGGTTAGTGTGCACCGCCGCTGTAGAGAGTGGAGAAGCAGAAGTGAAAGGTTTTTTGGAAATTTATTAATTTGTGTAATTCGAATTTATTTATACTGGAGTAATTAAAAAAAGATTAAAAAATTTGAAGAATATTTTATGTTCTTCTTTGGTTCTGCGATTTTTGTCGGCTAATCGAGGAGGAGGGTTTGAACGGTCGGCAACGGGACGGTGGTGGGAAAAAACAGGGAGGATGGGATGGGTTGGCGTTGGCGTTGGGCCGTTTGGGGTTTGTTTTATAATTATGGCCTTGGGTTTAGGACCTTAATTAATTCTTTTTGTTATATTTAACATTTTAACCGAGCACCTAGAAGAACAGAACAGACAGAATGATAGGGGTTAATAGAATAATCGACTTTGTTTTGGTACCCTTAATCTTGTGGCAATTTATTTTTCTGCCTTGGTCAGTTTGTCAATTTGGGTTTCTGCCCTATCTTCACATTTCTACATCTCTATGATCTTCTCATATGTTAGATTGGAGTCTCATCTAAGGGTTTCTAATTTTGCTCCTTGATTCGTATAGGAACGATATGTTTCTCCCGACTGTTATAGTCGTTTTGTATTGATAACGCAATGAGTTATTACGAAATAAATGTTATGCACTAGTTGAATGCAAAAAAATTAAGTTAACATGAGTTGCTTTTAAACGGAAAAAGTGATAAGCTCTAATTTACCACAAGGATTGGCCTTCGCTTAAAAAATACATAAGATGTTAACGAGTTGTCTTCCATTAGTGTTGTGTATATTCAATTAAGGATGGCAAAATATATGTTGCTATTAACTCTACAAGGAAAACTTTGAGAACATGGATAGATAGTTTTGAGTAAAAAAGGAGGCCATAACAATTAAGAACTATGGATGCACCAAGAAGATATCTACATATTTAGAAGAAATGATATAACTCAAAAAATTTAGGAAACATCATGATGAGTAACTTGCAAAAAAAACATGAACCAAATAGGTAGCTTAAAAGAAAGAAGACACATTGAAATAACATTGTTTTACATTGACATAAATAAAATCGGCTTAATTTTTCTAAACATAAACGTATCTTGATTTTGAACCTTCATGTGCATTCAGATTTAAATTTCCTATTTACGCATATGCGCTAACACATTAGACGATCAAGATTCACACAAATGCATAGAGTTTGGAAGTGAGTCGGGTTCTAATTGTATTTAACAAAGTTTTGGGTGCCTAAATAAAGATTAAGGTGTATAATTGGAGCACTATTAGAAAAGCCAAAACACAAAGAGAAGATGCTGCATGTTGTCTGATCTAGACGCTTGTTTGTGAAAACTAGAGATTAAAGGAGGGACCTTCTTGTCTGTTCTGTCTTTGTGTGTTTTACTAGTCTCAAGGACTCAGTGGGCCTCATTTGGCACTCTAACAACCGGCTTTCAACTTTTTTGATTTTGAGTCCATTTTGCTTTGCCTTTGCTTTCTTTAGAAGAACTTTGAATAGTATGATTTGCTGGGCCCAATTAGCATGTCTTACAGTATAAAGTTCTCTAATTCTTGATCATATCTTTGAGTGCCCAAAGTTTTCAGGTTTTTGTTTTGCTAAGAAACTAAGGCATGATGTAAATTTGAAACAAAGGCAACACGTAAGGCGACACAAGTAAATGCAGCTGAAAAGCCAAATGACAAGATAACTTAGGGGAAAATCTTTTAGAGATAAAATGATCAGAATCCTTTAAATACATCAAGAGCTTTAATGCGCTATGCAAACTGCATAATTATTGTAAACAAAACTACTAATGACGCAAAAGCATCACACACAACTCCCACTCACAAACAAAATAGCCCATATTGGGCATTGCACATATTTCTTCACTAGACTCGTCGAGAGTGCGCTGTAAAGTTGTGATACGGTTTGGTTTTCTAAGTCGTACGCACCAAAATCATGAGCCGATCCGTAAGGTCCGAAGTCGAGACATATACGATCACAATCATGAGTGAAGTGTATGCAATTCGGTCGATGTGGACCAGAAGCCAAGACAAATGCTGAAGAGCTATCGCCCACAAAAAGGGCCCCATCACCAAGGGTGCTTTCCTTCGTCCACTCACGCTTAACAAAATTATGTTTTGACCAAAAAAAAAAACAAAAACAAAATTCAGTTTGAACCTCACCAAAATCAAAGTACCTTCGAACCATGAACAATTCTTTCTCATATGAGGACACGAGGTCAAAGTACCTTCGAACCATGAACAATTCTTTCTCATTTGAGGACACGAGGTATGACCTTTCCGGCATGGTCCCAATCCTTTCCTTCGCGAGAGCAACCAGTGTTTCTACATTTGAGATGGTTGAACTGGTAATGTCAAACGCAAACAGTTGGTCCCAAAAATCACCCGCTTAAAACGTACCTTTGAAGTGGGTCACCTCTCGAATCAAGCTCCAACTTTCATCAACATAGTTCCACGTTGTATATTTTTACCGAGTCTGTAAAAAGCCAATTGACAAAGTTCTGCCCATATTGCTAGGACAGTGAAGTTGGTAGGATCTAGTATTAGGTTAGCTGATATTGTAACTTTATAGAAAAAATGTTGGCATTTATCACCCGATTCCAACCAAGGCTTTCTCAACCCGGGTGGTTTTAGTGGGGGGAGGTGAATGATTGAATTTTCTTCCTCTTTCTCGATCCTCAAGAATGGATTGATCATGGTTACTACAAAATCTTCATCCACGGCTATCAGCCATCCTTTTGACGACCCACAAAATCGCGTATTCAACATTCTTGCTTGAAAATCAACGACCTTATCGTGCATGATGTCATAGACATTTCACGTGTCTTTGTTTTTATTAGAAGTCAATAACATTGGAGAGGTAGGCAACTTGGCATGCACGGAATTTATTGTTTTGGTGGAGAGAAAGCTCGCAAGAAGATTGAATCGAAGGAGAGTAAAAATTTTGGAGGTAAGAATTGTTGGAGCAACCTAACCGTGAGCTTTGTATTTATACACAAGTCCTTGTTCTCTCCCAGAAAAGACTTGGATTCCAAAGCCTATAATTAAGGATTAGAAGATTCCTTTCTACTTTCCGTTATAGGTTAGGGAAGTTAATTAATTTAGCCGCCTCTGCATCACCACCTGGAGATCAATTGGCTTGGTAATGGGCCCATTAAGTCTTGTTAATTTCAGGTACTAGCTATATTGATTCTTCACACATTCTTTTTAATTTTATCTTCACTCTTATTTAGTTCTAACCATTAATTTTCCTTATTATTCATTCTAATGGTAAAAAAATGAATAAGGATGCACAGGAGGATAAAAATGGGCAAATTACCTCTTTCTCAAAAAAGGGGCAAATTACCAACTCCAATATGTACCAGGTCAGTAATGGGAATGGCAGCCGTCGATTCCAATCCAATGCCCCCCAACTTATGCCACGTCTTCAAGCACAGCTACCCTATGGTGTCCACCTGACCATCTCCATCTTCTTCTTAATCGTGCATCGGCCCAATGTCCCAAAGGAAATATGATGGGCCTACTAGCTAGTCCGGCCCTTTTAAGGGTCATACGTAAAATATGGACTAAACAACATTGTAGGTAACAGATAAATATTATCGACATAACATATAATGGAGTATTTAAATCTTGTTGGTGGTGGATATTTTGAAAGATGTTTCGAATAAAATTTCAATAAAGTGGAATTATCGATTAAATTGATGAATAAGTAAGGCTTGCTAATTTTATTTTATGGATATTTCAAGAAATATTTCGATGATATTGGAGAAAATTAAACTTGCATATAACAAAATCCGGAAGTTTTGCAACTAGTCTAACCCTTTGTGGACTTTTTGTATTGTAAGGTTGAGCACGTAATTTCAGAAATGACGAGACTATTTCTTCCATTGAGGAAGCAAAAGTCAAAGAGCCTAAGTGATTAAAAAGGATCAAAAAGTGTCGCCATCCCTTCATATCATACATAGGCTACTTCGTCATCCGCCGTGTCTTCTTCCAACATCCCCAAGTAACACAAGCTAACTTTGCCCCCACAGACAACGATAGAGAAGAACTTATCTTTCACGATTAGTCATCGCCAACTTTCTCTTTTGCTAAAGGTTTGAAATGATATGAAGCATATATAGCCAGAAGGTTTCTTCACACGATTGACTTGCTCATCTCTTCATATCAACTTTCAGCCCAAATCTATAAATTTTTCTATTAACCCTTTGAATTTGGAAGAGTAATATCATATTTGTAAATTCTTGTTTTTGTTTTCATTAGTCAAAGTCATTCCAATATCCAACTACAAACATTGACGTTGGGCAGTAAAAATTCTCCCCAGACTATGTATGCATGCAATGTTGTACTAGGTTCAGCAATTTAAATATGGAAATACTTTTTCATATGGAAACATACCCCTTCTTAAATTGCTTAGTTCTTGTAGTTTGTTTGGAAAGTACGGTCTACTCCCCCGTTTGACATATTGTTTTTCCCCAATCAGTTACTTCTTTAAAAATTCTACCCAAATCGAGAATGAGGAAGAAAGTTAAAAGGCCGTGTCGTTCAGTCCTCGATCGTAACAAAGCAATGACAAAATCTACATTTCAAAGTACACAAACTGTGAGGTGTGTCCAAAAAGATATCACCATTGTTAGATGATTCCCCTTGTTTATATACAATGATGGCATGCTTACTAAGTTGGAATGTGAATGAAATTATTGGGAGTCATTCCCACTCTTGGTGATTCCCGTATTTACTAAAATCTGGGAATCAAAATTGTGGTGGGACCCACCACAAATCATGAATGTGATTCTTAATTTTCAAGAAATGAGACTGCTTAAGTTGAGGTGGTATTGAGATTCCTGAAGATTGATTCCACAAAAAAATAAAAATATTATACCTAAAATATCCTTCAAAATCTAATAACCCGCAAAAAACTTCTACCGACGCAAAAAAATAATATTATAGTCGCATATAAGAAACAAACCCTAGTATGTTCTTTTCCTCTTCTCACTGCTTATGTCTTAGTAATATTTCTTATATAGAACAGAGTAGCAAACGTTCGGTGGTATGAGATATTTGTACTTGAAACTTTAATTTTCACCTTCACGTTGAAAAAAATGAAATTCTATATTAAGAATATTTTAGTAATTTAATTGATTTTCATTTCGATTCATGAAAATTAGTAAACAGTTTAATGACAATCAACTTAATTTTCCTTCTGATTTCAGACAATTAGTAAACTCTTCAATGGGAGTGATTCACTCCGATTACTTTTCATTCTGACTCCTGCCCACTCCGACTCCGAGTTAGTAAACATGCCATGAATGAGAATGGAAAGAGAAGAAATCATTCTTATTCCTTAATTTTCCCAAATTTACTTAAGGAATTATTAATAAAAAAATATGAGCTCAGTCATAAATTTGGGAATCATTCCTCTTCCAAAAGAAGAATTTGATGCACAAGGAGACTTGTATATCTCATTCTTATTCCTTATCTCTATTTTCCCCACTCACATTCTCATTCTCTTTGGTAAGTTAACATGATATAAATAGAAATAAGAGAAAGCATTCTCATTTATTTATTTCTCTATGTTTACTTAAGCACTTGAGAATAGAAAAATTATAGGCTTCGTTATAAATTTGAAATCGTTCTCCTCTTAAAGGAGGAATTTATTTTAATAAGTAAACATACCAGGTAGTAGTGAGATCAATCACAAATTCATAGTATAGATCCCCCAATGAGAAGAGTCTCTCACCATAAAATACATAAAGGTCGATCTCATTGAACAAAAGGACGTTTTACCACTTTTACCTCCCAATTCAAAGTTTGGAATTCAATATGTGTAAAGTACCCTCCCTTCATTTTCGCCTCTACGTGTTGTTTTTTACCGCGCTGTACCCTGATTATTTCGGTTCTTTATTCCTGGATCGATTTATACGAACTAGGGCATGAATTATACTAGTCGGGTCAAATAGTTTGGGTAAGGACTTGAGTGGAATGTGTCACGCCACCAATGTGAACCAAGGGACTGGTGGGTCCAAAGGCTTTACCATATCTGCATGAAGGCCACGTGGAAAGATATGGTAGGCGTCCACACACGAGACACATCAGAATAACGCGTAGGTGATTAAAATATCAACGGCCCACAGAATTTCTAAAGATTGTACGACTTCCAATTTTTAACAATCTCTATACTATTATTGTATAGTTAATCAAGTCTTTACTTGATATAAGATAAAGTTTACTCCTCGGAAGATTCGAGAGGTACGTACAAAACAGGCACGGAGCCAGCATACAACCAGGGAGAGATTAGGCCCCCACTGGTTTTCTTAAAATTAAAAATTAACTCTTAAAATTTTTAAAATTTTACTATATGTTGTCCTTAAATTACAAACTGACCCCCAAATTTTTACAAACTGACCCCTAAAATTTCTACCCATAAAAATGTAACCCCTTTTTCAATTTCACTCTTAAAATTTCACCAACAAAATATAACCCCCTTCTCAATTTCACCTCAAAATTCTACCAACAAAATATAACTTCCTTTTCAATTTCACCCCTAAAATTTCTACCCCAAAATGTAACCCCCCAAAAAAAATTCCTAGCTACGTCACTGGTACAAAAAGTGGGAATAACGTTCCCCCTTGAAACATATGTTAAACGATTGATTTGAGATAAGACCAAAAATGTGATACTGCTAATATTCACACCACAAAAGGATTGATGCTTAATCATGCAAAAGACTGACCTCATCTTAATTTTGCTTGTATTCAGAGAACAATACATACATACAGTGAACATTTTAACTCAAGTGAAATAAAGATGTGAAATAAGTGGTCACACAAAAGTTCACATCAAGATATGTATAAACCCTTTTGCAACTTTTGAATCTAAAAGTTCATGCAAAAGCTTGCAAATCAAGAGGCCTTGCCGCCTTGCTTCCCACGTAGTGTCTGGAAGCCCGCTTGTTTTGCCACCTCAGACACGGCTTCATAAAGCAAACACCATATTAAAAACCAATATTACAGTCACGTGTATTATAATTAGTTTCTATTTTACAGTCTTTAATACAACTAAAAAAAAAACTAGGAATGGTATTATATTTTCAAACAAATAAATTGATTACATAACGTGATTGCAGAACTAATGTAACTGGCACATAGACAATGAAACGGCTTGGAGAGCAAGATTATATGGGGAGAGAATAAAATAAAGCCATCCGCAAGACTTTTCTCTCGTAAGCGTGACGACACGCAATACGCAATACGCAGTGGGAACAAATGGGGATGTAATTGTATGTGCACAAAAACAAAACATATAAAGAAAGAGAGAGAAACAAAGAAAAAGAGAACTGAGTTTCCGCGTAGACAGATGAGAATGAATTGCAACAGAGAGAAAAAACCTTTTATTTCTTCTCAATTTCATTTTCTTATAATCTCCCAAATCTGAACGAATATTAATTAAACTGCGCTTTCTTTGACACACAATCCGAATTAAAAACACTCAAAAATCAAAAAGATGATAAATAATCTGCCCCCTTTTTTCTTCCTCGAGGATTCACACCACCTGCCATTTTCGTTTCACACCTCCCCCTTCATATAATCCCAAACCTTTCCTTCTTCTCTTTCTTTCTTCGAATCCGATCGTCTTTTCGAACCCGAAAGCTTAATCTGCACGAAATCTCGCCTTTTCTTTTCTTTTAGTTTTTTTTTTTTAAAGATTGCTTTTTTTTCGGCCATGGACGGACATCAACATCATCTTCACCAACAACAGCATCACCAGTTTCAGCTGCAACAACAACAGCACCTAATTCATCAACAGCATCCTAGTACTAGTGTCCATGTGGACGCGAGCGATAGGTTTCCTCAATGGAGTATTCAGGAGACCAAGGACTTGCTGGTGATCCGGGCCGAGCTGGACCGGACTTTCATGGAGACCAAGAGGAACAAGCTTCTTTGGGAAGTGATTGCGACCAATATGAAGGACAAGGGCCACCACCGCAGCGCCGAGCAGTGCAAGTGCAAGTGGAAAAACCTCGTCACCCGTTACAAGGTACAGATACTTATAGCACTGTGACAATTTCTAAAATATTACAAGTTCTTAACTTTCTGCTGTGAGATAATTCTGTTCAGCATCGCGATAAGTACTAATTGCACAAAATCAACATAAACCTTTTCAAGAACATTTCATTGATTGGTTCCTATTAAGAGTTTGCTTTTCCTCATTCATGCTCTACAATCCAAGTTTTCGAAATTAGTTTAGTTAGCTTATTTGTGTTTGATATGAGAAAGTATGTGTTTCAAAATATAGTGACTCCTGAACTTCACCTGTATATGTGTATACATGTATACATTCATTTTTCGGTTTATGATAGGATATATATATTTATTTGTTCGGGGTATGGTGATGGGTTTAGGGATGTGAGACGATGGAGCAGGAATCGATGAGGCAGCAATTCCCATTTTACAACGAGCTGCATGCGATTTTCGCTGCAAGGATGCAACGAATGCTGTGGGCGGAGGAAAGCGGAGGTGCAAGTGGGTCAAAGAAAAAAGCGGCGGGGCTATCTTCAGATGACGAGGATGAACTTGAGGAGTTGAGCGAGGAGGCAGAGAACAAAGGAAGCGCTGCAGCGAAAAACAAGAAGAAGAAGATGAAGATGAGCAATATCGGTAGTAGTAGTACTACTAGTGGGAATGCGAGTGGGAACAATAATGTGAAGGAGATATTGGAGGAGTTCATGAAGCAGCAGATACAAATGGAGATGCAATGGAGGGAGGAGTTTCAGGCGAGGGAGAACGAGAGGCGGGCGAGGGAGATGGAGTGGAGGCGGACGATGGAGGCTTTGGAGAATGAGAGGATAATGATGGAGACGCGGTGGAGGGAGAAGGAGGAGCAGCGGCGGATGAGGGAGGAGGCTAGGGCGGAGAAGAGGGATGCTTTGATTACTGCTTTGCTAGACAAGCTTAGAAGAGAGGACATGTAGCAATATCGACACATGGTTAATGTCAGAGAGGTT
The DNA here is from genome assembly GCA_033992175.1 of Spiraea crenata. NCBI lineage: Eukaryota > Viridiplantae > Streptophyta > Magnoliopsida > Rosales > Rosaceae > Spiraea > Spiraea crenata. Next base: position 5,249,784 of record JAVBHV010000041.1, on the reverse strand, counting down.
TGTTAATTCTTGATTAGATGGAAGTTTCTTCTTTGATGTAGGTTTGGTTCAATGGATGATGTTATGCATTTCGTTGATCCATTTCTCATTTTGTTGGATTTTGATTAATTCATTGATAGTTAGTGAAAAAAGAGCCTCTTCTATTCTCTGATTTCTTCTTCGAATGTATGTTTAATTCATCAATCTTAGTAACATAATGTTTCTCCATCTTTGTTGTTTAATGGCTATACTTTCACTGCAGCTAATTAAAGCTCTAGCTAGCTGGTTTCTATAAGGATGCATGGTTAGGCGTAATTATAATATTATCTTATTTATAGGAGGGTGAAATAATAGTTAGTGAAAAAAGAGCCTCTTCTATTCTCTGATTTCTTCTTCTAATGTATGTTTAATTCATCAATCTTAGTAACATAATGTTTCTCCATCTTTGTTGTTTAATGGCTATACTTTCACTAGCAACTAATTAAAGCTCTAGCTAGCTAGTTTATATATGGATGCATGGTTAGGCGTAATTATAACATTATCTTATTTATAGGAGGGTGAAATAATAGTGCATGAGACAGTCTAATATATTATATGCTAAGCTATGTTAATCTCAAATACATATCGATGATGCAACAATCTATAACACAGTGTTAATGTGTTCAAAATGCAGCCGTTCACTGAGTTTTCGATTTTAGTTCTTAATGGCCATGATAGATTTGTTAAGTTGGAATTACATGTTATATATTAGTGGAACTTCGTATTCTAAATCTAGACATGTAAATAGAACTTTCAATTTGGAAACGTTTATAATGATTATGATATTGTAACGACAGAAGAACATGCATCAAATTTGAATTCGGTATCCAAAGCACCATGAGTCAAGACCGCGTAATTTTGCAGATTTTCAAGCTTCGGTTCTTTTTTGACATGCAATCTAGCTTTTACACGGATTCATATCCAAGCTTAAAATATAAGTGTTCCACCTTCAAGTACTCTTAGAAAGCCTTAATCTGAGATGGAATGATATGAAACTGTCTCACCTTGTCTTGTAATGCAAAATTCTACAAAAAGCCAATTATACTAATCTTTTCTGATAAGATCAAATGTGACAAGAGTCCATTTATTGTTAATTTCGAATGAGAAGGAACCCATAGTTCTGGAAATAAAATAAAATAAAAACCTAAGCCTTAAGCCACGTGAGTGTCATATAGCAGAGGGAAGCTTTGGGCAGAAGACTTTTTGATCAGTTTTGGGACATAATCAAATAATTAGAATCTTGGTCTACAAGTTTCACATTGGTATTGAGGAATCCAGCTATTTTCAAACGTACATTACCGCGTTTTTTTTGCCCCCCTCTGCAAATCTTTAGCTGGCACTTTTTGCATTTGTCACCGACGCATAGCGTTTTGAGCCAAAAACCAACTTGGCGGTCCATAATCCAAAAATTGATAGTTTTGTAGAAATAACTTTGCTTGCTTGCAGATATTGGTTCGAATGGTCGGAGATATAAAGACCCTAGATTGCTAGCTAGGACCCAATTTCAGATCAATCTGAAAGATATGCATGCATTCTGTCTTTGGACCACTCATTTCACCATGAACCAATTGTACCCCACTATATTGCCTTTTTTGCTTCTGTGAAAATTCCTTTTTATATAGAGTAGTGTTAGAATGATCATTTTATTTCAAATTATCTGTTCGATTATTTGATATATCGATTGATGCGTGCATTCAACGTTTAATCAGATGTATACATTTGATGTATCAAGTTGATCGGTTCTATATTTTGCTTCTATGCACCAAATAAGATGTTCAATCAGTGTGTTGTGACGTTAGCAAAGGGACGGTCATTTGGAAATTATTGAGTTGGGGATCCCACAATGCATCAATGGAATTAGATTCATGTGTTTCGGGGAATGATAAGATATGAGCATTCTTTCTTTCTTGTGAGCATATTCTTTGTTACCTAAAGGATGACCAACCAAAACGAGCATTTGTGTTTAAGTTAACGAGTTGGGAACGCGGGCTTTTGCTATTTGTGAACTTCGGAATGCATTGACCATTGCGGTCAATCGATTGACCGTAGCATCCTTCTTGGAAGATTTTTCTTAGTTATACCAACTACAAAGGAAAAATGAATATGTTTATGTATTGCGTCAGCTTAGCTTACCTATACGGGAAAGAATGTCTGTAATTATGCCTGCAACTTCCAAGTTTGACCAGCATTTGGACTAACAAAAAGAAATTCAGTTGAACAAACTCTGCACGATCACCAGCGTTAATTACTAAATAATCTCTAATTTTTTGACCCTAATCACATGGTTCTACTTTTTGAAAGAATAGTTTATCACCGATTGGACTTTTTACACAATCCAGAATGGGAACGGACTTTTGCTTGATGATGGGCCGCTTCTTGTTTTTTGGGTTATGTGGCTGTCAGAGTCAGACAGCAAAACTTCGTTAATCGATTTCATGGACTTTTTATGATATATCATTAATTAAATTAAGGACCACGGAATACAATCATATTCTTAATTAATAGGAATTTTCCTTTACTTTGAAGATCAAGAGCTTGAATCAACAAGGTAGGTACAAGCAGCGTGGTCAGTGCTGTACACATGATACACATAATTTATTGGCATCATTTGGTTTTTTGTTGCATTTGCTGGATAAGTGATCAGCAAAAACCTTAATATTTCATAGGAAAGATTCTTTCATACCTGTAAACATGGAGATATTTGATTCTAGCTCTCACGTGACGTGGTTACTTAATTAATAGTATTATAGTTTTCATGACATTGGGTTAGTGCTAGTGAGAGACATCATCTATATTATTAAAGGGAAATCTTAGGTGTACGGTGTACTTAAGACTATGTACACTGTGGTTAGATTTATGTATTCCAAATTTACCTCTTATATAATAAAAATATTAAATTTACTCTAATTTAACTAATTTTGATAAATTTGTAAAAATTAATTTTATATTTAAAATAGAAAATTCAATATATAATGAAAAATACAAATATAAATCGGAAAAGCAAATTGGCTCCCGCGTTTGCGGTTGCTATGAGGCTAGTTTTGTTAAAATGTCAGGCCTAATAGCTATTGGACTGGGTCCAAAAGGACAAGGATTCTCTATTCCATGTTCCATGTTTCGTTTTTGTTCAACTTTCATTTTTTCAACATCTCCGATAATTTATGTTATGATCCAAACCGTTTATTTTTTTTTATTATCTAGTAAAGATCATCCTTGCAAAAAATTATTCAAATCCGTGATCGTTGGGTTATCAAATAATGAAACATAGCCGAATCGACTTTGTAAAATATAACCAAGTATTTATATAACCTAAAAAATCACATATTTGAATGATTTTTTGCAAGGATGATCTTTACTAGATAATAAAAAAAATGAACGGTTTAGATCATAACATAAATCATCGGAGATGTCGAAAAAATGAAAGTGGAACAAAAATGAAACATGGAACATGTAATAGAGAATCCTCTTCCGGTCCAAAACTATTTTTCTTCAAATGTTGCTCCCGGTATTTTGAAAGGAATCGATGAACCGTGTAAAAACTATATTAATCTAGGCTTCTTAGCCAAAACTAGAGATAAACGTGACAGCCTGAAAGCACCGAGACAGCAAAGACTGATTAGTGCATTTGAAGCAAAGGAAAAGGGGGCTACATATTAAGCTAGGTTTAGGGGCAACACATAAGTGGGAAAACATTAAAAAATTCAAATCTTGATGTTAACTATTGAAATTGAAAGGTTCTTTCTTTAGCAACCAAAGTTAATATGACAATGAAAGGGTTTCTGTCTTTACACATTTGTGCGTATACTTTCAAAACTTTCAAATCTTGAGACATATAAATAGATAGATCACAATAAATTTAATGTCCTAGCTAGCTAGCCATGGTATTATTCAAGATTCTAAAACATTACACATGAAAAACAAAAAAGTACCATTCAAAAGATGGATTTATACAAATTAGTTGGCTTTGCTTGGAATTGGCAAAACCAAAAACTTTGAAGGACAAATTGGAGAACAAAAAAGCACCAAATGCAAAACTTAAAGGAGGACCAATCAATACCAACATCAGATCACTTACTCACCTCAATGGCTGCTTAAACCGAACACCCCAATTCAATTCCTCATACCTCATTTATGTCTGTAAGGTAAAAACCAGCTGCCAAAGGAGCGTTTGGGGGGGTGGGGGGTGTGGGGGGAGGGGTTGGGGAATTTACTGCTTGGACTTCAAGCAAGGGTTTTGGAGGAGAGGTTTCATCCATGCTGCTAAGGACAAGAGATTGCTCTTATAGTCAAACTGCAATAAAGTTTCCTCTATGTCACAGGTTGAATGCACCAGATTATCTTTATTTCTCTCCAAAGTAACATACATGTAAAAGTAAATGTGACGGTTGATGGCATCAGATCCCAAGTAATCAAAAGATACAAGTTTTATCTACCCTTTTAGTGATTCTTCAAGTACCAATACCACGTTTTTTGAATATGAGGCTCCTAGATCTCATCACTTTTTATTTCAATGCTGAATGCGTTTTTTCTTGGCAGTTTTAGTTCCTATTCCTCTTTTATGTTCGTGGCTAAGATCTTCTAGGAACGTGGAAACTCTGACATTCATTGTGTCTACATGGATGAATTGTATGTGTTTTAGGTGGATCCCTTTTCCGGTAGCTTCTTCCGGCTCACTTCGTAGTGAAATGCAGCTACCATGATTCGGTTAGGATTACAATACTCGTCGATACTGCAGTCACATGTGTGGGTGATTGATGCTTTACTGATTCAATTCGCATCAAATTGATGATGACTTATACATATATGGAATGCTATCTTTCTCATATTATGATACAATTAGTCATAAATGTAGAAGTTACTCACATGGAAGGCGGTTACGGCTCTCTAGGATTGTTAGACTTGTTGCTTTATGAAGTACAAAGATATATAGGTCATAAATTCTCATAACATTGATGGAAATTTATCGTTGCACCGTTTGTTTGGGCAGAAGGCTTTGTCATTACTTAAGTGAATTTTTTTTTTTTACCAGAATTACTTAAGTGAATTAGAATGGTTGGCTATGATTGATTACTAGGGTAGATGCTGACATGTTCTAGTGGTATTAACACTCTCCACCAACCAATTGTTGGAGATTTGCTCATAGTTATGAATCGGATCTAAAAAACTAAATTTATTTCGTGATAATCGTGTTGCTTATTTAACTTAAGATTTGATTTTCATACTTAATATGATGAACAATGTGACATAGTATGAGTGATAGATTCACAAGAAGAAAGAGAATATCCATCAAATTCAATCTACAGGAATAACCAACAAAAAACTATTGAAAGTGGATCAAAGTGAACTGGATTAGATTTCCATGGAAATTTTTTTGCCCAAGTCCGCCATTCTTGTAGGGGGCAGAGGGTTAAACAAGCACATTTTCCAATTGCCGCCTTATTTGAAGGCAATTTGTCACTTCACTCACTTGTTGTGATCAGTAAATTCTTTGATTCTTGAACTCCTTTCACACTAAAATGGAAAAAATTCTAAGTTTTCAACTGAAAGTCAGAGAATTTCAAAGTTCTAGATTCAGAAACTTTGAAAAGGATTATATACAATCATTTCAAAAGATGCTTTCTTCATCCTTCAATCATAACAAGTCCACATATTGTCATGAGAAATCTCCACAAGTCCATCAATGGCCTGGTCCAACAGCATGTCAAGAATCATCCCTTCAAATTCCACGCAGATTTCTTCGAAACCTCCATACTTCACTGCATTTTTGGCCCAGTTTGACTCCTTCAAATCTTCTTCTGTCCACTTTTGGATTTTCATTGCCAGCAGCTCTGCATACTCTCTGGACTCCTCATCTTTAATTGGCTCAAAATCTCTTCTTCTTGTTGGTGCAACTTCTTGTTCGTCAATGTATGAAGCTTCTGGTAAAGATTTCACCTTGGAGTTCAAATTCATGGGCATTGAGTACCCTACAAGAAACATAAACAAAACAAACGAACTCAGAACTAATTGTTCATACAATGCCAAAAGGAAATTAAGTTACCAGCCCAAGTTCAAACATTAGAATCAAACAACGAAAGTGAAGGAACAGCACAAACCTGATAACCAAGCTTCATGCTCGATCAAAATGTCGTCAATATCAAGAACAGAAACAGGGCTCCTGTCCTCTTTCTCCTTAGCAGCTGAATTCTCCTGATTTTTCTTCTTCATTCTTGGCTCCATCACCACTTTCTTCTTCTGCGTTGCTTTCTTCACTGGAAGATGCTCACTCTCCTTCTTCAAATTTGCCCCGCCATTTCGATATCTACCACTCTGCAAACCCTTTGATTTCGGAGAAGACTGCGCACTAAATTCCCTTCTGGGTTCATCCTTCAACGTAGCAATCTTCCTGATCTGTTTTATTCGTACAATTTTTTCCTTCCTCTTCACAACCTCATCACTTTCTCTGTTTTTCTCCATTTTCTTACTCCTCTGTTCCTTCTTCAGAACCTCAGATTTCTCCACCTTCTTCCCAACTTCCTTCGATTTGTCCACATTATCCAAGTACACCACAACAAAATCAGGACTCTTCTGTTGACTCAGCACCGCCGGGGCTTCGCGAAACGAAACGGAGGTTCTCACGCGGCGGTGCTGCTGCTGATCACGATCCTGATCACCCAAATCAAAACCCATCAAGTAATCCGCAAAGCTCACCGACCTACTCCGCTTAACCAAATCAGGAGCCATTCTTTTCGAGACCCAATTCGTCTCCGGCAGCGACTCCAATCCCATTAGCCTCGCCACTATTCCGGGGGTCACAGAACCAGGTGAAGATTGAATCTTTGGCTCAAAGTTTGGATCTTTTGGCGATTTAACGAGTTGGGTTGTGTTGGATTCTGATATTTGATCGGACGGGTGGGTCGGAACGCTTCCGGTGCAGAGAAGCCGGCGTAGGATGCCGTTCAAGCAGCCGGAGCTCTGGTTCACTGCACTGCCACTACCACCACCACTCATTTTGAAAATTGTGTTGACGAAAACAGAACAAATGACAGACGATTTGGATAGTGTTTGTTCAGTGCACTGAAGCTGAGTTAGATATGAAAACTTATTCAAAGAGGCATTGAGATGTGATTTTGGAATTCCGGGTGGTGGGGTTTTTGGGTGGCTTATCAAGGGTGTTGGAGAAGACTTTGGTCGTTGAGTTCACATTAGGAACTAGAAGAACATCAAATGTGTTGAAAATGGTGGTCAGACGCGCAGTTGGGTCGCGTAAAGAACGTAGTTTTAAATTCATGAAATTGGCCTGGCAAAGAGTTGTCAAGCTATGCAATTAATTGATTGGATTATTTGATGTGTGGGTTAAAAAACGTGCCTTGACATCAGCAAGCATTGAAGTATTGAAGAAGTGAAACTAGAATAGTACTTTGAAATCTAACATACCTTTATTTAATTTTCTATCCACCCTCTTATGAAAAAAAGAAATAGTAGGAGTCATTCATTTCTCGTTCACTCTTTAAAGATTACAAAAACATCAATTAATTCTTCATGCGTATTAGTTAAAAATCTCCAACCTAATTAGAGCTTTGCACGAATTGTCAATAAAGAATGATTTAGAACTTAAACAGCTTTAATCAAAGTCATTGGTACCATGAAAGTTCAATACCTGCATTGGTAGGAGCTAGGTAGCATGCAGATTGAAGTTTGGAAAAACATAAAAGTGAGATTGAAATTGAAAATGTTTAGAAACGCGTGGGTCTCGTTTGGGTCCTTCATCTCTGATTATTTTGCCATTTTTGGGAGTGTTTATTTGTGGCTCTTGTAAGTTGTACTAAGAGGAGGAGCTGCCCGGTTTGTCGACCTTGTGTGAAATGACACCGTGATTGGACTTCCAAGTCACCGACTTTCTTGACTTGTAAATTGTAAGTTTGATTCGAGCTCCGATGGGCCATATTAGAGTGCCTAAATTGGGCTAGAAGTTGTGTTGAAGTGACCATTTCACCTTGATTGGAGCAGTCCAGCCCAAAATTAGATCAATGATTCCTGCTCTCAAATCTTGTTGAATGGCAACAAATGTATTTGCCCCATTTCACCTCTGATGCATTGCTATAGATGTAACAAAGGATTTGAATTTTGAAACAGAAACTTTAGGTGGTCTGTTTCAGAATCCAAAGTTCTTCACCACCATGGAGCCTTAACAAAAGGGCTGGTTCAATAAGCAATGAACTGGTATAGTCAAACAAAGCACACTTCCTTATGAGTTACAATTGATCAATTAACTTTATTTTCTTGGAGAAGTCTATTGTTAATGTTTGGGGCTTCCATGAGACCGATAAAGTACGAATAGGTTCCTCAAAGAAAACAAGTAAGTTGTAGGCATTGAATCCAATTGGAAAATAAGTAAACTAAAGTCAAACTCCTTATGAGTTACATTTTATAATCATGAGTGACCTCATAAGTTACAATTTGGTCACTATACTATTCTTCAATTTAAGTTGTGTTTTCTCATTCTCAAATTTCACCATCTCTTCGCCGTGCAAATGCCACTCTCGCAAAACTCAATTCGCGATCTGAAGCCGTTATGGGTCACCATCCTCCACATATTCGCGAAGAACTTGATCCTTCTATTGATGATTGTGGGTTTGTTTCAAATTGTGAGGTGGCTCTACTTGGGCTTCGACGATGGGATTCCCATGAAGTATTCGGTGGGGAGAGGCCTACGGCAGCGACCATTCACTACAAAAATTTGATTATTAGGGACCAATGTTGGCCAACGTTGGTTTAAATAACAGGGGGTCTTATTGCCCTATAGGGACTGTTTTGGTCTCTACTAGTTTTTAGTATATTTATTAATAAATAGTAGAGACCAAAACAGTCCTTATAGGGCAATAAGACCCCCTGTTCAACGTTGACCAATGTTGGTCCCTAATAGTCAAAATTTTTGTAGTGATTGGTTGGTTTGCTCAATCAATGTTTTGAGATTGATGAAGGCGGTGCGGCAATGGAGGGCTGAGGAAGAGTAAAAAAAAAACAAAACAAAAGAGTGTTGTGATTATCTTGATGTGGATGACCTTCCATATTATTCTCTTGATTATCATTAGTATATATCATAAATCAGCTAATAATTATGTGACTCTCTACATTTTATCCAACGTAAACTTAGGGACCAAATTGTTATTTTGTAGCCATCTGGTTGTCTATATATATGAGCTTAATGAGAAGAGAATGAGATACTTTGATTCCTTGATATTTCAGTCTTTGTTCTTTACTTTATTTACAACATAGGACAGTGGAGGATGTTGAGGATTTTGACGGCCACATGTAAGTCGTGTGCCTTTTTAACTATAAAATGGGTTAATTTAGATAGAAGGGGGTGAATTGGCTAAAATTAACACATCAAGGAGTTAATTTTATAATGTATAAGTTAAGGGGGCAAATCAAAGTAACATACTAATTGAGGGGTAACTTGGCTAATTACTCTTTACTAATGGAAGAACTATGTAGGCTCCAACACAAATTAGGATTCCTTCATTTTATGAGGCTTAATTTGCTAGGATATGCAATAAAAAAGCTTGCTAGGATATGAAACATTTTGTTGTAATCTGATGTAATTTGTTAGGTTTTTGTTGCTTGCCCTCTTGGGTTTGTGTTGGTGTCTTTTGGCTTGTTGCACTACTGCATTGTGTTTGGATTCCCTAATCCTTTTGTAATTTAGGATTCCCTTATTGCTCACCATATTATCATCACTTTTTACATTATTCGATGAGTGTGATCAAGCATGAATCTCATGAACTCCACTCATCCAACAGTTAAGAAATATGTGGTAATGCTCACCATCAAAATTGGATGAGTGAGATCACGCATGAATCTTAAGAACTACACTTATCCAACGGTTAAGAAAGTGGTGGTAATGTGATGGTGAGCAAAAATGCACTCAATAGAGTTCTTAGTTAATAAGGGGTTTGGGGAGAGATCATGCTATATCTTTGTGATGGTGATGATGATGATTATGCAATGGCTTTGTGTTGTGTAGAAAATGGGATTTTATGAGCATTGCAAAAGAGTAGCAAACTCCGATGGAGAGGGTCACACACTTAGTAGAGGTGCACAATATGGTATGCAGCTCTTGCAATGAATGTAAAATCTTTGCAATTTGCAATTGCCTAAAATTGCATGTCCAATCTGTTCTTGAGGGTTGAAGGAAAAACGGAGAAAGAAAACTCATTCGTTCACCTACCTCCTAAGATGAAAGGGCACTCCCAGAGAAAATGTCAAAGTTTTATCTACAAGGCTATGATTCAGCTCATCCAAAGTTAATCCAATGTTAGATGCTAACAAATGCATTTTTATGGTTATATACTTTGAAAGTTTCCAATTTTTTTTTTAGACTTGGTAAAGACACTTGAAAGTTTCCAACTATTCTTTCACCTTGGACCAAATCTACATATCTTTGGTTTTTCGATGTTACCTTTAATTTTAATCTAATAGTTCTTCATTTTACAAAGTTCACAAACTTTGTCCTCCCTTTACCAAGGCCAACAAACTATCTTAAGAAAGTCAAGGAAGAGGGTGAATGATTGCAGCGGTCGTATTGTGCTGAAGAAGAAAGAGGTCCAGGAGCATGTTTAAGCATTTATGCCGCACTTTGATGATCCTAAAAGCTTGTACCAAAGATGTCAGACTAGGGAAGGTGTGATGGTTGATGTCACCGACTTAGATTCTTGAAGAATCGATGCTTTAGATTGGGCGGTGGTTCGGCAGCCAATTTTGTTGCACGACGTGATCTCAATGCCGACGATGTGGTAGAGTTCGCATGGGATGCTGCTGGCAATCAGTTTCTATTTCGGCGATCTCTATAATGAAGGGTTATGAGATGTTTAGAATGATTGCATAGGGTGAAATTCTGTATAGAATGGAATATTCTGAAATTGGAATTATAATTTTTATTTCACCTTGTGATTGGTACAATTGGAAATGGCAGTGTGATGTGAGTTTATTTTAGACTTTGAATCTGGTTTTGCTGGTATGTCACCCTTGTGATTGGTACAATTGGAAATGGCAGTATGAGTTTATTTTTTGACTTTGAATCTGGTTTTTGCAATAACCCACATTTCCAAAGCACTAACCCTAATTTCCAAACTTCTTCCTCTTGATTGGAACAAAAAAAAAACTTCTTCCCCATGAATCCCGTTATCGACCTAGAGGCTCCGCCCAACACCAGCGTTGTCATCAATCTGGAGGATTCGCCAAATGCCGCCGTCGACCTGGAGGCACCACTTAATGCTGCCGTTACTGCTAAGCCGGCCAACGCGGCTGTTCCTCCCGTCAACTGAGTCAGCTTCGATTTGAATGAGCCGGCAGACGTCATCGATCTGGAGGCTTCACTCAATGCCGCCGTTGACCTAGAGGCGCCGCTCCTCCTATCAACGGAGTCGGCTTCGATTTGAATGAGCTGGCTGCCTTGCTGAATGAGTTGGCTGCCTCGCTGAATGAGCCAGCTCTCGATGCCATGGCCGCTCCTCTTGTCAACGACGCTGACTTCAATCTGAATGAGCCGGATCTGGATGCCGCCGTTGTGGACGCCAATGAGTCAGCTCTGAACGAACCAGCTCCTCTCGCTCCGAACGAGCCAACTCCTGTAGATTTGAACTATCTGAACGAGCCAGCTCCTCAACTCTCAACGAGCTAGCACCTCTTGCTCTCAACGAGCCAGCTCCTCAGTTCCTCTTGATCTGAATGAGCCAACTTCTCTCAATATGAATGAGCCAGCTCCTCTCAACGACTTCCATCTGAACGAGCCGAACGCCATCAACCTGTTTGATTGAAAGAAAAAAAAATTGTATGTACGTGTAAGTTCAAGAAATGTTCATATATCAATATAGAGTTAAAAACTACTTTAAGCAAATATAAAAAGTGGTAGGAACTTGAAACTGCTTAAACCTAAAATGCATCCTCGATTTATTTAATATGAATGTTTGAACTTTTATAGTAAGCCGAAAAATCTTTATGATTGTTGTACTTATTTTACCTTCTTCATATTGGATCAAATCCACATATCTTTGATTCTTCGATGTTACTTTTAACTTAAGTTTAATCGTTCTTCATTGTACAAAATCCACAAACTTTGTTCTCCCTTTACCAAGTCCAACAAACTATCTTAAGAAAGTTAAGGAAGGGGGATTGTACACAGAAGTGGCAAACTTGTATTGAGGATTATGTTTTTCAACCCTCCAAAACTTTCTTCCTTACACTCTATTTTGATTGTAATATTTAAAAAAAGTGGTTTTATGATGAAGGTGTTTGATTTAAAAAGAATTGTAACTCTGTGTAATTCAAGAAATGTTCATATATCAGTATAAAACTAAAAGCTTCTATTAGCAAATGTTAAAAGTGGTTGGAACTAAAAACTTTGAAAACCTAAATCATATCCTTGTTTTATCTAATCTGACTGCCCAAACTTTTATAGTAAGCCAAAAAAAACTTCATGAATGTTGTTATTCTTTTACCTTCTTCATCTTGCATCATATCAACACATCTTTGGTTTTTCAATGTTATCTTTAATTTAAGTCGAATGTAAGTTATATGAAAATTGGGTTATAACTAATTTTAGGACCAGGTAAACACAGGGGTTTGTGATGCGGGTACAACGAGGTCGTTGGTACGAGTTCTATGTAGAATGCGAAATATATAAGATCCCCTTGTATCCAATAGTTGTAGTTTCAAACATGTTTATTAAAGTATTTTTTATGGCTTACTAGAAACCTAGGATATATTATGTGACCTCAGAATTTGGGTTCAAGAAAACATCTGCATATTATCTTCATCATCATGCATTACATTGATTTACGTGATTTACTCATGGGATGGATTCTTTTGATTTTGCAGTGTTTGAAGTTTAAGAGTGACTAGACACAAGATGCCAAGATGGAAAAGCTTAACATATTGTTTGCTTTGATGTTCCGGAGTCATGAAGGCATCTTGATCCAACCTTTATTTATTTTACGTCTTGAACATTGATGACTGCCTCAGTACATGGTATTTCACTTCAACCAAAAAGAGAGTATATGTTATTTCACACATAACATACATATAATATAGGGACCTCGTAATAACATATATTCAACCTTTATTTTCATCTTAATATTAGCTTACCATTCGAATTACATGCTTCACTGCATCTTCCCACGTCTCACAATTTCCTGCAAAAGCCTCAAATACTTTGTTTCTGAATATGTGATGCTTCTCACAGAAACCAGTTCATAGAGTATTACAACAAAAAATAGAAGATAAGGATAATCTAAGCTTTATCAATGTAGTTCTACTGTAGTTATGTAGTCAAGTCCAACTAAAACCTCTCCTCCTTCAAGGAAAAGGAATGATACAGTTGTTTTATGCCTATTTGTTCTAATCTCACTGATGTTAGATCTGCAATCAAAGTGGAAAATAAGAAACAACATCTCATCTACCAATGTAGTAAAGGACCTAGACCTGTTGCCTTAAGCGTATGATAGAAGATTATGGTGATTGTTATCTTATGTATGATACTTAAATCCGTATTGCATATGTGAATTTGAGATTCTGATCTTATTGAGCGTTATCTCCAGCAGACATGTTGGCTATGACAGTTGTTCTTGTTGTTTATACTTTACCTGCCTAGTTTTGTTATAGTTACACATCTATTTATCTATTTCCGTCTATACATTACTCTTTGCTTGAATATTTAGTGTGTTTCTTTGATTTATTTGGTTAGTTTCCTCATATTAGAATGAGTGTATATGATTGTGGTAAGGAAGGGGAATGTACATAGAAGTGGGAATCAAGCAAGTAGATCAAGCACAGTCTATGTGTTTTTTTTTTTTTTTTTGGATTTTAATCCGAATTGACTATTGTTTCCATTTCATGTTGCTTTCTGTTATGGTGTTAATCATATGTTAGCATTGTCCTTGGATCAAAGCTAAATAGTGATATACTCTTTTGAGTGGAGTTGAAGGCACAACTAATCCAATTTTTATGATAAGTAGAGTTGCTTTTGTTGAGCCCAAAAGTTGGATTATTATCCTCTCCTTTTGCTTTGAGCTTCAACTCGCAAAGGATGAGTTTTTTTTTTTTTTAAGAGGAGTCGCAGAGGATGAGTCTGAATCTGTAATTATCAAATATGTAATCTATCTTTTATGATAATCTTCTTAGGTCAAGTGTCCTGTATTCTAATAGTGGTTGCATAACTATGTCGAAGATGGGGGAGAAGGAAATAAGTGATAGAAGAGAGAAATGGAGAGTATGCGACTGGTCTCAACCATGACCATCCTATTGCATAGTGCATTTTTTTTATAGTGAATCAACCTAGGGTTTACCAATCTTATTGGAATTGTGCTAATATATTACATAGAATGTGTGTAGATTTCATACTTATAGTTACACAATCACACCTAAACATGAATATCTACACTAATGGTGATGTTATTGCTTTGTGCGTGATTTTGTGTACATATAAGCATTGTTGACAGGGCCGATTCTGAGCAAAGATGGACAAGACGACTGTCTTGATCCCCTGTTTGAAAGGGCTCTAATTGTTTTTTCTTTCTTTCTATGTTATATATAAACTCGTGGTTAATATATAATATATATTTTGGTAACAGTTTAAGATATTCATCAGATGTCTCCCATACTAGTGGTATTGAACCTTGCTACAATGGCACTGAACTTAGGTTCGATCCCCATGTATTCCAGTTTGCATTTTTTTACAATTAAAATAGTTCTTTTCCACTTATACCTTCGAACCTTCCCATTCCATGGCTCCCACTCTTCTTTTATTAAGTAATTTTTATCCTATTACACAAGTTCCATTATGCAAGAACAAATATTCGCATCCGTTTTTCTGGGTTAAGAGATACAATTTCAGGAGTAATAGTGATTTTTTAATTCTATGATATAATCTATGTAAAAAAAATATTCTATTGTAATGTTTAACGTATAAAGGATCAAAAACCTCTAGGTCCCCCTTTGAGAGTTCACCTTGAGTCCCAAAATCTCAGGGCCAACTCTGTTTTTTTTTTTCTTTTTTCTTTTTTCTGGACAAGCAACTTGTATTAAGCAAATTTTTTTTTTTTTGTTTTAAGGGTGATTGTTAACAGTCCAAAACATCAGTCCTTATACTTTGTTTTCTTTTTACACTTTGTGTAAAATGAAAAGAGATAACGACCACATAGTACATAAATATAGACAACTTTTTTTTATAGGATATAAAATTCAAATTTTCTCATGTGAGGACAAAAAGACAGGTGGCACATGTCCAGTTATTCCATCCTCACGTGCCTAGTCTTTTATCCTCTTCCCTTCTTCGCATTTTCAACCGCAATTTTCCCTTTCAAGCTCTCTCGTCACTTGCTTCAATGGAGTCCTCACTCGCCCTCAGTCACTTTTTCTCCTCAAACCTCCTCACAAGTTCATCTCCGTCACTGCCCTCCGCCTAATCGTTGACTATTGCCTCCACCTCCAGGCTCTTCAACATCAACGCCCTTTGTAATTCCAATGACAAAGATGATTAGCCAGCACCATTATCTCTCGCCGCTCCGATTTTGTCTTGTCTTGGACTTTGATTTGGTGGTGGTGGGATTCAAATGGGTTTTCCTCTTGTTATTTTGTGAAGCTTTTGTTAGACATTGGAGGAAACTGAAACAATTAGAAGAAAAAAAAGGTGTGTGTCATAAATTTCAGAATTAATCAAGGGAGGTTGTTGTGGTGGTTTTTATTGTTATTGTGGTTGGACTGGCTATCAGAGTGGTTTTTGTTGTTTTTAGATTTAGGGCTTGTTTGGCAAATGTTTTTTCAGTGTCAAAAGCACTTTTGAAAATTTTAGAAATACATATTACATGTTTCTCATTTGAGTAAAAATACTTTAACATAGATTAAAATGGTTTTGTGTGCATAACTAAGTTTGATTAATTGAAAAGCGCTTTTAGTAAAAGCACATAGGACGTAATTTCTAAAAAATTAAAAGCGCTTTTGACACTAAAAAAGCACATGACAAATAGGCACTTAAAGCATATTTCTTTCTTGGTTTGGTTGAAGGATTTGAGCTGGGCTAGCTTTGTTGCCATGAACTATGGTGGCACAAACCATTTATGTGTTGGACAAACTGTTGTTTGGGTTGACACGAACTGTTTCTATGTTGATGTTAACTGTTTATGTACGGTACAAACTGTTTATATGTAACCTAAACTGTTTTGCCTGAAATGGTTCCCATTATTGGTCCCCATTATTTTGTCTTTAAAGAGGAACATAGGCCTATCATAGATTAATACTATCGGTTTTCATTTCGGGTGTGGCATCGGATTGGTTTTCGAATGGTAATGGTGGATTTCTTATTTAGCATGATAAAATGGTGAATTTATACTTTCATAATTTTACCCACATTCCATAAAATATTTCTATTTCGTGCTTTGAACCAAGAGCAATGGGGTATTATGAATCTTTTATCATTTTTAATGTATAGAGATACAAATATTTTATAAATGTTTTATCATTTTTAACTATTAAATACTCATATGCTTAATATATAGAGATACAAATGTAATTCATAGGGGTGGGCAGGGGCGGAGCTACTAATGCACCAGGTGCCGCTTGGGCATCCCCTCACTTTTTTTAATTTCTTTTTTAAGTATATGCAGTAGTGTCATAATAATAATATGAGCCAAGCAGCAATGAGTCAAATCAAAAGTCATATATGTTTATTATAAACAACAAATAAGCCCTCACTCCACCGACTCCAACATTGATGATTCCAAAAAAAATTAACCCACCGAGACCGACTCCACTGGCCAGAAGACAAAGAAGGAGGTGAAGATCAGTGACTGACCAAAGAAGGAGCTTTAAAACCCTCAATAAGCGGAGTGTGAATCTGTTAGTGAAGAGGAGATGGAAGACAATCCAATTTCAAATATGCACTCCTCTGTGTTCAGAGAATCTGAGAATATGGAAGGCCATGGTGAAATTGAAGGATACGATTTTAATCAGGGAGTGGACTATCCTCCCCTCCTCAGTTCCATGCTCTCCACTGGCTTCCAGGCCTCCAATCTTGGAGATGCCATTCAAGTCGTCAACCAAGTGTGGTTTACAAAAATATATGTTTTTATTGTTTTGTTGTGTTGTGTGTAAATATAATTTTATTTTAATAGAGGAGAGGGGGGGTGGGGGGAGAGGGGGGGAAGGAAGGGGGGGGGAGGGGGGGGAGGAGAGGAAGAGGGAGGGAGGAAAGTTTTTGGTGTTTTTGGTTTTTTTTTTTGTGGTATAGATATAAATATAGGTGGGGGGGGGGAGATGAGGGGGGGTTGGGGTTGCTTGGGTTGTTTTTTTATTTATTTTTTGGTGTGGGGCGGCGGGGATGGGTTGATTTGTGGTTGTGATTAAAGAAGGAAAGGAGGGTGAGGGGGAAGAGGGGAGGGAGTAAGGAAGTGGTGAAAGGAAAGGGTGGGATAGGTTTTTGTTAATATGGGGGGGGGTGGGCGTTTTGTTGCGCGGGCACGGTCCACTCCGATAAAAAAAAAAACTATAGATCCACAGCCCAACCTACAATTTTTATATTGTCCAGTCAAGTCCAGATTTTGTACATAAATTATTTTGATTGGACCAGACTGGACCCATTTTATTGCGGGACGGTACGGTCCTAAATTCGGGGCGCTTCACGATCATAGTCAATTGCATTCAAGAAAAATCGATAATAGATAAAATATCAAAAATAGCCAATTATTTCATACACAAACATACATAAATAAATGTAATTGCTACCAACATTACACACAAATAAAAACAATTTGGACAATTTGTGTTACATATTAAAATCCATAATGAAAAACGACCAACAAAAATGGTTACACAACTATAAAGAGAGCTCAATGTGTATTTCTCTTTGCATTTCCCTTTACTTTAGAACCTAGAGTACTATTGCTAGTGCTACTTTGAGTTGAGGGCCTTTCATTAACTTTGGAACTTGCCGTAGGCATATCTTGAGCAACATTAGACGAGCAAGGCATTGGGCAAGTAGAGACTTTAATTTCTGCTCACAAACAAACATAATTATATTAAACACAAGAAGCTAAAACAGTTCACAATTATAGTTAAAACTATGTAGAAAGTAGCAAAATGCATTGCCTAAAATTGTGTAGATACATATGATAAAAAAGTGTGGGTCATGCGGGTGGTTTGAATTAATAGGATCCGCAGTCAGGACCGCAATTTCTCTTAAGGGACAATTCGGGACGGGTTTATGTAAAAATTTTATTGATCCGTCCCGATTCGTTCAATTGAGGGACAGTTCGGTCCAAAATTTGCAGGTTTCGGATTATGCGGGCAACCTGTGCTCACCCCTAATAATTCATGAGAACTTTTCTGTTCATTCATCCATTGGAACCCCTCTACAAATGTGGGAAGAAAAACCACCAGTGCTCCTTACTCTAGTACACCTGTCACTCACATGCGAATCATAGAAATTATATTTAGTAGTTTCTGATCGTAATCTGTTCTTTTTATGGGTTTCTTTGTTTCTCTGCAATGGAAAGGGCTCGCTTAGTTCTTATTGGTTTACCAATCTTTCTCTTCTGCACAGGCATTTTCAACCTTTTCACACCCAAACCTTCTAAAGCCACAACCCATTATCCTCTTCAAGATGAAGACGATGACCCCCAACCAGATTACCAACCAGATCCCCAAAACAGCTACTTCTCCGAGAGCCCCTTAAATTCCCCACCCAGCAGGTGCGTTTCCACTCTTTGCATCCACTGTATTTGTTTTTAACGAAAATAGCGAGGGCAATATTGAATTAGGCAAGCAGAACTAGACATAGCCTACCTTATCATGGCTCAAACACATATATGATACATTATATGATCTTCATTGCTGAAAACCTCATTTGTTTGTTCAACTGCAGAAATCTAATAGCATCGGACAAATTGGCATTGGAAGCACCATCTACATTGATTTTTGCACATCTTGTTCCTACAGGTTTCAATATTATTTCTTAGATGACACGTTTTTCTTTTACTTAAGCAGTTTTGTTTGTGTGGAGATAAAAATGCTAGTACTATTCTATGTTGATGCAATCCTGTATTTTAGATCCTTGTGTATGTTTCTTGTGGTAGAGGAAGTGCAGTAACAATGAAAAAGATGCTGGCAACGGCCTTTCCTGGAATGGATGTAGTCCTGGCCAACCACCCTCCCTCACTTCCACAACGCTTACTGAGCAAACTGGTACCAGTTTTTCAAGTAGGAGTCATTGGAACGGTAATGGCGGGTGAACATGTTTTCTCCAGGCTGGGGATTAAGCCGCCGCCTCCTTGGTACCAGTCTTTGAAAGCAAACAGATTGGTAGCATTGCAAGCACTTGGGTGTTGGGAAACTTCATCCAGTCTTTCCTTCTGAGTACAGGAGCTTTTGAAGTCTATTGTAATGGTGAACTGGTAAGATTCTGTCCTTTGCCTAGCTTGATCGAGTGAAATGTTTAATTTTTTTGACATTCCTCTCTTCTACTCCTGTATCTTCGTGGACTTTGTAGGTCTTTTCGAAGCTGAAGGAGGAGAGATTCCCTAGTGAAATTGAGCTGAAAGATCTCGTTGGTAAGAAGCTTGCTCGTTCAAGACCTGTTGGAGCTGGTCTTACTGCCATTTCGTAGGTCACGATTTTATCCCCGTAGAAGCCACTATGTGTATGTCATGGTCTTAAGCACAAGATTGGCAATGACAATGATTTATCTCTTGTTTGCTATGAGTATTACATAGAGCAAGACAAATGCCTTTTTACTTGTATGCTTTACATATGATGCACGAACTGCCAGACAAATGAGTGTTCAGCTAGTTCATAACATTACTCAAAGCTGTAAAAAGTACAAACAAGGATATCTAAAACACAACCTATGAGCCAAGAAACTATGTCGGCTTGATAATTCCGGTACAGCCACAATTTTACATATCATGTTATGTTTTCATCAAAGTTTGGTACAATCATGACCAATCATGACCATAACGAATAAATGCGCCTTTAATGTTCTGAAGCCCAGCAACATAAATCATGTTGCATCAAAAGCCACAATAACATGACAATTCTATACACTGGAGAAGAACGATGACTTGAATACCAGCGGGGTCACAAGCTGGATGGGTTTAATGAATGACCTCGTCTCTTGACTACTGAACTTCAGAAGGATTCCGAGTCTCCCCCTACCTCATACAGGGCTGGTACCTCCAGGAGATGGAAATTAAACTATAATGCAAAGAAAGCTGAACCTTTTAAATTTGCCACCATTTTCGCCCTTCCAGTGTCTTCACAAGCTCATTTGCCAGGGACGCAAAGTCTTCAGCCCCATTTTGCAAATCTTCAGTGCGCCTGCTGATTCTCTGATAATATTGAATTGTTGGAATTAGACAAAGGAAAAAGGAAGCTAGGTGGTTTGATGATTGTGCCAGTTTGATAATATAGCATAGGCCTATCATAAATATTAATAGTTTTGTGCATGTGAACTTATATTTGGAGAAACAGAAGAAAGAATGAAAACCTAGTCTGAGAGATCAACATCTACTCTGGAACGAAAGAGTACATGGGAAGGTAATACACATTTGAACCCTGCCGAGTGCCAGTTCACAACATACCTCAAGTTTTTCTTGCCTCTCCATGAGTTTATTTTTTGCTTGAGAAGCCGCAGAAGAAGCATCCTGAACCAGTTCTTACCACATCAGATTAGACAATTTTTTGCAGAGAAATTTATCTATGATTTAAATACTCATCATCATTTGATATTACCTCAGCCTTTCCATATTTAGCTCTAATTTCTTCAACAGTTCTAACTCTGGGCTTTGTGTCGCCACCAGTCCCACCTTGAAATAACTTTTCCCTATCCGAAATCCCTTCTGCATAACCAAAATGTTAACTAAATTGCAATTGTATTCTATTAATAACTAGAAAGCAGCTCATGTAAAAAATGAGATGAACCTTTTTTCTTTGAAATATTGACATCATGTGATGATGAAGTAGATGCTACAGACAGAGGTTCATCTATTTCAAGGTCATCTGTATCAAAAGCATGAATTGAGTGAAAACCAACAGGGAGAGGAAGGAAAAAGGAGTGAAAAAGTATAAATGGGTTAGCAGGAAACCTATATTAAGTTCTACAACTTCTTCACGATCAACAGGTCGGGACAGGTCTGACTGTTGGGACCGATTAAAAATTCCCTCTAATTGATCAAACGTTGATCTAGGGGATTCAGTATAATCTCCAACCATCTTCCCCCCTTTAAAGCCTTTGACAATACCACCTAATATCCTAGGCGTGGTAGCCTGTTGCCAAAAGACACATTGTTAATGGAAACAATATTCTTCACAAAAAAGAAACATCATGAAACATCTCTAAACCTGTTTTTTCTTCTGATTCAAAGAGGCAGTCAATGCAGCATCTGCAGCAGCTGCAACAACTTTATCATGGAGACAGGGCAAAGACTCCGGAATCCTATAAACAGATGCAAACTGAACTTATTGTTCTGAGTAAATTGCATGACCAAACCGTAATGCTCATCTTCATATTTCAACCTCAGCACTTTTAGGTAAATGCATATTAAAAAAGGTACCTGAAATCATTCTCGACAGCTAGCATTGAGATGAAAGCCGATTCATACCCATTTGCCTATGAGTAAACGTCACAAGTCTTACATTGAATTAACATAATAACTCTCAGGAGATCAACAATAAACCAACATTTTTGGAGATTCCAAGATGAAAACAGTACCAGTGTAATATGTGAATCATCAGAACTCATTGTCTTATCCATGTTTGCTTTACAATTCCATCTTAGAATTGACATTAAGGAGCTTTCTTTCACCAATTCTAAATCAGGAATAGATCTGCCCAGGAACAGGAATGAACTTCTCTTTAGATAATCAATAATGATATATCTACTATATCCACCAATAATAAGCAAGTAATAACGCCAGCTCAATATGGTATAACTTGAAGGGTGTTCAATCCCCAGTCTTGATGGCGCATTGATGATAAGGTGCTAAATACTGCATAATTTATAGGCTCAAGACAGGAGAAACATTACCTAATTTCAATTTCTCCAGTCTGAAACAGCAAAACTAATCCTGATACCTTTCCAACTTTCCTAAAAGTTGCTGTCCAAATGCAAGGTCTTGTATGTTTAACTTTTCGAATAGGTTTATTGTTTCCCTAACAAGATCACACTGCCTCAGCATGTTTTCCAAAGAAAAAAGAAAGCAGCAAACGAAAAATAAAGAAGGTAAGAGGTACCTGAATCACAGATTTCATCGAGTACAAGCGCAGTGAATCCACACAACACAGCAAAATGAATGAATTCAACAACCTTTCTTCAGAGTATAGATTTTCTGCAAAGGAGTCATGTTCAGTCTCCGGTGGTTTGATAACAAGTGAAGTACTGCCTGGCAGAGGCTTATTCTTGGTTGAAGAATCCTTGGAGGTCTCTTCTGGTGGTTTATCATCAGAGACTTTAGAGGCTGATGTACTGCCATCTGGAGTTCAAAAATGAAAAATCAGACTTCTCTAAATATTAAGTGAAAAATGAAACTTCAAGTAACTTTTTCTGTGCTAGATGATATCTGTACTTGCCTATAACATACATTGAAATTGCAATTGACTCCTTTTTCAAGTGCCATGGCTGAGGGATGATCATGTTACCGGTATTTCCATCAATTACATGGATACTTGCATCTTTGGTTAAGATGAATATTACTTCCTCTGTTGGGTTAACTGCTATCTTTGTTTCTGAGTGCTTTGGGCTCTTCAAGAGGCCTTGAGAATGTGTCAGTTCTTTCCAGGTCATTGAAATCACCGAGGAGCTAGATAAAGATACATCCTTTATAAAGAAAAATACAGAAAAAGAACTTGTATCCAGCACCGCGACCTGAAATGAATGCATTAAGTTGAAAAATCCTACTAAATGCAACAAAGTAAATTAAGGCCAATATTCAAAGAATTGAAAACAATGAACAGATGAAATATTCACATGTCAAAAGATGCTACTTACATGGCCACTATGAAATCCCACAGCAAGTTTACCTCCATGCTTCACATATTTTAGTGCTTGAACTGGGGAGTTAATCAAACTGAAAACAGCTCTGCATTGAGGTCCTTTTGATTGCGGCGAATTGTGAACTATAAAAAAAAAATTAAAAATTAGACTATGGTCAACGCCGCACATCAATGTAACTACATCAATTTAACAGTTTGATCTGATGGATTCTGGAAGAAGCACATAAACATGTTTACAAACTCAAGAAGGTTTGATACTTATAACCTACCTTCACATTTGGTTTCTGTGACAAAGTGGAATTTCATCCCATCTGAACAATCTTTGAGGCAATAAATTCGAACCTATACATGCTAGTAGAAAGGCAATCAGTACAATAAAAGTAAGAAGGGAAAATTGGTATCCAATAAAGAAAGAGATCTGACCAGACCACATTCATTGCCAACAGCCAGATTTAAAGTGAAGACGCAGAAATCCAGTCTTGTTATTGGAGCACTTGCACCAGCCACTGTTATACCTTGTACCTGCCAGTTATATGAAATAATTTGGTCTCATGCGCATTTCTCCTTTATAAAAAGACAAGAATTGCAAGGGCTATATGATCAAGGCTAACCTCGCCTTCTATAAGACAGATTAAAGATAACAGTGGATATGTGGCATTCCATATTCGAACAGATCCATCTGAATACCCTGCTAGGTAAAATCTCTCAATACCATTATTTTTCGAAAGAGACAGTTGACTGGGCACACCCCCAGTCAAAGGCCATTTTGTACCAGCTTTCGGGGTTGGTGCTGAGCCAAGGTTCATAACTGAGGATATCTAACATAGAAAGTGAAAAATTAATGTGATGTAGAAACAGTAAACTGAAAGATTTATGGGCCATTCATGGCTGTAAAAAAGAAAATCCAATAACCCCATAGATCCTTAACAGGTTATGAAAGTGGGAAAAGAAAGAAGAGAAATATTCACTTATGTTTGGCGAAGGTTCAATACCTCAGATAGAGCCTTTAATGAGTTCTCCCCAGTGGGTACCCTGATAAGTTTGGCAGCAGTCATGGTTGGATTAGTTGTAGGTATTACCACCGGAAACTCCAGAGCAGAGACAGATGGTTTCCTTTCTTTCTGGGACAGTAAGGCAGAGACGCTAGCAGCATCATAAAGCTGCAGTTGTCCGGGGTTTGTTAATACAAAAACATCAGCTTTTTGATTACCCCCAGTTGTCCCAGAACTTGGCAATAAAATCACATCCGCAAAAGAGCCAGTAAGGCAAAGGTCCATGCGGCCAACACATCTTAAACTTCCCATTCCAGTTGACCATTCAAGAGTTAAAACCTACAACATAGAGAGCCTTATCAGCTCCTGCATCCTACATCATGTGACAGTAAATAAAGATGAGCTTTTCGAACATTAACTGCCATATAAAACCAACTCTGTAATCTCACTATACCATTTTACTTCAAAATGAAGTCTCTGACTATTTCTAGGCATGTACTAATGTTTTCAAAAAGTATACTGTTTCGGTATACTTAACCTTCTACAAGAGTCATGGACCATTCTGTAAATAGAATTATCCCACATAAGAGCATAAGACAATATGTCAAACAACTATAAATGAACAACACACCGTCAAAACTTCTTCTGATCCTATCTCATCGCCACCATAGATAAACAGCTGTCCATCACAATCATTATGGGATTTATTATCTCCAGACCACTGTAAGACGATGACAGGAAGTCTCCTTTCTGCTGATGATAATCGTAACTTAACAACATTATTAGATGGTGACAAGGCTTTTTGACCTTTGACAGAAGCAGAAGATGACGTGTTCCAGAATAAAATGTCTCCATCTATGTAACCCACAGCCAGGATGGACCCATTGGAAGATGCCCAACAAAGAGCACTTATCTCTTTGTCTCCCAGTTGATGTTCCAATGTATCTTCTGAAGAATCAACATCATCCTCAACCATAGGCTTAACGATTCCGTCCTTCAGCTGGAGATCCTTACCACCCCCCATAAAAACAATTCGAGCCTCAGATACATCCCAAAGAATAACCAAGCCATTTTGATATGCAATCAGTAATCTGCCAATCAAAAAAACTCTCATCAGTCAATAAACTGAATAAATATACCCTAATTTCTTTTTTCAACAGCAGCAAGATTCAAAATTATATATTCCTTATCATATACTACAATCACCAGTCCAAGCTGTAACAGCTTTATTTAACCTTCCGCAATATATAAGTACTTTAAGACATCCATCTTGACAATAGGAAAACTCCAGTTTTGGCGCAAATATGACACACTACCCTTTATTGGTGACAGCAATTGTGGGTTTATCTTGACCTTAAGTGACAAAAGGTCTTTGAGCCGGCAAAGTAATAAATACATTGGTACCTAAACTGAACAAAAAGAACCAAGGTATCCATGGCTTAGCCATGATCAGACACAACAATGAAAAGAACAGGGTTGGGGTCTAAAGCCGACAAAAAATATTAGGGACATCCTTGCTTCAGACTCAAAGTAAAACACTGTCAGAAAATATAAATACTTGTATCTTGCCTATTTCCTGATGAACAAGGTTGGGGAAGAACTCCAACTATAGTTTGGTCGGTAGGAAATGGGAATTCAGCAGCTTCTGTACAATAGCAAAAAGCAGTTGCATTAGGATGATGGAGGCAAATAGAAATCACACATTCCATAATTCGATTCCACCATGAAAAGAAGACAATTAGACATAGAGCTCAACATGGAGGTAAGAAATATCAAATCATCTTCAATTGTACCCTACAAGTCCGCATGCAAGACTCAAGCCTTTCCCCAAACAGATTCCATTAAAAATCTGTTTAAACTTAAAATGTAATTCAACTCTTGAAAGTATCTTGTTGAACAGATTAGAAGTATTAATCATCAAAAATCAAAGAACCTATCATAAGATGCACTAAAGTTACAGATTTGGGATCGGAGTAAAAAGAAAAGTAATAGATTATTTATACCAACAGCATCACCATTCACACTATTATCAGAAAATTCATTGCCCATCGGAGCAAGAAATGACAAAATTACAAGCTTCAGCATCAACCACCAATATGAAAGAAAAGTTTTCTTTTCTTCCTTACCACTTAAAGAATCTGCAGAAATCTCATATGGCAACCGTAAAAGTTTTCCCTCTTCAGCATCAAATTTCATCACAGCCACTAAAGCATACTCATCACCAATGTACCTGCAATTTGTAATAGAGCATACGAGTTATGAAGTGCACGTCTCCAGACAATCAGTAGCTTACGGAGAATAGTTGTAACAAGTCAGTAGTATACATTAGGTTGGAGCCATTGATGACAGAAAATGCGGTTATATTCGTCTCCCATTCTAGATAATAAACTAGGCACCTGCTCTCAAGGTTCCAAACCTGCCAAAATTGAGAAGTTAGTGATCACTTATTTGAAAAAGTATAGTTTCATGTTTTAGAACTTCAGAATTTAAGTTCTTGACACTTAATTGTCAAATAGGAACAACCCTATCCCTCCTATATCTAAGTGAACATAATAACTGTGGTTTATATTTCTAAGTGATAAACACCAGTGTTGGTAATAGCTGAAAGGAATTTAAGGAAGATGCATGACGTAGGAATTTAACGAAGATGCAGGGTGTAGAAATTTAATGGAGTTCTCATGTGTCACGCAGATGGAATTGAGTTTGACACAAAAAACACAAACTGCGCCAGATATAAAGAATCAATACCTGAATACTGTTATCATTTAATATGCCCATCAAATAACCCTGGTTGTGTAGAAACTGCCAAACAAACAGGAAGAATTAGTTTTTCAATTCGACCAAATACAAGAGAGGAGGAGAATTTTCAAGGACGTGTTGGAGATTCAAAGAATAAATCTCTATCAATACAATGCACCCTGCAGTAGAATTGTTCTCTTATTGTTAATAAACAACGGAAATTCAGAAAAAGAGTTACTGAGAAAATTTAGATCAATGGTGCGCATAGATACCTCAATGTACTTGTAAGGCAGCTGCATAGGGGATATCAGAAGTCCTTCAATACCATCACCACCAATTACTTTGATCCTCCCATCCCTATAAAAAAAAGGAGAAAAAACCAATAATGCGAAATTTGTATTAAGATTTATTCTATACATGAACCTCGTATTCATGACAGATTAATGGTATACTTCAAAACTTTCGATATCACATAAACCAAAGTGGAACAGCAATGCTAAGTAAACCAATCTTCTACCTATTCACACGCCAAAAACAGCATAAAGAAGCAAAAGTGTGCATTTTACTCACAATGTGCCAATGGCCAAAAGCCGCTGAATCGGGTCGAATGCGAGAATGGATGCAGTAGATGGGATACCATAGTGAACCGCAACTCGCAGGTCCAAGTCGTCTGGCGTCAAACTTCCATGTGGTAAATTATGCTAAATTCAACAAATTCAAAGACAAAAACGCAACCATCAGTCAAAAGTTCGATTCCTAAACTCTACATTACCAATTCAGCATTTCTAAACTGAATCTAATCCAATTTAAATTCAATTTTCGACGTTTTTCCAACTATTTGAGCTTGTAACTACGCCGAAAATGAATCAAAAACATAAAAAGCACTGAAATTTAATCCGACCCAACAAAAAAAGAAACAAACTTTACAACGAGAACCAATTTACGAGCTGCTTACGAAGCTAAAATTCGAATAATTTGAGCAAAAAAAGTGGCTGGAGATCAATTTGCTTGGGGAATTTGATACCTGGGAATTGTTGATGGCCTTCTGCAAAAGGCGCTTGGCAAACATGGCGACGTTCGCAGCTCAAAGATTTGATATTTGAGTGTTTGGAAGATTAAAGACTAAAAATTGAAAATTTCGTGCGCTGAAAATCGAATATCGGGAGACTTTCTATGTTTTTCAGTGATCAAACCGATGACATTTTTTTCAGTCTTGGAGCTGTTATTTAATTTTCGAGCCAGTCAAGGGAAAACGACGTCGTATGTTGCTTGCTTGCATTTTACTTTGCCACAAAAGTAGATGAAGTAGACATCGGCAAATGGAGTGATATTATCCGCTTTCAGCTTAATTTGTATGATGTTGTTTCGATTTACAGGCTTAGAACATATCTTATTCAGGGAGGTAAACTTTTAATATAATAAATATAATAAAAACGTTACATTTCTTATGATGGTATCATATGATATTAATCTATAAGATTCATCTCCATATTGAAACACTATCACATTGGTTGAGTTATAACACCAAATTGCAATAACACGCTCACCTCGAAAAGATATTTGCCTAGGGTACCCTAGCAAATTAGCAATTGATACTTCAAGTAATCTTTGTAGAAATGAAAGACAACAGAAAGTAGAGTAGGTGAAGTAGAAATCGAGTGGATTTGGAAATGTCGAAGCTTAACTAATATTACATATTGACCAAGAGGGATAAACTACGGTTAAGAGGGATAAACTTTAAGACGAAATTTCACAACCAAGAGAAGTAAGATTGGGTACATAATTCAAGTGCGACTGCAATGACATGATTGTGCATAATCTCACGTTGCTTGGTCGTGAAAATGTAAATGTTCCTAGACCCATTGTTCCTAGTCTACTTATTGAGATGAAGTTTACACATCGCATTGCACTAGCAAGCAGCATGGGATCCTAGAATTCCTAGTGCCTTAAAGAGCTCAAAGTCGAATGAAACTATCATTTGAGAGTGTTTTACAAGAACTTTTAAGAGTTACATTTCAATTTCATATATTATAATTTAGTTTATTTCATCGAACTTATTAGAACTTGATATTTTTTAATGTGATGCGGATGATGCACTTATGATCTTCACTATATATTGGTTGTAGCAAAGTAAACTAAATTGATTTTCATATAGCCAGCTAGTTGTACTCTAATTCTATTATCATAAATTACAATTTAAGTGCATAAGTTATAATTTAATTCATTAGTCTCTATTTTTTAGGGTTTATACAGACTAAATAGTTTGAATACGATATAAATTACATATTTACGATCTTCACTACAATTTATTATTCGAAATAAAGTAAATTCAACTTGTGTATACTAAATTTTTTTCATATAAGTAGTTACGGACAAACTCACATAAGTTATAAGTTAAGCACTTGAGTTACAAATTTAAGCGCATAGATTCATGATTTCACTTCACCCTTCCTAAGACCATCTCTAGCAATGGACTTTAGGGGTACCCTAAACACTATTAGCCTTCTTTTTTTGTAAAAAACCATCTTTAGCAATGAATGGGCTAAATGGCCAAAGGGCTACTAAGGGAGCCAAAGGGCTTGAGGGGTGGCTACCTTTAACCCTTTAGCTAGCCCTTTAGCCTCTATCAAGTTCTCTTTTTGTGGTGCCCACCATAGTTGAAAAATACGTGTATTATACGCGTCCGTACGTATTTTTCAAAAATACTTCCATTTTTCGTATTAGTTTGAAAAATACGGTAAAATACCTATATTTTTTACCTTTGATATATTATACGCGTTTGCACGTATTTTTTAAAATACTTTCGCTTTCAGTATTAGTTTGAAAGATACGGTAAAATACATATATTTTTTACCTTTGATGTATTATACGCGTTTGTACGTATTTTTTAAAAATACTTTTGCTTTCCGTATTGGTTTGAAAGATACGGTAAAATATGTATATTTTTACTTTTGATGTATTATACGCGTTTGTACGTATTTTTTAAAAATACTTTCACTTTCCATATTGGTTTCAAAGATACGGTAAAATATACGTATTTTTTACCTTGGATGTATTATTCGCGTATTATATGCGTCCGTACATATTATTTCCAAATAATACATGTATTTTCTAAAATTTAATAATAATACAAGTATTTTTCCGGTATTTTATCCGTATTATTGAGAATATTAATTATAAAAAATAAATTAATAAAAAATTATAAGTGGCCGAATTTTTTCAAGAAGGTTACCAAATAAAACAAGTACATATTTTTAACGTACTATACGCATCCCGTATTTTACTAATTAGGGTGCCCACACTAAATTTGTAAAACCTACAAGCAAAGCCCCACAAACCACTAAAGATGATAAAATTTAGGGGTAGTCTAAATCTTAAAAAATTATTTTTTGAAAGGCTAAAATTTAGCCAAATAGTCCTTTAGCCCCTTTATCTCTAAAGATGGCCTAAATTGACCGGACGTGATACCGAATGTTAGTATATATAATTCATGTGAAAAACATTGATATTTTTGGCAAATATTCGCTGAGGATAATATATACTATATAATATAGAAGAAGAAACATTGTATTGCGTGCCAACGTCGCCTTGTCGAAGCGATCCGCCACGAGTACCCCTTTGACATGTAACCGAGAATAAAATACAGAAAAGAGAGTGTTTGGCCAAGGTTTGCTCATTTCAATTTTCGCACTCAGCTGCCCAAAGAAGAAAAGAAAAACTGTTCGAGCTCCATAAGGGTGAACAATCATGAAAGTACCACCTCCAAATCAAGGTACTTTGCCAGCTTCGATTCAGCTCAATCCTAGTTTCAGTGATTTGTTGAAGTTTTATTTTGTTCAGTTTGGTTTCTTATATCTTTTGATCGATGAGAAATGAAGGATCAAACAACTCTGTATTGAACAAGTGTCGAAAAGTTCAAATCTTTTAGAAAACCCATGTGAAAGTTCTTACCTTTTACTGGGAAAGATCACTCCTTTATGGCAATTTGTATAAAGGAGATTTCTTTTACTTTCTTGGGTTAATCGTAAAACTGGAATTAGGAATGACAGAAGCTCTTAATTGAAGCTTGCAGCTGATGTTTGTTGATTTAGTTATTCTGCAATTATTATAAGCTACTCTGCGGTTGTGATTTCGATTGGCGTAATGATAGTTATTGGTTGTCTGATGTGCAAGCAGATGTTGTTAACAAGAATGAGAGGACATCTTACTTCAATTCACCTGCATTGGATATGTCACTGGCTTTTCCCCAGGCAACACCAGCATCTGCATTTCCTCCCTGCAGTAAGAATATTACTCACAACTATAGTTTCTTGTGTATTTTTTTGTCATGTAAATAGGTTTTGTGAATGTTTGATGGAGAAATTCCGTCTTTTGATAATCCATACTGTTGATTAGATCATGGCAATTGTTCGGATTAGACAGGCTCTTATGTTTTTTATATTTCCTTTCCTGCATTCTAGTTTGGTGTTACTTTGTTTCTTTGTGCGTATTTTGGACACTGCAATACTTAATCAGTTGGTTGTGAGTTCCGTTTGTGATTGGTGAACTTCCATATTCTTATCTGTTGGCCTTAAAATTTGCAGCTTCTGACTATTATCAGTTTGATGATCTATTGACGGCTGAGGAGAAGGACGTCAGAATGAGAGTAAGACAGTGTATGGAGAAAGACATTGCTCCTATTATGGCAGAGGTACCCCTTTCTATTGTACTCTTGACTGTTTTTGGGTGAAAGAAGTAGAGATGGTACTTTCTGTACTTCTGTACTAGTGCTAAAACCGGCAGTATGTTTGATTGCTTTAGTATGCATTTATAAACTATGATAGATCAGACAATTATGTTTTCCAGTATTGGGAGAAGGCGGAGTTTCCATTTCATATTATTCCAAAGTTTGGTGAATTGCGCATTGCAGGTGGCACAATAAAGGTACTTAAATCAAGTCTTTAGATGTTACTTTCAAATCTTGAGTTCGATAATCTGGTGGATGTATTGTTGAGCGTGCTTTTGGCCTTCTTGTTATCAGGGTTACGGGTGTCCTGGTCTTTCTATCACAGCAAGTGCTTTTGCTACAGCTGAAATTGCTAGAGTTGACGCAAGCTGTTCTACTTTCGTCCTAGTTCATTCATCACTAGCAATGTTAACTATTGGTTAGAATCTGCGTAATCTTCTACTTTTGTTTTTTTTTTCTTACATAAAACAACACTTCACTCCACTAACTGTTAAGTTTCGATGCACAAATAATGCTATTGATAAGTCATGACTAACTATAACTATTCTCGACTGTCAAGAATAGCATTATGTGGATCAGAGGCTCAAAAGCAGCAATATTTACCTTCTTTGGCTGAATTCAAAACTGTAGCCTGCTGGGTAGGATGCTCTTTTATATATTCCGTATTCCGTATTCTGTATTTTTTTTATGTTAATATTAAGATCTCAAATCTGCTCATCTGCATTTTAGGCTTTGACTGAGCCTGACAATGGAAGTGATGCAAGTGCCTTGAAAACCACAGCTACAAAGGTCTGGGGTTATAAGTTTCCATCTGCCTCGTTTTTTATTTTAATTGGCAGTATAATTTTTTTGGGGTTTTGTGTACCCTGGCTTGGATCTCATTCTATGTCCCGTATTTTGTGTTGTTGGGTTCATCAGGTTCAAGGAGGTTGGATACTTGATGGCCAAAAGCGCTGGATAGGAAACAGTACCTTTGCTGATGTACTGGTTGTTTTTGCTAGGAATACAACTACAAATCAGATTAACGGGTACGCAAAACATATAGATGTTAGATGTGTTGAAATTTGATTGTCTAGATTCAAACATGAATACTTTCTCTCTCTGTTTTTTTCAATAAACTCCATTAGAATTTAGATGCTCTGGTTCAAAAAATTATCTTCATGGTCTATATGTTGAATGCTTTTGCCCCTCTGTTGCAGATATATAGTTAAGAAGAATGTCCCTGGACTGACAGCTACAAAAATAGAAAATAAGATTGGTTTGCGCATTGTTCAAAATGGAGATATTATCTTAAAGAAAGTCTTTGTCCCTGATGAGGACAGGTTACCTGGTGTTAATTCTTTCCAGGACACCAGCAAGGTATGCTGAAACAGAGTTGCATTAAATGATTCTCGACACTGTATATTTTCATATCTCCTAGCGTGTTTTGTGTGCTTTAGGTTATGCGTAGGTGGTGTAGCTGTCTGTGGTATTCAAACGTGCATAGATCTATATTTCCCTTTTGACATTCGGCTTGATACTGTGATGACATAGTGTTAAGCTTGTTGTTCTGTTCCCCTCACATTAAGCAAATGTGGATCCATTCATTTGCTAGTGAATGTTGAAATAGTTTACATTTCTATGTTCATTTCTCATCATTCATTGATTTTCTGTTGCCTTGAACTACCTGAAACAGGTTCTTGCTGTTTCACGTGTCATGGTGGCCTGGCAACCTATTGGATTATCCATGGGAGTCTATGATATGTGCCACAGGTATCAGAAATAATACCAACATCCTCTCTCCTCTTAGCTTCCTTTATGTGTATTTTCATGTTCCTGCGGTACCTAGTCTAAGATATAAGAAATTGGAAGGTATCTGAAGGAGAGGAAACAATTTGGAGCGCCCCTTGCAGCTTTCCAAATAAACCAAGAGAAACTTGTACGTATGTTGGGGAATGTTCAAGCTATGGTACTTATAGGTTGGCGTCTCTGCAAGTTGTATGAGAAGGGTAAAATGACTCCAGGACATGCTAGCATGGGGAAGGTAAGACAGAAGCGATATTCTGCTGCATTGAGTTATTTTGTTACTGATACATTACAGTACTAACATCTGGTAATTTTCAGGCATGGATCACTCTGAGGGCTAGGGAAACGGTTGCTCTAGGGAGGGAATTACTAGGTGGAAATGGAATCTTAGCTGATTTTCTTGTTGCAAAGGTATTCATACTCATTTCTAAAGTTTAAAGTTTTATATTTAGAATCTAGAGAAGGATCAGATGCATGCCCAAGCTAGGACTCAAAGGCAGTTTTATAGCATCAAGTTTACAATACCAACTTATATCTTTTTCCTTTGTTCCTACTCTTTTTGGTAAAAGAACAGAAAACTTCTGCTATCAATATTTAGATTTAGAGTTTGATTGCTTTAGATCTCAAGCATGCAATTCAGAGGCTAGATCGTTTGGCACCAAGCTTTGTTGTATATGCCCACCTTTTCTATTCTTTTCATTTTCCGGCCACCTTGCAGGCATTCTGTGATCTAGAACCCATCTACACGTTTGAAGGCACTTACGACATCAACGCCTTGGTCACAGCAAGGGAACTCACTGGCATTGCAAGCTTCAAGCCAGCTGCATCGAGGAGCCGCATGTAGAGGTCTAACTTCTGTGAACCTTTACCTCTCTGGACAACTTTGTTGAATAGAATCGAATGTTGTCTGCTGTCAAAATGGATTCAGAGTGGTTGGGATCCATTGACAACAGAAAATAAAGATAGCACATACAGTCTAGTTTTCACACATTGTATTAGCATAGTTCCGAAACAAAAAATAAATGATACTAGCGTGTTAAGACTTTTTTGGTGCATAAGAGCATGTGAAGATGATAGCATCTGCCATTTATGTGCAATGTTGACAAAAAGGAGTTAAACTTCTGAAAACGTAGGCCTGAAGTTCGCTGAAACTTGTAGTTGGGTCAATGGAAAGCTTGCAAGGGCACACATAGAATGAACCACAATCTGTCTCCAAACAGAAGCAAAACTTGCACACACAGTCGTCGTTTTATGTAAGATAAGGCTTATAACAGATACCTACGACGTCACAAGTGGTTAGATGCTTCTTGATTGTAATTTGTACGCTTTCAGCCTTCCAAAACGTCTGCTTCTTACCAGCATGGACACCCGCAATTTCAAAAGAGTAAAGACGGAATGTACAAGTTAATTGTTCACGGATCTCACAATTTGTCCTAATTCCAATTCCGCTATAAGAAGAGACGAAGTATGTACAGTTCACGGATCTCACAATTTGTCCTAATTCCAATTCCGCTATCAAAGTAAAGTCGAAAGAATGTACAAGTTAATCGTTCACGGGTCTCACAATTCGTCCTAATTCCGATTCCGCTATCAAAGTGAAGTCGAAAGTAGGACACCAATGTGAGACCTGCACGCATGAACTATTGTCACACTAAAGATTATAATAGTTGAAAAAGTAGAATGTGCATAACATAATTCTATTAATTCGAGTTCATTACATCTATGAACCAAACAAAAATACATGTCAAAATATAAAACCGCCCTATCACTATACCAAAATACATTTTTCTCAAATAAATAACAGTAACTTAATATTCGAAAAAAAAAAAAACAATAATTTAATATCTATGAATAACTAATTAGACTCCCGCCACCGCCACTTCCATTCAGTTTCGCCGTCTCTCGGCGTCGATCTCCAAACCCCAACTCCTAATCTTGAGCTGAAACTGCGCCACCGCCGCCAAGAACCGCACCGCCTGGCCGGAGTCCAGCAAGTTCACCAGCTTCGTCGCCATCGTCGTCCTCAGCAGATTCGCATTCTCCAGCACGCTCCGCAATGCCGATTTCAGCGCACCAATCGCCGCGTCGTCCGACATGACGGCCTCTCCGTCCACGTACCCCCCGTTCCGCCGCGCCACATCCACCAGCTGCGGCGCCGCTACGCTCTCGTGTATCTTGGCTAGTTTCTCGTTCAGCGCCCGCTCCTTCAGCCGGGTCTCCTCCGTCAGCCGGGTCACCCTGACCCGCTGCTCGTCGCGCAAGTCTGGCACGGACTCGGCAACCAACCGGAATGCCAGACCCGGTTTGAACCCGGCGATCCAAAGCAGCGCCCTCTCGAAGGAAGTGAACCAAGGCGGGGAAAACATCACGAAAACGTCCCTTTCTGCGATTCTTGATTTTTCATCGTAGTATTGCTGGTAATGAAGCAAAACCCTCGAGATCAAATCGCGAAGATCTTCATCCCGGGCTTCGTTGAGCCGTTGCTGGGTCGAAAGCAGCTCGTCCAAGTAGTGTTCTTGGCGGACAAGCCAGGCCTCGAAGAATGCCTCGAAGGTGTTCGACGAAATGCCCGTATGAGACATTGGGGTTTTTTATAGTTGAGAAAGCAGACAGAGGAAAAAAAAAACAGAGGAGATTGGTTTAAATAGAAAACGACTAGGGAAATTGGGTTGTGGGTTTTGCCTGCCTTTGTGGGCAAGCAATAGAAATGGACTGAAATGGAGGATACTTCGAGAGCAAGGTTCACACTACAACAGAGGGAGGGTTTTGGAACTCCGTGAGGGCTTTCAATACAGTTACTTGAAACAGGTCACCGACTGAGGTGAGGACAGGTGAGAGACAATAACCGCAGACGAAAATGGTGATATGAGATGGAAGGAACTCGGTGGATTTTGTCGGATAGTGATGGAGGAAGAGCAGGGGAGTGTTGGGTGTTGGTTGTGGATTTTGATTCTTTGGTGATTTGTCAGAAGGGGTTGATTTGACAAGAAAAGGTTGGGGCTTCTGAAGTGGGGTGCAGAGAAATGAATGGAATGCAAGGCTTAAGGCAAAGGGTTTGGGGTCTGTGGGGGATGCCCTGGCTGACGGGGCAACACGTCTCAAGGGTGCAATGTGGAGGTATTCTGTGAAGCCAAGTCATAACCCTCAGGAGAAAGGAGAATGAGATCTTTCCAGTAGACAATGCATTGAAGCATGTGATATGTGGGTGGGTTCAATGGGTAAGAACAAGCTTGGGAGGATGCTTGCTTGTGCGTGATAATGGGACAAAATACATAAAAGTGGCCAAGTCCCAAGTGAGTCCTTTGTTCATTGCTACGATTGTGACTTTGTGAGACGGTTATCTAATTGTTATTAATTTTGGTTGTTAAATATGTGTGAAACGGATTTATATATTTAAGTAAATTTTACTTTGGAAAATATACGAAAGATGAAATATTCGAAATCTCCAAAATACTAAATACTCATAATATTTTAAAATCAACAATAATTAAAATGCTGAAAATGTTGAACATAGTGTTAATGAGAAAGTATATGCTTATAGCATGAGTGAATTTATAATATCGAATATTGGTGCTTTTTGTTACTTCATCACAATATAGAATTGTTGGGAAAGTACAAAATGAAGTTAAGAGGATGATAGATGGAAAAA
Organism: Spiraea crenata; assembly: GCA_033992175.1. NCBI lineage: Eukaryota > Viridiplantae > Streptophyta > Magnoliopsida > Rosales > Rosaceae > Spiraea > Spiraea crenata. The sequence goes on along the minus strand of JAVBHV010000041.1, from coordinate 5,212,856 downwards.
TAAAATAGGATAAGTAGATTGATTGGTTATCTACTTATATAGTATAATTCTTTGTGACACAATGCCACCGAAGAGGTTTGAAGGTGGATAGGCCAAGTGGCAGCTGGTTTGACTTGTACATCAGGTTTGAGATTTTGGTATGTAGCATGAAACCGAGCAGCTGATTTGATCTTTTTGTTAGTCGTTTCGTTTCACATCGTGCCAAATAAATGGCGGTGATGGATCTTTTACGAAGACCTGGTGTTGCCAACTGGCGGTTTCGATCAGCCAAGAGTCGTTGGCGGTGGCTACACGGAAAAGGATGTGAAACATGGTTGTGCTGCTTATCACCTCAGCGGCGTCGAACAAATATTATTGATGAAAGCAAGGCCAATCAGGTGTTGGCCTGTGTCATTACAGTAACAAATTAACGTTTAAACTGAATTGCAGCAAATTGCTCGGATTGATTGGTAAGTTCCATAGATATCACCACGCGGCTGTCTATTTGTTAAAAGTAAAAATAAGAAAACAAAGAAGCCAAGGTTCACATATGGGATACCCCAAGCTTTTAGACTCAAGTACAGTGACTTAAAGCATCCATGGATACAAATTCCTTAACCAGACTTCACAAATAGTGAGAAGGACGTTCCTGGATACACATCCAACAACCAAATACAACCATGAAATCAGCCGATCAGAATATAGGCACCAGCTAGCATACGGCACAAAATGTTTTCATGAAGCTGAGGCCAAGCATGACCTGCCAATGATCATCTTTTCTTGAAACCATACTTTTTACGTTCGTAGAACAGATCTGTCTTGGCACTTCCCAGATTCACAATCTTTGGACACCCGTCCCTATCTTTCTCCTGCTGGGTACACTCTTTGCAGTAATAAGCATCAGAAATTCCGACGCCTCCACAGATGACGCATCTTCCCTGGAAAGATCCGTAGTTGCACTCATCGCAGACCCGAACAAGTGTGCAAGGACGCACTAATGAGTCACAGATCACACATTTACCATCACACTTTTCACACAGCCTCCCGATAGCGATTCCTGGTTGCTTCCTGCACATAATCAAATCGGGATGATGCTTCGCCATCTTTCTGCAACAAGACTTAAGTCCTACAACAGATGCACCATGCATCCACAAATAGGTGTCAATCATATCCCAAAGAGAAAAGAACCAACAATTGCAGCTTATAAATCAAAGCTGAAAAGGACAAGTAAAATTTTCCAATCTATTGCAAATTTGCAATGCCTAAGAATTATAGTTCCAAACAATTCTAATCTTGTTAACGTACTCAATGTATATGTGTTTTTTCTAGTTCAGGTTATGTTCATCAACCAAATGCCAGACTGATACCACAAATACTAACGTCAACATATCAAAACAAACCAGACTATATGACTAGCAGTGTAAGTGCAAGTCCAACAAAGGAAAGAAACAATCTGCTTCACTTCATGACAAATTGGTTGCATACTAGAGTGTTCATATTTGCAAGGAATGCAACCTAAGCCGAAAACTCTCATCGAAAACAAATCAGCTATGAAAATCTGCAACTCTTTTACACCTACGCACAGTATTCACTTAGATAGGACCAAACCAGTGATTGTGCACCATTAGTCAGACCATCAAGAAAAGAAGGGTAACTAACAAACCCATTCAACCAAGGATGCCGAACAAGCATTTAGTCCTCTTAACCTTTAAAGTATGTTCCCTTAACAACTCAAAAACGAGGGTTAAATGCCGAACGTGGTCCGAAACGGAACCACTATATACCAATATATCATCAAAAAAAACAAGGAAAAATTTACGTAAATACGGTCGAAAGATGGAATTCATGAGAGATTGAAATGTAGAAGGGGCGTTAGAGAGCCCGAAGGGCATTACCAAGAATTCAAAGTGGCCGTCATGAGTTCGGAAAGCTGTTTTCGAGATGTCCGAACTGTGCATCCGAATTTGATGGTACCCCGACCGAAGGTCCAGCTTGGAAAAGACGGACGAGCCATGCAACTCATCAAGGAGCTCGTCAATGACCGGAATAGGATACCGATCTTTAATAGTGACGGCGTTGAGGGCGCGGTAGTCGACACAGAAGCGCCAAGAGTCATCCGACTTGCGAACCAACAAAACCGGGGAAGAAAACGGGCTGGAACTAGGACGGATGATACCCGTATCAAGCATTTCTTGCACCAAGCGCTCGATCTCCGATTTGTGGAAATGTGGATACCGGTACGGCTTCACATTAACTGGGTTGGTGGCTGGGAGAAGGGGAATCCGATGGTCAATCGACCGGGGCGGAGGGAGGCCCGTGGGAACCTCAAACAGATCAACAAATGAGTCCAGGAGGGACAATATCTCAGGGTGGACTGGTTGGTGTTCCACAACAACCGCAGACACCGGAACCAACTGCGCTAAGAAACCTTCCCGTTCGGTTTCCAACAAGTGGCTCATCGTCTTACACTCCACTAGTGAAACCTCAGCGGAAGTGAAGCCCTGCAACTTGTACTGTTGCCCCAAAACTGTAAACTCCATAGTCTTATTGCGGAAGTGCCAACCAATAAAACCCAGAGTATCTAACCATTTAGCCCCGAGGATCACCTCACAACCTGGAACCGCTAAGATGAGAAACGGTGCCGCAAATGTGAACCCCTGCAAGGTCAGTTGGGCGCGGGGAAGCTGCCCCTTGGTCGAGCGAGTACCAGCTGCCGTCTGAACCCGATAAACCTTCGTCGGATCAACTGGAACTGCGAGCTTTTTAGCCAGGGACGGATGGATGACATTGTGTGTGGCCCCACAGTCAATCAAGACGTGTACCGTAATTGTGCCCATTGAACCCAGCAGGCGCATGGTGCGGGGTTCGTCGGTGTCCACCAACGTGTGAATGGTGATGTGGGGGTCGGGAGTGGGGTTGCCATCGGTGAGCTGGTCGGAGTCGGGTAAGCAATCATGAAACTCGGTGTGCTCATCTTCAGTGATGGATGCCTCAAGGATGGTAAGCAGTGGTCGCTTGCATCGATGGCCGGGACGGAATTGCTCATCACAGTTGAAACATAAACCTTTCTCACGCCGTTCTTGGGCCTCGACGGGATTCAGTTTGCGAAAAGTGCCAGCGGCCGGTAGGGCTGTAGTTGGGCGAGGGGGTGGTGTAGGAGCAGGGGTGGGCGGGAGAGACAAGTGTTTAGGGCTGGGAGCCGGCGGAGCCAAGGACCGCGACCAAGGGGGCCGGAATGCGGGCTTACGAGCCTTGTGCTTCTCTTGAAAGACATGAGCCAAGCGGAAAGCCTCCTGGCAGGTTTTCGGAGCCAAAGAGCGAACATCATGCTGAATGTCCGAGATAAGACCACCGAGGTAGACCCCAGTGAGTTGGCCATCGGTCCAATCGGGAACCCGACAAGCTAAGCGGATGAAGAGAGCCGTATAGTCTTCGACGGAGCCGGTTTGCTGAATGTGGGACAAGGCTGCGTGGAAGTCAAGGGCATCAAAAGGACCGAAACGCTGGAGTAAGAGATCCACAAACAATTGCTAATCGTCACACCGATGGCGTAATTCAAACCAACGCATCCAAGACAGAGCATCACCACTTAGAAAATGGGCCACAGTGGCGACACGATCATGCGGGTGAACCTGATAGTAGGTGAGGTAACGTTCGGCGGCAGAGATCCATTCGAACGCCTCCTCGCCGTAAAATCGAAGCAAGTCCACCTTGGGCTTGGGTGGGGCCGGGGGTGGGTAGCAGGAAGGTGTGTATTGGTAATGGGGGGGAAAGAAAGTGTTCTGTAGAGGAATGGGGTGGGGAAGAGTGGTGGAGCCGGTGGAGGGAGGGGGGTTGTTGGTGGTGGTGGAAGGGGTTGAGCTGGCAACGGCAATGGTGGAATATGAGGGGGAAGCAAAGGATGGGCCGAGGAAGTGCTGTGTAGACGATGGAAAGGGGCCTTGGGGCCGAGCACTTGACTGTGGTGTGAACGACCCGAAAGACAGCCGCTGCGCTACCAAGGGGGTGGAGGCGACAGTAGCTGCTGGTAGTGTGGTGGAGCTCGGAGGTCCATCCACCGTGCGTTGGAGGTGTTGGACTTGGGCTGTGAGGTTGTCCAAGCGGCCCAACACAGAAGAGAAACTGTCGGTGAGGAGCTGAAGATGGCCACGGAGAGGTTCCGACGGTGTTGCCTCCGTGGAGGACTCCGGTGCCCCTGATGTGATGGGGTGGCGGTCTCCCATCGGATCAAAGGCTCTGTATACCAAGTTGTTAGGACTAAAATGAGAAAAGCGGAGAAAAGATAAGGTTTCTATATTTCATAGCTGCGGAACGGCGAAGCCGCTTCTTTAAATACTATTGTGCTAGGGTTCTCACAACCGTAAGCTACTAGGGGTTCAAAGAAAGAGACAAAATAGGCACGCAGGCCCAATGGGCTAAAAGATAAACTAAGTGAGACCCAATAAACAAGTGGGTTTTAACAGTTTTTTCCTCTTATACTTTAACTTTCTCTTTTTCTTTTCCCCAAAAACCAAAAAAACCAAACCTTTTTTCTCTTTTTTTTTCCTTGTTGTTTGAAACTTCCCAGACCCCCCACTTCCTCCTTCCCAATACAGAACAAACAAAGCCTTCCACAACCCAGCCCCCCATGGTTTGAAAAGGTGGAAAAGGATAAAAAATACTTGGGGAGAAATAAAAAAAAGAAAAATTACTAACTACACATGCGCGGGGAAGGAGAAGGAGAAGAAAAAAGAGTTCTTTACCGGCCGCGGTGGACAGCCGGAGCGACTCGGCGGAGGCGATTGGGAATTTAGGGCACGGCTACCGAAAGAAGGGAATTAGGGTTTATGTTCCTTTTTGTTCTCGTTTCTTCCTTACTTTCAAGTTGAAAGTGAAGAATTCGTTGGTTATCAAAGTCAACTCGTATAATTAGAGGTTCATCTGTAAATACACGTCATTGCGTTGCTCTGTTTTCAATGAATGGAATTTTGATCAGCTGTTTATACATTTTGTCGTTAATTACGATTTGAACTCTGGGGTAAATTTGATCGTTGACCTCAAAAAGTGTATAAAACTTGGACGGACTGTTTCTAAAATGACACAAAATGTTATTTTGTTAGCCACAATTAGGTTTTTTCTTCGAATCAATTGTCATGGAACCTGTCAATGCCATTTTTGCACTAACTAGGCACAATATATGGTCATCACTGGGGAACAAATTTAGTAAAAACCAACGGAGCTGTGACTCTGCCAGGGCCGGCGATCGACAGCTGCTATGAGGCATTTCATCTCATCGGGGACGGGGCGCCACCCCATTGAGGTTTCTATCTCGTTTCAAGGAAGTTTGCAACCATACCACGGCCTGTCTGAACATTAAAATGGGCAATGCCCACCTGTGCTTAACCTCTAGGAAGCTTGCCACCATAAGAAGGCGAGTTTAAACACTAAAATGGGTGGCTTTCAAAAAGCCCTGAATGGATGTTAGGGGATGCAGCCTCTGCATCTCATTCATGGAGGGGCTGCATTACTCAAGAAGAAATAAACAAGCTGCTACGTACTGACGCTATCAAATACGTGCGTACCCAAAGAGGTAAACTTAAAATTTGACATAAACAGACATCAAAAACTACATCAGCAGCATTGATACATAACATATTACTAAAGTTTTTCAGTTCCAAAACTTTGAGCTAAATGAAAAAGAGTCCTTCGCGCATTGCGCATTCTTGTACTATATCCATTTGGCCACATTGCAACCTACCATCCTGAAGCTTCTCTTGGCCACTGTATAACAAAACCTGAGATTAACAGCAGGAGTTAGGCGTATGACAAGCAAAGAAAAGGAGGGAGGGAAGGAGACAACAAAGGCAGGTGGTCACAACTCACACCTTACAGAAAGTTCCGCTATCAGCAGCACCAAATGTATCAATTCTCATTCTGTTATTCTTCAATTTCAAGACTGTTGTATGGAAGAACATGCCAGTACTAATTGTGGCGTGCTAAACTCTAGGGTCAAAAGACATAATACTGCACACCTGCAAACCGTATACAAGACAGTAGGTCATGATGGCAAATATTTACATGAACATTGTGCATGCGCTAGTGATATAATACTAGCCTGTTCTTTCTTGTGTTGAATGTGTGTGTTGTTTAAATCAAGCAAATTCACGTAGGGCGCAGGAAAAAAGAATTATTTCTTTATAAAAACTCTTTCCATATGATACCATAATTCGTAAGCTCATTGATTGAGAAAATGGCGTTCAGGGATTTCAGAAGAATTACTCTTGTGATGACAATTTGAAGTCAGAAACTTGCACTGACTGTACAGTTGCTGTTCTTTTAAGAGTATATCGGGCAGGAATCTAAAAAGTATTACATCATGTTTGCCTTTCCTATTTTTTTTCCTCTACTCAAATCTTAACATCTACCAAAACTGAAATTACTCAAAAATTAAGAAAATTAGAAGTATGTCTCATTAATCCGTTTCCATTTTCTCGAAAAAGTCCAATAACTCGGACTCATTTAGGATAGGTTCCTAATTTAATGATCTGTTTAGCTATAGGTTTTGACTGTACATTATTTTAAGGCTTCCAAATTATATATATATAAAAGACAAATGCATTAAAATAATATAAGGACTTATTTGTATTGGAGAACGATAATGCGTATCCTACAAAAAGAATAAAGAATTTAAACATGTTGCCTTAATAATATCCATCTCACATGAAGGATAATACATCTCTACTCAATATAACATTATGCGTAGTCTTTTGCTTCGACCATATAGATGAGTATTTCCAAAAAATACAAATATGTATAACAGACAAGTAGAATGAACTTCATATTTCAAAACCAGAGACACAGCAATAGATTGTTAAGCATGTCTGAAAATTAAAGACATTAGTGTCCTTTTCAAACATAGTACAGTCAAGACTCAAGACAATCAGTAATTTGAAGACTGATCCTCCAGGTAAACACCTAAGCCAAGCAATGGCAAGAGATACAAGTAGTAGTAGACATCCCAGAAGAGAAACTAAAAGACAAATATTCTAACTTGTTTTCTCATAAAAAATGCAAAAGCAGTAACTTATCTGCAATTACCTTTTAGCCATTTTAAAGGAGAATGAGATCTTTCCAGTAGACAATGCATTGATGCATGTGATATGTGGGTGGGTCCAATGGGTAAGAACAAGCATGGGAGGATGCTTGCTCGTGTGTGGTGATAATAGGACAAAATACATAAAGTGGGGCAAGTCCCAAGCCATTTGTTCATTGCTACGTTTGTGACTTTGTTAGACGGTTATCTAATGTTAATAATTTTGCTTGTTAAATTAAATGTGTGAAACGGATTTATATATTTAAGTAAATTTTACTTTGAAAACATAAGGAGATGAAATATTCGAAAATTTCAAAATACTTAATAACTTTCAACAGCAATCAAAATGCTAAAAATGTTGAACTTAGTATTAATGAGAAAGTATATATATATATATATATATATATATATATATACTTTTGTTTTTTTTTATAAAAGAGAAACTTTCATTAAAAAACGAAGCCTCGAGGGCAACCTTAGTTTACAATGCCAAATAAAAGAGCATTCCTAGCGGCAGAAGGAATGGTGCCTTGCCAAATATAGAAATTATCCATGAAATGGCCTTGATTGGCAATAGCATCAGTAGCAAAGTTAGCTTCTCTGAAAATATACTTCCAAGTGATGGAATCAAACTTTGAAACTAACTGTGTAATATTAGCGTCTTAAAGGTGTAGGGTACATAACATTTCCCCAAAATGCATTCCATGATTAACTTGGAGTTGCCTTCAATATTGAGATGAGAATAACCCTTTTGAGCAGCAAAGAGGAGAGCACCTCGAAGAGCTAATGCCCCTGTAAGTGACGGGTCCAACTCTTCTAGCATCATCAATAAGCAGGGTTCCAACATGATTTTGGATAATGAAACCAGCAGTGGCACTTGAAAGATTAACCGATCCATCGAAGTTGATCTTCATAGTATTAGGATTTGGAGGCTGCCACTTGATATTCTAGGATGGTAGTGGTTGTGGAGAGGCCTTGGCTGGCTGCTTATAACTCTTTACCAGTGAAGAGAGCTAAGTGGATTACCCTGTTTGGGTGAGGAGGTTTGTTTAGAAAAATTAGTTTATTTCTACCTTCCCAAATCTGCTTATATAGTGTAATTTGATGGGTAATATTACCTACTTATATACTGTAATTCTTTGTGACACAATGACACCAAGGAGGTTTTAAGGTGGATAGGGCAGGTGGCAGGTGGCTTGACTTGGACGATGAGGTTTGATGATGAGGTTTGATATTTTGGTATGTAGCATGAAATTGCGTACCAAGTAGTTGATTTGATCTTTTTGTTAGTCGTTTCGTTTCACATTGTGCCAAATAAATGGCGGTGGTGGAATTTTTTTAGGAAGCGCTGGTGTTGCCAATTGGCGGTTTCGATCAGCCAAGAGTGGTTAGTGGTGGCTGCTACATGGAAAATGTTGTGAAATATGGTCGTGCTGCTTATCACCTCAGCGGCGTCGAACAAATATTATTGATGAAAGCAAGGCCAATGAGGTGTTGACTTGTGTCGTTCCACTAACAAATTAACGTTTAAACTAATGTACAGAAAATTTCTCGGATTGATTTGGTAAGTTTCATAGATATCAACACACTAGTAAGGCTATCTCTTTATCTCTTTGATAAAAGTAAAAATAAAAAAACAAAGAAGTCAAGTTCATATATGGGATAACCAAACCTTTTAGACTCTGGGGGTATCTCTAACAGGGGAAGGGCGGGTGGTAGTGGCTCAACTTAGGACACGATCGGTGCATTTTTATTCATCCGGAAAGAAGAGCTGGTGGTATTTTTAAGTGCAATGACTAAAACAATCCATGGATACAAATTCCTTAACTAGACTTCACAAATAGAGTAGAGGACGTTCCTGGATTTAAATCCAACAAGCAAATACAAGCATGAAATCAGCCGATCAGAATATAGGCAGCAGCTAGCGTCACTCTCATACAGCCCAAAACAATTTCATGAATCTGACGCAAAACATGACCTGCCACTGATCATCTTTTCTTGAAACCATACTTTTTACGTTCGTAAAACAGATCTGTCTTGGCACTTCCCAGATTCACAATCTTTGGACACCCGTCCCTATCTTTCTCCTGCTGAGTACACTCTTTGCAGTAATAAGCATCAGAAATTCCGACGCCTCCACAGATGACACATCTTCCCTGGAAAGATCCATAGTTGCACTCATCGCAGACCCGAACAAGTGTGCAAGGACGCACATATGAGTCACAAATCACACACTTACCATCACACTTTTCACACAGCCTCCCGATAGCAATTCCTGGTTGCTTCCTGCACATAATCAAATCAGGATGATGCTTCGCCATCTTTCTGCAACAAGACCAAGCCTTACAACAGAGGCACCCTGCACCCACAAATAGGTGTCAATCATATCCCAAAGAGAACAGAACCAATAATTGCAGCTTATAAATCAAAAAGATCAAAGCTGAAAAAGGACAACTCAAACTTTCCATCTATTGCAAATTTGCAATGCCTATGATTCATAGTTCCAATAACATATCTTCTAATCATGTTAACGTGTATTGAAAATTTGCAATGCCCATGATTCATAGTTCCAACAACATATCTTTTAATCATGTTAACAACCTCAATGAATATATGTTTTCCTTCATGACAAAGTGGTTGCATACTGACATCAACATGTCAAAAAAAAAAACCCGACTAAATGACTAAGTACAAATCCAACAAAGGAAAGAAACTATCTGCTTCACTTCATGACAAAGTGGTTGCATACTAGAATGTTCATATTTGCAAGGAACGCAACCTAAGCCGAAAACTCTCACGGAAAACCAATCGGCTACAAAAATCTGCAACTCTTTTATACCTAGGCACAATATTCACTAACATAGGACCAAACCAGCTCCAGTGGTTTAATTGTGCACCATTAGTCAGACCATCAAAAAGGGTAACTAACAAACCAACCAATTCTACCAAGGATAAACATTCTAAAGTGTTCTCTTCGATTGAAACATGAACTTTCTGGGTTTTACAAGCCTGAAAACTCGAAAACCCATCATTTTCTCCTCTTAATTTCCGGGTAGTTTAGAAACTTGCCAGATCCCCAAGTTCAATTTTCCACATACACAACAACTACAGCTACGCAAAGTTTGAACAGATGACAAAAGATCAAAATTACTTGGGAATAATCAAAATTAAGCAAAGTTCCTACATACACAAAGCTGGAGAACGAGAACGAGAAGAAAAAAGAGTTCTTTACCGGCAGCGGTGGACAGCCGGAGCGACTCGGCGGAGGCGGTTGGGAATTTAGGGCACGGATACTGAGAGAAGGGAATTAGGGTTTATGGTCCCTTTAGTTCTCGTTTCTTCCTTTCTTTCAAGTTGCAATTCAGAATTCAGGAGTTTGTTGTTTATATATTTTCCAACAAAAAAAAAAAAAAAAAAAAAGGTTTAAGATTCCTGAACAGCTCTGGATTCTTCGATAATTTACGAGGCCACTCCCGAACAGCCTTAGTTTGTTCGGAGCGCGCTTCCGAATTTATGACAACTGTACGGGGTCCTCTCCTTAACTTTTTTTTTTTTTTTTTTTTTTTGAAAAATTAAATAAAAAACGTGACACAACATCCGAGGGCCTCATTAAAAACCTCGCAGTGTACGAGTACCGGGTCCTCTCCTTAACATAAATTAACTGTACTGATGAAGAATTCACTTGCATATTAAATGATCTTTGATCCAAGTACTTGAGCCCAAGCAAATGAAAACTTTCTATGCTTGAGAGCAAATTTTTAGTTTCCACCAAGTTGTCATGTGATCAAACATCCACTTATTCATATCACCTTCCAATTTACAACTAAAAACAATTCATCTACCTGAACACTTTTTGCTAAGATGAGAATAAACATAAATCATTCAGGTACATTTCACTTTCATGCTCAAGGCAAAAGCACTCTGGGGCAGCTATTAAAAATGCAGGCTACATTCATCCTTTAGTGTGCTGACTGCTAAATTGCTAATAAGCATTTACCAATGGCTTCTCCCTATTTCTTCTCCCTGCTTTGTTCCAACCTCTTTGCTCTCCGTTTTCGCAACTCCGTCGTCCTTCGAACATCATGGCATCACTGTCCAGCCTCCTCTAAAAACAAACAACCTTGAAACCGATCTAATCAAAGCTGAGAAAGTTAACTTGTCCGTGTACTGTTCAATTCTGTCCTCACCTTGTCCACATTTTATTCTAAATGAACTGATCAAAGTGTGCGATGGAGATCTCGTGAACATTGTCAACCTGAGGCTAGTCCCGTATGGACATACTTTTATCCGCGACCCCAACGGAACCGTCATCTGCTACCGGGTCTCATTTTCCATCATCATCTTCCTCTTCAATCGACATCTGTGTCCTTGCTTTTGCCAAGTTAATGACATTGTGCTTGAGAAGATGAAGTTTTCAACTGTTGTAGACGTTTCGTGTCTACAGAAGAACTATAAGAACAATAGCTTGTTAATTGCTGGCAATTGACAGAAAATAAAAATAAAAATTGGGTTTAATATTTGTAATATACCAGCCCATCTATCAACTACTGTACTCAGTCCTCTTCGTATGATGGAGGAGGTCATAGATGCAATTCAACGAGTTCATACTTTTAGTATACGTCAACTTCATAGTGTTTTTGTAGAGAAAAAAGTGTCAAGAAAATGATGCACTACAGCTCCTCATTTCTTGTTTTTTTAATGGTATTTTAGGGTCATCCAACCACATGGGCATTGGACGGAGTATCCACATGTGTAAAGAAAATTATTTGTAAGACTTTAAAATTACCTCCTTCTCAGAAAAAAAAACATAGAATATTAAAATACAAAATACAAAATTATATTAATATTTGATTCAAACTAGGAGTCTACATCAAATCAAACCACAAGATTTCAAAATCATCAAATTACTCCTCAAGATTTCCCAATTCAATCAATCTAAACTACTTCACCAAATTGAGTATACTTATTACTAAAGTGGTAATTTACTACCTACGTGAAAATGAATTTTGTCTTTCCCAACCACTAACATTGGCATTTTTTTTGTATGAAAAAAAATTTCTTGTGCTTAACACTTCTCTTTTTTCTTCTCCCACCAAGGCATTTGCCTCTCTTTTCCAGGACTTAAAACAACCCCCATAGTATTTATATAATTGAAACAAAAATACAAGGGCATAGATTCATTTGGGATATGTACAACTTGTTTGGAAAGAGATTAGCCAAACAAAGAGATGATGAAAGGAATAAATAAAGTGCCCTTGTTAGCAGGTAACATTTTAGTTTATGCTTTATGATGCCACATTAACAATAAACATAGTCAATTTGACAAAGTGATTTAAATTGATTAAACATAAAAATCTTTAGGAATAATTTGATGAAATTGAAACATTATAGTTTATATTGATATGCACCCCCAAACTTTGAGGGGTAAATTGTAATTTGCTGGTTATAAAACAAGGAGGTCGAGGTTGGCAAACATGGGACCCACATCCGACCGATCTAAACCCCATAAGCTTTCCCAACCGCAGTTCCATCCCCGTAATCCAGTTTTTTTTTTCCTTCATTCCAATTGTACAGGTTTTGATCTGTTTGGGGAAATGTTTGATTTTATTTATTTTCTGTTTTTCTTTTTGATTTAGGCGTTAATAGAATTCGTCTCCTACTCGTACCTAGGAATCCAGAAAGGGGGTTTCCTGTTCCAATCACAGAAAATGGTTTCCCTACTCGTTTAGGATTGGATGTCTATATATTGTCTAGCAGCTATAAAAAGAACGCAAATGAGCCTCCTTTTCCTGAATCTTGATTCATCAGCCCGGCTGTAGCTATGATGATTTTGAAACGAAAGACAATGGCCAACATCCCAAATGAGCCAGTATCAAATAAAATGCGCAGAACTCAGGTCACCACGAATGAACTGGATTACGGGGATGATGGAAACTCCCCGGCCGCATACATCGTAGGGCGGCCTCCGTTGCCTGACCTTGCTATCCACCGGATCCTCCAACTCCTCCCTCCCACCATACCTGCCGTTCGTTTGAGTTTTTTGTGCAAGCAATGGGTAGGCTCCTGGTCTTCTGACCCCGTCTTGAATTTCGACGAGCGAGTTGAGGCACGACCTGATAACAACAATCCTCAAAGACTTGAGCACACAAAGTTCATGGACTTTGTGGACAGGTGCTTGGAATTCCGCAAGAAGGACGAGCAACCCATTCACAAACTCAGGCTTCACATGACGAGATACTCTGTTGAGGATTCCACTAGAGTAGACAAGTGGCTAGATTTTGCGGATGAGAGAGGCATCAAAGAGTTAGATGTCAGCCTTCCAAGTTTTCCTTGGAATAACATCGACCCCATGTACGATCCCACCTTATATTTTAAGGACACTACTGCATCTCACTACTTCCGGGTGCCGCTTACCTTTCTTAATGCAAGATCTGTAACTAGTTTGAATTTGGAGTATCTGAGAATAGAAGCAGTTCCTGGAGATCACGGTCTTATAATGCTTCCGTCTTTGATAACTTTGTCCCTCAACAATGTGAGTTTCGATCGCTTGAGTCTCTCCTCCCTGATTTTTTCGTGCCCTGTCATTGAGAATTTGTCAATATCATCATGGTGCGCTGGCCAGGAACTTGAAATATCAAGTGCTAGTCTCAAATCATTGAACATAATGCACTGCATGTGCACTGAAGTTGTGGCGGAAACTGAGAATCTTGAATCTTTTACACTGGTTTCAGACTTTCGGCTCCTACAGGATATCTACATTAACGACTGTAGCCACTTGAAACATATCAATATACGTGCTCAGCACCTGAAAGAACTTATATTAGCTGGATCCAAAGATAATATGGAGGCTACGATCACTACTCCTAATCTAAATTATTTTTTCTTTATTGGTTATTTGAAGCCGATAGTTTTTCTGAAAGCTCCTAATTTAGGGCTGGCTAGAATCAGTCTTGCAGAATGGTGCTACAATGCCTCCAATTGGTCAGGGAAATACTTTTCTGAGTTACAAGATTTTCTTAGGACCTTTGATTGCTGCAGAAATCTATTTCTCAGGCTCAGAACTTCCGAGGATCTTATCTTTCCAGAAGCTAGCAGGAAGGCCTGCTCTTCTCCGTTGCCTAGTGTCGAGCAACTTGAGGTCTGTATGGATTATATACCAACAAAAGCCAGAGAATCTGACTTGAGAGATTCTTTGCACTGGATGGCACCTTCTGCAAAGATTCTACTACGGGGGATTATGGGAAAGCATTTTTAACAAGAAGGCACGCAGTTGAAGTAATTTGAGGTTGGGATTCATGAACTGCGGTTTCTCACAATGGTTATTGCATTAAGATTTAATTCATGCTTCAGCCAAACTAGCTTTTGTTGTAATTTTTGTTTTATTAGTAGGAAAAGTGAAGTTATTTTGACTATAGATTGTTTACCTTACTTTATAATTCTACTCGAATTGGGTTTCTGGGACTTGAAGAGGTTTACTGGTAAGGTCCCAGTGTATGTTAAGTTATTTGCGCTTTCAATAGGTAAGAAAAAAGGTATTTACGTTTGGAAGATACAAAGGCATGACAAATTTTGGTAACAGTAGGGGCAAGATGCATGTACAATGTGCTACGATAGGTGGAATTAGTGTTAAAATGTGACAAAATTTGGTAACAATATGAGCAACAAAAATGGAGAAAAAAGGGATATATTAATAGGGGAAACATTCTCTTAGCTGATATGAAGGTTCAGACTCTGAATTTCCAAACATTTTGAGAAACAAGCAGTTTTAGACACCAGGACGTCAGAGTTATTGGCCAAACTCTTCCTTTGTGCAAGCTTCAAATCAACTAATGCATACGAGCACCACTCTTGTTTGGACTGCCCAACTTTTCCAAAGCTAACTCATTCTACAACACAAAGTGAGAAACAAACGATGACCATCAGACCTAATTTTGGTGTCATAAAGAGAGACAGACTTAATTACGAAATCACAGCGAATGAAGAAGAGACCCAGCAAAATTAAGAATATATTCTCAGTTCTTGAAGCAACCACCCCATAATCTATTTAAGAAATTGATGTTTATGAAGAAAAAGTAACAATGACTCATTACAAATTTCAGGGCAATTTAACTCAATCTCAGAAAACATTACAGCCATAAGCTTGCCTTAGAACAATTAGAATAGCACCACACTAGTAAGTACTACGCACTGGATACAGATCAGCTTCTTATCATAAAAATGGGTAAAAACATCAAGCACTGAAATCAAAATTTAATGGCTGAAAAGTCTAGGAAGAAAATAATCAACTAGGTCAACGGCATTTGCCAATCCTGCAAACAATTGTATAGTACGAAGACTACATATAACACTTATGTACAAATTTGCAAGTTTAAAACAAAGTTAAAACTTTCAAATTAGTACCTTAAGTATAAATCTTAAGAACGGTTACCAGCTCATCATCTATTATCATCCAATCAGTTTTCTGAATGACAATGAATCAAATAACTGATAGGCATTCTAAATATTCTGTGATATCTATCCATAAGCTCAGGTACTTATTTAGTACTTATTTTGTGATCGACTCAGGCTAATTATACATACATTTAATGTCAATGCATCTATCCATCTAACTCAATCAAGTCCTGTCTTACAGCCCAGGAGCAATCTCAGTGGACCTTAAAGCACATTATAAGTATACTCAGCCTATAGAGCTTTTACTTCTATCCCAGGTCACTTCCAGGCAGAGACACTTGTGAAGAATTACTAACACCGGAAAAACCTTATAAATTTGAATTTGGAATGGTCCAGCCATAGCATTTAATAAACCGGAAAGTTTCAAATTGATGGCATTCATGCTGATACCTTGCGGATTACTAATAAACTGGAGGTAGACATTCTTGGTGTGAATTTCTGAATATGAGGTTTGACACTTAACAGTTCTGCCACTGGTCTCAACTAAGCAAGCCTTTCTGCTTCAATGACCTAATTAAACGTATACAGATTACGTATGTCAGATTACATATACAGATTTCAGCGCTTGAATTAAAAACATCATACAATTTTACATATAACAATGTTAGAGCAGAGGATTAATCTAAATGCATTGCATGCGTTGATGTGAACAGAATTACTCTGCTGATAGTAGTTGTGCTAGAACCTTGCTATCCCACAAAACCTTAAAAAGCAGGCCTAAAGTATGAAATAACAGTACAATGATTGAGTTGAATACGAGAATAGAGTACATAATAAGTTCTTGAATACAAAACAACAGCCTTATAGATACCATCTAAATAACAGACCTTGCTTTGCAATACATGCCCTAACTTAATATTTAATTCTCTAACTACCATTTGGAACACCCAAAACTGCTTTATGAGATGCAGCCCACAAAAGCTTAAATAATTGAATACGAATGTGAATGTGTGAAAGTGATTTCATAATAGTTTGTATATAGCAACCCTTCATATATAGCTGCAAACTGAGGAATGCAATGCAGACTTTAGACTGGCAAAAAGAGACCAATATAACACCTAAGTGATGAAATAGCACCTGGAATTCTGTCAAACAGAATAGTTTACAGCAAGCAAGCTAACCAAATGTTCAAGAGGTTCTGTGAATACACTAAAAGGTTATATAATTTAATTAATAGATTCAAACTATCTGCAATCACCTTTGTTGCAATCTAGATGATTAGAGATCGTTACTGGATAGTCCTTGGAAGGCCTAAAACAGAAAACAAGAAAACAAAAGATTCAATTGAAGAAGTGACTCAACTTAAAAGAAGAAAAGATTCAACTGACTGTTAATATAAAATGTCAAGTCTAAAACCCAATCACTAACCTGTCTTAGAACTTCCAAGAAACTGAAAAAAGTAAATTAAAGTTACCTTGTCAATATCCGATCTAATCAAAGCTGAGAATGTTAACTTGTCCTTGTACTGTTCAATTCTATCCTCACCTTGTCCACAGTTTATTCTAAATGAACTGATCAAAGTGTGCGATGGAGATCTCGTGAACATTGTCAACCTGAGGCTAGTCCCGTATGGACATACTTTTATCCGCGACCCCAACGGAACCGTCATCTGCTACCGGGTCTCATTTTCCATCATCATCTTCCTCTTCAATCGACATCTGTGTCCTTGCTTTTGCCAAGTTAATGACATTGTGCTTGAGAAGATGAAGTTTTCAACTGTTGTAGACGTCATTAATGGTGTTTCGTGTCTACAGAAGAACTATAAGAACAATAGCTTGTTTATTGCTGGCAATTGACAGAAAATAAAAATAAAAATTGGGTTTAATATTTGTAATATACCAGCCCATCTATCAACTACTGTACTTAGTCCTCTTCGTATGATGGAGTGCAATTCAACCGAGTTCATAATGTTTTTGTAGAGAAAAAGAGGGTCAAGAAAATGATGCACTACAGCTCCTCATTTCTTGTTTTTTATGTTATATTGGGGTCATCCACATGGGCATTGGACGCAGTATCCACATGTGTAAAGAAAATTATTTGTAAGACTTTAATTACCCCCTTCTCAGAAAAAAAAAACAGAGAATATTAAAATACAAAATACAAAATTATATATATTATATTAATATTTGATTCAAACTAGGAGTCTACATCAAATTAAACCACAAGATTTCAAAATTATCAAATTACTCCTTAATATTTCCCAATTCAATCAATCTAAACCACTTCACCCAATTGAGTATACTTATTACTAAAGTGTAATTTACTACCTATGTGAAAATGAATTTTGTCTTTCCCAACCACTAACATTGGCATTTTTTTGTATTGAAAAAAAAAAATTCTTGTGCTTAACACTTCTTTTTTTTTTTTCCTTCTCTCACCAAGGCATTTGCCTCTCTTTTCCTGGACTTAAACAACCCCCTTAGTATTTATATAATTGAAATAAAAATACAAGGGCATAGATTCATTTGGGATATGTACAACTTGTTTGGAGTTGACATGGAAATAGATTAGCCAAACAAAGAGATGATGAAAGGAATAAATAATTTTTTTCATGCGAAAGTGCCCTTTTTAGCAGATAACATTTTAATTTATGCTTTATGATGCCACATTAACAATAAACATGGTCAATTTGACAAAGTGGTTTAAATTGATTAAACATGAAAATTTTTAGGAATATTTTGATGAAATTGAAATATTATGGTTTAATTTGATATGCACCCCCAAACCTTGAGGGGTAAATTGTAATTTGCTCATTGTAAAACAAGGAGGTTGGCAAACATGGGACCCGCATCCGACCGATCTAAACCCCATAAGCTCTCCCAACCGCAGTTCCATCCCTGGAAGCATCTCTCAGCCATCGCTGCCTATCATTTCGCATCTCAGGTATGTCCAAATCCAGTTTTTTTTTTTTACTTCATTCCAATTGTACAGGCATTGATCTGTTTGGGGAAATTTTTGATTTTATTTGTTTTCTGTTTTTCTTTTTGATTTAGGTGTTAATAGAATTCGTCTCCTACTCGTACCTAGGAATCCAGAAAGGGGGTTTCCTGTTCCAATCACAGAAAATGGTTTCCCTACTCGTTTAGGATTGGATGTCTATATATTGTCTAGCAACTATAAAAAGAACGCAATATGAGCCTCCTTTTCCTAAATCTTGATTCATAAGCCCGGTTGTAGCTATAATGATTTTGAAACGAAAGACAATGGCCAACATCCCAAATGAGCCAGTATCAAATAAAATGCGCAGAACCCAGGGCACCACGAATGAACTGGATTACGGGGATGATGGAAACTCCCCGGCCGCATACATCGTAGGGCGGCCTCCGTTGCCTGACCTTGCTATCCACCGGATCCTCCAACTCCTCCCTCCCACCATACCTGCCGTTCGTATGAGTTTTTTGTGCAAGCAATGGGTAGGTTCCTGGTCTTCTGACCCCGTCTTGAATTTCGACGAGCGAGTTGAGGCACGACTAGATAACAACAATCCTCAAAAACTTGAGCACACAAAGTTCATGGACTTTGTGGACAGGTGCTTGGAATTCCGCAAGAAGGACGAGCAACCCATTGACAAACTCAGGCTTCACATGACGAGATACTCTGTTGAGGATTCCACTAGAGTAGACAAGTGGCTGGATTTTGCGGATGAGAGAGGCGTCAAAGAGTTAGATGTCAGCCTTCCAAGTTTTCCTTGGAATAACGTCGACCCCAAGTACGATCCTACCTTATATTTTAAGGACACTACTGCATCTCACTACTTCCGGGTGCCGCTTACCTTTCTTAATGCAAGATCTGTAACTAGTTTGAATTTGGAGTATCTGAGAATAGAAGCAGTTCCTAGAGATCACGGTCTTATAATGCTTCCGTCTTTGATAACTTTGTCCCTCAACAATGTGAGTTTCGATCGCTTGAGTCTCTCCTCCCTGATTTTTTCGTGCCCTGTCATTGAGAATTTGTCAATATCGTCATGGTGCGCTGGCCAGGAACTTGAAATATCAAGTGGTAGTCTCAAATCTTTGAACATAATGCACTGCATGTGCACTAAAGTTGTGGCGAAAACTGAGATTCTTGAATCTTTTACATTGGTTTCAGACTTTCAGCTCCTACAGGATGTCTACATTGACTGTAGCCACGTGAAACATATCAATATACGTGCTCAGCACCTGAAAGAACTTTCATTAGCTGGATCCAAAGACAATATGGAGGCTACGATCACCACTCCAAGTCTAAATTATTTTTTCTTTGTTGGTTATTTGAAGCCGATAATTTTTCTGAAAGCTCCTAATTTAGGGCTGGCTAGAATCAGTCTTGAAGATTGGTGCTACAATGCCTCCAATTGTTCAGGGAAATACTTTTCTGATTTACAAGATTTTCTTAGGACGTTTGATTGCTGCAGAAATCTATTTCTCAGGCTCAAAACTTCCGAGGATCTTATCTTTCCAGAAGCTATCAGGAAGGCCTGCTCTTCTCCGATGCCTAGTGTCGAGCAACTTGAGGTCTGTATGAATTATATACCAACAAAAGCCAGAGAATCTGACTTGAGAGATTCTTTGCACTGGATGGCACCTTCTGCAAAGATTCTACTACGGGGGGTTATGGGAAAGCATTTTTAACAAGAAAGCAAGCAGTTGAGGTAATTTGAGGTTGGGATTCATGAACTGCGGTTTCTCACAATAGTTATTGCATTAAGATTTAATTCGTGCTTCAGCCAAACTAGCTTTTGTTGTAATTTTTGTTTTATTAGTAGGAAAAGTGAAGTTATTTTGACTATAGATTGTTTACCTTACTTTATAATTCTACTTGAATTGGGTTTCTGGGACTTGAAGAGGTTTACTGGTAAGGTCCCAGTGTATGTTAAGTTATTTGCGGTGTATGTTAAGTTATTTGCGCTTTCTTTCTTATCCCAAAAAAAAAAAAGGGTAAGAAAAAAGGTATTTACGTTTGGAAGATACAAAGGCCTGACAAATTTTGGTAACAGTACAGTAGAGGCAAGATGCATGTACAATGTGCTACGATAGGTGGAATTAGTGTTAAAACGTGACAAAATTTGGTAACAATATGAGCAACAAAAATGGAGAAAAAAGGGATATATTAATGGGGGAAACATTCTCTTAGCTGATATGAAGGTTCAGACTCTGAATTTCAAAGCATTTTTAGAAACAAGCAGTTTTAGATACCAGGACGTCAGAGTTATTGGCCAAACTCTCCCTCTGTGCAAGCTTCAAATCAACTAATGCATATGAGCGCCCAACTTTTCCAAAGCTAACTTATTCTACAACACAAAGTGAGAAACAAATGATGATCATCAGACCTATTTTAGAGAGAGAGACTCTTTTTTTTTCTTTTTTTTTTTTTAGGAGAGAAAGAGAGAGACTTAATTACAATAAATAACACACTAATATCACCACCAGGTCCACTTCAAAACTAGCTCAAAGAAAATTATCGATGGAACTGAAATTTTCTATAATATAGTATCCAAATTCTACGAGTAAGACATCAAAATTGACCCAAATGCATTACAAGAAGTTAACAATATAGAAGGCCAAAGGAAAACTTAGTCTCCCAACCAAATACTACTCACAAATCAAATTTATTGCAACGATGGCAATATATATACAAGCTGACTATTATAACACAAAGAGCTTAGAATAACACCTTCAGATACTAATGTAGTAGCGGAGGATAAAATTCACTAAACAAGCATTGCTGCAAGAAGTCAAAGGAAAATTTGGCGTGCAGAAACCAGTGGAAATTTTCAATTGAAAAGTGGTACTTCAACAATGATTAACCGTTTACTCCAAGAAGCAGAGGCGAATAAACAATAAATGCAACACCCTAGCCTTAACAATAATCAGATTTGCACAAAAGACTGGGAACATACAATGAAGCAGCTACAAAGACAGGATAGTCCAACATTATACAGACAACTAAAAAAAAGCAAAATAAAACCAAATCATTGGAAAAAGTGCGAGTGAAATGAACAATATACCAAATCATCCGAACTAAAAGAATCCTAGATACTAGTCTAAGCTTAAAGCTTCAATAAATTCTTATATTCAAGACAATAACAGGTGATAATATTATATAAAAGCTACATGCCTTTTGTTTCACCCTTTTGGTTTCACAATATTCAGTGACAAATGCATACGACTAATTTTAATAGAAGAGAAAGATATGCGATCATACATATGACTTAACAGAATAAAAGAATGTGCAGAGAAGCTCTTATACTGCCAAATAGATAAATCCCATATTGAAAAGCTCCAACCGCTTAAAGTTCAGAAATTTCTTCTTATCTTAAATGTATAAAAGCTCTATCTTAATAGATAAGTGAAAAAAAAAAAAAAAAAAATTCATCTCCATGTATAAAAAATGATTATCAGATCTGAACAACTTCGAGTTTCTTCCTGGATTTTGTCAATCACTTGAAGTACAATGAACTTGGTTGGTAGATTAGTCCAACAAGCCCTAAAGTAATCAAACAAGATTAGAGGAAGTCAATCAGGAAGGAAGAGTGCTTAAGTTAAAACTCCTATCGCAAATATCACATCACAGACATGTATTATCAGTTCCCAACAAGTAGAAGATATCAATTTCCAAGGCCAAGTGTTACCTACCAAAAAGAAAGGGGATCAAACAGCACTATTCAAGATAACAAGAAATCCTTTATCAGATTCATAATGGCCTTAAAGTGGAAGAAACTTACCATTAGCCTCTCCTAAAGAATCTTGAGAATCTGCTCCACCTTGTAGGTCCAAAACATTACAGCCATAAGCTTGCCTAGAAAAATTAGAATATCACAACACTAGTAAGTACTACGCACTGGATACAGATCAGCTTCTTATCATAAAAATGGGGTAAAAACATCAAGCAATGAAATCAAAATTTAATGGTTGAAAATTCTAGGAAGATAATAATCAACTAGGCCAACGGCATTTGCCAACCCTGCAAACAATTGTATAGTATGAAGACTACATATAACAATTATGTACAAATTTGTAAAATTGAAACAAAGTTAAAACTTTCAAATTAGTACCTTTTAGGTATAAATCTTAAGAACGGTTACCAGCTCATCATCTGTTATCATCCAATCAGTTTTCTGAATGACAATGAATCAAACAACTCATAGGCATTTTAAAGATTCTGTGATATCTATCCATAAGCTCAGGTACTTATTTTGTGATCTCTAGAGATTTTGTGATCGACTCAGGCTAGTTATACATACATGTAATGTCAATGCATCTATCCATCTAACTCAATCAAGTCCTGTCTTACAGCCCAGGAGCAATCTCAGTGGACCTTAAAGCACATTATAAGTATACTCAGCCTATAACAACAAATAACACACTAATGTCACCACCAGGTCCACATCAAAACTAGCTCAAAGAAAATTATCACATGAACTGAAATTATATACAAATAGTGTCCAAATTCTACGAGTAAGACATCAAAATTGACCCAAATGCATTACAAGAAGTTTAAGATGACTAGTATAACAGAAAGAGCTTAAGATGATTTGATTCAACAATCTTATAACACCTTCAGATACTAATGTAGTAGTGCTGACTTGCTGGATGTTCTTATTTTTCATAAAACACAAAAATATTCAGAAAAGTTTTGTATCTCACCTTAGTACTTGTGTAGATTTCAAACTTTGAAATTCAGAAGGGACTATGACTGATGTTGGTTGGCTTCTGCATATCTTCATATGCCTGGCCAATGATCTGCAGGACCACAATACGTTTATCATAAAGAAACAAGTGGGTGAAGCACAAAAGTGAGACCATTAATCATGGCAATTATCAACGAACAGCAACTCTAGATACCAATCAATCAATAGATATACATCAATAAGGCACCTGGAGTTCAGATATATAACCCTTTGCCTCCTTGCCTTCACTTTTAATAGCCACTATAAGATATGTCCCAGAGCATTCGTGCAGATAAAGCATAGCAATACTAAAGACTCTGGTGAAGAAAACATATCTATTACTGACAGATAAGGCAAATGTTATTTAGATGTTATTACTAGGTAAAAGTTAAAGATATCTATCTGACAAGGAAGATTACAAATAAGATGTTGCAAAATTAAAATAACAGGAGGAGAAAGGAGATAAAGGCTGCTAAGACCTTTTGCTCATTTGTGTTCAAACTGAAGAAGTGACCCAACTTAAAAGAAGAAAAGATTCAACTGATTGTTAATATAAAATGTCAAGCCTAAAACCCAATCACTAACCTGTCTTAAAACTTCCAAGAAACTGAAAGAAAGTAAATTAAAGTTACCTTGTCAATATCCAGATGATCGAATCCTTGCTAGTCAAAGTTCTTTAGGAGCCTTAAAATAGAAAACAAAATCACAGCGATTGAAGAAAGGACCCAGCAAAATTAAGAATGTATTCTCAGTTCTTGAAGCAACCACCCCATGATCTATTTAAGAAATTGATGTTTATGAAGAAAAAGTAACAATGACTCATTACAAATTTCAGGGCAATTTAACTCATCTCAGAAGACATTACAGTCATAAGCTTGCCTTAGAACAACTAGAATAGCACAAAACTAGTAAGTACTACGCACTGGATACAGATCATTCCTATACAAAAAATGTGATGTCTAAAAACATAACATCAAGAACACCATTGCAGAGACCCAACTAGAATAGCACAACACTAGTAAGTACTACGCACTGGATACAGATCATTCCTATACAGAATATGTGATGTCTAAAAACATAACATCAAGAACACCATTGCAGAGACCCAATTCATTCATTATTCCGGTCGACGAAAGAGAAGGCGATTGGCAGCCGCATCCCACGCAAATTCAACAACTTCTCCGACAGTGAGCTGACGCCTCTTAACGAAATTCCGTACCCATCCACGCCCGAGCTCAAAGCACCGATCCTTCGTGAAACTGAGCTGGTGAACTTGCTCAGGAAAATCAGCATCCACCACTTCCACCATCGCACCATCCCTCGTTTGACACATCTGGAAGAAGCTTTGCGGATCATTAGAGGGAGGAATCAAGGCTAAAACGTGGTCCTCCACCTGTTTCTTTTTGAGAACAAGACGGTCAGCGAGGTCGTTCGCCGTGAGTATCTTTCTGATGTTCCATGGGATCGCCGGCGGATTCTCCGGTGGAGGCGGATCGTTGAGCGGAGGCGCGTTCAGGTTCAGATCGACATCGGCAGCCGGCTCGTTTGGAGCGAGAGGAGCGCTGTTGACAGGAGGAGCGGCGGCGGCGTTCAGATCGGCAGCCGGCTCGTTTGGAGCGAGAGGAGCGCCTTTGACAGGAGGATCGGCGGCGGCGTTCAGATCGGCAGCCGGCTCGTTTGGAGCGAGAGGAGCGCCGTTGACAGGAGGATCAGCGGCGGCGTTCAGATCGGCAGGCGGCTCATTGAGATCGAAGCCGGCCGCCGCCGCAGCGGCAACTGCAGCCTCGATCGGCTCTTCCAAGGCGACGGCGGCGAGTAGCGGCTCCTCCAACGCCGGTTCATTGAGGTCGAAGCCCGCGTTGACGGCCGGAGCCGCGGCAACTGCAGCATCGATCGGCTCTTCCAAGGCCACGGCGGCAAGTAGCGGCGCCGCCAAGATGACGTCTGCCGGCTCTTCCAAGGCGACGGCGGCGAGTAGCGGCTCCTCCAAGATGACATCCGCGGGTTCATTGAGGTCGAAGCCCGCGTTGACGGCCGGAGCGGCGGCAACTGCAGCATCGATCGGCTCTTCCAAGGCCACGGCGGCGAGTAGCGGCGCCGCCAAGATGACTTCTGCCGGCTCTTCCAAGGCGACGGCGGCGAGTAGCGGCTCCTCCAAGATGACATCCGCCGGTTCATTGAGGTCGAAGCCCGCTACGTTGACGGCCGGAGCTGCGGCAACTGCAGCATTGTTTGGCGCTTCCAAGGCGACGGCGGCGAGGGGCGGCGCATCCACGTCGACGGCGACGATTGGCGAAGGCGGAGACTCTGGATTGATCACGGGATTCATGGGAAATTTTTTCGTTCCAATTTGGAAATTAGGGTAGTTGATTTGCAAATGTGGGATTGCATTTCCAAATCAATAAATACAGAACGCCGCCGCGAGGCGGAAAGAAGAGCGCGAGACAGCCAAGCGGTTGTTAATTGAAGTATGGGCTGGGCTTCTTCAATGTTTTGAAATTTTGGGCCGGGACACAGAAGTGCACTGATACTTATGAATTCTTAAGACCATCTCCAATGGTTTAGCTCAAAAACTTAAATTTGAACCTACAAAATACAACTATTCTCTTATACGAATTTGAGATTTCCCCCAATAATGAAAGACTCAAATTTAACTCTATACTTTAATTAATTGAGTTTAACATCAATTTTTTATTCAATTATGATTTTTCTTAAGTTAATTTTTATCTAGAATTTCTTAATTTAATTCTATGAATATTTTGATGTAAACAAATTAGGATTTTGAAACATATATTTTTGTCATTTGATTTCAAATAGGGTTAATAAACAAAGTAGATATGTTGGAGCCAACCTTCCCCCCAAAAATTCAAAAAAATGGGACTAGTTCTTCCCTCTTTGTGCATAAAAGTTTGGGGACTCAAATTTGAGGTTGGAGTCAAAAATTGTGTCAAATGTGACCTAAAATTTGACTCAATCTCAAATTTGAGATTGAAAATACATGCAAAATACATGCATTGGGGGAGATATTGTGTCAAATATGGGTTTGAGACATAACCATTGGAGATAGTCTTAAGAGACATTACGTTCTTGAGCACGTTTTAATCAAATCCCGAACATCAAGAATTCTCATGGTTGTAAATGGTCATGGATCTAGTATCTCTCTGATGCCTTGCAAGGACAACAATAGTAGCATAGTCATACATGGATCTAATGTTCCATTCCCAAGCATGTTTCAGTCAATTCGAACACACAGAAGTATCACCATTGTAAATGGTTAAGAATCTATGATCTCTACATGATAAATTACTAGTGAAAACAATAGTAACATAGTCTAACATTTTGGAGAGATTTTCCAAAACTACCGTTTGAAGTTTGAACAAGTTCCAGAATAATCTTATAAAAGTCTGCACTTGAACATTTTGGAGATATTTTCCAAGAGGTTTATTGTGGGACTTCAGAAGGTGCCATTCACTGCAAAGCGTAAACAACTTCTTTCTTACCTTTTTTTTTGGGCAAACTTCATTTTACCCCTCAAATTTTAGGGGTCACCATCAATTTACCCCCCAAGCTTCTACTTTCATCAATTTAAACCACTTAGTTTCCATTTTTTATCAATTTAAACCTCCTAATCAAAATAAATAATAAAATATATTTATTAAAAAAAATATAAATACCAAAAATTTAAAAATTAAATTTAAATTACCACCTCCCTCACCCGCACCACCCTCCGCCGAGTCTCCACCTCCATCTCTCTCCGTCGAGCCATCGACGTTGCCAGAGCCTTGGATACCAAATTCTCAATTGAACGCCCATTCCATCACCCGCGAACAGGTCCGGTTCAGTTTTTTTATTTTCTGTGATTTTTTTTTTGCTTATCTGGGTCGTCAGTTTTGGCTATGATTGTTGTGAAAGTTGGAAACTTTGATCGATTCGGCATTTTTTGCATCTGGGTTTTTGGTTGTAGTGCTTGTGTTGTGTACAACTATGTGAGTTGGTGCATATTTTGTTCAAATTTGGAAACTTTCTTATCTGGTTATGTAGTTTGATTGTTTCGTTGCCAATGAAGTTGTGCAGTACTCAAAAAGTGATATATTTATTTATTTTCGTTGGTTTTGGTTTTAATTCTTGTGTACAACTCCCGAATTGTTGCTTATTTAGTTCAAATTTGAAAGTTCAAGTCCAAGGCTCTGGGAGCGTCAGTGGCTCGGCGGAGAGAGATGGAGGTGGAGACTTGGCGGAGGGTGGTAATTTAAATTTAATTTTTAAAATTTTTGGTATTTATATTTCTTTTAATAAATATATTTTATTATTTATTTTGATTATGAGGTTTAAATTGATAAAAAATGGAAAATAAGTGGTTTAAATTGATGAAAGTAGAAGCTTGTGGGGTAAATTGATGGTGACCCCCAAAACTTGAGGGGTAAAATGAAATTTGCCCTTTTTTTTTTATAAGAAAGCGTAAAGAACTTTACACACTTGGACCTTACCAATAAACCTCTTGAAGTCGCACATTGTTGAGGGACAAAGTTATCAAAGACGGAAGCATTATAAGACCTGATCTCCAGGAACTGCTTCTATTCTTAGATACTCCAAATTCAAACTAGTTATAGATCTTGCATTAAGAAAGGTGAGTGGCACCAGGAAGTAGTGAGATGCAGTAGTGTCCTTAAAATATAAGGTGGGATCGTACTTGGGGTCGATGTTATTCCAAGGAAAACTTGGAAGGCTGACATCTAACTCTTTGACGCCTCTCTCATCCGCAAAATCCCGCCACTTGTCTACTCTAGTGGAATCCTCAACAGAGTATCTCGTCATGTGAAGCCTGAGTGAGTTTGTCAATGGGTTGCTCGTCCTTCTTGCGGAATTCCAAGCACCTGTCCACAAAGTCCATGAACTTTGTGTGCTCAAGCCTTTGAGGATTGTTGCCGTGCCTCAACTCGCTCGTCGAAATTCAGGACGGGGTCGGAAGACCAGGAACCTACCCATTGCTTGCACAAAAAACTCGAAGCAACTCAGATAATTATTTACCTACAAGCAATCTGATGGTTCCCGCCACTCTATATATTGTGGAGGTTTTCGACGGACGTGCAGAAGAATCATCACCTTCAGCAATCACAAATTTGTTGCTTACGTGATATTTTGAGTCTTGTGTGATGTGTTTGTGCAGAAAAAGGATGAGGCTTACTTCAACTCTGGGGTTAAACTTTTCATATGAAACTGATATAACACTCAAGTAAATTTTTATATCTTGACCAGTTAGGTTGCTATTTAAGTAGATTAACACTATTTTTATCATTTTTGTGTGATTTTTGACAATTATTGTATCAAATTCTTATACAAGTATTTTTGTCATCTATGTTCTCTTTTCTCAGTTAAGTGTTTTATGAATTTAAGTTGATTTTATATGTACTTGATCATGCTTGCCAGCTTTCAAAGAAGATGTAAGTTAATGGAAGGATGGATGGTCAAACCAATATGGAAGCAGGTTAGTTGGCCTTGGAAAACTGATTTTCCATTTGCTTTTCCTCAATTGATTGCTGTTAGCACTGATAAGAATGAGAACTAGGCCACGGGTGCACCAAATCATTGATGTTTTTAAAACTTGCTGTTATGCTTTCTCAAATGTTACTTAATTCATGTACAACATGGTCTATAATTAGTAAGTGGTTAGTAAGGATTTTGAGCGTTTTACTCTTTTCTTTGTTTCAGACTGACCCTCGATTTGTTTGGAACAGAAATCTTTTGGACGAACTTATCGAGTACAAGGTTAGATTTTCTTTTACCTATACTAAGGCATGTAATGTACACTTTTGGGGAGTACTTGCTCTCTGTCCAAGAGCCAAAGCTACTTTCTTTATTCAATATTGTATGTATCTCTTTAAGAGGAAAGAATTCCAAAACTATCAGTTCTTCAAAGTGTCACAAGATTGTTTTCCTAATGAACATTAATGTTTTCATGGCAGCTCGATGGGTTCATTATTCCTCTACTACAAGGAAAGATCCTGAACCTACTGATTCCTTATGTCTATTGCTCAACTCCTCGCTTGTGCAGACTTTTATAAGATTATTCTGGAACTTGTTCAAACTTCAAACGGTAGTTTTGGAAAATCTCTCCAAAATGTTAGACTATGTTACTATTGTTTTCACTAGTAATTTATCATGTAGAGATCATAGATTCTTAACCATTTACAATGGTGATACTTCTGTGTGTTCGAATTGACTGAAACATGCTTGGGAATGGAACATTAGATCCATGTATGACTATGCTACTATTGTTGTCCTTGCAAGGCATCAGAGAGATACTAGATCCATGACCATTTACAACCATGAGAATTCTTGATGTTCGGGATTTGATTAAAACGTGCTCAAGAACGTAATGTCTCTTAAGACTATCTCCAATGGTTATGTCTCAAACCCATATTTGACACAATATCTCCCCCAATGCATGTATTTTGCATGTATTTTCAATCTCAAATTTGAGATTGAGTCAAATTTTAGGTCACATTTGACACAATTTTTGACTCCAACCTCAAATTTGGGTCCCCAAACTTTTATGCACAAAGAGGGAAGAACTAGTCCCATTTTTTTGAATTTTTGGGGGGAAGGTTGGCTCCAACATATCTACTTTGTTTATTAACCCTATTTGAAATCAAATGACAAAAATATATGTTTCAAAATCCTAATTTGTTTACATCAAAATATTCATAGAATTAAATTAAGAAATTCTAGATAAAAATTAACTTAAGAAAAATCATAATTGAATAAAAAATTGATGTTAAACTCAATTAATTAAAGTATAGAGTTAAATTTGAGTCTTTCATTATTGGGGGAAATCTCAAATTCGGATAAGAGAATAGTTGTATTTTGTAGGTTTAAATTTAAGTTTTTGAAGCCAAACCATTGGAGATGGTCTTAAGAATTCATAAGTATCAGTGCACTTCTGTGTCCCGGCCCAAAATTTCAAAACATTGAAGAAGCCCAGCCCATACTTCAATTAACAACCGCTTGGCTGTCTCGCGCTCTTCTTTCCGCCTCGCGGCGGCGTTCTGTATTTATTGATTTGGAAATGCAATCCCACATTTGCAAATCAACTACCCTAATTTCCAAATTGGAACGAAAAAATTTCCCATGAATCCCGTGATCAATCCAGAGTCTCCGCCTTCGCCAATCGTCGCCGTCGACGTGGATGCGCCGCCCCTCGCCGCCGTCGCCTTGGAAGCGCCAAACAATGCTGCAGTTGCCGCAGCTCCGGCCGTCAACGTAGCGGGCTTCGACCTCAATGAACCGGCGGATGTCATCTTGGAGGAGCCGCTACTCGCCGCCGTCGCCTTGGAAGAGCCGGCAGAAGTCATCTTGGCGGCGCCGCTACTCGCCGCCGTGGCCTTGGAAGAGCCGATCGATGCTGCAGTTGCCGCCGCTCCGGCCGTCAACGCGGGCTTCGACCTCAATGAACCCGCGGATGTCATCTTGGAGGAGCCGCTACTCGCCGCCGTCGCCTTGGAAGAGCCGGCAGACGTCATCTTGGCGGCGCCGCTACTTGCCGCCGTGGCCTTGGAAGAGCCGATCGATGCTGCAGTTGCCGCGGCTCCGGCCGTCAACGCGGGCTTCGACCTCAATGAACCGGCGTTGGAGGAGCCGCTACTCGCCGCCGTCGCCTTGGAAGAGCCGATCGAGGCTGCAGTTGCCGCTGCGGCGGCGGCCGGCTTCGATCTCAATGAGCCGCCTGCCGATCTGAACGCCGCCGCTGATCCTCCTGTCAACGGCGCTCCTCTCGCTCCAAACGAGCCGGCTGCCGATCTGAACGCCGCCGCCGATCCTCCTGTCAAAGGCGCTCCTCTCGCTCCAAACGAGCCGGCTGCCGATCTGAACGCCGCCGCCGCTCCTCCTGTCAACAGCGCTCCTCTCGCTCCAAACGAGCCGGCTGCCGATGTCGATCTGAACCTGAACGCGCCTCCGCTCAACGATCCGCCTCCACCGGAGAATCCGCCGGCGATCCCATGGAACATCAGAAAGATACTCACGGCGAACGACCTCGCTGACCGTCTTGTTCTCAAAAAGAAACAGGTGGAGGACCACGTTTTAGCCTTGATTCCTCCCTCTAATGATCCGCAAAGCTTCTTCCAGATGTGTCAAACGAGGGATGGTGCGATGGTGGAAGTGGTGGATGCTGATTTTCCTGAGCAAGTTCACCAGCTCAGTTTCACGAAGGATCGGTGCTTTGAGCTCGGGCGTGGATGGGTACGGAATTTCGTTAAGAGGCGTCAGCTCACTGTCGGAGAAGTTGTTGAATTTGCGTGGGATGCGGCTGCCAATCGCCTTCTCTTTCGTCGACCGGAATAATGAATGAATTGGGTCTCTGCAATGGTGTTCTTGATGTTATGTTTTTAGACATCACATATTCTGTATAGGAATGATCTGTATCCAGTGCGTAGTACTTACTAGTGTTGTGCTATTCTAGTTGGGTCTCTGCAATGGTGTTCTTGATGTTATGTTTTTAGACATCACATTTTTTGTATAGGAATGATCTGTATCCAGTGCGTAGTACTTACTAGTTTTGTGCTATTCTAGTTGTTCTAAGGCAAGCTTATGACTGTAATGTCTTCTGAGATGAGTTAAATTGCCCTGAAATTTGTAATGAGTCATTGTTACTTTTTCTTCATAAACATCAATTTCTTAAATAGATCATGGGGTGGTTGCTTCAAGAACTGAGAATACATTCTTAATTTTGCTGGGTCCTTTCTTCAATCGCTGTGATTTTGTTTTCTATTTTAAGGCTCCTAAAGAACTTTGACTAGCAAGGATTCGATCATCTGGATATTGACAAGGTAACTTTAATTTACTTTCTTTCAGTTTCTTGGAAGTTTTAAGACAGGTTAGTGATTGGGTTTTAGGCTTGACATTTTATATTAACAATCAGTTGAATCTTTTCTTCTTTTAAGTTGGGTCACTTCTTCAGTTTGAACACAAATGAGCAAAAGGTCTTAGCAGCCTTTATCTCCTTTCTCCTCCTGTTATTTTAATTTTGCAACATCTTATTTGTAATCTTCCTTGTCAGATAGATATCTTTAACTTTTACCTAGTAATAACATCTAAATAACATTTGCCTTATCTGTCAGTAATAGATATGTTTTCTTCACCAGAGTCTTTAGTATTGCTATGCTTTATCTGCACGAATGCTCTGGGACATATCTTATAGTGGCTATTAAAAGTGAAGGCAAGGAGGCAAAGGGTTATATATCTGAACTCCAGGTGCCTTATTGATGTATATCTATTGATTGATTGGTATCTAGAGTTGCTGTTCGTTGATAATTGCCATGATTAATGGTCTCACTTTTGTGCTTCACCCACTTGTTTCTTTATGATAAACGTATTGTGGTCCTGCAGATCATTGGCCAGGCATATGAAGATATGCAGAAGCCAACCAACATCAGTCATAGTCCCTTCTGAATTTCAAAGTTTGAAATCTACACAAGTACTAAGGTGAGATACAAAACTTTTCTGAATATTTTTGTGTTTTATGAAAAATAAGAACATCCAGCAAGTCAGCACTACTACATTAGTATCTGAAGGTGTTATAAGATTGTTGAATCAAATCATCTTAAGCTCTTTCTGTTATACTAGTCATCTTAAACTTCTTGTAATGCATTTGGGTCAATTTTGATGTCTTACTCGTAGAATTTGGACACTATTTGTATATAATTTCAGTTCATGTGATAATTTTCTTTGAGCTAGTTTTGATGTGGACCTGGTGGTGACATTAGTGTGTTATTTGTTGTTATAGGCTGAGTATACTTATAATGTGCTTTAAGGTCCACTGAGATTGCTCCTGGGCTGTAAGACAGGACTTGATTGAGTTAGATGGATAGATGCATTGACATTACATGTATGTATAACTAGCCTGAGTCGATCACAAAATCTCTAGAGATCACAAAATAAGTACCTGAGCTTATGGATAGATATCACAGAATCTTTAAAATGCCTATGAGTTGTTTGATTCATTGTCATTCAGAAAACTGATTGGATGATAACAGATGATGAGCTGGTAACCGTTCTTAAGATTTATACCTAAAAGGTACTAATTTGAAAGTTTTAACTTTGTTTCAATTTTACAAATTTGTACATAATTGTTATATGTAGTCTTCATACTATACAATTGTTTGCAGGGTTGGCAAATGCCGTTGGCCTAGTTGATTATTATCTTCCTAGAATTTTCAACCATTAAATTTTGATTTCATTGCTTGATGTTTTTACCCCATTTTTATGATAAGAAGCTGATCTGTATCCAGTGCGTAGTACTTACTAGTGTTGTGATATTCTAATTTTTCTAGGCAAGCTTATGGCTGTAATGTTTTGGACCTACAAGGTGGAGCAGATTCTCAAGATTCTTTAGGAGAGGCTAATGGTAAGTTTCTTCCACTTTAAGGCCATTATGAATCTGATAAAGGATTTCTTGTTATCTTGAATAGTGCTGTTTGATCCCCTTTCTTTTTGGTAGGTAACACTTGGCCTTGGAAATTGATATCTTCTACTTGTTGGGAACTGATAATACATGTCTGTGATGTGATATTTGCGATAGGAGTTTTAACTTAAGCACTCTTCCTTCCTGATTGACTTCCTCTAATCTTGTTTGATTACTTTAGGGCTTGTTGGACTAATCTACCAACCAAGTTCATTGTACTTCAAGTGATTGACAAAATCCAGGAAGAAACTCGAAGTTGTTCAGATCTGATAATCATTTTTTATACATGGAGATGAATTTTTTTTTTTTTTTTTTTTTCACTTATCTATTAAGATAGAGCTTTTATACATTTAAGATAAGAAGAAATTTCTGAACTTTAAGCGGTTGGAGCTTTTCAATATGGGATTTATCTATTTGGCAGTATAAGAGCTTCTCTGCACATTCTTTTATTCTGTTAAGTCATATGTATGATCGCATATCTTTCTCTTCTATTAAAATTAGTCGTATGCATTTGTCACTGAATATTGTGAAACCAAAAGGGTGAAACAAAAGGCATGTAGCTTTTATATAATATTATCACCTGTTATTGTCTTGAATATAAGAATTTATTGAAGCTTTAAGCTTAGACTAGTATCTAGGATTCTTTTAGTTCGGATGATTTGGTATATTGTTCATTTCACTCGCACTTTTTCCAATGATTTGGTTTTATTTTGCTTTTTTTTAGTTGTCTGTATAATGTTGGACTATCCTGTCTTTGTAGCTGCTTCATTGTATGTTCCCAGTCTTTTGTGCAAATCTGATTATTGTTAAGGCTAGGGTGTTGCATTTATTGTTTATTCGCCTCTGCTTCTTGGAGTAAACGGTTAATCATTGTTGAAGTACCACTTTTCAATTGAAAATTTCCACTGGTTTCTGCACGCCAAATTTTCCTTTGACTTCTTGCAGCAATGCTTGTTTAGTGAATTTTATCCTCCGCTACTACATTAGTATCTGAAGGTGTTATTCTAAGCTCTTTGTGTTATAATAGTCAGCTTGTATATATATTGCCATCGTTGCAATAAATTTGATTTGTGAGTAGTATTTGGTTGGGAGACTAAGTTTTCCTTTGGCCTTCTATATTGTTAACTTCTTGTAATGCATTTGGGTCAATTTTGATGTCTTACTCGTAGAATTTGGATACTATATTATAGAAAATTTCAGTTCCATCGATAATTTTCTTTGAGCTAGTTTTGAAGTGGACCTGGTGGTGATATTAGTGTGTTATTTATTGTAATTAAGTCTCTCTCTTTCTCTCCTAAAAAAAAAAAAAAGAAAAAAAAAGAGTCTCTCTCTTAAAATAGGTCTGATGATCATCATTTGTTTCTCACTTTGTGTTGTAGAATAAGTTAGCTTTGGAAAAGTTGGGCGCTCATATGCATTAGTTGATTTGAAGCTTGCACAGAGGGAGAGTTTGGCCAATAACTCTGACGTCCTGGTATCTAAAACTGCTTGTTTCTAAAAATGCTTTGAAATTCAGAGTCTGAACCTTCATATCAGCTAAGAGAATGTTTCCCCCATTAATATATCCCTTTTTTCTCCATTTTTGTTGCTCATATTGTTACCAAATTTTGTCACGTTTTAACACTAATTCCACCTATCGTAGCACATTGTACATGCATCTTGCCTCTACTGTACTGTTACCAAAATTTGTCAGGCCTTTGTATCTTCCAAACGTAAATACCTTTTTTCTTACCCTTTTTTTTTTTTGGGATAAGAAAGAAAGCGCAAATAACTTAACATACACCGCAAATAACTTAACATACACTGGGACCTTACCAGTAAACCTCTTCAAGTCCCAGAAACCCAATTCAAGTAGAATTATAAAGTAAGGTAAACAATCTATAGTCAAAATAACTTCACTTTTCCTACTAATAAAACAAAAATTACAACAAAAGCTAGTTTGGCTGAAGCACGAATTAAATCTTAATGCAATAACTATTGTGAGAAACCGCAGTTCATGAATCCCAACCTCAAATTACCTCAACTGCTTGCTTTCTTGTTAAAAATGCTTTCCCATAACCCCCCGTAGTAGAATCTTTGCAGAAGGTGCCATCCAGTGCAAAGAATCTCTCAAGTCAGATTCTCTGGCTTTTGTTGGTATATAATTCATACAGACCTCAAGTTGCTCGACACTAGGCATCGGAGAAGAGCAGGCCTTCCTGATAGCTTCTGGAAAGATAAGATCCTCGGAAGTTTTGAGCCTGAGAAATAGATTTCTGCAGCAATCAAACGTCCTAAGAAAATCTTGTAAATCAGAAAAGTATTTCCCTGAACAATTGGAGGCATTGTAGCACCAATCTTCAAGACTGATTCTAGCCAGCCCTAAATTAGGAGCTTTCAGAAAAATTATCGGCTTCAAATAACCAACAAAGAAAAAATAATTTAGACTTGGAGTGGTGATCGTAGCCTCCATATTGTCTTTGGATCCAGCTAATGAAAGTTCTTTCAGGTGCTGAGCACGTATATTGATATGTTTCACGTGGCTACAGTCAATGTAGACATCCTGTAGGAGCTGAAAGTCTGAAACCAATGTAAAAGATTCAAGAATCTCAGTTTTCGCCACAACTTTAGTGCACATGCAGTGCATTATGTTCAAAGATTTGAGACTACCACTTGATATTTCAAGTTCCTGGCCAGCGCACCATGACGATATTGACAAATTCTCAATGACAGGGCACGAAAAAATCAGGGAGGAGAGACTCAAGCGATCGAAACTCACATTGTTGAGGGACAAAGTTATCAAAGACGGAAGCATTATAAGACCGTGATCTCTAGGAACTGCTTCTATTCTCAGATACTCCAAATTCAAACTAGTTACAGATCTTGCATTAAGAAAGGTAAGCGGCACCCGGAAGTAGTGAGATGCAGTAGTGTCCTTAAAATATAAGGTAGGATCGTACTTGGGGTCGACGTTATTCCAAGGAAAACTTGGAAGGCTGACATCTAACTCTTTGACGCCTCTCTCATCCGCAAAATCCAGCCACTTGTCTACTCTAGTGGAATCCTCAACAGAGTATCTCGTCATGTGAAGCCTGAGTTTGTCAATGGGTTGCTCGTCCTTCTTGCGGAATTCCAAGCACCTGTCCACAAAGTCCATGAACTTTGTGTGCTCAAGTTTTTGAGGATTGTTGTTATCTAGTCGTGCCTCAACTCGCTCGTCGAAATTCAAGACGGGGTCAGAAGACCAGGAACCTACCCATTGCTTGCACAAAAAACTCATACGAACGGCAGGTATGGTGGGAGGGAGGAGTTGGAGGATCCGGTGGATAGCAAGGTCAGGCAACGGAGGCCGCCCTACGATGTATGCGGCCGGGGAGTTTCCATCATCCCCGTAATCCAGTTCATTCGTGGTGCCCTGGGTTCTGCGCATTTTATTTGATACTGGCTCATTTGGGATGTTGGCCATTGTCTTTCGTTTCAAAATCATTATAGCTACAACCGGGCTTATGAATCAAGATTTAGGAAAAGGAGGCTCATATTGCGTTCTTTTTATAGTTGCTAGACAATATATAGACATCCAATCCTAAACGAGTAGGGAAACCATTTTCTGTGATTGGAACAGGAAACCCCCTTTCTGGATTCCTAGGTACGAGTAGGAGACGAATTCTATTAACACCTAAATCAAAAAGAAAAACAGAAAACAAATAAAATCAAAAATTTCCCCAAACAGATCAATGCCTGTACAATTGGAATGAAGTAAAAAAAAAAAAACTGGATTTGGACATACCTGAGATGCGAAATGATAGGCAGCGATGGCTGAGAGATGCTTCCAGGGATGGAACTGCGGTTGGGAGAGCTTATGGGGTTTAGATCGGTCGGATGCGGGTCCCATGTTTGCCAACCTCCTTGTTTTACAATGAGCAAATTACAATTTACCCCTCAAGGTTTGGGGGTGCATATCAAATTAAACCATAATATTTCAATTTCATCAAAATATTCCTAAAAATTTTCATGTTTAATCAATTTAAACCACTTTGTCAAATTGACCATGTTTATTGTTAATGTGGCATCATAAAGCATAAATTAAAATGTTATCTGCTAAAAAGGGCACTTTCGCATGAAAAAAATTATTTATTCCTTTCATCATCTCTTTGTTTGGCTAATCTATTTCCATGTCAACTCCAAACAAGTTGTACATATCCCAAATGAATCTATGCCCTTGTATTTTTATTTCAATTATATAAATACTAAGGGGGTTGTTTAAGTCCAGGAAAAGAGAGGCAAATGCCTTGGTGAGAGAAGGAAAAAAAAAAAAGAAGTGTTAAGCACAAGAATTTTTTTTTTTCAATACAAAAAAATGCC
Source organism: Spiraea crenata (assembly GCA_033992175.1). Lineage (NCBI taxonomy): Eukaryota > Viridiplantae > Streptophyta > Magnoliopsida > Rosales > Rosaceae > Spiraea > Spiraea crenata. The sequence goes on along the minus strand of JAVBHV010000041.1, from coordinate 5,174,906 downwards.
AATGTTAGTGGTTGGGAAAGACAAAATTCATTTTCACATAGGTAGTAAATTACACTTTAGTAATAAGTATACTCAATTGGGTGAAGTGGTTTAGATTGATTGAATTGGGAAATATTAAGGAGTAATTTGGTGATTTTGAAATCTTGTGGTTTAATTTAGACTTGGAGTGGTGATCGTAGCCTCCATATTGTCTTTGGATCCAGCTAATGTAAGTTCTTTCAGGTGCTGAGCACGTATATTGATATGTTTCAAGTGGCTACAGTCGTTAATGTAGACATCCTGTAGGAGCTGAAAGTCTGAAACCAATGTAAAAGATTCAAGATTCTCAGGTTCCGCCACAACTTCAGTGCACATGCAGTGCATTATGTCCAATGATTTGAGACTAGCACTTATATTTCAAGTTCCTGGCCATCGCACCATGACGATATTGACAAATTCTCAATGAGGAAGAATCGAGTTTCTTCAAATTTTGTCACATTTTAACACTAATTCCAGCTATCGTAGCACATTTTACATGCATCTTGCCCCTGCTGTTACCAAAATTTGTCATGCCTTTGTATCTTAAAAACGTAAATACCTTTTTTATTTCCTATTTTTTTTGGGATAAGAAAGAAAGCGCAAATAACTTAACGTACACTTGGACCTTACCAGTAAACCTCTTCAAGTCCCAGAAACCCAATTCAAGTAGAATTATAAAGTAAGGTAATTAATCTATATTCAAAATAACTTTACTTTTCCTACTAATAAAACAAAAATTACAACAAAAGCTAGTTTGGCTGAAGCATGAATTAAATCTTAATGCAATAACCATTGTGAAAAACTGCAGTTCATGAATCCCAACCTCAAATTACCTCAACTGCTTGCGTTCCTGTTAAAAGTCCTTTCCCATTACCGGTAGTAGAATCTCTGCAGCAGGTGCCATCCAGTGCAAAGAATCTCGTAAGTCAGAATCTCTGCCTTTTGTTGGTACATAATTCATAGCAACCTCAAGTTGCTCAACACTAGGCAACGGAGAAGAGCAGGCCTTCCTGATAGCTTCTGGAAAGATAAGATCCTCGGAAGTTTTGAGCCTGAGAACTAGATTTCTGCAGCAGTCAAAGATCCTAAGAAAATCTTGTAAATCAGAAAAGTATTTCCCTGAGCAATTGGATGCATTGTAGCACCATTCTGCAAGACTGATTCTAGCTACTCGTAATTTAGGAGCTTTCAGAAAAATAATCGGCTTCAAATAACCAACAAAGAAAAAATAAGAGTTTTTATCACAAATAATACCTGATCTTGCCGGCCCTGAGGGCATCTGGATGAGACGGTCGTCTCGGGGCCCCCGGTTCAAAAAGGCCCCCAAAAAAAAATTTATATATGTTATATATATATAAATAGTTGTAAGTCCTACTATTTACGTCTGAAATATTCTGGTGTAGTGGTAAGTTGTTTTGTGTGGCACTTTCATGACCCAAGTTCAATTCTTTTTGGAGCCACTTTTCTAGTTTTTTTTTTGTTTTTTCAAACTTTCTATTTTCATGGCCTTTTTTCTTTCCTTTTTCACTAAGATACTCCTTTTCCCAAATTTAGTAGGTTTCCTTTTACTAAGTTGAATAGACTATGTGGATTTAATTAGTACATTTGCATCTAAAAACGCAAGGCGAACAAGATTTATGTAACTTTTTTTTCTTTCTATGGTATGAATTTTTGTAAGCCAGAGTAGCAAATAATTTATTCTATGGTAACATACAATGAATGAAGAGTTGAAAATATTTTATGCCCTATTTTGAGAGTCCGTCTTGGGCTTCCGGATTCTCAAGGCCGGAGTCATTAACCTTTTTTTGTGTCACATTTGATCATTAACGTTAGTTGTCTCTATCACATCAGCTCATTTCGTTAAAAATTGTTAAGTTTCTGTTAAAATTGGTCACGTGGGCTCATGTGCTCCATATTTTAACTGGGGCGTTGCCCCATTGCCGACTCCCCTCATGTGCAGTGATCCGTCCATGGCGGCGTTTGGCGGTGAGAGGTGAGCTTAGAGAACTTGGTGCCCAGAAAAACCCATATGAAGTCATCAATCGAAATTCGGGATGATGTCCTCGGCGGAGAACTTGGTGCCCTTGTCCTCGTCAGCGGCGGTGGCCCTTGGCCTTGCGTTCGAGGAGGAACTTGCGGCCCTTGTCGAGCCGGAGCTTGTGCGGAGGTCGGCGGGGAGCGGCGAGCACATCAGCATGCGGCGGATGCTCGACGAAGCGGTGAAGATGACGGGCTTGTTCTGGTGTTGATTTTCTAGATCTGTAGTAGTTCATGCTTTAGATTGATGATGTTTGTTCTTGTTTTGAATCAGGTATGCCGGCTGCTCCAATCGAATTGAATCTGAAGATTCCTCTACTGGTTTTGTATTTGAGCATTAACCGACGACGTTTTGAATTAAGATCTGATCCATCCGAAGGTCGAAGATAGATGTTCGACATGTGTAATCATGTTCGGTTTACATAATTGTAATTTGATCTGATGGAGGCTGAGGTTAGCTGGGGATGGGGGTTGAATTTGGATGTATGAGAAAGATGTTGGGACGAAAGGCGAGGGCCTGGACCGAAATTTACAGGTTTGGTTTTCTTTTTTGATTTATCCTTTGTTTGGTTGCTGAGAAATTGGGAATTGTAAGGAAAAAGTGGAGAGAATTGTTTCAATTTCATGTTGGGTTGGCTGCATATTGTTGGTGTATCAGGAGTAACTTCACTTTGTTTATCAGTTGAATTGGTTAAGAATTTCAATTTCATTACTTCTGCAAGTACCTTCTGTTCGGTTGCTGAGGGCAAGTTGAGAAAAAATCAAAACTTTGGAGGCTTTTCTGTTGTTTGAGACATGGGAATAATAGCTTAGTTAAACATTTGCACCAAGTTTTCCTCCGAGGACATCATGACGAATTTCGATTGATGACTTCATATGGATTTTTCTAGGCACCAAGGTCTCTAAGCTCACTTCTCACCGCCAAACGCCGCCATGGATGGATCACTGCACATGAGCGCAGTCGGCAATGGGGCAACGCCCCAATTAAAAAATGGAGCACATGAGCGCACGTGACCAATTTTAACAGAAACTTAACAACTTTTAACGGAAGGACCAGATGTGATAGAGACAATCAACGTTAATGATCAAATGTAACACAAAAAAAGGTTAATAACTATTTGTGATAAAAGTGGCAAGATCATGTATCATTTGTGATAAAAACCCAAAAAATAATGTAGATTTGGAGTAGTGATCGTAGCCTCCATATTATCTTTGGATCCAGCTAATGTAAGGTCTTTCAGGTGCTGAGCACGTATATTGATATGTTTCAAGTGGCTACAATCGTTAATGTAGACATTCTGTAGGAGCTGAAAGTCTGAAAACAATGTAAAAGATTCAAGATTCTCAGTTTCTGCCACAACTTCAGTGCACATGCAGTGCATTATGTTCAATGATTTGAGACTTGCACTTGATATTTCAAGTTCCTGGCCATCGCACCATGACAATATTGACAGGGCACGAAAAAATCAGGGAGGAGAGACTCCAGCGATCGAAACGCACATTGTTGAGGGACAAAGTTATCAAAGACAGAAGCATTATAAGACCGTGATCTCCAGGAACTGCTTCTATTCTCAGATACTCCAAATTCAAACTAGTTATAGATCTTGCATTAAGAAAGGTGAGTGGCACCAGGAAGTGTTGGAAATTTGATATTGTTTTAATATTAAATTTCTATAATGAATGGAAATTAGTTTTCTAATTGTCTATTGGATGTCTATTGGGTTAATAACTTCTTGTTGAGACCGGCCCACTATTGAAGCAATGGGCGGAAGTACAAAAAGAAGAATATATGTGTTTGCATTCCTTCAGGAAGCTTCACGGCTTCACGGGAGGAAAGATTGCGACCGTTCGTATTGGGCGCAACTCACCCACTTCTACTCGTCAGACAATCTATGGACAAGAGAATCGCGTCTTCTCAATTTGAAGAGTTGCATTGGTTGCCTCTTCAAGATGGTACGTGATCATTCACAAAAGGCTCAACTACATCTATAAATTAAGGATTTCTTCCTGCGTATTTTTGATCTGAAAATTCTGAGTTTTCTATTATTCATAAGCATTCATACATTAGAGAGGATTTATTCATTCATTTGTGAGAGAGTTCATACATAAATTGGTTCAAAGGAGCCTTGAGAATTGGAGTGCTTCATTCACAAGGAGGGAGTCGTTGTATCCTGGGAGACGAACGCTAGCAAACCATAAGCACCGTAGTGGGGCGTAATTCGTCTTAAGGTCAGAGCGTCGAACGCTTGCCTCGACTCAATTTGAGGTTTTTCTAATCCTATCTTGATGTATTTGCATGATTTGTTTTAGTTTGTTTACCATAGTTTATAGCAATATAGCATACTATTTTCTAACAATCTTAAGACGAATTATTGTGTTATATTGCGTTACACCGAAAGTTTGAATCTGGTTTGTGATTGTATTTCGTAGTGGCTTTGTGATCTTGTTTCAACTTTTGCTCAGTTCTGCATTTTATATGTTGTTTGTTTTGGGCAATTAGTTGATTCGGTTCTGTCCTATATTTGTTTACTGCAAGTTACAGTTTATTGTTTCTATTAAATTGCTAAGTTATCTAATATACCAATTGGCAGTTAGTTATAGTTTCCATATCAGATTTGCGAGCATCAGTTTATATCTTTTGTTCCGCTGAACGTGATAGTTGTTTGCTGTGATATTAGTGTTGTTACTTAGTTCATTGATATTGAGATTATATATTTCATTTCTTAAGGAAAAATGTCGACTGAGAAATCAAGCTCTTCTGTCAATCCAAGTGCTCCTGCTGTGTTTTCCTCCTCTAGTCATGGTCATGTGGAGAAGCCTGAAAAGTTTAATGGGGTGGATTTTAAGAGATGGCAGCAAAAGATGTTATTCTATCTCACCACTCTCAATTTGGCAAAGCTTCTAACAGAAGATGCTCCAACACCTGGAACTACTACAGAAACAGTTGCTGCTGCAGATGCATGGAATCATTCTGATTTCCTATGCAAGAACTATATCCTGAATGGATTGGATAATGCATTATACAATGTGTACAGTCCAATAAAGACAGCCAAGGCCTTATGGGAGTCACTTGAAAAGAAATATCGAACCGAAGATGCTGGAATGAAGAAATTCATTGTCGGTCGGTTTCTTGACTTCAAGATGGTGGACTCCAAGACTGTCATGAGCCAAGTCCAAGAGCTCCAACTTATCATACATGAAATTCATGCAGAAAAGATGGAACTCAGTGAGTCTTTCCAAGTGGCTACGGTTATTGAAAAATTGCCACCCTCTTGGAAGGATTTCAAGAACTACCTGAAGCATAAGCGTAAGGAGATGGGACTTGAAGATTTAGTTGTGAGGCTAAGGATTGAAGAGGACAATCGCCGTGCCGACAAGAAGTCTGGAACCATGATGGAGGCTAAGGCCAACTTAGTGGAAGGTGGGCATAAGAGCAATAAGAAGAGGAAACACAATGGAGGAGGATCAGGCCAAAACAACTCCAAGAAAGCAAAGGAGTTCAAGGGAAAGTGCTACAATTGTAACAAGATTGGTCATTTAGCAAAGGATTGCCGTAGTGGAAAGAAGAAGGGCAAATCTGAGGCACACATGGCGGAAGAAGACAAGCTCTCTGTTGATTTGGCAGAACTTAATTTGGCTGCAGTTGTGTCTGAAGTCAATATGGTCAGTAACGCCAAAGAATGGTGGGTGGACACAGGGGCCACACGCCATATATGCTCTTATAAGAGGATGTTTACTACATATGAAGCACTTAATCATGAAGAGCATATGTTCATGGGAAACTCTTCTACTTCCAAGATTGAAGGCCAAGGAAAAGTGATCTTAAAGATGACATCTGGCAAGGAAGTAACTCTCAACAATGTGCTTCATGTCCCGGACATCCGCAAGAATCTTGTTTCTGGCTCGTTGCTGATTAAGAATGGGTTCAAATTAGTCTTTGTATCTGATAGTTTTGTACTTACTAAGAATGGAATGTATGTGGGAAAAGGTTACCTTAGTGGTGACATGTTCAAGATGAATGTGATGACAGTTGTACCAAAGATTAATAATAATAAAGTGAGTTCTGCTTATATGCTTGAGTCATCAGATTTATGGCATGGAAGGTTAGGCCATGTTAATTACGATAAGTTGCGCAAGTTGATTAACATGGATCTAATACCTAAGTTTCACGTTGAAGTAAATAACAAGTGTGAAACTTGTGTTGAAGCAAAACTAACTAAGTCATCATTTCATTCTGTAGAAAGAAGTACAAAGCCTCTAGAACTAATTCACACTGATATCTGTGATTTAAAGTTCATACAAACTAGAGGTGGGAAAAAGTATTTTATTACTTTTATTGATGATGCTACAAGATATTGTCAAGTTTATTTGCTAAGAAGCAAAGATGAGGCATTGGAATCATTCAAGAATTACAAAACTCAAGTTGAGAATCAACTTAGTGGAAAGATTAAAGTATTGAGAAGTGATAGGGGTGGTGAATATGAAGCACCATTCGGTGAGTTTTGTTCCCAACAAGGAATTATTCACCAAACTACCGCCCCATATTCTCCTCAACAAAACGGTATCGCCGAGCGCAAGAACCGTACATTGAAAGAGATGATGAATGCTTTACTTATAAGTTCTGGTGCACCCCAGAACTTGTGGGGGGAAGCATTGCTTTCTGCTAATTATATTCTTAACAAGTTGCCTCACAAGAAGTTAGACAAAACACCCTATGAATTATGGAAAGGCCATAAGCCTTCGTATAAATATATGAAAGTGTGGGGGTGTCTAGCTAAGGTAATGGTCCCGACCCCTAAGAAGGTTAAAATAGGACCTAAAACTGTTGACTGTATCTTTATTGGTTATGCTAATAACAGTAGCGCATATCGTTTCCTTGTACACAAGTCTGATATCTCAGACATACATGCGAATACGATTATCGAATCTCGAAATGCATCTTTCTTCGAAAATATATTTCCGTATAAAGATGCACATGAGAGAAGTTCACTTAAAAGGACTTATGATACTGTTAATGATGATAACCATGGAAGTCATCAAGATGGAAATGAACAAAGCTATAAACAAAAGGAACATGAACCTAGACGAAGCAAGAGAGCAAAGGCAACCAAATCATTTGGTCCTGATTTTCTAACTAATTATATGTTAGAAAGTGAGCCTCAAACTTATAAAGAAGCTATGTCATCTCCTGAAGCTCCATTATGGGAAGAAGCCATTAATGCCGAAATAGAATCCATCATGCAAAACCATACTTGGGAATTGGTGGATCTTCCTCCTGGAAGTAAACCATTAGGTTATAAATGGATTTTTAAGAGGAAGATGAAGGCTGATGGATCTATAGACAAGTATAAAGCAAGACTTGTCGTTAAAGGTTACAAGCAAAAGGAAGGCTTGGATTACTTCGACACTTATTCACCAGTTACAAGAATAACATCCATTAGAATGTTAATTGCTATTGCTGCATTGCACAATTTTGAGATACATCAAATGGATGTTAAAACAGCTTTCTTGAATGGTGATTTAGATGAGGAAATATATATGGACCAACCCGAAGGATTTACTGTTCCTGGACAAGAGAAGAAAGTGTGCAAGCTCGTTAAATCGCTATACGGTTTGAAGCAAGCACCCAAACAATGGCATTTGAAATTTGACAATGTTATGATGTCAAATGGTTTCCAAATCAATGAGTGTGACAAATGTGTTTATGCAAAAAGCACTCAAGATGGTTTTGTCATTGTTTGTCTCTACGTGGATGATATGTTGATTATTGGAAGCAATATTAGTATGATCAAATCTACCAAGAAAGTGCTTACCAATAATTTCGACATGAAAGATATGGGTGTGGCAGATGTGATTCTAGGAATTAAAATTTCTAGAACTTCAGATGGACTAGTGTTATCTCAATCACATTATGTTGAGAAAATACAAGAAAAGTTTAACAAACTTGATACTAGTCCAGTAAGAACACCTTATGATCCAAACCATAAACTTGTGAAGAACGAGGGTTATGGTGTATCACAAAAGGAGTATGCCCGTATCATTGGCAGTCTTATGTACCTATCTAATTGCACAAGACCTGATATAGCTTACGCAGTAAATAGATTGAGTAGATATACTAGTAATCCTAGTAATGATCATTGGATAGCTATAGTCAGAGTGCTAAGATACTTAAGATACACAAAAAACTATGGACTGCACTATACAAGATATCCTGCTGTACTTGAAGGGTATAGTGATGCAAATTGGATATCTACTGATAAAAATTCAAATGCCACAAGTGGATATGTCTTTACAATTGGAGGCGCAGCTGTATCATGGAGATCTGCTAAACAAACGGTTATAGCGAGATCTACCACGGAATCTGAATTCATTGCATTAGATAAAGCTGGCGAGGAAGCAGAATGGCTTCGAAATTTCTTGGAGGATATTCCATGTTGGCCAAAGCCTGTGCCTGCCATAAATATTCATTGTGATAGTCAATCTTCGATTGCTAGGGCACAAAGTGATATATACAACGGTAAGTCTCGACATATACGTCGACGACATAATACCATAAAGCAACTGCTCTCTACTGGCATTATCACCATTGACTATATAAAGTCAAGGAATAATTTAGCGGATCCGTTTACCAAAGGTTTGAATGGAGAGCAAGTTTATAGATTATCAAGGGGAATGGGGTTAAAAGCCCATAATTAAGAGTCGTCATAGTGGAAACCCAACCTAGCTGACTGGAGATCCCAAGATCTAGGTTCAAAAGGGCCAACTAAATTATGATAACTCGGAGTAGCACTTCGGAGTTATACTTCTTTACCCATGTCCCGTAATGATTAAAGTGCTGCCTGCCATTGAGATAAGGTTAAGCTTTGCTTTTAATGATTCTTATAGCTTGGTTATCCAAGTGGAGTATTGCAGGGTACTCTCAATAGGAAGTCACCTATATGAGTGTGAAATGAGGCCGTTTCTATGAGAATTTTCGAAGGGCTTAATTCTCTAAAGCACTCACGAATACCAGGATTTGTTCAAGGCCGAAATGAACACAACCGATCGAACCAAATATGTCTGGGAGGGTACTGTGCGAGTATTATTGTCTTGGTTTACAAGAACGGCTGAACAGTTCAAGACATCACGTTCACTGATTAGCCAAGTAAATCCGATAGTACTTCACTACGGAAGGTTCAAGGCCACAAGCTACCTATCCCGATGCGGTATCTTTCTAATTTGAACTCTCTCTAGCGTCTGCATATACATTGCATATCATTGAGCCAATTTCCATTCATGTGGGGGATTGTTGGAAATTTGATATTGTTTTAATATTAAATTTCTATAATGAATGGAAATTAGTTTTCTAATTGTCTATTGGATGTCTATTGGGTTAATAACTTCTTGTTGAGACCGGCCCACTATTGAAGCAATGGGCGGAAGTACAAAAAGAAGAATATATGTGTTTGCATTCCTTCAGGAAGCTTCACGGCTTCACGGGAGGAAAGATTGCGACCGTTCGTATTGGGCGCAACTCACCCACTTCTACTCGTCAGACAATCTATGGACAAGAGAATCGCGTCTTCTCAATTTGAAGAGTTGCATTGGTTGCCTCTTCAAGATGGTACGTGATCATTCACAAAAGGCTCAACTACATCTATAAATTAAGGATTTCTTCCTGCGTATTTTTGATCTGAAAATTCTGAGTTTTCTATTATTCATAAGCATTCATACATTAGAGAGGATTTATTCATTCATTTGTGAGAGAGTTCATACATAAATTGGTTCAAAGGAGCCTTGAGAATTGGAGTGCTTCATTCACAAGGAGGGAGTCGTTGTATCCTGGGAGACGAACGCTAGCAAACCATAAGCACCGTAGTGGGGCGTAATTCGTCTTAAGGTCAGAGCGTCGAACACTTGCCTCGACTCAATTTGAGGTTTTTCTAATCCTATCTTGATGTATTTGCATGATTTGTTTTAGTTTGTTTACCATAGTTTATAGCAATATAGCATACTATTTTCTAGTGAGATGCAGTAGTGTCCTTAAAATATAAGGTAGGATCGTACTTCGGGTCGACGTTATTCCAAGGAAAACTTGGAAGGCTGACATCTAGCTCTTTGACGCCTCTCTCATCCGCAAAATCCAGCCACTTGTCTACTCTAGTGGAATCCTCAACAGAGTATCTCGTCATGTGAAGCCTGAGTTTGTCAATCGATTGCTCGTCCTTCTTGCGGAATTCCAGGCACCTGTCCACAAAGTCCATGAACTTTGTGTGCTCAAGTCTTTGAGGATCGTTGTTATCATGTCGTGCCTCAACTCGCTCGTCGAAATTCAAGACGGGGTCGGAAGACCAGGAACCTACCCATTGCTTGCACAAAAAACTCATACGAACGGCAGGTATGGTGGGAGGGAGGAGTTGGAGGATCCGGTGGATAGCAAGGTCAGGCAACGGAGGCTGCCCTACGATGTATGCGGCCGGGGAGTTTCCATCATCCCCGTAATCCAGTTCATTCGTGGTGCCTTGGGTTCTGCGCCTTTTATTTGATACTGGCTCATTTGGGATGTTGGCCGGCGCAGCGGCAACGGCAGCATTGAGCGGCGCCTTCAGGTCGACGGCGGCGAGAAGCGGCCCCTCCAGGTCGACGGTGGCGTTTGGCGAAGGCGGAGCCTCTCGGTCGATGACGGGATTCATGGGAAGAAGTTTTTTGGGAAATTGTCTAAAATGACCCAATGGGGAAACATTTGTTCCAAAATGTTGGGGCAATCAAATTCATTCCAAAATGTCCAAATTGTTACCAATTTGCGCAAAAGCCCCTCCTGCTAATTGCACGAGAAGCCCATCGGCTCTCCATCGAAGGCGTTGCTTTCTCTGTTCTTTGCGTGAAAACAAATCCCCGCAACCCTTCGGCGAAGCTCCCCGCGTGACCATCGGCGAAGCGAAGGTCTTTGTTGAGGTGCTCGACTCGCCCTCTGCCGCCGCGCACTGCTTCAACGACTTGGCCGCCTGGATGGTGTACTCCAACGCCTTGTTCAGGCCTTCGCCGGAGGCGATGGTGTCCCTGGCGAGCTTGAGCAGGAACGGGCGGAGATCCGAGTTGTCGAGGGAGGCGTCAGAGAGAATCAGATCGGGCGAGCTGAACTGGGGCTTCTTGGATCGAGTCGGGGATTGCCTGGATTGGGAAGGGGATGGGGACGGCAGTTTTTTTAGGGTTTTGCTGATGTGGGCCGGGTCAGATCTTTGGGGAGTGGGCTGGAGGTCCGGGACTGAGATTCGAAGCGGGGCCGAATCCGGCGGGGTTTTGACGGAGAGCACCACAATTTGGGTTTTTTTTGGTGGGTTTTTGCTTGGAATTTGTGTTTTTAGATTTGAGTAATTTGGGCTGAAGTTTGGGAATTCAAGTTCATTGTGAATCTGGGTTGGTATTGTTTTGATGAGATTGGTAGAATGACGTGAAGTTACCGGGAAAAATGGCATGAAATTGCCGGGAACAATATGAATACTATGAGAGACTATGGACATACTATGATGGACTATGAGGAACTATGGCCGCACTATAGACGCACTATAAGGGACTATGAACGTGCTGATGAATTATAACTTATCTGTGCTCGAAAGACTATGAGAGACTATGGTCGCCCTATGGGTGACTATGGCCGCCCTATGGCCGCTCTATGGCCTCCCTATGAGTGACTATGGCCGCCCTATGAGTAACTATGAGGGACTGTGAGGCACTATGGTCGCATTATGAGGGACTATGGCCGCCCTATGGGCGCACTATGAAGGACTATGAACGCATTGATGAATTACAACTAATTTATACTCGAAAGACTATGAGTGACTATGAGGGACTATAAGGCACTATAGTCGCACTATGGCCGCTCTATATACCGAGGGATTCAATTGCAAAGTGTAATAGTATTTTATCCACTATTGAGTTGCCCACTGCCCGTTGGGCCATTTTAGAACACAATTAGGCCTCTTGGGCCATTTTAGACAATTTCCCAAGTTTTTTTGGTTCCAATTTGAAAATTAGGGTTATTGCAAAAACTACAAATACACGGGTGTTCATTGAAAATGGGCTGGGCTTGTTCAAAGTTATGAAATTCTGGGCCGGGACACAGAAACCATTTGAATTTGTCTTTGCACCTTATATTTATGAATTCTTGAGAGATTACGTTCTTGAGCACGTTTTAATCAATCCCGAACATCAAGAATTCTCATGGTTGTAAATGGTCATGGATCTAGTATCTATCTCATACATGGATCTAACATTTTGGAGAGATTTTCCAAAACTACCGTTTGAACAAGTTCAGAATAATGTTATAAAAGTCTGCACAAGCGAGGTCTTGAACAGAATTGCCCTCCATTAGCTTTCACCGCTGCTGCTACTCCTGCAGTCACTCCAGCCCAGAGTACAGAAGACATATATTGCTGCGTGTTTCTCCCTGCTGCAAGTAGGATTAATTTTTTTTAAAAAAAATATCTTAGTGAACATCTAATGGAAGCCACAGCTGCGCAGAAAGTCCATTATTACTAAATTTACATGAAAATAAGAAAAGGACAACAATACCTTGTTGAAACGTGATAGATGTTAGTGTCAAACCTCCAATTAGTAAAGCTGATGCAACTGGTAGATACTGCAAATAATTGTTGTCCCAGTTAAGAGGAATCCAAAACATTTTTCTCGCTATACCGACTGTTAATAAGAATTGAATAAACTGATTGCAAAGAGCGAAGAAGGAACATGGACTTAAGAACACTTCAATTCTCAGAAAGGTCTGCCTATACCGACTGTTAATAGGAACTGAATAACTGATTGCAAAGAGCAAAAAAGAAACATGGACATAGAGCACTTCAATTTCTCAGAAAGGTTCCTCATACTTACAGAAAAAGTTTCAGGACGGAATGCTGAGATATCCCTTCTAACTGTATACCGGCCACTAATAAGATCCATAGCATCCTGAAAAAGTTTTAAACTTGTGTAAACAACTGGGACAGACTAGCAGTCACTCTTTTATTCTGGTGACTCTTTGAGAAAGAGAGAATGGATTACCTGTCGAATGCCATCATGAAAATTATTCAAATAATATCTTGAAAGAGCACTCATCCCATCTTTAATTAGTCCTCCAAAAGTCTGTTTTCCATATGTGCAGAAATGTGGATCCAGAAGATAATACATAAAGAAAATACTTAATTGACCATGTTCTTTAAAATCATAGTTTTAGGTTGTATTACCTGACAAGGTCCCCTTTCAGGGCATAAGTCCCAGCATACTCGAGGCTTATCTCGTCACCATGCTCAGCCCACACTAAAGCGATACAGTCAAGAATAAGGCTACCGTATAATAAAGGCAGTGTCTGACACACCAAAGATATGATACATAATAGGAAGAATAACATACATGCTCTAAACTTTTGATAGTCTTCAGCAAACATAGATATGATTTCTGAAGAATCAAGCGCTCCAACTCTCTGCAGCTGTGCATCCAAAGACTTCTGAGCCAAATAACTCTACAAAATAAGATTTGGAGGAAGGAGGACCAACCTTATATTAATTCTCATTTTATTCGTGGCATAGAATGCTAATATTATCTATCAGCGCAAGTTATGAGAAGTAAGTAAAGTAGATACGTACATCTCTTAGAAACCTGAGTAACATTTGTTCTATCAAGGCAATCAATGCAGTTAGATCTGACAATCCCTTTCTGCTCCTCCAGTATGTTTCCTTTCGCATCTACGAGGAAGTACCTGCTATGAAGCAAGCACAAAAGATAAAGAAGGGTGGGAGTCGCATCTTGGGCAACAAATTACCGTCTGATCATGAAATTTGTAATGAGTCATTGTTACTTTTTCTTCATAAACATCAATTTTTTAAATAGATTATGGGGTGGTTGCTTCAAGAACTGAGAATACATTCTTAATTTTGCTGGGTCTCTTCTTCAATCGCTGTGATTTTGTAATTATGTCTTTCTCTCTTTATGAGACCAAAATTAGGTCTGATGGTCATCATTTGTTTCTCACTTTGTGTTAGCTTTGGAAAAGTTGGGCAGTCCAAACAAGAGTGGTGCTTCGTATGCATTAGTTGATTTGAAGCTTGCACAAAGGGAGAGTCTGGCCAATAACTCTGACGTCCTGATATCTAAAACTGCTTGTTTCTCAAAATGTTTTGAAATTCAGAGTCTGAAGCTTCATATCAGCTAAGAGAATGTTTACCCCATTAATAATCTCCCTTTTTTCTCCATTTTAGTTGCTCATATTGTTACCAAATTTTGTCACATTTTAACACTAGTTCCACCTATCGTAGCACATTGTACATGCATCTTGCCCCTACTGTTACCAAAATTTGTCAGGCCTTTGTATCTTCCAAACGTAAATACCTTTTTTCTTACCTATTTTTTTTTGGGGATAAGAAAGAAAGCGCAAATAACTTAACATACACTGGGACCTTACCAGTAAACTTCTTCAAGTCCCAGAAACCCAATTCAAGTAGAATTATAAAGTAAGGTAAACAATCTATAGTCAAAATAACTTCACTTTTCCTACTAATAAAACAAAAATTACAATAAAAGCTAGTTTGGCTGAAGCATGAATTAAATCTTAATGCAATAACCATTGTGAGAAACCGCAGTTCACGAATCCCAACCTCAAATTACCTCAACTGCTTGCTTTCTTGTTAAAAATGCTTTCCCATAATCCCCCGTAGTAGAATCTTTGCAGAAGGTGCCATCCAGTGCAAAGAATCTCTCAAGTCAGATTCTCTGGCTTTTGTTGGTATATAATCCATACAGACCTCAAGTTGCTCGACACTAGGCAACGGAGAAGAGCAGGCCTTCCTGATAGCTTCTGGAAAGATAAGATCCTCAGAAGTTTTGAGCCTGAGAAATAGATTTCTGCAGCAGTCAAAGGTCCTAAGAAAATCTTGTACATCAGAAAAGTATTTCCCTGACCAATTGGAGGCATTGTAGCACCAATCTTCAAGACTGATTCTAGCCAGCCCTAAATTAGGAGCTTTCAGAAAAATTATCGGCTTCAAATAACCAATAAAGAAAAAATAATTTAGATTGGGAGTAGTGATCGTAGCCTCCATATTGTCTTTGGATCCACCTAATCTAAGTTCTTTCAGGTGCTGAGCACGTATATTGATATGTTTCACGTGGCTACAGTCAATGTAGACATCCTGTAGGAGCTGAAAGTCTGAAACCAATGTAAAAGATTCAAGATTCTCAGTTACCGCCATAACTTCAGTGCACATGCAGTGCATTATGTTCAATGATTTGAGACTAGCACTTGATATTTCAAGTTCCTGGCCAGCGCACCATGACGATATTGACAAATTCTCAATGACAGGGCACGAAAAAATCAGGGAGGAGAGACTCAAGCGATCGAAACGCACATTGTTGAGGGACAAAGTTATCAAAGACGGAAGCATTATAAGACCGTGATCTCCAGGAACTGCTTCTATTCTCAGATGCTCCAAATTCAAACTAGTTACAGATCTTGCATTAAGAAAGGTGAGTGGCACCAGGAAGTAGTGAGATGCAGTAGTGTCCTTAAAATATAAGGTAGGATCGTACTTGGGGTCGACGTTATTCCAAGGAAAACTTGGAAGGCTGACGTCTAACTCTTTGACGCCTCTCTCATCCGCAAAATCCAGCCACTTGTCTACTCTAGTGGAATCCTCAACAGAGTATCTCGTCATGTGAAGCCTGAGTTTGTCAATGGGTTGCTCGTCCTTCTTGCGGAATTCCAAGCACCTGTCCACAAAGTCCATGAACTTTGTGTGCTCAAGTCTTTGAGGATTGTTGTTATCATGCCGTGCCTCAACTCGCTCGTCGAAATTCAAGACGGAGTCGGAAGACCAGGAACCTACCCATTGCTTGCACAAAAAACTCATACGAACGGCAGGTATGGTGGGAGGGAGGAGTTGGAGGATCCGGTGGATAGCAAGGTCAGGCAACGGAGGCCGCCCTACGATGTATGCGGCCGGGGAGTTTCCATCATCCCCGTAATCCAGTTCATTCGTGGTGCCCTGGGTTCTGCGCATTTTATTTGATACTGGCTCATTTGGGATGTTGGCCATTGTCTTTCGTTTCAAAATCATTATAGCTACAACCGGGCTTATGAATCAAGATTCAGGAAAAGGAGGCTCATATTGCGTTCTTTTTATAGTTGCTATACAAGATATATAGACATCGAATCCTAAACGAGTAGGGAAACCATTTTCTGTGATTGGAACAGGAAAGCTTTTTTCTGGACTGCATCAGGAAACCTTTTCCTGGGTAGGTGTAGGAAACGAATTCTATTAACATCTAAATCAAACCAAAAAAAAATAATAATAAATAAAACCAAAGATTCCCCCAAACAGATCAAAACTTTTAGGAGGAGGATACAGAAACCATTTGCATGTCTTTGCACCTGATATTTATGAATTCTTGGGAGATAACGTTTGAGCACGTTTTAAACAATCCTGCACATCAAGAATTCTCATGGTTGTAAATGGTTATGGATCTATAATCTCTTATCTCATGCCTTACAAGGAAAACAATAGTAGCATAGTCATACATGGGTCTAATATTTTGGAGATATTTTCCAAAACTACCGTTTGAACAAGTTCAGAATAATGTTATAAAAGTCTGCACAAGCGAGGTCTTGAACAGAATTGCCTTCCATTAGCTTTCACCGCTGCTGCTACTCCTGCAGTCACTCCAGCCCAGAGTACAGAAGACATATATTGCTGCGTGTTTCGCCCTGCTGCAAGTAGAGGATTAATTTTTTATATTTTAAAAAATATCTTAGTGAACATCTAATGGAAGCCATAGCTGCGCAGAAAGCCCAACATTACTAAATTTAAAGGAAAATAAGAAAAGGACAGCAATACCTTGTTGAAATGTGACAGATGTTAGCGTCAAACCTCCAATTAGTAAAGCTGATGCAACTGGTAGATACTGCAAATAATTGTTGTCCCAGTTAAGAGGAATCCAAAACATTTTTCTTGCTATACTGACTGTTAATAGGAATTGAATAAACTGATTGCAAAGAGCGAAGAAGGAACATGGACTTAAGAGCACTTCAATTCTCAGAAAGGTCTCGCTATACCGACTGTTAATAGGAACTGAATAACTGATTGCAAAGAGCAAAAAGGGAACATGGACATAGAGCACTTCAATTTCTTAGAAAGGTTCCTCATACTTACAGAAAAATTGTCAGGACGGAATGCTGAGATATCCCTTCTAACTGTATACCGGCCACTAATAAGATCCATAGCATCCTGAAAAAGTTTTAAACTTGTGTAAACAACTGGGACAGATTAGCAATCACTCTTTTATTCTGGTGAATCTTTGAGAAAGAGAGAATGGATTACCTGTCGAATGCCATCATGAAAATTATTCAAATAATATCTTGAAAGAGCACTCATCCCGTCTTTAATTAGTCCTCCAAAAGTCTGTTTTCCATATCTGCAGAAATGTGGATCCAGAAGATAATGCATAAAGAAAATACTTAATTGACCATGTTCTTTAAAATCATAGTTTTAGGTTGTATTACCTGACAAGGTCCCCTTTCAGGGCATAAGTCCCAGCATACTCGAGGCTTATCTCGTCACCATGCTCAGCCCACACTAAAGCGATACAGTCAAGAATAAGGCTACCGTATAATAAAGGCAGCGTCTGACACACAAAAGATATGACATATAATAGGAAGAATAACATACATGCTCTAAACTTTTGATAATCTTCAGCAAACATAGATATGCTTTCTGAAGAATCAAGCCCTCCAACTCTCTGTAGCTGTGCATCCAAAGACTTCTGAGCCAAATAACTCTACAAAATAAGATTTGGAGGAAGGAGGACCAACCTTATATTAATTCTCATTTTATTCGTGGCATAGAATGCTAATATTATCTATCAGCACAAGTTATGAGAAGCAAGTACAGTAGGTAAATCTCTTAGAAACCTGAGTAACATTTGTTCTATCAAGGCAATCAATGCAATTAGATCTGACAATCCCTTTCTGCTCCTCCAGTATGTTTCCTTTCGCGTCTATGAGGAAGTATCTGCTCCGCTGAGATAGTACCGATTAAAAACAGTATTACAGATAGCCAGCATACCTGGATTTTGGCATACTTAATTCAATCTGATATTACGCTTTCATTACCCTTGCTTTTCAAACTGCTCTGATATTTGATCGTACAGCAGCTTTAGGTTTTCAAAGTTCGAGTTCCCACATACATGATGGAAGTCAAATGACACGTATCTGCAATAAACGCAGAAGGCATTGAGTTGGAAACAAAATCTTAATTCGTGGCATTGTTGCCCAAAGCCAATCTATACATAATTTATAGCAAGAAAACCGGTAGAGTGAACAGAACAATATACTAAAATGACTTCAAACGAAAGAAAACTGATAATGTAGTCACAAGTCACAGGTGAAGACAATGACAAAATGAAGGCTAGAACTCACTCGTTGTGTAGTAAACTGGTTCATGGAAACAAACAAACCAATGGGTAGTACTTGAAGCAGGCAAAATTTAAAATCAGTTTGGGATCAACATAATCACAAACATAAAAGAGCAAATTGTCACCTCACATTTGGTAGCTTTTCCATTTCAACAGAAAATGCAGCACTTAGTTCACCTTCACCACCTTGCTACAAATGAAAATAAAGAGAAATATGAACTGGAAGTATATGCAACACTATAAACCTGTCATACGAATTAAATAAGAAAAAGGTAAAAAACTTGTCTAGAACATGCAACGAGCTGGAAGAACTAAACGACCTCCAAATTAGCAAATCTCAAAGCCAAAGGTGAGGTGATAGTGTATCATGAAAAAGATTTGAAGGAAATTACCCCGCTTCATGAATATCTTATCACATAAGTAGGGATTAGTGTGCTAGATTTATTCTTTAAAAAAAAAAAAAAAAATAGAAGAAATCTTACTTTATCAGTTAGGTCTACTGCAATAGTCTCTCCGTATCTTTGCAAAAGATCATAAAAATGGCGCTGCACAACATTTGACTGTAGATAGATGGGAGAATTCAGAACAGAACTCTAACAAGGGACATGCAGCATGAAGCAAGCACAAAGATAAAGAAGGGTGGGAGTCGCATCTTGGGCAACAAATTACCGTCTGATCATGATCAATTATTCTAAGCTGTGGTTTGTAGCTCAAGTCAACAATTTGCTCCCAGAGAAGCGGAATTGAACCT
Organism: Spiraea crenata; assembly: GCA_033992175.1. NCBI lineage: Eukaryota > Viridiplantae > Streptophyta > Magnoliopsida > Rosales > Rosaceae > Spiraea > Spiraea crenata. Next base: position 5,155,666 of record JAVBHV010000041.1, on the reverse strand, counting down.
CGAATCTGAAAAACATATGCATAGGTATTAGCAATCTTAAAATTTAGTATTTAAGAGTATCTCCAGTTGCATAAAGATTGGCAATATCAATTTGTCCTAGTTAAACTAAATATTAGTTTACTCATGCAAGGGCCAGTTCATAAACCTAAACAAACGAAAAAGAAAATTTCAAATATTATGATATTGCTCGCACCAACAAGGAGTGCAGAATATACTTTTCAAAAAAGTTTCATGCAATGCTCTATTTAAGATATGGAACGCCATAGTAATCCAACTTATTCAAATACAAAAACTTCTAAATCCAAATAATAAAGATATTACCTGTAATAATGAGGATTTGAAGTCTTCAAACTCCACCAACTGCTCGGTTTCAATAAAATTAGCTACATCTCCTTCAAGGTTAGCTCCTCTTCTCCACATTCGTGTCCCTACATGACCATGTTAGATAGTCTCATGTTTAGGTCTTTCTTAACATTTTCAGATAGACACATATGAGGAGTCATCTCTATAAGATTGTACCTAGACGCCTGGTACACCTCCTTGAGACTATCGTAAGTGTGGCAGGTGCCTCTTTTAGCTTTAGCAGTGAAGACTGGAAGCTTAAACATAGGTTAAGGGAACAGCGTTCTGTTCTTTAATTGAATATATTACTGAGTCAAATTCAAAGGGTATATATATATATATATGTATGAAGCAATAGACAAAAGGAATCAGTAGGTTCAGGATATTTCCTTGTAGTAGAGGAATAATGAACCCATCCAGCTGCCATGAAAACATTAATGTTAATTAGGAAAACAATATTGTGACACTTTGAAGAACTGATAGTTTTGGAATTATTTCCTCTTAAAGAGATACATACAATATTGAATAGAGAAAGTAGCTTTGGCTCTTGGACAGAGAGGAAGTACTCCCAAAAAGTGTACATTACATGCCTTAGTATAGGTAAAAGAAAATCTAACCTTGTACTCGATAAGTTCGTCCAAAAGATTTCTGTTCCAAACAAATCGAGGGTCAGCCTGAAACAAAGAAAAGAGTAAAACGCTCAAAATCCTTACTAACCACTTACTAATTATAGACCATGTTGTACTGAATTAAGTAAATTTGAGAAAGCAGAACAGCAAGTTTGAAAAACATCAATGATTTGGTGGACCAGTGGCCTAGTTCTCATTCTTATCAGTTCTAACAGAAATCAACTGAGGAAAGGCAATTGGAAAACTAGTATTCTAAGGCCAACTAACCTGCTTCCATATTGGTTTGACCATCCATCCTTCCATTAACTTACATCTTCTTTGAAAGCTGGCAAGCATGATCAAGTACATATAAAATCAACATAAATTCATAAAACACTTAACTGAGAAAAGAGAACATAGATGATGAAAATAATTGTATTAGATTTTGATACAATAATCATCAAAAATCACAGAAAAATGATAAAAATAGTGCTAACCTACTTAAATAGCAAACTAAGTGATCAAGGTATAACAATTTACTTGAGTGTTATATCAGTTTCATATGAAAAGTATAGCCCCGGAGTTGACTGTACTTCTTTCAAAAGAGCCATGAAGTAAGTCTCATCCTTTTTCTGCACAAACACATCACAAGACTCAAAATATCAGCAACCACAAAATTCGCTTACATTAGCTTAGTATACGACTCAAAAACAAGCAATTACCATTACCTCTTGAGGAGTTGAATTCTTCAAAATCTCATTGCAAGACAGAAACTTCATCGAAGTTACTCGGTACATCGGAAACCCAAGGTAACTCCCAACTTGCGTCCTCGAAGTTATTACAAGTACATAATTTCCTACACCAAAACAAACGCACAAGTTCATCAAAGAAACATAATTTCATTGAAATCAGCTCAATCCAAACTTCAAGATACAACCTTTAGTACAAAATTCAACACACAAAATCAAATCACATAAGCAACAAAACAACATTTGCATTTCGAGAAAATCGAAACACTCGAAATCAGCTAAATCCAAACTTCAAGATACAACCTTTAGTACAAAATTCAACACACAAAATCAAATAACATAAGCAACAAAACCACATTTTCATTTCGAAAAAAATCGAAAAAACTAGAAAAAAAACTCAGATAATTATTTACCTACAAGCAATCTGATGGTTCCCGCCACTCCATATATCGTGGAGGTTTTCGACGGACGTGCAGAAGAATCATCACCTTCAGCAATCAAAAACAACTCAGATAAATTCACAAATCGAAAAACAAATTGAAATTTAGTCAACAAAAAGCTGAGACTTTTATACCGTTAAGCGGTTCGACGGCGCCGTCGCGGCGGTTGATGGAGAAGCCTTTATCGGGAGCCTCCGCCGATTTGATCACGAACTTGTCCGCAAACTCGTGTAATTCCAGCTGATCGTAGAGCTTGAACCTGTCGCTCGAGCAAGATCCGCCGTCCATTTCCGACGGTGATTTGATCGGAGAGAAGAAATCGGCCGTTATCGATTTGTTGGAAATGTTCTGAAACTTGTCCCCTCTGTTTTGGTTTCAGCTGATAATCGATATGAAATTCGGTAAATGACGTAGTTAACCCGCAATAATTATAGGGAACAATTAATTAATTAGCGGAATAAAAATCAGATTATGCTGATTGATGTCTGTGGGCGGTGAAGCAGGAGCTTCGGTTGGTTATCGTGGTGGGTTGTGCAGGAGCAGCGATCCTGTAGCTGCGACCTTAAAGTAAGAAGCTACAACACGTATGTTCGAGGTGTCAAGAGCGGATGACGTGGCAACTTCTGGATTAAGGTTAACGGTAAGTACCTAACTCATGAACATTTGTTCCATTTTCTGAGTTTGACCGGCCGGATAAGCGAAACAAGTCGGTTGGATTAACCCAAAGTGGGGAGGGGGGAAGAAAATTGACTGGTAACAGTAATAATCTTTGGATTTGTATGTTATTTACGGTATTGATACGAGAGAAATGCTAGGATCAGTGGTGTGTGATTATACGTCTTTATATTTCTAATTTCTAATGTGCATATGGTCTCTTATCTAGTCATTCTAGCTTAACTTCCAAAGCATGAATTGTCAAAGAACGCGTGCACGACTAGGCAATTCGTGCTTCTAGCGTTTGATTGAGCTTATCAGGTCGTTCTTGCACATCTTCTACAAGCATGAGTTGTGGTCTACTAAGCCAATGCGCGACTTCTCCCAACACTTCTCATGAGAAAATGGATAGGTGATGTGCAAGAGATTATAGTTTCTAACTAACTGTGTAACAAAATTACTCGGAAAGTTGTTTCGCTTGACATAAACCATGAACATTTTAGCCGGAGGGTTAACTAGTACATGCTTTGGGGAGAAAACAATGAAAGATGCATAGACAACTTTTCATTCTCACTCAATCCAATTTTCTTCACTCAATTTGACCGAATTTTTCATTATTGAATTACAAGCCTAAATCTAAATACAACTCTGCCTATAACAATCAGTTACATGATTTCCATTGCCCGGTACAGTTTTTATATCACATTCCTGCTCAACTATGCCGTCTACATAGACACCAAAACTTGAGGGAATCACTTCTTGAACAAGCTGGCAAGCTCGCCCTTTTCGTGCATGGATGATAGAATATCGCAACCCCCAACTAGTTCTCCATTCACAAATATCTGCGGGAAAGTAGGCCAGTTGCTATACTTCTTCAAAGTCTCCCTCAATCCGTTATTATACTCTTCGTCAAGCACATCAACGCTCTCATATTCCACCCCTTGATTCTCAAGAATGCCAACAACCTTCTGCGAGAAACCGCACAGTGGAGCGCTTCTGGAACCCTTGATAAAGGCCACAACCTTGTTCTCCTTCACCAACTTATCCACGAGTTCCTCCAATGGCACTGTCAGCTGCATATGGCGACCAGGGGTCAGCCGGAGATCAGGCTTCTTCTTCTTTGGAGACTGTGGAATCCAAGTCGCATTGCCTGATTCATTACCCGGGGGAACCTTCCCCGTAGCTTTTATATGTTCTTCCATCCATGATTTCCAAGCTTGAGTTAGAACCGCCCTATCTGGTTCATCTACAACCCCAACCTAAAGTACACAATGCAATCACTTATAAATAGAATATCACCATATTTAGCCCACACAATCACATAACAATGTGAGAAGGCAATACTCAAAGTGGCAGCACACTTTTTCTATAATCCTATTAACGTAGTTTTTCGGAGTTAAACTGACTTCAGTTGATTGAACTCACTAGATTGAATTCAACTCTTGAACCAAACCATTGGTCATCTAATCAGAGACAGTAAGTTTTATTAGCAGAGCTCATTCTACAATCATACTATAGTCTGCAGCAATGAACAGTTCCAAAATTTTGCTTTGGGTTCTTAAACTAAATCAAATTGTTTCATTTCACGAAATTGAATCGAACCCACGTAATCAAATTCTAAACTACAGATTTCTAATTTCAACTGCAATCAAAACCCAAAGCAAAAATTGACTAAAAATTGAACCTTTAATAACAAACTTCAGAGAACCAGAGAAAAGTTCATACCTTGACGGAGTAACATAGCTCCGGCAACGATTTCCGGTGAGTGACCACACTCGCGGCGATGTTCCTCGACAAGCCGACGAACTGAAGCTCGCCGCTCTGGTCAAACACAGCATAGACCCCAGTCTCCGCCGGCAATTTTCCGGCGATCTCACCCGCCTCCGCCGGGACGGAGACGAGCTCGGTCTCCGAGAGGGTCTTGACGGCGGAGGTGATGACCAGAGCTCGAGGCTTGGGTGTGGAGTAGGGTTTGAGAGATATGGAAGGAAAGGTTGCGGCTTTGGCGGGTAAATTGAGTGAGGAGTTAGGGGTAGTTTGGGAAGATTTTGAGCAGAATAAGCGGATAGAGGGAGACGAAGCGCGAATCGGAGAGAGGTGAATGATTGCTGCAGCCATTGGAGCAATGAAAGTGAAAAATGGAGGTTGGGGACGAAACGTCTGGTTACAAGTACAGATATTGTAATAACAAAACGGGTGCTGAATCTGACCCGACCCTATAGTTTGAAATAGCTAGTGGGTTGGGTTTCAATTATGTGATCCAATTAAATTGGGCCAAGGACCAAAAGAAATGGATTTAAGCTTGAATCGTCAGAAGGGTTTCGCTGCCCGGGTGAAAAGAAACCGTTATTGACACGTCTAAAAAATAAATTTACATGTCTCTATCGAAGCACTTTGTCATGATGGTATATCACGCAAAGGGTTTCGTTGCCTCCACCACAGTTGTAAACTTGACTCATTTTGCTAGGTTTCTTACTTCTCTTTCTCACATCTTTGAATATAAACAATTAGGTTCGTATAAGTCATAACATAGTCGTTTTCATGGTAGGCTCAGGCCACCCCTTAACGAGAAAAGTAATTCTAAGATTAAAATTCATTATGCCCTCTTAATATCCTTAAATTCTGACCATATTATAACACGTTAACTGATTATATCACGTGACTGTAATATCGTACTACTCTATAATTTCTCACTAAACAGTGCCTCGTGGGTTCCCGCCACAGCTTATAGGCTATGATGAACTTCTCAAGTTGATGCTATAGCTATGAATGTTCTATGTTGACTGATTTGCATAATTACATGAAAGATTTGGAGTAAAATTGCAGCTAACTTGAATTTCCATAACTGTACGCAATGTAGGTTATATATGTAAAGGACTATTGTCGCACATGAATGTATGATGTAATGTTCGGTTGGCTCCATAATCCAACTTCCAAGCAAACAGCATCATACCATTCTCAACTTGTCCTGACTCCTAACCACAAATCAAGTATATCTAGGCCCCATTTCTTTAGATTTTCACAAGTCAAAGACTAAAAAAAATGCTGATATAGCAGTTTCTCAGCCACCCGATCTCATCGATCTTGATTCTCGTTGAACCATTTTTTGGCATCAATACGGTTTTTCCTTTCCCTTATTTCAGTCAGGATCTTCAGGTTGGCCTATCAGTTTCCAAATCACCCAATTCAACTTCTGCTCATTGGTTTGGAAATGCAGCATGTGGGGGGGTTACTATGTCCATATCAAATGCACTAAATCATCAACTTGGGGTAATCTTTTTAAGAAAAGGGAAAATCTTTATACACAGATGACAGAATACCACTACAACATGCAAATCAGGACAGTAGTGTACCTCAACATGCTTGCATCATTTCAATCAATAAACCTTTAGCAACCTTGAGAAAAAAAAAAGCTTCAGGCAAATAATTAGAACCATCAGAAATACAGGCACTTATGAAACCCAACTTGAGTCTGGATTTTTGAGACAACTGTACACAGATTGATTCAGTACTAAACTGATACTCATCTTTAACAGGCGAAAAAATCAATGCACAAGAGTTGTTATTCTGTTGGTACAAGTATAATTCCATAGTGCATACTAATCAATCAGCAGAACAAAGTGACCACAAGTGTATAAATTCTGCCAGTTTATCCCATCTATCTTGGAATGATGATCCTGTAAAGAAGTCAAAAGATCGAAAAATTTAATAAGCTTTTCCCACCTGCTAATTAAGATGCTGAAGTACTTCTGTGAATTTAAAAGCAATAGCAAAGTTGTTGGATAATCATATAATAGCTGCTCCCACAATACATACGTGCGCAGAAGACAGACGCAAAAGGAGCCCAAGATGTTAGCTTTGCAACTTAGCCCCTAACCTCCATCAAAAAAGTTAAACTTCTTATCCCACCAAATATAAGTCTATCCTTTAGCTTTACTCCTACTCAAAAACTCATAAAAATCTGTTTCTTAGAAGTCCTCATCATTCTGTTGCACACCCAATTCAAATACCCTCCTTTCCTTTCACTCCACTGCCACCTCCACAGCCATGAGCTTACCACCACCTTCTGCTGCAGGCTCAATGAAAGCCTTTCGAGCAAAGCTACACCTTCCTCTTATCATGTTCTGCTCTATTGCCTTCATCAGTCTTCTTTACACTGAAAGAATTAGTATCATTCTTTCCTCCAGCCCTTTTTTCAATCTTAAATCCTGTTCTAAAAGAGGTTCTGTCACGAAAACCAGTAAGCGTGAATCTATGTTTATTTGATAACTATTGGTTTGTTCTTCTGTTGCACCTTTCCACTATTGGTTCTAATTAATGTTGTGTGGTCACTATGTAACAGATGGTAGAAATGCTACAAAGGACAAGTTCGTGGATTCTGTAGTGGATGATAGATTCTTGTTTGACCCGGAGGAATGCAGTGTTGAGAAGGGAAAGTGGGTGTTCAACCGCTCTATTAAGCCTCTTTACTCCGACAGGAGCTGCCCTTACCTTGACAGACAAGTTTCATGTGTCAAGAATGGACGGCCGGACTCTGGATATCGATATTGGCAATGGCAGCTAGAAGATTGCATCTTGCCAAGGTTGGCAAGTTACAATGCAAACTAGAATACTTATTCATTAGTACTTACATATTGATTTTGCAGTCTGTTCATGTGTAGATTTGATCCAGAAGTTACTCTTAAGAAACTTAGGAACAAGAGGCTAATGTTTGTTGGGGATTCTCTGCAAAGGGGTCAATGGCAATCTTTAGTCTGTATGGTCGAATCCATCATACCTGAGGATCAAAAGTCCATGAGACGAGGGCGCTCTCTTACAGTCTTCAAAGCCAAGGTGACCGAAATCAATGTGTTTTTTTAGACCGGAAAACAGAATGCTTAGGCTACAAGTTGAATCTAATCACATCCTTTCCATCTTCAGGAGTACAATGCTACTATTGAATTCTACTGGGCACCATTTCTGGTGGAATCAAATTCTGATGAACATATAAAAGGAAATCCAAAGGACAGAATACTAAAAGTGGATTCAGTTTCCAAGCACGCCAAATATTGGACAGGAGTTGATATCCTTGCGTTCAATACTTATGTTTGGTGGATGAGCGGCTACACGATCAAATCATAGTAAGTTTTTCACTAAACACAAGAAATTTCAGTGACATTTTCGTTTCGGTTGAGATTTGATTGATCTCAGAAACAATGTGTGGTTGAACACAGCTGGGGATCATTCCCAAATGGTGAAGAAGGTTATGAAGAATTGGAAGCGCCAGCTGCCTACAGAATAGCATTGAAGACATGGGCTAACTGGATCGATTCAAACATAGATCCTAACAAGACTCGAGTCTTTTTCACTACTATGTCCCCTACGCACGTGAGGTAAATGCTCTTAACTACTTGAGCTACAAGTCCATCACACACAACTTAGATTAAAGTATCGAGTATAGTTGTTGTTATTTAAGGGACTATAGTGACAACTCACCTCTAATGTGCAGAAGTGCAGACTGGGATAATCCAGAAGGGATGAAATGCTTCAACGAAACAAAGCCATTCCCAAAAAAGGGCTTCTGGGGAACTGGTTCAGACAAGAGGATCATGCGCGTGGTGGTCGAAGTAATGAGCAGAATGAAAGTTCCGGTCTCAATACTCAATGTAACACAGATGTCAAATCACAGAGTTGATGCTCACACAAAAGTTTACACAGAAACTGGAGGCAAAGTACTAACTGATGAACAAAAGGCTGATGTTCTGCACAATTCAGATTGCATACATTGGTGTCTTCCTGGAGTTCCAGACACATGGAATCAAGTGTTTACGGCATATTTGTAGCCAAACATGGCTTCAAGTACCACTTAAGCATCTTCTTTCTGTTCATCGACATTCTTGTTTGATTTGTTTCCGTTTGCATTCACAGATAGAATTGTGCAGCAAAGCTGCTGAAGCAAAATTGTTAGTTTGGTCAATATTCTTAATTAATTTTTTTCCGTTATATAATGTTGCGATACATAACAAAATTGTAACGCATTCAAAAAAACATAGATCATTTTTGTAGCATGATAATGCATGCTGATTCAAGTCAACAGGAGGACGAATTTTCATGGTAGTTTTCAACTATCTAATATTAACCATGTTGATTACCCTGCAAATGACGTTTCACAACAGTAACTACTGAACCTTTTATAAGTTAATCAAATGAACAAACTAGGTGGATGCATACAGGAATCGAATTACACAGTAGGAAACACAAGTAATCAACGTAACTGAAACACACAATCAGCATTCAAGGGGCAAGAAGAATAATTTCATATAAAGTCTGGTATTTAAATACAAATACTCACCCTCGGTCATCAATTGACATGTGCACCAATATTATGTATCAATATCATCGACGCAACAATATCAATGCCAAAACATGCATAACTAGACTGGTCAGTCCAATTTATATCTGTTTCTATCTTTACAATGCTTCAAAGTTGAATTGCTACCCACCCATGGTGAGTGGGTTTGTCCTACTAACCCAAGGACTAGGGCGTGCTTAATTGCGAAGCAGATTAAGACCGCCTTGCCCACTTAGGCCCAGTTTGGCATTGTTGTGCTGTGAAAATAATCACTTTTAGAATCACTGTGAAAATAATCAGCTGTGTCAGAAAGCAGTAAAGTGTTTGGTAAACTGTATAGTAAAAGTGCTGCGGGTATCATAATCAGAATCTGAGTGTTTGGTAAATGTCAATATAAAACTGTCATAACAATGTACAATTACCAAAAAGGGTATAAGGCTAAAATGACTTGTTACTCAAGTGTATAGAACTCACTTGAGTTTTTCACTTCTATAATTTTAACATAAGATCACATTCAAAAGTACTTTCATTATAAATAATGAAGGAGCAAAAATATTTGTTTTAGAGTTTAAACTCTATGTACATTCCAAAAAAAAGGCTAATCATAAGCACAAGTCATACAAAGCCTATGTAGATTATATTGTTCCTCAACACCTCCATTTCTTGTGCCACCGAGCCACTACCTTCTTGTGCATCAACCTCCACTACCTTCTTGTGCTACCGAGACAGTGAAGGACGCTCCCAATCATCATCAATAGAACTTCCACCCATTATGCAAAATAAGCTTATACATAATCATAGAAGATTCAAGAAAGTAGTCAATGAATATTCAATAAGAACCCACCAAGCAGGGTTCGTTATAACGCCCCTTCCTTCAAGATCCTGCAATTGTCATGAAATCTTGCTTAGATACAATAACATAGGGCTCTCACAAATAAAATAGAACTACGTGGCACCAAGACTCACCAACAATCAATATGGGAATCAACCAATCACTACACCGAATAATGCACATCAACAAGCGCAAGGAAAACCAACAACACTCAAACATCAATCTACTACCTTTCTCAAGCCAACTGCTGCTTCCCGCCATTTGCCAAATAATTTTGTACTCTACTCAAATGAAATTGCTTTTGCTTAGATATTTAAGTACAATAAACACGGTTCTCAACTTCTCACAGATGAATTATAACCAAACGACTTCAAGAATAAGAACACTCAATACTAACCAGCAACCACTACTGACCAAACTCCAACAGAACATTTTGTACAACAAATGATGACCATGTTTCAACAATCCAATGTCCATACCATAAATGCACAAGATAACAATTCAGAACATTGCCAACACTTAAAACATATATTTAAACAAATGGTCTGACTTACATATCCATTCAACTGCCGAGCAGTTGCTTCAGCTTTCTCAACACTAGACATAGTCACAAACCCAAACCCTCTGCTTCTTCCAGTCGTCTTATCATATATCACCTGCAAAATTTAAAAATAAAAACCAAAAAGCTTCAATTTTTAACCCTTCAAACTCGAAACAAGCAACAACCCAATTCATATTTCAACAAATTACCACAAAAAAACACAAACTTTCGAGTAAAAAACCAAAAAATTACCTCGACCATCTCAACATTTCCAGCGCTCTCGAATGTCCCAGCGAGCTGAGCGCTGTCGGCGCTGAAGGGAAGGTTCCCGACAAAGATCTTGAGGTCAGGCGTGAAATTGGCCTCGCCGTCGGCGCCGTCGTCGCTCAGAACATCCTCGTCCTGGTCGAACGCCGAGAGCACAAATGCCGCCCGCATGCGATTCAACCTTCCGACTTGGAATTCATCGCCGCAATGCGCCGCTGGCATAGGTATCGCCGCCGTGAGGATTTGGGACCATAGATTGGGGATTTGTAACCCTAATGTAACAAAAAAGGAATGAATAAAATTGAAAAAAGAACAAGAAATAAACCGAAATTACCTTGTTGTATTCTTTTTTGCGTGACCAAACTGTCAAACTTGGGTTGAATTATGGTGCCGTCATCCAAAAAGTTCACATAAGCAAGAACAAAGAAGAATGGTGTGCGGCTGGGAGAACTCAGGAAGAAAGATAACGAGAAGTAGGTTAAAAGGAGGTGTAATTTGCATAGATGAATGAGGATGTTTTTGACTTTTTTGAATATTTCATTAATGAACAGGGCTCTCCGTGTTTTTCATCTTCAGCTGCCCCAAAAATCTGTTTGGGGTTTTAGCGGCTCTAGACCGGCTCGGCCGGTCATTTTCCTTTTAAGCACACATACTTCAATGTATGCATATATAGGACATATAAAAGTAGCTCAGCACCCTCCGAGTACCCTTTATCATAATCTGTCATTAACCCCCCCGCAAAAAATTATCTTCTCTCTCGAATTTTTTTTGCTCCCCCGCATGGGCGGATCCATGTGGGAGCGGTGGTACACGGCCGCCCCTCTGGTCGCCGGAAGATGTCTGGACTGGGAGCGGATCTGCGCGGCTCCGCTCCCCTGGTCCCCGCCGGAAACCTCGATCTCATTGGTTCCCATGAGTTCCGCTCCTTCTTGCCATTCATCGGCTCATTGGTCTTCATGATCTTAGCTCTTCTCTTCCAAGGTCTCTGCGTCCGCTTTGTCATCGCCGTTCGGCCTTGATTGGAACAGGTGACGTTTGCCTTTTTGATTCATTCATTCAATTTGATATGCATTTTGATGCTTATCGAGCTTAAATTAAAGTTACCCAGATGATAAATTTGATTGAATCTTGAGTTTCATATTTCGTTTCGGGTTTAATTCGGTTAAATATTTTGTGGGTCGAATTCGATTTGTGTTGTCTACCAAGATGGCGAGGATTAGTAGCACCAGCATTATAAGGATCTGATCTCACATTTTAGAATCAGTGCTCTGATAATGATAGGTGTCAATAGAAATGTTGGTTGATGGTAAATTGTAGTGATTGCTGCAAAAGAATTGCATTTTGTTTGTTCTTTCTTCTTTTGCCTTACAAAGAAGCTTGGAGTTAGTGTCTACCCTTCTTGAAGTTAGTCCTAGTGCCATTTAAGTTAGAGTGCATGGGGAAGGAACTGGGTTTTTATGGATTATGGTGGCAAATGTTGTTCGGTGTTGAAACCTATGAAAATCGGGGTCTTTCAAAAACCTTTGATGGTCAAGTCAATTGCGGATCCGGGTATCAATGGTCTTGAAACCATTAAGCAGGGTAGCAGACCAACTCACAAATTCAAATGTATGGCTCTAGCAAAAAATTAGATTAAATAGATCATTAGCATTGAGAAGTTTTGCATCATACCATATTGAAAGATTTCAATGACTCATCAAGACAGGGGAGAGCCAGAAAAATTGATTTTGGGGTTAAGCTCTTTTGAAACCTTCATCATCAGACTATTTGTTGACACATCTACCTTGCTGCGTCATCATCTCTGAGATGAGTATCAATTTTTAAAGTTCTATCTTATATACAAATGTTTTATTAATTATTTTACTTGGTGGCTAAATTTTCTAGCCGCCAATGTCTACTACAGAAAGGCCTTATGGCCATTTGTTTTGATCATCTTGTGGGGAGCTTTAATAATGAGAGCCACTGGAAGAGAAGGAAAAGAAAATAAAAGAGAGAAAATAAGAAAGAATTACGGTGTTAGTCGAGATTATGGTTTCAGACAATTGTAGTGGTTATTTTGAGATGATCGAGGTGAGTGGTTTATGTAATGTGCTTAAAATGTGTTATTATTTTCAAATAAATGTGTCTATGTTTTCAAGTCAAGCATGTATATGTTGTCCGTGTTCTGTTGGTATATGTATATTGATGACGTGAATTATGTGGTATGGATCATGGAACATTAGAGTTTCAAATGCTCGGATATCTCAGGGATCAATGTGCCACACGGGGGACATTAGGGCTGGAATTGCCATTAGGGGTTACGTGGTGGTTACAATTGTGAAGGATATTCAGTAAATGAAGGGACAATGTGATATGATGTTATTTGACATATGATTTATTATAAGTACGCATTATTACCTTTTTTGTGTAAGTAAAATGACATTGCTTGACTGGCATATTACATATTCTACTCACTGGGCGACGGTGGTTGTTGCTCATCTCTCACCCTTTATTTTTTCAGAGAAGTTGACTAGGATAAGGAGTAGACATGAAGTTGAGTCAGATTAGAGGATGGGAGTTTTGTTTTGTTTTATTTCATTTTGTACTTTGTAAACTGATTTTCGAATTATTTATAAGATTTTATTTATTTTCAGCCTGAGTTTCACTTATTTATTTTCCAGTTCGCGATTCGGGCTCGAGACCTTGCATTTTCTTTCAATCCAAGGTCCGGGTCTTGACAAGTATACGAACAATATTCTCTTAGTTTGTTTGTGACTTCTCCAGAGAGTCCCCACTCATCTTCATACAACTTCATATTCCGCTAGTATAACTCCATTTCCACCGATATAACTCCATTTCCCATTTGTATAACTCCATATTCATCGATATAACTTCATATCCCTTGTGTGTGTAATGTTGTTCAAAGAGCTACCTCGCTAGGATATGGCGTGATACGGTTTTCTTAAATTATGAATACTTCATCTTAGTCAACCTTGCAAAACATGCATAGCCCAAAATTAAGACTCATGGTCATGACACTTACGTAAGCCAATCATACAAGGGTCGTGCCACTTGTGCTGCATTAATGCCATTATTAAATGTACATGTGTGAATCACTATTTAGGGTATATGCGGGAACAATGAAGGAACTACGCATAATTGCATGGAAACTACCAGGGAACTGAGCGAAACTGTAGAGGACTACTAGGGAACTAGGCAGAATTGCGTGGGAATTACTAGAGAACTAGACAGATTTACGTGGGAACTACCAGGGAACTGACTAAGGACTAAAAGGGTCCTCCTAGGAAACAATGTAGCACCATGGGGTAACTAATATAATAATAGAGTAATGCAAAGTGGTTAGTAATTTCAAGCAATAAATACAGGAGTCAATTGGATGCTCTTCATATAACAGTACCCTCATTTAAGGCACTAGCCCATAATCCTATCAAATTGCCTTTATCTACTCGTACATTAACTAAGTTGCCATAATTAAATATACATTAGTGAATCACTGCTTTGGGTGTATGTGGGAACAATGAAGGATCTACACAGAACTACGTGGGAACTATAGGGAACTGGGCGGAACTCGGTGGGAACTACTAGAGAACTAGACAGAATTCCGTGAGAATAACCAGGGAACTAGGCGGAACTGTGTGGGAACTACCAGGGAACCGACTGGGGACTAAAAGGGTACTCTTAGGGAACAATGCAGCACCATGGGGGAACTAATACGATAATAGAGTAATTCAAAGTGGTTAGTAATTTCAAGCAATAAATAGAGAAGTCAATTGGATTCTCGTCATATAACAGTACCCTCATTTAAGGCACTAGCCCATAATCCCATCAAATTGCATTTGTCTACTCTAACATTAACTACAGCTGTCATAATTAAATATGCATGTGTGAATAACTGCTTTAGGTGTGTGTGAGAACAATGAAGGATCTACACAGAACTACAGGGAACTGGGTGGAACTCGGCGGGAACTACTAGGGAACTGGGCAGAATTGCGTGGGAATTTCCAGCAAACTAGGCGGTACTGCGTGGGAACTACTAGGGAATTGACTGGGGACTAAAAGAGAACTGCTAGGGAACAATGCAGCACCACTAAGGAACTAATACAATAATAGAGTAATTTAAAGTGGTTAGTAATTTCAAGGAATAAATAGAGGAGTCAATTGGATGCTCGTCATATAACAGTACCCTCATTTAAGGCACTAGCCCAAAACCCCAATTGTCTTTGTCTACTCTTACATTAACTACAGCTGCCATAATTAAATATACATGTGTGAATCATTGTTTTGGGTGTGTGTGAGAACAATGAAGGATCTACACAGAACTACGTGGGAACTTCAAGGAACTGGGTGGAACTCGGCGAGAACTACAAGGGAACTAGGCATAATTGCGTGGGAATTTCAAGGAAACTAAGCGGTACTGCGTGGGAACTATCAGGGACCTGACTGGGGACTAAAAGGGTACTGCTAGGGAACAATGCAGCACCACGAGGGAACTAATACAATAATAGAGTAATTCAAAGTGGTTAGTAATTTCAAGCAATAAATAGAGGAGTCAATTGGATGCTCGTCATATAATAGTTCCCTCATTTAAGGCACTAGCCGATAATCCCATCAAATTGCCTTTGTCTACTCGTACATTAACTACAACTGCCATAATTAAATATACATGTGTGAATCACTGCTTTGTCGGAACAATGAAGGATTTACACAGAACTACGTGGAACTATAGGGAACTGGGCTGAACTCAGTGGGAACTAGGAAGAATTGCGTGGAAATTACCAAGGAACTAGGCGGAACTGGATGAGAACTACCAGGGAACCTACTGGGGACTAAAAGGGAACTGCTAGGGAACTAATACAATAATAGAGTAATTCAAAGTGGTTAGTAATTTCAAGCAATAAATAGAGTAGTCAATTAGATGTTCATCATATAACAATACCTCATTCAAGCCACCAACCCATAATCCTATCAAGTTGCCTTTGTCTACTCGTACATTAATTACAACTGTCATAATTAAATATACATGTGTGAATCACTGCTTTAGGTGTATGTGAGAACAATGAAGAAACTACACAGAACTATGTGGAAACTACAGGGAACTGGGTGGAACTCGATGGGAACTACTTGGGAGCTAGGCATAATTGCGTGGGAATTACCAGGGAACTAGGCGGAACTGCGGGGGAACTATCTGGGAACCTACTGAGGAATAAAAGGGTACTGCTAGGGAACTAATACAATAATAGGGTAATTCAAAGTGGTTAGTAATTTCAAGCAATAAATAGAGGAGTCAATTGGATGCTCGTCATATAACAGTACCCTCATTTAAGGCACTAGCCCATAATCCCATCAAATTGCCTTTGTCGACTCTTACATGAACTACAGCTGCCATAATTAAATATACATCTGTGAATCACTGCTTTGGATGTGTGTGAGAACAATAAAGGATTTGCACAGAACTACGTGGGAACTACAAGGAACTGGGTGGAACTCGGTGGGAACTACAAGGGAACTAAGTAGAATTGTGTGGGAATTACCAGGGAACTAGGCGGAACTGCGTGTGAACTACCAGGGAACCAACTGGGGACTAAGAGGGTACTGCTAGGGAACTACACAGCACCACGAAGGCTATAATCCCATCAAATTGCCTTTGTCTACTCTTACATTACCTACAACTGCCATAATTAAATATAAATGTGTGAATCGCTGCTTTGGGTGTATGTGGGAACAATGAAGGAACTACGTAGAACTGCATGGGAACTACTAGCAATCTAAGGGGAACTGTGTGGGAACTACCAGGGAACTAATTGGTGATTAAGAGGGTATTGTTTGGGAACTACGCAGCACCACAGGGGAACAAAAACTAACCGCATGATAAAGTATAAAATACGTACATTTCCCCTATAATTCCTTGTTAGTAAATTGATTAGAGGCACATGAAAAAATATAAAATGTGCATAGTTTTTACATAGTTCCCATATAGTACCACATAGTTCCCCCTTAGTTCCCCCTTAATTCCCCCTCAGTAAACTGATTAAGTATATGGGCAAAGGAAACAACATGAAAACGGGCAGAGTTTTGTTTGTTTTTAGAGAAAAAATAGACATTCAACCTGTACGATTTCATCCAAAATAAAGGTAGAAACAAGCTTCGTAAATATCCAACACAACCAATCACATGAGTTTAGAATAGTAGCAGTAACACAAGAGATGATCACATGCCAACAACTCCATTACCATCACACCACCTGTTGTACCATAATACAACATAAAACCATTACTTTCACCATGATACAAATCCATTACCATTACCCAGTTCAACTCCATTATCAAAAACAAAAATTCTACAAAATATCATCAAATATGGCGATGATAGCTAATAAAAATTCAAAGTATCAGTGATTACAACTTCAATCTCGTCTATGCCGATGGGAAGAAGAATAATAACTGAGGGGAATAAAACCTTTGCAACTAGCTTGATCATGAAACAGGCAACATTAACCGCTATGAATGCAACTTAAGAGAGTCTTCCAACTGCCCCCAAAAAACTTGGAAACCAAACATGAAAAGGGCAAGCCCTCTGTCAAGTACCTTTTGTCTCGATCCCCTTGCAAATCAGCTTCCGAGAGGGGTTATCCGAGGAGGACATCCATCAATCACACAACCAACACCTCCACCATGAGATTCTCCAAAAGTTGTAATCCGAAAGTGATTCCCAGTAGTATTGCCAGCTACTTGAACCTCTAAAATTCAACAGCAAAAGTTTCAGAATTGAAAGTTCTAACATACTCTGATCCTTTCTACACCTAAACTCTCATTACTATTTAAAATTATCACATTAGACCGAACTTAATTGTTTCTTTCAATCCTAGTACTTAATTTGCCCGAATGTAAACACAGTACTTAAATTTCAGAAACTTGGGTACTACTTGGAGAAGCTACCATGCTTTGTACAACAAATTCAAATTCCCAGCGTTTAGCATACAATACATTTAGGAGCAGCATTGCATTGAATAACATCCTCATACATTACCCGAATGTACACAGGTGTAATTAAATTTTAGACCTAGTGTACTACTTGGAGAAGCTACCAAAATTCACACATTTTACCATACAATACACCCAAATTCAACTCTACAGCCTTTAGCAGCAAAATACGTTCAGGAACAGACTCTCAGTTTAGGTTGTCTAGAAACAAAACTGCTTTCATTGTGACTATCGATGTTGGAGCAAAGAGCCAAACAAGTAGTCTCTTCCGTTGCACTACACGTCACACAGAGAAGGAAGAGGTCAAGAGCACCGAGACAGGTGGAACCGTGTCAAAAACACCACTCACATCGCCGCCATCGCACAGATAGCAAGCTCTCTTGCTAACTGGATGGATCACGAGCAGAAGCTGCAAAATGTACCATGTTTCACGACTGCTGCCACCGCAAATACGCAAGATGCCTACTAAAGTCTAAGCTGAAGCCAACCAAAGGGACTTGGTTATGAAGACAAACAAATAATTGGAGACTTTGTGCAACCAACTTGCTGATCAATCCCACAAGAAGACAATTTTTCCAATCAAGTAAAGAATTGAAAGAACGCAAACGGTGCAGGTCTGCAACTTATTTAGATAAAGAGAGGCTACCACAAACAAACAAGCATAGAGTTGCTTGATCAATAAAGGATGCAACAAAGAAAGAAAGCAATGCATGCTAAAAGAAAAGGTGAGGTTACCAGAAGCAGTGTTGCGTTCAATAAACTCCACACACATTGCAACCAAGATAGTAAACAATCGAATCCAAAACTACCAACCTAAGCAATTTCAAGCAATCAAACAAAAAGTAGATACATAAGCAAATAGCAATCGTAAAAGAGAAGAGACTAACGGAGCTTCTTCAAGGTTCGTGGGCGGATCAACAATTGCACAGACGGAGACCACAGTGTGCAAAGATCAGAGGAGATGGAGCACAACCCAGAAATCTCATCGGTCTTTGGAGCTCCAAAAAGTTGTTGGGAGGAGATCTCAACCCAACTAATAATCCATTCAAATTGAACCAAATCAAATTAGACACCCATAACAACAACAAATCGAAACCCAAGAATTCAATTCAAAATCAAGTTGGGCCAACCTTCTTCCGCGTCGCTTCAATGGAGGTCGAGGTTTCCGGCGAGCAGAGGGGCGGATGGGAGGACAAACGTGCTCTCAGCCGCTGAATTTTGCCAGCGAGCAGAGGGGCGGCTGTAGAAGAAGCTCTGCGATTTACGGCAAAGATCTGTGGTTTGGGCGCGGCGGCGTAATTTTTTCGGTCGAGAGAGAAAAATAAACGACGTCTTGCTTATCATTTTAAGAAAATATCAAAAGCTATTTATACGTCCTATAGATGCATACATAAAAAAATGGGTCTTTTTTAAGAAAAAAACCAACCAAAGGGTGCTATAGCTGCCATTTTTCCAATCTGTTTTGAAAATCTGCTCTGGAGCCGCTTCTCAAAAGTGCGAGTGGGCGCCAGCGATTTTGTACAAAAGCTGATCCACCGAGTTTTACCAAACACGTATGAACAGTGAAAACTTTGGCAAAAATCGATTATTGGCCCAAATAATCAATCCCAAACGGGAACTTAAGGTAGCACCAAACTTCCAATCACTTTGATGCCCTGCTTAGTTATAAGCCCATGCTACTGGGATGTCCAATTTATATCTGTTTCTATCTTTACAACTATCACTCTTAACTTAATACCGAACAGTATAAACCAAACCGATATATATCTTGCGAAAAAATAAAAAGGATCCGGCCCATTGGGCTCACAACCCAGCCCAACCCAAACAGAAAATCTTGTCCAATACTCCATCCCTATATTTGGCAGCTGAAATGTAGCCCCCCCGCCATAGCAGTTTCTGGTTGGTTCGAGAAACTACGATAGCTAGCTGCTGCTGATCGCCACCGCGTTTCAGGTAAAAAAGAAACTCCCAAAAAGTTAGGGTTCATAAATTTCCCCCAAATCATCTGTAGGGCTTTAAATCTCACTCTTCAATCTCTTCTAGCTCGCAATTTCTCATCAAAGATCAAATCTTTGATGTTTTTGGTAATTAGGGTTTATTGTTTCACCTTTCTCTGATTAGGTAACGAGAGCTTTGCGTCACGGCCATGGCGGGAGGGTTCGGAAACAGGGTTATTTCGTACCTCGTGAATGAGATTCTCGTCGATAGGCTTGCGAATAGGTATCTAATTTCGATCCTATTTTGATTTATGGATTTTGATTTTCGGTTGGGATTGAATTGAAAGCTTCTTTCTCTGGCCACACGGACCTCTCCGTTCCCGATTGGCTCGTTCAATTGAAGCAAAATTAGCTCAAAGCTTCGATTTTTTTTCGGTTTCAGCTGTGGCGCCAAAATTTTTATGTGCCATGGCTTTGGATGATGCTTTGAGGAAATTTTTGCAGCAAAAGATGCATTTTTCGTTGTTGGGTTTTTTGATTTTCGGCGATAGGGGTTGTGGCATTTCGATTTTAGGTGATATGGTTTTGCCAGATAGCTTTTAATCTTGTCAAGGATTGTAGTTTTGTATGAGCAATTTCATTATATTTAAGAGAAATTACTTAGAGCCCTAGTGATTGCAGATCAACGGTGAATTTATTCTTGCCTATTTATCCTTTTGCTAGTGTTATGCTTGTGATGAATCTGCATGGGGCTGTGATAGCAGAGATGACTTTAGAAACTTAAGAACTATGAGCCGTGGCGGTTTGCTCTTTTTTCGAAACTAGTGTCTGCATCCTTCTGTCTGATTGAGTGACACTCAGGTCCTAGGTCCTCTTGATGTCGTTTGATAATATTTACTGGAGTAACTACTTTTGATTTCTTATGAAATGAAAAGGTAAAAGTGGTTTGGAACTCTTGCCTATCTCCATTTCCGCCAACACGTGAGACAATCTATGTAGGAATGCCTGCAAGTACTTGGAAAAGATATTGAATGAGAAAGGAAAATAAGATGAACAAACGTTAATTAACCAATATCAGTTATACTTATCTCTTACTTTAAATTCTACTTGTTTTTTCAGCCGTGCATTTCAGAGGTTTGCTGTAAAGAGTTCGAAGGGGTTTCAGGATATGGTTGAAACAGGTAATGTTGTGGTGTATTCAATTACGCTGGTTGGCCACTCTGCTGCATATTTGAGTGTATTGTTCTGACATCACACGCAACGATTTTGCTTATGCAGCTGCAAAGAAGAAGGAACAACTTGCTGAGCAGCTTGAGGATTTGGCTAAAAACGTGCGTTTTCGTTCTCACTGAGTTTGTTTATCATGAATATTTGAGAATATGCGAGATTTGGGTTTAACATACTAACTTTATCCACTGGATGCAGTCTTTCAAAAAGCAGTGATGCTTGGGTGGCTGTCCGGAGTCAGATTTCTTTGGTCCACCGCCTTTAAGAGCAGAACGAGTTGTGCATCCTCATCTTAGACAGTAGTATAATCCGAAGCTGGAGTTTGAAGCTCATTTGTCTCTCTACCCTATACACTTTTTAATGTTATCCATGGTGAAATCAGAAATGTATTTTCAAAGTTTTGTTGTATTTGAACGTTGACTAAATTCTAAGCAATTCTGGATGTGAATTCTCCAACACTTCAAAGCCATCTTCCTGACAATCTGTAGATACATGATAATGTAATATAACATCTAATATTTCCCAGAAATGGCAACATTGTGGTGTTTACAGAAGAAAAATGGAAAACGTGCCAGGAAGGTGACTTGCAAGATTGACGTGAGAGTAAAACGCCATTCTTATTGAACCTTCAAAACAGAGGTTAATTGCAACGGACGTCAGGGTTGGAATGGAACTGTTAGTTATCCCACCGCAACCATTGTAAAAGAAAAACCCTCACGCCTAAAGTTGTAGACTCTTAGCCACTTCTGTCAACGTCAATATTATTCGTCGATACAATATCAATACATAGAATGTGGGATCATTAGAAATCGAAAATACCGAGTGAAAATCAAAACCCCTCTGAAAATCCAAATGTTGCGAAGCCCATCACTGTGATTTGGGCCTTTTTTAACTACTACAGATATAAACCACTGGACGCAATTTTGCAAATCTGAGATATTTGGAAAGGGGTTTTAGCTTTCTTGATCGAAATTTTAGAGGGTTTAGCTTTCTCCACACTTCACACCACCGCGATCCATGGCGACCATCATTTCCAGGACCGTGAATCATCTCCGTCACGTCAATCGCTCCGTCATCCGATCCCGTTTGCCGCTTCCATCGCCGCCGTCTGCGGAGGCTCTTCAAAACCGGCATCTTCCGCCACTTCAACAGGTTCGTCTCCTTCGAACCGCATCTCAATCTCTGATACTATTTGTCCTGTTGATTCTTCTTTTTGGTTTATATAGATGAAACCGAGTGTAAAGTTTGGAACTTTTTTTTCTCAGCATCCAAACAGCTTACTTAAACTCATTTCATTTTCCTATTTTTTTCAATTTTGCTTGGACCGCAGTCTTTGGCGATTTATCAAAGATGTGTTTTTTCGACAACAACGACCAATACTACACCAAATGAAGGAAACCCAGAATCGAAAACTTCCGAAAATTCGAATTCTGGTGATTCTGGTGAAGGAAGCAAGTCTGGAGGGGAATCAAATGAAAGTCAAAATGCTGGAAAATCTATTCGTGGAGGGGTAATATATCTATAATGATGCCATTTAATGCAATTTACTTGTTAGTGAAATGTGAAAATGTGTCTGAATTTTAGTTTGATTTCGAGGATTTTTTTTTTGTAGCCTGTTTCGTGGTTGAGTTTTTTGCTGCTGCTGGCAACTGGAGGTGGAATTGTACTCTATTACGATAAGGAAAAGAGACAACATATTGAAGGTAGACTACTATGGTGAGTTTGATGTATGTGAGTTTTGCATGTTGGACTTGAATTCTCGAGTCCGAAAATTTGTCAGTGGTGCTCTCTAGTTTTGGTTGACTGTGTTCTATATGTTGTGTCTCATGTACCCATCATGGGATTTAAATGGATTTCCATTGCTCGCGGTACTACATGGTCATGTTATCAATCTAGTTCTTGTGATGAGATTTAAGTTGTGGCCGTTTGCCTGTTAATTAAGTTCTCTCATTCTCTTGAAGGATGCTTTCAGCTTGGGTTCTAAAGATGCTGCTCATGTACCTAACAGCTTAAACACGTAGCTTACGCAATTGAAGCCCATATATAAGTACAGCTCGCTTAGCTCGATTAGAGATTAAACTGCTGAATGTCAATGATGCAATTAACATTAGGCACACAATACATGATAAAGCACATCCTTGTTAGCTGTTGAATACATCTGCCTTTCGATTGAGTGTATCACTTTATAGTTTGTGTTGTTTATATTTCGAGTATATGTGGCCAATGTGAAGAAAAATGTAAGCTCTTTTGGTTCTCTATTTTTCTTTTATTAGTCTTTCTTCCGTACTAAAGTGATCTTATCTTAGTTCTTCTAGTATAACATTCCCAATTAACTGTTGTATCTATTAATTAATATTATTTTGCTGCAGAAATATTCAAAGCATCCAAGGAAGTAAAGCAAGGACCATCTGCTGGAAAAGCTGCCATTGGAGGTCCATTCAATCTTATCAACCATGATGGGAAGCGAGTAACTGAAAAGGATTTCATAGGGAAATGGACAGTGCTGTATTTTGGTTTTACTCACTGCCCTGATATCTGCCCGGATGAGTTGCAAAAGCTAGCTGCTGCAGTTGACAAAATAAGTGAGTTCCCTGTTTTTACGAGGATCTACATTTTTGTTCCTGTTCTTAAGTGGCTGGATATTTCCTTTATCTGATAATGCAGAATATTAAATTCACTAGGCATGATCCTTTTATAGTTTATATTCTCAATGCCTGATATTGTTGATGGTCTGTTGTGTGTCCAGAGGAAAATGCAAAGATTGAGATAGTACCCCTCTTCATATCTGTTGATCCTGAAAGAGATACTGTTGAGCAAGTCCGTGAATATGTTAAAGGTGCTTTTAGTACCCTGGATCTGATAGTAATGAACATATTTCACATGATTTAAGTTCATTCCTGATATACGTTGATAACTGTCTCAGAGTTTCATCCCAAGCTAATTGGGTTAACTGGTACCCCGGATGAGGTACGGAGTGTTGCTCGTGCATATCGAGTATACTATATGAAGACAACAGAAGAAGACTCAGATTATCTCGTCGATCATTCCATTGTTATGTATGTATCAACATTTACTGAATCCACTCCTTATAGTACAATGGTTTCTTCTTTTCTAGAATCTATTAGAATGACAACACGCTTTACACTTTTGTGCAGGTACTTGATGAGCCCCAAGATGGAATATGTTAAGTTCTTTGGCAAGAACAATGATGTCGATTCACTTGCTGAAGGCATAATAAAACAGATAAAGCAGTACAAGAAGAAATAAAGGAAAATTTTTCTTTTCATTCGCAGTAACATTTTTATTGTTACTCTTTAGACTTACCTTCTGAGGCAAGAGCTCTTTCGTTGGTTTCCATGGTAATTGTGGGAGATTTTTTTTTTTTTTTTGGATGAAGGAACTGAGGATTATAAAGAGATTGTTGAATTTTTATACTGATGGAAATTAATATTTTGGGAATACCAATACAAAAATACATTGGAGCGGTTGCTGCGTTATGGCTATCGAATCTACAAAGACATGAAAAAAGATTAGAGCTGAAATACATGCATTAAAAGAATTAACACATGCTTAAACTAATAAAATTGATCGTGCAATAACCACCAGCGCAAGTACTACTTTTAGCTTCATCCTCAACATCTGGTCTTGCGAATTCTCTTCTCATGATCATCATCTCTATCACTCTCATCTTGAGTCGGAATTATTACCGTGTCCTGTAAGTCGGAACTATCATTGGTGGATGGAACCCGTGCTACAGTAGTTTAGAGAATGTAATCTGTAGAGTCTAGACAAAGTTTAGGAGACGAGACTTTCATTCTCATATGCTTGATTTGCAGTCTCCTTCAGGCCTGTTGTACCATGTGCAGTGTCTGACTAGAATCTTCATGGACATTGTATCTATAATGTATGAATGTGCTAATGAAAACGAGAGTCAAACTCAAAAGAAGCAAACAGAGAATTTTCCCATCTTGCCTTGGATAAGCATTATATTGTGATATCGTACGGCATAAAACTAAGGGGGACAGTACAATATTCGGGGTATTCAGGTCACGGCGAAGCTAATTATTAACTATCCCTAACTAATTTCAGTACAAAACTACTTATTGGGCGAAGAACATGTAGCCATTATCTTGGTGTTTGTATTCTTGACTTCAACTCCTTGTGAAACAAGGCAGTTCTTAACCTTGGCTTTGAGCATATACATGTCCACCTGATGCTTAGAACTGCTTTGACGCATATGGCGTCTGCCGAGCAAGTAACCTCAGTTTCCACGACTATCATAATTTCACACGGGTAAATGACATACATGCAACTTCATCACCTGCAGAAGAGAAGACTAGAGTTTAAATTGCACTTCTGCAAAACATATTAGAAAATGTACATTACAAGAAAAGAATCATATTGTTCAGTCGTACCTCTGTTAGATGACTCTTCAAGAGTGGCTTGGAGTTGCACATGCCTTTGTCAACACCTGTCAATTTCTTCTGGGATACTGGCCTTGCTGAGATAAACTTGTTGCATCTCGTCTCTCCAGATCTGCAAGCAGTATGATTGGCATATTTGTTAGTTCATACAGTACTCTCTAAAGCTAGTTCTTTCACAGTAGCAAAAGAATCTAAATATTATTAGATGCACCTTCGACAATTACCACCCTATGTTAGGCGTACATATTTAACAAGATGAGATGCATAAAGCAAGCCATGCATAGAAAAATTACAGAGAAAGCAATAAAGTTTCCACACCGTTTCACGAAATTCGAGCCGGATATGAGGCACGTTTGTTTTGTGGATATCGTTTCCATCTGGTCCTCTCTTGTAGTACTCTCTGCCAATCCAATGTGACTGTAACACAGATTTTGATAATTCAATTGAAAAACAGATTGACCAACCTAGCACATGAAATTGATGATCCAGAGCAGAAACAAAGATTACATAAATGAAGTACTCTTTAATCACGAACATACCTTCAGTGCGTGTGAAAAACCTGATTGGTAAACTGAATTGCGGGCAATTTCACATAGATCACATGAACTCAACTTCCATACCTGTAAAGGAAGATTTTCTAAGTAATTGGGCCTTCACATAAAAATAGCTTCCTAATGATAGAACAAGATAAAATTAACTCACAGATGCAGCTATACTATATTCCTCCACCAAAGGTTCTTTTGTTAAGTGGATCTGGAGAGGATCATCAGTAGAAAGGGACACATTAAGGCCACGTAAAAAAAACATAGGAAAAGGGTTCCGATGATAGTCCAAAAATAACGAATTGTTGCTGAGGGGCGACATAGCCAGACCAATCTGTTGAGACAAACAAGAGATTGTAGTCAATCACAAATTCCAAAAGATAGGCATTTATGTAGATAGTAGTTCTTTCAACTAACCTGGGCTAGATAATAGAGATACTGTAGGACGGGAGATTTTCTCAAATTGATTCCATGTGCAATATTGTTTGCAGTAAGAAAGGTTGCAGCAAGGTGGTCAATGTCACCGGCCTGAAAAATATGGAGTAAACATCTTTATGCTTTGTAATATTTGTGCTGAAAGAGAAAATAGGTCTTCAATATGTACCTCCCCAGAATGTGGACGGAATTTGATGGTTGTCATGCCCTTTGATTCACGAAGCTGAAAAAAACAATCCAACAGTTGAGCGTTTGATGACAATTCATGATTGGACAAACATGCATGATGTATCCCAGTTAGGACTACAGAACAAGGAAATCACTAAACATTTTAACCAAACTATGTGACAACCAAAGTTCGTGTAATCTAAGCACTGGTAACAATGCAGAACGAGACTGACAACAATGAAAAAAGATAGAGAAATAACCCATTTGACTTTTCATGATTATGAAGAACAAGGGAATAGATAAACCATCACAAGGCATAAGAAAGATGCAAAAAAAGCTATACTACAGTAATCACAAAGTTGTTCTTCCAATTAGCTTAGGTAATAAATACAGACACATAGTAAAGTCTACAGAATATGTACCTTGTTTAATGTGTAGAGATTAGCGTAACAGTAGTACACGTAGTATGAAAATGCAGGATTGAATACATTGGTCCATTGTTCTGGTGTTGGCATGTGTTTTGTGGGGCGTCTTTCTGGTTTGCTTTCATCATCCACCAAATCTAGCCCCACAACCTGGAAGTTCAAACATGTTAACTCAAGCATCAACGAGACAGCAGTTTTAGGATCACAACTTTGAAAATCATATACCTTAAGAGTTGATGATGGATTTGTTGTTTGCAAAGAAATGCACACCAGTAGTTCAGTTTCCAAACATTTTTTTCTTTTCAAAACAAAGAGAATACTGAAAATGTAAAACTCTTGATGGGAACGTATATTGATCAGATTTGGAGACAAAGTGGCAAACCTGTTTTAGGAAAACATGCAACTGTGGGTGGGAATCTGGATCTACAGTAACCTCAAATAGTGGAATAAAGATATTGTCAAGAATATTCTGAAATGATGTTACGATCCCCATATCCTTGTATATATTGTACAGCCGAGGCAGCTGAAAGAAGAAAATTACATGTAAAAAACAACATTGAATAGTTTTATCCAAATTAAGTGCTTGAATGGAACAGTATCATACAATTCCAACATAGATAGTTATACATGATACAGAGAAGAACAGTTCTTGCATTTACCTGAATCAACCAAACAACATTCTCACTGTACAATTCATTGTTCACTATCCAACTAGCCATCTGGTCCCACTCACTTTGCTTCCTACCATATATTGATATTCTGTACTCAGCCATCTACAACAGAAAAAGAGGAGCATCATGCAAAGCTGATCTATCTAAAAATCCATAAAACAGCGAATGGCAAGGGTAACTCAGAAACTCAAATCACCGGATATCCTATGTTAGATGGAGTTATATGTAAAAGATTGGGGCATTACTAAAGCATGCAATTGAAATACACCACAATCACTATTTAGATCTGGATTACTAATCTCATCTTAACAAGCCTGCTTGCAAAATAAGTGATTAAGAAAACCAGCGGAAACTAGATAAGAGCAAGGAAGTACCTGATATTTACTGGCAGCAAGATCAGAAAACACTTGCTTGGTCAGCTCAGCAAGGAAACGGCCTATTCAAGAAGAGATGAGCCAAGAGCACAATTTGGATAATGATCACCAACTGAAAAATGGATTATGAATTGAATTCTTGACTCTAACCCAGTAACTCTATACAAATGAGTAAAGATAATATTATACCTTGGATAAGATTATCCTGCTTCAGGAAAATCTCCCTGAGCCTACTTTGGCCACAGGGGTTGTACTTAAGATTAAACTTATCAAAACGATGGAATGTGCTCTTGTCTGCATGAACATCCAAAAGGTCAACATTTAGGTCGTACCTGTTGAGAAAAATGTAAAAAGAAATTATGTTCTGCGGCTTGAAAGAAATATTGCAATTACATGAAATTTTCAGAAACTACTAATTTTTTAGTCGAAAGCTGCAGAAGAGTATAATACCCAGTCAAATCCAAACTCTCAAAGACCTCTTTCAAGGTCAAATAAGTCCCATCTCGAAATATTACAACCTGAACATAAGTATACAGAACTCAAAGAATCAGTGAATGTGATACAATAGCGATAACTACTAAAGTACTACGTGACTTTTTTTCATAGTCCCTCAAAGAAAGCCCTGAACTTTGGAATGACCATACAGAGTTGAAAGAAATAAAGGGAAGAAAATCAGAATATCAGCATATAATTTTAAATTACCTCATCAGGCTCTTTCCTCAACTTTGATTTTATAAACCTTAAAAGATGCTTCTGGTTCATGCATGCTGAGTGATGAACATGTGTATCAACTTTTCTAACATTATAAAAGTCACGATGTGGAGCACTTTTCTGAGCCAGAAATTCCCTATCCGCATTAAGCATCAAGTGAAGATTGAATTTCTGAATGGAGACAAATAAACCCATTGTCAAGAAAAAACTACTACTACTCCGATGTACAAGAGAGAATTGGGCAGGAATTTTAAAATAATAACTATCAACAAAAGACTGTTTACTTGTTCCAGAAGATTCAATCGATGATGACATAAGGTTCTGATATTTCCTGCTGCTATAACTCTAAGTATGTGATGCAGGTCAGTGAAAAAGGTTGTTGCGTCAGCAACAGGAAAAAGCTCTTCTCTGGCTGCAAAAGAGGGTAAATGTGCATTAAGATCTCTACAGAGCAATAAGTGTCCCTCAACTATGACAAACAACTGAACAAGAAATGTCCACAGCAATGGCTTCTTACAGTCTTTATTAGGATATACATGAATGACCCCATCTTGCATTTTGAAATAATGCTGCAAAATAAAAGAGAAATGGGTAAGATAAATACGTAAGTTTCCTGACTTATAGCTTAAAATACTAAGTTCACGAATACAAACTCACATCAGACTTCCCCTCAGAAGCATAGTAAAATGGTGCTGGGTTAGGCTTTGGAGTACTAGGGTCAGATATAACTTCTTTCTCCCACGGAGCAACTGTCTCACTGAATACATATCTTTTTCGCATTTCAAGGCATTCTTGAAGAACCACATAGACCTCTACTTCGTCGCTCGATGGCACTTCTGAAAAAAGTTACAGATAAAGACAGAACCGTGAAGATGTCATCGTCACTAGCCATATTCAAAATTACGATTTAATATCAACTTCATAGACAGTTAGTAAAACATAAACAATCAACTAATCGGAAATATGATATGGTCAACAGGGTAAACGACGACTTTGACCACAATTGTTTGTACATATAGAGTATACATTCTTCTTCAAACTCATAACGAAAGCGAGAGAGAAAATGTAAAGTCTACAGTTATGCTAGAGAAAAAGTTCATACCCATAGGAGTAATTTTAAGTCGTGCAAAAGTCTCCTGTTCTGGCTCTTTCCTTAGAATATCAGCTGCAATTGGATCAGGATGGACGCCATGCAGATCACCAGATACACTATGGGACCGAATCATGCTAGAAGTTGGCATAGGAATTTGCTCTCCATTGGCATTTACATGGTTTGGTAAGTTTTCAAATACGATTGTACCATCTGGCCCCTGCAATTGATACCCAAATCCAAATCCAATTCCAAAAGTATGTGAGAATTCTTCAAGCATAACAGAAATCAACAGAAAAAGTTTCCCTGAAGAATTAGCTTCAGGACAAGGTTTCACTGCAATTGTGCAATAATATGTGCAAGAACTGCATGCTACACTAGCTAAATTGAGATCATGGAGGTTTTCACCTCTGTCTCTCTCTCACTCATTCTCACTCTGACACACACACACGCTACAAAGGGGCCAAGTACACTCACCACAGTGCCTAGTTTTGAATTTTCGGTCATGTTATCTTCATCATCTGATCCTTCTACACTCTCAAAGGCACTAGCACTTGCAACTGGAGACTTGGGAGATGTCCCCCTCATGAGACTACCAGTTCTCTTAGCTGAACTTGAAAGCTCAGTAGATTTGCCTGAAAAAGAAGAACTCTCAACTTAAACACAAAGGAAACTGAATCTTATCCCATTGGTGCTTTAGCATTAATCAAGATCAAGCTCAAAGACAAGAAAACAAGGGTGTAAAAGAAAACTTCATGAAACAGTAGGCATTTACCAATTCATATGACATCCATGCCTAATAACACCATGCACGAACAAACCCATTTGCCAGTTTGCACGTGGATAACATGGAAGATGTAACAAAAAGTTTGTCGCATTCAATCCATGTCATGTATGTTTAATTATCCTTTCCCATCATTATTCGACAGGAATTAATGAGCTCAAGCATGCTTGTTCGTTTGTTTTCCATTCCCCATTTGGCAAATTTAATAAATCGAAGCCTCACCACACTCTAACAATACAACATACCTAATCCAGCTGCAGAACTCAGCAAGTAGATTCTGACTCTATTATGTTCAATTCTCTGTCTAAGCTCGAGAAATGAAAGTAAATAGTGCTATTTCCTGAGCGTTTCTATGTACATAAGAAAGACACCATGTATGGCTATACCTATTAACAGTCCAAATTAAATGTAGTTCTTTTCTTAGCAGAAACAATGCACTCTAGTTCAAAAGGAGCCATTGAAGCACTGATAATCCTAATTAAAACCAAATGTTTAAGTGACGAAACGAATCCGAAAACATGAAAATATATACGTATACAATCAAAAGGTATGAAATTTAATAAAAATTGATAAACTCCGGTGACAACTACAGCTGAAACCATACCTTCCGGTAGCGTATGCAGCCTCGGCAACCCAGCCGGAATACCGTCGACGGGAAGAAACCCGTTGCGCCGATGGTCGTCCCCGTCAATCCCGCCTGAAATCGCCGTCACGTCCGGCAAAGACGCCGAGTTCCGCCGGTAATACCCGTTCCCCTTCCGCCGCGCGTGGCCCCTCCGCTTCTTCACGTGCTGCTGCAACGGCGAGTCGCCGCCCCCGCCGCCGTCGGAGTTGTCGTCCTTCTCCCTATCCCGCTCCACCGTCTTGGCGAACTCGAGGAGCTGCGTTAGGGTTTTGCGGTGCATATAGTACGCCGACACCGCC
Organism: Spiraea crenata; assembly: GCA_033992175.1. Lineage (NCBI taxonomy): Eukaryota > Viridiplantae > Streptophyta > Magnoliopsida > Rosales > Rosaceae > Spiraea > Spiraea crenata. Next base: position 5,124,210 of record JAVBHV010000041.1, on the reverse strand, counting down.
ACCAGCGAAGCTCCGACGAGAGCCGCCATGGCCAAATGCACCGCGTACGACTCCATTTTCTGATTTCTCACTCCTCCGCCGGTTACGACAAATCGCCGCCGTGAACGGTGGTTCCGGTGGTTTCAGCAGAAGAGAGGTTAAAACCCTACTGACGAGAGCTCAGCAGAGGAGAGAACAGAGATTATGTGCTCTGTTTTTTATTCGAGACAATCTCGACTTGCTTCAGTACTTATAGGCCCAGCCAGCAGGTGAGGACATATTCCCTCTGTTTTTATTTTATTTTTATTTTTTCCATTTTCTTGTTTTTATTTTCATTTTTAATTTCCCGGCGGTGATAGTCTAAGTAAAAAAATTAATAAATTAAAGTTACGAAATTGCTGAGTGCTTGCTGCTTTCTATCGCCGCTTTTGCGGGGTTACAAAATTTTAATAATTTAATTTGGGTCTAATAATTTGGTTTTTGTTTTACGTGTTAATATCGGGAGTAATTAATTGTGGGCCCGGGGGTCGTCCAACGAATGTTGGGGCAATTCGTGTAGATGGAAGGGTGGATTGTTGAGTCATTTTCATTATCCATGCAATATGAAAATAATTTTGGGCACATGTTAAAGGAGGATAACCATAGCTTGAATCCTATGAGTTTCCATGTTAAGTAAGTGGCTTAAAATCATCTTACCAACCAAACATGGTATTATTAGAAGGTCTCTCTCTTGCCGTGCGACTCCCGTGCTAATCCATTTGTTTTGTTATCGGCAAATAAAATGTTATGAATGAATATTTAATTGAATTTGCATTTGTTTGGAGATTTTATATTTGAGGGTATATTCAAAATAAAGTTATGTCTTCAATTGGTAAGAACTCGTTTTGAAGGAAAGGAAAGCAAATAAATGAGATTTCGTATCCGAAAGTGAAGCTCCATTATTGTAAAATGTTGTCAGTATACAAATTTAGTTGGTTTGACAAATCGGATAATTGATTTGCATGTTAGATTTTTCTTCTCAAATGCAATGCATTAATTAGTCGCTTAGTTATTACGTAATCATAATAAATTAGTTTCCTTTTCGATTTGGTACTATAAACGTTTTACAATGGTGGTCGAAATTTATATTAAAAGGAGCTTTCTTTCACTAAGCAAGCATGTTTAAACTACCCCTTAAGTTTACACAAGAGCCATCTTGGATGATTAATGAGTCATTGATGTGATCGTTTATAGGCGATTCACACGATTCCACTGATTTCCTCTATGTTTTTTGTTAATAGCAAAGAAAGTACTAGCTCATCCAAGAAAAAAACTTAGGAGAAATGAGGTAGCAATTTCTTGCAAAATTAACCACTAAAATAACGACAAGTAGTTGAGCATGCCATTGGTTATAGCTCCTTATGTTTAACACAAGCATAGTTTAACCGGTATTGATTTCATTAGTTGATGAAAATAGCATTGACAAGTTCACAAAGCTTCAACAATCAATATGCTTGAAAATGGTCTTCTTGGTGTACTTACTGAGCAAAGGGGTTCGAGGGTTTTCCCCTCTGTAATAACCTAGGCCACACAATGAGACAATCATCTAGCTATCTTGTCTTGTCACTCCAACAAGAAATGTGATTCTGTACCTTCAGTCTGGCGAGATCTAGTGCATGCCATCAAGGCTTGTCGCCGTAGTAGATGGTAAAAAAAGGACCACAGTAAAATTTTGTCTCTGCAAATGACAAAGACTCCAAGAGAAATGCTTAACCTTTTCCTTTTTGTTTTACCATTATTTGAAAGAAACAAGATCATGGCCACTCGACCACCCGCTAGTCGACACGCTAATGGGTAAGACCTAGAAAGTATATCTAATGAGTACTTGCTACTAAAGTATACTTTAGTGCGCAAAATCAAAACATTAATAATTGAATAAAACGGTTACTGTATCACACTGTCGCGTAATGTTAATAATATATGTAAAAAAAATTATAATTTCTTGATCATTCATCGGTGTCTCTTCCACTGTGCAAGTAAGTTTGGAGTTTTGCTATACCTTTTGATGTCGTTTAACTATAAAAGTACCACTAGAAAGGTGAAAAGCATATACCTAATTGGAGTGTAAAATAGTTTAGTGAGGGAATGTAAAGGTGAATGAGAAAGAAACCATCGACTTACCTTTTGACATTTGTTTTTTATTTAGTACTGGTGTTGAAAGAGACATAGGTTTAGTTTTAAGTGTATTTCACTCCCTCCCACCAAAATGGGTACTAGACTAACAGTTTTGAAGGTAACAAATGCTAACAACAAATTATCAACCAAGAAAAAACAAAACCCAAATAAATACAAAGCAGCTTGAGACTTGGTGATGACATCTGTCCACTTTCAATTCTTTAGATTTTTTTAAAAAATATCTTATATAAGACGAAATCAAAACATAATTTCTCGAATACTTAAGTAAATATTGTGCAAACGCAAGTTGCAAAATAATTTTGTTTTGGTATTACGATCTTATTGCATTTGAATCTTGTACTCATTTGATTCCGTGCAACTATGCCGATCATGATCACACAAGAGATTGGTTTGTTTGCAAATAGTTTGTAGAATCTGCAGAGGTAAAAAGTAGGGAACACCCATAATATTCCTCTTTTGGAGCTCTAGTTTATGATAAATTCACAGTTGACACTGGAATCACATTCCCTTGAATCATGAGTAGGAATCAAAAGAATTTCTCAATAGCAACTTGAAATTGTGAAAGACGGATCTACGGGGAATATGAGAGAATTTTTGCAGACACTATGGAGAGGTACCTTTTGGACTGATACCACTCTGGTCTACTTCAAAGGGGGCTTTGAATTTCTGTCACCCAAGAACAGAGATTGAAAGGGAAATCTTAGCATATGGACCGAATTATTCTTTGAGTACTTCTGTGTTATATACTCCAAGGAGAATACATCAGCAATAATAATAGAGATGTGATTTTAGCATAGTGAAATTCTCTACCGTTCCATCAAAAAATAAAACTCAGAATGAGATTACTTATCTATGAAACTAATAAGAAAGATTATTAAGCAATATCTTTGTAAGAATTTTCACCAGTAGACTGCGCACTCACTTGTATAATGTAATCATTCTACATCCATGATCCTTTTCTTGATTCATTGTTATCATAGAATCCAAATTCCTTTTCACCAAAGATTCCAATCCGAAAAAGTTAGTGGATTGCGAATTTACCATCAACCTTTTTTTTTTTTAGTGATTTTCCTTTAACTACTCCATATCGGCGGCAGTTGAATAAACAACAGATCCCGCCCTTTTGGGCCATTGGCAATACCGGTAGTACCTTGAGCTCCATCTGCTAGCCCATCAAAATAAGACCTTCACTTCTGGTTCTATGGCCCATAGATATCAAATCGACTTAGCATTTCACACCATCTGGTTCAATCTGGAATGTCTAAACTTTACATGATGAGATGAGATACGATACTTCAATGAAGCAGATTTGTTAATCACATCGAGATGGATAATCGAATGTAATTGAAAAGTGCACCTCAGTAATACAAATAGACTATTTTCCAAATTTTATTTGAAATTTCTTCCCAAAGTATAACTCATCAGAATCGCGCTCTTACAAAAATGGGTTGTATCCGATTTCACACAACGTCCGCATCAAATGTACCTTGTCCTAGGATTGATCAATCACCCGGTCCTACCAACAACCAAGCCATTTTCAGGTCACCAATCCTGCGTGTCCACATAAGCACGCGCAACTTAAGCAGCGTACACCATAGCACACCATACCCGCGCTCTTCTCTCATTTTTGTCAAACATTTATCACAGGTAGTAGAGTTATCGGCTACTCCGCGCTCAGCTCTTCTTCTTCTCTCCTTCAGTGCTTTGTTTGCCCGTAAGCTCTCCACAGCTTCCATGGCTTCCGTACTCAATACGGTGTCGTCCGTCAGGTTATCGAATCTCAACGCCAACCGAGTTCGAACTCACTCCAATTTGTCGCCGATTTCCGTTTCCTTCACCAGTGAGTTCACTCGTTTACTACTTATGCTCCGTTTGGTTGCCGAGAATTCAAAACAATGCAAACAATGCTCGAATTAGAAAACTTTCTATAATTGCAAATTAATTCCATTTCCTTTTTTACTTAGCAGTCTAAATATTATTGAGATTAACTGATTGAGCTTCGAATTGTCCGTATTTTAGCAAACTGAGATGAGATATTGAACTTTTCAGGAAGGAGGCTTACGGTTAGAGCTGCGGAAACCGATACGGATGAAGGTCTGTATCATACTGAGCTTCTGTATTTTTCAATGTTTTGTCGAATTTTCTAGAATGTGACTGTGTGGATGGAGATTTTGGGGGTTTGTGGTTGCTAATGTAGGTGTGTTTCTGTAGCAATTGAACCTCAGGTACCGGGTACTGCACCGGCTAAAGACAGTTCGAGCTTCAATCAGCTTCTTGGCATTAAAGGAGCGTCTCAAGCAACCGTAAGTCATCAGCGTTTGCTCATTATGTGACTTTTAGTACATTCTCTATGTGTGTTTTGATGGTGTCTGCATCCAATTATTAGGGTGGATAATATGAGTTTCGGAGTCTTAGTCAAAATGCTTCTGCTTGTGGATATTAAGTTGATAAGAGTTATATGTTAGGAAGAATAGATGAGACAGGAGTTGAATTTGTGATTTGAATCTGTGCAGAACAAATGGAAGATTCGTCTACAGCTGACAAAGCCCGTCACTTGGCCTCCGCTGGTATGGGGAGTAGTTTGCGGTGCTGCTGCTTCCGGTATGCTCCTTGTAAATAGCTGAGCATCTAAAGTTTTGAAGTTTCTACATACCTTGTATAGTGGGTTTCGTAATTGGGAATTAAACTTCTACTCACCTCTGAGGCAAACTTTTCATGCTGTAGGAAACTTTCATTGGAATGTTGATGATGTTGCCAAATCAATATTGTGCATGTGTATGTCTGGCCCTTTTCTCACTGGCTATACTCAGGTACGGTTGACTTGCACTGCGAACTTTGGTATTGACCTTGATCTAATGAAATCTTTGTGCTCCATTAACTCCGTGGCCTTTTTGTAGACACTAAATGATTGGTATGACAGAGAAATAGATGCCATTAATGAACCGTACCGTCCAATTCCTTCAGGGGCAATAACTGAGAATGAGGTGAGGGTGTGACTTGGTGTTTGTGTATTGATAACCATGGAGGGCTGCAGCTTTACTAATGCTGTTCTTTTGTTTTTTGTAAATTCACTTAGGTTATTACTCAAATATGGGTACTGCTTTTAGGAGGCCTTACCATTGCTGGTATATTAGATGTGTGGGTAAGTAATTCAAATGGAGTCTCTTTCTTACCTTTGTATATATTTAGATCAATGTAAATCATGAATTTCTGTCCTCTTTAGGCAGGACATGACTTCCCCACAATATTTTACCTTGCTTTGGGTGGATCTTTCCTATCATACATTTACTCTGCTCCACCTTTGAAGGTAGTTTGCTCTCCTATCTAAAAATCAAACCTTTTGCATACTTGATGGTCCAAAAGATACTTTGATTGAGCCTTTACTAACTTTCATGAGTTTTTGCAGCTAAAACAAAATGGATGGATTGGAAATTTTGCCCTTGGAGCAAGTTATATCGGTTTGCCATGGTACAATATCTGCATCACCTTTCTTTTGTAATTTTACAAAAAATTGAATGAATTATTTAAGGGTTAAGTACTCCTGCTCTGATTTAGAGATCTTTTGTGCTCAGATTCACGTAAATTGTTGATGGTGCCTAGATTTTTCTTGAGTTAACCCAAGAAATGCGTTGAATGGACAGTCATCATCCCTTCTAGTGACTCGTCTATAGAATTTGCCAAGACTTACGACTTTATATGATTCAGCTCACCTACACTAATTAAGAACCTGTGACCAATATATTCTCGTAGTTTGATTAACTGGTAGAGGCTGTTTTGCATATTAGCTGTGTTAAGTAATGATTTTCAATTCAATTTCCCATTGTTAGGTGGGCTGGTCAGGCATTATTTGGGACCCTTACATGGGACATAGTTATCCTCACAATGTTGTACAGCATAGCTGGGGTATGTTTCTGAATTATATATGTTAACATATTTGAGATAACTTGATCTAACAGAGCGTGCTTTTGTCTGCCACCTTTTCAGTTGGGAATTGCTATCGTAAATGACTTTAAAAGTGTTGAAGGAGACAGAGCACTTGGACTTCAGGTCTGTTATATTCGCTGTTTCAACATTATAAAGAACCTTACATGCAGATGAGTTTATATTAATCGTGGTGGTTTCGTTTGCAGTCACTCCCTGTAGCTTTTGGTCCTGAGACTGCCAAATGGATTTGCGTTGGCGCCATCGACATAACTCAGTTATCGATAGCCGGTATGTTGACTTGCTTTACATGCATAATGAGGCTTTGCGGACGGTTTATATGGTTTTAAGAGTGAACGAGTTATCCTGTAATGATTTCGGAATGTACAATACACAGTGACTTTACTGGGAAAATGACTCATTTGTGTCACGTCGATGCTTACAGGTTATCTTCTAGGGGCTGGGAAACCATACTATGCCCTAGCTCTTGTTGCTTTGATAGCTCCCCAAGTCTTCTTTCAGGTAAAACCTTCAATTAAATGGAAAATAGCATAATGTAAACTCCTTTCTTTACTAGAGATACTTATACCAACCAAATTTGGCGCTCCGCAGTTCAAGTACTTTCTTAAGGACCCTGTCAAGTATGATGTTAAATATCAGGTATTCTTTCAAACTCCTGCTTAAAATACTCATTGCATAAAAAAAGAATCAGATCCTGAGATCTGCTCTATGTATATTCCAGGCCAGCGCGCAGCCGTTTCTTGTTCTTGGTCTTTTGGTAACCGCTTTGGCGACCAGTCATTGACATATCGAAGCGCTCGGGCAAGAGTTTAGAAAACAAGAGATATGGAGTGTAAACTACACAACCACTTACTTCAGTATCAGCAGAGTCAGATGGAACAACTACGCCTAAAGTATGTCTTCTTCACTTATTGTAGCAAAGTTTTGCCGACCGATTGAGAATAATGATCTGCTTTATGAAAAACCCTTCTTAGTTCAAGTTACTGTTGTACATATGCTTCCTTTACGATCTATGCTTGTCGTTAGGTGAATAATGTGCCATTGATTCATTATGATAAATCAATACCAGCCATTTCCTCGTCTCTATAGCTCACAAGTAATTTGTCCATATCTAATTTCGTTTTGATTTGATGTTTACTTGTTTAACCAAGTCCTAGGCGTTCCACAGTTGACCCCCCAGTAGATACCAAAGCAATGAAAATTTTGAAACTTCCAAGCACAAGTTTAGATACAAAAGCACACAGGCAGCCTCCCTAAACCGACAACTTACTTGGTGTCCAAGTAAGAATACCTGAACCACCTAAGCAGGACAAAGACAGTAGACACCATCCTGCAACTCTAGTTATTACAAACGTATAAACACTTCAAACAAAACACATAGTTTAGACGCCTTGAGCTTAGAAGTCATTGATCGCTGCTCATCTTAGTGACCCTTGGTTTTGAATTTGGACTCATCAATGGGGATGCCTTCTTCAGCAGCACGTTCTCCTCCAGACTTGTCCTTGGTGCTGAGTCCACCCTTCTTGCCCATCTCTTTGTACCCTTCATGCCCCATCTGCTCTTTCCTTGTCTCACCTCCCTTGTGGCCCATCTCCTCGTACCCCTCATGACCTAGCTGCTCCCTCCTGTGCTCACCACCCTTTTGTCGCCCTGGAATATCAGCCAGGGTAAGGGACACAGTAAGACAATTAACAAATATAACATAGTAATAGCCGGAACAGTAGTCTATATACCTTCAGCAAGGTGCTCCTGAGCTTCGAGGGTTGTGCCACCTTTTCCACCGGGAACAACCACCTCTCCCCGCCGTGCTCTTTCATCCAGCTCCTTCCTCTTCTGAGGGTCCATCCTTTCCTGTTCCGATGCCATTTTCTTCTCTCTTTTGAACTCGGGTCGTTAATTAGAACTTTCACCTATTGTTGCAAGTATGCAGAAGTGGGATTGGAAGGGAAAGATTTATATACGAGGTGGAGTGAGGAGGCAGACGGAGGGGGAAGTGACACGTAATGAGGTGATGGGGAGGTGTTGAACTATGCTGTGATGACACGCAGGTGCTCTTTGTCTGTAGGAATGACACGAGTCCAAGGCTTCATTTGGTCATCACTTCTAACTCTGTCTTGGTTCTGTCTTCGCCCCCTACTAGTAGGGTCTGCAGCACCGCAGCAGTGTGCGCTACAGTGCAACCGCACGGTTGCCAAAGAGATTTGAAATCATCCTCTAGCTATAGAATGGCGCTAATTACCCTCTTGAATAAAACTTGAGTAATGCTAATGTTGTGACCTCTTGAATAAAACCTGAGTAATGCTAATGTTGTGAAAAAATTAAGTTTGTATGTTCAAAAGGCGCTGAACATGGGAGGTACACAATTGGGCCACTCATGTAGTAAGTCTGCAGAATACCGTAGCTATCTAGTCACAAACTAATGTCCCCATCTATCCTTGTAAATTTATAGGCTCCTAGAATTACTCATGTTTGTAAGTTTGTAACATAGTCTGGAGAATACTGTAGTCATTTTGCTAAAAAAAAATATTAAAAAAATATTGTGTTGACACTCTAAAATAGTAATCATATCCCATTATTTTTCTTAAACAATAAAAATGTTTTTCTTGTTTACTTAATTTTAACTTGGCATAGAATGGTGAGCTTTAAACGGTGCTTTGCTTATGATATGTTTCACTGTCCATTTACTTCCACTGTCTGGTTTTCTGCTTCCAATTCCAAGTTAACAATTCACGGTCAATCGTCAAGGTTCATGCTGTCGCACTAATTGTCCTAGGAGTGAAGGATGCAAGACCAGTAGATAGCAAAGTTGTAGAAGACCCATCCTAACTTCATTGAAACAAAAGAGAGTACACGAACAGTGCTGCTGGTCTTTACTCTTTACACACTAGCTTAAGCACAAGACCAATCCTACACTACTGCTACATTTTCCAGATACATTAAACACCAGAAAGAAAAGTCAAAGTCAGATTGGCCTAGACTTCAAAGTCGAATCTTATTAGGGGGTCATTCAGGCTTGGCTTCGGTTTGTTCTTTGACTTGTCGAAGGACTTCTTCGTCTTCTCCCTTCTTCTCTGCCGTTGTACTTGAATGCCCTCCACGGCTCCGCCCTGAACCATCACAACCAATCAATCAAAATCATCATAATTAGTGCGTAAACATTACATCAGTATTCACAAGCGTATGCTTTGATTAATAAAATATCAGTCACCTTCAGCGAGGCGCTCCTGCGCCTCAAGGCTGAAGCCCCCTGTTCCGCCGGGGACAACCACCTCCCCCCGCTGCGCCTTCTCGTCTAGCTCCTTCTTCTTCTCCGGGTCCTTCCTTTCCTGTTCCGATGACATTTTAATTGATCCTGAGGTAAAATGGAGGGAAATCGTAGTTTATATATAGAGGCTTGTGAGGTGAGGGAGGAGGCAAACAAAAGGAGGAAGCTACACGTATATTGGGTAAGAATTACGCGTACGTGTTTTTGGTTTTGGCAGAACGAGGGCGGTAAGTTGCAGTAAGAATGACACGAGTCCATAGCAGTGTTTGGTGACTTACTCAGTCCGCAGTGAACCAAATCGCACCATATTTATTTGTTTAGAATGCGGTGGGAATTGGAACTCATTACCACATTTAATATAGAAAAGTGTAAGCTATTAACTTGTAAAGCAGAAGTCAATTTGCTTTGAGGCCCCAACCTTGCGTTTCCGGCGTTCGGTATCGCGAGAACCGACGGAACCATCGGAGTTGGGTAGGTTGCGGCGGCTGCTTCCTTGCCGTTATGGTAGTTACGCGCCTGCGGGCATCATCTTCATCATCCTCTTCTTCCATCATTTGGAGGTCCTACAGCTACTTATTGAGCTTTGGGGGATATAAGATGAAGAACTGCTACGATAAAAAAATAATCGGAAGTGGACCTCAAATGATTGAGAGACAAGTATTGGTATTCCATTGCTATAATTGAGTTTCTCACAACGCTTAATATGAACATTAAGTTTTACGTTTCAGACTTGGGTTCTTATGAATGAACTTTGTTCCAACTTAAAAGAACTAAAAAGGTTAGAATTGATGAGAAAACAAAAGCAGAGTTGAAAGCAAATTCAGAGAAGACTTGGATCCAAACTTCATACAAGCAAAAGAGTCTACATGAGAAGTCAGCTGGCGTTTTACACATCACACAAAAGGTCACCACCGACGACCATAAAACGACTTCAAACTTCAACGACAACATTACAAACAGTTACCTAGACAACAAGTAACGAAACTCCAGCCAGACCGGTTTCAAGCAAAACAGTGACACCATTCCTACAGCTACTACTACCACTACATACCAACTTCATTCTACAGACACCTAAAAAAACACACGAAGTCCAAATCCGGGCCTGGAGGAGCTTCACAGTTCCACAGCTTATCAAGGAGTGGGTGGGTCTTTTGCGCGAGTCCTTGACGAGGGAGGGCTTTCGGGGCTACCCTTGGTCTTGTACTTAGACTCGTCAATTGGAATCCCTTCCTCGGCAGCTCGCTCTCCTCCGGACTTGTCCTCGGTGCTGAGTCCACCCTTTTTCCCCATCTCATGGTACCCCTCCTGGCCTATTTGCTCCTTCCTCGTCTCCCCGCCCTTGTGCCGGCCTGTATCCAAATTATCACACATAAAAACGTTACATTAGTGTCCGTTAACTCACAAGCATATCTCTCACATGTAAATAAACGCCAAAAGGACAATTAACAACCTTCGGCGAGGCGCTCTTGTGCCTCGAGACTCATGCCGCCAGTGCCGCTGGGGACAACCACCTCGCCTCGCCGGGCCCTCTCGTCCAGCTCCTTGCGCTTCTCGGGGTCCATTCTCTCCTGCTCCGATGCCATGTCCTCTCACTTCAAAGTTAAACTCTCTTTCACAACTTGTCTCCACAAACTCTATGCTTGTATTTGTAAGTTGTAACTGAACTTGCTCTTTGGTGGTGAGGCAAATATGTGACATTGGTCTTTATAGGCGGAGGAGTGGAGGTGAATGAAGAGGCAAATGGAGGAGGAGGTGACACGCAAGAGGGTAAACGCGGCTGATGGGGAAGTGTTGGACTATGCTGTGATGACACGCAGGTGTTTTGGGTCTGTCAAAAACGATGGGTAACTCGTAAAAATGACACGAATTCGAACACTTTTTTGGTGACCTACAGAAACTCGGTCCACAAAAGTTATCAACAATGAAACTTTCACAACGTGCTTGCTTAGAATGAACCTAGATCAACTTCTTTCAAAATAGACTATTTTGACTTCTAACACATTAATTCTACAATTTTAACCATTTGATGGAAAGATTTACTACTAAATCAACGAATATAATAAAGAATAGTGCGCTAGAGTTAAAAGAAGATATCTGAAAATTATGTCTCTTGCAAAGTTTAGGAAGTTATGTCATGTTGTTGGGTGAACTTACAAATTCTAAGATTTACCTATTTAATTTGGAATCAGACTCCAAAAATATTCAGACTAACATGGCACATTTATCTTGAGCTTCAGTTTAAGATGAAAGATCATGCAAAAATCGTGATATTCCATTATCACAATCTAAGCATGTTTACTAACTCGGAATCGGAATGGGCAGGAATCAGAATGGGTCAGAATCAGAATGGGTCATTCCATTCCAGTGTTTACTAACTGTCCGGAATTATTGTCCGGAATCAGAATTAGTGTAATTTGATTACCAAAATACCCTTTCATAAAGATAAAATATTAGTAAGATAAATTCAATTTTGATTTATAATAAAACACTATTAAGCTTTATTCTACATTATTATTTTTAACTATCTCTACAATTCTACTTATAATTGGAGTAATCATCCAATCTTACAAAGTTTAATAATATTTGCTAAAAAAAATTGAATATTAATAACACGTAACAAATAAGTCATCTTAAATCGTTCATAAAAGAGTCATTCATCACCAAATGGGAGCCAACAGTTAGCTATTGTTTTCTTGGTGTACAAAATTGAAGAAGCTTGAAGAAGAGCTTGAAGGGGCTTCAAGAACAGAAGGGAGGGGGCGTATGGCTAGAAGAGGCAGTTTGGAAATATTAAACTCATTTCGATTCCTCTCAACCCAATACCCTATACCCCATCTGGATTCAATTTGGGCCAAAGTTGGGAATGAGAATGCTTTTTTCTGGTGGGACCTGCATCAATTTTCATTCCCAATGCAAATAAACACCGGAATGAAAATCATTTTCATTCCATTCTGATTCCCCCATTCCCATTCCAGTGAAGTAAATGTGCCATAAGTTTCCTCTCTAAAGATGAGATTTATACAAATCAATGAGAATCGATATCATTCTAAATCAGATCGAGCCATCATTTGAAGTTTCATATTTTAATGGGCTACACAAATGGGTCTCAAGATAGTGTTTAACAATTCGAGCCAATCTTAAGCTCGTTTTGATTAAGGAACAAATTGTGATAAAGGCCTACAAGAAGTACTAAATGCTAGAAATTTATCATTAAAATATAAATTAATAGTGAAACTAATTTGAGGACGACGATTGATTTTGGAGAGTGTATTACGTGTAACTAGCCTCAAACTATAAGCTCTCAGTTTTCCGTTGGACGATTAAATTCAAAAGTCTCATGTTTACTAATTATTTACCAATTATTAGATTTACTGTTTTTTTTTTTTTTTTTTTTTTTTTTTTTTTTTTTTTTTTTTTTTTTTTAGGTTCTCACAACAAATTCTCTTTTTTTTTCCCCCCCCGCGCGGCGGGGCAACAAGAGAACCCCGAGTCCACCTAAAAGTTCCCCCTTCTTGTCGGATTATTTTAAGAAACCCCCCTCTTAACAACCCCCACTATTTTTTTAAAGAGGAAGAAGAAGAAGAAGAGAAAAAAAAACCCCTCCCCCTTCTTCCTCCTCCTCCTCCCAAAGAACCCGCCAAAACCCAACTGGGGTGGGATTCTCCAGGAGCTTGAGGGGGGAACCAGGGGGGAGAACCCAGATGAAAACCCGGCGGGCCCGCCGCCCAAGAAGCCCATCCCGCCGCACGTGAAGGCGCTGTCGGGGTCGCTGGGCGGAATTATGGAGGCGGCGTGCCTGCAGCCCATCGACGTCATCAAGACCCGCCTCCAGCTGGACCGCACCCGCGCCTACAAGGGAATTATCCACTGCGGCACCACCGTTGCGAAAACCGAAGGCGTCCGGGCTCTGTGGAAAGGCCTGACGCCGTTTGCCACCCACCTGACCTTGAAGTACGCGCTTCGGATGGGGTCCAATGCGGTGCTGCAGAGCGCGTTTAAGGACGCCGAGACCGGCAAGGTCAGCAACCACGGCCGGCTCATTTCCGGATTCGGAGCTGGTGTTCTTGAAGCTCTCGTTATTGTCACGCCTTTCGAGGTTGGTGCTGCTAATATGCTGTTCTTATTGGATCTGAGTTTAGTTGCAAATTGACTATTTTGTTCGGTTTTTTTGTACTTATTTCGATGTGTTCAAGTTGGTAGTTCATGAACAGAGAGTTGAAACAATTAGATACCAATAGTTCAATTTCATGGATCAATTTAGCTTTCGAATTGCTCATTTTACTTATTTGAACACTTAGAACTCAATTATCGATCCGCGATGGTTTGGATTCCTCCATTAGTTTAGTGTAAGTTGCTCATCTGGCAATATTTTTATTTAGTTGGCTAGTTTTGTTTTCGAGAGTAATGTCTCGTCTCGTGTGATCTAATATTGTTCATCCAAAACAAAAAAGAAAATGTGCATGCTCAATGTGGCCATTGTACTGATGAATAATGGGAGATGTTATTTGTTATGAAGTAGATTTGGAATTTGGTTTGTTGCAGGTGGTGAAAATTAGGCTGCAGCAACAGAGAGGACTGAGTCCTGAGCTTCTAAAGTACAAGGGTCCTATACACTGTGCTCGGACTATCATCAAGGAAGAAGGTCTCCGGGGGCTGTGGTCGGGGGCTTCCCCGACTGTTATGCGCAATGGGACAAACCAGGCCGCCATGTTTACAGCCAAAAATGCGTTCGACGTTCTCTTGTGGAAGAAGCAGGAAGGAGATGGGAGGGTGTTGCTACCATGGCAGTCTATGATATCCGGGTTCCTGGCAGGCACAGCAGGTCCCATTTGCACCGGTCCTTTTGATGTTGTGAAAACAAGACTGATGGCTCAGAGCCGAGGCAAGGATGGCCAGATGAAATACAAAGGTCTGGTGCATGCTATCAGGACAATATATGCAGAGGAAGGGCTTCTAGCCTTGTGGAAAGGACTGCTTCCGCGGCTCATGAGGATACCGCCTGGGCAGGCCATTATGTGGACCGTGGCTGACCAAGTAATAGGATTGTACGAGAAACGATATGTTCCTACCGCACCGTTGTAGGTATCATCATTTCTTGAGGTCCTTTTTTTGGTTTCAATTCCATCGCAAAATCACCTTTCCTCAATCATCTCAAGTAATTTTAGCATTTATTCTTTGAGTTTCTTTGGATTGCACAAATGTACACCGGCTCTTCAAGACTTTTCTAAATTTTTGAAGCTTAGGTGGGACAATAAGCAACATCTAAATAAATGCATGAATACAATCTCAATTTTTTTTGTGCTCAGTTCAGTTAAATATTATCATTCTATGAAGGGAGTTAAAATCATTTTACCAGTACAGTTGCTAAGTTGACAACATCTATAGTGTTCTCGAAAAGGTTTTCTAAGTTGGATTATGTCTGGGTCACCGGAATACTATGATGTGGAATTGGGGGTACTTGGGGCTGTTTATGTATTCCCATTAATCATTTGAATTTTCCGAAGAGATATATGGATAGTGAAAGAGTATGGGGTGACGGAATCTTTTGCACTTCTTTGTTCTATTGAGCAAAGAGCTATGCCATCGGAGATATTTCTCTTTGATTGCAAACAATTGGCGTCTACAAAGAATTGTGGAATGATTCTCTTTACGTTGCTACACGGTCTAAATCCACGGAATCGGTTGTTTTGGTTTGACTTGGACAAAAAGAGTGCCAAACCCATTGAACTTCTTGATGTGCCCTACTTTAAAAGCATTCCAATCTCCTTTAGTCGACCAGCCTTGTGTCGATCTATACAACGAATCTTATTATCCTTGTGTTACCTAGTTTATGCTTCTCCAGACTTGTCTCGACTCGACTTTGTTCTAATTGTCTTTGCCTTAAGGCAATTCCACATACATGGGTGGAAGTGCTCTTACGAAAGAAGAGCACTCGGTTGTACAAGTATTTTTTTGTGTATGATCTGATGTTCCCGCCCTGTGATGAATCAAAACTACTCAACGCGGACTACCACAATTGAGTTGATAAGTGCTGATTGAAAGGCTGAATTTACTTAAAGTTTGGAGTTGGCTTATTTTCTTTTTTCCTGCCTTACTTTGTCAAAAAGCAGTAAGAATCGATGAAATCCAAACTTGTTTCATTACAACGTTTGGTATCAACTTTTTATGAAAATGTTTACTTTGTTCAAACTTAGAAAGATTTGATATCCTATAACTTTCTTATTCCCAACTTTCCGGATTTCTTGATTTTATTAGAATGTCTAAGTCAAATTGGGCCTCCGAGCCTAGTCCAATCGGACCACAAAAGGGAAAGAGAAGACAAATAAGTTACCCGACATAAAAAGGTAAAAAATAAAATAATGGTGTAACGTGTAACCAAACAAAAAAAATTAAACCCTACAATAAAATGCAAAATCGTATATAAACGAACGCAGCCGCAGGCGTTTGAAACCCTAGCGCTCACTCTTTTGCTGAGCCACCACCACCTTCATCTCGGTACAATTCGTCCTTCTCTCTGCTATTATAAAACCCTAACCCTAGCCCCCAACTTCGCCACCCCTCTCTTTCATTACCTCGATTTTCTTCAAATAAGGTGCGATATTAGCTTATCGAACTCATCTCTAACCAGAATTGCTTATGCTAATTGGCTTCTAATCGAATTTTTTGGTTTTTGATTTCTAGGGTTTAGAAGTTTGAAGCTTTGCAACGATGTCGGACGATGAGAGAGATGAGAAGGAGCTGGATCTTTCCTCTCCGGAAGTTGTCACCAAATACAAGAGTGCTGCTGAGATTGTTAACAGTAATTTTCTAATTTTTCTCATCTAGTTACAGCCGTATGTGTAATTTTTTTTTACAGTTTTTACTGTTGATATGCGTTTGTGGCTGAATATATTGGGTAAATTTTGGAACTTTTTCAGAGGCACTGCAAATGGTGATATCAGAATGCAAGCCGAAAGCTAAGATTGTGGACCTTTGTGAGAAAAGCGATTCATTCATCAGAGAGTAAGTATTTGCCTAATTTGTGGTGCTCGTGAACACCTCCATTAATCAAAGTTTGAATTTTTCTTGTTGGCATTGGAATTTTATTGTTGAAGTTGAGATTTTTATGTCTGTTTGGATTGTTTGAGTCATCATAAGGCTATAGTTTAATGGAGAGTTTTATTTTTGTGTATTCAGGCAAACTGGCAACATGTATAAAAATGTGAAGAAGAAGATTGAAAGAGGTGTTGCCTTTCCTACTTGCATTTCTGTGAACAACACTGTCTGCCATTTCTCTCCGCTTGCGAGTGATGAGGCAGTTTTGGAAGAAGGCGACATGATTAAGATGTAAAGCTTTGTGTCTTAACATTCTTTGTACTAGTGCTAATGTGATTAAAAGTTATTAAGTTTATCTTGTAAGTAGCAAATTTTAAATGAAGTTTCGTCCTCGTGCAGTGATTTGGGCTGTCACATAGATGGGTTCATTGCCATTGTTGGGCATACTCATGTTCTTCAGTCAGGGCCAGTTACAGGAAAGGCTGCTGATGTTATTGCAGCTGCTAATACCGCCGCTGAAGTTGCCTTAAGGCTTGTAAGGCCAGGGAAAAAGGTAATATACTTTTCTGTTTTGGAACTTTGTTGTGTTAGCCTTTAAAATACTTTGCTGGTACGAAATGGGTTTCCTGATGTAGCCTTTCAAATGCTTTGGTTTGTATGGCTTCAATGTGTTATTTTTTCTTTTATCAGAAAGCACCCATTTCACCCCCTGATGATGATATTTTAGTACAAGCTATGGACTTGAGTCCAAATGAAGCTTTTTTGTCATAGTTACACTGAAGGGGAAATTGGTCCTATGAAGACTGGGAAGCCTTGGACAATGCCTGTGGATATGGTCTTTTATAAATTGTTTTTACATCATTTCTGTTCATCTAAAACTGTCAAGTTGTCTTGTTGCCAGTGTGTGTTGGCGACTCTGCGCTTTTCGCTGTCCCAACTCATGTATAGAGGCAGCTTTGCCGAGGTGATCTATGATTTGTTGATTACCTCTTTTTCCCTGTTGCCTAGATCGTTCTTGGCTATTGATGGGCTTCTGTAGATGGACATATTTACTTTGTTCATCTTATTGTCCTCTATCGGCCTACATCATTGCAAATTCTTGGAATACGTTTTTGGTCTTTTGTTACTAGATAGCAGGAATTATGAATTATTTCCTTTGACATGGTCATTTAATTTGACCACTGTCGTCTCTGCAGTTAACATGATCCCTCTTGATGATGATAAGCTATCACTGGCTATGGATTCAATCCAATTAAGTTTTGTTGTCATAGTTACACTGATCTTCCATATTGTTTTTGGACCTCACCGACATACCGTTCTTCCAATCAGTAATCTTCTCTGTAGGTGTTGTCTTGGCTCATAAACAAGATTTTGTTTCCCTTTGTTAAAATATTTATACGTTCTTTTCTTCTATATGATGAATACTTGTCAAAAGCTATGGACCAACATCCAAATGAGGCTTTTTTGTCATAGTTACTCTGATAGGCTTAACATTAATTATATGAGTTTTTTCCTTTAGGGTTCATTTGTGGTCTTTGCTATGATTCAGTCAATTTCAGTTGTGTTTCTAGTACTGAGGTTGTTTTTTAGAACACAAATTCATGCGAGTATTCGACAGGTATAGGCAACTTTGCCGAGGTGATCGATTACCCTATTGGTTTCCTCCTTTCCTTGTTGCCTAAATTAATTGGTTGCATTTGGTGCCTAGGACAGATGTATTTGTTGTCTGTGCAATCATCATTCAAATTAGCCAACATCAAGGGGTTTCCCCTTTTTAATGCGGTCTCATATTTAAACAAAGAGAAACCTAATTGAAATCTACATAGGTGTAGGCAACTTTGCCGAGGTAATTGAAACACTATTGATTTCCTCTTTTTCCCTGTTGCCTAGATTAACTGGCTAGATATTGGTGCCTAGTACAGAAGTATTTGTTGTCTGTGCAATCATCATTCAAATTAGCCTACATCATTGACGGAGATATTCATGTTTCCAATTCGTGCTTTTGATATGTTGTAATTAGTTTTAAGACAGATGAACACAATACAATAAGCTCAATCTTTTTCTGGTCCTCCATTCTATATATTTTCTTTGTATGATAGTTTAATTTTCTTCTCTTTTTTGTGTTTTCAGAATAAAGATGTAACAGAGGCGATACAAAAGGTTGCATCAGCTTATGATTGCAAAATTGTTGAAGGTGTTCTTAGTCATCAGCTGAAGCAGTTTGTGATAGATGGGAACAAAGTCATATTGAGCGTAGCCAATCCAGAGACAAGAGTTGATGAGGCTGAATTTGAAGAGAATGAAGTTTATGCAATTGATATAGTCGCAAGTACAGGTGAAGGCAAGGTAAGGGAGTCATGATCTGCCAGACCATCCTCTATTCTTGTGATGCATAGTTATCTGAGTTTTTCATTGAACGTGGGCATTGACATAATATGTCACAATTTGCAGCCAAAGCTGCTGGATGAGAAGCAAACTACCATCTATAAGAGAGCTGTTGACAAGAGCTATCACCTGAAGATGAAAGCTTCTAGGTTTATTTTCAGTGAAATTAGCCAGAAATTTCCGATCATGCCATTCACTGCCAGGTTTGCTATTGCACAACATTAATGACTCTCTGTTTGCAGCTATTATTGGTTCTATATAGCCTAAAGTATTTTATCTTGTCATTAGAGCTTTGGAAGAGAAGAGGGCTCGACTGGGTTTACTTGAATGTGTTAACCACGAGCTTTTGCAGCCATATCCTGTCCTACATGAGAAGCCTGGTAACAATCTTCCTGCTAAATTTGCTTTTGGGAAACCCTGATTCTGTCAGTCTGATTCTAAAAGTTGGTGGTTTTGCAGGTGATCTGGTTGCTCATATCAAGTTCACGGTTTTGCTTATGCCAAATGGATCAGACCGAATTACATCGCATTCTCTACAGGAGCTACAGCCTACTAAACAGATAGATGATCCAGAAATCAAAGCCTGGTTGGCGTTGGGCACAAAGTCGAAGAAGAAGGGTGGTGGAAAGAAGAAGAAAGGTAAGATATACAAGTCTCTTGTTTCGTTCATCTAAGTAATGGAGAGCTTTGCAGTGGTATTGTTGGGTGTTGATATCTTGTTGTCTTTGCACATTGTAGGTAAGAAGGGTGATAAAGCTGAGGAGTCTACAGAAGCTGAACCGATGGATGCAACAACAGATTGTGCCGAGACTCAAGCATGAGCCCCTTGTTTCTTGTTGTTGCCAATCGTACTTCAATTTTGGTTCTTTCCTCCCCCCATTGTATCTGGTTGGTGTCGAATTAACTTAATATAGTGTTCAGACCTTTGATTCCAGCTGGGTTTTCTCTAATATGCAGTACTCGAGGTTTACTTGTATCTCTTCTTTCGATTTTGTAGACCGTGTGAAGTTTTAAGTTATATAAAAGCGTAAGATGAGATTAGACCGACCAAATCATAGTGTCGTTTCTTTAATTCTTTTGCATGCGTAGCATCTTTCATATTAGAATCCTTCCCCAACAGATGATGTGATTGTTATCCAATCACCAACATAGTGTTCACTAACTATCTCAGGTGAATAATGTGGGTTAAAAACTTCATATCAACACGAACGACGTGATTATGAAAGGATTAAGAAGTCATGAATTGGGTATGTTGGTGATATGAAATTAACTTTCAAGAACATTGAAGAGGATTATGGATATTGTAGTCGATCTCGAATATAAGAATGCATCCTTTTCACTCGTAATCAATTGAGCTACAATACGTAACTAATAACCTGTTGAGCTACAAAATGCACTGTAATAAACTGTTAAAAACTTTCATAAGATCATTTTTAGCTCATAAGGTACAAGTTAAAGGGGCAAATTGGCTAATTTCCTCAAAAATAATGTCAAATCGGGCCTAAATCTAATGGTTGGTAGTTAGTGATCTAACCGCTGAAATTGTATGGAGCAATCCAACGGCTGAAGCAGAGCGCGGGAGAAAACAGGCGCCTCGTGGCGGTGCCTTCATTGAACACAATCTACATCTCTCAAATTCCATTGGTCCGTTTGCGTGGGAACACGTCATAACTGCCACGTGTACATAACGGCCTTACAAAACCGGAAGCATCTGGATTTGTTTCGATCCCGCGAGTCTCCTTTATAAGCCCCCAATTTCAATCTCCTCCCTCTAAATCTTCCTCTAAAACCCCAAAAAACCAAATCGGAAATCGACACAGATTGTGACCGCTAAACTCGCCGGCCGATCAATCGGAGTTTTGAAGTTTCGGATTCGGGTATGGAGAAGAACCGGGTAGCGACGTGGATCTTCTTGTCGGCGTTGCTCTTCCTCTTAACAATGGAGGCCAAAACCATCGACCCGTATAAGGTAAAGTTCTGAAATTCTCTCATTCTGCAATGTGAACGAATAGAATGTAAAAGATGGAAGCTTTCGATTTGTTTCGAAAACCCAGTTGGATTTTGAGCTTAGAATGAAAAGAAATTTTGTCAATTAGGATCGAAAGGAGAGAAATTTGGTAGATTATGATCGAAAGGAGGAGTTAACTTTTTTTTTTTTTTCCTTTAGCCGATGAATTTTAGCTTTGTAATGACTGATCATGTGAGAATTCGGGTTTCGAATTGTTATAAGGTGCTTGGAGTGGATAAGAATGCAAGTCAGCGTGAAATTCAGAAAGCATTCCACAAGTAAGTTCCGATAACTTTCGCAGTAGTCTGGTGAAATGCATTTGTTTATGATTTATTGATGAGTTTATGGAGAGCAAGAGCATAATGTGCTTAATTCTTTGTGCTGGGCCGTGAAAGTTTAGCACTTGATTTAACATCTAAGCTCATTTATGAAGTGTTGACATGTATAAATTAGGAAGGTCATTGTGTGCAAAGTGTTGTCATTGGTTTGGGTCGAGTTGGGGATTTTCCCAGTGGCAATCTTTTGTGAATAGATGGGAATTAATTGTCACATGTTTTCGCCTTGTATATGTGAGGGTCGTTTGATAATCTTGAATGCGTCTTTACAACATTTAGCTGTCAGAATAAGCGGTGCTTTGTTCTCTCTCGTCAAATTTGTTCCTGTGAGACTACTGTATGTTTGATATTAGGAAAACAATTAAAAGTTGATACTTACGAACAATATTGAAGTTAATGTTTGTCGATTTCTCTACAGCTGATCAGGAAAGTGTCTGTGTTTTCTTTAGGTTATTTTTCATTATGTAAATTCCTATTTTTGGGATATATATTTGGCTCTTTACATTATGCGTAAGATTTCCCTCGTAATACAAATGCTTTACATAGACAATACATAGACAATACATATGCATGTGTACTCAAAACTGGTATTTGTTACTTGCTTTTACCTTACTCAAGCTCATGCCCTCCAGGCTCTCTCTTAAATATCATCCGGACAAGAATAAGGAAAAGGGAGCTCAAGCAAAGTTTTCTGAGATAAACAATGGTATGACTTCTGACTTATATTCAGTCTTTGTTTGTCTTCCTCTTGCCTTTTGGGTCTAGTTTCTATCCTGTTTGTAGCCACATCCTCACAATTGGTACTTTAATATTGACTTCTTTCTTTCGCTTCCTTAGCATATGAGATTTTATCTGATGAAGAGAAGAGGAAAAAGTATGATATGTATGGAGATGAGCAGGGCAATCCAGGATTTGAAGCTGGTTCTCCAGGGAGTCAAGGCGGATATAGTTTCTTCACAAACGGTGGACCAGGACAGAACCAATTTACCTACGGACCAGGTGATTGGCAGAACATGGGCGGGCAGGGAGGGTCCAAGTCATTCTCCTTTTCCTTTGGAGGCCCCAGTGGCAGCGGTCCAAGTTCATTTGGTTTTGGCATGGATGACATTTTCTCAAACTTTTTTGGTGGTAAACCTGGTGGTGGCAGCCAGTTTGGTGGTAAACCTGGAGGTGGCAGCCAGTTTGGTGGTTTCAGTGGTTCAACCACCTCTCAACCTGGTGGGTCAACAGGGTCTCGACCTGGATCAAGGAGTTCTCCAGTGAGCATTAGAACCATCAATTCACATATCTATAAGAAAGAGATAGCCGACAGAGGGATGACTTGGCTATTGTTATCTTACACGCCCTCAATGAAGGGAAATCAGCATGTTGAATCTATCATAGGCGAAGTTGCCGGTTCACTGCAGGGAGCTTTAAAGGTACTTGCAACTTGCAACTTTTTATTGATTCCTTGCCATTGGTCATTAATCCATACATGCTGATCCTCTCATTTTCTTCTGTCAGGTTGGAAGCATAAACTGTGAGACAGAACCATCTTTATGTAAGGAACTTGGCATCTATCCGCGCAGAATGCCTAGGGTATTTGCTTATTCATACAAAGTGAGTGAAAAGGGTTCTTTGGTTGAGTATGATGGTGATTGGGCGGCAAAACCTTTGAAGTCATTTTGCCAAGACAATCTGCCAAGGTTTTCAAAACGGGTTGAATTGAACCATTTTGAGTCTTCCACTGTCACAGGCAATAAGTTGCCTAGTGTGATGCTTCTTTCCACCAAGAAAGAGACACCTGCTATCTGGCGTGTCCTCAGTGGACTGCACCACAATCACTTCAATTTCTATGATGCACAGGTATGTTGTTATTGTTGATGCTTGGTTTAGTTGATTTCTTTTGAATCTTTTAAACATTAGAAGAATCCGGTGTATTTGACTTGGATTTGAATCGGTTTAACTAACATATTAAGAAAAGAAGAGGTTATAACAATTTATTATGCAGCCTGAAATACAGGTTGGAAGAATTGATGGTTGACATTCATCTAATGTTCTTTCGATGATTTTGCAGGTCCATGATGTTTTGGATTCAACAGTGAAGAGGCTAGGAGTTGATGCCCTTCCAGCTATAGTTGGTTGGCTTCCAAATGGGGAGAAGCATGTGTTAAAATCAGGCATTACCATCAAAGATATGAAGTCTGCAATTCCTGAGCTTAGTGCTTTACTTGAAGGTTTTGAGAAAAAGAGCAAGAAGACAGCCTCTAGTCAGGCCAAGAAAGCACCGACTGATTCAGGTGGAAATCAGATACCTGTACTGACAGAGTCTAATTTCAATGCGCTTTGTGGTGAGAAAACTCCAGTTTGCATCATCGGTGCATTCAGATCTTCCAAAGAAAGAAAGAAGTTAGAATCAATTCTGAATATGGTGAGTATACCAATACAACACATCTAGATTCTGGCATGATTCCCATGAATTTAGTCTACTGCATCTTTCTCATTTGTTAATAGGGCCTATATACCTTTAAAACACAAGGGCATGCCGTTCTGAACCCTATCTCACTAGCAGCTTCAACCCTATACTTGCTGCTGAATTTTGAATGGTTGCTAGACTACGTGGTTGAGTGGCTGTTGCAACCCCTAATCAGCGGGCCATGATTTTTTTATGCAAGCTGAAAGAGTAGCATTGAATTTCCTTTGTTTATATATTTTAATTACTTGCTACGTGGTATTTGCCTTCAGGTCTCCCATAAATCACTATCGAGGCAGCAAAACTCAGCCCAGGGCAGGGATTCCATTTCCTATGCGCTCTTAGATGCCACCAAGCAAGCATCATTCTTAAAGGCATTTGACAAAGCAGGATTTCAATCATTAGACAGTCTCTTGGTTGCATATAAACCTCGGAGGGGAACCTTTGCAGTGTTCAACGGTGAAATGACTACAGAAGAGGTCGAGATGTTCATTGGCTCGGTTCTTAATGGGGATGTACGTTTTACCAAGACACGACAGAAGCCAATTCTCAAGTGAGAGTTAAAGGAGACAGAGTTTGGACCAGGTAGTTACTGGCTTTTGTGTACATATCTTACGATCTAACTATAGCTAGCACATACTTAGACTACAATTGAGGAGAATGTTGTTTTCCTCGACTGCAAAGTCCGGTCTATACGTGAACTTGGAGGGGTATCCATTAACATCTCGGAAAAGTGAGCTTTTGAACCTTGCGTTTCTTTTGTAATGCCGTAGTAAAAATCTCATACAATGGGTTATTATGAGACCCGTTAAGTTATTTTTTCTTTTAACTTGGTGTAAAATTGAAAGACCAAATCCTCCAATGTTCACATTTTTATCTCAGGAAGGCGAGATGTGATATTAACAAACAAAAATACTAACTTCTTTTTTCATGTTCTGTTCCACAATGTGCTTCAGGATCCTGCTAATTCCTCAGACAATATGGTTTTTCTCGTTGGTGTCTACGAACTTGTTATTGATACTTTGAAAAATTACTCTGAAAAATTAGTAGAATAGAACAGAGGATTGCATATGAATATTGGTTAGTGAACAGTGTTTGGTAAAGGGGTACAAGACTCTGCATTGATATTTTCAGTGGCCTTATAGGCTACCGCTAAGTATACCTTTAATTTTTAGTAGATTTTTACTAAAAATATCTTGATTTGGAAGGGTTCCACTAAATAGGCCTTCGTTTATGATTGGTACTTTCAACTAGACCATCACCCAAGTATGAAGGTCGCAATGTCTCAATTGCATAACCATTAGTAGTTTTTACTAAAAATATCTTGATTTGGGAGGGTTCCACTAATAGGCCTTCGTTTATGATAGGTGCTTTCAACTAGACCATCACCCAAGCGTGAAGGTCTCAAGGTCTCAATTGCATAACCATTAGTCATGTATGACTTATTCAATTTTATTAAGTATTTTCATTTGGGAACTGTTAGTTCCATTTACTTGTCTTATTTCTCCACCCACCACTCTTAATAAAATTTTATTAAAAATCAACTTAATTTGTCATTCCAAAATTACCTTTATTTTCTTCCAAAAAACAAAAACTGGATACAAGTTGTCAAAGCTTCTCAACATCCTCCAGGAAGCTTCTCCGCCGCCTTTTTCTCCTCAAATTAGAGAAAGAGAAAGTTGGGGAAAGAATGCATTGGAGCCAGACCAAACAAGTACACTCCCTAGTTGATTCGATTCCTACTTTGAAGATGTGAAACCTGAGTCCCATTGGATGGTGCTATGAACAAAAGAAAGTAAAAGCCCATTGGTTAAGGTCCTTCTCATCCCAATCCCAAACGCACACAAAGAGCCCTTCATCCGTCATCACACAGTGATGAAATGATTCCAACTATCATGTTGGTCACTAGGCTGATCTCATCCCATATCAAACTTACAAAGTAACGCTTGTAAGACACCCATATCAAACTTAGCATTGAAATCCTAATTTGAGGAAAAATAACACATGATCATCTAGAACACGAGCTTAAAATTGAAAATTGTGAAAATTTTTGTCAACGACGGTGATGAGGATGACTGCGTCTAGGAGGAAATCAAAAAGCAATATTTGTTTTTTAGAATTAGGGTTTCAAAAAGGGAAGAAGATGAGGGCAATTTTGGTATAACAAAATAAATTGATTTATAATAAAAGGTTTACTTAAAGTGGTGGGTGGGGAAATAAAATAAGGTGGTGAAATTAACAGTTTTCTTTTATTTTAATATAATTTTTCGTCTATTTTCTCATTTTCATCCAATATAATTAAATAATAGAATCAATTTTATCATTTTTGTAATTATGTTCTTATCAATTATTTTTTATTTACATTCTCAGTAAACCAATTCATATCCATAATTTTTTTATAAACCAAACACAACGTAAAGCAAGCTTGTTTACAAATCCCAAGAGGCCTCCACTAAAATTGCGCTGGACATTTCCGATCTACATACATATTTGAAAAACGTATCTACTTTTTTAGTACCATTTTCACAATGAATCCAACAACAGTCCAGGCAATTGCACTATAAGATATCAATAAATAAGGTCATTGATGGATTCCTACTAGTCTAAACATGACGGTGTCACTATAATATGATGCGCATCCTCTTGTTAATAATACTGAATTGCCACGTTCTTCTATATTACAATTGAAAACACATACGGTGGTTAGGACAATAAGCATTTTATAATTTAGGGGGACAACCAAGGAGAGGACATTGGTTTAGTTTATGCTTTTTTCACTGAACACATCAGATGATAATGCAACTCAGCAACATGCCTTCACACTCCCGCTCGTGGTTCCGCCACAGTTAGAGACAAAAACGACAATCCATAAAAGCCACTACGTGTCCTTCGATTTATTGGTACGTGTTCCACACTGCAATCTGCATGCAACTCCACTTGCTTAATTAAGAGTATCTTCAAGGGATGCTGTAAATGTGTAATTTGATGGCTGATATGTCACTAAATTTATCAATTTACCTAGTCAGTAAAATAGTGTGCTCGAATGGAATAGGCAAACAGTTGCTGCAAATATTATTATATAATTTACTATTTTTTACCATATATTATTTACTCTACTAATTCAAATTTTGGTAATCTTTACCTAAATTCATTCACCAATGCATACCCCCTCTAATAAAACGTTGTTGTGGCTCTATGTGAAGTACTAAGTACAACTTATAAGAGCTCCCAACTACTAATCATTTATGACTCACATCTAATCTGTTGCCAATTATGAAATACAACGTTGTTACTCTAATCCTCACAACTACATTTAACAATGCTCACAATTACTCCCTTGATAATGAATGAGGTTGTTGATGGTTGAAAATTGAGTGTTAATTAGATGAATGAAAATGAAGAAATAGTGTACAATTTAGTTGAGAATTGAGTGTTAATTAGATGAGTGAGAGTGAATAAATAGTATATAATTTTAAGTTATTATGATAAAAAGTGAGTAATAATATTTTTTATTCAATAAATTGTGTGGGTTCCATTTTTACAGCATTTCATAGAGTTTACAAATATACAGATTCTATGAGACTCTGTATAATTTGCAGAGTCATTTACAACATCCGTTGAAGAGCTGTTTTGCTGACATGACGCTACAAATTGAGTTTATAGAGTTTTATACAACACCCCTTGGAGATGCTCTAAGTGACTGTACAACGACTAAAAGTTGGTAAACAAAAAACTGGAAGAGTTCAATTACCAGCGACTCTTGCGCGGTTTGCGCAACCCGTGGATTCCTTCTGTATTACCTTCCTACGGCGCCGTTTTGTTGATTCCGATAAGTCCGCCGCCTATCAGAAACATACTTAAGCCTCAGTCAAGCAGCTTAAATCATTGTTGTTTTTTTCTCTTGGAAAAAAAAAGCAGCTTAAATCATTACAGCTAATACTTCGTTGACGCGTTTGACTCTATTTTCTTAAGGACCACGACAAATCTGTCTACCGCCAATCCAGTCATAAACCATTCCATGCAAAACCAGTAGCCAGTTGTAATTTTATCACATATGGGATGTAAGGTTCCATAATTACTGGTTTAACCCTATTTGCCCTAAATTAATCTTTTACCTCTTGACCACGCTCTGATATTTATGTCCATTCAATACTATGATTGAAAGGGAATACTGTACTATGGCGCTACCTATGCCACACAAAAGTACGACATTTCCAACCCATTTGGTGCTTTTTCACTGTTATGAATTGAGGTTAATTTTTGCTGATAAAATTGTTTGACTTATATAATTTAATTGATCGATATGTTTGCTAAAAAGAACATATATACAAGTATAGGATGACATAATAAATTTAGCCCAACCTTGAGATTTTCTAACTCTGCCCTTTGATTCTAAATTTATGTTGAAAGGTAACGAAAGGGAATATGAAAATAGACTTTGGCACTAAACTATGCCACACAAAAGTACGACATTTCCAACCCATATGATGCTCTTTCATTTGTGTTCCCCGCCTACCTGAAAAGAGAAATGAAATTGAAATTTTCCACTAATTCAAAACATAATTCGGACTATAGTTAACTTTTAAAGTAGTATTGTATCTATTCGATAAATTCACAATCTCATCTATCCAGTGATTGATATTGATACACCTCATTTGAGTTGTTATGGGTGCATACACAAAAATAACCCCTCACGAACACGCAAATCAAAAACCAAAGATCCAACATTTCATTTGGGGAAAAGAATTAAAAGCAAGATCGGAATTTTCTAGTCCTTTCCCTTTCCCTTACAAACCACACTGAAGACATTAAAAGCAATATTAAAATTCTTGCGCGCCACTCAAAACCCCCTTATTACAAAAAGGACTCTCGTGAAAACCGCCCCTAGTATCTCCTTTTCACTGCCAACTATAAATCCCCACCACAATCAAATCCATTTTCCTCACTAAAAAAAACCCAAAATCCCAATTCTCACTAAACTACAATTTCCATCCCAAAGTTTCAATCTTTTATTCCCACAAAGTTCCAACCTTTTTTGACTTCTTGAGTGTTCTTGAGTAGTGATCAAACTTGAGTAGTGATCAAACGCCATGGACACCAAAATCGGCTCACTAGACGTTTGCAAGCCGGCAAACAACGACGTCGGATGCCTCCCCAACGGCGCCGCCGTCTCCATCCACGGCTCTACCTCCTCCACCGCCGTGCTCAACTCGTCGGAGGCCACTCTGGGCCGCCACCTCGCCCGCCGCCTCGTCCAAATCGGCGTCAGCGACGTCTTCACCGTCCCCGGCGACTTCAACCTCACCCTCCTCGACCACCTCATCGCCGAGCCGGGCCTCACCAACATCGGCTGCTGCAACGAGCTCAACGCCGGCTACGCCGCCGACGGCTACGCTCGCTCTCGCGGCGTCGGAGCCTGCGCCGTAACCTTCACCGTTGGTGGTCTCAGCGTTCTGAATGCGATCGCCGGAGCTTACAGTGAGAACTTGCCTCTGATTTGCATCGTCGGAGGGCCCAACTCCAACGACTACGGAACCAATCGGATCCTCCACCACACTATTGGGCTGCCGGATTTTACCCAAGAACTCCAGTGCTTTCAGACCGTGACGTGTTATCAGGTGATGGGTTGTGATCAAGTTTGGTTTTTTATGAACTTTGATTTCTAATGATTGTTATTGGGTTGGTTTTTATTTGGTTAAAAGATTAGTACTTTATTTGGTTTTGATTCTTTTGGTTAAAAGTTCATAGTGGGTTTAATATTGTGTTGAATTTTTTTTTTATTTTTTTGAAGTTTTGCTGATTTTGGTATGTGGGTTTGATTAGGCTGTGGTGAATAATCTTGAGGATGCACATGAGTTGATTGATACTGCTATTTCGACTGCTTTGAAAGAAAGCAAGCCTGTGTACATCAGCATAAGCTGCAACTTGGCTGGTATTCCTCATCCTACTTTCAGCAGAGAACCAGTTCCATTTTCTTTGTCTCCAAGGTAAAGTTTTTCGGGCTTTTTTGATTCCATTTGATCTGGTTTTTATCATAAACGTTGTGGTATTTTGAGTGTGGGATTAGTTGATTGATTTATTTGATTGTTTTCTTTGTATAGACTGAGTAATAAATGTGGCTTAGAGGTTGCGGTGGAGGCAGCTGCAGAGTTCTTGAACAAAGCAGTGAAGCCGGTTATGGTAGGGGGGCCTAAACTGCGAGTTGCACATGCCGCCGAAGCCTTTGTTGAGCTGGCTGATGCTAGTGGCTATGCTATGGCTGTGATGCCATCTGCAAAGGGGCTTGTGCCGGAACACTACCCCCGATTCATTGGAACATACTGGGGTGCTGTGAGCACTGCATTTTGTGCTGAGATTGTGGAGTCTGCAGATGCTTACTTGTTTGCAGGACCCATTTTCAATGACTACAGCTCTGTTGGGTACTCTCTGCTTCTCAAGAAAGAGAAGGCAATTATTGTGCAGCCTGATCGCGTGACCATAGCCAATGGCCCTTCGTTTGGCTGTGTTCTTATGAAGGATTTCCTCAGCGCTCTAGCAAAGAGGCTCAAGCACAATAGCACAGCTCATGAGAATTACCGCAGGATCTTTGTTCCTGAAGGACACCCTCTGAAGTGTGCACCAAAAGAACCTTTGAGGGTTAATGTTCTGTTCCAACATATCCAGAAGATGCTGTCAGCTGACACTGCTGTGATTGCTGAGACAGGGGACTCATGGTTTAACTGCCAGAAACTTAAACTGCCAGCTGGTTGTGGGTAAGTCAATGAGGTGATAATGTGGTCTGTCATGTTTATTTCTATGTAGTGGTTCATGATTTTAATTGGAATTTTGAATTGGGTCTGTAGGTATGAGTTTCAAATGCAATATGGATCAATTGGTTGGTCAGTTGGAGCAACCCTTGGGTATGCACAGGCGGTTCCTGAGAAGCGAGTGCTTTCTTTCATTGGTGATGGAAGCTTTCAGGTACATTTTAGTTCATTTTCTCTAGCATATTTCGGATTTCCTTGTTATTAGCCCAATCACCTAAGTACATAATCTCCAGAACTCTGTAGCTTACGTATATCCTATATGTTATTAAATTTTTTCTCTTGTCATTGTTCCATTTTGACATACAAAATTCCATGAATAGCTTGTTTCACCAGTTACTTGTGTAATATAGTTGAATTCTGCAATTTTTAAACTTGAAAGTAATTTTGTAGGATGCTTTTGGTAATTGAAAGTCTCTTTGAACTTCTCATTTGTGAGCAGAAGTTCCATAAGTTTCCTACATTCATGTGGTCGTGCCTTTTTTGTCCTAACAGGTAACTTGCCAAGATGTGTCGACAATGATTCGTAATGGGCAGAATACCATCATCTTCCTGATAAACAATGGCGGATACACAATTGAAGTGGAAATCCATGATGGACCATACAATGTGATCAAGAACTGGAACTACACTGGAATGATCGATGCCATCCACAATGGGGAGGGCAAATGCTGGACAACCAAGGTAATTATTTAACGCATCTTCTTAATTTCCTAATTCTAGTAAATCATCATAAGTCTTCATGCATGACGACATTCCTTCTAACTGGATATAATTTATCTCTCAGGTCCGTTGTGAAGAGGAGCTGATCGAAGCAATTGAGACTGCAACTGGGGACAAGAAGGATAGCTTGTGCTTCATTGAGGTGATAGTCCACAAAGATGATACCAGCAAAGAGCTGCTCGAGTGGGGATCTAGGGTCTCTGCTGCCAACAGCCGCCCACCGAACCCTCAGTAGACTCCTTCATGTCAGGGCCTTCATTAGTGGAGCGCTATTCGCTCCTGAAAATTATAACTTTGCTACTCTTCTGTTCTTTTGTTCCCTGAAAACGGTGTTTGTGCTTGTTTTTACTGGAGGTTTTCTTTTGGTTCTGGTGGTTTCTATGTACATGCCCTTTTGAATACAAGTACGTAATATTCTAGTTTTTTAAATTTTTTCCTTACTATCCCAACCCAATTAAATTGTGAGGGAAACCATTTCAAACCATTGGATGCGACTTTCCTCTTTGAATTTCATGTATATCATAAATTGTTGCATACTATGGTCAAAAAATCCATGTGCTTAGAGATGGTGACTACTCTTCATTTGCCATCATTGTTTGACCTTACTCTATACCATCGGTAACCATCACATCATATACCGTTGATTAAATGAGTTTTTTCAGATTCATAAAGTTGCCCAATTCATTCAATGGTAGATGATGTGGTGGCACTACTCACCACCACCTTTTAATGGTGAGCATTGGTGGTGAGCAAAAATGAATCCATCAATCTAAATATCTTGTGATCTAATCTTCACTATTATCGCTGCTTAGTTGTCAATTGCATAGATGGTCTCTCTCACTCTCAATGATGTTATGTCGCAGAACTTGTATTGCGTTGTTTTATGAGAAAGAAGCCTACGACAAAGATATAAAAATATGTTAATATGCCAACATTTTTGTGTGGTACTATAAGGTTAAAGGATTCTAATCTATAGTTGGTGTCTGTATAAAATAAAGACCCATGAAAAATAGATAATTTAAAAAGGGGACTTCTGGAGAGCAGATTCGTAGATTGAAGCATCAATTCCGATATTCCATTCAGATTGTGTTAGCTGTCGGCAGAAGCTGAATCACCATACCTTGAGAATCATGAAAACGATACCAAGGATCTCATTGCAGTAGGCATTCAGGAAATAAAAACGTATTTGTTTATATACACCAAAGTTTTTTATGAAATGCAATGGCTTGTACACCTAAGGATTATTGTTGGCATTGCTTGGTGCGAGCACTAGACGACCATTTTGGAGCAGGGTGTCGGGGAAGGGGGCTTGGCACTTGGCAATGTGTGATTTTAATCGGGGTATGTTGGGATGAGCACTCCTACAGCGGTGACATCGTAATTCCATAGAGAGCAGGCTGTCATCATCTTTTAGTACTGCTTTTCCATCACTACTGACCTCCTCTAACACATCCACAGAGTCTCGAAAGAAAGCAGTATTGAAGGAGTTCCAATGTTTCTTATTCTTCAAATGCGTTGAATCAAAATCCTGGCTAATAACATGTAAATGCAGCTGCCGCATTGATGGTTCCTGAAAGAAAAGGCATCCCCAAAAAATTCTTATTAGGCAGTTTCTTTTTTCAGATATTTTCTAAACCCTAATTTTTCTTATTCATCCACCGGAATTTCTTATGTTTTCATACATATGGTTTCCTACTTTGCTACAGAAGTATGTTCAAGGGCACAAACCCGAGTTTATATATATGATTCGAAAGAGAGATGGGACTGTGATAGAAGAGAAGGCACATTTCCAAAAGTGGCCACTACCATAGAAATCCTGCCCAATTCTAAAGACTTACATCTAATATTAAAAGCCTAGACTAGTCTGATGTGGGTGTTATTACTAACCTGACTATCCAGGTAGAATTCAAGAGACAATGCATGAGAAAACAATTAACAGCATATTCTAGGAAAGCAGCCATGCATACCGAGTGATATCCAAGACGAAAGACCAATGATGAATCATCATGCAAGAACTTCTCAGCCCACTTCAAACCAACAGCATGCATTGTCTTTAGCAACTGAAGGTGTTCTTCACGTACATCTGCCAGGCGATCAAGACCTTCATATCGTGCCACCACCAGAAGGTGCCTTTTTGCCTGCAAAGTTTCAACTTTCCTTTTAATCGGCATAAAATTATAAGACAATGGTAAAGAAATAGCAGGCACAGTTTACCTTTGGATACATATCATTTTGTACAACAACATCATCTGATATCTCGAGTACAGCATCCCTCAGCTTCTCTGGGTGCATTGCAATGTTGTAAAGAGCCTGAGCCCATGAACCCCAGGATTTAGTCCTGCTTCCATCAGTAAGGTTAAGTTTACCAGCATTAGAACCAGAGACATCTTCAGTTTCATCCTGCTGTCCTTTACTCCTTTTATTCCTGTCAGATTTATGAGGATCCTTCTCTCTTAACCTTTTGATCACTGTTTGTCAGTTGTTTTATAGGGGCTCCCACAGAGTGATTTGATGACTCCGGAAGATTTGCTTGAAGGTTTTCAATGCCACCCTTGGATAACTTCTCTTGGGTCCTCACAATGGACGCGAAACCTTCAAAAAGTGAAGTATAAGCCTCCCGGAGAACATTGCAGCCTTTGTTATAGTCATTGTTCAGACAATTTGGTCTCTGTGGGTTCATGTTGGGTCCAAGAACATGTATGACATGGGTTACCCCTTCCCTACTAAACAAGGGAGAAGTTGAGGGGAGCGGGACAACCACAGCATTCCCAGGGAGCAGAGATTTAGCTTGTTCTTTGGTTGCAATCTCCAACTCTGGACCTCCCGCACTGAAGATTGAAGCATTGACACCTCCACCTCCAGGCTTAAGACGCCTGCACAGGAATGAAGTTTTCTTCAATCTACTCAATGAACATATAATCACAATTTCTCACCAATTGTATATTAGAAAATTTATGAGGGTGGAGAAAACATATCCAACTTCACATTTCAACTGAGTGGACAATAGATGCAATCCCAATTCAGTATCTAACAATGCGGGATGAAACTGTAATAAAATATTTATATGTATATAGATGTTGTTTCTAAATGCTTACCAATTAGCTGCATTAGCTATTACGTTGCAATATAAACCTCCTTCTGAATGAAGCCGAGTAATATCTCCTACAAACGTCAAGAACTTGCTGGGATCAATGTTTTTCTTTGCCGCTTTATCCCTCACCAAAGATAAAATCTTTGACTTATGAGTCAAGTCCACTAAAACAAGTCTAGCATTTCCAAGCTTATTCACAAACTCTGTTACTTTTTCAACAATAATATCAGATGCTTTCTCAAGGTCAAATTGAAAGTCCGCTGTTGAGATCGAGGGAAATGCCAGAGTGGGAGGGCCATCAAGAGAAACGGCAGAACCTATTGATCCTACAACTGGCTCTTCACTTTCCTTCAACTCGCCACCAGCTTTCTCAGACATTACACCTTTTCCTTTCAAACAGGTATCCTCTTCTTCAGTAATCTGAGAAGCATTAGAATCCTCAACACTCTTAGTCGGTTCAGTATTAGCAGGAGCATCTGTCTTCTTTAAGAACTTCATTATACCAAGCTGAATTTTCGCACCAGGGTTTTTCTGGCCAAAATAACCATTGGGAAGTGTATCCAATGGACCAAGTCCACTGTATGCATCAACAGCAGACTGAACATCACTCTCATTCTGACAACAAGTGATTCTAGCAAACCCTTCACTCAGTTTAGGCAGTTCTTTCTTCTGCAGCATTCTATTTACAACCGCAGCCGCTCTCCCACCTTGCAAGTTCCCTTCATGACCCGTCCGCTTCACAAACCGTGATATACAAAGCTTGGCAGGAAGATCAAGCACCACAGCATGAACATCCACCAGGGGACCCCCAAGCTTCACAGAATCGTCCCGCTGTTCTTTCTCTAGATTGCACCTATCTATAAACACACTCTTCCCATCCTTCAAAGCCCTCATTGCACTCTCAATACACTGAGCTTTCGTCCCGGCTTTACCACCCTTGATAGTATCCTAACAAAAACATGAAGAAAAAAAAATGAAAACCCAACAACAGAACAACATGAACTTCAAAAACCCAAGTACCTAATAATCATGTATATCACACTAAATCCCGGAAGTAGTAACTCAGAGCTCATTCAGGCATTTCGTCGAACACATAATGTGCAAAATGCACAGAGACAAACCTGGCAAACCCGAGCCCAGGGACGAGTTGATGACCTCATGACATGCTCACAGAAGGTCGACTTGCCGCTTCCGGGTGCGCCCACCAGTATTACGACCACGGGTTTTCCTTGCTTTTCTTCGCCTGTTAACACAGAGCTTTCTGATCAGCAAAAGTTGACGACGACCCAGAACGATAAAACGCAAAGTTTTGGTGAAAAGGGCATACCTTTGGGTGTTTCGTCAACGTCCATGTCCATGTTTCGGAATACTCTGGTCACTGTCGAATTAAGGGTTCAAAAACGGCAGTTTTTTATTTTGCCGGGTTTGGAAGCTTCTATTGCCGGCTTTTGGTGCTTAAAATGGCCATCGACCCGAACGTGACCCGACCCGATTCGATTGTTCTTGTGAAATGATGGGCACGTGACATGTGAACTTGTGAAATCATTTTGCTTTATTTTCCGGAAGCAACCGATTATTGATCCAGTGTTAACAATGTAGGGCACTGTAGAGAGGCCTCTCAATCCACATCCCTACCTGGCTTGTTCCGAATGTGGATAGTGTTGTCAACGCTTTGGTTGTTGTGATCGTCACATTAGTATTGAATACAATAAATTTATATGTTATAATATGAATGAATGATAAAATTTAAAGTCTTCAAAATTAAATCACTTACATCATAACATGAAGAGAAAATTAGGTAACAAATTCTGTAGGATGAAAAAAAGCATCTCAATGAGTGTATATGTCACATTATTTCATTACTTAATTCAAACCAGTACAAGAGATCAAATACTCTACGATCCTCAATCTTTACATCAGAGAGGCTTCACCTTTGTTTTTCGCTTGTCTGTACTGATTATGCAGTGCCTTTCTTCTCAGCGTGCCCCCTTAAACAAGCAATTATAAGGATTACAAATGAGCATATTGGGATGGAAGAACCAAGAATTTCTCCCAAGGCACCCTAGTCAATCCATAGGCTATGGCTGCTTGCTTCCCAAGTCATTGTTTTAGTATTATTCTGTCCCCTTTTTTCTGGTTACAGCTAGATAAGAGAAGACTTAAGTAAACCCAGGAGCAAGACCAGGAGCAAGAAGTCAATCTCACCAAGGTAGGAGGAAGCCTTTTCGAATTCTAGCATGCATATTAAAGCCACCATTACATTTCTTAGGTATTCACCACATTCCCTGATCAGCCAGCTTCTCAAAGTCGAAAAGGTTTATCCAAAATGAAACATTTGATCCGTTGTTTTTTCCTCCTGTTCTTTAATATCAGTACCATCTGCGTCAATATCATCCCTACAGTTCAAAGCCGGTGCATTGGAGAACAAAAAACACTGTTGCTCCAGTTGAAGAAAAGCCTTAACTTTTTCGATGATTTATCTGGATTCAATCCTGTTTCATCAACCAAGGTTATAACGTGGAATTCAAGTACCGACTGTTGCTCTTGGGTTGGTGTTACCTGCAGCGATGATGGTAGTGTCGTTGGTCTTGACATTAGTAGCGAATTTATCTCAGGCGGGATTGACAATTCGAGCAGTCTATTCAATCTCCAACATCTTCAAAGCCTCAGCTTGGCCAATGACAAATTTGACTACTCCACTAGCATTCCATCCACAATCGGAAAGCTTTCCAACTTGAGGTATCTAAATTTATCATATAATGCTTATTCGGACCAAATTCCCATTGATAATTCACTCTTGACAAAATTAGTTGTCCTTGACCTTTCTAATATTGATGGCATTCCAACCCCCAAGTTTAGCATGCTCACGTTTCAGAATCTCACAGAACTTAGAGAGGTCTATCTTGATGGTCTAGATATATCAGAAGATGGGACTTGGTGGTGCCAAGCGATATCATCTTCACTGCCAAACCTGACTCTGTTAAGCTTGTCTGGAACTGGTCTTTCAGGTCCTATTGAGCAGTCCCTCACGAAACTTCAATCTCTGGCGGTAATTCAATTGGGAGGTAACAATATTTCTGGTCCAATTCCGGAATTTTTTGCCAACTTTTCAAACCTAAAGGTGTTGAGCTTGGAAGGCAACAATATCTCTGGTTCAGTTCCAGGATTCTTTGCCAACTTTTCGCAGTTGACTTCCTTGAGTCTCAAATTTTGTTGGTTGTCCGGAACATTTCCCAAAGAGATCTTTCAGATGCCTAGTCTAGAAATTATTAATCTTTCCGGTAATCAACTTCATGGTTCCTTGCCCGAATTCACAAACAATGGATCTCTTCGGTCCTTGGACTTGAGCTTCACAAACTTTTCAGGTTCATTGCCGGACTCTATTGGCAACCTGAAAATGCTGTCCAGGATAGATGTTTCGTACAGCAGTTTCACTGGATCCATCCCAAAGTCAATGGAGAACCTAACACAGTTGGTTTACTTGGAACTTTCATCAAACATGTTTAATGGTCCAATCAGTTCAATCCACTGGGACAACCTTATCAATCTGGTGTATCTCCAGATGGAAGACAATCTACTCGAAGGGATCATTCCTTCATCTCTATTTTCTCTTCCCTTATACCCAGCACTGTTCCTTTCCCACAATCACTTCTCTGGTCAGCTCCAAGAATTTCTTAACGCTAATGTCTCTTCCAATTTACTTTTCCTTGATTTTAGTTTCAACAATTTGGAAGGACCAGTACCTCTGTCTATCTTTAAACTTCAAGGCCTTGTATCACTTGATCTGTCTTCAAACAATTTCAGTGCCTTTCCCTTTAATGGTCCACAACAGCTGACAAATCTTACAAACATTGATCTTTCGCACAATAACTTGCAGATGTTTTATAATGGCACCAGATACTCATACTCCTCCTTTCCTCAAATTCTGTCTTTCAGTTTGGCTTCTAACAATTTGAGAACAATCCCAGATTTCTTAAGAAATCAATCCACATTAAGTGAGTTGGACCTTTCAGTTAATCAGATTCCAGGTGAGGTACCCGATTGGGTTTGGAGTCTCAGTTCCCTAAATCTGTCTAGAAACCACTTTGTAAGTTTAGAAGCTCCTTTATTCAACTCTAGTATGCAAACTCTTGACCTTCATTCAAATAAAATCCAGGGGGAAATTCCAACTTTCCTGAAAGGTCCTCGTTATCTTGATTACTCAAGAAATCATTTCTCCTCTAGTATACCACCTCACATTGGAGATTTCCTTTCAGATACTTCCTTCTTATCTCTTTCAAGCAATAGCTTGCATGGCATCATTCCATTATCATTATGCAATGCAAGTTTAGGCCTTCTTGATCTTTCCAGTAATTTTCTGAGTGGGCATGATTCCTGAATGCTTGACTTCCACAGGCATTCTTCGAGTAATGAATTTAAGGAGAAACAACTTTACTGGTACCATTTCTAGGTTTCAATTTCCTGAGCAATCTCTGTTACAAACTCTGGACCTTAGTGAAAATCAGATAGAAGGTCAGTTTCCAAAATCTCTAGCCAATTGCACAATACTAGAGATCTTAATCCTAGGAAACAATCTGATACAAGATGTCTTTCCATGCTTGGTGATGGACGTGTACAATCTGCGAATCCTTGTTCTGCGATCCAACAAGTTTTATGGAAGCATTTCATGCCCCAAGACGATCAAGAACTCTGATGGCACCTGGGGGACTGCTTCAAATCATAGACCTAGCTCACAACAATTTTGGTGGTGAAATACCAGGCGGAAATATGGGAACATGGCATGCAATGATGGCTCATGATGATGATTTTCCTCCACTGGTAAATTACCTACAATACTCACAGGATCAAGGGAGAGACAGGATTGCCTTTTCTTTCAGGGATGCAATAACAGTTACCAGCAAAGGTTCACAGATGGATCTGACAAAGATTTTAGCTGTCTTTACCTTGATTGACTTCTCGTCCAACAAGTTCAACGGAACTATTCCTGAGGAAATGGGAGAATTCAAATCACTGTGCGTATGTCCTGAACTTGTTCAACAATGCTTTGACAGGAGAAATCCCATCGTCATTTGGTAACATGCGACAGCTCGAGTCCTTAGACTTGTGACAGAACAATCTGAGCGGGCAGATTCCACCGCAGTTGGAAAACCTAACTTTCCTTTCATTCTTGAATCTCTCAAACAACCAACTGGTCGGCAGGATTCCAACAAGTACTCAGTTTTCAACCTTTCCAAGAGACTCCTTTACAGGTAACAAAGGATTATGGGGGCCTCCTTTGACGGTGGACACCAAAGCGGGATTGCCACCAGCACCAGCATTCTATGAAAGCCTTCCAAATGCAACAGGTCACGAGATTAATTGGGATCTGGTCAGTGTCGAAATTGGATATGCATTTGGCTTTGGGGTTGCCATTGGGTCACTTATGTTCTGCAAAAGATGGAGTTATTGGTATTACAAAGCTATGTATAACATCCTTGTTAAGCTACTCCCTCAGCTGGATCAGATTATTGGTAATCAACGAAGGCGCAATTAAGCAAATGGAAGTCACAGACGTTGATCACGATTACAAATGGGCAACAAAGCTGCACTCCACTCTCCTTTTTCAAGATGGAACAAATAAGTAATGTGCTTCTGCTGTCACATTTCAGCTGTGTCCTGATTTATATATGTATTATGTAGTTGTGAGCTGGTTCACAACATAAAACTGTTTATTTCATTCACTTTTGTTTCTTTTTTGAAGTTTGAATGAACAACGTTTGTCAACTCGGGTTAATGAACAACGTTGTCAAGCATTCAAGATAAAAAAAGATAAATGCTTTGTAATCAAAGTATCAAATCGGTGTTACAAAGTTGCTTTCTTTTCATGCCAACCATTTTGGTAATCTAGAAATCATATAAAGTTCTCTGTTCATGATTCATCAAAGGCAACGACCCAGAATGGTAAAAACGCTGAACACTGAAAAAAGGTCGAACCTTTGGGTGCTCCTTTCGCTTTAAGCATCTTCTCGTTTCCAAAGCAACAGCTTCTTTCTTCTTCCCACTCCACTGAGAGCAGCTTCTATTTGCAGGAGAAAATGCTACAAAAAACTGGGCCTTTTTTAGTGTTTGGGGCTTCTATTACTTTCTCTTATGTTGGCCCAATTGGAGTGCTTTGGTTGGTTTTATAAGGTTGGTTTTCTTGAATGAAAGTTCACACCAGTAGTAAATCATTTGTTCGGGTTTTCAATGATCAAAATGTTACATTACATTTTACTTATCGTAAATAAGTAAAATGAAATCGAGAAACAAAACTCCTGGATTGCAATCTTCATCTTATTGCAGTCCACCAACAGTATTGGAATATCCACAAATTTTGACAGGAGAAACTTTACAAAAATCCGTTAATGTGAACAGAAAATAGTCATTTGACCAAAAAAAATTATATATAAAATCGCCATCATTGATCCACTACAGACCCGACACAATAATGTCACAACTCCACAAAAAATACAAGATCACTACTAAATCCCCCATTTTGGTGAGTTTCTTCTATTCAAACCCAGAAAATGAACTTACACCACATTCTCATACAACTCCACAAAAAATACAAGATCACTCTTAAATCCCCCATTTTGGTGAGTTTCTTCTATTCAAACCCAGAAAATGAACTACACTACGGACCGAAAACGATAGCAGGAAAGCAACATGTAGTAATGGCACCCCAACTAGACAGACAGGCCATTACTTCAAAACCAACTAGTCCAGCCAACCATAAACATGTGGTTAGGGACGCATTTTCCAATTTCCACAGTATCAAAACATATATCCCTAGTGAAGAACTCGTAGCTCAGCTCGTTCAGAGCATTTGTTTACCATCACACCAAGGTTTTGAGTTATATTCCAAGCGCCCTTAAAAAAACAAAAAAAACCCTTTTTCCTTGGCTTGAGGCAAAAGAACAGTGTGTTCTGGTCTTCAACTTGCTTTTTGCACTTAGTCAACTGCGGACGGCGCTTGCCAAGTCTTTGCCAACAAGTGCACTCTGTGGAGTCCCACAGGTGGACCTTTGTTTTACTATTCTATCCGATTCTAGAACGCAGCAGAATTCAAAGTCAACCCAACAGCCTCAACAACAAATACTAAATCGCATCAAGTTTCGCGGTAGTTCATCATCTTCCCCTGATCATGATCAGCCAGATAGCGTTAAGAAAACCAAAAGTTTACTGCAATGAAACCTTCGCTCCATTGTTTATTCCTCCTATTCTTAAGCATCACTACTACTGCCTGTGCTAAAATCATACCTGCAGTACGCGGCAAGTGCATTCAATCCGAGCAACGAGGATTTCTCGATTTAAAGAAGGGCTTTCGATTCGCTGATTCTTATTCGACCAAGCTTGTCCACCGGAATTCGAGTACTGACTGTTGTTCTTGGGCTGGTGTTACTTGCAGTGCTAATGGGCGTGTTGTCGGTCTTGACATCAGCAGTGAAGGCATTGAAGGTGGAACTATCGACAACTCCAGCAGTCTGTTCAATCTTCGGCATCTGCAAAGCCTCAACTTGGGTGACAACTCTTTTGACCAGGAATCTTCCATTCCATCTGGAATCGGAAAGCTTACCGACTTGAGGTACCTAAACTTATCATACAACTTTGGTTTTACAGGAGAAATTCCCATTGAAATATCAGGCTTGACAAAGCTGGTTGTCCTTGATATTCATGGAACTTGGACCTATGAGTTTCCGGATGTAAACTTTTTTTTTCAAAACCTCACGGAGATTCAAGAGCACTCGGTGGTGTAAAGCAATATCATCTTCCCTGCCAAAGCTGAGAGTTTTGAGCTTAAGTGCAACTGATCCTGTACTTTCAATTGATGAGTCCCTCGCCAAGCTTGATTCTCTATCCGTGATTGATTTCGGGGGTGTCAATATTTCCGGTCCACTTCCAGGTTATTTTACAAACTTTACAAAGTTGATTTCCTTGAATCTCCAAGGTACTGAGCTGCAGGGAGTGTTTCCTAAAGAGATCTTTCAGGTGCCTACTCTACAAGTTCTTAACATTGCGGATAATACAGACCTTTATGGTTCCTTCCCAGAATTTCCAAAGAATAACTCTCTTCAGTCCTTGATTCTAAGCAGGACAAACTTTTCGGGCTTTTTGCCAGACTCTATTGGCAACCTTAAATCTTTGTCCATATTAGATCTTTCATTTTGCAATTTCACTGGATGAGTTCCAAACTCAATGGGAAACCTAGCACAACTGAGTTACTTGGACATGTCATCCAATAGGTTCAGTGGTCCAATTGATTCTATTCACTGGGAAAACCTGTCAAGTTGGAAACTCTAGAGTAGGTTGACTCTAGAGTTGGAGGACAACCTACTTGAGGGGACTCCTTGTTGAAATAAGTACTCCTGCTGCATAAAGATGGAATGGTCCAGCAAGTCAAGTCTTGGAAATTTGGAAGAACAAGTTTTCTTTCAAATTCAAGTTACAAGACTGTTCTGTAAAAAACAGTTTCAGCTTACAAAGCTGTTCCGTAAAGAACAGTTACAGCTGTTTGGTTAATCATTGTCACATCAAGGTTAACTTGTTTAAGACTACTCTAGATTGATATTTTGTAATAGGTATGTCAGTTTAGATAAGGTAGAAGGTGGAAAACATCTGTTTTCACCTTTATGTAAAAGATCTGGTTTGGGAAAATATCCTAGAAACCGACTTTCACATTTCCGGATATTTTGGCTCAAGCTTTTTGCTTCTGCTATTTATATCTTCTGCAGTCTGTTGCAGAAAACAACTTGAACACTTTCATTTCAATTTCTTAAGCTAGAGAAACAAGTTTATATACCTCTGAGTTCTTAGCTTATATCAAAAGCAATACTTGGCTTGAATTGTGTTTAAGTTCATTCACTCTCTCTCAATTCTAATTACAAGTGAATTAGTCTTATGAAATTCTCAAATCTTAACATGGCATAAGAGCTTTGTTGATCGAGAGAAGAGTTGTGTGGGGCGTTGCTGTGAAGTTTTTGATTCTGGAAAAGGAGTTCATTAGTTCATTAACTGAAACTCTAGAATTGAAAGATGGCAAGTTCAAGTGGAGAAGTCAAAACTCCAACCTTCTCAGGAGTGAATTATGATTTCTGGAGAATCAAGATGAGGACAATCTTTGTCTCACTTGATTTATGGAGCTACGTAGAAGAGGGCTGTGAGATGCCGCAAGATCTAGAAGTCTTGACAGTAGCTCAAATACAAGCAAACAAGAGCAACATCAAAAAAGATGCAAAGGCGTTGAGCATCATACAGGGAGCTCTATCAGATGAAATTTTTCCCAGAATTTCAAATGAAACCAATGCAAAATCAGCATGGGACATCCTGGAGAAAATTTACAAAGGCTCAACCAAGGTAAGAGCTGTTAAACTCCAATCTTTGAGAAAAGATTTTGAAGATATTAGGATGAATGATAATGAGCTGCTAGATGATTATATTACTAGATTGTCTGATACTGTTAATCAAATGCAAACTTATGGTGAAACCTTACCTGTTGAGAGAGTTGTACAGAAATACCTTATTAGCTTGACACAAAAATATGATCCTATTGTGTCAGTTATAGAGGAAACAAAAGATTTGACTACTCTATCAATAGAAGAAGTTTTAGGATCCATAAAAGGTTTTGATCAAAGGTTGAACAGGCATGCTAGAAATTCTGCTAGAAATTCTGTAGACACTGCTTTCCAAACACTCAGCCTTAGTACTAGTCAAGGCAAAAATAATTTGGGTAGGAAGAGTTATACAGATGAGAAGAAAAACAATGAAAGCACCAATTTCCATTTCTGCAAAAATTGTGAGAAATATCATACTGGTGTTTGTTGGTTCATTGGTCAACCTAAATGCTCTAAGTGCAAGAGATTTGGTCATGTGAACTGTGATAATCAAGGATAACAGTTGGCGAACTACACAAATGAGCATGATGCAGTTCGAAATGCAGATGTGTTCTAAGTGTGTGAGTTGACTTATCTATACCAAAGAAGATGAGAGATGGAGATGGGAGACTTGAAGCAGATTATGCAAGTGAAAAAAAAGAAAAAAAAAAAGGAAGGAAACTGAAGCAACGTTCTTCAGTGGAAAAAGAAAGAAGAAAGAAAAAATTGTCCACCTACACTATGTTGTCCAGCTCAGGAGTATTCACAAAGGGGAGTGCTAAAACAAACTGGAGCAAATAATGGAGATGGTGTGTGGAATTGAAAGAAAAAA
The DNA here is from genome assembly GCA_033992175.1 of Spiraea crenata. Classification (NCBI taxonomy): domain Eukaryota; kingdom Viridiplantae; phylum Streptophyta; class Magnoliopsida; order Rosales; family Rosaceae; genus Spiraea; species Spiraea crenata. The sequence continues at coordinate 5,079,796 of JAVBHV010000041.1, read as the reverse complement.
AGGGTGCATCGTTTGAAGGCGACAGTAGTAATATCTAACTGTATCATGAAGAGATGATGTTCTTTTCAATGAGAAGGCCACTTGATGTTTCGGAGTAAAATGCTCAAAAATGCTCATCAAGACAAAGATGTGCTTGGTTCAAAGAGGATGGACTGCATCCGTTGAATCAAAAGAAAAGAGAACAAAAGAAGAACAAAGAAGAGGAAGGACTGCTAGAAGTAATGCATCAAAGCACTTAAGGGGAGTGTTGAAATAAGTACTCCTGCTGCATAAAGATGGAATGGTCCAGCAAGTCAAGTCTTGGAAATTTGGAAGAACAAGTTTTCTTTCAAATTCAAGTTACAAGACTGTTCTGTAAAAAACAGTTTCAGCTTACAAAGCTGTTCCGTAAAGAACAGTTACAGCTGTTTGGTTAATCCTTGTCACATCAAGGTTAACTTGTTTAAGACTACTCTAGATTGATATTTTGTAATAGGTATGTCAGTTTAGATAAGGTAGAAGGTGGAAAACATCTGTTTTCACCTTTATGTAAAAGATCTGGTTTGGGAAAATATCCTAGAAACCGACTTTCACATTTCCGGATATTTTGGCTCAAGCTTTTTGCTTCTGCTATTTATATCTTCTGCAGTCTGTTGCAGAAAACAACTTGAACACTTTCATTTCAATTTCTTAAGCTAGAGAAACAAGTTTATATACCTCTGAGTTCTTAGCTTATATCAAAAGCAATACTTGGCTTGAATTGTGTTTAAGTTCATTCACTCTCTCTCAATTCTAATTACAAGTGAATTAGTCTTATGAAATTCTCAAATCTTAACGCTCCTCCTCCATCAATCTTTACTCTTCCCTTGTTGCCAAAGCTAGTTCTTCGCAACAATCGATTCTCTGGTCAGCTCCAGCAATTCTCGAATGTCTCTTCCTACTTATGGAACATTGATTTGAGTTTCAATAATTTGGAAGGACCAATACCATTGTCGATCTTTGGTTTTCAAGGGCTTCAATACATTGATCTGTCTTCCAACAATATCAGCGCCTTACTTTTCAATGGTCCTCAGCAGATGAAAAATCTTTCTAGCACTGATCTTACGAACAATAGCTTGGTGTCTTTTTACAATGGCACAGAGTCCCCATATTCCTCATTTCCTCAAATTCGGGCTTTGAAGCTAGCTTCCAACAACTCGACAGCATTCCCAGATTTCTTGAAAAATCAATCTTTATTATATCAGTTGGATCTTTCAGAGAACAAAATTCAAGGCGAGAGACCCAGTTGGATTTGGAAGCTCAATAACCTTTACGACCTAAATCTTTCTTCTAACTCCTTGGTAACTCTGGGATCTCCTTTCCTTCAGTCTACAGTGCAAAGGCTTGACCTTCATTCCAACCTACTCCAGGGGCCAATCCCATTTTTCCTTCGAAATCCCTATTATCTGGATTACTCAAGAAATCATTTCACCTCCACTATACCAACTAACATTGGTGATTTCCTTACTTCCAATACTTCCTTCTTGTCTCTTGCAAGCAACAACTTGCACGGGGTCATTCCATTATCAATATGCAGTGGGTCGGAACTTTGGGTCCTTAACCTATCCTATAACTTTCTGAGTGGCACCATTCCTGAATGCTTGAACAAACTGCGACTTCTTGGAGTACTTAATTTAGGGAGAAACAACCTTAGTGGAACTATTTCTGACACATTCACTGGACATTGTGGTTTACAAGTTTTAGACCTCGGTAGAAACCAGATAGAAGGTCAGTTTCCAAAATCTCCGATAAACTGCACAGAATTAGAGGTCTTAAACATTGGGAACAATAAGATGATAGATACATTTCCATGCTTGTTGAAGAACACATCCACCTTGCGCATCCTTGGTTTGAGATCCAACAAATTTTATGGAAGCATTGCATGTTCAGAGACTGATGACACCTGGACAGTGATGAAGGTGGTTGAGGTTCCACCCCAAAACCAATTGGCAATGGGGGGAGTAGCCCAACTCCTTATAAGCACTTGCAAAGTCCCTTACTTTTCCAATGTGGGATAAACATCCACATTCTAAACAGCCAGTATTTCAAATCATAGACTTAGCTCGCAACAATTTCAGTGGTGAGATTCCATGAAGATCTCTAACAAGTTGGACTGCAATGATGGCTAACGAAGATGAGTCCCAAGCACAATTCAACATTCTAAGATACCAAGAGGAACCCGGAAATCCAATCGGGGGGTGTTTCTTTTCAGGGTGCAATAACAGTTATGGTAAAGGGTTCACATATGGATTTGGTAAAGATTCTAACAGTCTTCACCTTGATTGACTTCTCAGGTAACAAATTCAATGGATCAACACCAAAGGAACTGGGACAATTCAGATCATTGCATTTCCTCAACTTGTCAAGGAATGCTTTCACAGCCGAAATCCCATCAACCTTTGGTAACATGTCCCATCTGGAGTCCTTGGACCTGTCATAAAACAGGCTGAGCGGGAAAATTCCACAACAGTTGGCAAAGCTTAATTTCCTTTCATTCTTGGATGTCTCAAACAATCAGCTGGTCGGCAGAATCCCAACTGGTGCTCAGTTTTCAACATTTCCAAGTGACTCCTTTACTGGTAACTAGGGACTAATGGGGCCTCCTTTGATGGTGGATATAAGAGCAGGATTGTCACCATCACCAACACTCAATGGAAGCATTCCAAATCCAAGACAAGGTGAGATTGATTGGGATGTGATAAGTGTCGTAATTAGATTCGTAGTTGGCTTTGGAATTGCCATCGCGTCACTTGTGTTCTGCAACAGATGGAGTAAATGGTATTACAGAGCTATGTATAAAATTCTTGTCAAGATATTCCCTCAGCTACAGGAAAGAATGGGTTATCATCTAAGACGTGTTCACATAAGGCTATCTTTAGCAGTGGACTTTAGGGGTAGCTTAAACACTATTAGCCCGTTTTTGTTGTTAAAAACCGTCTTTAGCAATGCGAGGGCTAAAGGGCTAAAGGGCTACAAAGTGGGCTAAAGGGCCAAAGGGGTGGCTACCCGTAGCCCTTTAGGTAGCCCCTTTTGCGGAAGCCCACCCAAAACTGTTGCAGCCCAAACGCCAAATTTGTGTTGCTCAAATAAAAAAAAAACATTCTTCACAAAAATTGTTCATTGCCTTGATTCCTAAAACATATTCGAAATTCAGAGTCATCGGACCTTTTGAGAATTAACGGCGTATATAAATCCAAACTTTATTCAAAATGCTTAAACTTGTTCAAAACGGTTCTTTGTTCTAAAATGGTTCTTAGTAAATGATAATTGTTACTCACCACACCAAATACGAACCACATAATACATTAAAATTAATAAAATATTAAAAAAATATGAAATTTAGCCATTCCTTACTAAAGATGGTAAAATTTAAGACTACCCTAAATTATAAAAATATATTATTTGGAGGGATATTTGGGGGGACTAAATTTTAGCCCAAGAGACATTTAGACCCCCTATTGCTAAAGACGGCCTAAGGCAAACACATTGAAATGATTGTGAACAACAATGCAGCTGAACTCCGTAATATGCCCGGAATCCGTGAGCTCACCGAAGCATTCTTTTTATTTATCTCTGTACATACACACAATAAATAACAAGTTTGTTTCTGCTGCCACATTTGAGTATAGTTCATCATATCTGCAATATCACGTAGTGTGTGCTCTATAAATATTCAATACACAAAATCATCTTTGATTCATGCATTTTCTTCATCTTTCAACGTTTCGATAAATCAAGAATGAGCTCAATTGAACACAATATTCATTAAAATCTTGCCATGACTTTCATAAGAAGCCTCATCTTCCAAATTCATCTAAAATTTACAACATTGTGAAGCATAAAATATGAAAGAAAGTCTCTTTGTAAAACGAGTGTTAAAAAGTTGCAATTCTTTCAGATCAAACATTAGCAACCCCGAACAGTAAAAACGCATAGTAGTATTACTGTAGACGAAAGGGCGTACCTTTGGCTGCTCCGGTAATCTAATATCCATGTCCATTTTTGTGGTCTGCTTCCAAATACACCAACAGTGGAAGCTTGAATCGCCGGTGAATTGCCGATGTAGGATGTTGGTAAATTCTCAAGAAAATGCTAGGAAATATTGGGCCTTCTTTTCTGTTTATGTTGGGCTAAGTTGGTCTGTTATGTTGGACTCGAGAATTAGGCTGCAAATGGTTTTGAAAATGTTAAAAAGGTGCTTGTCAAAAAGTTATGGTTGTAGCTTGTAACTCGAGTGATTAAGTACACTTTCTTATACAGTGCACTAATAAAAATGTTGGCAAAGGTAATCAATTATTGGTTACCTAGAGAGGGGTTAATATTGCCCTTTAGTAACCAATATTGGTGACTATTGCCTCCTTTAGTAACCAATAAGGTGTTGGTAGTAACAAAAAAGGTGTTGGTAACCTAGAGATGGGTTACTAAAGGGTTTTAGTAACCCCTTCGTTTTGGTTACTAAAGGGTATTAGTAACCAATATTGGTTACTATTAATGTAATTATTAGTGGTATTAGTAACCATTTTTTTATTGATTACCAATTGGTAACAAATTAATTAGTAACCAATATTGGTTTCCTTTGCCAACATTTCTACTAGTGGCGAAATCTGGAAATTGTTCCTTATAAGTCTATATCCACCTTTCCTAAATATAGCTTTAATTTGTTTCACGAGCAAAAAGTTACATTCAGTTGCCAGTAAACAAAAGTCTTGCATTGCAAACCTTGTCGTCTTATTCTTAGAATATCCCTAAGCTTTTACAGAAGTTACAAACATATTATGATCCGAAACATTTTGTTGCTTACATAGAATGGATCTGTATGATACTTACATTTAAGGGGTACACAGAACACAGAACACAGAACACGGGTCTGCGAAAGTTACTCGTCATCTACAGAGCTATGTATAAAATTCTTGTCAAGATATTCCCTCAGCTACAGGAAAGAATGGGTTATAATGGAAGACGAGTTCACATAAGGCAAAAACATTGAAATGATCGTGAACAACAATGCGGCTGAACTCCGTGGGCTCATTGGAGCATTCTTTTCATTTATCTCTACATACGTACTAAATAATAAGTTTGTTTCTGCTGCCACATTTGAGTATTTTTATTTCATCGTATCTGCAATTTCATGTAGTGTGTGCTCTATAAATTTTGAATACACAAAATCATCTTTGTTTCATGCATTTTCTTCATCTTCCAAAGTTTCGATAAGTCATGAATGAGTTCAATTGAAACCAACACACATTAAAATATTTTGGTGTTGAATTCGTAGGGCGAAATTTCTCTCTCTTCCCATTTTTCTTTTTTTCAAACACCTTAGTTTAGTCAGTCAATGGTCATCACCGGAAAAAGAAAGTGGGAAAGCAACAGTAGTACCACAACACAGATAAGGAAGAAAGACTTCAAAGTCAGTTGCTGCTATCAAGCCAACCACAAATCTTTTGGAGCCCTTTTCCACAATTTTACCATCAAGTAGCCATTGATCTCTTTATGCATGGACTTGCTTTCGGCACCTGGTCAGTAGACGATGGTTTACTTGCGAAGTCTTTGCTGTAAGTGCATGCAGTGCAATCCCAACCATGCCCCCGTGGTTTACCTGGTAACAGACTGAGTGGATATGACTTCAAAGTCAATCCAACAGCGACAACAGAAATATGATCAAGCTTGGAGGAAGCCATTCCCAATTTGATCACGCATATAAATATATTCACTACAACCCTTCTCAGAAGCTCATCACTTTACCGGATCAGCTATAACAACTAAAAACTTTACACAAGATGAAAACTGTGCTCCACTATTTCTTCCTCCTATTCTTAACCATCACTACTATTTGTGTTAAAATCATACCTGCAGTACACGGCCAGTGTATGCAAGACCAGAAGCTATCTTTGCTGCATTTGAAGAAAAGCCTTACCTTTTCTGATTTTTCTTCACCTTCATCGACAAGGATCGTATCATGGAATTCAAGTACAGACTGCTGCTCTTGGGCCGGTGTTACCTGCAGTAATGGCCATGTTGTTGGTCTTGACCTGAGCGGTGAATCTATCACAGGAGGAATTGACAATTCGAGCAGTCTCTTCAGTCTCCAACATCTTCAAAGTCTCAGTTTGGCCGATAACAATTTTTTCCACCCTTCAGGCATTCCATCCACAATCGGAAAGCTTACAGACTTGAGGTATCTAAATTTATCAGCTAATTCTTACAATGGTGATATTCCCATTGAGATTTCTCGCTTGACAAAGTTGGTTGTCCTTGATCTTTCACATATTGAAGACTTTCCAACCCCCAAGTTTAGCATGCTCCTCTTGCAGAACCTCACACAGCTTACAAAATTATATCTTGATGCTCTAGATTTATCAGCAGAGGGGACTAGTTGGTGCCAATCCATCTCATCTTCGCTGCCAAACCTCACGCTGTTGAGCTTGTCTAGAACTCGTCTTTCAGGCCCTATTGATCAGTCCCTTGCAAAACTCCGTTCTCTATCCGTGATTCGATTGGATGGTAACCAAATCTCTGGTCCAATTCCAAAATTCTTTGCCAACTTTTCAAACCTGAAGGTATTGAGCTGGGGAGATAACAATATCTCTGGTCCAATTCCAGGCTTCTTTGCCAATTTTTCAAAGTTGACTTCATTGAGTCTTGATTTTTGTTGGTTGCATGGAACCTTTCCCAGAGAAATCTTTCAGCTACCAACTCTAGAAACCATTGACGTTCGGTTTAATTCTGAACTTCAAGGTTCCTTGCCAGAATTTCCAAACAATGGATCTCTTCGATACTTGGATCTAAGCTACACAAACTTTTCAGGATCATTGCCAGAATCTTTTGGCAACCTGAAAATGTTGTCCAGAATACATCTTGTCGATTGCAGCTTCACTGGATCAGTCCCAAGGTCAATGGGGAACCTAACACAATTGGTTTATCTGGACATGCCCTCAAACATCTTTAGTGGTCCAATTAGTTCTATTCACTGGGAAAACCTCATCAATCTGGTATACCTCCGGTTGGAAAACAATCTATTGGAGGGGAGTATACCAACGTCTCTCTTTTCTCTTCCCCTATTGCGAGAACTAATGCTTTCCCACAATAACTTCTCTGGTGAACTCCATGAAGTTGATGACCGCAACATCTCTTCAAACATACTTGTCCTAGATTTCAGTTTCAACAATTTGGTAGGACTAGTACCCGTGTCGATATTTAAAGTTCGAGGCCTTATATCACTCGATTTTTCTTCAAACAATTTCACTGGCTTTCCTTTTAATGGTCCACAGCAGATGACAAATCTTAAGGACATTAATCTTTCATACAATAGTCTGCAGATTCTTTATAATGGCACCAAATCCTTATATTCCTCCTTTCCTCAGCTTCAGTGTCTGATATTGGCTTCAAACAAGTTGAGAGCAATCCCAAATTTCTTGAGAAACCAATCCACATTAGGTGCTTTGGACCTTTCAGTAAACCAGATTCCAGGTGAGATACCCAATTGGATTTGGAGTCTCTATTCCCTAAATCTTTCTTGCAACTACTTTTCAAGTTTGGAAGCTCCTTTGATCAACTCTAGTATGCAAACTCTTGACCTTCATGCAAACAAAATCCAGGGAGAAATCCCTACTTTCCTACAAAATCCCCGTTATCTGGACTATTCAAGCAATAATTTCAGCTCCATTATACCACATAACATTGGTGATTCCCTTTCCAATACTTCCTTCTTATCCCTTTCAAGCAATAACTTGCATGGTCTCATTCCAGCGTCATTATGCAATGGTAAATTTGACTTGCTTGATATGTCCAATAATTCTCTGAGTGGCAAGATTCCTGAATGCTTGACTTCCACGGGCATTATTCGAGTACTAAATTTAGGGAGAAACAACCTTATTGGTACCATTTCCAATTTCCAGTTTCCTGAAAAATCTTTATTAGAAACTTTACACCTCAGTGAAAATAAGATAGAAGGTCAGTTTCCAAAATCTCTGGCCAACTGCACACTACTAGAGATCTTAATCCTCGGAAACAATCAGATAAAAGACACCTTTCCATGTTTGTTGATGGACATATATGTTTTGCGCGTCCTTGTCTTGCGGTCCAACAAGTTTTATGGAAGCATAGGGTGTTCCAAGACGGAAAGGACCTATGATGATACCTGGACGCAGCTTCAAATCATTGATCTAGCTCATAACAATTTTAGTGGTGAAATACCAAGAAACATGACAACATGGCAGGCAATGATGAGTAGCAAAGATGATTCCCTTTCACTGGTCAATTACCTTCAATACTCACAGGCTGAAGGGAGAAACAGGATTGCCTTTTTATTTAGGGCTGCAATAACAATTACTAACAAAGGTTCAGAGATGAATCTGACCAAGATTCTAGTTTTCTTCACCTTGATTGACTTCTCGAGCAACCAGTTCAACGGAACAATACCTATGGAAATGGGAGCATTCAAATCACTGTATGTGCTGAACTTGTCCAGTAATGCTTTCACAGGAGAAATCCCATCTTCATTTGGTAACTTGCGACAACTTGAGTCTTTGGATCTGTCAAAGAACAAGCTGACAGGGAAAATTCCACCAGAGTTTGCGAAACTGACTTTCCTTTCATTTTTGAATCTCTCAAATAATGAACTGGTCGGCAGGATCCCAACAAGTACTCAGTTTTCAACGTTTCCAAGAGACTCCTTCATAGGTAACAAAGGCTTATGGGGGCCTCCTTTGACGGTGGATATAAGAGCAGGGTTGTCACCACCACCAACACTCAGTGGAAGCATTCCAAATCCAAGACAAGGTGAGATTGATTGGGATGTGATCAGTGTCATAATTGGATTCGCAGTTGGGTATGGAATTGCCATCGCGTCACTTGTGTTCTGCAACAGATGGAGCAAATGTTATTACAGAGCCATGTACAACATTCTTGTCAAGATATTCCCTCAGCTGGAGGAAAGAATTGGTTATCACCGGAGACATGTGCACATAAGGCAAACACATTAAAATGATTGTAAAGAGCAATGCAGCTAAACTCCATCACATGCCCAAAATCCCACGGCTTAAGGTAGCGTTCTTTTTCTTTTGTTACTATATGCAAGAAATAAATATGTTTGTGCTGTTATATATCATATAGTGTGTGCTCTATCAATATTCAATACAAAACCATATTTGCATCATCCATTTTCTTCATCTTTCGAAAAGGGAAGTATAAGATCAACCAAATTGAATAACATGGTTATGATTAGAAGCCTCACTATCCAAATCCACTAATCATAACTTTCAGCCAATTCATCTAAACTAATAACATTTTGAAGCACACAATATGAAAATAAAGTCTCTAGGGATAAAGTTATATCGAGATAGACCCAATAGAATGATTGGCTTATCCCAGTCCAATTACATAGACAAGATGTTGAAGAAGTTCAACATGGAGAAATCGAAGAGGGGCTTCCTCCCTATTCGACATTGCATTATTCTGACCAAGGAAATGTGTCCTCAGACTGAAAGTGAGAAATTAAAAATGTCTAAAATCCCTTATGCATCAGCCATAGGGAATCTCATCTATGCCATGCTATGTACTAGGCCAGATATCTGTTATGCCGTGGACATAGTCAGCAAATTTCAAGCGAATCCTAGCACGTAGGTGCCGCGTCAGCGGCACGTGGGTGCCGTGTCAGTGACACGTGGCTGCCACATGGGCACCACGTCAGCACAGGCGTGCTGACGTGGCAGCCGTTGACCGACCAGTTTTCCGACTGGAAACGTCGTTCCGGATCCAATGGCGAACTCCGTTTCGTGATCCGAGATACGGTTGTACCCCAACTGGGCAAAATATGGAGAATTAGGGTTTTGAAGGTGATTTTGTTTTACGGATTTCTGATGGGTGATGTATGGAAGATTTTGTAGGTATCTGAGCTTCGGTGGGATGCTACAGTGGAACATTACAGACGGATGAGTTCGACAGCTTAGAATCACTGTGAGTGGATGGGGTTTGTTTTCTTAAATTGTTGGTTTTATGCCAATTCAGTATATGGTTTATCCATACAATTATACACAGAGATATTTATCAGTTTTCAGCAGCTTTTCTTATCATAGTGCACCTAGTATCACACGTACATATTAGTACTCGGACTATGGCCATAGGACACAGCTCTCACATCGTTACCTGATCCGAAGACCTCATTTGCTAGCTTTATTTCCGATGATAGCGGTCCCTGCGCGTATTCCAGGGACTGGGGGTGATGATGTGAGGGGGAGTACACAGGGGTTTATATTTTCAGATGTACACAGCGGTGCCTTGCGTAAGCCTGGCACTGGGTGTGGTCTATTACGTGCACTTGACAGGCGCCGACCAGAGTATATTACAGTATTTTCAGTATTTCAGTATAGCTTATGTTTTTACCGCAGGGGGGATTTATATTATATGTTTTCAGAACTGTTTTTGAAAGATTATTTATTTTTCCATCCACTCACCCTTTGGTTTTGCGCCCCCCTCAGGAATTAGTAGCTGTGTTGACCAGAGACGTGAGGAGAGGCAGTTCGAGGGCTCTGCATCCGTCCCGAGAGCATAGGGACATTCTCGGTTTAGTTCCAGGTCGTCCTTAGCTTCCGTTGTTTCTGTTGGGTTGTTATAGATGCTTTGATGCTGTGGTAGATGTACTGTGTGATTGTTTGGGCCCAATCGCGTGTGTTGGTGTTTTTATTTCTTCTGTTTGGTAGTTTGTGTGTGCGGGTTCGGCTTCGTCACCCTCCGGGTGATGGCCGTACATCCCGGGCCCACTTTTTTTGGGACGGGGTGTAACAGTTCATCAATGGCAACGTCATCGGGAGGAACCCCAATGGAAGTGAATTTAGCCGATGATGCTGACACATTTGCAACACCTACTTCATCGACTTGTCCTCAAGGAAGAAAGGCTGCAAAAAAAGCAAGGAATCAGCCCCCCAATCTCACTACTAATTTGGCTGAAAGGTTTGCGAAGAATTCCGCAATTCGAATTGAAGAAGCAAGAAAAAGGGAAGAGATCCGACTTGAAGAACGAGCAAGAGATGATGTGTTAATGTAGATAGCGGAAGAAGAAAGGGTAGCTCGGCAACAACTGGAAGATGAATATAAAGTTATGGCAATGGACACAAGTTATATGACTCCAAATGCAAAAGTCTTTTGGGCGGAGGAAAGACAAGCAATTACTCATAAACGGAGGCTATTTAAGGAGGCCCAAGCTAGGGCCGCTTCCAAGTGGTTTCCTCCTCAAGAGTGATTTAATTTGGTGATGTTTTTATTTAATTTTATTAGCATGTAATGTTCAATTTATATTTTATTAGTATGTAACGTTCAATTTCAAATTTAAATAAAATTTATTTGACAACAAAATGGAGGTGATGATAATTATTATACATTTTTTTTTACAGAAAAATATTAAAAATATATGTGAATAGTGATTGTCTGCGCCTACATTTTCCGTGGGTGGAAGCTGCTTTTTCTACAGAAGGCGATAGTGATCACTATTCATCACCTTAAGGCAAGAAGTGGGCAATTGCTTTCCGATGGCTTGCGCCTACTCCTATGTGAGTGGAAATGCTCTGAGGGCAAAATATCTTTCCCTTTACCCCATCTTCTTCTTTCATCACTTTCCTTGGTCAGTCAGTAGTCAAGGGTGGGAAAAGCCACATTAGTCCCACATTGCACAGATGAGGAAGCAAGCCTTCAAAGTCAACTCTTATCAAGCCAATCACAAACTGGAACAATTAATGGTCCCTACGGCGAATAACGATCCTAATGAAAGTACAAAAGAGAAGTAGATTTACTGCCAAATTTCTCTCTTTAGGGATCAGACTTCATAGGATTTATAGTGATTGCTTCTGAAGTCCTTGTCTTCCACTTGCAGACTTGCTTTGCATCCCCACCGTATTTTTCCTTCCATCTCATTTTTCCTGGGATAAGACTTCAAAGTCAAGTAAAACCGTAAATATGGATTTTTTTTTGGACATTTTTACGCTGCTCAATCTTGAGCAGCCCTTGGCTGCTCAACTCCCATTTTTACACTTTCTCGCAAATTTTTTTTCATGATCGGAACCGTTCACTTTATTCATTAACATGTCAAGATCATCCCTACAAAATTTCAATCAAAATGGATATCGTTTGGTTATCTAACTTTGTAAAACATATCGACGGTTCTTTTAATGCCTAATTATACCGTTCATATAATTTATACAGTTAGATAACCAAACAATCTCCGTTTTGATTAAAATTTTGTAGGAATAATCTTGATATGTTAATGAATAAAGTGAACGGTTCCGATCATGAAAAAAATTTGCAAGAAAGTGTGAAAATAAGAGTTGAGCAGCGTAAAAATGTCCTTACAACAATCAGTTAATGTGAACAGAAAACAGTCATTTGACCAAAAAAAAAGATACATAAAATCGCCACCATCTATCCTCTACAGACCCGACCACAATAATGTCACAAACTCCGTAAAAATATACAAGTCACTGCTTGAAACCCCCATTTTGGTGATTTCTTCTATTCAAACCCAGAAAATAAACTACACTGGGGACCGAAAACGATAGCAGAAAAGCAACATGTAGTAATGGCACCCCAACTAGACAGACAAGCCATTACTTCAATATCAACTAGTCGAGTCAACAACAAACATGTGGTTAGGGACGCATTTTCCAATTTCCACAGTATCAAAACATATATCCCTAGTGAAGAACTCGTGGCTCAGCTCGTTCCACACAAAGGTTTTGAGTTACATTCCAATCCCCACTAAAAAAACAAAAAAAACACTTTTCCTTAGCTTGAGGCCCTTGAGGCAAAAGAACAGTGTGTTCTGGTCTTCAACGTGCTTTTTGCACTTAGTCAACTGCCGACGGCGCTTGCCAAGTCTTTGCCAGCAAGTGCACTCTGTGGATTCCCACAGGTGGACCTTTGTTTTACTATTCTATCCGATTCTAGAACGCAGCAGAATTCAAAGTCAACCCAACAGCCTCAACAACAAATACTAAATCGCATCAAGTTTCGCGGTAGTTCATCATCTTCCCCTGATCATGATCAGCCAGATAGCGTTAAGAAAGCCAAAAGTTTACTGCAATGAAACCTTCGCTCCATTGTTTATTCCTCCTATTCTTAAGCATTACTACTACTGCCTGTGCTAAAATCATACCTGCAGTACACGGCAAGTGCATTCAATCCGAGCAACTAGCATTACTCGATTTAAAGAAGGGCTTTCGATTCGCTGATTCTTATTCGACCAAGCTTGTCCACTGGAATTCGAGTACTGACTGCTGTTCTTGGGCCGGTGTTACTTGCAGTGCTAATGGGCGTGTTGTTGGTCTTGACATCAGCAGTGAAGGCATCGAAGGTGGAACGATCGACAACTCCAGCAGTCTGTTCAATCTTCGGCATCTGCAAAGCCTCAACTTGGGTGACAACTCTTTTGACCAGGAATCTTCCATTCCATCTGCAATCGGAAAGCTTACCGACTTGAGGTACCTAAACTTATCATCCAACTTTGGTTTTACAGGAGAAATTCCCATTGAAATATCAGGCTTGACAAAGCTGGCTGTCCTTGATATTCATCAAACTTGGACCTCTGAGTTTCCGGATGTAAACTTGTTTTTTCGAAACCTCACGGAGATTCAAGAGCTATATCTTGATGCTGGAGTCTTGGGAACACAGAGCACTCAGTGGTGCAAAGCAATATCAGCTTCACTGCCCAAGCTGAGAGTTTTGAGCTTGCCTGGAACTATTCCTGTACTTTCAATTGATGAGTCCCTCGCCAAGCTTGATTCTCTATCGGTGATTGATTTCGGGGGCGTCAATATTTCCGGTCCACTCCCAGGATATTTTACAAACTTTACAAAGTTGATTTCCTTGAATCTCCAAGGTACTGAGCTGCAGGGAATGTTTCCTAAAGAGATGTTTCAGGTACCTACTCTACAAGTTCTTAACATTGCAGATAATACAGACCTTTATGGTTTCTTCCCAGAATTTCCAAAGAATAACTCTCTTCAGTCCTTGATTCTAAGCAGGACAAACTTTTCGGGGTTTTTGCCAGACTCTATTGGCTACCTTAACTCTTTGTCCATATTAGATCTTTCATTTTGCAATTTCACTGGATCAATTCCAAACTCAATGGGAAACCTAGCACAACTGAGTTACTTGGACATGTCATCCAATAGGTTCAGTGGTCCAATTGATTCTATTCACTGGGAAAACCTTGTCAAGTTGGAAACTCTAGAGTTGGAGGACAACCTACTTGAGGGGACTCCTCCTCCATCAATCTTTTCTCTTCCCTTGTTGCCAAAGCTAGTTCTTCGCAACAATCGATTCTCTGGTCAACTCCAGGAATTCTCGAATGTCTCTTCCTACTTATGGAACATTGATTTGAGTTTCAATAATTTGGAAGGACCAATACCATTGTCGATCTTTGGTTTTCAAGGGCTTCAATACATTGATCTATCTTCCAACAATATCAGTGCCTTTCCTTTCAATGGTCCTCAGCAGATGAAAAATCTATCGAGCATTGATCTTACGAACAATAGCTTGGTGTCTTTTTACAATGGCACAGAGTCCCCATATTCCTCATTTCCTCAAATTCGGGCTTTGAAGCTAGCTTCCAACAACTTGACAGCATTCCCAGATTTCTTGAAAAATCAATCTTCATTATATCAGTTGGATCTTTCAGAGAACAAGATTCAAGGCGAGATACCGAGTTGGATTTGGAAGCTCAATAACCTTTATGACCTAAATCTTTCTTCTAACTCCTTGGTAACTCTAGGATCTCCTTCCCTTCAGTCTTCAGTGCAAAGGCTTGACCTTCATTCCAACCTACTCCAGGGGCCAATCCCATTTTTCCTTCGAAATCCCTATTATCTGGATTACTCACGCAATCATTTCACCTCCACCATACCAACTAACATTGGTGATTTCCTTACTTCCAATACTTCCTTCTTGTCTCTTGCAAGCAACAACTTGCACGGGGTCATTCCATTATCAATATGCAGTGGCTCGGAACTTTGGGTCCTTAACCTATCCGATAACTTTCTGAGTGGCACCATTCCTGAATGCTTGAACAAACTGCGACTTCTTGGAGTACTTAATTTATGGAGAAACAACCTTACTGGAACTATTTCTGACACATTCACTGGAAGTTGTGGTTTACACGTTTTAGACCTCGGTAGAAACCAGATAGCAGGTCAGTTTCCAAAATCTCTGATCAACTGCACAGAATTAGAGGTCTTAAACCTTGGGAAAAATCAGATGACAGATACATTTCCATGCTTGTTGAAGAACATATCCACCTTGCGCATCCTTGGTTTGAGATCCAACAAATTTTATGGAAGCATTGCATGTTCAGAGACTGATGACACCTGGCCTGTACTTCAAATCATAGACTTAGCTCACAACAATTTCAGTGGTGAGATTCTGGGAAGATCCCTAACAAGTTGGACTGCAATGATGGCTAACGAAGATGAGGCCCAAGCACAGTTCAACATCCTAAGATACCAAGAGGAAGAAGGACCCGGAAGTCCAAACCGGGACGGTGTTTCTTTTCAGGGTGCAATAACAGTTACGGGAAAAGGTTCACAGATGGATTTGGTAAAGATCCTAACTGTCTTCACCTTGATTGACTTCTCAGGCAACAAATTCACTGGACCAATACCAAAGGAACTGGGACAATTCAGATCACTGCATTTCCTCAACTTGTCAAGTAATGCTTTCACAGCCGAAATCCCATCAACCTTTGGTAACATGTCCCATCTGGAGTCCTTGGACCTGTCACAGAACAGGCTGAGCGGGCAAATTCCACAACAGTTGGCAAAGCTTAATTTCCTTTCGTTCTTGGATGTCTCAAACAATCAGCTGGTCGGCAGGATCCCAACTGGTACTCAGTTTTCAACATTTCCAAGAGACTCCTTCACAGGTAACAAGGGACTAACGGGCCCTCCTTTCACGGAACAAAAAGGAGCAGAATCATCATCAATACCACCACTCCTTGGAAGCCTTCCAAATCCAAATCATGATGAGATTGATTGGGATGTGATAAGTGTCGTAATCGGATTTGCAGCTGGCTTTGGAATTGCCATCGCGTCACTTGTGTTCTGCAACAGATGGAGTAAATGGTATTACAGAGCTATGTATAAAATTCTTGTCAAGATATTCCCTCAGCTACCGGAAAGAATGGGTTATCATCGAAGACATGTTCACATAAGGCAAACACATTGAAATGATTGTGAACAGCAATGCAGCTGAACTCTGTAATATGCCCGGAATCCATGGGCTCACCGGAGCATTCTTTTTATTTATCTCTACATACACAATAAATAACAAGTTTGTTTCTGCTGCCACATTTGAGTACAGTTCATCATTCATACCTGTAATTTCATGTAGTGTGTGCTCTACAAATATTCAATACACAAAATCATCTTTGTTTCATGCATTTTCTTCATCTTCCAACGTTTCGATAAGTCATGAATGAGCTCAATTGAAAACAATACTCATTAAAATCTTGCCATGACTTTCATAAGAAGCCTCATCTTCCAAATCCATCCACTATGGGTTAACTTATGCCAATTCATCTAAAATTACAACATTTTGCAGCATACAATATGAAACGAAAGTCTCCTTGTGAACTTATTATCAAACGAGTGTTAAAAAAATTGCAATTTTTGCAGATCAAACATCTTGCTAATGTTAAAGTGCAGCAACCCAGAACAGTAAAAAACGCAGAGCAGTGTTACTGTAGGGTAAAGGGCGTACCTTTGGCTGCTCCGGTCATCAATGTCCATGTCCATTTTTGTGGTCTGCTTCCAAATACAACAACACCGGAAGCTTGAATCGCCGGGTGTAGGATGTTTGGTAAATTCTTGGGGGAAACTTGGAAATATTGGGCCTTGTTTTCTGTTTATGTTGGGCCGAGTTGGTCTCTTATGTTGGACCCTCTTTTGAAAATGTTGGTCTTTTATAGTTGTAACTTGTAACTTGTAACTCGAGTGATTAAATGCACTTTCTTCTACATCGAACTCTGGAAAGTGTCCCTTGCGATTGAATTCTGGAAAGTGTCCCTTCCGTAAATATAGCAGAAATTTACATTCACCTGTCTGCAAACGGAAGTCTTCTGATTCTTATAATATCCTTTTAAAGAAGTTACAGACATTACGATCAGAAACATTTTGTTGACCACCTAGAATGAATCTGTATAAGGGGAGGGGAACACAGAACAGGGGTCTGCGAAAGTGACTCGTCAACTACTTTCTTCCACTGTTGGTGTTTGTAGGGCGAAATTTCCATATCTCTTCACATTTGTCTTTTTTTTCAAACACCTTCGTTTAGTCAGTCAATGGTCACCGGAAAAAGAAAATGGTCCCACAATACAGATAATGAAGAAAGACTTCAAAGTCAGTTGCTATCAAGCCAACCACATATCTTTTGGAGCCCTTTTCCACAATTTTACCATCACGTAGCCATGGATCTCTTTATGCATGGACTTGCTTTCGGCACCTGGTCAATAGACGATGGTTTACTTGCGAAGTCTTTGCTGCAAGTGCATGCAGTGCAATCCAACTGTGCCCCCGTGCTTTACCTGGTTACAGACAGAGTGGAGATGACTTCAAAGTCAATCCAACTGCCACAAAAAAAATATGATCAAGCTTGGAGGAAGCCATTTCCAATTTGATCATGCATATAAATATATTCACTACAACCCTTCTCAGCAGCTCATCACTTTACCTGATCTGCTATACCAACTAAAAACTTCAAGATGAAAACTGTGCTCCATGGCGGGGGTGGGGGGGGGGGGGGGGGGGGGGGGCGGGCTGCCCCTTCTTTCTTTTTTCTTTTTTTGTTGTGTGGGGGGCCCCCGCCCCCCCCTTTCGCTGTTTGTTTGTTGTGGGCAGAGTCTTTTGTGTTTTTTTTTGTTTTTTATTTCACAAAAAAAATAGTTGGAGAAAAAAAAATATTTGTCTATTTGCTCAAAGCATTGACATTCTAATAATTTCAGTTAATATTTTTGTTTGCAAAGAGTTTTATCGAGCATAATCTTTGTTAAGAATAGCTTACGCAATCTAATGAAAGATCAATAAATGACAATTTGGTTGTATAACAATAAAAAAACACTTTCAAAACTATTGATAATGAGCTTATTGTAACACATTTTTTAACCGTAAACCCCGTAGAGGGCACACATAAATGTATTGATTACATATGTACTATCAAAGTTAAAGTTTTGAAAATTTGAACTTATATGTTATTTTTGTAAGCCCCCACACACAAATAATCCTAGGTCCGCCACTGCTGTGCTCCACTATTTCTTCCTCCTATTTGTGTTAAAATCATGCCTGCAGTACACGGCCAGCGTATTCAAGGCCAGAAGCTATCTTTGCTGCATTTGAAGAAAAGCCTTACCTTTTCTGATTTTTCTTCACCTTCATCGACAAGGGTCGTATCATGGAATTCAAGTACTGATTGCTGCTCTTGGGCCAGTGTTACTTGCAGTAATGGCCATGTTGTTGGTCTTGACCAGAGCGGTGAATCTATCACGGGAGGAATTGACGATTCGAGCAGTCTCTTCAGTCTCCAACATCTTCAAAGTCTCAGTTTGGCCGATAACAACTTTGACTACCCTACAGGCATTCCATCCACAATCGGAAAGCTTACAGACTTGAGGTATCTAAATTTATCAGCTAATTCTTACTCTGGTGATATTCCCATTGAGATTTCTCGCTTGACAAAGTTAGTTGTCCTTGATCTTTCACATATTGAACACATTGCAACCCCCAAGTTTAGCATGCTCCTCTTGCAGAACCTCACACAGCTTACAGCATTATATCTTGATGCTCTAGATTTATCAGCAGAGGGGACTAGTTGGTGCCAATCCATCTCATCTTTGCTGCCAAACCTGACGCTGTTGAGCTAGTCTAGAACTGGTCTTTCAGGCCCTATTGATCAGTCCCTTGCAAAACTCCATTCTCTATCCGTGATTTGATTGGATGGTAACCAAATCTCTGGTCCAATTCCAGAATTCTTTGCCAACTTTTCAACCCTGAGGGTGTTGAGCTGGGGAGGTAACAATATCTCTGGTCCAATTCCAGGCTTCTTTGCCAATTTTTCAAAGTTGACTTCCTTGAGTCTTGATGGTTGTTGGTTGCATGGAACATTTCCCAGAGAAATCTTTCAGCTACCAACTCTAGAAACCATTGACGTTCGGTTTAATTCTGAACTTCAAGGTTCCTTGCCAGAATTTCCAAACAATGGATCTCTTCGATACTTGGATCTAAGCTACACAAACTTTTCAGGATCATTGCCAGAATCTTTTGGCAACCTGAAAATGTTGTCCAGAATACATCTTGTCGAGTGCAGCTTCACTGGATCAGTCCCAAGGTCAATGGGGAACCTAACAGAATTGATTTATCTGGACATGTCCTCCAACATCTTTAGTGGTCCAATTAGTTCTATTCACTGGGAAAACCTCATCAATCTGGTATACCTCCGGTTGGAAAACAATCTATTGGAGGGGAGTATACCAACGTCTCTCTTTTCTCTTCCCCTATTGCCAGAACTAATGCTTTCCCACAATAACTTCTCTGGTGAACTCCATGAAGTTGATGACCGTAACATCTCTTCAAACATACTTGTCCTAGATTTCAGTTTCAACAATTTGGAAGGACTAGTACCCATGTCGATATTTAAAGTTCGAGGCCTTATATCACTCGATTTTTCTTCAAACAATTTCACTGACTTTCCTTTTAATGGTCCACAGCAGATGACAAATCTTAAGGACATTAATCTTTCATACAATAGTCTGCAGATTCTTTATAATGGCACCAAATCCTTATATTCCTCCCTTCCTCAGCTTCAGTGTCTGATATTGGCTTCAAACAAGTTGAGAGCAATCCCAAATTTCTTGAGAAACAATCCACATTAGGTGCTTTGGACCTTTCAGTAAACCAGATTCCAGGTGAGATACCCAATTGGATTTGGAGTCTCTATTCCCTAAATCTTTCTTGCAACTACTTTTCAAGTTTAGAAGCTCCTTTGATCAACTCTAGTATGCAAACTCTTGACCTTCATGCAAACAAAATCCAGGGAGAAATCCCTACTTTCCTACAAAATCCCCGTTATCTGGACTATTCAAGCAATAATTTCAGCTCCATTATACCACATAACATTGGTGATTCCCTTTCCAATACTTCCTTCTTATCCCTTTCAAGCAATAACTTGCATGGTCTCATTCCAGCATCATTATGCAATGGTAGTTTTGACTTTCTTGATCTGTCCAATAATTCTCTGAGTGGATTCCTGAATGCTTGACATTTCCTGAATGCTCTTATATCCACCAGAGTTTGCGAAACTGAATTTTCTTTCATTTTTGAATCTCTCAAATAATGAACTGGTCGGCAGAATCCCCAAAAGTACTCAGTTTTCGACATTTCCAAGAGACTCCTTCACAGGCAACAAAGGCTTATGGGGGCCTCCTTTGACAGTGGATATAAGAGCAGGATTGTCACCACCACGAACACTCAGTGTAAGCATTCCAAATCCAAGACAAGGTGAGATTGATTGGGACGTGATCAGTGTCATAACTGGATTCGCAGTTGGATATGGAATTGCCATCGCATCACTTGTGTTCTGCAACAGATGGAGCAAATGTTATTACAGAGCCATGTACAACATTCTTGTCAAGATATTCCCTCAGCTGGAGGACAGAATTGGTTATCACCGGAGACATGTGCACATTAGGCAAACACATTAACAAGATTGTAAAGAGCAATGCAGCTGAACTCCATCACATCACATGCCCAAAATCCCATGGCTTACGGTGGCGTTATTTTTCTATTGTTTCTATATGCAAGAAATAAATATGCTTCTACTGTTATATATCATGTAGTGTGTGCTATATCAATATTCAATACAAAGCCATCTTTGCATCATCCCCTATCTTCATCTTTCGAAGTTTCGAGGGAAGTACAAGATCAATCAAATTGAATAACATGGTTATGATTAGAAGCCTCACCATCCAAATCCGCTATTCATAACTTTCAGCCAGTTCATCCAAACTATCAATATTTTGAAGCACACAATATGAAAAGAAAGCCTCTCTGTAACTAATTATCAAACCAGCATACAAAGTTCCAATATTTTTAGATCAGATACGGAGTTATTCTTATAGAGCATAACTTTAGAGAGATTTTGATGTATAACCCATGGTATTGCAGACTTCTTCCAAGCAGACTACTTTGCAGACTCCTTTGAAACATTAAGAAAATCACCTTTTGTGGTCAGGAAACTAGAATATCAATTGTATTTAAAAGCTAATGTACATAGAAACCACCAGAATCAAAGAAAACCTCTCCTAAAAAAAGAAGAAGCAAAGTTTTAATCTTTGAGAGCGAATAGCGCTCCACTAAAGGGCCGTTATTAAAATCTTGCCTTGACTTTCAAAAAAGTTTTAACTATCCAAATCAACTAATCATAACTTTCAAACAATTCATCTAAACTAACAACATTTTGAAGCATAAATTTATGAAAAGAAAGTCTCTTTGTGAACTAAGTATCCAACCAGTGTTAACAAGTTGCAATTTTTAGAGATCAAACGTGTTGGTGAAAATGCAGAGTAGTGTTACTGTAGGGGAAAAGGAGTACCTTTGGCTATTTCGGTCCTTCGTTCATCAATATTTCGGCTTCCAAATTAACCACATAAAAGCATCGGTCGCTCAAAGAAGAACCACCAGCGGTGGAAGCCTGAACCGCCGGTCTAAGATGTTTGGTTGCTTTCTGGAGAAAAGGGTCGGACATATTGGGCCTTGTTTTGTCTGTTTTTCTCTGGGTTTTGGTTTATATGTTGGGCCGGGTTTTGCAGTTGTGTTGGCCTGATGAAATGACTGCATTTCTTTTTGAAACATGAAAGCATAGCAGGGATTGTCAGCGCCACCTCCACCATCAACAACATTCAATGGGAGCCTTCCACATTCTGGACACGGTGAGATTGTTACAGATGTAACTGGTGATAAGATGATCCCTCAGCTGGAGGAGAAAATTGGTAATCATCGGAGACCTTGAAGAGATGACGAGGGGCAATGCAGGTGGACTAAAGGTCCAAGAATAAGAACTGTGATACTACTGTCACGTTTTAATTCAGTTATGTTCTAGTCAATCTCGGGATGTTCTAGTTCTCGTCTATCGTCTTGATTCCAATACATTTTCTCATGCTTTTGGATTTTGTGTTGACAACTTTTCAGGAGGAAATTCAAACATATTGGCTAAGCCAGAAGTGTGTAAGTTGTCTATTGTGATCTGAACTTAAGTGCTCTGTAAGATTAGATTGCATCTTGTTCAAATTTGTTCAAATTATCAATGTAGTTACAAACAGATCAGTCGGGTAGTATCTTTCAGGTTAGTTCATCCTACAGGGCAAGACAATGCAAATTTTACAAAAGTTCATTCTCCAACCTGGAAGGTGCACATAAATTTCCATGTAAGGGAAACCTGAGAGCACGGGTCTGCGAATGTGACTCGTCGTCTTCTTTCTTCCACTTGGTTGATCTGTTGATGTTAGTAGGCCGAAGTTTTCTACCTCTTTACCTGTCGTTTTGTTTTCAACACCTTCGTTAGCCAGCCAATAGTATACTAATAGTCAACGGAAAACAAAAATGGAAAGCAACGTTAGTTCCACATTACAGAGATGGGAAGCAAGACTTCAAAGTCAATTGTTATCAAGACAACCATAAATTGAGTCAATGGTCCCAACAGCGAATAACGATCTTAATCAAATTTAAAAGGAAAGCGAATTCGCTGCCAAATTTCTCTCTTTAGAGATCAGACTTTATAGGATTCATAGTGGTTGCTTCGTAAGTCCTTGTCTTCTACTTGCAGGCCTTGCATCTCCACCGCACTTTTCCTTCCGCTTCATTTTTCCTGGGAGAAACTTCAAAGTCAAGCAAACCGTAATTATGATTTTTGATGATCATCAAGCTTAAGCAACTGCTTCCCTCTGATATTCCCTCAGCTGGAGGAAAGAATCAGTAATCATCAAAGACATGTGCACATAAATCGGAGGTGGAGAACTGAAATGGTTATGAGCACTGCAGCTGCAGTTCTGCTGCCACATTTTACTTTGAACTGCATTGAAGTGATTTTCTACATTTGGTCACATAATGCGTAGGGGAAGTGGGAACATAAGATGTAGAGTGACCACGTTCTTTTATATTTTTACTTTCGAGGTTACTGGATTTCAAAAGGTAGAAATAGAATTGTATGCATATTCTCGTTTTCAACATTATTAGTTTGTGTAATAAGTGGATTGCGGATGGTTTCACAATGTTGGGGATTGACTATTCAAATGGACACAATTTCAACCTTACAAATATGATTATAAGACAAATGATGGTGGCATCTATTAATTGTATACATAAGAACGAGATTATACATCTCTGCTTTCCGGGCAAGAGGAGCAAATACAATCCATTAATTTCTCTGTCTGCTATTTGAAAGGAAGAACTTAATCTTAACCAAGGCCAAGTCCGAGTCTTCATGTTGATAGATTGGAGCTCCACCGGGGCCACACCTACTTTTCCCGCTTTCGGAGACAAGGGCATTTATGTTACAATGAGGAGTGAAATCTTCAAAGTCAAGCTAATAATGACAGCTCCCATGGAGATCTTTTCCACAAGATTAAAGCCTCCACCACATCCATTAAAAGCTTAAACCTCTGATTGCCAAAGTATCTCAAATTCTTATCAAGAAGAAATCATTGCTCAATTTCTCTCTACTTTTACTGACTCTTGAGCTGATTATGCCATCCCATTCACAACCAGTGTTTTGAATAACAGAAACTATCACTGCTCCAGTTGAAGAGAAGCCTTATATTCGATGATTCTGCATCCAAGCTTGTATCATGCAATTCAAGCACATATTGCTGTTCTTGGGCCGGTGTAACTTGCACTGAGAGGCGTGTTATCGGTCTTGACATTAGCAGCGAATTCATCTCGGGAAGAGTTGACAATACAAGCAGTCGCTTCGATCTTCAACATCTTGAAGGCCTCAATGAGAATTCATCTGTTTTCATGGGTTTTCTTAGTGCCAATTTACTATGTTTTGCTCAGTGCCCATGTATTTGTGGTCTCTGGCCAATGCCCCAGTGATCAGCAATCTTTGTTGCTCCAGTTGAAGAACAGCCTCACATTTGACACTGGGCTATCGAAGAAACTTGTGAAATGGAATGGTTCCGATTACTGTTCTTGGGAAGGTGTGTCCTGCAAACAAGGCTGTGTTTCTCATCTGGACTTAAGCAGCGAATCGATTTCAGGTGGACTTGATAATTCAAGTGCTCTTTTCAGTCTGCAGTACATTGAGAACCTGAACTTGGCTTTCAATAGCTTCACCTATACTCAGTTTCCATCCCAGTTCAACAAGCTAATCAGTTTGACGAATTTGAATCTGTCAAATGCTGGCTTTGCTGGGCAGGTTCCAATTGAGATTTCGGAATTGAAAAGGTTGGTAACTCTTGATTTGTCCACCTTTTACTTCCCCGGAACTCCTGCACTTCAACTTGAGAAACCAAACTTGAATGTGCTCGTTGCGAACCTTTCAGACCTTATGGAACTTTACCTTGATGGTGTCAATATATCAGCAAAGGGGACCGAGTGGTGCGAAGCTGTATCATCTTCACTGCCAAAGTTGAGGGTGTTAAGCTTGTCCACTTGCAATCTTTCAGGTTCTGTTGATCCATCCTTACTGAAGCTTCAATCCCTCTCAGTTATTAATCTAGCAAATAATAACTTGTCTGCTCAAGTTCCCGAGTTCTTCTCAAACTTCAAAAATTTGACTTCCGTCCGTCTCATGAATTGTGGGTTATATGGTGCATTCCCAGAGAAGATCTTCCAGGTGCCTACACTACAGATAATTGACTTAACTGGTAATCCACAGCTTCAAGGTACAATACCAGCTTTTCCGAAGGATGGATCTCTTCGGTCCTTGGTCCTAAGCACGGCGAATTTTGCAGGGAATTTGCCAGATTCTATTGGGAACCTGAAAATGCTGTCCAGATTAGATCTCTCATATTGCAATTTCAGTGGACCAATCCCAATGTCATTTGCAGACCTGACAGAGCTGGTTTATGTGGACTTGTCAAATAACAAGTTTAATGGCTCAGTTCCCATGTTCAGTGGAGCCAAGAATCTGACAGAAATAAATCTTTCTTACAATGATCTAACAGGTCAGATCAATTCTACGCGCTGGGAAACCCTTACGGATCTGGTGAGTCTGGACGTGCGCCATAATCAACTTGATGGAAGCATTCCGTTGTCTCTATTTCCCAGGCTGAAGAAACTACAGTTGTCCAACAATCAATTCTCTGGTCAATTCCATGAATTGCCTAATGTCTCTGCTTACTTACTGGATACCCTTGATTTGAGCCACAACAATCTGGAAGGGCCAATACCCACCTCTATTTTGGAGTTCCGAGGGCTTAAGATTCTTTTACTTTCTTCAAACAAGTTGAGTGGCTCTTTCCTTCTAAATGGTCTTCAGCATCTGAGAAATCTTTCCGAACTTGATCTTTCATTCAATAGCTTGGCGATTGATTACAATGATACTGATTCCTCACTTTCTTCCTATCTTTCAATTTCCATATTGAAATTAGCTTCTGGCAAATTGAGAAGATTCCCAGATTTCTTGAGAAACCAAACCCAATTGAGCAGTCTGGACCTTTCACAAAACCAGATTCATGGCGAAATACCCAACTGGATTTGGAGGCTCAATAATCTTGTTGAACTAAATCTTTCTTGCAACTCTCTGGTTCTACAAGGTCCTTTCCGCAATCTTACTTCTACTTTGTCTGTGCTTGACCTTCATTCTAACCAGCTTCAAGGACATATCCCTTTTTTTCCACCACTTGCCACTTATCTAGATTACTCAAGCAATAACTTCAACTCTACCATACCAGCTGACATTGGTGATTTCCTTAATTGCACTATGCTCTTCTCTCTTTCAAATAATAACTTTCATGGGGTCATTCCAGAATCAATATGCAATGCGTCATCATATCTTCAGGTTCTCGATCTTTCAAATAATTCTCTTAATGGCTCGATTCCCCAGTGTTTGACTGAAAAAAGTGCGAGTCTAGCAGTACTTAATCTGAGGAGAAACAATCTTTCTGGTAGTGTTCCTGATAAGTTTCCTCAAACTTGTAGTTTGAAAACTCTGGATCTCAATGGCAATAAGATAGAAGGCAAGTTTCCAAAATCTCTGGCCAACTGCACAATGTTAGAGGTTGTGAACCTTGGAAACAATGAGATAACAGATATCTTTCCTTGCTTGCTGAAGAACATATCCACCTTGCGTGTACTCGCGTTGCGGTCCAACAGGTTTTATGGGCCCATTGGATGTCCCAACACCCATGGAAACTGGTCAATGCTTCAAATTGTTGACATAGCACATAACAACTTCAGTGGTGAAATACCAGGAAAGTGGTTGGCAACCTCGCGAGCAATGATTGGTGGCGAAGATGATGCCCAGGCCAAGCTCAAACACCTTCGATTTAAAGTCCTAGGATTCACCGAAATATATTATGAGGATGCTATAACTGTCACCAACAAAGGTCTAGAGATGGAGTTGGTAAAGATTCTGACTGTCTTCACCTCTATTGACATCTCCTGCAACAATTTCAGTGGATCAATACCAGAGCAAGTGGGAGAACTCACTTCACTCTATGTCCTCAACTTGTCCAGCAATGCTCTCACAGGTGCAATCCCATCATCGGTAGGTAACTTGCAACAACTTGAGTCCTTGGACATTTCAAACAACAAATTGGACCGACTAATTCCACCAGAGTTTGCCAAACTTAATTTCCTCTCATTCTTGAATGTATCCAACAATCAACTGGTTGGGATGATTCCAAGAAGTACTCAGATTTCAACATTTCCAGCAGATTGTTTCGCGGGGAATAAAGGATTATGCGGGCCACCTTTGAGACTACCATGCAGTGATGCCAATGGGTCAACAGACGCAGCACACAAGGCTCAAAACAAAATGTCAGGAATTGGGAATTATCGGGTTTTGAATCGCTGGATAGGTGTAGAAATCGGATTTATTGTTGGCTTGGGGGGTGCCGTTGGCTCACTTGTGTTCTGCAAGAGATGGAGTAAATGGTATTACAGAGCTATGTACAAAATCCTGCTAAAGATCTTCCCTCAGTTGGAGGAAAGAATTGGTCATCATCGAAGACATGTCTACATAAACCAAACGTGGAAGAGGAATATATCATGATTCTGTGCAAGTGGTGAGAGGAACACATCATGATTCTGTGCAAGTGGTGAGAGGAACACACCTTTGGTGCATGTTTACTCTTTACATAACCCCACTATGTTTTCATTTCAATAACAATGTGCTTGTGAAGTTGTGACATGTGGAAGAGATATGTGCTGAAGCTGTCACATTTTCTTTTGATCTTTTGGTTCGTGTAATATCATGTATTGTGTCCTCTATCAGTAATGAATACAAAACTATCTTTGCTTCATCGATTTTCTTCATCATTCGAAGTTTCAATCCATCAAATATAAGATTGACCAAATTGAATAATATGGTTAATGTTAGATTTTGCCTTGACTTTCAACCAATTCATCTAAACTGACAACGTTTTGAAGCGTACAATATGAAAAGAAAAGTCTCTGTGTGACTAATTATCAAACGAGTGTTAAGAAGATGCAAATTTTTCAGATCAAACATGTTGGTCATGTTAAAATGCAACACCTTAGAACAGTAAAAAGGCAGAGTAGTGTTACTGTAGGGGAAAATGAGTAGCTTTGACTGCTCCGTTCCTTCGTTCATCAATTCTGCGGCGGGGTTGACGGCATGAGTAAAATATATGTGATCAAATTGTTAATCTAAAGTAAATGAAATCTAAAAGATACTTATAATATGTACAAAGTTTAGTGTATACACTACATATTTAAAGTTTTAACTCTGAATGCATAGCAACGATCCCTCCAACCATGTTCTTGTATTCAACCTTCTGAAAACCTCCACTGATCTTTTCTTTTTAGCAGTACCTCTGAGAAAATGACAGGAATATGTAAGAAAAATCACGGTGGTTGATGATGGCTTACAAATACGACTCAAACATAAAGCAATACGCCTAAAAAATTACACATATTTCACTAAAAGCATAGAAAAGTAAGATTGAATAATATGTTGATCCACTTAGTGCAGAACCAAAGATTCAATCAACTCTAGTTTTGATAATTGACTAGTGCAGATTCCTTCTAAACATTTGCTAATGTTGTTTGAGGATAAGGTAAACATACATTACTAAGGACCCTCAGAGGAAAAGTAAGCTAATAAACCATGGCAACGTACTTTAAGGTGATGAAATCTGTATAGCTCAATTCAGGAAAGGGAAGAAAAGGAGCCAAACTGTATGCAATGAAGCAAAACTCCCTTGAAATTGTATAGATAAAACACTGAAACACTGGTAATAAGTAAAGCCGTTTTTAAGTATCACAACTTCAAAGACTATAAGAAAATGGCCTCCTGGTTGTTTTATGAATACTAAATATACTGATTAAGAAGTTTTCTCATTTAAAAAGTCTGAAGAATGTTGACATTTGACTTAAAAACACAACAACATGCATATAACTAACATATAAAGAAAGTCTATATTTTTGCTGTGCAGAGCAGGAAAAAAAACAGAAGAGAAAGCTGAAAGCTAATGAACATTAATGGCAGAAGAAGCAGGAAAAAGGACTTCAAACTGATTGCTTGATCTTTAATAAGCAGAATACTCACTTTTCTGTTATTTATTTCTAATGGTGTTCATTGTCAGATATGCAGTTGTCATAGGAGCTAAGAAAGCTGTCAGATTTGGCACGATTAAACAGTTGGCTTCAAATGGAATCGTAGTGGTGTTAACTGCTAGAGATGAGAAGAGGGGTTTGGAAGTTATTAAACGACTGAAAGAGGGTGGCTTGTCTGATGACTTGGTGGTTTTTGATCAGCTCGATCTAACAGATCCGGATAACATTGCTTTTCTTGCTGAGTTTGTGAAAACTAAATTTGGGATCTAGTTATAAATAGAAGCTATACATCGTACATACTAATGATATGAAGCACAGTACAACATTTCTACATTGTTTAGTGAAATTTAGTAACAAAGAATTCACTAAAGCAAAAACAATGTAAATCAAGCAATCAAAAAATATTAGCAGGAATCCTTCCAAAAAAAAATAATGCTAATAGAAAACTAACATCTAAACAAAGTCTATGTTTTTGCTATGCAGAGCAGGAAAAAAAAAAAAAAAAAGAGAGAACAAAAAGCTGAAAAAAGACTTCAAACTCATTCCTTGACCTTTAATAAGCAGAACACCCACTTTTCTATTATTTCTAATGGTGTTCACCGTCACGTATGCAGTTGTGATAGGGGCTAAGAAAGGTGTCAGATTTGGGAGGATTAAGCAGTTGGCTTCAAATGGAGTTGTAGTGGTGTTAACTGCTAGAGATGAGAAGAGGAGTTTTGAAGTTGTTAAACGATTGAAAGAGGGTGGTTTGTCTGATCACTTGGTGGTTTTTCATCAGCTCGATCTAACAGATAACACCTTGCGAACATGATATCTGTTTTTCAAACTTAGGTTTTACACTTAACTTATTCAACTATTGAAATGTCAACGGTGTAATGTTTGACCAAGCAAACTGCTTAATGTACCTGTAATGATAAGCCACAGTAGTACCACCAAGGCATCAAGTTTAAAATTAGTCTATCCATATTAGAAGATGATATCCTTCTTAGTTAAACTGACTAAAGGCTGATGCCCGCAACCTCCCTGGCATCAATAAACAAATTCTCTTACCTCTTTGTTCCATATTTCTGATATGTGCGCACAAATACTAAGGTAAAAATCATGTGGGATGAAAAGATCAATTCACCACAGCCATACATCACACCTCGGAGAACTGCAAAATGATTTAAATCATGTAAGCATGAACGCCATCATGTCTTACGGATAGAATGAACTATTAAACCCAAAAAACATGAAAAAAGTCAAAACCCACAGTCAATTAAAAGCACTTCAAGTGCATTCTGTGGAGGGGGCAGCCTGGCAAATTTCGATCCCTGAAAGAGACAGTTGTACCTGATTGTAAAAATTCATTTCATTACAACTACTTAATGATTCAGGATTACAGCCAACTGACAACCAAAAATGCAAACTTGTCTAAAATGTACCTCACGGCAATGATAGTTTGGACCAGGAAGCATAGTGGAGTAGAAAGTGATGATTCGAAGCAATTGACACACCTAAACACAATGCAAAGTAAATGTAAATAATTTGACAGAACATATAGCAGGACACAGGAAACTGTTAAATCCACAATTCAATGACATAGAAGCAAAAGAAAAATAAAAAGATAGACATAAATCATGCATTCCTTATTCATATATTGAAGAGTGTCCTGAGTGCTACTGCCCGGAACATGCTCCAGCAAATGTCTTATGAGTTAGGATCATATAAGAGGAACCTAAAACCCTTGGATCATGAGCAGATTTCGAAGGGACGTAACATTGGGTAAAATGAGGAAAAATGTAAAGACTCCATGCAGTTATATAAGAATATTCACCAAACATCATTGAAATCCATACGTAATGCTTGTTAGAAGATTGAAAATCCTTGGAAAATTGCAGGTAAATATAGCGCATACTGATGACATGGGAACTGATACCTGATCAGACTCTGTACTATACTAACAGGAAAAGCGGTTCAACGATATTCCTTTCTAATAAGTAACAGAAAACTAAAGTATCTAAACAAAATAGTCAAGGGCATCTACAGCTTTGGTGGATGCACTTCCAGGAAGAGAGCTGAGCTTAGAGGAGGAGTTTAAGCATCTAAAGGTATTTGCTTTCTCTGTATTAATTCAAGAGATCACCTAGAAACCATCAAAATAACACGATTAATCAAGCGCGACACACAAAGAAAAACAACACCCCAAAAATTGAAGAAGAAGAAGAAGAAGAAGAAGAAGAAGACCCAGAAAAGCAAATACCAACACACATACGAAAGAAAGAGAGAAAAGAGAATTATCTGAACGAGGGACCATTCTGACGACGTCGGAGGAGCAGGTGAAGACTACCCATCTCGCTACGGAAGAAGGGAAGTGCGCGACAGAAAAGCGCACCAAAACGCAGGAGGGCAAAATGGTAACTTCGCAGTAAATAGCTAACAACGGTAAAACAGTACATTCATCTTTCGTAGTATTGAATTTCTGCTTCCAAATTAACCACGTAAAAGCGTCGGTCGCTCTATTAACCAATAAAGATGGAATTGCAGCTGTATATGATGGCAATTCTGTACATGAACAGAGAGGTGAAGGGTAGTGGTGTCATTTTATGATAATGATGTCGGTGTATTTAACAGTTTGTATAAATAGCTGGTGGCCTCTCTTTGTAATAGATAGATTCTGATTTTGTAAACTTCTCCAGAAAGATTCAATATAGTGCTCTGTTTTTCTGGAATTTTCTCTCAATTTCTGATTTGCCAAACACTCTTTAGAATTCTCAAATGTTCAATTTCTTCTATGCTATCATGGTATCAAGAGCCAGAATGCTCACGCGGTGGTTCGATTCTGTGATTTGTCTTCCGCAACTCTGATTTTTTTTTGGCGGTGGCGGTGTGCGTGATCTTCGACATCGTTCCTCCACATCGTTCTCTGTTTTTCGAGCCTTTTCGAAGGTTTTGTGTTCGAATTCTCTTCAATTTTTTGTTTCTGAGTACTCTATTGATGATTGTTGAGTGTTTCCACTGCTGAATCGAAGATCCCTATCTCTCCGAATAGTTAGGGTTTACAATTTGGGGCTTTTCTTCAATTCGATGTGTTAGTGTCGAATTGTGTTCTTCGGTTGCTATTTGGTTGTTAATAGAAGGTGTTTCTCGTTGATTTGATTGTGGTGGAGGTTGCTGTTATCGAAAATTTCAGAGCAAAGTTGGTGCTTGTTCTGGTAGTATTGGTGTTTTAATTTGTTGTCATTGGAACGAAGTCAGTGAACAAAGTTTGTGATTTTTCTGCCACTAGTTTGGTGATTGCTTGAGATTTGGTGTTTAAATAGAGCAAAGTTGGGTGCTTGCTCTCGTTGATTTGGATATTGAGCTTATTTGGTGCTCTTCTGTGATCGTACTCCTGTTATATTCTCAGTTTCTTTGCTTTGAAGCATTCTTTCATTGCTGATAGTATCATGGCTCGGCCTCTCCCAAAGATTAGTGAACTGTTGGAGCTTATCACCACAAGATTGAATGATAGTAACTATCTGAAATGGTCTTTTCAATTTCAATCTGTGGTTGAAACCGAAGAATGGTTTGGTTACTATGATGGTAGTGTGAAACGCCCTGATAAGCATGTTGTAGGTGAATCCAATGAGGTCACTTCTCAGGTTTCTGAAGCCTACAAGTACTGGATCAAAGTTGATAGGGCTCTCATTAGTCTGTTAATGGCTGCAATGACTGATGCCACTCTTGATTATTTGGTTGGTTGTAAGTCCTCTGCTGAGGCTTGGAGTACTTTGAAACACAGATTTTCTGTTGGTTCTAGATCTAATGTCACACAACTACGCACTGAACTCTTGACACAGCATAAGGGTGCAGACTCTATTGATCAGTACATGATGAGAATCAAGCGAATTGTTGACAAGTTAGAGGCCGTTGGAGTTGCCGTCTCTGATGAAGAGATTATAGCTGCCACTTTGAAAGGCCTTCCTGCAGAGTATGACTTGATCAGGGCAATTATCATGAATAGAGACTCAGACCTCTCTTGGCCAGATTTTCGAACTAAGTTGTTAGGCCATGAAAGCAGTCTTGCTAGTAAGGTACACGAACTTACTCACTCCATGGGAGCCATGGTGAGTCTTGCGGATAAGGGAAGTGTTGAGACTACTGGTTCCTCTGCAGAAATGGCTTTTGCAGCTCAATATAGATCTTCAGGTTCTGCTTCTAGACAGAATTCAAACTGGAGTGGTGGCTCATCCTCGAATACTAATACTTGGAATGGTAATGCTTCTATGAAGGTGTCTAGTATTCGAGTGGAGTGTCAGGTGTGCCAAAGGGAAGGTCATACCGCTATTAATTGTTTTGCGAGGGATTCAGCTGGTACACATCTTGGAGTTTCCTGTCAAATCTGTGGGAAGCGAGGCCACATTGCCTTGACATGCAAGCACAGGGCCAACTTTGCGTATCAGGCTGATACAACACCACCCTCTCTAGTTCCTTATCAGAATAACAATCATGGTGCATTTCAATATAATAATCATGTTTCTTATCGGCCTGTTAGTCAAGGAGGTGGCTTTCAGCATAATAACCGAGCTGCAAGTGGTTATCAGAATAATAATACCAGGCAATTCTCTACTGTGAACAATCAAAGAGCCAATTCTACAGGTGATCAAAGAACGGGTTCTGCAGGTGATTATCCAAGGCCTTCTGCTTCAGTACCTCACAATGCTATGACAGCTCATGCTAGCCGTACTGTGGGGTTTTCACCTGATGATTACTGGATAGGTGATACAGGAGCATCACATCATATGACTCCATCTCTGCAAACTATCACTAATGCGCAGCCCTATGAGACCCCAGAGCAGATTACTATTGGAAATGGCATAGGTTTAAAGGCTACGCATATCGGTTCTTCAATGCTTAACTCTCATTTATCTATGCCTAGAGTGCTTCATGTTCCACAACTTGCCGCTAGTCTTCTCTCTTTCAATCAATTGTGTAGAGATAATCACTCTTTTGTGACACTTGATGAATATGAGGTTTATGTGCAGGACAAGGTTACTCGCAAGGTGATGCTTCAAGGAAAGAGTAATGAGAGGGGCATGTATTTGTTTCCCGTGCACAAGAAAGGAGATAGTCTTCTGCAACAGTTCAAGTATGCAACTTCTCAGTCAACACAAAGTGCCTTTTTGGGCCAACAAATAAAGTCCTCCACTTGGCATCATAGGTTAGGACATCCTAGCAATGAAATTGTTTCTAGAATGTTATCTGCTAACCATATTCCTTACATCCATGATAGTAATTCTGAGCTGTGTACAGACTGCTTGGGTGGAAAAATGCATAAACTACCATTTTTCGAACATGTACGTATCAATGTCAAGCCTTTTGAGAAGATACATAGTGATGTATGGGGACCTGCTCCTGTAGTTTCAGTGGAAGGATATAGATATTTTGTACTGTTTATAGATGAGTGTACTCGTTTCGTGTGGATTTTCCCACTATTCAATAAATCAGAAGTTTGCAGCAAGTTTGTTCAATTTCATACCTTTGTGCAAACCCAATTTGCTACTTCCATTAAAATATTGCAGTCAGATGGTGGTGGTGAATATATGAGCAATGAGTTTAAGCAGTTTTTGGTCTCAAAAGGAATGATTCATCAGGTTTCATGTCCTTATACTCCTCAGCAGAATGGACTTGCTGAGAGAAAGAATAGACATGTTATAGAAACAGCGGTTACCTTATTATCTGCTGCATCTTTACCCACATGTTTTTGGTCACATGCTTGTTGCCATGCTGTGTTTTTGATCAATAGAATGCCATGTAAGACTCTAGCTTACACATCTCCGTATGTTAAACTTCTCAATAAGCTACCTGCCATCGAACATCTCAAGATTTTTGGAAGTGCAGTTTACCCTTTTATGAGACCATATAATGAACACAAACTGCAACCAAGGACCAGTCAATGTGTGTTTTTAGGATATGCTTTTGGGTACAAAGGAGTCATTTGTTATAGTCAACAAACTCATAAGATAGTTCTTTCACGGCATGTTGTTCATGATGAGACCGTATTTCCTTTCAAAGTTAGTGGGGCGTTGAATGCTTCTACTCAGATGGGTACAGCGACTGGTTCATCAGAATCTTTAGCTCCATTGTTCATATCAAGGAATCAGAAGTCTACGCCCGCTCCTTCTCCTCCAACTACAACTCATACTCTTTCTGCCTCATCACCTGCAGTGCCTGTCCATCAACCTCAGTCAGTTCATAACATTCAGGTAAATCCTCCATTTTCTCCATCTTCTGTTCAAGTTGAATCTATGCACTCAGAAACCTTTACTTCTGATGATTTTCCTGTAACTACTGCAAATGGGGCACCTGATGACTCTATTGAAGCTCCAATACAGTTGGAGATTGCTCAGGCAATTAATGGACCACCTCCAGGTCATTCTATGATTACCAGATCCAAAAGTGGTATTTCTAAAAGAAAAATGCCGTCAGAATTTGGGTATTTTGCTCATATCTGTGATTCCAAATTATATGATCACTATGCTTTATTCTCTGGTCTGACTTGTGTGCAAGAAATTATGGATCCAAATGAACCCAAAAGTTTTAAAGCTGCTATGAATGTTCCAGAATGGCAAAAGGCTATGACAGAAGAAATGGACGCTCTACATACACAAGGTACTTGGAGTTTGGTTCCACCTCCAGCTAATCGAAATATAATTGGCAGTAAATGGGTTTACAGGATTAAGAAGAACTCTGATGGGTCAATTGCTAGATATAAAGCCAGGCTTGTTGCTCAAGGTTTCAGTCAAGAGCATGGCTTGGACTATGATGAGACTTTTAGTCCCGTTGTTAGACATACTACTGTTCGTTTGGTACTTGCACTTGCTGCTAATTTTGGATGGTCTCTAAGGCAGCTAGATGTAAAGAATGCCTTTCTGCATGGGGAGTTGCAGGAAGAAGTGTATATGAGACAACCACAAGGCTTTGTTAGCTCTACATGTCCTCATTTTGTCTGCAAACTGCACAAGTCATTGTATGGCTTAAAACAAGCTCCTAGAGCTTGGAATGATAAATTTACGAGTTTCCTTCCAGCAATTGGTTTTGTGATGTCTCAATCAGATTCTAGTTTGTTTATCAAGCATAGTGATGGTCAGCTGGTCATTCTTCTCTTATATGTGGATGATATCATTTTGACAGGCTCTAGTTCCTCTATGATTCAATCAGTGGTTAATGCACTCAGTGAGGTGTTTGAATTGAAGGATCTGGGTAAACTTACTTACTTTTTGGGGTTGGAAATCCTCTATGGTTCCCAAGGGCAGCTGTTTATCAATCAAAGCAAGTATGCTAAAGATTTGGTTGTGAAAGCTGGTATGGCTAGTTGTAAACCATGTCCTACGCCTTGCAAACCACATAATCATGTGTTAAAAACAGATGGAAATCCTCTTCCTGATCCTTCTTCGTATCGAAGTCTTGTTGGAGCTTTGCAGTATCTCACTTTTACAAGGCCTGACATAGCCTATGCAGTGAACACATGCTGTCAATTTCTACAGCAACCAACTGATGTTCATCTTGGATTAGTAAGAAGAGTCATCAGGTATATACAAGGCACTATTCATCTGGGTTTGAAGTATGTGCACGGTGACTTATCTCTAACAGGATTTAGTCATTCTCATGGGCCTTTAGTAGTTAACAGCATCTCAAAGCAACCAGTTCTTCTCTCCAGCTACAGTGATTCTGACTGGGCTGGGGATCCCAATACAAGAAGGTCTCAATCTGGCTTCACTGTGTTTATGGGTGAAAATCCAATTTCATGGCAATCAAAAAAGCAGCCTTCAGTTGCTAGAAGCTCAACCGAAGCTGAATATAGGACGCTGGCCAATGCAGCGGCAGATTTAGCTTGGATAAGGCAAGTTCTCAAAGATCTTCATCAGGTTATTCCCTCCCCACCAGTGATATATTGTGATAATCTTTCTGCTATTGCCATTAGTGCCAACCCTGTGTTTCACTCAAAGATAAAACATTTGGATAATGATTATCATTTCATTAGAGAAAAAGTTCAATGTGGGGATTTACATGTTCAGTTTCTTGCTAGTGATCATAATGTAGCTGATGTGTTTACAAAAGGATTGAATACTCCTTTGTTTCAACAACATTGCTTCAATCTTCATCTCAGGGGGGGGGGGCCCCCTTCGTGGGGGGGGGGGAGTATTAAAATAGGGTGGGTGTTGAGGTTGTTGGGTGGGGTTTTGTGTATGAGAAGAGAGGTGAAGGGTGTTGAATTACGGCTCAAAATTAGGAATTAGGAAAGTTTCATCTAAGTCCTATTTTGGGTAGTAATTGGTTTGTTCTTTTCCTTGGTGTAGAAGGTTAGGGTGTGTCCTGTCTTATTAGGATTTGGGTGACTTATTCTAATGGGATTAGGAGTTTGGTTATGCCTATAAATATGCTGACTATGTGATGCATATTGTTAAGGGGTGTAAAATCTGTTTGTAATCTTCTTTTGTTCCTCGTCGTTTTCGCCCGTGGATTAGGCTTTCGCCGAACCACGTTACATCTTGTGTTCTTTGTTTGTTTTGTTGGCTATTCGTATTTTGTCTTCGTCGAATTCGTTATTGGTATTTGATTAGCTTCCGCACAAATTCACAACAAGTGGTATCAAGAGCTTAGGTTCCGGCTTGGGATTTTTTTGTTTGCCAGTTCATCATGAAGTCTGCAACGTCGACAAGATATGAGATTGAAAAGTTCAACAAGAATAATGACTTTGGCCTTTGGTCCATAAAGATGCGAGCCTCGCTAGTTCAACAAGGCCTGTTGAAGGCTCTATATGGCAAGAAACAGTTACCAGAAGATATGTCTGATGCTGTTAAAGAAGACCTCTTGGAACGGGCTTATGGTGCAATAATCTTAGCGCTATCTGATGAGGTTATTCTTGAGGTATCCGAGGAGACTACGGCAGCTGGCTTGTGGCTCAAATTGGAGAGTTTGTATATGACCAAATCTCTCGCAAATCGGTTGTATGCAAAGCAACGTTTGTACACCCTTCGTATGTCTGAAGATACGCCTATCCAAAATCATCTTGATGAGTTCAATAAAGTTCTTATGGGTTTGAAAAATATGGGTACTAAGATGGATGATGAGGATCTGGCTATGATTCTGTTGTGCTCTTTATCGTCTTCGTATGAGAATTTTTTGGATGTCATGCTACATGGAAGAGATTCTCTTACAGTGGAAGATGTTAAAGCTGCTTTGAACTCTAAAGAGTTGACAAAAAGGTCTTCTGTAATGAAATCTGACTGCCTAGTGGTTCATGGGAAGAAGAAGTCCAAGTCCAAGTCTGAGGACAACACATGTCACTACTTGTAAAGAGGAAGGACATTGGAAAGCTGTTTGCCCAAAACTCAAAGGGAAGCTCAAGTCGGAGGATAAGGCCTCCGCTTCCGTAGCTGTTGGAGACTTTTGTTCTGAACTTCTGTAGGTGTTACAGAAGCAGGTGGAGCTTGATATCTATCAAGCGTTTGGTGTGTGTTTGGTGTCTTCGTTTGTTCGACAGGTTTTTTGTTTGATCTTTGTTGAAGAATTTAGGTTCTTCGTTTGGATTTGTTCGGATCAAGTTTGTTCCTGTTTGCAAGTTCGAGTTCTGCTTGGATTTGGTTTGTGTTTGTTATTTGGTATGCGGTATCAGAGTAGCGCATTTTGGATTCGGATTTGTTTCGGTGGAGAAGACGTTCGGAGGAGGTTTCACTATTTTGGAAGCTCGATGGAGTTTCGCTTTGTTGGAGATTATGAAGATTTGCTAATTTCTCGCCGAGGTGGAGATTGTTGAATTACGGCTCAAAATTAGGAATTGGGAAAGTTTCATCTAAGTCCTATTTTGGGTAGTAATTGGTTTGTTCTTTTCCTTGGTGTAGAAGGTTAGGGTTTGTCCTGTCTTATTAGGATTTGGGTGACTTATTCTAATGGGATTAGGAGTTTGGTTATGCCTATAAATATGCTGACTATGTGATGCATATTGTTAAGGGGTGTAAAATCTGTTTGTAATCTTCTTTTGTTTAGTGAAGATCCTCGTCGTTTTCGCCCGTGGATTAGGCTTTCGCCGAACCACGTTACATCTTGTGTTCTTTGTTTGTTTTGTTGGCTATTCGTATTTTGTCTTCGTCGAATTCGTTATTGGTATTTGATTAGCTTCCGCACAAATTCACAACAAGGGGGTGTTGTGGTATTTTTGTAGGTTTATGGTGTTGTTTGTTTTGATTGTTTGTGGGGGTGGTTGTTTATATTGGTTATGTTTTGTTTGTTTATTTTATAAGATTAAATAAGATTTAGTTGTGTTGTGTGTTTTTTTTTTTTTTTTTTTTTTTTGAAATCTCTTTTATTTTTTTATATTTTTTTTTTTTTTTTTTATTATCCATAAGAGAAAAGGAGGAGAGAGAGGGAGTGGGGGGGGGAGGGGGGGGGTAGGGGTGTTATTTTTTCGGGAAGGGGGGGGGGTAGTGGGGGTTTTTTGGGGGTTTTTTTTTTTCTTTTTTTTTGTTTGGGCGCGCCTGGGGTCTTGTGTGTGGGTGTTTTTATAAAATTAGAAAAAAAATTTTTTTTTTATGTATTATGTATAAAAGGGGAAAAAAGAGTAAGGAGGTATTTGTGACTCAAATGATTAAAATGCATGTGTTTTTTTTTTTTTTTTAATTTTTTTATTTTTTATTTAAATTAATTTTTTTTTTTTTTTTTTTTTTTTATTTTTTTTTAAATTCTATTAAATTTTTTTTTTTCTTTTAGCTTGGTGAAATCCCTTGGGTTTGAATCCAATTTCCTTTTAACATCGACGAAAAAACTGGTTAAGAACATTTTCCTTCACAATCAAAGCCGAAGTTTTGTAACGTTAGAAAATTGTAAGAAGCAAAAGTTTGTAAAAAACAAAACGAAATTGAGAAACAAAAGTCTGGCATTGCATCTGACAAAGAGTGAGTGACAATATGTGGATTATCCCTCTACTAGAAGTTACAAGCATTACGATTCAAAACTACATTGGAAGACGATTGGGCAAGACTTCAAAGTCAAAGTCAACCTCTAAACCAACAAATTTTCCACTTGCCTGAGTTTCCACGATTACAATTCACTTGAGTTGTATCATTCACATTTCTTGATTAGTTCCCCCGATCATCGCCGCCACAACTGAAAACTTTGATCCAAAATGGAAAGCATACCAGGCTTGTCACCGCCACCACCAGCATCATTGATTAATGGAAGCCCTCCAAATTCTGGACATGGTGAGGTCGTTTGGGATGTTGTTGGCGTTGAAATTGGATTTGTATTTGGCTATGCAATCGCCATCGGCTCACTTGTATTCTGCAAGAAATGGAGTAAGTGGTACTACACAGCCATGTATAACTTTCTTGTTAAGTTAGTCCCACAGCTGGAGGAAAGAATTGGTAATCATCGACGACATGTTCACATAAATCCAAGGTGGAGACGTTGAAGAGATTACGAGGAGCAGTGCAGGTGGACTCGATGTCATGAATTGCCTGCGGTATCTTAAGATCCAAGAAATAAGAACTGTGATTGTGCTGTCAAGTTTTAATTCAATTATGTTCTAGTCAATTTTCGAATGTTACTGTACTTTGTCTATCTGCTTGATTTCAATACACTTTCGAATGTTTCATTTCTCTGCTATGATCTGAACTTAACTTCTCTGTAAGATAAGATTTCATCTTATGACAATTTGTTCATATCTGGGGTGTATTTACCAACAGTAACATGTCCACATCGGGGTTGTGGTTGTTTGGTTGTGGTAGGGGATGTGAATTTATTTTTTCTTTTTGGTTTGTAGAGAAAAATATTAGGGGAGGGAGAAAGTGGAGAGAGGTTCTGTTGTTTTTTTTCTTTTTGTTTGTTGTTTTGGTGGAGGTGTTTTTTTTTCCTCTTTTTTTTTTTTTTAATTTTCAGGAGTATGTTAATATATAGCAAAGGAGAATAAAAAAGAAAATTAGTTAATTAGAAGATAGGCAAGACTTCAAAGTCAAGTGTTATGAAGCCAACCAAAAATTTAGTCAAATGGTACTACCAGTGAATAAGGATCCATTCTGATGGGGACGAGGTATCACGAACACGGATCAACAAGAATCAAACAAGACACCAGAACTAGGATCTAGCAAACTCATAGTGTTAGTAGCAAATCACATGCCACAATAACATAAACTTTAATAATTCCTCATAAACTAACTATTACAATGATAATAAGCCATATTTATAGGCTACACATACTTGGGCACCAAGAATACTTGGGCGTAAAGAAAGCTAAATAACGCTAAATCTTACCTAAAAGCTAATTACCTGAAAGCTAATTACCCTAAACTAATTATATAAGACTAAATAGGTAAATAGATAACTTGATGGACCCCCTATAATCCTGCATCAAACTCCCCTGGTTGGAAAGAATTCGTCCTCGAATTCGAAGCATTGAATAAATAAGCTCTAAGCCAAATCTCTGATTGCTTCAAACTCGCTCTTGACATGTTGGCCTGCGAGTGAAATCTTCCTTTCCAAATAAACAGATATTTGGAATATTTTAACATTCCTAAATGGTAATTGCTATGCCTCACTGGAAAGCTCACAACCCAAAACATCTTCCTACCGGACTTGATTTGAGTTACAACATCAACCAATTTAGTTGGGAGGCATTGAGTGAAAACCTCTGCCCCTATAAAGTCAACATATTCATGTTCATTGACTTTATCATCCGACCCATTCATGGAACCTGGAACATTGTGAGCTATAGGCTCTCTCTCAATATTGCTTTTCAACTGATTAGGAATATCAACTAACTCCCATGGAACTTTCCAACTGAAAGTGTCGACACCAATCAAATCCACATGATGAACCATATCACCTTTTAACGAATGCTTGGAGTGTGGACAAATGATAGATGTGTGCTCCCCCACCGCTTTCAATTTAGATGCAATATGGACAATATCTCCAGTCTTGGGTTGGCAAAGATCACTCCCTTTAATCGAGTAATGTCCACCGGATTGATCAAATTCTTGACAATTGTTGCAAATTGCCATCTCACCCATCACACGTGTATGAAGGCTATGGAAAGAGTTGATGGAATTACTTGTGATGAATGGATAGCCTCCTTGATTCTTCTCCACCGAAACAAGATTATCATCATGAATGTCAATATTGTCATCACCCAAATCTTCCACAAGCCTCCTGCTGCCAGCTTTCTTAAACTCCAAATAAGCATGGTTAACAAACCCACAATTATCCTCCAAAAAGCTATCAAATTTTGGAGGTAGATCGAAATCCAAGAAACTATTTTTTTGGTTTTTCTCAATAATTTCTTCAACTAGAAAAGTAAAGATAGATGAATTAGAACCTGAATTGATTCTAATTGCTTCGGCCTTCTCACCTGACTCACCCAACGGAGTGCCCATATGAAAAGGTTCAACGTCTCTCTTCACTTCAGAACACTCACCATCACCATCTTGGCATGAGGTCTTGATGCGATCGACACGTTGATGATAGGTGGTAACGTTTCTCTCCCCGTCGAAACTACGACGACCTCGTCGTTGAGCTTCGATGCGATCGATACGTACCGCAAGCTGCTGTAGTATCCATTTAATTTCCGCCATGTCAGTTTTTCTGTCACAACCCGCAACCATTCGAGAACCACCCCTTCGTCGCCTGATCTGAGCCATGGACTCCGCCATGTACAAACCTGACTACTGATACCACTTGATGGGGACGAGGTATCACGAACACGGATCAACAAGAATCAAACAAGACACCAGAACTAGGATCTAGCAAACTCATAGTGTTAGTAGCAAATCACATGCCACAATAACATAAACTTTAATAATTCCTCATAAACTAACTATTACAATGATAATAAGCCATATTTATAGGCTACGCATACTTGGGCACCAAGAATACTTGGGCGTAAAGAAAGCTACATTAATGCTTTAAAATAAATTAAGCTAATTACTAACTAATATAATATATTAAATAAGTAAATAAGAAAATAGATAAGTAGATAGATCTGAAATCTCTAAAAAAAAAAAAAAAAAAAAAATAAAAAAAAGAAAAAAGAGAAAGAGAAAAGGATTAAAGAGATAATAGGTAATTTTTATGGTTTATTATTTATTTTTAGCTTTTTCCGCCCCCCCCCAGTTTCTTTCCTCTCTTTTTTTTTTTTTTTTTCCCCCCCTTCTTCTTTTCCGCTTTTCCCTCTTTCGGGGGGGGGGGAAGAAGAAAATACTAATAAAATCAGAGAAGTTTCAAGTGCCCTCCCCCCGTCATTAAAAAACTTTTTTTGCAAAGTGTAAAATAATAAAGATGAAAGGTTTCTCCATTTGCTCTACTTTTTCCTACTTTTTAGGTTATTTACCTTTGTATTAATGCCATCCCACTTCACCGCCAGTGTTCTGAACAACAGAAACTACCATTGCTCCAGTTGAAGAAAAGCCTTATATTTGATGATTCTGCATCCAAGCTTATATCATGGAATTCAAGCACAGATTGCTGCTCTTGGGCCGGTGTAACTTGCATTGAGGGGCGGGTTGTTGGTCTTGACATTAGCAGCCAATCCATCTTGGGTGGACTTGACAATTCAAGTAGTCTTTTCGATCTTCAACATCTTGAAAGCCTCAATTTAGCCGACAACAGAGTAGGCTCAGGTTCTAAAATTCCATCTGCCATTGGAAAGCTTAAGAAGTTGAGCTACTTGAATCTGTCAAATGCTGCTTTTGCAGGGCAGATTCCAATTGAGGTTTCGCACTTGACAGGTTTGGTCATTCTTGATTTATCCGTCAATCTTGGTTCTTCCACCTTTTACTATCCCAAATCTCCTTCACTGAAACTTGAGAATCCAAATTTGAATGTGCTTGTTGCGAACCTGTCAGAGCTTATTGAACTTTACCTTGATGGTGTTGATATATCCGCACAGGGGATCGAGTGGTGCCAGGCGGTATCATCTTCACTGCCAAAGTTGAGGGTGTTAAGTGTGTCCACTTGTAATCTTTCAGGTCCTGTTGATTCATCCTTACTGAAGCTTCAATCACTCTCAGTTATTCATCTAGCAAATAATACTTTGTTTTCTCAAGTTCCAGATTTCTTCTCAAATTTCATAAATTTGACTTCCTTACACCTCATGAATTGTGAGCTACATGGTGTCCTTCCAAAGAAGATCTTCCAGGTACCTACACTAAAGACTATTGACTTATCTGATAATCCACAGCTTCAGGGTTCCTTGCCAGAATTTCCAAAGAATGGATCTCTACAGTCCTTGGCCTTAAGAAGGGCAAATTTTTCAGGGTTGTTGCCAGACTCCATTGGAGACCTGAAAATGTTGTCCATGTTGGATCTCTCATATTGCAATTTTAGTGGACCAATCCCAAAATCATTAGCATACCTTACAGAATTGGTTTATTTGGACTTGTCCTGGAACAGGTTTAATGGTTCCGTTCCATTCTTTAGTATGGCCAATAATCTGACAGAAATAAATCTGTCCAACAATGATCCAACATGTCAAAATAATTACAACCACAGGGAGAATCTTAGGAATCTAGTGAACCTGGATTTGCGTCACAATCAACTTGACGGAAGTATTCCCTCGACTCTT
This sequence comes from Spiraea crenata, assembly GCA_033992175.1. NCBI lineage: Eukaryota > Viridiplantae > Streptophyta > Magnoliopsida > Rosales > Rosaceae > Spiraea > Spiraea crenata. Next base: position 5,035,435 of record JAVBHV010000041.1, on the reverse strand, counting down.
TTTTCTCTTCCCCAGCTGAAGTATCTACGGCTTTCTGAAAATCACTTCTCTGGTCAACTCGATGAATTCTGCGATGTCTCTTCGTATTTGCTGGAAATCATTAATTTGAGCTACAACAATTTGGAAGGGCCAATACCCAAGTCAATTTTTAAGTTCCGAGGGCTTAAGATTCTTTTACTTTCTTCAAACAACTTCACTGGCACTTTCCTCCTGAATGGTCTCCAGCATCTGAGAAATCTTTCGAATCTTGACCTTTCACTCAATAGCTTGTCGGCTGTTTATAAGGATGCTAATTCCTCACTTTCTTCCTTTCCTCAAATCAACACATTGAAGTTAGCTTCTTGCAAATTGAGAAACTTCCCTGGTTTCGTGAGAAATCTATCCCAATTACGCATGTTGGACCTTTCACAAAATCAAATTTATGGCGAGATACCCAACTGGATTTGGAAGCTAGGTAATCTTTTTCTACTAAATCTTTCTTACAACTCTCTTGCAACTATAGAAGGTCCTTTCCTCAATCTTACTTCTTTTTTGTCTGTGGTTGACCTTCATTCTAATCAGCTTCAAGGACAAATCCCATATTTTCCACCCTCTGCTGTTTATCTAGATTATTCTAGCAATAATTTTAGCTCTACCATACAAATTGACATTGGTGATTTCCTTGCCAAAACTCGCTTCCTATCTCTTTCAAACAATAACTTCCATGGGATCATTCCAACATCAATTTGCGATGCTCCAAATCTTGAGGTTCTTGATCTTTCAAATAATTCCTTGAGTGGATCATCTCCACAATGCTTGACTGCAATGAGCGACACTCTTGTTGTCCTTAATATAAGGAGAAACCAAATCTCTGGCTCTATTCCTAACAAATTTTCTGTGAACTGCACATTGAAAACTCTAGACCTCAGTAGAAATCAGATACAAGGTTGGTTTCCAAAATCTCTAGAAAACTGCAAAATGCTAGATATTTTGAACCTTGGAAACAATCAGATTCTGGATACCTTTCCTCTCATGTTGAATAACATATCAAGCTTACGTGCACTTGTTTTACGATCCAACCAATTTTATGGGCGCATTGGATATCCCAATATCAATGGCACCTGGTCCAAGCTTCAAATTCTTGACATAGCACACAACAATTTCAGTGGTGAAATACCAAAGCAATGCTTGACAACTTGGCAGGCAATGATGGGTGAGGAGGATGATATCCAGTCAAAACTCAAACACTTTAGTTTTGAGTTCCCAATCTTTAATGAGTTATATTATCAGGATGTTGTAACTGTTACCACCAAAGGTCTAGAGATGGAGTTGATGAAGATTCTAACTGTCTTCACCTCTATTGACGTCTCCAGCAACAATTTCAATGGATCAATACCTGAGGAAATGGGAGAACTCAAATCACTCTATGCCCTCAACTTGTCCAGCAATGCTTTCACAGGTGCAATCCCATCATCATTAAGTAACTTGCGACAACTTGAGTCCTTAGACATTGCGAACAACAAGTTGGATGGAACAATTCCACAGGAGTTTGCCAAACTTAATTTCCTCTCATTCTTGAATGTCTCCAACAATCAACTGGTGGGAATGATTCCAAGAAGTACTCAGATTTCTACATTTCCAGCATCTTGTTTTGCAGGGAATAAAGGATTATACGGGCCGCCTTTAACGGGAGATACCACATCAGAGTTGTTACCGCTAACATCCAATGGAAGACATTGGAATTCTAGGCATGGGATTGATCGGTTTTTTAATTTCTGGATAGGTGCAGAAATCGGATTGGTTGTTGGCTTGGGGGGTGCTGTTGGCTCACTTGCGTTCTGCAAGAGATGGAGTAAATGGTACTACAAAACTATGTACAACATCCTGCTTAAGATCTTCCCTCAGTTGGAGGAAAGAATTGGTCATCATCGAAGACATGTCTACATAAACAAAAGGTGGAAGAGAAATACATCATGATTCCGTGCAAGTAGCGAGAGGAAGACACCTTTGGTGCATGTTTACTATTTACTTAACCCCAATATGGTTCATTTCAATTAAAAATGTGCATGTTACATGTGGAAGAGAAATGCGCTGAAGCGGTCACATTATGCTTTGGTCCTTTGGTTCTTGTGGAACATAGCCACGTAGGAGTTCTGTAATATGAGTGATGAAAACATGAAAGTAGCATTTTTCTTTCACGTTTTCAACTTTCAATTCCTTTTTGCAAAGTTATTGATGAAATGTTCATGTGTGTTTTCTGCATGCACTAGCTATATGGTATTACAGAACTGTGAATGATATCTCATCATCTCATCATCTGCATAGAAGTAGCGGTAACCAAGGAGGGCGTGTTTGTTTTAAGGAATTAAACCAGCAATCACAACACCTTAGTTTTTGCCTAAAGGACAAGAATTCAACTCATTATCAGGGTGTCCTTGTCTAAAGGACCAGGGCAGGTGGGGTTGGACATGAAATTGGATCGTTTTGGACCGTTTTAAGCTGAATATTCAATATCTACTCCCAGAAAGTCCAAGAAGAGGGACCATTATATATGAACAACTAGCAATTAACTCAAAAAATATGTCAAATCCATATGTCTGAATTGTTTTTTTCTTCCATTTTTCCTGATGTTTGATTCCCAGGCTATATGTCAATTAATCAAATCGAAAAATTGTGTTGTTTGAGTTTTTTTCAATTCTTGGCCATTTATTTCGGTGTTTTCACTTTATTTTTTCTTGAAAGCTTTTTTTTTCTGTTATGATCATTTTTTTTCTAGGGTCTTCGCATTTCTTTTCTGAAGTTTTGAAGTTTTTTGGTTTTGTAGGATGCTTATGAGCATCACCACTACCCAAATTTTGAAAATCCTACTCATATAGTGGGAAATAATAATAAACTTGTTGTATTGAATTTTGCTCTTGGATTTTAAGTGCCAAACTTGCATGGCTTAGTCTCAACTCTACAGAAAGTATTGTATGACTTTACTCTTTTCCAACAATAACATTGAAAATAGTTTGAAAAATACGTACCTGATTACAAGACCACCACTAAATAATTCATCCATCTTTTCGTCGATATAAAGTCCCCTGTCCACATCAATGACCTCCAAAGATTCCTTTTTTTTTTTTTTTTAATTGAATGCTTTCACACCACAGTATATTTAATCATGTCTTTCTTTCTGCTACTTAAATCAACATTTCTCACCAAGAAAACGACGCATTCCAAATTTCCATGTTCATAACTTGATGGTCCGACACGCAAACCAAACATTTTAAAAACAATGGTGGTTACAAAAATCATTGATATTTGAACGTAATTATTTAACCATGATAATGGTTCAAAACATGCAAAAAAAATCCTACTTTGTTTTTAAAACCTAATTGTTTAGCCATGATGACGAAGGGCTGGTTTGCAACAACCACGCCTAACCATGATTAATCTTTGTGAGACAACTACCAGTTGGTCAGAATTGGAGACTATTCTTTCATGTTCTACATAGGCTGTTTGATACGGGCGATATTCCTGGAGGAAGGAACTCAACAACAAACTCTCAAGTGCAAAGTTAAACACTTTTAACTACTTAAGCTGTAAACTTTGGATAAACCAAAGTCTCTTAATAGCCCCAAAAGAGATAAGGGGTTGATACTTTTCCACAATACAAAACAAGAAGTCAACCAACCAATCTGAGAAGAGACAAGGCCACTGGGTTTCAAACATTGAATATTCCAAATTTGCAACTTGTAATGACTAAGTAACTGTCAAAAAGCTGTAGTGATGAAAACCAATAAAGAAAGGCCGCCCCAAAGAACTAGTCAGTCCACCTTATACAAACACCACGCGGTTCTGAGTCTTCTTCCCAATTGATCCATCCCAATGTTATCTGTTTTTCTTTTTCCTCCCATTCTTCTAGCTAGTCTCCCTTCCGTGCAAACTCTGCAAGATTTTGGGGTGGTCAACATCTCGAATCCGGGGGGCTGGAGGGATCTTTGCCTTCGTGGAACCACTTCTAATATCATAGCTTGCTCTTTTTCATTTTCTATGGGAGCCACCTGACAGGGCTTCAATGAGAATTCATCTGTTTTCATGGCTTTTCTTAGTGCCAATTTACTATGTTTTGCTCAGTGCCCATGTATTTGTGGTCTCTGGCCAATGCCCCAGTGATCAGAAATCTTTGTTGCTCCAGTTGAAGAAAAGCCTCATATTTGAAACTACTCTATCGAAAAAACTTGTGAACTGGAATGGTTCCGATTTCTGTTCTTGGGACGGTGTGTTGTGCAAACAGGGCTGTGTTTCTCATCTGGACTTAAGCAGCGAATCGATTTCAGGTGGGCTTGATAGTTCAAGCGCTCTTTTCAGTCTGCAGTACATTGAGAACCTGAACTTGGCTTTCAATAGCTTCAACTATATTCAGTTTCCATCCCAGTTCAACAAGCTAATCAATTTGACGAATTTGAATCTGTCAAATGCTGGCTTTGCTGGGCAGGTTCCAATTGAGATTTCGGAATTGACAAGGTTGGTAACTCTTGATTTGTCCACCCTTTACTTCCCCGGAACTCCTGCACTTCAACTTAAGAATCCAAACTTGAATGTGCTCGTTGCGAACCTTTCAGACCTTATGGAACTTTACCTTGATGGTGTCAATATATCAGCACAGGGGACCGAGTGGTGCGAAGCTGCATCATCTTCACTGCCAAAGTTGAGGGTGTTAAGCTTGTCCACTTGCAATCTTTCAGGTCCTGTTGATCTATCCTTACTGAAGCTTCAATCCCTCTCAGTTATTAATCTAGCAAATAATAACTTGTCTGCTCAAGTTCCCGAGTTCTTCTCAAACTTCAAAAATTTGACTTCCGTCCGTCTCATGAATTGTGGGTTATATGGTGCATTCCCAGAGAAGATCTTCCAGGTGCCTACACTACAGATAATTGACTTAACTGGTAATCCACAGCTTCAAGGTACAATACCAGCTTTTCCGAAGGATGGATCTCTTCGGTCCTTGGTCCTAAGCAGGGCGAATTTTGCAGGGAATTTGCCAGATTCTATTGGGAACCTGAAAATGCTGTCCAGATTAGATCTCTCATATTGCAATTTCAGTGGACCAATCCCAATGTCATTTGCAGACCTGACAGAGCTGGTTTATGTGGACTTGTCAAATAACAAGTTTAATGGCTCAGTTCCAATATTCAGTGGCGCCAAGAATCTGACAGAGATCAATCTTTCTTACAATGATCTAACAGGTCCGATCAATTCTACGCTCTGGGGAAACCTTACGAATCTGGTGAATCTGGATGTGCGCCATAATCAACTTGATGGAAGCATTCCGTTGTCTCTATTCTCTCTTCCCAGGCTGAAGAAATTGCAGTTGTCCAACAATCAATTCTCTGGTCAATTCCATGAACTGCTTAATGACTCTGCATACTTACTGGATACCCTTGATTTGAGCTACAACAAGCTGGAAGGGCCAATACCCACCTCTATTTTGAAGTTCCGAGGGCTTAAGATTCTTTTACTTTCTTCAAACAAGTTGAGTGGCTCTTTCCATCTAAATGGCCTTCAGCAGCTGAGAAATCTTTCCAGTCTTGATCTTTCATTCAATAGCTTGGCGATTGATTACAATGATACCGACTCCTCACATTCTTTCTTTCCTTCGATTTCCACATTGAAATTAGCTTCTGGCAAACTGAGAAGATTCCCTGGTTTCTTGAGAAATCAATCCAAATTAGTCAATTTGGACCTTTCACAAAACCAGATTCATGGCGAGATACCCAACTGGATTTGGAGGCTCAATAATCTTATTCAACTAAATCTTTCTTGCAACTCTCTGGTAACCCTACAAGGTCCTTTCCCTGATCTTACTTCTAGTTTGGCTGTGCTGGACCTTCATTCCAACCAGCTTCAGGGGCAAATCCCATTTTTTCCGCCATTTGCTGCTTATCTTGACTATTCGAGCAATAATTTTAGCTCTACCATACAGACTGACATTGGTGATGTCCTTTCTGTAACTATATTCCTGTCTCTTTCAAGCAATAAGTTCCTCGGGATCATTCCAACATCAATTTGCAATGCAACGTATCTTCAGGTTCTTGATCTTTCAAATAATTCTCTTACTGGATTGGTTCCTCAGTGTTTGACTGCAATGAACGGGACTCTTGCAGTACTTAATTTAAGGAGAAACAATCTTTCTGGCAGTCTTCCTGATAAGTTTCCACAAACTTGTAGTTTGAAAACTCTAGATCTCAATGGCAATCAGATAGAAGGCAGGCTTCCAAAATCTCTGGCCAACTGCACAATGTTAGAGGTTGTGAACCTTGGAAACAATGAGATAACAGATATCTTTCCTTGCTTGTTGAAGAACATATCCACCTTGCGTGTACTCGCCTTGCGGTCCAACAGGTTTTATGGGCCCATTGGATGTTCCAACACCCATGGAAACTGGTCAAGGCTTCAAATTGTTGACATTGCACACAACAACTTCAGTGGTGAAGTACGAGGAGTGTGCTTGGCAACCTGGCGAGCAATGATCAGTGGCGAAGATGATGCCCAGGCAATGCTCAACCACCTTCGATTTAAAGTCCTAGGATTCACCGATGTATATTATGAGGATGCTATAACTGTCACCAGCAAAGGTCTAGATATGGAGTTGGTAAAGATTCTGACTGTCTTCACCTCTATTGACATCTCCTGCAACAATTTCAGTGGATCAATACCTGAGCAACTGGGAGAACTCACATCACTCTATGTCCTCAACTTGTCCAGCAATGCTCTCACAGGTGCAATCCCATCATCGGTAGGTAACTTGCAACAACTTGAGTCCTTGGACCTTTCGAACAACAAATTGGACGGACCAATTCCACCAGATTTTGCCAAACTTAATTTCCTCTCATTCCTGAATGTCTCCAACAATCAACTGGTTGGGATGATTCCCACAGGTACTCAGATTTCAACATTTTCAGCAGATTCTTTCGCAGAGAATAAAGGATTATGCGGACCACCTTTGGCGGTAAGATGCAGTAGTACCAATGGGTCAACAGCACACAAGGCTCGAGACAGAGGGTCAGGAAATGGATTTGATTGGCAGTCCATATATACAGGAGTGGGGTTTGGCGTGGGAGCAGGAGTCATTGTTATTCTCTTAATCTTGTGGGAAGAAGGAAGAAACTGGTCAAATGACAGCATTGACAGAATTCTTCTGGTAATTCTTCCAACGATGGGATATTCTTACACAGTTCGTGATGAATGGAGCGATGACGAGGAAGACGATTTTGAAGAGGAGGATCCGTTTCTCATGGAACGCTTCGAAGAAGTTGAATCAGAAGACAAAAGGGAGTATTGTGTGTTTTGTTCAAAACCTGATAAGAGTTGGAAGGAGGCCATACATGACCCAAATTGTACATGCCTTTTCTCACCACCTATTACATCTTCTTCTTCCTCTTTGTCCTCGTTTTCTCCATAGACACACAATCACACAAATTTTGCATCTTTACAGCGTTCTTTCGTTTTATTTCTTTATTTCTTCCCATACTTTTCTGCTACATACATTCACGTACATATGCTGTTGTAATCTTAATGGTCCAGATATAATTTCCCTGTCTACCTAAATCTGGACTGGATTTCTATGTCGTAGTGTTCGTTATGTGGCATAAAAAGCACAGCAGAATGATGCAGGCTTTCATTGAGTAATTTCATCAAACAGGTGGAGTGCAGCAAACTACGATGCCAAAAACGCATTCAAGTAGTAAATCGTAGGGTAAGTAGTAAGTACCTGAACACACATGGATGGTTCTCCCCAGTCTTTGCAAATTCTGATACAATGTGCACCGCATGATCACGCATTCTGAGGTCGAAATGGGTTAATTTTCCTTCTTTTGTTCTTCATTCTGTGGGGATTAATTTGCACGGTAACAATTTGGATAAAGAAACAGTGTGCTTGTTTTGGGTTTCAACATAAAGGAGCTCTAAGGGAAACAAAATTCAAAAATTTTGAGAAAATTTTTAACAGCGACGAAATGCTTTGAGTTTGATCTTCATGATACGATGATTTCCTTTGAATGATGAACGGTTTACCTTCTGCAGAATTTCAGCCAGTTGGGCCGGGTCGGGTCGGGTCATGGATAACTAACTTATTTATGGGCCAATTTTTAGCAGCGTCAATAGACCATGGACTTCTTTTATTTTTGGCCCTTCATAGAAGCCCAATTTGCAGTTTGAACAGTCTCGATTTATGATCTACACCGCAATTCATAAAATACGCTCCACTCTTTTCCTAACTCGGAGTCTTGTTCCGATTGAATTTTTCTGGAGTAGAGAAGACTCGCATTTTCTCGGGAGTAAAATTAGAAAAAACAAATATAAAGCAATGTGCTGCTAAATCTAAACTCTTAGGGGCTGTTTGGTACCCTTCACTGGACAGGACTGGCTAGGACAATTCTGGGAAAAAATTTTGTCCCACGTTTGGCACACTAGTTCTTATTTAAGGAGAGGACTATCATGGTGGGTCCCACTCCCAATTCTTCACTAACTGGCCTTATTTTGTCTGCCCTTTTCACTTGGTATTAGCCGGGACAATTTTCCTACGCCCAACAACGAACCCATCTTCTCGGTTGGCCTCTCGCTCGCTGCAACTCCCCAGCGCCTCGTGCCACTCGCCATCCCTCGCCGTCCTCGCCGTCCTCGACGTCGCTTGTTGCAACGCCGTGCCGTCCTCGCTGCAACGCCCAGCGCCAACACCTGACGACGACGGACGCCAACACCCGACGCCTCGTGCCGCGTCCTCGCTGCAACACCCGACGTCCTCGCTGCAACCCATCTTCTTGGAACGCCGCGGGAAGACGCCAACGCCCAGCAACGACGCTGGACGCCAGCGCCCAGCGACGATGCCGGACGCCCAGCGACGACGCCAGACGCCCAGATTGGATGAGTTTTAATTGGATTTTTAATTGGATTTTTTATTTCAATTTGGATTTCAATTTGGATTTTGGATTTGGATTTGGATTTGGATTTGGATTTTGTATTTGGATTTTGATTTCAATTTGGAGATTGGATGAGTTTTTGGATTTTGATTTCTTGGTTTGGTGTTGAATATGGTGAGTCCGGAATGGATCAAAGCCGAACGGACTTTGGTGAGTTTGCATATTGATATTGGGTTGCAGATTGATGTTGTTTGTAATGAATATAGATGAGGTTTGTGTTTGTAATGATTCTGGGTTTGTGTATAGAGTCGATGATGTTGGAATTCTGGGTTTGTGTATAGAGTCGATGATGTTGGAATTTCATGGAAGAATCGCGAAAAGTGGAATTCTGGGTTTGTGTTGGAATTTCATGTGTTAGTCCGGTGAACCACCAAACGTAGGTCAGGATTTAATCCCACTTAAGACAGTCCAGTCCAATCCGAGCTAATCCCAGGATATAGTCCTGTCCAGTCCAGTCCTGTGTGCCAAACGAGCCCTTATCGCTGTATCTAGAAAGTTGACGTATTTTACATTGTCAATTAAATATCATAATAATATATACCGATAATTTCTAAAAAAATTCGATGGTTACACGTAATTAATTTCCAGTATATGATGAACTATGCACTAATTTGTGACAATTCGGATACAAGGAAGAACCAGTTGAGCTTCAAGCTTTAATACATCAGCCAAAAAACCACCGGATAAACTAGCTAACCCATATTTTTAGAATCATTTCTAGGTTCCTCAACACACCAACTCTACCCTTCAGATTAGAAATCAGTCGAAACAGAAATAATCATCAGTCCACACAAACGTTCCTTTTCCATTTTTAGAGCAACAAAGAGACGGAAACTACATTTTTGTTAAAACACATTTCCCATGAAAATTACACCATTTAAACCTCCACTATCAAATCACAACTAAAACACATAAACCTAGTGATCATATAAAGATATTAATTACTACTAACCCAGAAAAAATATAGATATTAATTAATTAGCTAAAATTTTTCATATAAGCTTCCGCATTGTTGGACACGGTCGGGTACTCAGCCGATGGAACATTAACTCCCGATGGTGTCGGATGCACAGATGCAGCCCCACCGAGAAAACCGCCCTGTCCGTAGAAATAATCCTGCTGCTGCTGCTGCTGCTGAAGATGATGAGCTGGCAGGTAGTTGAACATTGAGGGGTCCACTGCTACTTCGTCATCGTCGACAAAGTTGATCATGTTCTGGTGCAGCCATATCTGACTCTTGAGGAACTTGACGTAGCAGATGGCCTCCTCCAGCATCGACACCGTATCCATCTTGGTCCCACCGGGCACCAAGCTCTGTAGAATTTTGAACCGGTCGCTGATGCGGTGGCGCCGCTCCCTGGCCGCCACGCTTTGCGGGTCCGTGGACAGCTTCACCCCTTTGCTTTTGCCTTTGGTGATGATCTTCTTGGTGGTGTCTTTGGTCATTGAAGAAGAGTTGGAGTATGAGCCATGTGAGCTGGAGTTTGTAGTAGTAGCAGCAAAATAGTCCATTGTTTTGGGGAAGTGCTCTTTTGAGAGTTGTTCTTTGGTTTGGGGAAAGTGCTTTTGGGTGCAGGTTGTATATATAGGGAGATGAACTAGTAGTAGTCTAGTTGCTTCCTTGGTTTGGTATTTTGAATGGAGGAGGAGAGATGGATGTGTGGTCATGTGAGGAGTCAGCCAATCTTTGGTGAAGGATTCGGTGTCTACTACCATAGGGTCTTAGCCTAGGACTCTATCATTTTAGCCTACGCAAAAGGTTTTCCTCTTGCTTTTGCTATTCTTTTTTCTTGAATTTCTTGGTATTTGGTAGTGATCATATATCGCGGGGTGATATTTATATCGTCTTAACTCGATACGTATTGTTATTAGTTTTTTAATTGTGTGATCGGAGGTAAGATGATACAAATGATGTTATGTAAAACCATGTGACTCGATCATGTTATTGCATTGTGGGCTTTTTCAAAAAATAATGATCAAGGTATGAATATACATTATCGATGAGTTACACATCCAAGTTGATAGGTTATGTGCTTGTACCCATCTTTCCTATGATAGTTGAAATTATTGAAAGATGTTACAATCAATCTTACTGTGCACTATGAATTCCAATCATAACTACGGGATCCGCTGCATGCATCAATGGCAAATAGTCGTGTTATTGCATTTGAGTTACATATGTGCACTAATAAAACTGCATTACTTCTAAATGGTGCGATGCATACCAAGATCAATAAAGATGGTACAAATAGTTTCACAAATTTTACAAGAGTGTGACCCAAACATTGGGGACCCATCTCCAAAAACAAAGGAACAGTGCGCCTTAACCAGTCGGCAAGAGTGTTTTCTTGTTAGCTTGGTTTGGAGTGAAATTGGTTTCTTCTTTTTTTTTTTCTGAGACTGGTCAGGAATGAAGGGAAAGACTAAAGAGGAGGTGTGGGGGCCTTTTTTCTTTTTTTTTTCTTTTTGATGAAATCTAAGTTGATGTATCACCAGTTGCAGGTGTGTCTAAATCCGAGAACCAAATCCTTGCCGGGCTTTTAAATCTGTACGGTAGTATTCTTTTTATAGTTTTTATCCTTAGGTTTTGCACTGTTTTGCTGAAAGAGGTTTACTATTCATTTTCCACTCATTTACTCTTTAGCAAGGAAAAAAAAGAAAAAGGCTGGAGGTATCTTGTCGTCATCATCTAGCTCTTCTTTTCAAGAGTATTTTTTAGCCAAATTTGCTTCAAACTACTAGTGCTACGATTCAAGCTAGATCCCCAAAGAGACCGATGAATATTTAGCCCGATTCCTGAGAGCAAGTGTGCTATCCCTTTTGCATTTGTATCTGCTCGAGTTTGAGATCATCATTCTAGCCGGACAAAGAAACTTTTGAATCAAAATGTGTCCATAAATGAAATGTTACATGCATAGTGCACATATACTCTTCTTGTACTAATCATGACCTAATTGATTGTCCTTCAAAAAAACATATCAATTTATTATCAGATAAACTTTAGCATGCATCAATTTCTCTAATATCTATTTCTCTTGCATGCGATGAAGAAAAAAAACTTGGAAGTAGGGGAAGTTTTTGTCCTAAACACTTTCAAATAAGGCTTTTTTGTAAGTAGGGGAAGTTTTTGTCCTAAACACTTTCAAATAATGATGAATTGTAACTTTCGCTCAAGTCAAGAAGACAAAAGGCAAAGACCAAAGTAAAAAGTATCAAGATGAAAATCTTATAACTATCAAACGAAACAAAAGGAGAGCCAGGTGGGGTTTTGAGGGGTCCCTATAGGCTATAGCAGGACAGAGGAGTCCCCAATTTAACTTCACCAATGGGCGGGGTGGGTGAAAACCGTAATTATTATTACTTGTTCAAGTCGCAAAATTACCTGCTCTGTTTTACCTGTCTTCGTCAAACCACACATCAGTCACAAACTTCTTCTGCTCTGAGATGATGATATTGACTTTATTCTGACATAAAATTCGTCTCTGTATTTCACTATACAATTATTTGTACACCATCTTGCAAATCTGAAAAAGACGAAAAACCCAGGAATATATGACTCCAGCAGCAGCGTCCCATAAACCTGCGAGATTAGGCACTTGATGATTGATCACCTTTGTGGGTCCCACACCAAGTATAGTGATGATTACGATTTTACTGTTTAAGGTAGTTACTGTTACAAAGTTGTCGAAAAGGACGTTACTGTTCCGAGCCCGGCAAGAAGATTGGTGTCTAGCTTTTTAAGGTGAATCAAGCCTAGCTTAGGTAGTAGCTTAGGTTTTTCACATTTTTCACGGTTGATGCAGTTTTCCGAGAGAAAAAAAAAAAAAAAAAAAAAGTTACGAAACGTCTCTTTATGCATTAAATGGACGTTGACTTGTGCTTGTGCTTCTGCATTGCACACTTCTGTGGCCAAAATGATCGATAAAAGGAGATGAAATTTGAAGGAGCGCACGCAAGGGAAAGAATAGTGGTAATTTTCACTCCACTTCATACCAAAATCAACACCACTTTTGCTTGACTTCATACATGTATTCGATGATGTCCGTTGCGTTCACATTCTAATTGCCTGATTCATCGATTACATGTATATTGCTGTTACTTTAATAATTTGATAATTTATAACATGTATAGCATGAACAAATAGCATTTCAAAAACTTAACTTGTATGCATATTTTTTTCCTCCCCCAAAAGCTCTTCGAAGAACCTAAGTCGACTAGTGTGCAAAAAAACGTTAGGTGGAACTCGAGCGGTCACCCACCTTCTAGTGCCTATAGTGCCTAGGCGGTTTTACCTTTTAAAAAAAAAAAAAAATATATATATATATATATATATATAATATAATTTGTAATTTTATATAATACCCAAATAAACAATTGACATTCAAATATATAAACAATCAAGTCGACAATAGACATTTATCAACAACCAAATCGATCCATCAACAATCAAATAATAATATATTAACTTCTAAACAACTCTAAAATGAAAACTTATCATAAAAACATACATATAAACTCAAACATGTAAAGACAATCTAGTGCCACTACCACAAAATAAAAATGTCAAGCATATATTACAAAAAATATATATATAAAAATTGAAAGTTTAGGCCTCTATCTCTTCTTGAAAGCCCTCTATTTTTTTTTAATAAAAAAGGGCGCTTGATTTTTAAATAAAACTTAAAAACTGATCTTTTTTCACTATTTTTACAAAAATCGGGGCAGCTACTCACCTTCCAGCGCCTAAAACGTTTTTTTGAACTCTGCTATCTACTCGTCTGGAAACATTTTAGTCATATATTAGAACAAAAATTTTAGTATTTAACTTTAAACTAATTAGTCAAAGGCTGGAAATTAAAGCCAAATGCTTTTCGAAAAATCACCGCACAACTTTCATGAAAGAAGATTAGAATTAGTGTACGATTGACCAAACAATGAAACAACGTACTAGCATTTTACTGTCAAGTTTTACAACGCATGTAAAGTACTGTAAACTGTTTTGAAAAAAGTCCCCCGTGAAGTGACGATCAATACATTCATGGCACGTGGAATGTTTTTCATCTTTCTTTGAGTAGTAGTGAGTGCATGCTCCAAAGTATTTGTCAAACTCAAACACGTTGCAGATCATGACGGGACTGGATAGAACGCTGCGTTTTGATCAGATTCACCATTACTATAATCGACCACTCAAGATGAGCTTTTGTCAGTCCCATAATTGCAACTTATGTACCTCCTAATCATTTTCTCCTTCTTTTTAAGCTATGTGTAAATGTACTCCGCCTACCTTTATTTGGTCCGTCCATTTCTATTGTCAAGCCAAATCACAAAATCAGCGGACTTCAGATTTGACATATGGTGAACTAATACATTGTTTTTTTTTTTTTTTGATGAAAACTAATACATTGTACCATGGGTACAGAAGTATAACAGATGGTAGAATATATCAAAAAATAATTGAAAAAATAATAATAATAAAATGACCATATTTTTTTGAATTATTTCTTAAATTATTTTATATAGCAAGTGATAATTGGTCAAAATTTTAATTAATTATTGTCTCATTAAATATTAAATAATTAAATTAATTGATAAATCAGATAATTTAAAAAATAATTTAAAATAAAATAGTTATCATAGTATTGAATGTTCACGAATTTACAAATATGGCGTTTGAATTCCATTTAGGATCCACAATACCTTTTCCAAAAGAGAATTCACGCTCATGAGTCCAAAACAATTGGTTTTGGCGTTTGGGCCTAGAAAATAGACATTTAATATTTAAATAATTTCAAACGTTTCTATTTATTTTTATTTGATTTTATTAATTATCTCCCCGAGCTATAGTTAGGTTGTTACGTAGTGCTATGGGGTTGAGTTAACTAGCATTTGAGCAACTTTCAGTGTTGCCTCTCCTAAGTTTTTATCATTTTTATCAATGAAATTGAGATTTTTCTACTATTTGTTGATCCAAAATCCTTGCATACTTTATAATTTACGCTTGTAAGCTTAATATTTGCTTGTGCTGCGTCATATACATTGAGCCGCATCTTCCCATCATCTACCAATCAACATGCAGATCTAGAAACCGCACTTTCTAGTTAGTTCTAATGCGTCGAATGACCAGATGTTGCTCTTAGCTTAGTGACTGTTTATGGTTGAATTGGCAAAGTTTTCCCCCAACTTTTGTAAACAAATGGAATAGTCCACCGTGTTCCACGTTTCGCGGCACGTGTAACATCAGGATGCTCCTCCAAACTTCCTCACATTACGTGTCCAACATTGTGCACCCAAAAGATAAGATCCTCACAATCATAACATATAAAATTAGCAACATCGATCGATCATTACCAAAATTACACAAACCAAATTGCTATGGCTTCAACCCAAGAGTTCAGATTGGTATCACCGGGAATCGATCACGAGGGGAGGTTGCCTAGAAAGTACACCGACGAAGGCCAAGGTGCAAAGAAGAACCTATCTCCGCCAATTGAATGGTACGACGTGCCACCGGAGACCAAGAGCCTGGCCCTAGTGGTGGAGGATATTGATGCCCCCGACCCAAGCGGCCCAATCGTGCCGTGGACCGTTTGGGTCGTGGTCAACATCCCACCCGCCGTGAAAAAGCTGCCGGAGGGCTTCTCTGGTGCAGAGGAGGAGCTGGGTGATGAGTATGCCGGGATCAAGGAAGGTCACAATGATATGAAGGTGCCCGGGTGGCATGCGCCCAAGTTGCCTAGTCATGGTCATAGGTTTCAGTTCAAGCTCTATGCTTTGGATGATGACCTCCACTTCGGACACAAGGTAAGTATATATATTATTATGAATTGAAAATGTTCTTATATCAGACTTTGATTTTATCGTATTAATTAGTTTGATTTAGGAACTAATTGGTTATCTAACATTAAGGATTTATTTTTTTATTTTTTTATTTTTTTATTTTTTTATTTTTCAGGTGTCCAAGGAGAGGGTGTTAGAGGCAATCGGAGGGCATGTGTTGGGAGAAGCAGTTTTGGTGGCAACTTTCTGATGTTTTCTATTAGTTGTTTGGAGTTGTTATATTGTACAATTATGACACCGCTCTCAGCTCATTTACTCTTTTTCTTTACTATAATAGCAACGTAGAAAATAAGCTTACGCTACATATCGCTACGTATCGATTTCTTGATGTCTGAGATAAATAAAATTAGTGTACGCAACTCTTTTGCAAAAAGTCGTTTGGTTTTTTTCTTTGAAACAACGGAAAGCCACTATTGTACAACAAGTTTCATAAACAGTTGGTGGAGCCCGCCGTCAATGCCGATCATGGGAAACTCGAAGGGCTGATGAAAAAGGATGATGAATTTGAGCCAAAAAATCCCAGTGTATGTAAGATCTGCGATGAGGGGTTTCCAACTATGGAAGGGCTGGAAACCCACTTGAGATTAGACATTTGCATACAGATAAGTTATAACGCACAAAAGCCTTCATGAGTATAAGGAGAAGAAGAATGCCTCCTCTGGGTAAATAAAGGCCTGGAAGAGCTATGGGCTGTTGCCTCCTGTTTGCTGTTCTAGAATCGAGCCTATTCTAAACGGCCCGTGAGATTAGTGACTTTCTTTTGTTTGGCCAATCACTATGAATGGTACCCAAAGCGCGGTGTAATAAGAGTATTTTTATATACATAAATATGTAAAGGGTGGTTAAAAAACTTGTATAACGAGCAAAAAGAGAAGAAAGTGTAATGAGGGAAAAATAGAAATGTGATGAACTACCATCACTGACTGATAATACCCTGCTCTCAAATTCTCAGGCATGTCCAACAAAACCTGAAACACAGCACCCAAAACCCAACATAAACATCACACAGATAAAAGGGTCATTCTCAAAACAATCGGATTGTTAAATTTCTACTTTAAGTGAAACCCAACAAATTTCAAACTCTCATTACATAACACAGTCAAAAGGGTTATCCTCAAAGCAATCATATTGTTTAAAATTCAACCCCAATCAAAACCAAGAAATCTTTAAACTCATTACATCACACTGTTCAAAAGGGTCATCTTGAAAGCAATTAAACTATTGAATTAAACTTCAATTTTGAAGCCCAGAAAGCTTTAAACTCATTACGATCAAAGGCGCCATCCTCAAAACAATCAATTGCTCCCAATAATCATAATTGGGCCAAGGTAATATTTGAATCATGAAAAAATAACTTGATTAGTTCACAATCTCTAGCACTCATGAAACTGAAATCATATTGCGACTTGCACAATGTACTGCGACTTATATTTATGGTCAGCAAAAATCCAAGTTCACATTACTGAAACTTTAAAAGCAACACGACAGAATACAAAGATATAGCATTTATATATATGATTCGCAAAAAAACAAGTTCACATTACTTATGCAAAATCGTAATAAAATTCCCACAATGTTCGACCTCCACCACATTTTCAAGCATCTGTCAAGCTACATCAAAGATAACACAAACTCTAGCAAAAATGATACAAAAACTCAGAAGGGAATCTAAAACTGGGTTCACTCTACAATTAAAGCCCCTGCGTTTGTGCATCTCTGATCAACATGTATGCTCGGAATGGTGAATTGGGTGATGCACGCAATGTGTTTGAGAAAAGTTCTCTGAGAGATGCAACTTCGTTTACTACGTTGATCAGTGGATATGTGTCAGCTGAGGGAAGATTTGGGATTCAGGGTTTGTTAAATTAGTAGTGAAATGGATGGAATTGTTGCAGAGAAGAGAAAGACTGGACGTGGTGGTGCCGGAATCGGGAGTCGCGATGGTGGTGGTGCTGGGATTTGAAGACGATGGCGATGGCGATGGCGATGGCTTTGGGCTGATTTGAAGCGCAGAGGAAGGGTTTGTAGAGAAGAAGACAATATGGGCTGATTTGAATCATCTTTTTGGACAAAACGTATGATGAGGAGAAGTATACTTAGTTTGATATCCTACCTAGGTTAGGACTTCTGTAATCCCAAGCATGCCAATTTAGGTCCCCTTGCGTCGATATAAAGCCAAAGACAACACATAGGTCCTCTTAAAGCCCAACACAACACACCAACTTCGACAATTGCAAACCCTCCTTTCCACATAATCAATTTAGCCCTCTCTCTTGGTACTTTAATGTGCTCCCCCGCCAATCCAATCTCTCCGCGCTATGGATGATCTCACACAAACGCCCGCCGGCGCCTCCAACTATCCGAGCGGTGTTGGTGAACTCGGTAGTCCGCCCAACACCATTCATGTGCAAATGCGGAACAGTAATACTATCAAAGAGTTTCGTCATGACCCAGATTATGAGCCCTTGCAGCCTTGGCCGGCCGGCGCCTCCAACTACGCGAGCGGCACTGGTGAACTCCGTGGTCCGCCCGACACCTGGCATGTCCGAATGTGGAAGAGTTATACTAGTACAGAGTTTCGTCAGTTTAATGGGGCCATGAAGCCTTGTTGGACCTGCGGTGAATTGGGCCACAGTAAGTTCCGCTGCCCAGTGAACGTCCATCTGGGTAGACTGTATAGCGAGGTCCCCAGTTTCTGTGATATCTGCAGCCAAGTCGGCCACTCCAGCGGTAGCTGTCCCTGGCTGGATGATTACCCAATTCACGGTTACGATTTGGACGATGAAAATCCTCCTATTGGCCCCGGATATATCCTCGCTTGTTACAATTGTAATAAGACGGGCAAGACGCTGCCCGATTCTTGCCGCCCGCGTGTCATTCGGGATCCGGACTACAAGAAAAACGAGGAAGTACCCGCTCCAGTTACGGGTCCGGAGGTAGGCCCGATTTATCCCTGGATGGGGCCGGAGGATCCTAGAAAGCGACGTCTCTGGTCCCAGTTTGAACGTGTTTTCCTAGACGGTCGTCTCTGGCACGATGACCCGAAAGATCTGGTTGATGCTCGGGAGTTTATTATGAAGTCCGATGATGTTGTCAAGGCCGAGGACTATTTTCCAGATATGGAACATCTCCGGTTTAGAGGCAATTATAGGGGCCTGGGGTTGAAGAATACCATCATCAGAGATCCAGTCCTTCTCGAAGACTGGCGCCACATGTTTTTCATGAGCAAATTCCTCTCCTCCAAGTACAAGTCCAAGTCCGAGTCCAAGGAAGAGGCGGTAATTACCGAAACTACCACTACTACTCATGACGAGGAAGATCTTAGAATATACAAGAGGAGTAAGGAAAATCGGGAAGAAGTTGCAAGACTGAAAGCGACCTTGTACTGTGAGCTCTGCGAAAAGTGGTTTTTCAGTTTGAAAAAACGGGAATGGCACTCCTTGTGCCACAAGTTTCTGGGACCCCATTTGTTGAAGAGAAACGAGGATGTATGTGGAAGACCTAAGATCCGCGACAAGGGGTTTCCGAATTTGAAGGTCGACAATTTGAAAAAATTCGATGAGGATTGGGGGGAAAGCCAAAGGCACCTCTTGTACCACAAGCTAGAAGCGTGGTTGGGGCAACTTGGGAAATTACAAGTGTTGAGGAAAAAGGATGATGAGCCGAAAATCTCCAGTGAATGTAAGATCTGCGAAAAGGACTTTCAAACTTTGGAAGAAGTGGAGAGCCACTTGAGGGCAAGCCACCCCTGGTACCACGAGCTACAAGTGTGGTTGCGGCAAGATCAAGATGTTGGGAATGGTAAAGTTGTTATTTGAGTTTAGTCATGTTGCTAGTGCTTTGTTAATAATCCCTAATGTTCAGAGGAGTTTGTTTTCGACTTAGTCTTTATCACGTTTGTAGGGTAGTTAAACGTGGGCTAGTGCTAGTGCTAGTGCTATCAGAGGAGTTTGTTTTCGACTCAGGGGGTGGTACCATGTATTTGGATGGATTTCTAGACATGTATATGAGATCATTTCTTAACTCTCATTTTTGCTGCTAGATCGTTTTCTAATTTTTATATTTCAATAAGATCCTTTGTTGTTTACCCTAAGAAAAATATTGGCGTACTGTCCAAAGACATTGTACACACACAACAATATTGGTCATAAAAATTCCACGACCAAATATGTGATGAGAAATGAACCGTACCATTTACCTTGTGACGTCGGAATTGAACCGACCAAAAACCTCACAATAATATTTGTCAATAATACCACCGTTTACCGTTTGTAGAAACCCTTCTTAAATCCCCCAAATTCTCCAAACCCAGCGGTCTTTCCATTTCGAGACGACACAGAGACGCTCGATTCGCGCCGGTTTTGACGATGGTGAAAAAGAACCCGAACCCGAACCCGAAAGCTCCAGTACCCGCCCAGAACGAGGAGATCGACTGGGAGATGAGGCCCAGCGGCATGCTAGTCCAGCGCCGTGACGACGACGAAGGCGCCGCCGCCGCTAGCGGCCCCATGATAAGAATCGACGTCGCTCACGGCCCGGCCCACCACGAGATCTTCGTCCCTGCTCACTCCACCTTCGGTATAGTTCAATTTCAATTTTGAGTGTAAATGGAGTTTAAATTGTTTAATCAATCGATTTCAATGTTTTGTTTGATTGAAGTATTGATTCCGAATTTCGGGTATAAATTGTGCTTAGCTGAATTGGAATTTGTGGGTGTTTGTTTGTTTGATTTGTATAATGTTAGGGGAGATGAAGAATTATCTAGCACAGAAGACTGGTTTGGAGCCGAATGAGCAGAAGCTGTTTTTCAGGGGAAAGGAGAAGGACGATGAGGAGCATTTGCACGTGGCGGGCGTGAAGGACAATGCCAAAGTTCAGCTCATGGAAGACCGGAAGCCCGAAAAGAAGGTTGTTGAGGAGTTGAATGGAAGCAATGCTGGAGAGGCTGGAGATAGTAGCAATGGGATGCTGAGGAATGGCAGAGATGTTGGAGCGAAAAGCAATGAGATGTCGAAAGTTGCTCAAGAGATTGCTGAAGTCAGAGCCGAGGTTGATAAGCTCGCGGAGAGGGTGAGTCCGTTGTATTTACTTGCCGAGATGCTAGGTTTATTTGGGACTCACCTTGTGTATGTTTAATTTTTGTTAGGTTGCTGCCTTGGAAGTGGCTGTGGGTGGCGGGACCAAGGTTTCCGATAAGGAATTTGCCGTAACAACGGAGTTGCTCATGAGGCAGTTGCTGAAGTTGGATAGCATTGAAGCTGAAGGAGAAGAAAGAATGCAACGGAAGGCTGAGGTTGGTGTTTTTTATAGGAGTTTGGTTGTTCATAAGGCGATTGCCTCACATGTCTTTTATTCTCCAGGAAAACGATGCCTTGTGTGCATTACACTATATTTGATAACCATTGGTCTCTAAAACTAGTGTACCTGTAGAATTGCAATGGTTTCCTTTCCTGCATATGTTGATTGTGTTGATTCCTTTAGGCTCAAATGCAATGGCTTCCCAAATAGTGAACCCCATCTTAAGGCTTTCACTGTACAGGTCATTTCATTTTGCTTTGTTTAGAAGAAGTGCAGGACTGTTCAATTCAAGCATTCTATGTGATTGCTGTGCGTCATTTGTCTTATCATGCTTGATGCATTATCTTTCTTGGTAGCACTATCTGTGTGTTGCTGTTTGTCTTTGTGATTGGGAGCCCAATAGTTTCTGCTTTTAGAGCTTTATTACATTTGGGGAGGGATCAGCAATGCTTTTGGGTGTTCCTCCAAATGCCAAGTTGTCTTGTTTCCCCTAAGTTTTTCTCTCTTAGTCATCCGCTTCCATAAAATCGCTCCTTCTGGTAGTTCAACTTGTATTAGATGAGGACTGGAACTGAAAAACTCCCAGTTATAAATGGAAGAGATGCCACTAAGGTACAATATTAGTGCGGGTGGCGTAGTGAAACTTTTTTATCTTGTCCACAGCGGTGTAATTTGTTTAGGAGATAGGACAAGTGGCTGCCTGCTTAAGTGTTTTTAGTCTAGGGTCTCAATTTTTGGTAGCAAGGAACTCTGTGAATGTGAATATAATGTTTCTCCCTATGATAGCAGCTTCTTCTTCTTTGAGCTTAAAAAATTGGTTTCTGCAAAAATATCATGTTTAGTTGATAGGTATTTTCAAAATTTTAAAAATTTGCAAGTTCCACATACTATTGGAGATCCATAATAACTGGTATGACAACTTTCTTGAACAGGTGCGACGTGTTCAGAGTTTTGTGGATGCATTGGATGCTCTAAAAGCAAAGAACAGCAAGCCAGTTAACACCAGTAGCAATGCTTCCTCAGTAACAACCAAATGGGAGACCTTTGACTCTGGAGTGGGATGCCTGAGTGCCCCAACCCCGCTGCCATCCTCAACAGAAGCAAATCAAGACTGGGAGCGCTTCGAATAGCGAAAAGTTTGTCTTTCTATTCCAGTTTTCAGGATTCATTGAAATATAAAATACTTTAGGATCCAGATTAGCTATCTTGTGGTACTGGTGCCTAACTTTCACTATTTAAGCTCTGTGTAACTCACATAATGACTGTAAAGGGAACTACCATCTGCAGAGCGAATGGAATTGGTATACTTTGGGTTCATATTGGATCTGTTTTGCATTTCAAACTGTTTGTCTTTTAAACTCCACTCCTCCGTCTCCTTCTACTTACAAATTAATTGTTACACCTCTTGCACCATTGATATACGGAGATGGTGCCATTTCTTCACCGTAGACGGATGTATTCCACCCGTGCTTTGTTGGGTCGTATTTTTCTCCATCACCCCAAAGAGCATAAGCCTCTTCTCCATGAACTGCATCATCTCCGATAATAAGCTGCTCGTCGGGCATTCTCAGAGGAATGAAAACCCCAATCCCCAAAAGTATGATGGTGGTGGAGACTATGTTCCAAGCAATCACAAACACAGCAGCAACCAGTTGTTTCAAAAATTGCATCCCTCCACTTCCGCCATAAAATGCACCTCTGCTGTTACCAACTGGGAGTATAAGCCTGCATAGAGCTGGCTCTGCAAATAGCCCAGTTAACAGTCCACCCAGGAGCCCCGCCACTGCGTGTGTATGAAATACCCCTAGGGTGTCATCCACCTGAAAATGATCATTGAGACTCTGTCAAGATTTTGTGTAGATACCAGTGTTGATATTTGCAAATATATCGATATTGTTATCAAAACTTTGTTAGTCGTGTTGATATCATATCAATGTGACGTCTAGTACCAAATATTCTTTTCAGAAAAGATGATCAATTCGATTAGTCAAATAAGGATTGAAGACTAGTGGAAATCTTCTAGAAAATCTAACCAAGTGGCTGCTTGATTTTATGGTCAATTCGCACTTGATGATATAATACATAAGATAAAGACAATGAATATGAAATTATGTAGTGGAAAATGATGGATGCTAATGCTATGATTGAAGTGGGGACTATATAGGAGAAAATTTGAACATAGATAAAGTAGAATACTATTTTTCTTTTTCTTTTTTCTGAAAAAAATGAAGCACCACACCTAAACAAATTAGAATAGTGAAAACACTTGCCGTAAAACTAAACACCGTAAGATTTATTAATTTTTAAATTTAAATTTATGAAGATTTGAATTTGAAATATTTAATTTATTTGTGGTACCATTCATTTAATGTCACATTTCACCATGAACTAAGACTTATATACCGCAATCTTAAACAACATTGTTTTCGCATGTATCGTCAATATAAGATGCACAATGTGGATTACATGAATGAGAAAAGAAGACCAAAAATGGAAAAAACAACGACTTGTGTAAAAGCAGAAACTTTACCTTTTGCAACAAGGTGGACTTTTTGTGAAGGACCATCATGGTCGCCCAAGGAATACTGCCAGAAAGCATTCCCATGACTATAGCCGCCCACGATTGCACCAACCCGGCCCCAGGCGTGATGCACACGAGCCCCGTCATCATCCCCTGAACGGCTCCGATCACCGACGGCTTCCCGAAGAACACGACATCAAGAGACGTCCACACCAGGAGGCTGGTGGCTGCACAAATGTTTGTGTTCAACACAGCTATTGATGCATCAATGTTCGCAGCGTAAGGGGCCCCACCATTGAAGCCTGACCACCCCATCCAAAGCATCCCAGCACCAGCAAGCATCAGCAACACATTGTTTGGTGGAAACCTCTCTCTGTCACTCTTCAACCTTGGACCAACCTAGATGTACACATAATTGAACACAGTATTAAGTACAAGAAATTAAATTTTGGTCACAAAGGTAGTAACTTCTGAAAACATCAAAAGAGAAGCCAGACTCGCAATTGATAAGTAATTAAGTACCCAATAGGCAGCGGTGAAACCGGCGATGCCTGAGGAGAGATGGATGACGTAGCCACCGGAATAGTCGATGACACCCCAGTGATAGAGGAAGCCTCCGCCCCAGAGGCTGAAAGCTCCAACGGTGTAGGAGAAGATGAGCCAAAGAGGGACAAAAGCCATCCAAGCCTTGATGTTCATGCGCCCAAGGACAGAGCCAGCTAGCAAAATGAGAGTGATGGCTGCAAAAGTGAATTGGAAGTAGACAAGTGAGGCCATGGGGTAAAATGGCTCAACGGTTGCGGTCTCAATCGATCCATCTTTGCGATGATGAGTGCTTTCAGGCACTTTGGCGCGGTGGATGAGGAAGTTTTGGCCCAAAGAGGGTGCACCCTTGCCCCAAAATGGGAGGAGTTGGTCTCCGAAGGCCATTCGATAGCCTACAAGGACCCAACAGATGAGCACGGCTGCAAAGGCGTAGAGGGCCATGAAGGCGGAGTTGACGGCCCATTTCTTCTTGACAATGCTGGCATAGAGGATGACAAGGCCTGGCATGCTCTGTAGACCGACAAATGTGGCGGCCGTGAGTTGCCAGGCGTTGTCGCCTTTGTTCAGCCATGGGGGGACTGCAGGGGTTATTTCACTATAGGCATCAGAAATGGTGGCCATGGCCAAATTTTGGGTGTTTGATGCTCTTTTGGCTAGTGTACAAGGATTCAAGCACTTTTAGTTTGTAGAGATGAGTTGGGGTTGGTAGATGGAATGGAACCAAATTGAAAAGTCGTGGACTTTAAGCCTTTTGAATCTCAATTCATTGGTAGCTTCGTGAGAATTTGCAAATGTACCTTATTTGCTTATTTGCTACATATTTATGATTAAACTTCAGATGGGAATGGAGTTGGAATTTGACTGGCGGACCATTCAGACAATGGGAACTGTTTTCCATCATGAAATATAGGCTGAAGTTTCTAAGTAGTTGACAAGGTCATGGTACGGAGCATGTACAAGAAGAAAAAAATTTAATCAAAGTCTTCTTATTCTTGTCATAACAATCATAGCAAGAGCAACTGATGAATATGTGAGCATAACTATTAAGGATCACTTAATTATTAAAAATACCAAAGCAGCTTATCATTTCATTACTTAAAGCGATTAGAGGGAACCCAACTCTCAATATAGCGCGTGCAATGATGCATTGCCCTTGCTTGTATAAATATACAGATTGGGCAGGTGGTAGCTTGACTAGTGACTATTATGCCGGGTTTGACGTAATTATAGCTTTATTACTGTTGAAATCATGAGAAAGATAATGTTTAAATATTCCACAACATGACCAAAGGAGATGCATTCATATGTAAAAGCTTTCATTTGAGTACAATGTATAGTATAGTATATGTCATGCTGCATCAGGGATTAGGCACATTGTGTACATTATGTAAGGCTTTTTGCAACTTTTGGAAGTCAGGGAGATGTGCTTGGAAGGGTGGAGGCTGCTGGTAGATTACAGAGGCGGCTCGAATCAAAATGCTTGCAGTTAGTCCCCAAATTAGAAACCGCCCTTGCTGTTCCGATTCGAAATCGAAAAGATGGAGAATATACTTCCATCCCATCCATTCCCTCTCCTCAAATCTGTGATTATCTTTCTGCATTGCACAAAAAAATAGATCACATCATCAATGTTAATTTGTAACCAACAATTGACATGCTCTGCGTGTGCCCTGTGTAGTGCAAGTGCTAGTTTTGTGTGTAAATAATGGCATTCACCTTGAGAAACATCTCCAATGGAACATCAAAAATAGCATCAACTTCATCAGTATTGAGTACAGGCTTGAAATCATCGATCCGAGCTACTAGTCCAATCAGTGGGACGACAAAAACTAAATGCTGCACAAGGCCAAAAGTTTTACATTCAAAAGTACGATTCAATATCAGTAGTATAAAAATGAGCGTTGTGTTTGTATGTGTACATAGTACCTGGGACATAAAGCACTCTAGTTTTGCAACAACTTGAACTAGACCTGAATCTAGGCCAATCTCTTCCATGGCTTCCCTTAGTGCTGTTGCAGATTCATCTGCATCTTCCTCCTCCATTTTTCCACCAGGCAATGCTACATCCCCTGTAATTTCCAAACCAAAGTTAACAAACATTTAGGCCATCAACAAGTACAAAGCGAGAACAGATGAGTTTAGTCACGACACAAATTGTACCTGGGTGCGATGACAACTTCATGGATCTCCTAGTAAGGATAACTCTTAGCTCCCCATCAGGACCTTCAAAGAGGCAGATCAGGACCGCTGCTCTTCTCTCCCTCAAGTTGACACATGAAGTAGACTCTGCATTAGTGACTGCTAAATAGTTGCAGCTGATGACACTGGAGTTTAAGCCAACGTCGCTTTCGTTACTTTCCTCCAATTCATCCTGCATTGTGGGTTGTTTGTAAAACTGAAGCTGCTTGGCAAGCCTTTGGAGAGTTTGGGTTGTTCCCCAATCCTGTGTACAGGCCATTTTTGTAACTTTTGGCCAATTTTATACATGTTCTGTGCAATATATAGACAGTAGTTGTATTCAAAATTATGAAATTTCCTGAAATTTCCTTTAGTCTCTGAGAAGGGGAATGGAATTTGGCAGAGAATATCTGAGCAAACCCATGAAAATGACTTGGGATGGGAATATGGTGAAAATCGGAAATGAATGGCATTGCTTACAGGACCAACTTGTAACTTGCTTGATGGATGCCACAACTTGTGCCATCCATGGTTTCACTTTCACAATAAGTTTGCAGAATTCATTCCAAATTCAGTTGATGTATTCTGTCAAGATCAGGTCTTTGGAAAAAACGAGGATGCTGATGCAATTCCTACTTGCTCTTGCAATATGCTGATGCAATTCCTACTTGCTCTTGCAATACAAAATGGCCTCAAACTTAAGTGCAATTGACACTATTTGAGTTTATAATAAAAGCAACGATTGAATCACTTCAATTTACAAGAGAATATAGTTTAAATTTGAAGAGTTACATTTTAGTCTCATGAGTTGCAATTTAATTATTGAGTTTCTTAGTTCATATATAGGACTTTTATGGACTTTATATTTTGCATATGGCGTGAATTTATGTGCTTATGATCTTCACCGAAGTATATTGTTCATATTTAAGTAAATTTAATTGGTGTATACGAGGATTTTCATTACCTAATTGTGGCCCCGAAATCTCATGAGTTATACTTTGAATGTATAGCTTAGAGCATCTCCAAAGGTATCTATAGGAGACTCTACAAACTCAATTTGCAGCAAAACAGCTCTTCAATGGATGTTGTAAATGACTATGCAAATTATATATAGTCTATTTGTAGATTTTATTAGATGTTGTACATATAAGACCACATAATTTATTGAATTGGTAACTTAAAATTTTACCATATTTCTTCACCCTCACTTATCTAATTAACACTCAACAGTCAACCTTCAACAACCTCCTCAATCCTACAGCAACAAATTTTCAAACTCAACAACGTTGACGAGTGTTTTACTCCAACAAGACATAGGGAGACTAGTTGAAAATATTAATTGTGAGCATTGATTTATGGTAAGTGATTTAGTACGTAGTTGGTGTTCAAACAATTCATATACCTTGTAAAGCATATAAGCCAAAATCTCTAACTCATATTCAGAGTCATAACTAGAATTTGACTCAAACATCTCCCACAAAATATCATCCTCCACGAAGGCTACAAATGGAAGCAAAAGATGAATATGGTAGGAAGGAAATAATTGGAAGGCACGATGGAAGAAAAACTTTAAAGTAGTGATGAATTGATGGGGCGGTGTGATTAGTGGAGTATGAATATAGAATTGATTAGAGTGTGTGTGTTGGTGAATAAATTTAGATAAGGAAAGTTATTTGTCAAAATTTGAATAAGATAATTTGGTAGAGTAAATGATATATCATATATGATATAAGAAAGAATAAATTATATAATAATATTTAGAGCAAATATTTGGCTATTTCATTAAAGCATCCTGTTTTTACTGGTTAGACAAAGTAATAAATTAAGTATCAGCCATCAAATCAAACATTTGCTTCTTATATTACCTTTTAGAACTTATATAAGGACTAAGTCTTAGAAATTTCGGTTCAATACTTGGAACTTTTGTATTGTAGTAATGCGACAACAATTACTGGGCCAATCAGTACTTTTTTTATTTGGGAATTTATCTAAAATGTCACTTTTTGGAGAGCTTCATTCCATTTTGTCCACGGGCAGAGGCTGTTCTGAGTAGCCAATCCACTGTACAAATTTTGCTCTTAAACCCCGCCTCGCATTTTGCTTTCGCCCCCAAAAATGTTCCTGCAGAGGCACCGCCCCGCCGTGCGAACGCTCAGCAAAGCCATCCAAACCCAAATCCGCCCCTACACCCAATCATCCGCCGGCACTGTCCTCCAACCCGACCCGGATGCCAAAGGCAGCAGCTTCCTGAGACCCGACCCGAAATACAACGAGACGATCTTCCCAATCCCTCGCGCCGAGTTTGGGAAAAACATCTCGGCGAAAGAGCGCAAGGCCGGGCGAGTCCCGAGCATCGTGTTCGAGCAAGAGGACAGCCAACACGGCGGCAACAAGCTCCTCATCTCTGTCCACTCCAACCAGATCCGAAAGCTCGTCATAATGTAAGCATAATACATGTATAGTGTAGTCATAGTGTATTCAAAGTGTAGTCATAGTGAACTTATTGATGCATATAATAACCAATGTTCACGATGTCACAAAGTTTAAACCATGTTAGTTTCATAGTGTAAGCATAGTACATGTATAGTGTAGTCATAGTGTATTCAAAGTGTAGTCATAGTGAATTGCACTATATACACTATGACTACACTATATGTACACTATAATTGCACTATGTCATTTTTGTCAACACGAATAGTGAGTAGTGAGAGTGATGAGTTTTTGTGTGTGTGGTCCGTGGAAGAAGACGATGGGGATTGAGATCTCTGGCTTATCTTTCGCCCAGATGTTCTTCCCGAACTCGGCGCGAGGGACTGCGAAGATCGTCTCGTCGTATTTCGGATTGGGTCTCGGGAAGCTGCTGGCTTCGGCATCCGGGTCGGGTTGGAGGACAGCGGGAGTGGAGGATTTGGTGTAGGGGCGAATTTGGATTTGGAGGGCTTTGCTGAGCGTTCGCACGGCGGGGAGGTACCTCTGCAGGAACATTTTTGGGGGTGAAAGAGAAATGCGAGGCGGGGTTTAAGAGCAAAATTGCACAGTGAATTGGCTACTCAAGAACAGCCCGCTGCCCGTGGACAAAATGGAATGAAACTCTCCAAAAAGTGACATTCTAGATAATTTCCCTTTTATTTTTTATCAACTGACCAATCAGTACTGAATCATTGCCTTGCCTCAAATATGTCCATGATCTTTCTGTCGGCAAATTCATACCTCCCATTTTTCACACCCTGCCTCAAATATGACCATTACCTCAATTAATACTGGACCCAAATCAGCTAATCAATCAAATGCCTTGATCACAAAATTTGTGCCGTTTGTTCTTCATCATGGCAAGTAGTACTTCGATCGCCCCGATTGAGCCCCAAAATGCAGGGCTTCTTGTACACAGTGACCCGAAATTTACGGCCCACGGTGAGATTATGCTGCTGGTTCTTGTTCTGCTGTTAGCCAGCTTGTTCATCTGTCTCTTCCTCTTTCTCTACACAAGGACCTGTCCTGGCTATCCTAATCGCAATTCGGGTCAAGATTTATCCGAAAGTGCTACCGATGGATGGAACTTGCGCGCTGAAAGTGTGAGGAGTAATGCTTAAGCAATCATTTTCTTGTAATAATTCAAGAATGAAAGTTTTTAATAAGTTATTGGAATCTCTTGATACTTTTGGACATTTTTTGAGCGATGTATAGTGTGCTGCAATATCACTTATTCCGAGTATTGGTAAACCATTTCGGAATCACCAATCTGATTACAAAAGGCATCGAGCTTTGCCTTTGAAGAGTTAGCTCAAGTAGTGACCGAAGGCGTCGCAATACAATATTAATATCTGAATTAATATTGTATTTTATCATAGGTTTCTGTTTGAGTACTATATATGAGATTATGAAGTCAATTTTAAGTCAACAGTTAATTGAAAACCTACTCATATTCCAACACCCAGAATATCAGATATGAGATTACGAAGTCAATTTTGAGTCAACGGTTACATAAAATCCTGCTCATATTCCACCTCGACTGCAATTCAAGTAAACTTTATCTTAAATTAGTTCTTCACATAAATATCTTTTGTCGAAGTTCGATAACCTTGGGCCTTTAGGCCCATCTGAAACTCCAAAATGAGAAAATTTGGGACCAACTTGGTAATATCATTATTTCATTTTGGAAAGTGTTATTTGACCAAAATGGCCTCACCCATCACATAATAAACACCGCCTTCGCGTGCGCAAGCTGAATTATGCGTTTACAATTCCAGTCATACTTTGCCGAATAATGCGCTCCGGCGGGGTAGACAAGTCACTTGAAAAGTATATTTGGAAAATAATCTAACCCAAATACACTTTCCATAAACCCCTAGATATGGCACATTCGAACCCTTGCAAAATTCTTGTATAAAAGCAGCCTAGACAGACCATGAAAGTGCATCCTACTTCCTTTCTCTTCAGCAATGTACGTATACATTCCATCTCTTTTCTTCGATTTTCGCTTATAAATTGGTATTGCTTGGTTATGATTTCCCATGTTGTTTGTGCAGCTAGCTCTCATTTCATCATGGACTCCTCAAAGCAAGCTACCAAGACTTCTGCAGAGCAGATTCAATCCGCTGGCGATTCGGTTCCTTCGCAAGAACTTAAGCCTTCTGGTAAGGTGGAAATTGTTCCCGCTGCTCCAACAAGCTCCACAATCACTGAAGATCAAGCCGGCAGGTCATCTGACCCCAAAACTCTGAGGTGGTATGTTTGTTGTAACTTTGTACCTACGTACGTACGGTGTTCTCGTTCATTAATTTCACTTTACTATGTGATGTCAATTTGCAATTAATAACCGTATTAATAACTAATTTGTAATTTTATAGGGCTATGGCTAATAAGGCATCTGCACGACGTGCCCGCCTTAGAAAGAAGGCTTACGAGGAGAAGCTCAAGCAAGAGGCCAAGGAGGGGGAGGTAATATCCTTCATACTCGTAATTTGTTTTCTTTTTTTTGTTTGATATATCAACTAGTTTTTAACGTAATGATACTCTTACACGTTTGAATTCACCCACCTGGTGGTAATCAAAATTGATTAATCGGTTATTAGTTAGGCACTTTCTACAGTCCGCCTGGTGGATTGGTCCGCCTAAGTGATTTTTTTTTAAAAAAATCATGTGCCTTGCACATGCTTTTCAAAATCATTCTTTAAAAAGGGCTGACGGACTGTAGAATTTTCCTATTAGTTTATTAACGTTTATCAAGATTGAAAAATCAAATATCTATATCGTTTTAATGATTGTAAGAGACCTGTTAACTGATAATTAATAAACAATTAAATGACCGGCCTCTCCAAGTGCTGACGTGTGCAAAATGTAAAGATTATATTAGGATCAAGTCGTCCCACACATTAAGGAAAGGCTTTTTTGTACCAGAGGTCCCTATGCTGTGTCACTTGTCTAGCTTTAGTCCCTGTGCTCTAGTGTGTCTCACCAGAGGTCCCTGTGTCCTGTCACATGTCTAGTTTTAGTCCCTGTGCTCTAATGTGTCTCACAGGAGGTCCCTGTGCTTTTCAAATTTTCAATCCTACGGATTGGAGTAACTTGAGATTGAAAATTGGAGCACATGGACCTCTGGTGAGACAGTGACATAGCATAGTAGCAGGGACCTATCTGTGAGACACATTAAAGAGCACAGGGGCCTCTGGTGAGAACACACTAGAGCACATGGACCTCTGGTGAGACACATTAGAGCACATGGACTAAATCTATACATGTGACAGAGCACAGGGACTATAGCTACAAAAAAGCCTTAAGGAAAATAGAATATCTTAAAATATTCAAAATGTCCTTACCTTTTGGGGCAGATTAATGAATTCTTAACAATTAATCATGCCTGTCTTGCAACAAATAGTGTTACTTTCAATTCCCTTTTCTGGATCTGTCCTTAAAGAATTTGTATGGATCATAAATACAGGAAAAGGTATCGTCGCTGACGTCACAAGTGGATTTTTACCATCACCACATCTCCATGCTGAAAAGTGAAAAGAGTCGGATGTTGGAAAGGATGGAATTCCTCAAAATCTACATGGACTTACGAGAAGGTAAACATATATGCTATATATAACTTAATCTCAAGGTGATAATTAATCTATACTTTATTGATTATCATAATATTTATATTTTAAATATATGTTGTGATTGCAGTGGAGAACCGTGGTCTGATGGCGGAAAGAGAGAGGCTGATGTCGTTTCGAGATGCGCAGCTGCGACGTGGCAGCGGTGGTAGTGGTTCTACAAAATGAACCAAATCAAAATGTTGCCATTTTCTTTATGTATGATCAGTAATAAGAAACTTCGTGTATACCTTCTTACATGAATGGATAATAATGATCATATCTACAGTTTTAACCGCATTGTGCATCGTCCGTGTTTTTACTTTGACTAGAATTATCAAGAGATATTTTATTTGGATGAGTTACAATTCAATTTTATATTCATTAGTTGATTCGCCTTATAAGGACTTATGATTTTGAATAAGATATGGATTTGCGCTTATAATCTTCACTAAAATCTATTGTTCATGGTAAAGTGAAATTCAGTTGTGTATATGAGGATCTTTATGTTATTAATTGTGGTCTAACTCTCAAGAGTTTCACTTTATATGCATGAGCTACAATTCAATTTTTGAGTTCATTAGTCGGTAGGACTTATGAGTGCTTAATATTTTGAATACGATGTGAATTTTGTGCTTATGAACTTCACTGCTGTATATTGGTGTCATAAAGTAAAATTCATTTGCATACTAAGAATTTTCATATTACTAGTTGTAGCCTAACTCTCAATAGTGACATTTACATGCATGAGTTACAATTCGATTTTTGAGTTCTTTAGTTGGTAGACTTAGAAGGACTTAATATTTCAATATGATGAGGATTTTATGCTTATGAACTTCACTGTTGTATATTGTGCGTCATAAAGTAAAATACATTTGAATATTGAAGATGTTCATGTCACGAGTTGTAATCTAAATTTTAAGAGTCAGGCTTAGTTTGGTGGGGATGGATTTATTTTTAAAAGCTACTTCGAAAATAAGAGGCTTATACTTTGAGAATAAGCTTCTGTGAAAAAAAGCAGTAAAGTGTTTGGTAAACTAATTTTGTGAAAATGCTTTAGTGTAAAAAGTAGAAGAAAAGTGTTGCAAAGAAGCTTCAAAATTGGAGCTTTTTGGTTTTCTTTGTTTTTGAGGCTTTTAAAAAAGCCACTTCTAAAAAAACCTACCAAAAGTGAGTTACCAAATGCATTTTCCCTAATTAGCTTTGAAAATAAGTGTTTTTTTTTTTTTCAACTTTAAGCTCTATCAAACACACACTTATACTGCATATGCACAAGTTACAAATTACAATTGAATTTAATAGGAACTTTTATGGTAATGCGGCATACGTTCTCCCTCTCTTCTCTCTTAGAGCATCTCCACCGGGAACGCAGCAAATTGACCGTGAAAGGGGGTTTTTCGCCCGATCGATTCTTCAGTCAATTGAAAAGCCCAAGTAGTTTCCACCGGCAATTGGAAGGCGAGGGCGAAAGACGAGAGCAATTTCGGCTGGAGAGAGAAAAGCGGGAAGATGAGAACGGCGAAGAAACCGAGGAAAAGCAAATCGCCCACGGTTGCGTCCGAAGTCAATCCCCGATATCGTCTGCGACCGCGAACTCGAACCCGTTTGATTCCTCGTCCGATTTGCCACCGGTGGAGCTAGTTTGTCCGATTTTGCAGGCGATTGATGAAATCACCCGTCCGATAACGACACCGGTGGAGATGCTCTTACTATATGTGAAAAGCCCTTACAATGCAAGATTAGCAAACCATTAAAGATGTTTTAATACTGTATTTTGATAAGCTTTAGAATATTGGTTTAGCTGAGTTTTAATATTTGTCAAACTTAACAAAATTTGCGAGAGAATGAGTTTTTCAAATCAGGTCAAATTAATGCAACTCTTACAAGCCAACGAACACATACAAAACTAGTGAAATGAGAAGTAGACTATTGTTTTAGTACTTTGACTTGGTCAAAACAATGAACACATGTTTTCCAAGTCGTCTTCTTCCACTTTAGAAAACAAGATTTAAGTCAAAGTGACGACTTTTGTCATTGTCGATGAAGTCCACGGGCCACACCATTACCGAATTGAATGAAATAAAGAACTAGTTGAATCATCTAGTTATCTTACTAATTAATCAAGCTTAATTTGGTCCCCTGGGACATTTGCAAGGTAGTTTGGACTTTGGGGGAGAATGAATATATATAGGCTGCGGAACAAGTAAGTCAACTATGCTATGCTTCACAGTTTTATAGATGTGTTCATATAGTTTTTGCACTATAGTATATTTCATAATCGATCGGATGTATAAAGAATTACTTTTGTCTAATTTGAACCCTTAATTTGTAACAAGAGTATGAACTTTTTGCAATAGATATTAAACGAACAACGCAATGCCTCAGAATAGTCATGTCAGAATCTGTAGGTGGTTAGCTAGTGAAAGGATATTGTTGATTTTTATAAGAAGTTGGACTACTTTTTTCATTGTCAACTGATTTTGAGGTGGAACTTCAACTTCCTTGATATACAGCGGAAGGGTCTAACTCTCTCAGGTTCCATAAACAGCCAAAACATCAAATACTGCTATATGGTTTTCGAGACTCCAGCTATATCCCAAATTAACCAACTAACTCCTGCTCAAGATGCTTGTACCCATTGAAGCTCATGAGGCACAAAAGAACAAAGGATGTGATCAGGGCTACTAATTGTTATGTATGAGAAAGCTACACAATACTCAAAATGATAAAAGTGGAAAAGTTAAAATTAACAATAATGTTCAAACATTTCATGAGCAAGTACCTCAATATCTCACTTAGAATTGTCCCATTCATATAGTCAGATCCAGAGTACTTGCCCTACAGCTACCTCAATAATTCCTTAACTAATTAACTTTATTTAATCCTTCAACCTGCTGAGTTTTGAGGTCGTTGCCGATGAGAACAATGACAAGGACAGACTACTATCAACTTCGCGAGCATCCTCCTCCTCGCTCTTCTTCGTTGTTAGCCTGAGGGACAGATTCAAATCAAGATCATCGCAATCCGAAGCCTTTCGTTTCAACAATCTCAACCCATGATCTTGCACATTGTTGCTGTTGTTTAAACTTGCAATGAGCTCCTTTGGTTTTGGTTGCACCACTGGCACATGGGAAGTACTTGTTTGCAAGGATTGATGAAGATGATGATGACTTTTCAATGACTCTCGGATATTATGTAACTGGCATTCATCCTTCAGAGTACGAGCGATCAAGTTTTGTTCACCAAATGATGGCTTCGCCAAATAACTGTAATTAGCACTAGGAGTAATACTACTACTAGTACTCCAGTTACCTGGAAATCTAGCAGTAGTAGTAGTACTTCTGGGATACCGCGGATTTTCAATTGTGGTCCAAGAATTTGCATCGGGGCCGTAGGATCCATATCTTGCGAAAATCAAGAAACAAAGAAAGATTCTTTTTTAAAATTTAATTCATGAAGTACACAAAATCACTAATCACGTGAGGTTAATTTGTTGTTAAATTACCTGAAGCTGGTAGTGTGGCTCCGATTATATCCTTGAAGCATGGGAAGTTGGCTAAAATTGTAAATATTTTTATCTCCACATTCAACAAAATGGCTTTGATGATCCCCTATCACTGTAAAAACAAATTAAGGGCATAATTATTAATACCATTTAAAAGAGCAAGAACCCCCTAATGTTATTTTTTTCAACAATAATCAATATTGGGTTTGATACCTTGGCCTGCATCGTCGATCTTCTTGCTTCTGTACATCTGATCAGGCAATTCAAAAATGGATGCTAATTTCAGAAAACAAGCGATCAATTGCTTCAATGGTAAAATGGTAAAATTAACAGCTTGTGTAATTCACCTGTAAATGGCTCTTGACATGTGCAATACTCAATCCCTTGATGTTCATGAGCTGAAGAACCAACTTTGGTGTAGCTCCTACACCAATCATGATAAGATCCACAAACTTAATAATTTCTAAAGTCAATCCAAAATAAAATTTAAATCAAAAAGTAAAGAATAGCGTTTAATTAAGGGTTGAGCTAGCTCACTGTCTTGGCCACCAAGCCTCTCGACGGCGTGGATGAAGCGAAGATGGAGATCCGGCGTCCAACGCAGCCTAGGCATCTTGGATCTAACATAAGGCCGCACCGACGCCTTCTTTTGGTCACTCTCCTCCACCGTACTATTGCTCGAGCTTCCGCCGTTGTTTTTCGCTTTCTTACTCTCTCCTCCACTTTCGCTTCCATCATCATTTAGTTCCTCAAAGTGACTTGACTTCGAGCAATCAGAGTCTCCCTCCATCTTGCTCGAAAAAGCGGGCAGCAGGCACTGATGTCACGGCCGCAGATGGTTGAGGAGATGATTAGATTAGGGATTAGAGCTGGATCAGGGCCAGAAGAAGACGATGAGCATCGCCTTTTTAGGGGCTGTGATGTGCAGTTCTTATTTCTTCTTCTTCAGAACAAGAAAAACAACAACACATGGTTGGAGACAGAGAGAAGTTGGAATTATTATTTAGGAGTGTATATATGCAAAACACTGCAGAATCAGCTGAACTCCATTACAAAACAAGAGATGTGCGAAACCCTAGATCATGACAAACACATAGAGAAACTCTATCTCTCTTTCCTCTTTGTCAGTTGCTATATTTTAATAATTCCATTTTTAATGTATGTAGATGATCTATATATAGAGAGATGATGATGCATATTCTGTGTTGAATGGATGGATGTGATGAAATGCAAGAAAAAGAAAATGTTTGTTTTGTGTGGAATATTTTCAATCTCATCAGCTGTTAGACCACTCCATCATTTTTATATCTATTAATCAAATTCTAACGAGGGTTAACTTAGTAATTAGTATGCTTACCAATCAGATGGTGTATATTATATTTACCAGACAAGCAGGTTTTGCAAAGACTAAGAAATTCATCTTATGTACACACTGGTTGAAGTTAAACTGTTTAGATCACTTTGATAATAAGCACTCTTAGTTTAATTTGATGAAGTTAAGAGGCGGCTTTGTCAATTCTCTTCAAAGAAATAACCCTTTGTTAGTTGGTGATCAGGTAATTTTATGCTTTTGGGTTTGGTTTGCATGAATTAAATGGTATGTCATGTGTTGTGAAAAATGATGGCTTTACAGGGAAGAATATATGAATCAATTAATAGGGTCACTGACTGATGAAGCTGGTTGATGCATGTGTGTTTCAGCTAGCTGTTGCTAATGTAGACACTGTTAAGCTAACTACATCAAAAAAACACATAATATCT
The DNA here is from genome assembly GCA_033992175.1 of Spiraea crenata. Classification (NCBI taxonomy): domain Eukaryota; kingdom Viridiplantae; phylum Streptophyta; class Magnoliopsida; order Rosales; family Rosaceae; genus Spiraea; species Spiraea crenata. The sequence continues at coordinate 4,997,770 of JAVBHV010000041.1, read as the reverse complement.
ATCTTCGATAGTATAAATACTCAGGAATCACGGGGATTAATTGTTCCTCCTTTTGAAATTTGTGCGTTGTTCACACACTAATTTTCTTATTTCTATAGTTTTCTTGAATCAGTTATACTATCGCATAATATTACTAATTCACTTTGATAATTATACTTTAGTTCATATATCGTTGACTTGTGTTATGATTCTATAAAATTGAGAAAAGAATTAAAGATAATATGTAGTACATTTATAAATAGACGTAGTTGTTGTGATATTCCCATCAAGGGTCCTATATAAGAGTAGTTTCTTAATTTTCTATTTTTTGTTGAAAGTTGCCCTAGTTTCTTTTCCATGCCTTACTTAATTAATATTGTATATTGTATATGGATTAAAATCAAAACAAGAATGAAGATGAAAATATATATACTTGGACATTTGGTTTGGAAGGTTGAAATTTAATTGGATGGAATTCAAGGATATTAACAACATAGAGCAACACCCATAGTTAGGTCATTCGAATTAATTAAAGAGTAGTCTATATGCTTTTAGGTCGCAAGAGAACTTTTTCATTCCTCCCACGTGTATAGCCATATAGGATTATCTCTCTATATAAAGCCGTGAACAAGAAAAATGTACAGCAACTCATTTTACCTTTTGATGTTAGCGCTCACGGACTTCTTGCAACTAGCTAGCTAGCAATCCAACCGTGGGATCGATGTCTCTACTTTATCTTTCTCACGAGTAGTATAGAATGAATACGCTCAGCATATATTGATACATTATTGATATTATCATTGCAAAGTTAAATTTTTCAACAGGAGAGTTCCAGAAGTTTGTTTTGATGCGCTTTGTATGTAAAAATTAAAGACAGCAGCTCATTGTAGATCAAGCCGAATCAACTAATAATCAAGTTCATGATTAACGAAGAAATATTAGTTGAAATTAGAAGCGCAATATTAGTTAGATAGAGACGAGGACAAACATTATGCACCAAACAAGAAGCCCTACAAAAAGATTCACCCCAACACTTAAGCCTGTGAGGTCAACGGCCAACAGTTCCTCTGTCCCTTTTTCTTCGCATTCATACAAAATTTCTTTCTTTAATCCCAATTTGTTTAATCTGCATGAGAATACGTGAGAGCCTATTAATGCGGATCTGCCCCATTATTTGAGAATGAGCATGTCTGTCTTCTTCTTCTAGCTACCCCTTCTCTCTCCTCTCCCCTACACTTATTTTCTTATTTTAGTCCCCTATTTACATATAAAGAATGAGAATGGAAGAAATGAGAATCGTTAAGAATCATTCTGTTTCATTGGTTAACCTACGTTTACTAACTCACTTATAAATCAAAATTTAGTGTATTCTACTCCAATTTAAAGGCAAAAACACCACAACGAATGAGAATCGCTCGAATTTGTTTCTGATTCCCTCTTGTAAGTAAATGAGCCCATAGTAATACCGATATATTTGTATTGATTATACTATATGACTATAATATTAAAATAAAATTGATCTTGAATATGTAGATAGTATTTAAAATCTCAATTTTGAAAGAAGTTTTTCTCAACTGCTCCAAAGCTTATTGGGTAGTTGGATGGTAGTCCAATCTGTATTATTAAAATTTAAACGGGATCGAAGTTGTACATTACATTTAGACACCATGCAATTTTTTTTTTTATTAAGTTTGGACCTTTGAATAAAGTAGATGTATACAGAGACCGGTCTTTCATGAAGGTCTTGCGGTTCATTCTCCTAAACTCTTCATATTTCTTGTTGGCCCCAATTTACCATTCTATTTTTCTTTTCATTCAATTAAGGAAGACATAGGGAAAGTGCCAGAGCGATAAGCTTAGAAATTTGGGGGCCTGATGGAAAAAACTTTTACCAGGGCCCTTCAACTGATCTTCAAAAAGACTAAAAAAACTACTAATTAACAAAAAGGTAAATGACAATTCAACAACGTTTAACAAACTTCATAAAAGATGATTGAATTCAGGATAAAGTATTGATAGCAAAACATAACAAAAAGATCACAAAGCAACAAAGTTAAAATTTTCAACATCCTACTAATGTACTAGAAAACCAACAAATACTATAACATTTGACTAAGATAATTTATTAAAGCTACAAAGCTAATCTTGAAATTTGAATTAATGGATATCAACAAAAGCCAGAGTAGTTATAAATAGCTAAACATTTTTTTCTTAATTTAAATACATGTGAATTTGAATAATAAAAGAAAAAACCAAAAAGAGGTAAATTTTAAGAGGCCCCCTTCTAAGTGGTGGCCCGGTTCTCGAAGGCCGACTTGAACTGGGTCAGCCACGGCTCTGGAAAGTGCATGAAAGACCTATGAAAGTCTACTAATTAAAGACATATAGTGAAGACGAATGAAAAATGTAAGATAAGCGTAAGCAAGGCCTATGAATGATCTATTGAAAACGTATGGAAGACCTTTAGACATCTTCTAATGCTATGGAAGACCTTTAGACATCTTCTAATACTAGTAGTCCCTTCAGACATCGTCTAATATTAGTGAGTGAGAAGAGAAAAATGATTTAACAAAATGTTTTATGTATATATTAACGGAATGTGAGACTGTAAGATTTATGTTATGTACATATTTACACTAAGAAACGTAAATATAGTTAAATAATAAAAGAAATATGCGCCTCTTAGGTATATAAAAAGTCATGTAGACTTCCCTCTAGCAAAGAGAAGGCGAGGCATATTCCACATTGGCCCTCTTGCAATATACAAAGATATCAAACACATCCATGAATTTCTTGGACATTAGAATAAGACTCCTTGCATGATTTTATGTACACAAATCTTCTGTCTACCAGTTAATTAAGCTAAAAAATTGAGAAATATGACAGCAGAATATAAGATCAATAGTACAAATGATATTTAATTCTAGATCTTAATGATATTTTATGTTGTGTAAAGATTGGTGTTGTTAATGAGTGTATTCACATTTCAAGGACGTATGCATGGTTGGCAGAGCATGTGAGTAAAATATGATAATAATGGTTAAAAATTATATATTTTTATTCCCGTACGTCAAAGGTAAATATGAAGCATTATTGTCTCCTCTAATGCATCACATGAAATCCACGTATGCTTATTCCTTCTTGTCTGTTCTCATTGTGAATTTGTGAAGTCTTCTAGTAAAAGTTCTTTTTATCAAATGTCATGTTGAAATTTTAGTAAAAACTTCACGTTTTAATTAAGTAACCGTCCAAAATTACTTTTAAGTTCAATTTGATGAGCGTCCACATCAAAACCATATGACCTTCGTGACTATACTACGAACTAAAATTCTAACTAAAATGTAAATAATATATTTCGCAGACCTTCATGCCGTGAAAGTGATCGATCTGTGAGTCAAATTTTGAATGGATCAATGGTGAAGGCTTTTAGGTGGAAATTGATCGACTACAATATAAAGTTGATCCCGATTCATGACTCTTTCATTTTGAAATACTTAATGTGTTACGTGACATGACATTCCTGTACACCTAGAATTGTAATTATTAATAAACCAGATTACAATAATGGAGGATTAGTTTGGACGAGAGCTAGGAGTGTGAAAAAAGATACCCATGGATTCTTGGTAAGAGACATTAGCAAACTTTGAAGTTTTCCTTTTCACACCCATAAAAATATTCCCTGTCTCTAGAGAGTACAAATTAAATCCATGCTCCATTTGCATATACAAACATATACAATCCTACGTACACTCCAAAAAATGACAGAATATTTATATGTAGAGCGCCTTGCATTCTCCCAAAATTTTCTTTCTTTCCCAAGCAACTCGCAGCCTCTTTGTCTTTGTTCTTCATAGTCAATGTTGACACCTAATTCTTTGCAACTATTTGGATTTAGAGTATTTCTAGATGTGTGGTCTACCTAATACCTACATTTATTCTTTCCTACCTGGAACGGATAGGTACACACACCCACATCACCTAGCTCGAAACATAAAATACTTATTAAGGGTATACATGACTTCCGTTCGTGAGTGCATTGGAGTTGCTTCTTCCCAGACGCTTTTATAAGCAGTACCCTTGTAAAATTTTCTAAGGTTTCTAATTGTCACAATATTTACCAATTTTCAGAAGGAAAATTCTTCGGTCCCAAATGGATATATGAATAGTTTATAACAGATAAAATGTTTTCAAAATCATTTCAAAACATACTAAAATCAATTGATGGTCATGTGCCTATAGACAAATTGATCTTATGTTTTATAGTGATTTGCTTGGGGTTTTGAGAATATGGAATAGTTTTGTACGTATCCACTAGACAAATTGAGTAGAATGTTTGGTATCATTCACTAATTCACATTCATGTGGGTCCTATATCATGGTTCCCAAGTGAGATTCATCACTTTCATCTTTGTCCAATATTTGCCTAATGTGAAACATATTATATATTCGGTTTTGGGAATTATCATGCATGCCCCCGCCCTCTACTATAACTTACTTATTGAGCATCACAAAAGCCTAGCCATGAAAACTTCACCATTACCAAAACACCGATCCCGGCAATGAGGGAGGCCCCAAACCAAACGACGAGTTAGGATGGAAGCATATTTGGGAGAGGCCTCCCTCGTTGCGGGTGAAGTTAGAATGATCATATTTAGAAGAGACGGAGGAACGGTCGCAAATGGAGAAGGATATGACTAAGCTGATGATGTTAGTACGAGGTTGAAATGGGAACTTGACTACAATACGGTGTTGGGACTACTCGAAGGATCAAGGCCCAATGGAGAGCACAGACATTTGGAAAGACGATGAAGGCCCAAAACGAGCTCTTGGAATACAATAAAGCCCATCGTGGCTGTACAATGTACTAAAGCCTAACCAACTTAACCAACAACATACTGAAACCCGACCAATCCTCTGTCGTTAAAAAAACTGGATTTATCAAAGAAGAAAATAGCTAAAAGTCAAATTACCAGATTTTTCCAGATATTTGTTTCGAATAATCGAGGTGGCAGAATTATAAAACGTGGACAACCATATTCCATCAGTCCGCATCACACCTGATCTGTCCCTTCCCCTACGCGCCATTTCTGAAGCGTGGGCCGGCAATTTTCGCATTTGAAAAAGTCCCGGGAGATGCGGTTCTGTACATCGACCTAATTGATAATTCCCCCAGATAATATCCATTATTTTATTTTCACAATTTATGACGCAATAATAGCCGGCGCGCGCTCTGTAGACAGCGTGGCCGATTTTGGCGCCTGAGGTAAATAAAATTACACCGAAAAAACCCGACATTGTAAATTAACGTGAAAATAAAGCAACAAAACACACTAGAAATACAAACAACAACAGCAAAGGAAAAGTCATAATTAGCCGGGCAAGACAAGAATCTGGGAAAATTTATACTTTTCTCGGAAAAAGAAGGAAATAGAAAAGAGAGGAGAGAGAGACCGAGAGTGGCCGTTGCAACGGCCACCTTCCACCTCAACACATCTGGTTAGAATTGCGCAAGTCAATTTGCAAAATTTTATTTTTTTTCATCATCATCTATCAATTCATTCTCCTTTCTTTTTCCATGACCCCCACTTTCTCTCCATTTTCTTGGAGACAAACAGAAAATAGGGGATAATTAAGAGACAGGAAAAATTCCCCAAAAATTTGTGATTTTTTTTTTGCCAACAGCGCTTCCAATTGGCCAGCACCACCGTCGTTTCCGCTTCCAATTTTGTCTTTTTCCGGGTGCGCCCACGGTGGTGCTTGCTGGGCGTGAGGTAGATTTAAAAAATTCTTCATCATTTTTGTGCTATTTGTTGAGTTTTTGTTACGATTATTCGATTTAGGTTTTCCATGTTAGAGTTTTCGATTGGTGGAATCTAAAAGTTTTGTACTTGAAGATGCAAAACAATCTATTTACTACAATGCGTAGCTTGAAGATCATGGATGGTTGTAAAGGAACTCAAGTTTTCGCCATTAATCCGTCGGGAGCCGCCGCCGCCGCCCACAACGGCGGCGTAGGAGACAAGCTTCTTCACCACCTCCAGGACCAATTCCGGGTCAACTCGACCCGATCCAGCAGATCGAGTCGGAGCAGTTTGAGTTTCCAATCTCCAAACCCGATCGGGAATAATCTTGTGGTGGAGAGTCTTCTTCCTTACGGTCTACCGGCGTCCGATCTCCTGGAGCCCCAAATCGAGCCCAATCTCAAATCGGTAGATTTCGTCGAAACCCTGGCTGATCTCTACCGTAGGATTGAAGATTGCCCCCAATTCGAGAAGTCCAAAATGTACATTGAGCAATGTGCGGTGTTTAAGGGCATTTCGGATCCGAAGCTTTTCCGGCGGAGCCTCCGGACGGCGAGGCAGCACGCGGTGGACGTGCACACCAAGGTGGTGCTGGCGGCTTGGTTGAGGTATGAGAGGAGAGAAGACGAGCTCATTGGGTCGTCGGCAATGGATTGTTGTGGTAGGAATGTTGAATGTCCTAAGGCTAGTTTGGTTTCCGGGTATGACCCGGAGTCCGTTTTCGAGTCTTGTGTGTGTAATCGAAGCCCTCGCGGCGGGGAGGAAGACGGTGAGGATGATGTTGTAATGGGGGGTGAGGAATGTTCAACTTCGGAGGAAGATTGTGATATGTCATTTTGTATTGGTGATGCTGAGATTAGGTGTGTGAGGTATAAGATCGGGTCGCTTTCGAGGCCTTTTAATGCAATGCTGTATGGTAACTTCACCGAGAAGCGGAGGGAGAAGATAAATTTCACACAGAATGGGATATCTGTGGAGGCAATGAGAGCAGTGGAGATATTTAGCAGGACTAAGAGAGTAGATTCTTTTGATGTGAGGGTTGTTTTGGACCTGCTTTTGTTTGCGAATAGGTTTTGTTGCGATGAGCTGAAGTTGGCTTGTGATGTTCATCTGGCATCTCTGGTTTGTGAACTGGAGGAGGCAATGCTGTTGATTGACTATGGATTGGAGGAGACTGCTTCTCTTCTAGTGGCAGCTTGTCTGCAGGTGTTTCTGAGGGAGCTTCCATGCTCGTTGCAGAGTCCTCATATGATGAGATTATTTTGTACTTCAGAAGCTAGGCATAGATTGGCTATGTCCGGGCATTCCTCTTTTGTTTTGTATTATTTCTTGAGCCAGATTTCCATGGAGTTTGACATGATATCGAACACAACGGTGATGCTTCTGGAGAGGCTGGGAGAGTGTGCCACTGAAAGTTGGCAGAGGCAACTTGCATTTCACCAGTTGGGTGTTGTGATGCTTGAAAGGAAGGAATATGAAGATGCTCAGTGGTGGTTTGAAGCAGCAGTTGAGGCTGGTAATATTTATTCCTTAGTGGGTGTTGCAAGGGCCAAGTACAAGCGTGGGCATAAGTACGCAGCGTACAAGCAGATGAATTCTCTCATTTCTGATTATACACCAGTTGGGTGGATGTATCAGGAGCGATCTCTGTATGGTATTGGAAAGGAAAAGATGATGGATTTGAGCACTGCTACTCATTTGGATCCAACTCTTGCTTATCCATACAAGCACAGGGCTGTTTCTTTGTTAGAAGAGAACCAGATTGAAGCAGCCATCACAGAGATCAATAAGATTATTAGTTTCAAGGTCTCCCCTGATTGTCTTGAACTGAGGGCTTGGTTTGCAATTGCCCTAGAAGATTTTGAAGGAGCGCTTAGAGATGTCCGTGCACTCTTGACTTTGGACCCAAGTTACAGGATGTTTCATGGAAAAATGCATGGTGACCATCTGGTAGAGCTGCTCCGCCCTCTTGCGCAACAATGGAGTCAGGCTGATTGTTGGATGCAACTATATGATCGATGGTCCTCTGTTGATGATATTGGTTCTTTAGCTGTTGTACATCATATGCTGGCAAATGACCCTGGGAAGAGTCTCCTACGATTTAGGCAGTCTCTCCTTCTATTACGGTAAGTTGAACAAAGTGGTATATTACTTTAAATTTCCAGTTCTTCTGCATTTCATTTTCACTTTTGATGCTTGTTATAATCATGTACAATCATTTAACATCTTTAATGTTATTATTATTACAATCTTGAGTTAACATCTTAGTCCACATGTAGAAAATTTCACTTCTTATACATGGGAATTATATCTACTTGACTGACTTTCTAATTGTGGTGCATATTTACAGAACTCTAAGCCTCTTCTGATGTTACGATGTGTAATGGATCACTTAGTTCAATTGCTATTTGCTTTTTGATTCTTCTTAGTGGTTATGGTAGTTTAAGAAACATCTCTGGTTTTTCTGAAAATCATAGGTTAAATTGTCAAAAGGCTGCGATGCATAGTCTACGGTTGGCTCGAAATCATTCTACTTCTGAGCATGAGCGGCGTGTCTATGAAGGATGGATATTGTATGATACTGGGCATCGTGAAGAAGCATTGGCAAAGGCAGAGGAGTCCATTGGGATCCAGAGATCATTTGAAGCATTTTTCCTTAAAGCATATGCTTTAGCAGACTCAAGTCTTGATTCTGAGTCTTCAACATACGTAATCCAACTTCTGGAGGAAGCACTGAGATGCCCTTCAGATGGTCTTAGAAAAGGACAAGTATGTGTTATCCTAAAATGAACTTTTCGATCTAGCTATCTAAACTTCAAAACTTTGTTAAGATTGACAACTATTTTACCCTGCAGGCACTGAACAATTTAGGAAGTGTTTATGTAGATTCTGATAAGCTGGATCTTGCCGCTGACTGCTACACAAATGCACTAAACATTAAGCATACACGAGCACATCAGGGTCTAGCACGAGTATATCATCTCAAGAATCAACGAAAAGCTGCATATGATGAGATGACAAAACTGATAGAGAAGGCTCGAAACAATGCATCGGCTTATGAGAAACGTTCGGAATATTGTGACCGTGACATGGCAAAGAGTGATCTTACTATGGCAACACAATTAGATCCTTTGAGGACCTATCCGTACAGATATAGAGCAGCAGGTATGTTGTGACTTTGGTTCTTGTTTGTTTGGTGCATGCCTTTTAGATTGAAAGATGTCAGTAACGGTTAAGTCTTAGTGTTGATAGCTAAATAAAGAAAGAAAAACTTATCAAATTTTCATGTTGGCATTCTTATGGAATGTAATGTTATGTTTTTTTATATGCTTCATATGATGATCTTATTAAGAGCTTTTAATTGTTAAACACTGAGTTTCTCTAAGAGAAGTATGAGTTTCTGGGCGTGTTTAATTATTTCTGAACTGCTAACATGGGAATTATGGCCACCAGTTTTGATGGATGACCACCAGGAAAGAGAAGCTATAGACGAGTTAAGTAAGGCCATATCTTTCAAGCCGGACCTGCAGCTGCTACACCTACGAGCAGCATTTCACGAATCAATGGGTGACTTTGTCTCCACCGTGCGAGACTGTGAAGCAGCCCTCTGTCTTGATCCCAACCATGCTGATACTCATGAACTTTGTTCGAAAGCAAAGGAGCGTGTGAATGAACAACAAAAGTGACAGAACCACAGAGCCAATTTTCTTTACCTTCTTGGGGAAATCACGCTGCTCCTACCTGATTCCTTTAATGCAGGAAGGGCTGGCAGTTGTCAGCCTAGGTGATCCTTTGAATTTTGTCTCTAGGAGCGTACAATTGCAGATCTCCATGGCCTACAGAAAGGATTTAAAGAATGCACTAGCAAGGAGAGAATTTGGACTCATAAAGAAGGAAAATAGAGGAGCAAGATAGCATGTAAATATGTCATCTGTTTATTGATTGGATCGACTTGTATTAAGTAGAGCAGAGACCCTGCTGCTACTGTCTGATATACTACTCTAGCAAAGACGAGAGCAGAAGTAACGACGGCGAAAAGAAATCTTGTACATGATATATGTAAGCTTATGATATGTTTTTGTCTGTCCAGTTAGAATGACTATAGCATGGGTGCTGTTTTTGCCAAGCTGTTTGCAATTTGTTGTAATCTTGTCATTCTGTTCTCCCTCTTGTTGTATAAGCTTCACGGTTTTCAGTAGTGACCGTTGGGAAAATCATTTATGTTTACAGAGGCTTTACTGGTGCCAAATCAAGATCCAGTCCTGCATTTTCCTCATCTCTGGAATTTTGTGTTCTATTTTTATCATTAAGTAGTAGACTTGAACAAAACATCCCTACATGGACCTATCGATGGCATGGAACTTCAACTTTTGTGCTCTACACATCTATTTCATCTGGTGTTGATCTGGTCCCCTCTCAATTTCAGCCAAAAGGGTCTTTAAACCTGGTCACCTGTGATCATGTTAAAGTGAAAATCAATGGTAAACGGAATGCACGAGATTCTTATTAATTCCAACTGTCCTGCTATTACTTCAATTCAACTGCCCCTAAAAGCTTTAGGTATTTTTCCAATATATGCTCTAGTGAAGCAACTTGAAGATGGTTCAGATTCAAAATGTCCTAAAATGCTGAACTTCAATGCCCCACTCCTCTCAACCAGGCGCTCCGGAAACTCCAGCAGCACGAATCCACAACGCAGATCGCTGAGTGCTAGTGACAGGATTCCATTTTCATGGGAACAAGCTCCAGGCAAGCCTAAGAACGCAGACACAAGCGATCATAACGATGATGGGGACACTCCACGGCCAAAATTACCTCCAGGCTGGTTGCACCGGCCCGTTGAATCAACTTATGTTGTTGACACCCACAAAGATGAATGTGAGTGTGATGCAGACTATGATATCTGTGATGTTGGCGATGATTTTGATGATGTTGATTGTTACAGCAATGAAGCTTACTCAGATGCAATAGATGTGTTCTCATTATCAGAGGCAATAGACATTGTGGAGAAGAAAGCGCAGAAAGAACATGAAACAGGTGGATTGAAGTTAAAGCTTGCAGCAGATCAATCGAGTGAGATGAACCAACAATGTACTCCAAACTTCATAATCGAACGCTTTCTTCCAGATGCAACTGCATTGGCTACATCGTCTGCTCTGAAGCTGAATGCCTCGCAGATCGGTTCAAGTCATAAGCTTTGTTATCCATGGAATTACCAAGAGCCAGTTGAGGCTTGTGCTTCAAGAAAAGTGACCAGGGAATCTTACTCTTCACCTAAAGGTTGTGGCTTACATGGGTTCTTCCCTTGGCGCATGAAGCACAAGCTCTGTGGAGTGAAGAGCCCTGTTCGGGAAGTCTCTGATGCGGCCTGTGCTCAACCTCAGTGTAGTGTAAAACACAAAAAGCATAGATCATAACTTCACAAGTGTATGAGCTCCAAGCCTTCAAGGTTTAGTACATTGATGTATAGTATAGGTAATTATATGATCTGGTTGGTTAGTTTACAGGAGTTGGTTAGAGATATATCTTTTGGAGATACCAGTTGGAACCCAAAGGTTGTGAAAATTGGGATTAGTAGTTGCAATAAGATGCATCTGTTAATTGGAAAGGTGATTTGGCATCTCTTCAATAGAATTAAATGGGGTGCCTGTTCATGGAACAGGTGCTTTGGCCCCTCTCAAACATCATCAAATGAGTGCGTAAGAATCTATATAATTCACCAACTTGGGACTTCTAAGGGAATTGATATTGCAAAATTATAATTTCAGTCCTTCCTGTATAGTCACTATATTAATTAGCAAACTCATTGTTGGAACTTTTGGGGGTATGGCTTTAGGAAGAATTTAAAGTTCGAACATGAAGGATGAAAGATAGTATATAGGATATGATTGCTTCAAGGCACGTAGGATCTACGCTATCTTTCAGACTCTATTTGCCCCCACCATCGGTATGCAAAGGGGTTATAATGCAAATAAGTCTTGTGGATACAAAGAAGCCCGGTGATCAACTGTTTGTTAGCCTGCGTTTTGCACAACCGAAAGCTAACCAAACACGCAAAATTGATAAACAAGAACGCTCAAGAATTCCAGAAACTAACGTTGCAACGAATTAGTTTCTAGAGGCTTTTGTATTTGAAAAACCAAAACATAAGATGGAAGAAGTCTTTTGAGAATCTGATGAACCAAGTCATCCCTTTCTTTTTCATCTCCTTTTCATCCGTAGGAAACCTCTCTATTTATAAAGATCATGATGGCTCTTCACAAGAGGAGATACCTCTTCACAAGAGGTGATACCTCTTCACTAAGAGGTCTCAACTCTTCATTAACCATTGGATTAATTTATAGCAATAATCTAACGGCTATTATTCAAGTGTCAATGAGACACAACCGCTGCACCAAACGGTGGCATACTGCCAATTTTGAATGCAGCCAAATTTGTGCAATCAGTTGAAGAGATACATCTGTTGAATTCAACCATTCTCATACGGCTTGAATTCTATCTTTCCTACCAATTCAAAAACTGTCTTTATATTATGAAAATATCCAACAATCCTCCACCATTTTCAAAATATAAAGTATAACATAAATACTTATAAGCAGAAAACATTTTTGAAAAATTCCTTGAGCGATTTCTTGAAAGTCTTGTGCATAGACTAAGGTGTCTTATGGACTTGAACCTTAGCTTAGTGAAAATACATCAAAGTTAAATCGAGATGGCGAAGTAGCACAATGCCTTGAACTTGCGATCCCATAGTGACTTAACCGGACATATTTCACACACATACTTTAAACCCCTTTTGTGTGTTTATAAAACCGACACGTGGATTGGCCTTGTGTCTATATCCACTTTCATGAGTGCTCTAGAGACAAGCCCAGGTCGCATAGAGGGCGGCACCACCCTCACACTCATATAGGTAGACATGCAGTATCAACCTGTAATAAGATACTTTCAATCATGTCTATTAAGAATTAAGCAATTCACCCTTCCCCTTTTCCGTTACAGGTACCAAGCACTTTAACCTTTGGATGGAAAATAAATTATGTGTGTATCTATTTATATAGACTGCACCAAGTGCTTGCAGCCACAATCTTTTGATGTACTTTGCTCATTGAACTCAAGGACTTGATGTTTCAAGTTGTTGAGTTGAGTTTCCATCATTGGTGACTATAGTAGTGGACTTTAACCCCATCCCTTTGATGTAATTACCACATCAAACCTTTGTAAGTTCATTTCAATACTCTTACAAAGAAAATATAATATTATTACCACATAGATATGTCCTTTTAGTTTGCCTTGCCACAGATGGCCAAAAAACACTTGATAGTCCATCTATCAATGATTTCCTTTCATTGAGGATTCATTTCTTGATAATTCAACACATCTAAGAAATTTTACATCCTCTAAGAAATCGTCTAAATCCATGATTTGGTTTGTCCATTGACATTTAACTAGTATTATGTCACTACTCATTATGATCACTCATGAGTAGTATCCACAAACCTTAATCGAATTTAGTCATTGGGTGCATGTAGCAAACCCAAAATGCCATCCCCTTGAACATTAATGCAACTAAACGTAAACGTAACTTTGCACTTCTAATGCTCATTTGGATCCTCTAATAAATATTTCATCATTAGGTTATCTAAAACAATATGGCTAATTCTTGATTCTAACAATCAAGTTATTTTAACACGTACATTGCGTTTTCCAAATATAGTACTGTTTACATTAGCCTTCATTTATTAGACATCTAAGAGACGTGTATGCACATACATGAGTGTCATTCCTTGAATCGGTTTTCAAACCATTCAAATGCTTGTCTCATTTGGATTATACCTCATTCTAAGATGTACCAAATCATATGAATCACAAATCCTATGTAGGATTATGATTCTCACATTATAACCATGTTCTTGAAGTCAACTTATGTGCTTACATAAGTTCCAATCCAATTGACATTAATAGACACTCATCTTTGTTAGAAGTTCATACCAATAGTACATTCAACTAGTCACCACATCAAGGTCGACCAATCACTTGAGACAAAATCTCATTCTCTTAGATCTTGAGCAATCCAATTGGTCTCACCAATTGCAATTTTTGCTCACCGTGCATAATCGCACCAAATAGTTTTGGTCTCACATATAAAAATAGTTATAATAATATCTTAAAGCATTTAATGATGCACGCTACAAAACATAGACAAAAGAATATCTATATCTTCTAGTCTATCACAAAATTTGCAAACATATATCTAAAATTGCATCATAAACAAATTTCGAGAATTTAAATCTCTAGAAAGCATGCAGGTCATTAGACTCATTGAAACCAATAACAATTGAATCATTGACATTTCAAATGAATTTTATGCATGCATCCATACGAAACTAGAAACGTACTAATGTCAAACATATGAAGATGCATCAAGCATATCATCGACCACCATACATTTTCGAATATCACGGTGAAAGTAGGAAACTGTGAGCATTTCCTCTCAAAACCCAGAAACCAAAGGTGTCCATTCGAAATGGGCGCATCTCTTCATAAGCACCTCTTCATCAATTTGATTACACCTCTTCATCAAAGAGTTGTAATGCTGGTAGCCATGCTTATAGAGCCACGTAGTCATCCTTATGTGATGATCCATGGCCAATAATAAGAGTCCATGGATGCCATTTAATATGCTAATTAAGAGGCAGCAATGTGGAAGAGACCTTTCTGCAATTAAACAAGTAACGGGTTGACAAAACTGAAACAAAATCAGTTTCAGAACCGCTTCTTAGTGGTTTCTCCACCGTCCTTAGATCGATTATGAAAATGCATACATATATATATATATATATACATATATATCATAAACATATATAACCAATTGCATGAAGCAACAACATATCTTGTAGGCGTACCTGTCATGTGTACAGTGAGAACAATTACCCGTGGCGTCAAGTCTGAATTGCCTCCACCAAACGGATGCCACCATCAAATGTATAGCGAGTACAAGTAATCGTCAAGTTTGAAGCGCCTCCACCAAATTGAAACCTCCACCAATCAATGTATCCACATTATAACATCCAGTATCAAATGAATCAAGCAATCTTTCCCATCATCCATGTCCTCCAATTTCACAAAATATGCAATAAACTCTTTCTTCGTACACAAAGCCATATAGCGTAAGTAGAGTCTGAAAATTGTTGGAACTTTTGGGGGTATGGCTTTAGGAAGAATTTAAAGTTCGAACATGAAGGATGAAAGATAGTATATAGGATATGATTGCTTCAAGGCACGTAGGATCTACGCTATCTTTCAGACTCTATTTGCCCCCACCATCGGTATGCAAAGGGGTTATAATGCAAGAGGGGGATGTTGAAAAGAAAAAAAAAAAAAAAAAAAAAGAAAAAAAAAAAAATTTTTAAAAAAAGAGAGGAAATTGAGAATTTTTTTTTTTTTATTTTAGTTAGGGGGAAAAGGGGCTTAGGGTTTTTGTTTTTAGTTTAAAAAACAGGGGGTTTAATTGAGAAGAGAATTGAATATTTTGGTTTTTTTTTCTCATTAAAATGTTTTTATTTGAAATATCATTCTTCAAAGGGGGGACAGATATCACTTTGAGGAACACGTATCAATCTCTCAATGTCAAGTTCTCTGCCTAGTCTCAACCTAATTTCTGACAATATAATGTGCGGTGTTGCTGGTTTGTGATTTGATTTGCCTAATTCCTTGCTTTACGGGTCTCTCGATCTAACAATTAGTGCATTTTCAGAGAGGGGAGCTTCAATTCTTCGAGTTACTTCTCCACTTCATACCGATGTTAGAGAACTATGGTTTGCGGCAGCCGGTGCTTACTTAACTTTTTCAAAGACCTGGGTGCATGTCTGTGCTTCAGGTGCAGATCTGTACCCTCAGCAGCATGTTCGCTACTGTCCAGTTCACCAAATAGATACACTTGTGTACCAATCATTTACCCTTTCAGCAGTGCCGGTTTTGGAGGAGTGCAAAGAATGCAATAGAATATGGCTGATGACCCCAACTGGGCAGGAACTCCCAAGACATCACTGCAATAAAACTATGTAATGCAATGCTGCACTCAAAGAACAAAATATGCTTCAGGTGTTGTAGTTCCTTAAAGATTGAATTGGGGGTCTGTTAGAACTTGTTTAATAATAGTTTGTAAACTGAGTATGAGTTACCGTGTAATGGTCTCTATTCAGATGTATTACGTATTTTAGACAAGGAATAAGGCACTGCTCATGAATATGAAACAATCGGTGCAGTATTGATTAAAGCCCCCAGAAAACAATGGAAAACTCAGAAGAATAAGAAGCAAAAGAGTACTGTAAGAATCAAAGGCACAAAGCACTGCTATCTGCCAGCGTTCATGGAACTGCAAGAGATGCCACCTAAGGAAGATGAAGGATATGATTCGATGGTCTCTGTGGAAAGGATCTGCATGAATCTGGAGTTCATTTCACTGACCCTTCCAGAATCCACAAGGCTCCAATTTTCGACTTCCGGAAGCTGTTCATCCTCATTCAGGTATCTCACCACTTGTCTCATTGTAGGTCTGGCATCCGGTCTGAAATGAGAGCAGATCAACCCCAGTTCCAGCACCAACTTCATCTCTTTTACAGCATAGTTCGAGTCCAACTGTGGATCAACAGTTGCGAGTATTTGATCCTTTTCATGATGCTCCATCACCCAGTCCACCAGTATGAAATCCCCTGAGCCAATAGGTCTCTGTCCACAAGCCACTTCGAGGAGCAAAACGCCATACGCAAACACATCAGAGCATGTTGAGGCCTTCCCGGTTCGAGCCAGTTCGGGTGCAATGTACCCAATTGTGCCAACAACACCAGTTGTGTGTGAGATTTCCCCATGATCATACAGCCTGGCAAGGCCAAAGTCGCTTAACCGCGGGTTCATCTCTGCATCTATCAACACATTACTCGACTTGACGTCTCTATGGATCACAACTTGCTCCCATTCTTCATGCAGGTACAAAAGCCCGGAGGCAATTCCTTTGAGGATGTTGAATCTTTGTCCCCAGCTCAACACAAAGTTGTTCCTCGGTTCAAAAATGAGAGAGTCTAGGCTTCCATTTGGGATGTAATCATAGACTATCAATAGATTGTTCTTTTGCTTGCACCAGCCTTGGAGATTGACCAAGTTCTTGTGCCTCAATTTTCCCAAGCTCTCGATTTCCGCTGCGAATTCCCTCATTCCTTGAATGGAGTTTCTTGTGATCTTCTTAACTGCAACTTCACTTCCACTAGAAGGCAAAACCCCTCTGTAGACCTCACCAAAACCGCCGGCTCCAATCACACCGGAGGCCTTGAAACCCCTTGTGGCTACATAAAGATCATTGTACTTGAACCTGTGAGGGCAGTCCAGCTCCCAATCCTCAAGACTCTCAAATCCAACCCCAACCATCTTTCTATGCAACGTAAAGAAGAATACAATACCCAACAACAAGATCACAACCGATAAGGCCACAATTACAGCCTTGATTTGAGGTTTATTAGAGGATGAACTCTTCTCTCTTGGTGGGTTTGGAAGTTCGGAAAGATTGAGTTCTCCTGGCACTCCATTTACAGCAAAACTCCATGCCACAATGTAATGAGAGCTCACCTGCTCTCCAGTCGATGCCGAGAAGCCTGCATACATAGTCTCTTGAAGAGTAGGAGGGGAGAGATCGACGTAATGGGACAACAATGGCGTCTCTGGTTTGGTCTTGTTTATAGGAGCAATTGTGACATTCACTTGTCGTTTTATGCCATCGTAATCAATCCAAGCTTGGATAAGTTCACCGCTCTCCAAATCGATTTCTTCAGTGTGTGCACCTGCCGTAGCGTAAGAAGCTGGCACAGATGCCTTAGAGTACACGCTGTTGATGTTGATCCCAACATGGTTTCCAGGAGTGTTGATATTCTCCATGTATCCATTCACTGTGTCGAATTCAACAGCAAAGATGTGGTTAGAGGTCTTGTTGACATTTGTGGAGTTGAAGATCCCCAAGTAATGACCTGGGGCAGCTCGCGGGAACTCTGGAGAGGGGGACAAAGTGAAGGCTAGGCCAAAGCCCCCCTTTCCGGGAATTGGGGACACGATTGCAAAGACAAAATGTGTGCTGAAAGAAGAGGCATTGGGGTGAGATGAGGAGTTTTTATCAAACAGGTTTATGGGTTTGTTGTAGAATGCATGACCTAAAATATTATCTGTTTTGTTGGTGAGCCTGATCATGCCAGAAGGCTTGATTATGGAAGCACCCTCTAGTTTCAAATCTGAGTCACTTCCATTGAATCCATTGAACAAAAACTTAGCTTCTTGAGCAAGAGAACAAATGGGGAAGAGGAAAAAGAAGAGGAGGGCTAAAGAGATTCGTGACACCATTGGAATTTTCGGGAAAGTGAATAATCGGAGATGAACGCAAGTCCGAGAGCTTAATAGCTGAGAAGAGACGGTGGAGGGCTTGAAATGGTCAGAGTTTGGAGCAAAATGCATGTAACTCTGAAGGAATAGTAAACCACCCTGTGGATTGGGAACTTAGATTCGTTTGCCTATCCTTGTCACTAAAGAGTAAGGGGAAATTCCAATCGGGCCCTCGATTGCTGAAATATATACACCTAATCAACTATGCTACAATTACAAGTTCTTTGCAGGAACTTGATTCTTGAGTTGAGTGCAATTATCTATAAAAAATTATACGGGTTTGGAGTTATATAAAAATTGTGAACTTTTCCACGTGGTTGAGTTGTTTGAATCTTCTGAACTAAAAAGATTTGAATGAAAGTATTGACCAATTGATCATATTATTGGCACCATTGACTTGCTCAACAATTAACAATCAACAATCAACAACGAAGTTCTCTCTTGATTGTATAACGAGAAGAAAGGGACTTGCTGCTTATCAGCTTACCCCCTCAAGTATTTTAGTGGCTGCAAATCGTTGGGTCCATTTCGTTTTGACATAAACTGACCGCTGCTATATATATCCATGGTCTTGACTTGGCCATGCAAATGGAACTACTTGTAGGGTCTCTGGCTGGGAATTTTTCCACCCTTAACTTGGCCATGATGAACTTTAAAAAAACCGATACGTAACATGATTTTGGACTTGACACGTAGAGATATGTGTCTCATTGCTATCGCACTAGTCTAATCTAAGAATTTCAAGGCTGCTACATTAGAGTGTACGAAATTCAATGAAATACAGTTGGAATCACCTAGAATTTGTTGGAAGAAGAACTAAAGATTAACAAAAAAAATCCAAATGATTATTGTAAAATCTTGTTCATACTATATTGAATAGTAAAAAAGCATAATGTATTCATATGCAATGCAGTGCTATTTGTTGACCCAACATGAAGAATCTCTCAATCATTGAAAATCATAAGAGTGTTTATCGTCCCATACATAGTCAACTATGCGTGTGGGCGATATCAAGGTCAGTTGCTTACTGGTATAAAATCTGTTGGTTGACCACTTGCAAGTTTTGAACTTTTATGTGTACTTTCAATTCCTTTAATATAGACTCAACTCAGGTTCGAGACTTTGAATGGTCAATTGGCGAACCATCGATCAATTTAGGCGTATTACTTTAGGCCGTGTGGTGGCAAAGCAAGTGTCAAAGCCCTTGTCCTGTGCTTGATTTTCTCATCATGGTATCGTGTGTTTAGATGGTATGACATTTTCGTAGGACGACTTAAGCAAGGTATAAAATTTTGGTTTCGATGGAAATTTCGATAGCCAAAATTATGAAAATTTCGATGGAAATTTCGGTATATTTCGGTAAATTTCGATAGTTTCGGGGCTCTAAAATTATGAAAATTTCAATAGAAATTTCGATGTTTCGATGGAAATTTTGTTACTTGGACTTAAGTCTCAAGATAACCCAATATTTCACACTTCTGAAGCAAACAGTAACTCTCAAGTCAAAACCACAGTGCTTGGTAATTATGCTCAAATTGGGAACTTATTATATTCATGGTTACTTGTACTAAAAGGTATCCATTCAAATCTTCATATAAATCAAAAAAGTAAAGATACCACAATTTCATGCAATGTTTAACAAATTGACCTGTTGAATTTTGTGGTGTTTCTTCTCATATGTTTTCAAGATTTTATTATAATATCAGGAATAAAATACAGAACATACATCACCGCAGAGACTTCGCATTTCATCTCAACTTGATCAGGACCTTACAAGTTACATCCATGATCATGTACTTCGATCGCAATCCATTGTGTCATAATTCGATCCCACACAGTTGTTACAAGCAGAATCAACACACTTGATTAGAAAAGAGGCAATAAGAAAACAAGATCAAAGAGTACAGCCAAACCGCAGAGGTTCTTTGCCGAAAACTTGACCCAACTTCGTGAAAACTCTTGATTATTTTACTGGTCATAACTTTTGTCTTCTGCATTTTGTTCCTTCAAATCAACAATACTTGAAGATAACATGACGCCTTTGGATTAGGAAAGGCATTGACCAAGAACACAGTACTGCAACTTTGTTTCATCTGTTGACTGATTACATGGCTTATTCTTTGATTGAATACCAGAGATTAGTATCTTTTTTATCAGCAAACAATATTTCCTGGAATCAGGAAGCATTTATTAATCTCTACTTAATGACAAGTAATCACATGATTATAATACTCTCCATCCCAATTGCAGAATTATCCAATTTGCAGCATGTCTAAATGCTTTTATTCCATATGGCAAGCTTATTAGATTAACTAACTTGCGAGTTCGAAGGCACAATCTGCATGGTTTCATCCCTTAAACTATGATTTTCATAGAATCTTTTCGTTTTGGTCAAAGGATAAGATTGAATTCGGCTCTAACCCACTATGCTCAATTATGTCAGGAATCAAGATGAACACATTTGCAATTACATGGTAGTAACTTTGGACTAAAACAGAACAATCAGAAAGGCAAAACTCTGTAATTATTCATAGCTTACATTGTAGTCACATGGTTCAAAATCCAAATTCAAAGCTCACAAATCAAACAAACATGATATGTGAATAGCGCTTTTAAAAACGTTTACTACTTTGATGTATGAACACAGTTACTGCAGTAATCTTAAGAGGCCGGGCAGAGCATTTACATACAGTGACCTTGTGAAGCTTTCTTTGCACAAGAATACAATACGTGTCAACATCCAGCTGGTTTTTCTAATATAAATCGGTCCACGAAGAAGATAACGAGATGGTTACAAAGGTTGATAGATGGTGTATCACGTTATTGCTTACGTGGTTCATATAATAATTTCCCGAAAACAAAGATGCGTTTTTGTGGCCTCCAAAGCAGGAAAACTCCATGAAAATCATCATGCAGCAAGTCATGGATCAATGACAAGGCAAACAGTATGCTTTACGAATTCGAATACAGCCAATGCTAGTTGGTAGAGACCTACGTACTTCGAACATCTTCCACGTTGAGGTGCAAAGAGAAATGAAGATCTTTTCATATATGGTGTCATATAAAATTCATCAATGTCTCTAATGTGTGTATCATTTCTGATAAATCTTCAAACTGAGACTAAAAAATTGGTTTTCAATGAGCATGTTTGCTCTATCCATTGAATTTGTGTGTTGAATAGTTTATGAGCTCAATGTTTCGGTGAAAGATAAGAATCTGGGAAGTTGTAGGAGATTCTGATTTAAGACTGCAAGCAACATAATGGTACACGTTTTCAACTTATAATTAATCAAAGTTCGATTAATTAATTTATGTGTAAGAGCCTATCAGAAAGATGTAGTAGCTGCTCAAGATGCAGATTACCTTCTCTCTGCAGAATCTCATTGTGAAGAAATGGCGGCAAATCCTTATCCTAATTACACAGATTATACTAATGCAATTTGCATATGGATTACTGCTAATAAGTCAGCATTTGGTAATTGTAAAATCTGCACAAGGTTGCGTCAAACTCTGTCTTTCGGCAATATGATTGATTATGACCTCCTCCAAACACTTAGGACATATTATCTGCAGCTACAGGCACCATTTTTCAACCTCAATCCTTAAACCTTTCTAGAGAATGACTAACTGTGTACTGAAGTTGTAGTCCTCAATGTGAACAACCAATTCTATCAGTCAGTCTACATGTGAACTCAAAGTCCTGGTCCTAGAAATTTGTGAGTGTTATCGTCACACTGTTGCGAATTCATGTGTTAGTTATAACGTTATTGGATGTGTACATAGCACGTGCCAGAATGAAGGTCAGACCGGAAAGTTACTGAAAAATTGGAACTGATGAGCTTCTGTGAAAGGGGATATTGCAGGCCTTAAAACTAATACCTGCCAGATACATGAATAATAAAACTTCAAATAATATAATATGATTAATACAATATAATCTAGAGACTTGATTATGATCTTTCCAAACTAATTAACCACTATGACCAGTAGGACCTAATTACATTATACAAAGGACTTTTAATCATGAAGTTTACGTGCGCCTTTTCTGATTGTATCTGCTTGTTGTTTCTGCCGAGGGAAATCTGTTGGTGATTAAAGGGTCCCTCTACCTACATAAACCGATGCTTAATCCGTTTTAATAACACGTAATCAGCAGTAATGATGCTTTTTAGAGCTAAGGTGTCAAAGCATGGAAGGATGAACAGGACTCTGTGCCCCCAGTTGGACTTATACCGTTGGTTGTTCTTCATGTTGAGGACTATACTGTAAATACATGATTAGTCGCTGTTTAGTTTATTAATTGAGGTTATACTTCTTATGAAGTGAAAGGTAATTACTCAGAAAAGACCTGAATAGTTATCTAATCTAATTAGATTACAAAGAATAAGTGCAACATGTAAGCCACCATCAAAGAAGCTGCCAAAAAAGCTAGGAGAATTGAATTGGGAACCTTTTGTTATTACGTGTGCTTTGTGTAGAAAGTTGTTGATAGTGATTGGCATTTGTTTATGGAGGTAAGATGGTGATTAATAATCTATTCTCCATTTTAATAGTATTCTATCCTTTTAATTTTAGTATTTTATGCTAAATCTGTCATTTTTCTGTTCATCTGCTGTATATAAAGATCCATAATTGAGACCTGTTAGCAAATCAAACTCCAACAGAAAAAGTCTTCTTCATTACAGCCTTTGATATTAATCATCATCAAAGAAAAATGATGCAATCAGAGTTTCTTCAGCCGTTATGGCCATACATTAATGTCATAAATTCGCCTTTGGATCAGCCCGAATACAATAACCTGAACATGGATGGTCAGATGGGGAGCTGTGATTTTCCTTCTATGTTCATCACCTCTGATGAATTTTCAGAAACTTCTTCTTTTCCCTTTCCTACCTTGTTTTCAGGTGACTTTGAACATCTTGTAGATTGTGACAATCTTCTGCAAGTCACATCATCTATGGAGGAATTCCCCATGGACTTGGGAGGATTTGAGCCTAATTACTTGATTGGTGAGATTGAAGGTATGTATGGCTTTTCGGAAGGGAGTGAAGGGAGCACTCTTCCTTCTTCGCAGCAATTTTCTGTTGAAGGAAATGATGTGTGGAGCCCCAATTCATTGATGACATCTGAAGCATCCTCCATGGATGTAAGTGTTTGTGTCCAACAATCCTTAACCTTGCCTAGAGAGGAGATTGAGATGGATAATGAATTGAGTATTCGCCATCTACTCAAGGCGTATGGGGAAGCTATGGACATGGGACAAAAGGAGCTGGAGGAGGTGATCCTGAGATGCCTTGGGGAAAAAGTAAACCCCCTTGGTCAATCCCTCGAGCGCCTTGCATTCAATTTATGCCAAGAAGTTGATGATCAACAAGGAAATTATCTGAAACAAGAATCCGGCAAGAATTTTGAGGCTGCATTCAAGGCCTTTTACCAAATCTTCCCTTATGGGAGATTTGCTCATTATGCAGCAAACACTGCAATCCTTGAGGCTGTCCCTAAGGCTGCAGAGACGATTCACATAGTGGAATTCGATCTTGGCGAAGGAGTTCAGTTGTCTCAGCTGATTGAGGCTGTTGCGCAAAGGCAAAAGTCACTAAGAGTGACAGCAATCAAATGGGATATTGAAGAGAGTGATGAATCCGCTCCTTCATTTGAGGAGACTAAAAGGCAACTCCAGCACCATGCAAGATCTTTTGGCCTAAACTTGAAGGTGGAGGAGGTAGCAATCAATGATTTGGTCAACGAAATCAAGAAGGCAAACAAGAGAGGCGGAAGGAGAGAATTCATAGCCTTTAACTGTATGGTAGGACTCCCTCACATGAGGAGGAGCAGAAGCAGAGGACTTGTCTTGGAATTTGTAAGGTTAGCAAAGGATTTATTGGCCAGTTGTGCCAACAGAGGTATGATAACTTTTGGTGATGGAGATGCTTGTGACAAATTGGGTAGGGATTCGAGTTTCGCTTCATTCTTTGAGGGCCAGTTGGGGCATTACCAGGCCTTGTTAGAGTCCATAGAATCGAATTTCCCAAGCCATTTAGCAGAGGCAAGGATGGTTATGGAGAGAATGTTTGTGGCACCTTATTTGTCTTCCCAAGCTTGGTTACAAAAGTGGGAGGACATAAAGGAAGGTTGCCATCTGCAAGGGCAATTCGAGTTGAAAGCTTGTAGATTGAGCATAGCAAATTTGATGGAAGCCAAAGAGATTGTGGGAGAAGATGGCTCATATGGAATGAGAATTCAAGGACCAAATGGGAATGAGATGGCCTTGGAATGGAATGGAGCTCCTTTGGTAAGAGTATCAACCTGGACAAATCAAAGCTAGATAAAACTTACTAGAAAATTTTCCTTTTTAGGAGTTTCCGAATTTATTCCAGCAGATGTATAGAGTATACACAGTGTGCTGAGCATACCACATCAGATGTTTTGTACAGATTGATTACGTTTTATGTTGTAAAAAGAAGATCAACTAAGTTGGCACATTGTTTGATAACATAACTGTGCAAGTCTGAATTCGTTTAAATTTGAGGTTTTATTGTTGACAAACAAGGTTGAAAATGGAGGGCTTGACAGAGAAAGAGCAGTGGTTTTAACTGTTGAAATCAAAATTGGGCATTGGCCTGGAGATAAGTTACTGTTTTTTTAGTCCTGTTGCTTGTGGTACTTTAGCAAAACCAAAATATTCATACCATCGTTGGTTGATAAAGCTGAAGAGAACAGTTGTTGTACAAGGATCTTTGAACACTGCTTTTTGATCTATAGTATAACATCTCAAGTTCAATTCTAATGCGAATCGATATTTTGCGTCTATCCATTGCGTCACATCCTTTGTTTTCTTTTTTGTTTTCTTCACACAACATTTTAATTCCTCGTAATTTATTGATTATAAATGTCCTTACACTGTGTTGGGCTGACGTGTTTGATCCTGGACTGGTGGTTTGTATTCCTTTTTGGGAAATTATCCAAACTAGCAGTTTTTGGGGGGCTGTATTCCATTTTGGCAACGGGCAACAATCCGTTCTAAATTAGCCAATACACTGTTTATTTTTTGCAAATATGCCCCTGTTTGTTTTTTGCAAATATGCCCCTGTAGTACTCAGATTTCAGTACTGTTAGAGAAAACTGGATTTTCCTATCGCCATCTCTCTCCCTCTGGTTTCGAGACCACCGAATTGTGGAATCTCAATGACTTTCCCCACCTTCCGATCTTTCTGGCCGACCTATTCGCCATTACAGCCGCATCATCTTTCTATTACATGAAGAAGAATGTGAGCCCAAAAATCGCAATCCCTATAATTTCAATTTATGGGTCTGTATGGAATCGATTAAATTAGCATATGAAGCTGTTGTGTTTTGTGTGAGTTGATTCTGTGTATCTTTACTACTCCCTAAACCAGTTGTTTTCATGGCAGATTGAATTGGTTTATTTATTTGGGGCGGTCGTGGGGGTGGTCGCGGTGGCGGTGGTGGGAAGTTATTTGTGTCAGGTTGTGCATTGTTGCAAAATATCAGGTAGGAATCCTAACTGGACAGTTAACACACTATTTGGATATGGAATATGAGGAATTCAATCTAATTAGACCTATGCATGTTTAGTAGACACAAAATATTGATCCGACTTATTGAGCTTGATGAAATCCGTTTAATTGAGTTTCTATTCTGCTGTAAATGTTGCAGAATGGGAGCTTGGAATTTTTCATGTGTTGTGTTGTGTTGTTTCTTTCTTTCTTTGATTTTTTTGGTGTTAATTCCTGAAAATCATAGAAATAAGTATGACTTGCTGCCCGATAATTTTGAGAAGAATAAAATGGCTTTTGAAACATTTGACTGCCTTGTCTGGAATTTATCACATACTAAGAGATTGCAAGAAATTTCAAACTTGATTCCATCTTGTAGAAGACTTGCAGTAGTCCTTCCATCTTGTTCAAACTTGATAAGCATTCCTAAACGTGTATTAAGTTTTAACCAAATACTTGTTGCAGGTTTGCCACAAGCACACATGTAATCAAATACTTGTTGCAAGTTTTAACCCAAATGCCAATCCGGATACAAAATTCACAAGCAAGAAGAAGGAAAGAACAAGATATAATGTTAATGTTTGCCAAGTGCTGAAGAAAAAAGTGGCAAATTGGTGCAAGAAGGTTTTCAATGTGATGCTCCAGTCCATTCCTTGTTTGGCATATGGGTATTCTGCAACCTAGGCATCCACACGGAAAAATCATTTGCAACGTTACATTATATACTAATAGGGGGTGTAGTGCTAGAATTGTGTACATATACTTTTTGATTATTTAACGTGATCAAAATCCATTGAAAGTAAGCATGTTTTGGAAGTACTTGAATGTGTATTTTATTTTGGATTTGATTTGGACTTGGTTTGTAATGGATACGATCATGATGTCTGCTGAATGGATATGATGTTGTTGATGATGTGGAAAAAGCTGGTTGTTTTTTACTACGGTTGATTACTACGGTTCATAGAACAACCATAGTATTAACTCTCACGTACTTCATAGTACACACAGAAACCCTCATACTTATGTAGTACAATTATAATGTACATATAGTGTAGTCATAGTCAATTAGGGCGATTCATAGACCTACCACAGTGCAATTATAGTGCAGACATAGAGTATTCTTAGTCAATTTAGGGATTCATATAACAACCACAGTGTTAGCTCCCACGTCCTTCATAGTACACACAGATTCCCTTATAGTTCTATAGTGCAATTATAGTGTATATATAGTGTAGTCATAGTCAATGTGGGCGATTTATAGAATTACCATAGTGTAATCATAGTGTATTCACGGTGTAGTCATAGTGAACTTGTCGATGCATATAGTAAACATAGTGTTCACGAGGTCACAAAGAAACCATGTTAGTTTTATAGTGTACACATAGTACACGTATAGTGTAGTCATAGTGTATTCACGGTGTAGTCATAGTGAACTTGTCGATGCATATATGAACCATAGTGTTCACGAGGTCACAAAGAAGCCATGTTATAGTTTTATAGTGTACGCATAGTACATGTATAGTGTAGTCATAGTGTATTCACTGTGTAGTTATAGTGAACTTGTCGATGCATATAGTAACCATAGTGTTCACGAGGTCACAAAGAAACCATGTTAGTTTTATAGTGTACGCATAGTACACGTATAGTGTAGTCATAGTGTATTCACGGTGTAGTCATAGTAAACTTGTCGATGCATATAGGAACCATAGTGTTCACGAGGTCACAAAGAAACCATGGTATAGTTGTATAGTATACGCATAGTATATGTATAGTGCAGTCTTATTGTATTCACGGTGTAGTCATAGTGAACTTGTCTATGCATATAGTAACCATAGTGTTCACGAGGTCACAAAGAAACCATGTTAGTTTTATAGTGTACGCATAGTACACGTATAGTGTAGTCATAGTGTATTCACGGTGTAGTCATAGTGAACTTATCGATTTGAGGAACATAGAGTAGACATAGAGTAGTCATAGAGTAGTCATAGTCAATTTGAGGGATTCATAGAACAACCATAGTGCAGTTATAGTGTAGACATAGTGTAGTCATAGTCAATTTGGGGAATTCATAGAACAACCATAGTGTTAACTCCCACGTCCTTCATAGTACTCACAGGAACCTTATAGTTCTATAGTGCAATTATAGTGTACATATAGTGTAGTCATAGTCAATGTGGGTGATTCATAGAACTACCATAGTATAATTATAGTGCACAATCATAGTCAATTTGGGGGATTCATAGTTCATATAGTGTACATATAGTTCATATGAATCGCCCACATTGACTATAACAACACTATAGGTACACTATGATTGCACTACAAAACTGTAAGGGTTTCTGTGAGTACTAGGAAGGATGTAGGAGGTAACACTATGGTTGTTCTATGAATCCCCCGAATTGACTATGACTACGCTATGTCTACACTATAATTGCACTATGGTTGTTCTATGAATCCCTCAAATTGACTATGACTAGTCTATGTCTACACTATGATTGCACTATGGTAATTCTATAAATCGCCCACATTGACTATGACTACACTATATGTACATTATAATTATACTACATAAGAGTTTCTGTGAGTACTATGAAGGATGTGGGAGTCAACACTATGGTTGTTCTATGAATCCCCCAAATTGATTATGACTACTTATGTCTACACTATAACTGCGCTACGGTGGTTCTATGAATCGCCTACATTGACTATGACTACACTATATGTACACTATAATTGCACTATAGAACTATAAGGGTTTCTGTAAGTACTATGAAGGATGTGGGACTATGAATCACCCAAATTGACTATGAGTATACTATATGTATGTTATAATTGCACTACAGAACTATAAGGGTTTTTGTGAGTACTATGAAGGACATGGAAGTCAACACTATGGTTGTTCTCTGAATCCCCCAAATTGACCATGACTACACTATATCTACACAATAATTGCACTATGGTTGTTCTATGAATCCTCAAACAAATTAACTATGACTACTCTATGTCTACACTATAATTGCACTATAGACCTATAAGGTTCCTGTGAGTACTATGAAGGATGTGGGAGTTAACACTATGATTATCCTATGAATCCCCCAAATTGACTATGACTACTCTATGTCTACACTAAAGTTGCACTATGGTAGTTGTATGAATCACCCAAATTGACTATAACTACACTATACGTACACTATAATTGCACTACAGAACTATAAGGCTTTCAATGTGTACCTAGGTAGTACCTAAGTAGTTTTATATCAACCCCATATTGGGTTTGCTGTCCGACAACAAATTCTTTAAATAACCATTAATTCAATATATTGTTGTGTATATACATTGCATTTACATCACACGTGCAATTCAAAGACAATAATAGACTTAATTCTAACAATACTGTTCCTTTGACAAAAATAGGGAAACATAGACCTAACTAAACTAAAGACACTGAAAAATTATATCTGCTCTTCCCATGACTGTTCTTCATCTCTGTTCATCCCATGTTTGTGCTTATTGTCCATCTTTCACTTCTCAGGGTAACACAAATCCAACAGAGTTTAACATACAAAGTGTACTTGAGAGAAATTAAATTGTCCATATTGCATTAAATTTGAAACAGAGGCAAACCAAACAAATAATTTAGTTGAAATCTCACCTTACAAGAGCAAGAATAATGCCTTCAAACCTATTGTATGCTAAGAAATCTGAGAAGCAAGTTTACTTACAGAAGAGACCGCATAATATACTATGAACATTGAGCAATTCCGCAGAATATACTATGAAAATTAAACAAGTACATCACTTTCCACTTAGCAATAACCATTATACTTCATTTCACATGCCGCTAATCACCAAATTCTAAGACAAACACATTGAATTACTAAGCAAACACAGAGCGGCAGTAAACACAACATGTAATCCCATTTCCCATATCTAGTACAGAAAAAGTAACCTAGCAATTTCAAGATGCAAAGCTCTTTGAGTATAGGGTCTTCGGTGTCTTTTGGAGCCAAGGCTTTCAAGCTAATTTTAACAACAAAAAAAGACTTCAGTATGCTGATATTCCACAAGGCAAGGATTTCACAGCAAATAATACACCTCCTTCTTCTAGCGATGTAGCAGTTAACAATTCTTCGGTTGGCAAAATCATTGGACCTTCGAACTACGCTTCATCCTCGAGAAAAACTAAATTGTAGTCCTTATCCATTTACTGCAAACAATTGCAATGATCATCCAACTATAAATTTAGAACTTATCTTACATTTGTTTTCAACTGAAAATATACATTGGAAACAAGTAATAAACTGCAATTCCGTAAATAAATCTCACTCTGACAAGAATTGAAGATCATAACTGCAGCCAACAAAGGACAGAACAATTAAAAAGGGCTCATAACTGCAGCAATGATGAAAAAATTATGCATCTAATGATGTGCATATAATGAGGTCTATTATGCAGTCACATCATAAAAACAATACCACACTCTCAATTCTTGTAACACCCTCATTCTTCCCTCCTTTCCTCATGGCCACCCCCACCAACAATTAGAGAATATATCACATGAACTTTCAAGCATTAGTAATACTCTCCTGATGCAAATTATTGTTTATTGACAATGAATATATAATTGTCTCTGAAAGCATGCATGTCAAGTAGGACAAGGGAATGGTATAATCATGTGGAGAAAAGCATAAACCGTGCAATTTAAAAGTGCAATGCAATGCCATTAAAATGTTCATAGTTCCAATGTAATACCTATGTAGTTCCAAGTTCCAACAAACTCATAGCAGCAACTTAATCCTAAACTGAGCTCATATTCAGCAGTCACGAACTTCTCCTTATCCAATGTCTTCTATAACTTCTAATCACGGCCACCACTGCCGCCCAAATCAAAAAACGCAATTTAATCCATCATAAAACTGCCGATTTAGGGATTAGTACAGATACACGGAACCAACTCATCACAAAAAAATTTATATGCTAATTCAATCAAATTAATACAAACCCAGAAATTTAAATTATAGGGATTGCGATCTTTGGGGTTACCATCTTCTTCATGTTGGAGACGAATATGAGGATGACGCGGCGTTGATGGCGAATCACATCGGTCAGAAAGATCGGAAGGTGGGGAAATTCGTCGCAGAAATTTCACAAGTTTCGTGCTCTCGAAACCGTTCGGTGATGTTTGGCCGTCGTAGAATCGCCAGAGAGAGAGACGAAGTGTCTTTTTTTTTTCTCAAACCAAAATAAAATCCAATACTACAAGGGGACTGAGATGGTTGTCCTGCCTTTATATATTAGGGGCATCTTTGCAAAAAATAAACAGTGATTTTGACAATCACCAGAATTGCCCGCTGCCCAGTGACATTTTGGAACGAAAGCTTCCCAAATTTGACAATTTGGATAATTTCCCTTCCTTTTTTGTTAGGGAAATTGTCTAAAATGGCCCAAGTTGGAAACATTTGTTCCAAAATGTTTTGGGCAATCAAATTCATTCCAAAATGTCCAAATTATTGACTATTTGCACAAAAGCCCCTCCCTGCTAATTGCGAGAAGCCCCTCCATCTTTCTCTGTTCTCCCAGCTCGTCATCGACTTGGGCCAGGAAAAGTCGGAAAAGGTGAAATCGAAAGAGGAAAAGTCGGAAATGGTGAAACGTACGTACTCGTCGCCGCTGTTCTCCCAGCTTGCCGCCGCTGGTTCTAGCTCGTCGATCAGCTCCTCCGTCGCTCTCTCTTCTTTTCGCGACCTTCTCCATCTCCGAGCAGATCATCCTCGAGGAAGCCGGCGTCCCACAGCTGGTAAGGCTGCTGAAAGAGGGGTCATCGCCGGAGGCCCAAATTGCAGCACCCACAGCGGTGTTGAACCTGCAGAAGATGCGGACAGAGGGTTGTGTGCCGGCCCAAATTGCAGAGCCCAATAGTAACTTTTTTTTTGGGAAATTGTCTAATGATTTATTGGGTTAAAAGAGAATAAATATTAAGTTTTTGAGCCGTCGGTGGTCGTGATGGAGAAGGCAGAACGAAGGGACATAGTGCAAAGGCTGCCATTGTTCTTGTTTGATTTCACGCAGACGGCATCGGCGACGATGACGGAGTTTAGAGGAGAAAAATGGTGTGAAGTTGCCAAATTACAGAGGGACTATGGCCGCCCTATGGGTGACTATGGCCGCACTATGGCCGCCCTATGAGTGACTATGGCCACCCTATGAGTGATTATGAAGGACTATGAGGTACTATAGTCGCACTATGAGGGACTATGGCTGCCCTATGGGCGCACTATGAAGGACTATGAACGCATTGATGAATTACGACTAATTTATACTCGAAAGACTATGAGTGACTATGAGAGACTATAAGGCACTATAGTCGCACTATAGCTGCTCTATATACCGAGGGATTCAATTGCAAAGTGTAATAGTATTTTATCCACTATTGAGTTGCCCGCTGCCCGTTGGGCCATTTTAGAACACAATTTGGCCTCTTGGGTCATTTTAGACAATTTCCCTTTTTGTTATATGGGCTTTCAATTCTTTTTTAAATAAAACGCCATCATCCTCCTCGTAATAGGAAATAAATTCCTATTCCTCATAACCCTTTGGAATCCTAGTTTTAAAGGAAGAGAGCAGGAATTTGTGTATAAATATAAAGGAATAGTGTTTAGGTTGCTGCAAACTTATCGATTAGGCACTCCCTTTGCTTTTAATCTTCTCCTTGCAAGCATTCTCAGCAAAACAATGTATTCAGATTGGGAAAATTTTCCTCACCACCTTCTGTTTTCAGTGATTGAACGATTAGCATCACAGTCAGACTATTTTCACCTTTTTAGTGAGAAAACAAAGCAATACAGGAAGAAGACCACTCTGCTTACAATATTTGGCAAGCTTTGAATTAAGAGGGAACAAACAAGACATTGTGCTGACCTCTAAATGCTAAGGTGTCCCTGTAGGCTCCAACATGTGCCCGCCACCAATCACCTTGTACAGCTTTATGCAGACAAGGCCGGCTTCCAGGGCAGTAGACGTAGTACTTTCAGTAATGAATCTCCTTGCAATAAATTAAGCCTTCAGCTTGTCGGCTGCAGGGATAACCATAGTTCCTTGCCCTCATATGTGCAAATCCAGCTATTGCATCCACAGGATAGTTTGTGTCGTCGTACTGCACATTCAAAGCATATTAAAAGTGCCCAATCAGTAATGGAAGGAAGAAGCCTCTTGTAAACTTCTACATACTGTTTGTGTAGAATGTTCATGAAAAAAAGGGGAGAGTAGTTCTCAAGGAAATAAATATACAGCTAGCTGTATTGCAGCTTAGAATGATCACGGCAAACTGCAATAGATGTGGAACCAAATGTGTAATCAATGATGTTAGCAAAAACTTCTTATTTTGGAGACCAGAATTAGTTATTTAAGATGCATCTGCCAGCAACGTCTACAAAGCGGCCAATTTCAGCAGATGCTAATAGGGTTGACTTCAAAGCTAGCTCCTTCCGAAATCAGATTTACTACATTTTTTGCACCCCAAATATGATCTTAATAAACTCAATTGTGCAAACAGTAAGAAGGAAAAATGAATAAGATGTCCAACAAGATATGCTAGTCTTAAGTATAGTTTCTACTTGAGAGGAAATAATTGTAATTCCCAGCGCGATATTCAGCAGTCTTAAATAGAGTTTTCAGTTAAAGAGAGAAAGATGCAATACAAACCTTCTCAAACTGAATAGGGTTCATCTTGAAGGTCGTTAGCAGCTGCTGTTTGCATTTTTCTAACTTTAGAACTTGTTCATTGATTACTGCAGTATCATCAATTGATGCAGGTACAACGATTTGTTTTACTGATATGGGTCAAGATATAGAAAGAAATGGATTGCCTTGTCAGGCCCAGATAAATGTGTTTGATGATAATGCACTGCTTTGCATCGGTAATGTTTGTATACCCAACACTTCGTGCACGCAAGCTATTTGATGAAATGCTTAAGAAGCTTTTGTGATGTAACAAAAGCTTTAGTGTTAACTAATATTTGTTATACTTGTGTGTGCAGGCAAGATGTATTGCAAGGAGTGCAAGATGAGCTATGACACAACGGAGGCGCGTCATAAGACTATTATCCATGGATACAAGTCGTGGCCATTGTGCAACGACCAGCCACTGTTTGAGAGTCGTTGCGGGTTGAAGAACCACGTGCAGAACAAACATCGTGCCTCTTACACCTTTTGCTCTACGGAGAAGTGTAAGAGCCCTATTGTGCTGACGGCGAGTCTGAAAGCTCACACAAAGCCGCACTAATATCTGAGTTTTAGTTGATATTTACAAAGTATTCTTCTGTCCTGTGTTTGACTATGATCATGAGATTATAATTGTCTTAAAGCTTACATCTATTACCTACCTTAAACTCCCATGTTTTAAACTCGTATGTTTTGATGTTGGCCACAGAGATGTATAACATCAAAATATGAGTTTAAAACATAGGATTTTAAAGCAGGTTATAGATGTAAGCTTTAAAAAAATTACGATCTCATAATCATACTCAAACACAAGACAGGAGAATACTTTGTTAATATCAACTAAAACTCAAATATTAGTTCGACTTTGTGTGAGCTTTCAAGTTTGCCGTCAGCACAATAGGGCTCTTAGACTTCTCCTTAGAGCAGAAAGTGTAGGAGGCACGATGTTTGGTCTGCATGTGGTTCTTCAACCCACAGCGAGTCTCAAACAGTGGTTGGTCATTGCACAGCGGGCACAGCTTGTATCCATGGATAAGAGTCTTATGACATGCCTCCGTTGTGTCATACCTCATCCTGCACTCCTTGCAATACATCTTGCCTTCTTTCCTGCACACACAAGTATAACAAAGATTAGTTAAAACTAAAGCTTCTGTTACATCACAAAAGCTTCTTAGGCATTTCATCAAATAACTTGTGTGCACGAAGTGTTGGACATACAAGCATTATCAACCGATGCAAAGCAGAGCATTGATAAAAACATCCAAATCCTCCCAGACAGTATAATCAACCACATTTTCAGTATCTGGGCCTGACAAGGCAATCCATTTCTTTCTATATCTTAACCCTTATCAGCAAAACAAATAATGAGAAACAAGCTTGTGTGTTGACTTCTAAATGAGAGGACGCAGCCATACCGTAGCAAAAACAGTAACAAAGAACAAGGGGGACAGTACATAGAAATCAGAAAATTTCTCTTTGGTCAGTCCAGTTGTTAAAGTCGAGATGAGCACAGCGTTGTTCAGTTCTTGTAATTTTATGACACAAGCAAGGGCCCCGTTCTTTCTTATATCCTCCTTGGAGAAAAGAAATTGCTAGACAAGTCCCTATATCATCGTGCAAGGTCACAGGCGTGACACCCGCAAGAACAATGTCCTTTGTTGCAAATAAAGGCAAATATCATTACACAATCAGACCCATCAAATACACCGTAACTGCTATTAGTAATTAGCTTGATAAAAACCAAAAATGGAACCAGCAATTTACACCAACAATCTACAGAGATAAGTTCAACTGGTAATTTTTTAAGATGTGACAGGACTAAAATCAATCTCCACAAGACAACTTTACACAGAAATATAGATAAAAACCATGGAATACAGAATGAAACGGTAAAGGCAATGGACATTAAGTACAGGAACCACCCTAAGCTCTATTAGTAATTAGCTTGATAAAAATAAAAAAGAATGAAGTGAAACAAGATTCTTTGCTGCACTACGTCATACATAATGGAACCAGCAATTTGCACCAACAATCTACAGAGATAAGTCCAGAGACTAAGCACGCATATACTCAGAGTGGAATGCTGTATCTTACCATTATATCATTGCAGACACTTTTCTTTTCAGACAGTTTACCAATCAAGAAGTCAATGACTTTATATAGTGAACTTCAACAGTACCTGAAAGACTTAAAACAGAACACTTCCCTAACTAAAAATGAAAAAGATAAAAAAATTTGGTGTTTACGGAAGAAATAAGAAGAACAGGGCCTCCATGCATTAGGGTCACTTTGTTTTTTAGTATTCCCCCAATTCCAACTAAGAACCCGTTATGAAAAAGATATATATCTGCAAGAGCTGCACTAGAAATCATATGAAATGTCATCCATCTCATGGAGTACCTGATCATCCATACGATTCGACCTCTGTTCTGCAAATTCCAAATTCCAAATTCCTCGATCTGTATTCAAAAAAATAAACAACTTTTTAACTCAGATCAAAATAAACAACAAAAAAAATGCCATCAAAAGCTAATTTCCAGTTGAGCAACTCAATTCCTCGATCTGTATTAAAAAAGAATACCACTTTTCAACTCAGAACAAAATAAACAAACAAGATGCCATCAATCAAAGCTGAACACGATGTGACATCGAATCTGAATCGAATCGTAATTTCAGCAAACGCAAGTCATCAGAACAGAGGTCAATTCCGACCTATGTGCTCAGACAAGTTCTAAAAGCTCACCACGCGTTCTCAATTGCATTCAATTGCATTCAAGGAGGCCAATTGACATCGCTTCTCAACTCAAGGTTCCAATTCAAGGCCAATACACATATAATAAATTCACAAGCTTTACCTTGAACGGAATATTGGATTATGGCCGGATCTTCCATTGGAGAGCTTTTTTACTGCGTTTGTTCGTGGTCTGCCTTTTCTCCCTGTCCATTTTTTATTCGGGACTGCTTGCTATCATTCATTCACCCTTTGGTTCTGTAATTTTTTGTAGGGTTTTGGAATCCGGACCAATCAAAAACTGCCACGTGTTCCCGATCACACTTTTGACTAGGGCTGGGCTCGGTCCGGGTCGGTCGGGAGTGACCCCAAACCCGAGTCCCGGACCGAATGAACGGGTATCAGAAAAATGAGGAGAAGAACCGCACCGGGATTTGCCGGTTCCCGAGATTCGGGACCCGGATATTCGGGATTTGGACGGGTTTGGACCGGTATTTACCGGAATTTTCAACATCGTTCCCCGATCCGAATTTTCAACACCCTGTCCAACAGCTCACTGCAGATCCAATTCAACAAATTCCAACAATTTCATAATCAAATCCAAAATTAATCAACACAAAAACCCAGGTTTGCCGTTTCATAATCTCGTGGAGATCGAACGAATCAGGCCGATCTCATCCGAGATCGTAGAGATGGAACGCGTCGTGAAGTTCCCTGGTGGATCCGCCGCCGTTGAGAGAGAGGAAGGAGGATGGCGGCGGAGATGGGTCGGCAAGAACCCGTGGAGATCGGCCTCTCTCCCAGCAACATCGTCGACGAGCCCATGGCCCACGTCGAACATCGCCGCCTAGTTCACCGTCCTCTTTTGGAGGTCATGCATGCATACAAATTGATGAGGTGATGGGAGGACTATATTTGGGTAGAGAGAAGAAATTGATGGAGGCGGGGAAGAGAGAAAAAGTTGATGGGAGTGCAGACGAAGTGATGGAGGCGGGGAAGAGAGAAGAAAAGTGAAAGGTAAAGTTATGGTTTTTTAAGGAAAAGTATATATATTATGTAATAAAATATTAAAATTACTTATAAAATTAAAAACTCGGTCCGGTCCGGGTACTCGCCGGTTTTCCATTTTAGGAACCGGTCCCGACCCGATTTTGATCGGTTCGGTTCCGATTTTGTTGACTTTTTAGTCAACCGGTATTTTTCGGTGCCGGTTACGGTACGGTACCGATACGGTCCGGGGTTTTCGGTCCAAATGCCCACCCCTACTTTTGACATTTACTTTCAATCTGTACTAGTCTCCCCAACAGGAGGAAGGGAACAAGAACCAAGGAACAAAATTTCGGTTTTGATGAAAATTTTGATTGTCAAAATTTATGAAATTTCGATTTCGGTGGAAATTTCAGTTAAAAAAAAAAGACGAAAAACATATTAGAAAATCTATAAATTAATATATATATATATATATATATATATATATATATATATATATATACTTTTTCTAGGCTCTAAAATCAACAAATAATGCAATTTAACATCTAAGTAATATAGCTTTGTCCATATGGATTAACTTTTATATACATAAAAGGGAGAAGAATTTGTGTTTTGTATTCCATTAAGCTATCAATCAACATAATATCTAAAAGTGAGCCTCATGAAACATACACTAACCATTACATTAATATTACAATATATCATAAGAGTTTTGAGGAATATAATACATCAGAATTACACACATCAGGAAAGATTTAAGAAGCATTATTGAAGGTAGAGCTCAACAGAAGCATTATTGAAAATAACAACTCATTCAATGTAAGAAAGTCAAAAGAGAGCAATGTAAAGTATAAAGGAAATTTTACCGAAATTTCATCAAAATATTACTGAAATTTCCATTGAAATTTCGGTAATATCGTTCATTTTCAAGAGTCTCAGCCCGAAATTTACCGAAACTATCGAAATTACCGAAATTTTGGTATTTTTCCGCTGATATTAATACGTACCCCGATTCAACTTTCGGGACTTAAAAAATACAGAAATTTAATTCCCTGACAAGAACAGACTAGACCAGGGTTAGCTTAGGCTTAGCATAGGCAATTTTGTTTTTCTTTTTATTTAGTTGGTGGGTTACAGCAAAGGGACAAAATTTCGATTTCGATGAAAATTTTGGTAGTCAAAATTTATAGAAATTTCGGAAAAAGTTTCGATTTTGGTGGAAATTTCGGTTTTTAAAAAAAAGACGAAAAATATTTTAAAAACCTATAAATTAATACATTGGCGGAGGTAGGCCTTCTGAATAGTAGGGGCCAAAAAAAAAAATTTATGTGTTGTCAAGATAATGTAAGTTAGTTCACCAAAAAGTTGTTTTATATGGTTTAATAATGGACCATGTAGTTGAATAATCAAACCTAAAACACAGTTGTTTTGTCTCTATAGGTCTTCTTCCTCGCTCAAAATCTTTGAACCAATCTGCAAATTCCCAGCCACCGCCGTCTGTGTAAGGGACATCGCCATGGGGACCATGTATTAGTCTTTGAGGGGGCCATGTATTGGTAAATTGCGGGTATTCCATCTATTTCAACTAGTTCTACTTATTAGCATGAGAGCATGGAAGAGTTTCAAAAGATTTGCAAGGGCCATGGTATACCTTGGTCTCTTCATAGCTCCGCCACCGAATTAATATCTCTCCTTTTTATAAGTTCTTAAATCAACAAATAATGCAATTTAACATTTAACTATATAGGATTGTCCATATGGATTAACTTTCATTTACATAAGGGAGAAGAATTCATGTTTTATATTCCACTAAGCTATCAATCAACACAATAACTTAAGGTAGGCTTATGAAACATACATTAACCATTACATTAATATTACAATATAATATAAGAGTTTTAAGGAATATAATACGTCAGAATTACGTACACATATTATTTTCCAATACATAAAACTAGGGAACTAAATTTCGGTATTTTTGGAGTCCCTAAAGTTGAATCGGGGTACGTATCAATGTCAGCGGAAAAATACTGAAATTTCGGTAAATTTCGGAATGAGACTCTTGAAAATGAATGATATTACCGAAATTTCGGTAATATTTCGGTGAATTTTGGTAAAATTTCCTTTATACTTTACATAGCTCTCTTTTGACTTTCTTACATTGAATGAGTTGTTACTTTCAATAATGCTTCTTTTGAGCTCTTACCTTCAATAATGCTTCCTGATATGTGTAATTCTGATATATTAAATTCCTCAAAACTCTTATGATATATTGTAATGTTAATGTAATGGTTAGTGTATGTTTCATAAGGCTCATTTTAAGATATTATGCTGATTGATATTTTAATGGAATACAAAACACAAATTCTTCTCCCTTATGTGTATAAAAGTTAATCTATATGGACAATGCTATATTGCTTAGATGTTAAATTGCATTATTTGTTAATTTAAGAGCCTAAAGAAAGTAGAGATATTAATTTATAGGTTTTCTAATATGTTTTTCGTCTTTTTTTTTTAACTGAAACTTCCACCGAAATCAAAACTTTTTCCGAAATTTTCATAAATTTTGATGACCGAAATTTCCATTGAAACCAAAATTTTGGTTCTTGCATAAAACTACTACGATGAGGCTTCTGTTTACTTCTTTAAACATTATCAATGAACTGACAATATTGCTCCTATGACATTTGTCGGCTCGCGAAATGAATGTAACATTCAATTTGC
This sequence comes from Spiraea crenata, assembly GCA_033992175.1. Lineage (NCBI taxonomy): Eukaryota > Viridiplantae > Streptophyta > Magnoliopsida > Rosales > Rosaceae > Spiraea > Spiraea crenata. The sequence continues at coordinate 4,957,886 of JAVBHV010000041.1, read as the reverse complement.
CTATAGACTAGCAAGAAAACACCAAAAACAAGTTGTTGAATGCACAAAAAGAAAAAATTCAAGGAGTATTATTGAAGGTAAGCAAGAAAACACCAAAAGAAAGTTATTGACCGAAATTATCATTTTTTTTTGTTTTTTTGGGTTTGTTTGGGTTTTTTTGGTTTTGGTTTTTTATTTTTTTTTTTTGTTTTTTTTTTTTTTTTTTTTTTTTTTTTTTTTTTTTTTTTGTTTTTGTTTTTTTGTTTTGTTTTGTGGTTTTTTTTTTTTTTTTTTTTTTTTTTTCCTTTCCTTTTTTTTTTTTTTTCTGGCATTCGAGGGTCTACAAACATGTTTTTTTTTTTTTTTTTTTTTTTTTGGTTGTTTTTGTCTGAGTATTGGGGGGGGGGGGGGGGGCGCTCCCGGGGGGGGGGGGGGGGCGGGGGGTGCCGCGCCCGCCCCCCCCCGACACTGCTCACGCCACACCGGCGAAAACGAGAAGGGGCGAGCGGCGGGCTTGACGGAAGAAGGCGGGCGGGCCGGCGAGCGTCGCTCGCGCCCGCGACCGCGGTCGGTGAGGGGTGTGGGCCCCGCGCTGACGCGGAATCGCACCAGTTTTTTTTTTTATTCGGGCGCGTGCATTGCACGTGCGCGTGGGGGAGCGTGGCTGGGGGGCTGAGGGGTTGTTCGGTAGTGGCGTCCGAACGGGGGAATTTCTCTGAGGTTTGTGTTCGGCAGCCACTGCCGAACACCAAAAAAAGCCTAACGGCTATTTTTTTTTTAGTTTGCTGACTGCCACGTGGCAGCATCTGGTGCGTCCGCCAATATAGCCGTTGGCAATCAACGGTCCAGATGCTGCCACGTGTACTGACCGTTTGAAATTATTTTTTTTTTTTTTTTTTAAATTTTTTTCCCTATAAATACAATCCTTCATATAATTTCTCATACACCAAATTAAATTTCCACTCCATCATTACACACCATTTTGCTACTTTCTTTGTCAATTTGCATACAAAATTTCCTCATCTTTTTCCAATCAAAATGTCTCGTTCCTCCAGAGCTAATGCAGCAATCCCGGGCAGTGTATGGATTGAAGTAGAAGTTATCCAGTTGTGCAAATCTTGGAAATTTGTATGTCATTGCCTGATCACCGGTACTGAAATGCGTGCACCCCAAATGTGGAAAAAAATTACCCAACACTATATTGCTCATATGCCCGGTACGGTTCGAAATGAAGGAGCTCTACAAAGTCACTGGAGGAATTTGAACAAAGAATTCAAAACATGGACGGATGCATTGAACAAAGGAGCGCAAAATACCGGGAGCGGCTATGCTTTGGATGACGAGGTAAACATTTCAGAAATTTTGTTTTTTTTAACATTATATTTTGGTATATAATTTTAATAATTTTGATGATAATTTTAATAGATAAGACATGCGCAACTGTGGTATCAATCTGAAATGAAAGGGGCTACTTTCGGACAATGGGGCGGTTGGGACATTGTCAAGGATTGTCAGCGGTATGTACAAGTCCGCATACCGGACCCAACCCCTTCTTCATATGCTTTCACAGGTGAAGGTTCATCAATGGGAGCGTCATCGGGAGGAACCCCAATGGGAGCGTCATCGGGAGGAACCCCAATGGAAGTGAATTTATCCGATGATGTTGACACTATTGCAACACCTAGTTCAGAGACTCGTCCTACAGGAAGAAAGGCTGCAAAAAAAGCAAGGAATCAACAACCCAGTATGACCAAAGCATTGTGCGAAGAATTTGCGAGGAATTCCGCACTTCGTGTTGAAGAAGCAAGAAGAAGGGAAGAGGTCCAACAAGCAGAACGAGCAAGAGAAAATGAGTTACTGCAACAGGAAACTGAATATAAAGTTATGTCAATGGATTGCAGTTATATGACTCCAAATTCAAAACAATATTGGGCGGAGGAAAGACAAGAAATTACTCGTAGACGGAGGCTTTTTAAGGAAGCCCAAGAGGCTGAGGCTTCCGCTTGGTTTCTTCCTGAAGAGTGATTTAATTTGATGATGTTTTTATTTTATTTTATTAGCATGTAATATTCATGTTTTATTTTATTAGTATGTAATGTTAAATTTCAAATTTAAATAAAATTTGTTTTATTCATGTATGAATAAAATAGTTGTACGAATAAAATTTGTATGAATAAATTTTATGTGTAGATTACTTGAATATAATATTGGTGATAATTTTTATACATGTTTTTGAAAAAAAAAATTAATTAAAAAGTTATCGTCTGCGCCTACGCCTACATGGGTGTGCGCTGTTTTTTTGACGGAAGGCTTGCCCGATCACTATTCATCGCCTGCTCGCCTGAGGAGGGCAACCCACTTCGCGCCTGCGGGTGGTTGTTGGTGGGGTGCGATGTTGTGGGGTGGGGGGGTGGGGGTTGGGTTGTGGGGGGCGGGGGGGTGTTATCATGTGTGTCTGTGTTTGTGTCGCGCCCCCCGCGTCCCCCCCCTTCTCTCGTGGCGGTCCTTCTTCCTTTTTGTTTGTGTCTTTTATATAGTACTATGCCACGTCTTGTACTGTTCTAATTATATTTTTTTTTTTTTTTTTTTTTTAATATCCAAATATCAATTCAAGATACTAGTACTGCTAATCAATCAACAATTTCAAATCCGACGGGTTCCATTCCATCTCAGCACCCCAATAAGAGACATACAATACAAGTCCTAGCACTAACCAATGCATCCAAATCGGATCATATGCGGTGTATAGTAATTCAAAGTACATCCATTTACTATTTCACTGTATTATTGTATGAAGAACATCCTAGAATTTTGCAACCAACCATCGTACAAGTTCAATGTGAATTCCAACTAATTATTTTAACTGATTAGGTTTCACTTCTAAAGCCATTGAATGTGCCACATTTGAAAAGGATGATGAAGTTGGTGTCGATAATGAAGTTAATGTTGATGATGAAGTGGATGTCGATGTTGAGTCGATTTGTATATTTTTGGATTTGGTAGATTTCTTGAATTTTTGCATTTTTTTGGCTTTGAATTTATATTTCATTTATAATCTAGAATACATGAAATGCTAAAAATTGAAGGGGAGCTATTATTTCCACCATCTTATCTTATTTTCTTACCCACTAATTTTAATAAAATTTTATTAAAAATAAGTTTATCATGTTATTCTAAAATTACCCTTACTTTCTTCCTTCTTTTAAATTCTAATTCTAAATGAACAAAAAATTTGTCCAAAACAGCTCCTCCACATCCTCCAGGATGCCCTCACCCCCCAGGCCGACATCGTCGCTGCCATTTGACAAATATTGTCCTCAACAACCATTGGAATTCAATAGAAAAGCCCATGAACTGTTTGATTACATGCTTGAAAGAATGATAACGGAGAAAGAACAAATGGTACAGCAAATGAGGCATCGGGTTTTGAAAGCTTGATTGGATGCTTTTGAATTGGCGGCGGGGTTGGGATGCGGTCAGAGGGGGTGCATTTATGTGGTTGGGGTGGGTTGGTAACTCAATTGAAGCAGAAATAAGATTTGAGGTTGGGGTGGGGGTGGGTTTACTCATTTGGGGTGTTCAATTCTATATTTTGGGATTCCATATGGATACCTCTTCTGCTTTGGCAGCGCATATGGGGAGGAGCAAAGGGCAGAGAGGCAGGAGGTGGGGTGGTTGACGACATCTTGGTCAAGGTGGGGATGGTATTTTGGTTTATTTAGAGCATCTCCAAGAGACTCTTTAAATTTTATTCTACAAATCAAGGTTTATGGACCTATGTAGCAATTTGTTAATCTCAATTTGTCAAGTGAAAGATTTGTTCTCCAACAAACTCCACAAATTAATATTTTATTCATTTATTAAAGTTTTAACCTATATCAACATTTAATTTTTTTAACACAATTTTCTTGAAAGCAGCAAAAAAAGCCGACATTGAGCTATTAAAATAATAAAAAAACATTTGTGGATTACTCCACAATGTTTTAAATTTGAAAAGTAGTCTACAAAATTTTGAAGTTGATAAGTGGGTTTATGGAGGCTGTTGGACATCACTTTTGAGCTTTTTTACCTATGTGACTTTACAAAGTGGGGTCCAATTCATTTTTGTGGACTTTCTTGGAGATGCTCTTAGAATTAAGCTTCAAAAGAAGGAAGAAGAAGAGGGTAAATATGGAATAGCATAATAAATTAATTTTTAATACAATTTAATTAAGTGTAGTGAGTGAGAAAATAAAAGAAGGAGTGGAAATAACAGCCCCAAATTGGGCCATGATAAAAAAATTGGCGGCAGCGGCTGCGACTTGGTGGATGATTTGTGACCGAAATATCCCAAACTTATTCAAATAAAATATTTGGTTAAAATTATTCAATGTACAAAACACAAACCCCTGATACCCAGTGGGTTGGGTAGAGCAAAACCCATGAAGTCTGAAATGGGGCTTGGGTTACCCAAACCCATAAGGAGTAGTACTTTCTAGGGGAATTATCCAAAATGACCAAAGTGGCCAATTTTTGTTCCAAAATGGTAGGGCAGCCAAATTCTTACCAAAATGTCAAAATTGTTCTCTAATTGCACAAGAAGTCCCTCACACTTCCTCCATTTGTTTCTCGGTTTTGAACCAGCAACACGATCCTCCGCCTTCCTCATCAAAATCGCTGACTGTTTATCGCCAGAGATGTTCGTGGGCTCGATTGACGAGCTGAGCGCCGACGAGCACACTGCCAACGAGCACCAGCAACGCCGCCTTGGCCTTGAATCCTTTCGCCGCGTCATCGGTCGCCGTCAATAACCCCCGGGGACGACGACCCATCAGATCCGAGTCGACTCACCTGGAAATCGTCTCTTTGTTCTTCTTCAGGCCACCACTGTGCTCGTCATCGCCCACCAGCTTTTCGGTTTTGCCTCCTCCACACTATCCCAATCAATTAGAAATGCGTTTATGGTGTTAGGGCTTGAAAAGCTTGATTCTTGGAACTTTGTTGTGAGAGGTGATACGATTCGGGGACATCTTGAAATGGGTTTGTTCTTTATGTTCATTTTCAAGTTGCTGGCAGGATTGTGTTGCGGTTCATTGGGGTTTGTTCTTTATGTGCATTTTAAAGGTGCTGGCCGGATTGTTTGCCGGATTGAAAGTTGGGTAATTGTGCTGAAGTTTGGAATTCAAGTTGATTGTGAATTTGGGGTTGGTGTTGTTTTGATGAGGAGGGAAGAATGTCGTGAAGTTGCCGGAAAGAATGGCTTGAAGTTACCGAGTTAGAGAGGGGACAATATGAATATTATAAGAGACTATAGACATACTATAAGAGACTATGGGGGACTATGAGGAACTATGGTCGCACTATGGGCGCACTATAAGGGACTATGAACGTGTTGATGAATTACAACTAATCTGTACTCGAAAGACTATGAGGGACTATGAGGAACTATGGTCGCACTATGGTCGCACTATGATGGACTATGAACACGCTGATGAATTACAACTAATCTGTACTCGAAAGACTACGAGGGACTATGAGGAACTATGGCCGCACCATGGGTGTGCACTATGAGGAACTATGAGGCACTATGAGACACTATGATGAATTACAACTAATTTGTACTCGAAAGACTATGAGTGACTATGAGGGACTATGACGCAACTATGGTCGCACTATGGCCGCACTATATACCGAGGAATTCAATTGCAAATTGTAATAGTATTTTACCTACTGTTGAGTTGCCCGCTGCCCATTGGGCCATTTTAGAACAGAATTTGGCTTCTTGGGCCATTTTAGATAGTTTCCCTACTTTCTATTCCTTTTTCTGTTATATGGGCTTCCAATTCCTTTCCAAATTAAACACCACCATCCTCCTTGTACGCAATTCTTAGTGGGTATCATGGGTTATTCCTTATAACCCTTGGAGTCCTAGTTTAAAAAGGATATAGCAAGAATTTGTGTATAAATACAAACGATTAGTGTTTAGGTTGCTGCAAACTTGTCGATTGGACACTCCCTTTGGATTTATTCTTCTCCTTGCAATCATTCTCAGCAAAACAATGAATCATTCTCAGCAAAACAATGAATTCGGATTGGGAAAATTTTCCTCACCACCTTCTGTTTTCAGTGATTGAAAGATTAGCATCACAATCAGACTATTTGATGCTCAGCCTTGTTTGCAAGCCATGGCATTGTGTAGCAAAGGATAAACAAAGTCAATTTGTTGCTCAAAGATTACCCACCTCTCCAATGCTACTGATTCCTAATGAGCACAAAGATACATGGAAAGTCTATAACCCAATGCGCAACAAGGTTCTTGATTTCCAAGTAAAACTAATCAACAAGAATTTTTGTGGGTCATCAAAAGGATGGTTGATAGCTTTGGAGGAAGAGTGTGCGGTAACCCTAATAAATCCATTCTTGAGAATTGAAGGGAAAGCGGAGAATGAAAGTTCTGTCATTCGTCTTCCTCAGCTAAGAAAGCCTTCGCACATGCGCGAGGCCTATTTTGAGGATCGGTTGGAAAACTATGATAAGTTTGCCTACAAGGCTACAATATCAGCTGACCCAATATCGAATGCTAATAACTGCATTGTTATGGTCACGTACTGTGATTTCCAATAATTTTGGCTTTTTTTAGACTTGGTAAAGACACAAAGGGCATGTTTACTTCACCGGAATGGGAATGGAGGAATCGGAATGGAATTGAAACGATTCCCATTCCGGTGTTTACTTATACAAGGAATGAAAATGGTTGTGGGCCCCACCAGAAAAAACCATTCCCATTCCCCACTTTAAGCCAAATTTCAATCCGGAGGGGGGAGATGGTATTGCTCAAAAAGGAATGGGAATGGGTTTGTCATTTACAAACTTACCCTCCCATTTTTTATGAAATAACCAAAACTCACGCGCATTCTTAACTATCTTCTTCTTCCTAATCTCAACAATTTCTGCACGACATCACAAACCACCATTGCTCCGCCACCACAGATCTGTTGCGGCGGAGAAGCCCAAAGCCGGCAAGAAGCTCAGGTGGCCACCGACGCCACCGCTGCAGAAGAGAAGAAGAACCGATCGAAGGATCGAGCGACGATCGGCAAGGAAACAACTCCCTGTCCGATTTCATGTGGAGAAAACACCCAGAATGCGTTACCAAATGGAGACGATGTCTCCTAGAGAAACGTTCACACTAGTGTTTTATACATCATATCAAAAATTCAGAGCAATCCAACCGTTGTAGCTCCGGATAATCTCATCCAAGTTGAAGCAGTTCGGAGATATCCGAAGTTCTGCTGGTTTTAACTTGGGGGATTTCATGTCGGTTTATAGTGGTTGGATGATGATGCTATCTTCAGAAAAGTTGGTTATATATCTGCCTTCTACAACATATCCAAAATCCAGAGCAATCTAACCGTTGTAGCTCTGGATAATCTTGTCCAACCTAAAGTAGTTCGGAGGTATTCGAAGTTCTACTGGGTTCAATTTGGGGGATTGTATGTCAGTTTATAGTGGTTGGATGATGATGTTATCTTCAGTAAAGTTGGAGATGTATCTGTCTTCTACAACATATCCAAAATCCAGAGCAATCTAACCGTTGTAGCTCCGGATAATCTCATCCAAGATAAAGCAGTTCGGAGGCATCCGAAGTTCTACTGTTTTTTTGCAAGAGAATAAGTGCCCCGTTAAAATGGGGAATTACCCGGGTAAAATGGGGAATTGCCCCGGTAAAATGGGGAATTACCCCGGTAATGTAGAACAAATCTTAATAGTGTTTTATTATATATCAAAATTGAATTTATCTTAATAATATTTCATCTTTACAAAAGGGTATTTTGGTAATCAAATTACACTAATTTTGATTCCAGAGAATGATTCCGGACAGTTAGTAAACGCTGGAATGGAATGACTGATTCCGATTCCGACCCATTCCGATTCCTGTCCATTCCGATTCCTGCTCATTCCGATTCCGAGATAGTAAACGTGCCCAAAGTGGAACTATGTTGATGAAAATCGGTGCTATATTGAAGAGGTTTCTCACTTTAAAGGTCAGTTTTATGCCCTTCAGAAACGCGGCCCACTTTTCTCTTTTCATATCAGTAGTTCAACCATCTCATGTCTAGAAGAATTGGTTCGTGACGAAGAAGACATCATCCCCTCGGGTCATATCAAGCAATACCTAGTGTCTATAAATGAGAAAGAATTGTCGATGGTTCGAAGGCTTTTTTTTTTATGAACATGGTGAGCGACGCGTGACAAAGAATTTCAAGATTTTCAAACTAGATTTTGATAAGCATGAATGGTTGGAGGAAAACACCTTAGGTGATGGGGTTTTGTGTTAGAATTCCATCCTTTACGAAGGGTTAGGAATTATACCTATAGCGGAAGCAATCGAAGCCTGCTTGTTGTTACGAGCCGTACAATGTCGCTGCCCGAGATGTGCCGACCTCCGTGCACGTCCAATAGTCTCGAAAGATCAATGGGATGGCTACACAAGGAGTTGCCCCAATGATTTTCGCCTCCTAGATTCCAAGAGCTCCGGTGATAGCTCTAGAGTGAGTAGACTAAAGAGGAACTATATTGAGGGAAGAGAAGTGCACGTGTGCACTATCTTTGCACTAGAAAACAGACTGTGTTTTGGCTTTTTGTTCCACACATCACACGCCACAACCCTTCCCAAGCTATCCATTTATATAGCTTTTTGGTTGGGCTGCTTTAGAGAGTCATTGATCAACTCGTACTCTAGAGTTTGATCATATCCACACTCTCCTATAACCAAATTCTGTTTTCATTTGTAGGATAATATCCTTAACATTATCATCAAGATAATTCATTGGATATTATGATGTTTAAACACCCCTTGTGGGTGTCTTATCCTAACTACAATTAGTTAGGATAAATCTAACATCTCCCACTCACCCACAATGGGTGCTAGTCCCTTATAAACATCCTCAATATCGTGTCATCTCAACTCTTCATACAGGAATTAGGACGCGTGACCTTTTGAGAAGAACGTACAGCTTCAGGAGCGCAATTACTAAGTCAATCACCTTGCTAGCAAAGGCGCATCACTCGAAGGCATCTCGTATGTACCCCAGATTGTTTTTGACATACCGAACTGGGCATTCTTAATCCCTCATAAAAGCAATGCCTCATTCCAAATATGTAATGTACTCATGTGCCACACTAGTAACACATACTATGTGGCCGTCGGCCGACTAATGAGTCACACAACATGGTATTGTCACAAAACTATCTTCCCTAAGCACTCATGTCAATCCAATTAGACTTGACTGCTTTCCTAGACATGCCTCTTAGGACAGTACTTATCTCTTGCTGCATTAGATAAGCATGCTAAAGTAGCAACATCAAGCATCCTCTTTTCGACATAGTCTTTAGTACACAAAAAGGGTACAGAGTTGGATCGTAAAAGATCCAGTGGCTCACACAGTAATGAAGTTGGGATTTTCTTCATCACTCCCACTATCGGTCAAGTATAGCACATACAGTATGAGATGTATGCTATGACGTATTTCTCACTAGAATGAGCATGTCACATGTCTAAATAATAGACATACGTCATATGAATCTAAGTCTAGTCGCTACTCAAGCGCCTAACCTGAGTTTTCAGCCCAGCCACCCTCTCGGCGCATGTCTGAAAATCTCATATTCAGCTTAAAAACAGGCTGCATAGAGTCATGGAAATACTCTATGAACTGTCGACCTTATTATATATAAAGGTCTCATCTTAGCTCTTTCTAAGGCGACATATATAATGTACCAAGCGTACATTCTGCTTGATTCTCACATTATATACTTACCCAAAATCGCTCACATAGCGCTTAAGGAGTAAACGTCTCATCTTGCTCGCTATCTAAGCGCCAAGGTGAATCACCTGTGTGAGTAGGTCGATTCAAGCCTGGTGACATATCACAAAGATGTATGTCTCCGGAATCATTTCTCAACTATATATAAGAAATGAATCATTTAATTATAACGTCAACTTTCAAGAAGGAACGATATCTGGACATAACCAAAAAATGTCTCAAGACTACCTTCGCTTGTGCAACTCTGATGAAAGTAATTATTTGTTTGGGTTTCCCTTATCAATATCAGGGATCTTCTACACAGAACTAAAACAGTTTCCATATCTGCTCAGAACAAAACAATAGCACACCTGCTCATAGGTTGTGATATATAGTCTGTGCAACTCTTCCATGTAAGAATAGGATTCCTTACATTCCAAACATTCACTTGAACATTTAACTATACCACACGTATAGTCAGCCCCACTGTGGGCTTGCTTGTCTTCGATTTCTTCATGAGTATAGCTACGCAAGTTAATCTCTCGTTCTACAGAGATATCACCACTTTAATAAAGACTCAAGTGGATCTTGCACCAACTCTCACATCATTATACCTTTCCAAAGGATTGTTTCTTGTACACCACTTGGTGACACATAGAACAACAATGATTCTATACTCATATCGAATGACATTATCTCATGCTATCACGTAAGCATTGTTCAAAGTTTACTTTCATATATGACTAGATGGACTTGACCGGACCATGAATTCATGAACGCTAGCTTCTCAAACAGCGCATCCATTTATTCTTTAGTCCTTAGGCATAAGAAATCTCTTTAAGATATACAACTATTATCTCATTTTACTTGGAAGCCAAGAGCCTGTAAGGTAATTCTTAATTCCTTATGGAGTCATTGAGTGACAAGGAACAAAAAATAATAACGTTCATAAAGCATGTAAGTCACTTTAAGGACGTACACCTCAAGGCTTCTAGAACAGATACACTAGTCCCTTGATTCTTAGCGTACCACATCGCCACACTCATGTTAAACAACGAATAACCATTTTGCAATGGTGACTCCAGTACATTTGTTGCCTCCCACAATTAGAAAAGAACATAAAAGGTTCTAATCCAAAACGTGGCACAACAAAAGGAACATAATTTTATGTCAATGATCCTCACTAGAAAATCAAGAGATCAACCAAGCTTACTAATAAGAGATTATCTCACCTCTTATAGGGAGATTGTATTTCTACTCTCTTTGTAGTAAAACAGGCAAACGTCGTCTGCGTCCTTGTAAGTACGATGTCCTTGCTCACCACTGAAGGAGAATCGCATCACTAACTTACAAGACCTCGCCTTTTAATCTCAACGTGACATACCTTACATATGTTAGTCTGTCACCCTACTCTCCATAGAGTAAGAAACATGAAGCATCTTCTTTAGATGTATCATTGACTAACACTTTTAGTCTATTTCATTATTAATAAGCCATCATTCACAAGCCTTATCTCTAAAAAGACTTATCTAGTGATTCACTCAAAATCACTTGTGAATATTGCGAGCGTCTATCTCACTTTCACAAGACATCTATCAGTCATATAAGACTGAACATATAATCTTGATTACTTGATAAAACTTGTGGTAATAGTAGCTCTCCCACTTGGCTAATGATTTTTAGCAATTACTTGGATAGGTATTCATAGGTTCCCCATCCTTGCTTAAATCTAGCCAAGTTACATACTATTATGTTGAAGACCGACATTAGTCTAGTGGTACACTTCCGTTAGTTGTACTCCCACTAGACCAAAGAATCTTTGGCGATTACATGGATAGGTACTCATAAATTCCCCAATCCTCGTTTAAATTCCACTAAGATGGAAACTACTACGTTGAAGGCCAATACAAGTCTAGTGGTGCACTCCCACTAGAATAAGGATCTTTAGCAATTTCGTGAATAGGTACTCATAAATTCCCCATCCTTGCTTAAAGATCAACAGGTCTCTTCAAGTTTCTCCCATGTGTGGAAGACAAGTTTTAAACAAGTATAACAAAGCTTGGATCAACCAGCTTATTCAGAAATTGTTGCAGTATTGAATTCAATCATTTCATAAATCACTCCTAGTGATTACCTACTTACATTCGTAAGCAGCATCATGAATCACCTATGCGTATAGAAACTTAATTAATAAGTCTCTCGCCATTAGGAAAAAATTCATGACATGTTATAAATGATTGGAAGCGTATTTGATTAAACACAAAGTTAGGCTGCAAAACGAATTGAAACTCTTTCAAAGAAGTTTAATCGCGCCTTGTGATGTTTAATCATTATGCACTTATATTTCCAAAATAGCTTCTAAGCTATTTGACAATTACTCGCTTTCATTGTTCATTTAGAGCAATTGTTTAAACCAACGCTCACAAGTAATGAACAATTAGAAGGACACCAAGAGTCCCCCTTTAAAAAAAATATCTTCTTTTATATGTTCATCTAGAGCTATTGATGAAACCAATGCTCACAAGTAATGAACAAACAAAGAAGACAACCACATGCGAGTAAATATCATCTAATGGAAATAAACAGGGCAATCCAATATGCTTTCAACTTCTAGAGATACTGCATTTTTAATGAGCTCAAGCAATTAATAGACTTTTAAATTCCTTAATCTAAAAGGCAATTCAAGTCTAGCTTATCAATAACAAAAACACATAGTCATATTAGTATAAGTGATCATGATATCCAACTACCAAAATCAATTCGGTCATGATCATAAAGATCAAGTTGATACCATGAGGCCCAGGTGTCTAATCAACTTATACTTCTAGCATTCCAAAAGTACGGATCTAAGCTTTAAGCAAATAAAACTCATCCATAGATAAACAAATATCTTAAAGAACAAACATTCTTAATGCCAACTGACAAATAGTTGAGAAACGAAACAGAAATTGTCTAGGAAACAACCACTAATTATGAAGGAAACAGCTATCCAATTCCAATAACTATTCCCCATTTGGTACTACTCAGAATCAGATAGCACAACTATCTCTATCTCTTTCGAGTTCCCCATGTTCACTTCCTGAACGTCATCATCGACGGGGTCCTCTTCCGGGTCTTCCTCCGGATCTTCTTTCGGATCCTCTTCGCCCGGATCATTATCTTGCTCATTTCTGGGCAAGCTCTCCATAAACGCAGCCTCTTCGCTTGCGTCACTATCGCTGCTTATTTCCTCATCACTTTCGCTGAATATGCTACAAACACAACCCAAAAAAAAAGGTCGTATGAGCCGACATCAGATAAGTGAATAAAATAAGCTTAGAGAGAATGATCATGAGATAAAAATAAGGTACATACTCAGCAACACAAGTGCGAACATGATTCCCCTTTCCTCCACAAATATAGCAAATCTCCAAAGACATGTCTTTTGGAGCTTTGCTCTTGCCATTTCTGTTACGGCGACGGTTCCTCCTCCGATTTCTGGATCGCCTCTTCCTTTTATGGCTTGGCCTAGCAACCTCAAGCTGCCCATCATTGGCGCTTACAAGATTTGCTTGGTTCCACTCTGTTGGAACCGAAAGCTTCCCATGAAAACCCTTTACTGCATCCCAGATTATTTTTGCGGTTGGGCATCTCTCACTATAATATTGGGCGAAGTCTAATCGCATATTAGTCAACAAGAGATCCCTCGCAAAATTATCCAGTGGTAGTGGGTGGGTTGCAACCAAGCAACTCAAAAGGTTATTGCTATCCATCATAGCCAACATTTCTCTTTGCCAGATTTCATAATTCGTGCCATCAAAAAACGTCATGTTCACTATATGCACAGTAATTGACATCAATAATTAGTAATACATCTTTATATTTGTTTCAGAAATTCAATCAATGAACATAATTCCTTCTTATAATTTGAAATCGAAAATCTGCTATGCTCGTAATCATCTCCCAAATATATAAGTTAAAACTATGCTTATCAATTAATCTCGAAACAAATGTTCATTAAAGAGTTATCTATAACACACTTTAATGCAATCCATATTAAGCATTACCACTCAAATGCTATAATCAAACAGTCAATTATGATAAACAATCAAGAGACATTCATCAACCATATTTCATGAACAATGTACATAAAAACTTGTTCTCCTATATGGCATGTTCTATCAACCCAATTTCATTTTTAATGCTTAGTTTTTGTACATGCTTCCCAATATGATCTATTTTAACACAATAAAGACAATCAACAAGACTTTATCACATTTTAAATAAATCATTCAAAATAGAGATAAATACCAACAAAATCCAGAAAATAGGGTAACTAAAACTTCATTTGCTTTCTTGAATTTCTGAAACTTAAATCTCATTCTTGGCTATTTCACAAACAAAAAACAATATATATTTTTAAGCCAAAAATATGATTTATCAACAAAATAGGAGACTTAAGTTCAAAATTCAAGCTCACAGTGAAGTTGATGATGATAGGCCGGACCCAAACTCTCTAGAGTTGTTGAAATCGGACACCAGGTGGTCCGAAGCGCCACTGCAGCTGCGAATACCACCATGGCTTTCATCCTCTCGTCGTCCTGAGTTCAACGATGGGTCCGGGGTCTCCAAACGAGTTCCCACGCGCCATCACGCGCCCCAACAGTAGTGATAGCTCAATATCACTATTCATCATCTTCTTGAGCCCTATTTTTCCAGATTTTGTAGGTGCACGAACCCTATTTCATGACCTCATATCTCTCTCATCCCGATGTCCAAATAACACGTATGAGGTGTCATTGGAAAGCCCTCGCAACAAGGATCAAAACCCAAGCAAGAATTAGCACAAAAACAATCTTTATACACATCAAACAGTGCCCGAAAAATCACTAAAAACTCTGTTTTTGCATATTTTTCAGAAAAATTGTGTTGATTATATCTCTTAATCCATACGTCCAAAATCAACGAAACTTTGTAGGATTGTTCCTTAATATAGCAGAAACATATTCCAGCTGGTTTTACTCAAATAAAAACACGTTTCAATTTTGTCGAATTTGGAGTTTCACTTTCAATGGAGTTTTTCTTTTTCACAACATATTTGTGATTGACAAAACTCAAACATGGCAGCGCTATAGGCGAACAAACAAACCTATAGCTCTGATACCAATGTTAGAATTCCATCCTTTACGAAGGGTTAGGAATTATACCTATAGCGGAAGCAATCGAAGCCTGCTTGTTGTTACGAGCCGTACAATGTCGCTGCCACGAGATGTGCCGACCTCCGTGCACGTCCAATAGTCTCGAAAGATCAGTGGGATGGCTACACAAGGAGTTGCCCCAATGATTTTCGCCTCCTAGATTCCAAGAGCTCCGGTGATAGCTCTAGAGTGAGGAGACTAAAGAGGAACTATATTGAGGGAAGAGAAGTGAGTGTGCACTATCTTTGCACTTAGAAAACAGACTGTGTTTTGGCTTTTTGTTCCACACATCACACGCCACAACCCTTCCCAAGCTATCCATTTATATAGCTTTTTGGTTGGGCTGCTTTAGAGAGTATTGATCAACTCGTACTCTAGAGTTTGATCATATCCACACTCTCCTATAACCAAATTCTGTTTTCATTTGTAGGATAATATCCTTAACATTATCATCAAGATAATTCATTGGATATTATGATGTTTAAACACCCCTTGTGGGTGTCTTATCCTAACTACAATTAGTTAGGATAAATCTAACATTTTGTTTGTGGATGATAACTCTATGGCATATGTCTCGGCTTCAAGTTTTCCCGGATGTCAACCGAACTGCATACACTTCACCCATGATAATGAATATCAAACTATGGACTACGGACCACATGGATCACCTCATGATTTTGGTGTCTACGACCTGAAAACCCAGAGGTTTTCACAACCTCACAGCACATTCTTTGAGACCCTGAAAAAGAAACAACCCTTCGATCTTTCAATATATGATATGCCAACCTTGCATCACCCAATATGGGCTATGTCAACCTTGAAGCTGGATGCATTATCATTATGATGTATTTGTTTTGCCTATCTTGGAGCTAGATGCATTATTATGATGTATTCGTATGATTCTTTTAGAGAGCTGCTATGTACACTCAAAATTTTTCTTTGGACACTCTTAACTTTTTTAGAAGATGCAATTACTTTAATATCCCTATATTAAATTACATTAAAGTACATCATTTTTGCTAAATGCTGGACCTCTTTCTTCTTCATTGTATTTCTCTCCTCAACAAACGGTTTTTCTTGGGTTCATATGGGATTCAAAACCCGTATATTGTTTTTCTTGGTTTTTCTTGGACCTCTTTCTTCTTCTTTTGTGATTCTTCCTTTTGTTCCTCAATATCAGTACACTGCTACAGATTAACATAAGACATGGAAAAAATGACTCATAACCACCAACCTCTCAATATCGGTTATTCAAGAAATTGATCATGAAATTAGGTTAAGAAAAAGATGAGAACTACCTCTCTATCATTCCAAAAAGACTCCCAAGCAAAGTTCTTCAGCATCCCCCTAATGAATGGATGACCAAACAGAGAAAAGTACCAAAAATTGCAGAATGCAATAATAGGAAGCTTATTCTCCCAAGAACACGGGCATGCCTGCAGTCAAAGAGCATAAGCTTTTGTTTCATACAATTCCGTGGAAACGATAAAGTGATAAAATTGCATAATCTAGACCAGCAAAAATACATACTAACTCAAAATTTCGATTTCCAATAGAAAATAGCAAATACCCAGCTACAATTTTTCCTAGTTTAGAGGAATTCAAGACTATTTCACTAATTATTTTGATAAATGAAAATCCTATTGGTGAAATCAAAAGTAAAGAAATGAAGAATACAGTATACAATATTGAGAATTAGTTCCTAGGGTCTAACAATGGTTACCGGATTCCTTCTCTTGGTCGAACAAGCGGCGTACCTCTGACTAAGCGCCGGTCTCGCCATCTCTTTTTGTCTCTTGCAGCTCCATGGGCATCTCCGCCGTTTGTATCATTTCCGAGTAGAAACCCATGTTACCGGGCGTGAATAAAGCCCGGAATCCGCTCCCGGCTTAGGAGGTCGTCGGCGGCGGCGACTTGGGCCTTTCTTCCTCCTCGTTTGTGCTTGACAATTTGCCGTCGAATGCACCAAAATTGAAAATTTTCTTCAGATCTAGTTGGATTCAAAATCTGGTTCTGGGTTGGAGGAGCATCATGCTGCTCTTGCTTGTGAAACCCCCTGTGAGCTGGGCGGCACAAAATTGGGGAACCTTGAATAATAAAGGGTAAAGGGGGAAAGTTTTAATTAAAATAGAGTGTCCAAAGAAATTTAATAACTTGAAATGAGTGTCCTTGGAAATATGAGTGTCCAAAGAATACTTTTGAGTGTACATAGCAGCTCTCTTCTTTTACATTAGGTGCAACCTTTATAAGTTATTTTGTTTTATTTCTGTTTTGTTTACAACATTAAGTACAATTGTTAAGAAATGGTGATCAGAGTACAGTTGCTTATATTTATGGTTCGAGTTAATTCCTCTAATAGTACTCAATATTTGGCAAATAAGATACTTTAGTACCCAATATTTAAAACGAGACACTTTAGTACCCAATCTATTCCTCCGTTAGACACTTTAGTGCCTGTGTTTAATTTTCCGTTAAAACTGAGAGTATTATAGTCTTTTTAGATTAATTTATGGGTTCATTCCTCCAATGGTACCCAATGTTTGGCAAATAAGATACTTTGGTACCCAATGTTTAAAACTGGACATTTTGGTACCCAATATATACCTCTGTTAGGCACTTTAGTGCCTCCATCTAATTTTCAATTAAAATTGAGTCTATTACAGTATTTTTAGATTAATTCATAAAATATGACTTATATAGTCCAAAATGTTTTAAAAAATAAACTAAATAGTACCCAAATTATAACAAAGTTAGACTACTCCTGCATTTAAAAAAAATACTACTTCTGTTTTGATAACGCCAAGTACCTACTTTTGTTTTGATATTGCATTTCATTGTATGCATCATGAAAAAACAGTTAATTTTGATTCCAATTTAAATAAATTTGCAAAGACTTAAAGATCAATTGGAGCATGATAATATATATTACTCTAAGTTAGCGAAGCACCAAATTTAGAAGATTAATATTCATCCTAAATCCAGTTTGTAATAAAAAAAATTTTAAAAAATGCTAAATTTTGAAATTATCATCTTGCCCATGCCCAGCCAAACGAAAATATTGTAATACCCTTAATTTTTACGGGAAAATTGGAGAGAGGCACTGAAGTGTCTAATAGGGGTATAGATTGGGTACCAAAGTGTCAAGTTTTAAACATTGGGTATCAAAATGTCTTATTTGCCAAATATTGGGTACCATTAGAGAAATTAATCCATGAATTAATCTAAAAAGACTATAATACCCCCAATTTTAACGGAAAATTAGATGGAGACATTAAAGTGTCTAACGGAGGAATAGATTGGGTACCAAAGTATCCAATTTTAAACATTGGGTACTAAAGTATCTTATTTACCAAACATTGGATATCATTAAAGGAATTAACCCTTATGGTTTTGACCCTCACTATTTATATTCCTTTTTCTTATATGGGCTGTCAATTAGTTCCCAAATAAAACGGCATCATCCTCCTCGTAACAGGAAATCAATTCTTATTCCTTATAACCCTTGGAATCCTAGTTTTAAAGGGAAAGCAAGAATTTGTGTGTTTGGGTTACTGCAAACTTGTTTCTGTCCATTTTTCTGTTATCTTGTTTCCGTTGTTTCAAGTGTTTCTGCTCTTCTATCCAGAAACACCTGAAACGCTAAGTGCAGGAGAGGTGGACGATGGAACTTTGAGAAATGACAGTAAATCAGAAGGAAACCACCTGGATGTTTGAGTGCTTCTCGCAGAGGCTTAAAATTCAACATCTTGGGTTGCTTCACCGGTGTGACTATACCACCACCCTTCTCATATGGTGAATAATTAGTAGTGCCTTCCTCAATTGTGAATGAGTAGCGTCTTGCATTCTTAATCTTCCTCGGCTTTCCGTCACTCAACTCACTCATACCATGAACCACACTGAACACAACGAAATCCCCATCCTGAAACTCGAGCCTCTCATCATCAACACATGGTATGAGAGCAGGATTGTCATTTATGATTGATGCAATTATGCTAGCATGGGGATCTTCACCATCAACATCAAGATCAGTGAACTCCGGGCCAAAGTCAAAAAACACAACCAAAAAGGCCCCGTACTTATGATTTGATGAAAATTATGGAGGGCGGATGATTATGGCAGTAGTCATCGAATTCAATAGTTCTCTAAGCTGATATCAGTGAATACAACGGCCTGCAGAAATTTGAATACGAATATGAATAATAGCCGATCACTGAACCACACATCAGCAAAGAAGTTCAAATTTATTTAACCAGACGAGCAACAGATTAAGGTATTGAGTATATGACCCGTATTGGGCAAGAAACAGAGACCGACATAAACACTACCTTCGGACAACCGGCAAACTCTAAACGTATAAATCCGAGTACACAGGTTTTGTTCATATCAGCAGCATAAACTCAAATATAAATAAATATAAGATTCACATCTTAAAAGATAGCTTTCTCATTTACTTGATCAGCTCCATCAAGTAAATTCCTACTTGAAGTAAATAGAAATCTGAGGGATATCAATATCATTATCTTCTTCATCTTCGCATGCCACTACTACATCGAAGTGGTTGCGGTTTGCTGGCAGCTCTGCCTTCGCCACAGTAGTAGCCAAATCCACCATTTTCTTGTCCATCCGCTCTCTATGCCTAGGGAACATGCTGTTATAGAGCAGGCAACTTCCGTAAGAGATACTATACGCCTTTAAGCCTTTCTCTTCGAGCCACTGAAGGAGCTGCTTTAAAGTTGGGTTGTCCCTTAGAATCCACCTGTCCCACACTGTCCAGCTCATATCTTGGTGCTTGATGACTTTAGGAGGCACTGGTTCGGCCATGGAGAAAAGAGGAAGGGCAAGATTGGCAAATGTGTTCCTATAGTCCTCCAACTTGTGCCCACCACCAAGCACCTTGTACAGCTCTAGGCAGACAAGGCCAGTTGCCAGGGCAGTAGATGTGGCAATTGCAGGAATTATTCTCCCTGCAATGAATTTAGCCTTCAGCTTGTCAACTTCAGGGATGCCGTAGTTCCTTGCCCTCATATTTGCAAATCCAGCTATTACATCCATATGATAGTTTGAGTCGTCATCCTGCACATTCAAAACATATTGAAAGTGCCCAATCAGTTTAAGGAGGGAAGAAAATAAGCAGAAGCCTTTTCTAAACTTCTACATACTGTTTGTGAAGAATGTTCATGAAAAAAAGAGAGTATTTCTCTTGGCAACAAAGATACAAATGTTCATGGGAAAATGCAATAATTGTGTAACCAACCACCAACATACATGGCTAATCAATGATGTTTACATAGGCTTCTTATTTTGGATACCAGAATTAGTTATTTAAGATGCATCAGTCAGCAACTTCTACAAAGCAAAGTCAATTTCAGCAGACACTAATAAGATCGACTTCGAAGCTACATGCTTCCCAAATTCAGCAAATGCATTTTACACCCTAAATATGATCTCAGAAAAATCAATTCATACAAACCGTAAGGAGGAAAAATGAATGTGATGCCCATCTATATACTAGTCTTAGACATAGTTTCTACTTGAGAAGAAATAACTGTAATGTCCAATGAGATATGCTGCAATCTTTACAGTTACGGAGAAAAAGATGCAAAACAAACCTTCTCAAACTGAATAGGGTTCATCTTGAAGGCCGGTGGCAGCTGCTCCTTGCATTTTTCTAACTTCACAACCAATTCATTGATTACTGCAGCATCATCAATAGATGCGGGTAAGACGTTTGTAGCTTTCTCATCTGTAACAATCTTCACATCCTTCTTGGGCTGAAAATCTGGTACCATCACTTTGTTAACAGCATCAGCAAACTTTGTATGAGACTTGACCCAATCAGGAGTTGGAATGTTAAATGTCTCTGCTCGTAGAATAGATGCGGCCATTATAAACTGAAGGTGGCTGATATCGTCAACTGAGAACTTCAGAGGCCTGGGGAAACGCTTGGGGGCAGACCAGAATGGAGCCCCGCTACTGGTTTTAGCATCCTCAGGAAAAGTATAAGTTAACTGCTTCACACGGTTGGAAAAGTAGTCTTCAAACCTGGTTGGGTTAGAAAAAAGCAATTAGATATAAGATAGAAGGTAGTCATTAATTGAAAATTAGAATAGATTCAATAAACAAGAACATTACTTTAGACGGGCCCAGTTTATGCAATCTTGGAATGTCTCACATCTCTCCTCGCCAAGGCATTCAATGACACTTTCCAAGTTGCTTCTAGCCTGAGCATCTCCAGCATTCTTCATTGAAGAAATGTAATCTGCAGGATTGGTTAGATAGGCATTTACTTCAGCTGGCACCTTCTCAAGTAAACCCTCAAACTCAGATCGAGCCCATGTCAAGCAGTGATCAATGTTGTGAGGGAACGAATGAACTGTGCACATGGGTGCTTGCTTTTCAGGTGGGTCCCTTGATGCTCCATAATTTTCAGTCAGGTGAGGAATGACCATCTGGGTATTGCACTTCGCACCTAGGGTTCCTGATTCCAAAAGTGGCTTTTGGAAATATAAGCATTTTTGATCAATGTACAGCCGAGCATTCACATTATCCAGAGCATTGATAACGACATCCAAATTCTCCCAGAAAGTATCATCAAACACATTTTCAGTCTCTGGGCTTGCACGATTCTGCAGTGCTTCGATATTCAGACGATTGTTTATTGATGCAGCAGCGGAGGCTGCTACTGTTGACTTAGCTTGGCCAATGTTCCAATCCCGGAAAAGAAATTGCCTACTAAGGTTACTTTTCTCGATAACATCATCATCTGTAATAGTCAACTTCCCATCTTTGCCACAAGATACACCCATCAATGCTAAATTTTTCAGAAACTCGCATCCTAGTGCACCAGACCCAACCATGAACGCTTTCGAATCCTCCAACTTTTTCTGGAGCTTGGCCCCGAACACTGAAATTTGAGCATCATAACGACTGTTTACAGGCTTCAAATCACTAGGTTCCAAGGTTTCTGCTGGAAGGGACTCGACCGAATCAAAGTAGAAAAACTGTCCATGCGAAAATACAGAAATGAGATAATTTATCAACATAAATACATCAATCTATTAGGACTAAGATTCAAAACTAAGAGCCATCCTGAAAACAATAATTAAACTGTGCTTGTGAAACCAAGTTCTGAGAGTAAAGGATTTTAAAGTTACCTGGTATAGAGGATGAAACTTTGCAGAACAGGCCTTCACGACTTCCTGTCCAACAATACCACCAAACATTGCAGCCATGGGATTCAGCACAGCCCTAGCACCAAATGCAAAATGACGGAGAATGTTGTGGTCAATCTCCTCGAGTTTACCATCTTCTGAGCTATCATTGATGTTAGTCACTAATGTTATGAACTTTGTAGCATCATCCTCTGATCCAGAAACAGGAAAACGCCCCAGCTCCGATATGAACTTATCTAGTGCCTGAAACGCCAAGTGCAGGAGAGGTGGACGATCAAACTTGGAGAAGTCAATCAGAAGGAAATCACCAGGATCCTTGAGTGCTTCTCGCAGAGGCTTAAAGTTCAACACCTTGGGTTGCTTCACCTGTGTGACTATACCACCCTTCTCATATGGCGAATAACTAGTAGTGTCTTCCTCAATTGTGAATGAGTAGGGTCTTGCATTCTTAATCTTCCTCGGCTTTCCGTCACTCAACTCACTCATACCATGGACCTCACTGAACACAACGAAATCCCCATCCTGGAACTCAAGCCTCTCATCATCAACACATGCAATGAGAGCAGGATTGTCATTGCTAATTGATGCAATTATGCCAGTATGAGGATCCTCACCATCGACATCAAGAACAGTGAACCCAGGGCCAAAGTCACAAAACACACTACCAAAAAGGCCCCGTACTTCTGATTTGATGAAAGCTATGGGGGGCTGATGATTATGGCAGTAGTCATCGAATTCAATTGCTTTCTCTAAGCTGATATCAGTGAATACAACAGCCTGCAGAAATTTGAATATGAAGATGAATATAAGCTAATCACTGAATGAAGAAAGCATATAAACCCTATCAGGATCTAAATTTAGGCAAGAAACTTCAAAAAAACAGGATCCAGCTAAATAGTATTAATCAGCACATGTTGGTGCAAAAAGCACCTTCCTCTTATGTAAACAATCCCGCCTATTCACTTTTTAGTAAGAAAACACAACAACACAGGAGCTAGGCATGCTTCGAACTAAAAGGGAGCAAACAATCAAATACATATTGGGTGCTTAAAATAATTCAAGATCATTGATTTCACTTTATCAGAAGAAAAAAATAATGAGAAACAAGCTTGTGTGCTGAACTATAAATAAGAGGTTAATACAAAGCAGCCACAATGTAGCAAAAACAGTAACAAAGAAACAAGAGGGGCAGTACCTGGAAATCAGAAAGTTTCTCTTTGGTCAGTTCAGTTGTTAAAGTCGAGATCAGCACAGCGTTGTTCAGTTCTTGTAATTTTTGGACACAAGCAAGGGCCCGGTTCTTTCCAATATCCTCCTCAGTGAAAAAGAAATTGCCGGACAAGTCCCACAACTCGACAACTCCATCGTCGTGCAAGGTCACAGACTTGACACCAGCAAGTACAAGGTTCTTTGCTGCAATCAAGACAAATAACATTACATAAGCCAAACCCATTAATTACAGGAACCACCCCAAATATTATCAGTACCAATCTAAGTGGTACTTAACTAGATGCTCTCTATCAATTGCACTACTGATGAGTATAGAATACAGAAACAAATAGAAAATAACAAAATGATCTACGAAGCCACATCTAACCAAAAAATGGGACATGCAAGTTAATAAGGAACCAGAGGACATTCATATGTTTCCTTATTCTCACTTACTATCATAATAATCAAATTCTCCAGAGCTACAAAACATTGCTATATCAACCAAACAAGACCCAATGATTTTCACATACCAATCTCGGCACCGAGGCCCTGCAACCCAGATACAAGAATGTCGGAGGCAAAGAGCCTGCGCATAGTCTCCCGGCCATACACAGCGAGCTGCCGGCTGTGGAGGTCCTCATCGATGTCGTTGGAGTTCCCGTTTCCGAGTGCCATGATGGGCGCCTTGGCGTTGCTGCTGCTGTTGTTGCTGCCGATGCTAACGGTGGTGCTGTTCTTGCAGTCGTTTCCTTTCGAATCGTCGGTGTTTGCAGCAGAGCGAAACTTCTTGGTGGAGCAGTTTTGTTCCCCTTCTTCTTTCACTTCAACCTCTCCGCCCACTGCTCTCTTTTTGGGAAGCATATAGTGCGATGAAGAACTGCCGAAACACCAAAACCTCATATTATCAAACCCTAACCCTAACTCGCTTAATCACACCAAAAATCATGCATAATACAACTCCAAACTCAGCTCAAATTCAAAACCACAAGATCGATTGAAATTAAATTATTCTAAATCAGCTGCTTGATTTCGTTTCTTAGATCAGTAAAAACAACGGAATCCGGAACAAATCTCCCGATTCGATTCCTATTTTGTTTTCTCGGAAACCAAACAGATGCTAAGGACTGATCGAAAAGTTGAATCGATTCGAAAACCCTTGTGCACAGATCGATATATAAAGCGAAAAAGGAAATCGAGGGAGCGAAGCAAAGAAGATATACCAAGACGAACTGTGGCGAGGAAGCGACGGCGGAGATTGTGGAGAGGTAGCGTATCGATTGTGGATTTTTGTTAGGGTTTGTTTCGGTTCAGCTGCGGAGGATTGCGATGGTGCTGCTGAGGTCGCGGTTCATCTCTCTCTGTCTCTTTGTAGAGAGACGGGGCAGTGAAAAGAACGAAAGAGTTTGTGGGCCGAAAAACGTGGACCGGATTGAGGGTAATTGATGCGCTTTGGGGGTTGTTTGGATGCGGGGAGGGAAGGATTAGGTTATTCTAGTCAGGGATTGCCTTGAGCTTGAATTAGGTTAGGTGCGTGTTTCTTTTTATCTTTAGTCGTATTGGAAGAAAAATAAATGAGCTGCGTATAATGGGCACTTTACATCTAAAAGTGGGTATAATCTTGACCAAAAGATCTTGGAAAGAGTTGCGGAATGTTACCATAAATCAGTGGTACCGTAGAACAGTAATGGATGAAGAGGAATTGGTGTCACTTTGAGGGGTGTTTGGATACGTAGACTAAGTTATTCTAGTCAGGAATGTCTTGGATTTGGGTTTAGCCGTGACACCGTGTATAAAGTGTATGGGCCAAACTTTGGACAAGCCGTCAAAGAGAGGAGGAACATGTTTGTTGATGTGTTGAAATTCGATTACACCGACCGTGGTGATTGGGTTACCAAATTCGTTTTGGTTTTGTCATTCAGTCTTTGGATTATAAGGTCCTAGAAATTATGTTGGTTTTGACATCTACTTGGAGGAGGGTTTAAGCAAGGTCACCTAAGTACATGAAGTAATAAGTTATCAAAGGCTTATACTTTCTATTGTATTTTTGCATTTTTTTTTTGTCTAACTGAGTATATAGAGATATAACAATGCATTTAATATTTTCTAGTTTCTAATTATCCGTCGGTATAACAAATTTTGATAACAATTTTTTGGTAGTTTTACTTTTGTCGTACGAACTCTCATTAGAACAACGGAATTATAAGCATTTTTACGCTTGTCCCAACATCTTCAATCCTTTAGTCCATGTTTGTTGTGTTGGTAATGGACAAAAAGCTAAGCTACTGTGTTGAACATTCACCTTAGTTGGTGTGTTACAAATTACAATCATGCAAAAAGAAGAAAAAAATCGTCGACAGCAGGATTCGAACCTGCGCAGGCAAAGCCCAACAGATTTCGAGTCTGTCTCCTTAACCACTCGGACATATCGACGCTATACTACAAATTTTCGCGCTATTTCTATTTTTAGTATTTCTTTCTGCAGAAATAGGACCCAATGCCGATAGCCCTAAATTCAAAACCCAATCCCTAGATTCATTCCCACCAATTCTCCCCCAATTCGAAAATTTCATAAGAAACTCTCTCATCAGTCGCCAAACGAATCCGATTCGCAGTGAAATGGGAGAAACTTCTGGAAAATTCGACACGGTGAAGCTCATCTCCTTCAGCGACGATCTGGTGAATGTCCTCAAGGACAAGCGGGACCTCAGCAGCTTGGCCCAGTGCCTCGACCACTCCAAAGCCCTAAGATCGGCCACCGATTCCGATTTCAACGAAGTTCGGAACTTGCTTCGAGGTTTTGCTTCTATCACTTATTTTCTGTTTGTTTCCGAGATTTCTCAACTCCGAATTGTCAGTTTGTATGTTAAAGTATCCAATTTGAAGTTGTTTATCGTCGAAAATGTGTCCACAACAATCTGGGTTCAGTTGGTTTAGTGGTTTAGATTCAGGGTTGTGATAAAGGTGGGATTTTTAGGTCGAATTTGGGCTTTGTTGGTTGATTCGGATTTTGCTGCTGTTGAAATCGACCTTTCTTGAGTTAATTGTGCTGTATGTACTGTGGAAAGGTGTGAGATTTTACCCATTTGGAGTATTTGACTTGGATAAATGTTGTTGATGGAGAAGACAATGCTGGTTTTGTATATCAGTGAATGTTTATTGTGGAGTTGTTATATGAAAGCAGACTATGAAAGAAAGGTGGAAGCATGCGTGCAGAAAACTGAGGAGGCGAAGTTGGAGGTTGTTGCGGATGAAGAATTAGACCGTCTTCAACAAGAATTGGATGAGGATGTTGAAAGAGAACGTTTGCTTATGGAGGAGCTTAGATAAGTGCATATTCAGTTGCATGATCTTTTATGTGATTGAGTTTAGGTTGGTGGCAATGGTTGTTATTACTGGTTACTGATTCGGTTCTCTTTTGCTTCAACACAGTTGTCACCAACGAGGTTAATGATATAGAGCGCCAGATGATTGCTGTTCAGGAGAGAAACCGAAGTTTGAAGAAACAGGCACAAGAGGAGTTCAGGGAACAGTAAGTAATGTGTAGTTTGATTCACAGTATATGAACTTTTTATCTCCCACACTATGTGTTTAGGTAATAATGCTTAGGGGTAAAGAATGACGCTGGAAGTAGTGGCTATTGTAGTTGTACTGATCATGAAATCAGTGGTTATGGGCGTATCTTTTACTAATGACAGACTGATAGTTTGTTTCCGGTCAATAAATGTCTTGCTCTTATCTGCAGGAGGAAGCTTGCCATGTATGCTTCTGTCACAAACATTATACCCAACCTGGAAGATCAATCAAGTGTTTCGGGGTGTATCCTACTGCTGAAAGTTTTTAACATCTTATTTATGTCAAACCATGTATGTTCATTCATTTATTCATTGCCTGTTTATTCCAATCAATGTTATCAAAATGTTAACGTTGCTTAGTATTGCAGCCAACTTGTTCTCCTTGATCTTGATAAAATACAGATATTGTAAATAGGGATAAGAGAATGGTCCAGAAGTTTGATTTTGATCCGGCAAAGATGACAACCTCTGAAATATGTAATAGCATGTGGAAGATGATAACTTCATGAGAGATCTTTAACATCTCCCTTTCAGATGCCTTGTACAATAATTGTTTGCTTCTTTTATGTTGTTCTACCAACTTGATATTGCGTATTCTAAAAGTATAATCTTTTGAAAGTTTTAATTTATGATGAGATGTTGTAAGCAGATTTAGAAACCATTTCTGCTGTTATTTTGTCTCCGGAGGATTTAATGGATGTTTGAAATGTCTCAGAATCATCCATGCCAATTGAAGTTTTGTGGTTATGTTTGTTCTATCTTTTGTGAAATGTCATTAAACGTGAATTATTGGAATTTCATAGGATGGCATCACCCAATACCTCATATTAAAACCGCAGATCTAAGCTGGTACATTATTTCATAATGCTGGCACACCAGCAGAAGGTGATACAAACCATAAATCGGAATCCTCATACTGAATTTCCTACTGTCATTTACGCTGTTCTTCATCCTTGTAGCACCCCAGTCGGTTCGAGTCAGCATTTCCAGCAGAGTTGATCTTGGGCGGAAGCGAGCTGCAAATCTTTGGTTTTGGACTGCCCTTGTAAGCCACACAGACATATTCCACAAAGTTCTGGTATTCCTGCACATAAATAGATCATTAGTGCGTGTGTATCTGCGGGCACTGATATGACAGAGAGTGAAGGGATTTACAGCAAGGAGTGGCTGTTTGTTGACAACAACCCATGGCACATATTCATGAGACGGAACAAGGTGGTTTGTTTCGTTAGCGTATTTCAGTATAAGCTGCATTTCCAATTTACAATCAGTAAGTGATTAGAGATGAGTTAGAATTTGGCTCAGGAGAAAGGAAAAAGGCAAACTGCAGCTGTGTGGTGTTGAGACCTTTCTCTCTAATCCGCTATCGTAGCAATCCTGGACAGTTTTCGGATTCAGTCCTAGTTTCTTACAACAAGACTTCCAAGCATCTTCTTTTGACTGTATTCCTCCACTGGTTTGGTTGAATTTCTTCTCAACACAATAAATAAACTTGTAATGTTGACCCTACATCAGAGTTAAAAGAGATGATGAAGGACCAAGTACAAACAAATCTATATTTGTCATAAGTATCTGTTAAACTCCATAAGTAATCGCAAAGTTCTTTCTAATCAGTTCACGTTGTTGTACCACATCAGGCCAGCTGTTGATTGCACAAGCTTCTATGCTGTTCAAGTAGCATTCATTCGGGCCATGCTGCAGAACATGAAGCACAATGTTATGAATTTGATCAAAAGGAATGATATAAACAAATAAAAACCAAATTGGAGATGATGAAAATGGGAAATGTGATCGATCACCTGGCAAACCACGGTGTCACCAGGTTGTTGGATATGAGCATTTCCATATGGCACTAGCCTCAGGTTAACAATGTTGAAGAATTCTCGGTCGAATACCTTTGTCAGTCCATTCACAATGAAATTTGCACAGTAGGGGCACAGAGTTTCGTAGTACAAAGACAAGTTAACTTTTTCAGCTTTCGCTGTTGGTGGTGACGGAGCAATCTGGAGACTGATGCCATGATCTTCGAAAGAGGAACAAGGCGTGTAAACGGAGAGCAAAGAAGCTAGAACGATAATGAGGAAGAACTTAGAAGAAGCCATTACTCAATGCTTATTTAGGAAGGCTGAAGGATGAACATAGCACATGTAGACTGCACACTTTTATAGCTGCACCAAGTAGTACTGTACCACCCACCGCTGCATCTAGTGGTTCTCTGCATTAAACTCTATTATTATGACCAAGTTAAGGATGAAAGTGACAGTCACCTAAATCATCTGGTTCTCTTCTCATTTTAGAAAAATGCTGTTGACTTCACTTGTTTTTAGTTCAAAATTGGAAGGTGGTAGTGAATGACTGTATGTTTGATCATATGGCATCCTCGAATGTGTAGATCTTACAACATTAAGATTTTTATGACACCACATTAATTTCATTCTCTATCTTTAATTGAAGAGAAATTGGGCATGCGTAAGGTAAAATGATGCAGCGGAAGTATGCAAACTTGATGATGGAGATCTGATTGAGACACAATACGTTTCCGAGGGTAGAACGCATTCACGAGACTCACCATTGTTACTACTACAACCAAAGGGAGATTTCGGGCTTACAAGACCGTTTGGGCCTCGAAAAAAACAAAGAAATAAAGAAAAGGGTTTTCTTCTAGTTTGAAAAATCTACTGTTATGATTCTTTTTTACTATAAATGGTGGAATTGTCCGTTTTGATAAATAAAAAATATTCGATTTGAAAATTCTGTAAGAAATGAAATGTCACAATATATATTTGGGAATTTTTATCCCGACCCAATAATTATCTTCCCACACCCATCAAATTTTTCAATTATGAATTGACTATTTTCTCCTAACATATAATTACTAAAACACCTTGCCACCTCAACTGATGTCGCAAAACACCAACCCAGACTCCAGAGTTACGATCTGCTGTTGCAAACCTGGTCAGGTATTCTACCAAGTGCATCACCAAAAACTTGGGTTCCCACCGGCACAGCCACCAACACATGGCCCTTTGTCCCCACCCTCAATCCACCATCCAATAAACAACTTACAAAAACCTCAAGGAATGCAACAATCATAGAATCTTTAGGAAATCAGTTCTGATTCCATCGCCGCAAAAAAGAAAAAAAAAAAAAATGCCAATAGCTTTGGTGGTTCACGGCTTCAACGGGGAGCTCTAAAACCTCTTCGACGACGAAACCTCGTTGGAGTCGAACTTGATCTCCGATTTCAAGCGATGTCGTTTTCTTCAATCATGTATTTTTAACCGCCAATTGCTTCAATTTCGTCTCGAAGATTCTCTAATCAAACTTCATTACAGCCTTCTCCTCCACCACTTGACTCCATAGTTGGGGTGGGAGAAACACGACAGACTGAGTTTACGGAAGAAGTTGTTGCCAATTAGGATTATTAGGCCAATTAGGATTATTAATGAAGGAGGGTCCCTTAGGAATTAATATTGGGTGTAGTAATAAATTTTGACTTTATAAAAATATGAGGTGGGTGCGTAGAGTATATTGGGTGTGAGGAGATAATTATTGGGTGGGGATATAATCACCCTATATATTTTCTACATGTCAAAGTGATGGAAATGAAAGAATATCTTTTACATACCCACCGAGTTTGGCAACTTTTTTTGAAATGATACAAAGAAAGATGTCTCTCATAATTCTAGTGAATTGAAAATCAAAAGAAAAACCTACGATTTTTTTTTTTTCAATTAACTAGCTTTGCGCTTTTTTATTATTTTCCTTAAGATTATATATGTTTGAGCTTAATAATCTTCACAAATTTGAGTTACGTCGCCTCTATTCCTTGAGTTAAGCCGTGTGATTGCTTCTGCAGCGTCATATCCTCTTTCTTCGTTTTCATCATGTATCGGCTTGTGCAATCGGATCACGGTATAACAGCTACGTAGTGCTGTACTCAGATCTTTCTGATTGATGCAAATTGTACGCAGAGCAAGGCTAACGGAATACGGTTGATGCGGAACAATTATTAGGGATATTAAAACCACTTTCCTAATCGTAGTCGTAATATAATTGAGATTGTCGTTAACTTGTTATGATTCCTAGAGATATTAGGATTGCTTTCCTGCTTCCACCAGGATTTGATCACTATAAATGAGGGATACTCTTTGCATATGCAGACACTTGATTGAAGAACAAAATTTCCTCGTACCCCAAATTCTCATCTATTCTAAATTCTGGTCACTTGGTTACAATGTTGGCCATGGAGAAGGCCAGACTCAGATCAGACAATATTGAGATGTCAAAAGAAGAGATCCGGAGGCAGCACCAAGCCGGCCTAGCCCGCAAGAAGAACGAAGAAACTGTTAGGAGGCTTGCTGGTGAAGGCTCTTCAACTAAGGACAAGCGTGCTGGGAAGACAATTGTTGGTAAAGTGATTGCATATAAGAATGTGAATGATCTGCCTCTAGCAAAATCAAAAGAGTTGACGATTCAGATTGACCAGAAGAACGAATCCATTCTCTTGCCAATCCATGGAAGCATGGTCCCTTATCATGTGTCCACTGTGAAGAGAGTCTTTAGCAAGCAGGAAAGTGACCGAAATTGCACCATTACTATAGTCTTCAATGTACCTGATCGTGCAAGCTCTGTGAAGGCTCAGGGCTCTATTTGTGTGAAGCATGTTTCCTTTCGTTCCAAGGACTCAAGGCATGTGAGTGAATTGGTCAATCAGATTAAGACTCTTCGCGAAAAGGCCTCTACGAAGTTTGAGAGGGAAACATCGGCTCCCCAGCAGGGAAAGCTGCAGATTGCAGCAGGGGCAAGGTCGAAGCCAATTAGGTTGGCCGGTTTGTACATTCGTCCTGTGTTTGGTGGTGGAAGAAAGCTCACCGGAACACTTGAAGCGCATGCAAATGGGTTCCGCTATTCTACTTCAAGGGCAGATGAGAGAGTGGATGTTATCTATAGCAACATCAAGCATGCGTTTTTCCAGCCGGCTGGGAAGGAAATGACAACATTGCTGCATTTTCATCTGCGTAACGAAATCATGGTGGGGAAGAAAAGGACTAAAGATGTGCAGTTTTTCGTGGAGGTGATGGATGTTGTGGAGAAATTGGGAGGTGGGAAGAGGTCGGCAGGGTATGATCCTGATGAAATAGAGGATGAAAGACGGGAGAGAGAACGAAAGAGGAAGATTCATATGGAGTTTGAGAACTTTGTGAACCAAGTGAATGATTTGTGGGGGCAACCAGCACTCAAGGCACTTGAGCTTGAGTTTGATGAGCCTCTTAGAGAGCTTGGTTTTCATGGAGTACCTCATAAAGCCTCAGCTTTCATTGTCCCAACTTCAAGCTGCCTTGTTGAGCTGATAGAGACACCATTTGTTGTGATCACTCTAGATGAGATTGAACTAGTAAACCTTGAGAGAGTCGGTCTTGCGCAGAAGAACTTTGATTTGACCATTGTTTTCAAGGACTTCAAACGAGATGTGTTTCGAATTGACTGCATTCCATCAACATCACTTGATGGGATTAAGGAGTGGTTGAACACACTTGATCTCAAGTATTATGAAAGCAGGCTAAATCTCAACTGGAAGCCTATATTGAAAACCATCACTGATGATCCTCAGAAGTTCATGGAGGATGGTGGATGGGAGTTTTTGAACATGGAAGTTAGTGATTCGGATTCTGATAGTTCTGAAGACCGAGGGTATGAGCCTTCTGATTTAGAAGTAGAGTCAGAGTTTAGTTCAGATGGCGAGGATGATGACAATGAGTCAGGGACGGGGTCTGAGGAAGAAGACTCTGGAGAAGACTCAGAAGAGGAGCAAGAGAGTGATGACTCAGACAGCGAAGAGGATAAGGCAAGAATGAAGGCTAAAGCTGTTGGGAAGGCTCGGGTGCCCGACAACAGAAATATTGGTGGCAGCCTTCCTAAGAGGCCTAAACTTAGATGAGTTTGAGCTTATCTCCTGTTTCTTTAAATTTTTCAGCTGTTTTATTTCAGTTGTATGTTCTAATGATTCGATTTGAAGATTCTGGGAAAGAGTTATCGTTGTTCTTAGAACAAACTTTTCTTCAATGAGATCATTTACTTACAAAGAAAGGTTTCTGTGTTTATGTTTGTTCATTCATTTCTGCAAAGGCATTAAACTTGAATATAAATGTCACATATATTATTCATAGCTTTTAGACCAAGATAAATCACCCAATAGCTAATCTCAAACAACTAGATACTGTATAAGCCATTCAATTATTTCATAACAGCTGGTAAACCAGCCAGCAATGCTGCACTACTGAAGTTTCCACTGTCATTTACGAAGTTTTAGGCTGTTCCTGATGTTCTTCACCCTTGTAGCACCCCTGTCGCGTTGAGTTTGCATTAACATTTGAGTCAATCATAGGCAGGAGCGATCTGCAAGCCTCTGGTGTTGGACTGCCTTTGTAAGCCGCACAGACATAGCTTACAAACTTTGAATAGTCCTGCATCCATCCAGAAATGAAAAGCTCATTAAGTAGTATGTGTGTGCGCACACATGAGCATATGGAAGAGAAGGAGAAAGAGTAGGGAGTTACATCAAGTAGTGGCTGCTTGTTGACAACAACCCATGGTACATATTCATGAGGAGGAACAAGGTTGTCCGTTTCATTAGCATACTTCAATATAAGCTGCACCCCAATTCACAATTACTATGTTAATGGTTAGACTAAAAATAGATTTTGCATTTGTATAAGTTCAACTTGGATGATAGGAACTGAGAGAGGAAATCACTGTGAAGTATATTTAGTGTTGACCTTTTTCTCTAATCCGCTATCATAGCAACTTTGGACAGGTTTCGCATTCATCCCTAGCTTTTGACAACAAGCTTTCCATGCATATTCTTTCGACTGATTTTTTGCAATGCTTTGGTTGAACTGGCTCTCAACACATTGAATGAACTTCAAATGTTTCTTCTGCGTCATAGTTAAAAGAAATTATTGAAGAATAAGTAAAAACAATAGACCCCTGAAAACAAATCTGTATTTTTCATGGGCGAAACTAAGTAATAGTATCATTCTTTCTTTTCTATTGAACTTTGTTAGTAAAAGTCTGCTGTAATAATTTGTTATACCACATCTGGCCAGCTTTTGATTGCACAAGCTTCTATGCTGTTCAAATAGCATTCGTCCGGGCCATGCTGCAGCGTTTGAAGCACAATGTCATTATTTCAGCAAATGCTGCAATACAAACGCATAGAAGCACAATGCAAAAGATGATGAAGATGGGAAATGTGACCTGGCAAAGGACTTGGTTACCGGGTTGTCGAATCTGAGCATTTCCATATGGGATTAGCCTCAGGTTGACAATGTTCATGAGATCTCCGTCGAAGACCTTTACTAGTTCATTCATAATGAACTGCGCACAGTAGGGGCATAGAGCTTCATAGTACAAAGACAGGTTAACTTTCTCAGCTTTGACAAGAGTAGGTGGTGACGGAGCAATCTGGAGATTGATGTCATGATCTTCAAAGGAGGAACAAGGCGCATAGATTGAGAGCAAATAAGCTAGAACAATGAGGGAGGAGAACTTGGGAGAAGCCATTACTAAGTGCTTATTAGCAGTTAGCACACTGAACTCTGAAGGATGAAGATAACAGATGATGAAGCTAGCCTGCATCTATATAGCTGCACCAAGTAGAGTACTGTACCATCCACAGCAGAGCGCATCTACCAGTTCTGACCATCTTAAGTATGAAAGTGACAGTCACCTAAACCATTTACATTTCTCCTCATTTTAGCAAAATGATCGTGTTTTGTTCTAATTTGAAAGGTGATGGTGGATGCCTATATATTTGATCATATCATATGGCATCTTTCGGATATAATAATACTTGGTAATGATCGCAACTATGCACAGCAAGGATGATTAGGCAACCTGAACAAATCTATTTGATTGAGATGACGAGTTACTGACTCAAAACAAGAAAAGTACTGGTAGCGCATTCAATTCAGCATAGCCTTGGTGAATCTGTCAATGGTTCAAACATAGCAACTCAAGTTAGGCCATCAAAGCAAGGCCTAGCACGACCCAACCCTTCAACACAGCTTTGGATCAACCTATGCAACACAGAGCATTCCTTTCATCCAGTACTTAACATACCCATCCTGTCATGCTGGCCAAAAGATTGGACAAAATGGCAAGTAGTGATACGGAAGACGGGCAAGGCAACCACCATCTATCAAAATTCGCTTCTATTCTATTGAACTTGAAGAACCGAATATTACAAAGAAAGTGTGTCATGACTGCAAATCAAGAGAACTTCCAATAATGAAAGAAGTCACTCTAATTTAGATACAAATCTGGGAATCCAGTTGATGCCCTATATTTTACACTTAAGCTTGACAAAGAAAACCTATCAACAATTAACAAGTCTCTTGTGATGCAGACATGGAGAAGGAAATAAGCTTCACTGCCAGGACCAATTTCCGCATCTCAATAGCAACTACAACCTTCCGAACTAATACTGCATTACCACAACAAGATTACACCATAA
This sequence comes from Spiraea crenata, assembly GCA_033992175.1. Lineage (NCBI taxonomy): Eukaryota > Viridiplantae > Streptophyta > Magnoliopsida > Rosales > Rosaceae > Spiraea > Spiraea crenata. The sequence continues at coordinate 4,922,474 of JAVBHV010000041.1, read as the reverse complement.
GTTGGTTTATGCATATATTCAGCCAAACAAGTATAAACCAATACAAAAATGTTACAGGGACATACCTTCAGTGTACACATATAATCACTGCTGGTAAACCGCTGCCAGGAATATCTAAGCCTTGATATACCATTTTCGAGCAAATTGAAAATGCATCAAAAGCTCCTTCATGCCGTGCAGTACTACCATAATATTTAAGAAGCTCATATTGCTAATGAACTAATATGGGCTCTTGCACCAAAGTTCTACAAATCTCAGGAAAATAAGTACTTGTAGTGGACCTTTGTTGCCACCACAAAAGACATAAGCCATTTCAACAAGAAGATTGAAACAAAAGCCTCCTGCATTCCCATTCGATAACATGCACCAGAAGGTTATACTTTTGCAGAAGAGAAAATGGACCCTTGTATTCTAAGGCTGTTTCATGACCCCCATACAAAATCAAAATCCAACCTAACATGCTTTTGCTTGTAATTCGCTGGCTCTCATTAGTAAGAAATAGCATCAGGCTGGCCAAGAAGAACAAGACTCTCTACAAAAGACTCGACGAACTGGCAGTCCTTGTGCATATGATCAGTCTCAAAATCTTGAACTTGTTTGGTCTTAGGGTCGAACGATACCAGCTTCCAAACTACTTCTTTACGACAAAAAGGACGTAGGAATACTACGTCACTATTTCTAGCACCAAGTGGAACCCCTTCCAAGTCTATAGTAAACAATTTAGTCCACGTTTCCGCCACGCCAAACTCGTTCATGACCCACATGATAAGATGCGGTTGTTTTTCATTTGGCCTCTCAAACAAGGCCAGGGACTCCCTGTATCTCGCGATAAGAAGGCGAGACTTCTTCTGCATTCTCAATGTATTGGGGAACATGATCTTGCCAATTGATTCGCTCTTCAGATCAAAGAACATAATGAAGTTGTCCTTACTAGTAAACGGGTGCCAAACCAGTACACCATTCACCAATCTACTGCATGATGCAGGCGAAAATCCTGCAGGAACAACGTCGGCACTAAGAGTCTTCCACGAGCCCCTGGCCAAGGACCAAACCTCAACCTCAGCCACGCGCCGTAAGCTGATGGGGACAACAACTCTCAAAACCTTATAGTCATTGGCATGGGAATCAAAGCCAAACGAATAATGCAAGCAGACAGACTTACTCTTTCCGGCGGGGGGAATCCCGGGCCTAGGCAAAAACATGTACTTTCTAACACTAGGGTTCCAAATGATTGCGGTGGAACTAACATTAAGGCATATGAGGCCATTGCAAGTTCCGACCACAATGCAATGGAAGATGTTCGGACATACATCAGGCGGAGTACATTTGTATTTGTCAATGTCGGGGAATGGATTCATGAGATTGGTGTCCCCGCCAAGCGCAGGGTTGTCCCAGCGCAGAGAGAAATGCTTACCAGCGTGCTGACCCTTATCGACGGCGTGGAATAGAGTGAGGTGAGTGCCGTTCTGGTTGTTGGATTGGACGGTGCGGCGGAGGCGGCCGTGGATGAAGGCTGAGCTTTGGATCAGAGACCTCCATGACTTGCAGACAGAGCAGCATTTGATTACGGACTTGATTGGAAGCCTCTGGAGGATCTCGTTCACGACTTCTTCGGGTAAGTAATCCGACATTATGGGTTTGTTTTTGGGTAGATAATCAGGCATTGCTTTGTTTCCGGTGGAATTTCAATTTCGGAGGTGGAAACTTGGGGCTTGAGGTTTTCGTCGGCTTTCTGATTTGGTAAAGTTGAAGAGTGTAGTGGGAGAAACAAGGCCGCTGAGCTCGAGTTCAAGGAGTGGAGTAAAAGGAAGATGGTGTAAGAAATGGGCTTCTTTGTACCTTTTGTTGGGTTTTATAAGCTCTAGAGATCCAATGTTATGTGATGTTCGAGTGTCTCCGAGGAGCTCTATAATTATAATAGATAAATATATGATGTGATGATTAATGTGATAATATACCAATTTATTTACATGGTTAAATCTCATACCCTAATTCGAAATGAATTCCTCAATTTAAAGTCAACGACGATCACAATCCTAAAACTACACCGATCCAATTCTGATTTCTCCTATGTTCGACTTGGCAACCCGAAATTGCTAAAACAAAGAGCTGCATTTTAAAATGGTGAGGAAGATGTTCTTATAATCTTCATGGTCAAACAATGTTTTCAAGATAAATGGCACTAATGGTCTTTGAGAAAAGTGTTTTCGTTTGTGAGTAAGATCGGTGATTGAATCCACATTTGCAAAATCAACATACAATCGGTAAGAAATTTAGAGAGAAGATTCGAACATTTTCCCATTCTTGTGACTGTAAGTAAACATCAAATGACTTATGTACTAATCAACGGATTAAAAAGATTAGATTCGAACTTAGAACTTACATAGATGTTAAGAAAGTACATTTAACTGTTGTTGATGCACATAAACGATGATAGCATAACAAAGAAAAAAGTTCATTTTTCCTCTTGGCTTTAGTTTACAAGGACTGTTTCACACAGGGTTAGCACAACAAAGAAAAAGTTCATTCCATTCAATATCATTTCACTGCAATAAAGAGTAGGGGGGATTGTTTTCCACTGGTTTTACCTTATTGATACTTCAAATTTAATCTCAAGCCATAAAACCAGCTACTGCAAATAACATTTCTTCGCTTATCACCACGAATTCCTAGCAAGAGCCAACCTTACACAAATTTGGATCAACATATGCAACAGAAAGTAACCCTTTCCTAGAGAACTTTACGCATCCACCCATCCATCCTGTCATGCAGTGAGTGATACCTGTTAATAAGTAATAACCACAGGTCCGTAAAGCAAAGATGCAATAGGATGAAACCAGAAAGAGTGTCGTCTGAGTGCTAGAGCCCAGTAACAGGGAGGCTAGGCAACCTACCTCATTCTTATTCTCTCCAGCAGCACGGGCAAACTGATTTAGTACAACAAGTCTCTTTCCGCCCGCCTTGTGCACCTTGGTGAGTCTAGTCACCATATCATAAAAGGCAGCCTTATCCTGCGGCATAGAACGCAAAGAAGAAATCAGAAGATAAATCCGTAAATTTCTGGTATTTGCTAGGAATAAAAACAAAAGGAAAATTCAGGTTCCTTGAGACAATTACAACAACTCACTATTATTGTTCAAACCTATGCAGAGCAAGCGTGAGACTGCAAAACTATACGCACTTCAGTATGGGAAACCTTCCACTGTACACACCTACACTTATTGGACAAGAGGAACACAGCAGGGAAGTTCCCACAGCACCTTTCCCTCAATCATTTGTTTTGTTTTAAGGCAACGTATTGAAAGAGTGTGTGCAAGAAACACAAACTCTCACTCTATATGTATAGTTGACTATAACCAAACAATCAGCATTCAAAGACTCCAGCTTCAATGGAACAACAGAGAGTAAGTGAGTGAGTGAGTGAGTGAGTGAGTGAGAGTGTGTGTGTGTGTGTCTTTTGAGAGAAATTACAATGGAAGGCAAAGGTGCCGAAAAGAGTGAAACAAACAATGATGTAGAGATCATACCGCAGGCGCTGTCATTTTTGGCCCAAATTTAGCAGCAAAGTCCGAAGTGGTGACTGGTGTTCCTGAAGCCAAAAAGGCCCTATGTCTTCCTCATTGACGGCAAGTTTAACAGGACCAGATATAGTTGATGAGCGAGACAGGAGGATGTTCTTGATATCAGTAAAAGACCCAGATGATACTGCGGACTCCGTTTTCACTGACGGGGGCACACTAGTTTTGATGGAAGGCTTTTGTTCAGAAGCCGGATCGTTGAATCGCAACCAACGCAGCAGGTCCAGTAGTGCAGCGCGGTGATTGCTATCCAACCCCTGAACCATCTGTATTCTTTCAGAAAAGTCCAGCGTGGCATCTGAGGAGATGATTAAGTCCAGCGGCACCAACAATGCTGATGCCAATTTATGAGCCACATAGTTGAACTCCGATCTTGCAGGTGATTACTATTAGTAAGAAATAGCATTCGGCTGGCCAAGTAAACCAAGACTCTCGGTGTAAGAACACACGCAGCCTACATCAATTTCCAAATCTTTAAACTCTCTCGTCTTAGGGTCCAAAGACACGAACTTTTCATAAACCCGTTCATCTTCTGTCCCTTCATCATCTGGCATTTCTATTCCTTGTGTGCCACGTACGCCTAATACTAATTGACCAGTATTTCTAAAACCAATTGGAACTGACACAGATCCTCTGAAGTCTAAACTAAACAATTTCGTCCACGATTCAGCCACACCAAACTCTTTCATGACCCAGATGTGCAGAGAAATAGCACCCAGTTCTTCTTGATAGTACTCAATCAAGGCAAGGGACTCCCCGTACCTTAAGATAGGAGTAAAATCATGTCTTGCCAAAGCATCAGGCAGCAGTATCTTGCCAAATGATTCACTCACCATATCGAAGCACACAATGTAGTCATTAGACAGTCGAGATGAATACCAAAGCAGGACACCATTAACCGAAATTTGACATTGACAATCACGAAGGGCAGAAGCGCAGTCCACAAGAACAACATCAGGACTAAGACTCTTCCAAGAGCCGGTGGCCAATGACCAAATTTCAAACTGAGGCGGCTCAGAACGCGACGTCAGAACTCTCCCAACCTTATAGTCATTGGCACGGGCATCGTAGCCGAAAAAGTAAGTTGACCTTGTTCGTTTGCTAGGCCTAGGCAAAAACACAAATTTTCTAACACAAGGGTTCCAAATGATGGTAACAGAATCAGCGCTAAGGCATATGAGCCCGTTACAAGTTCCGACCACATCAAAGCCCTTGTGAAATTCTGTTGCGGGGAAATAACAAGGGTCAATTTCGAACAATGGATTTATGATGTTTGTGAACTCACCGATTGCAGGCTTGTCCCAATCACGCAAGGACAATAACTCCGAATCTTCCTCGTGGTGAAACGGGTAAGTGTTGGATAAAAGGAGGTGAGTGTCGTTTTGGTTGTTGGATTGGAGTGTGCGGCGGAGGCGAGCGTGGACGAAGGCTGAGCTTTCGATCAGAGACCTCCATGGTTTGCACACCGAGCAGCATCTGATTACAGAATCGATGGGAAGCCTCATGAGGATCTCTTGTACCATCTCTTGGGACAAGTAATCCATCATTGCTTTGTTTTCGTGTAGAATTTCAATTTTCGAAGTGCGAAGCTTGAGGTTTACTCGTAGGGTCTTATACTTATTTATGGAGTGCGCTTTCTCAATTGGTAAAGTTGGGGGGAGAGAGAGAGAGAGAGACCACACACAGAAAAGGGAGGCAGCTTGAGATAATTGGAATTTGGAAAGAGAGAATCATTCTCATTCCTTTCTCCTTTCATATGGAGGAATTTGATATCCATTCTCATTTTCATTCCCCTTTTCTCTATTTGCATTGTTATTCCGTTTCTAATTCTGATTCATTTTGATAAGTAAATATACCCAAATGGCCCGTTTGATTCATGGAATCATATTCCCGGGAATATGATTCCTATGCATTTTCCGGGGGAATGGAATTTAAGATTCTTTTCCCATGTTTGGATAGAGCAAGGAATCATGCTTGGGAAACAATAATTTTTTCCATTCTCATGTTTGGTACATCAAGTAATAGGAATTATGTTTGGTTGATATTTTCAATAATGCCCTTATAATTATTTTAAATTCAAGAGGGTCTAAAGGATAATATGTGTAATTTGTAGATTTTTCTAAGGATATTTTTGTCCAATAATTTCTGATTCCTAGGAAACAAAATCTATTCCCATGGGGGTGGATGGGAATATGATTCCCACATGCATGGGAATCCTAAACCCATCATATTCCCTCCACTTTCCCATTCCCTCCCATTCCCTCCCTTACCAAACATGGGAATAGAATTAGATTCTCATTCCCAAGCCCCAATTTTGTGAACAAAACAAGCCCAAAGTGTGTAAGAACCGAAATCGCTATGTAAAATTAATTTATAAATTACAATATAAATATTAATTTATAGCAAATGTGTTACACATGTATTACTATTTGTAAATTCCTTTGGAACAGAAGAATTTTTCCTTTTGTAGGGTTTTATGTGTTGTGTTGTGTACCATACTTTTGTGGGGCGCATAAGAAAAACTTACGCAAATTCACAAATCACATGTGTGGATTTTCCGCTATCTTTGTTCGGTTTGATTTATGACAGTGTAGACTTTCAAAATTAATCTTAAATTAGAATGGACAAAAATAAACGGAAAGAAAACCAATCCGTACAAAAACATAGTTTGCATTGTTAAATCTAGGAGTTTAACATTCACTAAAGAGCTAACTTCGTCAAGGATATCCATTTCTTCTAAAGGCTAAAAATTTTACATAGCGAGAGTGAAAAATGACCAACATTTTCAACTGGTTGATTATTCAGAATAAGCCATGGTACAGAGTTAAGAGGTGGACTGGGGTGCATCGTTTCATTAGCATATTATTGCTCAAGCTGCACACCAAATCCTAAATCAGTTTCTCTGCCGTCTTCTGTAAAAAAAATTACAATGTTGAACTGCGCAACATACTCCTTTGTTGCGTTTGCACTTTTGTAGCAATCTCTAAAATGGGTTTTGAAGGCAATCTCAGTGAACTGTAACAAATTTGCCACTCTTTTTGCCTTCCCTCACTGACCACGAACTCTATGCAGTAAATCAGTGCAAAATACTTGTTCTGTAGTAGTTTGCATAGGAAGAGAGGTGTCTTACCACATCATGCAAACAACGATCGATGGCGTATGATTATAATTTAGCTTGCACTCATCTAGTCCATGCTGTAGAGTTCTACAAAATAACTCATTGAGAAATTAGAACGCACAATCATTTTGATGAATGAAAATTTGCCGGTGTAAATTATGCAAAAGATGAAGATTGAAAAGGGACCTGACAAAAAGTGGTGTTGCTAGATTTGTTCGTAAATGCGTATTCCCAAGGAACCAGCCTGAGCTTGAGAATAATGGTAAGATCATTGTCGAAAACTCGAGCAAGATTTTTGACAATGAAAGTAGCACAATATGGTCACAATGAATGTGGCATAATTTCTTAGCTGTAAACTAAATTAACATGACATTGATAAAACGTTGAGCGTTGAAGGTTTCTGCGATGTTACATAAGACCAGAATACTAGATTCTGACCACTACAAGTTACAAACAAGCTTCATTCAAATAAACCACACCAATTTAAGGTTGGACTGTCATATAAGATTAACAGGGTTTTCATGAAAGCTTTTGCCTCATCTTAAACTTCCTCTGCTAATGCTGATTGTGATGTGAAGAATTTCTTCCTTTGCTTGCCTGACAAACTTGAGGAACCGATTTTTCTTTCCCGATTGATTCAATCTGAAATCGAATTGATCTGCAAACGTCTGGTGGTTTGCCTTTGTAAGCCTTGCATATGTAAGCCATGAAATTTTGGTAGTCCTAAACAGAGAATTTTGTGAATGGTCAATGCTGGTGACAAACCCGAAAAGCAAACAAGATAATTAAGACGAATTTCCAACCTCTTGAAGTGGTTGATTGTTCACAACCACCCATGGGACAAATCTGTGAGCGGGTTTAAGCTGAGCAGTTTCCTTAGCATACCTTTGCTCAATCTATGCAACAATGCCAGTTCATGAAGCTTTCAATTCTCAAATAGTGAAGTGGTTCAAATTGAAGCAGCAGATCACAGTATGAACACGATAGAACTCACCACATTTCCAGTTCCACTGTTGTAGCAATCAATTGGTACGGTGCTTAATCTTGACATCGCAAAACAATTTGCCCATCCTTTTTGTTTTCCCTGCAAGTTAAGGCGCTCTACGCAGTGTATAAATGCAAAATGTTGATTCTGCATTAGAATCGGACTTAAAATGTTAGAATTTAGATCAAAGACCAGTGTTGAAGGACAGTTTTACATGTTTTGGAGAAACTTTTAGTAGAGTTTTATCAATGAATTGGATATTTTGTTTTTGCTAAAGTACCACAAGCAACATGTATATGCTTTCTAAAGGAGTAGAGGAGCTTACCACATCAGGATAGACTGCAATGGTGCAGGCTTCAATGGTGTTGAGCAAGCATTCATCTGAGCCATGCTGCAAAACCCCATTAACCATATTATTAACACTAAACAGTGATGAAAATAAGATTTAAATTTTGAAATACAAGATTTAGGGTTCAACTAGAGTTCAACTTTCGAACGCACAGTGGTCCATAATATTCACTCGTTGGGTCATCCTCTACTCCTGAGTGACACATTTTAACTTATCGATATAGCTTAGACGAAGGTAAAGTGCACCAATACTGCTAGTTCATTCATTGCTAACTTGTGAAAACTGAAGAACAGAGCAATGGAAGAATTCAAGAACCTGGCAGGTGAAGGAGCCGTCGGGGTTGAGCCAGGCGTTGCCCCACGGCACCAACCGGAGGTTCACGGCGGAGATGAGGCCGTTGTTGAAGATGTTGACCAGATGGTTGACTATGAAATCTGCACAATATGGACACAAAGTTTCGTAGTATAGAGTCACTGAAACTTTCTCAGTGGCATAACTGTGAAATGGGGCTGTCGAGAGGAAGAAGACGAGGAAGAAGAAGCATCTGGCACAACCCATCATTCGTACATCAAAGCATTTGATGATTTCTGTCTCTGTAAACAACAGGGTAGGTAGACATTTTCATGTGGTCATAAAGTCTATGCAAAATTGAAAAAAGTTGCAAATGAGTGTCCCTTTTTGAACGTATAGTGACGGTCACTCGGGCTGTTTCGCCTCTTTTATTTCACTTTTACCAGTGATATTCGATTGTAGTTTGCTGGGAACAAAAGAGCATTATTAATCTACATAGTTGATGCTTGTGACAAAGAATTGGTTGGCCCCGGAATATATATCGGGTAATATGCAAGAATCTTTTTTTTGACTATGTGCAGAGTAGTGGGATGGCCACTATGGTAGGGGTGGGAACACCGAACCGAATACCCGAAAATTCGGTCAAATCGACCCGTTGGATTGGGTTGGGTTGGGAAATTTGACCAAAAAAGTCAAATGGGTTGAGAATTCGGCCTGAACTGACAAATTTGGGTCGGGATCAAGTCTAAACCGTGGGTATCCGGGCCAATCTGCATTTATACTTTTACTAATATTTTAAAAATCATACCAATAACAATTAAAAAAATTACACAAAATACCCAGACCCAACCCAACCCTAATTTTCTCTTCTCGGTCTTTCTTTTCCAAACCCGCCTCACCTCTTGGTCTTCAACAGGCGTCTTCAACCCCCGTTCCCATCCTTCATCTTTAACCCGCGTCGGCGTCGGCGTTTTCGTCTTCGTCTTCAACCTGCGTCAGGTCGGCGTCTTCGTCTTTGTCTTTGTCTTCAACTCACGTCGCCTCCTCACAACCATCTTCAAAGTCTAAGCCTTCGAACACTCTCTTCTTCCACAGATCTGTGGCCGGTTCATCAAAGAAGTCAGATTTGGTTAGTCTAAATCTGGGCTTCGGGTTTGTTCCCGATACTGACCCTTCCCAACCTGAAATATCGGGTACCCGAACAATCGGGTACCCATCAAGAACGGGACGGGTTTCACTCCCAAAAATCTTTCTCCCGAGCCATTCCGTAAGGATTTCGGGTTTGGCCTTCATCTTGACCAACCCGTCCCGAGCCCAGGACTATAGTTCACAATGTCAGTTCCCACTAGGAGATTTGTACATTTGATAAACACAATAGATTATCTCATTAAAGGACCAAAAAACCATTCTTTTTTTGGGGGGCTAGAACAGCATTGTCAACAAGGAACCAATATTTTCACTAAGAATAAACTAGTGGTCCAATTCTTAAAGAGCTAATAACGCGAGGAAGAAAAAAGTATAATGACTTTTTAAAAGAGATTTGGTGAGCTCCTATATAATGTTCATTATTTTAATTATTCTCTGAGGATTGAAATATTATGAATATTGTGTTAATATTACTATCTAAACATCAACAAAAACTAAATCACATTCAAATGTTATTGAATTTATCTTCTCATCGTCAATAACAATATCGATTCTCTTTCTATATCATATCGGGCTTCCGGAAAGGATTAGGTAGAAGGGCTTATGCCCAAAAACTACTATTTCACCTTTATTATACCCAAAAACACTACCTCACGTTTTTTTCCTTACAATTTACTACTACTTTTACAATTTAATATCAAACCAAACTAACAAACCCACCCACAGCCCGTGTGAGTGACATTCACGCGCCCCACATCACACACCCCTGCTTCTTGTCCGTCAAAATGAAGGATGTGGTCCGTCGCAATGAAGGATGTGGTCCTTCAAAATGAAGGATGTGTTCCTTCAACTCTGAAGGATGTGTTCCTTCAATCTGAAGGATGTGTTCCTTCAACTCTGAAGGATGTGTTCCTTCAATTTAAATGATGTGTTCCTTTAAAATGAAGGAACAACTGGTTGAAGGATGTGTTCCTTAAAAAATCTAAGGACGGTTTCCTGAAGACTTAAATGAGCACTTCCTTCAAATTGAAGGATGTCCTTCAAAATGAAGGAGAAAGAATAGCTGTGTTGATTAACCATCAGTTCATATGATTTTTCTATCAATCTTCATCTAAACAACCCAACAAAGCTTTCTAGACTAGTTTCAAAGACTACCTTGGCGAAAACTCACGGAAAGTTTCAACCAATATGTGAGGCTCACCGGCGATGATCCGCTACAAAATAAAGCTCAATATTGGTTGGGCTGTGTCTAGAATGATGAGAGGATAAAGTTTTGGGTGGTGATTCGTCCCATTTGTCGCCGGAAAACGTAAAGATGTTGCGGTTCTCTCTCTCTCAGTGGGTCTGGGGTTATAATCTTGGTGTCTATGGAAAGAGGGCGACGAGACAAATCCAACCCAATTGATTTCGTGTCAAACGAAGTCTGGATGAGAAAATTATGGGTAAAAGAGTGTTTTGAAGTTTGTATAGAGATTCTCGCGTGGATTCAAAGGGGAAGTCGAAGAAGAGATTGAGCGTATTTTGCAGCGCGCGTGGAGTTAAAAGTTGTTATTAAAGTGTACAACCCAATTATAAATCAACATGTGTCAAAATAGTAGTATATTGTAATGTTTAAAGTGTAGTAGTATTTTTTTGGTATTTTGATCTTCAAGTTGTATCAAAATATAATTTTTCCTTAGGTAGAATTCAATTCGCAGCCCAGGCCCAACAATTCTATCCATTAACAGTCAAAACCCCTGGACTTCACTCCATTTTCAACCTTGTTTTCTCCACAATAAAACCCCAAAATCTCAAATTCAGAGCTCACTCCTCCTCCTCCAATGGCGTCCATCAACTTCAACCCTTTCGAAAGCTGGTTCAACAAACCCCCAAACCCACTCCCGCCAATCAACCTCCTCCCCCTCGCCGACTCATTTTTCCGGCGGCCCGCCACCGCCACAACCTCCCCCAACTTCTCCGCCCTCAGCCTCTCCAACCTCTTCACCCGAAACCCCTCTAAACCGGACCCGAAACCCGACTCCGAACCCGAAACCCCGGGGCCCATGACCCAGATGCTCGAGCAGTTCTTCGAGGAATGCGATACCGACCCGGATTGGCGGCACCACCCGGACGTCGACAAGATCCTAACCGAAGACCCGGTTTTCGAAAAGAAGGAGAGCCCGACGGAGTCGGAGCTCCGGGAGAACGAGAAGTTCTGGAAGGAGTTCAGGGAAAGCCCACTGGTCCAGTTCTTGACACGGGCCGAGCAAATTGCGGAGAAGCTCAACGAGCTGGAGCTGCGGGAAAACGACACGCCGTACAGGAGCGAGGACAAGAAGCTGTGGAGGGCGGTGCCGAATGTGACTGGGCTGGACGGGAGGCCCATGCCCCGGAAGGCGATAAGGACGAGGCAGGAATCGGACGACAAGTTTTGGGATTATGCCAGGCAGTTCTTCTTCGGGCTTTGGGGGTTCCGGCAGCGCCCCTACCCGCCCGGCCGGCCCATTGACATTGCTCAGGCGGTTGGGTATAAGAGGCTCGAGAAGCGTTACTATGATTGTAAGTTTGTAAAAATTCAATCTTTTTTGGTAAATTCATATTTGTTTGAAGAATGTGTTAGTTAGTCAGTAGCTATTAGAATTGGCTAATTGTGGAGTAATCACATTATATGGGTTAGGTAAATACCCAATGCAGCATGAGTTTACTTATAGTTTAGTGTTTAAGCCGATTTTTCGTTCGCTTAAGTACTGGAGTTTTCAGTGAATTGCATCATGTTAAAGTAATGTGCCAATTGTTCTTTTTTTGTTCTGGATTTGTTTGGAGAGGAAGGATTGAGTGATATTTTTATGGGGGGTTGTAAATATGCGTAGTTTGTAGTTAATGTTGGTTTGATGGTGATACAGTTATCATGAGGAGTGGTGGGTGGTACTATAAGGACCGGATAGGTCGAACAAGAGGTCCATTGGAGCTAATAACCCTTAAAACAGCTTGGGGTGCTGGGATTATTGACAAAGACACATTCATCTGGGGTGACGACATGGATGAGTGGGCGCCGATTCACATGGTTTATGGACTGGAACCTGCTATTGCCACTTGGGAAGGTGTGCTTAATGTCATCTTTTTTCTCTTAGCATCCATGTTTCCAATATTTTTAAGTTTTTATGCAGTCAATATAAGCAATACAACAGAAGTATCCTTTAAATTGGAAATTACTGACCACCTAGCTATAAAGATAATGGTGTGAACATCTATTTTTATTTAGTATGGGCACGTCAAATCAAATCTAGAGGAATCCACGAAGGCAATATTGAGGCAGTTGGAAATATCAGAAGCAAACTTGCATGCATGAATCGTGAATAGGAGTGTCATTCTGTTAAAAATAAAAAAATAAAAAAATTGAACTGGGGCTTATGTTCGATCATCTTCAGTTAGGCTTGGTGCTGCTGCAACTGCTGTTCTTCACAAGCTACAAAAAGGGATTCCTCCTTGGGTTCCACTCAAGGGACACGAGAAGAAAACCTATAAGCAGCTACAAGAAGAGGCTGTGGAAAGCAAGAGAAGAGATTTAGCAGTACTCGAAGCTAATGACGGTGTTTGGCCGGGTGTTAGAACTCCGAGCCATGCTCTATTTCTATGGGCTAGTGGCTCTGAATTAACAACAATTCTGGAAGAGGATCACATGCCAAACAAATACATTCCAAAAGCTCTCAGGTATTTAGTATTTGGTGTCTGATGCCTTGCAATGTAAAATGATCGCTAGACCTTCTTGTCTCTATCTAATGTATTGTTTGCATGTGAGAGCAGGGTTGAGTTGGCTAAAATTATCCCCGGGTTAAGGCCGTGGGAGGTACTAAGTGTGGAACAAGCAATGGACCAGATAACATATGAGGGAGAGTGGTACCGAGAACCCCTTGGCACGTACACGACAGGTCCTCCATACATTCGAGCTTGGAATATGGATGTCAAGGTACTTAATTTTATATTAAGCTCCTCATCAACTTAAGTAAGAATTATTAATCAAACTAAAGATGATTGACCTTGAAAGAAAACACTTATTGGCAATTGTTACTAAATTGGTGGTTTTGTCCAACTTTTCTCTACTTCTGATATCCTGAATCTTGGTAACTGTAAACTGATATATTTCTCTAATCAACTCCCAATTCGTTCATTACCCAAGAAAACAAAAAGGATATGGTTTCTGGGAAAATATGCTTTTTGGGTTTCTTTGTATCAGTTTGTCAATACGACATTTTGCATTAATTCCTCTCTTCAGGCATTTGTGTTGCTAAAATTGAATATTTCTGTGTTTTTATGTGCTCAGAGACTGTATAAGATTTATGCCAACCTTAGCACCCGAGTCTACCAGAAAATGGAGCGAACAATTCCTGGTTTCGATAAAATAATGCAGAAAGTCCAAGCTGATGCTCTTGCAAGGGATCTCAAACGGAAGGCGAGAAGAGAGGCAGAGATGAAAGCCGAGCAGGAAAAAGCCTTGTTTGGACAAGTTCGGCCTGATCCATAACATTACTTGTCATATTTCGTTGGACTGGAAAGGTAAAACTACAATACTCCTCCTTCACTTCGTGGGTGGGATGCATAAGATCTGCTTTCGAGTGATATGTTCTCTTATGATTCTTTCAGATAGCGGTGCTCAATATACAATCAATCTTCCATCGCACCATTTTTACTTCACATGGGACGAATGATGGCAACTATTTGAGAATATAGATGTGAATGCCTGGGAGAATGGCTAGATTAGATGTGAAATGATACTGTTCTCATTTCATGCTCCCAAGATCGTCTCTCACTCGGATAAGCTCCCTGTATGGAAAGTATTTGTAATAAGCATCTGTACCAAATTCATGTAATAAACCATTGATACTCGTGTTCAGGAAAGTTGATAGTTTCGCATTCAAAATTTCTAACTTTGCCTGGTCGTTCATGCTGAATAAATACCGTTTATCGTTCTAAGGTAAAATGATGACACTTTATTCTTGCAAGTTGTTTTTGCTCACACCTGCACTCGTCTTTGTGTAATGCCTGTAGGTGTGAAAACATTAAAAAAGAAGGGAGCTTCGGAATTGAGTGTACTCATCCGTGTAGGAGAATGATACTTAAATGTCACGGGGTTGTATCGTGATTATGCTTACTATGTTCCTCAAGATAAACATAGGGAAATTTAGTGAACTCATTTGTGTAGGAGAGTGATACTTTCATGTCATGGGACTGTATCCATGTGATATGGCTTCGCGACAAATTCTTTTGTGATGGGGTCGTTTGCAATCTTTCTCCGTGGATGGAGTAGTCTTCTGTTCTACAGTAGAGTTACTGTGTGTTTCCTTTTGCTTTTCATGGGGGTTAACGCTTGAAGAGTCAATGGCTGGCCTTCAGTTGAACTTGGTGCCTGGAATCCGACAAGGAGTCGTTGCCCACCGGCCTTGTTTCGGGACACGCCATAAAATGCTTGTGTCGCGACACGTGTTTGCCCGGCATTGGATGCCTTCCGTTTAGACACCAGTCACGATGTACGTGTAACAAAAACATAGCTTGTCACTGAAAGACTGCCTTGGAAGGAGGACGCTTGTCCCCCTCTACACTCATCTATAAATAAAATAGAATAGAACATCATCATCTTCTGCAAAAGACACTTCAGATATTTTCAAACCCAAAAAGAGAGAAAAGGATTGGGAGATGGAGGATTTTAAACCGGAATCCGAGAGCTTGATGATGCCGTCGAATCACAGCCCGAAAGGCGGCGGCGGTGGTGGAGGTGAACAAGGCCGTGGAGATGAAGAAGTTGGTAGAGATGAGGAGAAAAGCATTAATGGAGGAGACCATGAAGGTAAAGAGGAAGAAGAGAAGGGAGGTGGGATTATAACGCATCTGATTTCTATAGTTTCTCCAAGGAGCAATGGGAAAGCGGGGGAAGTGGGCAAAAGAAAAGGTGATTTTGAAACTGATGATGTTGGAAATGGGGGTTTTGGGGATAAGCCAGAAGAAAATGGAGGTGGTGGCGAAAATGGTGCTGGAGGAGGGGTCATCTCTATGATTTCCAACTTTTTCAATCAAACTGACGGCGGCGGAGGAGAAGTTAATGAGGTGGACAAAGAAGCAGAGAAGGTGATGAAGGATATTGGGAATAAGAGGATGAAGACGGTGGCGGTGGAAGAGGAGGGCGGCGGCGGTGGTGGTGGAGGCATCATTGACAACATTGTCTCCCACTTGCCAGAGGATGCAGCTCCGTCGAGTGATGAGGCATCCATTCTTCTTACCTCCATTGTCAAGGACTAAGCAGATAATATGTGACTTGGTCTACAAATTGATGCTTGTTTCTCTTCTTTTTATTTGCAAGTAAATTGTTGTTGGCTTTTGTTTCAGTTTTCAGCTTTGTGTTCCGGTAGATTGTCAATGTTCTTCTGATTAAGTATGGAAAGTTGTTCTAATGGAAGCATGATTTTGTAAAACTCTTGGTAAGTTCAAGTACCATTAATAACCTTTCAACCTTTGTCCCTTGCCCCTAATATCACTTGTATAAGGAGATGCGAAATCTTGGTTTCCCATTCCACATTTTGTATCATTACAAGAGCTTCGGAAGCTGAAAATTCAAGATTAGATAGCAAGTTTCATCACTACTGTCATTTTCTGACCATACCAGCTAAACAAGCCCATCAAGAGCCAACCCTTTCAACAGAAAGAAATCCTTTCCTAAACAACTACGCATCATTGAAAGAGAGAACTTTCCATGATGGAAGGTCACTGTAAATTCATACACAGATCTGTGAATCTAATTATCCAGCCAAATTCAGTCAACACAAAAAATTCAATCAACACAAACTTCTAACAGAGATACCATTGGACAATTAACTTCACTCAACAATAAGTGGTCTAGTAGAATAGCGTGAGAATGGATTGACATCTAATATTTGCATAATTCAATGAGCTTTGAACTTGACGGAACACTCTTAACACCAATACTGATGCTGATTTAGGTGCAACAGAACAGCTAACATAGTAGTTTAGTTCCCATAACATCAGTTAAAATCGAATGCTCCCTTGTAATTTGCAGGTCCCTATTAGTACGAAATAGCACCAGGGTGGCCAAGTAAAGCAAGACTCTCTACATAAGAATCCATGAAGTAGTAGTGCTTGTCTGCATCAATTTCTAAACCTTTTAACTTCTCTAGTCTTGGGGTCCAACGATACCCGCCTGCAACTTCCTCCATAAATTCCCAATACTACTTGGCTGTTTCTACAACCCAACGGCTTCGCAATTCCTTCGAAAGTTATACTTAATAGTTTAGTCCACGATTCAGCCACACCAAACTCTTTCATGACCCACATATGGAGATCAGTAGCAAGCTCTTGTTTTTGATAATGTGTCTCAAACACGACAATGAGCTCCCTGTATCTCGAGATAGGGACATTCTTTTTCTCAAAGCTTCGGGCACCAGTATCTTGCCAAATGATTCACTCCCCATATCGAAGAACAGAATGCAATTGTCCTGGTTCTTCAACCGCTGAGCCCAAACCGGCATGCCATTTACCAAAACTTAATAAGCAGCATACACAGCAAAATGAAAAGCGTCCAACCCGGCAGGAATGACCGCGGCACGAAGACTCTTCCAGGAGCCCCTGGCCAATGACCAAACCTCAACCTCACACGGGTAGTTATAGTCGCCCACAGCTCTCAAAACCTTATAGTCATTGGTACGAGAATCGTAGCCAAACGCATAAGATATATGTTGCACTTTACGATTTCTGTGGTTGATAACTCTAGGCTAGGCAAAAACATATATTTTCTAACACAAGGGTTCCAAATAATTGTGGCGAATCTAGCAGCAAGGCATACGAGGCCATTACAAGTTCCAACCACAGGGAACCTTCTGGCTAAGAATGTTGTCTTCGGGGGGGAATAAGCTACGTTGTTGTAATAGAAAGGATTTATGAGGTCGGTGCACTCACCAATTGCAGGGTTGTCCCAACGCAAAGAGAGAAACTCACCAAGCTCAAAAAAAGTAAAGGCATTTCGACGAGCTGTAGCGTTGAGTAGAAGGAGGTGAGTGCCGTTTTGGTCGTTGGATCGGACGGTGTGGCGAAGGCTGGCGAAGGCGGGCGTGGAGGAAGGCTGAGCTTTGGATGCGAGACCTCCATGATTTGCACACCAAGCAGCATTTGATTGCAGACTTGATTGGAAGCCTCAGCAGGATTTCTTGGGAAATTTCCTCGGGAAAGTAATCCGACATTGGAAAATTTTCAGCGATCGACAGAAGGGTTTAGGGTCAATAAATCTCTGTAATTACGAACAGGAGACGGTGGTGGTGGACTATACTGTATATATAATAAATCGGGACCCCTGATAAAGTAGCAAAGCCTACAAGGCTCCTCCAACTAATGAAGAACATTGGCAATCTGGGAAAAGCCCATTCCAATCTTGGATTATCAGGTCTGATAGTCACGTCAATATATTATGTTACTAATTTAAGTTGCAACAATAACATCAGCTCCATTGGTGTATGGTTCACTAGTCCACAAATTGATGTATGGTTTACTTCTTTGTATTTGCAAGTTGCTGCTCTTTCGTTTGCGGTTTTCAGTTTTCAGTTTTGTTTTCCGGTAGATTGTCAATGTTCTTTTGATTTGGTATGGAAATTTCTATTAATATGGAAGCATGCTTGAGCTATAAGAGCAATATATACACAACTTTGGATCAACATATTCAACAGAAAGCAATCATTTGCTAAAGACAAAGGGTGTGATATGCTGCCAAATCAAAGAGACAATATTCAATGACGGAAGAGGCCACTCTAAATGCAAATACAAATCTGACAATCTAGTTATACAAACAAACATAGAACAGCACAAAAGTGTAACAAAGATAGACCATTTGGACAATTAACTTCACTCAACAAGAATTGGTGTGGTAGAAGACCACTATAATGGATCGAAATACTTGCAGGATTAAGTGAGCTTTGAAAATGATCTAGCGCTCTACCACCAATGCTGATGCTGTGATATAGGCGCAACAGAACAGCCAACATAGTAGTTTAGTTCCCAGAATATCAATGCTCCCTTGCAATTTTCGGGTCCTTATCAGTAGACGATAGCATTGAATTGACCAAGTAAAACAAGACTCTCTACATACGGATCCATGACGTAGTAGTACCGGCCTGCCTGAAGTTCAAAATCTGTGGCTTCTCTGGTCTTAAGGTTCAAATTACGAATTGATAAGCAAAAAGATCAAATCAATTGAGAAATAGAGAAAACAAAATACCATGAAGCAAAATCAAAAGCTGACCCCACCGTTCCCCAATACACTAATGATATCGACGTCTCTCAACACCTGAAAATCGAGACATCATTAGATGTAGCAAAAAGGAATACGACGATTAGAGAGAGAAAAGCTGTGTATAAGAGATGAGAGAGAGGAAATGGAACTTATCTCAATAGAGGGGCGCAGTATTTGCAGAAGATGATCGACAGAGCCTCCCATACCGCAAAGGAACAACTATTAATCATCGAGAAAAAGACTGGGTTAAGTAAGTCCAAGTTCAAAAATGAAGAAGGCCGTAAAACATTTGAATAAGAGAACCGAAATTTTCGCCATAATCCTGCCTCCCCCAAAAAATATCTGTGTTTCTCCCTTCAACCGATCACCAACTATAGTTTCCATTCTCTCTCACGATATCCAACAAAATTGCTACAAAACCCAACCCAAGCGCTACAGTTATGAGAAGCGAACTTGTTTCTTAGAGAAAATCAAAGAAACACACAACTGTTGAGGGTAAAAGCGGTAGACTACAATGGTATGTAAAGGGGATGGGATGTAAGAAGGGGTAAAAACGTTATCACACTACTAATACATTACTCCAAACCAGGTTTTAATATATATATATATAATTTTGTCAGGAAAGTATGCTATAATAAGTTTGATATGTGATGTGTTTATGTTAACTGAATAAGCCTATTTATACTGGAAGACTGTGGGTTACATCTTTCTTATTACAAAATTTCTAAATTTATCAGAAAAGATAACGATTAATTCTACTTAACGATCCAAATTCTGTGTGAATTGGAAAGTAAGAAAGTATACCAAACAAATAAAAACTCAACACTTGTCAACACGTTCTGCTACCAGTTCGAGTTCCATAGGCTCGGCCAAAGAAAAACTCCAAGATATAGGGCTTATAATGAGAACATTACATTACAATGAGATAATCAACCAAACACATAAACATACCTCTACTTATGAAAGTGAAACCATTACCAACCGCAGTTAAGATCCTCCTGTGCATATCTCTACTATTATAAAAAGAATAGGCTTTTTCCACTGTTACCATCTGAAAAGACCAAAAAACAAATAAACTCAACGGAATTACATTAAAACCCAACTTCAACTATCACTCAAGGAAAAATGCAGTAGGGGTAATTCAGTCTTCACAGAAAAAGCTTCATTTACGTTGGACAGAAAACTCCCTATGCTAAAAACACAGTTGTAGCTTCCGGATAAATGATACAAGGGCATTATAGGAATATATTACGCATAAAATTTAGCCAAGGAGAAGAAGACATCGGAGAAAAAGGAGTTTCATCAAATCCACTTCCCACGATCGTCCGGAGAATTCTACACAATTGGTTCCATTGGGTGGTTTGAAAAGCGAAAAAACTCACCCTTTTGGATTCATAGCCGTCAAATTCCGACACTTTTTGGTCGCTCCTCCGTTGATGGAGCCGCTGGCGGATGAGCATCGGTGCAAGCGTAGCGACGGCCAGAAGTGGCGGTGCGGCAAAATCGCTGTGGGGAAGACGTTTTCGCGCAGTGAAAGCGAGGAAGAAGATGAAGATGGAGAGGTCAGACTCGGAAGGAAGCAGCGATTCGGATAATGCTGTGAAGAACTGTAAATTAAAAGAGGTGAAATTTCTGACAAGCAACAACATTCAAAATCTATGAGCGTCGAGAACCCAATAATTTGTTACTTTCTGCAAAAATTTTACATTGTTCATATTTATGGTTAGTTCTTTTACTGCTTGCAATTCAATTTTTCTTTTTTCAGGCAATTTTCTACAAAACTGGAGGTTTTGCTGCAGATGCCAATTGATTCTCTTAACTGGTTTTAATTTCTTGGGTCATGAGGCTACATTTGTCTGTACCTTCAATTTTTGAAGTGGGTCTTTTTTTCCCTTTCACATTTGCAGGAAAATAAATTAGAAACTTGAAGGTGGGAATTGGAAAAATTTGTCATAATGACAGAGCAAACTAATGAAGTCTTTTAATTCCTCTTTTAATTCCTCTTTTAATTTTCAGTTTATGTATCAGTTTCTCTGCACATTATCAGAGGGTTTGTTTGGGATTCGTACTTTGCTCTTTAGTCTCGGCTTCTTAACCTGCACCTACCTATCCATCTCCTTGGGCGTTCTTCATGTTTGTTAATCTGGGTTTTGTCTAATGATGGTGGAACTATGAATTAGATTACTGTTTACAGAGGGTAAAAATAGAAGCCCCAATTTCTTTTCAATTGTTGATTAGTTAATGGTGTTTGTTGCTTAAACTTGATAGGATTATAGTTACGGACGTTTTGGTGGCAGATTAACAAACATGTTTTGGTTTCACACATGTTTTGTTCATTCAGAGCCGTTTAGCTTTTGCGTTCAGAGGAACAACGTTCAGAGGGATTTGGGGGTTTTACTGGGCCGTACAAAGCGTTGCTGGGTTTCCCTCTCTCCTCTCTTTTCTGTCCTTTAAATTTTCGTCGAGGCCTCATTTAATTTCATGTTTGAATTGTGTGCTTTTCAGTATATATCTAGATGCCTCTAGATCGAATCCGTTTGTGTGTTTTTGTTCAATTTGTAAAGAACTTTTTTTGCTTTGTTCAAATGTTGTGGCCTTTGTGTTTTTATGCAGAATACATATGAATGCTGGCGGCGTTTTTATTTATGGTGAGTTTCGCACTTACCATAAATAAATCACAGGGTATTGGGTGAGACAATACCGACCGTGGGCAGCAGACTTTGGGGTACCATCAGTCTGTCACTCACCACGTTATACAAAATCAGAAGAATTGTATATTATTAATTTTAAGCATATTAGAAGATTTGTATTAACTTTAAGCATATTCTTAGTTGTTTTCATGTAATGTATATGCTTGCAGAATACAGACGAATTGATATTGAACCCTAAACAATGTCTTTCTTATATATCTGAAATTATTGGTTTACATTATAAAAGTTTAATTTATTCATATTAATCTATATTCTTTTTTCATGTTCTTTAAAAGAGGGTATATAAATTTTGGCACGAAGCGCTGATCACTTGATTCTGCATTGAAAATGTCATCTAGCACGAAGCATTTGTAATGTGGCGGGAAGCGCCCGTGCTAAAAAAAAGCCTCTTACGCTCGCGTTAGCGGGCGCAATGAGGCTAGTATGCCCTTAAGTAATTACAGATATTTTAAAGCAATGTCAAGCATAAAGATTGCACAGTCTAACCAATCTTCATCCCTAAAGATAATAAGATTGGGTGATGATGAATTATTCAGTGGCAGTCGGTGAGACGTCGTGGAGTCTGGTTGAAGACCACACAACCAGGAGCGCATATGGCACATGCTTCAGTCCCTCTAGATGGTCTAGAAGAGGTTTCTTTCTAATCATCAATGTAATTATGTTCATTGAATCCTCAACATTTTGGATAAAAGGAAAAACTGCCTTATTTAACTTAATGCTACATGACATTTATAAAAGGAGTAACCTAGGTATCATTAATCTTAGACATCACATCATTAATGACCAATTATCAAAAGTGGAGGAAGCACAAACTAGATGGAAATGAAAGAAAATCCAACTAACCGTTTGACTTGGGACCCAACACCACCTTCCTCCAATACTAAAAAAATTAAGAATCTTGGAATTCAAGGATTAAGTGGCAAAGCGAAAAATCCAAAAGCAACTCTCCTACTCATTGTCCCTTTCTTCCCAATAAAGATTTCACATTCCATGGTAAAAAAAAGAAGGAGAACTACTTACACCAATATACTACCACCTAAGATTCTCAATTTGGGTAAATCTCATTTTGCAATCAAAGTAGAACCAATACGCAATGACTTACAGTGCAAAGTACTTGATCAGATTGACAATATTGGAAGCAAAGTTCATTTGAGGGATGAGATCATATTGGCCATAGTTTACAAATGCAATAGTCCAATCAGATTACAACAATTAATTAGCAAAGTCTTCTGTTTTGATGAGTGTTGTTTAGTGCAATGTCTACATGCACTTTGTTGTTTTGTTTGGAGATTAGTTTTTCTAATCAAGGTGGGAACTGAAAGACTCAACATATAAAATGGGGAGCATGAGGGGTAGGAATAGGAGCCAAGTGAAGGAAATGGTGGGTTGGAGAACCTGGATTTGCATCAAGCGATCATTTCTTCTCCCAACCAAGTGCTTCCTTCTCAAGCTTGCTTCTCGGTCAAGAAACAAATCCAACGGTAATTTTCATTCAGTATTCAACAGCATTGCACTTGCAATAACTATCACTCTCTTTCTCAGTCAATCCTTTTTCTGATATGTCGTAACAATCTGCAGGAAATGGGCATGGATTGGTGAATTTGTACAAAGACATGGAGTTGTATGGTGAATATGCAGATATAAGAGTGATGTGGGAGATAATTCACTCTTGTCCACAGAACACAAATAACAGTACTAAAAGGAGGAAGAATTCTTATTGGAGATTCTGTCTTCAGCCTACTTGAATCTTGTCATTCCTTGTTGAAGAATTGGCTGATAGTTTTTGGTTGATTAGAGTTCTATCAAGCTCTGATTTTGAATGGCCAACTGAGTATAGATGATGAGTTGCTCTGGGCTTTGCAGTTTTAGTGCATGTGGAGCACAATGTTTGTGTGATTCAAGAACAGTGAAATACACGTTTGTGTGATTCAAGATTTCAAAATATCGGATACGCATTTGACAAGATCCACTTATAATAAAACTTAATGTGTATACATAGAAATAGTACTTGATGAATATAAGTTTGCCTAATACACGGTTGTCCAAAGACAATGCTTACATGTACACAAAGCACTAACAATAGTACAAGAATCTGTAAGATAATCAGAAAAGATGGATTTACACCACTTGATCTGCTCATTGATTGCGGCTTTGGACTCATCCTTTGCGAATTGAAGCCCAGAGCAAACGCAGAGAATGAATCCTACTTCTGGCTCAACAGAAGCAGCTCTACTAATCACTAAAGTTGGATTGATTATGCCTTCAACTCCTTCATCCTCCACAAAAGTGATCATTATTGTAAAACTCAATATCGATCTTATTTGCTTCCAATCTGTTTCATGCTCCAGCATTACCGGTTTCGAAACTGGATTCAGATTGTTGTTCCTTGACTTCATTGTCTTTACAGGCTTACCAGGTTTGGGTTTTTCCCCCCGCGCGGGTTTGTTTTGGGGGGGGGGGGGGGGTTGTGTTGTTTGCGGAAAGGATGACGGGGTGGGGTGGTGGTGGGGGGGGGGGGGGGGCGCCCCCCGGGGGGGGTTTTGGTTTTGTGTTGTGGGGGGGTCTCCCCCCTTCCCCCCCTCCCCCCCTTTCCCCCCCTCCTCCTTTTTTTTTTATAAAAGGTGGTGTTCTTTTTTTTTTTGTTAGGGGAATTTTTTATAATAAAAAGTTTTTTTTTCTTTTTTTTTTGTTTTAATTTAAAAGAATTTTTTTTTTTTAATTTTTTTAGTTTTTTCTTAAACTTAACCTTTTTGGCGTTCTGTTTTCAACATTTATTGCAGATTTTGTCTTCAGCCTACTTGATTTTTGTGATTCCTTTTCTAAGAATATTGACAAGTAATAGTTAACTCTGATCACAAAGATGTAAATGAAATCCAATATATATTGAATTGTACAACAAAAACATACAAAATTACTCATCAAATAAATCAATTAAGCTTCGACCATAAACCATAAGTGCCCTAACTAGATTATACAGAGTCCACATCGCTTTCTTGCTCGGCAGCAACTTGCCGTTTCGCCCTCCGAACATAGTAGCATCGGAACGGTTCAAACAATACGCTAGGCAAACCAGTGCAACAATGGTGCCAATGTACGCATACTTCCACTGCTTTCCGGGCTGCATTATGTCAAACCCTTTCAGAATGTTGAGGATGCTAAGTCCGATCGTTCCGTACCCCACTGCATAGTGAAACAAGTTCCAGAAGAGCCTCTTCTGGTCCGTTTTCTTGGGCCTCAAGAACAAGGCAGCCGCCACTTGAAGTGTTGCAAGAACAAAAAGGCTGATTCCTATGCATCTATGGCCTTTATATTCAACCCCGGAAGACTTATACCCAAGCCAAAGTACGGTTATCCACCCGGAAAGCCCGCCGACATAAGCCAACATCTGGCACGTTCTGTGAGCGTGGAACCATGCTGGATCAGCCCATGAAAAGACCTTCAGATGTCGCGCCGCTATAGCCCCGATAGGCATGAGTATACCCCAACTGATAGTGTTCAAGACGGCATGAGTAATTTTCAATTTGGACAAAGCACTTGTTGTTGTACCCTTGGTTTGTTCGACTTTCCCGGAAAGGAAATCGATAGTGCCAAAGGACCTGACGTTCGGGCCCGAGATTGAGTGCATTCTTGGAGTGTTTCCTGACAAGGGCCCTTCTTGCCAAACGTGATTCACCACTGTAACGTTCTTGGGAAGGGGGATGGTTGCGAATATTATGATGTGGTTGGTCTCGTAGACAGCAGACACGTCGTACAAAGGGAAGCTGAGATTCCCTTGCTCCAACTGAGTCCGTAGCTCTTAATCGGCGACGAGTAAACCGACATGGTTCCGTCGGATTTTCGAAAGGCAATAATAGCTTGAGAGCCCACCATACCGGCTGAAGTGGGGTTGATTGCCCAAGCAGCCCATCGCGAGTCGCTTAGGGGTGTTATATAATTTTTATTTTTTTTTTTTTGTTTTTTGTCGCCGTTGTGGGAGTGGAAGACGGCGATGGTGTTTTTTTTTTTTTTTTTTTTTTTTTTTAATAAAGTTTTTTTTTTCGGCTTAAAAGAGGCAGGGAGAGAAGGTAAATATGTATTTTTAGAAGGAGACTTAGTAAAGTTCTTTTTTTAGCGAGGCATTATTTTTTTTTTTTTTATTGGGGGGGGAGGCCCCCAAAAAATTTTAAAAGAATGAGGGAAGTACCGAAGTGTATATTTTGTTGGGTCCGTAGTGTTCTTTTCTTATAGAGGGGGTGGTGGTTAAAGTGCCGCCCTCCTGCAATTAATCAAAAAAGCGCGTTTTGAGAGCGGGAATTTAGGAGGGGGGGGGGTCAGTTTAGTTAAGTAGTAGCTAATTGCAAGGAAAACATGAAGGGGAAGAGCTATGAAAATTCTGTTTTCATACCATGGCCTTTTCCGTTTTATTTGGTTTTTTTTTGGGGGGGTTTGTGAGGAAAACTGAAGGGGAAGAGCTATGAATTCTGTTTCATAATGCTTTTACCCTTCTCAATTGAGTAACGTAGTCGGCTATCTTTTTAATAGCTTCAACCTGTGCACATTCAGTACAAGAAGAACAAGTGATTATTAGTCTACTGTCATTGGCATTGCACAAAGTGTTTTCTTTTGCATCTTTACCGTATAATTCACTTATTGAAGCCAAATTTGAACTGTTTTTAAAAAAATGAACCTCACCTGCTCAGCAAGAAACTCGGTCTCAATGAAATCTGTCATTTGGGGATCATGGTTTTGCTCTGCCACCTGTTATTGATTACCAGTATGTCGTAGTGAGAAGACTTGAAAATCGAAAACAAAGATTCAAAGACACCATGGGTTAAGAGATGTACTACCTTATGCAAGTTCAAGAGTTTTTCATTTGTCAGCTTCTCCAAGGACAATGCTAACTCCATAGCTGCATTAAGGAATCAATCGAAAATTAAGTTATAGACGAGTCATGAATTCAAGTCGAAATTCGGCATGGTAAAAGAAGATTTATGTCAATCACATAAGCAAATGCATGTTCACTAGCAGCAACCAAATCATCAAGATGAAACAAAACCAGATCTTACCATACAATGCATCTCCCTTTTCTGCATGATCAAACTCTGCTGGAGGGGCCATTATAGAGTGCAATTTCACTTTTCCGCCTCGTTTGTTCTGAGAAGTAAATATTTAGATTATCAGATCAAGACAAGCACACAGAGAACTTGTATCTTCTTGATGGAATCAAACAGGAGAACAGAGAAGTTGAGTTAACCGATTACCTGATATTTCATCAGCTTTTCGGCGTGACCTCTTTCTTCCTCACTCGATTCCTCGAAGAACCTAATTGCAATATAACCAATTTCCAATACATCAATTTACTTCATACACGCCTTAATATACATATATGTGACAAAAAAAAAACCAATTTTGGGATTGGTGTGTTTACTTAGCAAGGCCCTTGAGAGCAACGTTGTCCCTGTCAAAGTACGCAAACAGAGCATGGTACACATACGACACGTTGTATTCAACACTGTTGCACGACAAAAACAAATATGTAATCCATATTAGATCGGAAAACAAACCCTTTAAGATTAGATGAAAAACGTAAGATCAACATAAAATCCATCAACATGGTAGCAATATCAAATTGAGATTAGAAGTCTATACAAAAAAAGATAGTTACATACTTGATCTGCTCGTTGATTGCAGCTTCGCACTCATCTACATAATACTGGCGAGCAAGTGAGAGGTGAGGTGACACAGGGACAACAAAAGCATCCTTCTTGACCTCCTCGAATGGCTGAAACACCACGCCAGTCAGCGCCACTGCCTCGGTGCTATTCGATGCGGAGACTGAAAGATTTCCAGACTTCCTAGGGGATTTGAAGCTCAGAGCAAAAGCAGAGGATGAAGATCCACCTTTTGGGCTTAACAGGAGGCTGCTAACAGCACCATCGCCCTGCTTGTTTGGGACCGAAAAAGTCGAAACGGACCTCAAAGCCATCGTCTTTACGATTTGAAATCCGATAAGCCGAAATGGGATTTAGGAAAGCAGAGATTTTTAGCAAGAATTTGAGATTGAAATTGCAGAGGAGGGATTCAAGAAATGGTGGGTGGAGAAATGTGAGAAGCTAAGCACAGAGCTGAGGTGCTTATATAGGGATGCTGAGGAACTCCAGCTGGCATGGGCTTTATTTCTGGCCGTTGGATCGGAAAATACCAGGATGGTTAAGATTGGAACACGTGTACAGGCGTGTGGCGAACTCGTGGTGGTCTATCCGAATCGTGGATCTTTCCATATTGTTGGTTCCACGTTGCAATCTTAGCAGAGGCGTACTTTTGTCGTCATTCAATAACGCAGTTGCTTACTCGCGCGAGTGTTGGGAACGAGAGATACGCGCAGTTCCGGCCGCCCAAAACAGAAAATGTGAGGGCGTTATCGTATTTCGCATGGGCGAGTGCCACGACTAGCCTATGTTATCGTCCGTGAACAAATAGTAAAACAGTTTGAAAAGTATGAGAGTAAGAAGAAGCTGGAAGACTCTAGAATACAATGATAGGTTTCATCCAATAGTAATTATCGATAATTGTTATTGATGCACAGTACATAGGTAATGATTAATGTTTTACCAGTCGAATTCGAATTCGAATTATGAAACGCGCATCTCTAGAATCTACTCTAATAGCATATCCACCGCGGACAAAATTGATCCGCGCGATCGGCAAAATCGCCTGCGGGCGAAGGGAATCGAGCTCCACCACGAAAGAAATGGGCGGATCAATCGGTGAGGCGGTCGCGGGCGAGGGCGGTTTTTGCCTTCGCTTTGCGCTTGCGCAATCGCCATTGCTGATGTCAGCGCACTACCATTTTCCTTTTTTTTTTAAATTCTGAGTGCGTGCTGACGTCAGCACGCACTAATGCCTTCGCATCTGGGCCGTTGGATTGATCTGCTGAGCGGATCTGGATTGTTGATTTGGGGGTCATTTTGTAATTGTTTTTTTTTTTGTTTGTTTTGTAATTCTGATTTGGGGTCATTTTATAATTTTGGGGCTGTTCTGTAATTATTTTTTTGAGGTTGCTTTGTAATTATTTTTTTAAAAAAAATTTCAGAAAAGTACCCTAAATTTTATTTTTTCCTATGAATACCACAATATTTCTAATATATTACAATAAAAAAATAAACATTACAAGGAAAAATTAAACACATAATAAGAAATGCAATTCCTTACCCTCCAAATTGCCTTTTGAGGTGGAAACAACAAAGGCAATTTGTTGCCTTCCAAATTGCCCTAAGAGCATCTCCACCTATGTTGGGTGGATTGCCTTAGTCTAAGGGCAATTTGTGCAAATTGCACTAGGGCAATTTGGAGGCTAACAAATTGCCTTTGTTGTTTCCACCCAACAAAGGCAATTTGGAAGGCAATTTGGAGGGCAAGGAATTGCATTTTGTTTATGTGTTAAATTTTTCCTTGCAATGTTTAATCTTTTATTATCATATATTATAAATATTGTGGTATTTATAGGAAAAAATAAAATTTAGGGTATTTTTCTGAAATTTTGTTTAAAAAAAATTACAAAGCAACCCCAAAAAAATAATTGCAGAACAGCCCCAAAAATTATAAAATGACCCCAAATCAGATTTACAAAACAAACCAAAAAAATAAAACAATTACAAAATGACCCCCAAATCAACGGTCCAGATCTGCTTGGCAGATCAATCCAACGGCCCAGATGCGAAGTCGGTAGTGCGTGCTGACGTCAGCACACACTCACAATTTTTTTTAATAAAAAAAAACCCTCCCTCTTCAGCTTTTGCAGGTGGGTTGTCGGAAGTTCGTGTCCGAAGGCGCGATCTCGTCCGAAGGCGATCGCCGACATCGCCAGCGACCTCGCCCTCACCAGCGCGAATCGCCCGTCCGTTTTGGCAGCGGTGGAAGCTCCCTTTCTCGACCTCGTCCGATTTTGCAGGCGATTGACGAAATCGCCCGTCCGATAACGACACCGGTGGAGATGCTCTAAGGCAATTTTGCCTTAGGGTAAAGGCAATTTGGAGGGCAAAGGGTGGACTTGCTCTAAAAACATCAAGACCACACTACTCAAACCTGATAGGTACAAGTATATCTTTTGCATTCATATTCCCTATTGTAAAAGCCGAGAGGTAAGAATATATATATGTTTCGAAAAATTATATTTCAAATAAGTGACGTGCATAATAATTATTTAAAAATGTATATAATTGCAATAAAAGGCTTGAAAAGGAGTAGTCTTGTGCAATGAAAGGGACAGTCTCTATGGAGAGAGATTTGGGATGGATGTTTACAAATTACTTAGGATTTGATTGGGGAAGAGCTCTTCTGCTTAATTTGTTAATGGGCCAAAAGCCAACTTGATGGTCTTTATCTAATAGTTCCCTTCATTTTCCACAGTACTTATTTTGGTAACTCATTGCAAGTCTACAATGTCATTCCATCTAGCATGGAACGATAGAATTGCCAACATAATAGTGTAAATAAAAGTTGGATTGTAGTTTATGACGAGAATTACGTGGGTGTTATGGTATGAAACGAAGTCGACCCCAATTTTAATCACGAAAAACGAGTACAAAAGAGATTGTATTTCTAGTAAGAAACATTTATCTTTACATTCAAGTCATACGGTTTGTTACTCGTGTGCAAAATTCCTGGTACAAAATATGGGAACTTAGGCCATCTTTAGTAAGGGAGGGGCTAAATGTCTCTTGGGCTAAAATTTAGCCCCCCAAATAATATTTTTTTATAATTTAGGGTAGGCTTAAATTTTACCATCTTTAGTAAGGAATGACTAAATTTTCTATTTTTTTAATTTGAATGTATTATGTGGTGAGTATTTGGTGTGGTGAGTAACAATATTATTTATTAAGAACAATTTTGAACAAAGTTTAAGCATCTTGAACAAAGTTTGGATTTATGTGCACCGTTAATTCACAAAAACTCCGATAACTCTGAATTTCGGATATGTTTTAGGAATCGAGGCAGTGAACAATTTTTGTGAAGAACGTTTTTTGATACGAGCAACACAAATTGCGCGTTTGGGCTGCAACAGTTTTAGGTGGGCTCCGCAAAAAGGGGCTACCTAAGAGCATTTCCACCGGTCGGGCGAAACACCAGGCGGAGGCGCTCGCTCGCGTGTGGGTGAGACTATTCACGCCACACCGGCGAAAAGGAGAGACGGCGAGCGGCGGGCGTGACAGAGGAAGGCGGGCGGGCCGGCGAGCGTCGCTCGCGCCCGCGACCGCGGGCGGTGAGGGGAAGTGGGCCCCAGCTGACGGGGAATCGCACTATTTTTTTTAATTTGGGCGCGTGTAGTGCACGCGCGCGTGAGGGAGTGTGAAGAAGCCTCCTGCGTTCGGTAGTGGGTGCCGAACGGCCTTTTTGGGTTGATTTTTGTGTTCGGCGGTGCCGAACACTCCAAAACTTTTTTTTTTTTTTATATAAAATCAACATTTTCTTTTACAAAAAAATCACAATTTTTTTTATATACAATTTTTTTTATATCAAATTTTTTTCTCATATGTAGTATTAAATTTTAAGAACAAATAAAATTTAACATATGATAATTCTACATTTTTTTATGAGAATTACTTGTATGTAAAATTCAATTTTGTGTGAAAAAGTATTCAATTTTGATGTTTTCTATAAAAAAAATCACAATTTTTTTATATCAAAATTTTCAAGTATGTAATATTAAATTGTAAGCACAAAAATAATTTAACATATGATAATTCTAAATGTTTTTTATGATAATTATTTGTATGTAAAATTTATTTGACAACAAAAGGGAATATTTAGTAATGTTGGTGATAATTCTTATCCAAATTTATTTTCAGAAATTTAGATGTCCAAATTTTATGTGTCGATTACTTGAATATAATGTTGGTGTAATTCTTATACATGTTTTTGAAAAAAAAAAAAATTAAAATTAGTTATCTCCTGCGCCTACGCCTACATGGGTGTGGACTTTTTTTTGACGGAAGGCGCCCACGATCACTATTCATCACCTGCTCGCCGGAGGAGGGCAACAACCCACTTCGTGCCTGCGCCTGGGCCTGCATGGGTGGAAATGCTCTAAAGGACTACGGGTAGCCACCCCTTTAGCCCTTTAAAGCGTTTTCACCCATGAGGCAAGGGCAAGAGGCAAAGGCAAGAGAATATTCTCAAAAGGTAGGTACTATTCACGTATGGCCCATGAAAATAGTAATCGCCTTTGGGTTTTTGTTCCACCGCAATTACTATTCATGAAGTTCATTTTGAATTTTTTTATGAAAAAAACATAGTTTGGTACTTATGCTAATCGAATAATATAAGTGAGGAATAACGAATTTATGATATTTTGATGTGGGAAATGTAAAAATTGGACTGGGTATTTAAAGGAAAAAAATTAATTTTTATCCTAATTATTGTAGCCGTTGGATTAAAAATGGAGGGCCAGGATCAGGGAGGCAGGAAGGTAGGGAGGCAGGCAACTTCTTGCCTTTTGCCCTGCCCTTTGCCTTCTCAATCTCTACCGTAAAAAGCAAGCTTTGCATAGGTGGAAACCCATTTTTTGGCAAAGGCAAGATTTTCCCTCTCCTCTTGCCTTTGCCCCAAGGGTGGAAATGCTCTTAGCCCCCTTTGTAGCCCTTTAGACCTTTAGCTCTCGCATTGCTAAAAATGGTTTTTTACTCAAAAAAAGAGTTAATAGTATTTAAGCTACTTCTAAATTTCATTGCTAAAGATAGCCTTAATATTGGTGATGTACTAACCTCATGTCCGGCTTTTGGAGTTTTTGGACATATAAGTCAGCTGCTCTGCTCACGCCAAGAGTCCACAAAGCATAGGCCAACATCAAATGAACATGACCAATTCAGTCACGCAAGGAATCTGCAAAATGAAACAACGAAGCAATTACTACCTAGCTCATACATGGTGTGAACCTCTCACTCTATACCATGTTAAAAAATGGGTTTTAGAGGAATATGTGGACGAGATTTTCATGTTACAGATGTAATACATGGAAAATTCTACAATCCGCCAGGCGGACCAGTCTGCCAGCTCTTTTTAATGAATGATTTTGAAAAGCATGTGCAAGGCACATGATTTTTTTAAAAAAATCACTTAGGCGGACCAATCCACCAGACGGACTGTAGAAAGTGTCGTAATGCATCGTTTTAGTATGTATATATTTGCATTGTTCAATGAGAAAGACAAAGATAGATAGACAATGCCTCGATGCAGAAAAGTACTTCCCCATATAAAGATGTTCTCACACTAAATTTTTTATCCCGACCTCTAAG
This sequence comes from Spiraea crenata, assembly GCA_033992175.1. Classification (NCBI taxonomy): domain Eukaryota; kingdom Viridiplantae; phylum Streptophyta; class Magnoliopsida; order Rosales; family Rosaceae; genus Spiraea; species Spiraea crenata. Next base: position 4,889,758 of record JAVBHV010000041.1, on the reverse strand, counting down.
AAACCGATATATGATGAATTTATGACAATTTTCATATATGTGATGATTTCTAATTGATTTGAGACAATAGCATAGGTATGCAATGAATCAATAAAAATTCTTTTTCCTTACGGGCTACATGATGCGTGTGTTTGATGTTGAATGGTCTGTATTTTCTGAGCACTCTTCATATTGATAAAGTCGTTGACGGCTATGGATGGCTATGGAGATGCCACATAGCACCCCTATCATAGTTGTAATGGGATCCTCCTCGTGGAATTGGATCCATCTGCAGATATTGATATTCTGCTTTGGGATTGAAATTGAATTGAGAAGCCAAAATTTTGAGAGTGATGGAATTGGAAGCTGCGGCTTGTGCTAGACTTCTGTGCATGTGGACAGAAACACAGATTGAGAAGCTTGTGGATGGCACAAGCATGGCAATACGATATTTGTCTTCAAGCTTAATGGAATTGCTTTTCAACTTTAACGGAGAGATCATACAAATTAATGTTAGTTTCAACGTTTATTGTAGAATATTAGCAGATGATTCTGTTTTTGATTGGAACAACATTATAATTTGATCTAAACTACGAGGGGACGAAATAATTTTTACATTAAGTGAAGGGGAAGTTTACTGTTCTATTCAGCCTAGCTATGTTTAAATTTACCTTTGTATTCTTTTTCTTTATGAGTCAGAGTTTCCAAACAGAAAATTTCATTTGAGAAAGACAACGTGACCATGGCATTCGTAGCATTCTTGAATTGGTACAAGTCTTTCAAGTTGCAAACTGAAAACTGCAAGATTGATGGGAGAGTACCAATTAAAGAGACCAACTTTAGGGTCGTCCAATACTGAAATGGAAACAGAAACCAGTTACTCTTTTTGCGCAGATAATGATCCCTAAACAGTTAGAATCTTCCTCTATAAATATCTTTTATTCCTTCCTTCTTTCTGATCTAAATGTGCAAATTGAAGTCAGTTTCTTTTTTTCTACATAATCAACATTGGCCTGATTTTATTCTGGATGTTCTTTCATTAACATCTAATTATGGAGTGTACATACCTTTTCGGATATTCTTGATTTTACTCTGGGTACCCTTTCAGAAGATGTTTTAAGTTGAAACTTAGGCTCCGAATTCTCTCGTCGTAATCTTGCGATTTAGTCCATAAAATGTAATTCGGTCTCTTTCTTCCTTCCAATCCAACATCACACCACCACATTTCTCCAAAATCCTCCCAAAACCAAAACTTTCTCAACATGGAGACAATCCAATACTTCACATTCAACAAGAAAGCAACTCCCCAACCCCAATTATTCACTCCCTCTTTTAAAACAGTCCACAGGCCCAGTATTCCCACTCTCCACCACCACCATGGCCACCACAGACGCCTCCCCTGCCTTCAGACCAGTCCCCCAACCCAAGGACTTCCACCCCGAAATCTCCGTCTCCCCCGCCTCCTCCGCCGCCCATGACGGCCTAGAATTCTGGCAGTTCATGATCTCCGGCTCCATAGCCGGCCTAGTCGAACACATGGCAATGTTCCCAGTTGATACTCTCAAAACCCGGATGCAGATTTTTGGCGGGTCCTGCTCCGTTCAACCAATCGGCGTTCGACACGCCCTCGGATCAATCTTGAAGCTTGAGGGTCCGGCCGGACTCTACCGCGGCATCGGAGCAATGGGGCTCGGCGCAGGCCCTGCCCATGCAGTCTATTTCTCAGTCTACGAAATGTGCAAGGAGTTTTTCACACGTGGTAACAATCCCAACAGCTCCTCCGCCGCTGCCGCACATGCCATTTCCGGTGTGTTCGCCACGGTGACGAGCGACGCCGTGATCACGCCGATGGACGTGGTGAAGCAGAGGCTGCAGATTCAGAGCAGTCCTTATAAAGGGGTTGCTGATTGTGTGAGGCGGGTTTTGGTGGAGGAAGGAGCTGGGGCTTTTTACAAGTCGTATAGGACAACTGTGGTGATGAATGCACCGTTTACGGCTGTGCATTTCGCCACGTATGAGGCGGCGAAGAGAGGACTGTCCCCGGAGATTGCGAAGGACGAGACGTTGCTAGTTCACGCCACCGCCGGTGCAGCTGCCGGAGCTCTGGCTGCTGCCGTGACCACCCCGCTTGATGTTGTGAAAACCCAATTGCAGTGCCAGGTGAGTTTCTTTCTATGCAAGTATTGGAAAGATGGTGCTAACACTTCATTAACCACGCTGTTGCTCAAGATTTTTACCTGGTTTTACACTGCAGGGGGTGTGCGGATGTGATAGGTTTTCAAGCAGCTCCATCGGGGATGTCGTTCAGAGCCTGGTGGAGAAGGACGGATATCGTGGACTCATGAGAGGTTGGATTCCCAGGATGCTCTTCCATGCCCCTGCAGCTGCAATTTGCTGGTCTACTTATGAAGCATCAAAAGCATTCTTTCAAGAACTCAATAGCAGTCACAGTTGAAGAAAATGATCAAGAAAACGTTTCATACTTGAGGAGCAGAGTTGGAGTATGGTAATTCTATGTAAGTAAACATTCGAGCACTTGTTCATGCAAATGCCTAAAGAATGCACCCAAAAGAACAACATTCGCTCATATAAAATGCAGATTGTGTTCTTCAAATAGTGATGCAGATATGAAATGATCAGTCCCAACTTCCAATTGCAGACTTGCGTGATCACCACATCAAACATTAGTAAACTTGCAACCAACCATACAGGCGACGAAATTATAATTACATTAAACAGTTCCATAGGAAACATATCCGAGTTGATCAAAATAAACCAGTTTTCATCCAAGCAAAACGGTCCAACAGCTCTACCAGCTAAAATTACACAATGATAACAGATGAGCATACGGCATTTTTAGAACTTGTCCACACTGATGCCGTCCCGCTGAACCTCATAAGCATCCCTGTTCCTGGATCTCTTCAAGCCAGCCGTGAAATAGAGCTTCGAACCTTCAGCCGTGATACACGACACATTCACCCACATAAGTGTCACCTTAGTCTTCATCCCTTGCACGTCCTCCAGCTTCCCTTTCTTCAAATATCCAGTCACAATGGTGAAGAAACGCAAGACGGATGAATCTCTGTAGCCCACTTCGCACACCGCCGGTATGTAGACGGTAAGTTTCTTCGTCTCCTCGTTGAATTCATAGTTGGTAGCGTCGCGAGGAAAGATTCCGATTGCCATGTCGAATTCCTTTAAAAGCTCGGGCAACGGCTTTTGCAATTTTCCTGTTGGAGCAATACACATTCATACCGACGCAGGCATTAGAAAAAAACTAAATCAACCCATAATTTACTCACACCCAAACCCGGCATTGCAATATAAACACAAACAAAGTGTGGAGACAGAAACAAACCTTTGAACTTATTAACCAACCATTTGGTTCCTCCCTCGATGCTGCTTTGAATGGACTGATCATTATACGAACAACAACGTTAGTGCAAAGGAAACAAACAAAACCCATGTTGGGGAAAATATTAATCTTCACAATCGAGCTTCAGATTTCATAAACTCAATGTGTAATCCAAATGACGAAACAAATCTGAACCGAAATCAAAAGAAAAAGAGAACCCAAATTGGATCCGAAACCAGATCGCAAAATTCAATACGAAATCAGGACTAACTGAAATTAGAGAGAGATGGAGAGCGACCCACGTTGAGATCATCGCCGACGGAGGAGATCTCCTTGTTGGCCTTCTGGCTGAACCAATAGGAGCCGGCCTTGTTCAAAATCTGATCCATCGCCGGCGATCTGTCGATTCTGGTGGAAGGATCCGACCCGGATTCGTAGAGAGAGAGAGAACAAGACCCCTGGCTCCGAATGGATTTGCAGAAAATTATCACCAACCCTTAATTCTGATTCAATTTTGGGGGAAAATTTCAAGGACGATGACTTGACCGCTATCCATCCACTCGTTGAATATTTCCTTTGGGTTGCACGCCATGTCGTTTGATTTTCCCTCTTTTGACCGCGCACTTTAGAGTCGACTCAAACGACCGTCGCTTGTTGTGCCATGGAAGATTGTCCGCCCCGCAAGTTAAAACAAAGATCTAGAACAGTAATGTGTAGTATACCGCCTTTTGTAATATGTTTAGGCTTTGTTTTGACAGAAAAGAGCCGCCTTAGTTATTTGGAATAAGAGATTTTGACAGACGTAGAGATAGGAATTGCGATAAATTGCTCATATGATTTAGTTTCCATTTATTAAAAATATATATTTTACTTATTTAAATTATTTATTATTTCAGGCGTTGAATAAAAGTATCAGAAGAAAAAAAAATGGCCTTTCTTGAGTTCTAAAGGTCACCGCCCCGAATAGACATGATAGCTAGCTGAAACTTGCAGTTTACCACATGGGATATGATGCAACAAATTAATAGAACAACTGCATGCGAATCCCATATCCTGATTTTCTTCCGTTTTCAAGACCTATACTTGAGAACATTGTTTCCAATTCTAATCTATGTCCTAGGAAAACATGGTGCCGCTCTGCATACACACGTATCACAATTGCATCATTGTGAATCAAAATTGGAACTTGCTCTAACAAAACAAAAAAGGAAATGTTGTTAAACGAATTCGCGGTCTATTTGTCATACTGACTAGTACATCGCAGTCATGTTGCTAACAAGTGCATGGTCAATCATCGCAGTTGTCGTGAACCTATGTCATCTACAGAGCACCGCTAGCTAGCTTAAAGACCACCTTTTTTTGGGGACAAAAATCAGCGTGATACTAAAGACACACAACTCAATAGATAATAAAGACGTAAAATCTCACAAACCAAGGCACGAAGGCCCACTAATGAAGGCACAAAGTCCACAAACTAAATAAACATAGAAGGCTACTACTAGAGTACAGAAGCCGACCGACCAAAAACTTCTCGATGAAGTACTTCACTATACTGAATAAAAAATAAAAATACTTCACTGCGATATTTAGTTAGCTTATTTCATTTTGGACCTTTGGCCCATTTATTTACTTCACAATATAAGTATATAAGTATTGCTATATCGTTTTTAATAATATTTGTTAATATTGGCAATCATACTTCGACACTTGCTAGTTTCCTTTCCTTCACAATCAATAATTTGGTATATCACGATATTGGGAAAGTTAAGCATCCGATTCAATGCTTTGTAGCGAACCTCATCTTTTGAACTTGTAGATCATTGCAAACACAAACAACCATCTTGAAAATGACTGCATTATGTTCTACTTGTTCGAAATAAATAGCGAATTGCTGAATAGAAAAATATAAAATAAATAACTTACTCGTATAATTCAATCAATTAAAAGTATATATTTTGTTAAACTATACAAATTCTTAGGATTAAAGCAAATAACGTAGTTACAAGTTGGAGGTTTTAGTTTAGAAAACGTTTGATTCATTGTATCCAATGATTTTAAACGTCAAGTGGAAAGAGGCCGGTGGTATGGTATATACCAAAGCAAGTTTTTTAGAAGAAGAGGAGAATCATTGAAGAAGAAAACCAAGAAGGGGAAATTTGAATAAAGCAATTTGAGTAGTATTTGAGATGGAATAAAATCAAGTGGGCGAAAATTAAAAGCTAGAAACAAATTTAGGCTCTAAGCGGTTTGGCCCCCAAATACCAGCGGCGCATGGAACGAAAAACGTTTTTTTTTTTTTTTTTTTTTAAGTTCAAGAACGTTGTCCTGTATACGAACGATTAATTGTTTTTTGCAATGTTGTTTAATCTAAATTCCGAAAATGGAGACTCGAGAAAATTAACATATATTAAATTGATTGAGTATCAAAACACTGTATCATTTTCGGATAAATGTGTTTTGGTTTGCAGTATATTTTTTAAAATGAATGTTATATTTATTTCATTTGTTTTAACATACTTATGCTGTAATATTAATCTTTCATTGCTAATAAACTCCTTTCTAAAAAAAATAAAAATTGAAACATAAATTCTAATTAATTTGACTATATGCAAATCGACGAGTTTTATTTCAGTTTCTCATGATTTGTCTTTTATGTTCCCATCCGAGGGTGAGTGAATACGTATCCTATTAGGGGTGGGCAAAATATCCCGAAAATCCCGTATCCCGAATTCTCGTCCCGAATCCCGTCCCAAATTATCCCATCTCGTTCGGGATTAATTTCAAAATTAGCTTATCCCATCCCGTCCAATCCCGATTTAATTTTTTCGGGGACGGGACGGGATGAGAAATTTTATCCCGAAATCCCGTCCCGTCCCATATAATATGCATGATATTAAATAAATAATAAAAACCCCTTAAGTGTCACCATTTTATTGGCTAAAAAACAAGTGTATACTAAAAAATATGTACTTCATCACATGTAAGATTGTACATATCATTTGAACTTCGTTTTACTTGAGATTTTGGAAGGAGTCAGTTTCACATGTTTACTTATGATCTGCAAATTTTCGACTCCATCTCATGAGGGGTTGAATTTTGGTGAATTTTACAAAAACGGTCGACGCCCAGTTTTTTATTTGTGTAATAATCTGTTTTTGGTTTCTTTTGGTGAAGTGCTCTTAGCGTATTTAGATAGATTTTCATTCATCATATTTGGGTTAGCTTGTTTAGTTTGAAGTTGATAAAATTTTTATAGGATAATCCCGTCCCGTCCCGAACCCGTCCCGATTAAATTCGGGACGGGACGGGACGGGACCAATTCTTAAAAACATTTATCCCGTCCCGTTTCAATTACACGGAACTGGGGACGGGATGACCCTCATCCCGTCCCATCCCGTCCCGTGCCCACCCCTATATCCTATGCCTCTTTAGCAGCCAACTTGATCCTCATTTGGCAATTGGCAGTGCAGTTCTATTTGGTTTTGAGTAGCTCTTGTTGGTTTTGTTTGAGATGCTGTATAGCATATTGAATGGACTAAATGACCAAAACCCCACACGGTTATGTGGATATGTCGACAAAGGTTGAGATTTTTTTTTTTTTTCGAAAGGAAAATAACTTAAATAGAAGCTCATTCAGGACAACCAATATTCATATAATTGAAAAATCAAGTATTTTTATTTAAAGAAGGAATCGAATTAGACCAAATATGCATATCTACTAAAACGTGACTATTATGAGAATGACATTCTCTCCAAAGTTAACTTCATGGAAAACATGTTCCTTTTTTTTTTTTTTTTCCTTTATATATTTTTAAATGTAAACATGAAAAAGCAACTAGCTTGGTTCCTATCTAAATTAACGACCACATATATGCATGCAGTCATCAAATTCACAATTTCACGCGATGTATGGTCCAATTCAAACAAATTAAGTGGACCTCATGTTGATATAACATACTACTTTAGGAAAATATACCATATATGGAATAATACAATTAAGCTGGCCACCATATACCATTTTTACAAGTTATTATTCCTCAATTTATTTTCCTAATTTATAGACAACTAAAAGTGAAATTCTGTTATAGTGGATATGACTGAATCCAACCTCGGAAACTCAATATTCCTTTTGGAATCCAAACTATGCTAGTACAAAATTGCTTAATTTAATCCATCAGTTGGTGGGAACCATATAAAAAGCAAAATGATAACTTAATTAAATTCCCACTCCTTCACGAAGGTAGTCAACTTGCAATCCAGAAGCAGGGGTATTATGGTAAATGCGGTACCAACAACTTGTGTTTATTTTCATCATTTTAAAAAATCTTTCTTCCTGGTTAAGGACCAACTTGTTTCTTTTTTTTGATTTATAAAACCCCACATGAACTTTCTTCAATAAAATATCCACTCAATTTTGGCCTTGAAAAATCCAACCAAACTCATCATCTCTCTGCATATTAAGATCACCCACCGGAAAAAAAGCACAGAGCCTCTCCTCCTCTTATCTCAACAAAGCTCTCCAAACACCACCACCACTATTTAAACCCATCAAACTGCAATACATACACACGAAACCCAAAACCCAGCTGGCTAAAATTACCCAAATGCCTCCGAATCCGCCCAAATCCTCGATCTTGTTCCACCGCGTCAACACAGCCACGTCGCCGGCCACCAATACGACGTCACAGTACCAGAACAACAACAACAACAAATTGCAATATTCTCAAGAAGCGGGCTCCACCGGTGCCGGAGGCCGTGGCGAGGCACCACACGCACGCGGTGGGTCCCCACCAGTGCTGCTCCGCCGTGACGCAGGAGATCGCCGCCCCGGTGTCCACCGTGTGGTCAGTGCTCCGGCGATTCGACAACCCGCAAGCCTACAAGCACTTCGTCAAGAGCTGCAACGTCATCACCGGGACCGGCGGCGACGTGGGATCCCTCCGCGAAGTGCGGGTGATCTCCGGCCTGCCGGCGAACAGCAGCACGGAGCGGCTCGAGATCCTGGACGAGGAGAGGCACGTCATCAGCATCAGCATGGTCGGCGGGGACCACCGGCTGTCAAACTACAAGTCGGTGACTACGCTGCACCCGGCGGCGTCGAGCGGAGGGACGGTGGCGGTGGAGTCGTACGTGGTGGACGTGCCGCCCGAGAACACAAAGGAGGACACGTGTACGTTCGTGGACACTATTGTGCGGTGCAACCTCCAATCGTTGGCTCAGATCGCCGAGAATTTAGCACGGCGCAAGTAAAATTTTAATCATTTAATTTAATTGTTAAATTTAGTTACAGAGTAGCTAGTAGCTTTAGCTTCTTTTCTCTGTGTTTGATGATCTACGCCGTCGTTTTGTGGTTTTAAATTTTAATGAGAAACCGTCTCAGCGGTGCCATCTTAATGTTATTAAAAGGGTTGTCCGTTCTGTCTGATATCTCGTAGAGCGCTTATTAATAAAATATCAAAATTGGAAAACAAACTAATTGAATGACATTACTATTCTGAGTTCTGAAAAGAGCAGAAGGCAGGCGATCGATTGATTGGTAAGGGCTGGTAATGGGAGAAGTGACTAGTGACCAAGACTGTACGACTTGATGTACTGTCAGAATTTCCCAGCACTAGGTACATTATTAACTAGAATGGGGATTTATTTAACCTAACTTATTTAGTGAAAGAGTGATAAAAGTTGTTTTTGTATCATATCATATCTAGTGATTAGTGTAAACGAAACGGTAATTTAGGCTGTCTATTAGGAACAATATTGCTTTAGCTGACAGTTCAGTAGGTAGATAATTAATGCTGGTCCTCATGAATGTAGAGGGCATGTTTACGCAAAATAGAATAGGAGCTCCTACTTTATATTCTTAGTTTTTTTAATTTTACGATGTCATATTATGATCAAAATCGTTTATTTTGTAAATAATTTAGTAAGAATAATTTTCTCAAAAAATCGATTGAATCAGAGATCATTTAACAGTGTAAAAAAAATATGACGGTACAATTACATGATCAAACGACCTGTCTATATATTTTGGTATAGATAAATAACTAAACGATTTTCGATTTCATAGATTTATTGAGAAAATGATCTTTATTAGATAATTAACAAAATAAACAATTTTAATTATAGTATAACATTGTAAAATTGTGCGAATAAAAAAAATAGAGTATGCAAGCTTTATTCGTCATTAATTATGACATGAAACGGTGTACTCAGATTGATCGAGTTGTTGCATGTAAAGGATGGTACATACATAGGCGAGGAGCTGTCTCCTCCAGCAATCTGCAAATGCTAAGCCAGTACGGTACAGTAAAGGGAACACTTTGGGTAGAACAAAAAGACACAGCTACGCTTATAGCACTTTCCTCGGGCAGATTAATACAGCTACTCCTACATGTAACAAAAGACAGCTAATATACCGTTGGTTATTCTGTTTTCCTGGAGGTCCCGTAATATTACGTAATTGTTTATACTATATTATTCTGTAACTATTCAGTTTGGATTATTAATCAGGAAATGACATAAGAGAGATAATAAAGCTAGAAACAAAGGAGGGAAAGGAACAAGAAAAGATTGTCGTGGTGTAAGGAGGCTGGAAATTTCAGAGTAGAGTGAAAGAAAGCATGCATGGGGGTTGGGTTGGTCCGTTGGGTCGGGGTTGGAAGCATATTTGCATTAAAAAATAGTGAATAACGTGACGAGAATCAATAGCGAAGCTGCCCCCACCACAACCCCTCCTTTGCAACTTGCAACTTGCAACTTGCAACTTGACTCTCAACTAGCTGTTGTGTGGAAAAGAAAATTATAAAGAGAAAGAGATGCATTAATTCGAATTAAAGCAAAGGAAATTGCAACTTGTTGTTTGGATCAGAGACTAGAACGTTCCATCGGAAGTTAGGTTTTATGTAAATTTCTAATATGTTTTGGATGATTGTCGGTGAGATAAAATTATTCTCAAAGAAGCGTTGTTCTGTTCGCATAATATTTGATTGTTTTAATTGGTAACATTAGGTAAAACTCTATATATTTTTTCCAATTAGGATACAATCTTTGAATTGTAATCATGCTATGGGTGGTCATTGGCGATTTAAAGAAATGCAAGTTGGGGGTAACAGCTTCTTCTTTGATCGATCTGTGTGGCTGGATTTGAAATTTTGAGTGGGACTAATATTGCAAGTGGCATGAACAAGTGGGCTGGCTTTTTAATGATCCCCGTGTATTCTCTTCTACTTTTCAATTCGTTCACGCCACCCCATTCCATGACCCATTCCGCATGGGTCGTCTGAATATGGTTTTTGCCTTTCTTGTGTATGCAAATTTTTATTGACCAAAAATGTATCGAAATTTCACATCACTCACGAGCTAGCTCATAGCAGCTAAAAAATGTCATCATGCTTGTGTCACAAATCATAGTTGTAAATTCTAATGGAGGAATGTGAATATATAAATTCAATTTTGGCATGTCTTAAGTAAGCTGGGAGACCGAAAAAAAAAAAAAAAAAAAAAAAAAAAAAGGCTAAAACCTCAACCTTAACTAGTAGTAAACAAATCTTTGACCCAAAAAAAAACCAGTAGTAAACAAAGTATACAGAATACAAATGGATATTGCAAATAAATGAACATCATGTTCTTGTTTTCTACCGTCAATATCAGTGTCCAGCAGACTGGGAATATGATCGATCAATATGACTTTTCTTTTTCTATTTCCCATATGACATCTATGATCCCATGAGTTTCCTTTACGACAACGTATTAGGATGAGGAGATGTCAACCACATCCTTGAGCTTTAGTGCGGGTATTAATTTTTTGGGCAAATTACAATTTCGTACCCCTTCTGCCAAAATTTCAAAATGATACCCTGCTTTTTTTATTTCATTTTCGTCTGTTAATTGCTGACTTGGCTTCTGTGGGGTCCACTCACTACTGTTTTGGAGGGCATTTCCGCCCTTTCAATTTCTTTTTCCCTCCCCTGCACTATGCTTTGAATGCCAATCCAGTAGAATCATGTGCTTCAAATACACTTCAATGGCGAATTCATATGGCAGATTTTGTTGACATATATGGGTCCGTTTGGGAAGGGGTGGAATTGGAATTGGAAGGTTGAAATTCAAATCCACTTGTTTGGCAAGCATTAGGCTAAGTGGATTTCAATTCAGCGGAAATCCAGTCCAGATTTTAAAGCAATAAACCCAGGGATTTCAAATACTTTCTAAAACTAGTGGATTTCAATTCTCTGTGCCCTCCGCGTCTGAAGTTCGCGACTCCAAAAGCCAACCCCGCCGCCACCCCTCCATCTCCAACGTTCGTCCTCCGAGCTCGACCTCGCCGAGCCCAAGCACGTCGTCCGCCGAGCCGCCGAGCTCCGCCGCCTCTGCGACATCCAGTTCAACTCCTCCATCATCGGCGTCGTAAGTTCCAGTCCCCGACTTCTCCTATGGGTTTGATAATTTAGTTGTTGGGTATGGATTCATTTGGTTAATTTTGTGATTTGGAGTGCTGGGTTTGATAATTTAGTTGTTGGGTATGGATTCATTTGATTAATTTTGTGATTTGGGGTTGTTGGGTATGGATTCATTTGGTTGGGATGCTGGTGATTGTCAACTTGGTGGGGTTGTTACTGCAGAGTGTTTTTTACTATGTCTGCAAGAGTTACCATCACCAGGGGATTGATAAGAACGCTTTGCATGACCATTTGGGAGGGTATCTTGGGGAGTATGTACCCCTCAAGAGCAGCATTCAGATGGAGAACTTGGATGTGTGAATTGCTTTTTGCTCTGTAAGTTTTTTCTATCCACTGGAATGCTGTATAAATTCGAAACGAAAGGAAAGGAAACGCGTTTTTTCGGAGAAAAGGATGGTGGAATTGAGTCATGTTTGTTATATTTTTTTAGGGTAATTAGCCAATTTGCCCCCTTAACTTGTACCTTACTTTTGATTTGCCCCCTCAACTTGCACTTTAGAAAAATAACCCCCTTAACTTGTATTTTTAGCCAATTTTCCCCCTTTCTGTCTAAAATTAACCTAATTCCATTAAATTGAGTTACGTAACCTATACGTAATGAACATCTTGTCATGTTTCTTGCTCTTTTTCTTCGTCAACTTCTTCTTGGGACCGGCAAAGCCATCCATGGCGTCGACGTACTTAACCAATTAATTGCATATAGTGCTTGATGATGGTGAATGACAAAAAAAACCTAATAAGTCGCATGTGTATTAACGGAAAATTAGATAAGAGTATGTTAATTTTGACTGAAGGGGGAAATTAGTAAAAATGCAAGTTAAAGGGGTTATTTTAAAGTGAAGTAGGGGGAAAAAACTAAGGTAAAGTTAGGGGCAATTGGCTACCATTTTTTATTAATAAGCATTTGAGCTAGTTGGATGCTTGGATTTGGCTAGTTGCTGGGAAGTTACTTTGTTGGACGAGATTCACTAAGCTTGGGTTCAACTGCTTGCTGAGTTCTAAAAACTAAAGTGTGCTGGGTTTTTGGTTTCAAAGAGTTTTTTTTTCTTTTTGTTGCTTGATATTCTTAACCATAGTTTGGGGGTTGTGGGTTGAAATGAGTGTGAAGGGTTTTGGTTGGGAGGGAAAAAGAAGTGAAAGGGCGGAAATGTCCAAAACAGTAGTTAGGTGGACCAGAAGAAGTCAGCAATTAACGGACTATTAACGTTTTTCCTAACGGTGAGAGTTTCAACTTTTTGAAAGTATAGGGTACGAAAATGAAACAAAAAAAACCACAGGTATCATTTTGAAATTTGACCCAAACCACAGGGTACGAAATTGTAATTTGCCCTAATTTTTTTTTGTTCGGTTATTTTTAGTACTTTGGGTGTACTGTTTTGAAAGAAAAATGTCATTGTAGAGCAAGTCCACCGCGGGTGGAATCGACCTCGAACGGGTCGATCCATGATTTTGATTGGGCAATCGATCGAGCGGCCTTTAGCGCTCCAATTTCGATCAGCGCGAAAGGGAGGTCAGGCGGGGGCAATGGCGATTTTCGCCTTTGCTTTCGACTGAGCAATCGAACGGGTTGATGACGATTTTCGTCTTCCCGCTCCTCGTTTTCTTCGCCTTTTCAGCCAAAATCGCCCTCGCCCTTCCAATTTGCGGTGGAAATCGCCTTGGTTATTGGATTGCTTGAAGAATCGGTTGGGTGAAAACGTCCCTTTTGCCTGCGCCTTCGGTCGATTTTGCTAGCGCGCGATGGATTTGCTCTTATACATTTATTCTTAAGTTGGAGTAGATTAAATCTTTAATAGGGGCATTTAAAAAAAATATTTTAATCGTGAGTTATTTAGCTCTGTGTTAGACCTAAGAATCCCTTTTATTAATAAAGATTTTTGTTCTGAAAAAATGATATATTACAGCTACAGCTTTGTTATTGCTCAAATTACCATAGCAACCCTCTACTAACTGACCAAGTACATGTCCCCAACAATGTTTACAACTACCTGCCCATCAAGTCCTGAAAGTAACTGGTCAACAGGAGTTTCACATATCAGTATTAGCTGATATCTTTAATTAATTAATCACTCAATCTTAAGGGAAAGTGAAAGTAATTGAACACCTTGAAACTAATTAACTGCGAAATTTAGTAGAATGAGGTGGAATTGATGTACATGTTTATCACTAAATTAATCCATGGTGTTTTTATATCCTAACTAAGCAACAAAAAAAATAATGTAGCCCATGTTTACACAGAGCATCAACATCTCACCAAAACTTATGCACATTGCTGCATACACAAACATTGTTCAAAAGAATTGCTTTCAGTAAACCACCAAGAAAAGCACTTCAACTAATCTCAACTCGGGACAAGAAAACTAAATCCATGAAAATGGTTGCTCACCCACCACATACAAAAGCTTCAAAAGGGAGATAACATAGACCAATTAGGCCAAAACAGCTATAGAGCATTGCAATACAAATGGCCAAGAAGCACCAAATATTGCCTACAACAACACCAACGTGGGGATTCAGAAGCAGCTTGAATTCCTTCCTTGCAATCTTTGTGGCAACTCTTTTGGTTGCAGCTGTTTATCTTACCCAAGATAGTGCATTACAATTGCAGCTTTTGTATCAAGATTGTGCTATAACAAGTACAATATTGGAAACTTCAAGCAGATGCAATTTGTTTTCAGGAAAATGGGTTTTTGACAACCAATCATATCCCCTGTACAAGGAGAGACAGTGCACTTATATGTCAGACCAATTGGCTTGTGAGAAGTTTGGGAGAAAAGACTTAAGCTTTCAGAACTGGAGGTGGCAGCCTGACCAATGTGACCTCCCTAGGTTTCTCTCCCCTAAATCCTTCTCCTTTTCTCTATTTGGTTGGCTTGGAAGTGATTTTGTTATGATCATAGTCATTTACGACGAATAAACACATGATGTGTTTCTTTTCAGAAATGATTATGACCCTCTCAGAATCACTACTAAACAGGCCATTAAGTTTATTTTAGTGCTCGTGCTCTTCTTTTTGGGTCAGTTGGGTAATGAGATTGTGTTTTCAGATGGCTGTTGTTTGAGTTTTGTGGGATTGTGTTCATGTAAATGTTATATAAGCTTAGGTTCAATGCCACAACATTGCTTGAGAGGCTGAGGAACAAGAGGCTTGTGTTTGTTGGTGACTCCTTGAATAGGGGTCAGTGGGTTTCTATGGTTTGCCTTGTGGACTCGGCAATCCCTCCACACCTCAAATCCATGGACACCAAATCCAATGGCTCCTTGCTCATCTTCAAGGCCACTGTGAGTACTTGCCCTTCTCTTTCTCTATTCTCTTCAGAGCCAACCATTTGGGCCTCGCTTGACATTTCTTCAATTGGGCCGAGTGTCCTTTCAGAGACAAGTCGTCGAGATGGTATCAATAACTTGTCTACAACATTATAAGCACGATACATTATCTGATTATCGTAACACTTGTATTATCATATTCTTTACCAACTTCAAGATTAATAAAAATCTATGGGAACTGGTGTTGTCAGAATTCTCCAGCTTCTAATGTTAACTTATTACTTTACTAATTAACATGATTCTGGTCACAAAAACTAATGCTTGTTTAATATTGCTGATTTGGTTAAGGAACACAATGCCACCATCGAGTTCTACTGGGCCCCACTGCTGGTGGAATCAAATTCCGACGACCCTGTGAACCACCGCTTACCAGAACGGATTGTCAGAGTTCAGGCAATTGAAAAACATGCAAGGCATTGGACGGATGCAGATTTCCTGGTTTTTAATTCCTATCTTTGGTGGAGAAGGTCCACAATGAATGTCCTGTAAGCACAACTTTGCATGACCTCTTTACTCACTCAACACTTAAATTTAACGTGAGAATCTGATTTATTAGGTAGAGGTTGGAGCAACTACCTATTTGACCTTGCAATAAGTTAAAAATTTATGTTTTTCTGGCAATGATTAAGGTGGGGATCATTTGAAAGCGAAGATGGGATTTACAAAGATGTTGAGATGTTGAGGGTGTATGAGATGGCTATGAAGACTTGGTCAGATTGGTTGGAGGTCCATGTCAATCGAACCAAGACCAAATTGTTTTTTGTTAGCATGTCACCCACTCACCAAAGGTACATATAATACATGCTCTATTCTTATTGCAGTCCTATTAAAGTATTGTTCAACTTTATATAACAAGTACACATTAACAGTTGCATGTGTATATGTTGTAAACATTGTAAATGTCACGTACATTGTAGTGCTAAAGAGTGGGGTGCGATAAGTGAGAACTGTTACAAAGAAACAGAGCCGATAAAAGAGGAGGGGTACTGGGGAAATGGATCTGATTCTGAAGTGATGCGTCTGGTGGAGAATGTGCTAGATGGGTTGAAAGGAAGAGGATTGGATGTTCAAATGCTCAACATAACACAACTTTCAGAGTACAGAAAAGAAGGCCATCCATCTATTTACAGGAAGCAATGGGAGCCTCTAACTGACGAACAAACAGCTAATCCTAGTAGTTTTGCAGATTGCATACATTGGTGCCTCCCTGGCGTGCCTGATGTGTGGAATGAGCTCCTCTATGCCTACATTTTTCAGCAATGACAAGTTCTGTTCGGAGACAAAGGTTCCAAACAGATGAAACTTACAAACATCTAATGATGCTGTAAAAAATCATGACTTTTCAATGAAAGAAAGTGATTCTGAAACTACTGTAATCTACAAAAAATGATTCTAACTCGAGTGCTAGAAACGATCACCTTACCTTCACTTATCAGTGGAACCTAAATTTCACATGGAAGTAAAACTAAGTAGATCTATGGGATTGGCTAACAAAGCAGATTTTAAATTAGCATATCTCAAAGCTTAGCAAAGTTGGATTCTAAAGTGTTTTCACATAATGACTTTACCTTTTACTTCATCAAATCCTTAATTGGTTACTACAAACATATATTCCTTTTCGATTTACCAACCAAAAACAATAAAAAAATTGCCTGTATTGGCAAAATTGGCTTCCCCAACTGCAGATCAACAACCAACCAACCAATCCTATAATATATGTTAATTATAATTATATAATATCCCCTTATGTTAATCCCAACATTAATAGCCGAGCTTTAACTAAAACATTTCCATTAAACAATGTTTACCAGAAGAAATCATATAGTAAGACAAATTTAGCGGATGATTTACAAAACACGGTCCAAAAATAATAATAAGACTTGCACGGAAGGTGGATTAGTTCAGAGTCCAGACAAGAAGAGTGCATAATTACATGTAATCTCTGTCGGTTTATACCATAATGGTTGCACAAATGGTAAAACGCCCCCCTTTGAAACTCTTTCAATTTCCATTCTTTTCTGGTCAATTAAGAGACGACTCAGTTTTTCATGATGCAGAGGTGGAGCAGAAAGAAGTCCCATTTTCCAGTTATTGCGATCGTCTTCTTCGTGTTCATAGTTCTGTCGATTCTCCACAACGAGAGCAGCATTCTGCAAATTCAAGAGAGCCCTCATCGTAATCTTCGCCGGCAAGACTCGGTTACTTATGTAAAGCCCAATCTTTTCAGTATCCACAACGGTGGTCCAGGTACGGCGCTGTTTGGTTCAGCTGAATAAGCTTTTTGGGTTCCTTTTTGCTGTGAATTCTTGGTTGTTTTCTTTACTTGGTTTTCAAATTCTTGGTCTTTCTTTGATTTGGTGAGGTGGGTTGAAGTTGGTTTTGTGAATTTTCAGCTGGTTTGGATAGATTCAGCAAATGCAACTCCACTGTAGAGTACAGCGGCCGGAAGATTGCCTGGAGTGACGGGAAGGCGGTGTACGGTGGCCGGAGAGAGAGTTTGGAGGAGAGTTGTGATGTGTTTTACGGCAAATGGGTGTTTGATAATAGTTCGTATCCGCTGTACAAGGAATCGGAATGCCCGTACATGTCGGACCAGTTGGCTTGCCACAAGCATGGTAGGTCTGATTTGGACTACCAGTATTGGAGGTGGCAACCCCATAGTTGCAACTTGAAGAGGTAATGAGGCGGTCCTCATTCTATGAATTGTTTTCGAATAAACATTTTGATTTTCCTTGTTGAATTCATGTACAGTTATGGACGTATAGTCTTGATTAATGTCACAAGAATGGTATATCATTCATGTGGCTGTCGAGTTCCCTTTTGATTGTATGTTTGGTTTCATTGATGGATTCTATGTGTTTTCCATGTATAGATGGAATGCAACTGAAATGTGGGAGAAGTTGAGAGGCAAAAGGCTAATGTTTGTGGGGGATTCATTAAACAGAGGTCAATGGATATCAATGGTGTGCTTGTTACAATCTGTGATTCCGGCAGATAAGAGATCAATGTCGCCTAATGCTGCTCTAACCATTTTCAAAGCAGAGGTAAACAGAATGTTCCTATTGTACGAAGTATAGACTGCAAACTAAACCAATCCTTAAATCTAACTAGTTAGGATCTAGGTACAACTATATGCAACCCATTTGGGTGCTATGTCTTGCTAAGGAAAAACTGTCTAATGAGTTAGACCATACAATACCCCTGTGTTCTGAGTTGTCAAACTAGGATATGCATGAAATTTTGGGTGTCCTTGCCTGTAGATGATTGCTTTTCATGGCTATCTAAAAGATAATCTTAAGTGATGAACATCTCAATATGCTGGTCTTCATTACTTTATTTATGTTATTTGCAGGACTATAATGCCACTGTTGAATTTCTCTGGGCGCCACTTCTTGCAGAATCTAATTCTGATGACCCAGTGAATCACAGATTGGATGAACGGATAATACGGCCAGATTCAGTTCTTAAGCATGCCTCAGTGTGGGAGAAAGCAGACATATTGATTTTCAATTCCTACCTGTGGTGGAGACAAGGGCCAGTTAAGCTATTGTAAGTATAAATCATAAGGGTATTACCATCCAGGTTTCAGTTTAGAAAGAACTGAGGTATTTAGAAATAGGTATCTCAGTTGATTAGATTTCCAATTCATACAGATGGAGCGCAGAAGCAAACGGTGTGTGTGAAGAATTAGACAGTGTTGGAGCCTTGGAGTTGGCCATGGATGCTTGGGCAGATTGGGTTTCAAAGGCCAATGCCCTCAAGAAGCGAATGTTTTTCATGACAATGTCTCCTACACATCTCTGGTTAGCACCAAACCCTCCTAGAATCTTCTTTTTATCCAACCATTTTGATCTTATATCTAATGACAAGTTTCCATCTTCGAGGTGGTGGACTAGGCATTTCAATGCATGCATTTGTCAACTTTAGGACTGTCTTTACTATACAATGTTATGCCAATGTTTAACCAAATAGAAAGTTATAAAAACCGGTATCTTTCTTTCACTTGAAGCTGACTTGTTTTGGTATTAGGATTAAATAAATTTGATATGTGTTTAAAATATTTCCTAGTTGCTTAAGTCATAACCTAAATAATCTTAAATTTAAGAATCAACTATTCTTCAATACTGTGACTTGTGCTTTCTTTTTTCAAACAGTTTTCTCAATTCAATCACATGCCTTCTAAGTCTATATTCTTGTGACCATTAGTAGTTTAGTTTTCAAGTCACCTATATCTGTTAACATTTCTGAGTATGTTGGGGCACATATCATAACCCAGCCTTCAGGTTTTTGGGGAAGGATTCAAAATATTTGTCTCTGAAGTTGAACTGCCACATCTTCGATTATGGTCAATCTATTCAAATGTTGACAGTTGTGTAGTTTTAGTTGCAGAGGATTCTTGACTGCAATTTCATAAACTCTCTAAAACTTCAGTTTTGTCATTATGGGACTCTGGGTGGAACATTTATCCAATGTCATTATGTAATGTGTTCCTGCAATCTTAGGAGTCGCGAATGGAAGCCAGAAAGTGAAGGTAATTGCTATAGTGAGAAATCCCCGATCGATGTGGAGGGCTACTGGGGAAGTGGTTCTGACCTGCCTACCATGAACATGGTGGACAAGGTCCTCAGCAAGTTGAGTTCAAAGGTTTCCGTGATCAACATTACTCAATTATCAGAGTACCGGAAAGACGGTCACCCTTCCATTTACCGCAAATTCTGGGAGCCGCTGAAGCCTGAACAATTGTCTAACCCTTCGAGTTACTCAGATTGCATACACTGGTGCTTGCCTGGCGTACCGGATGTTTGGAACGAGTTGCTGTTCCATTACTTGTAGAAAACAGTGTACAATCTTTGTAAGGCCCTTCATAGTGGTTCCATATAGCAAGTTTGCTTTAATTTTCACCGCATGTGCATTACACATCGAACTGATATCATTACAGCCATTGTTACATAATTCGATTCTTTGAAAATATAGTGCAAGTGTTTCAAGTTATCCTCTGTTCTAGCAATCTTCGTCACTATCTTTTTGTTGTTTTCATCAATATCTTGTATTCATATTTACGAGTAAAGTCCAGTAAAACCAAAATCTGGGTTTTGGGGATTTTGCCCAGTTCAAATAAGTTCAAGCCCAATGCCAAGTCCAAAAGAATGTGTGTCAATATTAATTAACCCATGAAAATTGCCTCTCTTTCTCCTCTCACCAGTTATACTGGTGGGGAATTCGAACTCAGTAACTTTAACCTAGGTAATACTCTTATGGTCAACTCATCAACACAAAACATTGATAAACCTGTTCAATGGCTTGTAAATTACATAAGATTATACTAAGAATGCCTTACTCCGATTACTATTCAACATGATTTCATCGATTCTGATTCTTTCTTACCTCAATATCTTCTTTGACTCAGATTTCCAGTTAAAGTGAACATACGTAAAAGCTACTGTGAATTCAGTGCAGGCTGTACAGCTCATGATATACGGAGTCATTGCTAGGGAATCACTCATGCATAAATGTGTACTGGTGGCCATGCATTTTCATCAACATGATTTGATTTTATGCAGAGGCCATTAATCGCCCATATTCATCACTTTGACAGCAAGATGGGGTGCCTGATCCGCTTCTGCCGTTCCCTGCGTTACTCATGTCACGACAAATTCGATTAACCCAACATTATATATAAGCTGTATAGCAAATCTTTAGGTGCTATGGGGCCCACACTAATGAAGACCTGATCGTCCGGTTTGACTTTTTTGACTGAATTTGGAGTCACTTGGATTGTCCAGTACTTCCATGGCACGGGAAGAACGAGAAAAGATGGTCGACTTTTTACGGGATCAAGCAAAGGATTGTCTTCTACTACTCATATATATAAATTAAGTATGAACTTTGTACTTTCATGGAGTGACACTCTAGACTTGTGAAAGACCAGCATGACAAATAACACATCTCTCCTTGATTGTAATTAACTGGTTTGGAGATGGCCAAATGAGTGACATATGGTTGATTCAAGTGGTGGTGACGGAGTGAGACATACTGTGTTAGGCCTTGTAAGTTGTATGTATACATTAATGATGCTCTCGTGAGTTGTGTGTTTCGTTTATGTGGCAACGAAATAATTCAACTAGCTCTATCTTTTAATAAAAGTTAGGTTATCAATGCGCCATTGATATATCATTACCCTTCAACATGGACTAATATCTTATTGATAATCCCATTCTTTAATTCAGAACCAAACACCATGTGTGAAAAATGAGGATATGTTTACTTAAAAGTGGGGCATGAGAAAAAAAAAATTAAGGAATGGGAATGAGATAGCAAACTCATTTCCTTCAGAATAATTTATTCTTTTATTGTTGTGAAATCTACAACTTTTTGATTCTCAAATATTTAAGTAAACATACGAAAATGAAACCTCACTTTTTCTATTCTAATCTCTTGTATGTAAATGTGGAATAATTATGCATCATTTTGAGATTGTGGTAGCTCAATAGTAAAAGAATCTAATTCACTGCCAAACCATTGGAATTCTTTGAAGCTGGATGGATCCTGTGAGATGGAGCTATGGTCCCAGTTTTCCACCCACATTGATAGCCGATCAATGGTCCTGGGGTGGCCACCACCACCAGCACCACCACCGTTTTCTTCACTAACACTGGCCCTGCAATCTCTGGGTCATATGGCCGCTTCACCAACAGAGACCAAGAAATTCATCATTTTACTGACAATCTCATGGCCCTAGTGGATTTATTTAACCAACCCTTTTAGCAAGAGGGGAACATTTATTACTTAATTAATAGGAAATTGTTCCATTATTCCGTTTTTGTTAATTAGCTCAAAACCAAATGAATTAGAAGAGAAAAACATGTCCAAATCGAAGACTAGAAGGTGAGAGGTTGCTTTTCATGTTTCTTATCACAATAGACGAGAGAAGATGGGTGTACTAACTTAGAAGAAAATATCATAGTCAAGGTCAATGTCCTAACAATCAAATTTTGCTATTGCATGTGTACATGAAGATCCAGTAGAAAAAAGAGGTTGTCAAATCTAGTAGATGAGTATCCTCCACCAACTAAATCCTTCATTGAAGGTAAGTTAATGTGCGCATAAACGACCGACTTGAATACTGCTGGTAAACATTTAAGAATGAAATATTACTGTAAGTAAACTCCAGGTAGGTACAATCATCCATAGATCACATGTACTAGGAAATGAGAATAGAGGGTTATATGGCGATTTATAGTCAAAGTAATGTTTAAGGGCCTTTTGACTTTCTCATGGGGAAGGACGACACATGGAAGAGTGAATTCAGCGATCCAAAAAGACTAAAAACCATTGAATTGAAGAGTGCATGGTGGTGGTGCAGAATTGGCAGGGTCCCCTCATCAATTCGTAACCCAATAAGTATGATGACCAAAGGTTGTACTCCGTGGCCAAAACACCCTTCAACTATGCAATGAGCTATGCGTCCTATGAGGGCAAACTTGGAAGAATAATGTGCCTCGGGGAAGGTGCAGCTGCAAATTCTGGTGGGTTCTGTCCCTTGGCTTCTCTCTGGGGATGTAGTAAGTAGGAGGAGCGGGGCCTGGGACTCCGGGTAGCAGAAAATGAAAGTCAGGACTATCCAATTTCCAATGCACAACTCACACCTAACTCTTAAGACTTGAGTCTCTTTTTTCGTTTTTTTTATGATTCATATCATCTCTTTTAGATCTGCTTCATCGGATCATCTCCAATAGTGGAGTGTCAAACCCAAATTTGAGCAAAAAAACCTCCCAATAATGGTATTTGGTTCGTATATACTAGCTCAAATTTGAGTCTAGAATCAAATTATGAGTCAAATTTAATATAAATTATGACTCCAGACTTATAAATGGAGCCCACCAAGAGAGAAAGTAAAACTTTGGATTCTTGCTAAAATTATTGGGCACAATATACTTTTGAGCTAGATTTTACTCAGAAAATCTATAAATACACACTTCTTTCGTTAACAATCAACACAACTTCTACATCATTTCCTCTGAACACTTTTTATTTTCAGAAAGATAGGAAATCAAGGGTGATAAGATTTAAGTCAAAAAGACAAGACAACTCAATAATATTGACAAAAGATAATCAAGGATGTGCAGTACAACAATTCATGCATTCCGCACCTTTCGTTTTAACTTGGTTGTAGGACGAATGACAAAAAATTGTCAGATTTTGAATTTTTTTAGGTTGGAATATTCATAAAATTAACTTAAGAAATTCTATCTATAAATTAACTTGAGAAAAAAAAATTATTGACAAAAAATTAAAGTTAAACTCAATTAGTTAAAGTATAATGTTGAATTTGAGTCTTTCATCATTGAGAGCAATGTCAAATTCGTATAGATATAAATAGTTATATTTTGTGATGTTAAATTTGAGATTATGACTCCAACTATTGGAGATGGTCTCAAGTTCGATAATATAACCTTGATATGTGATCGCTTTGAACATGAGAGGATAGCCAGCTGTTTCGGTAATTCGATAATCAATTCTGAGGGTATTACATTATTAATGCTTTATTGTAATCATTTGAACATGCACATGTACATTTTCATTTAGAGTTAAATTTTGATTTGGCTCGAACTCGACTGCAGATAAAAAAACACATTGTTCTAATTTACCCATCCAACTATATACAGTTAGCGAACTAAATACTTTTTATGTGCCACTGTTTTTCAAGATCCATTAAAGTACTAATGTAATCTCATCATGACCGATCATTTGATCAACTAGAAAAAGGAAGGAGACAACTAATTATGAAAGAAAAGACTTCAAGCGTCTTATAAGGTGTCAACCATCACATACAAGTCCAAATATAGAAAGATGATCCAATCAGCACATGCTGATACCGGATACCAATTCATAATTAGTCCAAGTACACCCACATTACACCAGAGATTAGTTAGCTAATTAGCTTTGTATAATCCCAAAACACATTCATTTGTGAAGTGGGACTAAGTTTATCTCAGCATTGTATAACTCCACGTAGCCCCCTCAGCTCCTCTGCTAGCTGCTATAAATACTGGTGCCCCATATCATAAGTCATACTCATAAACCCAAAATCAGATTCCTTCACAAGTTGCTTTCTTATTAGCACTTTTGCCTGCAGCTTACTGTATCTAGATGGCTTAAAACAGCCTAGCCTAGCAAGCCGTTTCTTGTTTGTTCGGTCATGACTTTAAAAAAGCAGGGAAGAATCTGTTAAGCTCAGGAGGGATAGCGCCATTCCTGGTTTGCTCTAATCGCGTATAGCGCTATCCATCCTGGGTTTCACGGCTTCTTCTTGCTATAATCTCTATTCCAGCAACTGTAAACTTTTGGGCTGAATTGCAGGTAAATTTTGTTGTTAGTTTGAATGCAGAGTCCTTTTGCTCTTTGATGTTGACCCAGAATAATCTTTGTTGCAACTTGCAGGAGTTGCAAAGATATTGCGCATGTATTGTGCTTCAAAGTTGAAGATTAGATAACATCTGCAAAACAGCTTGATTTTGTGCATATTTTTTTAGTATCTCTTCCAGAATTGAATTTTAATTTGGATTTGAGTACAACCAAAAAGCCCAAGGCTACTTTTTCCCAAGTCAAAATGAAAAAATAGTACATATCCAGATTAGACAAGCAGAACCACACATCATGCTATTGTTATTGGACAAGTGAACACATCTTACTTCCCTGGTTAAACACGATTTAACTCCTGATGGAAATCCCCCAATCCATCCACACACTTCTTCTTGTGTTGTAATGATGAACTCCTTTTCATTTGTTGCTTTTCTTTTTCCTTCCATATAGTGATTGTGTTTGCTTTTAAAATCAGACAAAATGTATACATAACAAGGAAATATGGTGTTGAAGGACACTTATCTATAGTCACTTGGAAAAGATGAAGGAATGGAGGATATTGACCAATTCCAAACCTGGGGATATAAGCCAAGGGGGTACTCTCAGCTATTTCTCTTTCAGTTGCCTAAACTTTTAGCGAAAAGGTTGTGCAAATTTGGCACACATTTTCATACTCTTTTGATTTTGTTTTTTATTTCTATTTCAGGAAAGAATAGTTTACGCACTTCCTTTTCTCGCTGCTTCCACTTAAATATCACTCATTCATTGCTTGCTTTTAATATCTTTTTCTCACTTTTTTCTGTAGGAATTCCACTTTTATCATGTTGGATTTCTGTGATTTTTTTTGGCTGAGACTGTTGTTGTAGATGCCAGACCAAAAAAAATTCGATAAATTGAAAGCTTTTGTTTGTAAACTAAAAATGTTGGTCAAGTTGAGCAATTGTATTTTTCTTCTGCTCCTGAGAGTATACTACTGTTGGAGTGTATAAAAAGGAAGGTATAAGGAAGTACTTGATTGATGGTGCATTAGTAGTAGTAGAAACCAAAGTTCATGTGCAGTAAGGACCAAAGAAAAGTTCATGCGAAGTATGGACCAAATATACTTTTCTCTGTACCCAAATTGTATAGCATGTGGATCTGTGGTTTTGCGTATCATATTGGAGCTGGTACTAATACTATCACGGAAGCTGAGCTTTGGGTCCTTATACCCAAATTGTATAACATATGGATGGCTTAAAATTTAGCTCGGGAATGCAGGATTTAGACATTGAAAGTTGAAAGAGATTCTCAGGCAGTTGTAAGTAGTTGTTTTAGAGATAAGCAATCCATAATAGTGCTAACACATGAACTGCAGTCTTCAAGTAATATACAGTTTGTTTCTTTGTTCTTCGGTTCGATTCTCAACTCTCAGTGTACATTGGTTGAAAAAAAAGAGTTTGTCATTCTCCCAATTAGATATTTCTCATTCAAGGTTCTAACTGTTAGAAAATTCAATAGTAATGGTTTAATTTTATAATAATGGGAATGGAAATTAGGTGTGGTGGAAACTAGGGGTGGGCAACCAAATCAAAAAACCGCAAATCAAACCAAATCAAAACATTTGGTGCGGTGTGGTTTGGTTTAAATATTTTTAGACATGTGGCTTGCAAAACCGAACCGCACCACTTATAATGGTGCGGCTTGTGGTTCCCAAATATTCAAAACCGCGGTTACCGCACCGCAAAATTAATAAATAGTTTAATTTATATTAAATAATTAACACATGTCATCTTTTCATTAGTTATTATTGTGCTACCATGCATCCTTCACAAGTAATCAAACCCTCAAGCCTAATTAATATGTGTAATTTTTAAAATAATAATATTTTTATGATGAATTTTGATCTTGAAATAAATTTTAATCTACTTATATTAAGTATGCATTCATAAAATTTAGAAAATGCACACGAAGTCAAACCAAACCGCACCAAACCGCTAATTGCGGTTCACCGCACCACTTGAAGTTGCTAATATGTGGTTTGACTTTAGTTTGAGATTATGTTAAACCGCATAGAATGGTGTGGTTTACGGTTTTACCCAAAAACCGCACCACGCCCAGCCCTAGTGGAAACCACCAGTTCTAGAACTCGGCACTGGATTAGTGTTTGAATGAAATTGCAGTTAGACCATCTCCAATGGTTGGAGTCATTATCTCAAATTTGACATCACAAAATACACTATTCATCTATATGAATTTGACATTGCTCCCAATGATGAAAGACTCAAATTTAACATTATACTTTAACTAGTTGAGTTTAATCTTAATTTATTATTAATTTTTTTTTTCTTAAGTTAATTTGTAGATAGAGTTTCTTAAGTTAATTTTGTGAATATTTCAATCCAAAACCGAGTTAAAACGAAAGGTACGGAATGCACGAATTGTTGGATTGCATATCCGATCACCATCTTCAGTAATCTTCACCCAAGCTTCACATATACTTTCATGTTCTTTTTGTAAGTAATTTGGACCCCTTGGAATTTTGGAGGCACATTGAACAAATTAAATGGAGATAGAAAATATAAGAAAGTGTTTAGAGGGAATGATGAAGAAGTTGTATTGATTGTTAAAGAAAGAAGTATGTATTTATAGATTTTCTGAGTAAGATCTAACCAAAAAGTATATTGTGCCAAATATAATTTTAACAAGAATCCAAAATTTTACTCTGTCTCCTGGTGGGCTCCATTTTTGAGATTGGAGTCCTAATTTGTGTCAAATTTGACTCAATATTTGACTTCAAACTCAAATTTGAGTCAGCGTATACAGACCAAATACCTCAATTGGGAGGGTTTTTAGCTCAAATATGGGTTTGACCCACCATGATTGGAGATGGGCTTACCATTTCAAATCAGGTCATGACTTTTCAGATTGGTATATATGTGAACCAATAAAAGAAGAGCTGTAACTATTCATATATTGAAATCAATAACCGTATATGATGGATCAGTGCATTGGTTTGTGATAGAGTCGGCTTTTCCGAAAGGTTATGAGATTTCAATTGTTATTTTTCCAGAAAGAGGTTTCAACACCTATATATAGAGAACCCCAACGCTAGCATTTATATATGTAAAAATTCAATCCATCCAGATTACATTAGTTATAAATTCATATAGCGGATTGAATTAGTTATAATGGTTTTGAGATAGAGTTCAAATGAAATTTGAGTTTGCTATTTTTTTGGGGGGTGGGGGGGGGGGAGGGGGGAGGGGGGAGATTGGTGTGCTACTTTCTTAAGAAGCTGATCCAAAATTTCCTTAGGGGCTCCGTTGTAGAATTCAGACCTAACCATTAATCGAGAAGTGGTGAGAACGACAGAACCTATGAATGCATAAGATTCTATTGAAAGCGAATCCTAATGATTCATTGGGTAAGATGACGGAACAAACCAGTTTGCTAATGCAAATCCTAAAGCACTCGTGAGGAGGAAATTTCATCTTAAGGAGATAGAACTGCATTCTAGACTCGATCATCGGTAAAGTGTCTTTTACCTTCTCTTGTTAATTTAATTGTGTAGTTTCAAGTTATATTGTACTTTCAATTTCATAGTTCAATAAGTATAGCAATTGTCACTATTATTTGCTGACAATTATTATTTGCTGACAATCTTAAGATAAAATTGATAGTGATAACTATTCTTTTTCTTACAAAGTGCTAGTTTACTTTTCATTAATTTGTGAAGGAAAATGTCTGGAGGTGTTAGTGATGATGGCATTAATAATCTCAAGGGGAAAGGTGTGGTGAATCCTTTATATGTGGTGATCCTGCTTACTCCACTCATGGAGAGAAACTGGAAAAGTTCAATGGAACTGAGTGAGTTTAAGAGATGGAAATAAAAGATGCTTTTTTATTTGACCACTCTAAACTTGGCAAAGCTATTGAAGGAGGATGCTCCCGCATCCGGTTCAACACCAGAAGCGGTGACTGCCGTGGATGCGTGGAACCACTCTGATTTTCTTTGCAAGAATTACATTCTCAATGGGTTGGACAATGCACTTTACAATGTGTATAGCCCAATCGAGAATGCAAAACCTTTATGTAATTCTCTTGATAAGAAAAATAAGACTGAAGATGCTGGTATGAACAAATTTGCGGTCGATCGATTTCTTGATTACAGGATGGTAGACTCCAAGACGGTTATGAACCAAGTCCAAGAATTCCAACTTATTTTGCATGAGATAGCTGAGAAGATGGAACTAAGTGAATCTTTTCAAGTGGCTGCTGTTATTGAAAAACTGCCACCCTCTTGAAAAGATTTTAAAAGGGGAATTTTTTATTCACACTCATTACCCAATACTATATTTTTATCCTTGAAACTTACAAAATTACCCACATATCACAGAGAAAATTTCATAACCTAATAGATTTCAAACCCAAACATTATTTTCGTAAAGTTGAAATCTAAAATAAAATTGAAAGACAAACGAACACTTTGCCGACGGAAAGCCCTAGTCACTAACCTCACCACCCTCCATATATCTTTCTTGATTTTAGTGAAAGCCCATATAGAAGGTATGTGTCTAATCACATTAGGTTTTTATGAAATATTATCTTCCATTTGAGAGTAATTTGAGAAGTTTTTATGACAAAACTGTAATGTTGGGTGGAGGAAGACAAATGATGAGTGTTGATATAATCTCTTTTTTAAAAATTTTCTCAAGCATAATCGCAGAGAGATGAGACTTGAGGATCTGATTGTCATGCTAAGAATTGAGGAAAATAATCGTGCTTTTGATAAGAAAAATGGTGGCAACTCTATGATGGCTAGGGCACATATGGTTGAAGATGAGTCAAAGAATAAGAGAAAGAGAAAGCATTATGGAGAAGGTTCTAGCCAAATGAATTCAAAGAAATATAATGAGTTCAAAGGTAAGTGCTTTAATTGCAATAAGCTTGGTCATAGAGCCGCAAATTGTCGAAGTCGTAAAAGATAAAAGACAACTCTAAGAAAAGCAAGGGAAAAACCACATAAGTCCACATGACCGAGGAGGATAAATCGTCCAATAACATCTTTGATATCAACCTCTCAGCTGTAATATCTGATGTGAACTTGGTATCCAATACCAAAGAATGGTGGGTGGACACTAGAGCTACACACCACATTTGCTCGGATAGGAGTATATTTTTTACCTATCAACACCTGGACCATGGGGAGCAACTATTATTTACTAACATTAATGAGACTGACCTTTATGCACACATTTTCCAACTTTCATTTCATGCTCCATTGACATTGTTAATCATAGCTTACTAGTTCTCAATCTCAAATAGCCACATTATAAAGAACCGGAAATTATGCACTCTAGCTAAAGTAAACGTATAAGAGCATGTCTAATGGAAGCAATGTGACTTAAACTAGCTAGCGCAATATTTGGCCAAAAAAAAAAACCAGTTTCTAGCGGGAGGGTCTAGCCTAGGTCAAACCAAGCCCCCATTGTTTGACAACGTTATTATGAACCATGAAGGATAGCCTTTAGTCTCTCCCCATTAGAAAAATAAAAAATGTGAAAAGCTAGAATTGATGAATAGTGTGATTTTAAGTGGCCGAAATGAACTCCCACTTAAAATCACGGGGAATTATCTAAAATAGGCTTAGTGGGAAATTTTTGTTCCAAAATAGGTAGCGGACAGTTCTACACTGAGCATATTACTATTCACAAATTGCAATTAAATCACTAGGTACCCAAAGTGTGGCTGTAGTCCATCATACAGTGGTCTTAGTCCATTGTAGTGTAGTTGTAGTCTACCATAGTGTGGTCATAGTTCATTTTAGAAAAAATAAATTATTATTTATAATTTGCAATTAAACCCCCTGGTATTTATGGAATAGTGATATAGTCTCTTATAGTATTCACATTGTCCCCTCTGTAACACGACAACTTCACACCATTCTTCTCCTCAAAAGCGTATGATCTTGCGGCTGAAGTGGCAAGGTTGAAGCTGCATGTTCCTCTCCAACTCTATATGGAAAAACATCCTCTTCTCCTTCTTATATCGTTAGAATTGAACCCTAAGTTTGGACTCCCAACTTGTGGATAGCACGATTATGGTGATATAGGGATTGATTTTGGGTGAAAATTGCAATTGCCTACTACTACAGGGCCGGCTGATATAATGAAGAGAAAGAGATTGTAGCGCGGGCAGGTTGCAGAGGACGGGATCGTAGACAGGTTGCAGAGGACGGGATCGCCGACTGCTATAGTGCCCACCTTGAAGCAGAAATGTGTTGCCCATGGCGACCTCACTGATACACTCCTCAAAGCTCCGAGCTCCTCCGGCCTTGCCCATGTCGTCTCCACTCATCTACCGTCCTTTGGGATCTTCTTCTCGACCTTGGGCTTCTTCTTCTCCGTAGCCACTATTGCCTGGATTGAAACTTTCTACATAGAGGAAATTCTAGGATTTTGGTATAAAGGGCTTCTAGTGCAATTAGGCAATACTTGTGCCTAGTTTGACAATGAATTATGCTGCCCAAACAATTTGGAACAAGGTTTTCCCACTTAGCCTAATATAGATAATTCCCCAAAAATCATGGGAAATTAGCTAAAATGGCCCAAGTGGCCAAATTATGTGCCAAATTGTTTTGGTCAGCATAATCCTTTTCAAATTGTCAAAATTGTTGCTTAATTGCACAGGAAGCCCCTGCACAAACTATTGCCTAATTGCCTATTGCCCCTGCACAAAATCCTTCGTTTGCTCCTCACTGCATTCACCATCGTTCGCATTGCCCAATTCTTCACAATTCACCAGCCACACTGCCGACGAGCACCAGAAGCACCGCCTTGTCCTTAAACAGGTCCGGGTCGAGCGCGGCATCAATCGCTACGGTGAGGCAAAGAGCCCTGTTGATCTGCGATCTGCTTAAGCTAGAACATGTCATCATCCGCGTATTCGGTCGCCGTCGGTAACCCCGGGGTCTTCGCGATTCAGGCCAAGAACCAGACCAGCCTCCTCGAGGTCATCATCCGCGTCTTCAAGGACCTCGGCCTCAACGTCGACAAGGCCACCGTTGAATTCGAAGGAAACTACTTCATCACAGATTCCCACGGCGCCAAGATCGCCGACCTGAAGAGCCTCGATTGGATCAAGGAGGCGTCAATCGCGCACGGCCTCAACAACTCATGGATCGACCTCGCTTCCTCCTCCTCCGAAATCGCTCGCGCTCGAATTGGCTCACTGCAAAGTTTTCATCTTTCTTTCTGGGTTTTCAATGCAATTTCAATGTTGGGTGTTTGCTTCTTGAATGCAATGCAAAAATAGTTGGGTTTTTTTTTGGGGGTTTGCAGAAATTTTTGCAAAGAGAAATTTTTGCAAAGATAGAAGGAGGCGAGATCGATGGGGACTCCAAGTCCATCCACTGCGAGTCGACAAGGAGAAATTTTTGTTTTAAGATTGAAAGTTGAGTAATTTGTGCTGAAGTTTGGGAATTCAAGTTGATTGTGAATATGGGTTGGTGTTGTTTTGATGAGGTGGGAAGAATGGCGTGAAGTTGCCTGGAAGAATGGCATGAAATTGCTGAGTTAGAGAGGGGACTATAAGAGACTATGGACATATTATAGGATACTATGTGTAAATTTTGAATAGTATGTGTAAATTTTGAATAGTATTTTATTTGTTCTGAAATGGACTATGACCATACTATGATGAACTATAGTCACACTATGGTAGACTATGGTCACACTATGATGGATTACGATAACACTTTAGGAACAGAGGGATTTAATTGCAAATTGTGAATAGTAATTTATTTTTCAAAAATGGACTTCAACTGCACTATGGTGAATTACGATTGGACTATGAATGCACTATAGTGGACTACGATCACACTATAGCGAACTATGACTACACTTTGAATATCCAAAGATTTAATTGCCCGTTGCCCTGGTGCCATTTTGGCACAGAATTTGGCCACTTAGGCCATTTTAGCTACTTTCCCTAAAATCATCGACTTGATCCAGAAACAAAACGCAGCTCCCACAACAATGCATTGCAAATTCACAAATTCTGCATTTCACTGCCATTGGGCTTCAATTCATGGGAGCCCACACTTTTTACCCGCGTCTTTCGGGTCCAAAACCCAAAAGATATTTTTCTTGAGCGCGAAATCTAACCATTAAAATCGTTGTTAGCAAATTAGAGATAAAACAACACAAAAACCTATGGTTGCAGGCCTTTCTCCTTCTTCTTCTTCGACATGAACACACAAACAAAGCCACAAAGAATTTCAAAAATGGCGATTCGTCTCTCTCACCACCTTCTCTGTATCTATTCCTCCAAAACCCACCCGCCATTTTCGAAAACTCAATCTCTCGCCGCCAGAAACTCAAAATGCTCCGTCGGTCTCCGGACAAGTCTCCACCTTGTGAAGTCATCGTCGCCCAAAAACACCAACACTTCGCTGCGAAGTTCGCCGGAAGAACCAAAGCCCACAGCCGCTCCTGGACCGGCCGACCAGCTCGGCCCAAACCCACCTTCCAAGTTTTCGTCTTTCGACTCCTTGTTCATTCGCCTTCGTCAATTAAGGTAGAGCTGTCGAAAACTCCATTGTATTTGCAGTCAATTTCTAAAGTTCATGAGTAGTAATCGGTTATCGTGTTCGGTTTTTTGGATTTGAATGCGTAAATGCAGAGATGAAAGTTTGAAGTTTGATGGGATTGTGGTGGACGTTTTATCAATTGCATTGCCTGCTGCTTTGGCTCTGGCTGCTGACCCCATTACTTCTTTGGTTGATACAGCTTTTGTTGGGCATTTAGGTACCACTTTGTTCTTTTAGCTCTTTGCTGAATTCATAAAGACTTGAGCTTTTTGGCTAATTGATTCTGTTATGTATGTGTGGTTTTGCGTTGTGTATAGGGTCTGTTGAATTGGCAGCAGTTGGAGTGTCAGCTTCAGTGTTCAATTTGGTTTCCAAGTTGTTCAACGTTCCGTTGCTCAACATCACTACTTCTTTTGTTGCTGAAGAACAAGCGATCATTAGTAAGGCCGATGGAGATGGTAATTGCCAATTCTTCTAGGAAAGCTTTTGTCATGTTTAGTTTTAGTTCTTAGTTTGTTCTAATAAAAATGGCTTGTTTGAAGATTGCCAGGATGAAAATGAACACAAGAAGCTTCTTCCCTCGGTGTCAACTTCGTTGGTTCTTGCTGCTGCCATTGGAATTGCTGAAGCTGTTGCACTTTTTCTAGGGTCGGGTGTCTTGATGAATGCCATGGGTATATATGCTGTACGTGAAAATTATCCAACTTTTTATATGATGAATGATAATTTATGCTTCATCCAATTCAGTTTTTTGCTGGCATTTTTACTAGTATATAGATTGGATGGCTTTATAAAGTATTCAACTTAAAATTGAATGTGGCGTGTGTTCTATACATGCGCTACAAAACTGGCCAATGATGCTTCTGAAATCTTTAATGAGGTTCTCTTTTGTTTTAGGATTCACCAATGCGACTGCCTGCCGAGCAGTTTCTTACCCTAAGGGCATTTGGTGCTCCACCGATTGTAATTGCACTTGCTGCACAAGGCACTTTTCGTGGATTTAAGGACACAAAGACTCCCCTTTATGCCATTGGTAAGTATAGTTGTGCATCATTGTGAACTCAACAGCATTTTTCTTTGTTTCTTCTTCTCCTTTCCTTTGATGGAATGAAATGAGGGAAGTAAATGATTTCATTCCGGTAATAGGTATAACATGTTCTTGCTGAGCAATGACAGTCTGATGTTTTATCTCAGTTGCGGGCAACTTACTAAATGCTATATTGGGTGCAATATTGATATCTTCTTTCAATTTTGGAATTGGCGGTGCTGCGATTTCTACGGTGATTTCTGAGTACGTCAGTGATGTGGTAAACTTAATTATACTGGTTTATTTTGATTTTGATGTTCCTATTGTAAACTTCTGTCAAGAAATTTCTCTAACAGAACTTCTTATGTCTATTTTTCGTAAGGTATTTGATTGTTGCTATTCTGCTGTGGAAATTGAATAGCAAAGTATTGCTTGTCCCTTCATTCATTGATGGGAGAAGAATCGTTGGTTATCTAAAATCTGGTGGGTTCATGGTTAACTCTTTTATTAAAAACTAGGTATGTTTGTTTCAATTACTGAATATATTTGATGTGGTTTTGCAGGGGGTCTTCTTATTGGCAGAAGCTTAGCAGTGGTTGTAACAACAACACTGGCCACATCCATGGCAGCCAGAGAAGGCCCTATACCTATGGCGGGTCATCAGATTTGCGTTCAAGTTTGGTTGGCAGTATCGTTGCTTACTGATGCTTTAGCACTTGCTGGTCAGGTAAGACATTCTTGACTTTAAAAAGTGAACTGAACAACTGATAATTAGTAAGCACTGAACTTCGAGTCGTTGAACAGGAGTACTATTAGTACTTCATTGACACAGATAGAAGATAGTCAACTTTAGGAATAGGTCTTACAGATACCAAAGTCAACTTTAGGAATAGTTCTTACAGACAACCACTGTCAAATGTTCTTACAGAAAACAGGTGCACAATGCCTCTCTCACAGCAACCCTTCATGCGCTGGTCATATGGCCAACTATTGCGAGAGGGGAGTTACATACTTTTGTTGTGCGTAGTATTTACCCCACTTTAGTGCATTGTCTTCTAACTACATGTTCTGGTTCCATAGTGTTTCTCATCCTTCTTACCTGTATGGAAATTAACATTGCCAGATTAAAGTAGCTTTAATTTGGTTATTATGATGATGTTTATTCACAGGCACTTCTTGCCAGTGATTACTCCGAACAAAATTATGAACGAGCACGCCAAGTTATTTACAGAATCTTACAGGTTGATACTTTTTGTTTTCAGCTGTTTCATTCTCATTGCAATTGACATTTTCCATTCATCTACCTTTTCTTATGGTATTGATGTCACAGCTGACCCAAATCACTATTTGCCATTCTTTTAATCTGAACAGCTTGGTCTTCTGACGGGGATTGGTTTGGGAGTTATGTTGTTTATTGGCTTCAAGTCGTTTTCTAGCTTATTCAGCACAGATCCACAAGTTCTGGCAATTGCATGGTCTGGTCTATTGGTAAGGAACTATATATCTCATATTTGACTTATTATTGGACAGCCTACGTACCAGTACACATCCAATATACATTAGTTACAGCCTTCAACCAGT
Organism: Spiraea crenata; assembly: GCA_033992175.1. NCBI lineage: Eukaryota > Viridiplantae > Streptophyta > Magnoliopsida > Rosales > Rosaceae > Spiraea > Spiraea crenata. The sequence goes on along the minus strand of JAVBHV010000041.1, from coordinate 4,854,101 downwards.
CGACACATATTTCTGGTACACATAACTGATGTGAAAACTATTTGTCAGTTTGTTGCTGGATCACAACCAATAAATGCCCTAGCCTTTGTTCTCGACGGACTGTACTATGGTGTTTCCGACTTTGGATATGCTGCCTATTCGATGGTATTCCCAGATCCTTTAAAATACAATGTATGGGTTTATCATGTATTGTTTTCTCACCTCTCTATTTTTCATGAGTAGGTGGTCGTAGGACTGATTTCTTCAATGGTAATACTTGTTGCTTCTCCTGTTTTTGGCCTTGCTGGTGTTTGGACTGGTTTGTTTCTCTTCATGGCACTACGTGTAATAGCTGGAATTTGGAGGTAAAGCAAATCAATTCGTAACTTTTATTATCGATACAGGCAAGAGATTATCGTTTTAAAATAGTTGTAACTTGCCCTTCTTCTTGATAAATAATATTGCATTCCAGGTTGGGCACAAAAAGTGGACCTTGGAAATTGGTCTGGGATAAGGGTGAGCATGAAAGTTAGCATGATGCATCATCAATATTAGCAAACGAGCATGTTAAAAATTCATCAGGGGTTTCAGAACATAAGAATTCATCAGGGGTTTCAGAACACAACTAACTCCCTGGAAGTTTAAATTCCGGGGAGTCTCTACTCTAGCGATGACTTAGGTCATGTTATGGTGGCCGAGCACGTCTTCAATATTAAGAACAGCTGGATGAGCAAGAGGGTGGTTATTCCTGAGCTTCTGACTACTCAAGGGATTTAGTTTTCCGGTATGCAGACGTTGATCAAAGTTTGAAACGAAGCTATTTTCCCTTCTATACTTCACCAGGTTCTTGAATGATCGGGGCAACTTGTATATAATTGGATTTTCATCATGTTACGAAAGAAATTGAAAAGGAAAAGCTGCTATTGAAGACTCTCTGGAATTCAATTAAAATAAAAAGTGGCGAGAGGAGATAATAGTACCATTTTGTACTGTCTAGATATTGATGTCGACAGCTACAAAATGTTTACAAAAAATTGCATGAAAGAATCTTAGAGAAGAAATTTCATCAACAATAGAACATGGAGATTCTTTGCTTCCCAAGAGATGGAGATAAGTATTCTAGTTTTGGCCCATCAAAATCTCAGTCAAAGCAATAGCTCCCGACATCGGATTGTAATATCAAGAAGCAGACAATCTGCAAGAGTCTCAACTACTAGTAAGGGAACCATAAATCATGCAACTCTTGCTGTCCTAATTCATCTGAATTATAACTTTTCCTCGGTAAATCCAGATTGTAATTCACTCCGAAATATGCGTTCTCTGCATTGTCCAACCTTTCTGGTATGTTAGTATCTGTTGGTGTCTGCAATTGGTTTGGGGGATTAGGCAGACTTCCCGATGGTTGGTTCTGAGCACCAATGCCAGATGAATCTCCTACAGACCAATTCTGCAAATAGTGGAGTCTGTTATTGGTCTGCATTTCAATATCGTTCGTATGTCCAACCCCATATCTGTATGCCAAATCTAAATCATCTAAGGAAGCATAGCTCTGCATTAAGCCATCATGGCCATTTAAGCTCATAGTTTCTACAAGACGTCCCTGCAATGCTTCACCCGCCGCCAATCCTGTAATTTCCACATCATGAGAAGGCTCAAAATCTGTTAGCAGGTTGTATGCCATATTTTTCTGCACATCATGCTTCATGTAGTTGTAGTTATCATCTAATCCATTGTAACTACCTGATTCCAGAATCACAGGAAATTCGTTCTTAGTAGCCTCCTTCGTCACCGGCTTCTTCTCATTAACATCATTTGACCTCGAAGGGTTGCAATCGCTTATTGGATTGCAAGTCACATTCGCAACCTCACTATGAAAGTAATCGTAATTGGACATCAAAATCGCCTCGATAGATTCCAAATCATTGTGAGGCTTCAGACCAGGTACTGAATCAAAATTCTCAATTGGCATTGGAGACATATTGAGTACGTGACCATTCATACTGTTTAAGCTCACATTACTCCCAGGTTGAAAGAAACATGCGTCTTCAACATCTTTCTTAACAAGTTCATAGTTAATTTTGGATTCGCATTTCACATCTTTAGGTTCTCTTAGAGTGGCATCTAACACACCTGACTCCTCTGTCACAAATCCCACAGATGATCTTTCCTTTGATTCCAGTACCAGAAACGGAGAACTTTCCCCATCATACTTGCTATTCGTCATGTCCAGCTCCTCTGCTTCAGCTCCATCATTACTAGATGTTGTTGAGGACTCAAACGATGACGATGTTCCAGTAGTTCCAGAAGCAACATGAATACAACATTCCTCCACTTTCGTAGTGTTTTCGGGGAAGTTAAGCCGGGCTGAATCGCCAAACATGGCCTTGGCAGCTGCATCATAAGCAAGAGCAGCTTCATAAGCTGTAGAGAAAGTACCAAGCCAAAGCCGCCTGTTCTTCTTTGACAAACTAATCGGTTCTCGAATTTCCGACACCCATTTCCCCCAAGTCCTCTGCCTAACACCTCTGTAAGCACAATCTGGGTTCTCTGGCCCTCCTTTCCCTCTCATACACCCCTTTCTGGAGCCCTTAGCCGGAAGCCTCCGGACTTTCTTTGCTCCGTCTTTCGAAAAATCGAGCTTATCGTTGTACTTCTTCCACTTAGCAAGAGTTTTCTCTATCGATTCAGAACCATTTCGCCTCTTCCGCAACTTCCTATCCCTGCTAAGTTGCATATGAAACTCAAAATTTGTTTCATATAAAACTTCAATTTCTGAGGACACACTCAAACACGACGAACAAAGATCGAAAATCGAAGAAAACTCATTAGGAAAGAAGAAGTTGACGCAAAGATTACAAAGAACTCACCCGTCAGGTGCCTCGGACGTCATGAAAACTCAAAATTCAACTAGTCTTTTAAGCCTTCTCTATGCGGAAAAACTGTCCTCTTTTCGGCCTTTTTTGGATGAAATCTGGAAAGGGTTTATGGAGGGTTTTGGGTTTGCCCCTTGAGCAAGTTGTCGAGATTCGTTGAATAGAAAAGGCTTTGATTAAAAACAAAAGCACAGAGACTTGGGGACGAAGTTACTCGGACATACTCCCGAAAAGACAGATGACGTGGTCAGCTCAGAGGTTCGACACGTGGAATTGTACTCTGGCTTTCTTTGCCACGAAGGCTTTGCCAACTTGTGCTCCAGTGTAAAATCTAGTTTTATATTGTAGCCACAAGTAAATGCTCGGAAACTGGTGGAAAGAGTCCCAAACTTGGATTGCTCCCGTGAAGCTTCAGCCCAAAGTATTTGAATATGACGTTGGCGGCGATGCAGCAAAAAGTAGTTGACTAGGGAAAGATAATACACACTCGAGCTTTTTCGACATCTTTTCTGGTTAAAAAAAACAAAAGATAAAATAAAGTTGTACATGTGAGGTTAGCGATGCTCAAGTTCTCTTCATTGCATGTACAACTTTATCTGCATTTGGAGAGGATCAACTAATGCAAAGCAAATTCATGAATAAACTACACAAAGTAAATTCTTATTAAGTAAAACTACATGCTAAGTGGATTAGGCAGAATAACAAAGTGACTTGGAATTATCATTTCGCTCATTACACTGTTTGAAAACTTTGAATACAAGATCTACGATCATTTGATGAGTCGAACACAAGTCCGCAAACTACAATCTAAAAGATTCATTACAAAGATCAACAAAGGCGCACGAGTTCACATACATGTAATTGGAAATTAACTACCTTCACCCTCAACTCGTGATCCTCTTCTTTCGACTACCGTTTTGAGAAAGCTTCATGAAAGGTACAGAGACGTGCTGCTGCATCCTAATGAATTACAGGATCTCCATCAAGCAGACAAAGGCTCCGAACACATATAGTTGGTCTATAGCAACGCTTCAGACCAGGATTATCAACTTGTCGATGTATCTTTTCCCCTAAATCGTACCAAAAGAACCTATCTAAGCTATCCACTAAAAGAACCCTCTCACGATCCTTCGAAAACGCCAGCGGTTCTGTTAAATAATAAGACTCCACCATAGAACAAAGCAAGGTCCAGAATTCGGCCACTCCATGCTCCTTCATTATCCAAACATCCTGTTTCCCACCTCAATAAAAAGCACAAATACACAAAAGGCCTTCCAAGACCAGCAGAGTCGGCATAGAAAGCTGATACACATCAACCAGGGTACAAAACTCGACATACTCCTCAGTGGCAAGATCAAAAGTTAAAATCACATACTTTCGCCGGCGGTCACCTAATTCTTTGTGCATCATCCAACATAGAGCCCCACCCGAAAACAAGCCCTCCTCCAAATCCAAAAAACACCAATCACGACAACAATGAGGCACGTTGTTCTGGATCATCATCTTCCACGAGTTGTGTTTTAGGCTATAAACATTAGTCGCTAGACAACATTCTGCTGTAAATGCAATGTACACAAGTTTATAGTCGTCATTAACGGAATCATACCCGAATCCGTAGCAACGTAATTCCGATTCCGAGTTGGGGAGCTCAATGGATGTTGTTGGGAAGGGAATATTCTTGAACTTTTGAATTGACGGGTTCCACAAAGCGAAAAGATTGCATTGATGGTTGACGAGGCAGAGCAGACCATCAACAGAGCAGTTGATGCTGTAAGTATAAGGATTCATTTTTGCTCACCACCAAAAGGTGGTGGTGAGGTTAACCATCATTTTTTTACACTTTTGGATGAGTGAGATTGTGCACAAATTTCAATAACTCTACTCATCCAATGGCAGAGAACATGGTGGTAATGTTCATCACCACTTTTTGGTGGTGAGCAAAAATGCACTCGTAAGTATAACCGCCACCAGGGGGTTTTTTTGGCTGTCCAATTTTGACCGGGTCAACAGCCGCAAACGTGTTGTCATCGCCCTCAAAAGGCAATGTACATAAACAGCCGTTGGGCTCGGTCATCAGGACCATGATGCGATCTGAGTCCGTTTGGAGGGAGCGTTGGAGATGGGATTTGACGAAGCTTTGTTGGCGTATGAATGAATTCCAAGGTTTGGAAACGGACAAGCATCGGATCAAGTCATCGGGGGGGAGGTGCACTAGGATTTCTTGGAGGAGCTCCGGTGGAAATTCCGACATGGCTGGTTGAAAATAGCTTCCTTCTTCTTCTTCTTCTGGGGGTTTTCAAGTCAATGTCTGCAATTTGGGGGTTTAGGGTTCCGATGAATCGAAAGGCACACCTAAAATGTTTAGGGAAATTGGCTAAATTAGGCCCATGCAGAAACTTGTGTGCTAAAATAGGCAACGGGCAGCGGTCATTTCTTCACTAGGCAAAATGCTACAGTAAATTTGCAATTAAATCCCTGGGTATCCAAAGTGTGATCATAGTCCACCGTAGTTCACTAGCAGTCTACCATAATGTGATCATAATCCATCATAGTGTGGTCGTAGTCTATTTCTGAAAAAATAAATTACTGTTCATAATTTGCATATAGTCTCTTATAGTACGCATATAGTCTCGTAATAGTATTCACATTGTCCCCTTTGCTTCCTCTCTAAACTCCACCGAAGACGTTTTCGTTCGCCGGTGGCAAACCGCTGGGAATTTGGGGTTAAAACTTTGGGGATATATTCTTGAGGTCGAGAGGAACTTTTTTGTAGTTGGGGTCGTCGTCAATCGGTGACCGGAAAAGGTAGAACAGAGGGAGGTTTGTCGGATGGTTTTTGGCAAAAAACAGATCAAAACGTTTTCGATCGCCGGCGGCAAACCGCTTGGAATTTGGGGTTGAAACTTTGTGGGAGTGTACTCGGGGATGTTGGGAAGCTAGTCCAGGTGGTTCCGAACGGAGAAAGTGGCCGGAAAATTAGCGACGGCAGCTCAGTTTTGTGTTTGGTTTCACCGGCGGCGTTTCACACCGTTTCTGACTTTGAAACTTTGGGGATATATTCTTGAGGTCGAGAGGGAACTTTTTGTAGTTGGAGTCGTTATCAATCGGTGACCGGAAAAGGTAGAACGGAAAGAGGTTTGTTGGACAGAAAAAGGAAATTGTGAAGGGCTTCTCCTCTGCAATTAGGCAAAACTTTTGCCTAGTTTTAACACAAATTTGGGTGACCAAACATTTTGGCACAAAAATTTACCCAGGGCCTATTTTGGCTAATTTCCCAAAGATTTGTGTACGTGTGATTACATAGCCCCGAACCATTTTCATTTCGGGCCCAAATGGGTTCACTAAAAGGTGAACCTTACCCGAAATAACTAGGAATTCTTACTTCATGTATAATATATTATGAGAGCACATTTTCACTTACAAACACTCGGTGCTGGAGTTCATGTTTGTAAATTGTAACAACGGTTATATCTGGCTCTCTTTCCGATTTAATGATACATTCAAATAGGGATTTACATTGAGATTATTCATCAGACTTGCACATAATTCTTTGCATATTCCTTGATTGTTGTATGAAATGCCTGATTATCAATATAGGAGGTCGATTGGACGATATGAAAGTATTGGTACAATGATCCATTAACTTTCGTCTTCCTCTTTCAAATTCCAACAAAAGCATGGGGTTATACTAGACGGAAAATGATACAGCCAGTGCACACACAAAACCAGGACTAACGAACATCATTAAATCAGAACCATACCCATTCAAAACACGTATGCCAACTGGAAAACAGTTAACACTCTTAACATTAAGGACAAAGATGAATAATGCAAAGGACATAATAGAGCAAGTGTACACACAACCAAGAGGGGGTCATATCCCTATTTCCCTTTGGGTTTCAAGACCACCAAAAATTACCATAATTAACAAGAAAACCATTTCCATGGTTCCAATCCAATTTCTGTTCATCTCAAAAGTCATTAGCAGCACATGCATCCAAAAGTAATGTACATCAAGCCAAGCACTTCATCCGCTGCAGAGAAAATGCTCGATGGAGGGCTAACATAATTAGTTATCCACTTGTCTAGGGAGAACATTGCATATCATATCACCATGAACATGAACGGTTCAATGATTGCAAAAGAAAACCAAGAAGACAAAAAGTCAGATACGGAAAACTGACTTGTTCATGATGCTACTCAATTTACGATAACTTCAAATACATGAAAACTGATGCTAGAGAGACCTTGCTTTCTTTAGTTTATTCACTTCAAACACAATGTGATTTCAAACCATGGTGGTTGTTAGTTATTGTTAGTTATCATCGTTGAATAGAGATGAAGTGTCACCAGACAAGGGAAATCCAACATTTGGCAGTTTGGTCTAAAAAGAATGTTGGGGGATTAAGGAAGAGGTGTCAAGGGGGTCTATGAAAAACCAGTTAGCGTACCAGTAGTCATTGTGGACGTATTTCTCACCAAACAAAAGACTGGTAAGATACAAGGGATCTGGAGAGAGCGGTCCTAGGTGGTATCTGTTGACACTAATGGAAGTGGGAAACCTTGGGTACCAGGAGAAAGTCTTCAGCACAGAACCGTATAAGGGACTAGAATTTAGACTAGAGTAAGAAGAGATATATTGAATATAACAAAACGTTGAACTTGAGAATAGAAACATTGTAAGATTCACTATATAAATCAAGGGAGATGTGGAAGAACCAAGATGAAACAGATTGAACATTTAATACAAAACTGAATGCTTGAAACAAAAAAGAAAAAAAGAAAAAGTAAATTCTTACAAGTAAAACTACATGCTAAGTGGAATAAGCTATCTAGAATAACTAGTGACTTGGAATTAAATTTTGCTTATTATACGAATACAAGATCTACAATCATTTACGAGTTGAACACAAGTCTGCAAACTAAAAAACTAGCCAACAGTCCAATTAAGGAAAAGAAGATTCATTACAAAGATCAACAAAACATGTCAAATGGAGGACGAGTTCACATACTTGTAATTGGATCATCAATCAACTACTTTCACCCCAACTTCTGGTCACCTTCTGTTGCTTCGACTAACAATTTGAGAAAGCTTCAAATGCTTGATGTATTCATAAACGGTATAGGGACGTGCTGCTGCATCCTAACAGCAAGTCAAAATTGAGCACGAGTTCAAATTGGACCACCAAGCAACTACTTTCACCCTTCAATTCTTGATCATCGTCTGTGGCTTCGACTACCAGTTTGAGAAAGCTTCAAATGCGTGATGTATTCATAAAAGGTACAGGGACGTGCTGCTGTTATCCTAACGTGCTACAGGATCTCCATCAAGAAGACAAAGGCTCCGAACACATATAGTTGGTTTATAGCAATCCTTCAGACCAGGATTATCAACTCGTCGAGATATCTTTTCCACTAAATCGTACCAATAGAACCTATTTAAGCTATCCACTAAAAGAACCCTCTCACGATTCTTCGAAAATGCCAACGGTTCTCTTAAATAAGACTCCACCATAGAACAAAGCAAGGTCCAGGATTCGGCCACTCCATACTCCTTCATTATCCAAACATCTTGTTTCCCACCTCGATAAAAAACACGAATACACAAAAGGCCTCCCAAGACCAGCAGAGTCGGCCTAGAAAGTTGATACACATCAACCGGGGTACGAAACTCGACATACTCCTCAGTGGCAAGATCAAAAGTTAAAATCACATACTTTTGCCGCCGGCGGTCATCTAATTCTTTGCGCATCATCCAACATAGTGCCCCGCCTGAAAACAAGGCCTCCTCGGAATCCAAAAAAAACCCATCATGACAACAACGAGGCATGCTGTTCTGGATCATCGTCTTCCACGAGTTGTGTTTCAGGCTATAAACATTAGTCGCTAGACAACATTCTGCTGTAAATGCAATGTACACAAGTTTATAGTCGTCGTTAACGGAATCATACCCGAATCCGTAGCAACGGAACGAGGATCGCGATGTCGGGAGCTCAATGGTTGTTGTCGGGAAGGGAACATTCTTGAATTTTTGAATCGACGGGTTCCACAAAGCGAAAAGCTTGCGTTGATGGTTGACGAGGCAGAGCAGACCATCAACAGAGGTGCTGATGCTGTGAGTAAAATCGCCGCCAGAGGATTTCAACGGCTGCTCAATTTTGACCGGGTCAGTTTTCCGCAACGTGTAGTCATCGTCCTCAAAAGGCAACGTACAGAAACAGCTGATGGGCTCGCCGGAGTGGTAGCCGAAGTAAGAAGAGCGGGTCAGCAGGACCAAAATGCGATCGGAGTCGGTTTGGAGGGTGCGGTGGAGATGGGACTTGATGAAGCTGGGCTGGCGGACGAACGAATTCCAAGGTTTGGAAACGGACAAGCATCGGATCAAGTCATCCGGAGGGAGGCGTACCAGGATTTCGTGGAGGAGCTCCGGTGGAAATTCCGACATGGGTGGTTTTCAATTCTGCAATTTGGGGGTTTCGGGTTCTAACTTCTAATGAATTCGTTTTTTTTTTTCGAGAATGAACTTCTAATGAATTGAAAAATTGAAAGGCACAGCCAAAATATACTATATAATATATTAAAGTGCAGTTGCAAGCTCTGTAGCTAGGACCATGTGCTGCTGTTTCTGCCCCTCTGTTTCCTTCAGTAGGCCTCCTCTATCATAGTTGGTGGACGGCTTTGTCCTCTTCTATTTCGTCGTAGACTCGTATGCTATTGCCCGCCTTCTGTTTTCCCACCGAACCAAATAAAATAAGTTTCCTTTCTCTGTAGCAATTTCGGTGCTTTTAGTCAGAGGCGGTGCAAACTATAATCCTGTCCGTTCAATGAACCAAGATCCTCCATTCCACATTATTTGTGCTGCTTTTGTTCCACTATCTTTTTTTTGGTATTTTTGATAATTTATGTTATAATTCAAGTTGTTTACTTTTTTTATTGTCTAGTAAAGATTATCCTTACAAAAAATCATTTAAATTCGTGATTTTTTAGGTTATATAAAGGCATGGTTATGTTTTACAAAGTCGATTCGGCTATGTTTCATTATTTGATAACTGAACGATTACAGATTTAAATGATTTTTTACAAGGATGATCTTTACTAGATAATAAAAAAAGTGAACGGTTTGAATTATAACATAAATCATCGGAGATGTCGAAAAAAGGATAGTGGAACAAAAGTGGCACAAATAGTGTGGAATAGAGGATCCTTGTCCCCGGTCAATTGGTTTCTTTCTATGCGGTGTCTGGAAGAGGCGAGCTATAAGTTTCCTTTTCTGCTTTGCTTCGCTGCATTCATCTTCTATTCGGTAAGTTTGTTTTCCATACAAATTATGTTCTTTCTTGGACGCAATTTCTTCCAGTTTTATGTATAATTCTCATTCCCATTCCATTAGTTCGCTGAACTTCTTGATTCTTGGTTTGCATGTCATTGTTCACTGTATGTTTTCATTAAGCAGTTGTCGGATGTCGTTTTAGTTTGACTAATTCTTTTGGGTAAGTTTGTTTCTACATGAGTTATGGTGTGCTTCAGCTGAATTTGTTGATTACATATACATCCCTCCTTTTCCATTCTATTAGTTTAGGAACTTCAGTATGTATTTACTGCCATGTATATGATTCCCAAGTTTGAATTCTATTGTAGATTTTCCACTGGCAATTTAGCAACTTCAGTATGTATTTGGTGTGATGTATATATTCACATGTTCGAATTGTGTTGTACATTGTTGTCTGATAGGTGTGTTTTACTGGAGTTTATTAACATTATATTGTTGCCTGCAGTTTACCATAAGCGTTCGATTCAAATTTGAATATAACTACTACCTAGGGTAGTATGCGTGTTTTTATATGTGTTTTAGTTGAGTTTATATGCAGGTTGATCTACGCTTTTTCACCTACAAAGAATAAGAATCTGTGTTTGCTAAAACGCTTACCTGCAAAGATTGTCAATGTTTCCTAAATTTCCTATTGCATACACTTATTTTGTGTTTGCTAAAAACGTTTGTATTGTATATGCTTATTTTGTGTTTGGTAAATTTTGGAATACAGTTATACCATAGTTTTCCACTTCATCTGCATTTGCTGCCTCTTGAATAATTTGTTTTCTCCTATTTGGTGCTTTGTCTTTTCACTCTTCTTTCTTTATTGAGTATGGTTTTTAATTGTGTTCAGATGATCTTGGCTTCTGTCAACTATTGCTTCTGCATTGATCTTATCACATTTGGTAAAACAGTGGTAAGTATATTTATTACTAATGTGAAAGATTATATTCCAAATAAGTATTTGTATTTGCCACCTGTTTTCTATCAGCAGTTTATATGTTCGTCTTTTAAGTTGCTCTTCATCTCATTATCCTAAACATGGAACTGAGCATCCTACGCCTATCTCTTAAACCCTGCATCCTAAAGTTCTAACCCGCAATGTTAAAACTTTCAACCCTTTTGTTAGACAGCTTATTCTGTTTTCCATTGTCTATCATTGCTTTCTTCATTTATTGACAGCAAAGATATTCTACCCAAGTACAGATTTAGTAAAGTTTTCTTCCACTTTGAACTATCATTTGAATGTTTTTGTTTTGCATATATCACAATTTGTGAAGTTCTTTATCACTTGATGTCTATTATAGAATTCTTATAATTATTTATGTGCTTTCGAATCTTCTATTTCTAATGGTTGAATCCTAAATTTCATATGTTCTTTTTGTTTATTGGTAATTGACAGTTGCTGTGTTCCTACGTTGGCTAAGTTCTTTGATTTTGTTCACCAATCCAGGTTCCACTCATATTCCTTTTTTAAAAAATAAATTTCTATTTTTATTATGTATATTGCTATATTGTATAAAGTGTACTATTCTGTATTGCTATATTGTATAAAGTGTATATACCTTAGTTGTATTGTTGTGTGTGGTATTGTTGTTTTCCTGCTTTATCTGCAAATTAGTTTCATTGTGTTCTATTGTTTCATGGTCTATAATTTAGATACTCCATCCAATGAATGAGAGAATATGCGCTTTCTGTAAAATGGAAAAAGTACCAGTCTGCACTCAAATTGTATACCACCTCTGTTCTTTAAATTCATGCAACCATTCTTATTACATCTTGCTTTTAATCCTGCGTCATCGCGCGGGCCCTTTTTTTTCTAATAAGTATGTGTGATTACATAGCCCCAAACCACTTTCATTTCGGGCCCAAATTGAAAATACAAGTCCCTGGGTTGAGCTAAAGGGTGAAACTTACTCCAAGTAATGACAACCTCCTTTACGATACATTCTTCTAACTCGGTTACATGAGGAAAACACATTTTCACTAACAAACTCTCGGTGTTGGAGTTCATGTTTGTAAATTGTAACCAACAGTTATATCTGTGGCTCTGTTTCAGATAATGATACATTCAAATGGGGATTTACATTGAGATTATTAGTCAGACTTGCACATAATTCCTTGCATATTGCTCGGATTTTTGTATGATATGCTTGGTTATCAATATAGGAGGTCGATTGGACAGCTTGGTTGTTTTTGTCGAAGGGTCGCAGGGCAGGGGAAGACGACAAGATGAAAGTATTGGTACAATGATCCATTAACTTTCGTCTTCCTCTTCCAACAAAAGCGTGGGGTTATACTGAACAGAAAATGATTTGCCCAGTGCACACACAAAACCAGGAGTACCGAACATCATTAAATCATAACCAAAAGGGAAAACAGTTAACACTCTTAACATTAAGGACACAAATGGAGAATAATGCAGAGGACATGATAGAGCAAGTGTACACACAACAAAAAGGGGGGTCACGTCCCTATTTCCCTTCGGGTTTCAAGACCACCAAAAATTACCATAATTAACAACAAAACCCTTTCCATGGTTCCAATCCAATTGCTGTTCATCTCAAAGGTCACCAGCTGCAGAGAAAACCCACGATGGAGAACCTAGTTTTGACATCCTGTAAAAGAACCCTTCCGCAAACAAGGCTTCATTATAGCACCAAGGAGGGTCCAAGAGAACGCTCCCCTTTCCTTTCAACGGTTGCTTCGCCATCTTCTTTTCTGCACAGGTATTTCTTGGCTTTGGCTTTGCCTCCTTTCCAAAAGCCACGGTGACGATGATGAAAGAGCCTCGCCATAACAGGCTTCTTTATTACGTTGGCACATGTAAAGGGAGCACGCACTTAAGCAAGAATGGGATCACCATCAAGAAGACAAAGGCTACCCATATAAGCAGTTGTCATAAAAGTATAGGATGGAAGATCACGATGTATAACGTCTTTGACACTCTCCTTGTCTAAATCAAACCAATACAGCTTATGTGGCGGAATGGTCTCGACCATATTCCCAAAGAGAACCATATCACCATTTTTTGAACAAACCAATGGATTCCAACTGAGATCAGCTAGTTCTTCTTATTCAACACAGAAAATGTGTTTCCAAGATTCCGCATCTCCATATTCCTTCATTATCCAAAAGTCTTTCCGCATACTATCGGAACTACCAGCAGCGGAGGCACATAAACAGCCTCCCAATACCCCAAAGTCGTACTAAAAAATCGATCCTGGGGGATCGGGGTTGGAAACTTGAGAAATTCCTCATTGGCGAGATCAAGGGTTGCAAGTTTGTAGTAATCTGATTCATCCAACATAAGCCAGCTTAGGCTGCCGTTCAAAAAACCGGCTCCCTTGCACCTAATAGTCCATAACAGCGAGGAGGGCCCTGGATCTCCTTCCACGAGTTGAATTTGAGACTAAAAACCTTCACTTCATAACTCTGAATAACACAAATTCCTTCATCACTCCCAACACTACTACATTCTTATAATCATCATGAACCGAATTATAATCATCATGAACCGAATCAATACTACTAATTCCTACAATCTTATAATCATCATTGACCGAATCATATCCGATTTCGAATGAAGTAAACCTAGTCTCCCTAAAGCTTGTAGAAGGAATCTTCTTAATCTTACGAATCAACAGGTTCCACAAATGAACACTGAGGTTGTTTTGACATGACGAGGAAGAAGTCGAAAGTTTGTGGTAAACACAGACCATACCGTGAACAGAGGTGGAGCTGCACTCAAAAACCTGACCGAATGGCTGCTCAATCTGGACGGCGTCAGCCCCGAATGCTGCGTCGTCGTTAAGGCCAATACAACGAACTGTTTCCTCGAAGTTGAATAACTCTCAAGGAAAATGGCGCGACTGGAGTTGCTTTTGATCGAGCGGTGGAGATGGGATTTGACGAAAGCTCGGATGGCGGATGAATGAATTCCATCGTTTCGAGACGCACAAGCAGCGGATCAAATCCTCGGGAGGGAGACGCACCAGGATTTCGTGGAGGAGCTCCGGCGGCCGGCGAAAGGTTGGGCTTGGCGTTTTGGGTTTCTAGGGTTGTCAGATGGGGCCCGCATTTGGGATCTGGGGGGTTTTTCGAAGCGAAGAGCAAATCAAAGACCCATATATATTGAAATTGGAGATGCAGAGGAACAAGGGTCTCGAGCCAAGACCAAACGACGCCTCTCGACTCGAGCAAAGATTATTTTGGGGGTTGAGGTTGTAAATGGATGTTTGGGGAGAACATTGTAAATGGAGCAATTTTACTTCCCAAGTGTCCAAGCACCTACAAAAGGAAAGGTCATACATATTCTTGTTTGATATGCACAAAAATTGGATTTGAACTCGAGTACAAAAATCTATGGATGGAGAAAAACACATTTTCACTATCAATTCCCGCTATTGGGGATCCTGTTTATAACTAATACTTGCATTTGATTATTTTTCGATAACTAAATTCGCGAATAAATTAAACTAAGAATAAAGTCATACAAGTAAAATTACTTGCAAAGTGGAATAGGCTATCTAGAATAACAAGTTATTGGAATTATTATTTAGCTAATTATACAGTTTGGAAACTTTGAATACAAGATCTACAATATCTTATGAGTTGAACACAAGTCTGCAAACTACAACAATAGCCAACGGTCTAACATTAAGGAAAATAAGATTCATTACCAAGATCAACAAATCAAGTCAAAATGGAGCATGAGTTCACATACTCGTAATTGAAAATTGTAACTACCTTCACCCTCAACTTCTGATCCGCTTCTGTTGCATCGACTACTAGTTTGAGAGAGCTTCAAACGCTTGATGTATTCATTAAAGGTACAGGGACGTGCTGCGGCATCCTAACGAATTACAGGATCACCATCAAGCACACAAAGACTACGAACACTTATAGTTGGTTTATAGCAATCCTTCAGACCAGGATTATCAACTTGTTGAGATACATTTTCCCCTAAATCATACCAAAATAACCTATTTATGCTATCCAGTAAAAGAACCCTCTCATGATTCTTGGAAAACGCCAGCGGTTCTCTTACAAGTAAAACTACCTGCTAAGTGGAATAAGCTATCTAGAATAACTAGTGACTTGGAATTAAATTTTGCTTATTATAAAAATTCAAGATCTACAATCATTTACGAGTTGAACCCAAGTCTACAAACTACAAACTAGCCAACAGTCCAATTAAGGAAAAGAAGATTCATTACAAAGATCAACAAAACATGTCAAATGGAGCATGAGTTCACATACTTGTAATTGGATCATCAATCAACTACTTTCACCCCCAACTTCTGGTCACCTTCTGTTGCTTCAACTACCAGTTTGAGAAAGCTTCAAATGCTTGATGTATTCATAAGCGGTATAGGGACGTGCTGCTGCATCCTAACAGCAAGTCAAAATGGAGCATGAGTTCACATGTAATTGGACCACCAATCAACAACTTTCATCCTTCAATTCTTGATCATCGTCTGTGGCTTCGACTACCAGTTTGAGAAAGCTTCAAATGCGTAATGAATTCATAAAAGGTATAGGGAAGTGCTGTTGTTATCCTAATGTCTTACAGGATCTCCATCAAGAAGACAAAGGCTCGGAACACATATAGTTGGTTTATAGCAATCCTTCAGACCAGGATTAACAACTTGTCGAGATATCTTTTTTCCCCCAAATCGTACCAATAGAACCTATTTAAGCTATCCACAAAAAGAACCCTCTCACGATTCTTCGAAAACACCAGCGATCCTCTTAAATAAGCCTCCGCCATAGAACAAAGCAAGGTCCAGGATTCCGCCACTCCATACTCCTTCATTATCCAAACATCTTGTTTCCCGCTTCGAACTCCAGCATGATCATGATAAAAAACACGAATACACAAAAAGGCCTCCAAAGACCACCAGGATCGGCATAGAAAGTTGGTACACATCAACCGGGGTATGAAACTCGACATACTCCTCAGTGGCAAGATCAAAAGTTAAAATCACATACTTTCGCCGACGGTCATCTAATTCTTTGCGCATCATCCAACATAGAGCCCCGCCCGAAAACAAGGCCTCCTCGAAATCCAAATAAAACCCATCATGACAACAATGAGGCATGTTGTTCCGGATCATCATCTTCCATGACTTGTGTTTTAGGCTATAAACATTAGTAACTAGACGTTCTGCTGTAAATGCAATGTACACAAGCTTATAGTCGTCGTTAACGGAACCATACCCGAATCCGTAGCAATGTAAATTATACCCAAATCCGAGGCAATGTAATTTGGATTCTGATTTTTGGAGCTCAATGATTGTTGTTGGGAAGGGAATAGTCTTGAACTTTTGAATTGACGGGTTCCACAAAGCGAAAAGCTTGCGTTGATGGTTGACGAGGCAGAGCATATCATCAACAGAGCAGCTGATGCTGTAAGTATAACCGCCACCAGGGGGTTTTAACGGCTGCGCAATTTTGACCGGGTCAACAGCCCCGAACGTGTCGTCATCATCCTCAAAAGGCAACGTACAAAAACCGCCGCAGGGATTGCCGGAATAAGAAGAGTCGGTCATTAGGACCATGATGCGATCGGAGTCGGTTTGGAGGGAGCGGCGGAGATGGGATTTGATGAAGCTGGGTTGGCGGATGAATGAATTCCAAGGTTTGGAAACGGATAAGCATCAGATCAGATCATCGGGAGGGAGCCGCACCAGGATTTCGTGGAGGAGCTCCGGCGGAAATTCTGACGAGCCGGCGAAAGGTTGAGCTTGGTGTTTTGGGGTTCTAGGGTTGTCAGATGGGGCCTGCATTTGGGATCTGGGGGGCTTTTCGAAGGGAAGAGCAAGTAAATTTCAGCTGCAAATCAAAGACCCGTTTATATCGAAATTGGAGATGCAGAGGACCAAGGGTCTCGAGCCAAGACGAAACGACGCCTCTCGACTCGAGCAAAGATTATTTTGGGGGTTTAGGTTGTAAATGGAGGGAAATGGATGTCTGGGGAGAACATGCATGACCTTTCCTTTTGTAGGTGCTTGGACGCTCTCGTTTGATATGCACAAAAATTGGATTTGAACTCAGAGTGCAGAAATTTACGGGTGGAGAGAAACACATTTTCACTATCAATTCCCGCTATTGGGGTTCGTTTTATAACTAATGCTTGTATTTAATTATGTTTCAAAAACAAAAATCGTAAAGACTATTAAATCAATATACATCAAGTATACCAACACTTCATCAAGTCAAGAACCGTATGCCCCTACTCCAATAGAAAAGGGACTGAAAGATCACTCAAAACTTCAAACTGGTATTTGCAAGTTTGAGATTATTAACCTAAATTGCACGTGACTCCTTGCATAGTCTTCGGCATCTTGTATGTATGATGTACCAGTTTATCATGCCAATGGATAGTAAAGACTACTAAATCAACATACATCAAGTATACCAGCACTTCATCAAGTCAAGCATTTCATCAGCTGCATAGAAAACCCCACGTCGAGGGCCAACTTAATGAGTTCTCTGCTTTACAAGGAAGAATATAGCTTTTCACCATGAACGGTTCACTGATTACAAAAGAAAACCAAGAAGACAAAAAATCATGACTGATCAGACACAGAAAGCTGAATTATTTTAGGATGACTAAAGTGTTTTTACTTGTTGCGCAAGATCTAGCTTATCAATAGATGACTGATTCACGATGCTACGACAACTTCGAATACATGAAAACTGGTGCTCATTAGTGTATTCACTTCAAATACAATCTGATCTTAAACCATGGTGGTTGTTATTAGGGATGACAATGGGGCGGGTTGGGGATGGGGATGACAATACCATTCCCGTCCCCAATACCCATCCCCTCCCCCATCCCTGCCCCATCCCCTATTTGTATGATTCGGGGATTCCCCATCCCCGTCCCCGCCAGGGACCACTCTCCCATCCCCGCCCCCATCCCCATGTTTTTTTTTTTTAATTTTCATATAAGTAAAATTAACAAAAGAAAAACTTTATAATTTCAATCTTTGAAGATTGAAAGAAATTTAAAGAAGAAGAGGCAGTCGCACATATGAATAGAAAATGTTTTCAATTAGGTTTTGTTTTGTAGTTAGGTTATAGTAAAACTTATCTTTTATACAAATATTTATTAGCTTAAATTAATATATATTTATTTATTAATAATTATTATATAATATCAGGGCGGGTTCGGGGATGGGGATGACAATACCATCCCCGCCCCATTCCCACCGGGGAATTTTACTTTTCGGGGATGGGGATCCCCGTTCCCCGTTGCATCGGGGATTTTCCCCCCGTTTGGGGCGGGTCCCCACAAGGTACCCAACCCATTGGGTATTTCTGCCATCCCTAGTTGTTAAAGATTATTGTTGAATAGAGATTTAACGGTCACTAGACAAGGGAAACCCAACAAATGAATGCCCGAGCGACAAGACTAAGGTAAGGAAGAGGTGTCAAATTAGAATGGTCTAAGAAAAAAACAAGTTAGCGTACTAGTAGCCACTGCGCATGTAATTCTCACTAAACAAAAGATTCGTAATTGCAGTGCAGAAAGATACAAGGGAGACTCAAAGAAATCTAGAGAGAGCAGTCCTATGCAGGAGGTATCTGTTGATGGTAATGGAAGTGGGCAAGCTAGGGTACAAGGAGAAACCTATAAGCAAAGAAGCCTACAATCTGGACTGGAGTTAGAAGAGATGCATATTGAACATAACAAAACATTCAACTTGTAAACGGAAATACAGCAAGATTAACACAATAAAACAAGGGAAACATATTGATGTGGAAAAAACAAAGATCAAACAGATTGCACAGATAATGCAAAAGTAAATTCGCGAATAAATTAAACTAAGAATAAAGTCATACAAGTAAAACTACATGCTAAGTGAAATAGGCTATCTAGAATAACAAGTGACTTGGAATTATCATTTAGCTAATTATACAGTTCGAAAACTTTAAATACAAGATCTACAATCATCTTATGAGTTGAACACAAGTCTGCAAACTACAACAATAGCCAACGGTCTAACAATAAGGAAAGGAAAATTCATTACCAAGATCAGCAAAGCAAGTCAAAATGGAGCATGAGTCCACATACTTGTAATTGGAAATTGTAACTACTTTCACCCCCAACTTCTGGTCACCTTCTGTTGCTTCGACTACCAGTTTGAGAAATCTTCAAATGCTTGATGTATTCATAAGTGGTATAGGGACGTGCTGCTGTTATCCTAACGTACTATAGGATCTCCATCAAGAAGACAAAGGCTTCGAACACATATAGTTGGTTTATAGCAATCCATCATATTAGGATTATCAACTCGTCGAGATATCTATTTTTTCCCCCAAATCGTACCAATAGAACCTATTTAAGCTATCCATTAAAAGAACCCTCTCACGATTCTTCGAAAACGCCAAAGGTCCTCGTAATAAAGAGTCCACCATAGGACAAATCAATGCCCAGGATTCCACCACTCCATACTCCTTCATTAGCCAAACATCTTGTTTCCCGCATCGAACTCCAGCATGATCATAATAAAAAAACACAAATACACAAAAGGCCTCCAAAGGCCTCTCAAGTTTGTCACAAAATAAAGAGAAATCTAGATGGCAGTGTTGCTAGATATAAGGCTCGCTTGGTTGCTCAGGGTTTCAGTCAAGAATCTGGCTTGGACTATGATGAAACTTTCAGTCATGTAGTCAAACACACTACTGTTAGCGTTAGCTTGACTCTTGCTGCTAGCAATAGGTGGAAGTTGAGACAATTCGACGTGAAGAATGCCTTTCTGCATGGTGAATTGCAAAAAGAGGTTTTTATGAGGCAACCTCCTCGTTTTGAGGATCCTCAGCATTCTGAATATGTGTGTAAGCTGCAGAAATCACTTTATGGCCTAAAACAAGCTCCATGTGCCTGGAATGCTAAATTCATTGGATTTATGCCCTCTTTGGGTTTTAAGTCTACTTATGCAGATTCCAGCTTGTCTGTGAAGAAAGAAGGTGTCGATATTGTGATTTTGTTGCTATATGTTGATGACATAAACATTAATGGGTCTAATGCAGTCTATTATTGAGGAACTCAGTGCAATTTTTTATATGAAGGACACGGGGTTGTTGACCTATTTTATAGGGTTGCAGATTGCCTATAAAGACAATGGGGATCTATTCATTAACCAAGGCAAGTATGCTAGGGATCTGATTAAGAAAGTTGGTATGGTTTCCTACAAGCCTTGTCCTACTCCTTATCTTCATAGTCATCATATTTCTAAAGATGATGGTGATCCTTTGGCTGATCCTACGCACTTTAGAAGGTTGGTAGGTAACCTTCACTGGACCAGATATAGCCTTTTCTGTTAACACTGCTTGTCAGTTCATGAGGTCTCTCACAGAAAGTCACATGGGCCTAGTCAAATGAATTATTAGGTATCTTTAGGGTACATTTGATCATGGCTTGCATTATACTGCTGGTCCAATGTTGTTAACTGCTTACAGTGATGGTCATGGCTCCAGAAGCACTCACAACTCTTTCTAATGCTGATTGGGGAGGAGATATAGATACCAGGAGGTCCACTACTGGTTTTGTTGTTTACTTGGGGCACAATCCTATATCTTGGCAGTCAAAACCCCAAGGTTTTGTAGCTCGAAGTTCAGCAGTGGCAGAATATCAAGCTCTTGCTAATGCTGCTGCAGAATTGGCTTGGATTCGACAGTTACTTTGTGTGCTTCATGTAGTGGTTCTTGCCCTTCCTCTTTTGCTCTGTGATAGCTTGTCAGCCTTAGCACTCAGTTGTAACGATGTGCAGCACTCCAAGATTAAGCACCTAGAGCTTGATTTTCACTTTGTGAGAGAAAAAGTGCAGCAGAATGATCTGCAGGTTCAATATATTCCCACTAAAGAACAAACAGCTGACATCCTCACCAAAGGCGTACATAGTCCATTATTTCGAACGCATTCCTTCAATCTCAAGCTCGGCAACTCTAGCTGAGCTTGAGGGGGGATGTTAGTGTTATGAGCGTGTGTGTGTACATGGCTATTGTAGATAAGTGGGTTGTATATTATAAATTGTGTTGCATTGCAGCTGATAAAAACTCTTAGCTTAGCCTGTATAAATAGCTGCGCAAAACATAATTGGAACTAACTTTGTTAGAAATACAATACAATTCTCCAGGCCATCTTCAGTATGGGATGTGGATTAAGCTCCATTAATGGGCCATTGTCCTCTCGCAACGATAGTCTTGCTAGGATACGGAATATTCCTCTGCAATTTGTTGTGATTAGATATTGTTGTCCTCCGCCCCTTGTGGGTTGGTCTGGTGCCTATCGGCCTGCTGCACTTTGGTGCTTGTCTGGTTTCGATCTGCCCCTTGTTGCTCTTGGGGTTCTCCCCTGTCAATATATATTGATTTAACCAAAAAAAAAACTACATTTTCTCTCTAGATTTCTTCTAGCTTTCTTCAACCTCCATAGCTGAGTTTCTCGAGCTTTCCCTCACACACAACCAAGAGGTGGTCATATCCCTATTTCCCTTTGGGTTTCAAGACCACCAAAAATTACCATAATTAACAACAAAACCATTTCCATGGTTCCAATCCAATTCTTGTTCATCTCAAAAGCCATTAGCAGCAGATGCATCAAAAAGTAATAATGTACATCAAGCCAGGCACTTCACCCGCTGCAGAAAAAATCCACGATGGAGGGCTAACATAATTAGTTATCCACTTGTCTAGGGAGAATATTGCTTATCACCATGAACGGTTCACTGATTGCAAAAGAAAACCAAGAAGACAAAAAGTCAGACATGGAAAACTTACTGGTTCATGATGCTACTCAATTTACGAAAACTTCAAATACATGAAAACTGATGCTATAGAGACTTTGCTTTCTTTAGTTTATTCACTTCAAAGACAATGTGATTTCAAACTATGGTGGTCGTTAATTAATCATCGTTGAATAGGGATGAGGGGTCACCAGACAAGGGAAATCCAACATTTGACAGTTTGGTCTAAAAAGAATATGGGGGATTAAAGAAGTTAGCGTACCAGTAGTCATTGTGGATGTATTTCTCACCAAACAAAAGATTGCTAAGATACAAGGGACACTCGAAGAAATATAGAGAGACCAGTCGTAGGTGGTATCTGTTGACACTAGTGGAATTGGGAAAGATCGGGCACCATGAGAAAGTCTTCAGCACATAACCCTATAAGACCATCTCCAATCATGGTGGGTCAAACCCAAATTTGAGGTGAAAATCCTCCCAATAGAGGTATTTGGACCGTATATGCTGGCTCAAATTTGAGTTTGGTGTCAAATTTTGGGTCAAATTTGACTCAATTTATGACTGTAATCTCATAAATGGAGCCCACCATGAGAGAGATTAAAACTAAAATTTTGGATTCTTGCTAAAATTGTTGGGCCCAACATTAGCACATGTGATCTTATGCGTCGCATCCCACATTTTGCCTTTATTATGTGCCTCAGATCTGGTGGTTATTAGAATTTAACAGTTCAGAACTGAAAATTAAACTTTATTTATTATGTCAGATAAACACTCATTTTATCACAATCAATCAACATTTTTTCCACATCATTTGTATTAACTCGATTTTAGACCGAATGACCAAAAAACTAAAGTTTACAGATTTTGATTATTTTGGGTGGAATGTTCGTAGTTTTAATTCAAGAAACTCCAAACAAAAATAAACTCAATAAAAAGTTTAATTGAAAAATAAATTGGGGTTAAACTCAATTATTTAAAGTATAAAGCCAAATTTGAGTCTTTCATCATTGAGACCAATGTCAAATTTGGGGTTAAACTCAATTATTTAAAGTATAAAGCCAAATTTGAGTCTTTCATCATTGAGACCAATGTCAAATTTGTATAGATAAATAGTTATATTTTGTGATGTCAAATTTGGGATAATGGCTCCAACCATTGGGATAAAGGACTGAAATTTGGACTGGAGTAAGAAGAGATATATATTGAATATAACAAAACGTTGAACTTGAAAATTGATAGACTGTAACATTCATTATATAAACCAAGGGAGACGTGGAAGAACCAAGATCAAACAGATTGAACATATAATGAAAAATGTGAATGCTTGAATTTTTTTTTTTAAAGTAAATTCTTACAAGTAAAACTACATGCTAAGGTATCTAGAATAAATAGTGACCTGGAATTAAATTTTGTTTATTATACGAATACAAGATCTACAATCATTTACGAGTTCAACATAAGTCTGCAAACTAAAAAACTGGCCAACAGTCCAATTAAGGAAAAGAATATTCATTACAAAGATCAACAAAACATGTCAAATGGAGCACGAGTTCACATGTAATTGGATCATCAATCAACTACTTTCACTCCCAACTTCTGGTCACCTTCTGTTGCTTCGACTACCAGTTTGAGAAAGCTTCAAATGCGTGATGTATTCATAAAAGGTACAGGGTGCTGCTGTTATCCTAACGTACTATAGAATCTCCATCAAGAAGACAAAGGCTCCGAACACATATAGTTGGTTTATACCAATCCTTCAGACCAGGATTATCAACTGGTCGAGATATCTTTTCCACTAAATCGTACCAATAGAACCTATTTAAGCTATCCACTAAAAGAACCCTCTCACGATTCTTCGAAAACGCCAGCGGTTCTCTTAAATAAGACTCCTCCATAGAACAAAGCAAGGTCCAGGATTCCGCCACTCCATACTCCTTCATTATCCAAACATCTTGTTTCCTGCCTTGAACTCCAATACACAAAAGGCCTCCCAAGACCACCAGAGCCGGCATATAAATTTGATACACATCAACCGGGGTACGAAACTCAAGATACTCCTCAGTGGCAAGATCAAAAGTTAAAATCACATACTTTCGCCGGCGATCATCTAATTCTTTGCGCATCATCCAACATAGAGCCCCGCCCGAAAACAAGGCCTCCTCAAAATCCAAAAAAAACCCATCATGACAACAATGAGGCATGTTGTTCTGGATCATCGTCTTCCACGAGTTGTGTTTTAGGCTATAAACATTAGTAACTAGACATTCTGGTGTAAATGTAATGTACACGAGTTTATAGTCGTTGTTAACGGAATCATACCCAAATCCGTAGCAAGAGGATTGCGATTTCGGGAGCTCAGTGTTTGTTGTTGGGAAGGGAATACTCTTGAACTTTTGAATTGACGGGTTCCATAAAGCGAAAAGCTTGCGTTGATGGTTGATGAGGCAGAGCAAACCATCAACAGAGTTGCCGACACTGTAAGTATAACCGCCACCTGGGGATTTTAACGGCTGCTCAAGTTTGACCGGGTCAACAATCGCGAACGTGTTGTCATCGCCCTCAAAAGGTAATGTACAGAAACAGCTGCTGGGCTCGCCAGAGTCGGGGAAGGAGAATGGAGAGGGGGTCATCATGACCATGATGCGATCGGACTCGGTATGGAGGGTGCGGCGGAGATGGGATTTGATGAAGCTGGGTTGGCGGACGAATGAATTCCAAGGTTTGGAAACAGATAAGCATCGGATCAGATCATCGGGAGGTAGACGCACCAAGATTTCGTGGAGGAGCTCTGGCGGAAGTTCCGACATGGCTGGTTGAAAATAGTTCATCTTCTGGGGTTTTAAGGTCAATGTATGCAATTTGGGTACCAGGAGAAAGTCTTCAGCACATAACCCTACAGGGGACTAGAATTTGGTGGAAACAAAACATTGAACTTAAAAATGGAACACTGTAAGATTCACTATATAAGCCAAGGGAGATGTGGAAGAACCAAGATCAAACAAATCGAACATATAATGCAAAACTGAACGCTTGAAATCAAAAAGAATAGAAGTAAATTCTTACAAGTAAAACTACATGCTAAGTGGAATAGGCTATCTAGAATAACTAAAGACTTGGAATTAAAGTCTGCTTATTATACGAATACAAAGATCAACGAACTATGTCAAATGGAACATGAGGTCACATACTTGTAGTTGGATCATCAATCAACTACTTTCACCCCCAACTTCTGGTCACCTTCAACTACCAGTTTGAGAAAGCTTCAAATGCTTGATGTATTCATAAGCGGTATAGGGACGTGCTGCTGCATCCTGACTGCAAGTCAAAAAGAAGCACGAGTTCAAATGTCATTGGACCACCAATCAACCACTTTCACCCCCAACTTCGGGTCACCTTCTGTTGCTTCAACTACCAGTTTGAGTAAACTTCAAATGCTTGATGTATTCATAAGCGGCATAGGGACGTGCTGTCCTAACAGCAAGTCAAAAAGGAGCATGAGTTCAAATGTAATTGGACCACCAATCAACTAATTTCACCCCCAACTTGTGGTCACCTTCTGTTGCTTCAACTACCAGTTTGAGAAAGCTTCAAATGCTTGATGTATTCATAAGCGGTATAGCGACGTGTGATCACATAGCAAGTGTACACGCAACCAAGAGTGGTCATATCCGAGAATAATGCAGAGGACATGACATGATAGAGCAAGTGTACATACAACCAAGAGGAGTCATATCCGAGAATAATTCGTAGGACATTGTAGAGCAAGTGTACACACAACCAAGATAATAATGCAGAGGACATGATAGAGCAAGCGTACACATAACCAAGAGGGGTCATATTCGAAAATAATGCAAAGGACATGAATCATGTCCCATGGTAGAGCAAGTGTACACAACCATTTCCATGGTTCCAATCCAATTTCTGTTCATCTTAAAAGTCATTACCCGCATATGCATAAAAAAAGTAAGGACAAACTACATTTTATCCCGGAAGTTTTGGGAGTCCATATCAAATTGAACTACAAGATTTCATTTTCATCAAATTAGACCACTAGTTTGTCAAATTGTATCAATTTAAACCACTTGACTAAAAAAAACTTATTTATTAAAGAAATTATATCTAAAAAGTACAAGATAAAACTCACTATATCTAAAAAATACACAACTTTTTTACAATATCTAAAAAGTCCTAATTGTCTATGTATCAAAATTACTCTGGTTAGTTGTAATGTTAATTTTTACAAACGCCGTTACTGCCCATTTTTTCCCCTCTGTATTTTCTCTTCATTTTTTCAATTTTTGCAGCTGATCAAATCAAAATCTCAGCTTTCCTCGGTTGACCCACTAAAAAAGTTCCGATCTTTATCCATTTCTCTCGATTTCAAAAGCAACCCATGTCTAGTTTTGAAGAATTCCAATCTGATTCACTCGGCCTTGCGCCGATCGTCGATCTGAGCACGTACAAAGGAGAGCTGGCGCGCGACGGCAGCTTGGCGGAGGTTTGGAGCTCCGGCCAGACGACGAGCCGCACCAGCGAGGCCAGCTTGCTCCCACGGCTCGTCACGTGGCAGAAATCGGAAGGCATGGTGCAGAAATCCTCTACTCAATCGAGTGCGAGTTCGAGAATTGTCCGTACCCGCTCGGTTTGCGCAAACCAAACCTTGATTACGACGCCGCCTGCCGGCCCGGTGAGCTGCATTAGCTGAAGAAGACGCCCAGATC
Organism: Spiraea crenata; assembly: GCA_033992175.1. Lineage (NCBI taxonomy): Eukaryota > Viridiplantae > Streptophyta > Magnoliopsida > Rosales > Rosaceae > Spiraea > Spiraea crenata. The sequence continues at coordinate 4,827,457 of JAVBHV010000041.1, read as the reverse complement.
GACAACTTCGGGAACCAGACTCGTTCTTGGACCAATCCGCAGAAGTGCTGCTTCCGTTCCGAGTAATCGAATCTGAAAACCCCTTTCCTGCTCCTCCAGCAAATCAGAGAGAAGCCCAGTTCGAGATTCGAGCCCAAACTTGAGAACTCGAACTCCAATTCGTCGGAGAAGATGTGCATGAGTTCCGAGGAGTTCGATTCCCAGGAGAATTGCAATTCGAATTCCGTTTCCATGGAGTTCGAGGATGCGAATTTCGACACGGAGTCGATCCTTGATAAGGAGATTGAGGAGGGGATTGATAGCATCATGGGGAGTATGAACATGGACTTGGGCAAATCTGGACTCCGGCAAAGTAATGATCTTTGTGCTTGAATTTGTTTGTGTTTGGGTTTATATCTGTGTTGGGTGGTGTTCGATTTTTCGAATTTTGCGGCAAAAGCAGTCGTGGCTTGTAGGAACCGGTGCTTGCGAAAAATTTATGATTCCATCATCTTTGAAAGTTGATAGTGAAAACTGCAAATATTTAGCGGGACGGTCGACGGATAAGTTGATTTGCTTCTGCTCTCCTCCTGGGTATCTCTGGTTTATGTCAGGACAAGACTCAGAGGAGATGCTAACGACGTCGTATAAGGTCATGTTGCAATACAACCCAAAAATATTGTGGTTTTTTTTTATGAAAAAATTAAAAAAAAATTTCACTGTCTTTGTATAGACAAGTGACTGTTTCTGCATAAACAAGTAATTGTCTCTGTAGAGACATGTGGCTGTCTCTGTAGAGACAAGTAACTGTCTCTGTAGAGTGACTGTCTCTATAGAGACATATGACTTTCTCTGCAGTGACATATAATTGTCTTTGTAGAGACACTTAATTGTCGCTATAGAGACACTTGACTGTCTCTGTAGAGATACTTTTTTTCACTGTTTTTGTATAGACAGGTGACTGTCACTGTAGAGACATATGACTGTCTCTGTAAAGACAAGTAACTATCTCTGTAGAGTGACTGTCTCTCTAGAGACATATAACTGTCTCTGCAGAGACACATAACTGTCTCTGTATAGACATTTAATTGTCGTTATAGAGACACTTGACTGTCTCTGTAGAGGTACTTTACTGTCTCTGTGGAGACACATAACTGTCTCTGTAGAGACACTTGACTGTCTCTGCATGTGAAACTTGCGAAATTTTTTCTACAAAAAACATACTCAATATGGATCTTAAAATGTAGATCTCACTTTTACGAATAAATTGATGAAAACGAATTTTCGTTACGATTTCTATATTAAAAGTTATGATTAATTTAGAAAAACAAAAAAATTCAAAAAAAATAAGGAAATAGGAGAGAGAAAGATGACTTCCGTTAAAGGGAGTTAGTTACTTTTGCTGAATTAGCATTGGTTTTCGACTATATGAATATTTAACATCTTTTACGTCTTTTTTAGATATTTAGGGTGTTTTTTTGGATTTCTAGGATATCAACCCTAATAAATGGCTGATATCCTAGGGGTCCAAAATAACACACTAAATATCTAAAAAAAACATAAAAGATGTTAAATATCCATATAGTACAAAACTAATGTCAGCTCAGCAAAAGTAACTAACTCCCTTTAACGGAAGTCATCTTTCTCTCTCATATTTATTATTTTTTTCAATTTTTTTGTTTTTCTAAATTAATCATAGCCTTTAATATACAATTCGTAATGAAAATTCGTTTTCACTAATTTATTCGTAAAAGTAATATCTACATTTTAAAATCCATATTGAGTATATTTTTCGCAAAAAAAATTTCGCAAGTTTCACATGCAGAGACAGTAAGTGTCTCTACATAGACAGTCAAGTGTCTCCACAGAGACAATTATGTGTCTCTACATAGACAGTCAATTATCTTTAGAGAGGCATTCAAGTGTTTCTGCAGAGACAATCACTTGTCTCTACAGAGACAGTTACTTGTCTCTCTACATAGATAGTCTCCTGTCACTACAGAGACAGACTTCTGTCTTTGTCGAGACAGACGGTTGTCTCTCTTGTCTCGATAGAGACAGTCGCTTATCGACTAAGGCCTATCTCGGCAGAGACAGTCGTCTGTCTCGACAAAGACAGTTGCTTGTTTTAACAAAGACAGTCGTCTGTCTCTTAGAGACAGATGCATATCTCTACAGAGACAGACGTCTGCCTCTACAGAGATAGCCACCTGTCTCTACAGAGACAAGTAGCAAAGTTTAAAACAAAATCAGTAACAAGTAAGAAAATGTTGAATCAACCTCTTCGAACAAATCACAGTTGACAAAACCCACTCTTAAAACAAATCTTGGTGCTTTTCCCAAACGACTTGCAATCTGATAGGCAACAATGAAAATGAAAAGCACCTATTTTTTATCCAAAAAGGGAAATATGGACAAATGAAGACCCGTCCTTCTCCAAGCGGCCGAGCTCTGGTCAGAGCAATCAATCGTCGGCGGAGGAGGAGTCGGCGTGGGCTGAGGCTGTTGGGGCTGCTGCTACAGTGCGCCGAGTCAAACACCAGCAACTCGTCGCTGTCCCCACTCACCAAATCGAACCCGACCCAGCCATCCAACAACGACTACAGCTCCAACTGCTTCGAGACCCGACCCGGACGACCCGATAGACCAGCATCTCCCTCCGGCCCCTCGCCCCTCCTCCCCCGGCGCTCTCATTGGCGACTCCGCTGCCGGAAAACCTGCAGATCTCCAACAATCTCATCGCCGCAAGAGGAGTCCGATGGGGGCTCGGGTGGAATCTGCAGGACTGCGGTCGCGATCGATACACCGCCGATTGAGCGGTGGTGGCGAAGGCTCCGACGAAGAACCTGGTGATGGGAAAGGTTAAGATACTGAGGCGCAGCGAGGCCTTGGTCCTGGAGAAGGACGACAGAAGAGCGATGAAGATCCGGATTTGGCGTTGGGGTAACGGCAGTCTAACGCCGTTCGTTAACAAATATCAAAACTGTCCAATCAAATTTTGCCACATTGGCAATTTGGATTATATGGATATTATCAGAAAGTTGTGTATTTTTTGGATATAAGGAGTCTTATCTTGTACTTTTTAGATATTGTTTCTTTAATAAATAAGTTTTTTTTTAGTCAAGTGGTTTAAATTGATACAATTTGATAAACTAGTGGTTTAATTTGATGAAAAGGAAACCTTGTGGTTCAATTTGATATAAACTCCCAAAACTTCCAGGGTAAAATGTAGTTTGCCCAAAAAGTAATGTACATCAAGCCAATCACTTCCTCCGCTGCAGAGAAAATCCACGATGGAGGGCAAACTTAATTAACCACTTGTCTAGGGAGAACGTAGCTTATCACCAAGAGGAGAAATTACTAGGTACACCAAGAGGATTGCGAGAGCTCAGAGGCCTTTCTTTTCGACACGTAGAATTGTACTCTGGCTTTCTTTGCCATGAAGGCTTTGCCAACTTGTGCTCCAGTGTAAAATATAGTTTTATATTGTAGCCACAATAAAATGCTTATTAGAAACTTGTGGAAGAGTCTCAAACTTGCAACTTTTGTTTCAGTAAAGCTTCAGCCCAAAGTATTTGAATTAGGGCTAGGCACGAGTCGGGTCTTGCATATTTTTGCTGGACTCTAACTTGATTTGTTTTATTTTGAAACGAGTTCGATTCGGTCAGAGTTGTATTTTAGAAAATAGACTCGACTCGTTTGGATCTATCATAAAATGAGTCTAAACGAGTCGAGTTATACGAGTTCATCATACGCATATATAGAACAAAATTTGTACAAAAAGACAATAACAATGATCAATATACATAAAAAAAAAATTAATTCAGCACACAAATTGTCGGCTATGGAGATGGTCAATGAAGAAGAGAAATGGCTATGGAATCTCTTCAATGATTTTTGTTGTGGAGGAAAAGAATGTATATACCCTAGGGTGTTTAGTATATTTAAAGTTACTATGGTACTACAAGTTATATGTATTACATATCTTTTTAAGCCAATCAGAGGAAGCCACGCGTATTACACATCTTTAAACTAGTCGAGTCGAGTACTCGTGTTCAGAAATTTTTGGACTCGTATTGAACTCGTTTATAAACGAGTTAAGTCCAAACTCGACTCGTTTTGGAAAAAAAAAAAAAAAGGATTGGTTTCGTTTTGCACCTAGTCGAGTAATACGAGCCGTGTTAGCGAGTCGTTCGACTCGTATGCCCACCCCTAATTTGAATATGACGTTGGCGGTGATGCAGCAAAAAGTAGTGGACTGGGGAAAAATATATATTTGAGCTTTTTCCACATATTTTCTTATTTGGAAAAAATTTGGAAAAAAGATAAAATAAAGTTGTATATGACTAGGGAAAAATAATACATATTGGAGCTTTTTCCACATATTTTCTGATTCGGAAAAAGTAGGGGAGGACACGGTCCTGTTCGTAAAAACTACTATAAATTCATGGTTCAATTCACGATTTTTATACAGTTCAATCAAGTTTGGATTTTGTACATAAATGATTTGAACTGGATCGGAGCCATTTTATTGCAGGACGATTCGGTGCTAAATGCGGGACGCTTCACGATCATAGTCAATTATATTCAAGAAAAACCGATAAAAGATAAATTATGACATTACAATATAATAAATCAAAAATAGATAATTATTTCATATACAAACATGCATAAATGAATGTAATTGCTACCAACATTACACACAAATAAAAACAATTTGGATAATTCGTCTTATATATTAAAATTCATAATGAAAAACGACCAACAAAAATAGTTACACAACTATAAAGAAAGTTCAATATGTATTTCTCTTTGTCTTTATTACACCATGTTCCCATAAAGTGGACCCGAAATGTACGGCCATCACTCAGAGGGTGACAAAGTCTAAACTCGTACACACAAACAACAAAACCCTAATTTCTCATGTTTTGCTCAATAGGGGTTTAAACGTATCTTAGATGGCGAAATAGAACTCGTCATTGGATCTGGAACGTCGAAACACTTTAAAAAAGTGACCGGTTGACCTTGGGCAACGCCGGTCAATTGCTGCTTACGTCAGCATGTCGTCTGCTGATGCAGCACACCGGTGCTGACAGGGCGTCATCCTAGCATTCAAAGTTAAAAACCTTCAATTTATAACTCTGAATAAAACAAAATCCTTCATCACTCCCAACATTATTAATTCCTATAGTCTTATAATCATCATTAACCGAATCATACATACCCGATGTCAAATGAAGTAGATCTAGCCTCGCTAAAGCTAGTGGATGGAATCTTCTTAATCTTTCGAATTAACGGGTTCCACAAACTAACACTGAAGTTGTTTTGACATGACGAGATAGAACTCAGAAATTTGTGGTAAACACAGACCATACCGTGAACAGAGGTGGAGCCGCACTCAAAAGCTTGACCGATTGGCGGCTCAATCTGGATAGTGTCAGCCGCGACTGTGTCATAGTCGTTCAAGGCCAATGAAACGAACTGTTTCCTCCAAGTTGAACAGCTCTCGAGGAACATGGCGCAACTGGAGTTGCTTTTGATCGAGCCGTGGAGATGGGCTTTGGTGAAGCTCGAATGGCGGATGGATGAATTCCATCGTTTCGAGACTCGCAAGCAGCGGATCACTTGGGAGGGAGACGCACCAGGATTTCTTGGAGGAGTTCCGATGGAAAATCTGACTAGCCGGCAAAAGGTTGAGGCTCTCCGGTTTGGCGTGTTGGGTTTCTAGGGTTGTCAGATGGGGATCTGGGGGGTTTTTCCAAGAGAAGAGCAAGTCCCTTTCAGGTGCAAATCAAACACATATAATAGCATTTCCACCATGTGGCAAAGGCAAGAGGTAAAGAGGTAAAGGCAAAAACCATGACGAAATCTGCCTTCACTAGGAGTGGAGTCGGGCCTGGCAGGGTCAGGTTTTTGCTAGGATCAGAAAAAGCCCGATAGGGTTCGGGCTCTGGATTTTTGGGACCATTTGGGCCTCCAATTCTAACAAGTCGGATCAAGTTTTGGGCTCAAAAATTCGGGCCAAGTTTGGGTTGGGCCAGTTAAAGCCCGATAAATTTTCCCAAAAAAAAAAGATGATGCCAACGAAGAATTTTTCGATGAAGGTGACGAAGAAGATGGACAATGCTGGACCGACGACGATGCTTGCGTCGCTTGTCGACTGACACGACAACTTTGCTCGCCTGCGGAAGCGACATTGTCTCACTCATTAGCAGAGACGGAAGCGGCAGCGGCTCATCGTCGAAAGCAAGAAACAGAGGCAGCATCACAAATCATCATCTCACAAAATTCAAATTCCAAATTTTCACAAAAAAATAGCAAAATAAAAAAAAATAAAAAAAAAAGATATGGGATTGCCTAGGTGGTGGGTTTCTCAGAAACAAAGAGAAGCAGAATCAATGACGGATTGGAGTAAAGGGTCATTTTCTTCGACAAGCTTTGCTCTCAATTTGAAGCCGCCATTTCGATGTGGTGGTTGTAGTGCAGTGGTGGAGATGAGCGTTATCTCGTCAACGGCGAGCTGGGCGTCGTCTCGTTGTCAGAGCAGGAACGAATGAAGTCAGTCGGCAGCGGGCTCAAGGTCAGAGAGAGTAACAGACAAAAATGAAATGAGTTGGTGAAAAACAGAAATGAGTTTGTTACACCTGTCCCCAAAAAGTGGGCCAGGGATGTACGACCATCACTCGAAGGGTGACGAAGCCTATACCCGCACACACAGACGATAAAACCACGGAAATAAAATCACAAAAGACACACTGGGCCCATAAAAATCACACAATACAAGCACGATAGCTTTAGAGCATCTACAACAGTAGAAGGGAACCAACAGAAGCAACTAACAACCTGAACTAAACAGATGACGTCCCTACACTCTCGGGACGGATGCAGAGCCCTCGAACTGCCTCTCCTCGGGTCTCTGGTCAACTCAGTTACTAATCCCTGAGGGGGCGCAAAACCAAAAGGGTGAGTGGATGGAAAAATAAAAAATCTTTCGAAAACATTTCTGAAAACATAATGTAAATAAACCCCTGCTGTAAAAACATAAATGTACTGAAATACTGAATATACTGCAACATACTTTGGTCGGCGCCGGTCGAGTGCACGTAGCATATCACACACGCTGCCCTGGAATTGCACAAGGATCAGTAATTCGCTGCCCTGCCCAGGGGTTGTTGGTACAACTAAATAAATGTAAACCCCGTGTACTCTTCCTCACGTGTTACCCACAACACCCTGGAAATACGCAGGGGTAGCTAGCACAAGAATAAATAAAGCTAGCAAATGGAGTCTTCGGTGCAGGCAACGATGTGAGAGCTCTATCCTACGGTCGTAGTCCAAGTACTAAATGTGTAAAGTACCGTGTGATTCTAGATGCACTAGGATAAAGGGCTATTGAAAAGCTGATAACTGATATATATATATATATATATATATATATATATATATATATATATATATATATATATATATATAATACTACTATGAACTGAATTTTAATGAAAACAAAACCCATCCACTCACAATGATTCAGAGCTGTCGACCTCGTCTGCCTGAATTGCTTGACTGCGGCGTCTAACCGAAGCTCGGGTACCTCTGCTGGAATCGGCCGGAAACTCGCCGTGAAGTTTCGGTTTTCCGTCGACGTTGTTGCCGGCGTTTCGCTGGGTCTCTGGGGCCGATCCTTGGTGCTCCAGACTCGTGGCGTCGAGCTGGTGCTAATGGTGGTGGTCGGAGGCCCCAAACGTCGCCGGCGAAGGAAAAACGGCGGTCAGGGCCGACGGGTTTTGTGGGATGGTTTAGGTTTCCTCTTTTGGAAACCTGGCCCAATTTCATTTTAAAGGGTCCTCAGCCTTCCAGCCAACTGGAGCCCGCCACGTGGCACCCTCAACACTCCTCAATTCCGTTTTTTGACCGTAACTTCTTCAATATAACTCGGAATTCAATTTCGTTTTGGCGGATGCGTTCGTGTTATCGAGCTCTTTGCATCAGGTACAATATTGAATATGAAATTCACGACGGTCCAAAAGTCAAAGTTAGGCTTCCAGGGGCATTTTGGTAATTTCATCCAAAATCTTGGGACGGGTCGTAACAGAGTTAGGGTTAGGGTGGGTGGGGATAAGGTGTATGAGTTTCATTTTCAGATAAGTGTAATCATATTTTCTAACGAATCATTATGTGGCATGTGTACAAAAGACATATTTATTAATTAAATTATATATAATCGGGTTTTACTAGGCTGGGCCGAGTTTTGAAAAACAAGGCCCGTATTTGGGCTCCAAAAAATCGGGCCGGGCTAGGGTTTTAGCCTTTCGGGCTGGGCTTAGAAAATGAGACCGACCCATTAAGGTTTTTCGAGTCGGGCTTGGGCCGAGCTCCGGATTTTGGGCCGAGTTTTCCCACCAAAAATGAGATTTCCACCCTTGCTAAAGTTGTCATTTAGTGTGGAGATGGGAGAGGCAAGAGGCGAGGCAAAACTCTCTACCTTCAGGCAGACGTCAGTGCCACGTGGCAAAATCTGGAGCGTCCATTTTGCATCTAACAACTATAAATATTCCGAGTCGAAAATTAATTTTTTGCTATAAATACCCAATCCATTTTTTACATTTCCCGCATCAAAACATCACAAATTCTTTCTTTAAAAAAACTATTTTATCGGTACAAATTATCTTAGTTCATAAAAAAAAATAAAAAAAAAACTAAAAATCAGTTTTGTGAATAGTAATCGCTCTTTACCCTTGCCATTTTGCGGTGGAACAAAAAACGAAAGGCAATTACTATCATTGTGTCATACGTGAATAGTACTCATCTTTTGGAACTATTGTATTGCCCTTACCTCATGGGTGGAAATGCTCTAATGAAATAGTACATGGAGCAATGCTTTTGGGGGTTTAGGTTGTAAATGGATGTTTGGGGAGAACAAAACTGGAAGTGGAGCAATTTTATTTCCAAGTGTCCAAGCACCTACAAAAGGAAAGGTCATACATGGTCTCGTTTGATATGCGCAAAAGTTCGCTTTGAACTCGAGTGCAGAGATCTATGGGTGGAGAAAAACACATTTTCACTATCAATTCCCGCTATTGGGGATCATGTTTATAACTAATACTTGCATTTGATTATGTTTCGATAACTAAAATCGTAGGATCAAAATTCCCGTTGTTTACAAGAACCACAACAATAAGGAAATCCAGTTGTTGGGGTTCTTGTCTGCAACTAATGCGTGTATCTGGATTTTGTTTCGATAAAGAAAACCGTATGCCCCTACTCCAATAGAAAAGGGACTGAAACATATTCTTCGGCTTGTTGTATGGATGATGTGCCAGTTTATCATGCAAATGGTTAGGGAAAGACGAAAACATGAACACATTATGAACACATTGTACAATCCAATTCCTTTTTATCTTCCTCATACAAAGGGGACTGGAGTTCCTGAAGAGTGAGTTTTTTTTTTTTTTTTTTTCATCATTTTTAAGCACAAAATATTTAATAGAGCAGAGGACATGATACAGCAAGTGCATACATAACCGCAAGGAGGCAGTACTAAGCCATCTATATTTTCCTTCCGGGTTCAAGACCACAGAAAAAAACCATAACTGTATTACAACAGAAACGTTTCCATGGTTCTTCCAACCCAACAAATGTTCATCTCAAAAGTCATTAGCTGCAAGATGCATCAACCGACTACTAAATCAACATATATCAAGTATAACAGCACTTCATCAAGCCAAGCATTTCATCAGCTGCATAGAAAACCCCACATCGAGGGCCAACTTAATGAGTTCTCTGCTTTACAGGGGAGAATATAGCTTTTCACCATGAAGGGTTCACTGATTACAAAAGAAAACCAAGAAGACAAACAATCATGACTGTTCAGACACAGAAGCTGAGAAAGCCGAATTATTTTGGGATGACTAAAGTCTTTTTACTTGTTGCGCAAGATCTAGCTTATCAATAGATGACTGATTCACGATGCTACAACAACTTCAAATACAATCTTATCTTAAGCCATGGTGGTTGTCATATATTATTGTTGAATAGAGATTTAACGGTCACTAGACAAGGGAAACCCAACAAAAGAATGCCCGGGCGACAAGACTAACGAAGAGGTGTCAAATTAGAATGGTCCAAGAAAAAACAAGTTAGAGTACTAGTAGCCATTGCGCATGTAATTCTCACTAAACAAAAGATTCGTAACTGTAGTGCAGAAAGATACAAGGGAGACTCAAAGAAATCTAGAGAGAGCGATCCTCTGTAGGAGGTATCTGTTGATGGTAATGGAAGTGGGCAAGCTAGGGTACAAGGAGAAACCTATGAGCAAAGAAGCCTACAATCTGGACTGGAGTTAGAAGAGATGTATATTGAACATAACAAAACCTTCAACTTGTAAACGGAAATACAGCAAGATTAACACAATAAAACAAGAGAAACAGATTGATGTGGAAGAAACAAAGATCAAACAGATTGCACAGATAATGCAAAAGTAAATTCGTGAATAAATTAAACTAAAAATAAAGTCATACAAGAACTACATGCTGAGTGGAATAGGCTACCTAGAATAACAAGTGACTTGGAATTATCATTTAGCTAATTATACAGTTTGAAAGCTTTCAATACAAGATCTACAATCATCTTACGAGTTGAACACAAGTCTGCAAGCTACAACAATAGCCAACGGTCTAAAAATAAGGAAAAGAAGATTCATTACCAAGATGAACAAAGCAAGTCAAAATGGAGCATGAGATCACATACTTGTAATTGGAAATAGTAACTACCTTCATCCTTCAATTCTTGATCATCGTCTGTGGCTTCGACTACCAGTTTGAGAAAGCTTCAAATGTGTGACGTATTCATCAAAGGTACAGGGACATCCTGCAGCCATCCTAAAATATTACAGGATCTCCATCAAGAAGACAAAGGCTCCGAACACATATAGTTGGTTTCTTGCAATCCTTCAGATGAGGATTATCAACTCGTCGAGATATCTTTTTTTCCCCTAAATCATACCAATAGAACCTATTTAAGCTATCCACTAAAAGAACGCTCTCACGATTCTTTGAAAACGCCAGAGGTCCTCTTAATAAAGACCCCACCATAGGACAAATCAAGGCCCAGGATTCCACCACTCCATACTCCTTCATTAACCAAACATCTTGTTTCCCGCATCGAACTCCAACATGATCATAATAAAAAACACGAATACACAAAAGGCCTCCAAAGACCACCAGAATCGGCACAGAAAGTTGATACACATCAACCGGGGTACGAAACTCGACATACTCCTCAGTGGCAAGATCGAAAGTTAAAATCACATACTTTTGCCGGCCGTCACCTAATTCTTTGCGCATCATCCAACATACAGCCCTGCCCGAAAACAAGGCCTCCCCAACATCCAAAATAAAACCTTCATGACAACAATGAGGCATGTTGTTCTGGATCATCGTCTTCCACGAGTTGTGTTTTAGGCTATAGACATTAGTAACTAGACATTCTGGCGTAAATGTAATGTACACAAGTTTATAGTCGTCGTTAACGGAATCATACCCGAATCCGTAGCAAGAGGATTGCGATTTCGGGAGCTCAATGGATGTTGTTGGGAAGGGAATATCCCTGAACCTCTGAATTGACGGGTTCCACAAAGCGAACAGCATGCGTTGAAAGTTGATGAGGCAGAGCAGACCATGAAAGGAGTAGCTGATTCTGTGAGTAAAATCGTCACCGGTGGATTTTAACGGCTGCTCGATTTTGACCGGGTCAGTTGACCGCAACTCATCGTCCTCAAAAGGCAATGTACATAAACAGGTGCCGGGCTTGCCGGAGTCGTCGCCGAAGTAAGAAGAGTGGGTGAGCAGGACCAAAATGCGATCGGAGTCGGTTTGGAGGGAGCGGCGGACATGGGCTTTGATGAAGCTGGGTTGGCGGACGAATGAATTCCAAGGTTTGGAAACGGATAAGCATCGGATCAGGTCATCGGGAGGGAGACGCACCAGGATTTCGTGGAGGAGCTCCGGCGGAAGTTCTGACGAGCCGGCCAAAGGTTGAGGCTCTGCGGGTTGGCGTTTTGGGGTTCTAGGGTTGCCAGATGGGGCCTGCATTTGGGATCTGCGGGATTTTTGGAAGAAACGGGCAAGTCAATTTCAGCTGCAAATCAAAGCCCCATATGAATTATAATGAAATTGGAGATGCAGGGGAACAAGGGTCTCGAGCCAAGACGAAACGAAACGACGCCTCTCTACTCGAGCAAAGGTTATTTTGGGGGTTTAGGTTGTAAATGGATGTTTGGGGAGAACCAAACTGTAAATGGAGCAATATTACTTCCAGGTGTCCGAGCATCTACAAAAGAAAAGGTCACATTTTCACTATTATCAATAGGTGGAAAAAGACACATATTTTCACTATCAATTTTCGCTATTATGAACACATTGGAAGTAAAACTACATGCTAATAAATGCAAGTAAAACTACATGCTAAGTGAAATAGGCTATCTAGAATAACAAGTTACTTGAAATTATCATTTAGCTAATTATCGAAAACTTTGAACACAAGATCTACAATCATCTTATGAGTTGAACTCAAGTCAGCAAACTACAACAATGGTCAACAGTCTAACATTAAGGAAAAGAAGATTCATTACAATGATCAACAAAGCAAGTCAAAATGGAGCATGAGCTCAAATGTAATTGGACCACTAATCAACTACCTTCATCCTTCAATTCTTGATCATCGTCGACTACCAGTTTGAGAAAGCTTCAAATGCGTGATGTATTCATAGAAGGTACAGGGACGTGCTGCTGTTATCCTAACGTATTGCAGGATCTCCATCAAGAAGACAAAGGCTCCGAACACATTATAGTTGGTTCATAGCAACCATCCAGACGAGGATTATCAACTAGTGGAGATATCTTTTTTTCCCCCAAATTGTACTAGTAGAACCTATATGAGCTATATAGAAAAAGAACCCTCTCCCGATTCTTTGAAAACGCCAGTGGTCCTCTTACGTACTCAAGACTCCACCAGCACAAAGCAAGGTTCAGGATTCTGCCACTCCATACTCCTTCATTATCCAAACATCTTGTTTTCCACCTCGAACTCCAGGATAATAAAAAACACAAATACACAAAAGGCCTCCCAAGACCGCCAGAATCGGCTTAGAAAGTTGATACACATCAACCGGGGTACGAAACTCGACATACTCCTTAGTTGCAAGACCTTAGTTGCAAGATCAAAAGTTAAAATCACATACTTTTGCCGCCCGTCGCCTAATTGTTTTCGCATCATCCAACATACAGCCTCGTCGGAAAACGAGGCCGCCTTAGGGTTCTAATGAATTGAAAATTTGAAAGGCTCTGCTAAAATGTGTTTTATGCACGTGTGATTACATAGCCCGAACCCATTTCCATTTCAGGCCCAAATTGAAATACATGTCACAAGGTTCAGCGAAAAGGGTGAAACTACCACTTACCAGATGATACATTTTGGAAATTTAAATTTAATTTAAGTCAGTTATGGAAGAAGAGTACATTTTTGCTGACCAACCTTCGGATAAATTTTGGAAATTTAATTCTAACTCGTTTACAGATGAAGAGCACATTTTCATTCACCAATCCTCAATGTTAAAGTTTAGGGAAAATTTCACTCAGACCCCCTGAGGTTTGGCCTAATTCTAGTCAGCCTCCACAGGTTTGGTTTATTCCAGTCACACCCCAAAATTGTAACTTCCGTTAGTGTTGTTAAACAGCATAGGGGTAAATTCATCTTTTTTCAGCTATTTACACCTCTGACCTAAAACCTTTCATTGAGCAAACAATGCCCAAAGCCAACCGATTCCTTGAGCATCAGTCGAAATCCCTTCATCCCTCAAATCCACCAAATCCGCCACCACCTCTGGTTTCGCCTCCGCTTTCCCCACAACTTCTGGCACCGGCGGTGAAGATTTTCTAGTAAACATTTTGCTCAAGTCTTGACTTTCTGGACTCCTATTTTTGGTTCATCCAGAATCATACTACTACTTAATTTACTGCCCATTTCACATCAATTACGCTTTCTTATGTTGAGTCATTGCATATCAGTAGAAAATTGGCAAAAAGAAGGCAAACACTTGACACAGTCAAAGCATTTACATTAACAAATTTGAAACTTTACCATTCTAAAGGCAGTCACTTTGCACAACCCATGAAAACGCTTGACACAGAACAAGAGGATCAAACTTTCTATTTCATTATGCATAATTCAGCAATCACTTCAAACATCTGCATCATGAGCAACGTATGAAACTCTACAATCTAAAGACAATTCACTTTACACAACCTATCAAAACATTCTATATACGTCAGTGATAGTCATCAAAGCTATGGGGCATCTGAGCAGCAGCACTGGTAACAAACTCATCGCTGAATACATCTTCAGGCTCCTGCCTCACCACCAACTGTGCATCAAGAAACGCTGTTATGATCGAATATGCGGGTTGGCAATGAGGGGGGTATTTTAAAATAATTCCCTCTACTCTATAAAACATCATAAACAATAATCACAAAGATGATCAGTCACCGTTGTGATGAACTTTGACAATTTAATTTGAATTGTGTTTATCTTATCCAAAGTTAAAAGATTAACCACTTGACAAATATAACTTGTGGATGCTTGTAATTTGTTCAACAACACTTAGATGCTATGCCAACTTAGGTCCTCAACGAAATCAGTAAGTTTGATATTTGCAGCTATCCACAACTACAACTTATTCAATCCAGTGTTTTCTAATGCAGTAGTTAATATGATCAGTTAGACATTTTTGTCCAGATTGCATGTTATGAACGTTGGTGCTAAATTAAAACCAATTTTAATTAAGCCAATTATTTAATAATACACAAAGATGGACACAACATTTTGGTACCTGAAAAAATCCACAAAGGGATAAAAAACCGGGGGTCTATCAGAAGACCGGTCTACCACTATGAAATGGAAAAAGATGCCCAATACAAGATTTCAACCAAGCTCAATATCTAAAGTACCTAACTTAGATGCAGCAGTCTCTCATGTGGCTTCTTCTCAATCACTTCACTTCCAGCGGATCCTCGTTTGGTCAATCACGTTATAAGGACATACACATGTATTCTTATACCGGGGCACCTTTGTATGAATGTTGTGGTGATTTATGACCAGTCACAGATGCATTTCCAGAAAAGCAGTAAACTCCCAGGAAATGTAACTGTGACTATGTTTACTGCAACAGTTATAAACTGGGCAGCAAACCAAATAAGGTCAATGACCTCTAGAACTCAACTAAGTCTACAAACATGCATGAACATGAGAACCTATAGTTGCACACTACTAATTCGACTCAAAGTATAGAAACTTTTAATAACAAGCCGAACTAAGAAAGATGAACATTCTTCCAAAGTTAGCTTAATGTATTTCTAAGAAAAACAATTTTGAAACAAGATTCAAACGGTAGCAATCATCACTATCTTATGATGACTCTATATGAGTGAACTACGCACTCAAGAGTACATGCAAGAACCGAAGAGAAAATTGCAGCCAACAAAGATGAGAGCTTTTCAAAATGTTTGTGAACTTAAACTTGAAAACCCTATCCGAAATAATGAAGGAGTTAACCTTAAATAAGCTCCTAAGGATAAGAAATGTACGACTAGATTTAATCAACAAAACTCATCTTTTAACAAAAACTAGGCAGATCCGAGTTAGTGGGATCAGTTGACTGTCCACTGGATAAAGGCATGTCTGGTTAAAAGCAGTGATCAATATGTCAGAAAAGCAGTCAACGTTCACGTGCAAGAAATAGATGACTAGTCATGAAAAACCTGAAATCCTTATTCTAATAAAAGCATTTACAAAATCTTAAAGTGTTTGAAAAGTTTTGACTCAATAAAGTGAGGACCTAGGTTTTGACACAAATTTGACACAAATAAATTATGTAGGTGATCATTAAATATGAATGCATTTTCAACAATCATCTATCTTCAATCTTCCAAGCTTCTTCAATTGTTATAGAGATCTAGAATTAAAACCTAATTGACTAATTGAGCTTGTTACACATTTTACAACGTTTTTGTACAAGGACAATCAATAATAAAATAACCTACAGAATAGCCTCTGGATTTCAACAAATTCGCAAAGAAACCGAAAGATTCGGGGCCGGGCCAGTGTGGTTCAACCTCCATGACATGATCAATGCTCGGGTCGGGCTTGGCAGCCCTGCCTGAGAAGCAACATCGATCAAGAACGACGATGAATTGAAGAAGTCATCGATTCCCTAGATGATGACCGACCCGTTGTTGAGAACAGCGAGCGGGTCAACCCAGAGGTCGTTGATGGCCACGTAGCCCTGGAAATTCGGGCTGGCGGTGACGGTCAAGGTCGAGTTGGGGATCAAAGTCGGGATCTTGGTGTTGGGGCGGAGGTAGCTGAGGGCGATGGAGGAGAGGTGGCGCGGGGTGATGTGGTAGAGGACGAGAGGGAGAGACGGATGGCTGGAGAGCATGAACGCCGTGTCCGTCAGGACGAAGACGGTGGCTGTTCTTCACCGCCGGTGCCGGAGGTTGTGGGGAAGGCGGAGGCGAAACCAGATGTGGTAGCGGATTTGGTGGATTTGAGGGATGAAGGGGTTTCGGCTGATGCTCAAGGAATCTGTTGGCTTTTGGGCATTGTTTGCTCAACGGAAGGTTTTAGGTCAGTGGGGCTAAATAGCTGGAAAAAGATGAATTTACCCCTCTAATTTTGTAATAACAACACTAACGGAAGTTACAATTTTGGGGTGTGACTGGAATAAATCAAACTTGTTGGGGCTGACTAGAATTAGGCCAAACCTCAGGGAGTCTGAGCGAAATTTGTTTGTAAATATAACCAATGGTTATATTTGGCTCTATTTCTGATAACACTTATTTGTTCAAATGTCCTCTGCCACTCATCTTTAGTCTCACTTTGCCTCATGTAAATTAAAATGACTCACTTTGTCCTCTGTCATTCACTCTGTTGTCTCAGGTTACCATCTGCCGTTATTTTTGCTTTCACTTGACACATGGCAGTTTTTTATTGGTTGCCAAAAATGGTGGGGCCTACTAAAAATTAAATATCCAATTTTCTTTCTAAAATACAAAAATTAAGAATTTTATTTTAATAATACTTATTTAAAACACCATTTTTTTTTACAAACTCCACTAAAAATTTGTCAAATGATTTCAACATCATATCCATTATAAATTTCTTCAAATTCACTTCAAAATCATAAAAAATTATCCCAATATTACATCCATTCCATATTTTCTTAAAAAGAAAAATCAAATTCTCCCAAAAAAATCAAATTCTAAGAGCTTGTGCTATTCAATCCAATTCAAATGTATTTTTTTGGATAATATAATATTGAATAGATTTTTGGAGAATTAGCCAAAATAGGCCCATGGGGAAATTTTTGTGCCAAAATCTTCGGTCAAGAAAATTCTTGTTAAAATGTAAAAAGTGTTGGTTATTTGCAAAAGAAGCCCCTCTGCCAATTTGCACACAGAGCTCCTTCTTCCTCGCCGTTTCCATCGCTCCCCTCCACCTGTGCGCTCAAGCCCAGCGCCGGTCTTCAGCAATTGAACCCAGCGTCGTCGTCCTCGCCGAACAGCATGACCGGCTTCTTCAAGATCCGGCGTCGGTGGACAACCTCAAGGGGGCTTCGCCATTCGGGGTAGATGAGCTGAGCGGCGTCGTTTTGGGCGGCGAGGTCGAGGGCGTCGTAGTAGAACTGGAAGTGGCGGTGGAGGGCATTGACCTGAGTCGAGAGCCGAGTCGGACTCGGACATGGCGGTATGGAGCGAAGGGAGGAGCGTCGTCTTGAGATCGGCGAAACCAATCGGCGTGGAATTCTCTGAACTGGCGAGCGGCGTTCTTCTTGCGGCCGAAGAGACCTGTGGAAAATTGAAATTGGATTTGGTGATGATTGAATTGAAAATTGAAAATTGAAATTAGGGGAAAAAGTGTTGAGATTGGATTGGAGTAAAGTTAGGCCAAAGCCAGCGCCGATGGAGAACCAAGCTCGGAGGAGTTTGGAGTGGGCTTGGCCGAATGGGTTGAAAACCCAGAACTTGAAATGGCAGTAGCAGCAGTAGATGATTTTGATAATTTAATCAGAAAATTGCAAAACTGGGTTGATTTTTTTGCTTAGAATTTTAGTGATTTGTGTTCAATTTCAGATTATTGGATTGGATTTCGAATCTGGGTTGGTGTTGTGTTCATCAGGTGGGACGAATGGAGTGAAGTTGCAGAATTACACAGGGAATAATGTGAATAATATACGAAACTATGATCGTACTATAAGAGACTATGTGCATACTATAAGAGACTATATCCAAATTGTGGAGTGATTTGTCTTAGAAAAGGACTACGATCATACTATGGTGGACTATTATCACTCTATGGTGGACTACGATAGCACTACAGTAGACTATGACCACACTATGGTGGACTACAACCACACTTTGGGTACCAAGGGTTTTAATCTGTACTCGAAAGACTATGAGGAACTATGGCCGCACCATGGGTGCACTATGAGGGACTATGAACGCGTTGATGAATTACAACGATTCTTTACTCGAAAGACTATGAGGCACTATGAGCGCACTATAACCCCAGGGATTTAATTGCAAATTCACTGTAGCATTTTGCCTAGTGAAGAAATGACCGCTGCCCGTTGCCTATTTTAGGACACAAGTTTTCCCATGGGCCTATTTTAGCCAATTTCCCTAGATTTTTTTGGGAGAGTTTGATTATTTTTTTTTGAGAAAATATTGAATGGATGTAATATTGGGATAATTTTTTTTATGATTTTGAAGTGAATATGAAGAAATTTATAATGGATATGATGTTGAAATCATTTGCCAAACTTTTAGTGGAGTTTGAAAAAAAAATGGTGTTTTAAATAAGTATTATTAAAATAAAATTCTTAATTTTTGTATTTTAGAAAGAAAATTGGATATTTAATTTTTAGTGGGTCCCACCATTTTTGGCAGCCATTAAAAAACTATCATGTGACAAGTGAAAGCAAAAACTAACGGCAGAGGGTAACCTGAGACAACGAAGTGAGTGGCAAAGGGAAAAATGAGTCATTTTAACTTACAAGAGGCAAAGTGAAACTAAAAATGAGTGGCAGAGGGCATTTGAACAAATACGTGTTCTGATAATGATACATTCAAATAAGGATTTACCTTGAGGTTATTAACAAATTCCAACATGGTTGTTTGAAAATTTGAAAATTTGGGGGTTTTCAGGTCAATGTCTGCAATTTTGGGGGTTGTTCTAATGAATTGAAAATTTGGAAGGCAAAGCTAAAATGTTTAGGGAAATTGTCTAAAATGGCCCAAGAGGCCAAATTTTGTTCCAATTTGTTTTGGTCAGCATAATCCTTTCCAAATTGTCAAAATTATTGCTTAATTGCATAGGAAGCCCCTGCACAAACTATTGCCTAATTGCCTATTGCCCTCTAAAACTGTGCGTCTTTCTTCTTCTTATCATTCACCGTTCTCTGCAACCCAGCGAGAAAGAGAGATCCACCATCACTTAATCTTCTCCTCCCTTCCCTCATCGTCGCCCAATCTTCTCCTCCATTCCTCCATCGTCGCCCAATCTTCGGTGGACCGCTGAATTGATGACAAGCATATAATTCATTCAGAATACGATTTCGGATGTGGAGATTGCGAAGATCTGTCTCAATTCCGGTGGACGACGGTGATGAGGAAATGACGTCAATGGATCGGCGGGAGCACTCGCGGAGCTCGGCGATGCCGCTAGTCTTCTTTCAGCGCGGCAAGCGCGAGATCGAGACTGGTTTCTTGAAGCCGGCGATCATTCCCGCCGGGTTTGATCCACGAACTCGGAGACGTGGATGTGATGAACGGCGTTTGATAGATTATCAGAGCTGAAACACCGGAACCGAAACGGATAGAGGAGAGAAGGCTGATTTCGAGTAATTTTCTGTTTGTTTTGGATTACCCAACTCTTCTCTTCAGGAGAAGAATTGGCTCACTTGTATGAAGGAGAATAACGTGAAGTTGCCGGTGCTTCCGGATCGCATGCATCTCGAATTGTTGGTTTTTGCTTGGGTTAAATCCCTGGGTATTTTCTACTTGGAGAGCACCACAATTTGTGTTTTTTTGGTGGGTTTTTGCTTGGAATTTGTGTTTTTAGATTTGAGTAATTTGGGCTCAAGTTTGGGAATTCAAGTTCATTGTGAATATGGGCTGGTATTGTTTTGATGAGATTGGTAGAATGGCGTGAAGTTACCGGGAAAAATGGTGTGAAGTTGCCGGGAACAATATGAATACTATGAGAGACTATGGACATACTATGATGAACTATGAGGGACTATGGCCGCACTATAGACGCACTATAAGGGACTATGAACGTGCTGATGAATTATAACTTATCTGTACTCGAAAGACTATGAGGGACTATGGCCGCTCGCCCTATGGCCGCTCTATGGCCTCCCTATAAGTGACTATGGCCGCCCTATGAGTAACTATGAGGGACTGTGAGGCACTATGGTCGCACTATGAGGGACTATGGCCGCTCTATGGGCGCACTATGAAGGACTATGAACGCATTGATGAATTACAACTAATTTATACTCGAAAGACTATGAGTGACTATGAGGGACTATAAGGCACTATAGTCGCACTATGGCCGCTCTATATACCGAGGGATTCAATTGCAAAGTGTAATAGTATTTTATCCACTATTGAGTTGCCCACTGCCCGTTGGGCCATTTTAGAACACAATTAGGCCTCTTGGGCCATTTTAGACAATTTCCCAAATGTTTATTAGCCTAACCATTTTCATTATGGGCCCAATTTGAAAATACAAGTCACTAGGTTAGTAAATTGTACCAATGGTTATATCTAGGTCTGTTTCCGCTATAATAATACATTCAAATAGCGATTTACATTGAGATTATTTATCAGACTTTGCACATAATTCTTTGCATATTCCTTGGACTTAGATGGAAGTATTGGTACAGTGATCCATTAAATTTCGTCTTCCTCTTTCAAATTCCAACAAAAGCGTGGGGTTATACTGAACAGAAAATGATTCGGCCAGTACACATACAAAACCAGGAGTACCGAACATCATTAATCAGAACCATACACATTCAAAACCAGTCTGCAAACTGGAAAACAGTTAACACTCTTAACATTAAGGACGCAGATGGAGAATAATGAAGAGGACATGATAGAACAAGTGTACATACAAAACCAAAAGGGGTCATATACCTATTCCCCTTCGGGTTTCATGACCACAAAAAAATTACCATAATTAACAACAAAACCATTTCCATGTTTCCAATCAGGTACCAGGAGAAAGTTTTCAGCACAGAACGCTACAGGGGACTAGAATTTGGACTGGAGTGAGAACTGATATATTGAATATAACAAAACGTTGAACTTGAAAATGGAAACACCGTAAGATTCACTATATAAACCAAGGGAGATGTGGAAGAATCAAGATCAAATAGATTGAACATATAATGCAAAACTGAATGCTTGAAATAAAAATAAAAATAAAAGTAAAGTCTTACAAGTAAAAGTACATGCTAAGTGGGATTAAATTTTGCTTATTATACTAATACAAGATCCACAATCATTTATGAATTGAACACAAGTCTGCAAACTAAAAAACTAGCCAACAGTCCAATTAAGGAAAAGAAGATCCATTACAAAGATCAACAAAGCATGTCAAATGGAACACGAGTTCACATACTTGTAATTGGATCATCAATCAACTACTTTCACCCCAACTTGTGGTCACCTTCTGCTGCTTCGACTACCAGTTTGAGAAAGCTTTAAATGGTTGATGTATTCATAAGTGGTATGGGGACGTGCTTAGGGACGTGCTTCTGCATCCTAACAGTTACAGGTTCTCCGTCAAGAAGACAAAGGCTCCGAACACACACAGTTGGGTTGTGGCAATCCCTCAGACGAGGATTTTCGACTTGCTCAGCTGTCTTTTTCCTTAAATCATACCAAAAGAACCTATTTAAGCTATCCATTGAAAGCACCCTCTCACGATTCTTGGAAAACACCAGAGGCTCTCTTAAATGAGACTCCACCGTAGAATACATGAGGGTCCAAGATTCCGCCACACCAAACTCCTTCATGATCCAAACATCATGTTCCTTGTAGCGATATCCAGCATAATAGTACGCATGGATACATAAATAGCCTCCTAAGACCGCCAACGCGGGCGTCGAAAGTTGATACACATCAACCGGGGGATGAAACTCGCCATACTCCTCAGTGACAAGATCAAGGGTCATGATCGTATACCTTCGGCGGTGTCCGCCTAGTGGTTTCCGCATCATCCAGCATAGCTTACCGCCCAAACACAAGGCCTCTTCGGAATACAAAGTAAAACCCCCCTCATGAAAACAACTAGGCAAGTTGCTCTTGCTGATCCTCTTCCACGAGTTGCGTTTCAAGCTATAAATGTTAACAACTAAACAAGCTGCTGTAAATGAAATTTGCGCAATTTTATAGTCGTCATTAACGGAATCATACCCGAATCCGTAGCAGATTAATGACAGCCACTCTAATGACGGACATTTCGGGTGCTCGATGGTCGTCGGGAAGGGAATCTTCTTCAACTTTTGAATCGACGGGTTCCACAACGCGAAAAGCTCCTGGTGGTGGTTGACGAGGCAGAGCAGGCCGTGAACGGAGGTGCTCAAGCTGTGAGTATAACCGCCGCCGGAGGATTTCAACGGCTGGTCAATTTTGACCGGGTGAGCAACCCTGAGCGCGCGGTCGTCGTCCTCGAAAGGCAGCGAGCAGAAACAGCCGTTGGACTCGATCATCATAATCATGATGCAGTCGGAGTTGGTTTCGATCGAGCGGCGGAGATGGGATTTGATGAAGCTCTTTTGGCAGATGAACGAATTCCAAGGCTTCGAAACGCACAAGCATCGGATCAGGTCGTCGGCAGGGAGGCGCACCAGGATTTCGTGGAGGAGCTCCGGTGGAAATTCCGACATCACGGGCCTGCTCGGACTTGACAAGCTGCTTCTTCTTCGGCTGGGGTTTCAGTCTCAGGTCAATTGTGTAATTGAATTGAAATGCACTCTGATACGGGGAGAACAAAATTGAGCAGAAAAAGGGCTCATAATATGATTTCGTAGCCGCCATGCTCATTTCGGCCCAAATTGGAATTAGAAGTTTGTTTGGTTGAGTACATAGTGGGTTTGTATGTTTTGACAGTAGTAATCCGACTTGCACGGTTTCAGATTTGATTGATTTTTAAGGAATTATCTTAAATGGACCAAGGGATCAAATTATATTTTAATTTAGTTGGTCATCTATTTTCATTTTGAAAGTATGCACAACTATTGCCTAATTGCACTATGAACCACTCATACATGAAGGCTGCCTAACAGATTGACTATGAACATACTATAAGCAACTACAAACGCACTATGTACATACTATGAACACTATCACTTAAAGAATATTAAATAATTTTTTATTAAAATTTGACTATGAAAGTACTGTGGACAAATACGGAGCAATATATGCACACTATACGAGACTATAACACGTTCAAAGATTGCAACTTGTCTCTTGCTCCGCTAAGATTACCCAACAAGTCATCAGCTGGAGCACTATGCTTCGGAGCCGAAGCAAATGACCCAAAAAGTCATCCTCCTGGCAATATTCTTAGCAGAAACCGAGCTCTTCAAGCCATGCATTACATCGAACACGTCGCAGGCATCATTATAGCTACTAAAAGAGGCGGATTTCGAACCCGAAAACATCGAATAGAAATCGAAACCACCCGATTGCTTTGAGGCCCAATTCTTTATACATTCTGGACCGACAACCTTTGATTGTGATTGTGACAACGAAACACAATCCATGGTAGGTAGTGGTGCAAAGTGCAAACAAGGTGGTCGGGTGAGATAATGCAAATCCTGAGAAAACAAAACAGAATCCTCCAACTACATCCAGGACCATTACACTTTGATTCGATATTGACAACTAAATCCATGTAACATTCAGCATGCAACAAACAGATGAGATTGCAACCGACTTCACTCTCAATCGTATCTATCTCAGTTTCTCAACCAATGAAACTAAACATGAATCCAAAACTCAAAAGAGACAGAAAAAAAATCACATAGACTGTGCCATAACGATTACAAAAACAAGAAAGTGAAATAGAGACCTTAATCTATCAACCGATTTTCCCTGAGGCTTCGACCCATACCTCTCCGTCAAGACACCAAACTCGTCCACTTCGGAATTTGAAAAAATGTGTTTTGCAATTTAGCTATAAAAGAATCGAAATTTGGGGAAAACAAAATATGGGTTTGAATCAGATACAAACAGAGATGAACAAGACGGAGAAGAAGAAAAGGCTGGGCATTGGTACTATGTTGTTTGGAGGAGAGATAGAGCGCCAGCAAAAGAGGGAGATGAATACATGATAGATCTTGAAGTTTAAATCTTACATTAGGAAACGTATATTGCGAGCACAACTATGTTATGAACGGGCATATTTCATGGGCGGATGCAAACACTGTCCATCAAATGAGGGGATTTTCATGAATAGAAATCCAAGGAATGGCATCCATTTGTATGGAGAATGAAACTGTATGCCCTAACTTCGATAGTAGGGGGACTGTAAGATCACTCAAATGGGGATTTGCATGTTTAAGAGATTAGTAATCAGACTTGCACATAACTACGCGCATCCCTGGCTTAGTGCATGATATCGATAATGCCAATTTATCATGAAAAACATTGTACAATCCATTTCCTTTTTGTCTTCCTCATACAAAGGGGAGTAGAGTTCCTGAAGAGGACATGATACAGCAAGTGCACATATAACAGAAAGGAGGCAGTAATAAGCCATCCATATCTTCCTTCAGGAATCAAGACCACTGTAAAACACCAAAACGGTATTACTACAAAAAGAAAGCATTTCCATGGTTTCCAATCCAACAGATGTTCATCTCAAAAGTCATCAGCTGGATGATGCATCAAAAGCGATGGCTAATGACTACTATATCGTACATAGATCAGGTATCACTTCATCAAGTCAGGCTCTTCATCAGCTGCATAGAGAACCCCATGCAGCCGACCAAATTAATCACTTCTCAACTTCGTAAGGGAGAATGTAGCTTATCACCTTAAACGGTTCACTGATTCACAAAAACCAACAAGACAAAAAATGAGACAGGAAAAGCTGAATCATTTGGGATGACTTGTGCAGCAAAAATCTCTTTACTTGCTAGCTTAACAGTAATTGACGAACTACAATGATTTCAAATACATGAAAACTTGCCTAGAGAGACCCCACTTTGGTTTATCTTATTCACTTTAAATGCAATATGATTCCACACTACAGCAGTCAATAGTTATCATTGTAGAACAAACATTTGAAAAGGGAAACCAAACATTTGAAATTCAACTGTTAGAAAACAAGATTAGCAAAGACCTGTCAAATTCTTGTATAGTGTCCAAAGAACAAAAAGTTCATCTAACAGTAGGGCATTCATGTATTTCTCACCGAAAACAAAATTACCGGTAACTCTAGTGCATCACATACAAGGCAGACTTCTAGGATTCTAGAATGACCAGTCCTAGGCAGAAGATATCTGTTGGCACTAATGGAAATTTACAAGCTCAGAGAAAGCCTTTCAGATCAGAGACTAGAATTTGGAATGAAGTAAGAAGAGATACATCACACAACTATGGAAACGCTACATATGTAAGCAAAAATACAGCAAGATTCAACATGTAAAACAAGGAACACAATAAGACATGGAAAAAGCAAAGATCAAACAGATCACGAGGACAATGCAAAACTACAATCATGAACTAAACTAAACTAAACTAAACATACAATCTCAGAATAAAACTAAATCTATGTTAATAAGCCGCCCGAAAACATAGAAAAACAAAACATGAAAAGGAATAAGAAATTTACCCAGACATCAACACCGGCACAAACAAATCAATCACTCCAGCACAACAGACCTTGCAGCTTTGTACCTTAACTTCCTATTATGACTTTCCTGCAAAATATTTGCCAAGATAATGACTTCACATTTTTGCTAACATGGTATAATCCAAAGCACTGAAAATCTAAAAAGTTTGAATCATAGCATACAAACTAAACACATTGTTCCGCAAAGTTTCGAAATTTGCTGAGGGATTACCTGCTCAAGAACCTTAGCATTGCTGGTTTCGACGAGCTTCGTCAAGCTCGCAATCTTCACCAGCATTTTCTCATACAAATCCTCCACACCGTTAGTGTACTTGGCAGCCTCCGAACCCATTAGCCTACTGAGGCTCCCAACCTCCAAACCCTCGCTGCACAAGTCGAGCTCACTCTGGTCACTTCTGCGCTGCTTCAGCTGATCCAAGCTCTCAGTTTCCTTGTCCACATTCATCGGCGAAACCCTAAAATCACAAGGCAGAAGGGGGAAACTCGAACAGGGGCTGAAATTCTCGTACTGGGCTCGAAATGCGGGCCCGATGTTGACGATTTGGATCGATTTCGGGTCCAGAGCGTGTTTGGATGATCGGAATTGGTAGGCCCGGTACTCGTGGGTGTGGATGGGCTGATCGGAGATCGGAGAAGCGAAGAGGAGGAACAGGGACGGAGAGAGGGTAGGTACGGAGGCGGAGCTCGCCGGAGGGTTTTGAATCGGGAAGCGGAGGTTAGGGTTTGAGGAGAGGGATTTGGAGATGGAGAATTCGCGGAGGGAGGGGCGGAGAGGGGTTCTGCGGCGGCCGGAGAACCAGCCGAGGAGGTGGGCCGGGGGGGATTGTTGGGCCTGGGATTGGGCCAGGCGGTGGAGGAGGGGCGGGTCGACCCGGCCGGAGGAGGTGTAGAAGGAGGAGGTGGAGCCGGAGCAGAGGAAGGCGGTGACGGTGGCGATGAGGGTGGCGGAGGAGGTGGGGTTGGGGGAGTCGTCGGTGAGGGTTGGGGGAATGTGGCTGACGTGGCCGAAGATCAGGCCGTCGACGGCGCCGGCGGACGTGAAGAAGCGTTGGATTATGGAGGCTAGGGCTGGGCCGGAGATTGTTACGGTGTGTACGGAAAGGTCTTCCATTTTGGTTTAGCGGCGACTTGTAACAGAAGTGACTAAAATGATTTCATTTGGGCCTTTTATTTGCTTTGGACCTTTGCAACTATTTATGATATTTTAAGTTGTCAATTATTTCAATACAATTCCATACATATCAATAATTTGCTATATTATCTGGAAAAAAATTCTTCTGTTTGTTAACAGAAACACAACTTGAAAGGAAACATTTTTATCCTCAACCAAAAGAATCAAACAATAAAACCTATATTTACATATACCAAAGAATTTTCGATGCCTACATGTTTATAAATCCTAAACCCTTCACTCATTTGTTGATGATGATGATGGTAACAAACCCTTTACTCAGTTGTTGATG
Organism: Spiraea crenata; assembly: GCA_033992175.1. Classification (NCBI taxonomy): domain Eukaryota; kingdom Viridiplantae; phylum Streptophyta; class Magnoliopsida; order Rosales; family Rosaceae; genus Spiraea; species Spiraea crenata. The sequence continues at coordinate 4,800,026 of JAVBHV010000041.1, read as the reverse complement.
GTGGTGCTACTTCTGTGCTGCCTTCTTCAGCAGAACCAGCTGTTTCCTCAGGCTTAATCTCCTCCAGCTGCTGCAGAACTTCCTGAGCTTCAGGCCGCGCAGCTGGTGAAGGATCGACGCAATGCAGAGCTAATTTCAGTGTGTTGAGCAGCAGGTCACCTATGGTTGGCACATCCCTGATAAGCTCCAAATCAAAAACTTCGTTTGTCCACTCCTCTTTCACAATTGACGCCACCCACTGAGGCAAATCCATGCCATTCATCTGTTCTCCAGGGGATTTTCCTGTCAGGAGCTCCAATATGATCACCCCAAGGCTGTACACATCAGTCTTTGTTGTGCTCTTCTTGGCCTTTGACAACTCCGGCGCATTGTATCCAAGGGTTCCTGCAGTGGCAATCACATTGGTGTTTGCAGCGGCAGTCATGAGGCGCGAAAGGCCAAAGTCTGCAATGTGAGCATGGGTCTGCTCATCAAGTAGAATGTTGCTGGATGTGAGGTTCCCATGTATGATGTCCTCCTGGTTGTGCAGGTGGCATAGTCCACGCGTGACACCAATGGCTATGTTCATCCTTGTTGGCCAATCAATGATGGTTTCTGGCCCTCGAGCTGCACCATAAGTAGAGTTTACATAGAAACTTCATCAGATATCATATGGAATTACCACACCTAATTAGGCCAGCCAGACTCAAAAGTAGTTAGCTCATGAGATTCAATTAAGCTAGAGTTTGATCAACTTACCATGAAGGAAGGATGCAAGACTGCCCTTAGACATGTAATCAAAGACAAGAAGCTTCTCTCCTTTAGGTCCCAAGTAATAGGCCCTCAGAGCTAGGAGATTTGGGTGCCGAATCTTCCCAATTCCAGCAGCTTCAGTTTCGAATTCCTTCTGACCCTTTGTAGTCTTTTCCCTCAACCTCTTCACTGCAACTTGATTACCTTCCTCTAAAGTCGCCTTATATGCAGTCCCATAAGTACTCTTACCCATTATCTCAGCAGTGGCACACAACAGGTCATCAGCTGTAAAAAGAAATGGCCCATCAAAGTGGACAAGCTTCCCACCAGCTTCACCACCGTATTCAATTCCGGTGCTACCAGGAGCTGCCTTGTCAATGCTCCTAGACGTTGCATCCTGTGTGTTACTTTTACCATTCTTTCCTTTGGATGCAGACCTCTTTCTGACCAGACAAACAAGCAAAATGCAGCACAGCAAAAGCAAAAGCGCTAAAAGGGCACCTGCTACTATGAGAATTATGTCCTTTGTACTTAGTCTGTGGTGATGCTTCAAGGAATGTCTTGATGGAGATGGAAGAATCTGAGGCGGGGGAGAAGCGCAAGGGGTCGAAGGGCTATACCCACAAAGCTGAAGATTCCCCACAAAAGAACTTGAATTGAACTTTTTAGAGAGAAGAGATGGGACTGCCCCAGAGAGGTTGTTGTGAGAAACATTGAAGGAAGTAAGATTATGAAGACCGGAAAGCGAAGCAGGAATTTCCCCACTGAACTGATTTCCAGACAAATCAACTTTGTTAACTCCAGAGATATTCCCAATAGATGCTGGAATATGGCCACTGAAATTGTTCTTCCCCAGGTTGAGTACTGAGAGGTTTTGCAATCTGTCAAAGTCATCTGGGATTTGGTTTTCGAGGCGATTGCGCTCTAGATTCAATGAAATGAGGGAGGAGAGGTTGGAAAAGGTAGAAGGGAAGCTTCCATTGATAGCATTGTTGGATAAGTCTAGCTTTTGGAGCCTTGTGAGCTCCCCTAGTTCATTGGGTATAGTTCCAGTGATATGATTACTGTCCAGGGAAATTTCCTCAAGAAATACCAATTTGTTCAAAGAACTTGGAATGGTTCCAGAGAAAAGATTATGATCAAGGGTCAGGATCATAAGTTGGTGACTTCTATTTCCTATTCCACTACCCCAGGTATTCGGAATAGAACCAGAGATGTTGTTGTGTTGGAGAGCAAGGATGGTGAGGAAAGGCAACTTGGTGAGACTAATTGGGATTGAACCCGACAACGAATTGAAGCTCAATTTAAGTCTAAACAACTTGGTTGAGTTTGCAAGGCTAGAAGGAATTGTACCAGTAAGTGAGTTGTTGCTTAAATCAAGAGTTTGAAGAAGAGGACAGTTACCAATTGAAGGAGGGACAGAGCCCGAAAGCCGGTTATTGAAGAGGTATACCCCTCTGAGATTGGGGAGAGAGCCAAGAGACCAAGGGACAGGACCAGCCAAGACATTGTCGTGCAGGCTGAGCTTCCGAAGTGCTTGCAGCTGCCCGATTTTCTCAGAGATTCGGCCCCCAAGTCTCTTCCATGGAAGCTGGATGGCGATAACCTGCCCCTTGACACACTTGATTCCTGCCCACCCTCCTGAGCAGGCTCCATCGCCACTGCCATTCCAGCTGCGCAGAACGCCATTGAAATCGATGAGTTCGCGCTTGACTGCCCGGAGTGCTAGGTAATCAGCTTGCGTTACAATGACTCCATCGCCTTGCTGACCCAAAACAGGTTGGTTAGTGAGAGCCAGCAGCTGGACTAGGAGCAATGCAGAGATGAACGACTTGTTGCGAAACCCGAAAAGCAAAAAAGGGTTGCTAAATCCATGGTAGAACTTATTTTCCATGAACATCAAACGATTGTGATGAAAAGAATGAAAGAATGTGAGAGCAATGAAACTATTTCTGTGAATGAGCAATGAAATTCAGAGCTAAATAAGTAGGGAGGAAATAATTGAAGCGGTTACAATGGAAGCTGATAAAGCATGTGAGGATCGAAACAAAAATATTGTATTGGGAGGACAGAGTCAGGGGTGGGTATGGGGTCAATGTCCTGAGTTTATTACAACGGCTAGTTTTTTCATGCATTTTCCGGCATATAACGGCTGGGGTTGAAAAACTGGTCTTCGCTGGGAATAGATTCGCCAACGGCTATATTTCGGGGGCATCGTACCCGGCATTTTTTGGGCATCCTATGCGTTATCAAAGCCCAAATGACCATAATGACCTCCCTGGAAATCCTAAAAGTCCTAGGTTCGATCAGGCTCAATCATGTCCATTAAAGTTTCTGTGGCAATGATTTCAGCTATGATAACTTCTTTTGGATGGCCTGCATGTCAACATGATCGTCCTTGCTTTCTGGTAAACTCCAGCAAAATCATTGAACCTTTTTGATTTCCGATAATCAGTGTAGATTTCGTGCTAAAAGCACATTGTTTATGCCAAAATCTAGCAACCACGTTTGCGATTCTTTAATTCAAAATCAGATTTTTCTTCACTAAAGATAAGCTCAACTATTGGCTTCTAAAAAGAAATAACGGCCTTGTTCGCATCTGGGAAAAAGTTCAACTATAGTTGTTTCAGCTCATTTAGCTAAAACAGCATAAGCATTTTGAAACTAAAGCCACTCTCAGAATTGTGACAACGGCACCTTCTCCTCCTTTTATGAACAAGGGCCAACCATTAATCACTATGCCTGTGGTGCTTTAGCAAAATAAACAGCTAAAACAGAAAAGCACATATCAATCACCGGAAATCCCCACGAACATCTATTCAACATCTACAATAGATGCTATCCCAAATGTTTAACCTCCTGGTGATCCATTGAAATTATACTTATCTTTAAGTCATTATTTAACCACACTTGAAGCATGTATGCCCATGCCATAAGTTAGATGTAAAGTGGTGCACGACCAGAGGTCTACTCCATAAATAGCTCATGTAGCAACAATGAAAAGGATTCCAGATCTGAATCAAAAATGGCATCATCGTTGCTTGCAAGACAAAACGAAACCCAATGTAGACGCATTTGTTATCTATCAGGGCACATTCCTGTGGTATATTGCAGATGTGGTATCATCTACATAGACCTATTGGCAACCTCCCAAGTCCTAATACATGAACAGCAAACATGTACCAAAAAACAATTCATCACAATATCGAAGCAGATGCTCACAATGGTAACTACATTTTTTAACTTTATCAAATCTTGCATCACCAAAGGCATACCGTATTTGCAATCTATCTTGGCACATTCCTCTGATATATTTCAAATGACACACCAACTATATAGACCTACTCGCAATGATCTCCTAACTCCCAACCAAAACACGACAGAATTGTTAAACAATGCAGCTGTTCTAAGATCATATAAAACATAGAGATAACTAGATACATTCGGAACTAGGGATAACTAAATCCAAGACTGCTTCATACATTCATACAACATGAACTACGAGGCACACAAATCCGAATCCCGTATTCAAAGAGATAAACCCAAAAGATTCAAAGAGTAAATGATCCGGTAAGAGTAAATGATCCGGTAAACAATGCACAACACAGACTTGTAGCTAAAGGAAAAAAAAAGAATGATTTGTATCAATGATCTGTAAACATTACAATGTATATCTGTCGAAATCGAATATAGGGCATAGAAGAAACATAAGTTTTGAATCCACCAAAGAACCATGAACACCGAATGCGCTAATCTAAAATAGAACGAAGGTACAGATATAGATCCATACAATTGTATTTATAAGACAAAATGTAAACTTTATTATATTTTTTCCGTTATCTGAGAAGAGACTAATATGAAGAATGTAACTAATTATACCATCTCGAAGCTCGATCCAATGACAATTTGGGAAATTGAGTAGATCAACCGCGAGCGGCGATAACAGCTGGGGCGGTGGCGGAGGCGACATTGGAGGCGGCGCCATTGAGGAAGGAGAGGAAGCCAGTGGCAGCGGTGGGCTCCTGCTCGTCGAGGAATAGATCTTCCGGAGCCCTAAAAGCGCCGTGGGCGAAGACGAGGGCGGCGCCGACGACGAGGGCGGAGATGAGGACGGATCCGACGGAGGTGAGGAAGACGACGAAGATCGATAGGGCAATGAGGCCCCAGAGGGTCTGGGTATCGGAGAACGTACGGCCGAGGATGACGAGGGGCTGATCCGACGGCCGGAAGAGGTAGAGGAAGAGCCAGCCGGCGAGGAGTCCGAGAAGGACGAGGAGGGAGAAAGGGTGGGTGACGAGGGAGACGGCGACGACGGCGGCGACGGCGGCGAGGTAGTTGACGCGGAAGTAGGAGTAGTTCTTGCGGACGCGGACGGTGGCGTCGGAGAAGGATTCGGGTTTCGAGAGGGCGGAGCGGTCGAGGAGCTCCGACCAGGGGCGGCGCTGGGAGAGGCCGTTGCGGAGGTTGTCGGAGAGGTGGTTGATGAAGGCGCGGAAGGCGGGGGTGGCGATTGGGGGTTGGGATTGGACGGAGGTGGCGGCGGGGACGGCTGGGGTGGGGGTGGAGACCGGGAGGACCGGTGGCGCGGGGGTTGACATTTGATCGGACTGCGGAGGTAGATCTGATGAAATTGAAATGTGTTGATGTGGTGAGATCTTGAGATCTGAAAAGTTTGTGAAATTTTTTGAGGGGTAGTGGGAATTTATCTTATAAAACGAAAGGTGGGCGGGCTAAGAAAAGAAAGTCGATGGAAATAGAGAGAGAAAGGACGTTTTACGGTTCTTCTTGCTTAGGCGTTACGGTTTCGATGTGAAAAGTCGGCTGAACTGATAGAAAACGCGGGTTTGTATTTTCCCGGAGGATTTGTGAGTCTGAAATCAACAAAATATATATATATAGGGAGAGGATCAAGGGACACACCATTTTCAAAAACACATTTTCTTGGCCGTTGGATCGGCAACTTTTTGTGGGACCCATTGATAAAGGGTTCAATCCAAAGGCCAAGAAAGGGGTGTTTTGAAAATGGTGTGTCCCTTGAACCGGACCTATATATATATATCATATAAATATCCCTGGACGATGTAAACTAGAGTGTGACAACACCCGATTAAATTTCTCATTAGCACAAAATGTATTGGCAATATTAAATATCAAAACGTTCAACTTTCCAATATGAAAACTCTCTATTACATTTCTTATTCTAAGGAGTACTCCGCGTAAAAACTTCACCGTGCATTGGCATATCTCTAGGACATCAGGTAGCGTAAGGGTTGCGAATTGTTAACCAGCCAGGGAGAAGGTTGTAAGGTCACTTTCGAAGTTTCTATTTTACACAACATATACTGATGTTATGTTAGCTAAGATCGGTTGTGTATCAAACGACGCCATTCATCATTCATGCCTGGTCCAATATATTTGATACCGTGATCTACAAGTTCCTTTACTGTCCGACTAGATGTATGGTAATCTAGTTTGGAGAAAAGATAACTAAAGAGTGACTGGTCTGTGAAATTACCTGAAAATCACAAGATACGCACAAGCATTGACAGATGGAAACGAGGAACAATCAATCCAAACTCCTACGTCATATTAGGGGCAAAGATAGTATTAACATGAGATAATATGTAATTAACCCCATTTCCACCTCAATGCTATACAAACATTGACCAACTTTGCCACTTAGCCTTGCAAAGAGGTTTCCAACTATGAGCTGTTATGAATTGCAAACATGGAGGCAAGAAAGTATGACTATTATGAATCAAGGAAGTTCGATTAATAATCAACTTAGGACAGTAAGTCATTTTTCAGATAGACAACAGACCAAGACAGATGAAATCAACTTAGGACAGTAAGTCATTGACCAAGACAGATGAAATCAACTTAGGACAGCAGACACCAGACTAAGACAGCTGCAAACACAGAACAGATAAACTTGAAACCACGAAGTCGAAGTACAGATACCATGATATCATCAATCAGTACCAAGCATACATGCCGTCATAAAGAGTTCCACTAGAATCTACTTAAGCACACATTGAAAATCACAGTTTCCTTTCCAGAATCATGAGAGAATTGTGATACCAAATCACCACTAGATATAGATATAAAGCCGTCTAAGATTTCAGACCATAAGGTTCATGATAGATTTAAGGTACCGTTCCAAGCTCTGGTGGTAATACATACTCTAGAAGGTAGACCCGTTCCATCCAAAGTTGGATCCCTGCAGAATAGCAGATCATCATAATCACCAAAAGTGGCAGCAAGTAGATTAATTAAAAGATACATGAGTTTGATCAGAGAGAGGCGAAAAGAAGCTATTCTTAAGGTTTCAGACAGTAAGGGATTTATTTACATGATCTAGTTCTGGTGTAAAGCATGCAAACACTGTGCATATTCTTGACTCTGATGTGCCTAAACAACAGGAAGAATGCAATGAGAAGAACCGCGTGCATGCTAATGACCCTCTCTATGGAAAATCTAAAAAGATGAGATGGCTTGCCTTGGTGTCATAGAACTTGAGAAAAAATCGCGACTTGGGCACAGACAGCTTGGTCTCAAGAATGTTGGCAATTGCAGCGCTTAACTTCTTGTTTATATCAGGGTTAAGGCCACCAATGGAGACCAACTCACCATACGCAGCTGGCTGCTCTGTCCCACCAAAAGCAATGGGCACTGATCCCTTGAGCACAATCATCACATACTGCATATGAAAAGCACAATGTACATTACGGTTCTTGAACACCATGAAGAACCAACAGCAGTAGTAAGCAAGCGCATAATGGCGCAGCACCGAGTATACAGAAGCATTCTAGCATCATTATGAACCTAAATAGTAACATTCCAGTCCAATCTCAGTGTAATACAAGAAACCTCTCTCTCGTAATTTGGCATGCCTAGAACTCTACAATTGCCCTCTTCCATGAAAAATCAAGAACCACATGCCCATCAGTTTGCTTTGAGAACCCATTTTATTACTGCAATCAAACCTACTCATTCAAATTATTCATTTCTTTTTTATTTTTTGGGTGTTCAAATTATACTTCCTAGAACTAGAAGTAAACATTTTACTGATATATTGTGATCAAGCTAACCAAAGTTCCTGAGCTCAAAAACAAAATTACCAAACACAATTTCATAATAAACGACACTGATTTGGACAAGCAGCATTAGAAGTAGAAGCAAACCGTACAGCTTCGGGTTTGCCTATGATCTTGGCGACGGTGGAGGTGGCTTCGGAGAGGATGGAGGAGGTGTCGATTCCTTCCAAGCTCACGTTAGCTGAAATGTTGAGGCACGGCATCGTTTCGTCTTCTTGATCTCACCAAACTCTTCTCTTCTGAGCTGCTTCTGCAAAAAAGTTCACTAGACCCTAGAGATATTATGGTACACCCATTTTTAACTGCCCAAAATACCCCTTTGTACCAGCGGCCCAGCAGGCTAGAAGTCCAGCACTTTACCTTCCAGATCAACTGTAGTGGCCCAGATGTTTTCAGGGTTCTAAAACTCACTTGGGCCTACTTTCGGGGGTCCATCTTTACCATCTCCTACACTGTTTCTGAAAGTGGTGTGAAAACATGACCAGATAAAGCCTAAACCCTCTTTACTGAGCTATGCTAGATGAGGAATTTGAGCTTAACATCTCTTTTATTTCGAATAAAATATAAAATATTCCTAGACTAATAACTAGTTTAAGTGTGTATGTAGTTATGTAATTGGATGGACAATCTTTTACCAATAACTGGTTGAGCTGTAATGCTTTTCAGCATGTGTGATAAGGTTGTTGTTGGCTACAAAACGAACAAAGAGACAAGTTGTCAAGTCTATAGACTATATACTTCTTTTGCGCTGTTTTATGTGGACCAAAATGGACTGCCTTTGCAAATAATTTCATTGACCTTTCCATGCTTTGCACCAATTCGGCAGATACAACTAAAGGACGAAAACTATGGCACATGTACTATGGTTCTTGTTTTCTGGTCCGACTGTCCTAATCTTAGTGGTTCTTTTTTTCTGGAAAGATTGTAGGTTAGGACTTGATGGCTTGAACATTACGTAGTTTGTATGTTGCAACTTAAATTTTGGGATGCACTTAATCATATGTTGGTCAATATTAATGTGAATAACAAAGCATAGAGATACGTCATCAACGCGATATTAATACATATATACCAATTTAATGTCCGTCTTCTATAGCTTTAAAATTAATTTGAATTGTTCAACCGTAGCCATTTACTAGTATGAGCGAGAAATAGAAAGAAATGGAGACATAGTCGTTTTCGGTGTTCTTCTATCATACCATACAAAATAATGGATGTTGCTTTCATGGGTTGAGTTTTTCTGTTTTCGTACCACAATTTCGTTCACACCATTCATAAACGTTAAAACACATCAGATCACCTTGGCTTTCTTTATTTCTTTGGCCAACAACAAATGAGAAACAAGCCTTTAGCCCCCATTTACATTGCACAAGTGCATGCCTCTAATCTAACTAGAGATTTCGGATGTAAAGATAAACAACATATTTCAATTACTTGAGTATAGCGGCCTCTTGCAATTGGATGATACGTTGATTCCGTTTTAGAGTTTAGATCCTGTAGCGGTACTTACATCAACAACTTTGAGAAAAAATCGGGTTTTAGGGATTGAAAGCTTGGACTCAAGAATTGTGCCGAGAGTGGCAATCAGCTGCCTCTTCACCGCTTTGTTGATCCCGCCCATTGCCACTAACTCAGCATATGCTGCTGGTTCACTTGTGCTCCCGCCAAACGATATGGGCACTGATCCTTTAAGTAACACCATCACATACTGCACCAAATGTTTTAGCATCGAGTTAACATACAATTAGTTAGATGTGAACGGTTGATGAAGAATGTGTACTGAGAGTTAGGAGACATACTAATTAGCGATTAAAGGGGACTGACATTAGTGAGTGGGACAATGCTAAAATCCCGGAAACAAGGTAGTGGAACTCCAACTAGGGGACAGCTAGTCCAATGGCATCAAGTGGTATTATCTTTCTTTGATGGTGATCAAGTGGCATTATATTTCTTTTATGGTGATCAAGTGGTCCTAGCTAGAATACTTCAGCAGGCAGCAGCTGACTTTTAGATTTTAAACTCATCAAATTAAGTATACCCGTTGGGCAAAACGGGGCACATGACCAGTTAGTCTAGCGGCATTTCCTCTTTATTTTGGTGGAGGAGGGTTCAGGCTCGACTCACAGTGATGGTAAAAATAAAATATATTTTCAGTGAAGTCGATCGTTCAGTTGTGGAAGTCTCACGTTCGACTCACAGTGGTGGCGAGATCGAAAATATTTTCAGTGAGGTCTATATTACATTGTGAGCCATTAGGGCCTGTTATGGGTAGGCTATACACTCGTTGTAGATCGTTATAAATTGTAAATAATCTATCTTTGACCCAAAAAAAAAATTAAGTTTACCTGTTGACCCTAATAATTATGAAGTTTTGATTTCCATTCGGATAATTTTTTGCTATTCTAGCTAGAGTAGTCAATGGCTACTTTAATAATATTTTTCACTCTCTCGGTTAAATTGTATCATGATCGAAACCGTTCATTTTATTGATTACATAAATAAGATCATCCATGCGAAAAATCTCTCAAATTCGAGATCGTTTGGTCATCTAACATTGAAAAACATATGAACGTTACAATTAGACATCAAACGAGCTGTCTAAATATTTCACATAGTTAGATAGCCAAATGATTTCGGATTTGAGTAATTTTTTTCAGGGATGATCTTTATGTGTATAATCAATAGACTGAATGGTTCCGATCACGATACGCATCAACCGAGAGGGTGAAAAATAAAATCAAAGTAGCCCTTGACTACTATAGTTATTTTATAAAATAGCCAAAAATTATTTTTTCTACTCCCAATACTTTTGCTTCTTGCTTCTTGCTAGATAACCACTAATTTGAAGAACCTAAATGCGTGATAAAGAAACCAGAAACAAGACGCACAGGCAGGCCCCAAATCTTTGGTACGATGTTCGGGAAACTACTATTATACCTTAAACGCCTAGAAAGTGGGACTACAGTATACCAAAGGGGCACTTGTTCCTGCAAATCCATTCACGAGGCATCTCAATCACTCACATAGTCAACATTATCCCCAAAATCCAGGCAGATGGGGCGTCTGTCAAACCCACGTCGCCCCATTTGCCTTGACTTCGTGGCCTGGGATTGGCGGGCTCCCGATCAATTTATGCAGATGGGTGGACATTCGACATATAAGAAATTTCCAATTTGACATGGAAACAAGGAAATGCAAAGTAGATGATTAATTTTCCAGATGCTAGAGAAGAAGGGTCTACATCTCTACAACCTTTGCTTGATCCAGCAGAAGTTACTGGTTCGAGCCTTACTAATTTGGGCTGTAAACAAAAACTAGTGAAATTGATCAAATAAGATTGCGTTTCCGGATGAGAGAGAGATGAAGAACTCACATTTTCGGGCCTTCCAATAATGGCAGAGATGGCTTTGGTGGCTTCAGAAAAGATGGAATCAGTGTCCATTCCATCTAGGTTCACGTTGGTCGAGATGTAAAAGCAAGGCATCTTTCGAGGCTTTTTGAGTTTGACCCACCCCTCTCCTCCCAACTTGCTCTTGTGGGCAGAAATATGCGAGACCAGAAAATTGAGGTCGGATTAATTTAGTTCAATCATCGTCTGGTATCTATTTATATACGGAGGTGGAGGTAGCAAACCTTTTTACTTTTATTTTTTGGACTCAACTTGGTAGACTTCAAACTCACTTCGCAAATGCACGTTTTCAATATTTTATACCGAATCAACTCTGAAGTTGGTGACCGCAGAGGAACGAAGGTAGACCGACTCCGGTTGCAGAATCGAACTCACAAAGCACATCATATAATTGTCAAAAAGTGTTTCTGAATGAACAAGAAGTGCATTTTGGATTTTTTTAAAATTCGTTTAAAGACTAAAGACTCGTTTATCTATAGAGAATGAGAATGAGAGGAATGAGAATCGTTAGGAATCATTTCGATTCCTTAGATATCCTACGTTTACTAGCTAATTTAGGAATCAAAATTTAGTGGACCCTATTTCAATTTAGAGGTAAAAACACCCCAAGGAATAGGAATCGGACCCCCAAGAGGGACGTGGGTATCTGATTCCCATTCCCGATTCTCATTCTCAAATTTTGTTTCCGATTCCCTCTTGTAAGTAAACGAGCCCTAAGTGTTTAAAATTTGTAGTGAAAAAATACATGTCAAACAAGAAAAGACTATGCAGAATTTGCTATTGTAAAGACTTTAAACCTTAGTTAAGCACACCATTTCTAATTTCAAGTCAAGTAATAATCCTAATTATTCCACATTCTCAACAAAAGAAACACGTATCTATTACTTTTAGTATATATTAATTAGTCTCTTCACCTAGCATCGTTGGGTTGTTATGTACGTTTTTTCTTAAGTTCAGAACTGGTTTAAAACCAGACCAAATTGCAAGGCAAAAAAAATCACTGTAGCAAAAGTATTGTAGCAAAAAATAACTGTAGCAAGACAAAAATTTTGGTGGATTCTAAACCTGTTCTGAACTGAAGAAAGACTGGTTATGTATATTAAAAATTGTCCTCAGACAAACCAATTGATGCAATCATGAGATGTTCCCAACATGACTAAGGACAAGACATATTCAGAATATGTCAATGTGAAAATGTTCATGATTAACCAATAGTCACGAATCATGTTCCAAGGAAATCCATGACAAAGCAAGTTGTTCCAGATCGAGTATTGTCTCACATTCTTTTTCTTTTTTTTTTTAATGTAATTATTGAATAAAATAGTTTGACAAACCGCCAAACAAAAATTCAGGGAAAGCAACTAGAACACAACATCCTGAGGCCTCATTAAAAACCTCGCAGTGTACGAGGAAAAAACTGCCAGGTACACCTAGATTCAATAAAAACATTCAATAAAAGTAGACTTGAATATATTACTTAGTCCGAAACCCGCTTCTTTTCCCTACGGCAAAGCCATCAAGAAAGAAGACGAGAACCTAGTCGACCTCCTTACGGCCTAACCATCAAAGGGAATTAGGCCCAGACCAAGATCAATATCCAATCCACTAAAATGCTAACCAACTAGAAAGCAGCACTGCAAGCCTGACAAAATCTCCAAAGTCAAGCAAAACAGTAATTGGGTAAACCCATCAAATCACGAACAGAAGGAGAAAGAGCAAAAGGTGGAGTAGAGTCCCACCAAGTGAAGCCTGAAGAAGAAGTCCCAAAATTAGCCAAAGCATCGACAACTTGATTATCCTCGCGAAAAATATGAGAAGAATGAAACTGCATTTGTGAGATACGAAACAGACAATTTTTCCACTCCACCCGAAATTGCCATGGCACAAGATGAGGAGAGTGGATAAAATCAAGAACTAGAGAGCAGTCAACCTCTAACCAAATATGCTTCCAATCCCTAACCCAAGCTAACTCAATAGCTTGAATCACTGCCATGACCTCAGCTGCCACTGAACTTGGGATATCCAAGTTGGATGAAAAAGCTCCAAGAACCATTCCCTTATAATCCCGAAAGACACCTCCAAACCCACATTTGCTAGTGGAACTCTTCCAAACACCATCGGTATTAACCTTGATGAAACCAAAAGGAGGGGGGTGCCAATGTACCTCAATAATTCTGGGAGGCTTGCGAGGACAACAACGAACATCAAAATGCTTCAAAATGCAAAGCTCCTGCATAGTATTAAACATACAACCAGAGGCAAGGCGACTAGAATCACGAACATGGCTCATAATCAAATCACACACTTGGTTGACATGAATCACAACTCCATCAAGACAAGTTTTGTTCCGAGAATGCCATATGAACCACAGCGTGGTACAAAAGCAAGAAACCCAAAGATCACGAATCTGTTGACTTCGTCCTGTCATAAGACCCTTCTTTAAAAGGGCCAAAATAGAATTAGGGAGAGGCATATGAAGATCAAAGAATTTCCACATACGAGCCCAAATAAAAGAAGCAAATGAGCAAAACAAAAACACATGGTCCAGATGCTCCTCATTGTGATGACAAAGGCAACAAAACAAGGCAAGTGAGATGCCCCTACGCTACAAGAAAGACTCACATAAAATCCGACCCTTCAAAACCTTCCAAACCAATAGAGACATACGAGGGATGATAAACTTAGACCAAATCAGTTTACACCAATCCAAATTTGGGTAATGTTCCCTTAAAAAATTGCAAGTCTCTTTAGCAGTGAGAACTCCAGAAGAAGAGGGTGACCAAATTAATTGATCTTTACGAGCATGATCAAGAGACAAAGGGGGACTAGCAATGAAGTCGCATATAGTCGGAAAATGGAAATGAAGAAGATTAGGAAAATCCCATGCATGATCCCTGAGAAAATCTGCTACCTGCCCACTTAGCTGCTCGCCAAGAACATTATTTAGGCCAAATAAGTTCATCAGTGGTTGCCCCAAAAAAATTATCTTTCCAGAAGGAAATAGCATTCCCGTTACCTATAAGCCAACGCCCATTTGTAACAATGTGGCCCCAAAAACGCTTCACATATGTACATCCTTCAAATTATTGCCAAGGCAATTATATGTTTCTACAATATTGGGACATGAAAAAAGTTATTATATATAACTATTTGAGAAATTTACTATTACTTGATTGGTTATGGTCAAATGAGAGTATAAAATAGATAGCACATAAACTAGTTATACTCACAAACCCCTCTGTTTTCGATTTCTTTTTGGATCCAATATCCGGATTGAATAAAAATATTATTTTTACATTTGAGATTTTGAATGTAAATTTTGTTATCTGATCTTACTTATGACATAATTTTTTTTTTGTCAACTTACTTATGACATAATTAGGAAAGGAGGATTTCAATTTTCTTTTACCATTTGGTTTCACATTATGGAGATCTAATCAGTTTTATAATCCCTTATTATTAGGTCTCCATTAGGCTATCTCTAGAGATAAAGGGGCTAAAGGGCTATTTGGCTAAATTTTAGCCTTCTAAAAAATAATTTTTTAAGATTTAGACTACTCCTAAATTTTATCATCTTTAGTGGTTGGGGGGCTTTGCTTGTGGGTTTTACAAATTTAGTGTGAGCACCCTAATTAGTAAAATACGGGATGCGTATAGTACGTTAAAAATATGTACTTGTTTTATTTGGTAACCTTCTTGAAAAAATTCGGCCACTTATAATTTTTTATTAATTTCTTTTTTATAATTAATATTCTCAATAATACGGATAAAATATGGAAAAAATACTTGTATTATTATTAAATTTTAGAAAATACATGTATTATTTGGAAATAATATGTACGGACGCATATAATACGCGAATAATACATCCAAGGTAAAAAATACGTATATTTTACCGTATCTTTGAAACCAATATGGAAAGTGAAAGTATTTTTAAAAAATACGTACAAACGCGTATAATACATTAAAAGTAAAAAATATACATATTTTACCGTATCTTTCAAACCAATACTGAAAGCGAAAGTATTTTTAAAAAATACTTACAAACGCGTATAATACATCAAAGGTAAAAAATATACATATTTTACCGTATCTTTCAAACTAATACGGAAAGCAAAAGTATTTTAAAAAATATGTGCAAACGCGTATAATATATCAAAGGTAAAAAATATACGTATTTTATCATATTTTTCAAACTAATACGAAAAATGAAAGTATTTTTAAAAAATACATACGGACGCGTATAATACACGTATTTTTCAACTATGGTGGGCACCACAAAAAGAGAGCTTGATAGAGGCTAAAGGGCTAGCTAAAGGGTTAAAGGTAGCCACCCCCCAAGCCCTTTGGCCCCCTTGGTAGCCCTTTGGCCATTTAGCCCATTCATTGCTAAAGATGGTTTTTTACAAAAAATGAAGGCTAATAGTGTTTAGGGTACTCCTAAAGTCCATTGCTAGAGATGGTCTTAAAAACTTCACGGGCACCCAATTGCATAGACGTTGACTTGTGCAAATGTGTGACTGCGGTCCATGATTTCTTTTGAAAAAAAAATTAGTGACGGGAATGACCAAACAGTTAACGCCCTTTTTGTTCTGCTCTCTAATTCTTGTCATCCACCAGAACAACATCATCAAGAAATGAACGAAGCAAACCGTTACGAATTTAAATTCAACCCCACGATTGATGGTGCTAGATCGATTAGTCTTCTTGCATGATTCAATAAAATGTATTACGCATATATATAATCAAACCACGTTTTCCACGTTCTGTTTTGTGGAGAATTATATAATTTTAGTATGTAGATGTTTTGACCGTTTACTATGATCTTTAGCCACCTAGAAGGCTTGAACATCCTTCTTTTCATTTTGTGTAAGTTTATTTTCTTAAAAAAAAAATAGTTGCTTCCAATAACTAAAGATTTCTAATTATAAGAGTGGAAGTGGAGGAAGAACAGCCTACTGTGTGCCTACCTCTTTCTGAATGACTACTAACTTAAAATTGTTGTAACTAAACCGCACTTAAATCATAGTTGAATATGAAGGGTAAGTTTGTTATCGTACTTTCAGAAAAGGAATTCCACATAGCGAGGTTGGATGAGAATCAAAGTTGTGATCATTGTTTCTGCTATAGCTCGTTTAATAAGAACATTAGCAATTCATTTGAAAGCCATTCCTCCCACTTTATTAGTAATACAGTAGATAATCTTCTTTCCCACCCTCCATGCTGGTAAATTGACAAATTAGCCTAAGGACCAAACTTATAAGGGGAATTATCCAAATTAGGCTTAGTAGAGAATTCTTGTTCCAAAATAGGTAGCGGACAGCAGGCAGTTCTACATTTGGCAAATTTCTATTCACAATTTGCAATTGAACCCCTGGTGTAGTCGTAGTTCACCGTAGTGTAAACGTAGTCCACCGTAGTGTAAACGTAATCCACTATAGTGTAGTCATAGTCCATTTTGGAAAACACAAATTCATTCCCTCTAGGTCTCTCTCTCCAGCGAATAATCGATCTCTTAAGATTCTGATTGTTCAATTTTGAGAGAATTGGTGGGATTCCTAATTTGCAAACTTGATCAGGCCCACCAACCTCGTCTCCGACCGCTACTCCACCACTAGCAACACCTCATTCTTCACAGCCCCAAGCTCCGCCGCCGTGCACGTGTCCACAACGAACACAAAAGCCAGCCTACTAACCCCTCTCGCCCCACAGTCCGCCGTCGAGGACAACGGCATCAACGCCATAAACGACAGCGACGCCGAAGAAAAAGCCCACTCGCAGAATTCCGGTTCAGACCTGAATTCGAACCCCAATTGGAAACCGAGTTAACTGGCTTGGCGTACTCAACGGAGCTGTACATCGGAAAAAGCTCAGCGGAGAGGTTGTTGTTCTTCAAGTACTTGACCAAGACAACTACGATCATTGGAGTGTTCTGGTTAAAACGTACTTGTTGGTAGAAGATCTTTGCACGCGATCCAGATTTCCCATGGGGATGATGCTTTTTCGGTTATCAAGGACATGGACATAGGTTGAGAAGCCTAGGATACTTTGGCAAAGAAGTTCATGCTAGCTAAAGATGAGTTAGGAAAGACAAATTCCCATATGACTAATTTTGGCAACATAGTGTGGGCGTAGTCCACTGTAGTACGGTCATAGTCCACCATAGTGTGGTCGTAGTCCTATAAAGGACTTGTACTAGTACAATTAGCTAAGAGGGCTGCTATGTACACCCAGATTTTCTCTTTGGACACCCTTAAATTTTTTATGAGATATAATTACTTTTGTATCCTTGTATTAAATTACAATTAAGGGCTTGAACAGATCTCAAGAGTCTCCGCCGCTCCTCAGCAGCATTTCTGCAATTTGATGCGGTGTCATAAGTGGAGACTGATGCTATTGATGCTTCTGCTGCTGCTGATGATGAAATCCAATCAAACTCGAATGGGTGAAGCTCTCGTCATATGAGGGTGGTGGGCACCAATCCACCAAAGCATCTAACGCCTTCCGTCGAAACTACCCAGATCACAAAAAAAAAAAAAAAAAAAAAAGAAGCAAAAAGCTACCCCAAATCAACTCAAACTCAAATACCCAGATGATCAAATCTCCTAAATATCGCCAACCAATGATCAAAACCCAATTCCAATCTGAAGTTGCTGTCAAAGAAAGCAAAGACCTTTCGTCCAAACCCCAAAAAACAAGAAGTTTCAATTCCTCCATGTATTAAATAACCATACGCACAAGCTAATTTGCATTCTGTATAAACTAACATAAATTTGCACTCTATATAAACTAACATAATCGATTGTTACAGAAGCAACTGACATAATAATTTCAATAATCTCGGCTCACATCACATTTGAAGCTTAATAATTTTCACACTTTGCTGTAAACTATCGAACTAGAAAAGAGAAGATGCGCTCGGCGTTCTGAATATTGAGTTTGCTGGCAATCAACATCCGACTTCATTCTATTTACTTTCTAGGCAATCAAACAACCCACTCCAGATCAACCCGCATACAAAAAAATCAAACTAATCGAGCTACAGTTCCTATTACCCAACCAAAACAACACAACACGGCTTGCTTAGTCGATCACTCCATTCAGACAATATAAATCAAATTCAAAATAAGACGAATGAAGCTCACCTCACGGCTTGCTTATCAACAAGCTTTGTGACTGACCTATGCTGGCAACTTGGGGCTGGCCATGGATGGGGCTTGGATATGGATGGATTAAGAAATTTTTTTAAGGGTATATATGGAAAATTAAAACCAAATTAAGGTGTCCAAAGAAATTTCAAAAATTAATATGGGTGTCCAAAAAATTAAGGGTGTGCAAAGAACAAATCTGGTGTACATAGCAGCCCTCTTAGCTAATAGTTGTGCCTATTTTCAGAATGAAAATAGCAACCCAACCAATTTGGAACATAAATTCCCCACTAAACCTATTCTAGATAATTTTCTAACTTATAATGGTGACTTGGCAAAGCCCACGGGGCGATAGCCCACATGACTTGTTTGGACATGAGCAGACAAGCGGCCCGACCCGTGAACCAGCCCAAGTCACTCTCGGATCATTAGTCCGTTTGCGAAGCGCGAGCTTCATTCTCCCGCTCCCGGGGGTTACTCTTTGAACTGCAACGGAACTAGAGCTTCAATGGCGGACCACGTGCTTCTCACGTGCAAACCTCCTCTCGACCTACCAGCAATTCCAACCGACGAGCCTCTCTCTCCCGAAACGCTAGCTTCCCTGAGGTCCCTGATTATTAACCCCTCAACTCCGGCGCCGACAATCTCCGCCGTAGTCGAAACCCTAACTCGCTCCCTCCAGCTCAGCCGCGACACCGCCGCCGTCCACCGCTCCCTCAAGCTCCTCTCCGACCTCGCCGCGCAACACCCCAATCTCGCACTGGTCGTATCCGACTCGGTCCGTTCCCACTCGCTCTTCTCCACCGAGTCGGCCCGCGTCGCCGCCGATTCGCTCAACGTACTCGCCTCAATCGCCGAAGCCGACGGAAATTCGTCCCCCGGAATCGATCAATTGGACGACCGGTTGTTCGCCGCGCTTTGCTTCAGCTCGACCGGTTCAGTCCGGTCATGGCTGCTCAGAAACGCCGAGAGGTTCGGCGTACGGCCGTATTTGCTAATCAGTCTTTTTCTAGGGTTTACAAAAGACCCCTATCCGTACGTGAGGCAAGCGGCATTGGACGGACTCGTTAAATTGAGCAATGACGGTGCTAACGGTGATATTGAGGACCTTGAGATGATTAAAGGGTGTTACTTTCGGGCCGTTGAGCTGCTTAACGATGCTGAAGATTCTGTTAGATCGGCGGCGGTTCGAACGGTGAGCTTTGTTTCAGTTCACCTGTGTCCTTTGCTGTAACTTTTATCTGCATTTTTCTTTTGAGTGCTAACTTGATTTTGGTGTGTTTTGCATAATGGATGAATTCACAGGTGTGTGCTTGGGGCTTACTGCTGGTTGATTGCAATTTGGAGTCGAAAGCGTATTGGTCGGATCATGTGTTTATCAAAGTAATTGCTCATTCCAGTTGTATTATAAATGTCATTCAATCCTGGTATTGCATAATTGAGTTGATGTTTGGTCATAGGCAACTATGTTGATGATACATATTTCTCCAAATAGTCTTATTAATCCGTTCCAATCAAATTCTGTCTAGGAAATCATTAAGGAAATCGCGACCCTTTTACACTGCATTGTTGAATGGTAGGACATTCTCTTCCTATCATTCTGTCTCAGAAAGAGTCTTATGTAGAGTTCCCACCCCCAATGTCTCATAGTTGTGTGTGTTTGTAGCTTTCTTCAATGGCGAGAGACATGAGCATGGAGGTTAGAGTTGAAGCTTTTCATGCTGTTGGGAAAATACGAATGGTGTCTGAGGATATTCTTTTGCAAACACTTTCAAAGAAAGTCCTGGTGGCTACGAAAGAAACAGAATCTCGTGCTCAGTGCTCTGATGCACTACTAGAAGTTTCAGGTTCAAGTGTTGCTGGAGCTTTCATGCACGGACTTGAAGATGAATTCCATGAGGTAACTTTCATTGACTCTGTTGTGTAAGGGAACTTTACCATGCACATACTTTCTAATTGCTAACTGTTTGTGAATCTGAAGGTGCGAAAAGCTGCAAGTCATTCCATGCGTGCACTGACGGTACTCTCTGCCAAGTTTGCTAGAGAAGCCATAAATGTATTGATGGATGTACTGAACGATGACGCAATACTTGTTCGGGTACAAGCTCTTGAAACTATGCATCATATGGCAGCCTTTGACCAACTGAAAATGCAAGAAACACATATGCACATGGTAAGTCCATTGTAACCATCTCATTATATAAAATTAGGGCCAATCCAACGAATTCAATATTTTAACAATTAAATATTTTAACTGTTCAATTGTTTACCAATGTACAACAATTCTCTACTTATTTATTTACTAGATATTCTCAGTGTCTAGCTCAAGTTAACTAAAGGAAAAAAAAGAAAAAAAGATGACATGCTTAAATCCTATAAATGGCTTTCGCTTTCTTGTTTTACTTATGGAATTATTCTTTTGTCCCCTGATTTAATACGTTTATTGTAACAAATCAGTAAGATACATCAAAACTTCTTCGAACCAGGTAACGACTGTAATGCATAATATACTTTTGTTATTTGATTTGCAGTTTCTTGGAACAATAGGGGATAATGATACTCTTGTAAGGTCTTCTGCAAGGAAAATACTGAAATTGGTCAAGCTACCAGAGTTAAAGTTATTCAGATTAATTATTGACTCCCTTCTCAAGAATTTGGAAATATACCCACAGGTGAGAGCTTTTCCTTGGTCAAGTTTGTATATTTCTCTTTTGAACTAGTAAGATGAAAGCTTTTTGTAGGTGTCGCTTTGTCCAACTCATTATAATTTTTCAACTAATTCAGATTCCTTTTTTCCAGGATGAAGCAGATGCCTTATCTGTTTTATTTCATATTGGACGAAATCATGGAAAGTTTGCCTGCCGCATTATTAAGGACTTTTCTCCCCAGGTTAGCATGCTTCCATATGACGGTCATTATCTTGATAAATATTTCCTCGACTGAACTATTTGGTGAGCTTGGGTGGAACCCATATTTGAAAGATAATCCTGCTTAGTGACACAAAAATTTATTTTGGATAGGTTGTATAATTGTATTCACATCTAATGATGCAAGATAAATGAAAGATATTTGAAAGCACGGAAAAGAACAAGTTGCTTAGTTGTTCTATTTATGCTCCATGAGAACTCCTAATTTTGTTGTCTTTTGTTCTTTCATTAGTTTCCTTTTGTGTTTGTTTGAACTGCTTTTACTATTGAAAATAGTTCTGAGTTATTCTTTACTTTCTTTCTCCTTTCTCTGTTCAGATGGAGCCAATGTCTAACTGCAAGTTGGGTTTCGATAATGTGAGAGTAGTCGGCTTGCTAGTCCTGGCCATTTCAGTTCCACTTTCATGTGAACGTGACTGCAACATTCCACCTATCATATTTTCTTATGCAGTTACATACCTGGGAAGGATTTCTCATGCTTTGAGTGATATTATGAATCAAAGTGGCCTTTTGGATTACTTGTCGCAGTGGAGTAGATCCTCTGAAGCAGATGCCATAGAGTTCATTACCAAAGTAGCTGAACCATGCTTGCCTTTGATTAAGGGTGATGTTTCAACCTACATTAGTAATGAGACAACTGGTTCCCTTGCAATGCCATTGCTCCAGAAGCCAGGCGGAACCTCTCCAATTTTGTCTCCTGTGGTAGAGGAGCCAAGGGAAGTAGGACTTTCATCTATAGAATACCAGCTAGAGGAGTATGATGAAGTGACCAAGTCGATAAATGCTATTCTTGCTAAGGTGAAGGATGTCTGGCCACTTGTACAATCAGGATTCACAAATGAAGTATTGAGGACATTAAGGTAACACCACAGCCTTTGGATTTTCATATCCATCAACATAGTATGTTTTTCCCTAAAACATGAAAGTAAAAACTAAACAAAAGAAAGGTTTCCATCAACATAGTATGTTTTTCCCTAAAACATGAAAGTAAAAACTAAACAAAAGAAAGGTTTCCATCAACATAGTATGTTTTTCCCTAAAACATGAAAGTAAAAACTAAACAAAAGAAAGGTTTCTCTGTAAAGCCTTATTCAAATCAGAGTACATTCTATGTTGTAGAGTATATAACTTACAAAGAAATGTTAACATAACCTTACACATCAGTAAGATTTGCATTCTTTGAGATCATGTATCTGGTGGAGAGGCTAATTAGAATCATGGGGTTATACTGGGACCTTCAAGTGCATAATTTGAATCATAATATGTTGACATAAACTGTGGGACCTATTTGATTTCCTAATCACTTTTTTTCAGTTCTCGGTATAGCCATTTATATTTCTATCTTATTCTTTACTTATTTGTTTTATAAAATGGCCTCATGCAGAAGCTGCAGGGAAGAGTTGGCAGCATTCGCTTCTGACTTACATGCATCTGCTAGTGTTTCTTCCTTTACGAAGCAATATATCCAGATAATGAAACTGCTTACAAAGGCATGGGTGAACTTCCTGCCATCAACACATTGTTCTTGTTTTGGAATGGGAGATTTGGACACAGTATTGGGAAAGCTGGACACAAGGCTTAGAGATCTGAAGATTAGGTTTAGAGGATTGTCTAAAGAGGAGGAGCTGTATATCTTGGAGCTGAGACTTCTGACTTATATGCTCAGATTGTCTAGAGTGGAAATTTGCTGCTACCTTGGAACCCTGAAAAGGCTCGCTGGCACAATGTCACATGTGGAATCTCTCCTTAGAGACGGATCTGTTGAACCATCCAGGTTTATAATTGAGGTTCGAAAATTATCATCTGAAATTGGTGATTCTCCTAATGAAGCTTTCTTTAATCCCCTTCTTTTCAGAAGGATAATTGATAGCTTCTCCCTCAAGCAGCTGGTATTAAGTGGTGGCCTGAAGCACACAATGGCAGAGCTGGATATACCTGGCAATGGCTACGAACATCCTCTCCGGTTTGTCGCAGGATTGCCCGTTGGCATAACATGCCATATCACTCTCCATAACGTTCTAGCTGAAAGCAGGTTGTGGCTGAAAATGACTGTAAATGAAGATGACGAGTCAACTCAGTTTATATTTTTTGATCCAGACCTTTTGGGAGGCTGTGATGAAGTCAGAACATTTACGTTCACTGCACCCTTTTACGAAACCCCTAAAGCATGTTCTTTTACAATCCGAGTCTGTATATGTATGGAATGTTTGACTGAGGTCGGAGATGTCCCTGTTGTCCAACGTTGGGGTCCAAGACACGAACTATTGTATCTTTGCCGAGAAAAGGATGTTTATCTTTCCATGGTTTAAGTAACGATAGAGTGGTTCATGTTATTCTGGGTTGTCTTAATACTTCAGTTAGATCGACCACGATTTACAAGAACATTCTACCGTTAAATCCATAAAAGAAGTTTAGGAAAAACATTCCGCTTTGCATTAGATTCAACAGTTACATTATCTTTCCTACTAGCATATTAGATTCACCAGAAAACTATAGATTTGATTCCTCAAAAGACATTCCTTACTGTGGACTAGATGCCAACGCTACATGATCAGGCCGAATAGGCAATCGCCGACATGAAGCACCTTCTGCTAACGGCTCCTGAGGTCATTTCCTGCCAGCCTTGCCCCTCCTTGTAGCATTCAACCTGCCATTATAAGTAACTGTTAGTTTACCCACAAAAGTTTTGTCTAAAAGATTGAAATCGGAAAGAATGACCACATGTAACTTACCGTGTCTGCTATGCTGTCGCCATCTTTCACCCCTCCAACGACATATATGGCGTCCTTGACAACGGCAGCAGATGAGTATCCCCTGGGGTGATTCATTGGTTCCCCCGCCATCCAGGACCCAAGTCGTGGGTCAAAGATCTCTACAGTTGGCACCATTGTATCCCCATCAAATCCGCCTAGAGCGTATCTACAAAAAGTAAATGTCCATAGTAGTGAAGAGGAAAAAGAAAGAAGTTAAACACCAAAAATTTACAAAAGAAAAGTGAAACTTGCAATTGAAGCCTAATGGTTTATCAATCTTGAACACATTCTTTCCAATTAAAGCCTAATAACGTCTAGGTCATCATGGGGAGCACCTCTTAGATGCTGGTTTAGAGTGAAAAAAAATCAAACATATGTACTTACAATTTTTCATTCAAGACAACCAATGAATGACAACCCCTTTTCGAATTCATAGCTCCAATTTTGGTCCAACTGTGTTCTCTGGGGTCAAATCTATCAACAGACCTGAGATACCAACATTTCAGGTCAATATGATATCGGAAAGAATCAGAATGCAAGGATGCAGGCAATCTTCATCTTCCAATACCCATTATGCTGGAATAGATATAAGCCTCTTTTAAGTTGTATTCTATGCTTAGATTGAAACAGAATTCGTCTTAACTGTCCAAAAGTGGGACACTACACTGACAACAAGATAGCAAATGCAACCAACTTGATAGATAACTGTGATAAATTGAGTGCACTTCAATTACATGTAGAGGCAGGTGTGCGACGGAACTGACATATGATATCCTACTTAAGCATTTTCTTCAGGACTAAAAATGAGCATAGTCACTCTTGGCAACAAGTTTGATCCTGTTACTTTTGCGGCCAAAAGTTTGTTTATGATATTAGTACTTGTGAAGAATGAGAACTTCTAAACCAGGTGTGATCAATAAATAATAATTAAGATGACATTGATCAAAAAGAGCAAAAGTCGCCACTGGGTTGAATGTGCACACAGAAGATAAAAGTCATGAATTCATTTACACCTGCAGTTCATGCATGTAACATCTAGTGCAGATGTTAAACCCACAGAGAAATTAAAGAATGGAAAAAGAGATTCAACATCTTACTTTAAATAAATATTCCCGTCATATCCACCAGTGGCATAAAGCACGCCATTGAGCTCCACTGCAGCAAGAGCGAAACGCTGGAACAATGCAAGTATCACAAGTCAAGAGCCATAAGGTAAAGATATTTGTACAATGTAAGCACATCATAGAAAAGGGACCGTCCCTAAAATAAAAGAAAAATATGAACAGTTAAGATCTACTTTGTTATCCTAATACATCTTACCTTTTCTAACATTGACTGTGTACAGATCCACCGTCCAACATCTAAGTCAAGCATCTCAACATCTGAAAAGCAGTTAACTCCATTTCCACCACCCATTGCAAAAATTTTGTTACTTGTAGTAGCTGCAGCCAAGCTTCCCTTTTTCTCTCTCAAAGAAGGGCAAGTTTTCCACTCATTACTAGCAGGGCAGTATGATTCAACTTCAGAAAATGACCAAACATAATGTTAGGAAGATATTAATTCCAATGAAGAAATCAATTTCAGATTGACCAAGAGCTTATACCTGTATCATACCACTCCTGACCATTGCCACCACCAATTACATATAGATCACCATTCAATTGTGCAACAGAGGCATATGAACGAACTGAGCTCATTGGTTTCAGAGATTTTATTACATCTTCAGAAGGGTAATAAGTATCCAATGCCAATAACCAAGATTCGCCATCATAACCTCCAACCAGGTACATTGACTCATTAGGATCATGATGCAGCTCCTTACATAATTGGGTAACCTCCTCATCAATCTGTTGTATTGAAGGTGTAGGCTCAGATTCCGAATTTATACAAACTTTTAATCGTTGAATTTCCATCTTTTCCTGATCCTGAAATGCCAGTATAGAATTCCAGCATAGTAGAAATAAGGAACAAGATCAGAAAAGCTGATTATACTCAAAAAGTAATAAAGTGAAAAAACATAAATATGCGTTTAACGTAGTAATAGCATTGCATTAGTACCAGATTATGCTCCAAATAGCAAATCTTCCTTGACTGTTCTGTCTTAAAAGCATTTAGCTCCTCAACCTCTTGAATCAACTGATACAAACGCAATAATGCATAAGGGAACAGTTGTAAACAAAACACAGGGGTGCCTACATTTCACATTACAATTTATGTACTGTTAAAATAATCATTCACCTTAGCATAACTTCCAACCAGGTACATTGACTCATTAGGATCATGATGCAGCTCATTACATAATTGGGTAACCTCCTCATCAATCTGTTCTGCTGAAGGTGTAGGCTCAGATTCCGATTTTATACAAACTTTTAATCGTTGAATTTCCATCTTTGCCTGATCCTGAAATGCCAGTATAGAATTCCAGCATAGTAGAAATAAGGAACAAGATCAGAAAAGCTGATTATACTCAAAAAGTAATAAAGTGACAAAAACATAAATATGTGTTTAACGTAGTAACAGCATTGCATTAGTACCAGATTATGCTCCAAATAGCAAATCTTCCTTGACTGTTCTGTCTTAAAAGCCTTTAGCTCCTCAACCTCTTGAATCAACTGATACAAACACAATAAAGCATAAGGGACAGTTGTAAACAAAATAAAGGGGCGCCTACATTTCACATTACAATTTATGTACTGTTAAAATAATCATTCACCTTAGCAATGACTGCTTGAAGCTCAGACAAGGATTCAGGACTGTCTCCACTCTTCTGCACAGGCAAGGAGCAAGGATTCTCTCCGCTCTTTAGCTCAGATGAAGAGTGAAGACTTTCTATCTTCTTATCCTCTGAACCCAGTGGTTCTCTTGGATTCTCATTGTCCTTCAAGGTTATTTGATTTACCAGAGTGTGAGCTTCAACATCTACTGATAAAGGTGTGTCTTGACCTTTATTTGTATGATTGCATTGAAGTGCCAACTCTTTCAGTTTCATTAAAATAAGTTCTTGCTCCACCTTTTCAGCCTCTTTCACATCAACTAGGGTTGTAAATGCAAGCGTGGAATCCAAATTCGGATTTGATTTATTCAAATCCGTAGCCTCTGAATTAACTGATTCAAGCAATTCAGGTTCTTCTAATGTGTCCAGTGAGGTAAAAGCCTTAAACTTAGTCCTCCGCTTCAGTGTATACTTTGGAAGAGGCGAACTAGGAGCAGCTGCTACAGATGCTAGCTGGGATATTAGCTTACTTGTTTGAGCATGGTCAAGCTCAAACCAGAAATGACGCTCAGTGTAGTAGTTGTCCTCAATTATTGGTTTGAACTGACTTTCATGCAGTGGTTGGCATTGCAGTCGGACACGAATCTGAACCTTAATGTAGAAAACATAGTGTATTAATATAAAAGACCTTCTCTTGACCATTAGATAACTAGACCAATTATCAGAAACTTTGATGTAGATACCTGTGCAGGAAATTGTGTTTTCTTTGAACCATCAGTGGTCCATCCATATGGGTCAATATTCATCTGACCGTGGCTTGCAGCCTCATATACTCCATGAAGTTTCCTAAGATTGTAGTCGAAGAGAAAAAGTGGCAAACCAGGAGATATATTCTTTACATATTGAAAGTGTGAAGCTGGTAAGCCTGAAAGAATGCACAATATATATCACATGAGTTCATGGACCCAAAATTACTAACAAATACTAAACAAAAGCAACAGACACAAACTTCATTATTTGTAGATAGCTTGTGTAGAAATATAAATGACTACAATAATTCTGGGCTCATTAGAAGGGAATCCAAGGTGAAGACGGTGAAGATGGAAATGCACTTGCAACATAGATAAGCAAAAGATGGAGAAGATGGAAATAATGACTAAAATAATTCTGGGCTCATTAGAAGGGAATCCAAGGTGAAGACGGTGAAGATGGAAATGCACTTGCAACGTAGATAAGCAAAAGATGGTACACATGAAGTTCAATCACTGGTTCAACTATTAACAACAGAAGAATAACCAATTTACAAACTGAAAATGGGAAATGAAATTTAGGAATATGCAATAACATTAATGATACTGACCAAAGAGTTGTTTAGATAGACATTCGTTCATAGTGAATTTGGTGCAACCAAATATGACTCCACCAAGGTGATTCTTCTTCAAAACTCTCACGTTTGCAGCATAGATTGCCAGGTCTTGAGTAGGAAGACTGGTAAAGGTCTGTGTTTTCCATCCAGCCCCCATTGTTAGATCCTAACAGGATGGATGAAATTCCAACATAAACCTGAACAAGTAAGAAATGTAATGTGTCATAACAGAATCATATGGGATACAAATGCAGGCTACCACCAAGTGAATGGAACAGGAAAGGGATAAAGGGAGGTAGGCCAGATATTATCAGCCGATAAGGACCATCAATGCATCAAGAGTCAGACAAACTTTTCACATGAGTAAAGTTTTGAAATAACTACAAAATACAAAAAACACTCTGCAGTTCTTCCAGGTTTGTTTCAACTGTTTTGGCTTGAAGCCTGAATAGCTATGCCGCGTGGTGATAGAAGTCCTATGCGGAATTTTATATACTCCTTGGGTACTAGTTCTTAATCCTCATTTTCTTTTTCTGTGTGGGTGTGTGTGTGTGTGTGAGTGAGAGAGAGAGTCTTTTTGTAAAAGAAAATGTGTATATAAACTCTAACTACAACATTACAACCATAAAGACATAGAGAACAAGATCAGAAATACAATTCACTATTCTTATTCTCTATTCCGTTTATGACAATCCATTAGTGAAAGCCCTTGAATGGTTAGCAAGAGAAAACCAGTCAATCTCATCATTATTTTACTTAATAAGAATACTATGGCCAAATATGAATAAAACTGAATGTAACGGAAGGTCCAGAAAACAAGCATACAACATTGGAAATTGAGAGTTATCATAAAACGCAAACGGCCTTAGTCAGGAAAAGAGATACACATAGCAAAACTATAGTGCATTACTTTACATTGTCCAAAAACCAGTATATAAGGTTCTCAAGAAACCGCGTTTAAATTCGTAGTTACTTTTAGCATGCAAAGAACATTTTTCAGACAGATATTGTGCAAGTACGGTGTGTCAAGCATTTTGATCATTTCTTTTCGGTGATTTCACCAATAGTATGTTCTTGGATATACCCTTGGTAAGTAAAACATCTTAAATGCATTTTACTCAGTAACATTACTTAAAGAAGCTTCAGAACCAGTAATTAGAAAACAGCTATGATGACTACAGTTCAGAATCAGAAAACAAATCAAAACGCCATTTGGAAATCCGAGTTCTGATGAAAAATCAAAACCGAAACATACGCACAACCCCATTTTCTGATGCAAATGGCCAAAAAGTTTCTACCTTTGATCAAACCAAGTTCATCAAAAACAAATTGTCACTATAAGAACTAATCATCCTGGTCCAGAACCACATTACAAACTAAAATTCCACTTATAACCAAAACAAAAAAAACCCAGAAACATACACAACCCAATTTCCTTATTCAAATAGCCCAAAAGTTTCTACCTTTGATCAAACCAAGCTCACCAAAACAGATTTTCTTTCACAATAGAACCCTAAGAACCCATTGGAGCTCTGAAACTAACCAACAAAATTGAAGCTTTTTTCTCTGATCAAACCATACAGTGAAGAAAACTAGTACATTCTAAACAGATTTCCATGGGAACGATAAAGAGGAAAAGAATCGATTGGTGAGAGAAAGCTTACTGTATTCTGCGTCTCTGACAATGGGTTGAGGGAAAATGAAGAAACTTTTGCCCAGAAAAGCAAGGAGAGCGCGAAAAAAAATCTATTTCAGCTTTACCTTGGTTTATCAAAAAACCAAAAAAAAAAATTATATATATATATATTGATTGAATAATGAACCCCACTACACTACACTACTCTGCACCCAGACGGAGTCAGGATTTTGGGACCAGGGGAGCGGAACTTGAAGACTCAACCGTTCCAAAAAAATTAAAAGATCTAAATACGGTAGAATTTACATAATACAAATGTCATTAATAACATTACATGCATGAAATAAAATTCTACGGAAGGATGTGAGAGGTGTTGTGAAACCGTCAAGGTTTGCTCATTAACTTTGCAAATTTGACCTCATTTCATGTTCTTAAATCTAGCAAATTGATTTCTAAAATATACGACAGGATGTTAATTGAGATATACCAAATAAAATAATTGTTCTTGCAAAAGACAGATGAAAGGTTGTTAATGCTAAAGTAGTTTTTTCATTGAACTCCATTCACGAGTTTGTCTTGGACCTCCTGCATTAGGAAAAACAACTCTGTTAAAAGCGCTTGCCGGCAAACTTGACATGGATCTAAGGGTTTGTTATCCTCTTTTATCTCCTTAACTTTTATCCGTATATGTCTATTGTGTCAATGCACCTATATGCTTAGTTTTTCATATAAACTTGTCGTTCGCTCCTTATGGAAGAATGAAGCAAAGGAAGAGAAATAAACGACGCCTCATCCAACCAGAAAAAACAACGCCCACTTGATTTTTGCAAAACGACGCCGCACCGTGCAGAGTACAAAACGACGCAATTTGGATAAGTACCAAACGACGCCGTTTTGTTCCCAACTTCTTCTTCTTCTTCCGCGAGCGCGCAGCCCAGATTTTTGCAGTGCCCTTCTTCTCCTATCCGCGCTGCATCAATGGAGTTTTCAGCTCAGATTAGTGGCGGACCGGGGGAGCGGATCCATCCTTTCCATGCTCCCAGTCCTTACTTTCTCCGGCGACCGGGGGAGCAGCCGCAGACGTCCGCTCTGGGCTGGCTCCGCCTACTGCACCCCAGCCGGAACACTTTAGAAGTATGTTTTGGCAAAATGGTTATGCTCAGTTGGTTAGGTCAATGTGTTCGTTTTTCAATTAATTTTGAAATGTGTCAAAAGAAAATGATTGAATGCGGCACTATATTACCATTTATTTTAGATTTGATGTAATTTAGTTATCATATAATATTGTTGTTCATGATTTTTGAATCTCATGGAAAGTAAATTAGTGTGACTCGACTTAATAGGGTGAAAAGAAAACAGTTTATTTTATGAACTTATGAAGAATGTGGCAATCTACCCTGAATTTGTGGTGGTGTATTGGTTGTTATAAACTAGTTTGTGTTGGTTGAGCAAGAGCACGCATATCAAAGGCTAGTTTGAAAACTGACAGGAAAAAACTGATTGTTTGCAGGCTGCAGCATGAGCATGTAGGGTCTGTGCTTCATGGATATGTCATGTGTCTATCTGTACTCTGTACGGTTCACAGAGAGAGTTGTCATGTAAGATTAACGTTGTCAAACGAAAACGATTCTCATGATTGAATGTCAAATATAACCCTAGGTTTGGATTGGTGTATTCGTCTAACCTATACCACCCAAAGCATTGTTCTTTTCTGTAAAAAGGGGAACTCTCCTTCATCGAGTCACATGTGTAATCTGTGTGCCGGCCAAATTTGTGAAAATGGGGAATGCTCCTTCATTTGTTGCTTGAATCTCATCTTAGATAAAGTGAATTGTTGTATTCTGCAGTGATTTCAGCAACCAAAAAGATAGAAGTTTCTCATTGAGCCTTAATAAGAGCACGAAAATTTGGAAGAAACAAGAAGATAGGAACTAAATCTTTTTTTTTTTCACCTCACAGAGTAATTATACCATAGACGCTGCTTGGAAAAAGAGGCTCATGGTAGATTAACGTGTTAATGTAGATTACCAAATGTAAGTGGCAGATGTACAAATACTGATATTCAGTATCTACACTTCAGATAAGGCCGAGAGCAAACAACATTCATCCTTCACAACATTACCAACGCATCCACCCCATTTTTTCAGGCCAAGGCTACCTCTTTAATGCCAGCCCATATTCTTATGGGTCAGTATATTTTTGGCCCATTTCCCATGCAGTTTGGACTGGATCACAAACTGAAAAGGGCACAAGAGGAAAACTAAAAAGAGATACTCGTTTTTTCCACTTGCAAAAATCCAGAGTATTTCAACAGTCAACTTGGACTTTTAGTCTCTGGTCAGTCAGTCCATCAATCAATCAATCAGTTTCTCACAATTTCCCGTTACATTTTTTTATACCAAATAGAGTTATCTAGTAATCTACCATCAACTGTAGCTTACAGTACTGAACTCAACAGGCTAGTAATTATGGTTCAGAGGTAATTAGTAATTATGGTTCAGAGGTAATGTAAATTCGATCACTACCAACAACTATAGATTCAGTCTTCGTTGCCTGCCATGGCTACCTACCAAAAATTTCTTTTTTGAATCATACCTCCTTCACGACTCAATCTTCCATTTCTTTTCATGCAATGGTTTCAGGTCCAAAGACAGCAAATTCAGAAACCGTACCAAAAGGATTTGAAAATCTGTCCCCCAACCCATACTCTCATTAATATCCACTTTTATCAGTTGAAAGGCATACAAGGTTACCCTTGCAAAGTGACCAACACCGAAAAAAATATAACTTTGAATCTCATCGATTCATTGATTAGAATACCACTCATCCGTTCTCTGTTATATAAACGAGATGGCATACCTAGCAACGTCCATTTTTTTCCTTACTGAATGAGAGATAGTTCTCTCAAAATATTGGTACTATTTCTTAGAGAGATCAATACATTTGTGCCACAAGAGTGGTATCCGTAGCAAAAGAGGCTTGCCCCGAGTGGTGTAAAAAACAGTAGCAACATTTCACCAAAAAGAAAGATCCTTGGTTTGAGGTGCCTTGCAGTTCTGCAACCGTACCATTTTGAACAGCAACATTTCACCAAAAAGAAAGATCCTTGGTTTTAGGTGCCTTGCAGTTCTGCAACCGTACCATTTCGAATGGTTTCAATCAGTCACCACCACAAAGACCACAGTTGGACACAATTAAATATCAACTTGGCTTTTTTTTTTGGTATAGCTCATATCTGTATGATTATCAAATTTGAATAACTAATAATGTTAAACCGTTGATGCACAAAACAAATTTGGAGGATGCATTTCAACCAGAAACCTAATCTGAAACCCGGTTCTGTGGTGGGCTGTAGTATGCTTTCCTACTAAACAACATGAGCAAAACTGACAAAATGTGTCCACTTAATTCAAACCCTAGCTACTTTAAGTGCTTTTTTCCCTTCTTTTTCTTGTCTGTGCTGCTGGGTTTGCTGACATACTGTGCCTCCATGAGCTGTAGGGCCTATAAAATGTTGAGTTGTATTGGTGATTTGGGAACCCAAGTGTGAAAAGAGTTCAAATCTTGGAAGAATCTTGG
This sequence comes from Spiraea crenata, assembly GCA_033992175.1. Classification (NCBI taxonomy): domain Eukaryota; kingdom Viridiplantae; phylum Streptophyta; class Magnoliopsida; order Rosales; family Rosaceae; genus Spiraea; species Spiraea crenata. The sequence goes on along the minus strand of JAVBHV010000041.1, from coordinate 4,766,666 downwards.
TTGCATTAAGATTTGGCTTAATCTATCTCCTCTAATTTAGGTGATATGTTCTTTCCAGGTGTGGCAGGGCTTTCGCTTTGGATCAAAACTCAAAAGCACATTTCAACTTCTAGTGGCCAAAACAATTGTATAAAGTTAAATCATACAACCTCCTCTTAATCCACCATTCAGAGTAAAATAAAATACATTTAGATGACAATATCTGACAAGATAAAAGCGAATCTCATTATCATATCTAGGTTAATTTTATTAGTTTAATATTTAAGCACATTTTGTCGGACTGATAAGTGAAACTTAAGTACATAATAAAAGAGTTTAATTAGAACAAAAAGATATGGCAAACAAGTGTAATTAGGACAGTTGGACCTTTTTGGAGAATGATGATTAAAGGGCTTTGTTAATCAAGTGGAATGGAGCACAGGTCAAAAGTGATTTGGTTCAGTCTCACAACAATAAAAAGATTGAATTACTTTGGACCATTTTTGTATTAAACATTTCACTTTCACGAATTTTCACACTAACGTAATGTGACCTAACTTTAGACTATAGTTTATCAGAAACTCTACAGAATTTGAGTAAAACGTAATGGTAATTTTTAAAGTACAATATTATCTAGCATATGATAGAGTACCGCTATATCCATCTATGTATCACTATACCGTCTGGTGACCACTTTTTGACCTAAGTGTAAAATTCTGAATCATTGAGAGCTTAGGTGGGTAAAAAGATGATCAAATGGGGTCCTATGGTTTATTGACACAGCCATGCTTAATGGGATCCCCAAAAATTCTCATTAGCATCCTTTTTCTACACAAATTTTACTTCATTTTTCTAATCCTTTTCCAAAATCCTTTGAAAATATTCCATGTTTCTTTTAAAGTTGGGCCGAAAGGTCTTTTACTCCATATATGCTTTCACACTGCAAGCAAACTAGTGATCCTGGTAAAAGTCTAGTGTAAAACGCTTGGAAAGACAAATGTAGGCTAAAGATTACAGCAGGTTAACTGGTTAAGAAGATTGAAGGGCCAACAAGTTACTGTAATGGATTTGCTTTTGGTAAAGAAGAAAGTTGAATGACAAAGCTGACTACACTGAAGAGGCATTAGTGTACAAACATGATTAACAAATATGATTAATGTTACCTTCCCAATATATGGAGCTGCTCTTGGCAGATTATGAATCAAGAAATAAGAAATCAAGTTAATTATTCTTTTAAAATTTCATGCAGCTTGATTCCTATAAGTAAAATGCATATTTTATTTGAAGCGTACAAATTATTTCAACGATTGGGCTTGTTTCACAATTCATTTTTCCAATAATAATTGGTATATTCTAAGGGAAAGACGGCTCACATTCACTTCAAATGCATACATTTTATGTATATGGATGTCAGAAATTTCCAACGGAGACCCGCCCCTAATGTGGGAAAAATTCCCGAAGAAATGAGGAACGTGGATCCCCAATTCCGAAAAGTAAAATTCCCTGGTGGTTATAGTATTGTCATCCCCATCTCCAAACTCACATCGATAATACATTGTTTGTACTTTTTAGATAATAAATATTTATACAAATACATAATTTTTTATTTTTTGTTAGTAAAATAAAGAAAAATATGATATTAAAAAATACAAAATTTAACTTTACCAATGTGAAAAAGATGGAGAAGGGAATGGGGAAGAAGGAGGCTTCTTAGAGCAAATCCATCGCGAGATCGATCGGGGTTTTCGATCGTGGGCGAAGTCGCATGGCCTTCAGCACAGCCAAATCGGCTGGGTTGATCGGCCGGTCGGGCAAAGGCGAAGGCCGAAATCGCCTTTGCCTTCGGTGGAGAAATCAACCAAGTTGACATCAGCGCACTATCGTTTTTGCTTTTTTTTTTTTTTTTTAATTCTGAGTGCGCAGCTGATGTCACTGCACTCAAACTCCATTTGATCTGGGGCCATTGATTTGGGGGTCATTTTATAATTGTTTTCTTTTTTGGGTTTGTTTTGTAATTCTGATTTGAGGGTCATTTTATAATTTTATGGCTGTTTTATAATTATTTTTTAAAAAAATTTCAGAAAAGTACTCTAAATTTTATTTTTTCTTATAAATATTACAATAAAAAAATAAACATTACAAGGAAAAATTAAACACACAATGAGAAATGCAATTCCTTGCCCTCCAAATTGACTTTGTGGGGTGGAGGCCCCTAAGGCAATTGGATTGCCCTCCATGGCAATTTGTACCAATTGCCTTAAGGCAAAGGCAATTGGTACATTAGAGCATCTCCACCGGTGTCGTTATTGGACGAGCGATTTCATCAATTGCCTGCAAAATCGGACAAACCAGCTCCACCGGTGCCAAATCGGACGAGGAATCGGACGGGTTCGAGCTCGCGGTCGCAGACGATGTTGGGGATTGACTTCGGACGCAACCGCGGGCGATTTGCTTTTCCTCGGTTTCTTCGCCGTTCTCGTCTTCCTACTTTTCTCTCTCCAGCCGAAATTGCTCTCGTCTTTCGCCCTCACCTTCCAATTGCCTGTGAAAACTACTGGGGCTTTTCAATTGACTGAAGAATCGATCGAGTGAAAAACTCCCTTTCGCCCGAGGTCGCGGTCGATTTGCTGATTTCCCGGTGGAGATGCTCTTAGGGGTGGACTTGCTCTTAGCAAGAAAGAGGATGGAAAATTCCCGAATATTTCAAAGAGGAGATGGAGACGGAGATTGGGAAGAAATGAGGAACGAAAATAGGAATCATAATGACAAACTTATTCACAATCCCCGCAGTCGACATCCCTATTCATGTTTTATTGAATAAAGATTACGTGCAACGCGGCTACGCCATAAAAAAACTCAAGTAATTCATGAAAGGTTGTTTCTTCTGCAAATTTAACTAAACATTTCGCACCATTAACGAAAAGTGACATCAAGAAATCAAGAAATTACCCATACAAACCAGTGCTTTGCAGCTTTGAGGCGTGGGAAGTGGATCCGAGCCCCACACAAGCGAAAAAAGAGAAAGCGCTTCCAAGTTCAAACAAATAGGCCCACTGCAGTTATTGGGCCCCACTCGTATTACGCAAACAATCCCGTGCCCGCTTCACCCCCCTGAGACACCACCACCAATTATTATGACCATCGCTGCACTCCACCACCACTCAGCCGCTTGGTCTTTTCAGCTCGGCTCAGCTTTTGCTTCCCTCGTAAACTGAACTCCCTGCTTTCAAACACCGCGTGTTCCTCCACTCTCCCTATTTAATTTTGACACCACAAAGATATTTTACCAGCACAATAAATAAATAAGCAATTTATAGCTAATGTGATATTATATTAATTTATTTATTTAATTATTGAAATTGATCATTTTAATGATATAGGTAAATAAGTTGAGGTAATTAATATTATATTATATATGATATATTTTTAATAAATATAGAGTTCAATTTATTAAGAGGAGTATAAATATTCAACATTTTCAATTCAATATATTATATATGGCTTATTTTTATAATATCTATTAAAATCTACAAATATATAGATTTTACTACTCTGTATAACTTGCAGAATCATTTACAACATTCCTTAGAGGGCTATTTTGCTAATGTGGTGATACAAACTAAGTTTATAAAGTCATCTGTAAAGTTCTTAGATGCTCTAATTTACAAACGCAATAATTCTTCAAATTAGAGAATTTAGAATGTTAGTGTTATTATATTAAATTTAGTCAAAGACATCATCGATACTTTTGCTTTTATACTATTCATGAATACACACATGCTACACACCTATATTTATTCTAAAATTAATTTTTTTGATAAGCAACTTTAGTTACATATTCTTTGTCATTCGAACTTCTGGAAAGAATTATACGATGTGGTTCTAAATCAAAAACTTTAGCTCAAAAGTCAAATAATAGCACATGACAGTTGTATGATGTCATAATAGTGTGGAATTATACCCTAATTTCTCCTCTCATGTCAATTCACTTTACAAAGTTCAAAATTAAATTCTGATTCTGAAAATGAAATGAAAGAAATCACGCAATTACGATAAAGCAACGTAATTACTCCTCCCATGGCAAAAATGCCAAGCCGCTTTTGAAAGTTCAAAAACGAAAAACCGCGGCTCCAATTTCAATCCCTGTCTTTTTCAACCTCTCTTTTGTTCTCTTCCTTTGTCCCTGCCTGCCCCCCCTTCCCCTCGTTCTCTGCAATCATACCCATCAGAAGCCCCTGCTCTTTCCAGAGAATCGAAACCTCAGAACATCAAATCCTCCATTATACAAGCTCTCTCAAACCCTATTAGCCATAATCCACCTGCATTTCCTCCTCAGATTCCATCTCGGAATTTCACTTCACTCAAAAAAATGGACCAACAAAAAACCCCACTCCAAACCCACCCAGAAACTTCACCTTCGCCTTCACCTTCACCTTCACCATCACCAAAACCCACCAAGAAAAGCTTCGTCACAACTCTAATGTCCGCCGCCACCACCACCACCTTCAAAGAAGACACCTACTTCGTCTCCCACCTCAAATCCTCGGAGAAAAAAGCCCTCCAAGACCTCAAATCCCACCTCGCCGCCTCCGAGGCCACCTCCGCCGCCGCCATGTGGGGCGTCCCCCTCTTGTCCGGCGGCGACAAGGCCGACGTTATCCTCCTCAAGTTCCTCCGCGCTCGGGACTTCCGCGTCCCCGACGCCTTCTCCATGCTCACCAAATGCCTCGCCTGGCGCAAAGAGTTCGGAGCCGACGGCGTCGCCGACGAGGACTTGGGGTTCAAAGAGCTCGAAGGAGTCGTGGCCTATATGCAGGGGTTCGACAAAGAAGGCCACCCAGTTTGCTACAATGCGTATGGGGTTTTTAAAGATCGAGAAATGTATGATAGGATTTTCGGGGACGAAGAGAAGCTCAAGAAGTTTCTGAGGTGGAGAGTTCAGGTGCTGGAGAGGGGGATTAATTCGCTGCATTTCAAGCCTGGTGGGATTAACTCGATTATTCAGGTGACTGATCTGAAAGACATGCCCAAGAGAGAGCTCAGAGTTGCTTCCAATCAGATCCTTTCTCTGTTTCAGGATAATTACCCTGAAATGGTGGCTCGCAAGGTAACTTTGCTCTCTTGAAGGTTAAAATTTTGTGCTAATTCTGATGTGGGTTTTTGTTAGTTTGGAGGTATATCTGATGTGTGTTTCTCAAATTGATAGAACTGACTGCAATTTGTAGTTGTTTAAGGTAGTTCATTTGTCGGTTGTTACTTTATTTTTGGAAGTAATCCTGATCTGGATTTCTAATTTGAGTTGGGTTACTGTAATTTTGGGGGGTAATTATATCTAAGGTGAGTTTTTAAATCTGAACCAGCTAGCTTAAAGTATCATCCGAGGTAAATCTGATGTGGGTTTTTAATCTGAGTTAGTTTACTGTATTTTTGAGGTAATTCTAATGTGGATTTGTGAATTTGGGTCCAGATTTTCATCAATGTTCCATGGTACTTTAGTGTGCTGTATTCTATGTTCAGTCCATTTCTGACTCAAAGAACAAAGAGCAAGTTCGTGATTTCCAAAGAAGGAAATGTTGCAGAAACTCTCTACAAGTAAGTCCCTTTTACCATAATATGGTCATCAATTCTCTGAATTAGGTTAATTTATTTTTGGGGTTTTGGCGCCCCTCTGGATTTTGATTCCCTTACTGTTCTGTTTTGGATTTTGTTCATTTTTTCAATTCTAATTCTACCAGACTTTTCTTTCCTGTACTCTGTACAACCCTGTTGCCTTGCTTACTATTTAAAGTTTGATTGCTTGCTACTTACTAGAAATAGAACTGTTGTTCTGAAACAGGTTTATTAGGCCCGAGGACGTTCCAGTTCAGTATGGTGGCCTAAGTAGGCCCAGTGATTTGCAGAATGGTCCTCCGAAGCCAGCTTCCGAGTTCACTGTCAAGGGAGGAGAGAAAGTGAACATACAGATTGAAGGGATTGAGGTTCATCCATCCTCTGCAATGTCATATTACATCGCTTCGTTTTAAGCTTTTTGAAGTTTTGATTAAAACATATTAAAGGTGGTTAATTTCTCTAATTTTTTCATTGAAATTTGGTTAGGCGGATGCAACGATTACATGGGACATAGTAGTGGGAGGGTGGGACTTGGAGTACAGTGCAGAGTTTGTGCCCAATGCAGAAGGTAGCTACACAATCCAAGTGGAGAAGCCAAGAAAGGTGATGCCATCTGAAGAAGCAATCCGCAACTCCTTTACTCCTCGTGCAGCTGGAAAGATGGTTTTCTCAGTTGACAACACCACCTCCCGCAGGAAAAAGGTCGCAGCCTACCGTTACATCGTGCGCAAATCCGCCTCTGCTTAAGCTAACTTCAACTAGTAAGGGTTTTCATTAGTTAAAAGACCAGTAAGGTTTTGCATTTTGCTTTCTGTGTTCTTTTTGAGGGGTTTAATGAATGGCATGTGAACCTTGGTTTTTAGTCTACTTGAGAGCACTAGTATTGTAATGTAAAAAAATGTTGGCATGAAATATATATTGCTTAATGTAGAGGGAAACCATATCTAGCAGTGACTTTGGTCCCTACCATATTAAGTGTGCACATTGTTATGATTGCAGAAAAGTCGAACAATCGAACAAAAAAGGAAATATGGTTATGCACTACTATAGTGGGATTAGCTTCTATTCAAAGTCTGGCCTAAAATAGTTTCGAATAAACGACATTGTTCTAGAACTTTGTTCTCATTTTCCCATCCCCCGCGTTAAATGTACTCATAGACTGGGGATTCCCCTTCTTGTCATAGTTTGCATAGTAAATGCAGTTCGGCTTGCATCCAAATTCGTGAGAGGCCTCAGTAGAATATAACAGGGAGAGCTATAGCATTCCACAAGAATAGATGTATTACCCAAGTGGCTTGCCTGCGAGCCTGACCAATCGCCGTTATTCCGTGGCACCTTGAAAACTCAGAAATTCAGTGTCGGCAATGGCCTGCCACACTAGGAGTAATGCTCCTTTTGATTCTACCAGATAGTACCTCCGTTCGCTTGTAATGGAATGGAAACCAGTTAAATAAAAAGGCATCCTTGAAGCCTTAATCCTCGTTTTTGCTCGCTTAGGATTTTAATGTCACAAACCAAAATCCTGCCCTCGGAATCCACCCCATAGAATTGACCAAGACAACATTTTAGATCGATTATACTTTTCATCCACATGACGCTTGTCCATTCATCTTCTCCTGGTCCCAGAATACCAACTTATCATTATAAGTTACCATAACTATGGAATCCAATGTCCGAGAAGGACTTGATGATAAGGCAAACTTGGCTGAAGTTTGTAATAATCGATTATACTCCTTGTCGCCACTGTTTGATCTACGATAAAGATAAAGAACTCTGTCAAGATTCGGCAACTCAATTCGACGATGGTGCGAAGGGTGCAACAAGGCCACCTCATTAGTTTCGGATATAGCCAGCAACCACCCTCGAGAAGAATAGTAGTGACAAGATTGTTCATTCTTCGCTTCGGGGAGACGATTTTGTTCATGAAACTTACCTTTTCTCAAATTGTAAACTTGGGGGTTAAAACTATTGCTGCCCTGTTTGATAATAAGGGTAACACTGGTAATATACCGGTGAAGTTTTCGATGGTGGGGACGGACCTCCATAATTTACAAACTTTGCCAAAGGCTACAAAATCGACGAAGAATTCTAGCCGATTGGTGATACTGATAATAAGATATTGAGGAAGATTTGACCAGCCGGTAGTCATGGAGGCAGCACAAGGTTTAGCTGCAGAGCTGTATGTGCTTATAAGAACGTGTTGCTTTATATATATTTGCCAAAGCTGGTTTTTTTTTTCCCAGTAGGATTAGGATTTCTGGGCTAGGTTAGATATAAGAGCCGCTCGAACAAACTCTACGCCCAAACCCACCAACTTGGACCCTTAATTGGGTCTGGTTTTGGTGAGCTGGGACTTGCTTTTATTGTTGGGATTTTATTTAAAATAGGCTAAGTGGGAAACCTTTATTCCAAAATAGGCAAAGGGCAGCGGGCAATTCTTCACTAGACAAATTTGTATAGTGAATTTGCAATTAAATCCCTGGTTACAAAGTGTGGTCATAGTTCATCATAGTATGATTGTAGTCTACCGTAGTGTTATCATAGTCCACCATAGTGCGATCGTAGTTCATAATAGTGTAATTGTAGTCTATTTCTAGAAAAATAAATTACTATTCATAATTTGCAATTAAATCCCCGGATATCCAAAGTGTGGTCATGTTCAACTATAGTGTGGTCATAGTCCACCGTAGCATTATCATAGTCCATTATAGTGTGATAGTAGGCCATCATACTGTGATCGTAGTCTATTTTTGAAAAAATAAATTACTATTTATGATTTGTACATAGTCTATTATAGTATGTACATAGTCTCTTATAGTCACTTATAGTCTCTTATAGTACACACATAGTCCACTCTCTACCTCAGCAACCTCACACCATTCTTCTCCTCCAAATTCCATCGCCGTCATCTCCCCAACCAGCTCATGAACTCTATCATCGATGTATTGAACAAACCATTTTCATATCTCATTTCATAAACCAACCAAAAAAATCCAGAATAAAATTGCAAAACAAAAATAATAAAAAAATTTCACAACTGTGGAAACAAGGTCTAGTACAGCGCTGCCCCATCCTCAATCTCCGTCGATGTCCCCCTCTCTGCTGCCGCCTCCACCTTCCCCTCCGGAAAGCAGTAGTGGGATCGATCGAGCTTCACGGCAGACTAGAGTGATGATGAGATCTTGGCAGTTAGAACTAAGAAAAGCCCGAGTCTTTGGCGACTTGGACCCACTGGGTCGCGTTGAGTTGGCCGAGGTTGAAGACTGGGCGCTCAACGTGACCGGAGCGCCACTCGGAGTCGGTGAAGGTGTTGGGTCCGAATCGACTCCGATGACTTGCAAAACGGAAAGGGCGGACATCGAGTCCGTCATGGACTTGATGCCGGGCATCGAGTCCGTCTTCGAATGGGCTAAAGAAGACTTGCACACATAACTTGCATCCGACGACTTGCAAACGACTTGGCTGGGGAAGCTCGCAAAAGGAGACGGATTCAAGGCCAATTGGGAACCGACGGTGGAGAATTGGGAATGCAAGGACTGGGCGGTGAATTGTGAGGGGCTTTCTTATGCAAATAGGCAATAATTTTGCCTTAGTTTTAGAATAGATTTGGTTGCCCCCAACATTTTAAAACAAAATTTAGCCGGTTGATCTATTTTAGATAAAATTCCTTTATTGTTAGATCGGCTATGAACAACCTATTTATTATATGGTCTAAAAGGAATTAAAATTCAAGTGCAGGGAGATTCATATTAAGGAAGAAAAAGCATGGTGCATTGACTTGGTTTTTATGCTTTAAATATTTCCATGGAGATAATGCAATTTTAAAAAGAAAAAAAGTCATGCTTACATTACTAGAAACTTGGCTGAAACCATAATGAATGTTTTCTTCAAAGTCATGCATTACATCACTATCTTTTTCTCTTCCATAGGAAATCTAGTCATGCATGGAATTCCGCAATCGCCGTTCTTTGAATTCTTGGCGAAAATATATGCAGTTGGGTTCGCATCCAGAGTACTCTGCCTCAACGGCGAAGTAAGAACCGGACATTGTATTGCAAGACACCACCACTAACAAATTCCACCTTCAAAACTTTGAAATCCATTGATCCGTCATCATCTACTTCCTGTAACACCACCAATAAGTCTCCATCTGATTCCAAGATATCAATACGCCAGACGTGGTCGAGCTTTGGTATCGTCGGAGCAAGAGTTTTGGTACTTGTTTGCATAACGTCACAAACTAAAATATCGGCCTGATAACTCACAGCGTAAAATTGCCCCTTGTAATAAGTTAGGTCCCTTACGAGTCTTCTGTCCAAGACAATTGTCCACTCATCTTCTCCACCTGGTCTCCAAAATGCAAAACCTAGCCGTATAATATTGACCATGACTATGAAATCGGATGTCCAAGAAGGACTGGATGATAACGCAAACTTTGGACATCTGCAAAATTTTCTTAACTGGACACGCTCTTCATCGAATATGTTTTTGTTTATGGTCAAGTTCGGCAACTTGATTTGGCGACGATGGTCTAAAGGATGGAACAACGTTACCTCCCAATTCTCGGATACAGACATTAGCCATCCTAGATGAGAAGAATAATAATGTGGCTTCGGACTTGTTTTTGGGAGACGAAGTTCATGAGACTTGCCTCTTCTCAAATTGTAACATGCAGGGGTGATACTATCAGTACGGTCCGGGTGGGTAGTAAGAAGTAATGGACATTGTTGTGTTAATTGACCCGTAAAGTTTTGTTTGGTAGCGATTGATTTCCATGGTTTGCAAACTACTCCATGACTTGTATTTCTCTGGCGATAGAGATAACAAGGAAGCCATCGACGGATGGAGGAACTAAGTGATCAATAAATTGTTGTACAGAGCAGCACCAGGTTTGCCTACAGTTATCTGTGTTTTTTATATGTATGTACTTTAAGTCTCACAATGAGGATTCCCAATCCTACACGGACACTAATTCCTGTAGGATTGGGGATCCTTTATCTCAATTTATAACAGCATCAATACGTCTCATTTGTGCAACTGGAACATTTATTGATGTCTTTTGTTTCAGAGCTTCAATGTCACAATCCAAAACGTTGAGTTACGAGTCCGTGCTCTACATGTATAGTTGACCATTCGGCGTCTCTGAGAAAACCTAAAGATGGTTTTCTCAATTAAAGGTCCGCGCCTACCGTTACCTCGTGAGCAAATCCGCCTCTGCCTAAGCTAACTTCAACTAGTAAGGGGTTTAATTAGTTAAAAAGACCAGTAAGGTTTTTGCATTCTGTGTTCTTTTTAGTCTACTTGAAAGTCTAGTAGACAAAAAAGAAAACAGAATGTCTACTTTAAAGCCTAGTAGTACTGTAATGTATACAAATGTTGGCATGAGATATATATTGCTCAATGTCGAGGAAAAGAAGAGCATATCTAGTGCGGACTTTGGTTTCATACCATACCAAGTGTGCAGATTATGATGATTGCAGAATAAGTAGAACAACTGAATATGTTTATGCACCGTGCGATTAGCTTCAGATTCATATTCACAGTCTGATCTCAAAACAGTTTCAAATAAATTATATTGGACAAAAACAAAGCATTCGAGCTAATAACCTGGTTGAATCCATAATGGCTCACCATTTGTCATTACTTATCGTCCTGTTTTCCAAAGTAGATCCAGATTCGTCAGAGGCCTCAATAGAAAAGGGAGAGCTATAGCGTCCCATAAGAGTAGCTGTACTACCTGAGAGCCTGACCAATCATCGTTATTCAGTGGCACCTTGAAAAATTGAAATTCAGTGTCCAACCACAGCACTAGAGTAATGCCCCTTTCGATTCAACCAGATGCCCCCTACCATAGTTAGCATACGAAAATATCCTTGAAGCAATAATCCTGGTCTTTGCTTGCTTGGGGCTTGAAGCAATAATCCAGTACTTTAGAAAGTTGGCTCAAGTTGACATATTTTCGTCCAACAAGTTTTGCTTGAATTCTTTATCTTCCATATCAAAAATAGCTGGAGAACCGACATACCTCACATCTGCGAAGTATATGCAAATGGGCTTGCATCCAGGATACAACAAATTAACTTTCAGTTGTTTTTCAGAATGAGCAGATACAGTCAGCAGCCATCCTAGACAAGAATGACAATGCATTACCTCAACTTTTGGCAGGCAAAGCTGGTAACACTTGCCTTTTCTCATGTTGTAAACTTCAAAGATACAATCCTCCCTAAGAGGAGCGAGTACTCTTTCGACCATGTGTGGTAATTAAGGTGTTGATCGACTGGTAAAGTTTTCCTTGGTCGCTGCTGATGTCCATGACTTGCGAACTGCTCCAAAAGCAACAAAATCTTCAGTTGAGACTACATGTCTGGCAATAGAGGTAACTAACGAGTTCTTAAGGAAGATGTGACCAGGTAGTCATCAAGGTTTGTTTTGCACACGAGAGGGTGAAGAGAGGATATGTGCTGCGCTTAAATTGTATCCTGGTAGGCTAGGTTTCAATCGCTTTCTTTCCCAGTTCCCCATGTTTTTCCTTTGTATCTGTAAATTCCTATATTTATAATAAGTTGATCAAGAAATCACAGAATTTATCAACATTATGTGTATGAGAAGATAAGCACCAACTTAGATTTCTTTTAAAATGTATCATAAGTTCAGAATTGTCATTGGAATTGAACTCAAATTTCACAGTACAACTATCTACATGGTCTCTTTCTTCCTCTAACAATTCTAAAGGCACAAATTGTGTGTCTTGCACCTTTCCTTTCACATTTGGCAGGATGCTGAACCGCACCGCACCTTACTGAGAGATTTTGGATGCAACTGTTCTCAACTCGGTATATTGCTGTCACCAAAACGATGGTAATCTTCCACCCGAGGTAGCTAATCGTTCTGTTTTAAGACTTTTCGATTGGCTTAATAATCATCAGTGAGCTTCAACCTCCTCATACTCCTTCTTTGACTTCCTCCAATTCAAACTGTTATCGTACCGCGGAAGCTTCAAGATTGTGTCTTTTGAGTCCACTGACATCGTACTGCCCACCACAGAGCCCTGCATATCCTCTGTCAGCTTGCTATTGACCTCAGATGCAGGGCCCTTGGATACTGAGCTGTAATAAGAAAGCGAAAGTTCCGAATCTATTGCTTTGCCTAACCGGCTCACTTGTGACGCAGATTGGGTTAACATAGATGGTGGATCTTTCAGGTACAAGACTATGACTGCACAGTCATCGATCTTTGACTCAGGGTACTTTCTTTTCCATGCTCTAATGGCTCGCTTCACTAACAACTCTGCTGCCATTGATCGCTTCCTCGCAGATGCAACTATTTTTACCACATCATTGTTTGTCAATGCATCCCACACCTGCATAAAACACAAGTCTGGTCATCAAATGATGCACAATACAAGTGTACATTCAAAATAAATGTAACACTGTCACATCAGTCACATAAGTTGTTTTCATACCCCATCAGTTGCCAAGACCACAAATTCATCATTGCTTGAGATCCTTCTGAAGAAAACTTCAGGGGTTGAGATTAGGCCATAATCTTTGACACAGAAATCACCAAAAGCCCTTGCCATTGCTAAGCCAGGGCAGTCCTCATCAGGCATCCACAATCTACTCACTGCTGGTTCTTCATCCACTGATAATATTCTGCCTTTGCATCTCAAGATTCTCTCAGCTTCACCTGAATAGCATCAATTGGAGTCAATTACTTGATCACCAAGCTTTAAGGAAAAAAGATATATTATGTGCACACAAGTACTAAACCCACTTGGAGTATCTGGTTTCAAATCAACTGTGAGCTGGACAGGAATGATCTGGTTTTTTTCTCCTGATTTTGTTCCAAGGATGGCACGTGAATCCCCCAGGTTTGCAATCACCAAGTGATCCCCCTAACACACAAAAATTCACAAAAGTAACTAACAAAACTTTACAAGCTGCGTTTTTCATCCCAATTGAATGCAGAACAATACAATACCTGTTTAACTACAGTTACTGCTGTTGATCCGCTGCAGAAGCTATCAATTGATCTATCAACGTTAAGTTCTTCGTCCATGTCCCTGAACGATTTAACAAAACTGGCTTCCCACGAAGGAAGAGATAGATCCTGACTAGCTTTCTTCTGGTGTTTTTTACTGGAGTAACTTTGATTCACCTCACTTCTAACATCGCTGAAAATGCCGGTGTTAAGTTGGTAAATCTTGACGATTTGGGAGAGTTTCGAAGGTAAATTGTCGCGAACACATCTGGAAACTTTGTGACCATCAGGGCCATGACCGTCAAACACACCACAGAAGAACATGTCTTTCTCAACAAAGTCCTGAAATCAATCAGATAAAATTTCAGAAATCTGCGTCTTGCTTTATTAATGAATGCAAAAGAGGTAGCTTGAGAAAAGAAGTTACATAAACAACCAAAGCAATATTGAAGAATTTCATGGATATATAATAGCAAATGAACATGAGAAAGAAACTAAAAAATAATTGAAAGGACTGATTGGGAAGGAACAGAACACCTAGAAGATTTTAGGTGCATTATGCACAGGCATTATTATTCTAGCCAATCTTTGCGTTATTCAAGCTGACAATCTTGCAACTCACATTTACAAGGTTTAACATGCAATCCATGGGATAAAGAACCTAGAAAATAATTCAAAGAACTAATTGAAAACAGGACACCAAAGATGATTGTAGGTGCATTATGCACAAACCCTTAAGTTTTCTGGTCATTACATTCTCACCAATGTTGCGTTACTCAAGCTGATATTCTCGCTACGTTTCACGCAATTCACATTTACAGGGTTGAACAAGCAACCGCTATCTCATGTAAACCTTATTTTTCATGAGATTGCAAAAGGCATCCCAGAGATTATACGAGAATGATAATCATGCAATGCAATATAAAAAGATGTTGATTAATGTTCATATACCTCCCAAACTGTCATGGAGTCTTGATTGATCCCTTTTCTTCCTTGCTGGGTGTACATTGATATGTATCTAGAGTATCCTTGCAACCGTATTCGAGCCCCATTGTCCCCATGCTGTATACTTTCGTCTTCCTCATCATCATCCTTGTATTCGATTCGATTATTCGAACGATAATCATCCTCTGCGTAGCCTCCTGCATACAGCCCCTCCTTGCTGCAACAAGCTCCCATATTTCTCTAGCAACAAACAAAAGGTTCCCCCAAATGATAACTCACAGCGGAAAAGCACAAAGAATCTCAAAAGACCACCAAAATTCAACCAAACCCCAAAAAGGAGAAAGGGGTGAAGGGCCAGAGGAGAAGGGATTTAATTGAAAGGTGGTGCTCTGTATAATTTGTTTTCCTACTTTTATTTGAGGAGATGGCAAAAAAAAAAAACATGCAATCACAAACTGACAACAGTTGAAAATGAATTAAGAATGAAAAGTGGCATGATCTTGGTTTTGATATCTGAATGTTGAACGCACTAAATTTTGATAATTGTAATCCTAAATTTACAACTACCAAATTTCTAACAAACCAAAATCAAGAAAACTATAATTAGCAAAAGGATCTTCGCTATATCGTAGTTAGTTAACCTTAACTAAAGATAAAGGGAACACTATTTAAGGTGTATCACATGTGTTTTAGATAAAAATACGTGATGTGACACAAGATTGACAACATTTGATGTGAATCCCCAATATAATGAAATCAAACAAACATTTGTTAGTTTTCCTACTTATGAGTAGTTTTCTGCTGTCATACTTTAATCTTGACACACATCAAACCTAAATGCATTTTCTTCTGGTGGTATTCTCCAAACTCTTGTTTTTCATACCAACTCCAGTACTTCCCATTTCTCTCTAGCAGAGGACCTGAATCCTACGATAACAAAACATTGTGATTGATGGATTCAAGATACCCGCGAATTTCAATCATCCGGTATCTTGTCCACCCGTGGACTGCATTGAGATAAAGCCCAATTGTGTGTTGGTGACCCAAAAACACATAGTGATGAGTACAGTTGAATCATTACAAGCAGAAAGCACAAGTCCAATGACTCCTTTGGTGGAGATAATGCAGACATTTCTACTTGTTTGCTGGGTATCTGTAAATTTGTATGCAAAATTTTACACCAACCGTTATAATGCGGTGGCTGAAGGTGTCATTTCTCATGTATGGTAGTTGTATGTGTATCTGAAAAACATCACATTCATTTGGGGCCATGTTTTGTTCACAAATGAATCATCATTCCCTACCCACCATCACAGAAAACAAAATGGTCGTCCTGGCCCCATTGTGTCTGTCAGTTACTCCCGACCTTAGAATTTTTTTTTCATTCGATGATCGATGAAGTTACCAACCAGCTATTAACCTAATGGTCGATGGAACTGATTGTTCGGGATAAAGATGCAAAATTTGATAGAAGGGTGAATAAAGAGGAACAAAACATGTGCTGAATCGCCAATGCCATGTGCAGCAGCGCATTTCAATTCAGCAACAAAACCGCTGGCAATGGCACTGAACACCAAATTATGATGCTCAAGCCGGTGACCATATGATTGAGAGTCAGATAAGTCAATGAAAACTTCCTTTTCTGAGCCACAAATGCAAAGGAACCACAGACTCCATTGATTTCTTTAGTTGGTTATAATGATCCTTCTGCAATCATTGTATAGCAAACAATACTGTTTACTACTTGACATGTATGGAGCAAAAAGACTTTGGAGCATCTAAGCCCTTTTTTGGACAAGTTGGAGCATCTACACTTACCATAGAAACTTCGGTGGAATTCACCAACAAAAGCATATGAGACCTGATTACAACTGTACTGCCATTTCCGGGCCTTCTACCTTCACTAGCTAAGACGAGACGCGTGCTAGGATCGATTGCGCATGCGGCTGATGACTAACTGTCCATGAACAGTTGAATTCAAGCTCATTAAAGCTAGATTATGCAGTGTGAAGTTATGACCAAAGACTTCTGCAGAATTCAAATTCCATATCCCATGTTCATGTAATCAAATGGAATATGATAATTACATACTAAACCAGTGGAAGAAAAGAAAGAGAGCTATCTATGATTTCATTGATATATAAAGTAATGAAATTTTCAATTTCTTTTGCAGCTGCAATTCTTACAACAAACAATTCTAACATCCTTTTATCTGTAAACAAAAAATAACAAAAGAAAAAAAAGTTGTCTGACTAGAAAATCAAAGAGAAACCTGTATTGTCACCACCACTGGTGAACAAGAACTCCACTTTGCCTGAGTAAATTAAACAGGTCCAAGCACTGATCATAAGTCTTCTCATACTTTGAACTCCTCTCACCAGGACAACACCTCTGCCACCTATTGTAATGGCACTCCAGAAAAATCTCATCAATCAAACAAATCGCCCCGGTCTCAAACAACCTCGGGATCAAATCGAATTCGGTCCCTTCCACATCCATCTTCATCACCACGAAATCCTTCTCCGAAAATGTGTTCTTCACCCACTCAGCAAAATCAAACCCTTGTATCCTATCCACCTCCCCATTGAACCCGCCTTTCGCCGGCTTCACTGGCTGTATTCTCCCCATTCCTCTCCCTTTCTCCTTCACTTGCTCCCCCGGATCGCCATTGATCTCGAACGAAAGCGTCTCGTTCCTCACCCAAGCTGCGTAAGGCAGCAATGTGACCCTTTTCTTCACCTTGTACTGATCATGGAATGTCTTATCGGCTTCGATTGCGAAAACCTCGAAAGTCTTGTTCTGTTTCGGGTACTGCTTCTTGAACCAGCTCCCAATGCTGGAGCCATAGCTCCTTGCTCCGACGTCCACGTACGCATACCGCCTCTTGAAGCTTATATCCGCCATTGACGGCAAGTACTTCACATTCTGAATATTCTTCTTCAATGTAATCCACGGCTTCAACGGCTCAATTTCAATCAAGGGCTCAGCTTTCCTCACCAACTCAATCTTATGCCCTGGAACAGAGCACTTATTACCAGAATTGCCACTGTTGCTGTAAACTCCAATCTCACCATCTCCGCCTCCGCCGTCGCCGCCGCAGTCTTTCTTCACCACCATCTCCCGAATTTTCGGCATCGACGAATCGAAGCCGTTGATATCTCGGGAAGTAACAACTTTGCTGCAATTGAACAAATCTATAAACGAATGAAAACTGTAGGTGTCCCTAGCGCTGACGTGGACCACCGCGTACCCGTCGGGCTTCAGCGTCCGCACGATCTCCGCCGCGAAAGCCGCCGGCTTCGGAGACCTGTCGAGCCTTCCGCCGCCGGAGAATATAAAGTCAAACGTGTTGTCGCCGAACGGTAAGCGGTGCGGGTCTCCCGGAATAACCAACGGCCGCGATGCTTTCTTGAAAACTCCGACTGCGCCCTTCACGCCGGACTCCCTCAGGGCGTAGACGTCGTGGCCGGCGGGGGTGTCGACGCAGAGGGCCTTGCCGGTTCTGGATAGGAAGCCCTGGGCCATTAGATCTTGGAAAACGGAGGAGTAGAAATGGACGGCCTTGATCCAGTCCTTGCTGGTGTAGAGATCGGGCTTCCTCGACCCGCCCGAATAAACCGGAACGGCGCCGTTTTGGGCGGCGATGGCGGAACCGCCGGTGTTGGCTATAACGAAGTTGAGATTTTCCGGTAGAGAGAAGAAGCAGAAGTTCCCGAGCTTGCAGGACTCGCCGGCGACAGTGACGACGTAAGCAAAACGACACAGTACGATCAAAACTCCGAACAAAAAACACCGCACCAGAACGTTCTTCAAAATCCCCGGCTTCGGCTCCATATCTGTGAAATTTACAACTTACCCAGAAGTAAAAATCGAATCTTTTTGGTGGGTTTTCGAAACCAATCAAAAAAATGAATTGAATTTGAGGAAAAAAATATTGAATCGGAGAAGAAAGGGGGGGTTTTAGCGGGAGCAAAATCGAGCGGAGGTGTGGTTGGCTCCGATCAAAGCTGGTCCTTTGAAGGAAAAGTTGAAGATCTTAAAGCTTGGGTCGAAGCTTGAATTTGAATCCATGGTTTGTTTTTTGTTGGGGTCAAAGATTTGATTTCTGTTTCGCCATGGCTGAGGGTTTTGTTCTTCTCTGAAAAACTGTGAAAACTGAAAAGAAGAGACTGCGTACTGATAAAACGAAGAGAAATAGTCGCAGTTCACACGCGCGGTGACCGGAAGAGCCGGTTTCGCACGCGTATAAAGGCGGAATATTTTCTAGAAACTAAATACTGGGCATGAATTTTGGCTTGGATTTGATTTTCCCGTGAATATCTGGAAATAACGAGATTGCCATTCCAGCTAGCATAACCTGATAGCTGCCTTGTTGGGGTGGTCCTGGTTTTTGGTTGGAGGAGTCTCAAATGCCAGGGGGGGATGATAGTGATTAAGAAAACGAATTTTACTTGTATAGGAAAGGAGAACTATAGATTGTTAAAACTTCTTTTGGACTTAGTAAGTGTTGCATTTCTTCTTTGTTTTCTAGTTAGTTTTTAAATAGATGATGTGTTAGTCAATCCGATCTGTCATTATATCGTCAACAATAGACTAGTAGGTAACATCAACTCAAAATGCCGTGCATAGCATACCTACTAGGGCAGAGATACTAGCACCTCACTGGAAATTTGGGAATGTACATAGCTTACATTAATGTTAGGCTGCATTTGTAAAAATAAAATCACAAGATATATGAAGTCCAAATCAAACTCCGAAATTTCGTAAGTTAGTTGAGTAGTCAATCAGATACCAATACCAATATCATTTGCTACTCTTTATCTGTAGTCCGTATTCATAACTTCTTTCACATCAAATTATTAGGTCTATAAGTCCATGCTGATGTTGAGATCCACACCAAAAATAAATAAAAGTTTATGTACTCTGAAAGCCTCTTAAACAATCACTTTTAAGCTAAAAATGAGAATAATCACAGCCATTATAGTAATCAAGGCCTATTTTTAGAGGGCCATGCTACATACTGTACATGTGATGACAATGGATTCAGCTAAATGACTTATTTAGTCCCTTCTCAAAAAAAAAAAAAAAATTTATTTAGTCACTAATCAGTCATTTAATATGGTTACTCCATGATTAATCTACTCCCACAACAAATTAACAAGTGAATGTTGAAGAATCTTATGACTGGTACAATCAAGTTGCTGCAGGAACAATTAAGAAGTGGATCAAACAAAGGTTTTCCCAATCAGATTCCAGGGAGACTGGAATAACAATTTGGGCATCTATCTAGTTTATTATTTTCCAGAAAAACAAACACAAAGTCAATTTATTAAGATATAGAAAATTTTATAAACCTAAATTTATTAAGTGCATATGTTAAACCTTAATTTGATAAGTAAATAAGTAAAAATGCAAGAGCGAGGATCAAAAAGAAAAAAGGAGCTCACCGGATCAGACGGTGGCCTAACCTCCACTGTGCTCTTCTTGGGGCAATTCCCTCTTCCACGGGTTACATGTTTCGGTGGGCGCACCGTCCGCCGAGTAGCCGTTACTTTTGGCCGGAAGGCCCACCGGTCCTACCCATTATTTCATTTGGACCATTCTTGAGGCTTCGTTTGCTCATTTGGGTCCAGCAACGTTGTAAAAGTGGGTTCCGGACACGTACTGGTCGGGTTGACAATTGGCACAAGGAATTCTTCGGTGTGATTACGGTTAGTTTATTACATGGTATTTTACTATCCACTTTTGTTTTGAGTGTTTTATTCATTACATTATAATGAGCAATATTTGCATTCACTTCCGATCGGTTCTCTTCTTAGTTTGCGAATCATATCATCATATCACTGATAGAGAGGAACTCGTTCATCTTATAAATCGTCGTTCAAAAAAATTTTCATAAACGATTGTGAATATCTATTATTCATTCATATGTAATATTAAAGGGGTTGTTCATTATTATGATTTTAATTGTTACCAGATTGATTAGTTTGTTATTTATATAACAATACTTGTATAATAATAATTAAATGATCTTTGATTTAATTGACTTTAGACAAATTAAACCATTTGTATTGTGATAATTTGAAAATCATCGATTGAATGTTAATATTATAATTTATAATGTAATTCTGTACAATATAAAATCACGTGAAAGTATAATCTTTACCTTGTATACTGGTTATGAATTGAATTGTGGAACTTAGAATGTTGGAAAAGTGCTCGAAGTAGTTAGCAAAGATGTAAAGGAGATAATGAGGCATTTATGATTTATGGATGTGAGTTGGCAATGTGGTGTGTATTGCGCGTGGGACATGGCGGGCTACATGCTTCCCACGGCAGCGGAGGTGGCGTAGACGACAAGTAGCTGTAAGTAACACTTCCGCCGTGGCAAGAAAGAAAGCGCCAAAAGAGCGAGGGGGGCTCCACATGTAGTAGTTATCACTGTAGATGATGCCGGGTTCAACGGCCTTATTGACTCGTCGCTTTTCCTTACATACCCCAACCAACTTCATCTTGATGCTAGCTTTTGCGCACCTTATCATCAAGTGTACATATATGTGCCCCATATCCTATATCACAGTCAACAATATCATTCCCTCGTTTATTACCAATGGTGGTAATAATTTCAGTTTTTAAGCTGGGTTGTTTCCATGATTGCATGATGACTTATGATTACATGTAATTCTTATCATGTATGTTGTTTCAATTCAATTTCAGATAATTTACGGGATGAATCTGAATTTGTTCGAGAAAAGTAATAATTTTCACATTCTCATTTTATCCTTCTACACTCCTTCTGAACCTCTTATTTTTGTTGCATAAGAATCAAATTGAAGTACGAAAGTCACTTAAATTTTGGCAAATGTGATTCTTATCCTTATATACTGTTCTGGGCAAGTAAATTTATAGTCTTTGTCTTTGGTTTAAAAGGTTTTTTTATTTTATTTTTAGAATGCTGGTTTTAAAAGATTGAAATTACAGTGTGCGAGCATATAATTGAACCACTACTATACAATATGTCACTGTGTGGAACTTTGAAGAAGCTAACCAACAGAAAAATAATTGCTGAAATGAGAACATTAGCTTTTCGGAAGATACATATCTTTTGCATTCAGATACATATATGTAAGGAGAAGGTATCTGTCATCATCCTATTAGGTCACTACTTCAACAAATCAATAATGCCCAAATTAACAATCAACTATAATTGCCTCGTCATTATCAATGCATTTGACAAAGGGAAACCGGGGATATGGATATACTTGAAATTAAAATATCGAATGCATATGTATACATATGTTCTTAACTGATTGAACGGTAAGTTATTCGCTCTAATCATTATATTCATACTACAATCCTTCAAAAAAGATCAACCGAAAACCATACTCTTGGTTTGTGCCACTATTCAGTCACGTACCGTCCACAGAATCTTTTCTTCATTTCGTTTGCTTCAAAACATGGCGGCTGAATCAATGTGCAATGCTGAAGATTGGAGCCCACGTGAACATCTGCAGAACTATATCAAGAAGAAAATAAGTCAAACCTGTGGATCGATCCGAAGCATTTGATATCATCATAGCCAAATTCTGTTTATTTTTTTGGATTATGTGTTGTATGTATGCACATGCACATGCACTTCTCTTTGTTTTCACGGATTCGCCTCGTGATCCAATACCATTAAACTTTGGGCAGTTTAATTGATCAAAATAAAACTTTGGGCAGTACCATCAATGAGTCACAGGGGCTTCAACCATATCTGGAGAATCTAGATTAATTTAAATTATAATGAGGGTGACTTGAACTCGAATAATAAGCAAGAATACGTGCTCTAATTTTAAGTAACTTGACTAAACCAAGTTTCAAGGAAAGAATCGTGTTTCGAGAATTCGATTCTAATTAAAGACCATAGGAATCATCACGAATTCACAACGACCTTGGTTATCTTGTAGAGTCTGTCACTTATAATTTGTTGTGTAAATTATCATGAATTCACAAAGCATAGGAGTACTTTGTGCTTAGATTACCACAAGGAGACAGTTCGAAAGGGACGTTTCGTATACAACCTTTTATGTGCTTTACTTGTACCTATGTCGCTTACAGAATCGAATATATATCTTTGTTGGGTCCCATACTTTCTTCATTTTTTTTTTGGACCAAACTTTCTTCATTTTTATGTTACACAAATTCTACATTTGCATACAAGAAATTGTTCACACAACAAGAATTTCGCATAATCAATCCCTTAAAAGAGGTTACCAATTGCAATCACCCCCATTGAAAAGAAGGCATTAGTTAGGGTATAAATTAAGCAATAATGAAGATAATCAATCCAAATCCCACTGATTAAGAACTTTAACCAACTCTTTCTCTCTATGGCTACTAGGGGTGGACGTGGTGCGGTTTGGTGCGGTTTTTGGGTAAAACCGCAAACCACACCATCCTATGTAGTTTAATATAATCTCAAACCAAAGTCAAACCACCTATTAGCAACTTCAAGTGGTGCGGCTAACCACAATTAGCGGTTTGGTTTGACTTTGCATGCATTTTCTAAATTTTATAAGTCCGTACATAGTATAACTAGATCAAAATTAATCACAAAATATTATTATTTTAAAGATAACATGTATTAATTTGAGTCGAGGGTTTGATTACTTGTGAATGATACATGGTAGCACAATAATAACTAATGAAAAGATAATATGTGATACTTATTTCATATAATTAAATTATTTATTAATTTTGCGGTGCGGTGCGATTAACCGCGGTTTTATATATTTGGGAACCACAAGCCACATCATTATAAGTGGTGCGGTTCTGTTTTGTAAGCCACATGTTTTTACAATTTATTTAAGGGGCTTTGAGATTTTAGCCCAATGGATGAAACAACTTTTAGATTCAACCCTTTTAATGTGCAACATATATAAATTGTAATAACTATTCAAGAAAAATGTGAAATTTGTCCATTTAACAAATTTCAGCCCATTGAGTTTTAGAAATATTACATCCACTGCCACTTGAGAATGCAGACACACCAATCCGAATTTTCAAGACCGTTTTCATACTGGCTATAATTACCCAACCGTTTCAGGTTAATTGAATTCAAATTGGATGCTTAATTGAACATTCTTGTATATATATGTGTGTGTGGAGGGGGAAGGGGGAGGGGGAGGGGGGAAGGAGGGAGGTGGGGTGAGAGAAGGACGAATTCCATGGAGGTTTTGGGCTGGCCTGTTCTGCTCCCCAGGTAGCTTCGAAAAAAGAAGGGAGGTTAGGTTGGTGTTGTTCTGCATCCCAGGTAGCATCCAAAAAGAGGTTTTGGTTGGGGGTATTCTCCTCTCCAGAGCATCCGAAAAGACTATGAAAAACAGACTTGTACATTGAAAATGGTGATTTTTGGGTCATAATTGTTTTGGGACCTGGGGACGTACTTTGGAAAGGTAATTTGGAAATGTTCTATTGACAGAGAAGTAAAAGGCTAATAACATTACTACCAAATTTATCTTACCTAATACATAGGTTAAGAACAATATGTTTCAATTTGAATCTCTAATCTTTTGAATTCAGTGGTTCTATAAAAACAATTTGTCACCTACCATATAGATTAAGAACATAATTTCCAAATTTATCCTACCTATGGTATAGATTAAGAACATATTTATCAAAAAATTATCTTACCTATTGGACAGGTTGAAAAAAATATTACCAAAATTTATCCAGTCTAATATATAGAACCATTTCTCTTCCTAAGGTAAGTGTGAAATAACAAGATGGGCAGTTTTTAAAGCACAATTTCCATTAACTTAATAGAGAATATAGTCAATTATTTGATTAATGATAAATAGAATTAAGTAAATATTTAGCTAGCAATCAATAACATTTATTATGGGCAAAATAGGCATAAAAAATGATAATCTAATTTATCGTATTATAAAGAAAAAAATTGCCTATGTGGATTTAAAAAAAAAGGGGTTTTACTAAAATATTAGGGCTTTTACTTAAAGTTGTTGTTATTCAAGGACTAAAATCACATTTTCTATTTATTTAAACCAAACTACACCGCACCAAAACGGTTTGATTCAGTTTGGTTTGCAGTTTTTCGGTTTGGTTGCCCACCCCTAATGGCTACTATGGAAAGCCCAAAGTCAACTGATCCAAATTCGGAAATTATAGTTTGGCTTGAGAATCAAGTAATCAGAACAATGGCTATATTTATGTCTCAGCATTTTCTTGGCGGGTGTAAATGTAATGTTGTCACATCATCCAATTAGTAATTTGGGAGGCGTTCACATGAGTGGTGATCGTTGCCGTTTTTATTATCCAGATTGGCAAAATGTGGAAATCGCATGATAAGATTGATTCCATTTCAGGTGTAGATGAGATAAGATGTATAAGACTACAAAATGAGTTGGTTCCTGGATGGTGGGTACACTGGTCCCATGTTTATGTGGAAACAACCCCTTTCACAAAACCACAAGCTAATTAGAAGCGGTCGTTTATTTAATAATTTTATAATTTAGCCGATAATATAAAAATTGGAAGAAAAAATCACAAAAACGCGCATGAACAACTAACAGAAGCATAGAGGACCCTGTTGACCAAAAAATGAAGAAGCATAAAGTACCCAAAAGGGTAACCACTTGATAGGAGGGGGAATCTCAGCTTAGGGACAACTGATTTAACACACGCCATTCCATAATTACTAACGTACTAATTCTGGTTGATGTGAGCTTAAATGCTCAATAACCTACCCAGGCCCCGGCCTTTGGAGGATTTGGTTACTTACCGATTCTGGTTGATGTGAACTTAAATGCTCAATAACCTACCCAGGTCCCGGCCTTTGGAGGATTTGGTTCGGCAGCATGCTCCTCGCTGCCGCGGAAGACTCTCTCTCAAAGGCTCCGTTCATGCTAACCCCTAAGAGCCACTTGTTTTCCACAATCTCTTATCTGAGTAAATGCAGCTTAAACACTCACTATTCCAAAACATTGATTTTTTCGGTGAAACAAAACCCATACTAGTCATGAGCCTTGGACAACAGTATTGGGCTGTATGCACTGCTATCTACGGGCCTCAAGCCATCAACCATTTCCTTTTTTTTTTAAGAGAAAGGGAATTTGTCTAAAAATAAGCACTTTTGAACAATTTCTTACCAAAATGTGCAGTCATGTTTTTCTTTTCCCAAATAAGCACGATTTATTTTATTTGCTGCCCAAGGTCCTTATGGACTATAATGATACTATAGTGGTACTATACATATACTATAGTTTTATCTCGTTTAGTCTAGTATATAGGTATATCATAGCACACATATAGTGCTATCGCAGTGTACTCTAGACTCTTCCTTTGTGTCTCTAAAAAAAAATCTTACAAAATTGGGAGGTGAGGCAGAATTGGGGCTGAGGAGCGAGCCAATTGAAGAAGAAGAGGATAGAGCATGGCTGGAGGCAGTTGGGTTTGAGGCCGATGAGGTTGATGACGTCGTGGGCGGTGAGGGAAGGGAGGAGCTTTTTGCGGATGGAATCGTTTTGGGTGATGGTGGTAATTTTAATGGCGGCGGCGATGGGAGATAGTTTTGGGTCAACATGCAGATGTAGTGGCGGTGGTGCAGCGTACCAGAGGCAACACCTGTGGTCATGTAGAGGTGGTGGCGGTGGTGCTGCGTATAAAAGGCAGCGACTGTAGGGGTGGGTTCGAGGTAAATGAGAGTAGATCTCACTAATAGTTTTGCTTATGGTAGAATTGCTCACTGCCCGTTTTGGACAACTTCTCTAAGAGAAACGATGATTCATTAATGCCAAATTAACTTGGGTCTAGCAACCCAATTTACAAGCTAATACCTTGGTAGAGAACATCTATAAAAAGTGTTTGGAGAGTGCTCATACCAAGTAGAAGGGGATTCTACTGAATGTCATTCGTACAAGACAATCGACAACATTAGTAACGAACATGGAGGAAGGAACTGTATATGTCAGATAATACGTGTTAAATAGCTTGGCGTGTGTCATAAAATGAGTGAGGAAATTCAAGTCTTCGTAGTTCAATTCCTAATTTTAGGGGAATTGGACATCTTCAACGAATTATGGACAAGTTGACCGGAAGTGACTCCCACAAGTTTTCGTGAAAGATAATCACAAGCAGATGTCAACCCTGCCTTGGTAATTTTTTTCGTTTTCTTTTGGCGGGTGGAGGTTGGATGGGGTTGAATATGTCAAAAGTTAACTTCATGTGCCGACTAGGTCATTCATTTGATGGTGCTGGGCTGTACTCTTCCTTGTACATTGCAACAAGGCACACCCAACCACCATAGAATAACAAAAAAAAAGACCAGTAATACAAAAAGGCAGTAGAAAACTAATGTTTAAATGTTTCTATTGACTTTGGGAGCTAGTTTTATAGTTAGGAATAACAAGTCAATGCATTTTGTATGAACAAAGAAGAGATTCTGTTGGTAGAGAAGCCAATTTCACTATACTTATTGGGGAGTTTGATTAAGTGAATTTAGTAAGACTGAAATTCATTTATTTGACAATTATAAGTTCATAAAGTCGGATTGAAAAAAAATATACACATATTAAGTACATTTATTCATCTTCGCCAAAAAACAGTACATTTATTCCAAGTATTTACTAAATAGTGTATCATATGCACTTTCCACAACTTTCCACAGGTATCAATAGGGAAGACTTTTTTTTTTGGTCAAAAATAGGGAAGACTGTCTGTCCATAACATTGTTGATCCTATTGGAACCATCTGGAATCATTGGCCTGCAAAACAGAGCCCAACACCCTGTCAGCGGACGTTAGTTAGTTACAATCGCCCAAACAGTATACACCAACCATCCTCAAAAACTCCACAATCTCTGTACACTGATCAACCAATTACTCCCAACCACGTGTTACCTACCTGCACAATGTCCTCCAATCACTGACGCGCTTGGGCTTCGATCGCCCACTGATGGGCGTGACCGCACTTTGATTCCGACACCCCACGCTGACTCGTCACTCCAACTTTTCCCCCGAGGTTAAAATCACCCAATAAGATCCTGTTTCCTGAAACCGGTTTGTGCTCCCAATTCGATTTCAAAACATCTCTGCTCCCCAATTCCCTGGGAGAATTGAAAGATCATGACAACCCAAAACGGCGCGTCCCCCAAGCACGAGGAACATGTTGGATCCCCAAAGCCGGTGGAGCCAACCGCCCCACCGACTGTTGACGTCGAGGCCCAGGCCCATACTACTGGGACAGGCTTCGGCGTCCCGGGGATCCTAAGGCGGTGGAAAAGGGAGGACTTGGTGAGAAAAGGGTCTCTGGCCTTAAGAGGACTGGCTCTTCTCTTCTCTGGCCTGGCCTTCATCATCATGGCCAGCAACAAACACGGCGATTGGATGAATTTCGACAAGTATGAAGAATACAGGTACTCATCATCATTGGACCCTTGATCATAGTGGAAATTTCCTTGTAGTTTTGGTGTATTAATCAGTATTTTTTTGTTAATTGAAATGTATAATTGCAGGTATGTGCTGGCAATTGCAATTTTGGCAACATTGTACACAGGGTTGCAAGCATTCCGACATGCGCACCAGCTCTCCACCGGCAGAGAAATGTTTCAGCGTCGGACATCGGCTTTGGTCGATTTCGTCGGTGATCAGGTTCGCTTCCAACTTCATTATTTTCTCTTGATGAAACTGGCAAAAACTTAAGAGTTATACAGCTAAGCAAAAAGTTAAACTAGGCCAGTAGTTGTAAAAGAGGTACAATTTGAATTGGGACAAAATGTGATCTGTGTTGTGATGTTTTGTGCTGCAGATTGTGGCATATCTATTGATATCATCAGCATCTTCAGCAATTCCATTGACAAACAGAATGAGGACACAACAGGACAACATATTTACAGACTCTTCAGCATCTGCCATTAGCATGGCGTTTTTCGCTTTCCTCACTCTTGCTCTGTCGGCTCTCATTTCCGGTTACAAGCTATCATCTCAGTCTTACATCTGAAGGCTGATACCGGTTTTCGTCTCAATGTGTGATACATTCTACATTTGCAGCTACCTGCACAAGTTTGTTGTAGTTAGGCATGCGTGTACATTCATTTCTCCAATCGAGTTTAGCGTCCACATCCCATACATGTATTTTTTTTTTATCTTGATTTGGTTTTAAGTTAATCTCAGAGAGTAGGCTACTGTGCATATTATGATGAGATTAACAGATACTTTGCTTTTGTCCAAACGAAAATGTTTTAGTTTTAGTCTTTACAGAAAAGGGATTGTGCCTTTCTTTCTATCATCAATATACCTTTTGTTCTCACTTTTGAGCTGTTTCATTTACCGATTAGTTTTCGGAGGCTGAAAGATGTTTAGAGAGCTAAAGTTGTCACTTTACAGTCTGTGTTAATAGAAAATGGAAGAGTCTGAAACTTTTCGAAGCTTTGCAAGGCCCGGTTTTGTTTTTGGTTTATGTTTAATCTTAATAAGCTACAGTGACATCGAAAGTTTTAATTCTTGTTCAACCAGCTGTTTAGGATTGGCATGGAGTTTTGTAGTGAATAATGAGAAACACTGCACTTGTTGCATTCAAACAATTGTAGTAGATGTATCATTCAAACTGTTATTTTCAGTTCTACTGAAACTACTTACAAGCAAAAAGAATGAGGTCTTGGCTTCAAAATAAATAAACAAATCAACTGCAGCTATATATATGCCAGTTTTTACTCCTTAGGCAACTACTTCCTAGGAACTATACAACAAAAACTAATCCTAATTGAGCTGTAAAAGTCCCCTGATTCAACCCAAGAATACAAAAGGTGTCATCCTTAGCTTCCTTGGCCTTGGAGACACATCACGTGTAACGTCGTTTATAATCTGTGAAGGGTCCATTGGCCTTGATTAGTACTCAGAATATCCATAGCTTCCTGGAGCCGGCAACATTTTGAGGGTGTAGGGTGCTTGATTTTCTGTTGCTGTTGGCTGCCTAGTGTTCTGAAGAGAGCTGAGGTAGCTCATATTAGAGTGATTAGGCAATGGCACGGGCCTCACGGCCATGACATTGCTGTTGTTGCTGCCATTATCAGTAGGAGGCCTACTTGCATTGTTATAGTTTCCGCTACCTCGCGCTGCAGGGACATCATGGTTGTGTTTCCCTTCATATGTGGTGATCACAGCCCTAGTGTCATGTGATGCTCTCTCCACATGTTTCCTCACCGGACAACCGACGGATGTGCACTTGTAGTAGCTCCTGCAGATTGGTAAACAATTGATAAAGGTTAATCAGCAAGTTCAAAAAGAGTGCAATAACCTATACATTATTAGTTAAAGGTGAAGAGTTTCTACCTTGGATTTGGATTTCCCTTCACTACTTTCTGTCCATATTTCCTCCATCTATAACCATCATCAAGGATATCAATTTCACTTGTTGTCTGCACCACAATTCTTGGTTCTTTTACGATTCTATTCCCGGAAGCTGCATAGCTCTGATCCTTTGAAGTTTCACCCTTCCTGAAGAGGGAAAAATAACTGATTACTATCTGCTGTTTTGGCTGAAACATTTTCAATTGACAATCCAGATCAGAAGTTTCGAGCTTACCATCTTTTGGCTTCAGGTTCATTTTCATCTTCACCTCCTACACCATTACTAATTGGTGAGTTTTGTTCAAACTCATCCTCCCCAATTGAGGCAGAAGAATCTTCCTGCAGTGTAACAGACTCAACTTTTTGGTTGGACACTGTTGGGACCGATTGATCAGAAAGTCCATACGAAGCGTTAGAGCTTGATCTTCTTGTGGACTGAGGCTTCGGATGGTTGTGGCTGCCCTTGTACACAATTTGAGTAATCTGTCCATCCAATGACCTCTCAACCTTCTTCTTTGTTGGGCAGTTCGGGTGCGTGCACTTGTAATAGCTCCGCGGATTTTCGCTGCCCTTCACTTGTTTTTGTCCATACTTCCTCCAGTTGAACCCATCATCTGATTTCTGTTCCCTGGCATACTGAGAAGATTGATTGCAATGCAAGTAATCGGACTTTGGAGCACCATTAAGTCCTTTGTTACTCTGCACATGTGTTTGGTTTTTGCCAATTTCAGTGGAGAAGCTCTGTAGTGGCTCAAATTCGGACTTTACTTTCATTGATTCTTCTTCCTGCCAACACCAGAACAATCAATTAACCCTTGGAACCACCATAAATTAGGCTCATAACTGCACAGTTAACATGTAAACGTAACAAAATGAAGGGAATTTAGCTTGGTCTTACCACTGAAACCATGTTTGATGATGTTGTAGCAGGCCTTGTTTCGGGTTGGAATGAGAAATCAGAGAACATCTTCTGTTGTTCCCTTTCAACTCCTTGCTGGTTTTCTTTAGAATTACTCATCCAATCAAAAACTTGACTAGAAAAAGCCCCTGTTGTTGGAGATTGAACACTCTGAAGAACAAACACACAAAATTCCCATCAGCCAAAACAACTCAAAAGACACAAAAACACAACAAACCCAACATAACCCAACATGAGACTTGTAGCTCGATCGGTTACAGATCATGCACTCGAGGTGCTGAGTTCGATTTCCCCAATCCCCCATATCGGTTGTACGAAAATAACAAAGGAAACTTACATTAGAGGAGGAGAAGAACATCGGTGAGCTGAGAAAATCGGTGGGGCTGAAAGCAGCAGGGGTGGTGGCCAAGTAAGAAGACGGAGAAACAGGGGGCGGAGACAGCGGCAGAGACGGCGGCTGAAGCGACCTGAACTTAGGCATCTCGTTCCCACTCCGATCAACCAACCGGTCCGAATTGTAATCCGAAAACCCCCAATTATCCATGTTCGTGTTACTTGTGAGCAGATGAGTGAAAGAAGAAGAAGTCATAGTTTTTTTATTTTCCAATCTTTTTTTTTTTTCTTTTTTGGTGCTTTTGGGTTTGAAGTTTGAATGGAAAAAATGGAAGTTGGAATGAGAGATTGAGGTTGAATGACAAGGTGGAAGAGAAACAATTTATAGATGTATTTAAAAGTGTGGAGTGAAAATGACATGTGTGAAGAGTTATTGGTGTAGGGGCATTTGGGGTCGCCATGGTTGCTCCTTCTGAGAAGGTGAGGAGAAGTTTGACCGTGGAAAAAGAATGGCGGTCAAAGCTTGTGGGTTTGACTTTTGACTGGAGCCTCTCCCAGAATGGGCCACGTAAGCGGCGGCTCATCACGTACAAAAGTTTCTGCAGTTGGAAGAGGCAGCTGGGGATCTTCGTCATCTGATAATGCATCAAAAACAATTAGTTTTGTCTTTTTGCTCAGAATTTGGAAGCATGGTTATGTTGGAACAATTATAAGAGTTTTTTTAGCACTTCAGATGAATCTTGGACAATGTTTTTATTTCTTTTGGGTTATGCACTTCAGTGCACTATAGTAATCAGCATGCAACACCAAAAGACAGATTGATTATTGTTGGTTGGTTGGTTGGTTTGTTTTACTATTTTCTATCTTCTTTGATAGAAGACAATACCACCATATTACCATATTAATAAATTTCTTTATGGCCTTTTGGATGAAATTTCTATCTTCTTTAAACTTTGATATGTGACTAAGCTGCAAAAGGCCATCTTCAATCCAGACCTGTAGATCATGATAATGAAGATGAAGTGTGCATGTTCAATTAAATAAATGCATAGCGAAATTGCATTCATTATATTGAAAAGAAGAAGAAAATGAACGAAGATAGTATACGTGCCTATTCAACCTAGGTTCCTTTATTGCAGACTTGAATCCGTCAAATCCCTCATGTAATACTAAAAAATGAGGATGGGTGCATTGTAATATCAATGATTGGTTGGGATAAGTAACTATTTAATCTAATGAAGTGTTTAAAGCATCTTCAACCAAGTCTAATTTTGACTAGGTTAACTTGAAATGTACTTGCAACAGTACAAGCTATTTAGCTAACTTCAAATAGTTTATTAATTTTTCTAAAGTAAAGAATGATAAATTAATTATATTTTAGTTTTAAAGAAGAGAAGTTATATATAGCTTGACTTTAACTTTCTCTCTCCTCTTAGTTAAATATGACTCGTCAGTATTCATAAAACTAGTTTGGCTATTGATATGATGGGTCTCTTGGAATAAGAGAATTTGAACATTTGACCTAAAATAGTAAAAAAAATATATAATTTTTTTGTGAAGTAAAATGAATTAACAAAGGGGGCTTCCCCAAAAACTACAACAACGTGAAACTAACTCCATAACACAGCAAAAAGCAGCAAGCCACACAGGCAGAAACCCCACAAAAGGGACATCAAAACCAAACCAAGTAATAGATAGAAGGAATTGGAATGTTCCAACAATTTGCAGTGAGTAGATTGGAGTGAGAATGCTTAAATTTCAGACAGCAAAGACGACCGTGGACCATCATAATAATGGACCGCAAAATAGTAGCAGGGCGTTGAGCTGCACTACCAAATATCTGTTGGTTACATTCTATCCAGATTTAGTACACTCTGACTGCCAAATAGAGCTTCCTAGCCACTGCAGACATCATCTTCCATTTCCATTGAGAAGCCCAAAAAGTGATGGAAGAAGGCCAAGGGGGATTGAGCCATAATCCCACACCGAAATAAAACTTGACCCCAAACACCACTAGAAAAAAGACAATCAAAGAAAAGATGAGTGAGACTCCAAATCACAATTACAAAGCACAGAGTCTATTAGGACGGTTTTCGAATCGCCCCACTCTATCCAAGGTAGAAAAAAGATCTTTAATCGCCAATCACAAGCTCTCCATGGGGATAGAAGCTCCGAACCAGACCAAATGATACCAAGGGATATAGGGTTAATAGGGACAAGAGACCACATTGAAGCTGAGGAGAAAATTCTCTTGGTGATGCTTTTAGTATCCACTGCTCAGCTTGAAAATAAATTGAAAAGAAGTGACTTTTCCACGTATAAATATATTAGTACGAGAGCTTCCGACCAAAAAAGGTTCTACAATGTAGTGGTTCGTACCCTGGACTTTGAATCCAGCGACCTGGGTTCTTTTTGTTTTTGTTTTGTTCACCTTTTCTAACAGCAAATGGTGACAGATCTGGAAAGCGCAAAACGTATCCATCACTCATCAGACAACTTCATTTTAATAGGACTCGATCATTTCGGATTCATGAGCTGACGAGAAATAAAAATAAAGCCGAACTTCCAAATCATTAGTCACTATACCTTTCAATACATTTTTTAGATTGATGGTACAGAATCCGCGGATTACATAGAAACTGCAGACTGAACTACATTGTATCATTAACAGTACTATCCATCCAGCAAGCTAGTTCTTGCTTTGTTGTTTGTGGGACGGATGCCCCTGATATACCAAAAATGAATAAAGAAAAACAGTGCAGATCCGACAAGCCAAGGATTTCGCCTTCACAACGTGGGAGGTTCAGAAAGCCTCATCTCAACCTTGAGGATTGTGGAGAAAACTCATTAGTCATTGCATGTCTTCTAGCTGTATTTTCCAACAGTGAGGGTCCAGTTCAGCCTGTCAAACATACAAACTGAAGTCAACATAATATCAAACAGAAAGCAATTCTGAGTGCAAATGATTGGCACTGATGAGCATATGTTTGGTGCAGTCACTAGCAAGACTTTAATGATGTCACATTAACTTTTGTTGGAAAAATTCAGTGCATCTATGGAACGTAAGATAGACACTCACCCGGAAGAACTTGTCTCTCCAATGAAACACACAACCACGTGCTTCTAAATGCTCGAAAAGAGCTTGGGGTAGCAACGATTTGAAGGTTTCCTGGAGCTTGACTTTTGTTAGTCCTCTGCAGGCCAATAAGGCAGCTGCTAGGCCGCTAGGGGTCAAGCCCTTCAAGTGCAAGATGGTTAAGCTCTGTAGGCAACCGATGCTGGCTAAAGATAATAGCCCCACATCTGTAACAGAGCTGTATGATAAGTTAATCTGTAAGCAAATAAGAAAGGACTGGTTAGATTAAGATGTTCTTTTTCAAACTGTTAAATTCTGAGAAAGGAGGAAATGAGACAGCGTACCTGTCTAAGGTTCTGAGAAAAGTGAGCAAGCGGGATCATCCCAGCATCGTCTATATTGACGCACTTCTTTATGTCAAGCTTGGTCAGTTGCTTACATCCCACAGCAATTGCTGCTAGACCCAACGATGTGAGAAGAGGACACCCTCGACTTTCCACTGTGTTCAAACTTGAGCATTTCGACAATGAAATTAATGAGCTATCAGTAATTTCTTTACAGTAAGCTACATTAATCATCTCGAGTCGTGGGCACCCATTAGCAATAGCTGAAATGCCTGCATCTGTTATTCCTGTGCACCTACACAAAACAACCGCAATCACATTAATTCATTCTGTCAGTCTATCAATAATAATCCAGGAGAGTGTTATAATTGATTTCCTCTTTTACCAAGCTTTGGAATCACAAGACTTTGGATTAAGCATTTGGTGTTTTCTCTAACATATTTCAATCTATTGGTGCTCTTGTTGGACCTACTTGTTTCCTTAAATTTCAGGGTCATGAGTTACAAACCTGTATAGATCGAGCTCTACAAGTTTTGAGCAGCGCATTCCAATGTTGGCAACTCCCTCATCACTTATGTTCAGGCAAATTCCTATTTTTAAGCTGGAGAGTTTGGAGCATCTAGAAATGGACTTCAGACCTGCACAAGAAGGCAAATCAGTACGGAAATTACTGAGTAATGCTTAATTACACTACGGTTAAGGGAAATACCTTCGTCATCAACTTCATTATCTGTTATGTCAATCTCCTCAAGAAAAGGGCATCTCTGTCCAAGGAGGGCAAATGCTTCTCTAGGAACCAGAGTACATGACTCCATCCTAAGCGAAGTGAGTGCAGTGCATGAGTCTGTTATGTGGGCAATAGACGCATAAGTGATCTTTCGGCAACACGTGATGTCTAGCTTCCGCAAGTCTTTGTGTTTTGTCAAAATGGAAGAGAGACCCTCATCAGTCACCCCTACACATTTACTTAAGCTAAGCTCCCTTAACGATACACACCAGTCACCTATGGCTTTCAGTCCAGCATAGGTAACCAGGCAGCCATCCAGTTTGACTGACTGCAACTTCGGAAGCTTTTTGAAACTATCGGCAAGAGCAGGAGTCAACTGAAAACCACAACCACCACAATGGAAATTGTGAGTGAGCTAAGGACTTAACACTATAACTTATACATACGTACAGAGGAAGACAAAGACTTACCGGAGAGCCATGAGACAATACGAGCTGCTCTAGAGATTCACCACTACCATTTGTTAGGGAAGACAACCCGACATTACTAATGTTCTGACAACTGGATACGTCGAGTTTCTGTCAAGGAGAATACAAGTCCATGAGTCAAAGTTTATACATGCAGGAATGATCTAGCAAGAAGTACAAATTTGTCTATACCAACTAGTACCAAACATTAACCAGGTCTCAACCAAATAATTTCGTTTAATCGGTGGAAGGTTAATAAAAAAGACTAAAAGGTTCAAACTTTTCAGTAGCACACATGACAACCACCGTCAATATTACAATTGTGTGTTATTAATACAGGATGCATAAGACAACTTAGCATCCCAATCAGAACCAGCTAATTAAATCAGTTTAATTTTATCAATAGAAGATGCTTAAGACAAGATGGCATCTCAAACTGAACCAGCTAAGCACAACTAGGTACCTTAAGCGACTTGCACTCATGTTTCAAGGCCGAAAGGCTGTCATCGTCGATTCCAAAGCAACCTTCCAGAACCAAATCCTCAAGATATTGTAACTTGAAGATCGACGGCAAGCACTTGTCTGTGATCTGCAAATCAAGATGAACACAAATCAATGAGTAACATAACACAAAAACAGAGTGATTTTCGATTAAACCAAGCAAGCATTAACAATTTTACTTTCGAATCGAAACAGAACTAAGTGAAGTAAAAACAACAGATTACACACAGTAGAAAACCAAGAATTTACCGGCAGATACGAAAGATCTAAACTTCGGATTTCTTTACACTTGACAGCTAACAATCCGACCCCCAAGTCGCCAACACGGAGACACCATTTCAAGCCAATGAATCTGAGCTTTCTGCACCCAACCGCAATACACCCGACACCCATATCCGTAATCAGCTTACACCGCCCCAGCCGGAGCTTCTCCAAGTTCTTCGCCTCCGCCAGCGCCGCCGCGGCAGAGTCCCGGAGCTCGGTGGCGTTCGACAGGTCGATCTCCACCAGGTTCTTGCAATTCGCGGCCAAGGTCAGCAGCCCGGCTCCGGAAAAGCAACTGGACCGGGACAGATCGACGGAGCGGAGGTTGAGCTTGCAAGCATTGGCTATGGCGGTGAGGTGGGCGTCCG
This sequence comes from Spiraea crenata, assembly GCA_033992175.1. Classification (NCBI taxonomy): domain Eukaryota; kingdom Viridiplantae; phylum Streptophyta; class Magnoliopsida; order Rosales; family Rosaceae; genus Spiraea; species Spiraea crenata. The sequence goes on along the minus strand of JAVBHV010000041.1, from coordinate 4,729,806 downwards.
TGATTCGCGGGCAGAGGGTGAGATCGACGGCGGAGGCGAGCGGGTACCGGGCGAGGATCTTGGGGAGGTGCTCTGCGCGCAGAGGCTTGAGGTTCCTGCGGTGCTTGGATTCAATGGAGAAGAAGGACTTGCAGACTAGAGAGAAGGCCTTTTTGTCGATTGGGTTTTGGTTGAGGAAGTCCAGGACGATGAAGATGATTTCTTCGGAGAGGAAATGAAACGGGTTGTCGGTGGTGGTGGCGGTCACGGTGGCGGTGACGGTGGCGGTGTTCATGGTGGTGTTCATGTTGAAGGTTTGAGTGGCTTTCTGCCTCTTCATTTGGCTGAGAAAATCAGTGTAAATTTCTGGGATTTTGATGAGAAAATGGTGGTGGGGTTTTTTATAGGTGGAGATGGAGAATAATGGGTTTTGGAGGCTTTGTTTGAAGTAACCGTTGTTCAGGGAAAGTCTGGTTTTTTTTTTTTTTTTTTTTTGGTGGGTTTGGGTAGGTTTGGTGCAGCTAAGGAGGGGGGAGTGAAGATGAAGGAGATGATGAAAGACCCTGCTGGTCATTGATAAGTACTTGTTTCTATTCTTGTTTGTTTCCCTTAAATGACAATGTTACCCTTCTTTCCTAGAGTCTCCTCATGATGATCTCTAAATGAGCAAATCCTATGTGGATGTTGATGATGTGTGTGAGAGTTCTTTCATACAACGATGCTTCTGGATCTTTCTTTACAAAGCTTTGAATAAAAAAATTTGATAAGATATGTGACAAAATAAAGAGAGATTTTAAAAGTTGGAAAACTTCAAATAATATAATATTCATATACATCAAGTTAGTAGCAATAAATTTTCTCTCAATATATGTGTGTTGAGTAAATTATAATTAATGTAGTTAAAAGTGTGATACTAATTAAACTGAACAAATGATATAAACTCAAAAGTATTCAATACATTCATAAGTTATAATTCCAATGATTTTACTTGTATGCTTGTGTTTTGTGACATCCACGTTTATTTGATGAAAAAACAAGATAAGTGGTGAATTGGTGATATGGAAGAAAGAATATGGGGTAGTTTGGTCTTTCTGGATGCAAAAGGAGATTCCGTACGGTGAAGGACGGTGAAGGACGGGTAGTAATTAGGGAAGGTTGGCTGGGGTGGAATGGGAATTCAAAAAGTCATTTTCTTATCGCAAAAAGAAAGAAAGAAACAGGTCATTTGGTGGAGGACTTATTTGAGGAAGGACAGATTCAAGTGCAGACAGTACGAACAGCACAAACCTTGACAAAAACAAATAAAAATTAATAATATAAATAAATACGCAGATGGAAATAAGATATTGCGGGTGGATATTGCCGTACTTATATAGTCGCTATTACATAGTACCCGCCTTACTCAGATAAGAACGGTTCCACCCAGAAAAACAAATTCCCTTTTTTAAAAAAGTCAAATATTGGAAATTGCTTTCAAGATTTTCGTCAGGAAGGTTGGGACTGATGCAGGGCTATGTGGCTTATTTCGTAATATGACGCGATATTTTTTTTGGGAATTTTTATCCCTATTCATCAATTTTCTTGCTGCATTCATTACTTATATGAACTATTAAATTATTTTATTATTATTTTACATTTAAAGATCAAAAATATAAAATAAAAGAAATATTTTCTTATCATACCTAATATTTTAAACACAACTCTTCAAATTTTCACACAACGCATTATCGAAAAGAAAAAGTTCTCACCCAACCCTTCAAGTACATTTTTAGTGATGGTGAAGACGATTTCGAGTTGTTGGAAGGACTATATGATGATAGAATGTATTGGAGGATTGAATTCCTTTTATTTTTATTAGCTTTAGTTTATGTTATTAGTGTTTTCAACATAACTCATTGGAAATTTGGTTCATATTTATCATTCAATCAACTGGAAGCAGATTATGTTTCACAATACTTGATCTTTTTATTAAAATGATGGCTTGGCTTCATATCTTCCGATATTATTACCACCACCACAGAACTTACAAAGTGTATTGGGTTCATATCTCGTGAAATTTCATGGGTTTGATGGCTTTTTCGTGTCACGTTCATGAATCAATAGAGTTATATCCATTTTCATTTTCTTCTTAATTTTATTTTAATTTGCATAGGTTAGAGTAGTGATTGGTAAAATGAGAAAATTCAATATTTGATTTAGGGTTTTTTAAAACATAAAATTGGTGCAAGGAGAAAATTCAAACTAACTAAAATAGATGATGAGTGTTTTAAGAAGATTGGGTGTATTAAGATAAATGACTGGTGTGGATATAATCTCCCTATTTTTTATACTCAAGTAGAAAATGTCTAAAGTTAGATTAATATTTTTTTAAGGTAAGCGATAGATTCATCAATAAATTATTGAAGTGCATATTGGGGGAGGAACTTCGTTTCGTAGATAAGAAATTAGTAGGAATCGGATTTAGGAGGAATTAGGTTTGCCATTCTCTATACTATAGTGGAAAGTGTCTTAAGTTCGGCTGATATTAAAGCGAGAATATCATATAGTTATGTTTAGATTCAGCCCATTGCAAAAGTATATTTGTGAGAGCAAGATGTCACGTTCAATTTTTGGATATTACAATCATGCCCTCACCTTTTTCATTTTGGTGTGCAGATTTGGGGATGATATGCTTTCTTTATTCTGGTATTATCTTTGCGCAAACTATGATATGATCTGAGGAAAGTATTTCACTTCACCAAAAAGAAAGAAATACCTGAATTGAAGGCAGTAGTGGTACATAAATAAAGAAATACTATGGAATATTGTATGCTCCAGATAAAATCTGGTTGCATGATGATTCAAACTAACACCTAACTATCTATCCATGTGCTATGAGCTGGCCAGAAGATAAAGTGTTTAAATGATTTTAAAGTTATATAGGTTTACCTGGGGAAGGAAAACTTGCATAATTAGTTGATACAGTTGTTGGATGGGGACATTCTCAGTCTATGAGTTCATGTTTGGTCAAGAAATTAAAGGGGTGAGATATCTCCAATTCGCATATAATCATTGTAAACAAATTTTTAGTGTAGCTTTGAAAAATTAAATGATTAGAAGTTAGAACCCTACGCCAGTGAAGGCGAGTACATTGTTCGTACATGAAATGATTATTTGTTTCGGACAACTTATGGTTGACAATTTTATAATCCTTTTTCAATCACTTGCCATCAAAAGTTAGTGCCTATCAATGTGGGCATATTGCTAGTTGCTAGGAGTTGTCACTTAGGTATGTGTCTCTTTCCTAACCAGAAGCTATAATCAAACTCAACTTGAATTAAACAAAACCATATTATTAATTATATGTGTAACTGTGTTAGATTTTTGTCTTTAGCACTTTTATTTTGATTTCACTTTAATCTTATTCTCAATAAAGTTACTTCTTCCATTACCTGAAAATAAGCGGTAATCTATGATGAATTAACGTTGGTGGTAAACTTTACGGACCATGAGCCTCTGCATTTGCTTATCCACGCATTTGCCGCATTTGCTGATGTGTCATGCTTGTAGCGGTTGGATTAGGAGAATATGTTTAATTAAAAAAATGCTTGTAGTGGTTGATGGTTGACACATCAACAAATGCGGTAAATGCGTGGAAAAACAAATGCAGAAACTCATGATCCAAACTTTACACTATTTTTTATTATATTCCAACAATGATTCTTGTGATGAAATTTTCAATGTCCCTTGTGTTCTTCTAAACGTCTGACATTGATTAGTCATCTTTCCACTACTATATATAAATATAATATATATGGTCCATTCAGCCAAACCACCACTCCTTTCTAATCTTCATCTTTTGAAACAAATGGAAAATCGTAGTACGGTAGCAGCTAAGCAATGTACCTTCTCCAACTACCTCTTTACATGAGACTGAGTCAAACTCACACGATCCATCTCAATCAATTACAACATGGTTTGAATACTCGACTTGTAGTCCAAAAATTGCTTCCACTATAAGAACAACAGACCAACAAAGATCAAAGTTGGGTTACAATTTCTATGTACATCAAGTCTGGTCACGCGTATTAATTAGAAGTGATTTTTGACAAGAAACATACTCGAATTCTATAATAACGACTTGGAATCAATGATCCATCCACAATTAAAAACCAATGATGCATTTACAGAACTCACTTAAGCATTTTGGTGTTTGTATTGTTATATTATAAGATGATGGCAGTGTAATTTGTGAAGACATGCCATGACAAATTTGTTACTGTAATTACCATATTATTTTCGAGTGTTTAAGGATCATCTCGTGTTCAACATTACAACGCTAATGCAACCAATTTGTTACTTGAATGTGTACGGGCACGTTGTTTCCGTGTGGCCTTGTAGGGAATGTTGGTTTTGGTATTCAGCGGGCACGTGGGAATCCAGTGGCCCATTTTCACCGCATGTGCCATTATAACGTACAAACTTGTTGCCCGACCTACTTGTGAATTAAGGTCGTTGGCTCTCTATGGTATGGAAAATTGGCATGAATATAGAGCTCGTTTGATAGTGATTCTAGAAGAAAGGTTATCAAATCATAATAGTTCGTTTACCATTCCTTTTTAGTGAGGAGTCATCGTCAGCCAATGAGTTTGATTCTCTGAAGCCATTCTAATCACAAGGCTGATTACAAGGTTAAATATGAGCAATAGAGTACAACCAATCATGGAGGCCCAACTATTCAATTGCAGATGTTGTAAAGCAGTTGAGAAAACTAGGTAGTTTCTCAAAATGAAGGAGGTGCTTTCTGATGAGGTAAAGGTGAACAGTATAGAGAAATGCAGCCAATGTTACCACAGCAAAGGACACTAAAATCAACTTCCAAAATTCCTGAAAAATAACACCGCAAACAGAAAAATGGGTTTCAATTACTTAATATGATAAATCAAATGTGCAGAAAACTGGTCAATTGTCAAGGAGGATTCAAAATGTGGAGCGCGAAGTTCAACACTAGTTAATTTCTCATCTCTTAGAAAGAACGAAGTCTGCTCTAAATGATAAAAGCATATAATGAATACCTTGGGTGAAGATATGATGATTCCCATGACATAACCCATCAAATCCATACTAGACTGCAGGGAGTTTTGAACACCTCCCACTACACAACGATCTGGTTCAGCAACTTGGTCCTGTCAAGAGGAGGATTCATTTCATCAACATTAAGGCATCAAACAAATGCTGACAGCTCTTTCATTACCAATCAACATCCCAGAAGATATTGTAATAACTAATAAGCTGTCTTTGTGGCATGTTTATGGTACAAATTCGTAGAACTGACACCCTAACAGCTAGAGTACTCTTGTTTGCACCAAGTATGAATCCCTACTTTAGAAAAATTCCAATGTCTTACTTGCATTTGTTGGATTACTGCTAGATCAAACATCCACAACCCAAGCCGAGAAGTTGCAACTCCTGTCATCAACAAATATGCTGATAACAGGCTGTTTTGGACCCATAATGAAGCAACACATAATAGTAGAAAGGTCCACTGCATATTGGAAACACATTAACACCAGAAATTCATATGAGATTCAGCAAGTAACATCAGGAAATAAGACTTCCAAGTTTTAATGTAGCTGACAATCCACCCTAAACTCTAAGTTGTGTTTGGTTAGGGGATTAGGTTCTTGAATGAAACTCCCATGTCTATACATTCGTTTTATTAAAAACACTGCGAAAATGGGTACTGAAGTTTTTACCTGAGACCAGATAGACCATAGTCCTGTTCTAAGTGTCAAGATATGAGATTGCAAGATAGGGTACACAACTGTTGCAGAAATTCCAATTGCAGCGCTTATTCCACGAGCTATCCCGATTTCATATGCAGGTATGCCTTCCCACTCCAAGGTAGCTGTCATTAATGTTCCAAAGCTGAATTAACAGATAAAATTGGTAAGATGTTTACTTTGTAAACCCAAATTAAAAGGTCTACTAATCAGTGTAGAATTTTAAGTTGTCACCTGAGAACAGTGAAGTATAGTAAAGCCAGAGCTATTCCAGCTAGCAGAACATCTTGCTGCGAGTACACTCTCCATGCTGCTACATAAGGGATTCTCGAAACACGTTCAGTCATTCTCTTAATCCAGCTTTCTTCAGCGGTTTCTGGGTCATTTTTTTCATGAGTAATCAAGTTGCTTGTCTCCTGTGAAGCAGATGTGCTACCTTCTACGTCAGTACTTGAAAGTCTTGATATCTTCCTTTGGCTGCTTTCGCCTAAAGCCGGAATCCCATTGTATACAGAGATGAAAAGCCAATATTCCAACCAAACTGTTATGGTGTTCCAGAGTGCTAAAGTTAAAGCAGAAGCCTTTAGTGATACGAAGCTGATAATGAAACCGGTTAAGACAGGAGCGCATAGCTTGCAGAAGAGATCAATGCGCCTAAGGACTGAATTCATTTGTGTCAGTACTTGTTGATCAGACTGGCCTTCTGATATCACCACCACCCTGCAGAAAGAGCAGTTCTTATCTTTGGCAGAACAAAGTATTGAGGACCTGTCTGTGAAAGTACTTCTTAAAGATCAAAAGCTATTTCATTGTAGTGAAATGAGAGGTTTGTTAGTAATATTTAAACAATATTACCAGTCTCTTTCGATTAAGATGGTGCCGGCAAGAGTGGAAAGAACTCCAACAGCTCCTGAAATGTTGGTCAACATCATCAGTAAGATGAATACAACAAAGCTTGTGAACTGCAAATCTGAGTAGACCAGTAACACCACCACGGATCCTCCAGCAATCACGAAAGAGAGATTTTGTGTTATCAACCAAACCCGGAGTACCTGTGCATATATAGAGTTGTAAGATGCAAAGTTCGGTAACAACTCTTTTGTCTCAATTTTTCCTTTTCTCATAAGATTTCTGGTATAGCTAGCCTACCTTAACATATGAAAACCTATCCACCCAATGTCCAATTAAGGGTCCGAAAAGTGCAGTAGAGGCTGATTCCACCGCACCGTATATAGCAGCAAATAGTAGGGAGTCTGGCCAAATGCTTATCATGTACAAACCAACTGAGAATTCCCACATCCTGCAAAAAGGGGAAATGATCAGTACAAATAAGTCTTCAAAGCAAGCAGCCTATTTCTGTCCTCATTGTAAATGCACAAGTAGAATGGACTCAAAACAATCAGTGCGTCCAAGTTCAATATAGAGAAGGTCAATTAGAAGTTGGGGTTCAAAAGGCTCTTACAAACATGTAAAACCTATAAGAACAGAAACGAAACCAAACGAAAGAAAAACCATCAACAAGAACACTGACAAAACACCATTAAAGTAAGCAATAACCTGGTCCCCCATCTGGACAGAAAGTGTCCTATGTACAAATATCTGATCAAATGAGAAGGAACAGGATCATTGTGAGGATTACAAGACCGTTCTTCTACTTGGGCAAGAAGGGGTTCTTTCATTTCCTCCTAATGCAGCAGCTTGCAAAATTGAACAACAATGCTAGTCACTGCATATTTCAATTATTCAGATGAAGAGGGCTCCATTGGTGATGGTGATGCAACATACATACATGATGCCGTGGTTGGTATCATCTCCTAGAAAACACCAAAATGTGTTCAAGAAGAGCGAGTAATTGTTGTCGTTACGTGGTGCAAACTGAAACAGTGTAGTTACTAACTTTCTTGTTATGAATCTCACTTGGATGTTGATCGATGCTTTCAGAACGAATAGAAAATTGCGTTTGAATCCAGTGCGGCTCAGAATTCAGAAATTCCTAGCAAAATTGATATTTGGCCACGTGGTACTACAACCCACCTATTTTCCTCTCTACTAACTTCTCTCCCTTCTCTTCCAACTATAAAAGTCCGAAGAAAGTGATGATAGAAAAATTACATTTTTAGACCACATTAGGCAACAATTAGAAGCCAATATGATAGAGGGTCATAATAGAGGGATTACATTTCTAGACCACGTTAGGGGAGAGTTGAAAGCCGTTCTTCATTTGTGATCGTATGATTTGTTGGCAATTGACATACGACTTCGCCATATAGCATGTGATGTCTGATCTACTCAGAAATCTGATGTCTTTAGCAGTATTGAAAACTCGTATGAAACCCACATTAGGTTAATCCAATTGGCCTAGAGATAACGTAAGATTTGATTATATAAATTAATGCAATTGAGAAGAATCAGAAACTCACATGTAGAGCCAGATGGAAAAAATAAACAAACGAGGGGACTAGTTGGTTCTTGGCTCCAATCTAATCAAACAAAATATCGGATGGAAAGTCAGCTCTCTTGGTAAGGTATGACCTATTAAATGATGAAAGTTCTCACCTTCTATTCAACTCGAATCTGGTTTTGGGGGACTAGTAGTCTAAAACTGTATATGCAAGTATGCGTCATAACTTATTCATCAAGTAAGGTTCTCAATCGAGGTTTCAATCCTAAACTACGAATCATTAAATAACGCATCAGAAGTCTGGTAATCACATGATTAGGACATGCTTTGTAATCATTTGCCAAGCAGCTTCAAAAGTCAAAAGATGCAAACTAGCTGCTCATTGCAAATGGACACAGTTGTAAGACAAACATTAAGGAAACAATAAAAAGGTATCATTTCAGCAGTTGTACCGGATTCTTAATGATAAATATAGGCTTTTCAGCGGCGTTTACATTTGTATTCATGCGAGTAAACCAAAGTGTTTTCAATGAATAAACAAACACATCTTCCTATCAGAAAGCTGTGTGTGTCCTTCTCGAAAACCACCACTAGCAACTGCAGCCTAGTTTGTGGACCAAGAACACGTCTGGTTCGCAGAAAATTGGCTCAGGAGGGGAATGAGACTTTCCGTGCACCAAATGTCTCAGACTCAGACATTCAGCTACTAGAAATGAAATTGTCTGGCCCAAAATTATCAGAACCTATTGTACATACATATTGTACTTTCATATGAATATGAAAGTACAAAATAACTTTTGGAGATGAAAGTACAATGAACAATTATTTGTTTTTCCATGAAAATGAAGGTCTACGTACATAGGCAGGTTCAGAGAAAAACAAAGACAACTAAAGAGAAGTATAGAAACTTGTTACAGGAGATGCGTGACGGGCGAAGACCACAAGCATCAATGTCGTTGCCAATAGCATCCTACAAACAAGAATCAAGAAATTATATCAACTCATCCGAATATGCTGATCGAAGAAAGAGAGCAGTACTTCATCAACTTATCAATTATCTTTATCTGGCAAATCAGTACAGTTATTTCTCAATTTGAAAAGAAGTCCACTTCCCATTCCAGGCTTCATATGTCACTCATATTCGATTTACATTTACCAAATCACTTCAATAACTTCAGCTCAGCATATCACTGAATTCACTACAGTTGTTTCTCAAGTTGAAAAGAAGTCCTTTTCTCATTCTAGTCTTTATATTTTCACTCACTTATCATTTACCTAATCATATCCATAACTTCAGCTAAGCAAGTCACCGAAATCCTCTAATAAATCAGAGATCACTAATGGATAGCCCACCACTGTCTGCTCTAAAAGGGCTATCACTGAATCATACACCCAATCTCGTAGCAAAAACAAACACATGTTGAAACTAATTTTAAGTTTTCCTATGCAGAAACAAATATGATGTCAAAAGGCAGAAGCAAAGGTCAGTAAAAATCTTCTGGGAGGCAGCTAAGGTACCAATCTAAGTGGGTAGATATTTAGTATGGGGAGCTTGAACGTACTACTATATCGTTTCAACTTTTATCTTTTTCAAAATCCAAAGCCTAGACAACCTCAACCCATTATGAAAAATGTACTTTGGTAAATGGTGGGATCTAACATTATGAGAAGCTAAGATTATTTTGTATGTGTTACAGTAGTACCAGAACCAATGCCGAAAAAGCAAACATGAGCAAGTTATGGTCTTTCAATAGTTTCAAATACTATCTATCAAGTGAGATCAACATTACGTATTCACATAGAATGGAGATTCTCACAAACGAAAACCAATAAAAAGTAACAGAATCAGTTAAAAGAAACACATGGAAGATCTTCAAAGTTGATAGGATTATAAACTTGCAGAAATATATACTATAGTGGATTATAGACTAATTGTTTTCTCCTTGTGCACCAGTGGTATGTTATTCTAATATAGCAAGATGAAGCAAAACAAGTACAAGAAGGGCCAAGAATAGTAGCAATACCAGCTCAAGCTTCAATTCGAAGGTGCTAGCCCGACTTGGTCCAGCTAAGAATCACCCTTCACTTCCTCTGAATCTGAATCACTTGCATTATACCCTGCCACAATGCAGAACACCAAATAGAGGCAAATTTAACAACCGCAGCGCTGATTAGAACAACAGTACTCCCACAGAGAAAAAAAAAAAAGAACCAAACCTGGCTGCTTTTCACTATATTTCCAAACCGAAGATCGCGTTTTCGACGCTCTCGTAATCCATGTTTTTCCCTGTAATCCCAAAAAACCGAAAAGTATTATTACCAATAACAATCTCAATACAAACAAAAACCCTAATCATGTCATAATCTAACGATTTCAATTTCAGGCTCCAATTTGTAAGACCACTGATGCTTAGCAAAGAACAATTACAGTTGCAACTTTAGCTAATAACAACATCAAATTGCAAAGCTTACAACTTTAATCCAATCTAATTAATCAAAACAAAAAACCCTAAACCCCCAAAAACCCAAAAAAATAAAAACTTTTTACCGTCTTGGTATCTCTGGGGACGCCATAGCCGTTGTTGAACATCTGGCCGACCAAGACCTGCATGTTGATATCGCCGGCCTTGGCCTCCTTGAGCGCGTCCTTGAACCACCGCTGCACGCAATCGGAGACCACCTCCGACAGCGGCACGCGGCGGCGGTCGCCGTCCTTCATCGAACTGCTCTCCGTCTCCATCTCCGGAGCCGTGCTCAACACCCTCGGCCGCTTCGGATTCGCTGGGCTCGGCGCAAAGGTCCTCCTCGCTACTGGCTTCTTCCGAGCTGTTGTGGGGGTGGTGGTGCTTGGCGACGACGTCGTTTGGGGGACTTGGGGTTGGGACAGCCTGGCGGTGGAGGGAAGCGACTCTCCCATATATATTAAAAAATGAGTAATTTCGCCAAGGAAAAAAGAAAGACTAGTTAATTTGGGGCTTTTCAAATTTCTTACCTGTTTGGTTGTTTTCTCGGAAAGTGAATAGTGAATTTTCTGCTTGTAATTTGTGTTTGATTGCTGAGAGAATTGCAAGGCTGGATTTCGAAGGTGGCGGCGCGAACGTGTGTTTGTGAGGAGAGAGAGTGCGGTGGCCACTGGCCGCTTAAATATCGCCGGCTGTCTGGCGGAAACGACGGCGTTTGTCGGATGTTTTGCCTTTCAATAATATTATAATGATGTGGCGGTTTTTGGCGGTAGTGGATTTGGAAGTCTTCTTCCACTTCCTTATCAACATCACTACCAACATCACTACCGTTAATAGACACAAAGTAAAGACATCACGACCGTTTGGCCCACACCAAGCTTAGGTAGTCCATGACGTACAATCCCCATTTGGCCCTTTCTTGCAATCTTGGCATGTATCAAAATTGAGATTGTTTTTGTAATACTGAATCTTACCAATAATCTTTACATGAACATGAACCATCAATGAAGCAATGAAACCGGTTGTTATCCCGAACGATGATCTGTCTCTCTGTAATCTTGGAGATGAGCTTGATCGCCTCGTGGCAATCGCCGCATACACGAAGGTTCTTCACGACTCGAATGGTATCTTTATGAGGAGTGCTGATGAGACCGAATGCAATTGCAAGCTTCTCGCTGTGGCAACCGAGGAAGTGTTCCTTCTCCTCCTCTTCTATGTCAAACAGCACAAAGTCCGTGGTTGGAGTGTAGCCTGCTGGTTTCAGTTCCTTAGCCAGCTCGTCGAGTTTTGCGTAAATCTTCTCAGACAATGCGTGGGACTTGTCTCCGACAAGGAACTCATGAACAACCCCGTTTACTTCGATCCAACTGCACCCCGGGATTTTCTTCATCCCTTGCTCATTCATTCGTGATCTGGTGATTGCTGCCTCGTCCCATTTTTGACTTGCAGAGTATATGTTTGACAGGAGAACGTAGTGTGCTGAGTTCCATGGTTCTAGCTCAATGAGCTCTTTAAGTGCTGCTTCAGCTAATTGAGTATTCTGATGCAGCCTACAACCACCCAACAACGCTCCCCAAACAACCGAATTAGCCTTCATTGGCATACTTTCTACTAACTTATAGGCTTCGTCCAACGAACCTGCACGGCCAAGAAGATCCACCATACATCCATAATGCTCAATTGTAGGAGTCAAGGAAAAGACTCTACTCATGTTATTGAAATACCTCCGACCATCATCAACTAGGCCAGCATGAGAACACCCACAAAGCAGTCCCATGAAAGTGTTCCCATCAGGTCGAACCCCATATTTCTCAACTTGTGCGAATAGTCCGAACACAGCTTTCACATGTCCAGTCATAGCAAGTCCAGACATTGTAGCATTCCAAACAACATTGTCTCTTTTCTTCATCCCTTTAAAGACTTCCCAAGCTTGGACCATGCTCCCACATTTCGCGTACATGTCAATCAGAGCAGTACCAAGAACAGGGTTCATAAAAAACTCATTTCTATCCATCAAATTGCTAGCCCAGTCACCTAGTTCTAATGCTCCTAATCTTGCACAAGAAGAAAGCACTCCAACCATGGCATAGCAATCCGGTTTCAAATTTTCCTTCTGCATTTGAAAGAAGAGATCCATGGCTTCTTTCGGAAGTCCATTTGACGCATACCCTTGAATCATGCTACTCCACGAAACTATATCCTTCTCATGCATTCCGTCAAAGACACAGCGCGCTTTCTCCATCTTTCCGCACTTGGTATACATATCAACTAAAGAGGTAGCCACAAACACATTCCTCCTCAATCCAATCTCGGTTATATACCTATCTATCCACTCCCCACTCCCCAAATCCCCTAACCTACCACACGCCGATAAAACCCGAACTAGACTGAAACTATCAGGCCTCACACCCATCTCCATCAACTCACGAAACGTATCAATAGCTTCCCTATACCGCCCGGCGTCAATGTACCCACAAATGACAGCAGTCCAAGAAACCACATTCTTGTCAGGAATTTCATCGAACACATTATGTGCATGCTCCATAAACCCGCATTTCGCATATAATCCAAGCAAACCAGTCTTAACATAGACATCGAAGTCGAACCCAGTTTTCACCACAAGGGTATGAATCTTCAACCCCAATTGAAAGTCCGACCGCCGCGCGCAGGCCTTGAGAACAAAAGGGAAAGTAAAACTATTGGGTAAAAAACCATCTGTTCGCATTGAACAGTAGAATTCGATGGCGTCGTCGAAGCAATCGTTCGATACGAATCCGCGGATCATTGTGTTCCAGAGGAAGATGTTGGGTTGTTCGGTTTGGCTGAAGAGGAGTCGGGAGTAGTCGGTTTGGGAGAAACCGAAAGCGGAGCGCAAGATTGGGTTGAGAAGATAGTGGTCGTGGTGGAGGCCGAGGCGGAGGAGTTTGGCGTGGGCTTGCTTGAGGTGGTTGAAGGAGAAGAAGCCTTGAAGGAGCCATTGCTTGATCTCCAATGTCATAACCTGGTTTTCAAACTATGGTCGTAGTGTATAGTGTCGCGGGTAAGCTTTATGTTCCCTCCAATTTTAATACTGCCTTTTGAATTTAAGGGCTGGTTTGGAATGACGGTATAAAATGATTATGAAATTATCATAATTATTTTTGGAAATTAGGATAACTATAATCACTGTTTTTGTTTGAATTTAAGGGCTCGTTTGGAGTGACTCCGTTATAAAATAATTATGAAATGACACTTTTGGAAATTAGGATAGCCATAATTACTGATCTTGTTTGCAACTGTATCCAAAATAGTTCTCAGGTCTCAAATTCAATAGACATTGAAGGGGTTTAGCAGTTCTTGAATTCGATGGGTATGCACCGCGGTTGAACAACTTCAGGGAAAATAGGAACGCAGGTAATAGGATTCATAGGAACGTCAATCAGAAATTGCTTATGTTTGTACATTTCTTGTGAAGCTTTCAATTCCAGACCAACAATCGCAATGAACGGAAAAATACAGTGAATTAGAAATTTGTACTCGTGAAAATATTGCATACTGAAGTATCTATATGGACACTAACAACGGCCACTGAAATATGAGCCAGAAAACGTAGTCCAGGGGTACATATATATGCATTGTAAGAACCATTCCACTACATACAGGATTACAAAATTTCATTCTCAGTACACTACATACTACATTTATACCACTCCAACAATTTACACCTGCCAAGATCTTAAAACCGATCATATGTGGACGTTGATTGAAACTGCGCCTGCATGCTGAGCCGCAGCTATCTTTCTTGTAAAAGCATTTTGCCTTGTACTAGATTTCCGTGGATAGAGCTATGCGGCATTTCTAAAAAATAGATTTCAGGTAAGGAGGAAACTAGAATGAGAGGAAGGGGGCGTATGATACATGACTCTTGAGTAACAAGGAAAAAAATACACCAAACTGCAGAAATTTTTGGTTCCTGCAAGAGGAGTGTCCACCACCCAGTTCAAGCCAATAACTGGGGTGGTGAAGAGCTGTAATAGGACAAATTCCGTTAAGAATCACTCCAACTATCATCGTCATCTTCATCACTTCCTGCAGTTGCCTGTAGAGAAATTCCCTTTGTATTAGAAATGTTACATGACCAGGAAATATTGAGGAGAGGGAGAGGCAGAGATAAAAACTGAGACCTGGCGAATTGCATTTGCTTTCTCTAAGATAGCAGCAACCTTCAAGTTGGTTGCAGGACCCTGTACACTGGGTCTTGTCACCGTACTGAGTCTTGTGACTGGTGCAGGCTTCAAGTTGAAGGACTAAGGAAACATAAAAGGTTGTCTAAGAATAGAGAGAACCCGGAAAGGAAAAAGGCGGGCAATGCAAAAGCAAGAAAGCAAGAAGTACAACAAAATTAGACAGCTCTAACCTTAGTTCTTATCTGGTGTAGCCATGAGTCTCTTTCATCTACCTTAGGTCCAACCTCAGGCCGAACTCGTTCAGTTACCTTTCTCAACTGCAAGATGTCAACATGTTAGAATGGTACTTGTAGAGCATAATTTCAAATAGATCATGTTCTGAATATAGACAATTATATGACTATCAGTTACCTTGCTTTGGCCATGAGCAGCAACTGCATCAATGAGGGGATTTCTAGGACGAGGGAGCTTACTCACTGGAAGCCCATTAGACTTTCCAACTTCATAGCCCATCATTACATCAGAATTATTTGATGACTGTGCCATGTCTCCCTCGGATGCGGGAAAACTATTCTGAGGCTGGCCATCTACGATTGTCTGCACTGTCACAGATGCGAGAGGTTTTCCTTGTTCCTGTTCTGAATTTTCGAATGACTGTTGAAGTACCTTAGTCTCGAAACCTGTTTCCCGTTGTGACTGTGCTGTTTCTCCCTCTGATGCGGGAATACTATTCTGAGGCTGGCCATCTACCATTGTCGGCACTGTCACAGATGCAAGAGGTTTTCCTTGTTCCTGTTCTGAATTTTCGAATGACCGTTGAAGTACCTTAGTCTCGAAACCTGTTTCCCATTGTGACTGTGCTGTTTCTCCTTCTGATGTGGAAAAACTATTCTGAGGCTGGTCATCTACCCCTGTCAGCACTGTCACAGATGCAAGAAGTTTTCCTTGTTGCCGTTCTGAATTTTCAAATGACTGTTGAAGTATCTTAGTCTCCAAACCTGTTTGAGGTTGTGACTGTGCTGTTGATGTGGGAAAAGTATTCTGAGGCTGGCCATCTGACACAGATGCAAGAGATTTTCCTTCTTCCCGTTCTGAATGTTCGAATGACTGTTGAAGTACCTTAGGCTCTAAACCTGTTTCCGGTTGTAACTGCTGCAGAGTCAGAGGTTGGATAACTGCTTCATGAGAAGACTCAGGGTCCTGCCTAGAAGTTCCACGTTCAGTGTCTGGTACCGTGAACGGATTTGAACTAGACTGGACTTTTTCACCCTCTAAAGCAAAGTGATTATGTCCAAACCTGTCATCAGATATTTCTGATATAGACAACAATGGGTCTGGGGACCGTGCTCGCCCTAAATTAGGGGAACTGTATTCACAAATAGCATCATTCACCACGGTTGGTAACTGCAGTGAATACGGGACAGGCTGCACCATATTGCCGACTGAAGGTTCAGAAACATGTTGAAGTTTCTCATCTCCTACAGATATGAGAGGCAAAAGTGGGTTTTGGGGCTGCCACACATCTCTTTGTGGTGCTGCTATATCAAATCTCTGTGGTACTGGCATATCAATTCTATGTGGATCTGGCATATCTAATTGAACTTTCTCATCAACTTCGAATTGCTGTATTGACAGGAAGGAACCCTGACTACCTCCACCTAAATCCCTCATTGAGGCTACGGAAGGATTCTGCTTTCCCATCCTCCATTGCATAGGTGGCAGAGGTGGCAATGGTGGTATGTCGTCCAGATTGACTGCAGTTGCTTCAGGCAGGAGTAAGCTAGGAAGGGTAGACTCTAATGATTGCTCGGTTTGCTTTGTGTCATCGAGTTCTTGGCTTGCTGATTCTGGTAAGAAATCTGATCTTGAAGGTTGGCTTGGAAGGTTTTCTGGACCAGAGTCCGAGGGAGCAAGGAAGCAAATTTCCTGATTGATGTTCTCTGTCAATGGTAACTCTCTGGATATCTCCTTATCCATGTGATTTGAAGACTCTAAATGAGCAGATGGAAGACTTGATGAGTTTATACTGACTTGATCTTCTTGTGGACATTCCACATCAATTTGATCTGGTTGAAACACAAGTGACTGCTCTAAGGCAGCTTCTGGCTGATCTTTTGTTCCGTCTCTTGGTAAACATTCCATATCAACTTGATTTGCTTCCAACTCCAATGATTTTCCTGAACTAGTTTCAGGCTCTGGGAGGTAACAGGTAGGTGGTGAAGACACAATATCTTCCCTATGATTCTGATCCAGAGACTCAGAGTCTGACTCCAGATGGCTCATTTCTAAAGATGTTGAAGCTGTGGTTACATCATGGACCACTGAACTATTTTCAGTCTGTTCATCAAGAGAAAAATTATGACCACCATCCGACAAGTTTGGATTGTAATGGTCATAAGTAGTTGATTTTCTTGGGTATGATTCTGAAGCGACATCAAACACAGCCACATTGTTTTCAGTCTGTTCATCTAGAGAGAAATTATGACCATCATTGGATACTTCTGATATGGAATGGTTAAAAGTAGCTGGTTTTCTTGAGTGTGATTCTGAATCCGGAGAAACTTCTTCTTCACTTACTTCCTTTTGCCCTTCTGAGCCTCTGACAGATTGTGGAGAAGCTACCTCATCTAGTTCAGATCCTTTTTCAAGGGAATCCTCGAATCCAGGAAGAAAACCATGCAAATTCATAAAATTCCTTGAGGGAGAAGAAATAGCATTTGGAGACGAGTGACTGACATCATTCACATCATTGTCAGGTTGGGAAACAGAAGAAGAGGACACAACAGTTTCTACACTAGGCACAACATCATCTGAATATACATGATCTTCATGGCCTGGATAAGTTGGACATGAAGATGGAAGTTCCAGAGAAACAGTATCACCAACCTCCTCGTCAACATTCCTGGTGCACACTTGTAACTCCTCATCCTCCATAGTCCTAGATTTCTCTTCGACATTGCATTTCTCTTTACTATGAGGAAGATCTGTGTCTGCTGAAGTCGATTCAAGTTGGGGAACATCCTCATTCAAGTCAGAGAATTGATGCTCTATTAGGTGAGGTGCCTGTGGAGCATCCTGCAGCTCTATTAGCCTAGGTGTCTGTGGAGCATCCTGCTGCTCTATTAGGCCATGTGTCTGTCGAGCTTCCACTAACTCTTCTGAGCTATGACTCCAAGCAGCGTCCAGCACAATCGGTATAAATTCAGAGTTGACTGCAGATGGTGTAACAAGAACATCAAGTTTGGAAGCCATTTCATTGGAATTTGAAACATTTCTATAATTTGGAATTAATGCATTACCTGGAGATGCTGGTTCTTCTGGCGGTGCTGAGGGAAGGAACTGCTCTTCTGTGGTTGAAATGCTTACACCTGGTGATTCAAGCTTTCTTCTGGTGAACCTTTCTAAAGAATTTTCATCAGCACAATGTGTCTGGAGCATTTCATTCATAGCAGTAATTCCACTCTGATCTTCAGAAGCCAGCTCTTCAACGTTTGACAAATGACGAAAAGCATCAGAACTGAGAATTAAATGTTCAACATCTAATCCATCACCCGGATGGCTTGCAGAAGTATCTGCAAATTCACCTTTAGTCTGGGAGGAATCATCAGGCATAAGAGACAAAGGAGTATACACAGTTTTCAAATTTTTGTCCACGTCAAATGATTCATGACCACCTTCATATTGGTCAGAAGGTGTTTCATCTAACACAGATCCTGCCAATGATACCACTAACGAGCTTGTTGCAAGCTCTGAATGTGGTATAGGACTCGTATCCTTAGAAAACGCACTGCTAGATGTATCACCACTATAAGGAATTATATCTTCCTCAATGCATGTATTATGGGACACCACGTTCTCCTTTGATGTGGCTTCTAGAGGCTCAACTATTAGAGAGTGCCCGTTGGATGGCATCTCAAAGTTCTGAGCTCCGCAAGTTTCAGTGGAAGGGAATTCTTCAGCTGCTCCATTACAGTCTGAAGGTGTATCCCCAACAAGATCGCTTAGAGTATCAGAGTGTGACAAACTGGCACTATCTTTTTCAAATAAATTATTCCCGCCATCTAATGTGGAGGAGTTTCCACTTGATAGAGTATCTGAAAATCGAGTTTGAAGCTCCAGATGGTCCTCCCCATTTGCATCCAAGTCTATCCCGTATTTTTCAGCATTTGAGTGATTGTCCTTAGTTTTATGCTCACTATCAGTTTCCATTTCTGAATCCATGGTAGCAAGAGCATCCACATAAGTATCTACCTCACTAGTCATACCATCAGAAATGGACCCCTCCAGGCTGCCAGTTTTATGCTTTCCTTGACCTGCTAATTGCTTCTGAACTACTACCTCATGAACGTTGTCATGACTTTCATATGTCTCACTATCAGAGTTCGGTTCAGACCCATTTGCCATTTCTCCATCAAAAACCCCCCCAGTAAAGTCATCCACAGACGGTTTTACTATAGCTTCTTGGACATCAGGTGAAGAGCTAGAATTTTCCCTTTCTGGGGACAGTTTGACAGGACTCACAGTACTGATGTCAACTATTCTAAGCTCTGGCTCACTAGTATTATCTGAGGTCAATCTCAAGAGTGGTGGAGTAATAGAAGTTTCAGAAACAAGTTTATGCTCTGGTGAAAGAGTCTCCATAAACTTCTTCATGTAACTTTTCCCTGTTTTTGGGTCAACTGCAGATCCATTCAAATGTCTTTTCTTCAATTTCACACGACGTGCGGGATCATTGTACCCATTCTCAATACGCTCCTCGAGGAACAACTCATGCAGTCTGCATTATTTGAAAATTAAAGAGTTGGTACATAATCATCTATCCTTAGGACGAGCAAATTTAACTGTATTGTGAAAGATATAATAATGCAATCAAAGGAAATAGAGTTCTCACTTGGCATGTGATGTCAGCGCAACTTCTGGGGTTTCTCCATTCCTCCAACGGGATCCTTTCTTCTGCCACACATAAAAGAGCACACTAAATGCTATATCAAAATACATTTTGTAGTAACAGAAAGGTAATACAGCTGTACATCAACATCCCTTGTAGTGTATCTTAACACAGTAGTGAATTGAAGCCACAAAAGTTGAACCTAATTTGCAGCTTCTGAAGTCCAAAATTATAATATTCTCTGGTTTTGGCATGGGCATCCATGCAGGCGTATCTAGTAAATCCACCTCAAATGGATAGTATCTGCTTATCTAAGATGTTACTCTATAAAGAACCAGGAAGCACAAGACCATAGAAGGTGGTCATGGCTGGCCGCCGCCATAGGTGGCATCGCCCATTCAAGTGGGGAATAATGCCATGTGACCAGAGCCTGTCCATGGGGGCTCTATAAAGAACCATATTCCCATACCCATGTACCAATAGATTCCCAAGTAAAATCGAACCTATCGGGAAAGGTATGCAGCTATGTGCTTAGACCTAAAGGTCTGTATGGGGCAGGTCACCAACACAAGGATTTTGACAAGCATGAATTTCGCATAATCAAACATGTTCCAACACACAAAGAAAAAAGTTTCCTATGAGGCAATGAACTGAAATACCTTCACTTTACGGATTCTCTTTTCTCTCTGCATGTCTACTGTTGCGAGTGAGGATGCAGATTCAACTTTAAAGAACGACGGATCAGTGTACCGCTTTAAACATGCCCCGGCTCCGGCCTTATCAAACCTATTATATTGAATGAACATAATTAAATTACCATTTTCCAAAATTAATTCTTCGTAGTTTTTAGGTCAAAGTAGCATAAATGAACGTAAAACAGGTAATCATACTTGTCCAAAAGGAATAACCGAGGAGGGCCACGGCATTCTTCATAAGAATCCATTACAAAGCGAGGTAAGTCTCCACGCGTGATCAGATTCTGTTCAGAACGCAGAATAGGATGCCAGTCAACACCTGCAACAGAAATAACACTTACATAATTATGCTACAAATAAACGTCTGTTATCAAGGCATAAGTTTCATATAGCATTAGCACGAATCACAATACAAACAACTACTGCAGAATAACCCATTCAATTTCCATTTAACTTCCATAACATGCATAATCAAAAGAAAAGTACAGAATACGACGACCAAATAAAAAAGAGACAGTTGCATAAGTATTCAAACCTGGATTTGAATAGAACGATGAATGATGAGTTTGAGACAGAAGCGCCTTCTCAATTGAAGGAAAGTCTGCTTCAAGCTGCTGGACACGAATCACTAGACCGTGGCCTCTTGTAGAGGTTGCCATTACCTCTTCGTGCAAGTCATGGAATATCTCAGCAGCAAACCTGTAGGAAAAATCCAGCAATAAAATGCATTTCTCATTAGTCTACTCCCAATCAAACTATTTAAAACTCCAGAAGAAAATTTCAATTATAACATCTGATAAAGCCATACACTTCAACTACAGAACGCGAGATTGATTCGACATTCTAATTTATTTTTTTTCTTTAAATCATAATCCAACACCTCACAGACTTCAAATTCCTGAAAATGTTCCGAATTCAACAACATTCCGATGACCTAATCATCAACATAATTCACCAAAGTAACCTAACAGCAGCAAAATTAAGTTTAAATCCAAACAAAATTCGCAATCTTGCACCACATTCATCCAATTCTCAGCCCCAAAACTCCCAAATTCCAACCCTAAACCCCCAGCATTCTACTCACCACCACAATTCTCACCAACTCGAATCAAAAAACAAACAAAAAACAGTAAAAATAAAAATAAAAACAGAAAGCAACTGACTCAGCAAGGTCGCCGAGCTGGCGCAGGACGCCGACGAGCCCGGCCATGGCGACGCCCTCCAACAGCGCCTCCGGATCATCTCTATCCGCCGCTCTGTACAGCTCCGGATCGGCCAAGCGGTACTCGTTCCTTATCTGGTACCTCGTCAACGGCATCCTGAAAACCCTAATTCCTCACTACACCCGAGAATTCACTACGCGCACCCACCGCCGCTGGTTCGATTTTCACATTTTCCGGGCGGTGGAGAGAGAGAAAGAAAGAGAGAAAGAGGAGAGAGGAAGTAGTGGGGAGTGAGTAAATAAGCGGTGGTCAGAGAAGAGACGAGACGACGTGAAGGCAGTGGAGACGACAGGGAAGGAGTAATTAATTAATTGATGAATTTTTTTTTCAATTTTTTTTCGTAAAGTGAGAATTTTGGAATGAATTGGAGACGTCAATCAGTTTGCTTTGCTGGTGGCGCGCATCTTGGCGCTTATAATGCGCGCGTTTGTATTGGATCATGGTGTGTATTTATGATGTAATATGATATCTTTTTGTTCGTATGGGTTGGGATTTGGTGGGTGTGAGAGCATTGTACTGTTGGTGCTCCCCTGTCCCCAAATGATCCAAAATTTGTTTGGATCTTGTTTTGTAAAAGAGTGGTGGCTAATGATGAAGCCAACTGGCTTGGGAATTACGTTGTTCTTATGTGGAGAGATTGTATGGGAAGAGGGTTTTTCGTCGTCAATGGCCTTTTGATTACTCGAAATGTACGTGTTTGATTTTTAAAATTCAAAAGTAATCGTTTCTTTGTTGTTTATTTTATGTATATTATGATAAGTTTGGTCATATGCAGTGCATAATGTACCTTTTTATGGATAAAATTCGTTCAGAACATTTCCAATCAGTGTTTTTTTTTTAATTATGTTTAAATTGTACTAAATTTGAAAGAGTAAGTGATGAATCAATCGAAATGTAAGGGTAAAGTAATACTTGAATTTAATTATGTGATGCATAACTTGTAATTTGTAAAGAGCTAATAGAAAAAAAGTCAAATACATGTTTTTAAAGATAGTTTCATCTTCTATAAACTCTCCCCTCTTTTTGTATCATGTGCTTGTCTTGATCATTGTGGTTGCTGGTACATCAAGATTGATTGCTTAGAGCTTACCAAACAAGTAGACTTACTCCAGTGTCCATCAAAGAAAGTCATACATGTTGGCAAACGAAAATTTGAAATTTGAAAGAAAAAGTTTGAGAGAGATAGTTAGTGTATCTAATTAACTACCTGATCAGACCTCAAAACATAATTAAATTAAAATTCATGCGAATGACTCACTACTATATATTACGTAACTATTGTATAGTTATATCTATTTATGAAAATTACAGCAATATATGTATCGTACATCAGAATTGACAACATGATCGAATATAAGAAGAAGCCGAGCAGATAGACGCCACAAGGGAATCAAAATGAACCATCAAATGACTGACATTGATAATGACTCTGGATTCCTGTACTTTTGGCTGCACCTGATTATACTGCTTTTTTATTCCTTTTTCACTGTTCAAGTCTGAAATCTGAATGGGAAGAATATATGGAAGCTTCATTGAGTCTTTTTATCCGAAACAGATTCTTCTAGTCTTTTGAAACTTTATCAGTTTTTTGGTTTCACAAAGAATGAAAATAAGAGAAGATTGGTGGTGGGCAAGTGGTTTTGGTGGTACAAAAGAAAAGGGGTCTCTTTTTCAAGGTTTCCTTTGCTTTCCGGTAACACCTTTTACCATTTTCCATGGGATGTACTGGTAGTTGTTAGCTTTTGTTTCCTAAGTTTCTGTTTGCCCTTTTTGGTCTGCTGCTCCTGTCACTTTCCTTCATCGTATGAGGTTTGCTAGCGACAGTCGTATACAATCGCAAGTGAATGTCGGGAGTTGATTTTGTTTTATTTACATATGTTGTCAATGAATTGAAGGTTACTAAAGGACTATTTTGGAGTGTGATTATGAACCTACCATAATTATTTATAGAGAAATTTATATTATGAACTTTCTCGTAAGTGATTCTGGCATTCACATAATTATTCCCTGGTATTTTTTTCAAGGATGGAAGTGAGATAATGTTTAGTAATGGGACTTGGCATAAACCGTAGGAGTAGCCGATTAGTTAGCTACAATCATGTAAGCTTTGCTTAAAAGCTTCTATTCATTAGTGGGATGCATATGCTTTTAAACTGTATACATTAATTAGCTAGCACCAATTGAATTTGGTTTCAACAAGATCACCTCCAACAACTGTATGGACAACGTGTTTGTTTACGCAATGGAATCCCACCGCTTAATTTTTAGCTAAGCAAAACTTGGTCCAATGTTAAAATTCACAATAAATACTACACTAGTACACACAAGTGGTTGCTGTTGTAGTGTGCTCCAGCCTTGACCCACATGCATGCCCATTGGAGGTACACCCACCATGCCCTATCTTATGGGTTAGCTTGATATACATCATTGGAATTTGGAGGAAAAGAGGACATGATTCTTACTCATTTATGGGAAGATAACAAGTTTCATTTTACACACCGAAAGAAAAGGTAGTGTGTCCATTTCGAATCATGCAGTTGAACTTTTGTTTTGGACAAAGGATGCGTTAGATCATTCAAAGATCAAACTCTCTGAAACTTGATAGCTGTACTTTCCCATTATTGGAAGTTTCAAACTGCAGACACTCGTAAACTCGATATTAGAATTTCTTTTCCAAATAATGGAAGTTGACTTGAAATCCCCACCTCGTGTGAAATGGAAAAATTGTGAACCTCGGAAAATTTTAAACTGGGCCTGAAATTTCTTGGAGTCTAAACTGATCCAGTTTGTTTCCTAAGCTGGGCAATTGGACTCAATCCAACTAATCTAATCTCGGCCTGAAGAACTACCCAAATTAAGTTGTTTTGTGGTTGATCCACGTTCGTGTATGTAATTAATGCCAACTGATCTAATCTAAGTGGAAATAACAGCTTCCTTGTAAAACACAATGTTCAATATGCAGTCAATGGTCCCTTCTCCTTTCTCCTGTGGTTTATGAGAGTATATCAAATCATTAGTGGTGGTCCATTAGCACAATACATAAGCATAATATTATCATTAATTACGAGCTTTAATCTTAAAGTATAGCTCAAAACACCCACCTAATTATGCACTTAATGCAAATTATTTGAAGATTTGTTGTTTAATTTCAATGGGCCAAATTATTTGAAGATATTTTACTTAATTCGAACTAACATCTTAGCACAAGCTTGCTAATCTGTATTTTTTTATTTGTGTTTATATGAAATTGAACTTCAAAAAATTTTCAAAAACAAAAAAAATGTCAATCTTTGATTTTGTTGATTAATATATATATAAATTACTAAATTGTTCAAACTTGCAAAGGAGAGTTACCTTTCATTCATTAAGGGTATTTGGAAATACTGAATGTTTCATCTCCTAAGGTGAATTGACTTAAATATATTCAGTATTTTAGCACATGCTCCTGCATGTGCCTATTTGCATTTCTTATCATTATAGTTGTATGAAAATTGAATTTATAAAGATTTGTAACTCAAATAAATACAATATTTGTTTTTCTTTTTTAATGAATCAAATTACTAACTTACGCTCACTTACTGTGTGTTTGGATGAGAAAAAAGTAAAATACTTGAAAAGCTAAAATGATGGGAATTTAATTTCTGTCATTTAAAATGATGACAATTGTAAATTCCCTTGTTTGGATATAATATATGTGGAATATTAAAAATGACAGAAATTATAAATTCTATTGTTTGGATAGAGAAAACAATAAGGAGATAAACAAGAACAAAATCTCAAGTTCTAATCAAAACAAGGATATAATATATGTGCAGTTTAATCAGAAGCTACCAGCCGTAGATGTGAAGGGGATGGTATTGAATCCAACGGCTGAAGATTCATCAAGTGTTCAAGTTCATTGAGTTGAGGGGTATATTCTGTGTGGAAGTGCGCCAGCGAACTTGATGGGTCCTCAGTTCTCTGTATCAGCAAAAGTGCAAAACCATGGGAGCAACTTTCCAACTCTCAACCAAATAGCCAGTCTATATCTGACCACTTAATCAATCATCATCCAGTAAAATCCTCAGAAAAATGGAGATATTTTTCCGTACAACAACAGTTGTGTTGACAAGTTATGGTAGTGTTATCAATTGTAAATGATGACAGAATATAAATTCAATGAATTCAACAGAGTCCCAAGTTCAAATCAAAACATAATATAAATTCAACAAAATTAACAAAATCCCAAGTTCTAAACTTTATGAAACAAACAAGAAATGTCGAGTTTTATGAAAATGAAAAACATGTTTCATGCTTCACGAGCAAGGAGCATCTTCACCATGGTGCTTTTGCTCTCAATCGGGAGGGCCTTCAACATTCGAAATTGCTTCTCATTTTCTATCAACCAAGTACATGCTTTAAGTCGATTCTCTTCAGTAAGATCTGGTATAGCATGTAGTTCAGTATATACCTCAACTGGATCCAAGCTCTTTGTATCAGCACGAATATATGCTTCAAAAGATGCAGCCATGCTGGCAATTGAATCCGCCACAACATCCTGACCTGAACTTCTTCTCTTTGGAGGAGGAACTTGAGCAGAATTAGTTGATGCACGATTCCTTTTATTTTGAGCATTTGTTGAGTTAGGTGAATTATCGTCGACAACTACACTGTTTACATCACCATCCAGATTAATATGCTCAACATTATCAACAGGAGGAGTCATGACCTCAGTGGCTTCCGTACATGTTTCAGCACCCTCCCCAGTGGCTCTATCTTTTGCACACAAATCAACTATATCATCCCAATTTTCAATAACTTTAAAGCGAAAACCTTCAACTCCTTCATGTTTCTACAAAATATAACAATTGAAATCATTATATAAGAATTAAAGAATAATTAGAACATCATAAATGAAAATAGCAGATTTCACATTTACCTCCGCATAGGCTTTCCAAACATTTTCATCATCTATGCTCAACATCTTTTTGTTTGAATCCCAGCTAAATCCGCTTTGACTTAAAATATCACTCACAATTGCATAAAACCTCTTCCATGACTTCACACGATTTTTGACGTTACTTGCAGTTATCGGTTGACCAAACTGAGCAGATAAAATAGCTGCAGCTGTATTGTAAGCAGTGTTCTTCCAGCCTCCATCTCCTTTGTTACCTAGACTACGCTCCTCACGTAGTATATCCGCCAAGATACGCTCCATAGTTATATTCCAACGAAAGTTTTTTTTTGTGTCAGCTTCATTTTCGACTGTTTGCTTCACGTTTCCTTTCTTTCTTTTGGCAATCATGTTTCCTCCTGTAGCACTCATCACTTTGAAACAAAACTTGAATAAGAAAGTTAAAACTGATACCACCACACACAAATGAAATTAAACAAAGATTAACAACAGGAAGATGTCAACTACAGTACTGCATATCATAGAAAAGAGACAAATATATATAAACACAATTAACATACACAAATCAATTTTCCTTCTTTGGGGTTAAAAAATTGAAGTTGGAGAATATGTAAGTTCTTCATGGCATTATATCACAGAACAAAAGAGACAAAAATGAATACAAATCACATGAAAAGAGTAACAAAAAATAAAATGTTTCATGCGCTCCATTTGGTAGAAGACTAATTATCTTTTGACCAACAAATTCAACTACTCACATTTTTACTTACATGATATGTTGACTTTAAAATTAAACCATAACCTGGTGGAGCATATATCACCATTCATTATCATTCTTTAATCTTAAACAATACCAACACACCTTTCCCATTTCCAATCACAATTCAAGTTTTTGCATAATGTATTCTCCACCCACCCGTCTACCTTTCCCATTCCCAATCACAATCAACTTTTTATATAATAAATTCCCCA
This sequence comes from Spiraea crenata, assembly GCA_033992175.1. NCBI lineage: Eukaryota > Viridiplantae > Streptophyta > Magnoliopsida > Rosales > Rosaceae > Spiraea > Spiraea crenata. Next base: position 4,702,364 of record JAVBHV010000041.1, on the reverse strand, counting down.
CAGACCTACCAATTTTATACTTCTGTCATTATCTTTCTCACCATTCGTAACCCCAACCCCATCCGCTTCCTCTACAACTCCTCTGTATTTCCTATTTTTCCCAACAGTCTGCAAACCAGAAATATCTCTCCCAAATCGAATCATCACAAAATCTCAAGAAACTCATGATATTCTTTCAAGATAGATAAATGTAAAGAAAAGTTCGAATTCTAACCTCAGATTTCAAGTCCAGCAGCAAAACGTCAGTGAGATCTCTTCTTTGCGATGGGTTCTCTGTCTGCTCTGTGATATTGGTGGTAATTGAGTCTTTGATTGAGTTTTATTAGAACACGATGAATGATTTCGCGCGCAAAGGATATTTCCCGCTCATGAAAATAAGATTTCTCCACTTGTGTCAATTGAGATTTTCCTACCCGAGAGGCGGAAATTTAAGGCGGAAAAACTTCGCCCAAAATTCCGCCAAGTTTTCCCGCACGTCAATCTTGGTTTTCCGAGTTTTAGTTGCCAAACACGGTAATTTAGGATTTGTCAAAATCTTTTCCTGAGTTTTAGGTAAATTCCGTGTTATTTTTCCACATCCAAACACACTGTTATCTTTAATTTATCAAGGCATTTTGAAAATATCAAATATTTAGCCTTTTAAGACATATGCTCTTGAATATATAGATATAAATAAAGACAATCAAGGGTCGGCCCAAAAGGAGATCACAAATCAGAAAAGTATTCCTGCAAAGCAAACCACCAAATAATGCATTAAAAGTGTGTATTCTAGGAGTGCTCTAGGTTTCATGCTATGTATCAAGATTTGTGTGTCTTTTTTAGTATTTTGAACATTCGTTGTAACTTCTGCACACAACATTCACTCTCAAGCTACTAGTTAAACACAAAATGTTTAACTGTTTTGTTACATCCACACATGATTTAATATTTACTTGTTAGAAGCTTTTCTGTGTTTTGTCCACACAAAAAAAATGGCTGCTATGTATATCCGGTTTTCTTCTTTGGACACCTTAAATTTTTTTATAATATGTAATTATATTTATACCCTTATGTGAAATTACATTTAAAAGTTTAATTTCTTATACACTCATCTAGGTTTAGAAAAAAAATAAAATCTGTCATTCCATGTTGCATCCTACTCTATGCTTCTAAACCCTAAATCTCAAACAATCTCCTATTTTTTATGAAATACACAATAAAAGAGGATGAATCCGAAGAAGAAAAGGTAAGAATTTTCATTGATTGTATTAAAATTTTGTTGTGGAAATTGACCTCTTCAATTTGGCGGCACGTCGGCCATATAAAGAACTTGCTGATCGTGTTATGTCGTTGTTGATATTAAAGAATTAGGTATCATGTTTGTTTGATTGTTTTCGATACTTATATTGAAGCAACGACAATAGTCAATTCTATTCCATAGCCTCTTCAATTTGTACTGTTTGTTTTCTATCTCATGAATGAAATTAGTCAATTGATTTAAGTTTTTGGTGAATCCTGGAGGTCTGACGAGGTAGGGAGAGATGAGTTTAGCAAATTCTAATTTTGTATATTTTTATATACCTAATTGGTATATAATCTTGCTTCACTCCGATTTCTGCTCATTCTGATTCCCCCTCACTCCGATTCCTATTCATTCCGACTCCTGCTCACTTCGACTCCGAGTTGGTAAACGGGCCATTAATCCTCATCTATGTCTTTGTTGATCTTTCATCTTGCTCTTCAACATGGCTAATTTAGTTGGTATGTTTATTGTGTATTTAAGGTAATCAAATATATATATATTTGTCCAAGTTTTTTTTTTCTCTTTTTGTCTAACTCACTTCCTTTTTTCTTTGTGAGTTTCGGGAATATCCCATTCATAGGTCCGAGATCCACATCTATGAATTGAAAGGTCTGAATGATCAACTCTGCAATCAGTTGTTAGAATCAATAGGACTTCAAATCGTTCATTTGAAAAAAATTGAAACCCTTATTGGATGATCATGATACTTCCCAAAAATCTAAATTTTTGATCAATGGAGGAACATATATATAGGGTCCGGTTCAAGGGACACACTATTTTGACACACCATTTGAAACATCCCTTCTTGTCCATTGGATTGAATCCATTATCAATGGGTCCCACAAAAAATTGCAAAATCAATGGACAAGAAGGAATGTTTCAAATGGTGTGTCAAAATAGTGTGTTCCATGATCCTAACCCTATATATATATATATATATATATATATATATATATATATATATATATATATATATATATGGGTCCGGTTCAAGGGGACACACCCTTTATAAATATATATATATATATATATATATATATATATATATAGGATGTTGTTATTGGCATTTCAAAAAAGTCATTGTGCATTCCACATATGCATAAAAAATAAAATAAAAAGAAAGTGCACAATGAACTTTTTGGAGTGCAAATAACATTTCCATATATATATATATATATGATCTTATATGTTGATTGATAAACAAGTATTTTCATATCCTTTATTAAACCTTATGGCATGTTTCCTAATATCAATATGTATATACCAACCAACCACGCAATTTTGACTTTTTGACTCGAGATCTCTTGAGTTGATCAAATATCTTAGGCATTCAAGATGGTTTGATTCCATTAGTCAAACCTGTAATTGGACCCGAAAACAGATTATATAGGCTATAAAAATACTTAAGCAAATGTATTAAATATGCATAGACAATAAGATAAAGATGGTTTTAACTATCAACAATGATGTTTCTCAAGGATGTAATACGACTATGTGGTTAGGTTAAGTTTTTGCAGGCTAATGCTTGTCTGATATTAATGTGTCAAAGTGGTAAGACAACAATATTTTCATGAATAACTAATAATAAGTGTTATCGATACATACAATTATCTTATATAATTCTGTTTCATGTATAAAGTTTCCCTCAATCGGAGTTGGTTTTTCTTTTCTTTTCTTCTTTTTTTTCCAATTAGTTATGCTCATAATAAACAATAAACAACTTCAGAGGACTAAATGAATTGATGACTTCTGAGCTTCATTCTCTGGAAAATTGGAAACTAGTCAAAGTACGTAGTACGGCAAACCAATATAGTATTTAGGGGTGTTTGATTCATATTTATTATGAATTTTTTTATATTAATCAAAGGCCTAAAGTTGAAACCCCAAGAACAAAAACAGTCTGTTGAAGAACAAAATCCCAGAAATCGAACAATGAAATCTAACAAAATGCAGACCTTGTTGTACTGCTGGCTAGATCACATAAATCTTGTTACTTCTGATATAAGAATCTTATGGGGTTTTGATTTACTTTTTGGCCTTTTATGTGTACACAGGCTTGTATTGGCCATATAGTAGAATCTAAATCTTGCTACTTAAATCTGCAGATCTTGTGCAGATTTGCGGTTAAGGTTTATAAAACATAAGCTCAATCTCAATTTGGAATGCGCATAATCAAGCTTAATTAGGTGGCCAGTAAATTGTAATTAATCACAGGCCAGCACAGCCCCTCTCAGGGCCTACCTAGGACCACATGTAAAACGTGGTATCATCTGCCAGCTGAGCTAGTAGTACCAGTGTAGAGGTATTCTGTCAACTAGCTTCTAGCCAGTCATATCGTCTGCAGAAGTACTTGCCTTCAATTCCTCAAGGCAGGAAATGTAAAATCACAATGTAATTTAGATTTAGTAGCTAAAAAGATCAGAGTTGTGGTTCACAATGGAGATTCAATAGAGATGGCTTATTGACTAAATTTTATAGTAAACGTAGCAGACAGCTGCACATTCACCTAAAAAGTCCTATATAGTTGTTTGACATTTTGACTACAGCTAATTCTATTGATTCACTCAATATTTCAAAATCTATTGAAAACTGCACACACCAAATCACAATTGTAACGATAATTATCGTGGAATTACTTAAACTCTTTCATGAACGATCCATCTAAGTGCAAATGTCAAGTGATTAGAAGTTTCAAATGTCTCATTCGTGCAATGCAAAACTAACAACCATATTGATTCATTTTAAAGGGAATTATATACTTCAGACAGTCTAATGTCTAATAATGACACAAAAGATAACTCCAGGAATATAGAATGTGTTTTGGTCCATGATCAAGGGAGGAGTCTTATGCAATTGGCAGCTTAATTAGTTACTTTAGACCCCAGTTGTAATTCTTTTTCTGAGACGAATGCTTTATTAATAATTCATACAGATCTGCTCCAATCTTAAATTCCATACTATGGGCAAGTCCAAGAAAGAGGTACAAAAAGATGAGGTACATATAACCTTGATATAAGACAAACAGCCCTCTCTTGGAACCCACTCACCTCTTGCATTTGAATATCTCTAGACTTTGTACTGCCTACCCTATATATAAAACCCTCTCGTTCTTCATTCAACACCAAATCCATCCTTGTTACAATCTTGAAGCCTTTTTTTCCCTACATTTTTCTGCTAGACTTTGGAGTTCTAGTTTACCAAAGAAACCAACCATGCCTGCCCAAGTTATGCCGGAAAAAGCCCTTCGTGGAATTCATGGTTTGGGAAGGGACAACACCCCTCCCCCTCCTCATCCTAAAAGGTACTTTCCCTTGTCTGCAAATTAACTGTTATCAACACCCTAAAGTGTAGTAATTTCATACTTCACGTCCCGCTGTCTTTTAATATAACGGCTTGAGCTACAAACTCATTATTTCCGAAAGCCAATATAATCAATTGTTGTTGTTGATGAATTTTATCAATCAGTTGGTACTCAAAGTGTAGGTTGAATTGCATTTCTCAGGTTGGATGGCAAAGTTGCCATAGTGACAGGCGGTGCCAGAGGCATTGGAGAAGCAACAGTAAGGCTATTCGCAAAGCACGGCGCCAAAGTAGTGATCGCCGACGTGGAGGACGCTGTCGGCGCCGCCCTTGCCAATTCCCTAGGCTCTTCAGTCACCTTTGTCCATTGTGATGTTAGCTTGGAGGAAGACATTGAGAACTTAATTGAGTCAACAATGTCGCGTTACGGGCAGCTAGACATCATGTTCAATAACGCCGGTGTCCTCGGAAACCAATCGAAAAACAAGAGCATCATGAACTTCGACGTCGACGAATTCGACCGCGTAATGCGGGTGAATGTGAGAGGAGCTGCATTGGGGATCAAGCATGCCGCAAGAGTGATGGTGCCCAGAGGAAATGGAGGGTGCATAATTTCCACGTCAAGTGTAGCTGGAGTTACTGGTGGGCTTGGGCCGCACGCCTACACGGCCTCAAAGCACGCCATTGTTGGCCTCACAAAGAACACGGCTTGTGAATTAGGCCGGTACGGAATACGGGTGAATTGCATTTCTCCGTTCGGGGTAGCCACCTCAATGCTGGTGAACGCGTGGAGGAGGAGTGGTGAGGAGGACGATGAAGAAGAGGAGTGTATGGATTTGGGGATGCCTTGTGAGGAAGAAGTTGAGAAAATGGAGGAGTTTGTTGGGGAGCTTGCCACATTGAAAGGTCACACCCTAAGGGCTAAAGACATAGCTGAGGCAGCTCTTTATCTTGCTAGTGATGAGTCCAAATATGTTAGCGGTCATAACCTTGTCGTGGATGGTGGAGTCACCACCTCAAGAAATTGTGTTGGTTTGTAGATTTTGTTGATTTTTTTTCCCATTCGTCCTTGGTGTTTGTACATTTATGTAGTTAGACCACAAAATGTTTGTCCATTTGAGTTTGGATTTTGAAATAGGATTTAATTTGTTTATCGATTCGATATTCATTGAAATTTACAAGCATTGAGTTTTTCACTGAACAATCGTGAAGCAATCGTAACATTACCTTCTGGGAAGATGTATGGTGCAGCAAAGCTGTCACACTGTACTATTTACATTTGACCAAAACCAATTTCAAAATCCAGTCCTTGATGAGAAAGTAGGAGACAAAAGAAGCTTGAAAAGTTTGAAAAGAGTGCAAGAAAACCGCAGCTCTCCCCCAAGTTCGATATCAAATATTTGTTTAGGAAGGCTCTGACCCTAATATTCTTCTTTGTCATCTCTTTCTATGTCTACTTGCTAGCTATTAGAAATCAATGTTCAAAGATTACCAGATCATGGGTTGTAAATTTCTGTCTTCTTCCTTCCTTTTGTTCAACGATCTAGGACTAAATTAAACAGAGTGGGCTCGCACTTTAATATAAAATTGCTAAGTAATGGGGTGCAACTGCTTGATTAGTCAGACAATATAGTTTCTTTAATTAGAATATTAAGTTGGTAATCAGATTAGTTAGTCAGGTACAGGCTGGGCTGGAGATTCGGGCCCCTAGCATCTTGGAGGTCTTTCTTGGGGAATTATCCAAAATAGGCCAACCGGCCAACTTGTATTTTAAAATAGGCAACTGGCAGTGGTCTGTTCTTCGGTAGGCAAATTTGCATAGTGAATTTGCAATTAAATCCCTTGTACAATTTGTAATCGTAGTTCACTATAATGTAGCCGTAGTAAATTATAATGTGATCGTAGTGCACCATAGTATGGATCCGAAAATATAAATTACTATTCACACAACGTCTATTCATGGCCGGTGCCGTCACATCGCCGGCCTTCTTGGAACGCCACTAGTGCGGTTGTGTCGGCGACATCGAGGCGAATCCATCTCCGGCGGTGCCGTGCCGAATGAAGGTCGTAGTGCACCATAGTGCACCATAGAGTGTACGTAGTGTGGATCTGAAAATATAAAGTACTATTCACATGTCGTCTCTTCAGGGCAGGTGCTGTCACATCGCCGGCCTTCTTGGAACGCCACTGGTGCAGTTGTGTCGGCGACATCGAGACGAATCCATCTCCGGCGGTACCGTGCCAAACGGAGGTCGTAGTGCAACATAGTGCACCATAGTGCCTCATAGTCCCTCATAGTGCCTCATAGTCTTTCGAGTACAGAATCGTTGTGATTCATCAACGCCTTCATAGTCCCTCATAGTGCGCCCATGGTGCGGCCATAGTTCCTCATAGTTCGTCATAGTCTTTCGACAAATTAGTTGTAATTCATCAGCGCGTTTATAGTCCCTCATAGTGCGCTCATGGTGCAGCCATAGTTCCTCATAGTCCATCATAGTCTTTCGAGTATAGATTAGTTGTAATTCATCAGCGTGTTCATAGTCCCTCATAATGCTTCCATAGTGCGGCCATTCTCATAGTCCCTCATAGTATGTCCATAGTCTCCCATAGTATTCATATTGTTCCCAACAACTTCACACCATTTTTCCCGGCAACTTCACGCCATTCTACCCATCTCATCAAAACAACACCAACCCAGATTGACAATGAACTTGAATTCCCAAACTTTAGTCCAAATTACTGAAATCTAAAAACACAAATTCCAAGCAAACTTCAACACAATTTACTCAACTTTCAATCTAAAAACCCAGAAAAAATTCATCATGCTCCTCCGGTCAATCATTCAACACCTCATCCCGAAGCCAATCCGAAACTACATTTACTCCAAACTGAGCATCTTCTTCACCTCCTCCTCTGTCGCCATCATCTCCCCAATCACATCAGCTCATGAGCTCCACCATCGACGTCTTGAACAAACTATTTTCACATTTCATTTCCTTAACCAACCAATTACCAATAAAAAAGCCAAAAAAAAAAAAATTGGAAATATGTGAATTGAAAAGCCGGCTGGGCAAATCTCCCAAATCATTGTTGCTCAAAATCGACATGGATAGGACAAGCGATTGTTGCTCAAAATAGCCCAAATCCTCAACGATGCTCGCACCTCCAACGTCGTCCACCACCGCAAGCTCAAGAAGCTCGATGTCGTCCGCTCCAAAGCGTCGTCCGACCCCGTCTTCTTCGCCCTTCTGCCGAACTCTGCTTCCCCTCTTCGCGTTCCAGAGGCGCACGGCCTCCCCCAAACGCATCATCAAACGATGGAATCGGAAAAGCGAAAAGAAGAGGCGGCGAAGTCTGTCGTGAAAGAGAAGGCAGCATATCTGAAGGCGTTGTCGGTTGAATTTCAGCGAGGGCGTAGTGCGGAAGAGGGATTCGGCATCCCTGGAGGCGCGGCAGAGGCTGTGGTAATGGTGGAACCGGTGCTCAGTCCGAGGACGTTGAGCTTCCTTCGCTGCCGAGAAGCCAATTCGGCGGACAGAATTGGAGAGAGTTAAGAGAAAAAATTGAATCTTGTGAAGGGGCTTTGTTGTGAAAGGGCTTATGTGCAATTAGTCAGACCGATTGCCTATTTAGAATGAATTTAGACTGCCCCTCCATTTTAGAACACAAATTGGCCACTTGGCCTATTATAGATAATTCCCCGTCTTTCTTTGTATACTATGCTAATATCTACAAGATCGAACCAACCACTGCAGGGTCCATTAGTTTAGTTCATAACACTATCAGGTCTACCATGATCCTTTTTTATATCGATTAACATGAGAATATTTCTGAAACAAAAACATTTGTTCTGAAGACCGGACTGACATGTACATTGATACGTTATGAATGCTGACAAAGATGCGTCAATTGAAATGTCTGTATATCTTGTTGACAATAACTCTGTCGACGACACATTAGTAATAAACCGCACAACATTTTGTGTAGAACCGGATTAATGTGGGAACTGTTTTTGAAGGGAACTTTTGTTATGGGAGGACAGGTTGGGTAGGAGCATAGAGAAATTGAGAGCCTTCGCAAGGGGAAACAGTTCAAGCCCAATAGGGCAGGCTGTCATGGTTGGTTTAAATGGGCTGCCGCAGAAAGTACAGATGGGACTAAATGCAGTCCAAAATCTCATAGATCTTCCAGCTTTTTGATTTTTGGACACAATTCAGAGCCAAAAAATTGAAGATCTTGAACAAGTACGATGATTTATTAGCGCTGTCCAAGCACAAGATGTCAAGACATTAATTTCTTGCCAGTTGATGTAAACGTCAACTCAAACTTAGCTGAATGTGTAGATCTTCTCAATTTCTCATTACAAAGAGACTGCGTTTGATTGGGATTTTAGGCGTGGCAATGGAAGTAAAAAGCCTCATTTTGACGGTGCAAAAGAAAAAGGAAAGACTTTTGGGGATCCATGGAAAACAACATTAATCTTTATTTTACTATTTTACTCTAAAAAAATCATCTATATGCTAAAAAAAAAGGATAAAACACTATAATTAACACATTTTATTTTCAATCTCAATACACCATTCTCATCCAACATAACCAAACAATGAAAATTAAGTTTGTTTACTTTTTCCCACCCCATTTTCCCATCCATTTTCCCTTCTACTTTCCCTCATAATCCTTTTCCATGAACTGCATGAATCTAGAAGGTATATGTGACCATATTGGAGAGGAAATGCCACCAGATGAATGTACACATACTGTGTGCATGAGATTTTCTTCTCTAACTGGAATTCTTGCCTTGTTTTGTATATCATTTTTTCTTATTGACGTGATGAGAGGTGCATACATGATTGTGTATTCTGGAGTGTAAACCTTGAAGCCTAATTAAATACAATTTGTTGGGTGAGTTGATGCCAATGTGTCTAAATCGAGTTTTCCTGTTTCAGACCATCCATGAATGCAAATGTACAATGGTAGTTGGAACTATTTAGTTGGACTGCTTTGAACCAGATCAGATACGAACGATGCAACTCCTACCTCACAAACTTCACAAGTTTCAAAAATCCTACATATAAAAACGCACAGAACTCAGCATACACTGTGCAGTGCAAATAAACTTTTGAAAAGCTTTGTAGTTGTAGCAACAGGGAACTCGGTTTGGTCTGATGGAAAATCCAAGGCTTTAAATTCCTTAGCAGGAAAGTACACAAGAAAATCAACTGTAAGAAAATGACCTCCAAAGTTCCTGAAGACTTGAATTTGATGTGTCCTATTAAATCCACTTCAATCCAATCCATCACTACGTGTCAGCATATATGTCATTGCTTCTTGACCCATATTTCCTTCAATTATTCCTCCATAAATTCAACAAACATTTTCAACTCCCACCATATACTTCAATTCAAATCTATGACCAATTTCACTTACAACTCCCCTAGTTTACTTCGATTTTCACTTTCCTCGGTCGTTAAAGTTTCAGTTCGGTTTCACTTTAGCCCATTCTGTCCACTAAGTTGATTTTCGGTCCATTAGTGCATACATAGTTCTGCCTCATTTGACGGATTTGACCAATGATGCTAACCAACTGAAGTTCAGGCAAATTACAAGGACTATCAGTGCAATTCAGCATTCAACATTTTTTACTTCCATATATATGGCATAAACCCTGGTTGCAATCTAACAGCAATAACATGAGTTCTGCTTCTGAGAAAAGCACTTCTTCAGGGAAGCAAGTAAGAAAAAGGCCACTTTACAGAAATCGTTCCCAACTTTGTGACCTTGAGCCTCTTGAACTTAGGAGACAGGTTTTTCATGCCTTGAAACTCCACAAATCATCAACAGCATCATCATCATCAGCAGCAACATCATCTCAAATTTGTGACCTTGATGCTCTTGAACTTAGGAGACAGGTTTTTCATGCCTTGGAATTCCACAAATCATCAACAACTACATCTCGTGTTGCTGCGGGTCCGCAATTCAGTTCATTGGTAGAGTCTATTCCCCTGCCTGAGCCTGTATGGTCTACCACTGCACCCTCAGTCATTGCTCCACAACATGCACCATCTTCTGCAGCAGCATCAGGCATCATGGAGGCCTTAGAATTTGAGTGGGGGGAGAACCAAGCTTCTTTATATTCTTGGTGGCTGGGATTTCTTAAGACATTGGATGGAAAAAATGCTGAACAATCTAACCACACTTTACCAGTGGGGAGTCATTCTAATTGGCTGTTAGGTGATCGGAGGACAGGCTTGGTTGATGCAGCTGGTCAGAGCCCTTTTCCAGATGAATGGTTGATGTTTCCAACTGCAGAAGATGAGGGTGAGAATATTGTTACCCCTTGAGCTTGGAGTAGGATTTATATGTATGTTCTAGTTAGATTATTGGATCTGGGTGTCTGGCTTAACTTCTAGTGAATGTTACTAATTAGAAATCCTGGTAACCAAGAATCAGGCATGTTCATCCTCAAGTATGTGGTTCAAATTTTGTTTAGATTAGATGGTGGTGATAGAAAGATGCTGAAATTGTCCTTTAGTGCACTAATCTATTTTTAGGATTGTGTATCAAATACAAATTCCCTTGGCCATGTTCAGTACTGGATAGGTGAATTAAGTGGATAACACTTTTAAGTTGCATCTAAATATCTTTTAAACATGAAAAACCCCATCGAAAATGGTTGTAGTTAGAAACACAATTAACTCCATCAAATGGCATGCTTAACTAATCAATTATCTACTATTAGCTTGGACCAAGAGAAACTACTCTTATGCTGAACTTCCACACATGTTGTGAATGTAATGAGCTGAATCAGAATGTGACTCAACGACTATGATCATTTCAGTGAATAAAGTGATTATATTCTTGTATGTTGTGGATGTGATATTTGCCTAACAGACCAAATCCAATGAGGATGGAAATATGGGCATTTTGTTAGATCATAATCCACCAGTTCCTTTCCAAATTGAAGTGCATCAGATCAGAGCTGAAAGAGTCTTTAGGGATCGAAACAGTTAATAGATTGAACGGTTTGGTTTGACATTTTAAGAAGGGTGACTGTACTCACTACACTAATGTATTCTTCAAGCCTGCATAGTGACCATCCTTTAGCATTTACTTTTGGCATTGCATTGGCATTGAAGAAAGGTTCTTGGCCATCATGTATACTCAACATATACCCTTTTTCATGAGCTAGGACTGCTCCTTATTATGCAACAACGTGTAAATGAATTGACCAAAAAAGAAAGAAAATAAAGACCAACTTTTGGATGGTTGACACTACAGTGTTGCTAGTATTATTTTCAGCAGAAACCACTTCAGGAAAAAAAAAGGCAGTGCTGCAAGTTAGGTCACACTCATGAGGAGGAGAATAATGTTTGCTGATAGCTGAATTTAGGACTCTGGGCGTAGCAATTGGGCTAGGCCTTTTCCGTTCATGCCTTTTTTGAGCTCAAGCCTAATCTAAATACCGAAAGGACGCGTCTAGTAATATTATCTTCAAATGTTTATGTAAATTTAAAACGGAAAACTGAAACCAACAATTAATTTCTCTGTAGCATAGGGCGTCCTCAAGACTATATGTTGAGTATCAATGATGGCCAAGCGCCTTTCCTTGCCAACCAAATAAGCAGCGATTTGCTATTGCAGGCACAGTTAAACGTGAAGGCTATCTGCATTAAGGATCTACTGATGATGATGACAAGTGCATCTATGCGACCCATTTGACCGTTCACCAATTGAAACTGAGTGGAATGTGGCCACAACCTGTCTTTGGCTATGTGGCTTTGCAACTACATTTGATTGTAACTCGTCACCTAACACACTCTATGACTATACTCCTATCCTACCCATCTACTTAGCTGCTGAACTCAATTCAGATGAAGTTTGCTATAGTTAGTCGTTTGTATATGTGGTTATTGATGGTAAGTAGATGCATGCTAAAGTCCTAACATGGTCTATGGAGTTCACGGCACAGATGTTCAATGCATATGGGGTTTTTCTAAACACTCATGATATATATTATTCACGCATGTGTAGGAGATTTAGACAAGGGAAACTCAAACAATATACATGTTACGACTAGTGGTCCACATGTGCAGGAGACTAATGACCATTGGTGTATGGTAAGATATTTTGAACTCACATAATCGTAAGTGTTATGGTCAGCCGCAGATGTCTCGGAAGCTTCAGGTCAGCCACAGGTGTCTCGAAAGTTTCTTGATGGATCAATTCAATGATTAGGAAGCGTGCGTGGGAGATTGTCTTTTAAGAAAAATTCAATTTAATATTGGGTCCCAATTAATCAATCCTCTCTTTCAGTTCTTTCATGAAAGCACCTCATCAGAATGTTGGTTATTGGGGGTACGTACCCACACATACCATGTCTCATCAATTTGTGAAGCCCATGTAGAATCGTGCACCACACACTTCTAGTCGGTATATATCTCCATGTACTACCACACAAAAATAGTATTAAATTTCTATATATTCATGTTTTAGGGTAATGTCAATCAACAACACAAGCCTTAATCATACGGATCAGTGATTGAGACAACAAACTTAACAAATCATATCATATGATTAGAATTATGATTACTGAATCATTCAATTCAACAAAGATACGAGACTAGCTAAAACCAATATCAATTCTGTTTGACAAATTGGTGGCTTCTTGTACTTGAGTCTACTTGAAAGCAGTTTGTCATCTAATACTTATTTCTGGAACTTTATTTCTTGAGAGCACAGCTGAAGATCATGAATAAACTTACTGATGCAGTTCCTACTACAAATTAATAAAAAAAAAATCAATACAGAAAGAACTTGAAGCTACTGATGTGACATCATAATGTGCCCGGCTCCGAGGTTGGCAATGGCATAGCCCATATGGGGCGCTTCACGGATTAATTTCTTCACGAATTTCTCCATTAGGGTCTTAGAGGGGCTGCTGTAAGGTTGAGAAAAGCTTTGGGTTTCCACGTCGTACACACCATAATCAATAGGTGAACAATCATCGGTACGTCCGAAAGCTAGATATCCCTTATCAGCATCATGGGTGAAGTATATGCAATTCGGTTTACATCCTGAAAATTGCGATGCCATGACATGTATGCACGAGTTATCGCCTACAAACAGAGTCCGACCACCTAAGGTGCTTTCCTCCAACCATTCACCCTCATCAAAATCTAGTTTGAAAATCTTGAATTTCTTTGTTACTCGTTGCCCTCTCTTGTCCCCATCAAAAGCAAAAAACCTTTGAACCATCAACAATTCGTCGTCGTCATTTGAACAAACGAGGTATCTTTTGTTGTTGCCACCGCGCATAATCTCTTCTTCACGGACCAATATTTCTAGACTTGAGATGGAGGAACTAACAATATCAAAAGAGAAAAGTTTGGCCTGATAATTAACGGCACAAAACTGTTAGAAAGTCTACTACTTGTAATAGGAAACTATGTGATGTAATTATAATGTAAACCCTAGATTGTAGCATCCTTGAGATACAAGGAAACCTCATTGTATATGTATACCGATTTTATCATCAATGAAACCTATTCTGGGCAAATTACTTTTCTACCTGGCACCAGAGCAAGAATAACAAAACCCTAGCTTCTCCCTTCTCTTGCCGCCGTCTCCTACTCTACACAATGGGCGACGGCGCCACCTCTAAACCCATCGACAAAAACAATGACACCACTGATGTCGACTATCCCTATTACCTTCACCATTCCGATCATCCTGGCCTTCTTCTCGTCTCCGTAAAACTCAACGGAGACAACTACAACACATGGGCATGCGCCTTCCGCATGTCACTCAGCGCCAAGAACAAACTTGGCTTCATCGATGGGACGTTCAAGAAGCTGTCCGCAGACAAAAAACCACAAGATGCAGCAGCCTGGCAACGATGCAATGACATGGTGCAGTCATGGATCAACAGCGCTGTTGAAGCAGATATCTCTCACAGTATCATATATGCCGCCTCCGCATATGCGGCCTGGGAGGAGCTTCGTGAGCGTTTTTCACAAAGCAACGCCCCACGCATATTTCATATTCAAAGGGATATTGCACTACTATCTCAAGGGCAGTCATCCGTTTCCGCATACTTCACCAAACTCAAGATGCTATGGGACGAATTGGGATCCTACAGTGAAGCGACTTCATGTACATGTGGAGCACAAAGCGATACCAACAATTTAATGCAATTTTTGACAGTACTCAATGAATCCTATAGCAACAGCCGAGCTCAACTTCTCATGATGAAGCCCCTTCCGAGCGTGCGTGAAGCTTATGCCTCCATCACGCACGAGGAGAAACAAAGAGAGGTGAGCGCACACTGTCTCACCAATGAAGTTGCGGCCATGGCGGTCCGCAATGAGCACCATAATCAAGGTACCACAAAAAGCGAGTATCGATCCAACCTTTGGTGTACGAAGTGCGAACGCAAGGGTCATAACCTAGAAGGATGTTATAAGATCATAGGGTACCCACTGGATCACCCAGGGCACCCTAACAACCGCAGCAACCGGAGCTTTAATGGACGGAACAAGCCCAACAACTCGGGCAGCAGCAACACCAGCGGCACAAGCCGCTCCCCACAGGTCGGCAACACCTCCGGGATTCTCGGCTCTCACCCTCACGCAAATCAGACAACCGGCCCAATTGGCCCAAGCTTGCAGGACATCCAAACCGTCATGCCAAACCTTTCCGATGCCTAATATCAGCAAATCCTTGCCGTCATGGGAGAGCCCAATGCCGCCACCAACAAGCCGCATGCCAATGCGGCGTCCCTAGGAGCCTTCTCAAAAGGTTTGTCACCGTTGGCTTCCAACCATGGCCAATGGATCATTGATAGTGGAGCCACGGATCACATAACTTCTAATCCAAATTTGTTGTGTAATAGTGCATCACATCATTCTTTACCACCTGTTTCACTGCCAAGTGGAGAGAAAGCTTCCATCACTTCAATTGGCACAATTACTTTAGATGATATACAACTGAAAGATGTTTTATGTGTACCAAGTTTCAATGTGGATCTTTTATCTGTTAGCAAAATTACTGATGGATTGGGATGCTCTGTAACCTTTTACCCTTCTTGGTGTGTGTTGCAGGACTTGGCTACGAAGACGACGATTGGTGTGGGTAAGCAACGTGGCGATCTCTACTACCTAGTGGCGTTAGCAGCAAACCCTAGCTCCCACCGCCAACCATCATGCAACGCCACCACCACATCTTCCAACCTTTGGCATCGCCGTTTGGGCCACCCTTCACCTGCTCGTCTTCAACAATTAGCTAGTACTTCATTAGATTTTCATTTTGATTCCAGTCATGTTTGTTCTGTTTGTCCGTTGGCGAAGCAAACTCGTCAACCTTTCAGTGTTAGTTCTATCAGTTCGTCTAGTCCTTTTTCGCTTTTACATTGTGACATTTGGGGTCCTCATAAGAATCCCTCTCTTACTTGGGCTAGTTATTTCTTAACAATCGTTGATGATTTTTCTCGATTTACTTAGGTTTTGCTAATGCGTCATAAGCACGAGATGCAACAGTTACTTAAGAATTTCTTTGCTTTTATTGAAACTCAATTTCAAAAAAAAGTCCAACAAATTCGCGTTGATAATGGGGGCGAATTCTTTTCCATGAGGGATTTCTTTGCAACTCATGGAATCGTTTACCAACACACTTGCGTTTATACTCCTCAACAAAATGGGGCCATTAAAATTTTGGGGGAGTGCGTTTTAACGGCAACCTACATCATTAATCGTCTCCCTACCCCTCTTCTTCACAAAAAATCCCCTTTTGAAACCCTACATGCCGTCCCCCCTCCCCCCCCCCCCCACTATGATCATATGCGTGTCTTTGGTTGCCTTGCCTATGCAACCAACGTCCACCCTCCTTCCAAATTCGCCCCCCGTGCTCATAAATGCGTCTTTCTTGGATATCCTTCTGGCCAAAAAGCTTACAAACTCTATGATTTAGAATCCAACAAAATCCTAGTCAATCGGGATGTCATCTTCCACGAGGACTCTTTCCCTTTCTCCACCACCGAAATTCCTCCTAATTCGGCACCCCCAATCCCTTTAATTTCTGATTCTTTCTCTTCTCCTAATCCTATCTCCACTGAAACACCTTCCTTATCCAACCACTCACTAAATGCAGCCAATCCCTTTCCCACTACCACCACAAACATTCCTACTCCTACTACACCTTCTCATTCGGCACCCCTATCTTTTCCTAACCCTAGCCCACCACAAACCCTAATCCCTGAAACCGATTTCCTAAACCCTACAACTTCTTCCCTAGCCGCCACCCCCCCACTCCTAGAAACCCTAGACACTTCCGAAACCTTAGAACCTTCCAAAACCCTAGAGGATTCCTCCACCCTAACCGCACCTCACACTTCACCCGGCCCCTCCACCCTAGCTGGCCCACGCCCTTCTACACGGCCCAAACAAACACCCTCCCACCTTCAGGATTACGTTTGCTCGCAGGTGATGCTGCCTCCACACCACCTCTCGTCGTCTTCCTCCGCCGGTCCCCCAAGAGGTACCCGATATCCTTTATGTAATTTTCTTTCATATCATCGGTACTCACCCCAACATCTTTCTTTTGTTGCATCTATTAGTCAAAGTGTGGAACCTTCCTATTTTGCAGAAGCAGATCGAGACCCGAGGTGGCGTGAAGCTATGGAATCCGAGCTCACTGCACTTGAATCCAACAACACTTGGACCCTCGTCCCTTTGCCGCCCACCAAGAAACCCATTGGTTGTAAATGGGTCTACAAAATCAAGCACAACGCCGACGGAACCGTTGAGCGATATAAGGCCCGTCTTGTCGCCAAAGGCTTCACCCAAACCGAAGGTATTGATTACCATGATACCTTCTCCCCTACTGCTAAAATGGTTACTGTTCGCTGCTTACTTGCCCTCGCAGCTTGTCAAAATTGGACTCTTCAACAACTCGACGTGAACAATGCTTTTCTTCACGGTGACCTTGATGAGGAAATTTATATGTCCCTTCCACCCGGTCTTCGGCGACAGGGGGAGAATTTGGTGTGTCGCCTTAACAAATCATTGTATGGCCTCAAACAAGCGTCTAAACAATGGTTCGCCAAATTCACCGAGGCCATCCTTGCCGCCGGTTTTGTCCAATCCAGGTGTGATTATTCTCTTTTCACTTGCAAGAAAGGAAGCTCC
This sequence comes from Spiraea crenata, assembly GCA_033992175.1. Classification (NCBI taxonomy): domain Eukaryota; kingdom Viridiplantae; phylum Streptophyta; class Magnoliopsida; order Rosales; family Rosaceae; genus Spiraea; species Spiraea crenata. Next base: position 4,684,601 of record JAVBHV010000041.1, on the reverse strand, counting down.
TTTACAGCCCTATTGATTTATGTGGATGATATAGTGATTACTGGCAATGATCGAGCGGCGATCAATTCTCTTAAATTGTTCTTAAAGACAAGGTTTCGAATCAAAGACCTTGGAGATCTCAAATATTTTCTAGGTATTGAAGTTTCAAGATCCAAGAAGGGGATCAATTTGTCCCAACGCAAATATGCTCTCGAAATTATCCAGGATGCAGGTTATTTGGGTGCACGCCCTGTTGAATTTCCAATGGAGGAGGAGAAACTCTCCAACAAGGGGGAGCTTCTCAAAGATGCCGAAAAGTACTGGCGTTTAGTGGGACGATTAATCTATCTAACCATTACACGGCCTGATATCACCTATTCAGTTCATGTGTTAAGCAGGTTTATGCATGAACCACGACTACCTCATTGGGAAGCAGCATTAAGGGTGGTCCGTTACTTGAAGTCGACCCCAGGTCAAGGATTATTGCTGGCAGCAGACAGCAAGCCAGAGTTGATAGCTTTCTGTGATGCCGATTGGGGAGGATGCCCAATAACCCGGCGTTCTACAACAGGTTATTGCGTATTTCTTGGAAAGTCATTAATATCTTGGAGAACAAAGAGACAGAAGACCGTCTCCATGTCCTCAGCAGAAGCCGAATATAGGGCAATGGCAGGTACAAGTTGTGAAGTAACTTGGTTACGTTATTTGTTGAATGACTTGGGATTTACTCAACTTGAACCTTCCAAGATGTATTGTGATAATCAGGCGGCGTTACACATAGCCGCTAACCCCGTTTTTCATGAAAGAACTCGACACATTGAGATGGATTGTCACTTTGTGCGAGATAAAATTATTGATGGCACAATTGCTACACGCTTTGTGGGTTCTTCCTACCAGCTCGCGGATATGTTCACCAAGCCGTTGGGCAGGGATAAGTTGCTTGGTTTGACAGGCAAGTTGGGTGTTCTTGACATCCACACTCCCACTTGAGGGGGAGTGTTAGAAAGTCTACTACTTGTAATAGGAAACTATGTGATGTAATTATAATGTAAACCCTAGATTGTAGCATCCTTGAGATACAAGGAAACCTCATTGTATATGTATACCGATTTTATCATCAATGAAACCTATTCTGGGCAAATTACTTTTCTACACGACCTATAAAGTGAGCAACGTCTTCAAGGGAGCCTAGACTTTCTCTGACATAGTTCCACTTTGTGTCTTTGCCAAGTCTAAAAAAAGCCATATTATAATGTTCACGGTATATGACGATAACAATGCAATTGTTAGACTATCTTCAATGGTTGTGTCTCAAACCCATATTTACAATATCTCCCCCAATGCATGTATTTTGCATGTATTTTCAATCTCAAATTTGAGATTGAGTCAATTTTTAGGTCATATTTGACACAATTTTTGACTCCAATCTCAAATTTGAGTCCCCACACTTTAATGCACAAAGAGGGAAGAACTAGTCCCTTTTTTTTGAATTTTTGGGGGGAAGGTTGCCTCCAACATATCTACTTTGTTTATTAACCCTATTTGAAATCAAATGACAAAAATATATGTTTCAAAATCCTAATTTTTTTACATCAAAATATTCATAAAATTAAATTAAGAAATTCTAGATAAAAATTAACTTAAGAAAAATCATAATTGGATAAAAAATTGATGTTAAACTCTATTAATTAAAATATAGAGTTAAATTTGAGTCTTTCATTATTGGGGGAAATCTCAAATTCGTATAAGAGAATAGTTGTATTTTGTAGGTTCAAATTTGAGTTTTTAAGCCAAATTATTGAAGATAGTCTTAGCATCTGATATTGGATCAGCTGAAATTATACCTTTGTAGTAGGGGTGGGCGTGGTGCGGTTTGGTGTGGTTTTGGGGTGAAACCGCAACCACACCATTCTATGCGGTTTAGCATAATTTCAAACCAAAGTCAAACCACATATTAGCAACTTCAAGTGGTGCGGTTAACCACCATTAGCGGTTTGGTGCGGTTTGGTTTGACTTCGTATGCATTTTCTAAATTTTATGAATTCATATATGATATAAGTAGACCAAAATTCATTTCAAGATCAAAATTCTTCATAAAATATTATTATTTTAAAGCTAACTGTGTTAATTATTTTATATAAATTAAACTTAAAATTAATTTTGCGGTGCGGTGTGGTGAACCGCGGTTTTGAATATTTGGGAACCACAAGTCACACCATTATAAGTGGTGTGGTTCGGTTTTGCAAGCCACATGTCTTAAGAAAAATATTTAAGCCAAACCACACCGCACCAAACGGTTTGATTCGGTTTGGTTTGCGGTTTTTCAGTTTGTTTGCCCACCCCTACTTTGTAGACAAAACTTTCACATGTTTCCCGCCAGGCTGGATTCGTCTTAGGAGGTTTTAGTCGTGGAAGGTGAATGACAGAGTTGTTGTTCTCTTTCCTTCCAATCCTCAAGAATGGACTTATTAGCGTTACTACAAAGTCCTCCTCCATTGTTATTAACCATCCATTTGATGATCCACAAAACCTCCTGTTCAACATTCTCACTTGAAAATCAAGAATTTTGTCGCGTATTGCGTCATAGACCTTCCATGTATCTTTGTTTCCATCAGGAATCAAGAGCAACACAAGAGGAGTACGCAATCTGCGAGTAGCGAGTCGAGATTGTTCATGATCAGCTACACATTGCCATGGCTTACAAGCAAGGCCAAGTGCTGAATAGTCTGTTTCTAATGATAATCGTTCAATCACTCGAAACAGAAGGTGGTGAGGCAAATTTGTCCAATCTGAAACAAAGCACATGCAGCAAGAATTCGCAATTTCTTAGCAACCAAACATGAAATTAGTGAATTTTGATTCATATAATACAATTTAGTGAATAAAAATTAAATTTGTAACAGATTGAAGAAGAGTAGGCAAAAAACAAACTGATCGAATTGAAGATAGTCTCATAATTTTGCTTTCATGAACAAAAAAAGACATACCTGAATCCATTGTTTTGCGGATAAAGATGGCTAGAAGATTGAATCGAATGCGAGTATGATGGACCAAATAGTCCCAACCCTAATATTTATACACAAACTTTTGTCTCCCTTAAAAACTTGGATTCCATATGTTACAAGAATTTTTTTTTTTTTTTTTTCTGATAATAGTGCTTTATTAAGCCAAAAAAGAGTACAAAGTTCAATGTTACATCAAGCGGATGTCAAAAACAGAAATGATAAAACATGACATCCAGTACCAAAGAGAATGTAAGGTCATAAACACAATCATCTGAAGAAGTTGCACTACCTTAACACTCAAATTGGTAGGAAGCTTAAAAAACATAAATAAACTAGTAATCTCTCCTATTTCTATGGGGGAAAAATTGCCCTGCAGTTCTCCTACACGCGTTTCCCTCGTAGCTTTAGGGACTCGGGTATCTTTTTATGAGGTGATTTTATCCACACCCATCAATTTGATCTTTACACTCATAACTTATTTTATTTATAAATTACTATTTTACCCTACTATAAAATTACACTTAAAGACTTAAAATAAAATGGCAAATTGATCACTACACCTAACATCATCGACTGTATTTGTAACAAATCAATCATAATGAGTGCACCGTCCACACTTGCTTCTTCTATAGCCTGGAGCAAAAAGAGATGATTCAAAAATATTATCACTTTCCAGAAAATAAAAAAATGGAAGAATAAATTACTCTTAACTATGAGAAGTACAAAACAAAAATTCACACAATCAATACCTGGAGCAAAAAGTTGACATCACCAGGTAAAGTGGGTTCTTGCCCAGGAAAGTAGGGGTACTTATTTGTAGCCTTCACAATCCAGAATTTCAATGCCATTTTAGCTCAAGGAAAATTTAGTCTTGGTTGCAAAAGAGTTGAAATTTTAGCTGGGTTACCTCTTGAGGAGACGCCCACACATGCTAATGTGAATCAATGATTTTGGGTTTGCTCTGGGGTTCACTGGTAGCCATTTCTTTTAGCAATTTATTCTGGAATCAATTTGCAGTTCTGCTATTTGCTGATATTTTTACATGTTTCTAATCTGTATGACCCTTGATTGATATGCAATGTCTATGGTGAACAGATACCCGTCAAGGAACTTGCTGAGCGTGTCGCTAGTTTTGTGCAGTTGTGTACACGATATTGATGGCCCAGGTTGGATGAGAACTCACTTTAATTGCAGCTACTTTGAAGATAATTTTTACTCTCTGTTCTTGTATCTGAGAGTTCTTTTCTGCAGACTTTTGGATGTGGGATAATTCTTGGAGGTTCAACGTTCTGGTGCTTCTTATGTGAGTTACTTTTGTATTGCTTTATTCTAAGGGTAGTCTATACGTCACATCATTTGTTTCAGCATTTTTGGATTTCCCCTGCGGTATTAATGTTGCTTCTGAAATATTTTGCAGAGGTATTTTGGTGCTGCAATTGGAAATGGGAGACTAGCTGCTAAGACGTAAGTTGAGATAGGGGTCATCATTTGGCCCGGGGGCTCATGGGCCGAAAAAAAGCCCGAAGGCCCACAAGGCCCAAGCCCGGCCCAGCCCATCGTGGGCCATGTGCTGGCCCAGCCCATATATTATTTGGGCTGGACTTGGACAAGGTATTGAAAGCCCAGCTCGGCCTATTTAAGTTTATATGGACTGGCCCGACCCAACCCATTTAAACCCGAACCACAAGCCCACTAATTTCTAATACCCTAACCCTAATGCAAAAATATTTTTCCCCTTTCCTTCAATTTTCCTACTCTTTTCTACCTCTTTTTTTCTCTTTCGCTCAATCTTTTCTTCTTCTCTCACATACTTGCCCTCTATCTTTCTTTATCGACAACACTCCACCCATAATTTATCTTGAAAAAAGCTATGGTAGTCATATAGCTCTTATGAAGATAATATTTTAGACGTTGAATATTATCTTTTGAAGATAACATTAAAATTTTATGCTAATTTATGTACTTTTTTATGATGATGAATTTTAATTGGTGTTATTATATAAAATTTTTTAAATTATTTGAAAAATAGTGGGCTTCGGGCCGGCCCATATGGGCCCAACCGTGGGCCTCCAGGCCCAGCCCATCAAGCCCATGGATCATGGACGAGCTTGGGCTATAATTTTTCAAGAAAAGCCCGGCCCAGCCCAGCCCATGTAAATATAATTTTTAATAAGCCCGAGTCGGCCCGGCCCAAGCCCACGAAGCCCGGGCCTGGCTGGTCCATTGCCAAGCCCTAAGTTGAGACACTGGATGCTAAATACTATTGAGTACTACAGTTTTTTTTTATTTCTGAACTTCTATAGCTAGGTATTGAACTTTCATAATCTTTGTTGGTGGGAATTTTTTTGATGGGTAATGGGTGTAAAAATCAAATTTAATATAGAATAAGAGATATTTTTGGAATACAAAATAGGTGTAGTGATAAAATTCAAACTAGCCAAAATTAATAATGAATTTTAAAATAAAATTAGGTGTAAAGATCAAATTAATGAGTGTAAATAAAATCACCCTTTTTTATGCCACGTCTAGTTACCTACTCCAATGTACAGATTACCAGGTCAGTAATGTCAGCCGTTGATGCCAATCCAATGCCCAAATTTATGCCACGTCTTAAAACCCTATGTTGTCCACCTGACCACCATAGGTCCATATCCATCTTCTTGTTCCCCGAAAGCAAACAAATCCTCCACCGGGCTGAAGTCCCCAAAAGGAAATAAGATGGGCCTGCTAGTCCGGCCCTTTTAAGGTTCATGCTTCATCCTATCAATCCTATTGTTCTGTTTTGATTCGTACAACGATTTTCGATTTTCTCCTCTTTCTCTGTTTTTCTCCATTTTTCTCCATTTTCTTACTCCTATGATCAATCATCAAAGTCATCGTTACGATGAAATTTCAATTTCAATACCTGCCGTGGTAGCAGCTAGGTAGCATGAAGGTTGAAGTTTGGAAGAGCATAAACAATGGACTGAAATTGAAAATGTTTGGAAACGCGTGGATCGCGTTTGGGTCGTTCATCTCTGTTTATTTTGCCTTTTTTGTTCGTAACATTTCATGTTTTTATATTTTCCCTAATAGAAATTACTGTTCTTTTTTCCGGATTTTGAACTTGAAAGTCTTGAATGTGTAAAAGTCTCCATATTGAAGATAGTAGTTTTGCTCTGTGCCGGACCGTCTGACACAAAATTAAAACCGGACTTTGATTCCTAACCATTAGATTCATCTTGTGGCTGTGAATAAAAACAGAGAGAAGCGCGTTGGAATTTTGTTGGGGGAGTGATGGTCTCTCTCTTGTGGGACCCACTCAACAGTTGAGCCCTTTTCTTCACAGCCACAAGATGAATCTAACGGTTAAGAATCAAAATCCGGTTTTAATTTTGTGCCGAACGGTCCGGCACAGAGCAAAACTGTTGAAGATAGATGATCGTGAATGTCCAAAAGATTCCATATTGAAGCTGGATGGTGAAAGCACTAAAAACAAAAGGGCTTTCGTAGGCTCTCAGAGTAACCAATTATATTTTAGTATTAGTATAATTTTGATGACTAAGCTTTGTGATTGTGACATTATATGGCTACTGTTCATCAAACGAAAGAAGTGAGCTTTCAGAGCATCTCCACCCATGTTGGGTGGATTGCCTTAGTCTAAGGGCAATTTGCATAAATTGTGCCGGGCAATTTTGGAGGCCAATAAATTGCCTTTGTTGTTTCCACGCAACAAAGGCAATTTGGAGGGTAAGGAATTGCATTTTGTTTATGTGTTAAATTTTTTATTATAATATATTAGAAATATTATGGTATTTATAGGAAAAATAAAATTTAGGGTATTTTTTTGAAATTTTTTTAAAAAATAATAACAAAGCAACCCCAAAAAATAATTGCAGAATAGCCCCAAAAATTATAAAATGACCCCAAATCAGATTTACAAAACAAACCCAAAAAATAAAACAATTACAAAATGACCCCCAAATCAACGATCCATATCTGCTCGGCAGATCAATCCAACGGTCCATATCTGCTCGGCAGATCAAAAGCATAATTTGGTACTGTTCTGTGCAATTGGATGTAGCAGCTGCTTTATAGTTGAATTATGTCGGCTTTTCACTGAACATCCCAAGAGTTATTTGGATTTCCTTTCCTTTATATTGAACATTTTAGGCTCTTTTTGATGGCCCCTTAGGCGCAATTTCATCAAGAGGGTTGGCGAGGACATGGAGTTTCTAGTTTCGGAATCCAATAGCGGACATAAACATTTCAACAAGTGAGTTGTTTAGTTTGCAAGTGGATATTGAATTCTGCCTTTTATGGTGTTTGGCTGCTTGACTTGGGCCCTGTTATCCTTCTTGTTTATTGATACGACCCGTTCCGAAAATTTCCCAAAATTATTGTAAAATGACCAAAATGCCCTTGATTGGTCAAATGTTGACTTTTGACCAGTAAGAATTTACGTATTCAATATTGGACTATATGCTAGGAGTTCGTTGTTACGAGTGCGTCCGCGAAGACGGAATCGAATTCCGAGTTGTAGCGAAGCGGTTATGGACAAAAAACAAGAATTGAGGAGTTGAAGGAACTGCCACGTGGCAATTTGTGATTGGTCCGGGGATGGGCTATTTTGGGAAGCTGGAACCGGGTTAAAAACCCAGAACCAGTTGCGAGTTTCCCAAATGAAAAACTCGGAACGTCGACGCAAAACCCGCCACCGATCTTGCACATCCGGCCACCTATCGGACGACCCAACCCCCAAGAAAGTTTTCCCCACGTCGTTCCGAACAAAACCCTCCAAGCCGTAGCGTCAGAAATGTCGTGAAATGCCGCCAGTGAATCCAAACCAAAAACTCGACGCCGAACGCCCTCAACACCATTGACTCCACACCGGCCGTCGATCGGAAAAAAGGGGCCAAGAATCACGTTCCCCACGTCGCCACGAACTTGGAGCACCAAGGATCAGAGTCAAAAGCCGTTGAAATTGTCGGCAACGAGCTTGACGGAATCCGCGAATTTCTGGCGTCTTTTCCAATTGATTCCGGCGACGGTGAGTCCCAATTTTGGTTCCAATGCATTCGTTGGTTTCTGCAGATGAATTTCCATATAAAGTTTGTTAAAATTTTTTGAGATTTGACCAAGATTAAAGTTTTGAGAAATCGGTTGAATAGTCGCCGGAAAATTCCTAGTTTCCGACGATGGTGGCAGCGCGGCGGTGATGACATGATACCACGTCGGCGCCACGTCAATGCCCTGTGGACGACACATCACTGCCACATGGATGCCATGTCAGCGCCACGTGTACGCCACATCACCACTGAGTCAGCACCACGTCCGCACTGGAGTGCTGACGTGAGCCCTACCGTTGATCGTCAATCAACGCCGTTGACTGATTGTTGACCAGTGTTGACTAAGTTTGCCCGGTGACTATCTTTTTGGGTTTTCGATTTCCGGATCCAATGGCGAACTCCGTTTTGCCATCCGAGATACGATTAAACCCCAATTGAGTAAAACAAGGAGATTTAGGGTTTTACGGTTACCGTTTGTTTCCGTTTGTTAACCGTTAATTTGATGGAACCTCTAGGTGATCACCGCAAATTCAGCGTATCCAAATCACTCAAACAGAGGAGGACAACGACGATCGCTCGGTGTCACTGTGAGTGGATGGGTTTTGGTTTCAAATATGTTTGAGCATGCCATGATTATAAATATATTTTTTCGCATATATATATATATATATATATTTTCTAGGCTACGGAAGCCCGTAACTTGCATAACTTCCGGACTCTTTCATTCTGCCGTCAGATTCATCTGACGTGTTAGGTACAAAACTGAAATATAACAATGATTCACCCAATAAAAACAACACGTACGGAGTACCCACTTTCAGCCCAAAAAGTGGCAGTAAAGAATGTAGTTTTTAATTATTTTTCACCCAATAGCTAATTTGTTTATTATTTCTCACCTAATACCTAGTACAAACACCAGGCACTTTTTTAGTTCCTCATAGAAAACGGCAGCCTCTGTTTTGAGTCCAACTTGCATTCTCCGCCGCCCCCAAATTTCCATTCACCTTTGAGTAGTCACGTCAACTCTTGTAAGTTGCTTTTCTATATAATTTCAATGTATTTTTTTTCTTAAATGCCACTAACTATTCGTTTCTTATACCCAAGAGCATGCCAGTAAAAGAGAACAAAGGAAGCATGGTTGGAAGAGTTGAAATTTAATTTAATTGTAAATTAATGAATTGGCAATAGCAATCAACTGAATCTGGGAAAAGATTTTTTAATGTAGCTAATGCCTTCACGTGATGGTGACATGAGAGGATAGAAATAGGAATAGGTTAGATATTTATGTGAAAAATAATTAAAAACTACATTCTTTTTTTTTCGCTGTGATTAAAAACTACATTCTTTACTGCCACTTTTTACGCTCATAGTGGGCACGCGGCACGTGTTGTTTTTATTGGGTGAATCAATGTTATATTTCAGTTTTGTACCTAACACGTTAGATGAATCTGACGGCTGAATGAAAGAGTCCGGAAGTTATCCAAGTTACGGGCTTCCGTAGCCTAGAAAACCTGTATATATATAGGGTTAGGATCATGGAACACACTATTTTGACACACCATTTGAAACATCCCTTCTTACCCATTGATTTTGCAATTTTTTGTGGGATCCATTGATAATGGACCCGATCCAATGGATAAGAAGGGATGTTTCAAATGGTGTGTCAAAATAGTGTGTCCCTTGAACCGGACCCATATATATATATATATATGCTTACAAAATGGATTTTGATGGTTATTGTACATATTGTTATTTATGATTAGTACAGTTGTTGGCACACCTGAGAATCTAGTGGGTTCAATTCCCAGTGGGTTCTACGCATGCGATGTTCGGGCATTGGGTTCGATTCCCCTTGTTCCTAACATCGTGATATTGGGTTCGATTCCCCTTGTCATATTAGATCACGGCTGTAGATTTATACTGTATTATTGAAATGCACAGGTATGCCTATTGTGACTCCTTACTGTACTATTGCTGCATGTTCATTATAGTATTGGCTTATACTACTGCCTTTTAACTGTGGGGGTTATTATAATTATTTATAAATTTTTTACACTGACCTTTATTTTCTTTGTCCACTCACCCTTGTTTTTGCGCCCCCCACAGAACCTGATATTGTAGAGCACCACCGAGATGAGTGGCAAGGTTTTGATATTGTGTTTACTGTTGAGATGCCGGGTTACGACCTGTTGGTTTACTTTATGTTGTTTCTTTTGGTGGTTTGTTGTCTTCTTTTGAGGTTTGAGGCTTCGTCACTCTTCGGGGGTGATGGCCGCACCTCCCGGGCCCCACATTTTGGGACAGGGTGTGTCATTTATCTCCTCTGATCATATAAAGAAAGACATTGTGGTGGCATCAATCTTCAGATTGCTCCGTCACTTGTCAAAATTGAGAAAGTTAATCTGTCTTTGTACTATGAAACTCTATGCCCCTACTGTGCACATTCCATTCCATTGTGATTTTATTCGACAAAAATCTCATTAACATTGTCAACCTGAGGCTAATCCGTTAAGGAAATGCTCAGATCAGCCAACCTGGCAACTAAGTCCTTTTCCAAGTCACATTTCCCATCTTCATTTTTTATTTTTTTTGTTTTAGGTTTTATCTAAGTTTCTAGTCTGATACCGTGATTGCTGTTCTCTTAATTTGCATTTCTTTACTTATTTGAAGTGGCACTGGTGCTTCGCAGGTGAGGCAAATACAGAGATGGGGAAGAATTAGGTGGAGAGGAGGCATCCTCGGGGATGTTTTGCTGGTATTGTTGTTAGAGATGGGATGAAGGTGCTTACTATTTTCTTGAAGTGGCACTGGTGCTTCACAGGTGAGACAAATGCAGAGATGCAGAAGAATTAGGTGGAGAGGAGGCATCCTCGGGTTGGTTTTGCTGGTTTTACGTTTTATCTAAGTATCTAGTCTCATACATTGATTGTTCTCCTATTGATGTTGATTTCTCTACTGGTCTGAAGTGGCACTGGTGCTTTACAGGTGAGGAAAATGCAGAGGCCCAGCAGAATTAGGTAGAGAGGAGGCACGAGTTTCCTGGAATGGTAAGTATTTTTCTTTATGTGACTGAAATTCCAAAAAACTGGATTTGTCTTTTACGGGATTTAGTATAAGTATAATTTTGATGAGTAAGCTCTGTGATTGTATTATTTAGCCACTGTTCATCAAACGAAAGAAGTGAGAAAGTTATCCTTCTCGTTTGCTGCTTTGACTTGGTCTGCTGTTATCCTTCTCGTTTATCTCCCCTAATAATTTAAACGAAGACATTGTGATGACATCAATCTCCAAATTCCTCCGTCACAGAGAACACTTGACAAAGCTGAGAAAGTTAACCTTTGTACATTGAAAATCTATGCCGATATTGTGCACAGTCCATTCCATTGTGATTGGACTAAGAGTTACTCGATGAAGATCTCATGAACATTGTCAACCTGAGGCTAATCCCATATGGAAATGCTCAGATCAGACAACATGGCAATCAAGTCCTTTTCGAGGTCACATTTCCCATCTTCAGTCTTTATTTTTTGGTTTTAGGTTTTATCCAAGTTTCTGGTTTGATACATTGATTGTTGCCTTGGTAATGTTTATTTCTCTAATGATTGAAGTGGCATTGGTGCTTTGCAGGTGAGACAAATGCAGTAACGCAGAAGAATTAGGTAGAGGAGGCATCCTCGGGTTGGTTTTGCTGTTAGAAATGGCATGAGAGGTGTTTTACCATTCTCTTGAAGAGTGGTAAGATTCAAATCTCCCTCACCCCTCGCCCGTCTGATAAATTTAACATACTTTTCGATGTTTAAGCTTCTCTTTTATTATTCTTCACTCACTTGATACCAAGGATTAAAATTTCGGATTCGATGGAAAATTCGATAGCCAAAATTATGAAAATTTCAGTAAATATCGATAGTTTCGGACCTTCAAAATTTCTGAAATTTCGATGGAAATTTTGTTCCTTGCTTGATACCACATATGTTTGCTTTACTTCCCGAACAATTTATTTGTGCCATTTGACATGCATGGTAAGAAATTTAGAACCATTTCTCAGGTTGCACTTATGAAACATGTTTGAAATGTCTTTGAAATTTCGTAGATTGATAGGAAATCTATTCCCTTTGAGTTTGTGGTGTGAGGCGAAGCATAGTATGCACAATGCGCCGTTTACATTGGTGACTTGAAATTAAGTTTTATTTCCTGGTTTTAAGTTTTATCTAAGTTTCTAGTATGATGCATTGATTGCTGTCATGTTGATATTGATTTCACTACAGATTGAAGTGGCACTGGTGCCTTACAGGTGAGGAAAATGATGAGACCTAGCAGAACTAGGGGGAGAGGAGGCACGAGATTCCTGAAATGGTAATTATTTCTCTCTATGTGACCAAAAACCCAGAAACACGCATTTCTCATGTTAACTTGTACATTTGATCTCTACTGTATACTTATTACCATTTGTTTCTTTTGATAGGCCATCATTTGAAACTTGTACCGGCTCAGCACAAAACAAATAATAAGAATTTTTCATGTAAACGTAGCATGTTGATGATTTGGAGTAATTTTTTTTTTAAAAAAAGCTGATAAAGTTTATTTACCTTCTTTTAAACAATTTATTTTGATGAATGTGTAAATTAAAAAAGTTCTTAGTGATTGTATTTACCTTCTTTTAACTCCCCCAAGCGAAGTCCAATGGCTGAGCTAAATGTTGTGTAAGGGCGTTAAGTAATTTGTTGTGGTATGATTCATTGTAAATAAAAAGTCACTATTTATAGTTGGCAAAATTAGAAAGGGTACAAACCCAATAGAGCAAGAGAAGCGGAAAGTCTGAGTTGAACCGGCGGCGGCGACTTCTGAGATTTACAGTCCGACCATTTGCTTGGTATGATTTGTTAATGATGTACATCTAAAGTTTGTGAGCTATGATTATTTAATGCTGTTTTTTGGATTTGATGCTCAAATGGGCCTCATTTAACTGTTTATTATATCGATATGCCCAATTCAATATAAATATTAAGATCTGTTGTTGTTCCCCATGGTTGATTATTCTAGAATTTGGGAGTAATTTTGAGAAATAATTTTGGGTCTGCCCTCCAATTTTTAATGTTTTTTTTTTTTTTTGGATTTGAGATAGGTCTTTAACTGTTGGGTTGATGGATTTGCCCAATTGAATATAGTGATTAAAGATGGGCCTAAAAAAATATAGTGATTAGATCTGTTGTGGTTTCCCGATTTGTGGACTATTCTAGTTCTTGCACTGAAATTGGGAAGAAACTTTTATTTAGCTCAGATTTGTGCATGAATGGAAGAAGTCCGCCTTATGCCCTGTCGAAGTCGGAATTACTCTGAATTAGTATGATTGAGGATAGGAATGATTGCAATAGCTACAGTCGATTGAAATTAATTCTAGAGCAGAAGCTTTTGTTTAGTTTAGACTTATACATAATGGAAGAAGCCTTATGTCCTGTTAAAGTCTAAATTACTTTGAATTAGTATGTGTGAGGATAGGTATGATTGAAATAGCTACAGCCAATTGAAATCATTTCTTGAGCATAAGCTTTTTTTTTAGCTTAGATTTATGCATAATGGAAGAACCCTTATGTTCTGTGGAAGTTTGAATTACTCTGAATTAGTATGTATGAGGATGGGAATGATTGCAATAGCTAGAGCCGATTGAAATCAATTCTTGTGTTTGCGAGTTTTATTTACCATGCAGAATCATGGAGTTCTGTTTACTATTCTAGTTATTGCTCAGATTTTAGGAAATGTGTTGAGAGTTGGTTTTGGGTTTAACTACAATGCTTGTCCTAGGAAATGAGCTATGTTTCAAACTTTGTGGAAGAAAATGGGCTTTTTCAAACTCTGCAAAGTGTTTGAGTGCCAAAATACCAATGAATTGGTTGATCACCTGATCACTATTCACAATTGTGTCCGCTGAATTGCATGCAACTCTGTGGAAATGAACTTGGCTGCAGTCAAGGCACATGCTAAAAGGGTTCACCCAAACTAGAACAATTGCTGCCCTAAAAAATCTTGCGGAAACCCGGTGTACGTCACTAGTAACAAGAAGCACATATGTACTTAGGTAAGGGCTAGCTTAACCAAACCTAGTTGAGTATCATTGATATATAATCTTGTTATTTTTGGCATAATTATTTGTCCAATATTGTCCTAGTGTGGGAGGTGAGGCTAAGGAACTGAAGCTGATGACTGTAGTAGATGAAGTGTGGAGGAGGCATCCTCGAGTTGATTTTGCTGTTAGAAATGGCATGAGAGTTGTTTTACCATTCTCTTGAAGTGTGGTAAGATTCAAATCTCCCTCACCCCTTACCCGTCTGATTACTTTAACATACTTTTCGATGTTTAAACTTCTCTTTAATTATTCTTCACTCACTTGATACCAAGGATTAAAATTTCGGTTTCGAGGGAAAATTCGATAGCCAAAATTATGGAAATTTCAACGGAAATTTTGGTAAATTTCGGTACATTTCGGTAAATTTCGATAGTTTCGGACCTTCAAAATTTCCGAAATTTCGATGTTTCAATGGAAATTTTGTTCCTTGGTTGATACCACATTGAAGTGGCACTGGTGCTTTGCAGGTGAGACAAATGCAGAAACGCAGAAGAATTAGGTGGAGGAGGCATCCTCGGGTTGGTTTTGCTGTTAGAGGTGTTTAACCATTCTCTTGAAGAGTGGTAAGATTCAAATCTCCCTCACCCCTCGCCCGTCTGATTAATTTAACATACTTTTCGATGTTTAAGCTTCTCTTTTATTATTCTTCACTCACTTGATACCAAGGATTAAAACTTCGGTTTCGATGGAAAATTTGATGGCCAAAATTATGTAAATTTCAATAGAAATTTCGGTAAATTTCAGTAAATTTCGATAGTTTTGGACATTCAAAATTTCTGAAATTTCGATGGAAATTTTGTTCCTTGCTTGATACCACATATGTTTCCTTTACCTCCCCATTAATTTATTTGTGCCATTTGACATGCATGGTTAGAAATTTAGAATCATTTCTCAGGCTGCATTTATGAAACATGTTTGAAATGTCTTTGAAATTTCATAGATTGATAGGAAATCTATTCCCTTTGAGTTTGTGGTGTGAGGTGCATAGTATGCACAATGCGCCGTTTACATTGGTGACTTGAAATTAAATTTTATTTGCTGGTTTTACGTTTTATCTAAGTTTCTAGTATGATGCATTGATTGATGTCCTGTTCATGTTGATTTCACTACGGATTGAAGTGGCAGTAGTGCCTTACAGGTGAGGAAAATGCTGAGACCTAGGAGAACTAGGGGGAGAGGAGGCATGAGATTCCTGGAATGGTAATTATTTCTCTCTATGTGACCAAAAACCTAGAAAACCGCATTTCTCATGTTAACTTGTACATTTGATCTCTTCCGTATACTTATTACCATTTGTTTCTTTTGATAGGCCATCATTTGAACCTAGCTCAGAACCATAAAAATAAGAAGTATTTTTCATGTAAACGTAGCATGTGGATGATTTGGTATAAATTTTTTTTTAAAAAAAAAAAACAGCTTAATTGTATTTACTTTCTTTTAAACAAATTATTTTGATGAATGTGTAAATTAAAAATGTTCTTAATGATTGTATTTACCTTCATTTAACTCCCCGAAGCCAAGTTCATTGGCTGAGCCAAATGTTTTTTTTTTTTTTTTTATCAAAAGAATGCAATTTATTGATAAGATAGTGATGGCAGCAAGCCAACATGGAGTACATCATACTGAATACACTTTGGGATCGGGGCCTTGTTAAAAACCTTGCAACACACAAGCAAAAGAGTGCCCAATACTCGTAATCCAATAAAGACATGCATTCAAAAAAAAAAAACCACTATTTATAGCCAGTAAAATTAGAAAGGGTACAAACCCAATAGAGCAAGAGAAGCGGAAAGTCTTAGTTGAACTGGTGGCGGCGACTTCTGAGATTTACAGTTCGACAATTTGCTTGGTATGATTTGTTAATGATCTACATCTACAGTTGTGGGCTATAACTTTTTAATGCTGTTTTTTGGGATTTGATGCTCAAATGTGCCTCTTTTAATTGTTGATTATATTGATATGCCCAATTCAATATAAATATTAAGATCTGTTGTTGTTCCCCATAGTTGATTATTCTAGAATTTGGGAGTAGTATTGAGAATTAATTTATGGTTTTTTTGGGGGATTTGAGATGGGACTTTATCTGTTGGGTTAATGGATTTGCCCAATTGAATATAATGATTAGAGATGGGTCTCAAAAAATATAGTGATCAGATCTTCAGTGGTTTCCCGATTTGTGTACTATTCTAGTTCTTGCCCAGAAATTGGGAAGAAGCTTGTGTTTAGCTCAGATTTATGCATAAATGGAAGAAGCCTTATGTCCTGGCGAAGTCTGAATTACTCTGAATTAGTATGATAGAGGATAGGAATGATTGCAATAGCTACAGCTGATTGAAATTAATTCTTGACCATAAGTTTTTGTTTAGTTCAGATTTATGCATAATGGAAGAAGCCTTATGTCCTGTTGAAGTCTGAATTACTCTGAATTAGTATGTTTGAGGATAGGAGTGATTGCAATAGCTACAACTGATTGAAATCATTTCTTGAGCAAAAGCTTTTGTTTAGCTCAGATTTATGCATAATGGAAAAACCCTTATCTCCTGTTGAGGTCTGAATTACTATGAATTAGTATGTATGAGGATGGGAATCATTGCAATAGCTAGAGTCGATTGAAATCAATTCTTGTGTTTGCGAGTTCCGTTTACTATGCAGAATCATGGGTTTCTGTTTACTATTCTAGTTATTGCCCAGATTTTGGGAAATGTGTTAAGAGTTGGTTTTGGGGTTAACTACAATGCTTGTCCTGGGAAATGAGCTATGTTTCAAACTTTGTGGCAGAAAATGGGCTTTTTCAAACTCTGCAAAGTGTTTGAATGCCAAATACCAATGAATTGGTTGATCACCTGATCACTACCCACAATTATGTTCGCTGAATTGCATGCAACTATGTGGAAATGAACTTGGCTGCAGTCAAGGCACATGCTAAAAGGGTTCACCCAAACTAGTACAATTGCTGCCCTAAAAAATCTTGAGGAAACCTGGTGTACCTCACCAGTAACAAGAAGCACATGTGTACTTAGGTAAGTGCAAGCTTAACCAAACCTAGTTGAGTATCATTGATATATAATCTTGTTATTTTTGGCCTAATTATTTGTCTAATATTGTCCTAGTGTGGGAGGTGAGGCTAAGGAACTGAAGCTGATGATTGTAGCAGATGAAGTGTGCAGGAGGCATCCTCGAGTTGGTTTTGCTGTTAGAAATGGCATGAGAGGTGTTTTTTACCATTCTCTTGAAGAGTGGTAAGATTCAAATCTCCCTCACCACTCACCCACCTGATTACTTTAACATACTTTTCGATGTTTAAGCTTCTCTTCTAATATTGTCCTAGTGTGGGAGGTGAGGCTGAGGAACTGAAGCTGATGACTGCAGCAGATGAAGTGTGGAGGAGGCATCCCCGGGTTGGTTTTGCTGTTAGGAATGGCATGAGAGGTGTTTTACCATTCTCTTGAAGAGTGGTAAGATTCAAATCTCCCTCACCCCTCACCCGTCTGATTACTTTAACATACTTTTCAATGTTGAAGCTTCTCTTTTATTATTCTTCACTCACTTGATACCAAGGATTAAAATTTTGGTTTCGATGGAAAATTCAATAGCCAAAATTATGGAAATTTTGGTAAATTTCAGTAAATTTCGATGGAAATTTTGTTCCTTACTTGCTACCACATATGTTTCCTTTACTTCCCCAACAATTTAGTTGTGCCATCTGACATGCATGGTTAGAAATTTAGAATCATTTCTCAGGCTGCATCTATTAAACATGTTTGAAATGTCTTTGAAATTTCGTAGATTGATAGGAAATCTATTCCCTTTGAGTTTGTGGTGTGAGGTGGAGAATAGTATGCACAATGTGCCGTTTACATTGGTGACTTGAAATTAAGTTTTATTTCTTGGTTTTACGTTTTATCTAAGTTTCTAGTATGAGGCATTGATTGCTGTCCTGTTGAGGTTGATTTCACTACTGATTGAAGTGGCACTAGTGCCTTACTGGTGAGGAAAATGTTGAGACCTAGCAGAACTAGGGGGAGAGGAGACACAAATTCCTGGAATGGTAATTATTTCTCTCTAAGTGACCAAAAACCCAGAAACCTGCATTTCTCATGTTAACTTGTACATTTGATCTCTTATGTATACTTATTACCATCTGTTTCTTTTGATAGGCCATCATTTGACACTTGTACCGGCTCCCCACAAAAAAAAAAAAAAAAAAAGAAGAACTTTTCATGGAAACGTAGCATGTTGATAATTCGGTGTAATTTTTTTTTTAAAAAAAATAAACTGCTTATTTGTATTTACTTTCCTTTAAACAATTTATTTCGATGAATGTGTAAATTAAAAAAGTTCTTAATGATTGTATTTACCTTTTTTTAACTCCCCCAAGCCAAGTCCATCGGCTGAGCTAAATGTTTTTTTTTTTTTTTTTATCAAAAGAATGCAATTTATTGATAAGATAGTGATGACAGGAAGCCAACATGGAGTACATCATACTGAATACACTTTGGGACCGGGACCTCGTTAAAAACCTTGCAACACACAAGGAAAAGAGTGCCTAATACTCCTAATCCAATAATGACATGCATTAAAAAAAAAGCCACTATTTATAGCCGGTAAAATTAGAAAGGGTACAAACCCAATAGAGCAAGAGAAGCGGAAAGTCTGAGTTGAACCGGTGGCGGCGACTTCTGAGATTTACAGTCCGACCATTTGCTTGGTATGATTTGTTAATGATGTACATCTAAAGTTTGTGGACTATGATTATTTAATGCTGTTTTTTGGGATTCGATGCTCAAATGGGCCTCTTTTAACTGTTGATTATATCGATATGCCCAATTCAATATAAATATTAAGATCTGTTGTTGTTCCCCATGGTTGATTAATCTAGAATTTGGGAGTAGTTTTGAGCTCTGTTCTAAAAATCGGCGCCTAGAGCCGCCTAGGCGGTACCTGTGCTCCCTGATTTTGGGCAAAATCTGCAGAAAATCGGCCAGGCGGCTTCTAGGTGGTCTAAGCGGACGCCTAGGCGGGCAATTAGGCGGGGCTAGGAGGGAATTTTGTTTTTTTGTGATGAATTTTTATTTTGTTCAACGTTGAAGTTTTAACTTTCTTATTTTCATTGTAGTACTCATATACTTGACTCATGTTTTCAATCAATTATGATAAATTGTTCTATTTATCTTTCAATTTTGCATGTTTATGCTTGCCAATACAACTATATGAATATATATTTTTTTATTTTAAGTAGTTACCAATTATTCCCCGATTAATCCTCTAGGCGCTAGTCCCCTGCTTACCGCCTAGCGTTTTTTAGAACCTTGGTTTTGAGAATTAATGTATGGTTTTTTTTTGGGGATTTGAGATGGGTCTTTAACTGTTGGGTTGATGGATTTGCCAAAGGGAGGTTATATCCACACCCATTTTTTTATCTCAACACACCCAATTTTCTCAAAACACCCATCACTTATTTTAGCTAACTTAAATTTTCTCCTTACACCCATTTTATGTTCCAGAAAAGCCCCTAATCAAAAAACTTATCACATGAGAAACCCCCTCATCACCAAGCGGTGGATTTGTCCATGAGACACCACCTCATCACCAAAAGGGGGCCTGCACAACTATCATATTTGAATCCATGCCAATGATTTTAAATCAAACTGATGAGATATGTCAAACTGATGAGATTCTTTCGATTTTACTTTCCATTCGTCAAGAGATTCTTAATTTCTCTCTAAGTAAGCTTGTCGATTGTGTAGAATGGAATAATCACGTTGTGCGGGCACTTTTTTATTTTTTATTTTTAGAATACGTTGTTTGAGAATTGGATGGGTTTTGTTTGATAGATTGGGTGTGGTGAGAAATATTTTATTTTATTTTATATCTTTTAGGGTATAAGTGTAATTTTACAAAATGATAAAAATGTAAGTACATAATTCATATGAATGATGGGTGTGGGGAGAGAATTGTTGGGTGGGAATATAAATTCTCTTTGCCCAATTGAATATAGTGATTAGAGATGGGTCTCAAAAAATATAGAAATTAGATCTTCTTGGTTTCCTGATTTGTGTACTATTCTAGTTCTTGCCCATAAATTGGGAAGAAGCTTTTATTTAGCTCAGATTTATGCATAAATGGAAGAAGCCTTATGTCCTATCGAAGTCTGAACGATTGAGGATAGGAATGATTGCAATAGCTACAGCCAATTGAAATTAATTCTTGAGCAGAAGCTTTTGTTTAGTTTAGATTTATGCATAATGGAAGAAGCCTTATGTCCTATTGAAGTTTGAATTACTCTGAATTAGTATGTTTGAGGATAGGAATGATTGCAAGAGCTACAGCCGATTGAAATCTTTTCTTGAGTAGAAGCTTTTGTTTAGCTCAGATTTATGCATAATGGAAGAACCTTTATGTCCTGTTGAAGTCTAAATTACTCTAAATTAGTATGTATGAGGATGGGAATGATCGCAAGTTATTGCCCAGATTTTGGGAAATGTGTTGAGAGTTGGTTTTGGGGTTAACTACAATGCTTGTCCTGGGAAATGAGCTATGTTTCAAACTTCGTGGCAGAAAATGAGCTTTTTCAAACTCTGCAAAGTGTTTGAGTGCCAAAATACCAATGAACTAGTTGATCACTTGATCACTACCCACAATTATGCCCGCTGCATTGCATGCTACTCTGTGGAAATGAACTTGGCTGCAATCAAGGCACATGCTAAAAGGGTTCACTTAAACCAGTACAATTGCTGCACTCAAAAATCTTGCGGAAACCCGGTGTACCTCACCAGTAACAAGAAGCACAGGTGTACTTAGGTAAGGGCAAGCTTAACCAAACCTAGTTGAGTATCATTGATATATAATCTTGTTATTTTTGGCCTAATTATTTGTCTAATATTGTCTTAGTGTGGGAGGTGAGGCTGAGGAATTGAAGCTGATGATTGTAGCAGATGAAGTGATGATGTTGCTAGTAGATAAAAATTTAAATAAATGAACACGGATTTTGTTTCGTGATGTGTGCTAGTTTGAATATGTTTTATGTTTAAATTCCCTAGAATGATTTCTATGCTTTATTAAGGGCAAATTACAATTTAGTACCCTGTAGTTTGGGTCAAATTTCAAAATGATACCCAAACTTTTTTTTGTTGCAATTTAGTACCCTATGGTTTCAATAGCTTTCAATATTGCTCTTCCGTTAAAAAAATCTGTCATGTGTTAACGGTGGAAAAAAAAAAAACCCCACAAAATTGCTTCCAGCAGACCAATTGCTCCCAAAAATGAAAATAAATAAAAGAAAAAAATTCAAAAAATTAAAGGCAGGGGTGGCAACACCCGCTCCCCCGAGTTCCTCGGCCTCTGCACCACCAACCCGGCGGCCCTTCTCAAGGAGTCCGATTTCGGGTCAGACCTCGTCATCGGAGTCATCGACACCGGCATCTGGCCCGCCGCCGCCTTCAGCAATCTTCGACGAGACCCAAATTCGATCTGACCCTCTTCGTGAAGTTGGAAGCTCGTTTCTTGCCGTCTCTCACTTTCCAGCTCCCAATGACTATGATGTCGAGATTGCCCTCTCTGTCTTCGCCGCCGGAGCTCAAATTCGCCAAAGGCCGAGCCTTTCCGGACTTGCTGGAGTCTTCGCGGTGGTTGCTCTCCGACGACAGCTTCCACTGCTTGGTGGTGGTGGTGGTCTGACAAGAGTCATACGGCGGTGGGTCACCTCCGATCTCGCCCAATCGAACGAGAGGCCTCCGCTGTCGCTTCGTCCTCACCGTCTCCGAAGAGCCCGGCATCAGCTGTCCTCCGCCGTTGATCTGAGTTTGAGATTCGCTGCAAAAAGACTCGACCTTTATCGGCGATTCTTGTGTAGAATTTGGGGGAGAATCAAAGGATTTTTGTGCCCTTTTGGATTCTAGCGTTTTCTGGGTACTACGACGTCTCAAGGCTTCTAATTGTTGAAGATATAAGGGCAATCTTTGCAGGGTTGTTTCTGTTTAGATTGGAGGTTAATTAAGTTGGTTTTGTTGTGCTAAATATCTGTAAGTCTCTGTTTCAAAGATATGGGGTAAACATCAGTTGGTTTTGCTCTGTTTTGGTCTGGGGTTAATTAGATTGATTCATTTGTATTATACACCAGTCTGGATTTTTTCTGGGATTTTTGGGGTTTCTTTAGAATAAGTTAGCTGAAGGGATTTGGTGCAGATTATGGGGCAATGCACATCTAAGCAAGTGAAGCGAAAAGGGTTGCATTTGGGTGGTTGTTCAACTTCTTCGGGGGGCGGTGGTGGTGGTGGCGGCGGTCGGGGGTGTGTGATGAGGCAAGGATTTTGAAGCATGCTTAGGAGGGTCGAGGGGGGTAGAAGTGTCGGGGGGTGTGGTGTGTGTATGGGGCTTTGAAGGCATTAAGCAATTTTGTGGGGTTTTTTTTTTCCACCGTTAACACATGACAGATTTTTTTAACGGAAGAGCAATATTGAAAGCTATTGAAACCATAGGGTACTAAATTGCAACAAAAAAAAGTTTGGGTATCATTTTGAAACTTGACCCAAACCACAGGGTACTAAATTGTAATTTGCCCCTTTATTAATATGCTGGTAAGTTGAACCTCTGTTGCTGGTAGAAGATGTTGTAGAGAGAATGAGAGATATCAGAATATGGAGGCTGATCTGAAAGTGTATATCAGTCCTCTGTTTATGCTTGTATTTATAGAGGAGGTTTCCCAGGGTTAGGAAACCCTAATGGGCCTCATTAATACATAGAGTCCTAATAGGAATCCTACTTCTAGTTTACACAGTCATAACTGGTATACAGTTTACAACACTCCCCCTTGAATGTGTAGAACTCAAGAAGTAGTCGCATCAGATCTTCGGAAGAAGATGTAGGCAGTCGATGAAGTCATTGTGGTAGGCACTCGGGGATACGTATGTCCAAAAGGAATCCATTCAGGGATACGCTAACACCAAAACCTTGCTAAGGAAAACCCAGTGGGAAAAAGCCAAAGCGAAGGGAAAAAGGTGAGCAGCGCATGTCGACACTTAAGCGGTCAGAGGTATGACCAACCCAACGCGGGTGCTTGCTTTGGGTGGGGTGTGTGTGGGTTTGTTGTTTTTTTTTGTTGTGTGGTGTTTTGTTGGTTTGTTTGTTGTTTTTTTTTGTTTGTTTTTTTTGTGTTTTTTTTTTGGGGTTTTTGGTTTGTTTTTGTGTTTTTTTGTTTGTTGTTGGTTTTTTGTTTTTGTTTTGTTTTTTGTTGTGTTGTTGTTTGGGGTTGGTTTTTTGTGTTGTTTTTGGGTTTTTGTTTGGGTGTTTGTTTTTGGTGTTGTTTGATTGAGGTTTTTGTTGTTGTGTTTGTGGTTTTTTTTGGGGTGTTGGGGTGTTTGTGGTTGGTGGGTTGTTGTTTGGGTTGTTGTTGTTTGTTTTTTTTTTTTGGGGTGTTGTTTTGTTGTTTGGTGGTGTTGGGTTGTTTTTTGGTGTTGTGGGTGTGTTGGTGTGGTTTGTGTGTGTTTGGTCTGTTTTGGGAACATTGCCAGGTGGGAAGAAGTTGAGTGACTGGTTGAGGGGGATAAGGGTAAATTGAGGTCATGTGGGTAAACTGTGGTCTCTTCCGCTTGCTCTCGGGGGTGCTGATGTTTGGAGGCCTCATTACGGTTTAAATTTGAAAATGAGAAGCAGTTTGATTGCTAAGGATTGTGGTTCGTGGAGTGTGCCGTGTGTTGGTGTTGTGATCTGAGTGGTGGGAGGTTTTCTGTACTTCGTTTTTGTCTGCTGTTGCTCTTGTGGTGGTTTTGTTGAGCATGTGTTGGGGGAGATGTGCTTGGTGTTTTGCTTGGGGTGTGCTGTCCTTTTTGTAGTCTGGTTGATGTTTGCGGATTTGTGTGGCTTGGTCGTTGTAGGGAGTTGTGTGGAGATTGCTAATGAGCGAGTTTGCGGTCTGTGTGCAGTATCTGCTCGAGGACAGCTAGAAGCTAGTGTGCCTCCCGGGGGGGCGCTTGGTTGGGGAATGAGTTGTGGATGTTTTGAGTAAGGTAAGCGTGTTGACCTCTGCGGTGACGTTTGAAGATTGGTTATGACATATGGTGTTTGGGTAAGTGGTTTGTGAGGGTGTGTTGTGTGTTTGGCGGAAGAGTATATGAATGGGCGAGGATTCTTTCAAGTAATGAAAGGGGGATGTGTTTGGGGGTGAGGGGTGTGTATGGGTGGGTATGGGGATAGATTAGTCGTATCCCTGTGGTAGCGTTAAGGTGTCGTTATGGTTTTTCACCTTTCGGAGTGTTGGGGTGTGTCTGTCTTTAGATAGAGGGTTCAGGGTTAAGGAGATGGGAGGTGGCCTGCCTAGTGCTTTGTGCTATGTAGAGTAGATTGCAGTTTGTTTTGGGTTATGTGGTTTCTGTTTTTGGTTCTCTTCTTCTTCTTTTTGGTGTGGTGTGTGTGGTTGTGCCGTGTCTTGTTTTGGGGCGTCTGGGCGTGTTCGAGGTTGTTTGGTTGTTCCCTGTTTGGCGTGCTGAAGCCTCGTGGGTGTAGTTGGTGGGGTGTTTGGGAGAGGAATAAATCGGTGGTGTGATCTTGGCTAGGTGTGTACATAATCGATTGTTTACAGCGGACAAAGGATGGGAAAAAGTTGACCTCTGCTAAGGGGAAAAAGAGTACATTAAGGTCAAGTGAGTCACTTTCGTATCTCCCCTCAAAGTTGAATCTCTTGGAGAGCTCATACGTGTGATCTCAACAAATCAGCGTCCGTTAAGGCGGCAACTTCTGGAAAGTAGCCTCTAAGAGCTTTGCATAACGATCTCCAAGATTCTCTGAATCGGATTTGCTCACTAAATCTCTGATGCTCTTGTCCTAAATATAGAAGAAATAACTCGGCGCGATGTGCTTAGTATTGTCTCATTTGATGTTCTTTCTTAGTTATTTTTGGTTGATACATGCGGCATTGTCTTCATAGATAGTTGTCAGGACATCACTAACGAATGACAATCCGCTAGTTACGATGTGTTCGTGGCGGCTCGCAAGCCAAACACACTCTCGTGTGCCTTCATGAGGGGCGATGAGTTCGGCATGATTTGAAGAAGTCACAGACTAAGGTTGACTTCGTTGACCTCCGTGTCGCGGTATTCCGATGGTAAAGACATAGCGGTTGGGAACGTGCCTTGTAGGTTTCGTGAGTGAGCCAACGTTACAACAAATCTAACAAGGCAAGCTCATTCAAATAATCGAGGAATGGTAGTAGGAGATGCATAGGGATAGAATAAGCCCATATCGTCGTCCCTTAGGTAGCGGAAAAATGTCTTTAACACCATTCCAATAGCGGCGTGTTGGCGCGCTGCTATTCAAGCTAGAGGGTTAAGAAGCAAACGAGATGGGCCTAGTGCATTGAGCTAAGTACAATAAAGCGCCGATTGCACTTAGATATGGAACTTCTGGTTCCGGAATCCTCTTCATCATCCTCTTTCAGACGGCATCAGTCTCGTTTTAGCATCTAGCATTTGGACGACCATGGGTGTACTCGAAGGCTTACAGCTTTATCCTCACTAAAGCGTCGCAACACCTTGTGGGTGTAGTTCAAACTTCAATAAACAGGATACCCATCGTGAGTGCTAAAGCTCGGCAGGGCTCGGGTCCTAACTCTTTCCCTAGGTCCTTCATCTCAAATTCCGATTTCAAGTGCGAGGCAGTAATTTCAACCTCTTCTAGAGTACCAATGAGATTCATTTCATCGACATAGACTGCAACTATCGCAAATCCGGAATGTGCTTTCTAGATAAACACGCAAGGGCATAGATCGTTATTCACATATCCCTTATCCTGATCAAATATTCACTTAGACGGTTATACCACATCTCGTGATTGATTCAATCCGTAAAGTGAACGCCTCTGGATATGATCAGATGGTTCAGAACTATTTGACTCGAGTTAGATGGAGTCTTTCTAGGACTCTCATCTATATCTCTGTATAAGATCCCATAGAGATAAACTGTAACCACATTCATAAGCTGCATATTCAGTTCTTGCTCCGGAAACTACCGAACTAACAAGGTAGCGGAACGTTATTACGTCCATTACGAGAGAATACGTCTCATCGTAATCAATGCTAGGGCTAATGAGAGAAGCCTTGCGCTACGAGGCGTGCTTTACATCGCACTCTTTCATTCTTCTCATTACGCTTCCTTACGAATGCCCACATGTAACCTATAGGGTTCACATTGGGAGGTGTGGAAACTACTGTTCAACCACCTTTCTCTTTGGTAAGGAATCTACTTCGACCTGCATTGTTTATTTCCATTTTGACCAATCAGTTCTACGTCGACATTCATCAACGGAACGCGGTTCGATATTGTCGCATTTTGTTGTATCAGTGGCCACTATATATGCGAATGTATCATCGATGATTATCTCATTTCGATTCCACAACTCATCCAAAACTAGTATAATGCAACGGGGCTCTCCTGCTTCGGGGTGGGCCCTGGGGTCTCCTCCGGGGGGGCCTCTGAGGACTCATCCATCCTCCTCACCTTTTTCTTGAGTTGGATCGGTTTCAGTACAGGTGTTGGGTCTGCCCTGGGGCAACCTACAGACACATCCATAATCCTCACCAATTTCATGAGTTGGGATCGGTTGAGATCACGATCTTAGGATTTCAGCGTTTTGCCTCTTCTCCTCTTCTGGGAGTGATCCTTCGACGACGTCTTCCCCTCGCCTCTCCGCGCGTGGTGGCTGTCGGGTGTGTGGTTCCCTCCTTCCTTTTTTCTTGGTCTTGGGTCTTTTCCTTTTAGTTGATTTGCCTCCCTTGCTGGCCGGCGGGGGCTTCTTGCTGCGTTGCCGTGTATCCTCTTTCTCTCTTCTAGTGATCCTTCACCGCTAATCTGCCTCGCCTTGGCCGACGACAGATGATTGGCTGTCGCCGTGTTGCTCCCCTGGTCTCTCTAGGACACATATTCTTTCTGAGTTGGATCGGTTGAGAGGAGGATTCGTTGTGCTATTCTCCTCTTCTAGGAGTGATCTTCGACCGCTTTCTGCCGCCTCTGGCCGAAGAGATCGGCCAGTCGCCGAGAGATGCCGTCTCTTGAGACACATCATTCTTACAGGCATGTTCGCAACTGGTATATATGATCTCGTCACTTTAGCTAGATCAAGAGGGCATCCTGGCATGCACGTGCAACACTCTGGAAACTTGTGCACTTGCTTTATCATCCTGTGCGGTACGGGAGTAAGGATGAGACAGAGTGGGTATACTCCACGTCAATTCGCGTCGTTCATCAGGAACGTTGACGTTCTTATCTCCCCAACGGCGGGAATCCTGTCTCATCAAAGTGACCATTCGCAAATATGCGAGGAAGAGAAGATCGCCTGTAAATGGCTTGTAAAAGCACATAATGGAGGGGGATTTCAACAGAGATTCCCGCCTGGAGGACCCAATTTAATAAATTGCGGCGGCGCAATCGGCACATAAGCGACACACCCAAAAATGCGTAAATACGAAACTACAGATTCGTACCCAATAACCAGCTGTAACGCCAAAAAGGATTGGGTGGAGGTGGGCCTCGGGCGGACCAACATAGCTACTTGCAGAATTGCAGAGCCCCACGCAGAAACAGGAAGCTTGGTATGCATAACCAAGGTCCTTACGATCAATGAAAGGCGCTTTGAGGACGCTTCTGCGAGAGTGTGGGAACATGGGGAACCAGATGTTCAACCACAATCACAAGAGACGTGCAATAATCATCGAAAATCTTCGATATTTTTTTTCTTATGGGGCAATGCACATCTAAGCAAGTGAAGCGAAAAGGGTTGCATTTGGGTGGTTGTTCAAACTTCTTCACGGTGAAAGTGGTGGTGGCGGCGGTCGGGGGGTGTGTGATGTAGGCAAGGATTTTGAAGCATGCTTAGAGAGAAGAGGTCCAGGTTCTCTGTTTTTTTATGATGTTCGTTTTTTATGCAGCTGAAGGCATTAAGCAACCGAGCTGGGAGAGGAGGGCAAGCGTGATTGAAATCATGAGTGTTTAGGAAGGAGTTTCTATGTGAGGGTGGTTTGGAGGAGTTTCGGAGAAATTTCTTTTTTGTGGGGTTTTTTTTTTCCACCGTTAACACATGACGGAGATTTTTTTAACGGAAGAGCAATATTGAAAGCTATTGAAACCATAGGGGGGAGGTTAGGGTGTGTTGGGTGGGGGGGGTGTCGATGGTGGTGGGGGGGGGGTGGGTGGTGGCGGGGGCTGTCGGGGTGGATGGGGTTGGGGTGCGGGGGCGAGTGGGCGGGTGGCGGGTCGCCGGGTAGGTCGTGGGGGGGTGTGGCTAGCTAAAACGGGGAGTGCCTCCGGTGTTTGGGGGGGGCAGCGCGTGACTGAGGTTTTCTAGCCCGTATAAAAAGCCAAATCTCCAAAAGACAAATCTGTAAAAGGTACTAAATTGCAACAAAAAAAAGTTTGGGTATCATTTTGAAACTTGACCCAAATCCACAAAAGTGGTACTAAATTGTAATTTGCCCCCTTTGGGGCGTCTGTCGTGCGGCGCGGCGTGGTGCGTGGGGCGGGCGGGTGGCGGGGCGGGGCGGGTGCTGGCTGGGGTGGGGTCGGGAGTTGCGGGGGAGGGTCTTGGGCGGGCCGCGTTGTCAGTTCTTGGTGTTGGGCTGGTGGGGAAGTTTGTGTTGTGTTTTTTTGGGAGGGGAGGGGGATTAATATGCTGGTAATTAGTTTAACCTCTGTTGCTGGTAGAAGATATATTGAACGTTGATTTTGTTTGGTGATATGTTCTGTTTTGAAGATTTCTATAACATGTAGTTTAATTTACATATTATGATTTTTTTGCTCAGTTTAGGGCTCTGAGCTTAGAAATTGGGCGACTTCTTTTTCGTTGATGCTATTTGGGTGTTGATGCTATTTGGGCCTCAAGCCCTATCTTCAAAACTGAAATAAATCAGGACTATGCGTCTGACAATGTTATTTTCAAATGTCTTCGTAAGATAAAAAGCAGACATCGAAATCAACTTCATTTCTCGTGTTGCGATGGAGCCTCGTCAAGACTTAAGTGTTGAGTATCAATGATGGCCAAGCGCCTTTCATTGCCAACCAAACAAGCAGCGATTGATATGGTAGGCACAGTTAAAGGTGAAGGCCATCTGCGTTAAGGGTCTACTGATGATAATGACAAGTGCATATGTGCGACCCTATTTGACCATTCACCAATTGACAATTGAATCTGAAAGGAATATGGCCACAACCTCTCCTTGGCTACGTGACTTTGCAACTACATTTGATTGTAACTCGTCACCGAACACACTCTATGACTACTTCTAGCCTACCCATCTAATTGTCTCTCAAAATTTCACATATGAATTATGCTACGGTTAGTTGTTAGTATGCCACGGTTAGTTGTTTGTTTATGTAATTATTGATGGCTTGTGATTTATATTAAGGGTTCTGCTAACATGGCCTGGGTTTGTGTCAGGGGTGATCAATGCATATGGGGTTTTCCTCACGAGATATATTAAGGTCAGTTATCCATGTGTGTGAAGGAGATTTAGATAATATGATGTGCTGTTAAAATTCAAATAATATCTATGTCATGGCCAGTGGTCCACATGTGTAGGAGATTTATGACCATTGATGTATGGTAAATCATTGAAGCTTACATAATCATAAGTGTTACGGTCCGTTGCACGCGTTGCTAGGAGATTTCTTAACGGATCAACGATTAGGAAGCGTGCATCGTAGATTGTCTTTAAGCAAAATTCAAACTCAGGATTGGATCCCAATCAATCAATCCTCACTTTCAGTTCTTCCATGAAAGCACCTCATCAGAATGTTGATTGTTGGGGGTACCCCACACATACCATGTCTCATCAATTTGTGAAGCCAATGTAGAATCATCCACCACACACTTCTAGTCGGCAACTCCATGTACTACCACGCACACAAATAGTATTAAATCTCTAAACATTCATGTGTTAGAGTAATGGCAGTCAACAAGACAAGCAGCCTTAATCATAGAGATTAGTGATTGAGACAACAAACTTAACAAATCAAATGATTAGCCCTATGGTTATTGAATCCTTAATCATTCCCTTCAACAAAGACACGAGCCTAAAACCAGTAGCTTTATAAGTTGAGTAGTTGGAAGCACAACTTTAGGTATCCATACACTCAAATTTGGGCTAACTTCTAGTCAGTACTGTCCATTTTAAAGATAATCAAATAGCGTATCAGCCTAATGCGATCAAACTTTTGTACGTAGGTAGACTAATTGATTTAGTTTCCGCCCTATGGAGTTGATTAAGCTTTTTTTTTTTTTAATTTTTTTTTATCAACAATGAATAACCTTAGTTAAGCTTAAAAATGGACCTCCTCCCACCAAGAAAACTACATGTCCATGAGATCAGATAACGATTAATTCAGATGAGATTTAGGATGACTTTTGTCAAACACTCGATGGATGCTCAGACAGCAAGATTCAAGAATCTAGAAAATTAAACATGATGGGATAGAAAAATAATAATGCATACAGTCGGTTCAAAGGTTCCTATCTATGCATTTGAGTTTTGAGTTCATTGTACAGTCAATAATTTGGTTATGTGGGCTTCACTTTGATATTGGATTGATTAGAAGAAAGGAATGTATATCTCTTGGTGCACGGGTGGGTAGTTAATTTGTGGGTTGGATCCAACTGGTCTTCATAAATGCATGGCCCTGTACTGTCTCTCAAAATCATTGTCTCATTTTTGTATTATTTCCTTAACTAGGAGTTAGGTTTGATTTATCGAGCATAACGTATTGAAAAAAGAGATACTCGAACTT
This sequence comes from Spiraea crenata, assembly GCA_033992175.1. Lineage (NCBI taxonomy): Eukaryota > Viridiplantae > Streptophyta > Magnoliopsida > Rosales > Rosaceae > Spiraea > Spiraea crenata. Next base: position 4,653,682 of record JAVBHV010000041.1, on the reverse strand, counting down.
AGGATTTCTATTTCTCTAATTGATTACGTTTGAGCAATTAAAAATCAGAGTACTAAATGAAACGTATGGGCTGTAGAGTTGAAGGGATTCAAGTTATGGGTTGAGCTAGCTGCAAAACTTTATGTCGGTTGACTTGCATTCTTCATCTTAAATATTCTTTGATAGCATATAGGATAAACTAATTGATCTAATCACTTCAACATCTGATCATGCATCAATTTCGTACATGTAATACATAGGAGAAAAAACACACAACCACTCCATCATTATTAGAGGTCCGGCCAAGAAAATTTGGACAGAAGCAAGGTTATTTGGGGGATTTCCATGACACAGGCAGGCTGAAAGCGACGGCATGCCACCATCACTAGTTAATATGGTTTCCTTAAAAAACGACGACACGCAGTCGGGTCAAAGCGGTCAAACTCCGTGTGGCCGCTTGGCATCTCGGTAGCCGCCACCGTCAAGTATAGTAAATGTTGTACTCAAAATGACAGAACTCTCCTTAAATCGTCTTGTAACTTATGTCCTCTTTGTAGTGCAAAAAACAAACAATTTGTTTTCAAGACAACTATACAAGTTAAAACGAAAAATAACTCTAGGTCACCCACATGCAACCTTTCGTATTGGTCGATGCGTGTTTTTATTTGTCATGGAGTTTAGTTTTTTTGGCTACTGTCATTGTCTTCTATTACCTAAAGAAGGAAAAAAGCAGCCAATTTACTGTATTTATTATATAGTTACTATCATACATATATCAAATTGTAAACGGTCTATCCCAGGAACTTAGGGTATCACCATCTCACATTGTTTTTTATGTTCTAGTTTGATCAGAATTTTTATTACAGCACGGTAAATGAATATTCGAATCTTCCTGCTCTTTGATAAAATAGAACGGTAAATGACCTTTTTATATATTTGGTTTTGCTAAAATATATTGGATTTGTTTCCATGAAGAATGCTACATTTGTTTTTTTGTTTATGTCGGGGATTTGAATACGAGACTTCTAAAATGTTGTGAGCTCCATTTGTTCGAAAAGTATTTGAATACTAAAGTTTTTAGATCATAAAGAGTTTGAATTGACTCAAATTTGATATGTAAAATAAACCTATGCTATTGCAAAGGATTTATATCTTAGTTGATTAATGAATATCCAAAATAAATGAAAATCAAAGGTGCTTAACTTATAGGTAATGGTGTCAGTTCATAGATATTTTGGTTGTGCTCCACAGTTTTCGAAGCGTTAGGTAGATGTTTCACTAATGAAGTCGGTCAAGTATGACAAGTTAGAAAGAATCCATATATTAGATTTCAAAAAGGTCAATTTCTAGCTTCAAAGACACCAAATAATAATGAATAAAATGTTCTAGGATGATGCACAAGTAAAGTGACATGACCAACTTTATGGGAGCGTAGTGGTCATTCAAGTCAGTAGATTTTAGTGTTCATCGATCGGCACTTCTGTTATGGGCATAGAAGAACCCTTGTCGTTTGTCCCCAGATAGCATAGAATTTTATGATTGTTCAATTCAATGTGTACCCATTAAAGTTCATGCTTTTCCTATTGGCATACAAATCAATTTTGAGCCGAAAGAAGAACATCTCACATAGTCATACTGTACTATCTCTAAATCACTTCCAAGTCTTCGGAGCAAATCCTCGCCACTTGATCAAGAATCAATCGCCACAACTAGTATGATCTGAATAACATGTAACGAGTAGTTTTTATTTAGATGCACTACTTTATTGTGTAGTTTTTATGTAGATGCACTATGAACCGCAGTTACTCACAAGAAACAGGCATTCAGAAGTGTAGTTGGAAATGTAAAAACCAGTTATCTTTAGGCATCATTAGGGTGAAGAAATATAAAGAGTGGATGTTGCACACGTTTCGAACTATTTATTCTTCCTTAACTACGAATAACTTATTATTACTATAGAATTAAATATTATATCACAATAATGTGTGACATACATAACAATTCGACCAAAAGAGAAAAAGGTGAATCTGTCACATTCAGTAGAGCAACGCTTATCAATGGTATATTCTACATTTGTAGTTGTAGAAGTTTGGGCAGACTATTTTATACCTCAAGACATGAAAGTGTGGGCACTAAAAGTTTCGCTATAAAAGGAGTTCCAAGCAAGCCATATTGGTATGCATCCAAAACATTCTTAGTTAACTTCACTCCTTGCATCCCCTGTCTCCTTCACCAATCTAAACAATCCAAGAGTCATCACAATGCAGAACAATAAGTCAATTGTTGAAGCACTGTACAAGGCATTGGCACAAGACCAACCCGAAACCGTGGCCAAGCTCCTCGCAACCGACCTCGAATGGTGGTTCCATGGCCCTCCAAAGAGCCAGCACATGATGAGGATGCTGACCGGTGAGTCCAGCCACAATGACTTTCGATTCGAGCCGAGAAGCGTCACTGAAATCGGGGACTGCGTGATTGTTGAAGGGTGGGAAGGCGCGAAGGCGTATTGGGTTCATGTGTGGAGCCTCAAGGAGGGGAAAATCACTCATTTCCGGGAGTACTTCAACACGTGGCTGACTGTCAGGGATCTTAAGCCACCGCAGGGGTGGGAGAAGGCCCATCAGGAGCGGTTCACGGTGTGGCGGAGCATGCCACGTGACCTGTTCCACCGCTCCTTGCCAAGCCTTCTGCTTGCTATCTAGAGAATGTTGCTATCTGTGGTTGGTTGTTGTTTGGTGCTCAAAGAGCTTCCAAACAGCTTGCTTAGCAGGAAATGACGAGAAATATGAGAAAATGAAATAAAGGGTATTGTTTGTTGTAGGTTTGAGCAATGCATAATCAGGATGCGTTAAGAAAATGGAACTGTGGTCTATCTATCTATTAAAATGTATCTGTAGATAATAAAGATAAACTTCTGAGATAATTTCCATGTTCTGTTTGACAAATTGGTGGCCTCTTGAACTTCAGAACAATACTTCAGTTGGTCATGTAATACTTATTTCTGGATGTCCATTTCGTGAGAGTACAGCTATAAAATCATGAACTAGTGGGTAGAGTTTAAGGTACTTACTGATGCAGTTCCGACAATACAGAGAACACTGATCTGCAAAATAACCTCCTGCATCTAGCTAACACTACCGGGACAAAACTTACAGATTTTAAACTTAAGAGGTTAGGATACACTGTTTGCAGCTTTAAAAACCACTAGCTAGAGACTAACTAAATCCTAAAATAAAATTTTAGGCCTCACATCCGGTCAAAAAACAAGTCAAATGAAAGCTTAGTTTCTGATGAGTTAGAACTGATCCTCATGAGTTCCAATTTAGTTAATTAGTAACTCGTAGAACTTAGCAGCTATGATTTAGTTTTTTTTTGTGGCTTCCACCCTGTGAACTACTGTAACCAGGTGTGATAATTGCAACATAACATGAGGCAGAGATGCTAAAGTTTGAGCTTTTCAAAATCGCTTGAACTACTAACTGCACTGAGCATATAATCTGAAAGGAAAACTCTATAATGCATGCCTGTGGTCATTGGAGAGCTTCAAGAGGAATTCCTTCTTTTTCAGGCCTTTGGTTGGGTAGTCTCTTCTCTCAGTATTTTGGATGGAGAAGGAGGCTTCATTGTAATGTCCTCTTCCACCTTGGGGAGCTGTTTACCTATAGAAAGGTAATCCTTTTGGAGTTTACTTGGAACTGGGAAGCTATCAGTCCCAAACTTGGGCAACATAGGGCTGTTTGAAAGTACAGAAGCTGGGCCGAATCTATACTGAGCAGATCCACTTTCGCGAGGTAAAGGAAATAATGGCGGCTTGCCATGCTCACTCAATGGCTTCCCGCAGAAATTATCTTCCACTATGTCATAGAAATCAGCAGTCCGGACTTCCTGAGCAAGTGAGCACCAGCAACAAAGCAACCATTGTGCACAATCTGTAACTGCAGGCTTTCCACAACATAAGTCATTTGCTGGCAAGTTGAACCTCTTCCTCATTTGAATTCTCCAGAAGCCACCATAAAGCAGACCAAACAAGCAAAGAGCAACACCGCTTAAACCTAAAGCTTCCCTGGCAATGTCATTCTCAATTTGGAAGGCAGCCAAACTGAGGATCCAAAATGGGGCAGTGCAGAAGAGGAGAAATGTTGCAATGTGAACATACATGTTACCAAATCCAAGCCTTTCCATATTCCAACCAAAAACACAAAAGCCGCAGAAAAGAGAAAGATAAGATGTGGCAATATCATCCTGGAAATCAAATAAACCCCCTTTCCATTGAGCTGCATACTCAGAAACCCTTGGTTCATTTTTAGATGTAAATGAAAATGTCGTCTCAAATGGCTTCATCCTTGAGTGACTGGAATGGCTTGTTCCATTAGTTGGAATACGATCTTGCGCTTCATTATCAACTTCATACTCCTTCCCAAGGGGGCTAACCATGGAGTAAACAGCTGCAATCGCAGGAGCAGCAATTGCAACAGAAAGGCAGATACCGACACCTACAGCAGGTCGCTCAGACCTTTTGTATCCCAAGTTAAGCCAGCATAAGACATATTGAGCAAAGCAATTCAAATGGAGTAATGCAACAACCACCATCATGTGTGCCCATTCATGGGGCTTGTAAGTTCCATTCTTCGAGTATATTTTCCTAAGCAAAGAGACATCTTTCGGTTTCGATCTTAACAGAAGTACAAGGTGGTATATCCTCTTAGGGTGGTGATAAAGAGACATGAGAGTAAAGAGGGCATTGAGGATTTGATTGTTGATCTCAAACCAGGCATCTCTCTGCGACTTCTCTTGTAAAACAGCATTCAACATTCCTGTCATCACAAGAAAAAGGATTGCACCTGAGACAGCAACACAACCTATCCATAAAAGGAGTGCCAAATTCAGAGGCTTCTTTATCCACATTTTGCAGATTTTCCTCATGGATACCCAATCAACCCCCTGAGGTAGAATCCCATTGAAACATTCTCGAAAACCTTGGCTGCTTGAAGAAGGTACAGAACTTGAGGTTTCACCTCTTCTGTGATTTTTTTCATCATCACTGAGTAAACTGTCCCTTTTGTGATGTCGAAATATGAAGCACATAGTTGTCACTAGCCTTGTAACCATCTTTCTGGAACTTCAAATAAAAGCTTGGTCAATCTGTGTTATGCTGCCGCCATTAGTAGCTATAGCTGGAGCCTGGAATCATTCTGCAGCCAGAACTGAAACTTGTCAAATAAATCTCTTGCATTCGGAAGCGTAAACTTAAAGCAACAACAACATTCACCACCGGTCTATACCATGATCCTCATTAGCCATTACTGAAGTTCTGTATCCTGAAATTACTATACTTGTTCATTACTAATCTATGAGAAGTCACGAGTATTGGGACATTACCGTTCACTAAAAACCACATATACAAATCACAAACACAGCTAATTAACTGGAAAAAGGATGCAACTTTAGCCATGGAAGTTGAATTGCTACGCCACAAGTCTAAAGTAAACATATTTCACTAGGAATGGAAACCCATTCAGGCAAAAACATAAACTTTACGCTCTCAACAACCATAGAATTAGCATCTAGTTCTCAAGCAAGCAGTTCATCAGCTATCACAAACAACACGAAAGTAACTAGATTTACCCTCCTTTGAGACTATGATTTCAATTTTCAACACATACCAGAAGAAACCGCAATTTTACTGCACTACAAGCTAATGGTGAAGCAAAATTTGAAATCCAGAGAGAGAAAAATTCTACCTTGGGTTGTTGCCTGTCTTCACCAAGTCTTCACAATTTCCGGTCTTTCAGGCAGGGACATATGTCATCCGACCGGAACAGATGGAGAAATGTCGTACGTAATCAGAATAAAAGCAAAAAGAAAAGGTTAGCAGCAAAAGCTATCATTACTTTGTCTTTCTTTTTCTTTCGAATTCTATTCAAGTGTGACAAGATTCAAAACAGGTGCTCCCGCGCACTACCGTCGATTTTGCACCTCATGTTATGTGACGCCGGGACCCGCAAAACATATGTAAGCCAACACGTTTCAATTGGACTTGATGGGCAGTTCGACTTTTTTCAAACTAGTAAGTGTTAGTGGTGGTTGGCAGCTCTCCTGCAACGTGCCAAAATGTTCCAAGTGTGGTGAGATAGGTTGAGGATCCGTTTAGGTGGTGATTTTTGAGAATCACTTGTAGGGAGAAAATGTGTTTCTTCGTAGAAATGATTATGGTTCTATAGTTGAAATAAAGGAGGTAAATAATGGATAAATGAGGCATCATTACAACACCATTGAAGATTTTGCCTTGATCGAGTTTGTTTGACCTTACAACAACATTACAATACATAGATTACAAGCATAAATATGGACTGGACAAATACATAAGCTCTCTAACAAATTCAGAAGTTCAGAGCGGTAACCCAAGCCACACAAAAGGAGTTTTTGAGGAAGACAAAAGAAAATATTGACTATACTGAGAACTTTATATGGACCTCTCTGATGCCAAATCAAGTAGTGTGCGGAAGAACTGGTGTGGGTACATTGGTGGCTCCTCCGCTAGTGCCTGAAATGCACAAGAAAATGGGAAAACTTGTTAGTCGTTCACCAGTTTGTAGGTAAGTGATGATATCTCCGTATGTCATCCGTGCGCTCTTATCAAAAGTAAATGCAGTGCTCATTCTACAGTCCATGAACATCCTCATTTCAGAAAATATCAGATTTCCTCAAATAAGGTTCAAGTTCCAAAATGTTGGTCTGCCAATGAAAGTTTTGATTTGAATGATATATATATTCTTTCTTTTTTCCTCATGCAATGCAGAAGCAAACTGGGTTAATTCAATTCCATTTTCATTGCAGGTTCATAGAAAGCCATTCTAGTTGAAATAGAATACCTGATGAATCAGAACAGTGGAAGGCGTCATTCCAGGAACTGTATTGACCTCGATGATCAGGACCTTCAGAATGAAATTGACAACAGAATAAAAATGAGCTCACAAGTTATATGCACACCCCTTTTTGAAGTGTCCTCCGAACTCAATTAGTTAGGCAAAGGAAAACATCATACCTCTCCACTGTCCACATTGACAAACGCATCAATCCGTGAAAACCCTTCCAGTTCAAGTGTGTTTGCAATTATTTCAATATTTTGTTTACATCTCTGCAAGGCCTCATTGCTGATTCAAGGAAGGGAAGAGACATTAGAACAACGATTCCGACATACAAAGTGCAAAGAACAATATCTTCCTAGTCAAACATAGCGGCACCCTTTATTACAAAACCAATATGAATCCTACAATGAGATTGCATTCCAAATTAAGGCAACAAACTTTCCCTGAACTTTTTTGGTATGAAATAGTTACTTCAAAGCCTTCTTTCCCAAAAATCAAATTCTTCAGTTATTGAAACTCATGACATGAGTTATAGTTGAAACTGAAACGTAACCTTTTGTTGAAATACATGAATAATATCTTAACCTCCAACCAACCATTTTATAGCATGTGTATGGAATTCGCTTTAAGAATACCTATCTTTCCTTCAAATAACAGTGTGGAAGAGACACATCATGTATGAATGGTACTGCAAGCAAAGGAGAAAAAAAGAAAGAAAAAAGAATGCCGAACAAAGAGGACCGCCAACAATATTGACCAGCTCCTCTCTTGCTATGAAATATAATAAATTACAATCTTATTCCTCACTAAACGATACTCTTGAGTCTCAACAGAAGGAACCCTAATTTCCTGAAAATAAAAGTTCTTGACAAACCTAATAATTGATGATGGAGGTGGAGTGAGATTGATGCCAGTCCCACCTGCCAAAGCAAGTAATTTGTAAATGACAAGTCCACAGGAAACTCGAAAAAAGACAACCTGGAAACTATGGGACAAAGAAACAACAGAACCTTACCTTGAAACTTTTCCTCAAGCGACAAGATATCGCCACTCTCCTTGACAGTGAGACTAGGACTTAATGGGTGCATTGATCCTTGTTTCCCAACAACACCAACAGTCATTTCAACCCATCTACTCTGTCCATTCCAAATGAGGTGATCCCCACTTTTATTTCTGGATTTAGGTGAAACAATTATATCATCCGTAGTGATAAAAGGTTCAAAGATTAAGTGCTCTGGAGGAGGGTTGGGCATCTCAATCATTCCATGTGCCTACATATCAAAAACCAAGATAAAAAAAATTTAAGTTGGCATATAGTTGCATTTAAAATGGCTAAATAAAAAAGCCACATACTTCCATTGATTAACATCAGAAGGTCAGTCAGCTGTTGAAGGAAGCACGAGAATGGAAGTGCTATTGAATGGACGACTTGAAGGAAAGCAGGAAAATATTTGTATTGCCTAAGGATCATGCTACCTTCTACTTTCTACCGTCACTATAATATTTGCATAAAATATGCACAAAGCTCGGTGAAAGTAATTAAGTTGTGGTATAGGTATAACAATATTGTATAAATTTTTTAGGAAAAAGAAGTCAAAGAACATTTGTAATGAGTATACCTCAAATCAGATGCCAAAAAGAGATAGAGGCCAAGCTTGGAAAATCTATAGTTAAACCATCATATACCTTTGATAAACTGTTAGGAGGAATCCGAAGAAGACAATCTTCCAAGGCTTTTACGTAAACTGAAAGGTCTTCGGCACAACTACATTCACAAAAAATTTGACCAGAAGGAATAAATGAGAACTTTCAGTGTAGACTAAGGAGCCGCGAAATTGAGTGTTATCGAGAGCTCAGTCCAGTCTACCATTGCACAGAAGATGACAAAAAAGAAGAAGTAAAACAAGGATAAACCTACCATAACCTTGCAACCCCAGTGGAGCATCCATCTCTTGCCGGTTTAACACACAAAGTTTCACACTGAAGCTTCGAGATTAAGTCTTGCCATACATTTTGCGTTGATGTACTAAGGAGATTCTTTCTACTCCTCAATTCTTTGTTAATAGTAAGAACTCCCAACTCCGATAGCTGTTCATTATTAGAGATCACAATACTTTGTCATGTAGCAAAATATAGGTCATAATAAGCACAAAATATACCAACAAAGCCCAGTCCATCTTCTTGAACATGTAAGTAAAATCTTTGGCTTACATGCTTAAGAGCTAGGGATGTTGCTACTTTGTCCATGCAAATCTTTGAAGCCATAACTCCGGGGCCTTCAATTTGAAATGAAACCAAATGAATAACTGATCACCAAGGAAAACCAAGACAACAATATCCTTGTGAATCAAGTTTTGACTAGAACAAACCTGTGTGTGGAATCCCTTCACCCTCCAACAAAGACTGAAGGGTACCATCTTCACCAATGCCTCCATGCACTACAAATAACATTAGATAAACGTAGTAAGTACTTCAAAACTTTGATGCCTCAAAGGATAATTCTTATAAGTTATTCCACACTATTCATGATCCAACAACCAACTGAGAATTTTATTAACCCTACAATATTTCAGATTTTTAACTGACATAATGAAGAAACTATAATAGCTAACAAGGAAAACCTGCAAGGAAAACGGTTGCCTGAACTTCCTTGGCTAGCTTGGTCCACTGTTCAATTGAATACTTTACAGGCAGTTCATCGGTGATATCAAATCCTGTAAACCAAGGATGTTTCTTGTAGCCTTCCATGAGATCATTTACAACTCTATTCCTCAACTGAGATGTAAGTGAAGCTCGGTCTGGTTCAATTGCCTCTATGCATGCAGCAAGAACTTCCTCGGTGGTGTGTCTTAGCACAAGAGAATAACTGTTTATGGAGAAACCGAGTTATATCTATGAAGCCAAAATGTATTGGTTGAGTGGGATATTTATGTTAAAACTTGGTGAGCATAAATCAAAAGTAGCTATTGGGCTTCATTCTTACCCTAACATGCTTAAATGCATCAATGATGTTTTGGAATTTATTGTTAGATATCTTTATTTGAAGGTTCATGTTCATAAGCATAGTAAATCAGCAGCAGAATCAAGAGAACATCTCTAACATTCTACAGGTTCCTCAGACGAACAGTGGAAAACCCACATTATGTATATGAATTACATTATAGCAAAAGGAACTCTTCTCTTGTCCCACACCTACCTACGCCCAGTCAGAGAAATAGAAATGAAACTTACGGTAATGTCCAAACGGTTCTGGAACTCAAATCCATGCTAGACGAATCTCCGGTTGTGGGGGCCAGCAAACATGGAGTTACCTCAAGCTGTAGCCAACTAGAGTTTCAATCTCAGACCAAATCATGCACTTAATTATACAAAAGACTCCTTTTAGGGACAATATACTGTTCTCCAAAGTCAATAACTTCTAAACCATAGATAATTACTGAAGATAATCTTCGCCAACTAGAAAATGAAAGTGCTGACTTCTAACACAGAATCAAAACTTTGATGAAATGTACCAGCTCTTACAAATGAAAAGCAATGCCAAATGTTCCAATTTTTAACATCTTATAAAAATATTTTTTTGCATGCTTACTGATGCACCATCTTAACAAATTTCAAAACAGGATTTTTGTGAAATACCCCTTCCCCACCCCGACAATTTCTATGCACATCTTGAAAGTTTAACCAATGTTCGCACTCTGAAGACTTTATATTGCAAAATTAACAAATCCAAACCATGAAGCGTATAAACTAAAAAGCCGAAGAATTCCACAAATTAGATACTTACATCGTCAAAGGATCGCAAATTGAGCCAAACATTTGTTCCACTTATAAGAGATACTTGCCTCTCTGAGGAGTCTCCTCCAAATATAACAAAAACTTTGCGAGTGCCTTCACAATTGTCAACCGCTTTATTAAGAGTTGAGGTTGTGGATCGCCTAGGCACATGATTTGATACACTACTAAATGATGCAAGATTCGGAAACCGCAAGCAAGCATGATGAATTATGCTCCGGAGAATATTTGAATGGGAAAACCCAACCTGGATACAAAAGTGGATTTGAGGTTAAAAGTTGTGAAACCAAAAGGATGATACTGAATACTACTGTGGGAATGAAAATGAGAAATGAGGCGGGCGGGTGGGAGGATGTCGTGGACAACAGCCTTTTCATTATTTGTATATATGTTTTGCCTTTTCCTTTGTAAGTCATCCTTATATGCATATTTAATATTGCCACAATAACAATGGCAATGATGCTATTCTAGTGATTAACCTAGAAAACCTAAGATATTGGGGAGCTGTTACTCATTCTGTTAAAATGCTAAGCAACAACAAATTACCAATTACACCAGATAGGACTATAACGATTTCCTTTATGACACAATTGAAAGTACCTTTGAGGCTTGCTGAAACAAAAAGCTGGTCTGCTCCATTCCACTAATCTGTTGAATCAAATCAAGAAAGTGTCAAATCTAAGTAGAATCATACCCAAGAATGAATCTCATTGGAATAATTAGACACTCTTCTTACCAGGTTAATGTCAGTATATAATACTGTACCCATCTCTGACCTTCCATATTTGCTATCTGATGATGATGGTGTATGAATAGAATTGGGCAGAAACCATCCATCAATTCGAGCAAAGTCACGAAGACCAAGCTTTCGGAATAAGCGGGATGCTCCTTCTCGAATGCTTTGGATAACTTCCATGGGGAAACGAGGTGGAGTATAATAAGCGACCTGTTTTGCATACAAAGGTTGAAAGTTAAATTGGGGAAACAAGAGAAAGTTATTTTGTCATCAAGGATTGAAGTCAATTTACTTTGCACGAATCCTTTTCAAAAAACAAGCATGTATACATATGATACACAGATACATGTGATTCTGTAAACTAACACAGGTGCACTACTGGTCTACCTGTTGTGTGGGAAGGTACTTCCTTCGATAGTTGAAAATTGCATCCTTCTCTTTAACATCAACACTGCCAAGGAATTGAAGATCCACCTGGGCATTTCAGATAATCGTATTAATCCATCTATTCATTATAAAAATAGTACCTAATGGGTCAAGGTACACAGTATACCTACATCCTTTCTAAATCTGATGAAACACTCTGTCTCTTTAGAGCAGTTATATTTGCAAAACAAATAAATGAAGAAAACATGGCCATAGAGCATTTATACCTCAGTTGGTAATAGTACAACAGGATGAGAATCTAAACCAGACCCCACATCGAGAACAATTGCTGTAAACTCACTCCCTCCTTCAAGAAATATTTCAACAAGGATTTTTGAATCAATTCCCTATGATACATAAAGAGAGCATAAATATCATTAGGGAACTCATAAGTAGATTTATTATTTTCCTTAGAACAAATACAAGCGTAAGAGTTAAAAAAACCAGAAAGAAGAAAAGAAAGAAAACTACCTCTGTAATAAGGGCATTAGCTTTGTCAAGAGCATCCGCCAGCCCATATGCAACTGTAACACCAATGCTTGATCCTGCTCGCGCTGGTTTTATCTGGAACAATCAACAAATACTATGTATGTACAGACTTGAAAAGAAAGTATCACTCTGGGTTAGTTTCCACTCTTGTGAATCGCCTTCTTGTATGGCATTCAGGGTCTGAACCCGGGAAGAAATCTTTCTTCATAGATGGAAGACATTGGAATGCAATCTTATCCATAAACCTTTTTTTCAGAGCGCACAATACTAAATAGATGGCTTACCACAACTTTCGCAGATTTATGGTCGAGTTGATTTGCTGCAAACCACTTTGACAGTTCAGATTCATCTGCTTCAGTGCCCTATTAGGTAATTAAGGTTAGAGGAGCTGATGGAAGTACATGAATGTTGCTTCAGAAAACCGCAAATAATCATCTGAACTAATTTATCCACAAGAAACAAATATAAGCTACTCAGGACTGGTTATAGAAACAAGCATCAAAAGCTCAAATATTGGTGTCATCAAGCAACGATGCAATTAACGCAACCTATTGTAAGTCTGAGTTGTTGGAAATGTCGTAACTCGTAACCCAGTTGTATGGGTGCTAATCCTAATGGCTCTGAACACAAATATATTTCAGATAAAGCAAATTAAAACATGATAGTATACATAACCAAGTTGAGATAGAACCTGCACTAAACAACTTGGGACTGTGACAAATCCTTGTCTGCTGAGCTCAAGCGAGGCATTGTACTGCAGTAACTCAAACGCGAAAATACTTTTTGTCATGCTCCTCCTATTTGTCATATTATTAATACTGTATGTAATTCCTATCAAAATAACAATCATTGTCGACCTGTCATCTCGTACCTTGTCGAATGCTCGCTGACACTCACTTGATCCCGTGCCAACAAATGGAACATTATGCTTTTCCAACAGCTCCTGCAACATCGTATCTCAACTATTACACAATGAAGAAAAGCATACAAGGAAAGGAAATGCGCATTTGCAATGGTAGTTAAGGTTAATAATACTGTACTACACCTGAATGCCACCATCTTCACCAAATTGACCATGTATGACTGGGAACACTATGTCCACAGACGCAGCAAGGTGTTCCGCGAAGTCAGACAAAGAATCGAAGCTTTGCGCAAGGCTAAACAAAAAAACACCAGTCCTTCTCAACATACTTAGTTACAAGGAAAAAAATGGTAAACTTCAAAAGATCAGGTGCACAACAAACTCACCTTTCAAGTTTAAAATCAAAATCCGCCGGAGTGTTAGAGTACACCTGGGAATATACAAGTTCAGTAAACATCAAAAGAACCAAATTTCGCCAAATTCCGAAACAACTAAACTAAAGATTGAAATTTTAACCAACCTGAGCAGGAGATATTGCAAATGCATTAAGGCCAGCATCAATGTAATAACAACTCACATGCAAATCACCTCCCTGTTCCAAATTTAAAAAAGGAGCCAACTTTCTCAATAATCAGTATCAATTTTCCACTATTTTCTCAGCATCCAAACACAACTTTAGAGAATTACGAAGCTTACCTGAATGTGATCGATTACTGAACGCGCCGAGTTCAGAGAAATCCCACGCTCCGCCGATGGACCTCCGCAGATGACCCCGACTCTCAAGACCCTACCTTTCTCCTCGGCTCCTTTCTCAGTAAGCCGATTCTCCACCACCTCCACCGCCGCGGCGCGAGTAACTCCGGCGCACCGCCGCCTCGCCGACGAAGCAGTAGTTCCCAACCTCTGCTTCAATCGCAAGAAACTGAAGTTCGGGGAGGGGAGGATTGGCTCCCAAACGGCGTCGTTCCGCTTGGCGCGAAGTGAAATTGAACCGAACGAGATCGTCGCCATCGGAAAAGTGATCGGTCGGTCGGGAATTCGGGAGTGAAAGCAGTGAGTGAAGGTGGGGGGAGTTGAAGGAGACCATCGCTTCAACTTTGTTTTGAATTTTTTTTTAAATAATTTTTTAGTATGATTAACAAATAGTTTCAGACGGCAGCATATGCCAAAATTTGGAGGGAGTGCGTCGTGCTCATTGGCCGTTGGTGGTGTTTTGTTCTAAAGTCCACGCTAATTATTCGGCTTTTTGAAATTAAACACCCCACGAAATCGAAATTTTGTGATGAAAGTTCTTCTGAATTCTACATATTCTTCTTGGATTACTTCATTTTCATGTTCTTTTCATGTTTTTGATTCAAGGTAAGGAAAACATGTTTTTAACAAACTTTGTCTGATACTGATTATATTTATTATACTCAAATCAGTACACGTCAAATTCGATTTTCTTATTATTTCTTTCTCGTTATCATTTCATTGCCAATTAGAACTATTCCATTTTGAACACAACAGTCCAAACTTGGAGGGGTGATGATTAAAAACTGATGGGGTTTGTGGGTGAGGCAAAAATTGGATCAACAACGTAAGCAAATCATGCTTAGAGCCAAACAGAGAGTCACTTCAAATCGAAAGATACAATACAAAATTAGCAAACCTCGAGAGAGTAAGCTTGAAGCTTTCAAATGGTCCAACTTTTATTTGAGCCTGAAAAGCGGTCTTTCTTGAGTTCAGAGCGGATTCAAAATCCGAGAACTGTTCACTCCAAAAAATAAATGAATTGAAAATTGCTGAGAAGGTCATCCGGTTTGCTCTTTTATATACACGTGCGACACACGTGATCATCTTCTTCTTATTCGATCTCGCACGACCTCGGCTGCTTCCGATATCATTTTTCCTTGAATTGTTGACCTAGCGGCGGCCCGCGAGGATTTCAATAGTTAGATCTAAACAGCGGTGTGGCGGAGCCAGCCCGGAACGGACGTAAGAGGCCGCTCCCCTGCTCCCCGGAAAATTGGCTCCGATCCCTGGTCCGCCTGGCTGAATACTCCATTGACCTGTAAGCCCTCCCAATCTGCGAAATGGGTTTTGTTCGTTTTGTTTGCTTTTTTTATTGGTTTTCTTCTTGTTTTTGTGGTTTTTAATGCTAGGGGAATTTGCCCAGTTATTGGGTTTTGTTTGTGAGCTACTGTAAATCGTTATTTCATAGGAAAGATTCAGTTATGGATGTAAAAGTTTTGATTTTTTGGGGTTTCTTAGGTTGATTGATGCTACTGCGGTACCCTTCTGCTTCTCCGGCCAAGCCAATGGCGGGATCCGACTCCGGCGGGGCTCCGGGTACTGGTGGTCGATGGCGACACGACGTGCTTGAGGATTCTTGAGCTGATGCTCGCCCGGTGTTTGTACATAGGTATTGCCATTGATTGGATCTTCTGATTTCTCAGTGTTTGATTATTACGCTTTAGTTGCCTGCTGGGTTTGATTATTTGCATTGAGTTGTTAATTTGGCCTTTTTTTCATGAGTTAATTTTATAATACTAGCTAGGAGTTTGAAAGTTGTGATTTTTATGTGGAAAGTGTAAGCAGTCGAATAAATAAGCTGTTTTAGTGTGTTTTGAAGAGTCTGCATGTTGGACCTTTCCGATTCTTAGATTGTTCTATTGGTTCATGAGCATTTTAGGAACCATTTGGGCTGAATTTAGTGGAAATCTATGTTTTAATTAGCTTGTTAAGAATTATACATTTGTTATTCTGATTATTGTTCTGTTTCGTTGCTTGCAGTTACCACGTGCTCCCAGGCGGCTGTTGCGTTGAATCTCCTACGAGAGAAGAAAGGCAATTACGATGTGGTACTGAGTGATGTTCATATGCCCGATATGGATGGATTCAAACTGCTGGAACACGTTGGGCTGGAAATGGACCTTCCTGTTATCAGTGAGTGTATAAATTGTATTTCTTCAATGGTAGTCAAATAATCCTTATGTGTGCTAACAAGAATGCTTATGATTCAGTGATGTCTGCTGATGATGATAGAACAAGTGCTGTTATGAAAGGAATCATACATGGTGCGTGTGATTATTCAATTAAGCCTATTCGTGAGACAGAGATCAAGAATATCTGGCAGCATGTCGTTAGGAAAAAATGGATTAGCTGTAAGGAAATTGAACATTCTGGAAGTTTGGAAGATGATGATCAGCCAAAACCATTAAACAATGATGTGGAATACACATCTTCTGTTATTGAAGGAACGGAAGGGATATTGAAAGGTCAGAAGAAGAGGATCAAATCTAAAGATGATGATGATGGTGATACGGAAAATGATGATGTGTCTACATCAAAGAAACCTTGTATAGTATGGTCAGTTGAACTCCATCAGCAATTTGTGTAGTTATTTCGATTAAGCGATGTTGGATATGACTTGTAATTGATATTACTCTTTAGACCCTGAAGTTGTAACATATTATCTTTATAAATTACTCAATTTATACAAACCTTCAACCTACTTGAGGTAAGAGTTTGTTGGGCAATGATGCTATGGTGGGAATGATGTTTTGGTAACTGCATTGTCTTGCATTTAGTACGAGAACAAGAAATAAGCTAAGGTTTTTTCTTGTAAGTTGTCATCAAGGGAGATTTGCAGGTCAATCTTCTCATTTCACTTACGTATAATCTCATTTCGTTATCTTCTTTGCGAACTGCGACATTGCATGATGCATATCCATGGGAAATCATTGCTGGTCAATGCATATTTATTCTAGCCGTGAAAGGTGTGCTAGCTGCTGTTGCATGCGTGTAATTAGATTGTGTTCGCAGGGATTCTTCAATGTTACTAATTGTATAATTCGCAGAGATTCTTCAATGTTACTAAACAATTATGCTTGATTCACCATTTCCCCAATCTGTCTGCCTAAGCCCACACACGTCTTTGAACAAGCATTTCTAACAGCTCACTTTTCACAGCAATTATTACAGTCCAAGAAAAAAATTGACATTTGGTAAATAAGGAGTCCAACTATATATATATATAAAATGTTTAACAAGCTGTAAATAAAGAGTCCACCTAAAGATATAAAGTTTAACTTTCTTACAGAGGCACATTCTTGCTAACTTGTTCCAGTCCATGACTCCCCATGTATTAACCAAAAATAAGGAGTCATGAAATGAACACCAGCGATACGAACGAGGGGGCAAAATAAAGGGTGGCTTACAAATGCAAGACCAAAAAACAACCAACCCATCAGCAAAACCATACAACCAAGTTAAGTGACAAAAGTATCTTCATTATCAAGCAAAGCCTAGCAAACTATGAGGTGAACTACCACTACTCCTTAGCTCTTTTTTGATAGCACTTCAGCGTAGGAGGAGGCCGAAGACATGAAGCAGAGGCTGTAGTGAGATCATCATCAATCATGAAATACGTATTGGGTGTTGGTTCAATGGGAAATGCTTCACTAAGTAGATGAATCAGACCCTCATCATCAGTCTCTTCAAACCACGAACAAACGCATCAAATAAGGAGAAGTATGCTGGCAAAATCATATATTAGATAACCATCTGAATATACTGTTCATAATCATCTCCCAAACTTCAAAATAATTGCAAGCTTTACTAAACATGAAAACATAAATGGCCCTACAGATATATGCAAGGCGGACGCATAAGTTGAATCATGGGAAATGCCACAGTGGGAAGCTTTGGCTTGCTTGAGAATGAATTTGGGGAGCTGATGCGTCTTCATTGGTAGGAAATAAAAAATCTCCTAAGGTAGGGAATGGTGCAACAGTTGTCCTCCCACTATCATGTTCATCAAAACCAGAACAAAAATCAAAGCCTTCCATACCTGGGAAAATAGGCCCATCTTGTCCATCTGCTGCATTTACGCCAACATCAAATCATCAATTTCGAGACTTGCAGGTTGAACAACATCTTCAACTTGGCTCATACGTCTTGATTTTAGTTTCCTGCAGGACCTTTTCGTATGTCCAAATTCGTGGCAGACGGTACATTGACGTTCTTTGGGCTTCGCCTTCACACCTTCGGGAAAATCAGTGGGTCGCTTGCGCTTGGACTTCACAATTTCAGGATCTTTTACAATGTTTTCATGTCTCCCAAGAGTGAGGCCTGTGGGTCGATGCTTATCCCAAACAGCTTTAGCCAACGCAGTAATTCGCATCAGCTCACTCTTAACCATGTTAAAACCATCAGTAGTTTCTCTCGTTACCTTCCCCATCGCGTTGTACAAATCCTTAATATTGAACCCAACATTATCGTACCCTCCTGCTTGCTGAAGAAGGAAATCATAAATATGACATGTTCTCACTGCTGCTTTCCGCATTGCAGTTGCTTGTGCTAAATCTGCCTCAGGTACTTGACGATGACATGGAATAAATTTTGCCTGCTTCGAAGATACAAGTGGATGCGAGTGCTCCACTGTGAATTCAGCTACATGATAACTATCCGTGTTCTTTTTGTACCCTATTTGGAAAGCCACCCTTCAATTTTCTCTTGTTATAGCTCTGTGACTCCTTCCGCTGGGCAGTGGTTCATTTAGCCATTTCTCATGTCTTTCTCCTTCCTTGTTACACACATAGCGTCTCATTGTAATACGGTCGCCTATCTCTCGCTTTACATCCTGTTTGCGTACGCCAAAACCCATAAATTTTGCATAATCATAGTAAAACAATTCAGCCTCCTCTATGCTTTTGAACTCCTTGTCTGACATATACTCCTTCGTCAACATATTGTAGTGTTCCCCATTGTAATGAAAAGGAACAAACCCCTTTTCAGTGGAGGGATCACCTTCTCTGTCAACCCCACCAGAATTTGAAGCTTGGTTGTTTTTGTCAACTGTTTGTTCACGACAATCCATACCTACACCAAAACACCATTCAGTTCCAACTTTAGTGTACTTTCTACAAGTTTAAACCATATTGTAATTTCATTAATTAGGCTGCTAAATAAATTTTCAAGTTTCCACACAAATTCTAAGATAATGTACTCGTTAAATGCACAATGTCTAATCAAATTCAAAATGCTCATAACTTAATATTATATCATAGGAACAAGGGCAAACATGCACATCTATAATGTCTAAGGGTTATTTTATCATCACGGAGGTATGAAACAAATGATGCACTTTCCGCGTATGATTATTCGACAAGGTATGGAACAAATCATGAGAAAGCAGTATGCTAGTGGGGGACCAAAATTGGTCTTAAAAGCAGTAAAGGAGTATGTCATAAGGAACATGCATTTCAATTTTTTTGTTTTTTTTTGTTTGTTAAATACTCCTTACCTTAGCCAACTAATGGTGCATTCAACTCCCAAAGCGTTTTCCAGAATGCTCTGCATTCACTTCAGCTGCCCTCCTTGCACCTAAAATCAGAGATCACCGTTAGTTCTAACCCAATGAGTCAATCCCAACACAGGACATCTTCTAAAGTGAATCTGGCGTGGTTTGGGACTTACATCAAGCACTTGGCGTGCATGCAAGGTAAGAGGTCAAACTACAGACCTCCCTACTTCCATGATTTCCATAATCAATTTAGAAAGCACCAGCCCAGATCCGAAAACAAAACAAACAGTTTGTCATTAAACACTAAACCCATCAAAACTTGAAAAGTTAATTTCAATTACTTGCCTTCAAATTAAATTTTAGTAGAAGTCGCATAGGTCTTCGATGTTGCGCGAACTCCACATGAACCTCTCAATCTCGAGACAGGAGAAAAAATCTCGATTCAGCCCATGAGAATGGTTGGCGGGAATGAAGTCCAAAGCAGAGGCTCGTTCTCAAGGTTGTCGTTGCGTCAGCGTGGGCCTCTCGCCATCCTAGGACGGCCTCTCTTCCTCGTTGTCGTGCTCGAGGATTCGCACGACAATTCTGAATCTGCTATAGATTTAACCCTAAAACTCATTATATATGGCTCCCAAATTGCTACCAAACTCGGCACTTTCCACTCGAAGTCGGCACTCTCTTCAATCTCTGAGGGATTTGTACAAAAATGCCTACTATAGTACTTTTTTATGTTTGTTGGTGGGGGTGGGGGGAGCTACCCCCCTTTTGGTGGGGTTTTTTTTTTTTTTTCTTTTTTGTGGCGTGGTTGGAGTTGTGTTTTTGGGTGTGGGGAGGGGCGGCCCAGGCAAAACTTCTTCCGGTTTTTATACCGATCTGATCCGGGGGGGAACGCCTGAAAAGCCCGGTAGCTGTTTAATGAAAACTAACCAGGCCTTTTTGTTCTTTCCACGCCAGGCTTTTCTTGATCTCAAGTGATTGTTGGATGCTATTGAAGCTTGGCCCACTTTAACGGAGCCTTAACTAGTCTACCGACTACTGCATTTGGTTTTGTTGAATTAGGTACCAAGATTTGATCAAAAAAAAGAATTAGGTACCAAGACGTACTTCTATTGATAAATGAGAAAGGTTGTGGTAACGGTCTATTATAAGGTGTTAATGTAAGGGATTTACTGCTATATACAAATTAACAGTGAAACTGAACGATCTGAGACATGTAATTGAATTTGAAGAGTGTATTACATGTAAATAACCTCAAATTACGTTCTCATGACTTTTCGTAGGACGACTGAATTCAAAAACAAGTAACGAGAGAAATTTTGAGTTTAGTAGTCTAATGGAGAATGGAAATATTGTGGTTTGGGGTTATTTACATGTAAGACACCCTCCAAATTCAATTATAGCCTTCAGATTACTCAGTTTCACTGCTATTTGTATTGAGACTCTTACGAAAAACTACTATATGGGTCATTCTCTTACCAAAAACACTACCTCACTTTTTTTTTTACAATTTACTACTACTTTTACTATTTAATACCAAACCAAAACCAACAAGCCCACCACAGCCCACGTGCGTGGGGCTCACTCACCCCACATACTTGAATTGAAAAAAATTGATTTGAAACAAAAAATAATTTGAAGGATGTGTTCCTTTAATTTGAAGGATGTGTTTTGAAGCACATCCTTCAAATTTGCAGGTGTTTATTTCAAATTTGAATTCAAATTTGAAGGATGTGTTCCTTTAATTTGAAGGACGTGTTCCTTCAATTTGAAGGACGTGTTCCTTCAATTTGAAGGATGTGTTCTTTCAATTTGAAGGATGTGTTCCTTCAAATTTGCAGGTGTTTATTTCAAATTTGAATTCAAATTTGAAGGAGATGTTCCTTCAAATTAAAGGATGTGTGTTCCTTCAATTTGAAGGACGTGTTCCTTCAAATTGAAGGATGAGGATGTGTTCCTTCAAATTTGCAGGTGTTCATTTCAAATTTGAAGGAACACATCCTTCATATTTATGCAATTGTTCCAGCAATTGAACGAACACATCCTTCAAATTGAAATTTGAAGGAACACATCTTTCAAATTGAAGGAACACATCCTTCATATTTATGCAACTATTCCAGCACATGTGTGTTAAGTTGTTATTAAAAGTGTACAAGCCAATTAAAAATCAACAAGTGTCAAAGTAGTATTGAATTGTAATGTTTAAAGTGAAATAGTATTTTTGGATATTTTGCTCTTAAAGTAGTAGTAAATTGTAATTATTTCATTTGTATTTAACAGTAAATCCCTTACTTTAAACCCTTATAATAGGCCCTTACCATAGCATTTGTGTTGATAAATAGTTCATGAACAAGACGTATTTTTGTAGTATTTTTATACTAATTGTATACACCCCTTCAATCATCTTTATGTTCTTTAACCATTGTAAGAGTCGTTTTTGATGGGGCATTTCTATATTTTGATACTGGTGCTCATTATTTAGGAGTACATTCCATACAAGCAAACATAACCTCTTTTTACCTCATTAATCACGTGGGCATCAGAGCAGAGGTTATCTTTTCGACTTGTCTCTAAGACAAATGAAATACCATGAATCTGATTTCTATATATTTGTCCAGATTATATGAATTTTCTGCCTAATTAGTTTCAATTATTGACTATTGACTTTGATTATGGCTAGTCAACCTAGGACCACCAACCCAGAATCTCTCCCTCACTTCTACAAGGAACTTCAGTAATCAAGGGGGAGCGAGTATACATTGTACTAATCAATATTTGTTACGTATGACTATGCACGTCTCCGAAATATAACCAATCAATGTCGGCTTAAGGTTAAAAAAACTCTAATAACGATCTTAACTCATTATAAGCTAGTTTGCACTAGTGGATTAACTATTGTTTATCAACATCACCGGCTAGCTTGCTTTTCGTTTTCCTCTAAGCCTGTAATTATCAACAACCTTCTGAGTTGTGATATCCTTCTATACCTTTATCCGAGAGCATAAAAATGCTCGTCTAATTTTTTCCCTCGTAATTGGTCTAGTTGTATAAAATTGCTTTGCATTAGCTTGTAGTTCAACCAATGTGCATCAAATAGTTATTCGTGTAGTGGTATATATTGATCTTAATTATTGAAAAATAAAAAAAATAACATGCTTATCTATTTAGAATTAGAAAAATAATAAACTAAAGAACATGGAAACCTGATACATATGCCTTATGCATACAACTAAGCAAATTAAAACATAACCAATTCACGTAGTTTTCACAAGTAACAAAGACGACGATCTGGACAAATCACTAGTAACTTGAAGGTTGAAGTCTTAATTAGGACGTATGAGAATACTTCACTGATTAAGGAGAAGCCACCTACTTTTTTTTTTATTTAAAAACATCATGTGCCTTGCACATGTTTTCCCAAATTACTCTTAAAAAGGTTAAAGGCAGGTAAGGCTGCCGGCTGTAGAATTTTCCATTAAGGAGACAGCAAAGTTAAGTTTGAAACGCAACGATCCCCATAACCGCTCTTAATTTGATTGATGTTACTCCAACAACTTGAGAGAAAAGGACAGTTATAATAGGATTAAGGGATTGTTAATCAGCTATCATTATTTTGAGAAGAAAAGATGTTTATCCTATTTGAGTGCGACAATTTGTGGTCACCCTTATACGAGAAAGAACGTTGCTAGTGATGGTTGTCCACGCTTTGAGTGACTTGCGTTGTAAAAATAGAGGAAATGGGCGTTATTGTTTCTCTTGGTAATGAGGTCATCTATTGCATAACCCATTTTGACTGAAGCCAAGAAAGAAGTGGGGAGATCATGGATAATCTTTCTGATTTTCCACTTGATTAGACAAATATGCTAATCATGTATATCACTCCTAATTCAAACTAATTATGTTCCTTGTCAAACTTTAACAGACCGTGCTCATTACGTTTGGCTAAGATTTCCATTAATCCTGTTGTATCTGGTCAAGGCAACATAATTTAATATCTAGTGAGGGTAATTATAGTAACAATTTATGAACTCATACTCAATTAAGAATGTTTACTCATGCATTTAAAAATTTTGAAGTTCAAAATCTAACATAGTATTTGAAGCGTTTTCCAACTACTTGTTAGTCTTCGGGAGTATATTCGTATTTTTTTTCCTTACATAAAGGCTAGAAAATCAATCGAGTTTGTAAACAATGTAATCCTTTTGGCTTTGGTTTTCTTTTGACTTTCACCTTATCGGCAATAATACTTTCTTTATGTATATCGTATTTGTCTTCGCAATTTGACATTTTGTATACTTGTCTCCATTCGTATTGATTTGATAGAAATAGAGTTTACATTATGTTTTATTCCGTTACTTGTTTCAACACTTCATATGCATGGACGATCTTACGCCATCATGACGATGGCTTATGCATACTCGGGAACATTGAGGATAGTTTTTATATATATAAGTTGGAGATTTGCCATAAAGTTATGCAGATTTAGGCCAGATATTGATGACACGAATGGCCCATATATAATCCAAGCAGAATTATCAATCTTCTTTTGGTGTAAAGATAATATTTTACCAACACATCAAATTGACGAACAGTTCTTCACTTCTTTCTTTGTCATACCAAGAGGCCGGACCCAAGAGCTTCTTGATTAATTAACTCCCGCAATTAGTTGGAAAACGATAATAAGTCATTAAGTGCAAGAGCTTAGATGAAAGTTTGTAGCTGGGACCTTTACACCTTATTAATTACATTGCTATGATCCTTCCTCCATCACCTGTTGAATGTGGACTTGCCAAGTTGTGAGACAAAGACAAATAGTTTTGCACACGTATGGTGAAGAGCTAAAGATATTAATTAACTAGTGTTCTGATATACTATGATAAGGTTCTTACTTTGTTCTCAAATAGTAGGTAATGGAAAGAGGTTCCAAATTCTAATCCTCATTAGCAAGTTCGTACACAAATAGATATACAAATAGATATCAAATGCATCCTATTAATTTATATCAGTTAAATATAAATAATTATAATTTATTTCACACTACTTTAAATTCGATTTAGTCTAACATGTTCGTGCTTTATAAATCTCACAAATATCAACTATCAAGATTAGTTACTCAAAAGGACAATTCTAGCATTAGTTCTAGAAACCTCGATTTAAGATTTAAGTACACAGTGATGAATATAAATTTGTGTCCACTGTAAGGGGTAGTGTGCCAGTGGTTGCAAGTGATATGTCCATTAACATGACTGGAGTGACTCTAATGGCAGCTTTACCTACTTCCATACTTGTCTCCTACCTTTTGCTGAGAACCACCTCACTAACCACTAACTTAATTCAAACTTAATTCGCACCCTTTTTAGTTGTTAATATATCTTTTGGAATGTGATGTCAAGTTATAGCTTGCTGAATTGACATCTCTGAAATATTATAACCCTAAATTCCCAAAAGGCATTCCAAATTGTATCTTACCTCTCCACTGCTTTCACATTCTTAAATATTTTTTATGTATTTGTTTAATTTTGTCTCTAGTACTCACATCTCCATCACTGCCTAAGTGGAGTGGAATGCCAGGTCAATGAGCTGCATCCAACATTTTATATTTGTATTTTTCTGTGTTGATAAGATCCAAAATTTTATTTTCTTCACTCAAAAACTCCAAAATCCAATATGCCTTAGTTGTTTTTATGTTTAGCATGACAATGTGGTTGATTAATATAATGGCACCTTCTTTAGTTTGATATTCACCATTTGTCATAACAGTATAATCTATGTTTCCAGCACTAACTCACCACTGCAGTCACCATCAATCTTCTAACATTATAGTTCATGCACAATGTGTGCTATCCATCTTCATCAATTCTTTTCACTTGTTTTCTCTTCTTTTTTTTATTTTTTTTATATCATAATCGTATCCAAATTTATTATTGCAAACCTTCTATACCAAAACGATTCACAGTCATCCACGCATGCTTGTATAAACCGTCATCCCTTTAATTTTATAGTTCAAGCACAACGCTTGCTAATGGTCTTCAAACTTGGCCTAGCTACTCACATTTTCATGATCTTTCTATGTAAAAAAGAAATCAGTTTGGAACAATTATTTGGGTGCTAGCTAGCTAGCTAGCAATGAAAAGCAGAAAAATGGGGATGAATTTTGCGCATCTACCAAATTAGCTATTACCTTTTTCCAAAAATTTCCATGGACCATGCTTTACCCTACAGATTGGGTACTGTGGTTTTGGTTGTTTTCTAATAGGTTGCTCAAGATTTCCACAATCCTTTGAACATGGATGTCTACTCATAGAGTCCAAAATCTTCACCCCCACATGGTGCACTGGGGTGACCTTATTGATCATAAAATGGTAAAAATTGCAGATATGGCAGTGCCTAGCTTTGAGCTCCTTAGTAAATAAAAGATCCTACATATTTTTCTGCAGCATACGATTTGAGGAAATTTACAGGGTTAAAACTAATCGACTAATGGTAACTTCTTTCCATATGGTTTTCAAAGACATAAGAAATTAGAAGCATCTAGCTGCACATAGGGAAGAGCACTTAGAAAAAGACTTGGGGCCAACCTGATGGGACTAGCAAAATCCACACTCAATACAATCATGAATCATCAAATTAAAGGTTGATTCAGATGAATTTGGAATAGCTGTGTTTTTTGCCTCATTGGATGATTAATAGAGGGGAGACATTCCCTTATTTGGATATAAACTTCAACAGAAACAGAAGTCATTGAAATAAACATGCAGACCCTAACTAATACTATCATCTCTTGAGTCCTGTATTCGTTTTTACTCAAAACAAATTTGTCTCAGAATTTTGAGACAGATACAAAAAAACGATACTGAAGTAGAATAAGACATGCATGTTCTGTGCCAGCCAGCAGCCTCTCAGGGTTATGGACTTGAAACAAGACACTTGCTGAGATTGTAACATTTCATGTCCATTTCTCACTAAGCCATAAGAAAAGATCTTCCTGAATTGGTTTGCTCCTGCTAATTAATCTTCGGTACTTAAAACTGTCTGATTAACAGATGGAAATCTGATACAGATTGTATTGGGACTGCTGGTGGACCTGTGGTACTTGAATGAAAGGCAAGATGCATGTGACATGTATGATCTGCAGCCTCTATTGCCAAATTTATACAGAAGAGCATTGTGCAGCAGATTTGTTAGTGATTGACTCTGATCTGGTATAATAGGTGTGGTAGTTACACTATCAATGCAGCCACCTAGCTACATGCTTCATCTAAAAGATAATGTCAACAACTTAGGCTTATAGCTCAAGTGGTTAAGAGCATTCCCTCATGTGTATGCGAGGATCAGAGGCGGATGCACTAAGGGACCAAAGGGGTCCAGTGCCCCATCTCAATTTTTTTTTGGTTTTTCATATGTAATTTGTATAAATATTTTTAGGAAATATAAGATATATACAAGAGAGTGCCCTTCTCAGTAGCTAATCTTTCATGATATAAGATAAATTATTTGTTCTTTCATCTTGTTATATTTGGAGTGCCCCCGCTCACTAAATTTCCTAAATCCGCCACTGGCGAGGATATGAGTTAAAATCCTCCCTCCCTGAGTATTGAACCAAAAGAAATAATGTCCATACCTACTTTCTTATGTATTAATAACAAATGATAGCTATTTGAGATACAGAAACGCACTTTCTCACTTGGGCTTTCTCTGATCTTGATTTTAGCTGATCAGAAAGGTGTAATCTTTTCTGCAGATACACTCCCAGATCTTTTTGTAATTAAAAAAATAAAAAAATAAAGAAGTTCTAGGGCTTTTATAGGCAGTGGTGATCATCCCATTCAGAAACTGGTCACAGGGCAAAAGGAAAATATATGCAGTACTGGGTACTGCCAAAAGGAAATGCACTGCACTGGTGATCACTACAGTTCAGGTGGTATAGGCATAATTTAGGCAAATTGCTAATACCACACTAATGTAGCAGTATCTAATATTGACTAAGTTATCACAATGATCATGATAGGGTAGTGTGGTCCTGTTCTTGCAAGGTATCTATCACAAGTTGTTTGGACCCCAAGCTCGTCGTTGGGTCCCACGCCCAACTAAGCTTTGCTTACAGTACAGCTTTGATTTTATTTTTTTTCTAAAAGGTTATTGGGTTTTTATTTTTTATTTTTTTAATTTAATTCTCCAAGTCCACCTTTAATACAGCTCGTTTACCTCTTTTGTTATAAAAGAGGGGGCTAGCAGGACACAGAAGGGCAGATAAGTGTGTCAAACTCAGCGCTTTAAGATCCCTTTCCTGCATTCTAAGTACCATTGTCTTCTGCTTCCTCTATCTCCGTCTAGCTTAAGCTTCCTATAATTCTAGCTGTGGCATATATGAAGATTGAAGGTGTGAGTTGAGCACGGTGGAGAAGCAGGGCACGTGCATTACTAACTCAGGCGCGTATACAGAACCGAAAGAATCTAATTTTCATCTACTCATCAGAGTTTCAAGCTTGGTTTATATTCAGTGATGAGTTAGTTATTCATGTGCCCCTCTTCCCCATCATGACCACACTCCACCTTATTTCTACTGTTGAAAATACCAAGAAGACTGTCAATGGATCACAACAATTCAATTCAGGTCGAAATGCTGAATAAGCTTCTGTTCAGGTGGGTCATGGTTCGTATTTCCTAAGAATTTGCTTAGCTATATAGTAATAGTAGATAACCAAAATAGCAACCTAGACACTTTTCTAGCTGTTTCCACGGGGATTCATTCAAGTAAAGAAAATGAAATGCCAAGATGATTAGTTGTAAGGATAAAGGTCAGGAAAAGTTGATGTGTTTGTGCAGCATTCATAGAATTTGAGATAGCGCTAAGCTGCTAAGGTGATTTTTCGACAAAACATAATGGCAGATAAACATAGGCTGTTTATTTCATAATTTTATGAGCAAAAGTTTTCATGAACCTACAATTGATGACACTGACCATCCCATATTGAGCTCTCTGATTCCAGTCCTTCCAGCTTTTTTTAATTGCTCTACCTCTTCTCCGTATCCTGTATAGAATTGCTGGTGCATCATATATCAATTGTTCTATGAATAAGAAATGATCGTTTTGATAGGAAATTGATTCAGATAAAGAAGCATATAGCAATTGGCAAGCTTTAGATGATCATAAGATTATGATTAATATTACTTTTTTGTATATGTAATACCCTAGCAATGACATGGTAGTTTGTTAGTTTTATATTTCAGTGCCCTTCATTCTATAACTATTTTATTGTTAGTGTTGTAAGATCGTTCAAAGTGGCGTAGACAGAAAGGAAGATTGCTTTCTGGTTTTCATTTGTCCCCATAGCATGAGGAGCACAGGTTTCCAATTCTGGAACTACATAATGCTTTTGAAAAGTAATCAACGCTTTCAAGGTCTCACTGTACGCATTTGCTATGAATATCATTCTCTTAAACTATGATTAATTATGATCACCGTTTTCAGTTTCACTAATCCAACTTTATCTTTCCTTTTTTTACTTTCCCTAATTTCTGAAAATTTTCTCATTGTTCTTGCTGTCAGTGCGCCGATACTGAGGTAAGTAGCCCGAGAAAAGGAGATGCTCCTTCTACCAAACTATCTACACTGCATGGTTTCCAAGAATAATCATGGAGTGAATGCTAATGCTACCTTATTTCATTGAATTGGCAACTTTGTACCACCACCAAGGAAACACCAGAACGTGTGTTTCTATTTCCTCCTTGCCACTTCCTTGTCATTGATGTCTGACAGACAACGATTCGTAGCACGTCAACATCCACAGAGTCGGTTGCTAATCCAATCCTCAAACTGTTCATTTAATTTCCCTTCAACCTAATTTGTACCATAACTAAGAGGCTGCTGCTGAGAGCAGATGTTTTTTGTAGACTTGTCACTCGTAAGCAAGTTAAATTACGGAAGATAGATACTGTTCGGTTTGTTATAAACTTTTTTATTGTTCTATATCTTAATGAGATTTTCAGAGAAGTTAGAGGTTAATGACTGATTAGCTTCAAATCTTATAGTCCTCCTTGTGAGTGTGACTGCAGAAATCTGTGCTCTCCCTGCAAAGAAGATGGCCTTTTCACACCGACAAAACTTTCATGTTTTGAAAAAGACAAACAGCGATCTTTAGATGCCTCAATGATTTCACCAGAAAAGTTCAAAGCCAGCAAATTTGTTTTTATTTTATTTTATTTGTTGGTTTTCACTTTTCGAGTAAATGGCTACTATTTTTCCACAGAAGATAGGATAGGAGTGAACTAATTGATCGAGCACTTTATGTGCAGCACAAAGTTTTCGATATCTTTGACTTCAATCCTCACATTGATTTAAAGGGAAATAATTTCTTCGACATGAGCGTTTGTTGATCAATGACACCAAATTCATTCTCCTCTTCCTGTTCCTATTTGTGATATATACATTTTATAGGGGAATTTCAGATCGATACTTGTTCTTGTTTAGTTTTGTTTCGAGCTCATAACCACGTGTGACAAAAAAAAAATGATGTAAAACTTATTCTGTAACTTCTTCCTACTCAAAATTTGTATACATCTTAATGCAAAACACGAATGGTATTTCGTTTGTGCTCATTATTTAGCCTTTTCTGGTTGGTAATAGAAGCATGGATAGAGCATGCATGATGTCCAGCAGAACAAGCAATGAAACAAAAATCAAAATTGGGAGGACAAGTTTATAAATATTTTTGACAATAAATTCGGTTGCTAACACTTTCATTAAGACATTAACTAAAATGTTCAAGCCAAGCAATCACGTCAAGGTTCTGGTAAACAAAAGGCCAACATATACAGAACAACAGCATAGCAAGTAAGACAGAAGATTTTAGGTTGGTGTGTAGATGATGTACATACAACTTTCTTCCAAACATTCTAGGGCGAAACAAATGGACAAAAGGCCAACATATACAGAACAACAGCATAGCACCTAAGCCAGAAGATTCTAGGTTGGTGGTGTAGATGTACACACAATTTTCTTCCAAACATTCTAGGGCGAACAAATGGACAAAAGGCCGGCACAAATATCGTGCGTGAGTCAGACGAAATTGCCTCTCTTCAGCAAAAGACTAGACGAAAAGGAATCTGATGCACATGAATGCAGCAACTTCTGCTTCAGCTTTGCATTGTCTAGGTAAAGTCAATTAACTGTATCTGTAGATTCTGTACAGGGTATGTAAGGCACAAAATTGCACTGGTTACAGGATCAAGGTCAATGCTCCATCAGCCTAACTGGAAGGTCCGCAATTAGAGTCACAATTCACCAAATCAGTCAAAGTAGTCTCCACTGAGCAAGGTTCAATTCCTGAGTTAAGAATTAGTGCTTCCCAAGCCCTTGCCCCGGGCGCAATGTTTTTGTCAACCATTTTCTTCAGCAACGCCATTGCTTTACAAACCATACCCCTTTGACACAACCCATAAACTACCTCATCAAATGAGGAACAAAAACGGCAGAGAACCTTATCTAGCATTTCCTCCATGAAGATGCAAGCTTCATCAATGTCTCCTTTACCAAACAGACCATCAAGCATAATCCTGTGTGTCTGCAAGTTTGCCCCAACACCATTCAATGTCATCTCGTTAACAAGCTCCCTCGCCCTACTAATCTCCCCACTTTTACAAAACCCCTTCAACAAGATGTTGCACGTAATCAAATTCGGCTTGCAACCCAGCTGTTCCATAGAAGAAATCATCCTCAACCCCGCTTCCAGCTTATTTTGCTTACACAAACCATCAATATACACATTGTATGTAAAAACATCAGGGACCAATCCCAATACAAGCAGTTCATCAAACAGCTTATCCGCCTTCTCGTAATCCCCTTCTGCAATAACACCATGTAAAACCATTGTATAGCACACAATATCCGGCTTAATTCCGTCAGCTTTCATCTTAGCCAACACATTCAGAGCATCCGAACCCCTCCCTTGTTTCACCATAAACCTCATCACATTAGAATAGTCCATCATACCAGGGCAAAACCCAAGTTTCCTCATTTCTTCCACAAAACCCATAACCTCCAAACCAGCTAAATCCACTTTCTGTTCACAAAGCGATGCCAACACCAAAGAACAAATCTTCACATTCAAACCATATCCATTACTGATCATACAATACATTAACTCAACAGCATACTCAACTTTCCCAATTCCACACAAAGCATTGATTAAAACCCGAAAAGTCGAATCTTCAAGCCTAATGCCCATAGCATGGCTCCTGAGCAAAATCTCAGGCACCATTCTCAGACCTTCACTAGACCCACAAAGCGCATACAGCAATGCATTGAGAGAATGAGCAGAAGGAGCACACCTGAACTTGGGAACTCTGAAAAAAACATCAATGGCGTCCTGGGTTCTCTTCACCCGGCCGTAAAAGCCAATCAGATGGGCGAAAATGTACTCCGGCGTGTTAAACTTCTCGACGGTTTCGAGCCGGTCGAGAACCGAACCGATGTGGGTGAACTTGGAGGTTTTTGTCAGGGTTTTGATGACGAAGTAGTAGGCTTCGGGAGTTGGGTCGCAGTTGAAGGTGCTGAAGGAGTGGACGAGGGCGGAGAGGAGGTGGTGCGGTTGCTCCGGCGACTTTTTCAGGGCTTGAAACGCCTGGTCTTGATTGAAGGTTTGGTGCCACTTGGTGTTGTTGGGTGAAACCGGCCATTTTCTGTGTTTTCTTAGGAAAAATTTGCTGCTGGGTTTTAGAGAAGATGCTCTCACCATTTTTGTGGTGATTTCTGAAAATCAGAATCTCATTTGGGTTTTTTGTGAATTCCTGCAATTTTTCTTCAAATTTTTCAGTGGTTTAAGCTTGGAGCTAAGCCCAACCTTCTTGTAAACAAACGTCATGTCGTTTTCTCGTTCATTAACTCATTTGGTGAGGATTGCAGGCTTGGGTTTATGGGAGAGTGAACTAGCCCATGAACCAATTCACTCCTTTATACAAGGAAATATGGAAGTGAAGGAAATTGAGGTTCCACCCCAAAACCAATTGGCAATGGGGGGAGTAGCCCAATCCTTTATGAATACCACCAAGGTCCCTTAACTAGCCAATGTGAGACTTTTCACACCACATTCTCAACACGCCCCCTCACGCGTGGCGACTCTCAAGCCAACGCGTGAACAACACACATGGGGGACAGTGAGCACGTGCGGTCGTTAAGCCAACACGTGAGCAACCTTGCTCTGATACCATGAAGGAAATTGAGGTTCCACCCCAAAACCAATTGGCAATGGGGGGAGTAGCCCAATCCTTTATGAACACATCACCCCCCTCTCCGTTGGTCGATGTGGGATCTCAGGAAGTAGGTAAATCGAAACTCGAAATCTCATTACAAAGACCAATAGATTGCAATGAACATCATAATTATTTAATCTAAAGTTTGAGTCATTTGATAAGCCGTACAAAGTATACACTCTCAAATACTCAAAATATAACTCTTGTATGTAAAGTATAACTCATAAGAGTTCGACATTCATTAATTACATAAATGAAATTTACAAAGTAATGAAGATCTAATAACTTAAACTAAAGAATTTTTCAGTTTTGAGTCATTCTATAATCCCTATAGAGTATACACTCAAATACTCAAATTATAACTTTCGCATATAAAAAGTTAACTTATGAGAGTTCAATGAGCATTTGTTACAAGAAAATCCTTATATCCCCAAATGAAATTTACATGACAATGACGAATATAGTGGAATGAAGATCATAATCATATAATTTACATATTAAAAAATAAAAATCGCTACATAAGTCTTGCGAAGTATATACTTACAAGTGTAACTTATAAGAGTCAAGTAATTATTAGTTACATGATCATTAGTTATTACACGATAATTGGGCGACTAATTGTGCATTGACATGATTTGGTCAGAGGTAAAGCATTTGGTATCTTTAAACTTACGAACCAAATGTTGGTCAATCTGATACGCTCACTGACCTTACCGGGAAGGAACCAAAACGCGTTCCTTCAACATCAATTTATTACCAAAACTTATTGACTTTGGCCAAGTCAATCAACGGTTTTTCTTCAGTTCCCATCTGGTTTAAAACCAAGGCGCGCTCCTTCAACATCAACTTATTGTTTTCTATTTATTCATAACTAGGCAACCCCACCGATACTTACCAACATTGCCTTTCTTAGACCAAATCAAAATACAGGTGCGCTTCATCGACATCGATCGGCTTTCCGACCATGAAACAAGCAGAAATCATGAAACAAGCAGAACCTAACGGGCCATCATTAGCGTACGCTAATCCGTCAACAATAGCATACGCTAACCCCGCTGCTGCCATCATTGGCCCTCAATTCTGTAGTCCCCACCCTGTGGATCTAGCAATTGTTAGAAAAGTCCCAACCGTGACGGGCGGCAACTTTGGAGTCACCGATATCAATGGCAACATCATTTTCAAAATGAAAGGTGTTTTTCTCAGCTTTCGTGGCCGCAGAGTGCTACTTGACGCTGCCGGACACCCGATCATTACTCTAAGAAGGAAGGTACATAATACATATACAGCATCGAACAAACAGTTATAATTCTTTATTTTCGTTCTCACTATAATACTACCATGTGACATTTCTGATGTTAATTTATGTGTAGTTGATCAGTACACATGAGAGATGGCAAGTTTTTAGGGGGGATAGCACAGAATCGAGGGATTTAATTTTCAGTGCGAAGAGATCATCTGTGTGGCAATTGAAGACCAAATTGGATGTTTTCTTAGCACATAACAGAAGAGAGAAAGTAGCTGACTACAGGGTCAAAGGAAGTTGGTTCGAGCGATCCTGCGTCATTTATGCCGCGGACTCTACCACCATCGTTGCCCAAGTAAGATAAAGCACTTCTTTAGTTCAATGATCAGCTGGATTAATTAGACTATCAACTGTTTTTAATTACTTTGGGGAACATAATATTGCAGATGCACAAGAAGCACACGGTTAAAAGCGTTTTGTTTGGCAAGGACAATTTCATGGTGACGGTGTATCCTGGGGTTGATTATGCATTCATCGTCGCGCTTATTGTGATTCTTGACGAGATCAACAGTGTTGATCATTCAAATAATTAGTATCAAGGATTCTGCTGATTCCCTTTTATCTATGATTCCGACTTTAATTAGGGAACCCTCCCAAGTGTGTTTTATTCGTTGTGTATAGCTAGTATTGGAGTGTCTATGTACTTTGGACTCGTTAGTATTGGAATGTCTATTATGACAATATAGATAATGATACAATGTCTATATCTTTGGCAAATACGACAATGTCTATATATATATATAGGGTTAGGATCATGGAACACACTATTTTAACACACCATTTGAAACATCCCTTCTTGTCCATTGATTTTGCAATTTTTTGTGGGACTCATTGATAATGGATCCGATCCAATGGACAAGAAGGGATGTTTCAAATGATGTGTCAAAATAGTGTGTCCCTTGAACCAGACATATATATATATATATATATTCATGTTTATAAGGATATGTCTTGAAATTCTTGATATAAATGTTTTATAATTCTGTGCAATCAGCTAATTAACCATTAAGAATTGATCTTCTTTAAGAGATATAAGTATGTAAGGAGAACTAAAAGCGTGTTATGCCTAAAAGTGTCTTTATGTTCAGACAACTTAAAAAAAGTGATGGCAAGAAGGCTTAGTTTAACTAATACGACTTTTATGTCTTACCCTTTACAATGATATAAGTTATACTGGATAGTACATTTTTGCTCACCACTCAAAAGTGATGGTAAGTATTATTGCCTTATTATTTACCTTGGATGAGCTTGATCATCAAAATTCGTGATATGATCAAGTTCAAAATGGCAATGAGCAAAAATGTTTCCAAAACTAGGCACTATAATGTTTCCCAAACTAGGTACTATATTCCAGTCCTGCATCCATGTCCTCACTAGGCAAATAGATTTCAATACCAAACTAGGCCATTCTACTCGATTCACATCCATCACATGAAAAGTTATAAGCGTGCCAGCTCTGTCTTACCAATTCACCTCATTCACTATGCAAGATAATTCCCTGCAGTTGCTTCATCCATTATGCATGTATTCAACTTGTGCATACTATTTACATTTTTTATTCATTCCTTATGCAAATATAAACATGTGAATTACGTGTTGTTGCATAAATTGATAACAATTGAAGGTACAAAAATGTCACCTTTGAAATGGTCACCACCACTTGAGCCGGTCGGGGAAGTCTTTTTGTTCGGACACCCGGGAAGATTCCCGCGTGTGGTCGTGTCAACGCGGCTGGTCATTTCTTTTTTTTTTTTTTTTTTTAACCAAAACTTTATTAATAAAAGAATTTGACAAACTGACAAATAAATAGAGTAAAAGGAATAAAAAATATCCAAACGCACTTCCTACTCCCCTTAATCTGAAAAGGATTAAAAAATATCCAAACGCACCAAACTTCATCAGATCATCACAATCCAATCTCTCTATAAATACCTCAAAGCAGGGAGAGCTGATCATCACACTCCAAAGCAATCAAAATTTCCCAAGAGAGAGAATTTAAAGCAAGCAAACAAAACAAGCGACATGTCGTATGCAGTGCCAGTGCCGGCGTCAGGGCCGAGCGCTCAGCCCCTGGCGAACCCCGTGACGGTGGTGAGCCAGCAGTTCCAGGCGGCGTACCCTGTGGATCTGGTGATCACGGAGAAGATGATGACCATCAAGGAAGGTGATTTTACTGTCTCCGATGTCAACGGTAACCTTCTTTTCAAGATCAAAGGTTCACTTTTCAGCCTCCACGACCGCCGTACTCTGGTCGACGGCGCCGGAACTCCCATCCTCTCTTTCCGGCAGAAGGTATACCGGACCCCGATCACGAACTTGTTATGGGACAAATGACATGTGCCTAGTCTAATAACTTTTAGTCTGTTTGATAACAATTTCGTTACAGTATTAAAACTTTGTTTGAATTGGTGAATGAGAAATAAAAGGGTAACTAAATTGAAAACGGAAACTATGAGGAATGAGAAAATGTAAAATTGGCTTCCGTTTTCCGAAAAGAAAAACGTTACCAAACTGACTTGTCGTCAACTGCATTAAACTAATCATTTAAAGAGGGCATGTAAAGATATAGTTGACAAAGATAAGCTAAACAAAACTGGGGTTGTCTTGTTGTTTTAGATAATGACAGCACATAGGAGATGGCAAGTGTACAGAGGAGACAGCTCCGACGCCAAAGATCTGGTTTTCAGTGCCAAGAAGTCATCACTTTTCCAGTGGAAGACTGAGCTAGACGTGTTCTTGGCTGGCAACACACAAGAAGAACACCCTGATTTCAAGGTGAAAGGCAGTTGGGGGGAGAGATCTTGCACCATCCACCTTGCAGACAACACTATCATTGCTCAGGTAAGAAAACACAAACACCACTAGTTATTCGTCAATTTCATTATAGCAAAGCACATATTGATTTGATCTACGAATGCAGATGCACAAGAAACATGACCTCAAAAGCGTATTTTTCGGAAGAGACGCCTTCGGAGTGACTGTGTACCCTCATGTTGATTATGCCTTCATTGTTGCCGTTGTGGTCATTCTAAATGAGATCAACATGGACAGAAACGGCCTACAACTCGGCCTACAACTGCAATCTTAATTTTAATAAGTTAAAAAGTTTCAGCCCATCCCACCTAATGTGAAAAGACTTTGTTGTTTTTGTTGTAAAAGGTTTGCAATTAAATAATTCGAGGTTTTCCCTTGTAATGTCGTTTAGTCCTATTGGAATTTGGAATTACAAAATTACTAAGAGACTTGTTATATTAATGTGTTATCTTGCAATTTAACTTAGAATTCACAAATGATTTGGATCCCTGCAATATTGATAATTCTAATTCAATAATCTAGCATGAGTTGCACTCAGTTGATCGAGTAAGACAATGCCCTGTACAAAGTAATCCATAAACTAGATGCAATATTAACCAGCCTTCCAAAAATCATTAGGGTATTTGGTCTTAATGTCCATGATGACTTGAGACCCAAAAACATGTCCACTGACTCATGAAATATTCTAGGCCACATCTGTCACAAACATTTCTTGCAGGAATTTATATACTATATAGTTGATATGAATTTTTTTTTCCGAACTAGTTTGTACAATAAAAAAAACAAAAACTAAAGGAAAAAAAATACTATAACAAGTAAAAAAATTAAAGAATTCAAAATCCGAACTGAACTCAAGAAAAATCTACTTGATAATCATAATATAGCTTATAATTATGCAACATCATACCTCTTCATCACCCAAAAAGTTAATCCCAAAAATATTCAGAGACTCCATATATCTTATAGAGTAGTTACTGTAAAGCTTCCAAAAACTTGCTTTGGGCAGCGTTATCTTGCCAAATAATTTATCAGACCGAAAAAGATAGAGTGATAAGACAATTGTACTAATGTGATATAACTAAGTATTTTAGCACCTATCAAATACGAAGTTGTGAAGTGAAAAAACTAGGTGAGCCAAAATGATATAACATATTAGTGGGGTGTATTCAATCCCGGATTTATATGGATTCATACAGACTTTTTTAAGTGACAGACTTTTGCAAACTTTCATAGATTTTGATGATTTGTCTAGAGTCTTTAGGATTCTAGATAATTTGAAATGAATTTTTGCAGAATCCTAATAAGAGTACTTTTCCTGACTTCTATAGATTGTATCCTAGATTTGTCTAGAATTCTATGGATTTTGATAGATTTTATAGTGAATAATTAGTACCAACGTAAATAACTCCAATTGTCCAACAATGTCATACAAATGTTAAAAACAAAAGCATTTTGCTAAACACCCACGCAATTCATTCATGCCAAAAAGTAGATTTGAACATGTCCTCATGGTTATTTCTATCATCAATTACGCCCGCTCCACATTAAAGCAGCTAGGGTGGATTCGGTTCGGTTACCATACCTAAATCCGGTTACCAATACCGAATATTTACCAAATTTTAAAAATTTTCAATACCATTATCGTACCTAAATTTTCGGTTACCGATATTCCGGTTCGGTAAAATTCGGTTCGGATTCGGTCGGTATTAGCCATTTACCGGATTTATTCATGAACATTTTTTTTTGTTCTAATAACAATTCCATAAGTCTTTCTTCATACAATTTTAACCAAAAACAGATGCTCAACAATCTCCAACTTGCAATTTATGCATTGTTGTTTAAGGGTTTAGCAACATACTCAATTTATAAAATCAAACTTCAAATTCAACAATGTAAACAAGCAACACCAGCTAAAAAGTCTTACACAACCAAAGTTAAGTTACCGAAACATCAAATTTGATTAGAGTTTTTTCTTAATTCAAGAGGTAGAAAGCGAAGATTATCAACGTCTAAGTGAAGTAGATGAAGCACCATGAAGAAGTTGAAGATGAACCATGTATAGAAGGAAGGGTCACGGGAGTAGAAACTCTTGGAGCTGGAGAGACAAGTGAAGACGTAGTAGAACTACTAGGTTGAGGAGGAGGAGGCATTTGAGTTTTTGGTGGGTGTGGTGGATGTGCTTGGAGTTTTTGGTGTCTGCTGTTTGCAATTTCTTTTTGCTCTATGTGCTTTGTTTCTTTTTTCCCGTGCATGGTAGCGTGGTGGTGTAAGTTGGTTGTAGTTGTAGATTAGATTTCTTTTCTTTTTTATTTGGGTGAGAATTAGTTCCCATAAATAATACATATAGTATATTAGTGTTTTATTCTTATTTATATTAACATATTTATACACAATTATTCATATATAATGTATATATATTTATAAAATAAATTAAATTAGTCATAGTAATTCGGTTTCGGTATACCAAATTTTTTAGAGTATGATACCGTTTACCATACCGGATTATTCGGTTCGGTACAAAAAATCGGATTTTGATTCGGTAGAATTCGGTTCGGTAAAATTCCGGTTCGATTTAGGTTCGGTTCGGTACGGTTTTCGGTTTTCGGTATAAAAATGTCAGCCCTAAAAGCAGCTATACCAGCTCTCCATGCATTAGCTTCCTCTCGTTGTTGTTTTCCATTCCCAAGTTGTGGATCATCCATTTACTATCTTTATAGAAAATCACACAGAAAATCACACAGAAAATCACGTAGAAAATCACACATGCACATAAACATTCCCCTGCATAGTTTTATATACCTATGAAGTTTTATAAAAATCACACAGAAAACAAGAAAAGGAGTATACATTTTGAAGTGTTACGTACGTACTACATAAACAATTGTCAATTTGTCTGAGGATTAGTAGGGATGACATGTGAAAAGTACCTAATCTGATAAATCAAGTTCAAGTTCACCACAGAAAATACATAAACCCTAGAAAAACATAAACTGATAAACCCTAGAAAACATAAACTGATAACCCTAGACGCTCATAAAAAATATACAATAGGGAATGTATACACAAAATAGAAACAAACCTTGTATGAGAAATAAGAATTCACCTGGAATTGGTGGAGGATGAAGTTGAACAGCAGGAGGATGAAGTTGGAACAACAGAGAGAAGGTTGAGAGCAAAGTCTGGCAAAATCTTTGGGGTTGAGGCTGGATTATGAATGGGCAAAAAGTTACCAAAATTTACCAAAAGTCTAGGAAAATCCACCATTTTGTGGATTCCACAGAAGTCCGGGATAATTTACCAAAATTTGAATACGAGTAGACTTCTCTGGACTCCTAAAAAACCACAATTAAATACCTCTAGATAATTATGAATTTTTAAAAAGTCATCAGAAATCCAAACTGAACCAAATTGAATACATGGTGACTTTTATGGACTCTTTTAAAGTCTATGTTGAATACATATTGATTTTCATAGATCACCATATTCCACAAAAATCCATAAAAATCTTGGTTTGAATACACCCCCTGTGATCGATGTCAACATACACCCTACGTACTAGCTTCATTAATTTGTACACCAAAGGTTTGCCATATCTCTGATGACTAATTATAAGTAAAGAAGAAGTGGAGAAGTGGTGCTTATATACAAAGAAAAAGCTTGATATAACGAATGCCGCTACATTATGCTTAATGGGTCCAAAACTTAATACGTTAGTAAAAATCCCTTT
The DNA here is from genome assembly GCA_033992175.1 of Spiraea crenata. NCBI lineage: Eukaryota > Viridiplantae > Streptophyta > Magnoliopsida > Rosales > Rosaceae > Spiraea > Spiraea crenata. The sequence goes on along the minus strand of JAVBHV010000041.1, from coordinate 4,613,148 downwards.
GGAGTGCATATATAAAAGCAAAAAGAACCCTATTTCCTAATCACACAGAAAAAGGGACATTTTTGAAACCCTCCATCTTCTGTGTGGCAATTGAAGACCAAATTTGATGTTTTCTTAGCACATAACAGAAGAGAGAAAGTAGCTGACTTTAGGGTCGAAGGAAGTTGGTTTGACCGATCATGCGTCATCTATGCCGCGGACTCTTCCACCACCGTTGCCCAAGTAAGATAAAGAGTAAGATAAAGCACTTCATTAGTTCAATGATCAGCTGGATTTATTAGACTATCAACTGTTTTTAATTACTTTGGGGAGCATTGTATTGCAGATGCACAAGAAGCACACGGTTAAAAGCGTTTTGTTTGGCAAGGACAATTTCATGGTGACGGTGTATCCTGGGGTTGAATTTGCAATTCATCGTCGCACTTTTTGTGATTCTTGACGAGATCAACTAAGCTGATGGCTGAAATAATTAATATTAAGAATTGTGCTTATTCTCTTTTATCTCTGTTTCCAACTTTAATTAGGGAACCCTCCCAATTGTGTTCATTCGTTAGTGTTGGAATGTCTATGTACTTTGGACCCCTCTTTTATTCTTTCCTCTGGATTTGTAGACAAGGTAGTTGTGCTTGTGACAATAAAAATAGTGATAAACCAGTTGTGATGTACAATATCTATATATTTGGCAATACACCAATGTCTTGATAATTATGCGACTATATTTATTTATGTGTATGCGGATATGTGACGACCCGTATTTTAAATTTACGTGTTTGAAATATATATTTGTCCTAGTTTTGTATATGTATTGATATGTTTACTTATTTACTACTTACTAATTATTCTTTACATTTTACTATATGATATTTAACTATTTAGATATTTGTTATTATTATTTTTTTAAAATTACTTTTGTATCCCTAATGGATGATTACCAAAAGGGATATATTTGGTTTTGCTTCGGGGCTAAGTCTTTGCCGCTTGCCCATTTGCTGCCGCTTGCCTTATTAATCAAAGGCCACATGGCTTTTTGATTAAGATAGAAGTCTAGGGGGGGTGTGGAGCAGAAGCGGAGAGGAGAGAAGAAATAGAAATAAAGAGAAAGAAGAGAAAAGAAAAGAAAAGAAAAGAAAAGAAGGAAAGAGGGGGAGGCCGACCAGGAAAGAAAGGGAAGCCGAAGGAGAAGAAGAAGGAGAAGGAGAGAGGAAGAGGAGGAAGAGCACCTAGTCCTTTTGTTGTGGAGTTGCTTATTAGCTCTGGATTTGAGGTAGGGGGATTTGTATTGGGATTTTAGATTATGTTGGTTTATTGATTTCATATGTCGATTTATTGTTTCAGTGATGGTTATAATTGTTTGGTTGCTTGAGTGGCTATTTGATATTAATTGGTTATATGGATGGATTCATTATTGTTATGAATTTAATTATTGATTCATGTGATGTAATCCCTCACATAACATGATACCATTGGCATTTCATACATCATGTTAATCATGGGATTTGAGTGAGTGGTGAAAGGGAAAAGTGTGTTAGATTAGTAGAATGATCTTTTGTTGAGTTTGAATTTAACTTTTAGAAGGTACTAGGATCGAAGGTATGTCCAGAGTGCATTCTGGGTTTCCGGACTGGCGACGAAAAGTTAAATAAGAAAATTAGCAAAAGAGGGGGGTTTACGTTATGAGTTTACGTTCATATAATATAGCCCTTCGGTTGTCTGAGCATGGTATATGACATGCTGGGAGGACTTGGTATGTTATATGGATGGCGAGAATCGAGGAAGCTCAGCATTTCATTCATGCATGATCATCGTGCCCTAGCTGTTTTATGCATTATTGGCTTTATATAGTTATCTGTTTATCTCTGTTGACTGTTTTCCCTCTACTGAGCTTCGGCAGGCTCACCCCTACAACTTTGTGCCGCAGGTTTGAGAATAGAAATGGAGTAGAGGAGAAGATAGGAAATTTCCCTTTATTTCTGTGTAATTTGTAAACTCTTGGACCTATCTTCAATTAATGAAATTGTTATGGTTTTCGATCGGGGTTTTCTCTTTATTTATTTAAAATTTCTTTCAATCGCGTCTCCGGACCCATCAAATCCTCCAACCCCGGGTCCGGGGCATGACAGGGTATGTCTTGAAATTCAGGATGTAAATGTTTTATAATTATGTGCGATCAACTAACCATTAAGAATTGATCTTCTTCAAGAGATATAAGTACGTTAGGAGAACTAAACACGTGTTACGCCTAAAAAGTGTCTTTATATTCAGACAAAGTGAAGGCAAAAAGGCTTAAAATAGTTTAGTAATTATGACTTTTAAGTCTTAATTTTGTTTTGACTACCTTTTACACTGATATAAGTTATACTAGAGAGTGTATTTTTGCTCACCACTAAAAAGTGGTGGTAAGCATTACTACCTCATTATTTACCTTGATAAGTTGAATCTTCAAAATTTGTGAAGTGATCAAGCTCAAAAATGGTGGTGAGCAAAAATGTTTCCCAAACTAGGTAGTATAATACTATGAAGCACGGAAACGGGAACGAGAACGGCGAAACAATACGATACGAAACGGCGAGTCTTTAAATCTCAAAAAAAATCGATATGAAATGTTGTGGAAATGTTAATTAAAAATCACTTAAATTTATATTAATCAGTATTTTGAACTTCCATAGCATAGAAAAAATTGAAATTCAAATGAAATACTACAAGTTCAAGTTCAAATTTGAAGGGAATGTGAATGCTAAGTTATGGAATTAATTAATAATCGAAAATTTTTTGCCAAAATCTTTCTCCACGTGGAGTTTCAGAATGTTTTCTGTCCTATACGTGCTTCGAGAAGTTTCGGCCGTGTTTCGGTCACAAAACGTTTCCGGTATGTTTTCGAAACGCGAAACGTTAAGTGCTCGAAGTTTCAGTGCTTCCTAGGTATAATATTTCCCAAACTAGGTACTATAGTCTTGTCCTGCATCCATGTCCTTAATAGGCAAAGAGATTTCTTTACCAAACTAGGCCATTTTACTCGGTTCCCATACTAAGCCATTACATGAAAAGTTATAAGCGTGCCAGCTCTATCATACTCATTCACTATAGTTACCTCATTCACTATGCAAGGTATTTAAGACATTTAGCTCGTGATCACTCTTTAAGATAATTATTTGCAGTTACTCATCCGTTATGCATGTATTCAACTTGTGCATACTACTTACATTTTTATTCATTCACTATGCAAATATAAACATGTGAATTACGTGTTGTTGCATAAATTAATAACAATTGGGGGTGCAAAATGTCACCTTTGAAATGGTCACCACCACTTGAGCCGGTGCGGGTAGTCTTTTTGTTCGGACACCCGGGAAGATTCAAAACTATCCAAACATCTGATCATCACAATCCAATCTATCTATATAAATACCTCAAAGCAGGGAGAGCTGATCATCACACTCCAAAGCAATCAAAATTTCCCAAGAGTGTGAACTTAAAGCAAACAAACAAAACAAAGATGTCATATGCAGTGCCAGTGCCGGCGTCAGGGCCGAGCGCTCAGCCCCTGGCGAACCCCGTCACGGTGGTGAGCCCGCAGTTCCAGGCGGCGTACCCTGTGGATCTGGTGATCACGGAGAAGATGATGACCATCAAGGAAGGTGATTTTACTGTCTCCGATGTCAACGGAAACCTCCTGTTCAAGATCAAAGGTTCACTCTTCAGCCTCCACGACCGCCGTACTCTGGTCGACGGCGCCGGAACTCCCATCCTCTCTTTCCGGCAGAAGTTATACAGTACCCCGATCACGAACTTGTTATGGGACAAATGATATGTGCCTAGTCTAATAACTTTTAGTCTGTTTGATAACATTTTCGTTACAGTATTAAAACTTTGTTTGAATTGGTGAATGAGAAATAGAAGGGAAACAAAATTGAAAGCGGAAACTATGCGGAATGAGAAAATGTAAAATTGACTTTCATTTTCCGAAAAAAAAAAAACATTACCAAACGGACTTGTCGTCAACTACATTAAACTAATCAATTAAAGGGGGCATGTAAAGCTTTCGTTGACAAACGATAAGCTAAACAAAACTGGGGTTGTTTTGTTGTTTTAGATAATGACTGCACATAGGAGATGGCAAGTGTACAAAGGAGAGAGCTCAGACGCCAAAGATCTAGTTTTCAGCGCCAAGAAATCATCACTTTTCCAGTGGAAGACTGAGCTGGATGTGTTCTTGGCTGGCAGCACACAAGAAGAACACCCTGATTTCAAGGTGAAAGGCAGTTGGGGGGAGAGATCTTGCACCATCCACCTTGCAGACAACACTATCATTGCTCAGGTAAGAAAACACACACACCACTAGTTATTCGTCAATTTCATTATAGCAAAGCACATATTGATTTGATCTACGAATGCAGATGCACAAGAAACATGACCTCAAAAGCGAATTTTTCGGAAGAGACGCCTTCGGAGTGACTGTGTACCCTCATGTTGATTATGCCTTCATTGTTGCTGTTGTGGTCATTCTAAATGAGATCAACATGGACAGAAACGGCCTAGACTGAAATCTGAATTTTAATAATTTGAAAAGTTTCAGCCGATCCCACCTGGTGTGAAAAGACTTTGTTGTTTTTGTTTAAAAAGTTTGCAATTAAATAATTCATGGTTTTCCCTTGTAATGTCTTTTAGTCCTATTGGAATTTGGAATTACAAAATTACTAAGAGACTTGTTATGTTAATGTGTTCTCTTACAATTTAACTTACAATTCACAAATGATTTTTTTTTTTTTGATAAATTCACAAATGATTTGGATCCCTGCAATATTGATAATTCTAATTCAATAATCGAGCATGAGTTGCACTCAGTTGATCGAGTAAGACAATGTCCTATACAAAGGAATCCATAAACCTGATGCAATATTAACCAGCCTTCCAAAAATCATTAGGGTCTTTGCTCCTAGTGTCCATGATGACTTCGAGACCAAAAAACATGTCTACTGCCTCAGGAAATATTCTAGGCCACATCTGTCACAAACATATTTCTTGCAGGAATTTATATACTATATAGTTGATATGATTTTTTTTCCCGAACTAGTTTGTACAATATAAAAACCAAAAACTAAAGAAAAAAAAATACTATAACAAGTCAAAAAATTAAAGAATTCAAAATCCGAACTGAACTCAAGAAAATCTAATTGATAATCATAATATAGCTTATAATTATGCAACATCATACCTCTTCATCACCCAAAAAGTTAATCCCAAAAATGTTCAGAGACTCCATGTATCTTATAGAGTAGTTACTGTAAAGCTTCCAAAAACTTGCTTTGGGCAGCATTATCTTGCCATATAATTTATCGAACCAAAAAAGATAGAGTGATAAGAATGGTTATGCTATTATTTCATTAATTATTGTGATCGTATCAGTTATCAGTGATAACATAGTTGTACTAATGTGATATAACTAAGTGTTTTAGCACCTATCAAATACGAAGTTGTGAAGTGAAAAAACTAGATGAGCCAAAATGATATAACATATTAGTGATCGCTGTCAACATACACCCTACGTACTAGCTTTATTAATTGGTACACCAAAGGTTTGCCATATCTCTGATGACTAATTATAAGTAAAGAAGAAGTGGATAAATGGTGCTTATATACAAAGAAAAAGCTTGATATAACGAATGCCGCAACATTATGCTTAATGGGTCCAAAACTCAAATGGGTCCAAAACTTAATAGGTTAGTAAAAATCCCTTTGGAGTGCATATATAAAAGCAAAAAGAACCCTATTTCCTAATCACAACAGAAAAAAAGATATTTTTCAAACCCTCCATCTTCTGTGTGGCAATTGAAGACCAAATTTGATGTTTTCTTAGCACATAACAGGAGAGAAAGTAGCTGACTTTAGGGTCAAAATAAGTTGGTTTGACCGATCATGCGTCATCTATGCCGCGGACTCTTCCACCATCGTTGCCCAAGTAAGATAAAGCACTTCATTAGTTCAATGATCAGCTGGTTTAATTAGACTATCAACTGTTTTAATTACTTTGGGGAGCATTGTATTGCAGATGCACAAGAAGCACACAGTTAAAAGCGTTTTGTTTGGCAAGGAGAATTTCATGGTGATGGTGTATCCTGTGGTTGAAAATGCATTCATCGTCGCAGTTATTGTGATTCTTAACGAGATCAACAGTGCTGATGGCTGAAATAATTAATATTAAGGATTGTGCTTATTCTCTTGGCCAGTTAGCGTCCAAGGTCCCTGTGGTGGGCAGTAACTGGCAATTTGACTCTTGTGGTAAAAAAACTCCCAATTTTACTCCTGTGGTGGGCTTCCGTTAGCAAATCGTACCCAACCTGTTAGTTTTTCCATCAAAGTTAGGGTCAAAATTGTCTTTTCAATTTAACTTTTTATTTATTTATTTATACTTTTTAACCCCATTTTCACCCACTATAGTAATCCTTTTGGTGAAGTCTTCAAGGCTATTTCTATAATATAAATTGATACGTTATGTCTTAAAACACCAAACACAAATAATTTCAAAAATATTCATGTTAGTCGAAAACAAAAAATTTACGACAAACGATTTTTGCAAAAAACGATCATTAAAATATGATCATTTAGATCCAATAACATGTTTAGAAATTTCACCACCATTACAAAAATCTATTCAAATCACCGGTTCAAAATTAAAAAAAAAAGATATTGAAAAGATAATTTTGCCCCTAAGTTTGACGGAAAAACTAACTGGATTTGACATTGGGTGCGATTTGCTAACAGAGGCCCACCACAGGGGTCAAATTGGGAGTTTTTTTTTTTTACCACAGGGGTCAAATTGCTAGTGACTGCCCACCACAGGGACCTTATATGCTAATTGGCTTATTCTCTTTTATCTCTGTTTCCAACTTTAATTAGGGAACCCTCCCAGTTGTGTTTATTCACTAGTGTTGGAATGTCTATCATAGACAAGGTAGTTGTACTTTGGACCCCTCTTTTATTCTTTCCTCTGGATTTGTCCCCTTTTTTATTCTTTCCTCTGGATTTGTAGACAAGGTAGTTGTACTCGTGACAATAAAAAAAATGATAAACCAGTTGTGTTGTACAATATCTATATATTTGGCAATATGCCATTGTCTTGATAATTATGCGACTATATTTATTTATGTGTATGCGGATATGTCTTGAAATTCAGGATGTAAATATTTTATAATTATGTGCAATCAACTAACCATTAAGAATTGATCTTCTTCAAGAGATATAAGTACGTTAGGAGAACTAAAAACGTGTTATGCTTAAATAGTGTCTTTATATTCAGACAAAGTGATGGCAAAAAGGCTTAAAATAGTTTAGCTATTATCACTTTTACGTCTTAATTTCGTTTTGACTACCTTTTACAATGATATAAGTTATACTAGATAATGCATTTTTGCTCACCACTAAAAAGTGGTGGTAAGCATTACTACCTCATTATTTACCTTGAATGAGTTGGATCTTCAAAATCCGTGAGGTGATCAAGCTCAAAAATGGCGGTGAGCAAAAATGTTTCCCAAACTAGGTACTATATTCTTGTCCTGCATCCATGTCCTCAATAGGCAAAGAGATTTCTTTACCAAACTAGGCCATTTTACTCGGTTCCCATGCTAAGCCATTACATGAAAAGTTATACGCGTGCCAGCTCTATCTTACTCATTCACTATAGTTACCTCAGACACTATGCAAGGTATTTAAGACATTTTGCTCGTGATCACTCTTTAAGATAATTACTTGCAGTTACTCATCCGTTATGCATTTATTCAACTTGTGCATACTACGTACATTTTTATTCATTCACTATGCAAATATTAACATGTGAATTACGTGTTGTTGCATAAATTGATAACAATTGGAGGTGCAAAATGTCACCTTTGAAATGGTCACCACCACTTGAGCCGGTCGGGGAAGTCTTTGTAATTCGGAAACCCCCGGAAGATTCCCGCGTGTGGTCAACGCAGCTGATCATGTCAGACCAATTCTAGTGCACTTAATCTGAAAAGGAATCAAAATAATCCAAACGCACCAAACTTCATCTGATCATCACAATCCAATCTCTCTATAAATCCCTCAAAGCAGGGAGAGCTGTTCATCACACTCCAAAGCAATCAAAATTTCCCAAGCGTGTGAATTTAAGGCAAACAAACAAAACAAACATGTCGTATGCAGTGCCAGTGCCGGCGTCAGGGCCGAGCGCTCAGCCCCTGGCGAACCCCGTGACGGTGGTGAGCCAGCAGTTCCAGGCGGCGTACCCTGTGGATCTGGTGATCACGGAGAAGATGATGACCATCAAGGAAGGTGATTTTACTGTCTCCGATGTCAACGGAAACCTCCTGTTCAAGATCAAAGGTTCACTCTTCAGCCTCCACGACCGCCGTACTCTGGTCGACGGTGCCGGAACTCCCATCCTTTCTTTCCGGCAGAAGGTATACAGTACCCCGATCATGAACTTGTTATGGGACAAATGACATGTGCCTAGTCTAATAACTTTTAGTCTGTTTGATAACATTTTCGTTACAGTATTAAAACTTTGTTTGAATTAGTGAATGAGAAATGGAAGGGAAACAAAATTGAAAGCGGAAACTATGCGGAATGAGAAAATGTAAAATTGACTTTCATTTTCCGAAAAAAAAAAACATTACCAAACGGACTTGTCGTCAACTACATTGAACTAATCAATTAAAGGGGGCATGTAAAGCTTTCGTTGACAAACGATAAGCTAAAAAAAACTGGGGTTGTTTTGTTGTTTTAGATACTGACTGCACATAGGAGATGGCAAGTGTACAGAGGAGAGAGCTCAGACGCCAAAGATCTAGTTTTCAGCGCCAAGAAGTCATCACTTTTCCAGTGGAAGACTGCGCTGGATGTGTTCTTGGCTGGCAACACACAAGAAGAACACCCTGATTTCAAGGTGAAAGGCAGTTGGGGGGAGAGATCTTGCACCATCCACCTTGCAGACAACACTATCATTGCTCAGGTAAGAAAACACACACACCACTAGTTATTCGTCAATTTCATTACAGCAAAGCACATATTGATTTGATCTACGAATGCAGATGCACAAGAAACATGACCTCAAAAGCGAATTTTTCGGAAGAGACGCCTTCGGAGTGACTGTGTACCCTCATGTTGATTATGCCTTCATTGTTGCTGTTGTGGTCATTCTAAATGAGATCAACATGGACAGAAACGGCCTAGACTGAAATCTGAATTTTAATAATTTGAAAAGTTTCAGCCGATCCCACCTGGTGTGAAAAGACTTTGTTGTTTTTGTTGTAAAAAGTTTGCAATTAAATAATTCATGGTTTTCCCTTGTAATGTCTTTTAGTCCTATTGGAATTTGGAATTACAAAATTACTGAGAGACTTGTTATATTAATGTGTTCTCTTACAATTTAACTTACAATTCACAAATGATTTTTTTTTTTTTGGATAAATTCACAAATGATTTGGATCCCTGCAATATTGATAATTCTAATTCAATAATCTAGCATGAGTTGCACTCAGTTGATCGAGTAAGACAATGCCCTATACAAAGGAATCCATAAACTGGATGCAATATTAACCAGCCTTCCAAAAATCATTAGGGTCTTTGGTCTTAGTGTCCATGATGACTTCGAGACCAAAAAACATGTCTACTGACTCATGAAATATTCTAGGCGGCTAGGCCACATCTGTCACAAACATATTTCTTGCAGGAATTTATATACTATATAGTTGATCTGATTTTTTTTTTCCCGAACTAGTTTGTACAATATAAAAACCAAAAACTAAAGAAAAAAAAATACTATAACAAGTCAAAAAATTAAAGAATTCAAAATCCGAACTGAACTCAAGAAAAATCTAATTGATAATCATAATATAGCTTATAATTATGCAACATCATACCTCTTCATCACCCAAAAAGTTAATCCCAAAAATGTTCAGAGACTCCATGTATCTTATAGAGTAGTTACTGTAAAGCTTCCAAAAACTTGGTTTGGGCAGCGTTATCTTGCCAAATAATTTATCGAACCAAAAAAGATAGAGTGATAAGAATGGTTATGCTATTATTTCATTAATTATTGTGATCGTATCAGTTATCAGTGATAACATAGTTGTACTAATGTGATATAACTAAGTGTTTTAGCACCTATCAAATACGAAGTTGTGAAGTGAAAAAACTAGATGAGCCAAAATGATATAACATATTAGTGATCGCTGTCAACATACACCCTACGTAATTGCTTTATTAATTGGTACACCAAAGGTTTGCCATATCTCTGATGACTAATTATAAGTAAAGAAGAAGTGGAGAAATGGTGCTTATATACAAAGAAAAAGCTTGATATAACGAATGCCGCTACAGTATGCTTAATGGGTCCAAAACTCAATCGGTCCAAAACTTAATAGGTTAGTAAAAATCCCTTTGGAGTGCATATATAAAAGCAAAAAGAACCCTATTTCCTAATCACAACAGAAAAAAAGATATTTTTCAAACCCTCCATCTTCTGTGTGGCAATTGAAGACCAAATTTGATGTTTTCTTAGCACATAACAGGAGAGAAAGTAGCTGACTTTAGGGTCAAAATAAGTTGGTTTGACCGATCATGCGTCATCTATGCCGCGGACTCTTCCACCATCGTTGCCCAAGTAAGATAAAGCACTTCATTAGTTCAATGATCAGCTGGTTTAATTAGACTATCAACTGTTTTTAATTACTTTGGGGAGCATTGTATTGCAGATGCACAAGAAGCACACAGTTAAAAGCGTTTTGTTTGGCAAGGAGAATTTCATGGTGATGGTGTATCCTGTGGTTGAAAATGCATTCATTGTCGCACTTATTGTGATTCTTAACGAGATCAACAGTGCTGATGGCTGAAATAATTAATATTAAGAATTGTGCTTATTCTCTTGGCCAATTAGCATCCAAGGTCCCTGTGGTGGGCAGTAACTAGCAATTTGACCCTTGTGGTAAAAAACTCCCAATTTGACCACTGTGGTGGGCTTCCGTTAGCAAATCGCACCCAACCTGTTAGTTTTTCCATCAAAGTTAGGGTCAAAATTGTCTTTTCAATTGAACTTTTTATTTATTTATTTGTACTTTTTAACCCCATTTTCACCCACTATAGTAATCCTTTTGGTGAAGTCTTCAAGGCTATTTCTATAATATAAATTGATACGTTATGTCTTAAAACACCAAACACAAATAAATTAGAAAATATTCATGTTAGTCGAAAACAAAAAATTTACGACAAACGTTTTTTGCAAAAAAACGATCATTAAAATATGATCCTTTAGATCCAATAACATATTTAGAAATTTCACCACCATTACAAAAATCTATTCAAATCACCGGTTCAAAATGGGGTTAAAAATTAAAAAAAAAATGATATTGAAAAGACAATTTTGCCCCTAAGTTTGATGGAAAAACTAACTGGATTTGAGATTGGGTGCGATTTGCTAATAGAAGCCCACCACAGGGGTCAAATTGGGAGTTTTATTTACCACAGGGGTCAAATTGCTAGTGACTGCCCAGCACTGGGACCTTAGACGCTAATTGGCCTATTCTCTTTTATCTCTGTTTCCAACTTTAATTAGGGAACCCTCCCAATTGTGTTTATTCACTAGTGTTGGAATGTCTATCATAGACAAGGTAGTTGTACTTTGGACCCCTCTTTTATTCTTTCCTCTGGATTTGTCCCCTTTTTTATTCTTTCCTCTGGATTTGTAGACAAGGTAGTTGTACTCGTGACAATAAAAAAAAAATGATAAACCAGTTGTGTTGTACAATATCTATATATTTGGCAATATGCCATTGTCTTGATAATTATGCGACTATATTTATTTATGTGTATGCGGATATGTCTTGAAATTAGGATGTAAATATTTTATAATTATGTGCAATCAACTAACCATTAAGAATTGATCTTCTTCAAGAGATAAAAGTATGTTAGGAGAACTAAAAACGTGTTATGCTTAAATAGTGTCTTTATATTCAGACAAAGTGATGGTAAAAAGGCTTAAAATAGTTTAGCTATTATCACTTTTACGTCTTAATTTCGTTTTGACTACCTTTTACAATGATATAAGTTATACTAGATAATGCATTTTTGCTCACCACTAAAAAGTGGTAGTAAGCATTACTACCTCATTATTTACCTTGAATGAGTTGGATCTTCAAAATCCGTGAGGTGATCAAGCTCAAAAATGGCGGTGAGCAAAAATGTTTCCCAAACTAGGTACTTTATTCTTGTCCTGCATCCATGTCCTCAATAGGCAAAGAGATTTCTTTACCAAACTAGGCCATTTTACTCGGTTCCCATGCTAAGCCATTACATGAAAAGTTATAAGCGTGCCAGCTCTATCTTCAGGGAAGGACCCAGGATTCTTAGAGGAGGGGAGCGAATTTTATAAGGTTAAGTGGTCTGAAAAAAATTCTCATACCCATATTCAAGAAATTAGATTTTTTTAAACTCCAAAGTACCGTTATTTCAATAAAAAATTTTAAGATATATCTATTGTGGTCGAATTAAAAAAAAACAAAAATAACGATAAATTTTTAATGAAAGTTAATATGGTGCTTGCTTAATCAGTTATCTTTTCGTTTATAAAAAATGAGCAAACAAGCTTTAATATATTATACAGGTAAATGAAATATAAGTATTGAACGAGTTAACTAATATTATTGGTATGTTGAGAATGTAACTATAATTTATACGTACTCCCAAAATTTAAATTATTTAATACTTATACATATTTAGATTGCGGAAAATTAGTATTAGCCCACCACTTATTTTTCAAAGTGATCTCTTAATTAAATTACAAATGATGCCTCGAAGATATATACTTTCGATTGAGGTGGAAAGTTAGTTTGATAAAAAAAAAAACAAAAAGAAAGAAAAGACCCAGCACCAAAAAGAAAAGAGGGAACTTAAAAAAAGTAGCCCAACAACCCTTTATTACAAAACGGTGCGTTTCCTATATCTTCTTCCCTCGACTGTGTGCCGCTCCACATCACAATTATGGACAAACTTCTTCCCAATCTTTATATTTTTCACTGAAGTTTGTTAACAATAAATTGAACACCGTTTCTGTGCGTTGCAAACAGAACTCAAGCGCTGCATCGTCTTCTTCGCAGAACTCCAGAGGTCGGGGGACAGTGGCGACAAGGGGAGCGGAGCTTTCCAAACCGGCTCCCAGCCCATGTATTTTCCGGCGAGGACGGGAGCGGCTGCTGACGACCGCTCCATGCTGGGTCCGTCCCTGTCTATCTTACTCATTCGCTATAGTTACCTCAGACACTATGCAAGGTATTTAAGACATTTTGCTCGTGATCACTCTTTAAGATAATTACTTGCAGTTACTCATCCGTTATGCATTTATTCAACTTGTGCATACTACTTACATTTTTATTCATTCACTATGCAAATATTAACATGTGAATTACGTGTTGTTGCATAAATTGATAATAATTGGAGGTGCAAAATGTAACCTTTGTAATTCGGACACCCCCGGAAGATGCCCGCGTGTGGTCAACGCAGCTGATCATTTCAGACCAATTCTAGTCCACTTAATCTGAAAAGGAATCAAAATAATCCAAACGCACCAAACTTCATCTGATCATCACAATCCAATCTCTCTATAAATACCTCAAAGCAGGGAGAGCTGACCATCACACTCCAAAGCAATCAAAATTTCCCAAGCGTGTGAATTTAAGGCAAACATACAAAACAAACATGTCGTATGCAGTGCCAGTGCCGGCGTCAGGGCCGAGCGCTCAGCCCCTGGCGAACCCCGTGGTGGTGGTGAGCCCGCAGTTCCAGGCGGCGTACCCTGTGGATCTGGTGATCACGGAGAAGATGATGACCATCAAGGAAGGTGATTTTACTGTCTCCGATGTCAACGGTAACCTTCTGTTCAAGATCAAAGGTTCACTCTTCAGCCTCCACGACCGCCGTACTCTGGTTGACGGCGCCGGAACTCCCATCCTCTCTTTCCGGCAGAAGATATACCGTACCCCGATCACGAACTTGTTATGTGACAAATGAAATGTGCCTAGTCTATTAACTTTTAGTCTGTTTGATAACAATTTCGTTACAGTATTAAAACTTTGTTTGAATTGGGGAATGAGAAATAGAAGGGAAACAAAATTGAAAACGGAAACTATGAGGAGTGAGAAAATGTAAAATTGACTTTCATTTTCGGAAAAGAAGAAACATTACCAAACGGACTTGTCGTCAACTACATTAAACTAATCATTTAAAGAGGGCATGTAAAGATATCGTTGACAAAAGATAAGCTAAACAAAACTGGGGTTGTTTTGTTGTTATAGATAATGACAGCACATAGGAGATGGCAAGTGTACAGAGGAGAGAGCTCAGACGCCAAAGATCCGGTTTTCAGTGCCAAGAAATCATCACTTTTCCAGTGGAAGACTGAGCTGGATGTGTTCTTGGCTGGCAACACACAAGAAGAAAGAACACCCTGATTTCAAGGTGAAAGGCAGTTGGGGGGAGAGATCTTGCACCATCCACCTTGCAGACAACACTATCATTGCTCAGGTAAGAAAACACACACACCACTAGTTATTCATCAATTTCATTATAGCAAAGCACATATTGATTGGATCTATGAATGCAGATGCACAAGAAACATGACCTCAAAAGCGAATTTTTCGGAAGAGACGCCTTCGGAGTGACTCTGTACCCTCATGTCGATTATGCCTTCATTGTTGCTGTTGTTGCTGTTGTGGTCATTCTAAATGAGATCAACCATTGCCGAGGCTCTTGCCCTTCGTGATGCCCTTCTTTTTGCTTACCAAAATCAGTATGAGCGCAGCTCGGTGGAGGTGACTCCAAACTGGTTATAGATTGTATTACTAATGCTTGTGATACACCATGGTCGCTACGTGCTATTATTTGAGATATCAGGCAGTTGGTTTCTCGGTTCCACTCTATTATTTGGACTCATATCTTCCGTGAGGCCAATTTTGTTGCTGATGCGGTGGCGAGTCATGGTCACGGTTTGTCTAATATGTATATTTGGCAAAACTCCGTTCCGCCTAGTGCCCGGAGTGCTCTTGTATTTGACTCTGTTGCCTCTGGGTGCCCCCGAGGTTTCTCTCTTCAATTGAAGTCGTTTGTTAACAAAAAAAAAATGAGATCAACATGGACAGAAACGGCCTAGACTGAAGTCTTAATTTTAATAAGTTAAAAAGTTTCAGCCGACCCACCTAATGGGAAAAGGCGTTGTTGTTGTTGTGGTAAAAAGTTCGCAATTAAATAATTCAAGATTTTCCCTTGTAATATCTTTGTCTTATTGGAATTTGGAATTACAAAATTACTAAGAAACCTTGTTATATTAATGTGTTCTCTTGCAATTTAACTTACAATTCACAAATGATTTGGTTCAGACCATTCATGATCTAGCATGAGTTGCACTCACTTGATCGAGTTAGACCATGCCCTGTACAAAGGAATCCATAAACTACATGCAATATTAACCAGCCTTCCAAGAATCATCCCAATTCCATTCCGGAATAATTGGGGAAATGAATACATTTCATATTCCCAATCTAATTCCAGTCAACCAAACAGGCCTAGGGTATTTGGTCTTAGTGTCCATGATGACTTCGAGACCAAAAAACATGTCCAGTGCATGTCCACTGACTCATGAAATATTCGAGGCCACATCCGTCACTTTCACACAATACAAGCACCAATTCACCATTCTTTCTAAAAGCAAGGGGTTCTGTCACAAACATTTCTTGCAGGAATCTATAGATTATATAGTTGATTCTTCCATCCCGGAACGGATTTGTGCCATGTAGAACATCAAAAACTAAAGAAAAAAAATACTATAACAAGCCAAAAAATCAAAATCAAAATCAAAACCCGAACTGGACTTAAAAAACCCTAACTGATAATCATAATATAGCTTATAATTATGCAACATCATTCTCTTTCATAACCCAAATAGTTAATCCCAAAAATGTGGGAGACTCCATGTATCTAGAGAATAGTTACTATAAAGCTTCCAAAAACCTGCTTTGGCCAGCGTTATCTTGCCAAATAATTCATCGGACGAAGAAAGATAGAGTAATAAGAATGCTTATGTATTCTTTTATTAATTACTATGATCATATCAGTTATTAGTGATAATACAGATGTACTATGTAATATAACTTAGGGCTGGGCACGGTCCGTGACGGTCCGGTATCCTCCCAGAACCGGTACCGGACCGGTACTATTTAAACGATCCGGGACGGTCCGGTCTTGAGGCCTAGAACCGGTTGATACCGTCCCATTTCAAACGGGACGGTACCATGCCATACCAATGCCAAAACCATGCCAGATCAAGAAACAATTTCCAACGAGTTCTTCCTGCAAGTCTGCAACCCTAAACCAATTCTTCTCTACACCCAGAAAAACACCAAATCGGTAAACATAAAAACTAAACACAATACCTAATCCGAAACTCCAATCATTACAACCAGCATTAAGCACCACAAATCAATCCAAACTAAGCAAACATATAACAAAATTGAATTAGAGGTGGCGGAGGCGGAAGCGGGTCAGGTTTTGATCTGGGATTCGATCGGAGGCGGCGCAGACAAAGGTGGGTCAAGTTTTGAAATTTGATCTAGGATTCGATCGAAGACGGAGGGAGGTGCGTCGGGGAGGGATTTGGAGGTGGAGGAAGGTGGGAAATTTGATCTGGGATTCGATCGAAGAAGAAAGTGAATCGGGGGGAGATTTGAAGGCGAAGGAAGGTGGGGTTGGGAGAGATAGGGAGATTGAATGATGGGTAGAGGAGATGGAGATGGAGATGGAGATGGAGATGATTCGGGAGAAGGAAGAGAGCTGTTCTCTTCGATGGTATCGAATGGAAACAGAAAAAAAAAAACCAGAAGATATTTTGTGCAGTGGAAGGAGGGAGGATTGTGTGTGCTAAAGTGTACAAAATTGTTGTACACTTACCTATTATAGCCTATAAAACGCTGCCACACGTACGTGTCTATAGTAAACGGTCCGGTCCGGGATAACCGGTTCTCAAAATTCAGGACCGGTCCCGTACCGTTTGAACCGGTACGGTTCCGGTTCGGGATGAAATTCATCAATACCGTTTGAAACCCCTTATTTCGGTCCGGTACCATATCGGTCCGGTCCGGTACCATATCGGTTCGGTATGTTTGCCCACCCCTAATATAACTAAGTAATTTAGCACTTACCAAATGAGAAGTTGTGAAGTGAATAGCTAGGTGAGCCAAAATTATGTAAGATATTAATGATCGATATCAACATACACCCTACGTGCTAGCTTCATTAATTGGTACACCAAAAGTTTGCCGTATCTCCGATGACGAATTATAAGCAAAGAAGAAGTGGAGAAATGGTGCTTATATACAAAGAAAAAGCTTGATATAACGAAGGCCGCTACATTATTCTTAATGGTTAATTGGTTCATGTTCTTATTTGATTAGTTTCTATTTGTCTTTTTGGTGATGCATTGTGTTGTTGAGCATTAAGACCTTCATCAGTACGCAACACAAGATGCACATCACAATGGTGTTACTTTGTTATTGCCATTAACTTTTGCTTATTAGAAAATAAGCTATTATATAGGATGTAGTGAAAATACTTGTCCAGTCAGTGAAAAGATTTGTCAAGAGCAAGCATAAATTTTTTTGCATGGCTGACTTTTGTTTTTTGTCAAATAGTTTGCATGCTAGATTACTTTGTTGTGGACTTCTCATTCCCATAAACTAACCTTGTTAAGGAACCTATAAACTAGATGCAATATTAACCAGCTTCGAAAAATCGTTAAGGGTGTTTGGTCTTAATGTCCATGATGATGACTTCGAGAAAAAAAAAAAAAAAAAAAAAAAACATGTCCTTTAACTCATAAAATAGCTTACAATTATGCAACATCATACCCCTTCATCACCCAAAAATGTTCAGAGACTCCATGTATCTTAAAGAGTAGTTACTATAAAGCTTCCAAAAACTTGCTTTGGGCAGTGTTATCTTGCCAAATAATTTATCGGACCAAGAAAGATAGAGTGATCAAAATGGTTATGTTATTATTTCATTAAGTATTGTGATCTTCAGTAATTTAGCACTAATTTGATATAACTAAGTAATTTAGCACTTACCAAATGTGAAGGTGTGAAGTAAATAACTAGGTGAGAAATTGGGGATCTTCAGTATCCTTCGGAAGAGGTTGATTTTCAAGAGTTTCATCAGCGGTTGAGGCGAATAAGACTTCACCTTATCTGGCAGGGGGCAGCAATTGCGTTTGAGTTAGCTCACTTCTTGTAAAGTACATGTGTTGAAAAGTACAGTTTCATTCAATTTACATGTGTTGAGTTCCCAATTGTTGATTTCTGAAGCAAGGATCAATTTTGTGGATTTTAGGTTTTTAGAGGATCTTTGGGCATACAGCTAACCCAATTCTCATTTTCTTGCAAATCTGATTTGATCAAGCACAAGCTGAACTACAAGTTGAGACAATATGGCATACAATGGTATTACTTTGTTATTGACGTGAAGTTTTTTGCGTGGCTGGCTTTTGTTTTTGGTAGAACAATTTGTGTGCTAGATTACTCTATTGCTAACTGCTTTTCCGCATAAACTAAATGCTAAAAAACTAAACTTGTTAAGACTCAAGTCCAAGTTGAGACAAGATGGCAGATGCGATGGTATTACTTTGTTTTTTTTATTAGAAAATGAGCAATTATATATGATGTAGTGAAAAGACTAGTCATGTCAGTGAAAAGCAAGCATACAATTTTTTGCGTGGCTGGCTTAATTTTTTGTTAGATAGTTTTGCATGCTAGATTACTCTGTTGCAGACTTCTTTTTCCTATAAACTAAACTTGTTAAGACTCAAGAAGGGGATGTCTTTGTTTTCAATTCTTCAACTTTTAATTTTCTTTGCAGAGAGTGTCGAATCCAATATAACTTCCAATTTTGTGGATGATGAAAATCCATAACCAAATGCAGCAAATCCAGTTCCAATCACTCACAACCAAATGCAGCAAATTCAGTTCCACATCATCCACAACCACTTGCCATACATCCGATGGTGGATGCTCTCAATCCTCTTGCACACGTCAGTATGTATCACATGAGGTATACAACTCTAGTTAGCAGCTCGCACATTGCTTTTTTTCCCCTTGTTTCAGATTCACCTCCATCCTAAATAAGCATAATTTTTTTTAGGTTCCTTCCCCCTCTGGCTTTACCACCCCTTTCTTATTCTAGTCTATGAAATGGCCAATGGTGGTAGTGGAAGATTGATAGGCCAAATAGGTACAAGGCAGGTGAGAGTCTATGGAAAGTTTAAGTATCCTCTTTGCTGCATTGCTAGTGAAAACTAGATGCTAGGACAGTATAAAATCAATTTTGCTATTTGGGAACAAAGGAATGGACTGCAGATATCAACTGTGGTATTCCGGAGACAATATATCACTGAACTTCCTCCATTGAGTGAAGTGTATCTCAATCGCCACGAGTAAGTCACTGTGGTTGATCACTGTGCAAGTTTCCTTTCCTATGCTATGATGGTCTTCAGAGCTGATCACAATGAAGACCATCAAGTGCGAGCCCCTGGTGATTTTATTGAGTTCAATTCTGAAAACACAATTTCAGTTTCTGTTTTCCATGAGGTGGCTGGTTATGAGGCAGTGGTCTTTAAACAGTTGATTGATTCCCGGATTACACTCTTGGAGCATTTGTTGTTGTCTCGGGGAATCTACCGGTTGGCTTACTTGGGAGAAGTTGGGGATATTCAGTATCCTTCGGAAGAGGCTGATTTTCAAGAGTTTCATCAGCGGTTGAGGCAAATAAGACTTCACTTTATCAGGCAGGGGGCAGCGATTGCATTAGAGTAAGCTCACTTCTTGTAAAGTACATGTGTTGAAAAGCACAGTTTGGTTCAGTTTACATGTGTTGAGTTCCCGACTGTTGATTTCTGAAGCAAGGATCAATTTTGTGGATTTTAGGTTTTTGGAGGATCTTTGGGCATGCAGCTAACCCAATTCTCAATTTTTGCAAATCTGATTTGATCAACCACAAGCTGAAGTACAAGTTGAGACAATATGGCCTACGATGGTATTACTTTGTTATTGACGTGAAATTTTTTGCGCGGCTAGCTTTTGTTTTTGGTTGAATAGTTTGGGTGCTAGATTACTCTGTTGCTGACTGCTTTTTCCCATAAACCAAACCCTAAAAAACTAAATTTTTTAAGACTCAAGTCCAAGTTGAGACAAGATGGCAGATGCAATGGTATTACTTTGTTATTTTTTTATTAGAAAATGAGAAATTATATAGGATGCAGTGAAAAGACTAGTCATGTCAGTGAAAAGCAAGCATACAATTTTTTGCGTGGCTGGCTTTTGTTTTTTGTTAGATAGTTTGCATGCTAGATTACTCTGTTGCTGACTTGTTTTCCTATAAACTAAACTTGTTAAGATTCAGGAAGGAGATGTCTTTGTTTTCAATTCTTTAGCTTTTAATTTTCTTTGCTGAGAGTATCGAATCCAATACAACTTCCAATTATGTGGATGATAAAAATCCAAAACCAAATGCAGCAAATCCCGTTCCAAATCATCCACAACCAAATGCTGCAAATCCAGTTCCAAATCATCCACAACCACTTGCAATACATCAAATGGTGGATGCTCTCAATTCTCTTGCACACATCATATGTATCATATGAGGTATACAGCTCTTGTTAGCAGCAAACACACTGTTTTTTTTTTTTCCATCTTGTTTCAGATTCACCTCCACCCTAAATAAGCATCATATTTTTTTAGGTTCCTTCTCCCTCTGGCTTTACCACCCCTTCTTATTCCATATTATGAAATGACCAAAGGTGGTAGTGGAAGATTGATAGGCCAAATAGGTAGAAGGCAGGTGAGAGTCTATGGAAAGTTCAAGTATTCTCTTTACTGCATTGCTCGTGATAATCAGATGCTAGGACAGTATAGAATCAGTTTTGCTATTTGGGAACAAAGGAATGGAATTTAGATATCAATTGTGGTATTCCGGAGACAATATCTCACTAAACTTCCTCCATTGAGTGAAGTGTATCTCATTCGCCACGAGTAAGTCACTGTAGCTTATCAATGTGCAAGTTTCCTTTCCTATGCATTAAACATAATCACTGATACTTTACCTGTCTTTTGCAGCTACGCCCTAGTACAGCAGGGAAGAAACATGTGGTATGAAGACCATCATGTGCCAGCCGCAAGTGATTTTCTTTAGTTCAACTCTAAAAACACAATTTCAGTTTCTGTTTTCCATGAGGTGGCTGGTCATGAGGTAGTTGGGTTTGTCTTTAAACTGTTGATTGATTCCTGGGTTACAGTCTTGGAGCATTTGTTGTTGTCTTGGGGAATCTACTAGTTGGCTTACTTGGGAGAAGTTGGGGATCTTCAGTATCCTTCGGAAGAGCCTGATTTTCAAGAGTTTCATTAGCGGTTGAGGCGAATAAGACTTCACCTTATCTAGCAAGGGGCAGCAATTGCGTTTGAGTAAGCTCACTTCTTGTAAAGTACATGTGTTGAAAAGTACAATTTCGTTCAGTTTACATGTGTTGAGTTCCCAATTGTTGATTTCTAAAGCAAGGATCAATTTTGTGGATTTTAGGTTTTTGGAGGATCTTTGGGCATGCAGCTAACCCAATTCTCAACTTTTTGCAAATCTGATTTGATCAAGCACAAGCTGAAGTACAAGTTGAGACAATATGGCATACAATGGTATTACATTGTTATTGACGTTTAATTTTTTGTGTGGCTAGCTTTTGTTTTTGGTTGAATAATTTGGGTGCTAGATTACTCTATTGCTTATTGCTTTTTCCCATAAACTAAACTTGTTAAGACTCAAGTCCAAGTTGAGACAAGATGGCAGATGCAATGGTATTACTATGCCACCGGCAAACAAATACATATTGACCAAAACTTTTCAGTGAGATCCCGGCCAAAGTAAGGCTTGAAATTTGTTTTTTTTTTTTTTTTTGAAAGGAAACGAAGGCTTGAAATTTGTTGGAAATGAATCCTTGCGTTGTGTAGATGTTGTTAGACTCAACAATCATTCGATTTGGTGCTATTTTGAGAGAGAGAACAAGTTTTGTCGCCGTTGACTTTTTTCGGCAAACTTCTGACAATTTTTCCTAGCAACTCCATCGGAATCTAGTGAAATCTAAGGTATATTCGGAATCCTTGTTACTTAGGCTTCAATTTGAACTATAATATCATTGTGTTTGGAGCTATTTTGAAAATGTTGACTTTTGGAGGTTGTTGATCAATGTGTACAAATCTTGGGCTCCACCTTCAGATGCACATCACAATTGTATGATAATGCAGAAGATGGCCGATGCACATCACAATGGTGATGATATTGGGTTTAGGTGATTTTTTGGTTGTTGTCACATGTCAAGAAGGAAGAAAGAAGCCAAAGATAATTAATAGTGGTTGCGGCAACCCAAATGGTATTTGCTGTTCCGCCTTTAGCTGCAATTGTCGTTGTCCGATAGTGAGAAAATCACAAGGTGGCTAGGAACACTCTAAATAAAATTTACATGTCTTATCTGTTGGCAAATTAAACAACGGCTGACATAAAAGGCCGAATCCTATGATACATCTTGTTGCTTTCAGGATGCATTGCATATGTTGACATATGTGCTTCCTCTAAAATTTCAGCTTTTGCAACAACATTATCTGTTGGCACAACCAACCTATTGTTCAGCACTAACAAGTCATCTCTACAAATCTAGTACTCTTATTTTTTCCTATTCAGTACCATGTTATTTATTTTCTCGCACTATGGGTCCACCTCTAAAGCAGCACGCACTCTATCTACAAATACTGGTCAAAACTTGGAAATGAGCTAAGAGGGCTCATCCCGATTCATCGGAAACTAAGTTGACAATTGTCTTCCGCAATTCCTCCAACTGCTGAACATAGGTAGCTCGAATCGATGCCACTTGCCCCATAATTGTTCCTACTCAAAGCATTAGCCACTGCATTTGTCGTATCAGGATGATACTCAATTGTACAATCATAGTCGCTGATCAATTTCATCCATCTTCTCTGCCTTAAGTTCAAGTCCCTCTAAGTAAACATGTACTTCAGGCTCTTGAGATCCGTGAAGATTCGACAAGTTTCCGTATAAAGGCAATGCCGCCAAATCTTCAATGCGCAGACCAAAGCCGCTAGCTCCAAAGTATGATAGTTCATTTTGTGCTCCTTCAGTTGCTTGGAGGCATACACCATTACCTTATTATTCTGCATCAACACACAGCCTAGGCCTTTCAACGAGGCATCACTATAAATCTCAAAATTTCCACCTCCTCATAGAGTGTGCTAATATTGGAGCACTAACTCTCGTCCCATAATTTCACCCCTTTTCGTGTTAATCGTGTAGGTGGTCCAACAATGGACGAGAAGTTCTCTAAAAACCTTCTGCAATAACCTGTCAGCCCCACGAAACTCTGTATTTCGATTACACATGTAGGCCTTTCCCAATTCACAACTGCCTCAATCTTCTGTGGATCCACCATGACCCCACTTCCAGAGATCACGTGACCAAGGAAGCTCACCCGGTCCAACCAGAATTCACATTTGCTGAAGTTAGCATATAATTGCATTTCTCGGGGTAGAGATTTGGAGGCAAATGAAGGCGGAGCTTCGGAGCAGAGACCGCCAAGATTTGTACACCACCGTGCATCAAAGTAGATATTTGGTGGGCAACCTCAGTAGGATCTCGAGCTTGGGGTGTCTACTGTCATTATTGCTCCCATCATCAATCTCTTCTTCTTTTTTTTTTTTTTTTACCGTAATTTTTAGTGGAAGAAGCAGCAGGTATTCAACTTAGGGTTGGGGTATATATGAATAATTCAATACATATAGATGTCTCTAAAAGCAATACCAAACAATCTAAGGGTATTTTGGCCTTTCTAGTTAGTTAGTTTGTTTAGTTACCAACTTATACTGGTAAATTCCTTGTTACTATATAACATGTTTATTTACAAGGAAAAGAAATGGAAAGAAACGAAATCATTCCGATCTCTTTATACCTCTACGGTTACTTATGCATATATGAATGAAATTTTGACAGGACTCGCTACAAATTTGAGAGTTTTCTCCATTCTCATTTCTTATTTCCTTTCTGGGTTCTCATTCTCATTTCATTCCTTTTGGTAAGTAAACATGTCATCATCTATCTTTTTTCAGTGCATGTTAATCTTTTTTTCCTAATTTAGAATACAAACTTTTAAACCGTTGGAACGTCATGATTTGTAATTTAGTCAATTAAAAATAACGATCAAGCGGTATAAAAATTTGGTTTGTAAGTGTATAAATCTCAGCCTTTGTACACTTCAAATTCACATTAGTTTGACATCCGAAAATTCGGAAACTTTGAATAAGTCAAGGAACTTAGCACAAAACCTGCAAAAGCAAATCCATTTTTCAATCTTTCATGACCGCTACCTTCTCTGTGAGAGTTTGATTGTAACCCAAATTCGGGCTCGTACGATGTCGTTCGTTGTACCTGTGCCTTCCGCCGGACCAAGCGCTCCGCCGCTGTCGAACCCGGTGGTCGTGATCAACTCCCAGTTCCTAGCATCGTACCCCGTCGACCTCTTCATCAGCGAGAAACTCAAGACCGTTAAAGAGGGCTCATTCAGCGTCACCGACGTTAACGGCAACGTCATGTTTAACGTCAAAGGCTCCGTTTTCAGCCTTCATGACAATCGCGTATTGGTTGACAGCGCCGGCAATCCAATCGTCACGTTTCGACAAAAGGTACACACAAAAATGAATCACATTGTGTGACCAACTGATGGTTCATGTTCCAATTAAAATTATCGTGTTATGTAATATCGTACGTCCTTCTTTGTTTTTGGGATGATTAGATACTGACGGCTCATCGGAGATGGCAAGTATACAAAGGAAGGAGCTCGGACAGCAAAGATCTGCTCTTTAGTGCAAAGAAATCGGGGCTTATCCAATTCAAGACGGAACTAGATGTGTTCTTGGCTTCCAACACGAAAGAGGACACATATGATTTTAAGGTCAAGGGAAGTTTTAGGGAAAGATCCTGCACCATCTATTCCAAAGAGAACACCATTATTGCGCAAGTAAGATATTTCATTAACTTTACTTTCCCCATCGTTTTAAATGAAAATAAAATTGATTGATATGATGTCGCATAACTTGATGTTGCAGATGCATAAGCAATATGGTGTTAAGAGCAGTATTTTAGGCCAGGATGCGTTTTCTGTGACGGTGTATCCTCAGGTTGATTTCGGATTTATAGTTGCGGTTGTGGTGATTCTTCATGAGATTAATCAGGATCGGAAAGGGGAAGACTAGTGAGGCTGATGATGATTTAATTCAAATGTTTATCTGCTACTTACAAGGCCATTTTACAAACTGAATAAGAATAGTTTGCCTAATTTCGTGTCATTCATTCAACCCTACCGGAAACTTTTTCATTGTGTAATTTTTTGTAATTGTGTGTCCTAACAGAATGGAAGTTTTATTAGTCCCATTGCATTGCTCTTACGTATTAATTTGGTCTTAGTCGGATTAATTTGGTTTTAATCATGATATATTTACATATAAGAAATGAGGAAAAAAAACTCGCGGAGTGCGAGAGCGATAGTTCCCCCCCTAACCCTAGCCGCCGCAACTCCCAAACACCTTCGATCGCCCTCGGCGATCACCACAGCTTCCAGAGAACCAGCCCCATTGCCTCTCATGGCCCTCCTCATTGATATCCTTGCCGACCTCTCCAAGATACAGTTGACGGAAAACTCAGACGACAACCTCCCTCTCAACCCTTCCCTGATTGAAGATGGTCGGCGTCCACACCATTTTGTGGTTGCTTCTCTGCTTGGCCAATCGGAAGCAGGCCCCAATGCCATTTTCAAGATGCTGCGCAAGATCTGGCGCCTTGAGGATAAGTTTGATTTCTCAACAAGGGATCATGGGCGCTTCCTGATCTCGTTTCTCTCTGTGAAGGACAAGGACAGAGTGCTGCCGGGCTGTCCTTGGATGTTCGAAGAGAAAATTCTTGTGATGACTGCCTATGATGGTGTTGGAGACCTTTATCAACTTCCATTGAACTCCACCACCATGTGGGTGCGTGTTCTGGGTATTCCGGACGCGTACGCCACCATCACTGTTGCTAGAGATGTCGGGCGCACAGCGTTTGGCACTTACCTGGCGGCAGAACAGCCTCCAAATTGGGAGAATGATGGCTTTAAGATCTGAGTTCAAATCTCGGTTGACTTCCCATTGCCGATCATGAAAGGGTACCGCTTTATTGCTACCATGCGTACCAAGCTACTGTTTGTGTATGGCATGATCAAGAGGGTTTGCCCTCGTTGCCACCGCTTCAATCACCTGGATGGCGGCTGCACATATGAACCGATCACCATGCTGACGGAGAGCCTGGCGCCAGTCACAGCATCTTCCAGGGGCGGATCGTCCCCGGCGGAGATACTTGCGTCTACACAAGTGCTGGCGGCTACAGGTTGGGGCAGTCTGTCTGTTGCCCTAATGGGCCATCGCATAGAACCAACCAGCCCATCCCCAAATTTGGTGGAACAACCTACTCACCTTGGGTCACCACTAGGGGCTTGTAGTGTTACACCGGGGCTGAACTTGATTGGGCCGAATATACACAGGGCTGCTGGACCTAAACTGAATGTCATGGAAGAACTGGGCTCGCCGCTAATTCCACCAGGATTGGAAGAAGTGGTGCCAAGGGGACTCCCACCAAACAAGGAAAGCGGGCATAGGCGTGCAAGCTCGGAAGGATTGGAATCCTCACCGGCCAAGCGAAGCAAGACGGCTACGGCAGCAAAGTCTCCAGAGAAGGACCCATGTCACAGTAGCTTAGAGCTGCAGGGACAGCAGGAGGTGGACATTAAGATTGTTGCGCTTGGGCAGAAGAAACGGACCAGAACAAGCAAGACTGGCAAACCGAGTAAAGCCAACAAATTGAGCATGGCCAAGAAGGTGCTAAAGAAGTTAGGACGCCCCCCGGGGAGTACAAGTGCGAAGGGAAAGGCCAGGAAACTATCCTTTGAAGAGGATTTCGGGGTGACCCAACATGATGATCCGGTGCTGACCGGATCTGACGCTACTTAGACTGTAGTGATTACCTAGGGCTAGGTTGCTTATGCCAGACATGGTTTTTTAGTTGGCACCTAGCCTCGATAGATGAGTTTGCAGGGGTGGTTTTAGCTTTACTACCGATACTGTGTATGTGGGTGGGTTTTTCTATTCGTGTATATGGGGGCTAGTTCTTAACTCATTTAGACGCTGCCGGCTACTCCGGTTTTATTTCATCAATAAAACTTTATGTCGTTCCCCTAAAAAAAACATATAAGAAATGAGAATTGAAAGAGAAGCAATAATTCTCATTCCTTTTATTCCCGTGTTTACTTAAGTACTTGAGAATTGTGGCATCCACTATAAACTTGGGAATCATTCACCTTTTAAAGTAAAAATTTGATACAAAAACATAATTTGGGTATCTCATTCCTATTTTCATTATGATCTCTTGGAAAGTAAACATAAAGTCCAAAGTTCAGAATCCCGTCATAGTTTTACTTTGATGATTGAATGGGCTAGGCTTGTTTCGGCGTTAGTGATGATGGGCTGTTTGTTTGTTTTTCTTTCTTGGACTGAATTGTCACAGAAGTCATCATGTAGGCTGCTGTTTTTTTTTCCCTTATTTTGCACGGAAATGGTTGTCTCCGAAAGCATTTTTCGGTAGAGAACTCCCGCAACTCCTCAAGCTGTTCGAAATAGCACGCCGAACACTCCTAAAGACTTCTCAAGATGGTCGAAAGACACTCCGAACACTCTTAATCATGTACAGGAATGAACTCCTCTAAAGTTTCCTGACACAAAAATTGCGGCTCCATAATGGGATATTCAACGGTCAGTCATAAAGCTACCCTCAACTATAGAAGGTTGGAAAGCATCTTCATCCGCATTAACTCTCTATGTGGTTTCAATTTGTCACATACGTAGACAGATTGTTATTGTCATCTCCTGTCCGCTACTCTTTACAATATTCACATCACAACAATCCCAGAATGATCTTTTCTTCCCATTTGCATTTGACCATGAACAGTAATTAGAAAATGACTTAATACACTAATTAGTATCGAACATAAGTGAAACAAATGATTAATTTTAAGAATCTTGTGGGTCTGCTGTGAATGGAGGCTGATTTTACATTAATTGGGACAAACATATGTATGCATCACTTCCTTATATTTCTAGTGCAAGTTGTATCGGAATACATACATATAAAGGAAGCACCTATCCACCACTAGTTTCATTTGGTTGATATGACTCTTTGAAAAATACTCTCAAATATATTCTGGACTGGATCACAAACTGATAATGACTTGTACGTATGTATTTTCATACGGTTATGAAACATACATGTTTCATGTCTACGCGCCATTTTTACAGTTTAGATTAGATTAAACGTCTTGATCATATTTGTCTCATCCGGGGTCTATCAACAAATTAATCAACGTACACAGACAATGAACCATTGACCAGAATGTTCTATTGGTATTCTTTATTGGCGCCTTCTTTACTAGATCAAGTACTAGTACTTTAGCTGGGCATTATTATTGCCAGACATCTCTGTGGAATGCAAGTCACGTGCTCATCATTATATGGAGAAACTGAAAATCGATTAAAGTTCGTGAGTTCTTTACATTATTCTTCGACCATTGGATTTGGAGCCCTTAACCCAAGCGAAAGGACAACGAGAAAGTTTACTCTTGCCATCATACCATTCATGTTTAGGCATTCATGATATCTGATAGACAAGGAATATATACTGTTGTCACTAATTTAATTTCGCATAAATTTGCACAAAATTTACTATTGTATGAGTAATGAGTATATAGCTTGATCAATTGGTCTTGCATTAAATTATCACATAGCTGAAGTCAAAGGTCTACAGAACTGAACCATGTTGGTTCGAAGTCTGTCCACATCAGAGGTGGAAGTTTATAATTAGGCATGCAACCTACATATCTATACTTTATCAATATTGTTATGATGAGGATTATATGATTTATCAATATTATCGTTATTAGGACTAATATATATTATCATAATAATAATTTGTTCTTATCACAGTTAATTTGTTATGGGAACATCTAGAAAAAAGAAGTTGGAAGGATTCACGAAAACAAAGAAAGTGTGGATTATACTAACATAAAAACCTAACATTTACCAAATCCAATCCCAACCTACGCTCAGAAATTCGAATTCTCAAGCTTAATTTTAGAAAGTAGTGATTCACGCTTTATCTTTGCACACTCCTATTCTTATGCAATGAGAAGTGTACGACTGCAATAAACACCTTAAAAATGCATCAAGACATCGAGAATTATGATACTTTAAATTTTAAATCAAGACTGACTTGCACGAAAACAAAAAATCGAATAATCATATAATACATTAAGAAAGAGAATAATAACTCTTGGATGCAAAGTCGGGAACCTTGGTTTATATATACTCAAAATTTGGCACAAAATAAAAGTGACAAAAGGCGGCCCCAATAGATAGAGACACACAATACTTTGCCTCCTCAATTCTTATCCACAAAGTATACAATTATTCCATGACGACTTTTCCATCTCATTATCACCACCACTATATTCTCAAGAATTAAATAGCCAAGAAAAGGGCAAAAGAGGAGAAAAAGGATCCGCCAAAGAAAGAGACTTTTTCCCGAGGTGTGACGTGTACACAAATACTGTATACTGACCGTATGCGACGAGCTCTGCGCTGCGCGAGTTGATTCCACGTGGCGCGTGAGCTGGTGAAATTTCCGGGAAAAAGCTTACTAATTTTGGCAACAGCTGCGGATATTAGAACAACAAAGACCCCCGAAAAGCAGAGAGAGCAAAATTGATTTTCAAGAAGAAGAAAGCGAGTGAAAAATTTTCCTTTCTATCCAAACAAGTTTTTATCTTTCTCGGCGGTTTCGAATTTTCCGACTATCCGAACGGAAATCAAAGCGTTCGATTTTCCGATTTTTCGCGGGAAAGTTTGTGCTTTGCGGTTGAAGCGGGGAGTCGTCGTCGTCGTCGTCGATGATAGTTGGGATTCCGTCGATGATGTCGTCGGCGTCGTCGTCTTCGGCGACCACGGCGGTGGACAAGGCCACGAGCGATCTTCTGATCAGCCCTGATTGGACCATGAACATCGATATCTGCGATTCCGTCAATTCTCACCATTGGTAATATATAACTGTGGTTTAATTTAATTGCAGTAATTCGATTTTTTGGTTTTGGTTTTTTTGAGTTGACTTTGTGGATTTTGTGATTGATTGGAAATTGTTTACTTTTTTCAATTATCTGTCCAATATGAACAGAAGTTGTTATGATTCTTTTTTATTTTTCTATGTGTGTGTTTGTGTTCAAGAGAGGAAGGGTGAGTGAAAGTTGAAGGCTTTTGAAGCAAAGGACATATTTGGATGGTCTGGTTTTATGATTTTGGAATTTGTATGCATTCTTTGTTGTTGTCAAAATCGGAATTTGTATGTATTGGATTGAGATATCTGGAGTATGTCAACTGTTTAGATTGCTTATATCAATTCAAGAAACAGATGAGGAATTACATGAGGCGGTCGAAAATCAATTTAAAACTCTATAGATATGTAGATTTCTGGTCCGTACATACGATTGTGTTAAGAAAAATTAACACTTTGCGGCGTTCAGTTATAGTTGGTTAACAATAGTGTTCTTTGTGTTGTTCATTAATGGTATGTGTGAAACTTCTCAGGCAGGCGAAAGACGTCGTAAAAGCTGTTAAGAAAAGGTTGCAGCATAAGAGCCCCAAAGTTCAATTTCTAGCCTTGACGGTACTTTTTTTATTTAGCTTTCTGTTTTCTTCACCACCTTCCATTTCCAACTGTCTGCCTGCATTTATTTTATGTAAGATCTTCAAACTTCTCTTTACCATGAGTTGATTGTGTGCCAAATGTACTTTTGTAGCTTCTGGAGACGATGGTGAAGAACTGTGGTGATTATGTCCATGCTCAAATTGCAGAGAGAAATATACTTGGCGAGATGATTAAAATTGTTAGGAAGAAGGTAATTTTTTAAGACTAGTTTTCTGGCAGCTAGAGACACATTTTTCTTATGTATGTTTAGCTTGGTTTTTCCTCTTGTGCATTTTGTGTTATGTTTTTTTCCTCATCAATGATAGATATTACATAGCATGAGTTGAATCTGTCGAGAGACCAAGTCATGTATTAAAATTAGTTTACTGGAAGTCGGAGACGCTTAGGATAGGCAATACTAACAACACAAATGGCCTTTAAAATGGTTTTCTGAGGCTTGTTACGCTGTTATTGTACTGAATTTTCCTTAAGAGGTTTGGGTTCTTCAATGAAATTTGTTTAGCTGTTTATACTCTTAAACCTTAGGCTCTGATCTTTACTGTTTGTTTGAGGGGTGTGATTTTGTACAGTATGGCAAGTGTTTTTCTTCTTAGTGCGTGTGTGTTATTAGAATGATTAATGCTTTAGGGCCTGACCTAGTGGTTGCAAGGCCTCTGTGCATCTTAGGTGAAATTGACTCTCGTAATTTGAGTACAAGTGACATTGTTTTAATGACATTTCATCTATGCATGGCTTTTATACTTCATCTAATTTGGTATATGTATGTGCCATGCATGAAATCCCTTCTCTCTTTTTCCTCTATGTCATTTCGACTAATTGACTATAATGACATATGCATTGGGGAATTTTCAGGCAGATATGCAAGTCAGGGACAAAATCTTGATATTGCTGGATTCTTGGCAAGAGGCATTTGGTGGACCTGGAGGGAAACATCCTCAATACTATTTTGCATGCAAGGAACTAAGGGTACACATTCAGCTATCTGACACAGCTTTTTATGTTTAATGTTTGTCCCCTTCCAAGTTTGGTATTGACCATAGAGGTGCAATGATAAATAAATAGTGCATATGATATCATCAGATAGATATCTTAATGCAGCACTGAGAATGATAATTTCTCTGTATTTGTAAATCCAAAGACATGAGTATATTAACCATGCATGATTAACAGCGTTCTGGAGTGGATTTTCCCAAGCATTCAATGGAAGCCGCTCCAATATTTACACCACCGGCTACACAGACAGCATTGCGACAGGCTCATCCTGGTTATGGAATGCCTAGCAATTCCTCTAGAAGGCTTGATGAAACTATGGCTACTGAAATGGAGAATTTAAGGTGAGTTTCACTTTGCTGGCTACTCCGCATTAGCTCTTTTTGTTTTTCCCTCTGTACATTTGTTACTGCTCCATAGGATTACTTCTAAAACTTCTATCTTCTGTTTATTCAGTCTAATTCTTCTTTTTCTTTTCAATAATTCTAGTTTATCAAGCCTGGATTCTATGAGAGATGTTATGGAGCTATTAAGTGACATGCTGCAAGCAGTGAACCCTAGTGACCGTTTGGTATGATATGGTGTTTTTATTATTTTTTTTCCTCCTAACTCATGGGTAAGATGTTTATCTTTCGTCTGTGTGTTTGTAGGCCATAAAGGATGAGGTGATAGTCGATCTTGTTGACCGGTGCCGTGCCAACCAGAAAAAACTGATACAGATGCTAACTACAACTGGGTTAGTCTTCTCCAAATGCCCTTTTTCTCAGGAACCTAGTTGTTATATGTGATCTTGATACTCACCTACATGATTTTGCATGTGCAAGTGTGTGCTTGCATGTGCAGGTGTTAAATATTTAACATCACCTTTTCTGGGTAATGTGCAGTGATGAAGAACTACTTGCTCGGGGGCTCGATCTAAATGACGGTCTGCAAATTTTGCTAGCAAAACACGATGCCATTGTTTCCGGTTTGCCGGTGCCAACTCAGGCTCTAAGTTTTGCTCCCCAACCAACTGATATGTCTGCGTCCAGTTCCAAGCAGGGTGAAGCAAAAGACTCTAGCACAAGTGGCTCTAGTCCAAGACCTGGTACTAATTCCTCTGTACCAGTTGGTACAGTGAAAAGGGTACAGATTGATGAAGATGAAGAAGAGGAAGATGAATTTGCTCTGCTGGCTCGAAGGTAGTGTAATCTATTTTCCTCTTTAAATATCATGAATGTGCATTTCTTATGTCAGCGGTTTTCACCACTGCACAGTTGGGTGCAGTTACCATCCTCTCCCACTTTACTTAAATACTTACTAGATGATTAATGGATAACTTGCATGACTAGTGAGAGCATAAAGTTCTTTTGCTATGCTTAGAATCCAGCTGAAGTTCACAATTTGGTGAAAGCTCATTCTTTGGTGTTGCATTTGTTTTATGGTTGCAGGCATTTTAAACCACGCTCAATGCCTCCTCAAAACACATGTAGTGGCAATAATGATGATTTGGCCTTGGTAAGCACCAGCAGCACGATAGATTCATCTTCCTCAGCTGCTGCAACATCTGTCGCAAACAATGCATTAGCGCTGGTTGATCCTCCAACACCAGTTCAGACCACAAAAGAGCAGGACATAATTGACCTACTGAGTATCACTTTATCAACAACAGCTATCACCCATGACACCATGCCTCAGGCTCCAGCATCTAATCTGCCGACTGCTCCATCATCTAATGGTAGCGGGCATCAGGTACCTGTTTCCGCCAGTCTTGAAGGGAATCCCTATCCTTCTCAACCTTATGCTGGGAATCCTTCCTATAATAACAGCTATGTTGTGCCATGGGCACAACCTCAACAACACCACCAAACACAGTTCCAGCCACAATTACCACAACAACAGCCTCAGTTCCAGTCACACTTTCAACACCAATATCCCCAGTACTCGTCTGCTTACCCTCCTCCACCATGGGCAGCTACACCTGGCTATTCTAACTACCAAAACAGTTCATCAGCCAATAATACATTTTTGACTCCTCGTGCCAACACAAACACGTCTTATGTGCCAGTGCAAGCAGCTAGACCTCTACAGCACTTCAATACGTTTCCTGCGAGGGGAATCAATGGCCCAGATACGAATGGAGGCTTTCCAGTGAGCCCTGGTCCCAGAAGCCCTGCCCCTGTCGCAGGACAAAAGCCGTTCATTCCCTCGTACCGGTTATTTGAAGATCTGAATGTTTTCGGCAATGCAGATGGAAAGTTTAAGATGGCAAACAGCACGACATCATCTAGCTTGTCCGGTGCTACCGGCCAAGGTCTGGTGGGTGGGAGGAAGTGAAATAATGGCCTACAGATTACACAAACCGATAGAGCTCTATGTGAATACATGTTTGTATATCAGTACCTGCCTCTTCTCCCTGTTTGGGGGATATTCAAAGTGGCTTAGATTGGCGTCCCCGGTAGCTTCGGAGTTGTGATTGATCAACAATTACGTGTGTAGCTTTTCAGGACTTTGTAGCGTTTTTCTTCATATTTAATGGATTTTCATTGATCTGAAGTGGAATATGAAGTTTCATTGCCTCGTGATACATCTTTACAGGTTTAATGACTATGAAAAGACATGAGTGTCGTTCAGGTTGTAGATTTCTAGAGTGCGAGGGAATTCAGCTGGTTCATTCTAAAGATTACAGAAACGCCAATCAAAACTTATAGAATAAGTTGCAGTAATCGAATAACAAAAATGGAAGTTCAACTTTCAATATGTAAATAAGAAACTGACTTCCAATGTCGATAGAGACTTGCACAAGCAATTTCTTAAGACAGAATTAAGTTCGTAGTTTTGTGCTTTGTACTTCGATGAACGTCCATCCATCAAACTAGAATTCAACCTTTGTTCACGCACTTTGATGAATGTCCATCAAATTAGAATTCAACTATCTATTTCATGAATTCAAGAACCAGACCCACTGAATCAGGCGAACTTTTTTTTGTGTTTCTCTCCAATCATGCAGTAAGAAAGAGGAAAAGATGGTCTAAAAACTATTGCCTTTGTGAAACACGTTATGTGAATATATATACTTTTCTCAGAACAGTCGCAACTCTTGACAACTGCTTCTTATTCAAATTGAAAACCAAGGGGTACGTTTGTGTTTTTTCAGAAGAAAACCAAAGGTTACGACTCATCACTCATTTGGAAAACTAAAGAATACATGAGTGTTTGGTGAGTCCATCCGTGCTTAGGTAATTGCCATGACCAAATGCAATTGCCTTTCATAATTTCATTCAAACTCCAATAATAGCCCACACTTACATGAAAATTTAAAAACAAAAACAAAACTGGAGAGGTGTCTTTTGAACTGGAACCTATCTTAGTGAGAACTTATGGCATGCAATAAGTGTTCTTACCATACCATGTTTGGCCACATGTCACTTCCATGAAGCACTACTTAGACAACCTTACCCTTTCGTGAGCATGTTTTACAAGGCTCATGGCCCCCACAAGGGGAGCAGCATAACCGTATAAATACCCGCCGTGGAACCACCTCATTGCAACCTCCACACAAAGCCGCCAACCCTCTTCATTCGACAAGTAACAATGCCCGTACAAAGTCCTAAAGTATCGACGAAAATAGGCAGCTCAAACTTTGCCTTAGAGCTTTCATTGTGGGAGCCTTTGTCCTACATTGATCACAAACACATCCAAAGTCAACACTCTCTCCTATAAAACGACTTCACTCCCATAGGTTAAAAGTAACTAATCTTATACCTAAAACCTACTTTGCCTTAGACTTTGCCCTCTCACTACTACTGTTGATTTAAGCATCGGAAAGTTTTTAGCCAGTACCACATCAGTGCCTTTGGTACTCATCTATTCTTACCTACAATGTTCTCGGACCCTTTGCCAGAAGACATATCCCAGACTCGAGGACTACTTGATCTCTGCCACTTTGCCTTAAGCCTCATACCTGAAACATCTCCAGATCACCCTATTCCACCACATCATTCTTTCTCTTTGACTGTTGATCCTATTTTCATGCATCAACAATATGAAAGGTGTCTTTTGAACTTGAACCTATCTTATTGAGAGCATATCAAATTTACATAGTGATACAGTGAATATATTCTCCTCTTCAACTATTCACTATTCATAGTAAGCTAAGACAATAAGTAACGCACATGCTACATCTGGACAAATTTCAGTTCATATGGTTGGATTTGTTTTGGTCCTGAACATAATAATTCAGCTGTATATTTCTCATAGCTGCGAACCCACATTACTCTCGTATAGGTGAAACTAATTAAGAACAATTTGCCTTGTTCCTCTTGAAGTCAAGATATTAGTTTCATTAAATGTAAAATATGCCCTAATAAAAAAAATAAAAAATTTTGCCATAAGGTTATGACAAAACCAAAATTTAAGTATTTTGTCATAAGTTTGATTTTTTCAAAAGATTATGATAAAATAAAAAATTCAAATAAAAAAAGTTAAAATTTTGTCATATAGTTATGACAAAATATAAATTCAAGAATTTTATCATAAGTTTAACAAATCAAAAAATTTAAATTTTTTTCATAAGGTTATGACAATCAAAAAGTCAAAAATTTTGTCATAAGATTATGACAAAATAAAAATTCAAGAATTTTGTCATAAGGTTATGACAAAATTCAAGAATTTAAGAATTTGTCGTAAGATTACAATTTTGTCACAAGGCCGTGACAAAACAAATTTTGTCACAAGACCGGGACAAAACTTGATTTTGTCAAAAGGTTGTGACAAAACTCGATTTGTCACAATGTTGTGACAAAACCTGATTTTGTCATAAGGTCATTACAAAACTAATTTTGTCGTAAAGGTCATGACAAAACCGATTTTGTCACAAAGTTGTGACAAAGCTAAATTTGTCACAACGTTGTCATAAAACATAATTTTGTCACAAAATTGACAAAACTAATTTTGTCACAAGGTTGTGACAAAATATAATTTTATTACAAAATTAATTTATGACAAAATGCAATTTTGTCACAAAATTATGACACAATTTTGTCACAAGGTCGTGACAAAACAGATTTCGTCACAAAATCGTGACAAAACTTATTTTGTCACAAGATCGTGACCACCCTCGATTTTGTCAAAAAATTGTGACAAAATTGATTTTACTTGTGATAGAAGTTATCACAAGATCATGATAAAACGTAATTTTATCACAAAATTATAACAAAACACAATTTCGTAACAATATTGTGTCAAGAACTCATTTTTGTGACAAAGTTATTACAATTTCAATTCTGTCACGAGGTAAGGTTAATTCAAGCTATAGGGTTATTACAAAATTCAACATTTTGCTTATCTTTGGCTTCGTTGGTGGATTAGTTGGAAATAAGTGCAAGAAAAGTCAAAATGGTTCAAAACCGGAAATAACTCAAACAAATTGGATTAAAACCGGAAATAACTCAAACAAATTGGATTAATTACAAGTTACATGATGGTCAATTAAAGGAGCAAATATTACCATCTGCAATGCTAAGATTATGATCACTGTAGTCTTGCTTTTACAAATTGGACAAGGGATCGAAATAAAAATGAACACACCAAAATGAGGGAAAAACAAAGGAAAAGAGAAGATATTTACATGCATTTACCCTATATAACAGATTATTTTCCAGAGCCCCCAGTTAAATTTGCAGGAATTATTCCCCACAGTTGACCCTCTGCACCGGAGGCTAATAAATATGATAGCATACACAATCCGAGAGACAGCACCCCACCAGTGGTTTCAGATTCACCGATTGACAGCGAAAGACAATTTGGGCAAATGACATATATATCACGTTGTGCCAGATGCACTGAATTACCTGCGGCAAGTCTGCACTTGAAGTCCATCCACTTGCTCGGCATTCCAATACGAAAGAAAGCCTTGTCAACCGAATGACAATAAAACCATCATTCTCATCTGGCTTGAGAGATATCGTCGGCATAGATGGATGCGCATGCATCTGCAGCACCAGCTGCAAGCAGCACTTCATAGGGATGGAAGGCTAAGCAACTGACTGGACCAATCTTTTGGGCCATAAAGGAAGGATAGTATCTTATGGTGCCTAATTGTTCCCCCTCCAAACTAAAGACTTTTATGAGCTGTTTGGCGGAGCCACTGGCAATAATGGGGGCATGTCTATGAACAGCTAAAGCAGTCAGTGAACCCCTGTGAGCTTCAATTGTAAGATACGCTTCCCTGTCATTTCTAATATCAAGGAATTGGATGTCACCAGCCTGAGAAGCACTTACAATCTGTATAACAGCAAGAATGTCATGTAAGATTCTGTTTCACACGAATAGATGAAAACCTTAGAGCTGCGAGAGTCAGCAAAAGATCTATCATGAAACAACAGCCTCGCCAATTACCTTAGCAGAATCCAACCCAGGTTGAAACCCAATCCCCACAACTCTTTCAACCTTCTGAATATGAGGCTTTGTTGCACAGACAAGCCTGAGATTTACAAATGCACAAGTAAAGCAGCTGAAAGCACTAGCTTAAATCCTCAATATCACATAACAAGAAAATTTAGTGAAGAACTAAAGCTCAAACCCAGAAGCATGCATTTAACTGTACTCATGGAGGAACATTGATAGCGTAGTAAACCAGCAGAGAGATATCTTCTTAAAAACGAGAAGAGACTAAAGACATCTCAATTCTAAATTGGAGAAACAAAATAATATGTACACAGGCATGCTTACATTTCAGGTGTTCGCACATCATAAAGTCTGACAGAACCGTCTACAAAGCCAGCTGCAACTTGAGCTACGTGAACTTGTGAAGCAGACTACAAAGATAATCCATGATACAATCATTACTTTGATATTCATATTCTAGATCCAAAATAATCAATGTGTAACAAAACCAATAGTTAGACAGCGATCCAATTTATGTAAACAATCAATTACCAATTACACTGCCAACATTTGAGCCCAATTTCCGGAGTTCAGCAAATCGGGTACAAATGCATTCTAATAAATAAAGAAAAAGACAAAAGTGATGAGGTGGTAAAGACTCACCAATGCTGAGATGCTACAATCTGACGAAGAAGGAATAGAAGTAAGGAGCTGCTCTTTATCCAGATCCCATAGCATAATGGATGATATCTCACCAGAAGCATACTAGAAAAAGGTGACAATGCAGAAGTCATCAAAACGCTATTTACAAAGAGTAATAATTGTGCAAACGAACCAAAACTTGTCCTACAGCCCTAACGCATTACATCTGAAAGAGAGCAAGTACCAGATATCCAGAATGCTGTTGCCAATCCACAACAGCATTCAAACTTCGCACCCCAGGTTTATGACCTTGAATTGAAGGAAATGCAGTGACAAGCTTCTGTTTACCCATCAAAGTATAATCTTTCCAAATCCGAATATTCCCATCACCTAATTATATGACAACAGAATAGATGTAAATTATTTAGATAAGTTAGATAACACCCCAGATCAAGAAGCTAAATTC
Organism: Spiraea crenata; assembly: GCA_033992175.1. Classification (NCBI taxonomy): domain Eukaryota; kingdom Viridiplantae; phylum Streptophyta; class Magnoliopsida; order Rosales; family Rosaceae; genus Spiraea; species Spiraea crenata. The sequence continues at coordinate 4,573,730 of JAVBHV010000041.1, read as the reverse complement.
TATGTAGCATAGAATATTACTAGAAGCAGCAAGAAGCAAGCTGTCTTCAAGTTCATTCACGAGGCAGAGCCTGGATATTCCCTTTTCAGGAAAATCATGGTTGTCAAAGCTGTTGAGAAGGATAGCCTCCTTCTGCTCTTGGTAATTCCAAACCCTATAAAGAAGAAAACCATAAAAGGTCAATACAATTCAGATATAACTGGAGACTGGAAATAGGGTAATTCGTAAATTAAAAAAAAAAAACACTTCCAGCCATCTTTCTTTTGGCTAAGAAGCCCTTTTGAAAACGTAACCCAAATTAGCACACATGTACCCATACCAAAGCAACAGTTACACACCTGATTCTTTCATTCTCGTCTGCCGCAATCACAATAGGAGAAAATGGTTCCAGCAAGATTGCTTTGGTACCCGTCTCAAATTTTGTGTCCCAGCTAGCTATTTGATTGTTGAGTTTGCTAACAGCTGACCAATATCACGGAAGATACATTACTTACCTAACCAAAACCTAACAAAAAGTCCTCAACTAAACAATAGATTCAAAAGATGTATAGAAGAAAACCAACATGAGTTCTGGCATTTAACAATGTGCTCCAAGGCAAATCTTTCTCTCTCCTCTCTTCTACTTTGTGTTTCTTTACCGTCGTCTGCAACGATAAGAATCGGCTTGGAAAAGTGCCCACAACTCCAATTGTAGATTGTTGACTGTGGCAGAAAACTACGATCTGAGGTACCAGAAATTCCTCCAGAACCTAAAAGTGGATCCGCTAAGCCAGAATCTGGACTCATTAGATGAGGCCTCAACTCTAAAGAGCAAACTCTCCGCATTCCAAAGTAATTTGGCCTAGGAGGGCTGACAGGAGGGGTTCGGAAGGGCAAATGACCTGTCAATGACAATGCAGAACTAGACAACTCAGAATCGGAATACAGGAATAAAATAACAATGACACCAACATTAGTATGGATCGGGACAACATAAATAGAGCTAAATCCTATTTAGTACATACTATTGCCGGTCCGCAACTAAGAAAATAAGGGAATGAATGACAGCAAACAAGCAGAATAATATTGTTACCTCCATTCATATCAAACCATGAAGAAGATCGAGCTAATCCAGCAAGAGTGGGAGTTGGAGTTGCTGTGATGGTCTCACCCGGCCGAACACTGTTACCAGTGGACTTTACAGGTTTTGCCACCACTTGTTCAATCCCTATAATGGCCAAAACCCGCCGACCAAGGCTTGCAATGCGTGGAGAGGGATCCTTAGCTAAGGTACACATAGCTAACACACACTGAGAATACATTGCATTGTCCATCGGTTTTGGCGTCGAATGGTTGACGACACCATTGCTCACACCATCATTTAAGATTCCAGAATCAGAATGTTGAGATGAATCGTCAGATAAAGGAGATCCATGCATAATTCCAGAACTTGCTAGAGGACTGCTGGTGGACACTCTTCCATCTCGAATAGCCAATGAGTTGTCATTCGTTACTCTCAACAGTGGACCAATTTGAGATGAAACAACACTGCCTTTATAATGAGCCAAAGAGGGTAGTGGATTCAAAAGAGAATTAGTTTGTGGTTTCCAATATGCAGCAGCAATTGACTTGAGGTGCTTGTTGTGACCAAAGGCAAAGCGTCCCAGAGCTGTAAAAACAAAAAGGAATCCATACCAAATTATTATCACTACTATAAGTCTCTTCATTGATTATAAAGCTCGGTGGCCACAAAAGAATCCTGCTGCACAATATCACCATAAGCAAATAAAAGCAGACCATAAAATAAGATTAACTGAAAATTGGAATGACTGATCACATACCAACAGCAACTTCGGCCCTGACCAGAGGGCTTCCATCTGAAGCAACACTTAATAGACTTCTAACAATACTAATTTCAGCCCTAATCTTCTCATCATCGTCGTATTCTTCATCTACACCAACACCGTCTCTACATGAGCCCGAACCAACATCAAGCAGGGTACCTAGTGCAAAAACAGCTGAAGCCCTAACCTGAAACAGTGACAATCGCACTGGGTAAGTTACAGATGCAGACGCAGAACCCGAAAATTGTCATTGGCTAATAAACAGGGGTAATTATTTTTAGGTGAAAGAAATTTTTACAATATTAGGAATCAATCAAATTACTTTTTGCCATTTGCTTCTAGCTCGAAGTTGAAAACTCAAACTAGAAAATAAACTTTAACACCCCGGGGGACTAAAAAAGTTTACAGAATTCACATCGCAATTGTTTTCTACCTATAGCGCCTAATGGTTACTTTGGCCATAGAGAGTACAAAATGGTTGACTTGTGACCTAGATGTAGTACAAATAAAAATTTCTGTTGATTAGACTTAAATGAAAATGTGATTGCTGCGTTTCAAGCTTTCAAAAAGTTTATGTTTTGACCAAAACAAATTTCCTAAATACACAAGAACATATTATACAGTAAAAGCAATAACCTCTGGTTGGGGCTCAGCAAGTAGAGGAGCACATATTGCAGGGGCACCAGCCTGTATCCCAATAATTTGGGCCTCTGGGAAGTCCTCCCACAGCTTGCCCAGACAGAGGCAAAGCCACTGAAGAAATAGGGGCTCAGTTTGTGTCTCATTTGGAGTTGGACCCTGCAGGTGCTTCAAGCAAACATGGATCAACTCTGCTTCAATACAAGCTTCCTGGCCACGTCTATGCCCATCAACAATTACTGCCAAAACAAAAGCAGCCATTGCACGCTGTTCTGGAAATGCATCCATGCTATCAAGAAACTTGATGAAGTATATATGTCCCCCGTCCTTAACTAGATCAACCTGACATGACTGATTCCATGAAACAGACCACAATTAATACTACAGTAATAACTGCAACGGAAAAGGGAGCAGGTATATGGCACAAAAAGGGAAATGCAGTAAAATTAGATACACTGATCAAGTATAAACTGGAAGAAGGTATCAAGATCTTTATAGGGGTGTGAAAGTAAGTTGCAAATTATGATAAACATATCTCAAACCATGTTCCGTACAAGAAATGTGGTGCAGAAATCTAGGCATACCTTATCAAGAGCAAGAATTTTTGTCCAAATAAATACAAGAATTTGTCGTAGTTCAGGTGTCATCGTTTGCAATAGTTTCAGAACATATGGAAATATCCCAACGGACAAGGCCTATAAAACAGAAATGTGATTAAAAAAGAAATAGCATGTACTACTCTCCACCGCCACAAAGAAAACATGACCAAGATTTTCCAAACTAGAGACACATACCAGATCTACAGCCCAGGATCCCATATCAAGGAATCTTCCAAGAAGAACCAGAGCTCGATACCGGTGACAATGACTAAGCAAGACCTAAAATACAAATTATTCTGTAAGTTATTTATAAAACAGAAAAAAACCACATTTATAAATGATGATTAACAAATTAGAAGGCCGAATCAATTTAAGTACAAGTGCCTCTGGAACCAGATAGCACTTAGGACAACCATACCATTTTACCCAGTTCATTTCACAGCAGGGCTTAAGCAATTATGGCCAGTTACCAAATACATGTAACTAAGGGAAACTTTTATCAAATGCCTCAAAAAAAATATCCAGACTCCCCAACAATGAGTACTTTCACTCCACACAAGCAATAGAACCAAAAGTATGTAGTCTAAAGAGATGCACATGTAAACAGCCCATAACGCTTTCAATCAAAGAAACCTAATAAGTGACAAGTAATAGCACAACACCTGAAGAACAATAGGCAACTGCTCAGGTGGTTTCTTGTGTTCAGACCCATGGTCAAGCCACACCTCAAAAGCAGTCAACTGCTCCGTGAAAAATGGACTTGGCTGAAAAAACACAAATATGATGATCTAAGTCAAAGCCTGTAGGAAGGCATGTCATGCAAATAGATAACAAGAAAATAATATAATATCATACTCCAGATTGTGGTATGATCCTAACTGCAGTACATTAAGAAAAAAAAAAGTTTAACAAAGGATGTGAAACTTGTAAACAAGTATTCCAGAAGCGTACCTGGAATTCGGCATTTGGATCCTCAACCAATAATGGAAGCTGAGAAAGGCATATCTCAGCAGCCATGTCCCATGCATCCCTGCAGAGTACAAAAACAAAAGTGTTGATTCAAGTTTTAATGAGCATACAAAACATACTTTACAAGTCTCTCCTTTAGTACCACATGTGATGCTGATGGGTTGGAGGCAACATTGGGTGAGAGATCGGAGAGCAATTTGCAGATCGCATAATTCGCTCAGCAAGTAAAAAATTTCGAAAAAGGCTGGCAACTAATAGGTCTTGTCTGAACAGTCTCTGAAAAAGATCTGCAACCCATAACAGAATAGTTAGATAGATGTACCACCAACGAAGTAGCCTTAAACAAACCAATCAGTTCAACAGTATGAGATTATGGTACACCAAACGAGTAAATTGGACAAACTACCATGAGGAAGAACATTCCATGCAATCGTATCAGTGACAGCAGTAAAAATCCAATTCAACTCGCCCAAAAGAGTTCTCCGGTCATTTTGGCGACCAGGGATTTTATCTATTAGCGAGTAATGAAGAGACTCGTTAAGTAATGATCGAGTGCAGAACCTGCCAGAACATATAACAGTCAACGAATTAGTAAGCTCTACTAAATCATGGATCTTACACCAAAAGATAAGGCGTGTAGTAAAACCAATAGACTGATAACCACAATTTCTAATGAAGAAAGGAGACAAGCTTCACCATCTCAATGCCATCTTTATGGGAGTTGTTAGGCAAGAAGTAAACACATCAGCAGGAAACTCAGCACTCTGCGGAAGAGTCTCGTGTGCTTCACAAGCCGCAAGCAGGATACAATCCCTTGCAGCTCCAGACGAGCTCGAACCACTCCAATCATGAAGCTAACCGGGAAAATTCCAAACATTAAATTAAAGTCTATACACTAGATTAAATAATTCAGTATTAAACATCATGGAAACATAAAAGTACCAGTATACATAAAAATTCACACAATTAAATTGTAGGATTACCTCAATGAAAGAATTGATAATCATCCCAGCAGCAGAACAATCAAACACGTATATTGAAGGTGTCTTCAACCAAGAATCAAGGTCACTAATTGGCAAAGGTATGTACTGTGTATAGCTCTGTACCAAAGAAAAATGAATGAGAACCAAATACCACTATGTGTAAAGGCAGCAACAGAACAACACAGTAGGCCTGAAATTAGTCAAAACCTTATTAAAGAGCCAAATTTCACCATTAGCAGTTGGCTTGGGTACACCATGACCATTATAATGGAAAAGAACTCTCTCGGACTTGGCATATTTGCGGCATGTATTACAAAGTTTCTTAACTTCTTCTACTGTAGGATCAAGCTGAACCTTGTAGCGAGCCTGGTCAAATATTGTGAACTGAAATTACGGTCAATTTAAAACAAAAGAAATGACAGAATGCACCAAGAAAAAAAGGCGTCCTCACCTTTGGTTGCCACCTTTCATACTGTTGACTCAAGGTTTTACCAATTGTTTCAAGAGCTTTTTGTGGAGCCATGGAAAATGGATCTGAAGATAGAAGAAAATGTGAGTGCAATGGAACATCTGAAAAGATCAAGATATAGATATATACAAACTCTTCAGTTTGGTTTGTTTGGTTTCCAAAGAGGCGTTAAAAGAAAAGTCATGACTGTTCCTGAGTTCCCATGGTTGTAGACCCCAAATTTGCCAACCATCCCCTCTTGGCAACATGAATTTACTACACTAATAATATCATTAACAGACTCAAGTTTCCAACAAGTAATATGTTCATTGGTGGTGAAGAACTCAAATCAATCTCTAATATCATTCACAGTATAATCATTAGCCAAAGCATGCAGAGGGGGATTTAGTACTGAAAATTAGACTCGAGTACAGTAGACCATCCCCACCTAACAACTCAAATGCCAACAGAAAGGAAAAAGTAAAAAAAAAAAAAAAAAATATGTGACACACACCAAAAGGCTAAATTAAAAGAGAAAATCAGCAGAGCAAAAGCACCTATCCAGCACTCCATTCTGGCACAGGGAGATATCTTAATTACATCAGGCGGATCAACGCTAATGTTTAAGCACAATACTAAAGCTACACATCCCGTCTTCATCTGCAAAGAAGTTGACAGTTAAACTAAAGAAGTCACACATTCAGGAGTACAATAGTGTAAGCATCTTCAATTAGAACAACACAAGGAACTAAATGGGTAATGATTACTGCTACAACATGATACCATGATCAAGAGTTTAAGGCTTAAGCCATATCAAAAGAACAATAGGTGGCCAATCTCACGACAATCACATATTGCAAAAACAAACAAAAAAGACGACTCCAGAAGGGGCGAATTCATAGCTCCATTTTTTCTGTAGGGTAAGTACACCACTCTGTTTGAAAGATTTTGTTTTTTTTCATATTCAAGCAATGACCACCAGCTTCATCTCATAGATTAAACACCTTAAAATAAAATCAATAGCATAAAGCTGACAAGGCTAGACAATTTGCCCCTGTTACAAGCTAACAGCAATCTTGACCAACTAAGAAAATACATGAATAACTACTATCAGTAAACCAACATTGCAAACAGGGATCGAGGTTTTAAAGACAGTTTCGACGAAAATGACATTGCCCTCAAGATTGATTACCCCTTGTTGCCAAAACTCTTCAACTTCATCACTCTTTCGGGACCAAATGACTTATGCACTCTAGGTCTTTGTTGATCTCACCAAGGAATAGATAAATTTTCTCTGCTAATAAGATGGATGCTGGGCCTAAACACACCAGGAATTAACAAGTTTATCCTTCCATTCAGAACTTATTTCCAGGCCAAATTGTTATGTTTTAAGAGTAGAACTATGCTGAGTATGTTCAAATACTTAAACTTTACACTCGAGAATGCTCGAACTTGATGAGAAAAAAAAATTAACAACCTTTCATGCCATTATAAATCTGAATTAGTGGGCTTTATCAGCAGAACAGTTCACACTAGAACAATCTCAGCACCAACAATGATCAAAAAGAACTCACTCGGTCTTTAGGCCGCCATTTGGAGACCAGCCCACTATCCGATGGGCCGATGGGCACGCAGGCCTCGAAGGCCTCGTGCCGGAGCTCGCACAAGACGCTGGTCTGGGGCAAGTAGGCCATGCTCGTGGCGGTGGTGGCGGTGGCATTCCCGTAACTACTACTGGCGGTCTCCGATTCCCTCCTGAGTGAGCTCAAATCGCCGTCGTCGTGGCTGGAGTCGCCGTCGTCCACGTGGTTGGTCATCACCACCACCGACGACGAGGATTGCGAAAACCGAGAGGCCATCAAATCCCCCAATGCCATTCAAAATCGAAAATTTCCCCCAAAACACAAGCGCAACAGCAACCAATCGGTTCAATTCGGTTCGGTTCTCGCCCTAATTGAAACACCATGCCCTAATTTGAATCAGTGAAAAAAGCTGAAATTTTGATTGGGGATCGAGAGCGGCGGCGGCGGCGGCTAATCAACGAAGCCGCTGAACCAGCGGCGCATGGAAATTCGCCTGAGGAAAGAGAGAGAATCCAGCTCGGAAATCAGCGGACGAGCCGAGAATTGTCGGGTCTGAAAACCCTAGAAACCCTAGGCGACGAAGATGATGAAGATGGAGGCGCATAAAACAGTGGCGGCAGAGAGCAAAAAAAATTAAAAATGAAAAAAACTTCACAGCAGCAACAAAATATGTGCGTTAATTTTGTTCTGTGATTTATTATTATTATTTTTTTCTGCTAACGCTTTTTTGGCGGGTCCGGGTTGCGGGTCGTTGATTTTTCTTTTGCCATTTTTGAGTAAAATTATTTACCTACCCGCCAAACGGAAGACTGGGTTTTTTTACCATTGTGAGTTCTGCACACACAACAAGAAAACTGCTAAATTTACTTTTGCCTTGTATTTTCCTTTTCTGGAGTTTGGAAACTTGTACTGGCATAGGAAAGAGACTGCAGACCTCCCTATTCTGGAGCAACAATACTTTCAATACATGCAAGCCTTCTGCTTTTCATAGTACACTCTACACATCAATAATAATCACTAGTCCTCTTCAGCCATTCTGCATAACTATGATAGCTTATTAGAAACAAAAAATAAGTCATCTGATTGGGACCGTCTTCATATAATTTATGGCAAGTTTTTAAGTGATTTATTAGAAGTGATTTTGACCCTCCTGGAATCACGCATTAACAAACTATTAGTAATACTCTCTCTTTCAAAGATAACATAATTATAATTTCAATTATTATTTGGTATTCCCTTTTATGATGTATTGTATAGTGAAAATTTATAACTCTAGCCACCATAACAGTTACATTGCATTGTCAAACATAAGTATACATACCTATTTGTAACGGGCACGAAAACTCTAACGACGTCAATCTTGATTTCGTGACATGGAAATCTTACTGGTAAACTCATGTTAGTGACAACCCAAACAATCAAATAGTCAAGAAACCAATATTTTGTTCCTTGTAAAATCCAAAAATCTGAACAAATAGTAAATAAGAGATGGACTAATCAATCATCAATGTCGTTTTTCGGCAAAGCCAGCACAACAAAGAAGATGCTTACACTTTAAGAAGGAATTATATATGAATGTCCCGGCACTAGGGTGTGTAGCTCCTAGAAATCTCATGTCCAAATTTGATGATTTGATCGCCAAATTGTTTGTGTTTGTTTTTTTTTTTTTTTTTTTTTATTTTTATTTATTTTTTTTATATTTTTTTTATATTTTTTTTATTTTTTTTTTTTTTTTTTTTTTTTTTTTTTTTTTTTTTTTTTTTTTTTTTTTTTTTTTTTTTTTTTTTTTTTCTTTCCTTTTTTCTTTTTCCTTAGATAAAAAAAAAAAAAAAAAAAAAAAAAAAAAGAGAAAAAAAAGTATAAAATTTTTTAAATTTGTTTTTAATAATAATTTGGTGTTGTAAATATTAAAATATTTTAATATTATTTTTATGAGTGTTTGTTTATATATTAAATAAAAAAGAAATAAATTTTTTTTTTTTTTTTTTTTTTTTTTTTTTTTTTATTAAAAAAATTTAAATATTTTTTTTTATTTTTGAAAATAATTTTTTATTTTTTTTTTTTTATTTTTTTTTCATTTTTTTTTTTTTTTTTAGATCAATAGAAATATATTATAGAAGCGTTTGGCGAAACCAAACAAAGGAGTACAAATCAGACATCGACCAAAAGGAATGCCTATACTCCTAACAGGACCCATAACTTCACTGCAACTAGGCAGCAGGAGCAAGCCAACTCGCTAGAGAAGGCATCAGGACAACCGGAAAAGATAAACTTGACCGATTAACTACATCTATTACAGGACAACTAAACCACTAAATCAACTTAACAACTAAACCGGCAAAGCATGGTGAACCTGAATCCCGAAGCCCTTCAAGGAGTCTGAATCTAACAATTGCACAAGCCGCCACTAGCTCGGATTAAGCAAACAAAACCGGCCAAGCCTGGTAGAAGGGAAACCCGAAACTCACAAGCCGCCACTAGATCTCACCCACTGCACAAGCGGCAACTAGGACGAGTGAGATCTAAACCTGCTGAACCCAAAACCTGAAAAAACACCGGCCAAGCAAGGCAAATATCGAGATTCGATGCCTATCAAAACAATCGGAAATAAAATTACACCCGCCGCCACTAGATGGAATCCATCACAACAGACCAAATAAGATAAAACCGAACTTAGATCTTCCATTATTCGCCTTGTGCAAGACAATGATTTGCACACCTTTATTCAAACAAGAAGCCTGCAAAATACATAAAAGCAAAAACATGAAAAAAAAAACTACAATCCCTCGCGACTCACCCCACAGAGAGGGTTAAACCAGGGGAGAAGGATATCAGATCTAGAAAGAGGAGGAAGGGTGGCCGGCCGACCCCAAGACAAGCTAAGGGGCCGGCGGCGGCGGGGGGTTTTTGGTTTTGGGGTTTTTTGAGAGAGAGAGGCGGCTAGTGGGGGGGGACCTTTTTGGTGGTGAAAAAGGTTTTTTCTTTTTTTTTTTTTTTTGTTGGTTAGGAAGGTTTTTAAAAGAATCGCCCCTCCAAGAGGGGTGGTTTAATTTCTTCGGGGGAGGTAAAAATTTATTAATGGGGAAAGGTTGGGGGGGGTGTGCCTCAATGGATCAACACAAAGCATACGCCGTGACGCATGCGTTGTGACCTCATGGGTGTCCCAATCAATTCTCCACATGAATATACAATCCGTCCAATTCACCCAAATGATTTAGCACTTGATTTCAAAATTAAACAAGCATTATATACTTATACGCATGCTTAAGCAATAAGCAGGCCGTCCACGTGTTGCGGGCTGTCTCTCATCCAATGTCCACCACTCCCCGCCTACAGGAGTAAAACGACATGCCAAATTCTCCCGATTCGATATCAACGGATGCAAAAGAACACGACAGCAAGAAAAACGACCGTGTTTTTGTTCTGATTAAGACTTGTTTATTTTGTTTTAGATTATTTCGATTTTGCACATGTCAGGGGGGGGATTATGTGTAAAGGTTAAAAACGTGCTTTGAAAATGGGCAGTGTTGTATTTTTAGGCCACAGAGAATATTATGAGAGAAATAAAAAAGAGAGGTTTTGCAGCTTTACAGGCCAGTACCACGGTTTACTTTGGACTGGTATCTTGTACTTGTAGATCTTTGTGCACATCTATGATTGAATCCGAGTGAATTCATGGTAATGACCAGCTAATACGAGTGATTTCGTCAATCCAACGACTTATTGATTCAAATTTTTTGTTATTATTCTATGTTTGATAAGATGGACTAAAAGTTTTGCAATTTGACTTTGGGGGCAGGTGAACTTCAAAACATAGCTTATAACATGAATAAACAGTTTGGAGGTTAAGAAATAATAAGATAAAAGGAAAATAATCGTTGGAAATCAACCAAGAACCAAACTCAATTATTTATACAATGAAATAGGATGAAGGGTTTTGAATCCGAAACCTCTTTTAACATTAACGAGAGAAAACTCAAAACTTAGAACATAATTATATGAAAATCACGTGAAATTGACATTAACATTATCTATCTTCTTTGCTAGCTATATAGAATGATTGAATAAGACAGAGAATTAAATGATAAACTCAGCATGGGTGAGAAATTAAGTGTGGACAATGATACGAAACAAAAAGAGTATGTTAGCTAAACTAAACAAGAGTTACACACGGCAGGCCAATCGCCATCAGCAGTCCAAAAACAGACAAGTAGTTCCTTAATTTCCAATCTTGCTTAAATTACAACCAAGTTTTGAAACTCATGTTGAAGACAATGTGCCATGATTGATTGTTCTAGTATAGCCAGCACGACACGTGAACTGGTTGGGTTTGTACTGAGTTGACGGTTGGCGATTGGGTGTTGTCAAGGTTTGGCAAAACGGAAAGTTTTGGGCAGGGTGATGTTGAAAGAAGAAGCCAGGCCGGCCCCAATACAGTACTTGAAGTCAGTAATTTCAAGCGTTTTAGTGTTGAGTGTTGACTCACCAAAGCGTTTCTCCCATTTTTGCACATATATTATATATAGGGATTGATATGACGGTGCCTTATTTACACATGACGTGGCTTGTATTTTGAGAAGTTGGCCTAACATGAATGTGATAATGTTCCTCGGGTTAAGTATAGGTGTGTAGATTTGCAATCATAAGCGTTCAGGTCATAATCGAAAACACAAGATTGCAAATCAAAGAAATAGCATAAACACACCGAAGATGTAAAACATGCCATAAGACGTCTTTGGTCAAGCAAAAGATCGGGGATTCGGAGGAAAATAATTGAATGATCTTATTTTTACCAGATTGTTTAGGGAGCTATGCTTACACAAAGCAATGGTAGTCCATTTATACTATTTCAGTTAAGACGATTGATATTCAAGATCTTGGTGGATAAATAATTTATAATAAGTTTTTCCTTCTTTATTACTCGTATCTCTGCAAAGAAAGTAAAAAGGATTAGAATTCCATCACATCTTCAATTACTTAATAACAATAAATATGTTCATTCCAATCAAATTTGATAACAAAATTCCGCTTCAATAAAACTTGAAATTTCCTGCAAATTGTAAAAGGCACATAAAATATCTTGATTTTACGCATTGAAATAATTAAGACCTTTTGGCCCGTCTTTTCCACTAACTGCTGTGTGCATTGCTCTTCCCATTTAGGGGTAGTTTCGAGTTTACCTTAAATTTAACCATTTCAACTGTTTTAGATGTTTTTCCTTTATATATATATATGGCATATACATTAAATCTTTAAGTTATTGGATCATTATCTTTAATTGATTAAATCATAAATTGTAAATTGGTTTAGTTGTATGGTAGTTCTCTCAAACCATCGCCACCAGGTAGGTGAAAACTCGGGTGAAGGCGAGGGCTCGCCTACCGCAGCTCGAAAACTTGCTTCAATGGGCCAAAAAGAGGTGTAGGCGATCAGTGGGCAATCGGAAGAAAGGCGAGGGCGAGGGCGAGGGCGATTTTCGCCAGTGCCTGCGCCTGCAGGCGAAGAAGACGTCAGCTCTAGGTCCCGCCATATCCTCGCTCTTTCGGATCCGATTCGCGTCCATGAAAACCCCAACCATCTCCTCGCTCTGCTCCACCATCACCTCCACCATGATCTCCTTCCGGGCCACTGCACCGTCGCAGCCCAATTCCTCCCCAACGTTCAATTTCAATTTCTGACAGCTTTGTGGAAACTTGGGTGTGCATAGAATTTCAATTTCTAATAGCTTTGTGTATGTTTTTGTTGTTGGTGGTTTGAATTTCAGGAACCAAGTCGTTGGCGACGTGCCAAGAGGCGCAGTGCAATGTTCGGTGGCGGCCTCCGAACGCTAGTTTGGGGTGCTACCCTATTCGGCAGCCACTGCCGAACCTATATTATGGTGGAAATGCTCCTATTTTCAACCATGTCCTATATTTCTCCTATTTTTCGCCCTCGCCCTCGCCTTTCGTGGGTGGAAGTTGCGTGGGAGAGGGCGATACACTATTCATCACCTATAGGCGAAACCAAGGTTCAAAATTTCGGCCGAAATACCGAAATTTCGGAAATTTTGGGGCTCCGAAATTTGAACCGGGGTATATCTCAATATCATCGGGAAAAGACCGAAATTTCGGTAATTTCGGTGAAATTTCGGAAATATGTTGGAAATTTCGGTACAATTTCAGTGAAAATTTGATGTAGGTTTTGGTGAAGATGTTTTATTTACATACCTTCTCTCTATCACCTCCACCGTCAATTATCAAGCTAACAAACAAACAATAGGCTTCTTACATTATGATTTACTTCCCTCTACCTTCATCATCTATCATACAAACACACACTAGGCTTCTTCTTACTTTATGATTCCCTCCCACCTCCACTCCTCCGTCAATTGACAAGCTTAAAGCAATAGGTATATTTACATAGATAGTCTTTTTGACTTCCTGATAATACTTGGGGTCTTTTTGATTATACTCAACCTCGAATGTCATATAGCGGTCCAAGCACTGATACATATGATTCATATGATTGGGTGAACTCGGCATATCCAATTTTTGGAGACACGGTAGGGAGAGATCAAAACACGTACAATATGCATGTTGAATATTACATTCACTCCGCCTGCTACCAAATGTCCTGGAGCAATATTGTCAGTTCCAAGATAATATATCAAGAAGTAAACATGAGCCTCATCGTAATAGTTTTATGTATTAGAATAGTATGTGTGTGTAATTATGATGTATTATATTCCTTAAAACTCTTATGATATATTGTAATGTTAATGTAATGTTTATTGTATGTTTCATGAGACTCAGCTTAAGTATTCCAAAATAACATTTAAGATATTGTGCTAATTGACAGCTTAGTAGAATGCAAAACACATATTCTTCTCTCTTATGTATATAAAAATTAATCCATATTGACAATGTTGCATAGCTTAAGTGTTAAATTGCATTATTTGTTGATTTTAGAGCCTATAGAAAGTAGATATATTAATTTATAGGAGTTCTAGTATGTTTTTCGTCTTTTTTTTTGTTTTTTTACCGAAATTTCCATCGAAATCGAAATTTTTTCCGAAATTTCCATAAATTTTGGCGACCGAAATTTCAACCGAAACCGAAACTTTGAACCTTGGGCGAAACCACCCTTAATCGCCTTCGCCCTCGCCTACATGGGTGGAAATGCTCTCATAGATTGCAATGTGGCGAAGTCATTTTTCTGCATAAATATATGCTAGAAAGCAATCCAAAAACCAATAAAATGCGTTTCCAATAAGGGGCATTTTGGAGGGGGGGTCTACAAGAATCAAGCTGAAGTAGACAAAGGCGTATAGGTATCAAGTAAGTGCCCTCCACAAAAACAAGACAACCAACCCACCCATATAAAAACTTCTCTCAAAAGGCCAAAAGGCCAAAGGTTGACGTACAAGTCTTCAAATTTTTATACAGAATTATAATACCAAAATATCTATAAACTTTACCATCACCTTTTTCTCCATTGCTTTTTGTGCATCACAACACCGAAAGACAATAGAGAGGGTAAGCTAGGGCCCCAACCCATCCTTGTGTAAATACATTCCCAAAACCATTAAGGTCACATTCGGTCCCTACACTGTGGGGCTCATGTGTACAACAAGTCCTCAAAAAAGATTACAAAATTTTCACTTGGGTACAGTGCTTCACATGTTATTGGAACATTTGAAAAAAGATGCTCGTGAGTCATGCTGCACTATATGCCTAATGCTGCTGTTGTGTCCTTCAATTAGTCACTTCTTCTTAGTTGTTTGACTAACAAAGTGGTGCTAACCAAGCCGGACTATTGAATTGATTGATCTGATTATCTTGGTGAATTGTACGGACAAGTTCTAAATTCAAATCTCATGTTTTCAAAGCTAAGTCATTTTGAATTCCATCAATCAATGCTAACCAAGCTGGACTAATTGATTGACCTGATAATCTTGATGAGCTGTTCAAAAAATTCTAGATTCAAATCTCATGTCTTAATGACTAGGTTAATTTGACTTTAATTTTGGAGCCGTTTAAGGGGAAACATTGGGATGATTGCCTACAAATTGCAGTGTGTCGATCCATAAGTGGCAATTAGCATCCCGATAACGTTTTGGCAGATTATGGTGTTTTTTTCATTCATTGACTCTAGACGACATCATGCTTTGAACCTGTTTTTCTGCATATATGTCTGCAGTGTTCTGATTCGCGGATACATCTACATGGTGCATGCAATGCAAGCAATTATTATAGCAAATATACAGTATATGTAATAAGTGGAAAATACCTTGGATAATAAAACACATGACCTCCTGCAGGTCATCTTGTCTCGAGTGTTTAGAATGTGTTGGGCCAAAATACCACAATAGGCCCAACAAGTGTTTTCTAGCCCATAATTTGAAGCCCATCAGACTCTTGAAGACTAGTTAGATTGGTCAGCAAGCAATGCAACTCACACCTTGAACTCGCCAAGAAATTTCCCAAACCTAATAGGAATTAGAAAGCTATTAGGATTCAAGTAAGTGTTCCAATTCCTAATAGAAATCAGACTTTAATCACTGTATAAAGCCGTAGCTTAAGATAGTAATTCTCATATTCTGCTTCACCTGATTTTCGAGATGGGAGGATGTTTTTCGGATGTTAGAGGAGGGAAGGAAGCCGTAGGAGGAGAGGCCACAGATCAAATTACTCACAACGACGCCGTTGATTTCTTTTATCGGCGATCGCATGGCACTTCACCGCTCTTTACTCAACTAGAGTTATCCTTCTCGGGATTTGACTTACTTGACCGCGACATCACTTCAAAGAGTGACCCCATGGTGGTTGTCTACGCCAAAAAAGGTGACGGTAAGCTAGAGGAATTAGGCCGAACCGAAGTGATACTAAATTGCCTGAATCCGGAATGGATAACCAAAGTTCCAGTTGCATATCAATTCGAAACGGTGCAGCCATTAGTGTTCCATGTCTATGATGTGGATTCAAGTTTTCACAATGTATCTGTACAGTCACTCAAGTTGAGGGATCAAGAGTTTATTGGGGAAGGAAGCTGTGCGCTTTCGGAGATTGTCACGAGACAATCTCGGAGTATAACCCTCAACCTCAAGAATGATTTGAAAAAGGTAAATGCAGGAATACTCATAGTTCATGCCGAGGAAACCATTGCTTCCAGGAGTGTCGTGGAGATCAAGTTCCGTTGCACAAAATTGGACAACAAAGATGTGGTTTCCAAAAGTGATCCTTTCTTGAGAATCTCTAGAGTCGTTGAGACCGGAGGCCTAGTTCCGATTTGCAAGACGGAGGTGGTGGACAACAATCTGAATCCGGTTTGGAAATCAGTGTGCTTGAGCATGCAGCAATTTGGAAGTAAAGATACTCCTTTAGTTATAGAATGTTACGATTTCAACAGCAGTGGAAACCATGTTCGGATTGGGAAACTCCAGAAGTCAGTGGCAGAGTTGGAAAAGCTGTACCAAGATAAAAGTGGGGTGAATTTTGTCTATCCTTCTACTCGTCGTCGCAGGGAAAAGGTCTTGAAGGGTCAGCTGTTTGTTGATCAATTTTCGGAGAAGGAACAATTCAACTTTATTGACTACATTTCTAGTGGATTCGAGCTTAACTTCATGGTTGCTGTTGATTTCACTAGTTCAAATAGACATCCTCAAGATCCTACTTCTTTGCACTACATAAATCATCCTTCAGGCCGGCTGAATTCCTACCAGCAGGCTATAAAAGAAGTAGGGGAAGTCATTCAGTTCTATGATGCTGACAAGCGATTTCCTGCTTGGGGATTCGGAGGAAGGCCAGGTGATAGAGCAATATCTCACTGCTTCAACTTGTCCGATGGAACAAGCGCTAGTCATTTGATTCAGGAGGTTTATGGAGTTGAAGGCATAATGGCTGCTTACGACAGCGCTGTGCGCAATGTGTCTCTGCAAGGACCGACATTGTTTGACCAAGTGATCAACAGAGCTGCGGAGATTGCTAGAACATCTGTCTATAACAATAAGTACTATGTCCTGCTCATTATAACAGATGGAATCCTTACGGACTTTCAAAAGACTGTGGATGCTATCGTGAGTGCGTCTAGTCTTCCCCTATCAATCCTAATTGTTGGAGTAGGCAATGCAGACTTCAAGACAATGGAGATCCTTGACGCTGACAATGGACATCGATTAGAGAGTTCTACAGGTCAGATTGCTACCCGAGACATTGTGCAGTTTGTTCCCATGAGAGAAGTGCATAAGGGGCAGATTTCTGTTGTTCAAGGGCTTTTGGAAGAGCTGCCTGGACAGTTTTTAAGCCATATGCGTTCCTCGGGAATTAAGCCACTGAATTTGCAGCCACCCCAAGCGTCTGCATAACAGACTAATCTTATGTCATTATAGTCTTCAATTGATTAGCAGTCTTCATTTCAAAGTTCTTTTTGCTCTGATTCCTTTCGTTTGCCACCTTAAAATTTATATAAAAAGTTGTATTAATTTTGTTCTTATTCCTTGGGAGCTGTTAGTTCCACCCCCTTGTCTTATTTTTCCACCCACCAATCTTAATTAAATCTTATTTTAATTTAATTTATTATAATAATCCAAAATTACCCCTCTTAATTCTAAATATACAAAAAAAAAAATTTAAAAAATGGTTCAATTCTATCTAGCCCCACTCAATTCTATCGGCACTCAATTCTATCGGATTCAGTATTTGACAATGAACAAGGTGGAACAACCCCACCTGCAAGTGGTTCTTTACCTTCATTGATCTCCACAATTGAGCACATGGGTGATCCCATTCTCTTTCAAAACCTCACGGTTCTTTGCCACATCAAAACCTTCCTTTCACCCACCTGAACATATATACTTATGCGGTTCTTCGCCACATGGTTCTTCACCCACCTGTTATTGCAGCAGATTTATGGATTGTTGTTAGGCTTATTTGGTGACCGGTCAGACCACGAAACTGACCTCAAATACATTTTCTGGGTATTTCCGGCCCGCCAACTCTTCTCTTATTCCCCTAACATCTCAAAGAAAAAGTTTGAACAAAAATTTCCAAAAACTAATTGATACCCATTGACGCTGACGGAACCGGTGACGATTAGAGTTTTTGAGGTTGAGGGCAACCTGGAAATTGAGATCATAAACCCTCTGTAGATAGAATTGAGTGTGGTTATATAGATATGAACAATTTTTTTTTTGTTTAGTTAGAATTAGGAGGGGTAATTTTGGATTATAATAATAAGTTAAATTAAAATAAAATTTAATTAAAATTGGTGGGTGGAAAGATAGGACAAGGGGGTGGAACTAGTAGCCCCCTATTCCTTTTACCAATTTGCATCCTTAAAGTTGTTATTACCGACCATCTTCCATGGCCTCGTCACCAACCTGCTTCCACTACCATTGGCACCAACAACATTACTACCTATCATCCTCACTACCACCACTTTCCTCCCACCACCATCACCACCTGCCAACACTACTAGTACGACCAATATAATCCGTGGTGACCTCTATGTTAACTACAAATACCACCAACTCGGTATATAAGTTATCAATTCATAAGTGTGAAAGCAAGCATAGACAGAGTGTAAGCAGCAAGAAGTAGTTCTATAGTAAAACTCAACTTTATTCCTTGAAAGCATTTAGGAGTCAACTATGAAAACAAAACAGAAAAGCATTCAGTTTAACAATTCAACATTTGATGCCATGGGAGGCAGTATCAAATTGGTCACATCAGATATGCTGAGCACCCTCTTCAAGCAAAATCACAATTTCTTCACCATTCAAAACCAAGGGGCCTTTGTCAGCATTCTGGTGACTTTGTTGTTGCTAACAATGCCCTCCGAAAGATTTCAAAACCGCAAGAAATAACTGTAATGAATATCAAAATGATGTTAGAACTATGTATAACATAAACATAGGTGTAATGGAATGATTCCAATGAGTAGTGAACCATATGTACCTTCTAGGTTTATGATTGACTAGAGAGAACATATCGATTGTTTCCCTGCCTGCCTTCCAAACTTGCAACTGCAGAATACAACTGAAGTGAATATCAAGATATCATAAGTGTATAACATTGAGAGATGAGCATTGGGCTTTGAGTTTTTGGATGTGTGAACCCTACCTTCCCTGGTGGATGGTTGATATATATCAAGTCCAGTCCCATCCATCGAGCCCGACCCTCGACTTGGGAGGGGATTTGTTGTCTCCGATATGTGAACTGTAGTTCAACTTAGTCTAAGTAATAATAGGAGCCAGCTCCCTTCTGTTCACTATCCTTGGTTGAGTTCAATTTGTTGATTCTCGGGCGATAGTTTGTAGGATCACGCCTAAATGTAATATCCAGTTGCTGCAACGCCAAATTGAAAGAGCACATTAATAATCAGATCCTATAACAACTACAATAACATTCGATAAAATGCAAGAGTTAAGATGAAAAAGGTTGAAACACTTACAGATAAGAAGAGATTCATCCCAGTCAACAATGACTGGGGAGAATTTGCAGTACAATGAACAGATGGCGTTCCTTCATAGACAATTACTTTGTCTGCCAAGTAAGTAGCCATTATGAAATCATGCTCAACCACAAATGCGGTTTTCTTAGCATGGAGGATAAACCTCTTGATGACTTTCGCAGCAAAAATACGCTGTTCTGAATCAAGATATGCACTTGGTTCATCAATCAGATAGATGTCAGCAGGCTGCAAGACCAAGCAAAGAAATAGAGGCATACATTATCAGATTTCATAAGTACAAAGCAGGCACAACATAAGTTGGCAATTCTTGTACCACAATTAAAAGTCATGATAGATAACTAGATACCTTTCCAAGGCATACACATAAAGCAATCCTTTGCTTCTCTCCCCCAGAGAGAGTTGTAAATTCTCGATCCATCAACTCTTCAATTTGAAGAGGCTTCATCACGTCTGTCACAAACTGGGGATCAGTAGAGGAGCCAAGAATTTTTGTATCAATGTAGTCTCCCACAGTTGACGCCCACGATTTAATTTCTTGAGGCTTGTAAGACACAGAATCTGATTTTGATTGGGCCTACGGATTGGACAACGATATATATGATCACTTCGCATATCAACATGCAATTGAATACTATGGAAGGAAAAGGAAATGAAAGACCAAGTACCAGCATTTTGATAAAAGTGGTCTTCCCTGTTCCGTTCTCACCCAGCATCACAATAATTTGAGAATCAGTATATTCATCCTCAATCACTTGAAGCTTGAACTTTCCCAGAGTCTTAGTCATTGATGGATATCGATACCGTGCATATGTCTCAACTTCAACACTTTCTTGCGGAGTCTCAACAACCTAGACCAGGATAGGCACCAAGTTCATAGAAAATAATTACTGAGAAGTAAAAAAAGCAGCATTGTCAATAGAAAAAATTATAATCACAGTTACCTTACAAGTCAAAGATTCATCCCTGAACCTGAGGTTTTCTGTAGAGATGAAACCGGACAAGAAGATGTTGATACCTTCTCTAACTGACCAGGGTCGTGTTATCACTCCATAAAAACCCGATTTCCCATATAAACAACAAACGTGATCTGATAAGTAATCTAGGACGCTCAAATCATGCTCCACGACAATTGCATAGCTGAAAAACACGAAGAAATTTACCTATTAGTTTAAGACCCCCAATAGAAACAAGATTTTATTCCACAAATATAAGGAGAGGAAAATTGAAGCAAGAAGAGGGATAAGAAAAGAAAACCTATCAGTCTTGATCAAAGATCGGATGACTTTGGCCGCTTTAAGCCTTTGTTTAACATCAATAAAACTTGAAGGTTCGTCAAAGATATAGATATTTGCCTTCTGTATGGCAACAACAGCAATGGCAAATCTCTGAAGCTCCCCACCAGATAAGTAGCCTATATTACTATCTAGAACATTGTTTAGCTCGAGATCAGCACAGAGTTCTTCCATCATTATCCTCTCATCTATCTGTTCGAGCACCTCCCGTACTGATTTTCCATCATTTTGTCTCCGGATGTCATAAACATCTTGGGGTTTGATAACTGCCTGTTAATGAAAAAAATATATGGGTAAATTAAGCGCGCAGTTTGCAAGAAGAAAGGGCGGTATATGCTAAAGAAGAAACCGATATGCTATTAACCAAGAACATGAGGAGAAATCTAATAGTACGCTGAAACTGAATTTGCTATTAAACAGCATCAATTCTAATATGCACCACCTTAAGTTTACCTTCCAATAGATGAGTAAAATAATCATGCAGCTCAGATCCTCGAAAGTACTTCAAGATTTCTTTCCAAGCAGGAGGATTCTACAAAACAATAATCCAGATAAATATTCACTAAAAAACATTAATTACTTCATGAAAAGAAAACCTGAGATAATGTTATTTACATCGAAACGACCAAATTTGGCTTCAGATCACCAGCCAAAATTTTCAAAGCAGTGGACTTCCCAATTCCATTAGTTCCAACCAAACCAAGAACTTTCCCTCGCCGTGGGACTGGCAACCTGCAAATATGTATAACCACTATTACTTTGAAACACAAAAACCTGAAACTGATCAAAATTTCCAAAAATCTGGTCAGAAATTATTAGCTGACCTGTGTAGTTTAAAAGAGTTAGGACCATAACGATAGGTTGTTTCTTTCTCCAATGCCTTTGGCAAGTTGACGATTTCGATTGCTCCAAATGGGCAATTCTACATTAGTACATGAAAGCCAGAGTTAAAAGGCGGCCTCACCAATAGCAACTAGAGTAGACGAAAGACAGGAAATTGAAACCAAACCAAATACAATCTTCATTGACCTTAACACAAATGCCACAACCAATGCAATGCACAACTCTTCGGAGATAAAAGCAACCTTGGACACAGGTGCAACCTCAATGCAGAGTTTACCTGTGGAACGGTTTGATTCGATCATTCGAATGAAGTCAAACACTCATAAGTCCACACAAACCTCTCCATATTTCATAATGCGATTCATATCAATGTGCTAACTAACATGTAACATGTAACATGTAACATACCTGTACCCTCACGAACCACGGGGCAATTCCTCTTGCATTCCTGCCTACATTTATCAGCATTAACTATAGCTATGCGATCAGTGGATCGATCTCCCATCTACAAATCCAATAAGTCCAGTAATGCGAAATTTAGTGCACAATTAGACCAATCTTAGACAAACAGTAAATACTAGATTAATTAACCCTAGATTAACTAATCACCAGTTCTTAACATTGTAAATTCAAGTAATTCGCAGAAGATCTGAGAGTTGAAGAACTTACCGCGTGTAACTGCGGATGAAGAAGAAAGCTTCGATAGCAGAGCTTCAATGGCGGACCAGAGCCAGACGGGGTTTGATGTGAGAGAGAAAGAAAAAGAAATTTTTATACAGTCAGATTAAACGTGCTAACCAAGTTTCTCCTGTGCGATTTTGGAGCAGATTTTTCGACGGCTTTGACCAAAAGAGAATCTACGGCTGGTTTTTCATCTTTTAATCCAAATTGCTCAAACTTTCCTTCTTGCTACGCAACATTGACCCCAATATCGGACAAGCCCCACAAGCCCAACCTTGTCCTACTTGGTTTGATTTTGTGTAATTAGGTGCAACCACCACGTTTGTTAGCGTTATGCATTAGTGTTTGTGTGGTGCCTATGATTAGATTGTATAATTAGCCCTATTCAAAAAATGTTGAAGGAGATGACTCTGGATCGCTAAAGTGGGTTTATAATGAAATATGAGTCATTTTATCGTTCTCTTCAAAACGAGATATTATGAGCTTAAATAAAAAATCGAGCATATCTACACTATATATAACTTCAAAATATGTTTCCGCAGTTTGTACATACCTAGCTACATCGATCATAAGGGACTGAAAAGAGTAAAATAGGTTCACTAAAATGGTTGGTCGGCATTGAGTGAAATGCATATCTACACAGTATGGTTGTACTTGGAATAGTATTTGAAATGAGTGTCGACATTTTCTCAAGGAAGTATTAAGAAATTGCAGGGACAGTGATATATAAGCTCCATCTACCTGAAGGATGAGTCCATAATGTCCTCATTTTTATTCAATGTGTATTTCTCTGACATGGACTTGTGCAATTGCTATATTAGCCTCAAAAGAAGGCTTGAAGCCTTGAGCTTTGTAGGCACCTTGCCTCATAACCAAAGGATATATGAGTAGTTTGACATAGTCAACATCTGTTATTAATTTGGTCCTGTAATAATGCAACATTGTATACAAAAAAAATCAGTGTCAATGAAAACTCATCAAATGTAACTTTTGTCAACCTCTGCTAAACTGATCCGATCCGACCACCAGAGAATTACAGCTTACCATTTTAGCCGGCGAAAATGCCGACACTTAAAAATGCTATATCGACGGTGGTGACGGTGCTGTTCCTTAGGAAGAGCATACATGTATACGAGGAATTCGGAGTTTTGCTAGTGGACTTTGCCTCTGTTCTAACATCTACGGTCCAGTATTCCGGCTTTGTCTACCGGCGAACTAGAAGAGCTTATGCAGACAGGCACTCCCCAATGTCGTCTATGTTTGCTCGAAATGATCGGTAGTTATGTGCAAGTTAATTGTGATTCATCATTCGATTTTCTTGCTGCTGTGAGCTTGTTTATGTGTTGGATTCAATCTTTATTAGTAATCACTTTGTTCTGAGGTTAATTATGCTGAAACATTTATATAACCACTACGTACGAGCACAAGAATTGAATTGCTGCCCGTACAAAAAGCACTCACTTCTTGTTAGATTAGGTGACTTTACATGGTAGCTCACACCGTTAATCATGATTCTTATAGTACTAGTACATTGAGAATCTTGTCATATAATGCACTGTCATTTGAATTCATCCAAATTTCCATTCTCAACAAGTAGTATATTATACGTAATCGGATATGGTGGTTTTCTTTACACATTTATAGGAGATTACGTATAGGCGAAAGATTTACAAAATCTCTTATGGACATCCCCTATATTCATACATTAAATCCCGGTAAGTGGGGACATAAACCCTTTGATCACAACTTGTTAGTCTACATCTTACTTTCATCTTCATGGTTCCATGTTCTGACGTAAAGCAGCGGCCACAACAGATTCCTCTGTTTCCTCATTTTCCTCACAACCATTTTTGAGTGTTGCCTTAGGACATTGTTGATAGCCTTTAGATAGTGGCTTGAGTCATGGTCCTGTTCAATTGTACCTTCTGAACCATAAGCTGCAGGATCACTAAGGGTTTCGAGTGGATGCGGGGAGTTCAAGAAGGCCCCAATGACACTTGGAGAGTATCCAGATTGTGTTTTGTCCAAAGCATAGATGGCATTCCCCATAGGGAGCAGAGGATGTGGAGGCGATAACTTTTCATCGGGTTGGAGAATGATGAGATCCCCTACTGGAGAATATAACATATTCTGCATAAAAATCGCCATTAGATGAAGTGACAGCTCATGAGTTTGGATGAGTTTGTCGAAGTGATACTTACATATTTTAGGCAAGGGAGTGACTGAAATGAACTGTGTACGCGCCTGAGGACTGCAGCCACTTGGTTACCGTAGTTCGAGGAGAAGGCTCGAGGGACTATGTCTCGGGGCATCATCACGCAATGGATATGATCGCTCTCGTCCAATCCAAGTTGGTCAAGCAATTTGTGGCCTTCACAGAACACAAATGATGAGCCAAATGTGACAACCCGATCAAGAGTGGTAGGTTTGACAAGGTTCCTAGTGAGTAGCATCAGGTGGACTAAAAGAGCAATGCTTCCTCCAAGACAATGGCCTGTAAATTGAAGCTTGGCTTGCTCTCCATTTCTGTCCAAGTGGTCTAGTATTTCTGGCATGCATTGCCTGTACATTCGCTTTGCAGCTTCGTAGATTCCTCTGTGAACAAATACATCTGTCCCCTATACAAGGAAATTGTGAGCTAGGCCTAGTCTATCAATGGTGGATTTCTCAGTTTCTTGTCTTTCAAGAAATTAGAGGATTATGTATCCCATATCTATGCTTACCTCAAATTTGGCTGGTTCGAATAAGAGGTATGCTTGCCAGGAAGCCTTCGATTCCAGACCCTGCAAGTCCGGAACAAAATTTTCATGCTATGCACTTACCAAATTGGCTGGAGGGCTCATAAGAACTTACCTGAATCACAAAGCAACGGGTAGACGAACTGAAGTCATCACAAACAAACCATTCACAAGGTGAGGAGTGCTGTAGTGACCAAAAGTCCTTTTGTGTCTCCGCTTTCTTTTCGAATGAAGATGTTACAAATTGAAGGCCATAATAATTCTTCAAGTCCTTGGCCTGCATTAGTATTGTGGATCGGAAATGCTTACAATTTGTATTTCTGTTATTGAGAATGCATGATACGGAAACAACATACCTTGAGATCTGGTATCACATAAGCCATGTTGCACAAGAAAGCTAGCTTAGAATATTGTTTCACGCTAGACCATGGCACTCTAACCAAAAATCTTGAGAGACTTTCGGGATCACCACAATCACCATTTTCACCTTTGTTACAAAAGTCATCTCCATGATATGAAACCGCTTTTTGCTGCCAAACATTCCTCCAGTTACCTCCAAGTTCCACAAGCCTATCCATCCAACTCACGCTCTTTGTCTCCTGTCCTTCATCACTAGTACTCTCCCCACAGTTCTCCACCATGTTCATATGAATCTTTGTGCCTTGTTTACGAAGCAAACTTGGGATAATTGAATTTCTTGACATCTGATATGGGAAACTTCCCAGGGAAAGGGTGTTGTTTGGTTCTGGTGATGCAGCATGGATACGATTGGTGCAATAGTTACGATTTTGCTCTCTGAAGATATGTTTCGCATTTGAAGCAGATGGAGTTCGACAGATAGGAAAGGCTAACGAAGTGCAGGCCATAGTTGTACAAAACTTCAGTTAAACGACTGCGGTCTTTTATAAGCAGTTAAGCACACCATGGTCAGCTCCTTGCTTCTTGTTTTCGACGGAAGTATTAGAATGATACTAGCCGTTGTACACGAGGCAAACTTACGATGAACACGTTACAAGTGATGCCGCTTGTGATAAGCCATGGATAAGAACCAGATCATAAGGGATCCCATATCCAAGATAAAAAACGAATGTCAACGTTTTGTTTAGTTGATTTCAATGGTTTCCTTCCCACAACTTTGTCTAAATGTTCTTGGATTATTCCCTTTTCATTTTCAAGTACAGGAGGAAGAGAATTGTCCTTTAGTTTCCTCTTGTTCTTCTGATTATAGTTAACGTCACAGTCATGCGCAAATGCGCCATTGCTGAGCCTTTTCCCGTGGGAAATGTTCAGGAAATTGTCAGGAAAGTTTCATAAGTTCCAGTTGAATCAAACTTATCTAAACTTTTATGTGCATAATGCTTAACTGTTATCGGATTTTCAAAGCCTATTCCCCTGACCACATCTCCACATAAGAGTGACTCACTAATAACAAGCTTTTTCTTCAGCTTGATACTAGTCAATGGAAATGAATATAGATCTGAAAATTTCAAAAAAATTGTCGAAAAAGTACATAAACTAAAATAGTAACATGTGCATATACTTGAATTGTGAAAGAGACCCATTGTTTATAGGATCATAAAAAGTAAACAGAGCGAAGATCAGGATTTCTGCTGCGTGAGAGACAACGAGTTGTTGACTCTTCATTTTCAGGATCGCAGAGAATTATTGGAGCACAAACCTACATATATTGATAATGTTTTCAGAAGATAACAGTAGATCGGTGCTTAGACCGATTTCGTGAATGATTGAGTAAACACCTCTATCTACAATTAGCTTCGAGGCTTCAAAGCTTAGACATTGTGTAGTCCATTGCATTCACAAGGAAATCTGCAGCCAAAAAAGAAAAAGACAACCCAATTGGTACCAGAAATGATTGGAATGAGAAGTCAATCACTAGTTTGCCGATAGTAAGATGGTAGAACGAAAAAGCTATACCTGCATCATCCTTAGTGAAACACAAAGGAGGAGTGATTCTGAAAACATTTCCATAGAAGCCACCTTTGCCGATCAATACTCCCAAATCTAGAAATAAAAAGGAAAAAAAATTAGTAAGTGAATTAGGAGATCATGTAACATTAGAGCGCAGAAGGGAGATTAAGAGGTTAATCCGAAGTCACAAACCTTTCATCTTGTCCATTACATGTACAGTTTCAGCCTTTGCAGGTGTCTTCAGCTCACGATCAGTGACAAGTTCAACTCCAAGCATTAATCCTCTTCCCCTCACATCTCCGATAACTACAGAAGCGACCATCAACACAAAGTCAAGATAAGGATAGTGTATGAGGTAAGTGTTTATCCTGGAGCAATTATGCAAGAGAACTTTTAATAAATAAACAGAAAAGGAGGAAGAGCGCTTACGTTCATATTTATCCTTAAGGGCAGTGAGTCTTTCTTTCATATAGGATCCTACAACAAATGCATTCTCCTGAAGTTTTTCTTTCTCAATCACTTTCAAAACAGCCAGTCCTGCGGATGTACATACTGGATTTCCACCGAACGTGTTGAAGTAGTTGCGGCGAGTCAAGACCTCTGCAACCTCAGGAGTGGTTACCACGGCACCAAGAGGAATGCCATTTCCAATGCCCTGCAGAATCCAGAGAAAGATACAGCTCATATAAGCATAAAGCCTGATATTTATATTGCCTGGGGTTCAAAACAGAATGGATAGAGTACTGATCTCTAGTTAACCTTGGCCATTGTCACAATGTCAGGCACGACATCATGGCTTTCAAATCCCCAGAAGTGACTCCCCGTGCGAGCAAAACCAGCCTGGACCTCATCAGCGATGAAAAGGCCTCCTGCTTTCTTCACACTCTTGTATACGGCAGGCAAGTAACCTGGTGCCAATTCTACAATTCCTCCTACTCCCTGTTACATAAATAAGAAGTTAAGAAGAGTATGGAATCAGAGTGTCAAGTACTTAATATGAAACGGTTAGTAATAATTTGATTACGAAGCAGATGCCATATATACCTGTATGGCTTCACACATAAAACCAGCAACCTGGCCTGAAGTTCCAAAGTCTATGAGATCCTGAACATCTCTGGCATACTTCTCTCCATCGGAACCAAACATACCTCTGTACGGGTCCGGATTTACGGCATGATGAACTCCACTCTATTGATCAAACCAATATAATGTTAGCAAATTGTGCACAAGGGAAGACCTTCTAAGCAATTTGGTTATCTACATATTCACACCCTCCACAAAATTCCTAAGGGAAAAGTGCGCTCAGCTCACTGATATTCATGAACTAATTAATAATTATATCTGTGTGATTTCTAGTTATCATTGATACACAGCTTACTTCTTATTCTTGTTTTTTGGACGAATCTTACTTCTTTCAGGGAAGTAGAACTAAGCTACTGTACTGTACACAAGTGGAGGAGCCAGAGAAGCTTCTAGTCTTAAAAAAGCAACTAATATCTTTGTTACCAGAACCAATTAATTATGCATAACAGCCATGCTTGTTTCTCATCTCATTTCATATTCTAATGCAAACATAATTCTTAATTATTAGCATGGACTAGTGTGTTATATCTTATTGAACTCCGGTACCAACACCTAACTTTCTCTTTGGACATTCTAATGATTTATTTTGGTGTGAATAGAAAAACCCAATAATAGAGTCACAGTTTTATGTTACATCACATACTAAAACTTTTCAAGATTGAAAAGCGTACTATGCCATTTGCAATGAGAGCATTCGCATGGTCTTAAGCAATCGATATTTCACGATCAAGGATGCGTGACATGTTTAAAATAATGTTTCTAAACGAAGTAAACTGAAGACATTGGGTAATGCGTCACGTTTTTTCATTCAAAAGCATGTTGTTGAAAATTATGATTTGCTCATGGGTCATGTGTTTATAATATGGAAGCTCTCCACCACTCTTTTATTTACTTTTGCATTCGACTAGAAGTATAGAAAATTAACTCCAAACCCATGCCCCACACAAAAAGAACACAACATTATCATACAATTTGATTTGGACATTCCTATCGTCTAGTGACACATAATTATGTGCTAGTGGTTCAGTTTCAGTATCATCGAAGTGTTCAATTGTGTCGTGTTAGGTGGTGCCCTTATCATCCTATCATTATCCACCAAACCACCAATGAAATTTATCCTTTTTTATATTTTATCCTTTTTTATCTCTTACCCACTCGAAATTGATGACTTCTTCCTCCCAAACTTCACATATCACAAATGAATTGAATAGAGCAACGTAAATTTCTATTATGTCAGCTGTAAACACAATACCCATGTATCGAGACCTAGTATCCAGGAATACTGATCACAGTATTTAATTCATCTTAATGAGCAAGAGTAATTGTGGTCAAACCAGTTGATACAGATCGTAAATACGATTTTGATTGGATGTTTAACACCGTAACATCCTCTTTAATTAAAAAAATAAAAATATTCCTCAACAGTATAAGGAAAAGTGGCATAGTAAAATACAGTAAAAGATAGGAAAAATCACCTGAATGACATTAAATTTCCAGTTGCCCTGAGCAGTGGCGCCCATGGTCCCTGCAGCGTTACCATGGTACGCGTTCCTTACCGAGATTATGTCATGACAACCCGTGTAGAGCCTCGCTATCATCATCGCCAATTCATTCGCCTCTGTCCCCGAATTCGTGAAAAACACCACCTATACACAACATGAACAAAATCTCATCACTATTCACTAGTGTGATTATTTTATTACATAAGCGAAATGATGCAAATTTTACATAAAAGTTTGTTCATCTTAGCACTACTCACGGCCAAACTCGCTTAATAGTAAATATATTTATTTAAAGAATTGAAGAAGAATGGGAGCATAAGCATGATGAAGTAGACATTGATGGTGTCATGGGTGCGGAAGTGACCGATAACAACAAAAGATATTTCATATTTCTCTCGTGAAAATGACAATTTACACAAAAAAGTTGCTACTATACTTAATCCGAAAAAAACGTGGACCGTCCGATCAACTATGATCAAAAAGTAATTACGCAGTTCGATTATTCCGACCGACCTTAAGATTGCCGGGCAACTTAGAAGCGAGCGCCTGAGCAAATTCACCGATTGCATGGTTGAGGTAAAGGATGGTGGAGTGCTGTATGCGCTTCATCTGGTCGACGATCGCCGCCACCACGTCGGGGTGGCAGTGGCCGCAGCTCACCGTCGCTATCCCGCCGAACCCGTCCAAATACCTCCGGCCATTCTCGTCGAACAAGTACTGCCTCTTCCCGTCCACTATGTTCAGCTGCGCACACGATCCAAACCCCAAGTTAATTCAATCAGAAAAAAATATTCAATCAAGCACGTGGTAAAATTGAAGGGGGAGGGGGTGGAATCAGGTGCGGCGGGGGCTTACGGGCTTGTTGTAGAAGTAGAACATCGAGGGGCTGAGATATTCTTTGCGCTGGGCGAGGATCTGGTCGGCGGTGGGGCCGGTGTAGGGAGGAGGGGTGTAATCGAAGGGGGGCATTTGGGGAACTGCGACGCCATTGTCGTGGAGGGTGTCTCTCTGCGCCACCCCAGAGAAGCAGCGGCGCCACCGCGGGGATTGCCGCGCTTCCGATATTACCCTTCTCCCTATGAATCCCTGCATATTTTCGGTTTCTTCCGATCCCGAAAATGCAGGAGTTTCGGTTTGTTGGTGTGTTTTTTTTGTTTGAGTGAAAGAAAGAGAGAGAGAGAGGAAGAGAGCAGTGGAGGTGGAAACTAATCAATGGAGGCCAACTGGATTTATAGGGGGAATTTTGAACGTGTATTGTTAATTTGGGTTAATTAGTTAGACCTGGAATTTACGATGGTAAAAAGGAAAAAAGTTAACAACAGGGCATTTGGGCACGAAACTGACCTTGTCTCTGTATGGTGATTTTGGGAAAATGAATGTGGCCGGAGGAATGATGCACATTCCAATTATGACTCACTTTTCCATTACAAAAGATATTAGTGAATGGTGAATGTCAATTATTGTTTTGCAAAATTTGGGGATGTGGTTTTCTTGTTTTTGCAACGCATATCTTGTCAAGTAACTATTTTAAGTTGGAAATGATCAAATTGGGGATTCGTTTGTATTGAAAATGAAAAAGATCTAGTCTACAATGCTCATAATGCACATAAACTCTACTCTTATTACAAAAATATTAAGTTTACGTGTATCGTGTACATTAAAGGATTTGTGGCTCATAATACTTTCGCAAGAACCCTACCGACTCCAAAATAATTTTATATGAACTTGATATACACGTCTTTTATAGTTCGAATCAATTACCATCGCAACCCCATGAGCCTTGGATGACTGTATAAGTTTAATGTGCATGGAGCAATATCATTGTGGTAGTTTTATAACTTTACATAATAGTGAAGTATATGTTTGGTTCTTCCTTTATGAAACTAATCTCAATGGTGCATGTGTTTATCAATGGTAAACATGCTTAGCATTTCGTTATCACAAAAAATGTTTGGCTTTCATGGTCCGGTTGGAGACTTTGTCTCAACACATTGCTCCATTGAGTCATCCGATTTGTGTGCTTGAATTTGCATTTGTTTTTTTTTTTTTTGGGTAAAACTGGCAGCTGGCAAGCCTTGAAAACGCATTTGAGACGCATCAGTCGATCTCAGAATTGCATAGACGAGCATGTGAAGCAAACAGTAGACGTATGAACCCCAAATGGCATGCGAGAAACCAAGCAAGAGGAAAAAGAACATCGAAAGTGATGTAGGCGAAAGCTTAGTCTGATCTTTTTTGTTATAGTACAAACCAACTGAAACATATGATTTATAAACAAAAGTAATGAGATGGAGGTGAAATTCATTTGAGAAATGTTTCGTTTTCAATTACTCAAACATTTTATCTTCTATTTTGGCTCTTTACGGCTTTTTTGGTTGTATTTTCTTGTTCTTCTTTTGAAGAATTGAAGGTAGTTCTCTCCTCACCTAGCTTGTACTTGGGTTATTGCCCCCCTCCGGACTCTGTTTGTGTTTATAAATCTGTTTTTACGACCAAAAAAATTAGTCAAACTTGCTAGAGAATATTATGCGTCACTAAGGTAAATTCCTTTTTTAGGTCGCATGGTGATTGCTCTATAGACAAGGTTGTATATCGGGTTCTCTGGCGTTTTGCGTTTGGCCGTGAAGCATGTAAGTGTCCAATCCACATGAGTGAAACAACCACTCAAGAAAACCATATATGTGGGTGCTTTGTTTGGAAATGCCTCCAACCAAACAACCATGACCAGTCATTGATTAGGTAAGTGTGATTCATGTTTATCAAGCAAATGAAGCATGCACTTAGTCCGAAAATGGGGCATTGTTGAGCAAAATGGTGACATGCGACCCTCCACCATAGAGTTGCTTAGGCAATAATTGAAACTTACTAGGATTAGTACTAAATTACTAATTCATTCCCACAAATGAACTTGGTCGAAAATTAGGGCTACATGGGAGCTAGAGTTGGGTATTACGTAGTGCATCTGCTTATCTAAGGGAGATACGACACCATGAATATTTTGGAGACAATCACTAAGTAAATTTAGCAAGAATCTGGTTCCGGAATTATAAAAAATCCAACATCAGCTTTAAAGTTGTGGCTATGGTTGGAGGATCAAGTGGTAATAATGCACTTAAACTATAAACATTTCAATCAGATAATCATAAACAGAAGGACCCAAGTACAAATAAAGATGTTTAATTAATACATAAATCATGATATCGACATCCACGTTAATCAGATGCCACCATTGCGTGTTTTCAGCGTAGGATTTCCACATTCCTATCATTCAGGCCAATTACTTTTATAATATGTTGCTATCAAAAACTATGCCCCGGATTGAAATCCCTTTGATCTCACACAACAACGAGATGTTTTCTTATCAAACAATCTACTAAGTTATGTATGAATAACAAATTTGAACAAAAACCTGCTTGAGTAATATGTAAAAATGACAGTCAATCGAGTAATAGTACATACTAGAATTCCCGGCAAGAGACATTTCCGACCATACCCTATGATGACAAGCATGGCCAAAATACATGTCCACATTACATGATAAGCTCATCAGCTCATATATACCATGTCACCAACGCAAGCCAATGAGAATCAATGGTACAAGTCAGCATATTAGACGGATTAGATTATGTGATAGCATAATTCATGGTCAAGCAAACGGACAGAGGACAAGGGACATACGTCATACCAAAGCCCATATTGTTTTTGGGTAGGTATCTTATCTTGACAACTCCAACTAGATTCCTTGCATATATGGCTTGATAGTTAATTGATTGAGTGCAATAGATTATCCAGGTTTCTGACAAGTTCAAGATTATAAAAAGAAAAGAGATAAGTGTACCATCTAATACGCTAATCACATTAAGCTCCCAGTTACACAGCCAAAAAGAACCTAATATATAAATGAAAAACTAATAATATTGCATAATAAGAAGCAGACCATCAACATTTTAGACAACAAACATTTAAAAGTATGTGGCCGAATGTTACGTGAAGGATTGAAACCTCTAAACAAGTTGCAATCAGAACGTCAATCTCAAAGAAGCTTATTACCATAAAAAACGTAATGAAAATTAAAGCATCAATTATTTTAAGATCAGCAAATGTTTTATGAATCATGTTCTAGTCACAGCGTAAATCTCAAAGTCGACAGTTGTGTGCTAGTAGTGATTATTAACATAGCTTTTAAATTGTTCTGAAGAAAGCTTGTGGAGGTCATCAAATGCTAGAAATATTAAATTTCATTACTCCATTCACTGATGTAACATAATGAAAAATAAACTATGTTTACAAGTAGAATAGATGCCAGACCTGTGGTTATAGATGAAGAGTTTTCAATACTGTCTGAAGGTAAGATTGAGACGGCCAGGACGAAGGCTAGTTTGTTCCAACAAATTTATAGGGGCTGAGTTTGGTATAATGGATGCCACACCATGAAATATATGTCTTGAGCGACCTCCAAATATCAAAATATCTCCTGATTCCAAAATAACATTCTTTGCCTTTGCAACATCTCTCTGATCCCCATATAGGAAATCTGCCGAATCACCTACAGAAATGGAGACCACAGGTAATTCTTCTTGGAGAGACTTTGTGCTTTCATCACGATCCTGAAAATCAAAACGCCGTCTGAGTACTGAACTTCACTGAATTTAAGCAAACTCAACATGCCCTTGAACTGGAATTTGTTGTGTACATCTAACTTATGGTGCTTATTGACTTCGAATTCTGATCCTGCAAGGTGAATATCAATATTGTTATCTAGAAAGTGTACTTCAGTAACTACCTGATGAAGACCAAGTCGCCCGCTTGTTGTATAAAAGTTGGCAATGCATATATTAGGAGACATTGAAGGGAGTAGTTCTTCTACATCGCTAACTCTGAGTTCCTCTTTAATATGGGCATGCGCCTCTTGAATTGCTCTTTTAACCAACAAACTAAATTCGTGAGGAACACCAGGAGGCTGAATACCATCTACGGTTTGTTTTTCATATTTCCTTGTCTGAGGATCCCAGTTCAAGCCAAGGCACATCATCTGTAGACGAAGTTTTGCTCCGTCTTGGAAACCTGGCTGATAAAAGCCTCCAGGACCTACACCAAGCTCCCGGCACTTTTTTACTATTTCAACCTATAAACGTAGTTTTTACCAAGGTATCAATAACAAGCTTACATCACTGCGAATCCAAGACAACAAATCTTCAATACAGCACAAAATATGTCTGCCGAACTAGACATGTAATACCCCATAAACCAGGTGCACCAACAAGAAATTGTAACAGCAAATTATGCACTAGTTAATTGGCGCCAGTATCCAATTCGTAATGTAATTTTCTGATTTCACAGAACCACATATGCTACTAGTACTTCAGTTTATATTCTTGACCAAAGGCACTGTCTGGAAACTTCATGGGATTTTCTGATAACTACTCCTGTCTAGAGATGCTAAATAAAGAGTAAGGGGTAAAAGAATGCAAAACCTATTCACTGAGGGTGACATGATTCTTCAATAACACCATCCCCGGCCTCAGTATGATTGACTTTTCGGAATCTGGTGCAGCTGGATCTATGAAGTCCACCATATCCTGGGTTACTACTTGTCTTCCAAGCAAAGAAGCTTTAAGTGCAGAACTTTTGCTCCCAGACAAGCATATATCAAACGGCTCTTGTCTATGTGAACCCTTAGAAGAACCGGGCCTTTCGGCAGTAGCTGCATTTTCGAAATTTCTAGGAACAGAATGAGCCTTTTTTGCAGGGCCATCCTTTCGTTTCTTCCCAAATGCTGTAGGCAAAGATGAATACACATCCATCTCGCTATGACAGTCCGACACACTCAAGCTCTCCAGTTGAGATTTACTAGTACTACTAGCACTCGAACTCGCAGCGTCATCCTCCATATTAACTAGCTTTGAACCAACGTGATATTCCCGCACACTCAAAGGGAAATCATCACCGAGCAAGTACCATCCCCCCTTAGCACGCAACGCACACCTAGGGACAATTTGCTTTAGTCTGAAGCCAGATGCCCCCGCACAATTCTTGTAATAAATTGAAAAATTTCCAATCATTATTTATTTACCAAGGTTTGTTTTGGTTATGGTATTTCCACACCTGTTGGATTAAGTAGTAGCAAAATAATTTGATTTTAGGACGATGATATCACAATAAGCACTAGTAAAGGTAAAACTAACTAACAAAAGTACAACAAAACGCAAGACTCGCAACTAGATGAGTAGCGTGATCAGACATGGTACGACGTTTGAAGCAGATAATCCTGGTGTTCTAACTTAAACAAACAATCCAGCAGAAAGCAAGTAGATTTTTAACATTGAAGATGCCGTACTTGTACCAATTAGGAAAAAGAATACTCACGGAGTGGTAAGGAATCACAGAACTGCCACTGAGGGTGGCGGTTGATGCCTGCCGGCGCTTCAGGAATCAGAGCTCCAAGTGAACCGGAAGTTGCTCGAATTCATCTTTCCCGGTGGAGAAACTTGCCGGAGAATGAACGGCGCCGGTAACCAACGATTGAGAAGCGCAGAGGAATTAGTGGCCTGCTGAAGACGAATGGGTTGTTCGGATTCAGATGAACCAGAGCTATTATGGGTTCGGGTACCCAAGATGACCCGGCTCGTTAAGCCCATTGGGCCGTCAGGTATATGACCCAACTACTTGGCGCGAAGCATTGTCCGCATTGCAAAGTGCACACGTCATTCTGGCGCGAAAATAATGTCAGCAAGATCTGTGTGGGTACGTGGCGTGCTTCCTGCGTGTACACGTGGCAGAATGATTACTCGGATTTGGAGGACACTCCTGCTGCCCACTAGAGAGAAAGACACTTGATTAACAGTTAACACCCACTACTTAGCTGGGCTCCAATAGTTGAATGTACTCCATCACCACAAAAGGCATAAGTTGTTGTTCCTATGTCCTTTTAGTACACAGTAAAATTTACAAAAAATTGTTCGCAAAGTACATGAGATTGTGTTAGTTGTTAGATGGATCATAATTGCGTGTGTGCTAAGTTTGATGATCGTAATTGAAAGAGATTGGATCAGGAGTGCTCAGCTTGTGGTGATCGTAAGACTCGAACTGTGTAGTAGACCTTGCTATTTGAATTATGAAATTAAGTTTCAATGTAAAAATCTTAATTTACATAAAATAGCATGATTTTTTGACAGAATTTGTATCCCTATCTAGTTGAGAGATAATTCCTTCTTATACTAAATAATAAGTATACTGTACATACTAGGACATTTTCTTGATGTGTATTGCTCTTTACCAAAAACACCTAAACGTGGGCAGCCTGTAGAAAGAAAGAATCACCTTTTAGTCCTTCACTTTCACCATTCCAGCATGCCCATGAGTAACAACCCCACTACATTCCCAACATTTG
Source organism: Spiraea crenata (assembly GCA_033992175.1). Classification (NCBI taxonomy): domain Eukaryota; kingdom Viridiplantae; phylum Streptophyta; class Magnoliopsida; order Rosales; family Rosaceae; genus Spiraea; species Spiraea crenata. Next base: position 4,536,778 of record JAVBHV010000041.1, on the reverse strand, counting down.
CAAACATTAAACAAAGCAAAATGAAAGCTCCTGCCCTTTTCCCAAAAGCTTCACAATTCATGCCTACCTTTTGCCTTCTCTGTCTTTCATCAATTCTTGCCACAGAAAATACCTTATTGCTTGTGTCCAAAGTGAAATTTGATCCTGCAGTTTACTCATGCAGCTCTGCTTGTTCATAATTTCTGTCATTCTGGTGTTCAATTATGGCAATTCCAAAACAGAAATTCCTATTGGGTACCAGCTCACATTGGCAGTGCCTATTGAGTACAGTTTGGGATTCATTGGCAGAGCTTTTCTGATGGAGACCACTGAAATCCAACCGACTTTTAAAACTGCATTGACCGTTGAAGCTGTGGATGGAAAGTTTTCATGCTCTTTGGAAGTCTTTCTGGGAGATGTCAAGGTGTGGAATTCTGGTCATTACTCAAGGTTTTACACTTCACATATTTGTGTGCTTGAGCTTACCCAATATGGAGATTTGAGGTTGAAGGGTCCAAATGACAGAGTGGGATGGAGAACTGGGACTTCTGGACAAGGTGTGCAGGTAAATCCAAGGCACTTTTCTGTTACAACAGAAATTGTCTTTGCAAAAAGTCTGTCATTTGATGGATAACAGTTTTGGTGTTGGTATATTGTCGATAACATGTATCTATAGCATGCACGTACGTTTTGTTATTTGACATGTTATGACACCTTATCGAAATCATGTACACAGCGTCCTTTAACAAATTTAAAAATGAAAGTTCTGTAGCATGTGAATGTTGGATACTTATTTCTATCTTTGGTCATTTTGATGCAGAAATTACAGATATTAAAGTCAGGCAATTTAGTTCTAGTTGATGTGTTGCAGAATATCAAGTGGCAGAGTTTTAACTTTCCTACTGATGTAATGCTTTGGGGGCAGAGACTAAGTGTGGCTTCTAGGCTGGCTTCATTTCCAAACAACTCCTCTTCATACTATTCACTTGAAATTGAACACACAAGGATTGCTCTCTACCTGAATTCTGGTAAATTGAACTATTCCTACTGGGATTTGAAGCCTACCAAGAACAGAAGCCTTGCCTATGTTCAATTGAGTCCAAAAGGGCTAGAATTGTTCGACGCTAAACAAAAGAAGATTGCACAGATTCATCCATCGGATAGAGCACTTCAGTTTCAGCCAATGAGGTTTCTAGCGTTGGGGAACAGAACAGGAAACTTAAGGCTCTATTTTTACTCACCCAGCATGTCTAAATTTGATGCTGCCTTTCAAGCTCTCAACAGCGCATGTGATCTTCCATTGGCTTGTGAACCTTATGGCATTTGCACATTGTCCAGTGCTTGTTCATGTATTCAAGTTTTGGTAACTGAAAATGCGACCACTAGTACTAATTCTGATTGCACTCAAGGAATTAATTCAGGAGGGTTTTGCAAAAGGGGCAAGAACAAGGCAGAGATGGTTGAATTGAAGGGTGTTACTAGTGTGCTGCGCGGTGCTCGTAATGTAGTGAATATAAGTAAAGAAGGATGTGGTAAGCTGTGCTTACAGGACTGCAATTGTACATCTGCATTGTATTCCTCTGTAGAAGGAGAAGGGTGCTTTCTATTTGGAATGGTGATTGGAGTGAAACAGGTTGAAAAGGGAAGCGTTGGATTGACTTACATGGTGAAGGTTGCAAAGGGAGGTCATGGCAAGTCCAATCTGAAAAAATGGGTGCTGATCTTGGTAGGTGTGGTTGATGGGTTGATTATTCTGCTTGTTTTTGGAGGGCTTGGCTACTATTTGATCAAGAAGAGGAGAAACACATTCATTGCCTAGTGGCCATAACAATTAACAGAGTTTTGGTTGTTTTTGGCATGTTTACAAGAGAAGCAATGCCTTTTTACACTACAAATTAGTGCATCACACTAAATACAATTTTGCCTATCATTTTAACTGTGGTTGTTGTTGCTGAAGATGGATCGGAACTGGAGATCTTTTTTAACATTAACAACTGCAGGATTATCACTCGACATAAAATATAATGTTACCCACATTGGCTATAGTCGTTAGATTTTTGTAAGGGTTTTTATCACAAATGGTACCTGATCTTGGCATTACTATCACCAATAGTCACTAACATTTTTTGTGTCAAATTTGATCTTCAACGTTGGCTGTCTATATCAAATGTGGTCATTGCTGTTCAATTCCGTTGGTTTTGCCGTTAAGTGCTAATGTGACACATGTAAACCCCACTATTTTTAATTTTTTAAATCTAATTAATTTTTTAAACAAAAAAAATACTAATTATAAAAGTACTTAACGACCTAGTTAGTAAAATACAGAATAGGTATAATACGTTAAATACACATACATGTATTATTTGGTAAAATTTTCAAATAATATGGTGAAAAATTCGGCAATTTATAATATATTAATTATTATTAACATATTATAATCATACTTTTTAATAATACGTGAAAAATTTATAAAAATATGTGAAGAATACTTGTATTATTGTTAATCATTCGTATATAATATTTCCAAGGTCAAAAATACTGATTTTTTACCGTATCTTTGAAACAATACGAATATGAACCATATTTATTCATATGTACGTGTATAATACGCTAATTATCTAACTAGGTTTAACGGCAAATTTGGTTTCTGCGTGCTAAAAACGGAAGAAATAAATAAAGTAAATTGGGAGTGATGACTTTATGTTTAATTGATTAATTCTAATTTATCTTCTTCTATTCAATTATTTTTACAAGAATTAAACTTAAAAAAATTAAAAATAGTGGGGTCCACGTGTGCCACATCACCACTTAACGGCAAAACTAACGAAATTGAATGGCAATGACCACATTTAATATGGACAACCAACTTTGAGGATCGAATTTGACACAAAAAAAAAGTTAGTGACCATTGGTAATAGTAATGCAAAGATCAGGTACTATTTGTGATAAAAACCCTTTTCGTAATTGTTCTCTTCAATGTGGACGTGAGGATTGTAATTTGTATCAAATTGCCATGGGCATATGGGCCAACTGCTAACAGAACATGTAAAGTGACCATCATGATTTGTATTTGAGAGCTGCTATGTACACTCGAAAGTGTTCTCTGGACACTCATATTTCTATGGACACTCATTTCAATTTATTAAATTTCTTTGGACACTCTAATTTAATTAAAATTTCCACCAATACCCTTTATTATTATTGAAGATTTCCTAATGTATTGTTCCATCAAAACATCATCGAATTTCACCGATCAAACATCAAACCCAAGTAAACGCAAAAACCCAACTTAGATCATTCTGTTCCCACCAGCCATTTTTGCTAGATTCTAATTGAAATACATCTAGTGCAGAATCGAACAATCAAGCCGAAGAACAACATCAAGCCCAAATCAAGATCAAAGTACCTCACAATAAAGCTAAACAAAAACATATCAAAGTACCACAACCTCAACATCAAGCCGAAGATCACGCAAGCTGCAGATGGGTTCAGAGGCTGAGAGGTGGAGGCGGGAACGTACGCCGAGGCCGAAGCAGGTGGAGGCGGGCGTCAAAGGCAGTGGTGGCAGCTATGGAGGCCCGAGTAGGTGGGAGAATCGCAATGGGAGGCCGGAGCGTGCGTCGGAGGCGGTGGTCGCACGACGCCGATGTGTCGCTCTTGGAAAATCACCGACGGGGTTGCGGGAGAAGAACGAGTCACTGTGAATGGCATCGCAAGGTGAAATTGCGATGGCTTGGGAATGGCATCGCGATGGTTAAACTTAATTTGCGATGCCCATGCCGATTTTTCAATGGACCCACATGGTTTTGGTTGATTATTTAGTGGTTGTGCAAGAACACTCATTGGTTAATGTTTGAGTGAAGTCTGGGTTTCTCTTGATTTTCACATTATGAACAGATTTAGGGGTGGGAAAACCCGGCCCAAAACCCGAAGCTCGGCCCGAACCCGGCTCGAAATATGCTAAAGGGCCGGTCCTAAATTCCAAACCCGGCCCATAACTAAAAAAGCCCGGCCCGGCCCGTAAAAGTCGGGCCCACAATCGGGCCCAAATTTTCAGAACCCGGCCCGGACCGAAATAACCCGAAAATAAATATATATTAATATTTTACAGGTGTTGGTTTATAATTGGCTTAAAAAAGAGTTACACATCTGCTAAAATAGAACCTACACACCAGATAACTTCTGAAATCGGACGACTACGATCAATCCTGAGAGATCGGACGGCTGTCAGCTACTGTGAGCAAATTGGGCGATCCGCATCCTTCCTCCTCCTCCATAGTCACCGTCATCATCGTCCGTCAGCTTCGATATCGTCTCATCGTCGTCATCTTGCCGGTCGTCGCCTCGTCGTCATCTTGCCGGTCGTTGCCTCATCATCGTTGTCTCGTCCGGCTTCGAGTCATCGCGCCGTCATCGTCATCTTCGAGTCATCGCGCCGTCCGGCTTTGAGTCATCGCACCGTCCGGCTACGTCGCAGTCGTCCAGCGCCGTCGTCATCTAGTCTTCGTCTCCAGATCTCCGTCCTCGGCGAACCCGAAGACGTCGGGAGAGATCGAGATCGAGATCTCTGTGAAATTTGTCGGGTTTTACCCGGCTCGACCCGAACCCGGCCAGAAATTTTGGGCTCAGAACCCGACCCGGCCCGAAAATGTTGGGCCTTCGAACGGGCCTGAAAATTGAGAGCCCGACCAGTAACGGGCTTTTTTCGGGCTCACCCAAAACCCGGCCCGGCCCGGCCGATCCCAGCCCTAAACAAATTGCTTGATTGAGGATTTGAGGGTGAGGGAGATAGCTCATCTGGGTATATGAGTTCAGGGATCAGAAAGATGAGAAAATACGAGTTCAGGAATCAGAAAGAAAGAGCAATAATGTACTTAGATGTAATTTGATACATGGATAAAAAAAGTAATTGTATCTTGTAAAAACATTGAGAGTGTCTAGAGAAATTTTTTGAGTGTACATAGCAGATCTCTTTGTATTTTTGTTGCCTCTCCATTGCTCTTAGGAAACTCGTGGGCTTTGTCACAAAATTCCACATTGGGAGAAGGATTCGAATAGGCGATCACATTTCATTTGTATATATTTAGGGAACTAATTTTGACATTTTTTTCTAGGGCAAATTTCAATTTCGTACCCTGTGGTTTCGGTTGAATTTCAAAATGATACCCATGGTTTTTTTTTTTTCATTTTCGTACCCTATACTTTCAAAACGTTGCAAATGTGTTCCACCGTCAGAAAAAACGTTAATCTGGGGTTAAATGCTGACGTGGCTCATGTGGGGTCCACCAAACTTAACAGACCGTTAACTAAGCTAACCAAAAAAACCAAAACGGCGCCGTATGAAGTTCCCATCGTCTTTTTCGCGGCGTTCGAGTGCTGGCTGCCAACGCCGCCGCTGGACTCACCGACTCCAGATCTCCGGCGAAAACGACGGCAGAGGCAACGGCTCCGGATCGGAGACGGTTTCGGGTCGGAGCAGGCCTGGGCCTTGGTGGTCGCCGGGCACTCGACTCGATGGCGGTACTCGAGGGCGGCGGGGACGGCGAGCTTGTACTCGGGATCGGCGTAGGGGCCGGTGATCTCCCACGGCGCCTCAAGATCGGGAGGAGGAGGCAGCGGTCACTGGTTTCGCCGTACGATTCTCCGCGCCTCAAGATCGGGACGAGGGAGGAGTCGCCGAGCCTCACTCGTTGCCTCGCCGTCCCCGATCCGGAGCCGTTACCTCTGCCGGCCCAGTCGCGGAGATCCTGGAGTCGCCGGTGAGTCCGAGCGGCGGCGTCGGCAGCCCGCACTCGAACGCCCGCGAAAGACGATGGGAACTTCATACGGCGCCGTTTTGGTTTTTTTGGTTAGCTTAGTTAACGGTCTGTTAAGTTTGGTGGACCCCACATGAGCCACGTCAGCATTTAACCCCAGATTAACGTTTTTTCTGACGGTGGAACACATTTGCAACGTTTTGAAAGTATAGGGTACGAAAATGAAAAAAAAAAAACCATGGGTATCATTTTGAAATTCAACCAAAACCACAAGGTACGAAATTGAAATTTGCCCTTTTTTCTATATACTTTTTTCTGTTTTCAGTCGTTCGATTGAATGATAGGAGAATAATCAACGGCTATAATTAAACACAAGTATGTACAAGGTGAGAAATGGTGTGTGAAAATCACTTTCCATAATCTAACCCCTACTTTTTAAAAAAATTTGAGCTAAAACCATCAAACTATGAAGCACAGAATCGGAAAACAAGAATGTCGAATTGATACAATACGAAATGATAATTTCTCAAATCTCAAAAAAACTGATATGAAACGTTAATTAAAAACCATCTATATTTATAAAAATTGGTATTCTAAAATTTCATAGGGTAGCGAAAATTGTTGAATAGGAAATAGGATATAAACCCATAAAAATTTATTTTATTTAAGTTGAAACCCACCATATTTTTTCTTTATAATCGAAACCCATGACTAGATTCCACCTCAGCGACTTTCCATATTATAAATTGCGTTTTCCTAAGTTGCCCTTATTAACTTTCTGAAGGTTTTTTTTGAAGTGTGTAACCGATTTGTAAGACATCAATGAAAAATTGATTTATTGTTCTCTTTATGCCGTATCTTCCTTATCCACATTCTTCATTTCCTTCCTCTACCTCGCATACAATAAGAATGAAACCGTGCAAATGGAAGCCTCCTAAACTTCCCTACCTAAGAACAAAATGGAAGGCACCTGAACTTCCCCACCTAAGAACAAAATGGAAACCACCTTAACCAATCCAACTTACCCTAAACATACCCAAATTAAAAGTACTTTAACCAATTCACCTAAAAAAAGGTAAAATCACCTAGCCGAATACACCTATGAAGTGAAACCACCTGTTAAGGTAGAACAATTTAGCGAAATCTTAAAGAACCTAATTAAATCAAGGAACAAAATTTTGGTAGTCAAAATTTATGGAAATTTCGGAAAAAATTTTGATTTCAGTGGAAATTTCGGTAAATTGCGGTTTGAAAAAAAAAATGAAAAACATGTTAGAAAACCTATAAATTAATATCTCTACTTTCTATAGGCTCTAAAATCAACAAATAATGCAATTTAACATTTAAGGTATATCGGATTGTCCATATGCATTAACTTTCATATACATAAGGGAGAAGAATTCGTGTTTTGTATTCTACTAAGCTATCAATCAACACAATATCTTAAGGTGAGCCTTATGAAACATACATTAACCATTACATTAATATTACAATATAATATAAGAGTTTTAAGGAATATAATACATCAGAATTACACACACACACACATATTATTCTAATACGTAAAACTATTACGCCGAGGCTCCTCTTTACTTCTTGAAACATTATTAGTGAACTGACAATATTGCTCCCATGACATTTGTCGGCTAGTGAAATGAATGTAACATTCAACATGCCTATTGTACGTACTTTGATCTCTCCCCACAATCTCTCCAAAAATTGGATATGCCGAGTTCACCCATTCATATGAACTATGTACTAGTGCTTGGACCGCTATATGACATTCGAGGTTGAATATAATCAAAAAAAGTTGTTGAATGCACAAAAAGAAAGTTGTGGGAAGATTCAATGAGCATTATTGAAGGTAAGTAAGAAAATACCAAAAGAAAGTTGTTGATCGAAATTTTACTGAAAGTTACCGAAATGTCCATCGAAATTTCGGTAATTTCGGAAAGTTTCAGCTTCTAAGGCTTGAAAGTTACCGAAATTTCGACTGAAATTATGGTATTTTTTCGCTGACATTGATACGTACCTCGATTCAAGTTTCGAAACCCTAAAAAACTGAAAATTTATGCCAAAATTTCAAAATTTTGGCCGAAATTTTGTTCCCTGAGTAAAATATGTATAAAAATACCAGTGCAGAACCACCTAGCCGAATACACCTATAAAGTGAAATCACATATTAAAGTAGAGGAATTGAAAAAAACCTTAAAAACCCAATTAAACAAAGTAAAATATGTACAACAGAGTAAAACACCCACATTTTGTTGTTTCCCTTTATTTCATTTCAAATTCCTCAAATTCGGAAATTTTTTCTTTATAATTAATCTCTTTCATTCAATTGTTTTGACCAAATGAAAGAATTAATGAAATTAAGTTAATATTAATATATGAACAAATTCAAATTAATTAAATGGCATACTTGTAAATATTATAGAGAGACTTAGTTATTTTCAAAGCCTATGTGGCATCCATATTCAAATTGGGGTTTAATTCAACAAAAAAAAAAGTGTGCTTGGACATCTATCTAATTATTGTCATTTTTTTGGGCTAATATCCCATTAACCCAAATAACCCAAAAAACTTGTCAAAATTTACCCTTGTATGGAGTTTCGGGCTATTTTAGTAATATTTTCTCTTCAATATGTGTTTCAGGGATGTTTCAGTAGTGTTTCATTCTCAAAACATTTTCGAAATGCGAAAAGTTAGGTGTTCAAGGTTTTTGTGTTTCATAGCCATCAGTTATAGAACATAGAATGTGGTTGGAGTCGGTGACCTATCGTCTCACACTTAGGTTGCTATAGAGCTCTAGCTAGTTGGATATTCAATCAGTGTCATGTCTCCAAGATCCGACAACATAACTAGTCTTGGCTGGGCTCCTATTTTATGGGGATCAAACAACACCACCTTAGCTGTCAACGGCGCTAAGTCGATCCATACATCGAGAATAATCTCTTCTTCTGTTTGTGCTATCGTGCATATTGGGTTTGTTCTCATATGTGAGTGTCGCAGGCCATTTATCTCACACGTGAGGAAAAGGGACAAAAAAATGGATGTCTAGTAATAAGATACGCGTTTGTGTTCTGTTTGCTAAGCAAGGACGTTTCTTCCCCGTGACCTTAGTGTCTCCAAGTTGTTGGAAAAGCAACATGTGTATTTGCATTCAATCAAGTATATAAACAAGGTAGTTTTTTGAGTTTTCTAGTGCAATATATAATATTTGCATTGGTGTATTCATATTCGTCTTTATTTTTGTTTGGCATCAGTAAATTAGTATTTACAATTAGTTTTTGTCCCATTAGTTGTTTCGACACAAGTTTCACATCATGATTACATAAGCTATCACGCCACCTAATGTATTAAGCAAGTTAGTCGCCAATTAATAAAGCATACTTAATTATTAACCCCCAAACTTTCATTATACAAGTTAACCTTTTGACTAGTATCGGAATCTCAATTTGAGAGAAAAGTATGTCGAGAAAAAAACTAGGGCTTGTCACGAGACGCATTTCCAAAATTTACGCCTGTTTGTATTTAATAGCTGCATCTATTGTCTGATAGGACACGATCCAATCATGCTGCGTAAAAAGTACTACTCTTCCATTTATGTCACCACTTATCCATCAATAAAAACACGTCAGGCGCAACTTGATCATTACATATGTTAATTAAGGGAGTAGAGCAATGCATGTGGTGCGTGCCGATCCATTATTCTTCAAACAAACTTATTTTGTAATTTTTGCATGACGCAATGTTTTGATGGGGCCGCGTTTTTGTACGTTGATCCCCATGCGATGAAAGAATTCATATAAACATTGGATCCTTCCTATAAAGCACTGAAACAGAAAATACGGCAAATCAATATGATACGAAACAACAATTTATGAAATCTAAAAAAATCCGACACAAAACGTTAATAAAAATAATTTAAAATATATAAAATTGTATTCTCAACTATATCTAACAAGTAATTCTTAGCTTAAACATAAAAATGAAAAATACTGGTGGCGACGGAGACTAGGGCAACAAAGGAAGAAGACAACTATGAAGAAAGTAAATATGAGTCCTAGCATCCTAGGAGTTGAATATGAAGGGAATTTGAGTGCAAGATGGTAACTTAAAGTCTGCGTTTAATAAATAACCAAATAAAATGGCTGAATGTTGGCCGGTTTGACTATATTTTTCTGTCAGTTAATTCCGAGCCGTTTTGAATGGAGTTTTGGGCTATTGTTCTCTTTGATACGTATTTCAGGGCATTTCAACCGTGTTTCGTGCCTGAATCATGAAAGGCTAGGATCCTCCTCGTGAGATGAAAGAATTAATATGCCTAGATCCTAGCTAGCTAGAGTCCTAACCCCATAAGTTCCATGACAATTGAAGTGGGCAAAGAGACAGTGTCGGAGGAACCGCAAGATATATAATGCATGCAGCTGGTTGCTCTTGGTAGATTGTTGTGTTGTGATGATTGAAGAGGGGACACATGTGAATAGCTTAGTGGATACTCGATCATCTGCTTGTGCGCAAAAAAAAGAAAAAAGATTATTAGACGATGAGGTTAGTTTTACCATAACCTTCTAATCAAAGTCCTATTGTAATTTAGGTTAAATTAATAATGCATGTAGGAACCAGGAATTAATTACACGAAGAGTGAAATAAAGGTAATTTCTATTGCCTAGTTAATTAGGAGGTGGGGGGAAGGGAATCTGCACGTGAGCATATATAAATAGGGGGAGAGGACTGATGATGATGAAAGGTGCAAAGGAAGCGTCAAAGGTTGTTTAGCTGTCATTAATATCCCTCCAAACTCATGAATTCCTTCAAACTTCACGGGCCTCTCTCTCTTCTCTCAAGCTTTGTACTATTTTTCTCTCGATCGCAGTCACCCTTTTGTCCTTAGCCTCACTTCTACTGCGCCCTCACTAGTCCTCTTTCTTTTATTGTTGCAAAAAGAACATATGATATTCTATAGCTAATTAACTTAACAAAGACATCGATGCTATATAACTTGTTGCCATTCTTGTGTATGTTTTGACAACAATGTATTCGTTCGTGCCCTTATAGTTCATTAGTGTCTTAATCTCTTCTTTTTAAGAAGAGCTGGGGCCATGTGTAAACCTAGAGGTCAGCTGTTCGAATCCTATTATTGCTATGCAAGTTCCTGAATTTACTAGCCCGCATATTATGGGGCCAGAAGTGTGGGGTCGGGGTTCCGGGGTGAGTCCAATACCTTGAAAGATTTCCCCAATATTAAAATATAAAAAATATATTGAATCTAAGAAAAGCTTTCAGAACTACAATTGTAGCTGTGAAAACGCATGACGGCCTTTTGTAACCGGGACCCTGTAGTTGAGCTTTTGTCGATCTACCTGTCATAAAAAACACACACACATATATATAATTGAATCTAGTCCAAGCATTCGTAATAGGTCAAAACTAGTTGAATAAGTGAAGGACAATTGTGTAACTATACGCATGCAACATTCCCTCTTTAAAACCATCATAAGCTATTGCTAGCTAGAGCAAATACAAAGCGGGGTGAGGAAGCATGAGTTCTGGGGAGCGACCAAAAGCAGCTCTTTATCGACAACTTCGGGCTGCCACCCACTCCAGTGCTGTAACTAACTCTTATCCAACACTTACTGTATATATGCATCCTATTCCATCCTTATGCATCGCTAGATATGTACGCCACTAATAAATTTTTGCTGTTTTGTAGCTGACCAAAGATTCAATTCTAGTCGATGCATCCAGCTACATCAAGGAATTGAAGCGAAAAGTGGAGGCACTCAACCAAGGCCAAGGAACTTCCCAGAATTCGATTGCCCCAAATTCATTACCCGCGGTACATGCCTGTATATACTAATTGTTGAATACTTATTCATTTGAAGATTGCTGATCTAAATCAATTTCCAGCAGGTTTCAGTTCAAACCCTAGAAGAGGGTTTCCAAATCAATGTGTTGTCGGACAAGAATTGCCCCGGATTGCTTGTTTATGTTCTTGAAGCCTTTGAGGAGCTAGGCCTTGATGTTCTTGACGCTAGGGTTTCTTGCTCAGACAATTTCCAACTAGAAGCAGTCGGAGAAGAGGTAAGAAGTTGATATTTTTCTTATTACTTAACTTGTTTATTTTCTCCGCCGTACGTCTTGCCACTTTTGTCCTTGACCAATTGGGAAGAGACATTCCTTGTTGGGTTTTGTAGTACTTTCAAAACAATGCTGTACAAATTTACATCACGTGTGAGTTGTACACAAACATGGTCGTAACCACACATTTTATGTCCTCCAAATTCGTCGGAAACTGCTTCAAACGAATGGCCACATTAATTATGATTCTGAACTCGGCGACTTTATTGATTTTTGTAGAACCAGGGTTATGGCCTGGATGCTGAGGTGGTGAAACAGGCAGTCTTGGAAGCTATTCAGAATTGGAGCCAAAGCAGTAGTGGCGAGCAAGAATGACTATACTGTTTGATTAATGGATGATCCAATCGGAAAGAGGATTGTACTGTCCAAAATTATAAATATAACATGTTCAATAATAGGTCTTCTCTGCATCTTCCCTGCGTCTTTCATCTGATTAAAAAAATCCAGAATAAATAGGACTCAAAATGAAACGAAATATATTGGCTTCTTACAACATCTCTTATTGTTTCAATGGTGGTGGTGATGGTGGTGGCGGAGTTGGAAACATTGGAGGAATCGCAGAGAAAATGGTCTCCTTGTCAATCCCAATATTAGCCTTTTTATTATCTCCGGACAAAGCAACAAGTGCCGCCACTAAACCCGCATTTCCCGCAAGCGTAGGCTCCGTGTAATCTTTCTTACTCCGAACATCATAGAAGCCGTCATCTTTGTCCGGACCACCAACCATAGCACCGTAAATTGTATTCGGGTTGGCTTTCCAAGTGTTCCTCCATTTCCATCCACCTTTACACTTGTACTTGACCTTGTCCTTCGGAATAGACGCGCCTCTATGGTGCACATGCCTGGGGTAGCGCGTCCCAAATCCGACAACATAGCTCATTTTCCTCGGATTTTTCCCGAGGATATAATCCATCTGAGCTCGGGCAAATCTGCTTAACACATTGATTGTAATGAAGTTGAGTCCGCAAAACAACCCGGCTGAGTCGGTGTTGTTGTCCAAAGCCTCGAGATAGTCACTGTAGAGAGCGGCTAAGAAGGCTGCATTGACTACGTATTGAAGAGGTTTTGGCCTTCCGAGCTGATTTAGTTGGATCAAGCCGCCTTTTTTTCTTTTGTAGACTTTGAACATTGGGAGGTATGAGCACATGATTGTGTTGGTTTCGTTGTGGAATTTGAACAAGGTGTCTTCGTATGGGTATCCAGGATTCATGAACAACCTCAATCGGGTCAGAAGCACCTAGGATCAAAGAGTATCAACATCATTTCTTTAGATTGAATTAATGTCCAAGTTTACAATGCTTAGGTGAATGTCAGTTAAAGACTTGTTAACTAGAGGATTCAGACTCACAAGCACTCATTTGGAATAATTTTAATCCAACTCAAACCGAGCCAACGCAGTTGAGGCCTAAAAGATCATGTTGTGTTAGCAATAGAAGAAAAACTGAAAAGTCGGCGGTTGGGCTTGGATTGGATTAATGTGTGTCTACTGTTAAATTGGATAACAATCTAACACATTATGTCTTTCAGCCCCTACCATATCGTTCCAGAGTAAGCGAAAAAGTGAGGCGTATACATTCATACGACATTATGCTAGATTGTTTAGGTGACATACCTGAGCACCAAAAAGCTTGTTATTCCAGCTCAATACTCCAATGTTAGGCCCTTGGGAGAAAGTTGCATGTTTTGCAAGGCCAGGAGTTGTTGCAAGCCTGAGATAAGAGGAATTTCCAGTAGCATAGTACAACCAAGCGCTAGCCCATATATATTCATCCCAGTAACCGGTGGAATTATAGAACATTGCAGCATCCGTACCTCCGTAACTGTACCTGCCTCTCACATTCCTCGAAAACCGAAACAGTGTTTTCGCACCTCGCACGAGTTTTCGCGAGTAGGCTTTGTTGTCTTTAAAAACAATAGATGCGGCGGCAAGTGAGGCGGACATTTCCCCAGCGAGATCGGAGCAAGCGTGGCATTCGGTCACAGGGCGTGCGTAGTCAATGTCTTCAGGACTCATCCAGCAATAAATGTCGTTAGGAATTGTGCCAGTTCCTCCATTAGTATTCCCCAACCCAACCTATATCAAAATATATAGCAAATATTTAAAGTTTGACTAGGCCTAGATCTAAAGTAGAGTTGACTTATTTGGAGTAGTAATTACAATTCTTTGAAAAATGCTCAATTAAGTACAATGTCTAACCTGAGAAACAACTCTATCAATGGGATCACCAGAGTTGTTGAAGGTCTTGAGCAAGTAATCAGTGCCCCATTTGATGATGTCCTTAATGTGTGCAAGTTCGTTGGCGACTTTGTACTTGGCGCTGTACTCGATGACGCTCCAACTAAGCATAGTCATGGCGAAGGAAGCGGGGAAGTTGAACTTGATGGCATTTCCGGCGTCGTAATATCCACCGGCTAGATCATTAAACGGTTGACCATCAGTTAGGCAAGAGTTACCCCTCCATGACACATTGTTATGTTCGGGAAGCTTTCCTGAACGTTGCGCGTTGAAGAACATTAGAGCCTTGTGGAGAGCCAAAGTGTAGTTGCTAGGAAGTGGTGGAGGAGGTTCGGCGTGGACAACGGTGACGGTGAGGAAGGCGGCGGAGACCACAAGGGTCGCCACCGTCCACGCCAAGGTGTTGCAACCCAACTGATGGTTGCTGTGCATCCTAAATGACCAATCAACTTTTGTCTACTTGGGAGAGGTGGAATTTATGAACAAAGTAAGATCTGACTTTCGAGGCCTCTAAACACTAATTAAGTAGTAGATTTTGATGATTAATTTATAGGAAGATGATAACAACAACAAAATCTCAGCGTTTGTGGGAGTAAAAAAGAGTTTCAAATAGATATGTATATACATGATCTTAATTTCTTAAAGTTCCTCTAACAAGTGTCAAGAGTTTTAATTGGTCTTAAGCACTTGACTGGATCGTTCTAGCATCGTTAAGCGATTCGATGAACTGTCATCAAATTCTTTTTAATTGTTTTGAGTACTTGACTAGGTCTATAAGCAAAGGGGCTTTAAATAATGAAATGGAGCAGAGTGTTCAAGATATAGATATAAGCTAGATAATCAAAAGAATATATCCTCCAAAGCGCATATTCTAGCACTCCAGACTCGAGACACAACTAAACAGAAAATCTTACAAGGACCGAAAACCGAACTCATGAACACCAGAATTATAACACCAACTTGCAATGTTATTAACTGTTTCTGTTCAGCCAACTTGCATCCAGCCAACTTCCTACTGTGGCCCATTGTTGAAGTATTCTGTGTTCAGCCCATTTCTTGTTTAGAGCTCAGACTTTGGGCCCAAATTATTAAATCACCCATTTTAAATTTTTTTAATGTTCTTTGGACACCCAATTAGATATTGAACTTTCAAATATACCTTTTATTTACTTTATTCAATAAAGTCCTATAACATATCTCTACCATAAAAACCACAAATTCTCATCGCGGCGGCCGTCGAAATGGAAGGAGGTGGCGATGGAAGGGTTAGTTGCAGCCGTCATTCTTTGTATGACTTGGTTGCAAAGAATTTTTTGATGTTTAGATATAAGTCAAAACTAATTACAAGAAAACAAGAAGAAATTAATCATATTCCTTAAAGGTCATCTGATGTAAATTTACATGTGGGTATAAAGATAATTTTTTTTTAAAAAAAATAGCAGGTTGTCCAGAGAAGAAAACATGGTTATATATCAGCTCTCATTTCTTTTCCAACTTTTTGCAAATTTTTTTTTATTTTTTCGGACAAATTATATTGTATACTATTTTTCTGAGGAAAACTGCGGTGAAACTGAAGCTGCCACTAGACCATGTCATCAAGTATATGCTTGACCGACACCGATCGATTTTAAAAGCCTTTTTAGGCCAATTAGTACTCACTATAGGTAACTTAACTTCATTAAAATATACAACTGTGTATTCACCATATTGATTAAGAGTTTGAAACTTAGCCCAAAAGTAAAATATTAAGAAACATACGTACGTAAACATTATCCAACCCTTTTCTATTCGTTTGAGAAAACCGTGTTGATCGAGACTTATAGCTACTCCGCCTAATCAAAATAAATTGGCACGTCACAATTAGTCTGAAAAATTAGACTTTTTTTTTTTTTTTTTTTTTTGCGTTATAGCATGTACAATGATGTTTTGTCCAAATCCGTCTGATCAGTTTTATAGCATCTACAATGATCTTTGTCCAAATGCCAACTGTAATTACACAAGTAAATTGCCAACTTAAGAAAGTGTCATAGCGCTATATATTCTTCTTTTGGCAAAATGAGATAAACACCCATAAAAATTATTTTTTTTCAATTACAACGCATCTTATATTCTTTGGTTGAATAAACCCCACGACTAAGCATCCAACTCATTTACTTTCTATATATAGTGATTTTGTAATATTCACCTTCCTAAAACATCCCTATTAAATTTATTATTAG
This sequence comes from Spiraea crenata, assembly GCA_033992175.1. Taxonomy (NCBI): domain Eukaryota; kingdom Viridiplantae; phylum Streptophyta; class Magnoliopsida; order Rosales; family Rosaceae; genus Spiraea; species Spiraea crenata. The sequence goes on along the minus strand of JAVBHV010000041.1, from coordinate 4,520,444 downwards.
AATTTGTTAGAATTATTAACTCATGAAAACCTGAAGTATTCTACCAATTGAAATACACTAAATCAAGATATTACAACAACCTAATGACTCCACCTGAGGAATTCCACAAAATATCCTAAAACACCTTAACGTATCCACTTGAAATTAGTAAACACCTAAACATACCCACCTGGATTGGAAAACGCACAAGATATCCCAAAACACATGAATGTGTCCACCCGAAATCGGAAAACACCTAAACATATCTACCTGAAATTGGAAAACACCAAATATCCCAAAACACCTTAATGTATCCACCTGAAATTGGAAAATACCAAAATATATCCACATGAAATTTCAAAACACATGAATATATCAACTTGAAATTATTATAAATAACATAATATTATTTTCTACATATTAAAATCACTATAACTTCTACAATATAAACCAATAAAAAGGTCTAGTGGATAATTCTAATTCTAATTAAAAAAAACATTAACTTTGGACATAATTTAGATTTGTAACTGATGAAAATAAATACACCCGTTTGAATGCTCCATAATCGTATCAAGTACCTTTTTTTAAAAAAAATGTTATCATATTATTGATTATATTTTACTTTTGTGGAAAAAGAATGGCAGATATGTAAATAGTTTGAACTAAAAGGTTAATTTATATCATAGGTGACAAAACTACTAAATACTGAGTTTTATTCTGCAAGAAAAATATACATGGGCGTAAGTCTAATAACTATAGATATTTTGCGTTTAAATCAAATTCACCCATTCTTCTTTTATACTAAAGAGTAAGAACTTTACATGCATTATTGGATTGGCAGCCACTTTTGCCGAAGTAGTATATATGTTATTCTTGTTCAAAGTTTGATTATTCTTTGGTGGCTATTTCAAATTGTGTTTTCCACCGTTATTAATGCTATATATTGAATATAAATTTGATTTGTTAGACCAGCTCTCACCTTTGGGATATTGACAATGAACATAAGTAATTAGTATCCACTAAGTGTCCATTGGACCGGCCAACAGCTACCTATATAGATAGCGCCAAGCAAGCAATACTTGTAACAAGAAATCAATGCACCCCCTAAAACTAATAATACATAGTATACATGCAGGCTTTACATGGGAAAAATTCAGAACTTTTTAAAGTTAAAAAATGATTTTCAGATATTTGAGACGGTGTTTCCGTATAGGTGAAAAATGATTACTTTAGTTGGGTAATTTTTCATTACTATGCGATGCACGCAGGCAACATCACAGACAGAATAATGGTTGTTGACAAAATGTAGATAAAGTTGTAGCAAAATGTAATTTTTCATTACTATACGATTAATCAACATTTGCATGCCATTGATTAATTGGAAAGCAAAGTGTTCAAAATGTCTAGAAGTAGAAAGGAAAAGAGCGAGTGGGGTTGTCGTGGGTGCCCCTCAAATTATCTCACGTCGCTTTAGTTGGTGCCCTTCAAGAGTTGAGAAAAAAATGTCAAAGAGGCGCACTAACTAAATAAAGTTGCTGTATCTATCTAGCTAGGAATAGAAGGAAGATGAAATTAACAAAAAAACACAAAAAATTCTTTGTTAAAAATAAACAACAATACCTTGAGAAAAAACGAAACATGCAATCGTGGATGATGTTGATATAGTAAAGTTTGGTGTGGTCAAATTTGATTTATTGACTTGGTTTTGGAGGTGATTAAATTAATACTAGCTAGCTTGTTGCGAGTTAAGCAAGAGACTTTTGAAAACTATAATTATAGATTTCGAGAAAACTCTTCAAATGAGTGATGGGGAAGTGACATTCCAAGGGGCCGATAAGACCTATTGCCTAAACAAAAAAGTAGTTATGGTAATTTATTATATTTTATTCTTTGATGTGCGACTAAAAGCTTGCTTTTTATTACAAGAATAATGCATGATTGTACGTACAGTTTCCATAGAAGCAGGTCACTATTAGCTGTTAAAGTATGATTCAGTAATAATTGAGTTTAAGGTCGGTTTTTTCTTTGCATGCTTTTAATGATGGTGGACAAAGACTTACGAGGAGGCTTTCTAATTTGCTGCTTTATACTTATGTCTATGGTCATTCCCTTAGGCTGCGTTTGGTTCACGGAATCGGATTGATGGGAATGAGAATAAGATTGATGGGAATAAGATTACTGGGAATATAGGGTGGGAATGGGAAAAAGATATTCATTACGTAGTTTGGTTATGTTGGGTGTGAATGAGAATATAAATGAGAATGTGTATTGGGATAAGAAATAAAATAGTATAATTTTACAATTACACCCTCACTTTTTAAAAAAAGTAATTTTTTTTATAAGTGCAAAATGGTAAAATATAAGCAATTTTGTGATTCCCACGTAATGGGAATCACAATACCAGGGGGAGATGGGTTTGTGATGCCGGCCTCTTTTTCCGTGGGGCCCACTAGTTTTTCCGTGGGCCTAGGAATGCTTTTCCCTTTCCCTCCTCACCAAACGCCGGTTTACGTTTTTTCTTTCCCTTTCCCACCTTGGAAACTTGAAACAAACGCAGCCTTAGTGTACTTGCCAAGCATCACTAAACGATACTTTTATACCTAAGTGAAAGTGATCAGTCATTCCCCTAGTATATTGGTATCTTGATATCACATCAGCTCACTTCAAGTGGCCTATATGTCTCTGGCCTTATTCGCATAGCCCAATGTTCTCGCGTTCAAATAATTGACTTGAGTTTACTTCGAGTCACGCAAAACGTTAACACACCACTATACAAAAACAGCAAGACTTGGTTTTCCAGCCGACGTGGCTTCTTAACTACAAGTAACACCGCCCGGTTTTCATCTTTAATGGACTATTAACTATTAAGCCATTTTGATATTATAATAACACTTATTTATGCAAATGCCCTTTGACACTCTACTTTAATTTCACTTTGCCTTCTGTAAGTTTAATTGACTCACTTTGCCCTTGCCACTCCATTTTGGGTATCCGGTTACCTCCCCATCCAAAATCTGTTAGTTTGCTGTTGAAAATTGCCACATGGCATGATTCTATTGGCAGACTAAAAATGTGAAGCCAAATTCTGCTCACAGATCAGCCGAATCCCAGCCTCTGCATCCTCCACTCCCGCTACATCACCCCTTTTCAACTGCAAGGACCTCTCTCCGCCGCCCTCCAACGCCGCTGCGAAGAAGCCGAATCACAAAAACTCCGTCAACCAATGGGAAAGCGGCTGTAGTTTGTATGAAATGTTGAAGTCCTCGTTGAAAATCCTCCAATCTCTCTCAGTCATTTTGTCGAGCGCCTTCTCTGCCCAATGCCGATCCAACCTCATCTCGTCCCGGAGCTCCCGATCGGTCCCGGACCTCAAACCATTAGTGATCACAGGTAGTGGAGTATCTAAAACAAAGTTTGGGATCCATCGAATAGACAGTGAAATTCGCTAACAAGACCATTACATGAACCATCAGAGTCGGCGAACCCGAAAAGACCTACTGAAACAACCACACAAATGACATGTTCATTTCCCTCTTCTGCACTCTAGCAATCATCTCCTGCAAGCCCTCACTGCACAGACTTTCCCTTATGCTCAGAGCATAGCTATGGAGCTCCCTTATGATGAACACCATAGACGAGAACGCCTTGTTCAATGAACAAACCCAAAAATCCCCACCTTCATATTTTGGATTCTCCTCCCATCGCTGCCTCCGCTTCTTCTTGATCAACCGGAGCGACATCGGAAAGTCGGGGCTATTGGCCTTTCTTTCAATCCTAGCCCTCACAATTTCTCTTCTTTCCGGCCAATCAGGCGGATCAGGATTAATCCCAAAAAGAGATGGCTCTAATGCGTTGAGTTTAAAGCTCGAAACTTTCATCGAAAAGCCACTAGCTTTGCTGCTTTTAACTTCTGGGTACATCGAAATACGAGAAGTTTTCGGCATCGGCGTAGTCTCTGATTTGCTTCAGGAGCTTCAAGGCCGCTGACGTCTTCTCAACTCCTTCGATCGAATCGCTGACGAGGGGACGCTTGGGGACGGTCTCGATTTTTTGGCTGCGTGCCGAGACAAGGGAAGGGATGGCGGAGGCGGCGATGGGCAGAGTTAAAAATCAAAGCTGGGTATTTTGTCCTGGATCTAGAGGTGTTCGCAATCAAAGCTGGGTAACAGAGGTGGTGGGGGCATGTCGGCGGCGGTGAGGACTGACGGCGGGAACGGAGGTGGTGGGGGCAAGGTGTTGACGGCGTCTTTGTGATTCAACTTCTTAGCGGTGTCGTTGGAGGGCGGCGGAGAGAGGTCTTTGAAGTTGAAGAGGGGTGATGTAGCGGGAGTCGAGGACAGAGAGGCTAGGGTTCGGCTGATCTGTGAGCAGAATTTGGCTTTTACAATTTTAGTCTGCCAATAGAATCATGCCACGTGGCAATTTTCAATAGCAAATTAACAGATTTTGGATGGGGAGGTAACCGGATACTCAAAATGGAGTGGCAGAGGGTAAAGTGAGTCAATTAAACTTACAGAGGGCAAGGTGAAACTGAAGTAGAGTGACAGAGGGCATTTGCATAAATAGGTGTTATAATTAAGTGGCCAGTACAAACGAGGAAAGACCAAGAAGATGGGAGCAGTTATAACTAGTAATTAATTAGAGAGCTTGATAAAGCGGATAACAACACATTGAGAAAACAACCAATTTCAAAGGCTTTGATAAGTCCATGACAAGCAAGCAAAGATCAACATTGGCATTAATATAACCTGGACACAATACAACCTAAGTTTTATTATAATATCTTAAACTAACACTAGTCTTCCACATGAGTTGTGAATCAAAAATTTTTTTTTTGTTGAAAAGTCTACAAGTTTCCGAAAAGAACAACTCGATATTATTAATGGATCACATCCTAGATGAAAACTGCCATTTCCTCAACACCATTCCCTACCTTTAATTTGATTCTTTTTACATATGACTCTCTTTTATTTCCAAGTTGACTTTAAAGTCTAGAAGAATTATCAAAGCGCATACTTCTCCAATTGCACACCACGGGCTATAAATACATTACCATATCTCTTGCTGCCTTACTCCAAGCACTTAGTCATAGCAAAACCACCTTCTTCCTTATCTAATTTCTTTCTCAAACCTATTAGTCATGGGTTCTTATACTCCCGCAAACGTTAAGTTCTCGGTCTCGTTGCTTTTGCTTCTTGTCGGAGTAGCTTCCGCTCAATTGTCCTCTACATTCTACAGTACGTCGTGCCCTAGAGCCCTGGCCACCATAAAATCAGCGGTGAACTCAGCAGTGTCAAGCGAGGCTCGCATGGGAGCCTCCTTGCTCCGCCTTCATTTCCATGATTGCTTTGTTAATGCAAGTCCTTTCCCCTTAATATTCATCTACTTCATTTCCTATCCCTTAGATAACTTCTCATAGTCTTGTGTTTTCTTAAATAACTTTTCATCTAGGTATATACAAGATGCTAGTTCTTTTTTATTATATATAAGATGCTATAGTTCGTTGCCGACTTTCATGCATATTCAGTATCATATGGGTCTCACTAGCCCCATAATACTGATCTTGTTGTTAAACAATAATCAGTACTTAATTCTCGTGTTTTCAAGATTATTTTTCTATGACGATATAATTTTTTTATAACAAGTAACAATATCGGGTTGAGTTAAATGCTACTAATTAATCAAATGATTCGAGTAGAAAGATACGTGTTTAGTTAGATTTCAAGTCTGTTTTATACACAAACACTGTAGTTGTCTTGTCCGTACCGTAGGCAACACACAATTTTGTCTTTGTCAATAACAAAACACGAAATCTTCGACTTTTTATTTGTGTTTACAAACTATTTCTCTTTGACCTTTTGCTTTCGTCACATAGGCCACGCATTTCGAATAAAAAAATATTGCATAATTGTTGAAAGGCAGATGAGATGTGACAAAGTTTGAATAACAAACCATGAGCTGGTGGCCTAGTGGTAAAGGGCGTTATCTGGGGCCTCCTAATCAAGACAAAAAATCTTGGAGGTCTTGGGCTCAAAACCCGCTACTAGTGTGGGAGTCAGACTTGTGGCCAGAGGAGGCTGAAATGCCTCTATGAGTCTTCCCGGCCCCCGAAAGGGTTTAATAACTGTGGCTTGGCACTAGTTGTCTCCCTTTTTAAAGAAAAAAAAAAGAATAACAAATGTGAAACTTTTGTAACAGGGATGCGATGCCTCGGTGCTTTTAGACGATACTGCCAATTTCACCGGAGAGCAGACAGCCGGCGCCAATGCCAATTCCTTGAGGGGTTTCAATGTGATCAACACCATTAAGTCCCAATTGGAGTCTCTCTGTCCCAGAATCGTCTCTTGTGCTGATATCTTGACCGTTGCTGCCCGTGACTCCGTCGTTGCAGTAAGCAAAAAATTTCACTAATCTCATTCGTTTAATTACATAAAAATCCAATGTGTTAAGACTAATATTATGAATGGTTTAACGATCAGTTGGGCGGGCCAAGCTGGACCGTGCCATTGGGAAGACGAGACTCCACCACCGCAAGCCTAAGCGCTGCCAATTCCAACCTCCCTGCTCCCACCTTGAACCTCGCTGCCCTACTTACCGCTTTCTCAAACAAAGGCTTCACCGCCAAGGAATTAGTAGCTCTATCAGGTTCATTTTCTCACATTTTGTTCAATATTTTAGTTGCAAATGTAAATTTAAGTTAGTTGGTTATGATTACAGTAATTTTGACTATTATCTCTAATTACTTTGTGTTTGGATTTTTAGGGTCGCATACAATTGGCCAAGCTAGGTGCACAACATTCCGGACACGACTTTACAACGAAGCCAACATAAACGCTTCATTCGCAACTTCGACGAAAGCAAACTGTCCAAGCAGTGGAGGCGACAACAACCTTTCTCCGCTGGACGTCACAAGTCCAACATCCTTCGATAACGCTTACTTCAGTAACTTGGTGAGCCAAAAGGGCCTCCTGCACTCCGATCAGCAACTCTTTAGTGGCGGGTCCACTAACGCTCAGGTCAATGCCTACGTCAGCAACCCTGCAACTTTCAGCAGCGACTTTGCAAGTGCTATGGTGAAGATGGGAAACCTTAGCCCTCTCACGGGCACCAACGGTCAGATTAGGACCAATTGTGGAAAGGTCAACTAAGGTTTTGGGAACAACATATGGATCCTTATTTTCCAAAGTGTCTGTTCAGTTCTTCTTTTTGATAGGTTACTTCCAAGTGTTTATTAGTCCTTGTTATAATTGGTTATTGCTATATGGAAGAATTCCGTTAATAAAAGCACTTTTGATGTTTTGTCACTTGTGAGAAGGTTGGCACATATTGGTAGATAGTTTATATGTTTGTTGTAGTATCAGTCCATGAAGAATCCAGGATTCATCAACAACCTCAGTCGGGTTAGAAGCACCTAGGATCAAAAAGATTATCAACATCATTTGGTATATATATATTGGCAATGAAAAGACCACAGGGTGGCTCGGTTTAGATTGAATTAATGTCTAACACTACAAAAATTTTGAGTATTAGGGTCCAACGTTGGTTTAAATAACAGGGGGTTTATTGCCCTATATGGACTGTTTTGGACTCTATTATCACTACAAACAGTACATGTAGGGCAATAAGCCCCCTGTTATTTAAACTAACGTTGGACCCTAATACTCAAAATTTTTGTAGTGTAAGTTTAGATATGTATATACATGATGTTAATTTCTTAAAGTTTCTCTAACAAGTGTCTCATGTTTTAATTGATCTTAAGCGCTTGACTGGATCATTCGACTCGTTAAGCAATTCGATGAACTGTCATCAAATTCTTTTTAATTGTTTTGAGTACTTGACCAGATCTATAAGAAAATAGGTTTTAAATAATGAAATGGAGCAAAGTGTTCAGTTTAACTGCACATAATACTGTCATGACTACGATTAATCATCTAGACTTCGAGTTATAGATATAAGCTAGATAATCAAGTGGATATATCCTACAAAATCTTACAATGACCGAGAACCGACTCATGGCGAACAAGGTTTCTCTGTTCCAGAAAATCTGTTCCAAATCGGTTGCATAGCTATTTTTTTTAATTGAATTTTTAAATTAATATAATATTAAAACTCTCCTATGCAACAGATTTGGAATAGATTTTCTGGAACAGAGAAACCTTGTTCACTCATGGCACCAGAATTACAGTACCACCAACTTGCAACGTTATTGCTAATTATCTATTCAGCTGTTTTCTCAAAAAAAAAAAAAAAAATTATCTGTTCAGCCAACTTCCTGTGGCCCATTGTTGAAGGCGTATTCTGTATTCAGCCCATTTCTTGTTTAGAGCTCAGACGTTGGGCCTAAAATTTTCCACTAGACCATATCATGAAGCGTATGCTTGACCGACACCGATCGATTTTAAAAACCTTTTTAGGCCAATTAGTACTCACTATAGGTAACTTAACTTCATTAAAATATACAACTGTGTATTCACCTTACTGATTAAGAATTTGAAACTTAGCCCAAAAGTAAAATATTAAGAAACATACGTACGTAAACATTATCCAACCCTTTTCTATTCGTTTGAGAAAACCGTGTTGATCGAGACTCATTGCTACTCCGCCTAATCAAAATAAATTGGCACGTCGCAATTAGTCTGAAAAATTAGACTTTTTTTTGCGTTATTCCGAGTAAAAGGCTAAAAGTGCGACTTTCACACCCCAATCCGTCTGTTCAGTTTTATACATGTACAATGATGTTTTGTCCAAATGCTAACTGTAATTACGCAATTAAATTGCCAATTTTAGAAAGTGTCATAGCTATATATCCTCTTCTTCTTTTATAGGACTCGAGACTAAAGAGTAAGAACTTTACATGTAACTATCGGGTTGGCAGCCACTTTGGCCGAAGTAGTATCTCTGTTTGATTATTCTTTGGTGGCTATCGTAAATTGTGTTTTCCACCGTTATTAACGCTATATATTGAATATAAATTTGATTTGTTAGGCCAGCTCTCACTTTGGGATGTTGACAATGAACATAAGTAATTATAGTATCAACTATATATACAAGTTGTCCATTCGACCGACCAACAGCTAGCTATATAGATAACGCCAAGCTGGCAATACTTGTAACAAGAAGTCAATGAGCCCCCTAACACTAATAATATTTTCAGATATTTGAGACAATGTTTCCGTAAAGGTTAAAAATGATTACTTTACTTATGTAATTTTTCATTACTATGGGATGCATGTAGGTAACATCGCAGACAGAATTTTAGATTGTTGACAAAATGTAGATAAAGTTGTAGCTTTACGATTAATCAAAATTTGCGTGCCAAAGTGAAGATTGATTAATTGGAAAGCAAAGTGTTCAAAATGTCTAGAAGTAGTGAGGAAAAGAGCGAGTGGGGTTGTCGTGGGTGCCCTTCAAATTAGTTGAGCAAAAAATGTCAAAGAGGCGCACTAACTAAGGGCCAGTTTGGCATTGATGTACTTTTGCGAAATCCTTTTTTGTCAAAATTATTTTGGATCACAATAATCAGTTTTAGGTGTTTGGTAAATATTTTTAGTAAAGTGCTGTGAGATGTATATAATGACCAAAACAGACATGTTCTTAAATAACTATTTTAATAAACTATTTGTACAATTATTTTTTATAAGTATCGAGTTTTATTTTTTAAAAAATAAAATTTCATATAATAGTTCAAAATTTTGAAACACATAATCATACAAATTTCCTATGTTACAAATTTTTATACTACCATCCGACTACAAATATATATTGGTACAAGCAAAAGTGCATAATCCTTATGCAGAAATGCATATGATTTAGAAACGCCAATGTCATATCATATACTAATCGAATTTAAAAACATCAATAGCACATCATATATCCATCAATTTGTATAAAAAAAATCAACACAAAAGACCCCAGCGTCGTCACTCTGTTGGCCGGACCCGGCGTTCGTGGTCATCGTCACCGCCCTCAGCGGCTCTCTCGGCCTCACCACCCTCATGTCCACGCCCACATTTGCCTCGTCGGACTCGTCGGTCCTCGATTCGACGACCATCGTGTCCTAAGGCATCGGCATCGCCACCATCAGTGTGACTGGAGCCATAGCGCCACCTGCTCCTCATCGTCACCGGCTGACCAGTCCAGGTCTATTTGGAACATCAATTCCTGATCTTGAAACACGAGAGAAGACAAAGAGTTCAACGACAACGCCGACGCCAACGATGTTGTCGTTTTGGATGGGAAGCTGTTGTTGATGTTCCTGACGCTGCCATGTTAGGCTTCGACAACGGGAATTGGGACGGCGAAAGCAAAGGTGACATTGACAGCGACGGCGCTTGGGATTTGGATTGGGTAATTTGGGACGGGACGGCGACTGGATTGTGTTGAGTTTGGAGGTCGGCTAGGTTGGAGGTCGACGGATTTGGAATGGCAATTTGAGTAAATTGAAATGTTAAAGAAGGGCATAATAAGGAGAAAAAAATTTCATTAAACTTTCACATAATTCCCAGCGTGTCCCAAATGAAAGTGATTTCGCGAAAGCTAATCCTAGCCTGCTTTCTATAATCAGCTTTCACGAAAGTGATTATACCCCGAAAGTGATTTCGTTTGCGTTTACCAAATACTTTTTTGGCCGAAAACTTTCGTAAAATCACTTTCGGACCATAATCACTTTCACGAAAGCAATGCCAAACGGAACCTAAATAAATTGATGTATATATCTAGCTAGGAAAAGAAGGAAGACGTAATTAAAAAAAAAAAAAAAAAAGATTTTTTGTTAAAAAAAAAACAATACCTTGATAAAAAACGAAACATGCAATCGTGGATGATGTGGATACAGTAAAGTTTGGTGTGGTCAAATTTGATTTAGTGAGTTGATTGTGGAGGTGATTATAGCTAGCTTCTTGCGAGTTAAGCAAGAGACATTTGAAAACTGTAATTATAGATTTCGAGAAAACTCTTCAAATGAGTGTTAGGGGGGGAGGTGACATTCCAAGGGCCCGACAAGACCTATTGCCTAATCTTCAAGGACTACGTGCATGGATATCCCTGAACAAAAATGTTATGGTAATTGTTACTTTATTGTTTTATGTGCGACTAGAATCAACAACTATACTTAATTACTAAAATAATACCGGATTGTATGTACAGTTTCCATAGAAGGTCATTATTAGCTGTTAAAGTATGATTCAGTAATAATTGAGTTTAAGGTCGGCCTTTTCTTTGATGCTTTTAATGATGGTGGACAAAAATTTATGAAGAGGCTTTCTAATTTGCTACTTTATACTTCTGTCTATGGTCATTCCCTTAGTGTTACTTGTCAAGCATCACTAAACGATACTTTTATACCTAAGTGAAAGTGATCCGTGGTCACCTAATTCAAGGATCCGAAGATTGTGGCAATATATTCTAGTTCAAGTTAAGTAAGAAGGTATTGATCGCCTATATGTCTCTGGCCTTACTCGCAAAGACAAATGTTCTCTTGTACGTTTGTTTAATCGACTTGAGTTTACCTTCGGGTCATCCGCAATCATGTAACCTTTTGAAAACCAACTCAAAACATTAACACGAGCAAAATGCCACTATACAAAATGAGCAAGACTTTGTTTTCCCGCCGACGCGGTTTCTTAACTATAAGAATATGGCCCGGTTTTCATCTTTAATGTACAATTAACTATTAAGCCATTATGGTATTATAATAACTATTAAGCTCAAAAAAACTATTAAGCCATTATGGTATTATAATAAAGCGGTCACTACCAACGAGGAAAGACCAATACTCAAGAGATTATAAAAAAGAAAACGAGTGAAAAGGAAGATGGGAGCAGTTGTAACTTATAATTAATTGGAGAGGATGATAACATTGAGAGAAAGACCAATTTCAAAAGCTTTGATAAATCCAGGAAAGCATGAAAAGATCAACTTTGGCATTAATACAACCTAGACAAGCTTTGATAAATCCAGGAAAGCAAGCAAAGATCAATATTGACATTAATACAACCTGGACACATTACGTTCTTTGTGGTTTGGGTCAAATTTCAATATGATACTTGTACTTTTTTTCTTTTGCATTGCAGTACCCTGTGCTTTCAAATATTTGCAATTGTATTCCATTGTATGTAGAATAGTCAATTTTGTGTTGTTTAGTGATGATGTGGACTATGTGGGTTTGATCAGCTAGTATTTGGGTAAATGAGTTGTGAATCTTAAAACAAAAGCCACAGTGTCGAAATTATCAAAGAATGCATTCTTCAATGACTCGGGAGCTACTCGATATACTTGCACACATGTTGTAAAACACAGACGACATGGAAGAGTGAACATGTGGGCTCTACACAGTCCACATCATCACTATATAGCTGAAATGTGATGATTCTAGAATCTAATTGCAAGGATCTCAAAATACAAATACTGAATTGCAAGAAAAATAGTATATGTATCATAATTTGCCCATTATAATATCATAAAGTAACACTAGTCTTCCACATGAGTTGAATCCTGAATCAAAAAGTATTTACTTTGTTGGTTGAAAAGTCTAAAAGAACGCGAAAAGATCAACTCAAAATTATTAATGGATCACAGCCTTGATGAAAACTGCTAATCCTTCAACCCCATTCCCAACCTTTAATTTGATTCTGTTTACATAGGGTTCTTACATATGACTTTCTTCTATTTCCAAGTTGACTATGAATTCTAGAAGCATTATCAACACGCACACTTCTCCAGTTACACACCACGGGCTATAAATACATTACCATATCTCTTGATTCCTTACACGAAGCAATAAGTCATAGCAAAACCTTCTTCTTCCTTATCTAATTTCTTTCTCAAACCTATTAGGCATGGGTTCGTTGACTCCCGCAAACATTAAGTTCTCGGCCTCGTTGCTTTTGCTTCTTGTCGGAGTCGCTTCCGCTCAATTGTCCTCTACGTTCTACAATACGTCGTGCCCAAATGCCCTGGCCACCATAAAATCAGCCGTGGACTCGGCGGTGTCCAGCGAGGCTCGCATGGGAGCCTCCTTGCTCCGCCTTCATTTCCATGATTGCTTTGTTAATGCAAGTCCTTTCTCCTTAATATTCATCTACTTCATTTCCTATCTCTTTTAGATACAATTTCTCATCGTCTTGTGTTTTCTTGAATAACTTTTTCATGCATATGTATATATAAGATGCTAGTTCGTTGCCGACTTTCATGCATATTCAGTATCATATGGGTCTCACTACACCCATAATACTGATCATGTTGTTGACCAATAATCAGTACTTAGTTCTCATGTTTGAGGATTATTTTTTTGTGACCATAAAAGTTTTTATACAAGTAATAATATGGGTTAAGTTAAATGCTACTAAATATCGAGCAGGAGGATACGTGTTAGAGTTAACTTCTTTTTGTTTTTCCGGAAGACGCGTCAGAATTACTTAGATTTCAAGTCTCTTTTATACTTTGTCCGTACCGTAGGCAGCACACAATTTTGACTTTGTCTATAAAAAAAAAAAGAAATCTGCGATTTTTTATTTGTGTTTTCAAACTATATCTCTTTGACATTTTTCTTTCGTCGCACATGCCACGCGTTTTGAATAAAATATTATATAATTGTTGAAAGGCACATGAGATGTGACAAAATTTGAATAACAAAAGTGAAACGTTTGTAACAGGGATGCGATGCCTCGGTGCTTTTAAACGATACTGCCAATTTCACAGGTGAGCAGACCGCCGGCGCCAATGCCAATTCCTTGAGGGGTTTCAATGTGATCGATACCATTAAATCCCAGTTGGAGTCTCTCTGCCCCGGCATCGTCTCATGTGCTGACATCTTGACCGTTGCTGCCCGTGACTCCGTCGTTGCAGTAAGCAAAAAATTTCACTAATTTCATTCGTTTAATTACATTTCAATCCAATGTGTTAAGGCTAATATTATGATGGGTTTAACGATTAGTTGGGCGGACCGAGCTGGACCGTGCCATTGGGAAGACGAGACTCCACCACCGCAAGCCTTAGCGCCGCCAATTCCAACATCCCCGCCCCCACCTTGAACCTCTCTGCCCTACTTACCTTTTTCTCAAACAAAGGATTCACCTCCAATGAACTAGTCGCTCTATCAGGTTCATTTTCTCACAATATTTCAGCTGCAAATGTAAGTTTAAGTCAGTTGGTTACGATCACAGTAAGTTTCACTATTATCTCTAATTACCTTGTGTTTGAATTTCTAGGGGCGCACACAATTGGCCAAGCTAGGTGCACAACATTCCGGGCACGACTTTACAACGAATCCAACATAAACGCTACATTCGCAACTTCGACGAAAGCAAACTGTCCAAGCAGCGGAGGCGATAACAACCTTTCTCCACTGGACGTCACAAGTCCAACATCCTTCGACAACGCTTACTTCAGTAACTTGGTGAGCCAAAGTGGTCTCCTGCACTCCGATCAGCAACTCTTTAGTGGCGGGTCCACCGATGCTCAGGTCAATACATACGTCAGCAACCCTGCAACTTTCAGCAGCGACTTTGCGAGTGCTATGGTGACGATGGGAAACCTTAGCCCTCTCACGGGCACCAGCGGTGAGATTAGGACCAATTGTGGAAAGGTCAACTAAGTTTTTAGGAACTAAATATAGATCCGTATTTCCCGATTGTCTGTTGAGTTCTTGTTTTGATAGGTTACTTCCAAGTGTTTATTAGTCCGTGTTACAATTGGTTATTGCTATAGGGATATGCCGTGGAATAATTCCGTTAATAAAACCACTTTTGATGTTTTGTCACTTGAGAAGGTTGTTGGCACATTTTGGTGGATAGTTTATATGTTTGTTGTAGTATCAGTCCATAAAGACAGAAGGATTAGGGAACAATAGAAAATTATCAACTCAAAATGGATTGGAATGTGGGAAAATGGATTAAGCAGATCACAAGATAATTGAGCAAAGTGTTTACTACACTTATTATTGCACAAATATAGGATTGTGTAAGGATGAATTTGCATGTAAAATTATCTTGATATCCACGTGTAAATTTACATTAAAAAAACCTATGAGAAATATGATTAATTTTTTAGTGTTCGTTTTGTAATTAGCTTTAACTTATATCCAAACACCAAAAAATTCTTTGCAATCCAGCAAAACAAGGAATGATAGCAGTAGCCTACCCTTCCACTGTTATCTCAAATAATTTCGATGGCTACTCCGTGAGAATTTATGATTTTGGTGGAAGCGATATGTTACATGTTTTTATATGTTTTTATTAAATAAAGTTAAAAGAATGATATATTTGAAAGTTCAGTTGCCTTTGTCGGATTGAAAATTTAAAATGAGAAAGGCAAGGAAATCAAGTTGTGGGTACATGGAGGAAGATGAAGGGTTTATTGAGGGAAAGTTTCCTTCCAAGAAATCATGAGCAAATATTATTCGAGAAGTACCACAATTGTGTGTAAGGAATTTGATCGGCGGAGGCATATTGTGACATCCTGAATTTTGAGAAGTTACTAGAAAATAGTTTTGTAGTTTAACCTTGTATGGTGAGCCCTGAATGTATGGTGATTCTAATTTTTTTCCTCAATTGGTCTTCTGTGTCTCATGGACTAAACATAGTAACCGGAGCTTGACATTCTAGGACTCCATATTTGTTTCTTCATTTACTTTTTAGAAGGTTCTTTTGAATTGGATCGAGATACTGACTTAGAGTGAATTGGCTAAATATTGTGATTTAAATTGCTTAATTTGCTTGTGCTGAATCTGTCGCAATGGGTTTCCCTTTCTTAAATTTCATTTCACTTCAGGGAAAAACAAATTTGCTAAAACTAGACCCCAAGTATGATAAAAAGCACTTAAATACTAGATTAATGTGCTTAATTGATGTCGATAAAGGTCACTTATTTGACTATTATTTGAATTCGTTGTTTTTACATGTGTAAAGCTCAAAACGAGTTGGCTCCGATGGATAATGAGTGGGTTTGGTCTTAAATTAAAGGAAGTGAAAGTGCTTCCTCCACGACGGCTGATTTCCTCTTGGGGAACCAGCACGCTTGGGCAAAGAAGATAACAAAAAGAAAAGGAAAGAAAGGAGAGGGGAGGAGCATGTTTCGACTTTAGGTTTATTCACCCACACCCGTTTGGCTGCGTTGAGAGACTTGGGAAAGGACCATCGGTCTGCAACTCAAAAGGAGAAAGATTTCCCAGTCAGATTTCATTAGGATGAAACATCCAGAATGAGTTCCCCGATGGAGACAATTGCTCCTAGAGAAATGTTCATACTTGTGTTTTACACGTCATATCTAAAATTCAGCACAAAACAACCGTTGTAGCTCCTGCTAATCTCGTCCAATACTAGGCAGTTCGGGATAATCCGAAGTTCTAATGGTTTAAACTTAGGGGATTGCATGTCGGTTTACAGAGGTCGAATGATAAAAGTGTCTTCATGAAAGTTGTTTGGCAATATGTTCTCTACGACATATCCAAAATCCAGCTCAATCCAACCGTTGTAGCTCCTGATAACCTGGTCTAAGTTGAGGCAGATTGTGAGAATCCGAAGTAATTCTGGGTTCGGTTTGAGGGATTGCATGTCAGTTTAACGTGGTTATATGACAATGATGTCTTCATCAAAATTTCTCGAGAATCTGTTCTCTTCAACATATCCAAAATCCAGCTCAATCCAACTGTTGTAGCTCCTGATAATCTGGTCTAAGTTGAGGCCGTCCGTGAGAATCTGAAGTGATTCTGGGTTCAGTTTGAGGGATTGCACGTCAGTTTACAGTGGTTGGATGATGATGATGTTTCCACTAAAGTTGTTTGGGAATCTATCCTCTACAACATATCCAAATTTAGCAACAATCAGACCAACCAAACTTCTGCAATTCGGTAAATATCGGGCTCTGCTCATAGTTCTCTGTTCTGTCTTGCTGATTGAATTTAACATGTTTTTAAACATTGAATTACAGAAACTTGAGACTTTCTAACACTCAAATTTAGTAGTGTAATGTGGAATCAAGTGGGATAGTTTCCATGATTATGTTTGAGTGAACTTACAAGCTAATAGTTCATGCATGTTTGTTGTAAATGATTTTGTGCACATAATTCTAAGCTGAAAATATTGTGTTGTTAGAATTAATATTGTCCATGAGCTTATAACATGCAGTGAAATGGTGAGATAGTTTGAAGACAATGACATTCTCGATTGGGGTTTTGGTTCCAAATTTTTGAGAAGACTCAAAGGCTACTGCGTTCATAATAGTGATAGGTTGTGTTTTGGGTTCTTTGAATAAGTTGACCGGCTGGATTCTGGTGCCTTTGTATTAAGTGGTTTAGGTGTTGTTGTCCTGGTGCATTTAACTATTTTAGTATGCTTTATGTTTGGCTGAAGTTGACACGCATGGGTTGTAGAAGGTGGTGGTGGTCTGATATTACCTTATATTGGTTCTTTGTTATAGACCATTTTGAGTGTCCTAGTGGCTGCGTTGGTTTAATTGATGGGATCCCAATTGTGTATGTTCACATTTGCCGTGTGTTTAAAAGGCTAAAGGATTTAGAAGTTGTTATATACTTGATTTAGGGTACATGTTGGGTCTCTGTTGGGATTCTTAGGCTCTGAAGCTAAATAAATTAGAATGCTATTATAGTATATTGGTTTTTCCTTTACGATTAAATAAGTTGCTGAAAGCTTTTGTGCTAAATGTGTTGTTCCAAATATAAATTTGAACTACGATTGGCTTGATTCCTTTATGGATACGTAGGCAGTTCGATAGTGTTTCTTGGGTGCAGCCGCAAACCCAAACACTTAAAAATTAAGGTTTTTTACTTACCCCGGGTTTCGGGGTGTTACACATATACACGAGAATTCTATCGCCTAGTGCAGTGAGTTGAACAAGAGCGCTGCACCGCCAAATATTTGTGTGGTTTGAGAATTTCACGAAGAGATAGAATTGGCTAACTTCGTGTGAACATAGTACAAGTGGCTGAAGAGTTGGCTCTACAAGCAGAATTGATGGGGAAAAATAGGGTGAATCAAGGATCTAGTTCCCCGAAGGCAGACCAATAGCTCCAACACATTTGAGGGTCAACATGAGGACAATGAGGAAGCTACACTGATTGGAGGTGATTAAATTAACACCAGCTAGCTTCTTGCGAGTCCAGCAAGAGACTTTTGAAAACTATAATTATAGATTTCGAGAAAACAATTCAAATGAGTGATAGTGGGGAGGTGACATTCCAAGGGCCCGATAAGACCTATTGCCTAACCTTCAAGGGCTACATGCATGGATATCCCCAAACAAAAAAAAAGTTATGGTAATTGCTTTTTTTTTTCTTTGATGTGCGACTGAGTAGAAGAAAATATTTTGTCTTTAGAATCAACAATCATACCTAATTACTAGAAATGTCTGATTGTATGTTGAGTTTAAGGTCCCTCTCTTTCTTTGAATGCTTTTGAAGATGGTGGACAAAAACTTATGAAGAGGCTTTCTGTTGAGAATTGGTGTGAAAAGTTCCACATTGGCTAGTGAAGGGACCTTGGTGGTATTCATAAAGGATTGGGCTACTCCCCCTATTGCCAATTGATTTTGGGGTGGAACCTCAATTTCCTTCATGGTATCGGAGCAAGGTTGCTCACGCGTTGGCGTAACGGCCACACGTGCTCACCGTCCCCGGTGTGTGTTCACGTGTTGGCTTGAGAGTCGCAACGCGTGAGGGGGCGTGTTGAGAATGTGGTGTGAAAAGTCTCACATTGACTAGTGAAGGGACCTTGGTGGTATTCATAAAGAATTGGGCTACTCCCCCCATTGTCAATTGATTTTGGGGTGGAACCTTAATTTCCTTCACTTTCTAATTTGCTACTTTATACTTATGTCTATGGTCACTCCCTTGATGTACTTGTCAAGCATCACTAAACGATACTTTTATACCTGAGTGAAAGTGATCAGTGATCACCGAATTCAAGGATCCAAAGACTGTGGCCGTATATTGCAGTTCAAGTTAAGTAAGAAGGTATGGTGATATCTTTATATCACATCAGCTCACTCCATGTGGCGTATATATATCCGGCCTTATTCGCAAAGCCAAACATTCTCGTGTACAAATAATTGACTTGAGTTTACCTTCGTGTCATCCACTATCATGTAACCTTTCGAAAACCAACGCAATACGTTAACACAAGCCAAACACCACTATACAAAAAAGCTAGACTTGGTTTTCCAGCCGACGAGGCCTCTTCACTATAACTAACAGCGCCCAGTTTTTATTGGACTATTATCTTTAAACTATTATGATATTATAATAAAGTGATTAGTACCAACGAGGAAAGACCAATACTCATAAGAGATAATTAAAAGAAAACGAGTGAAAAGAGTTATAAATAATAATTAATTAGAGAGCTTGATAAAGCGGATAACACATCGAGAGAACAACCAATTTCAAAAGCTTTGATAAGTCCATGAAAGCAAGTAAAGATCAACATTGGCATTAATACAACATGGACACAATACAACCTAAGTTTTCTTTTAATGGCAACGTCTATAGTCCAACAGGTGGACTGGTCCGCTTCCTTTTTATAATGAATCTAGACCATTGGATCGATATATTTTTAGATGACTTAGATAACTTAATCTATACCATTAAAAAAATTTGAACAAGTAACCTGGAACAACAGGTTACACATATTTTCTAATAAAAAATATATTTGACCCTAAAATTATTGTATTTTCTCACTAGGAATGTTGGTTTTGAACGAAGGGGTCATGTTGTCGATCACATCTTCTATTCATGTATGAGCATCACCCAATTGAAAATTATTTAAGCCACTCTAGCAATTTCAAAGTATTTAGGGGCATGGGGCTCTTTTCGGTAGGGTCTTTGTTTTGCTGAGAATAATTGATACAATATGTGTGATTATATGAAAATCATCATGTGTTGTATGTGGTATTGAAACAATTTTATTGAGATATGCAACTTCCACTATTTGGCATCGCTTCATATACTAATTGGCATCACGTCATATAGAAATTGGATTATGGTTGTGCTATTGAATCTTGTGCATGCAATTCTCGATTCCAGATTGACAACTTCATACCGAATCGGTTTTCCTACCTTCATATATTGTTTCTCATACAAATTTTCATGTAAAACAAAAACTTCTCAAAATTCAAAAAACTCAATTTGTTATGAGATGGATCCATTTACTACTTATTGAGACGCGATGACTTAAAACTAGTAAACTTGGTCTCCTTGTAGTGCTAAATAAAAACTTTACTATCTTTAGTATCTCATTACCATATTTTTCAACCAAATACATCACAAAAGAGGTACATGAAACCAAAAGGTTTTAAAGTACAACTTTATGGTACCGATTTACTAGATTTTGGACTAAATTACTTCTCATAGGTTATGTAAAGATAATGAAGTTGTAAAATTCAAAAAAATTTACAATGAAATGGATTTGTTTACTACTTATTGGGATGTGGTGACCTAAACTAGTAACTAGTAAAGCGGATCCTTAAATTAGTAAATAAAACAATTTACTTTCATAAGGACACCATTACTATATTTTGGACCAAATACATCACAAAAGGGGTACATAGAACCAAAAGGTTGTAGCGTACAACTTTACGGTATCGAATTACTAGTTTTTGGACTAAATTACTTCTCATAGGTAATGTAAAGACAGTGAAGTGGTAAAATTCACAAAAAAAAAAGAAAAAAAAAAGTAAAATTTACAATGAAATGGATTGGTTTACTGCTTATTGGGATGTAGTAACCTAAAACTAGTAAAGTGGATCCTTATAGTAGTAAATAAAGAAATTTACTATCATAAGGACAACATTACTATATTTTGGACCAAATACATCACAAAAGGGGTACATAGAACCAAAAGGTTGTAACGTACAATTTTATGGTACCGATTTACTAGATTTTGGACTAAATTACTTCTCATATAGGTTATGTAAAGATAGTGAAGTTGTAAAATTCAAAAAAAGTAAAATTTACAATGAAATAGATTTGTTTACTACTTATTGGGATGTGGTGACTAAAACTAGTAAAGCAGATCCTTAAAGTAGTAAATAAAGAAATTTACTATCATAAGGACATCATTACTATATTTTAGATCAAATACGTCACAAAAGGGGTACATAGAACCAAAAGGTTATAACGTACAACTTTATGGTATTTATTTACTAGATTTACTATGAATTAGATATTTACTACATGTTGAGGATGAGATGACTTAAGAGTAGTAAAGAGTAGGGGTGGGCAAAATATCCCGAAAATCCCGAATCCCGAATTCCCGTCCCGAATTATCCCGTCCCGTTCGGGATTAATTTCAAAATTAGCTTATCCCGTCCCGTCCCGATTTAATTTTTTCGGGACGGGACGGGATGAGAAATTTCTATCCCGAAATCCCGTCCCGTCCCGTATAATATGCATGGTATTAAATAAATAATAAAAACCCCTTAAGTGTCACCATTTTATTGGCTCAAAAACAATTGTATACTAAAAAAATATGTACCTCATCACATGTAAGATTGTACATATCATTTGAACTCCGTTTTACTTGAGATTTTGGAAGGAGTCAGTTTCACATGTTTACTTATGATCTGCAAATTTTCGACTCCATCTCATGAGGGGTTGAATTTTGGTGAATTTTACAAAAGCGGTCGACGCCCAGTTTTTTATTTGTGTAATAATCTGTTTTTGGTTTCTTTTGGTGAACATATCATTTGAACTCCGTTTTACTTGAGATTTTGGAAGGAGTCCGTTTCACATGTTTAATTATGATCTGCAAATTTTCGACTCCATCTCATGAGGGGTTGAATTTTGGTGAATTTTACAAAAAGAGTCGACACCCAATTTTTTATTTGTGTAATAATCTGTTTTGGTTTCTTTTGGTGAAGTGTTCTTAGCATATTTAGATAGATTTTGATTTATCATATTTGGGTTAGCTTGTTTAATTTGAAGTTGATAAATTTTTTATAGGATAATCCCGTCCTGTCCCGATTAAATTCGGGACGGAACTAATTCTTAAAAACGTTTATCACGTCCCGTTCCGTCCCGTTTCAAATAATCGGGACCGGGACGGGATGAAGGTCATCCCGTCCCATCCCGTCTCGTGCCCACCCCGAGGGTCCTTGAAGTAATAAATAAAAAACTTTCTTATTCTAAGGACGTCAATTACCATGTCCTAACGACGTTTAGGACATTGTAGTCATACCTTAATCCAATGGACTCATTCATAGCATATTATCTCAATAATATAAAAGCCGCGTTCATGAATGAATAAATACTTGCCCTTTTATATATAGTTGAGTTGTTTATAATATTATAAAATATTTGGCTTTTAGGGTACAACTCCAACAACTTTGGCACGAATTACCTCTGAAGAATACAATAACGTAGTAAAATTAACAATAATGTAGTGAATTAAAAGTTCTATTATCATAAGAACCTTGATTACCATGCATGTTCTCTAATTGCCAAACAGTGGTTGGGAATTGCATTTCGAGAATGCAATTGTATGTTTGTGTTACTGCAATTTCATTTCAAATTGCAATTGAAGGTTACGAAGAAAATTCTCATTTCTCAAAGAATACATATATCCAAAAAACTTGGTACTTGATAAAAATTTAGTAAGGGACAACTCTAAAGCCAGAAAGAAAACTCAGATACCGATGTAAAGTTGCTTATGTGATATTATGAAAAAACAAAATCCATGTTTGAAGGTGTAAAATTACTTAGATTATGGTACCAAGGGGGAACTTTGAACATAGAAAAATTGACTAGTTCCATTTGAATTGGTATAGAAAAATACGTAGACTATCCTAAACACTATATAGCCAAAAATAAATAAATAAATAGATATGTAGAACAAAATTTAAGAGATGGTAAATGAAGTGCATGGAAATCAGAATTTTTAAGGTTCTGCTTTATTAGATGTTAGATATGAATACTCTTGAAAGATAGAGTAGTGGGTCATATAGATAGACTTGTAAATTGCTACAAGCCAAGAAGACATCTAGAGGATTGCATATTTAGGCTTGTTAATTAATCTTTGCAAGGACTTTGGGGTTTAGCAAGATACTCAATAAAATCACCTATAGTGTGTATGTAGTCATATACATTTAATACTTTTCTTAGTTGAAGGGGTTGGGGTTTGGGGAAAGGGAAAAATTAAAAAAAGAAAAAGAAAGAAGAGAGAGAGTGAATAGGATATGATAACCCAAGAGGAAAAAGACTTCTTTTTTTATTTTCTTTTCTCCCCCCCCCCACCCGATGGAAAGGGGAGGTAAAAAAAAAAAATGTGGTGGGTAAAAAAAAGAGCGCGGAGAAAAAATTTTTTTTCCCCCGTGTTGCAAAAAAAAAAAAAAACAAAAAAAAAAAAAATAAAAAAAAAAAAAGCAGAAAAAACAAAAAAAAAAACTGCCAAAAAATATGTTTCTAAAAGCCTTTGTATTTGAAAAAAAAAAAAAAAAATGGAAGAAGTCTTTTGAGAATCTGATGAACCAAGTCATCCCTTTCTTTTTTCATCTCTTTTTCATCCGTAGGAAACCTCTCTATTTATAAAGATCATGATGGCTCTTCACAAGAGGAGATACCTCTTCACAAGAGGTGATACCTCTTCACAAGAGGTGATACCTCTTCACTAAGAGGTCTCAACTCTTCATTAACCATTGGATTAATTTATAGCAATAATCTAACGGCTATTATTCAAGTGTCAATGAGACACAACCGCTGCACCAAACGGTGGCATACTGCCAATTTTGAATGCAGCCAAATTTGTGCAATCAGTTGAAGAGATACATCTGTTGAATTCAACCATTCTCATACGGCTTGAATTCTATCTTTCCTACCAATTCAAAAACTGTCTTTATATTATGAAAATATCCAACAATCCTCCACCATTTTCAAAATATAAAGTATAACATAAATACTTATAAGAAAAAAGAAGCGGATCGGTCCACCTGGTGGACTGTAGAATTTTCCTTATTTTAATATCGTACACTAACACTAGTCTTCCACATGAGTTAAATCAATTTAATTTTTTTGTTGAAAAGTCTAGAAGAACCCGAAAAGATCAACTCGAAATTTTTAATGGATCACAGCCTAGATGAAAACTGCTATTCCCTCAACACCATTCCCTACCTTTAATTTGATTCTGTTTACATATGACTCTTTATTTCCAGGTAACTTTGCACATATATAATGGAAAGATACGGTTATATGAGTCATCAGTCCATGAAGAAGCAAGGATTAGGGAATATAATGGAAAAGTATCAAAATGATGCGTGAAGGGATCTTGAATTCGAATGAGGGAAAATGGATTAAATAGCAAAAACCTAGACTCTCCCAAAAGAGTAAATTTGAAACCTTAATCACAAGATAATTGAGTAGAATGTTTCTGTTTTCAAAGTGTTTACTCTGCACTTCTTATTGCAGAAGGATAGGTTTTCGTAAGGACAACTAACTTCTAAAATTAAGTTCTAAGAATAGAATTTCTTGTGATAAGATCTGTGAAATGTTAGTTTTTATGCTAGTGAAATCCACAAAGGATTTTTTGATTGCTTCCATGACTCTTTTAACTTTAACTTCCATGAATCATTAGAGAAATCATGTGGTGTTCGACTTCGGAGTCTCCTGCATATTGTTTGGGCCCGAATTGTGCAGCTGGGCTGAATGGGAATTTGGGCCAATGTGCAATCTTAATATAAGGGCCTTCTAGTGGCTGAAACCCAGTAGAAGACGAAAGATGGTGGGTAAATCTCGTTGCCTAGTAGGAGATTAATGTGATCTCGGAGGCTAGGGTTCTCCGAATGCAAGCAGAAGGAGATCAAGTTAAAGATACATAAGGATTCTCAAGCAAACCCGATTCAGGAAGGATTTCAAGAGAAGAGAAAGTAAACTTCAATTGGGAGATGTATTGCTTGCCGCCCAAGTCAAAGCCCAGTCCGTGAGGCATCCGCTATATAAGAGAGGTTCTCTCTTCAAGTTAAGGATCCCCGATCCCTCAACACAAATCCCTAAAAAGATTTAGTCGAAAAGCACCAGATTTCGCTGCTAGGCACCCAGATTTTGCCGAAAGGCATCGACGCAGCCGATCACGAGTATCGAGCTTACGAAGACGGTCACGAGCACCGCACCGACGAAGACGATCACTGACGATCGCACCTACGACGACGACACCGAGACTAGACCGATCTAGTTCTCTCCTATCCGCAACCGACGCGCATCCCGGTTGTATCTATCTTACTTATTGCTCTGTTATTAAATTTCAATAAGGATTTCATCCTTAATTATCTTTGTAGCACTTGTGAATTTTAGTAAAGTCCTTTATCGCCTAAAGGCAAAAAAGAACATTTGTCTAGACTTACTCTTTACATGTCCCCTATCTAGCACAATCGTTTGATAAGAGGTCAAAGACGCGCATTCATTCAATTACAAGTCCAATAGACCACAACAGTGCTATTGGTGGCACGCCCGTGCACTCAAGAAAGTAAGATTTCCTTACGTGGAAATTAGGGTCAACACATATGTAACACCAAGCGAACACAACTCTCTATCAACCCAAATAACAAACACACACATCTCTTTCATCCAAAACACAACTTCTCTCTGAGTATTTTTTTTTTTTTTCCAGATACACCATGAATATCACAGCTGACGATGTGGCTTTAGTCATATCTGGAATTTTGTTGATACTGCAACACATTTATTCTTAACATAGTGAGCCTCCATCACCCAAAACCAATTGGCAATGGGAGGAGAAGACCAACTATATTTAAACACTATAGGCTAGGCTTCCATCTCCAATGTGGGATATTCTCAACAATTCTTACCCCTCTTTTATGTCAGATCAGGCCCGGCATGCAGTCGACGTGGTCTTAGTTGTCCTAACAACATGCCTGAGAGTGATTGCAGTCTTCCAGCAACTTCGTAGTGCACATAGTGCACATACTGCAGTATACAACGCACCAACTTTTTCAACTCCTATTCTGCGTTCAGTGGATGGCTGTCACTTCGTGAAAGTAATAGTTGGTGATCCCCCACGGATGTATAACCTTGCCCTCGAGGTAGCTGGGACAACAACATGGATACAATCAGATCAACGCAAGCCATGCATACCAATTCTCACCAAAACGTTGAACTTCAACGAAAAAATTCCAGCTCATTCATACCTGTTGGTGGCTAAGACACTCCACCAATAGGAAAATCACAAAATGGGAGGTGTATCTATAATATATCCTCTAGATCATCCTGGAGAATGGGAACCGATCGTTTCAGCATCAAATCATCAACAGCCTCAGCAGGAAACTCTATGGTGTCGTTTGGAGTTGGCATAGAAAACATGAACTTCGGAGAAGGCTCAAAAAGCTTGTCCAGAATGAACCCAATATTAGGTATGCTAGGGCTGGCCATTGGCCACCCTAGTTCGATTATTGAACAAATAAATATCTCAAATTTCTCATATTGTTTACCATCCTCGGAGGTTTTGAACTTCGGATTGAAAGCCAATGCCATGCTCCACCTTGGAGCTGAAGAAGGTTTCCCCGTGGGGACGGATGTCTGGTCCACCCCGCTTAGCTACACTTCCTTTGGGTACACTTTAAGATTCACTGGCATCTCATTGATCAATGGAACACTAGTTCCAATCAAAACCAGTGTATTCAACTAGGGGTGGCATTTTAATACCAACTACCAAATACCTCCCGTACCATACCGTATCATACTAATTGGCACGGTACAATTTCGGTATAGTTACTATTCGGTACGGTACACTACTGTACCGAAAACTTTGGTACGGTACACTACCGTACCGAAAACTTTGGTACGGTACACGGTATTGAATACTCAATACAACAGTATACCAAGTACCGAATTTTTTTTTTAATAACATATATAATGCATATTCTACCGTAATATTATAAGGAATGTACAAGGAATGTGAAGAACTAGAAAGATGTAAGTATTTAAATTTTAAAAAAATTGTTTTTATCCTACCCTAATATTATTTCATATTCTAATAATATCTTTTTATATGTAGCTATGCAAACAATGGAACTTTCTTCGAGCCAACCCGGAAGTTCAAGCCAACTTGGAAGTTCAAATGCATTCGCCATGCCGCATATATACAGTCTTGGAATATGGTGTCCTTACTATTTTTTTCCGTTCAAAAAACTCTTGAGTGTGTTTTATTTTATTTGATATTATTATTGCATTTGAATTTAAAGTTGAACTATGCAATTTGTTATTTAGATGTTGGATTGTAAAACTATGATACACTTTGAAAGTTTTAGTACATTGAACATGGTGGATTGATAATATTGGCTTTGAATTTAATTTTGTAAAATATATAGGTAGATAGTTTGGTATTGTACCAATACCAAACACTAGCATAGCGTACCAAAACTTTGGTACGGTATTGGTAGTCGTTTTGCAGCTTAATACGGTTGGTACACAGTATTGAAGGTTTGGTACGGTATACCTACCATACCCACCCCTATATTCAACCATAAGCTTTCAATGAAGTCTACTGTGCAGAGCAGCACAATCCCAAAGGAAGCGTACGAAGTTGTAAAATCTACAGTGATCAGCTACATAAAAAAAAGCTTTTGATTGGACTCCACTGAGGACGTCGAAAACCTTGTGCTACAGAAGATCTATTCGGCGTGGAGTTTTCCCTAGGGTCCGTTTCCACTTAGACAATCCAGATGTTTACCTGGAAACAGGTAATTGTATTGGATCGGATTGTGAGAGAAGAGAGAAAGGAGAGAATATTGTTACTAACAGAAATTGTATTGGATTCTCATCTCATTTCTTTGTGATTTGTACTACTACTGAATAATTACAGCAATGCAAACTTTATAAGCTTTGGTTCCCATCACCGTTGAAAATTCTCCAATGCAATAAATTGGGGAACACTGTAGCTAAACTGTAGCATGTAGTTACGAAAATATCCTCGGTCGTTTTAGTGCGTTTTGAGGGCGGGGGTTGGGTGGACGGTTTTGCCCTGGCTAATTTGCTTCGTTGCCGCGTGTGGGTTGTCGTCGTGCTTCGCCAGAAACAACGCTGAGAGGTTGCAGTTGGATCAGAAGCTTTTTGAGAAGTCAGATTTGTTTCTGGCGATTTCAAGTCGGATGGCCGATGGATGTTGCGGCTGAGAGCTTTCCGGCCAACGAAGGAGAAGATCGTGAAGATTCAGCTTCACCCGACGCATCCAAGCACGTCTCCGTTTGAAATTGGGAGCACCGTCAGGCACCGTTAAGCTACTCCGTTATCTTTCTCAGTCTCTTTCGTTCTTCCCGAGATTTCTGGCCGTTGTTGAGCCGTTTGGGACTCCGTTAGATCTACGAGCCCAAAGCTGGCGGCGTTGATCAGCGGCGGTTGGTTGGCACCAAGTTGGAGAAGCTCGCCGAGGGCGAATCAGGTACTGATAGTTTACGTCAACTTTAATTAGGTTTAATTCAGTGGTTGACTGTAGGAATTTAGGTTGTTGAGTAGCGACAAGCTTTGACAGAAGCAGGTTGGAGAGTTGAAGATGGAGAATTTCACTTGCATTTCTATTGGAAAGCTATCGAAAAACATTACTTTATTGCGAGAGATTGATTTTACTGCTAATGGAAGGCGCGCGAAATTGAATGCTGATTAGGTTGAATTCAGTGGTTGATTGTAGAAATCTAGGTTACTGTGTAGCGAAAAGCTTTGGTGGAAGGAGTTTGGAGAGTTAAAGATTGAGAATTTCGGTTGCCTTTCGTTTGAAAAACTGTAAACAACACCACCTCCCACATGAGTAATTCAAGTAACAGAAAGACTACCTAAATTATTAATCTCTTTGCAGGAAGGAACTCTGCACCCCCGCCTCCACAACCATCCTCATCAACACCGCCTGAAAGACCACATTATGAAGATCCAGTGGGATATGTGAGCAAAACACCGACTATTACTTTGCTTGGTTTCCAAGAAAGGAATGACTCTTATATCTGACAAGTTAATAATGTGCTATGTGAAGCCTTTTGATGATTTTCATAGCGAAGTCGGCTCCCAGTCCCTCGAACCTTCCATAGATAGGCAACGATTAAATTATGGCAACAGCGACCCAGCGCAAGCAATCCTGGAAGGTCTAACAGCCAATCTGAAGAATGTTGGCAGAGTGGCAGCTGGTTTTAACCCAATGGAAACACCTGGAAATTCTGGTATGATTAAATTTCTTGAAAACATTGAATACATTGCTTCTCAGCGTGTAGTGTTCATATTCCAAGTGATATGCAATGTTCTGAATGGTTCTTTGCTTCATTGGATTGTACAGCTGAAATAAGATCCATCCATAGCATCTGGCCAGGGACAGGGAGTTCATACACATAGTTCAGAGGCCAATTCCGGACGGTACGTTAACAAAGTTTTTGCATTCACCCAGCAATAAAAAACATTATAACTTAGGAGTAGCGAAAGGCTTTGGTAGAAGCAGTTTGGGAAGTTGAAGATTGAGAATTTGACTTCCATTTCATCGGAAAAACTGTAAAGAACACAACTTTGGGTGGGATTCACTCTATTAGATGCTGTTGCATTTGCTCAGGAATAAGTTATTCATAACCATATACTGGTTGTCTATTGCACATAATGTACGATTCAACTTGAGCAATCAGAGTCGGAATCAGCTTCTCCAGTTCTGAACCATGATCTATGGTTCAGAAATCTCATATTCTGTCATATCAATCTCTTCAAAGTTTGCACCGGTTTTCTACTTGGAATAATGCCATCTTTATGTGATATTGTTGAATTGGGTTTTGGATTGTAGTGTTCAATTGAGTTTTCGATTGTAGTGTGTTTTCTTTGGTTTTTTCTTTCTGTTGCCGTCTTTTTGTTCATGATTGTAGGGGTTTTTATGGGTATTTGGGAGCTATGTATTTCTCTACTGGGTTTGCTGGGTTTGTTGAACAATTGCATCAATTTCTCAATCTTTGGTTTCGTTTCTAGGCAATGAAACAGAACCATAGTCAATGGAGTGACTTCTAGCTATATTGATTCAATGTTTTGTGTCTCTGTTAAAGTCTGTATTACGTAGCAAAGATTAAAACACCAGGTTTGTTTGCATGTGTGGGCTTTTGGCTTTGCTGTGTGATCCTAGAAGAGATTACTGTGCTACTAGAGGATGTATTTGTATCTCTGATTCTTTTTTATTGGTTTTTCCAGATTTTCCTGGACAACCTAGCTCAATTTGTGATTATGCTGAGGCAGTAACCCTTACTTGAAGCAGCCAGGATTCAGCTAATCAGATAAACCAGAAGGAAATACATTGGGGGGTGAGTCATTGATACTGTTGAGTTTGTGTTTAATGTGTATATTGAATTGCTTCCTGTGGATATTGAAGCTTATCCAAAGTTATTTTAATTTGAATATGTGGGGTTTGTTTTGGAGGTGTTTCTGCGTTTTGGTGGTAATTGTTTTTTGTGGCTCTCTACCTTTGCTTGAACTGGGAGAAGGTTCTGCTCTCAGGTATGTAAATATTGCCCATTGCTGAATATCTTTTTATTTTTTTGGGGTTTTTTGGGGAAAGTATGATGTATGAAAGGATGAAAAGAAGATGCATTGAGAGAAAACATAGATATGAACCTCAAAAGATGTTGCTGGATTTGTGCAGGCATGATCATAGTTAATTGTTGTGATTAGTGCATAATACTGATTAGTCAAGCAAAGGGAAAGTTATTTTAATGGAGGCTGATGTATATTAATTGGGATTTTTGGGATATAGACAAAGTCATTTGATAGAAAAGAAAGAGAAAGAAGCTGATATGTTACTATCAGTTCAACTAGAGAAAGCAATGTTTGGGCCACCATTAGTACCATTAATAGAGAAATCTCTCTCTTTTAAAGAGTAGTACCTAAGGAGGAGTAAAGAATAAAGATTTTGGTGAATTTTGGGATGAAAATTGGCGTTATCTGAGAGTTTTTTCCATCAGTAAGTAATTGTAATCCATCACAGATGGTTTTGCATCAGAAGAACCACATTCGTGTATAAAAGAAGAATATGCCAGATTTGGCCTCTTCATAGGTTAGTGTTTCAAAAGTTCTGTTTATTTCCATCCTCAAAGTGTGAGTCCAGTATAGATACGGTTTGTTGATGCCAATATGCCCTATATTAGATAACCGAAAGCCTATTGATTTTTAAAAAAGAAGAAGGGATAATCTAAATCTTAACTGTGTTGTCAGTAGGTTTTCTTGTCATAAATTTCTGTGTCAATGGCGTCACTGATGCTGATCTTTTTGGGTATAGGCGGATATACTTTTGCGAGGATACACTGGTTGGAACTCAAGGCTGCCTCTGCAGGTTTTCGAGCAAGTTTTTCCAAAGGCAATCATATACAGAGTGTAATTCAGACTTTAAGGATCTCTTCTAGGAGAGAGAGAGAAGCTAGGAGAGATTGTTCCGTGCTACTCTGTCATCTTTTGTTGCCAATGAAATTCTCTTTCCGTGTTGTGAACAACATTTTGGTTTATTGCAGTGACACTTTTCCCAATGGATGCTTCCCATTAGACCTAGCTTTAAGTTGTGGCCTTCCAAAATGGAGAATTGTAGTGGTATGTTCCAATCGTAAGTTTCATGCTCCTTCTGGATTATGTTGTCAGAAAGTTGTACATACATCTGTTGGGGATTGGAATTTGGGGTTCACGAATTAAATATTAAATGGTTCTCAGATTATGGGGAGAGGTTATTTTAGGTGCCTTACATCTTTTCCCAGGTTTCTGCTGGAAAGATTGGGTTATATTCATTGTTGCTAGTCATTTACTCTCGCATGAGACCTCACTTTCTCATCTCACATTTGGTTTTTCTTTCTCCCAAAATTTTCCATTTTTCACCCAAAATTTCTCCGATTTCAGACATCCATGTAATGCAAGATTAGCATCTAAACTGTTTATAATGATGTGGTTTGCGATTTTACCCTCAAAATGCATTAAACCGCGCCACACCCATCCTTAATGTATAAAGACTAGTATACCCATAATCTACCATTGAATTCTTCCATAAATGAATTTTCAAGAGAGCCAATGGGTTGACTTTTCATCCCTAAATGGATAGATCTTTTTTCATTTAAATCCCACATTCAATAGAATAAATAGACTACAAGAGTACTTAGAGCTCGAGCCAAGACTTAAGTAACAAAAAAGTCAGATGTGCATGTGGCATATGTACGTCGGGATGCAATTGGAGTCATGTATGTCTGTATTATACCATGCAAATAATGGCCCCATCGCACATGCTGCACCGGTACTGTGCACAAACTTGAGTTGAGTCCCTAGCTACTCTCTTGACTCTTGAGCACTACCGGCCATTGGCTGCCGACAAATTGGAGAACCAAAACATTTGATCAATATAAATATAAATCTTATCATCAGCTGGTACTCTATATGTCCGGTTGGTAGTTTCCACTTGTTTCCGTTCTGCTTCCTTTTTCAGGTTCTTCACTTACATTTATGTATATATTATATCCTCTGCATTGATTAAAATGCCAAGAATAAAATCTGATTGTTGTGTTGATCTGAAATGTTTTTGTGACTTTTGTCATTTATTTCTTGACTTAACTTTAAACGTGTCTTTTCATAAAGCCAAACTCAATGCACCGACACAGTTGGAGAGAGAATCCTCCTTCATGTATATGTATGGCCCGTTCTAAAGTCTCAAAAATGATCATGCATCGCTTGTTTTATTGGGGCTCTGCAGCAGTGTATAGATCGCATAAATTATTGTGATGGACAGGGAAACTTGGCGACTTGTGTTTTTAGGGGGAATAAATGTGAGTAATACTTGGTGCTTTATTCATGTGTTGTCTGTTGAGAATGTGGATGTTTATTTCATATTGGAAAGTAAGGGACTTTGCAAGTGCTTATAAGGAGTTGAGATACTTTCCCTATTGTCAATTGATTTTGGAGTGAAAACTCAACCACCTTCATCATGATATCAGAGCGAGTTTTCCCACGTATAGAGCCCGAAGGCCCATACGTGCTCCACATCACCCCAAAAAGGCCGAAGCCAAATTCTCAAGCGTAGGACACCAAAGACGCCACGCTTGAGGGGGGCGTGTGTTGAGAATGTGAATGTTTATCTCATATTGGAAAAGTAAGTGACCTTGCAAGTATATATAAGAAGTTGAGCTATATCCCCCATTACCAATTGGTTTTGGGGTGTAACCTCAATCACCTTCATCATTGTCTGTATGAATAGTTTGTTGATATGTATCGTGAGATTCAAGTTTGCAATAAGTTAATTTCACAGTATATTATTGGTCCGTGTGCTTATCTACACAACTCAAAAGTGGAGTTATTACTACAAGTTGAATGGAGTGGAACTACAAACAACTGAGTATAGATCAAAGCAGTTTGGAGAAATAATGGACTGATCTTTTGTGTACATCTAACAAACTTTTTTTTTTTTTGATAAGTATGTATCTAACAAACTTGTACACACACACACAACTGTAATTAACACGTGATGAAGACAAGAGAGAGCCTGAAAAGATTCCAAAAACACGAAAGGAAGTTGCCACACTACAGCTATTGAATATATAGGAACCTGTACCCATCTTTCCTCACTAACATTTAATATTTAGTAGCCACAACTAGCACTAGAAAAACATATCGCAAACAAAATGTTTCCAACTACCGGCTGATGCAAAACCCAAATCAATCAAACAAATGAGAGTTTGGATTTGATTCAAATTTAATTATATAGTTTAACTTGATATTCTCCCCTATAAACCTCGACCAACCAACCATGTCATGACTTTAGGCCAGTACTTTGTACTTGACACGTGACATTCATGGCACTAGGGGATACCTTAATTTTGATCAATGTCTACATTATTAGGGGATGGAAAATAATGAGCTGGTCTAGCTAGAGCAATCCTTGGATGCTTTGATTGCATTTTTAATCTTTTCGGTTGAAGTGTATTGTGATCGGAATATTCATTTTGTTGATTATACATATAAGGCCATTTTTTAAAAAAATTAGTCAAAACCAAGATTATTTGTTTATCTAACTTTGAAAAATATATGAACGGTACAATTAGACGTCAAACGGGCTGTCTACATGTTTTACAAAGTTTGATAACTGAACATCTCGGATGTGAGTATATTTTTTTGTAGGGATGATCTTATCTATGATCAACAAACTGAACAGTTCCGATTACGATATAAGTCAATCAAAAGGGTAAAAAAAATGCAATCAAAAAAGCCAAGGGCTGCCAGAGCAGCCTATATTGTCCGTATGGATATGATAAAAAAACAATTGCACATTCAATTAATGTAGAGAATACATGTCTCTGGATATTCACATTGTCAGCCACATTTACTTTGACTATCTAATCTGAGAACTTGATCGAGGCATGCTTAATGCAATCACAGAAACGTTTATTCGTGGCTAACAAAAATTAAGACTTCATTAACCATTTGGTTTTACCCTCTACCGTGCTAATGCCATATTATTAGTTACAAACAACCACAGCCACATGACTTGATTTTTGAAGGAGAAGGAAAATGATCGAATTAGTTAATCACTCAATAGTACCATAATACATTCTAGACATTGATTCAACAAAACACATACAAGCAAGATTACAGATACTCACTAGCTAATTGGCATCTATCTTGGCCAGATCCATGGCCCAATATTGACAAACAAGCAATCATACGTTTTTTTTCCGATCAACTAAAACCGGTGGCAGTCCGGTGCCACCGCTATTCACTCTCCCAAATCGGAAGCACAATGTTGAAGTAGGTGAGCCTGCATCCTCCTCTTCATAATCTCCGATGGAATCAAACGATGAGCTCGTGCTTGAAAACCGGCTCCTTTCTCGGCGCTTCGCAAGCATTGATGAATCCGGTGTAGAAAACAACGAAGATAAAGGCGAAGACGGTTGAGATGTCATGTGGTTTTTCCTAGGACTTATTTTGGGTAAAAGGGCATGCAAAAGACTGGATCTTGAATGCTTTTTGGGTTTTTTGAAGGAGTTTGAGTAGTAGGAAGGAGGAGGAGTGAGGGGAGGAAGTGTGTCTTCCTCTAGCGTTTTTTTCGGGGTTCCGGGTTCAGATTCCCACATGAAGGGGACATTACCAGGTAGTCCTCCATAGTAAACTCTGAAAGAAGGGTTAGCAAGGGAGGCTTCTTTTGAGAGAAGCCTTGAGATCATGAACTTCTTGTTGTCATCTTGTTTGGTTGTCATGGACTTTTGGAGAAGCTCTGGTTTGCTACTCAACATCTTGGTGTTGATTGATGAAGCTGTTGTTTGTCTGGCTCTTGAGTGATTTTGGCGAGAGGAAGCAATTTAGTTTTAGCTTTAGCTTTGGCCCTTCTTCTTCTGCTTGGGACTATATATAAACCCACTGCAAACTCAAGTCAAAACACCATATCTTAACCAAAAAGGACTCCTGTTGGCTTTAAATTAACCATACCTTAACCACTTCCCAACATTTGCTTTTTACTTACTGCGCAAGAAAATGTCGTTTCAAATGCATTATATCAATTGATTAGAACTGTGTAACCAAACCTTTTATTGACAAAATTTGTGTTGCTGATTGAATTATATGGCCATCATTCAAATGTTAGCTAATTAGAACTATGTAACCTAACTTTTTATTAACCGAACTTACACATCAGTAGGTAGGATCATCAATTGGCTGTGGTCCTTGACATTGTCCTGATTTTGAGGCTGTTCTCCAACACAATAATTAGAAGGTTAATTGTTTGGGTTATTATATAAGATCAAATTAACTCTTCAAGTCATACTTTAAGCCAGAAAATTTATCAACTGCCTCACACCGCCCGCATAACAACACGCCAAATAGGAGGTCCACAATATAAACAGTAGCATTTGAACATTATTATGTGTAAACAATTGGGGTCCTATCTCCAACAAAAGGAATGCGTATGCAAAAATGGCCATTGCGTAGAAAAATGGTCTCTTTTGGTTGGAAGTTCACGCATGAAGCAAACATGCCTTCGTCGAACCCACGTTCTACACCTTCATTCTTTTTGTTCAACAATAATCATGCCACATTAAATTATGGACATTCTTAGACGAATTCTTCAATGTTTTGTGGGATTTGTCACGTAATCAAGATTACCTATTTGTTTAAGTGTATCGAATTCTTTGTCAACTATAAACTCGTGTGGCTCGGTTTCGGTTTTTTAGATTTACTTTTGCAATTTGATGTTGTTGAAGAAAGTGACGTGGAGTTATTAGATTTTGAGGTGCACGAAACATCATGATTCCAAAGGGCTACCAAATGTGATCACAAATGTGACACGGCTACGTTTCGTTAAGAGGACGAGAAGTTGGTCGGCTGGTAGTAAAATGTATTTCATTTCATTATCCTGGTTTGGAAACGCATCGAATTGTCCCTGTCATTTTTTTGGAGAGCTCTCTTTATTGGGTGCACGAAAAGGAAATAATTAATTGGGCCTGCCACATACATAATAGCTTACTTTGGGCCGAAGACATGGTCCCCTTTTTGGACGTGCAACACATTAACTAGACGTTTAGGCCCAATTATTTCTCATTACGTACACTATTGTTAATTTTCAAGATTTGACAGTAACTCATTTTCATTATGTTATTCATTCACGTCTTACATGCAAGATCGAGAATATTATTGATAGTTCATGAACCTAATGTATTATGTCAATAATAACGGAATACAAGAGATAATACAGCTGACATAAGCATATACAATTAACACCATATGTTCCTAGCTAGCTTTTTTTTTTTTTTGAAACATATTTTGTGATGGCGGGTCTTAACAATAGTAACGCAACTTATGAGGAGGAACAAGGTGCCTACTTATTAAGCACAGAACAAAAGGTTGCTTCAAACCAGAGAAAAAAAAAAGCAAAATGTGTCTCCTCCCAATTGCAAGCCAAGTGAAATTCAAACTCACACAACTCGAAATGGTCAACCTTCACTGAAAAATATGGGACCAAAAGTCTGGAGGACCTTCTTGTATCAAATTTATAGGAGAGATTGAGAGGGTACAATCCGTCATCTACCACAGTATACATGGTATTTCCATAGCTTATCTTTCATTAATGTGAAGATTAAAGATATTCTTATGTTAGGTGAGGTGCTGTTGTAATCCAATGTAGTTGGTAACAAAGCCAAACAGAGGCTGTGGCCATATTCATTCAGGTTCAATTGGTGAATGGTCAAATGGGGCATCATAAACAAAATCGTGATCAGGAATACAGAGTAAACAGTTATAAATCAAAGCCAAATATAAAGTAAAAGTTCAAGAAAGCAAACAAAAATAAGAATACAAATAAAATGAGAAACCACGTATATGTTTAAAAAATTAAAATAATTATATATACTAGATAAAGATAAAAATTTTGGAGTAGAATTTTTTCACTTTTTTGCCAATCCCCCATCAAAAGTACTACTGCCGTGTAGTACATGAGAAAGTTGCTCATATGTGTTTTCTTTAAAAACATTTCTAGTCCTTATATTTATGAGATAATGACTTTATAGTCCATAAATATAGACAACTTTTTTCTAAGAGAGTAATGTTGCTTAAATGTGGGTTTGCTTTATGGTTAATGTGAGTTTGTTTTATAAATTTAAAAAAAATCTGTGAGAGTGATTTTGGAAATAAAAGACTCATTCACATTCCCCTTCCCTAATACCCCAGTCCCCCTTATGAAATGAAAATCATCCAACTACAAGAAATGAGAATCAAGTTTCTAATGAGTCCTATAACAACTTTTATTCCAAAATGAAGTAAATAACGGAATGTGAATGAAATGAGAATAATTCTCAATCTTTCATTCCAAATGACACCTTTTAAAAGTATTTTAAGCGATAAGTAAATGTCAAACAAGCATAAAATATCTACATATACCAACAGACATAACCTTTCGGCATGCTATAGATAATTTTGATGAGAGGCATGCATGTGTGTGCAAGATATATGCTGTCACATGAAGTGACCAATATCTGTCCTAGTACAATCACTTACAGCATCTCTTATCTCTGAACCCAATCCAACCCACACATACTAGTCTAGTAAAAAAAAACAACCAAAGCAAGCGCACAAGCAGCGAGCGAAGTATATATATGATGAACCTTTGGTCTCTCTCTCTTTGGACCCCATTCATTCCATCAGCCCAAATCCTAGCCGAGCAATGACACAAATTATTACAAAGCAATCCTACCCATTGACTCAGCTCAAATTACGCTTATTCTAGAAAGTTGCCCAATTAGTAAACTTGACCAACCCCATGATGCATGATACCCCTTCTCTACCTCTAAGAAGTTGCAACTTGATAAGTAATAAAAGATTTATGGGAAGATATGACTACTGAAAATATGGATGATAATGGAAAAAAAGATTATGATTTCATTATTTAGTTATGTTGAATAAGATTGAAAAAAAAATAGATAAAAATTTGTATTATAATTAGAAATAAAATGCATCCAATTTACCAGTATAGCTTTATTTTTGTTTAAAATAGAGTGTTTTTGAGGGCTCAGAAATCACAAACCCACAAGGGAGGAGGGATTGTGATTAAGCCCCTCATTTTTTTTGTGGGGTTAGGAAACCAATTACCCCATTCCCACCTACAATTCTCATTCCTACCTCTGAAACCTCCAACCAAAGCCTCCGGATTAAAAATCACCCTCCAAGCCTGTCTATCAAACATGGCATCATTGGAAAAGGAGAAGTTTCAAATCTCATCCCACCATCATATTTTTTTTTTTTTTTTTTTTGAGAAAGTCCCACCATCATATTTAGGAACTTGGGACACTATAATTGAGCACTGGAATTTCTAGTAACACAACCAAGAACACAGCGTCCAAAGTGAGACACTATTACAAGCATAGAGACCGTTGCTATAAAAAAAAGCCTATTTAGGAAGTCACATATGTGTCTCCAAGTTTTCCAATGGGTTTTGTTACCCCTAGTAGAGTTCACCCTCCACGATGTTCGTCAAGGTAAAAAAAGGTAAAATTAAGCAAAGTTGGTTTGCACAAAAACACACAAAGACACAAATGAATGACGCACTCATTTGCACATGACAAAGAGAAAATTAATCTCAATGTCTGATTAGCAATTTGCAGTCTAAAAAAGGCACTTTTTCTCACGTTTGCTGACCGTTGGTGGTCATGGACCCAACACACTCAAGTAGAAAACAGCCCAATAGCCTAACAGCCAAGAAGACAAAAGTGCTTTTATATTTTTTCTAACGCGCTTTTATGATTACCAGAAAGAAGGCCAGAAGCCCGTTGGATGGTAATTGGTTTTGTTTCCGTTGAAATCTTAAAGCACACTCGCGCGTACAACGCCCCCACTAATTTCAAAAATCAATGCGTATTTGACACTCTCCTTTCTACATAAGCCCCCAAAACCGAGAGATATTTACTCACCCCGACCCATGTAATGCCCGTAAATTTCTCTAAATGTGAAGGATATTTACGGGAACTCAGATAAACCAAACGCACAATTTCTTTTTTGGCTTCAGTACTTTTTAAGTAGCCGTTCTACTTGGGCAGTCTGTCGGGAGACTCTGAACACTGTTGGCAACCAAACATCATTAACTCGCTTCGAAACCTTGTCGTCCTCCGAACACTTCGGTTTCGTCTTAGGTTTTCTGAAAATTGCAATCTCCGTCTTCGTTTTGCTGGGATTTTATTTGGGTTGTTGGGTTTTTGGAAATGGAGCCCGAAAAGAGTGGAGGGGCGGATCCGGGTTCGGGTATGGAGAAGGAGATGGGTTTCAGGGCGGAGATCGACACTTCAGCGCCTTTTGAATCGGTGAAGGAGGCGGTGAGTCGGTTCGGTGGAATCGGCTACTGGAAGCCCGCTCAGACAAAGCCTTCTGGGTATGAGGTATTGTTTCTTTTCACTTTCTCTCTGTCCAAAGAAACAGTAAAGATTGGGTTTTTCTTTTGAGAAATGTAAAAATTGAGGGTTTTTTTTTACCTGCAAGTGGGGAAATTTCTATGGGTTTGTGAGAAGTTTGAGGTTAAATGTAGGAATTTGGTTGTTGGTTCACATTGTATGTTGTAATGGAAGTGCACTGCATTCTTACATTTGCATTGTAGCTGCCCAAGTGGATCCAATTGCTCTGAAACGTAGTAAGAAGTATTTGAAGGAATTCGACGCTGTTAGTTTAGATGATACATAAGGCCAAATGGTGTAGTAGTTAGTAGGCATTAGTTATCAAAGGATCATCTCATAGTTTGGGGAAACATGGGTTCATATGTTAACTTTAGTGTCAAATCAATAGTGGATTATGAAGTTTTTTCCAGCCGGTTAGTTTCTTTATGTATGCCGTGTAAGGAATTCGGGAAATTTGGTGAGATTTCTGATGGTATGTTTTCTGATGACTTTTTTCATATTTTTGTGTGGCTGCTCTAAAGAGGAGATGAGTAAGTTGTTGTTAGAGATCATTCTGGGTACCCATTTCGTAGAATGACTGACTACTATTACTTAAAGACCCAGACTGGTTATAGTTCCACATCCACAGCTTCATGAAAGAGAAAGATTACATCCTTTGATAAACTAAGCTAGCTCCCTACAGTCGAATCTGCTTCCATCTTTTTTGGTTTTCTGATCTCTTTGGTTCTGTGCTGACATGTTTCTCATACTTGCAGCATGACAGGGAAGAGGTTGACACTGAGAAACTGGAGCAGCAGGCTTTGCAGTTGGAGACAGATCTGAGTTTGAAAGAAAGGGAAACTCTCGATGTTCTAATAGAACTTGAACAAACCAAAAAGATTATTGATGAGTTGAAGAAAAAGCTACAGAAAGAAGTATCTGAAGTGAATTTGACCCTTGATGCAACAGAAGGTAAGGAGTGCATGACTCCTTTGGTAAATGACGGGGACAAGGAAAACCATGGGAATGAGGGTGGTCATTGCAATTCAGTGGAAGGTGTGAGCTTCTGCCCTTCTGCTGCTCCAGGTTTAATCTTAATGGAACTGAAACAGGCAAAGTTGAATCTTACCAGGACAACTAGTGATCTTGCCGACATCCGAGCTTCTGTTGATATATTCAACAAGAAACTAGAG
The DNA here is from genome assembly GCA_033992175.1 of Spiraea crenata. Taxonomy (NCBI): domain Eukaryota; kingdom Viridiplantae; phylum Streptophyta; class Magnoliopsida; order Rosales; family Rosaceae; genus Spiraea; species Spiraea crenata. Next base: position 4,479,444 of record JAVBHV010000041.1, on the reverse strand, counting down.
AAGGAAAGAGTCCTGCTTGAGAAGACCCGTGTGAGGTTAACTTCAAATTCTTTGAAAGTATTATCGCTTGAAGAAGAGCTAAACGAAACCAAACTAAAGCTTCAATTGGCTAAGGATGCTGAAACTAGAGGTTGTCCTGACAATTCCGTGGATATTTCAAAGGAGCTTCAACGACTGAGTTGTGAGACACAAGAATTCAAACGAATGGCAGAAGCTGCAAAAATAGAGGTATGGAGAGCTACATCTGAGATTGAACAGACAAGAACTAAGATAAAAACAGCTGAAATAAGGTTGGTTGCTGCCAGAAAGATGAAAGAGGCAGCTAGAGCTGCAGAAGCTGTTGCGTTGAGAGAGATTAAGGCTCTCTCATACCATGAGAATTCTTCTGGAGATTCATTGCAGAACCGTGATGGAGTAACTCTTTCATTTGAGGAATACTCATCCCTAACCCGCCAAGTTCGAGATGCAGAGGAACTTTCTAAGAAGAGAGTAGTAGATGTCATGGTTCATGTTCAAGAAGCGAATGTGTCGAAAGCAGAGGTCCTGAAAAAGATAGAGGAAGCAGCTGAAGAAGTCAAAACTAGTAAAAAGGCATTGGAAAAAGCTCTAAACAGAGTGGAGGCTGCAAATAAGGGGAAACTAGCTGTTGAAGAAACACTTCGGAAATGGAGATCTGTACATAGCCAAAAAAGACGTTCTGTGCAAAGCTCCACGAAGTTCAAAAATCCTTACCCCGCTAATCATGGAAGAGACTTGCATTTGCGGGATGTAAATGGTCTAGATCTTGTCAGTGATGGTCCAACGCCCGTTTTGAAGCCAACCTTGTCTATTGGACAAATACTAAGTAGAAAGCTGCTCTTGCCAGAAGAGATGGAAACGGAGGTGACCGGGAAAAGCCCTGCAAAACAAAAGGTGTCGCTTGGTCAAATGCTCCAGAAACAGAATGGTGATCAGCCCTCTTCTAGGAAGTCTGAGAAGGAAAACAATCCGAGGAGCTCTTCTGCTAAGAGAAAGAAGTCTGGATTTGCTCGGTTTTCGCTACTTTTGGCAAAGCAAAGCAGGAAAAAGAAGAAGCCAACTCCAGACTTGAAGTAATTGAACCTTTTAATCAGCTGGTCTCAACCCAGCACTGACTTTTAGTTTCTGTGAATGTCCTGTGTGTGCTACTGCCCTCCGTCTATGTTTGTTCTTGCTTTAGGCATTGTTTCATGTTGGTTGAAGCTGTTTCCAGACTTGTGGTCTGTTACATTATAATGTAGCTTTCATGTGCTGGTTGTGAACATGTTTGTGATGTCTAGTTTTCTTCCCCAAAAGATGCGCAGAGCAGTTTGTGAAAGCAACAGCAGAATCTTTTAAGTTTTCCTTGAGTTTCATCCATGGAGTAATCAATATATTTATCCTTAATTGGATTCATGTTTGTGACTTTAATATCAAAGTGATAATGGATTATGAAATGGGACTCAAGAATTTTGGTTCCTCATGAATTCTATTTTTTGGAAAATGAGCAATCTAGTTTAGGTAACAAAAAATGGATTACTTATCTAGCAAATTCATCCATTTTATAAAAATTCATGTGGTAACATTGGATCTCATATTGCGTAGGATGTATGTACTGCACCCATTATTAAATATTCATTCCTAATAAGAAAAGGTTAAAAAGGAAAAACAAAACAAAGGATCCCTATACCAAACTGGATTCGGAAATCTTTCACACATCACGCATATTCCTAGGCTATGTAATGAAGCCGCACATGAAATTGCGGCGTATGCAGTTGGACATGGGGGTTACATAGCTGGACTGATTGCCCTCCATGGTTGTTTAATGTTTTGGCGTCGGATGCGAATGTTTCCGTCCGACTTTGAGTTTCAATAAAATTTACTTTTGGAAAAAAAATAATAATAAGAAAAGGTTAAAAAGGAAAAAACAGATCAAAACAAGGGATCCCAAAATTCCAAATTGGATTCGGAAACCCTCGCCCTATAAATTATCACCATACGCCATGCAATCCGGCCTGTATAATTTTTCTTAATTTTCCAATTTCCTTTGAACTCCCACCATACGCCATATACATATACGTATATGATGAGGACTCCTGTTGATTTCATGGGGGCAAACGCATCTCATCAAGAAGACAATTTAGTGATGAACACAAACGTTTCGCAGATATCTGATGAGAAGAACGTTTCACAAGTATTTGAGAACTGGATGCACAAGTACAATCAGATATATTCGAGCCAGGAAGAAAAAGATAGACGCTTTGCTGCCTTCCCAAAAACATATGACTTTGTGGAAAATTTCAAGATAAGCAACATAACATCAACAACCTTTGAGATCAATGAATTTGCTGACACGATCTACAACGGTCTTAGTGCAGACACCTCAAGCTCGTTCATTCGCACCGGTGATGATGAGGATGAAGTTAGGATACCCCTTTGCTTTTTATTGGGCTCCTGATCCACCTAAGGCCATCTTTAGAGATAAAGGGGCTAAAGGGCTATTTGGCTAAATTTTAGCCTTCCAAGAAATAATTTTTTAAGATTTAGATTACCCCTAAATTTTATCATCTTTAGTGGTTTGGGGGGCTTTGCTTGTGGGTTTTACAAATTTAGTGTGGGCACCCTAATTAGTAAAATACAGGATGCGTATAGTACGTTAAAAATATGTACTTGTTTTATTTGGTAACCTTCTTGAAAAAATTTGGCCACTTATAATTTTTTATTAATTTCTTTTTTATAATTAATATTCTCAATAATACGGATAAAATGCGGGAAAAATACTTGTATTATTATTAAATTTTAGAAAATACATGTATTATTTGGAAATAATATGTACGAACGCATATAATACACGAATAATACATCCAAGGTAAAAAATACGTATATTTTCCCGTATCTTTGAAACCAATATGGAAAGTGAAAGTATATACGTACAAACGCATATAATACATCAAAAGTAAAAAATATATATATTTTACCGTATCTTTCAAACCAATAGGGAAAGCGAAAGTATTTTTAAAAAATACGTACAAACGCGTATAATACATCAAAGGTAAAAAATATACGTATTTTACTGTATTTTTCAAACTAATACGAAAAATGGAAGTATTTTTGAAAAATACATACGGACGCGTATAATACACGTATTTTTCAACTATGGTGGGCTCCACAAAAAGAGAGCTTGATAGAGGCTAAAGGGCTAGCTAAAGGGCTAAAGGTAGCCACCCCCCAAGCCCTTTGGCCCCCTTGGTAGCCCTTTGGCCATTTAGCTCATTCATTGCTAAAGATGGTTTTTTACAAAAAAAGAAGGCTAATAGTGTTTAGGGTACCCCTAAAGTCCATTGCTAGAGATGGTCTAAGTGTGCGGGTTCCCTAGACCTACCTGAACCTAGCTAGAGCAACTTATAACATAGGGCCTTCCTTTTTCTTTCTTTTTGAATTCATGCTGGAAGATTTCTATTGTAGAACCAAGGAACAAAGTTTCGCCGAAATTTCGGAAAATGGAGTGTCCGAAGTTTGAACCAAGGGTTGTTTCGATATCACCGGAAAAAATCCGAAATTTCGGCGAAATTTCGATATTTTCGGTGATTTCGGTTGAGTTTCGGTGAAATTCGGTACTTTAAAACTAATTTCCGTGAAACTTGGTGATGATTTGGAAGAGATTGTCGAATTGCAGCGGCTGGTGTGTGCAGTGGTGAAGTCGGCGAAGTCGGGGGAGGAAGAAAGATAGTTTTGTAATTTTATCAAGTTGTTGGTTGTTTTTGTCATTTTGGGTAATGGGAGAATGTGAGTGGCACAAGGGAGTCAGGGCTGCACGTGCCCAATTTCAAGAGAGAAAAAGTCAAGAATCCTCTTTTTTTTTTTGAAATATTCTTTGAGGTGGAAATATTAAACAGGACGCCCTATAAGCCTAAAATTTTGTATGAGCATTAGTTCTTTTTTATAAAAGAACAATAAAAGTGTTTAGATTGTTGAGTTTTTATGGTAATATTCAAGACCATAAAATTTAATTTCCTTTTTATTACATCACATACTAATAACTATGTCAAATTACATATTAATTAAATTACATTAGAGAAGTCCAAAAAAGTAGAAGTTACTCTAGATAAGAATTAAGGTTGTATTATAATTTCATTTCTTATTATTAAATTTAGTGGCATGTATAATGCCAATTTTTATAAGTTTTCGAGCATACATAAGGTTAAAGTATATCTTATTTGTTAATTAAGTACATTACTAGTTGATTTTAAAGTCTATAGAAAATTGAGATATTGATTTATAGATTTCCTAGCATGTTTTTCGTCTTCTTTTGTTTTTTACCGAAATTTACTGAAATTTCCACCGAAATCGAAATTTTTTCCGAAATTTCCATAAATTTTGGTTACCGAAATTTCCATCGAAACCGAAATTTTGAACCTTGTGTAGAACTAATAATAATAATTTTGGTGAATCAGAGTGATTTCGATCGCAATTTGAGTGTGGTATTTGCGTTTGTGAGTTGCCTGCAAAATGTTTGTTGACAATAATTTATAATCCTATGCGCTTCATTTCCAACTCCTTTGGAATATCCGTTGTATTCTTGATAATTATACTTGGCTTTTTTGTAGCTATAGTTCCTATCCTTCTGTCAAATGTCTCTCTTAGCCTTCTCAGTGTGTCTCACCAGGTCCCTGTGCCTAGCTGTGTTTTCACCAGGAGGCCTCTCTAATGTGTCTCACTAGGTCCATATCCTGCCTTGTCCACGCTCTCAGGAAGTGCGCTCTGTCACTGCTCACCAGTCCCTGAGCCCAGGGACCTCTCCTGAGGCAGTGACAGAGCACAGGGACCTGTAGTGAGACGGCAGTGAGGAGCATAGGGACCTCCTGGTGAGACATATTAGAGCATAGGGGCTAAAGCTAAACATGTCGCAGACTAGACCTCCTATTAATTATTTGCAAAAAACTTTCCTGGCCTCTTAAGATAACTCCCATCCATTCACATGCCCCGTCAGAATTAAACTTGGTAAAATATATAGTCTCATCACAAACAAGACATTAAAAAATCTACACTTTCAAAGCAAGTAACTTTTAGAACACCAGTCAAAAAATTCTATCAATTCATCTGTTATTGCACTCGAGTGTTATATGACAACACCAATCATTCCCCAAGATCAGTACTCGCCTAGTTGATTTTCTTAACAAAAAAGGAAAGAATTTTGCATCATCTTCCATTCTTTTCGCAACAGAATAAAAAAAAAGAACCAAACAACAAACCCAATCCTAGGTGGATAAGTTTCCACACATTCCAACGTGGAATTGCGTGTTACATGTTGCTTAACACAGATAACCGGAACCCAGCTAGGCAATCTGTATAAAACAAGCAACAAAACCACCACCAACGACAATTCAACGCACCTTGAGAAAGCAAGAAGGGAAGAGGAATTTCAAACTCCTCTTAGTATTCCGCAGGTAAATATCTTTCTCCTATCAATCTCCTATTTTCCTGCTGATTTCAATTCCGCGCCGTCTTTTGCTTTGCCAGAATCGAAACATCGTAAGATCTTCAAAACTTGTTCGCTGTATGTTCTGTCTCCCACGATTTATTACTGCCGAGCTCCAAGCTCGGATTTTTATGATTTATGTGATATCTATGTACTTGTCTGCTTAATTGGTTTGGTTTTCAATCCGTATCTGCGTATACTGGTGTGTGCTTATATGAAAGATTGCTTATTTCGATGTTCTATTTCCACTGCGTTGACAAATTTTGTTTATTTTTGGTTATTGATGTTGAAAATATGACTATGAAATCCAAAGAGTATGTGGGGAAGAAGCAAAGTTTGAAACTTTCAGTAGAATTGGAATACAAATAGCTGGTCTTGCCAAACTTGGTTTTGTGAATCCAACTCAATCAAAGTTTAGGCAGGTGTTTTTACAGACAGTATTTAGGTGAGTAGGGAATAGAGGAAGGCGTCCATCTCTACCGGCTTTAGAACGTAATTTGAGTGGAGTCACTAAACTGTGATGTGGTGTTCTATGTGTTCTTGAATCTTGTTTGCAACTGCACCTTAAATTGTCTTGTCCCGAATTTCCTTGGTTTGTTATTTGTTTCACGCACTGTTGAGTACATAGCGGTATTCTAATGTCAAATGGTTGCAACTTCAGGCACCATGGATGTGAGAGTTGGGGTCGTGTTTCTTCTCGTTCTGGGAGCTAATTGGGTTACTGATGCTAGACAACTGACAAACCGTAATTTGGCAGGTAACCAATCCACTGTCCAATGAGTATAAAAATTGCACGTATTTGGTAATTGTGTACTCATTCACAATCTAGGGTCGGATGCACACCTCAGTCTTTATAGAGAAGTAAATTCTTTCTCGTGTCTCGTGCCGCTTAAATATTGCTTAACTGATCGTGTTACTCTGTGGTTCAGTTGGTGGGAATGATAATGTGTGCACATTGTGTGAGGAGTTTGCTGGCCAAGCACTTGATTACATTGGTGAAAACAAAACCCAGACTGAGATCATTGAATACCTACATCAGACCTGCACTCAATTGAAGTCTTTCAAGCAGGAGGTAGTCACCCTCTTCTAATTGCAAATAGTTTTGTAGAAATTACACAAACGTAACGATATTTTGATTGATTGTAGAAATCTCCAAAGTTTGTGCTTTTGCTTGTTGGCAAATGTCCAGATCAGGAAACTGAACATGCTATTACAAGTGTACAAGAATTATGTGGAGTTTTATTGAGATGAAGTTTATTGCTCTGACAAGCTTCTAGAGTTTTGATATTCTATTGAGATTTCTTTGCTAACCCTAAATCTATAAATGATTTATTACTGCTCACAAACCCCTGTCCTCCAAGAGAAACGTCTTGAATATGTTTCCTTTTGTCTGTGTGACAGTGTCTCAGTTTGGTGGACTATTATGCTCCTCTCTTCTTCTTAGAGGTAACGACTCTGCAACCTAGCGAGTTCTGTCGGAAGGTCAACCTCTGTCAACAGGTTGCTTTGTTTTCTTCACAAGTCCAAGAGGATAGCTGTGGATTATGTCACCAAGCTGTTTCAGAAATACTGGTTAAGTTGAAAGATCCTGATACACAGGTTAGTACTTGCACTATTCATTAGATTCATGTTGCCTGTACAATCACCATTATGCCTTGGAACACTATCGTATTCCTCAAGCTTAAGAAAACCGGAACCTCTACATCAGCTTCCATGAGTGTTTCTCTTTTATTTATTGAAGGTAGCATGCATGTTGGAATGTAGTTATTGGATATGAGGCCCAAATAAACAGTAAATGACTCCAAACCTTCAATGTTTTCTATCTGCTTATTGGTAGCTTTTTATTCTGCTATCTCCAAATCTTGGAAAAACTTCACCTCCACTGTTTCCAGTAGAAGGTTGTAAATTATACAAAGGGAGGTAGAAACTCTTTTGAAAATTAGAAGCCATCACTTGGCTAAACTGACAGAACTTGGTTGAATAGCAAAGCTCCTAGATTACAGCTTGCAGATTTTTGAACAATGTGTAAAGAATTTGTTTGGATTTTCAGTGTATGCTTTTAGAAGTGCTGCTGGCTAGAAAGGTTTAATGAGATGTCAATCTAACTTTTCTAAGCAGGAGTTAGTAATGGTACAAATGCATGTAACTGTGTGAAATTCGAAATAATGTGTATAATATGTATAATGAGTTTGCTGGTCAGTAATATGTATAATGATTGGCGGTGGGATAGTTTTATTGAATATCCTTCATCTCATTATATTTGGACATACTTTATTCTATGATCGGTAGGCCTGATCCTACCTCAACAACTTAAATCTATATCTTTTTACTGTCAGATGGAGATTATCCAGTTGCTTTTGAAGGCATGCAATTCAGTGGAGAACTATACCAAAAAGGTAAGGACAACTAGCAAAATTAGTCAAATTCTACAAATTCATATGTATTCATGTATTGGATGTGTTCACTCCAGAAAGGTATTATTACTGAAAGATAACATTGAATTTGACTACAGAATAACGGATCTATAATTGTTCGCATTTTCTGGAAACTCTTGAATAATAGCCATGTATACAGGCTATTGGCTGATTTAAGGTTAATAGTGTGGGCAACTATAGGAGCATGCCTATCTCGTCTATATCTGGACAGATGATATTCAGCATTCTTAGTAGTTTCATTGCGTCGGTTCCTTCATTTAGTTCTCTTCTAATGTCCTAGAATCTTTTACAGTGCAAGAGGATTGTTTTCGAGTATGGGCCACTAGTCATTGCCAATGCAGAGCAGTTCCTTGAAACAACAGACATCTGCACTACACTTCATGCCTGTAATACAAGCGTTGCTAGTACCCAGAACTCATTGGTAGATGCAACTGTTCTCTCCGATTCTTAGTCTTGACAACACATAAATTCTGGAATTATGGCTTGGAAACAAAGATACGCTGGAGCCATATTCGGCTACCGGTTCACCTCATGTCCTTTTCTACTCCCAGGTGCCTGCCTGTACTATATTATATTTGTGATTGGGGAGATTGAATATTTGGTGTAAAATATGTGCGATATATTGCAAATGTTGTTATGTAAATGTTTCATCCTGAACTTTTTGTAGCGGGTTATCATAATCTTTAACCGCGCTTAGTCTCTTATCTCAATTTCAACTGGAAAATAAGCAGCTGTCTTGGAGAAGCCAGCCAGATTGGTGGTTAACCATGTTCGGATTCCAAAACTCACAACGATCACACCCGTTCTTGTAGTTTGCACACACAACTTTCATTTTGTTTGGTGGCACACGACAAACATGCTTTCAACCACAAGTCCTGCGATGCGAGTCTAGAAGGTTCGAGCGATACTGATTTCAACCACAAGCTTTTTGGCAAATTTGGATTCTTTGTTGGTTTCATGAAGCTTCCCTTACAAACACATTTCCAATATCCACATGGCTCAAGTATGTTTGAAAAGTCTCCAATCTTTGTTTTCACAGTTTGGTTTGTGTCACCCACCAAGAAAAGTTGTGTATATTACAAAACAAAAGGCCTTGATCATAAGAAAGACGGGATTATGTTGCTTCTCTTTGTGTGCAATTATCAGATCAAATCATCAGCTGGAACATCCGACCCCACTAGTATCTCAAGCGTCCATTCAAATCATAATCGGCCTCTGAATTCTAAATTCTAACTTCTAAGCATAAACTTTAGGTGCATTATATCCATCATTCTACGACATAGCATACAATATATGAATGATTACATGACCCATGATGCATCTCATTAGAAAGAGGCCTCTCTATACTAAAAAACGCCAGAGGCAGACTTCCAAGTCACGAGCTTTACTATATATCCTAGTTAGTAAACTACGGAATGAGTATAGTACATTAAATGATGTACGTGTATTATTCAATAAAAAAATTCAAATAATACGGTGAAAAATTCGGCCATTTATAATATGTTAATTAATTTTAATTAGTTTTTTATTATTATTTATATTTTTTTCATAATACGGTAAAAATATGGATAAAATACATGAATAATACGTGTATTATTCTGTTACTTCTAAAATATACATGTATTATTCAACAAAAAAATTATCAATACATGTTTAATTCGTGTATAATACGTCTGAGATTAAAAATTCCCTTTTTTTTACCGTATCATTGAAATAATTCGAGCATAAATCGTATTTTTTAAAAATTCACACGTGTACATATAATACACATATAATACGCGAATTAATTAATTAAATTATATATTTCAAAATGTTCCGGAGATGTTTATGCAAAAAGATACTACACTCGCCTGACCTAGGGATGGTGGGCCCTACAATCAGGAGGGTGCGTGGCGTCAGGCGATTGTTGAACGGAACATGTATGGTTGGTTGGTATCCATCGCATGTTGATTGATATTACCTCAAAATGGTTGGACAGCCTACGTTACACAGTGACCTGAGGAAGGTGAAACCTGTACTAATGCCAAACCCAAATAATCCGACTTATTCTGACTTTTCATGTTGTCGTGTCCTGTTTGGCTGCTGGGCTACACGGTGGCTGCTGAGGGATGTGAAGACGAAGCTTCACATGGCCCGCCCCACCCAATTATTATGCATGCACCACCGAAATTTGAATCTTCTTCTCTTCTCCTTAACATGTTTGGTGAGCTAATTGTGATTGTCATTATGCAAGGTGAACTTAATCATGTCTCCGAGGAATATTAAACGTTGCGCCTGCCACTTGCTAAAATCATATGATTAGCATCCGATTAAGATAAGCTTTGAAACATAATCTTGAAAACGCGTAATTAGGCAAGTAAAATAACAATGATTAGCAATAGAGAATTCCGTGACGTTGAAGGCAGGCTAAATTGCTAACTTTTGAGATCAAGAGTTTTCTTTTTGAAGATATGTGTACATGCTTTCCCGGTATGTTTGGTTTATGAGCTTCTTTTAAAGCTTTATTTATGAATGATATGAATATCAGTTGATATTGTTGTAAGAAGGCAATCGACATTAATAATGATATTAACTCAATTTCGATAACATATGGATAATTTAGTGTTTATAAATACATGACATTCGATTGAGTCAAGAATCCATGATTGGAAATTCAACATAGTAATACCTAGTCAGTATGATTTTCCTACAATCCAAACTAAATAGGATTTATTATTTGTACGTAACCATGGATATATTATGCAGAATAGAGAACCCGAGAATAGTCAATAAAAAGGGAGGTAAGTTGTGTGTATCTCTGAGTAGAGTGAGTGGCAGCCCTGTATTCTCAAGAAGTGAAGAAGACAAAAAGAAACAAGTGAAAGATATGAACAATGAATTATTGGTAGGCGTTGGCGCTTATAAAGAAGAGGCACACAGCGCACTACAGAAAGCCACTCATTAGGCTTAAAGCTTTTCCTTTTAAAAGCTAAATCCTACACAACCACCCAACTCAACCATAAACTCTTCAAACCTCTCATTCTCTCTTCAATTCTCATTCTCTATTACTCGTTCCAACTGTGGAGAGACTTCCTAAGCAATATCAAGGTAAAAGTTCAAATCTTTATTCGATTCTTCAATTCTGGTATCTCATGTATAGTTGCTGTTGTTGCCTCTTTGAAAATGAAACTTGGGTTACTTTGGATGGAGTGTTGTGTTCTTCAGTTTCCTTTTCCTGTTTGGTTCCCTAGAAAGTTGGAGTTTCTTCTGCTTAGCCTAGAAAGTTACATCTGGGAAAGGGGGTCTTTCCCTAAGTCTCTTAGGATGATTCTAAACAATGGTTTCAATTTTCTTCTTGTTTTTAGCCTGTTTCTCTTCTGAACAGATCATTGGTGTTATTGAGCTTATTCATGATTGCACATTTAGATTTTAAGGGTATACATGTTTATGAATTGTAATTGTAGTTGCTTATATGATATGTTGAAGCCGATTAGATAATTTGAAAGGTTAAAACCTGACAATACTGATATTACTTATTGTGAATACTAAGCATTCTTTCAAATTCAGTATGAAATCACATAGCAAGTTTAAGCATGTGAAAGCTCAAAGATCATAATTTTGCTTTCTTTCAGGTGAGAATCTGATATCATTGTTGTCAAGTTGGAAACTTTAACCGATTGCTATCTGGGTTTCTCGTCTGCCTACTTTTGAACTACTTCATCTCTTTCCGTTTCTCTGGATTATTAAAGAAAAAAGCCAGGGAATGCTGCAAGATGTGCTTCAAAGTTGAGAACTCCCCATTACAGATTGATGAGATTGTAGCTCTGTTTGAGCTGCCCTTGTTTGTCATTGATGATATTGAACAAACGCACAGCGCTTTCACATTCTATGCTCAACTCCCAACTGCAGCAAGAAACTTTGGGGGGCATATCTTGTCAAAACATGATGTGTATGAGGACGGTTGAACTTTTACATTCTTGAGAATATAGTTCCTGTATTATAATATACTAAGCTATCAGGTAGAAGTAGCTTCTGCTGTGTGCAAGAATAGTAGCCAGAAATGGAAAGCAAAGGGAGCGTGCTGATGCAGCGGTATGAATTGGGGAGACTGTTAGGCCAAGGAACCTTTGCCAAGGTTCACTATGCAAGGAACCTTGCAACTGGCATGAGTGTGGCAATCAAGATAATCGATAAAGAGAGGATCTTGAAGGTTGGGATGATTGATCAGATTAAGCGAGAAATTTCTGTCATGCGATTGATTAGACATCCGAATGTGGTGGAGCTTTATGAGGTAATGGCCAGCAAAACCAAGATATACTTTGTCATGGAGTATGTGAAAGGCGGTGAGCTTTTCAACAAGGTTTCCAAAGGAAAGCTGAAGGAAGATGTTGCTAGGAAGTATTTTCAACAGCTGATCAGTGCTGTTGATTACTGCCATAGTCGAGGTGTCTGTCATCGGGATCTGAAACCAGAAAACTTACTTTTGGACGAGAATGAAAATCTAAAGGTTTCAGATTTTGGACTGAGTGCCCTGGGTGAATCTAAGCGCCAAGATGGGTTGCTTCATACAACCTGTGGAACCCCTGCATACGTTGCTCCAGAAGTAATAAACAGAAAAGGCTATGATGGTTACAAAGCTGACATTTGGTCATGTGGGGTGGTATTATATGTTCTGTTGGCTGGATATCTCCCATTTCATGATTCAAATCTGATGGAGTTGTACAGGAAGATTGGTAAGGGCGAATTTAAATTTCCTAACTGGTTTTCTCCAGAAGTACGAAGGCTGCTGTCAAAGATCTTGGACCCGAATCCAACCAGTCGGATATCTTTGGCTAAAATAATGCAGAGTTCTTGGTTCCGGAAAGGGCTAGTCCCAAAACCAGTAATTGCTGAAGTACCAGAGCAGGAACCAGCGCCTCTGGATGTTGATGCAATTTTTGGGCCTAATGCAGATAGCAATTCTACTTTGGAGTCAAAAAAAGCAGAAGAAAAGCCGTCCAACTTAAACGCATTTGATATCATCTCCTACTCTGCAGGCTTTGACTTGTCTGGATTGTTTGAGCAGACTGATCAGAAAAAGGAAGTGCGGTTTTCATCCAACAAAACAGCCTCAACCATTATTTCCAAGCTGGAGGATATTGCTAAGCGTCTGAGACTGAAAATAAAGAAGAGGGATGGAGGGTTGTTGAGAATGGAAGGGTCCACAGAAGGAAGGAAGGGGGTTTTGGGAATTGAAACTGAGATCTTTGAGATCACCCCCTTTTTTCATCTGGTGGAAGTGAAGAAGTCTAGTGGAGATACTTTAGAGTATCAGAAGGTCATGAAAAGGGAGATTAGACCAGCTCTGAAGGACATTGTTTGGACATGGCAAGGGGAGCAACAGCAACAACAAGAGCCACCACTATCAGAGCAACAAGAGCAAGTTCAACAAGAACAACAGCTTTCTGCGACACTTGCGGTTCAAGTGGTCCCATCCCAGGCTTCATAGTAAGGGTTGGTAGACGATTTGATGAATTATGTGATGATATTGATATTTACTTTTTGTGTCTATTCTTGAGAAGCATTAACCGTTGTTGCAAACCATATGGTAGTACAATGAACGCAAGAACTCGAAATTTCGTAGTACAAATGTTTGAGGATTCATGTAATATACTTGCCTTTTGATTACTTTTCCTGTTGGTTAGTGGTTTTAAATATATATATATATATATATATCCAATTCTTTCTGGTTTAGTAGCATCTTTTGTTCTTCTTACATTTTACAGCAAAACATACTTCTATTAAATTTCTTGATTCTTTGCTCATTATCTGGCCATAGATGATCACATATTGTTGGTTGATTCCAAAGTAAAGACATGTATACAAAACTTGGATACAATTGGTCCTTAAGTAAAACTTCTAATCAAAAAAAAAAGTTTAACAAGAAACTCAATAGAGTCAATAAGAAACAGCAACAAAAGATTAATCAGACAGTGGAAGTAGAAGGCATCAAAGTCCTCCAGAGGTAACGTCCACTTGCCATGTCAACGAACTTCCAGAATGCTGATTGCGCAACGACTACAACCTTGGAAGACGAGGAAGAAGAGGAGGATGCAGGTTGATCTTGCTGACGAACCAAAGCTGAATCTTGGACCAAATTATCGGAGGAGAGGTTCCTCAAGGCGAAGAATGCGGCAACCGCAGCGGACAAGAAGACCAATATGAACCTAAGCGGACACATTCTTTCTTTCCTTTCTTGAATTCACAACACAAACAATGCTATTTGCAAGATGAACAATGCTGTTTGCAAGATGTTATTCATTCGGATGTGTCCGTGGGCTTGTTAAATAGAAGTATTTCTTTCCTAATCCAGAAAGGATTGGGATTTCCTAGTATTATGTGGAGTGAACTTTTTTCTATAACATTTGACGCGGACCGAATCTCAAACGTACGCTCAATGCCGCCTTTTTGTAATGTACGGCCCTCATTTGATTTGAGTCGTGTCGTTTGACAAGCACCAATAAATATTTGAGTAGCCAAAGAATATCAACAGCCGACCTTAGCTCAGTTGGTAGAGCGGAGGACTGTAGTTGTGAACAGCAGACATCCTTAGGTCGCTGGTTCGAATCCGGCAGGTCGGAAATTTTTTTTGTTTTTTTGTTTTTCATCTTTTTTTGTTTTTGTTTTCTTTATATAAATGCTTCATGTCTTTGTCAAGACAAACATTACGGACATCATTTTCTAGTTTTCAGCTAAACGAGCTTAAAATAACACTTTCAATGAAACGCACGTTCAAATATATTCATGATTTTTCGTGGATCTTCATCAGAAACATCAAGACAAGTACAGGTAGATGCTGTTTTTTCTTAATTAAGATGAAAGTTTAAATTAGATTATTGTCAGGTCTTTCATCAAGCGTAGGAGGGATGTCAACTTTCGGCACCCAAAAAAAAACAGCATTGAACAAATAACATCTGAAGAGAATTTCAACTACATGTGCAGCTGTTTACCAGGACACCGGAGTTCGGTGACCTAGCTACAACTATGGAGTTCTAAGATATGCCAAATGCTTGATCCAGACTTTCACTTCAAAAGTCCCGCCCTCGCACTCTCTTCCCATGAATTTAAACAACAGACAGCTTGTTTTGGACAAGTATTCACTGTCTAGTGACTGGCTGGATAAAACTAATCAATGAACCTCCAAAAGGATGGACATGTATACTGGGCACAATGTATCTCAGAGCTGAGGTCGTTACCTAGCTGAAGTTAGGAACAAACTAAAGAGAACGCACCAACAAAGCAGAGCCCAGTAAACTATGCTTCTTTGTTTTCGACAAAAAGGCACCTAAACGAACTAGGACTACACCCAAAATCCATTTCTACCTACTAGAGCAACTCCACCGCACGGTCAATCGGAGGGCTCGATCGACGATTTCGACCGAGAGCGATGGAGATTGACCTCCAGCGCGCACGAATCGTTGGGGGCGATCGGGAGCTCAGGCGAGCAAGGGCGAAAATTGACTTCGCCTTCGCCAGAGGTCTCGCCCGTTCCTGTCGTCATCGTTGCCTCCCACCTTCCTCGTGTCCTCGTCTTTTCAGCCAAAATCGCCCTCGCCCTCGCCCTCACCTTCCACTACGCGGTGGAAATCGATTAGGCTATTGGATTGCATGAACAATCGACCAGACGGAAAGCATGAAATTGACCTCGCTTTCGGCCTCCTCTGCGTTTGCGCGGTGGAGATGCTTTTAGAGATAATAATACAATTCAACCTAGCATAGGATTAGAAAGAAAAGATGAAAGCTACCCGGGGAAGAGCTAATTTCGTTCTGTGGGGATGAATTCATTAAACTGCATATTCAGCCACAAAAGCAGGGACTATTAAGAAAGTGTGAAAATCCCAGGGGGAAAAAAACTATTTATAGGAACAAAGGCATTCCTCGAGACCTTGTTAGTAAGTCATTATGGTTCAACAGAGAGAGGGAGGTCAACGCATAAACCATGGTGCTGCAAATGTAGTAATTCTCCATAGAAAAAACTCCCCCTTCCTCCAAGAAAAAGAAACTAATCATCAGAACAGTGTGACACCAAGCTCTTATCTGAGAGAACAAAAGCATGCATGTCACGTGTATTCCTATCGAAAACTAATGTAAGTAAACATCAATCTCCCTTATAAAGAAGAGCAGGAAGATACAATGCGTCCATCCAGTATTCTAAACTCTCCACCAAAAGAGGCTATTCGCCACTAGTACAGGAGGTGTGTTTTTTAAATACCCTCATACCCTTTCTCATTGTTCTGTTTCCCATTCAATCACCAAAGAGGCTGTACATCCGGGGTAGGGTAAAGACCCCTGACATGAGGCCGCAACACTGATGACTTTCCAACACCTTCACCTGTACCTTGCTTAGCATATTCATCCCATTCCTTTCTACCAAAACAAAAGCAAAAGCAAAACAAGAATTAGATAGCCGCAATCCAAATTGACTAGAAAATAGATAGCATATTTCAACAAGAAAATCTTATCCAACAAAAACACAACCCCTTCACTGGATAAACGCTGCACAAAATATTCTGTAGTCCAACCATAAGAAAAACTTAAACTGGGTAAGCTAATGATTGGGGTTGGGCCATCAATGACTTAAATTGAGTTCATGCTTTGGCCTCTGGGATATGGCAAGGTAAAAAGCTAAAAGCATCCCATGAAAAGATCTGGGAAATGCACGGAGTTGCAAGGAAATCTCAGCAACAACCATGCAAGCGATCTAAAGAAAAATTACTTCCACAACTACACCATCAAGTAAAACATGAAGCTATATTATATCACATCTGCACCCTCCCCTTCAGCATGGTCGAACTCTAGCGTATCTAAGTTTTATACGGGATTACAATGTACTAAAGGAAAGCTAGTGCATGCATTCCCACTTCCCCTTCCTGATCTTCTTTCCTTGGACAGGCACAATTTTCCCTACCCTTTACACCTCACAATTTCACAAGGTAACAACCCCACCCTGAATATTCTATATAAGCTTGTTAAATGGCATAAACAAACACCTTATAGAACCAGCTGTTATACATACAGAAGATAAGAGACTTACTTGGACCAGCAATTTGCCTGAGACGGCTCAAATGGATGGTTGGTAGTAGATCTGTTAGGGCTCCCAAAAACCAGTTCATTCTTAGTGATTTCGTCCGGAGGTTTGAGAGGAAAATGGTTTTCAGCACTTGACAATGGCGGAAAAAACGCTTTCTGTAACCAAGGATCATGATCACTGGAGCCATTGACAGGGCTGAAAGTCCCACCATTCTGGCCATTACCAAGAAACATGCTCTGACTCTGAGGCGAATGAGTGCCTGAAACAAACTGATCGTCTGTTGTAAATAATGAGACCATTGGTTTCTGGGATGAAGGGTGCATAAGGTCATCTTTGTTTGATCTGTTCAGTTCTGGTGGTAGCAGCCAACTTGGTGGGCCACATGAAAAACCTAGACCTTCCTGACCAAGAGGTGAACTGTTCCACATTTGCCATGTTCCCTTATCAGTTGCATCATCTACGGGTAAGGAATGCATATCCTGAACCTTCGGGGTACTCTGGAAACGATTAGAACTATTATGCTTTTCTCGTGACATGGGTGACTCAATTGGAGATGGCTTGTTGACTTCAGAAGAAGTAGATGCATTCTTCAATGTGCGAGGCCTTTCCAACCCCGTATCTTTCACAAAGCCAGTCCCCATATCCAATTGAAAATTATCAAGAGACTCAGAAACGGGTCCAATCAAAGATACTGGATCAGGGACGTAACATGGGTCTTCAAAAAACTCCGGCTCTTCAGACATATGATCACGATGCCCTCCTCCAATGCGAGGGAATATGGGTTCAATTTCAGATGAAAAACCTAAACTGCTGGTAGTAGATACTTGTGGATAGGTAGCAGATGAATTGAATGGCGATGGCAGCCCAAAACTGATTGGATTATCAAATGACTGTATTGACGAGGCATTACCAGATAATTGAGGATTTTGAACTTCTGTTTGGAACTTTGAATTTGGTCTACTTATTACATTCATGCTCGATGATGGAGGCACAGATGATGAACGTGTAAACAATTGCTGCCACGATTTTTTAGGTGCAGTGCCTGGCTGTGTTTCTGAGAGAACCTGCATTACATGGGTCACATTATTAAAACGTTTTTCTTCATCTAAATGTTGTCAAAAATATGCCTAATATCATTACTATAAACAAAACTACAAAGCTTAAAACTAATGCTTCACTTTGGGAGGGGTAAGATTTCCCATCAAAAGGAGACAAATTTTTTGAGCCTCAATCAATAAAAGTTATAGAACAGTTCAACTTCCTATAAACATATCGCTAGGTGCTCAATAAGTCAGGGCCAGCCTGATAGATGAATGACATAATGGACAACCCAAGTGGATCACAAATACTTATAATTTCGATGACAAGCATAATTATTTAACAACTACCTGGGTAACTAACAACGTATTTAAGCAGTGATACACAAAAAAATATAAAAATGAGGTATAAAGCAAGAAACTTACAGGGCGGTAGATACTCTTATCTTCTCCATTCATAGCAGGTCTAACAGCTACACGCTCAGGTGCACCTAAATCTCTTCTCTGTGCATAATTATGGACATGATCTACAGAAACGTTAGATCTAACGTCTTTTGTCACTGCAGTATTAGCAGCCTTTCCAAAGAAACTACCTCCGCTAAATGCCTTTGAAGAAGAAAAAATACTACCCCTCATGCGGTCCAGGTACTTATTAGCATTTCCCCTCATGAAATTGTTATGGGATGCATTTTTCATACTATGCCCCGTCTCCGTGCTTTGAGCCTTAAGAAAATCTGCCCCTGATTTCAAAGTCTCACGGCGATCAATGTCACTCTTCTTGTCAAAGTCCCGCTTTCGTTCATTTTCTTTACCTGCTCTCTTTTCCAGCTCTTCTGCATCAGAATTACTCTTGCTTGAACCTTTGTCTTTCTCTTTCCTTCTTTCTTGTCGTTTTTTCTCTGCTTCCTTCTTATAATCTCTGTCCCTTGCAGCTGGTAATGTTTTCCCACGATCTCTGTCAACTTCCTTTATCTCATCTCTAAGTTTCCTGCGTTCCTCCACCAACCTTGCAACTTCCTCCCTCTGTTTTCTCTCTTCCTCTTCTAAAAGCTCCTTCTCTATCCTAGCCTGTCTCTTCTCTTCAGCTTTTCTGCGAGCTTTTTCTCCTCTACTTTCATTGCCCCCATTCTCACCCCTCTTGGCCCCTTTATCATCTGATGCATCATCTTCCCCTGATGTACTAATCCTAAACATCTTTCGCCAAAGCCATCTGACACTCAATAAAAAAGATGTCAGTAGCTCTTCGAAACAATTTCCGCCGCTTCCTTTAACACTGCTCCCACCCTTCCTCCTACATCTAGACTTCCCTGAAACAGAATCACTGTCCCAATTGCTGTTCTCAGGCAAGTCAAGAACTGGTCTTTTCGATATAACACCGCAATAGGAACACATAAACTTACCACCACCGGGATTCTGATCCCTATACTTAGTCAAGCAGTTCCGGCAGCACCTTGTCGCTGTTTTCTTCAGCTTTTGCAACTCTATTGCCTCAACCCTCCTCCTCTCTCTGATCCTTGCATTCCTCCTGACCCGCCAAGCCGATAGCTGAGGCATCAAAATCTCATACCACAAGAGAGTAACCACCAGCACAAACACACAAGCCATCCTGGGAGAAGTTGCCTCAAACCGAAAAGCCGGCGGTAGAAGCTGAGAGATAAGCCATAGTCCTATCAATGGAACAACTAACCAGGGAAGCCACGCAGCAACCTTGCGAGACCACTTCTGAATCACACAGAGTATACACATTATCCTCTAGCATGCGCCTTCTATCTCTTCCCCTCGTTTCGACAAATTCGAATACCTTAAAACCCTAAAAAACCACCAAGGAAAAAGCTTTCCCCCAAGAAATGCCCCCAATTAGAAAACCCTAACCCTAATTTCCCGCTCACCAGCCAAGACACCGCCTTTATCAACGTTGCAAGAACCCTAACAGCCCTAGAAACATGGGAAAAGATAACCCGCCATTAATGCGCTGAAAACCCGGAGGAGCAACCAAAGAAGCCCGCTAAAATCAATCAATTTAGGGTTTTTCGAGCTCAACGTTCAATCGAAATCGGTAGAGAGCGATTCAGAGACTTACAGATTCGAACTTCCTGTGGGGATGGCGGATTGCCGGAATGGTTGGAGTTTCGGAAGCTTAATCGGAGCCGCCGCGGATTTCAAGGGTTCGGATTCGGATTCGGGTCGCACCGGCCGTGAAGCTCGTTTTATCGTTTTTTGTTGTGAACAGCGCAAAGAAAGTACGATGGAGAAGAAAAAGATAAGAGAGATGGAGAAGAAATCGAAATTTTGTAAACGAAAACGAAATTTAAGCCATCGCTGGACCGCCCGGTTGGGCCCGTTTTGTGGACTGCGGCTAGCCCGGGTTTTGAATGGTCGGTTTGGGAAATCAATGACTCTTGGAGGGTGGTAATTTTCCACTTTTGACAGTGAGGTTTGATTGCGTCTTAATCAAACCATAGGTTACTTTTTATTAGCACTAACATGAAACGAAACGTTTGCAGTAAGAGCTAGCTACAACATTAAAAAGCCAAGTCGGATTTTACTCATTGGTGTATTTATACCAAACTAGTTAGTGATTACCTCCTATGGTTCAATTAAAGGCATTGGAAATGTTCAATGTGGAGGATCAGCTGTTACATGGGGAGTCTAATTATTTGACTAATTGCGAAGAATATGAGAAAATATTTTGTGATTGGACTTCATTGTACAATATGATGTACTAGTCCACATACTGGTGTTATCTTCAGCTTGGGTAATTGCTTCGTGCTCCTCTGACTCTGATCACTTACTGTGAATTAGTTTCACTGTCACAATGTTGGAGTTTTTTACTTTACATTACTTTGTTTTTTCGTAGTAAGTGTTAATTTGATTTTCAATTTGTTAGTGGCCACGTTAATTTTTTTTTGTGTGCCTTGTATGGGTATGATTTGAGTTCTCACGACAACATATTTATAGTAAAAAAGAATTATCATAACTGAATCATAAAAGAGAACACTGTCATCTTTAACGTCATCAATCTTTAACAAAAAAAAATGATGTTGCTCAAAGTTTTGGTAACTCTATTGCTAGTGCCTAGTGTTCTTCACTGTCCGAACCAAAATACGAAATCAAATCTTGCAAGCTTGATCAATTTGAGTTACATTATTGTCATCTCTCACTTGTCACATATAGAATATCGAATTAAACCACACTCCTCCTCATCACATACAATGCAAATCAATACCTTCTGTAACTTGTCTGTGTTGAGAATGTGGATATTTATCCCACATTGGAAAAGTAAGGGATCTTGCAAGTGTTTATAAGGAGTTGGACTACTCCCCTCATTGTCAATTGGTTTTGGTATGGAACCTCAACCACCTTCACCATGGTATCAGAGCGGGTTCGCCCACGTGTGGAGCCCGAAGGCCCACACGTGCTCAATGTCACCCCAAAAAGGCGGAAGCTAAATTCTCAAGCGTAGGAAGCCAAAACGCCATACTTGAGCGGGGGCGTGTTGAGAATGTAGATGTTATTCTACATTGGAAAAGTAAGGGATCTTGCAAGTGCTCATAAGGAGTTGGGCTACTCCCGCCATTACCAATTGGTTTTGGAGTGGAACCTCAACCACCGTCATTAGTTTGATGCGCCCTTCCCCAAAATTGCAAGGGAATTCGATGAGAAAACACACCTAATAGGAAAATAGGGGAGAAAAAGGAGCCCAAAAATCTTTATTTATTATGTACTAAACTTTAGGAGCTACCTTAGAGCAAAAATAATGTAGGGGGAAAAATGGGTGGGGGGAAAATGTCATAATTTTCAAATGATGAAGGGGGAAAAAAGGGCCGAAGGCCCACACGTGCTCAACGTCACCCCAAAAAGGCCGAAGCCAAATTCTCAAGCGTAGGACGCCAAAACGCCACGCTTGAGGGGGGGCGTGTTGAGAATATGGATGTTTATCCCACATTAGAAAAGTAAGGGAATTTGCAAGTGCTTATAAGGATTTGGGCTGCCCCCGCCATTACCAATTGGTTTTGGAGTGGAACCTCAACCACCATCATCAGTTTGATGCGCCCTTCCCCAAAATTGCAAGGGAATTCGATGCGAAAACATATGTAATAGGAAAATAGGGGAGGAAAAGGAGCCCAAAAATCTTTATTTATTCCGTACTAAACTTTAGGAGCTGCCTTAGAACAAAAATAATGTAGGGGAAAAAATGTAGGGGGGAAAAAGATAGGGGAAAAATGGGTAGATGGAAAATGTCATAATTTTCTAATGATGAAGGGGGAAAAAAGGGTGAAAATTTGGCCCTTTTCCACTATTTTTGGAATTCTCTTCCATTTTTTGGCTTTGAATGACAAGAAAAACATAAATTACAATGAGTAGAGAGAGAAACAAGATTATTGGTTATAGATCATGGTAATCATAGAATTTTTTTAAAAAAAAATTTTAAAATAATTTTTTTTTTTGGTTGAATTTTTTAACGCGTGGGATGCATGACGGTCAAATATTTTTAAACGGTGAATGTAGCGTACCAAATGTCAAAAAAAGAGAAGAAAGACAAAAAATGATGGAGCATGTAAGCGCTACCTCAGGGTGAAAACGATAGTGGAGGGTGTATATTTACCCCCAAAGTTATATGAGAAAAGTACCTACAAGGACCAAAAACAATACCCAATTCTCTACTAGGACATTCAATTTGAATGTTCACCGTCAAAGACAATTCTCCAATCAATTCCCAAAACAGTGGGCCCCTTTGGAAACCAATAACATCAATCCTACACACCTAAGATCCACTTCACCTTCGCGATCTCGTGCAGCGCCGCAGCGGCCTCACTGACAGCGATGCCATCGCGTGCCCAGGCGAGCTACTCCCACTCCCGACGCCAACGCCGACGCCGTCCAGGCCAGCTGCTCCCATTCCCGCCGCCCAGACCAGCTTCTCCTGCTCCTGCCGCCGACGCCGCCCAGGTGGCCCCATCGCTGTTCTCAAAGCCGGAGGTGGACGAGAAGGACGCCATCGCGTTCATGAACCAAACACCCCAATCAGAATCCACCATCTTCACAATTCTCCGCCACAAAACCTGCCTCTGATTTCCCCAAAATTCCCCTCCTTTTCCGCATCCCAAAGTTCCCTCGAACTCGGATTCAATCCCCACCCCACCCAAAACTCACCATCGATTTTGGCCGTGACGCTGACCCACATCTCGCTACCGACGCGGCTACTAGCTAGGCCACCTTCTCGCTTGGATTTCCCTCGTCTCGATCTTCATCAACTTCGGTGGCTTCATCCCGCACTTCACCTTCCGCCGCGAGCTCGAGGCATGTTCTTCACGCTCGGCCCATTCTTTGTAGTGGAGAATTTGAGATGGCTTTTTACTGTTGTGATTAAATAAATTTGTTATTCAATCCAATTTTGTTGGGTTTTATTAGCCATGTAGATGAATTTTCATGTTACTGAGTTTGGTAGCTCCGATTTTGCATTTTGGTTAAGTTTTGTGGATGGCAATGTTATAAGTTTGGTAATATAATTGAAGTTCAATCTTGATAAATTGGGTTGAATCTTGAGAAATTGGGTTGTATTAGATTTTACAGATACATGAATGGTGCAGTTTTGGTTTCTTTCTTAGGTGATTTAGTCGAAAAACATTGACATTATGGTTGAGGGAATCAGAGAAAGCTAGATTCAATACTTGAATAGCATTGGGAGCAGGGAGCTTTCCCTGTATCATACACACATAATAAAGTTGCCTATTTTATTATGGATTTGCTAGAAAAATTGAGGAAATTTCTTTGACATGAATTGTTTCTGTGTTCGTATAAACTGTTTCTGTGTTGGTATGAACTGCTTCTGTGTTTGCATGAACTGTTTTTGTATTGACATAAACTATTATGTATTAACAAAACTATTTCTGTGTTTTAGTAGAAAGTGTTTCTGTATTTGGCAGAACTGTTTCTGTGTTTGGCAGAAACACATAACTGTTTCTGCGTTTGACAGAAACAGATAACTGTTTCTGTGTTTGGCAGAAACAGGTAACTGTTTCTGTGTTTGGCAGAAACAGTTAACTATTTCTATGTTACTATGCACGTGCACTGTACACGCATGTGGTACTGTTCACCGACACTGTTCACGTGGGTTTATATTATTGGTCAAATTATTCTTTTATTATTTTAATTGTTGTTTTGTCTTTGAATGAGAACTTTCAAAATTCATGTCCTATGATAGAATTAGGGTAATTTTTTTGTCTTTAGGGGTCATAGTCCCAAGTTATATTTACCACCCCTATTTTGGGTTTATACACCCAAATTTTACAACATTATTTATATGAGAATTTATATCCCTACCCAATAATTCTCTCTCCACACCCATCATTTATTTGAATTATTAAATTACTTTTATATCCTTGTATAAAATTACACATTAAGCAAAAAGATACAAAATAAAACAAAAAATTTCTCAACACACCCAACCTCAAATACAACTGTTCATCTTCTGAAACAACGTATTCTAAAAAAAAAATATATATATAATCTCCCACAACGCCGTTCAATTCCATCTATCATACTTGAACTTCCGATTAAAATGATGTGCTGGTTTTATATCTTGTGATGTTACCACCATTATATCGAAACTTGCATAAATGTGTTGGCTTCATACCTTGTGAAGTTTCATGAGCTTGATGGATTTTTTGTGTCATGTTCATGAATTAACGAAAATAAATTCATTTTCGTATTTATTTTCTTGTTAATTTGCATAGTTAATTTAATTTTTATAAGTTGGAATAGTTATGGGTGCAATAAAAAAATTCAATATTTGATTAAGGGTATTTTTGGAATATAAAATGGGTGCAAGGAGAAAATTCATACCAACTAAAATAAATAATGGGTGTTTTGAGAGGAATGGTGAGTTGAGATAAATAATGAGTGGAGATATAATCTCCCTAGTTATATTTGGGTGAAAAATATGAGTTTATAGGATATATTTTTAGATTTTTAGGGTAACATTGTTTTTGCTTTTAGCCGGCCAAAATCTGAAAGGTTAGCAATGGTTTGAAAATTGAATCTAACAAGATGATGGTGATATGAATTGGTCAAGTTTGTCCAAACCAATTTAATATCAGGAAAAACTTTCTTATTATTGACTTATGTAGGACTTAGAACAACATAGACATGTTTGGAAGAAAGGTTGGTCCAGCCTCACGGTCAACTTCTTGAATATTCTGAAAATAGAAGGCTCAATCTAGGGACAATTTCATCATGCCATCATACATTGTAGGCCTATCCAGTTCTTTTGCTCCCACAGCCCATCGTCACTACATTGTATCCATGGGCTTGTATGTACCCAAAAGCCTTGTTACAGATTGATCCGTAGTCCTTCGATATTGCAAATGAATTGGGTTTCTATTAGGGTATTAGACAAGAAGTTCAGAAACACACTGGCAAAGCTCTTGAAGGGTCGTGGACTGTGCAATCGCGGGTTCGTCAGGCAATTGCTTTACAATGTCTAAAAGCGTCTGTGATTCACATATGATTGTATTTGGCCGAAAAAATTAGAAGTGTTTACAAATAGTATTTTTAGCAAATCCACTGTATTATTATGAACAACACGTTATACAAAACTTCCAATCGAGCCCAATTAGTTAGGCAATATGATTTCGTGAATCATATTGAAGGTTGAAAATGTTACAATGGCTCGACAAAAGTTGTGATGATTCAAAGCAATGCTTGTACCTTGTTCTTCACAAGGTCTTCCCCCACAATACGTGCCGTTGGAGGCCGAGGGATCCCCCAGTCAAGTCTGAGGATCGGGCGGTGAGCTCATGCATCATTTACAGCCCATATTCATATTATATGACTTAGAAGTATTCATACTCCAATGTTCTCGTAGCTTCACATTAACATCGTTTCAAGTACGTGTGATGATTAATTATGCAAATTAGTTGATTCTCTCATATTATATGCTGCGTCGATGTCGTCATCGGACTAAAATTAACATATCTTATGACCGTCTAAACCTAACTCAAGTTCAAATAGAAAGTGATTCTTCAGTGGAAAATGATTGATCTTAAGAAAATGCAAGGATTTCTCCACCAATATAATGTACAATGTCTCTGATGAGAAAACACAAAATTTAGAACCAATAATGTAACTACACGAACCAAAAAGATAGGGAGAGTGTACATGAATGTTTTTGTCTCATTGAAATGCCAACGACAACACTTTGATTTTGACAAATCAGCATGTCCACAAAAATCAATATATCATGTGTGAATGTACCTTCTGAACTCGGAGTGGGCCAGTGCGTCGTGTATCACGTTGAAGCTAGAAATTTGTATATTTGTTCTGATAAACTCTGTTTAATTTGCTCGAGTACAAACCGGAACATTGTCTTATAGTTAATGTGAACATCATTTCTAAGATGATCTTCTGAAGTAATACAATATGTAGAAATGGGGAATTCGAACTATAGTAAGGAAATGGACACATTGACGCGATATAGCGTGACTGTTTGTAATCGCTTTCTCTATACACGTTGTGTGCATCAGTGTCCCCTGATTTTCTCAAATATATTCTTTACTTACAAGCTCAAGAAACATTTAACTTACGCCGCGTACGAAAAGACGAATGGGGGTCCTTGTCCCTTGTGAACTTGTAAAGGCATCAACCGACCAAAGTTAAGTGCGGCTTGATATGCATCATAAGAATGATTGACTTGAAAATCAATTAGATTATAGATAATGGATTAGAGATTAGTCTTAATACGAAGAGTATTTGAGGGGACTTTGTCCAATAAGAGGGGTCTCATATCTTGCGTAGGGGATTAATTTGTCTTGACTTTTGACGTCATCCAGCCAAAACTATTTTATTAATAATATTTCTTGTAGCTCTTCATTGACAATCGTACAAACCTGCCCAACATTTAGTGAATCATGGAATTGGCTTAAGGGTTGTTGATATTTTTTGTTTCATATTATAGCAGTGTAGAGTACATGAAATTCAAAACTTCGACTGTGAAACAGAAAATTCTTAATAAACTAAACTACGAATATCATAAAATATAAAATGGAATCAGATCTGAACAAGTGCAATAGGTTCTAAAGGTACCTTACCTTTCCCTTTTATCTGTATACTAGATCTGCGCATATGCTGTATCAGCAACAACTATAAATACATGAATCTTTTTTTACGGGGTCTACGTAATACTGATGGATTAACGCAAATAATAATATGCAATCATGCAATTACCGATGGAAGGTAGATAATAATGTGCAATTATGCAAATGCATGATTGCATGATGGACCACTTATCTATTGGTAAACAGATTTGCATATATTTTATGCTGGTGCATGTAGTATTTGTTTATTTCCTGCTCAATATGGGGCATGATCCCTTCACTACCCCCATGCTGTCTTTAAGCTCCATTGTGTTTGGAAGAGACCAAACGCAAAGGTTCACCCTACTTTAAATCATTCCATCCATAAGTTGCCAATGCAATAAGAGAAAACTTTAATACCAAAGTCAATTCTTTTATCTTCCATCTCTCATAATGTGAAGTCCCTACAGCAGGTTGTAAGATTCATCTCCGATCATGCAATGTCATTATCTACTTCAATGAAGTCCCTACAGCGGAGAAATAGAAATAGAACGGTTCCCATGAAACAACAAATGAGATATGTCCCCAATTGTATGCATGCATTAATATCTCGTGCAACAATATCATTATTGGCTTTGAGTAATGGCAGCTAGGGCAGGTATAGAAATTGAAATAGGAAGGTTCCTAGACAGCTGTTGAGATCTGAGTCTCTGCCTTGTAAAAGAAAAAGTATACGCTAATTGCAATTTCAGGGGTCATGCGAAAGTACCCATATTTAGAACTGACAATCCCACATATGGTTTGCTTAATGGGATAGCATGACTGCGAATTCACTCCTTTTTGGGTAGCTAATGGGACTCTCGTGGATGGTAGATGGATAACCTTCAATCCGTGAAGCGATATTCACTTTCTATACGCTTGAAGCAATACTATTCCGCAATTGCAATGTTCAAAAACACTTTCCGGTCACGAGTTGTATACCACCTTAGTCACGTAGTGTATATCTCGTGATTTAGTCACGGAATAAGGTCAAATCATTGCATTATGTATACACAGAGACTGAGTCCCCATAATCCGCACGTTCCTTTTTAATTGGCTATTAATTGCGATAAAATTTATCAATTGTGAACTAATTTCATTGAATTGGTCCCCAAACTTTCAAGACCAGCTCCGCCACTAGTTATGAGGAAATGGTTTGCACTAAGTATTGGCAAGTACCTCTCGGGGTGATTGGTTCCCTTCATGAAACTAAACAAAACAAATGGAATCTATTGTATAGATTGGATAGATAATTACACTTGTGACAATTTCTTCCCCAGATGAAACCTCACAGAATCTTCTGCAAAGGTTCAAATCTCATGTCAACTATAGAAAATAACACGATTAGATATTCTAATTCTGGCTGATTGTACTGCTAATTAACAATGTAAAACACCATACATTCGTCTGCAAACCAGATACTGCGCTGACACATGCGTAATCACAAAAGCAGCATTGGTTTTAACTTTTACTTTCCATCCTAAATTTTAATTGTTTTATAATAGGAAAGCAATAACGGTGAAAACAAGAATCGTCTATACAGAATTATCAGAGAAATTTTTGTTTCGTCTCTTTTGAGATTTAGGAACAAATTCCGGGCAAAAAAAAACAAAATACAAAAGAACCCGGTATAATATCCTTCCGTTCAAATTTCTCCGATAAGGTATGATCCAATTTTTGCTAAATGTACCCCAATTTGGGTGCATTTAGTCACCGGTGACCGGATCTTCCGGTCGGTACACCAAACAACCCAGCTGAGGCCGCAGCTTATCTTTCCAAATCTGCTCTCTACTCTCCACTTCCCTTTGCCGTAAATTCAACTCAACCACCACCAGCTCCGCCGTTAGCCGGTAAATCCCAATCACCACCACGAAATTACCGTTCTGCCCCGCCAATTTTGCGCCCCAGCTCTTCTTCTCCACGACCTTCACGCCCTCCGCCCTCGCCACCTCCTCCACCTTCTCCAGAATCCGCTCCGGCGTCTCCGCCGACACGAACTGCTCGCCGTAGTCCGAGATGCCGGATTTACTGTACGCCCCGGCTATATCGAACCCGGAGGAGAAGGAGATCAAATCGAAGGCGTTCAACGACGCGTCGTTTTCGCCGTCTCGTAAATCCTTCAAATCGAACTCCTCGAAGTGGAATTTCATCTCCTGGTAACCGCCTCGCCCGAACCACGGGTCCTTCAAAATCTCGTCGACGGTTATTCTCGTCTCGGGGTTCGTGTCCAGAAGGCGCGAAATCAAATGCTTTAATTCCGGCGATGTCCATCTCGGGAACCGGAAATCCCCCTTGTAGATTTTCCGGTACATCACCATGAGATTCGGGTCGTTGAACGGTAAGTACCCGGCGTTCAGGACGAACAAAACGACGCCGCACGACCACACGTCGACCTTGGCGCCGTCGTACCCCTTCTTCGCGAGGATTTCCGGCGCCACGTAGGCGGGGGTCCCACAGAGAGTGTGGAGGAGCCCGTCGGGCCGGGCCTGCTCCGTCACGGCGGAGAGCCCGAAATCCGAGACCTTCAGGTTCCAATTCTCGTCGAGCAGGAGATTCTCCGGCTTCAGGTCGCGGTGGAAGACGCCGCGCGAGTGGCAGTACCCGACGGCGGAGATCAACTGCCGGAAGTACCGACGGCTGAGATCCTCGCTGAACCGGCCCTTGGAGATCTTCGCGAAGAGCTCGCCGCCCTTGGCGAACTCCATGATGAAGTAGATCTTGGTCTTCGTGGCGAGGACTTCGAAGAGCTTCACGATGTTGGGGTGCCGCAACCGGCGCATGATAGCGATCTCCCGCTTAACGTGCGCCGCCAACCCGCCCTTCATCACCTTCTGTTTGCTCACCGACTTTATCGCCACGCTCTGCCCCGTGTGCACGTTCCGCGCGTGGTACACCTTCGCGAAGGCCCCGCACCCGAGGAGCTTTCCGAGCTCGTATTTCCCGAACAGGTTGTTGTTGACTTCTTCGATGGCGGCGGAGGAGCGGAGGAGGGGAGGAGGACTCGCCGGTGTCCGAATCGGCGACGGCCTCGATCTCCGGCATGATCCCGAAGTTTTTTTTTTTTTCCTGTCCCCCCAAAATCCTAACAATTACTCCCGATTGCTCGCATTACAGAAATCGAGGATTCTGTTGGGATTGTGAACATTAGCCGGAAATTTCTCAACGGAATCGAAACTGAATTCGGAGTCTGTTAGAAGACGGTTTCGGAGCTTGAAATCGGATTGGTTACGATTTGGATTGAGAGAAAAGTGATGCTGTTTGATTTGGAGTTGGAATTATTGAACAGCTAATTTTGTGGCTCTGCAATTATATAAAGGGAGCGATGGCCCACGGGAGACTGACGTAGGAGCCTATTGTGACCACCCACGTGCCCAGGCTTATTTGGCGACAGCAATTTTGGTCGTTTGTTGTTTTTTTTCCTGACTTCTGTGTGGTTTTGATTTCGTACGGCGTGTGCATGATGTTTCGAGGTGCTTTCGTCCTGATTTACGAGTCGTCGCGCGTTTATTTTGAATCTGATGGCTGAGATTGAAAGTGGACTCAGCACGGTTTTTCGGGAATATACTTTTCTTGGGTTGAATGCACTGATGAGCGTGTGCTGTAATAACAAAGAGGTGAAAAAGATTTAATAATGGATAAGATGTAATTGACTTTATAAAAGAAAACAGCTTCGACCCCTTAGAGCAGTGGCACCGCGAGGGCCAGAGCCGCCGTTGACGGAGTGCAGCTCGGCCCTCCAGCACTAGCCCCCACTTCAAGTGGGCCCCCCAATAATCTTTTTAAATTTTTTTAGTGTATTAAATATATAATATTTATATTTATAATTAAATTTATTAAAATTATATTATACATATTTAATTATTAATTACTATTCCTTCCGTTTTTCTTCCAAAGCTACACAAAACCTAACGTAAAGCTGCTTCTCGATCCTTTAATCCAAGTTGCGTCATCATCTAGATAAATTCAAGGTTAATTTAATGCTTTAATCAAATATCTTAGTTGAATTTCAAAACTTTTCTACATATACAAAATTATTGTTGATTGAATTATTTTTTCTATCAATACTTTGTTCGTAATACACTTTGCATCGATTCAATAATCTTTCTAAAGTTTGTTATTATTTTAGTTTCAAATTTACCATTTTATTAGTATAATGTGCGTAAAAAAAAATTTGGTATGATTTTTTAGAAGATAGATTGAAGGGCCTCAGTAAAATTTTAGAACCAGGCCTCCAAATTCTCAGCAACGGCTCTGGCGAGGGCCAAACGGAGGGCGATCCCGGGATCGCCCTTCGGACGAGGTTGGGCGCGGCAGCGGGAGGAAAAACCAGCGGCAATCGAGGGGCGATCCAGCGGTGGGCGAAGGCAGAGGCCGGGATTGCCCGCGCCTCCGCCAGCGAGAGGCGAGTGCGATCTAACGACACAGCGCACTCCAACCCATTTTTTAATCTTTCTTCTTCCAATCGTGGCTGACGTAGGTTGTGGGCGGCGACGAGCTGACGGCGACGATCGGCAATTGGCCTTGGATTGGTGGTATCGGCGGCGGCGTCGAGGGTGAGGCGTGGTGGCTTGTTCGGTGGCGGCGTCGAGGGTGAGGCGTGGTGGCTTGTTCGGTGGCGTCCTCCGAACTTTGTTTGGTGTGAGTTGGCGTGTTCGGCAGCATCCTTCGAACGCTGTTTGGAGTCCTAATGTTCGGCAGTGGCAGCCGAACATCTAAAAAATAAAAAAAAAAAGTTCCTATCAAATTTTTTTATTATGTAATCTTTAATTTTATGCATAAATAAAATTTATTAGATCAAATGTAGCGTTTCGCCCTCCATGTTTTTGACAAAAAAAAAAAAATATTAAGCACAAATAAAATTTATTTGACAAATTTTTTATATCAAATATACTGGATCGCCCTTGCCCTCGCCTTCCGTGGGTGCCAGCTGCGAAATCAACGGAGGGCGAGGGCAATATACTATTCATCGCCCGCGGGCAAAAGGCCCCCTTATTGCCCTTGCCCTTGCCCTTTGCGGTGGAAATGCTCTTACATTGAGCTAAATTCTAGGGGTGGGCAAGAAACCCGAATCGATATGGTCCCGCTCTAGACCGGTATGGTCCTGTCCCGAAAAATGGGAGATCCGAATGGGTTATGTATATTTTGTCCCGGTTCCGGTCCCGAACCTTTTTGAACCGGGACGGTACCGGTTCTGCAAAATTTTGTCCCGGACTGGACTGTTTGTCTCGGTTACTATAGCATTGGACATCTGTCATTTTATTATTGGTCATATTTGCTAGGGTACACCAAAAGTTATGTGCTTTACCACACCCAATCATAACTAATTTTTTATTTTTTCCTTTCTCTATCTCGTTAACTTTGTTCTTCTCTTTCTCCTTCTTCTTTTTTCACTTCTCTCTTCTCTCTTATTCAGCCGTCCTCCCAATCTCTCCAAACCCGATCTCTCTTTTTCTCTTTTTCCATTTCTCTTCTTCACCAAAATCATCATCATCATCATCATCATCTCATCATCTCCACCTCCCAAACTCTCTGACCCCACCTTCCTCCGCCTCCGATTGTATCCAAATTTCAGATCTAATCCGAGCCATCAAAGACACCGATGCCTTGGGGGACCCAATCAGTGCTCCTCAAAGCACCTTCATCCCCTGCTCAACTCCACCACGACTCCAGGAGCCTCACGTCTTCCATATCGCCCAAGTCGTTGGCCTCCTCCGTCTTAATTTGTAGATCTGTTTTGAGTCCTGTTGGTATTGGTTGTTGATTTGTATTGGCTTTGAGAACAATGAATAAGGTTTATGCTGATTGCTTTATTTTCTTCTATCTGGATTGGTATCCTATCATGAATCGGGAAAAGATGGTATCGGAACGATTCGTCCCGGTTCCGAATCGGAACGGGACATACCGGGACAAAGGTCTGTACCGAACCGGTCCCGGACCGTTTCAGCTAACCGGGATCGGGACCGGGATTAGTGCAATTCCGGACCGTCCTGGACCGTGCCTAGGCCTATTAAATTCTGCTAAGTTCTCCATTGAAATGTAACATGAATTTACACAAAGAAAATACAACAAATTTGGAAACTAGAATTGGTTTGATTACAGCTCGCAACTAATATCATTTAAGTAAAATGTAATTAAGATATTGACAATGTATATAAGTCGCTTTCATATAAAAAAAAACGTGTTTCAAGCTATACAAAAGGGAAAGCATGCGTTCGAACATATGGTACTGATCAAATCACAACTATATAAGTACTCTCTAAACCAACTTAATTACCCACTTATCTACTTTCAATGACTTCAAAACCTAACAAATCACAAAATATGTCTTTGGGGGAGTTCTTAAACAATACGGAATAAGTGGAGGTGTTCTAATTCTAGCAAAAGAACATTATACCCCAAAAAAGTTCCGTTTCTTTTTTTTAGTCCTCTTAATTATGGGAGCTAAATTGTATATCAATTACGGAAACTAGAAAGAGAACATCTCTAGAAAAGTATTAGCCCGCACAATTCACAATAGTAAGGTGCTGATTCCATAAATAATTGGAGCAAAAAAAAGGCTGCACGAAGGCGTGAGGGTTTCATCTTTGGAAAAAAACTCACTTGTTTAGAAGCTAGAATCAGAGATTTAGTGTACGAGTTTACAAGAAAACAACCAAGTCTATGCATAATGCATCTAAAATTGTATCCATTGCTTTCTTGGCTTGACAAGTCGCTTTACAATTGGCTTTAGTAAATAAAATTCAGCATCCATCGACTATGTCCCTAATTTGTGTCATATATTTCCTTGTTTTGAAAGAGATAGGAGTTTTATTCCCTATGCCTTTCTTCATTTTGGGTTTCTAGGAAGATTAGATATAATCCATGTGTATGGTCACACGTCCTCTAATTTTTGTCATTCATTAGGACACATTGCACTAATATTATTGTTGTCGTGAACGGTGTTGCGTAAGTCCATCAAGGTTTATGTGTCTTATCTATGCTTTATAATTTTAGATTAATAGATTACGGAGTAAATTTAATTAGTCTAACTGTGAGTGTAACGCTTTTATGGAAAATCTTTTTTTCTTTCTAATAATTAAAATTGCATTCAATGAATGCGGTTGCCTACCTAGGATCAATTAGTGTCCAACTTGCTGTTTATCTACTTCACTGATTAGATGTGAAAGCTTGAAATTTTAAGATTGCATGTGAATCGGTACAAATGAGTGGACCGGTTACTGCTATTAGGTAGCTTATTATTCACTGATCCAACTGCACTTTAATTAGTTCAGATCCTGGTCCCATTTTTTATAGATTTTGTCCACACAAAAATACAAGCATGCTTTCAACGTGTAACACAACGTACATATGCACACTGAATCAAATGTGAGATCATATATTAAGTTCTCCAGCAGATTAAGTAAATGTTACTTTTCATCTTACTTTAGCATAAAGTGATATATGCGGATTCCAGTCAAAGCGAGGATTAGTACTTCTGATTGTATAAAGCTTAATGTGCTTTTTACCTAATCCTCGGTCGACACTGGAAAAAGTTTTTACAAAAGTTCTATCGTTCTTTTTGGCCGTTTTCACCAAAAATAGCAGGAATCATGTCAATATGTCTTTTTGCCACCACCCACAGAAAATCTCACCACCTGAAATATCCACATCCATATGATGTGCATAAGTGCGGTCCCATATCCCATTAGAACAATGAGAACCACATGATCATGTGGGTCTTTTGGTCTCAGATCTAGTGGAATGTGGAGTACTACTACTAGCTATAGTCTTTCATTATATGAGTAATATCACATACGACGAAGGAGGTATTTGTATCTCACGCCCCGATTTTAATCCACAAATCTCGAATGCCAATTGTATTTATTAAAAACGAAAACGTCACATATGGCTTTAAGAGCGACTTAATAATTTCTTGCATGAACTGTCAAAAGAAAAGAAAAAGAAATGCAAGTGGACATCATGCATAATGCTAAACATTGAATATATCTTTTGCTTGTAATTTTCGGTATGAATTATTGAAGTTCAAAGTAGTGGGAGGGAATCCTCCTGGATCATGGATCACAAAATTATTGACGCTATCTATATATATCACAAGTGTACGTAAATAAATATGCACAACTATCAATTGATGAATAATTGTTGGACTTCCCGTGACCGCAACTCAATTGGTCTTAGGCTGTATAATACATGAGATTATATGCTTGGGGTTCTCAGATCTTTATACATTGCTTTCGCGCCAATACTATAATTGTGTATTTGGTTCATAATCCCCAACAGATCTTATCAATGAATTATATGTACCTCTTTGTCTGGGAATTATATATGTAGGTCCATAGGAAGCATGCGTGATTAGAAACATTGTGGTGTTTAATTGGTTTTCTAGTCTTTATCTTGCTGATAACAAAGTGAAGTAACTTCATTTCATGATTATATTCCAAACACTGAATACAACATCCTTATATATGCACCCATTTCTAAGTCTTAAACGCGTGTAGTTTGATAATCCAAAAGAAATGTTGCTTGCTGCTTGCAACGGAATGGAATGAGAACTCGCCATGTATGATATTTTGATTCACTAACATGGTAAGATGCAGTGGTGGGTTCCAGGGGTCGGACTGGATCAGTCGATCCTGTAAATTCTTGAAAAACTCCATTGATTTTCTGATTCCGACCCTAAGAAAAGTTATGATTGGCACTAGTTTATAAGAATAATTGGATAAAAAAGCGTTGATAATTAACAAAATAACTGGGGTAGTGGAAGTGGTTTTTGATGACAGTGTTTGTTTGTTGTTGTTCCCAATTTCGACTCTCAAGAGTGCACAGTTTTCTTATGTTTTCTTTTGACTTCAAATTTTTTATTATTAGCAAAAATCCTTTTGTTCTTTCGTCCTCGCTCCCTCTTTGATATGCAATTATAGACCAAATAGGCCAAATAAGTGAAAGTGTTGCTTGGATTATTGAAAAAGAAATTGCATTCAATATTTTTTTGGTCTAAATATACTATTTAAGAGTATTTTCGTTTTTTTTGGAATTTTCGTTGATCCTTTTAAGCGCCGGCTCCTTGAGTATAACGAGCTGGATCCGTTACTAATGAGGTGACGATGACATATAATTAGCTATAATCTGCGCATGAGTATCCAACAAGTAAACATTAGTTCACACATGCATCCCTTTAAAGAAAGGATTTGAGTTTTCATCTCATAAACCAATTTACAATAGCCGTACATCTTATTAAAATGACATAAATTCTCAATGCAATACACCATTTATAACTCTACATCATGTGCATTGGCACTCACAACTAATATAGCCCAACTCCTTACAAGTCGTTACTAATTTTTCAACGACGTACACTACTCCATATTGTCACATATAGTATTAGACCAATTGTCACTTGTTTAATTAATGAACTGCATAATGTTAAGTTCACCAACAAGATCATGTGGAAGAACATGTACGGCGCACCGGCATGGGTGCTGTGCATTTTTGTTCTTTTCTTCACGTTTTTGTAACATGCATATGCCAAAGAGAAAGAATACTAAATAGTCTCTGACTAGTCTCTCCAGATCGAGCAGAGAACAGAAGTTTCTTTTCATTTTCTGTTCAGATCGATGCGGCTAATCTGTGTTTCTGTGCCTCCATTGAAAACTGAAATATTCATCCAAAAGGTCATATGTTTGATGCTCAATCCACTTTTGTCAAAAAGGCAAATCCGTGTTATCGTTGTCATCTTTTGCTTCTATATACTTGGCGTGCTTGAATTTTTCCCGCACGAGTTATATACATGTTTCTTAGCCTTTCAATAATCTAACTTTGGAGATTTACTCCACGTTTGAAATTGGCTCATTCTGGCCAATTCTTTAACCATTTTGGTTTTGGTGTCACTTTTAACTTTTTGGCTTTCTTAATATATTATTAATAGTTAGTTACTGCCCAATGATTGACCAAAGATTGACTCAAAGTTTAAAACTTGGATTAATATTGCATTACCACATATCATTTGCATGCCATAATGACATGTAAGTACAACTTTATTAGGCACTTAATCTCTAATTAGCTATACGACCATATTCAATAATATTCTTTGAAAAAGATAGTCCATTATTTGAGTGCTTATTCCAGAATTTAGTTCAAGGATTTAAGTTTCGAAATCGGTGGATATTTTGGTAATTCAAGTATAGATATATTTTGAAGAAAATTTTAACATTTGGTGAAAATATTGGTAAAATATGACAAATGATTATGGCTTAGAATATCAATTTAACTCTTTCGAGTTCAATAACTCAATTTTACAAATATTAGATAAACTTTAAATCTAAGTGTAATGTCATGTGTGACTGATGTACACAGTGTTATAGTAACAGCCCACCAAACCATAATTAGACAGTTATAATAACCCATGTGTATACATAGATAATGCTCAACATTGCGTCCATCAGCTCTAGTCACTCTTGTTTTGGTCTTTGTTTACTTTGATTCTCAAATTTCAATATGAGAAATAATTGCAAACACATGACTTAGTGGATGCTTGTATACTTGTGCAAACTTCTGTAAATAAAAAACTCTTGCACCCTAAATGTCATTCTAAAATATTCTATAAATTTAGAGAAATTTCTAGCTCTCCATGGTGGTTCCATAAGTACCCTCATTGTAGAAACCCATGATGGTTAGTGGCGGAGTTAGGAAATTTAGTGAGCGGGGGCACTCCAAGCATAATAAGATGAAAGAACACAAATTTATCTTATAACATAGAAGATTAGCTAATAAGAGGGGGCACTCTCTTGTATATACCCTATATTTTTTAAAAATATATAAACAAATTGCATTGAAAAAACCAAAAAAATAAATTGAGGTGGGGCACCGGATCCCGCTGGTCCCTTAGTGCATCCACCTCTGATGATGGTGCAACCTCATTTAGCACCCTCATTATTAGGCGAATAAAAGATAACGATTTTCGAAGCTGTGCTAATAGTAGTCAGGCATACCTAACATCTCATCGAGCCTAGAATCCAATCTCACTCACTTATTCACTTATAATATTTCGAGTTACTAAGCGAAGAACCGCTCGCTGCCTTTTCCTTTTATTCACATTTTTTTCCATCAAGAACCTGGAGGAGCTTGCCAGGATGGCTTGGTAAGCAAGCTGGTTGGTCCAAGAAAGGCATGGGAGTCTTTGTGCGTAAAAGTTGTTCTCTTACTATATTGATAGTTTTTTGAAAACAATGCTCCTAAATGCTAAAGAGGTGGCCGGGCAGTTGACCAGACCCTATCACAAACAGACAGCAAGCAAGAGCTGTGCCGGCTTATCCGGAAAATTTCATTATTGTCACCCCCAATGCTACTACCTCTTTTCGGAATGCTTGATCGAGAAAAGCAAGCAAAGAAGCAGCAGGATGCGGAATATGAAGCTACCATGTGGGGGGGTTCGATACAATACAAAACACCCATGCTATTTGACAGCATTCCTACTTTTATTATCACTTCCGGTACTCGTGAGGTCGGTGAACTAGGTGGTAAAATTTAGCACACACAATATTCAACTTCAACAAATACTCAAACTTTAGGGTGATAACGGATCAGATGCTCATCATCGTAAATATGAAGGATTCATTTCGGCGAATTAGCTTAATGTACTCCTCAACATTCTGTTTGAAATTATCCAACAATCTAGGGGCCAACGTGTGGAGGAAGAAGAGTTTGTGACTGAGCGTTTTTTGAGAACTACGTTTGGGAGTACTTGATTTCTTAGTAGATATGGCAGCAAGTCGAGAATATTTCTCATTAGCCGCAAAGTTAAGTAGCCACGGAAACTTATTTCTAAATTTATTTTATTTATTTAGCTGGGAAAGTTACGCTAGGTGTGTTGTTTGGTAGATGATAATATTTTCTCGGTAACATCCTCTTATCCAGGAGCTTAATATAACTACATATTACGTATTGCATATAACAAATGATGTCATTTTTTTTTTCCAAAAACAAATGATGTCATTTTATCACATGTGAATTTTTTTTTAAGACAAACTTGTGCTTGAAAAAGAATCCGTTGGATCAACAATTTTATCATTATGTAGTAAAATGGCAACTAATATATAGAAATTCCCATAATTCCACAATATCTAATACACTCGGGCTGTTTCGTAAACTAGAATTTTCAGTGCCAATTTAATTAGATACCGCAACTAGTTCGCTAAACCCATATGCTTTTGGGAGTATTTGCTTCATATTGCTCGCGAAAGAGAGTATGCAACATTTTGGGATCAGATGCCTCATCATCCAAAATATGAAGGATTCGAACTTAATCTGCCCTTCAACATTCTACT
This sequence comes from Spiraea crenata, assembly GCA_033992175.1. Lineage (NCBI taxonomy): Eukaryota > Viridiplantae > Streptophyta > Magnoliopsida > Rosales > Rosaceae > Spiraea > Spiraea crenata. Next base: position 4,440,014 of record JAVBHV010000041.1, on the reverse strand, counting down.
TGGAATTACCCAACAATTTAGGGGCCGACTTGTGGATTAAGGAAATTCTGTGATAGAGCGTTTTTTGAGAGCTACATTTAGGAGAGACATGATTTCTTAGTAGATATGTCGGCAAGTCGAAACCATTTGATAACCGCAAAGTTAAGTGATGAAATCATGACTACTCACACAACCATGGCTTGTAGCTACACCATTACCGTTCATCCTATGGCCTTCCTCCCACCAGCGTTGTGAGAGCTGGCCTTTTAGAGTTTGGTGTATTAGTGGTAGATGAATATTGTAGATTGTGGGCTCTAGCATATTTGTTAGGCCCTATTAAGTTGTTGCATCGCAATTTGGCCCTCTGCTTAAGTGTGGCAAACTCTGATTTGAAAACTCAAAAGCCCAACTCCCACCCGTCCCAGTTTCATAGTCTTATGTGATTAAACTGGGTTGTTGCAACTGAAAGAGAAGTTGGGTTGTGAAAATCACATACAAATTGAATTATTCCAATTTGGCCCTCAACTCAAAACTTTTGCCTAGTTTTAGAACAGATTTGGCTGATTGAAAATTTTAGAACAAAATTTGATCGGTTAGCCTATTTTAGATAAATTCCCCAAATTGAATTATTCCAAATCATGAGTCAGAAACAAAACTACTGCCTTTGGGTTTGGGTACTCATCAAGTCATGCTCCCCAAAAGGTGAAATTGTGGATGGCAATCACTAAGGTGTCTCCAATGATGTCTTGCCTAATCAAGAACACAAGTATAGTCACCTATGAAAGAACTATATGAGGCTCTCATGTTATGTGAAGTCATTGGACTTCAGCATCCAAAACTTTAAGAAAAACTCTCCTTTATTCATGCCAGCAAATTGTTTGGCATGGAATCATTGATTTGATCTTTGCCCAACTTTACAAGTAGGGGATGCCTCAATTTCTCTCCAATTCTTACGTTGGGTTCTGTTTGGTGTACTAATAAAGCACGGAATGGTTTATCTAATTGAATATTAAGCACCCTGCTTTACATCAAAACACAGCTGGCCCTTGCACTTAAGTTAACCAAAACTTAATTGGCAGTGTCTTGTGGTGTCGATAGCTTCGAAGCTCAAGATGTTGGGAGCAGCCTAACATCCGGCCTATTGGGTGAGGGACCACTGATTTGAGGAGGTTGCTGAAGTAACACCCTAGTTAAAGATGGTGAACAAAAATCAATGCTCCCATATGTTGTCACTTCCTAATTGCATACTTCAATCTCAAGTTCTTTTCATGCATTTGAGAATTCCATCTTTAGCTAATCCAATATCTAAATTAATCAGGGGCCAGGTGTTCAATCATGGATGTGGTTACCACCAACCGTACTCATTAATTAGGCTTATTATTCTAATGCCATCAATTAACAATTCTTCATGAACTAATGATTCAACTTCAAGCACAGTATACATACATACATATATGGTGGAAAAATATCCAGAAAGAAAGCTAAAAGGAAGGTCCGATGTATCTGGCCTCAAGATAGCGCGTATTCTTTTGTTGACCTGTGTCTATTTTTCGGTAAAGGCGCATTTTAGCTGTTGCCCTCTACTTTTGGGAATAATCTTTTAAGCTTTTGGTTGAAAAAGACATTGATCTTAAAAATTCGGTGCAATATTTACATCAATGTAAATGTGTACGTCTCCATCTGTATCTGCTTGCAATGTTGAGTTGGTTTTGCACTATCTGATTCTGGAAAGAAATAAACAACCTTAAAATCAAGTTGATGACGCAACTATCAATTCATTTTAATCAAAATCATTTTCGTTGGCAGATTAATGGTAGTGTATTATAAAAAGTAAAGAAGAAATATAAGATGTATATTTTACAATGAATCGCCAGTTCAATGCAGCCTTAACATGCTACAAATGGCCCACGACGTAATATGAAGTTACTAGAACACCAGTTGAATCTAAAAGCTCACTAAATAAAGTAAAACAGAAATAACGCTAACCCGACTGATTAGATGTTCTAATCATATCTTCTATTCCACTATTTCGGGGACAAACTTACAATGTCAGGATTCAGATGAAGAAAATTAACCAATCCATGCCGTTCGCGACAAGTAAAGGGCGTGTGCCAACTGAATTTGTTTGTTAAATTATCTTGGTATAAAAAAGAGAAAAGTTGGTTTCATTGAATGATGAAATAGGAATATTATGATTATTTTGATTGGAAGATGGCATGTGGATGACGATGAAAGCCAAGTCCACTAACAACTCCACCTACCATAAACTCTTTCATGCCATTGCGATTCCAACAGTGCATACCACCTTCATTTCCCTTTACTTCATTCACCTTGTATGTTGGAGCTAACTACAAGCTACATATCTCCCTAAAGTTTGGGTTCGCTCTCCAAGAGCGACACAATATGACAACCTAAACTATTTTTGATATCAACAAATCAAGTGGAACCGAAATGTCTAATAGTTTAGGAGTTTGAATGGAACGATAATTTCCAATGACAAAAACAACGAGCACAAAAGATGCACATGTTTGCACCAATTTTTGACCTAGACGGGTGTATTGACTTGGCAACATTTGATTGCTTGAGAAAATGTCTGACAATCTGGAAGTTTGTATCCTTTTTGGAAAGTACTCCTTATCGATGTTATCTTGTAATCAGAGCTCTATATCTTAATATTAACATTAAAGCGACAAATTCAAAAACTGTTGAGCTGCCGGCGGCAGTTCAGACGGAACAGATCAATTCTCCATCTTATCAAAGGGATTTGAATTATTGAGGACTCAATCCAAAGGCCCCTATTGCCCCGCGATCATATTTTCAAGTATATTCCCAGCAGAGAGAAAAGGCCTGCCCTTTCCATGTCATGCCAACTCCATTCTTATCACCTTCCGCCCACAATACAATATGCAAATCAAACCAAACCGAACCAAATACAGTCAAAAACAATGTCCACGACCCCCTCAATTTCCCCCCCATTCATTTCCCATATAAAAACTCCAACCAAAACCCAAAGTCATCTCCTTTGTGTAAATTCCACTCCAACCGCACAACCTTCTCAAAACCAACACACCCTTTTCCCAATTCCTTTCATTCAAGTTTCAATCCCATAAGCCTTACTTTCGTAGCGTGGACTTGTAACTAAGCAGAGCATTAAAGCGATTATATTCATGGCTATATCTCCACAAGCATTCCCGCCGAGAAAGCGGCGGCCGTCGGCGGGGGCTTTCATATCGCCGAAACTGACGGACCAAAGCCTCCTCCGGTCTCTCCTCCACATATGCCAAGAAATCTCCTCCTTAGAACCCCACCGCTTCCTCCTCCGCCGGACCTCCATCTCCATGATCCGAAAATCAAACCTCCTCTCCTTGCTATTCGAGGACATCGGCCGCAACCCCGCCGCCGCCCCCGTCTTCTCCCCCACCGCCCTCCTCTGCTTCCAGGAGCTCTACATCTTGCTGCAGAGGATCCAAACCCTCATCGAAGACTCATCCAACGGCTCCAAGATGTGGCTCCTTATCCAATCAGAGTCCCTCGCCAACAGCTTCCACGAGCTCACCCTCGATTTGTCAACCTTGCTCGACGTCCTCCCGATCAAGGAGCTCCGACTAAACGACGACGTCTCGGAAATCGCCTCTCTCCTCCGAAGGCAGTGCTCGCGCGCCACGGTTAAGTCGCTCATCGATCCCCGCGACGCCGATCTCCGCCGCGAAATCTTCACCATTCTCGACAAGCTGAAGATCGAGATCGCCCCCGATCACTCGAAGCTGTCCCAAATCTTCGTCCAATTGGGGATCGACACCTCATCGAGCTGCAGGGAAGAGATCGAGAGTTTACAAGACGAGTTCCAGAACCAACCGGAGGAGAAATCCAAGTCGCAGATCATCGCCGTCGTCGGCCTCCTCCGCTACGCCAAGTGCGTCCTCTTCGGCGGCGGGTCCAGTCCGGGATCGTCGGGCCACCTGACACGGCTGCGATCGGCGTCGGAGCTGGGAATCCCGGTCGATTTCCGGTGCCCGATCACCCTGGAGCTGATGCGGGACCCGGTGGCGGTGGCTACCGGCCAGACGTACGATCGGGAATCGATCAAGCTGTGGTTCGAATCCGGGCACCACACGTGTCCCAAGACAGGTCAAACCCTGGCCCACACGGAGCTCATCCCCAACCGCGCGTTGAAAAATCTCATCGCCATGTGGTGCCGCGAGCAGAGGATCTCCTTCGAGAGCGCGGAGAATAAAAAAGGGATGGTCAACGCGGTCAAGAAGAACAAGGCGGCGCTGGAGGCCACGAAGATGACGGCGTCGTTTCTGGTCAAAAAGCTCTCGGCGGCGTCCCAGTTGACGGCGGGGTCTGTAAACGCCGTCGTTTACGAGCTGAGGAGTTTAGCGAAGACGGACTCCGATTGTCGCGCCTCGATCGCCGAAGCTGGGGCGATCCCGTTACTTGTTCGTTACTTGGGTTCGGATGTCGGTCGGGAGCACCCGAACCTGCAAATTAACGCCGTGACGGCGATTCTTAACCTTTCGATTCTGGAGGCGAACAAGACGAGGATTATGGAGACCGACGGGGCGTTAAACGGCGTTATCGAGGTGCTGCGATCGGGCGCCACGTGGGAAGCTAAGGGGAATGCGGCGGCCACGATATTTAGCTTATCCGGTATGCACGGGTACAGGAAGAAATTGGGGAGGAAGACGCGTGTCATTAAAGGGTTGGTGGAGCTGGCGAGGGATGGGCCCGAGCACGGGTGTTTTAAACGGGACGCGATGGTGGCGATTTTGAATTTGGCGGGAGAGAGGGAGGCGGTGGTGCGGTTGGTGGAGGGAGGGGTGGTGGAGATGACGGCGGCAGTGATGTCAGGGCTGCCGGAAGAGGCGGTGACGATATTGGAAATTGTGGTGAGAGGCGGCGGATTGTTGGCCATTGCGGCGGCGTTTGGTAGTATCAAGAAATTGGGGGGTTTGTTGAGGGAAGGGTCGGATAGGGCTAGAGAGAGCGCGGCGGCGACGCTTGTGACGATTTGTAGGAAAGGGGGATCGGAGATGGTGGCGGAGTTGGCGTCAATGCCGGGGATTGAGAGGGTGATATGGGAGCTGATGGGGGTGGGGACGGTGAGGGCAAGGCGGAAGGCGGCGTCGTTGTTAAGGATCTTGAGGAGGTGGGCTGCCGGTTTGGATAGTGATCGTGTAGTAGATGGGTATTCACAAGTTGTGAGTTCAGCTACAGTAGCAATTGTGGCCAGCTGATTGAGTTTGGTCATTGGTGTTACTAGTTTGGTTGAAATGTGCAACTGTTCATAGTGATCTTCGATTCTTTGTTTCGATTTGTTTAACACAGATACATGAAAAAATCTTAATTCATTCTTTATTCTTCATCTCGATGTTGAATACTTTTGTTACATTGTCAAAGTGTTACTGATGATTGCACAAAGGAGCCAATCTAGACCCTCAATCCAGAAGACTAGTCCAATTTGCACAAAAGCAAACTTTACCAGTCCGCAGACAACCCTTCCAATTAACAAACTCATAGTCTAACAACTGTGAGATCACTAACTCGAGATAAATCATGGGTATTCATGCTCAAAATTCAGCTTCTTGCAAAACATTTGTATGTCTTTCGATTGGACCGTCCGTCCTACTGAGGGAACTAGTTCTATTCTTTAGTTCTGTTCCTTTTTTTAAAAAAAATACAAGTGATAAGAGGGTTGAAGATTTGAACCTTGAAACTCTTCCGACATTAAGAATAGAACTACCCATAAATGCTGATAGATCAACAAGTCATGTGCATTAAGCTGCTTACCCTTGGATCTTCGGTTCTATAGTTGAACACTTGGACCTTCGCTGTCGTACCCTTGCTCCATTAAGCTGCTTCATGTCCATTTACAGCCTCAATAACTGGGCCTGGTCTTCAAGCCTGATATATGGCCCTTCATATCTGTTAATTCATTGTTTAAATATAATTTTATCATTCTCCGCATATTCGGGGACAAACATTCCTTATCAAAACATTCATGCCCATGTTGAATTGAATTTGCTGAGGCTGAGGATAATGTTGAACATGCACATGACAGTATACTACTTATTGCCTGGAGATGAGCAGCTGGTGCTTTTATTCATTGTCCTCCCCCCCGATACAAACAATCACCATAAACTACAACATCCCTTCAACCAAGACAAAAGCTTCAGTTGGTCCCAAAGGCTCTACACATTTCTACCGACTTGTTAGTTGTGGTCATGTTCCTTTCGGACCACTCAGCAGCAGCAGGGGGACCAATGGACCAGGAATTAACAGAAGCAACTTCACCGTGAACGTCCTCTGCTGTTTTTAAACTAATTTGTGTTGTTGTACGATGTTTCAGCCACGCGTTTTGTAAGTTCGTTTCAATTCTTTGACTCTGCTAAACGTTAAAGGTTGTTGAATGCACAATTGTTTTCAATGACTAGCAGGATTGGACAATTCTTCGTGCTGCCAAAGCTGCACAAATTCTGTACCGTGGGACGACAAGAAAGGCATGATATTTGTGCCTCATTATCATGGGTCTTTTGGTTGATGTTCAGTCTTCAGAAAAAGAAAGGCTTTGCATTTGCGGCCACAATAGTGCTATCTACATCCTATTCCGAAACTGCCATTGAAAACTTGAACCTTGAACCTGTTGGTTAAAAGTATTTATTCTTGCATACAAGGTTCGTGCTCAAATCTCCTTTCCAGTTGATATGGGGCATGCTTATAAGGATTGCCTTACCCTGGTTACTTATCAACACGATCTCCGATTCATGCTTACTTACCATGATTATCTCTTTAAGCCGATTCTCTTTGAGAGAGTTAGGGGTTTTTGTTGTTACTTGGGCTGGGCATCGAATTGATTTGGATGATGGATGAAAAGCATAGTTTGCTACACAAGAAATCTTTTGACCCAGAAAGCCCAAAGAATGGTAACAAGTAACAACAAAACACCCTAGGGGTGTAAACAAGCCAAACCGAACCGATTATCATTGTGCTCATATTTGATTAGTTTATTTCTGTCCAAATTTGAGCTAAACTTGTTTAATGATGATACGAGTCTGAACTTGAAGCGAGCTTTAGAAGTCGAATCCAATACCGAACTCGAGCTGTTTTGAGCTATTTCATCAAGCTACAGTGACTATTATTGTAGAGTGTAAATACTATTATACAGGTAAAATAATTGAGTTCTAGCAATAATATTACCTAGAAAGTGTTTTGAAGAAGATATCAACACCAGGAACAATGAACTCTTCGTCCAAGAGTCTACGTATTTAAAATGTTGGTTATACTATGTTATGTTCTTTAGATTGCAGAAAAGTTAGAAATACATATCCAATGGCGGAACTAGGCACAAGGCTAAGGTGGGTTGTAGCCCGGTAAGAGTTTGGCAAAATTTGTATTTAAATCCTCTAATTTTCCATGTTTTTATAACTTAGCCCAGTAAGATTTTATAAATATACCCTGTATATTAACCTAACTCAGCCCAGTGGGGAAATTTTTCCATATTTGCATTAGGTTTAAGTTGACAGTTTTACTTAGCCCAGTAAGAAAAAATTTCCTGGCTCCGCCATTGTACATATCTCTACTAATTCAAACAAAATAGAATAGACCCTACTAAGCTCTAGAAATACAAAAACCTATTAGTTGATTGCCGGTTTTACAATTCATTTCATCGAAGCATTCAAGTTTAAGATCGAGCCGGGCTTTACAACCTAACGTAAGCAGTGCTCAAGTTTGACTTTTTTATTTTTTATTTTTTTTATAATCGAGCTGAGTCTAGACTTGGCTTGGTTAGTGAACAAGCCGAACTCACTGAGCCCAGCTCAAGCCGAATCTAATTGAAATCCAAATTGTTTCGAGCATATTTACAGTCCTAACACCAAAGAAGAAAGAAAAAGTAAGTGCATAGTGTGAACTAACAGTTGATTTAATGCATGTACTCCCAAAGAGAAGATTAAATTATTATGAAAAATATCTTCCGAAGCGACATTCATGATTTTCTTCTTGGATCCATATCTTTCTGTGTCACAAGGCAAAAACCTGCTTAATTTTCCCTACAGTTGTCTGTCTTTTTCTTCTTTGCGAAATCTCCTCTCCTCTTTGATAGACAAAATTACAAAGCTGGAGACACACCACTGATTGTTGCAACGCCTTAGGCCATTCATTGTGCGACAAGAGATTCTGATTAAAATCTGAGGGTTCCCAAAGGCCGAGAGATCAAATAGTGTTTTTAACATGGAACCTGCCCCTTTTGGTAGTTTTTGCCATTTCTGATATAAATGCCAGGGAAATATCGAATTGGGTTCCTTTTGGTTAAGGGTCGGGGGCCCAGCTGGTTAGGCTGCATGCGAGCCACTTTCCCTTTGACAAAACGGTTGGGATTTGAAGCCAATATGGAACACCCTCATCAGCCGTATCAGCCGTGGTACGACTACGAGGACTCCACCCAAGTCACAGTAAAAACACACTCAACATTAGAAGAGAATCATTAAGACTGTTACATAAAATTTGTCGAACAACTAGACACACAGTAATGATAGCAACTTCACAATAGAAGAACAAGCTTGTAAACAAAGGCTACGTGATATGATTTTCGGTTATATTGATCTTGTTTTATAAGAATAGTTACCGACATCAATTTACAATCAGTCTTGTTTTATTTTTCGACATCATATATTATGTTTTTTCATTTGAACCAGTTAGAGCGTCTTCGCTCACATGATTGTTTCTCTTTTGTCTTCCATATCACCTTATTGATGTGTGCTTCTATTTCATCATACTTGGTCTTTTTGTGGTCTAACATTTCATCATACCATACCATCACTTGGATGTTTTGAAGCTTCTCTTGGAGCCTAGAGGTTCATACCTTTTTTAACTCATGTCCTTTTCTTCGTATATCCTTCTTTTTCCATTCAATAGGACAAGAAACCTCCTTGTCACGATTACAAGACACCCAACAAACACAAAGACTTTAATTGGGAGATGATCATTTCACAGGAAGTTAGTTTAACAAGTAACCAAAATAGTCACTGTTAACCAAAAAACAAATTCTTACCAGCAGGCCCCCCATTGGGCCCCATTTAACCCAAACGTTCTTTCCCTTCCGGGACCCCATCTATTTACCCTCCCAAAACATCCAAAAAGCCTCCACCTTTATTTATCTCCCAAAAGCAGTGTGGAGTGCTAAATAACTAAAGTTTCCTTTCTTTTTATCTCCCAATTCACAGATTTTCTGAGATCAAAACTGGAGTGGTGGTAGTAGTAGTGGTGGTGGTGATGGGCAACCAGAGGTTTAGATTATCTGATATCATCCCAAATTCCTGGTTTCACAAGCTCAAGCACATGAGCAAACCCAGAAAAAATTACAACAACAAAACTACTCCACTCCACCCCGAGAAGAAAAAAGTTTCAAAATCTCCGAAAAACGCAGCAGCGACCAAATTAGAAAGCTCCAAGTCCTCCCAACAATGTCATCAAAATCAAAGACAATCCTACTATTTCTCAAGAGAGCTCTCTCCCCCTACTCCTACCCCTAACCCTACCCCTGGCCACAGATTCTGCAATTCCCCTACAAACCCAAAAGTTTCAGACACCAATTTCCCTGACCCACAAAAATCCCCCAAGCCAAAACCAAAGCCAAAGCCAAAACCCAAAAACAGAATTACGAAAAAGCCCTCCCCTGCTCCTAGGCTTGTCGCGTCCTCTGTTTCCGCCGCCTGCGGCTGCCGCACCACCGCTGAATCCGTCTGCACCAAATCCGATTCTCCTCTTGAGCTATGGTCTTCTTCGTCTTTCGACGCCTCGCCGGAACCGGCATTCAGGTGCGACGGCGTTCTTGCCACCGAGACGTTTGATTCTCTGGTATCAAAGTCGGGTAGTTGTGAAAAGGACATCTTCATCGACGTCGACAAGGCTTCGTTAACTGTGAAGTTGTCGGATGTGAATTTACCCGAAACGCCGGAAAATGGGTTGGATTTGTTTTCCGACCTCGAGCTCGCTCCGATCATAGCCAAGCCGGCGAAATTCAGCGAAATGGTGAAAGAAGTGAGGATGAAAAGTAAAGAGGCAAAGGACGCTAAAGAGCCGACAAAAACAAGATTAAGAAGAAGCTCAGCGAAAAATCCGGAAGAACAGAGGACGAGTAATTTCTCTGTTAAATCTCCAGGCGTGCGTCTTCGGATGAACTCGCCGAGAATTGCCAACCGGAAGATCAACCAGGGGCGGAGGAGTGTGTCCTCAAACTCCAGCTCGCGGCGGAGCAGCCTGTCGGACTGCGGCGGCGCGTTTGCGATCATGAAATCTTCGTTTGACCCGCAGAGGGATTTCAGGGAATCAATGGTGGAGATGATCATGGAGAACAACATCAAGGCATCCAAGGACTTGGAGGATCTGCTTGCATGTTACCTGAGTTTAAATGCAGATGAGTATCATGAGCTCATCATCAAGGTCTTCAAGCAAATCTGGTTTGATCTTACTGACAACACCAGGTGCAAGTAAATTAATTACAAAACTCTAGTTGTATATGTTTAGTCTTTTTCTTGGTTAAATTTGTCTGCTTGTAATAAAAATCCTTTCTTTTTTTAATCAAGGATCTCTAGTTTTGTGACTTGAATTGCTGTTAGAAATTCCTATTTTGGCAAATTTAGTTATGGTCACAAAAGAAATTAACTTTTTGTTGGAATGTTAATTGGAAATTGGATTTTGTCCATGTTATGCTGCTGTGCTTGTGAATGTTGGTTATCCTTATGTACTACAATGCATTTTGGTACGGTTATGGTACTCGACACAGTATCGACTTTATATGAACAATTCGGTTTTTGATTTTACCGAAACAAAGAGGGCGTGAATTTTGGACTATGAATTGGATCGTTTCATGGACCCCAAACCAAATTGGCTACTCTAGAGTCTACACACAAATTGAATGTTGAGGGACACTGTCTACACTTGGAAAGACTGACACTTGGAGGGCAGAATAGAGGACAGAATACATGCTTTTTTCATCAAATCATTTTTTTTCCCAAGAGTGAATGGTATCAATGCCAGTATGTTCTTGAGTTTTCAGAATCTGCCACTCCCATTTCTGGAAAGAGATAGATGTGAAAAAAGCCATTGTTTGGTACCTTGAGAAGTGATTGAAGAGCCATTGCATGCGTAATTTAAATTCAAAAGTACTAATTTGATGAAAACTAAAAAGCTGGGAAGTGAAAATTCAAAATCCTACAAAGCTTTTTGCTAGAAGGCCTAGTACTCTACAACAAATTTGTTCTGCTGAAGGTGTGATCTTTTCAAAAGCAAAAGTGATTTTTGCAATATTTCAAAAGCAATTTAGCCTTTCAAGCATTGGATACAGGGAAAATTGGCTTAGAAAAACAGAGAATCATGCCATGCGGCCAACCAAAAAGGATGTGTTTTTGTTTTTGCTTGGTTACATTGTGCAGATCACGAATAATTCAGATTGGCTTCGTAAAAGAAAGAGGAATTGTTGGTAATTGGAGAGCTTCCATAAGCATAATGAATTGTTTGGTGATTTGGGCCTGCCGCCACAGTATTAACCAATACATAAAAAGAAAACACCAAGTTAGTGTAGTGTCTTTCTGGGACACGAAATTTCAACTTTTACCATGAGTGAAGGAAAAGTAGAGAGCATTATGTATTAATGGGATTTTATTATTCTTTCATGTCCCTAACTTTGCGGGTTCATTTTGTTTGCTGTTCAAGATTCTAAAAACTCTGCCTTTGACTGATTACAATGAATTAAGAAGCCTTGCTATTACTAGTATTACTACTAACAAAGAGGTCTTGTATAGGTTGTTGTACATAGGAGAGAAATTTTCATACAACGTCTAAATTATGTGCTTATTTTAGTCCGCGTATCATTGGTGAAGGCGAAAACGAGATAGGCATAATGAAAAATTTATCTTTTTCGTCACATCTTTCCAACAAACATGTGTACACGGATTGCAAAAGTAGCTAGTACCAACTTATTAGGAGCTAAATGAGCTTTTGTAATAACTTATGTTGGGGGTTAACAACCTAACATAAGAATCCAAAATGAGACAAAACACAATATATAACAAAAGATTTTGTCGTAAGAATTGGATGTAACACTTAAACCACCCGAACTTCTGCCACCTGTAGCAAGCTAGCCCTATTTATTGGCTTTAAGAATAACGACATGAGGGTCGTTAAAAAACAAGGTTGAGAAAATGTGTTAGTTAACCTTTGCGTTGAGTCAACAAAACACACTGGCCCTACAATATGATAATAAACTTGTACAACGACGTCCCTGGATGGAAATTGATATGTTTATTGTTAATCATGGAAATTCCGCACTACCACACGAGTATATAATAGTCAGGATTACCCACTAACCAGAAAAAGAAAGGACAAGAACACATGATGTATTTTATGTAACTATATATGGTGATGTATACGTATGCAATATATATCTTAATCTCCATTGAAGAAAATCAAAACGTACTAATCTATATCTTCCAGAAATATATATATATATATATGTAAGTGATGTAAGTTTTGAGTATTTATCCGGTGGTTGTTTGCACTAGAGGTAATGACTAGGCACTTGAGTTTTATTGATAAGGATTGATGTTAACACTTCTATATGAATTGGACTACTATTGTGAAGGTTATTGTAATGGGATAATCTTGTTATCGGCTTATGAAGCTGAGTTTTGGTTGCATAGTAATAGGTTAACGACCAAAACTCTTAAGCTATATTAAAGGTCCGGTCTCTGCTCATTCAAAAACATCTTCTCTCGTTTACATTTAACACCTGCCCTATCATGTGTTAAGAGAGATATTTTGTTCTGCAGTGAGTAGAAGATCTCCGACTTCTTCTTCAATCGATCATGTCTTCTGGTATGATCTTATGCATATGTTCTTTATTGTTGGTTATGTCTTATGAATATGTTTGTTACTGGTGTTAGTTGATTTTGTAATCCTTATTACGGTGGCAGCCTTTGTAGCTAGACATGATGGTGGGTTTGTTTGGGACTCTATTGGTTCTAGTTGGTTGTTTGATATTCTAGCTACCAAGGTTAATGTTTCCGTTCAACTTTAGTTTGAATAAAATCTCTCTTTTGGCAAAAAAAAAAAAAAATAGAAGTGATGTAATTCTTACAAGTGAAAGGAGGAGTGGCCTGGAATTTTCGGCTTCCTTATCTTACAGAAACATAGAGAAGATGTATGGAGGAGATCTTGAAGACTCTAGGCGACCAATAATAAAAATATGGCCCTCGACCTTCATGTACATTGCCGTAAATATTGCAATGGTCTTAATTTTGACTATGCTGCTAGCTAGCTAGTAGTAGTGTAGCATCTTGAGCCAACCCCACAAACCAATATATATACATAAGGATATCCATAAGAGATGTGTATATTATTTGGGAATCATTGTGTAATAATGATTCAAAGAGTGGACGGTTGAGATTGAATGGTCGGCGAGCCGCAAGAGACAGTCAAAATACAGAAACAGATGAAAGGGGTCGATCAATTAATGATCGATGACATAATATGTAGAGAGAAAACAGCACAAACATATATCCGTAGATTCTGGGTTTTTTGCAGTGTCGTCGTCTCTATCGCTATAAAAGTTTATATAGGTGGCTAGGGAGTTCTCGTCTTCTAGCTAGCTAGGTTGGTCAGCATAGGTAGCTAGCTAGCTAGTGCTTGATCGATCTATAGGACTATAACATTTCATTTCAATAATTGGAGACCATGCATGCGCTTCATAAGATCTTCTTTGTCCACGTGTGTATGGTCGCAAATCACTCTACAAATCCTTTGTTGTATGTTAGCTAGGCCTATTTGTATACGGCAGTCCGAAAATTCAAATCCCAAATTCAATAGTAAAGAATGAAAAGTTCTGTACTACTAGGACCTCAACAACAAATTAGAAGTTGGATCTTACTAGTATAAGAAGTAGGTTATTTCCTTGAGTTTATGAAGCACTTTTGGCTGGTCCCCCCTCCCCAAATGGGGATAACTTCATCTATAGACAGATATTGCGGCTCATAACATTATCGATTCATTCATCCATCATTGCCCATGTGAAGGCATCTCTATTAATAAAAGGAAAATATGAGATTGCATATAAGGTTAAGTACTTATGGTGACATTTATAATTTTTTAAATAAACTGTTATTTAATTAAAAGTAGAGTAAAAAGTCATCTAAAAAGTTATTATTCTTGGCAAAACAAAAAAAAAATTCTAAAAAGTTATTATGGACATAAAAATAATTTGATAAATTAACTAAAAATTAAAAAATAAAGAAAAATAAAGTATGTTAAGGTTACATACTGGATTGAAATTATTGTATAATTGCAAATTTCAGAATGCCTTTTTAGTAGTATCGTTATAGAGATTTATTGATTGATTACAAGATAATCAGGGCCACGGATCTGCGATTGGTATGCATTATTCTTGAAATACACATGAAATATTCTACAAATTCTTGATCAATATGGTGCGAAACACCCGTAATATGACTCGCAACGTTCGTAAATGAAAAAAAAACATCTCGCATATATATATATATATATATATATAGGGTCCGGTTCCCATGACACACTATTTTGACACATCATGTGAAACATTCCTTCTTTTCCGTTGGATCAGGTCCATTATCAATGGATCCCACAAAAAATTGCAAAATCAATAGACAAGAAGGGATGTTTCAAATAGTATGTCAAAATAGTCGTGTCCTAACCCATATATATATATATATATATATATATATATATATATATATATATATATATATATATATATATATATATATATATATGCGTATGCAGTGAGGCTAACGTGTAGTAATGAGAAACCTAATGCTCCAAAAGCCCACACACACATATTAAATGCACCTAAGCTATAGGGAGCATATTATAACACTTCATCTTATACTCTCCAATCTGTAATTTAATACCATGTTTTGTCATCTAGATTCAAGACATCTAACATGAAATACTTTCGGCAATATACATATTTGTGATAATCAAGATGTGGACGGCTCATGATCGATTTAGAATCCAACTCACATTCATCAAAGCTACATTACGTATTTTTCACATCACCATCAAGGTTCAACATTTAGGTTTCTGTTGAAATTTCGGTCACCAAAATTTATGGAAATTTCGGAAAAAGTTTTGATTTGGGTGGAAATTTTGGTAAAAAAATAAAAATAAAAGACGAAAAACATGCTAGAACACCTATAAATTAATATATCTACTTTCTATAGGCTCTAAAATCAACAAATAATGCAATTTAACATTTAAGCTACGCACTATTGTCCATATGAATTAACTTTTATATACATATGGGAGAAGAATTCGTGTTTTCATTCCACTAAGCTATCAATTAGTACAATATTTTAAATGCTATTGTTAGCATGGAGGAGTGGAAGTGGTAGGGAGAAGTAAAATATAAAGTGAGAAGCCTATTGTTTGTTTGTGTGATAGATAATTGACAATGAAGGTAGAGATAAGTAAAGCATAAAGTAACAAGCCTATTATTTGTTTGTTAGCTTGATAATTGACGGTGGAAGTGGTAGAGAAAAGCTATGTAAATAAAACATCTTCACCAAAGACTACATCGAAATTTCACTGAAATTGTACCGAAATTTCACCGAAATTTACCGAAATTTCCAACATATTTCCGAAGTTTCACCAAAATTACCAAAATTTTGATCTTTTTCTGATGATATTGATACGTACCCCGATTCAAGTTTCGGTTCTTCAAAATTACCGAAATTTTTGGTATTTCGGCCGAAATTTTGAACCTTGATCACCATCCATCGCATGGCCACCTTTGATTTTCTTCTTCAATGTACGGTCAAATATATATGGTCTCACCGTCCTTTGTTAGACCTCTTTAATCGATTAACAAGCCTCTCATACATAACTAACAAGCACATAGATGTAATTAGTTAGTAGCATGCAGGGGCGGAGCCACCACAGCGCGGTGGTCAGCAACCGCTCCCCATGTCCGAGGGAAATCGATGGACTGGGGGGGGGGGGAGGGGGGGGGTCGCGTAGAAATTGAAGAGCGGCGAGCGGAGAGCGGCGCGGAAGTTCTCTGGGCAACCTGAAGAAGACGCGAGGACGACATCAAAACGCGCCGTGGATACCTCTTCTCGCACCCTGGGAGAAAGCCCAATGAATTCGTTCCTTAATTTGACTTCGACTTATTCCGTTTCTTCACGGTTGCAGATTGAATTGGAAGAAAAGACTTCCGTCTTTTTCTGCTCTGGTTTCGCCGACTTCTAATGTTGGCTTTTAGCTACCAGCCACGTGAGAGAGGGATTCAATCCTCATCTTTTAATCTGCCCTGAGACACAAATGGGCTTGTGTTTTCTTTATTTTCCTTGTCCTTTTTTTTAAATTAATAGCACAAGCCCAATAGCTCTCTTCCATTAGTCTGCCGAATCACACTTTTGGGTTAATCAATTTAACCCAATAGTACCTATAGATAATTCCAAGTAAATAATTCAAATTAAGCTTGACACAAATCAGTGAACTTATTTGTCCAGAATGAAATAAAACTTGACAAATAAGTAGGTAAAATTAAGCTAAAAGTATGTCCATGAAAAATAGCACTTCAAGAAAATCCCCGCACATAACAGTTTAAGTACTTATTATTCCAAGTTTTTTTTTTCTTCTAGAGAGAGTTATACATCCTTGATTAGGATCAAACAAAAAAGACTAACTCATACCATATATAGACAAAAAGAATCTAAAGAAACATATACTAATGGTAAATTGCAAGTCACATAGTAGTGAAGATACTTTGTTTTGTAAGAATGTTATTTTGTGTGTGTGCTAAAAGTATGTCTATGAAAAACATCAGTAAGTGTTGGGCCAATATTGATTTTCAGCAGGCTAAATATATATAATTATTACATATTTAATCAAATAATTCAAATTTTATAAGTACATGTGAATTATAGTTACATTACTCATATTTCATTCACTTGCATAATATACTGAAACTTTTTCGCTCATTTTTGGTAGAAGTAAAGATAGTGGATTAAGCAAGCGCCATTTTAACTTTCATTGAGAAATTGTCATTAATTTCATCTTTCTTGTGAGTATGGGAATTTTTTTTTTAACACTTAACCTTCTAAAACCCGCTCCCCTCCTCAAAGAATTCTGGCTCCGCCCCTGGTAGCATGCAACGTATACCAACACTTAGTCCAAAACCTCACTGTGATGAGGAGTTCACTTATAATAGCGAAATGAGTCCGTACGTAGCCGAAGACTGAGAAGAAATTAATGTGGTTGAAGGTAACCAAATATGGTTTTGGGATACGATACGACAAATGCATTGCACGTGTGTAGCTAGGGAGACAAGAAATCTTTGAAGAATTTATAAAAATGGACTCGGGACTCATATAATCTAAATCGAATCTGTGCGTGCGGTTGAGTGAAGACGCTGACTTTGTCAAAGGACTCATGTGCGGATTGTCTCTTTTTTTGTTGAAAATTTCAACTCTCTGTTTTATTTTTGTTTTGCGTAATTAAATTACCATTCCCCACCACTTGCCTAAGAGTCCCAGAAGAAAATAGAGAATGTTTGGGGCTCAAGATTTGGACACGTCCCGGACTCGTAAGCCATCTATTTACTCAGCTACCAAACACAAAATTAAACCCTTGAATCCAAACGAGTCTGTTTTTTACCTTGATGTTACTCGGGAATAAAATTGGCAGCTATTTCATGTTTTGGTGCTTTTTTTTTGTTTTGGGATGTGGAGGTTAAATTCTCCTATAGTTGTATGCATGACTTGTCAATGGTGATTTATCTTGTTTTTCCAATGACATGAGAAAGGAGTGTGACGGTCCGTTACCAAATTAACACATAAACAAAGATGAATACCAAAATAAAAATTCCATTATCTTATTCCGTCACATATACATGAATGATTATTACCAAATGATATCATTATTTTTATTGTATCATTATAACAACATACATCAGCAGTTAACATATAAGTAGAACAAAGTGCAAGTAAGAAGGAGATTTTATTGCATACGGGGTGGAACTATTTCATTTCCCAGGCCGGTGCTCACATGCTTGTTAGAGCATGCATAATCGTTATATTGGGGCAAAATATTGGGGACCCAGTTATAATTTTAGTCAAGATCAAATGCCAAATTAGTTGATAAGTCGGTGAGTTAACAAGTGAGTATTTCAACCAACTTCTCAATCATGATGAGGGAGTGTGGTGGGATACTGTGATTTATTTATCCCGCAATACAAGGTACTTTGATGTGTACATTCAATCCAATTCATACGTTTTGTGTCATCCAATAGTGGACATGACATCTCACCCAACCCAATCTAATCTTTATATATTCCCAAATTGCGATTGTGCTAGAAATAAAACATCAATCAACAAAACAACAGTAATATAATGTGATCACCTTCTGTGACTGTTTAACAATTAATCAGGTCGTAAACATTTTGGTGATGCTTCTCGTAATCATCATCATAGACGGAATTTTGTAAAAAGCTGGCCTTGAGCTTAAAGGCTTCAACTTTTGTGTAGCACTTAGAAACTTTTGGTAGAAATGGGAAAGTTAGAAAGTAACGCTTCTTTAAAGGGCCACAATCCAGAAGAGGAGGTAGCACCAAGGAAAGAAAGGCTTACTTTCTTTAGCATAGGCAAGCAAAGTTGTTTCGTGATGATGCGTCTTCATCTATTGGAAAGAACGGAGAGGATAGTCTCTCTCAATGTGAACATCTTGGTTTGTTTCAACTTCTCGTAGGAAGTCTTTCACGGTTCTGCGTTTCTCCATTCTATCCATGGAGACGCCATTTTTCTGTAACCAGATTGATTTCTCTGAATCTCTCTTTCTCGTCAGACCCATCAATTTTAAAGCTGTAGTTGTGTACTGCATGTGTATAGTGTATTAAAATTTTAATCTTTTTTAATACAAGCTATCTACAAGCTTTAAACAAGTTTTTAACACAAATTAAACACCAACCCGCAGAATTCCTTGGAGATATATTAAGAATATCAGCAGGCCCGTCGCAGAAACGAGAAGCGTAAACAGATTCTCCCATGCGTAGGTGCTGGGTTGAAGACTTTGACCAAAAGAGCTGCAAAGATGAATGGAGCAAGTATCAGATTGGAGTTGCTTATCAAACTGAATGATTACCACTAATGCTATATAAAAACTGACAAAACTGAAAATGAACATGCGCAAACCTTAGATTTCGGAAAAAGAATCTCCCGGTGTATAAAAAAATAGTAATAAAGAGCTCCAAATACCTTCAGAAAAAGAATTTGATGATCAGGAAACAATTACAAACAGTAGTAAAAATAAACTAAAGCTGCTTAAGGGTGAGAAAAACTTACTTAAGATGATATGCTCAAACTTACATGACTTTGCCAGGATGATCCCAATTCCCAACGGATTGGTACACTCCTTTACGCCATTTGTCTTTAGGATATAATCAAAGTTTCTGATTTAATATGTAGATACTAGATACAGACAGCTCGTGGCACATACTGGAATAAAACAAGAAGGTTTAATGTCAAAGATTGCAATCCTCTTGTTTTTGTCATGTATATGAAAATTGCAACCTGCGGTTACACGTTGATCGGGGCTTAAACGAATGGTTATTGAATACTGAATCAGTAAGGAAATCCTTTTTCGCATGCTAAGGCCCATAGTTTAGATTAGATTTGATTAAGAACTCACATGGACATAAGAAAAGTAAATGGCTTTTAAAGGCCCTTAATTAATTCAGGCTAGCAAGCTTGTCGTACCCTTGGAATGGGAAGAGTAGCTGAAATTTCGATAATCAAGAAAAGGATGTGGCTGTCAAACTTTGAAATCCTTTTGATTGATGAATACTTGAGGTGGGAGTAGCTCAAAAACCGAACTTCATAGATGATATGCAGCATGCAAAAGGGATATGTTACTGATCGAAGAGTAACAACAACTTTCATTAACTTCTTGTCCATTGGGAGACACTTAAACTCTTGGTTGACGATGGGAACGTATTAGAACAAGGAATCCATTGCGATAGCAAACACACACGAACAAAAACACAATGTACAATTTGAGTTTGACAGATTCACTGCTTAGATATCGGAATTTTTCTCTAGTACTTCCGCATTTGTACTCGATACTTATTGTGTTCTCCTTCCTCGTTGGAATTCAACTACAGAGTTTCTACGGGCACACTGAAACAAGAGACAAGACAATGTAATTTCATTTAACCTACCTTGTTTTAGAAAGAAAATGGTGACATAGTTTAGAGAAACTGACTTCACAATTATCTTTTCAGACGTCTCCATACTCAGCCTTATTTCTGATAATGGATATATATGTGCACAACTTACAAAGTGACAAGTCCTTTTAATTCACTTTAGACTATAGTTGCGAAGTTGCTTCCACTTAATTTCACAACTCTTTTTAATTAGGAGAGTGCGAAAGCACAAAAGCAAAAGGCAGGGGCATCTCGGCTAAGCTTAAAACATAAACAAAAGACGCGTATCTACTTCGCCAAAAGACCTTTAAAAGCGATAACACAGTTGCGTTTCTTGTGATCACATTGTATTTTTTTTTCAAAAGTAGCATAATTAATAGATAAAAAAGTACCAGTTACACTTTTGTCAAGATCAGCTTCCAAATTAGTTGACATAGATTGGTGACTTAACGAGTGAGAATGATTAAAGTGACTCGAACTACTTGTCGACAAAGTTGAGGAATTATGGTGGAATTACTGTTACTACTTTACTCTGTAATGCAAAGGTACATAGTTTAATGTGCACATTCAATCCAATTCTGGGTTCAGAAATCTTTCACTTTTTGTGTCACGGCGTCTCCAATAGTGACATCTCCACAAACAAATCTAGTCCCAACAACGTGAGGCTCATAGCATGACTAACGAAACTTCGTTCTCTCTGCACGTAATTTTAAATACAGAATCTTTTCACTAGTAAAAATTTGGTCAATAGTAACCAATTAGTAACCAATTGTTGGTAACTAATAGAGGGGTTACTATTGCCATTAGTAACCAATATTGTGTAAAATTTGTTTTAAAAAAGGGGGTGGGGAAAGGGGGGGGTGCTATTTCCCCCCCGTTTTTTTATAGGGGTTAGAAACCAATTGTTACTAAGGGGAATTTTTAGGTGTTATAACCATTTTTTTTTGTTATTAAAAAAAGGTTACTATTGCCCAAATTTCTACTAGTGTTTGGTGAAGAAAATGACTCCAAGTCTTGTAAGGCTGTTTCTATAGAAACGGAATGCACAACCATGAGCATTGGATCAAAGAGGTTTGATGGGTGCACGTGGCTTCGTAGACCATTTGGTTATTTAGAGTATTTATCTCTCCAATCGAAGTTTCAAATTTGACCACTTACCAGATAAGTAGACAGGAACACTTGTTTGCAGAGCCGGCCCATAGGCCGTGCAAGGTGTTCGACCGCACAAGGCCCTCGATCGAAAGGGGCACCAAATTTTATTTTATAGGTTATGTAGTTTCATTATAAATAAGAGAAATAGTATATT
This sequence comes from Spiraea crenata, assembly GCA_033992175.1. Taxonomy (NCBI): domain Eukaryota; kingdom Viridiplantae; phylum Streptophyta; class Magnoliopsida; order Rosales; family Rosaceae; genus Spiraea; species Spiraea crenata. Next base: position 4,418,496 of record JAVBHV010000041.1, on the reverse strand, counting down.
TATAAAGAATAACTCACTTAGCTATGTTGATTTAGAGGCTTGTTTTCTTCCTATAACAAGCGCTTTCGGCATTAGGGCCCTTTATTTTCTATTTTAGTTTTTAGTTGTCTCATGTATAAAGAATAACTCACTTAGCTACATTGGTTTGGAGGCTTGTTTTCTTCCTATAACAAGCGGGTTCGACATTAGGGCCCTTTAGTTTCCTTTTTAGTTTTTAGCAAAGAACAAAATTTTGGCCGAAACATCGAAATTTCGGTAAATTTAGGGGATCGAAACTATCGAAATTTACCAAAATTCACTGAAATTTCCATAAATTTGACTACCAAAATTTCCAGCAAAATCGAAATTTTAATCGTTGGTTTTTAGTTGTCCCCTTTTTTTTTAATTTGAAACTGATTTTTTGCCTAATACATCTGTATTAAACGTAATTGCCCCATTTCCCTTTTCATTCCCAGTTTGTCCCTACTTAATCATTTTCAAAGTCACACATGCAATCTTCATGTCAAGGCCAAATTTAGTTTGGAGAGGATTTCGATACAATCATGTGAACTATGAAATTTGAAATTTCAATGTTATAGCCTATGTTTTCAATATCTTCTTTGTTCATTGTTTAATTTTTTTAGATTAATGATTTATTGTTTAATTTTTCAGAGCTCTGGGTCATCTTGTATTGTTGCTCGTTTAATTTGTGAAAATTTGCAAGCTGAAATCATACTTGTTGATGTTGCAATTAATCAGATAGAAGGATTGATTAGCTTTTTTAAGCATATAGAGAAGTTAGATGCACACCAGCAGTGTTTGGTGCTAAAAAGTAATAGCAAAGATGGTAATTGAATCAATATTTGTTAAGAAAAAGTCAAATTCATAAAAAAAAAAAAATCCATATGACTTTTTTCAAAGAAATACCTCTACAAGAGAAAAAAAAAAGCCTCAATTTTATTTCTGAACAGGGCCTCCTAATTGTGTGGAACGGCTCTGCTTGTTTGTATTGAATTCCAATTATCTGAGATAAAAATGCACTTGTTTGGCGACACAAAAATGCACCAGAGATTTTCTTATTACAAAATTGTTTAACTTTCTGTGCACACACTATACGATACAAAGGTATGATATGAACAAACCAAATAAAAAAAGAAACACAACTCAAACGATATCTATGCCGTGTGTGTATGCAAACAGAGAATAATTGCAAATAAGACTACTTGATCAGAAATCGAGATCGCCTTTGACCTTTTCGTTGAATTTGAGATTATTGGGAGATGATGATGACGTGTGGTGGCGGCGGGGAAGAAGCGGGAAGGTGGTAGTGCGATGAGCTCGGGGATGTGGAGACTATTGTCGAGGAATTTGGTTAATTTCTCGTTGGATGCGGAGCGCGAGCCTTTGGCGGTTGGGATCGGAGATGGCGGAGGCGCCGTGGCGGCGTGGCTTTTCCCGCGCATCATTGCCATGGCCGCGATCGATCTACTGTTGAGTTGAGTTGTGGTTGATCAGTTCATTAAGCGCTTTTTATCGTTTACGCTTAACTTTAATGGCGTGCACGTTCGGGCTCTTGTATGAGTTGTTAGTTTGGTGCGTCATCATGTTATGGGACCCATGGCCACGGCGGCGGGTGGCGGTTGCTGAGTCAGTTTCATTGCATCTAACCAATTCCGATGACCCATGCTATAGGGCCTGTAGTAAATGTGGGCTATGTTCCAAGATAAACAAATGCGGACTCAATGGTTCACCCTCCGAAAAACCGAAAACAGAAAGATGTAGGGTTTGCTCTAATTTCTAATTTGGTTTGGTTTGGTTTGATTCCATAAAGGGATAGTTAGAGAAATTGATTCAGTATTTCAAATTATAACACAGTTAATTAAGAATAGCTATCTTTTGACTTATAGTCTCATCCCTAATACTGCTTGTATAAGACAAAAAGTTGCTTCAAAGAGCTGCGAGATTAGACAACACTATATATCCGGCTAAGGCAGCATCATATGTCCGGCTTTTTTTAAAAAAATTTGTGAATTTAGAATGTAATAGTACAAAATCTACACCAGAAAAGCATTCTATACATAATTTGCATTGGTTATGATCATGAGACTTGAGATCCTCTTATGGCTCTCAAGATTAGTTTTCACAAACATTACTTTATTTTTTACACGTACACATTACAACATTCAAAGTGCCAAGAAACTTGTGACTTGCCTCCCAAGGAAACTACCGCAGCTAGCTTCCTGGTGTTTGAAACCCAATGTTCTCAACAGCCCCAACCGTCTTAAACAACCGTCTCTTGTTTATCTCCTCCACCAGAGACCGGTGCAACAATTGGCTGCGCACATCGATTAGTGATTGCATCCTTGGTAGTTTCCTTCGGTGACGAGAATGATGATGATTCAACTCATGGGGTCTCTGCTTATCTAGCTGTGAAATGTTGTTACAATTTGCAGCTTTGCTTTCGGAAGGACAAAATCTGGTAGATTGGTGACTAGCCATTCCACAGCTCAAGTCATATTGGTGATCATCTTCATTGCCTGAGTAGTAGTTTATGCTGGAGTAGCTAAAGGAGCTCTGAGAACTTGCATCATCATTCATAAACAGATCACCTGCACTAAAAATTATCAGACCAAATGCATACTGACACACTAGTGAGTCCTGAATTAGTACTTTTAGTGACTATACCTTGGAGCCAATCTTGGGCATCAGAAATGTTCTTCCCACAGAAAGCGTGGAAGGAGTTTTGGGAGGAAGAACAGGAGGAGAAGGTGCAAAAAGGATGACCAATGTCTTGATCATCTTCTTCATCGCCAAAGCTATGTTGATGCTGGGGATGATAAACTTGGGGTGAACCACATTTATTATGACCTGGGATTAAAGAAGATATCTCCTTTTCTATCATCTCCGCAATCTCTGACGGTTCCCAGTCACTGATGTCCAATTCTTTCACCATCTCTGTTGCTACATCAGTTGCGGTGTCGTTCACAATGTCATAGGGAAAGTATACGTTCCTAGCATTTTGCCCTGTTTATCAAGAAAATGAGGAAAATAACATTTTTAGACCATAAAGTATGCTGTGTAACGATTATAAATTCTAAATGTTTTATTGTTATGTTCCAATGTGCATGATCAATTACTCATAAGTGCAATGGTACCATCGTGATCGGAAATCTGAACTTTGAGGAATAGAGTATCGTCATCTGGATTCAATTTCCCAGTGATGACCATGTTTGTACTTCTTTTCAATTCAGCCCCCAAGGCCAAAGGTAGCTTCTCCTCCTGCTCTTGTTCCTTCCTGGCCACCGGAATATGATTAGGAATCAATTTCTGAATTTGGATTCTTGGGGATGAGGTGGACAGTAGCTCTCCTTCATCACATGCCAGAAAGGGGTCAAGCAAAAGCTCATGTGCTGGCAACCTCTTTGAAACATCCTCCAAACACTTCCCTACAAATCGTTGCGCCTCCAAATCTTCGATTTTGTAGAATGCATTTGGTAACTTTCCCTGCAGATGAGCCCCAAACATATGAGTCCAATTTATATAAGTCGTTACAAGTTTGGTTGATTAAGGACCAAACTTACAGAAGTGACTTTCTTGTAAATTTGAGCCGGATTGGAGCACTCGCTATACGGATACTCTGCAGTAAGCATTTCCAAAACACACATGCCAAAGGCATATATGTCTACTAGCTCATTGTAGTCCTCCTCGTATAATTCGGGTGCCATAAACTCCGGTGTACCTGATGAAACAGAACCATATCAGAAGTGAAGAGTAAGGAACAGTACTAGATTTACATTGGTTCCAATTCAAAGTTACCTATGACGCTGTGAGCATGTTTCGAATCACGAAGAATAGCTGCCAAGCCCAAATCACCGATCTTGACTTGCCCAAGATGGCCATTAACAAAGATGTTATCACATTTGAGGTCTCTGTGAATCACAGGAGGATCAAGTGTGTGCAAATAGGCCAGGCCGCGCAATATCTGGCGCGCCCAATTTTTCACAGCTCCGACGTGCACTCGCTGGTACTTCTGTCTGTACCTGCATTTCGAGTGCTGTCAGTTTCTTCGAGTACAAGAATTGCAATTTAGCACGTCTGAGTTTACGCTACCTTAACATATGTACATTTTAATTAATGTGGGCTCATAATTAGTACAAAGTGTTGCGTGGTGAATTAGTACAAAGTGTTGCGTGGTGAATTACTCTCTGAGGGTGCCGGAAGTGAACATTTCTGTGATGAAGTTGAAGGTTCTTTGGTTCACATCGATCCAGGACGCGTAGAATTGGATGATGGAGTCGTGATTGAAGCTCTTGAGAAGGTGGACCTCGGTATATAGACGCTGCAGTTGGTCCGGTGAACTGAAGACATCGTTGAGCTTGACTTGATTCCAAGCCACCTCCATTCCCAGGACCTCATCAAATGCCTTGTAAACCGCCTTCATTGCTCCCTTGCCAAGCATATCCCTGAACTGCTTACCAAAAGTGAATAAGACCAGAAAATCAATCTTAATTAGAACTACCTACAAACTTTCTACAAATTTCGACTTGAATACTCTAATTTTTTTTGGTTTGGTGCAAGTTTTCAGAAACAATATCAATTGGACATAATGTTCAAAAAGGTAAAGGAAATGGCCATGTAACAGCATGGAAACTACAGTAGATACTTATTGTCCGAAGTGATTATTCATTTCTGAATTACTCTCAAACAAGTCATAGATCTTGATTAATTGGACGAGTATGGTCGTCTGCCATGGATGATTACCTAAGCTAATATTTAAGCGATCAAGTTGGCATGCAGGACAAGTTTAGAAGTAGAAGTAACATACAAAACCAGATTACATCATCCAACGTGGGCTAAATATAAAGAATGAAAGTGAATATCGGATGGCGCATTTTTCATTTTAAATTCAACTAATGTAGACATGACATTTGACCAAAGACAAAAGCACATATCGTATTGCCGGGAAACTTTAGTGTTGTTCAATATTACGATCCAATTCCATTTATTTACATTTTTGGCATACTAGTTGACCAATAAATGTGAGTTTTGTCATAAGACATGCCAAACTTATCATCTTTGGGTACAAGGACAATGGTGGAACTACAAGTAGCCGAAAAAACATACAAAAGACTTCTATAAGAATTCTTAAGGCAAAAGTGAATGTAATCACTAAAAATAACAAACATAAAGTAACGAAATAGCTGTTAATTTAATGATAGTTATTTGCACTAAAAGAGATGAAACTTACACGTCCATAGCGACCAGATGGATCTGTTTCAACATATCCAGGTCCTTGTTGCTTGCCTCCGTCGGCACTCCTGCTTCCGATCCGGCTGTTCGTGTTCTTCTTCATGGCTATATAGCACCTATGTACTCTATTATTCTACACTTTTATAGTAATTGTAAACTAGTTGTAATTCAACACGCGGTACGAATGCTAGAAAATCCGAGGCTTTCCTTTGTGATTTTCGAAGGAGAAGACCCTAAAGAGCAACCAGAAAAGCCTCGAGTAATCGATGCTAATAAGCATGATCGACGCCATCTCCACAACCCCCCACGGACACTCGTAGTTTTTGGCAACCATTTGTCTAAAAGATGAAGGGAAACTAAATATAGAGAGAGGCAGAGATATTGAGGTAGCTCGAGAGGTATATCCAAATCTAATCAAGATTTTTTTGACAAAAAAGGACAGCCCGAATGGAGGAAACTGTTAAGAGGTGGATGTGGTAGGGAAGAGGGGAATAATTTTTGTCAACCAATAATGGAGTGGAAATTGTAACAAAGCTTGTGGAGGAAGAGTCGATTTCGAAAAGTTTTAGGGGACGAAATGATGATCAGAAAGTAGAACTAATTGGTAAGAAAATACTTTCTATAGCTAGTAGTCGTTGATCATCTAAACTTGAAGAATCTGCGGCTACGCTTTGATGGTTCCATTTTGTGGATGTAAAAGGCTAAAGAAAAAAGTTGGGGTCGAGGAGTTTGGAATTCGAGAGAGACTTTCGAATTTGGTAAGATATGGGGAGAAGAAAAGTTTTGCAAGCAACAAAAGTTTTGTTAGGAGAAGAATGAAAGTTTGTGGTGGTGGGAGCTATGGGGATGGTTCATTATAAAAGAAATTTTTGGGGGTGTTTTGTTTTTTGGGGTCATCAATTGACGGAGCTGACGGCGTTTGAAGGGGTCCAAAATCCAAACTGGTGCAGTGTTTTGTTATGTTGTCCGTTAATGATCAACAATTGAGTGATGGATATGGCTGAATTGGAAGGGGGAGTCTAGCTATAGCTAGGGGTTTCAGAAGTACGCAGATGGCTGGATTTTAATTCAAAGCTTTTAATGATCGCTTGGTAACATTGAATATATACCTCATTCGGGTACGAATGTGATTGAAGTTGTGGAACCGACCCGTTCACATTCCGATAATCATATTGTATACGAATTCGTACCATAGACAAGCTAATTAAGTGTTTATATTATAGCTTAGTCTACCAACTTACTCTCCTACAACATATACAATAGTCACAATTTGCATTTTAGATAAATCGACGTACTCTCTCTTCTCTAGTTGGTATAGAGTGGTCATAATATGAAATACAGTCCCCCTTTCTCTATTAGGGTATAGATTAATCAGAATTTGTACTATAGATATAAATCAATGACTCATTCTTCTCTACTAATTTACATAATCGCAATCACCTACTACATACATAGTTGTACACCATGTCCTCAAGTTGAATTGCATACTAGCAGATTGGCTGGAGGTGGACATTTCTATATTTTCTCGGGTGGAGGCTGGAGCCGGGAGGCAACCTTGTGGGCCTAATTAATCCTAAACAACATATGTGGTTAGACGGCTCACCAGATAGTCAAGAAACACTTATCCTTTTTTATTCTTATCCTCTTTTCTCCCTACAGACAAGTGTGCCCTCAAATTGATTTTCAAAGAGTAATATATTTGTTGACATCACAAGTTCTTTGTCTCATGTGTGATTTTTGTTGATTAAGTTAAGGGTCTGGTTGACTTTAATTGATAGTTTGTAGTGCATGAACACAATAATTCATTTTTGTAGTGTGTATCATGCGTGCTGATATATTTTGCCCAAATTTTTGAACAAACTTGTAGCTCAATAATAATAACAGAAGATGGATCAAACCATTGAGATTTGAATGCAATGTCTTCATATCTATTGGATGCATTGGATGATGCATTCTAATTGTTTGACACAGACCATTTCCCATCTGCACTATATTCAGAAGAATGTGACACAAACCAGAGCAAGTACCAAGGTTCTTTTTATACAAGCAGTACTAGTGAGAGGTTTACATATAGGACATGGGACGTAGAGGTAAACGCTGTCAAACATTTGAGCTAGTTACCAGCCCCTCGAGAGTGAAGACCAGGGCAGAGTTTTCATTTTGTTATTTTCTGAGCATGAGATGTTTTATGGGATATAATTTCTTGTAATGAAAAGAGTAAAGGAAGATGTGCATGTGGTGATACTACCTACATTGTCCCCAAGTTGTGTGTTCATGAGACCCAAAAAAAAGGTGTGGGTTCACCATACCAAGTATCCATATAGCCCTTTGATAAAAAAAAAAAAAAAACATATATAGCCCTAACTGAGTTTCTTGGTTCAGTCCGGCTCAGTTCACCAGTGTACCGGTTCAAGTGCCCACCCCCGTGAATAACTCATAGGATACTGCCCTTGCAGCAATATATAGATAACAACTTAATTCATAGCTGTTGAACAAAACAAATTTTCTGATATAAGTTATACATTAAACATCAACAACAATACAATTACCCGCAGGGAAAACGGTTAGAACAAAACCTCGGGAAAAGGCTCGACTTAACAAACCTGTACATGAACTATTCAGTGCAAAGCACAGCTATCAAGATTTTAAGGGTGTAAAACTCATTAGTTGAAATGTACAAATGGCTTCCAACAAACAGAATATCTAACTGCATATGTGACGCTTCCCAAAACAGTTGCGGCAGAGCCATACAAGCAGAAAAGTTCAAGCTCAAGCCAGTATGTTAGCAACTACTGTTATACTCTTTCATACTACCAAGTACCAAAGGGATCTCCACTCACACTGAATGTCAGGCCGATAAAGGTGGGAAATCCTCTTCGTTTTTCAAACGATATGATCGTGCAGCAATACTACATGTTCAAACAAGAAAAGCTCAGGCAGAGTCCTAGCTGTGCTCACTACTGAAAGACAAAAGTTCATAAAAACCACAAAGAAATCCTTACCTGTTCTGATCTGTACTCAATTCAGATTTTGTACACTCTATCACCGGTGACGCATGGACACCATTCAAGTTTTTACCAACTGATGAGCCAGCATTTGTATGCTTGCCACCCCCAGGTACCTCTACTGGCACGTGCCTAATTGATCCAAATTCTGCAACTTGCTCAGATGGATGTATTGAACCATTGGAATTAGGGTATACTTTCCTCCTAGGGGAACCAGTGGGGCTATCTGAAGGCCCAGACTTTACCACACCTTTTTGAAGAGGCATTTGTACGTGTGACAGATCCCGGCTGCTTCTTTCAGACATATAATTCTCTGGAGGTGGTGTTATGGCAGGGGCATTGTAACGAGGAGACCTCATCGGAGCTTGATTCCTTCCCCTTGTTGTCATGGGCCTGTCTCTGATATGATTCTGCAAAATTTCATACAAATAAGCACCTCAGATAACAAGGCCCAGCGCCGAAGCAGTTATCCGGAAAGAGAAACTGCAAACTACCTCAAGAGTGGCATAAATCTGCCTCTAAAATAAGTAGCGATTTAAAATATCAAAAGTTTCAGAGGCTTAGAATGAGTATACCGTATTGGGAAAGTATGTTCCAGTTCCTCGTGGCTTTGGTATCTCTTCTACAACAAATCCTGTACCATTAGGTAGAATTGGTGGGTTCATAGGAAAGAAGGTTGGCCTGGGGACAGCACCGTTGGCATTCATCTGGGAAAATGCATTGTGCCTGCGCTGCACTGACTGTTGAATTACATGGCTCTGAAAATGTGGATTCAATGGAGGTGCCGCGATGGGAGGCATTGCTGCATTTAGCTCAAACCCATAGCACCAACGGCCATACTCTAGACTATATAAGTGATTATCAAAATCCCCACTGAGATCTGTCAAAGAGTTAAAAGGCTTGGGGCTACTAGTAGTGCTACTTAACATCGAATAACCTGAATAACTAGGATAGAAGTCTTCATAGGAATCCACAATAGCACTTAACTGCGAGATCTGATGCTTAGATCCAACAGGAGATGAAACCTTGTCATTACAAACCAACTGATTCTCATCCTGGGTACCAACAGAATTCTCTGCTGAACCAAAGCTTTCTGGAAATTGCTGATCTTGATTTCCGTTGCAAATGTCCCCATTTCCAGTTAATGAGTGAGATACACTCAGTTCGCCCACAGGTGCCTGTGATGCTTTACCTGAAGGAGACATACTCACTTCGCCATTTAAGAGGGAAGGGTTTTGAACATCCTTTGAAATTGTAAGACCTCGAAATCTGGAGGTAACAAGGTCTTCTGCATCACCCATAACACGGGATTTCGAAAAGGTAATTCCATTCGAAGAACCATCAACCTCTGAGAACATTGTTGGGGAGGCCACCTTCATATCACTTTCATGAGGTCCATTCACATCTTGACAAGGTATCCGAACATCTGTAAGTTCACCATTACACAATTTTTCATTATTCACCTCATATTCCCCATGTATACCACTTGAATAGGCAGATTCTGATTCATTAATTGTCCGATCTTCTCGTGACTCTGAACCTGCAAATACTGAGACAGAACCAAAACCATCATCTCTGGACAGTGGTACAAAATCTTGGACATCAGGCCTTTGTCCCCCTCCATGTCTGTCCAATGTGTTAGAGAAAAACTTTCGGATCTCGTTATCTATGTTTTCTTCTGGCTGAGAAAGGGCACGCCCTAGTTTACGAGCACCATATGTGAAAGCACTTCTTATCCGGTAAAAGTTTCCTGCATTTAGGAAAGCAGGTTGTAATATACTCATTAAAGATATCCGCCAGTAAATACAGAAAGAAAAAACACAACTATAGGGAAATGTAGTTCACCTTTACTCACACTTCGGCCAAGGTTGTTATTGTCTTTAAGTGGATCAACTATGTTAAAAAACTTTGGTGGAAATGTTCTATAGTTGGTCTCATATCCTCTTGAAGGAACTGAGAACTTTTCCACACATCCCTTGAGAAAATCATTACTGAGCAACAGATTGCCCCCACCATTTTCTGGTATCTCCACTGCAAAAACGACAGTAAAAGAGTCTCATTTAAACGCATATACTGATACAGCACATGTTGGCACCAAAGCAAAAAACTTTGCTCACCCAAGAGTTCAGGAAGTGAAGATATGCGAACTGGACCACACAAGCTGATGCAATAGTTGTCCCAATCAAATTTACTAAAGTAGTCCAAGAATTTGTATAGAACCTACACAAGATGGAATAAAGAGTTATATGTAGGTCATAGATATGGAGCATGCTAGTGCTAAATCGTTAAAGCACAAACCTCTAGAGGACCATTCAAAGACGAATGGAAGAGATGGAAGATATACAGAACCAAAGTCTCCAAACCATATGTTGAAATCAAACCATGGTGAGCACCAAGAATTCGGCTCTCATAATAGCACCAAGCCTTGATCAGTATAATACTGCGTTTAAAGAGATGGTCTTTTCCAATGAGGCGATCAACCTATGAAACAAGGACCCTCATGGATGTCATTAGGAAGAAATAAGAACGACAATTCCAAAATCACAAGCCACTCGGATCACCAAAGCAATGGCTTCAAATGAACATCACAGGTGGAGTTACCACCCCTCAGCTTACCAATGTAATATTCTTCAAGGTCATCAGTTGTAAGATAAAAATCAGCATATACTTGGTACAGAGGAGATATTGCATTACACAAAGCAGAGATTCCAATGAAAGCTTTTATTTCAACTAAGTCTGGTTTACTTCAATAATGTTTATCCAACTTCATTTTCAGTCTAAAAATTTGTACGAAAGGCTACCTTCTCAAGAAAGCATAGTGTGCAGAGGCCTCCTAACTGATTGAAGGAAATATCAACCACGATATTTTGCACAATGCACTTTACAAGCTTAACCTGTCACAAGAAAACCCATTATTCTTTACCACGAAAAAAAAAAATCATAATATTGGTCAAATTAGAATAAAAACAATGACTAATCTCATCCGCATAGATCAAATGATATTAATTTTTAACGAAAACCAAACATAAGTTACACAATAAATTAGCAGTCCAAAGTCCAAACATAAACTTTAACGGACATACATGGAAGCATCAATACTAAGTTGTAACACACACTATCACGAACTCTTATTTTCAATGCAAATATGATATCAGTTTGACACGACCAATGATCTTTACTAAAGTACAGGGGTAAAGCTGAGAACCTCGGCGTGAATCAATTGGACATCTTTCACCAAAAACTCAGCGGTCCCGTTTTGCTCTTCCCTTTCAAGCACAGTGCAGACATCGGTGGCCAGCGCCTCCTCAACATTCAGACCACCAAAAGCAGTCAAATCAATATCTCCGTCAGGAAGATAAGTCTTTAGAGGTACAGACCCAAATGGAAACACCTGCGTATCACAAATAGTTGACATGTCTCACTTCATAACATCATACGTCGCAAAAAAGGCAAACCATGCGATGAGAAACTATATATGAAGCTAAAAAGAGTCGCATTTCGCTACGTACGCAAAATGTAGATACTTAGCTAAATCATAGAAACCCAGTATACCAAATGAACCAATGAACTTATTACTAATTCTTTAGCTAAAGCTAAAGACTTTTCGGCATTTCGATATCAAACTAACGAGCATTTCAATCTGTAATCGGAAAATACTAAACTTCAACTGAATCAAATGAAGATTCGATTCGACAAATGTATGACTGTAAGAACTACCTGGCAACCAAGACAACTTCTGATGAGCCTCTGAACGTAATCAATGACCGCTCTTCTTCTCCCTTCCGAAACTTCCGTCGGCTGAACTTGGGCTATGATCCCCTGCGTCGCCTCCTCTACTTTGCGCCAGTACTCGGCGCTAATACCCACCGTCTCCGCCGCCGCCGCAGCCTGATTGGTTGAAAATAAGGACGACGGGGACGACGATGATGACAAGGACGATGAAGAAGAAGGCCTCTCCTCCACCACTGCGACGCCGTTTGGTTCAGGCGACCAAGCCCTAAGATCGCCCATGAAAAACCCGAATTTCACCGGAAGATCACGACAACAACAGAAAAATTCTAAATTGCAACCATCACGACGGCGATGACGACCCGAATTGAAAATAAGATCGGAACCCGGCGGCGTTTGAGACGGAATCGGAGTTCGATCGACGGCGCCGATCAGATTGATCAAAACGACGGGGCGACTGCAACGAAACGACTTTGCAGGTTTGCGAATTGGGGGAAGACGGAAGAGGAATCGCAAGTGTCGAGAGAGTAAGTGGGTTGTCGATTTTATGTTTTTTTTTTTAGGTTTTTTTTTCTTCTCTTTTTTGGTTTGGTTTTGTTTTGTTTTTTCAGCGGAAAATTACATAAAAACATAAAAACGCATCTGTCGTTGTTGTCTTTTGTCCTGCTCTCTTTTTGTTTCCTATGAACTTAAACGCCAACGTTTTACAGTACCTTCCCAAGTTTTACAATTGGGGTGGGAGACTATGGTTTTGTTGTTGTTTAAAAATGATTTTCACTTACTGAGTATGTATAGAACGTTTGATATTTCATTAGTTATATCAAATTTGTTAGCATGCCAATAGTATTTTTTCTATATTGTCCTCAAGATGCCTTTAATAATGTGTCGATATCATTGTCATCAACAATATCGATGCACATATCAATCTTTTATGACGTCTCAATAACTACTCTAAAAGTTTATTTTTGTGACTTATTGCATGGTGATGAGTTCTTCATTACAATACGAGGTGTTACGGTGCATATAACGATACTCATATTACACTAAAAGTTTCACTTGCCTTCGTTTTTAAATAACTTTATGTCCAAAATCTTGTGCTTATATTCGTGAACATAAATCACTTATCTTATGTTTGGATTAGGTGCTTCATGTCATTATAGCAGAACTTATAAAAAAAAAAGTATCTCATAAAGCTAGTTAATGACCTAAAGCACAATGAAGAGGGGGAGGAGGCAACTAGGAAGATGAACTAGAATCTCGACACCAAAGAAGTCCACATAGGGGAGAAGAAGAGACGGATTCGCAAGGCAAAGATGGAATATACAGTAGAGATCCAACGATGCATTTACTAAAGTTTAAAGCCAAATTTGGAATGTTCACCTAGTCATATTGGGGATACCATAGATTAAATTCTAAAATTAGCTTCAGAATGATTCTCGATCAAGCTTAATATTTTCACCAATTACATCAAGTCTATCATTATCAACACACTCTCCTACCGACAAAACAGCACCTTTGGCCATTGGCGATCGCTTTTAGTCAAGTGATGTATATTCCGTTTAGCATAAAGAGGTTTCATACAAGGTTCATATAGATAATAAAACTATTTATTTTGTAATCAATAATGCTAGAATGATCATATTTTTGTAAAACCATCTCTTAAATCACCTTATATGGTAAGTGATGATTGCATTTTATTTTAATTAGTAGTTCTCTTACTAAATATTGAATGATTTGATCTATTGTCACATCAGATGGTTTAAAAATTGATTTAAAATAATGTGATCATTTTAACATTACTCTTTTGCAATTAGTTCGATACTAACAGGGGTGTATTCAAGTAAGATTTTAAAGAACTTTTGAGAAATTGAAAAGTCTTAAGGTATTCAATTAAGTCTTTTTAGTATTCTTTAAAAGTCTGAAGGTATTCTATTAAGACTTTTAACAAATAACAAACAATCCCCTTGTATTCAATTTTCAGTAATGGGCCACGTGGTACTTTTGTATTGCTGCTAAAACAATCTAGCACACACACAGACTTTCATTGAAAATGAAAAGGCTTTAAAAATCCTCTAAAGTCTTATCACAAAAAATCCTTCATTTTAAAAATCCAAAGGATAAATTCTTCATAATACTAAACACTTCTTTAAAATCTAATGGATTTTGGCCTCTTAAAATCCTTAAAAATTCTCAATTGAATACACCCCTCTAAAGTTTTGATTAGCCCAAATACGGTTTCTTGGCAATCGGTTGTAGCCCGACCCAATCCTTTCAGTTTTGGGCCCAAACAAATGCAACCCAAATGATAATATTTCCTTCTCCATTACTGCGCGTAGGCCACTTTCATCTTCAACCTCGAGTCGCCTTGTTCGACTCATACACGCTCCACAAGATCGACTGAAAAGTTTCAGACTTTCAGAGTGAGAGAAAATTACATAATGGCGGGAAGATCAATTTCCGCTCTGCTGTTGCTTCTGTTAATTTCTCTTTCAACGCTCTGCATATCTAACGCTTACCGGCCAGGCGACGTCGTTCCGATGAGCAAGATGGGCCTCTACCACTCTGTTCGTCCTCCTCATCTCTCCTTTACGCGATATTTCTTCCAGTCAAGCTTCAACTTTTAATGGGTTTTTGTTCAATTGGGTAAATTTCAGATGAAAACTGAGTGGCACGACATGATTGGTCGGCATTGCCCAATCTTCGCTGTCAATCGTGAGGTAAATTTTGTTACTTGGGGTTTTCTTGGTGTTTCTTTTGGTTTGGTAATTTGTTGGTTTTTTTTTTCTGGTGTGTGAATTTGTAGGTGTTGATTCCTATAGTGAAGCCGACTGGCTACACCGGCGCTGATGCTTACAAAATGTGAGTATGAGTAAAGATGAAATCTTTTACAACTTTGATAGTTTATGTGAATTTCAGAATGTGACAAATCTGTAGTCTACAATGTCAGAATCACTTGGAATTGTTCTTTAGATTTGGTTTGATACTAGTAGACATGTTTAAGCATTAGAACTTGTACGCTGTGGTGGAAGTTTGTTGTTACGAAAATTCGGAATTTTGCCGTTTGTGAATATCATGCTTAGAGAAAGAGTTGTGCTATGTGGCAGGTCATTTCAAGTTGGGAGAGAGAAGTTTTTGATTCCATGGCTTTTTGTGATAAACCGGAAAAGTTCTGAGGTTCCAATGATAGAAGTCCATTTGGTAAGTCATGGTTTATGAGCATTTCGACATATTTGCTATGCCGTCATCTTATGGAAACCGGTAGGCTACCCGGACAGTCTTTATTGAGATCCGAGGAGTGGTTATTCTTAAGTATCCATTGGAAATGTAGTTGTATGAAAAAGAAAAAGAGGTCCAAGTTACTTTCTGTAATGTTAATCTGCCTTAACTGTTGTCGTGATCAAAATGTACGCAATACAGAAGTACTCTGGAGGTGATTTGCATGGTGTCACTGCTAAAGTTGTGGACATGCCTCACCACTGTAAGTAATGCCATTTTTCTCATCCCTTCATCTCTTATACTAGCTTTCTTTTTTCACATTGACCTCATCAGGCCCTCTAAAAGGGTTTGTCTTGTAACTCAGGGGTGAGTTAAGTTCTTCATTATTTGGGTCCTTACCGGAAAGAGGAATAGGACTCCCGATGTTATTGTGATAGTTTTAAGTCTTATCTCTCATTTTGGAAAATCAAAGAGCATCTATAGTAGTTCAACTTAAATTTTCATCGCTTGAGGAGTTCTTACAAATTCTTGGTTCTTCTATGCTGAGCAGACATAGAAGTCCATCCTGATATTCGTAAACAGTTTTGGGATCCTCAGACCTGGCCAAAGCATGTGCTGGTTAGATATACATGGTCAGCATCCCTTCCTGTCTCGTTTGCATTTTTAATCTAACATAACAAATTTCTTTTTTTGATGAAGAAAAAAGAAAAGTTTCATATTTTTAGTTATGATCTGTATAAATCTTTGGAGTCCGAATGTTGCACATTGTGAAACGTGACATTTTGCTTGCATACAGGGAGGAGCAATCGGAGATAGACGTGACTGCTGGATTTTATGTATTGTTTGGATCAGGTATGAATCTGTGCTTTTCTGTGCCTTTTCTGATTGAATATGTCCATAGTGTGCTCATTCTGATTTGTTAGCCTTCCTTCAAACCTAATCTTCAAGCCAATAGTTTAGAGAACATGGCATTTGTTTGACGTTCAAGGTGTTCTACCTAATCATCAATGTATAAATCTGACGAGTGGTGGTTGTACAAACTTCTCGCTTTTCTGATACTATTTCTACTGGCTGTCTTCATGCATTCAACAGGTCTCATGCTGTCTTTTGTTCTCTCAATATACATTTTGCAATCATCACGGGACAAATTAGCAAGGTATTTGTCTGAAACATTTGAGTATTTTCTGACTAGAAAAACTAGAGTTTATTGATTAACTACCAATAATTCAATCACGGTTGGTGTGGTAATGTGGGATTTGGTATTCTTTCCACCAGATTTGTGATGGAGAGAGTTCAAGAAAGCAATATGCCTGCAGGAGGCGTGGCAAAGGTTGAATGATACGACACAGTTAGAAGCATCAATGTTAAGTCTGCACGTACAGCTCACTCCTGATGAGAAGGTATCCTGCAATGAATGAAGATGTAGTCTGAATTCAGTCGGGAAGATTAATCTCCAATCTCTGTGCAAGTCAGGTCGATGGAATTAAATTCATCGAAATGGTCAGTGTTCAAACTAATTAGACAGACAGTTTTTTCTTTCTGATATTTTAAAGGACACAAACATTTGTTGTAAACTCTCATAGATGTAACTCAATAATATTTAGCAGTACTATAAGAAAAACAGGTTTTGTATCATATAGCAACATGCCTCTTTCGTTGATGACTGTTATTGAATTGTCTCTTTTGAAAAGATACTGTTTGCCAAAAAATAGTTGTGGTACAACGGTGAATCTGACCATTGGATGCAAAGGTTGAGATGTCTATGCCTGTATTGATCAAGCATGTAAAGCTTGCTGGTTTACTGGGAGTTGTAGTTTTGTTCCTTTCCTTATTGTTACTCTTTCTAAGATGGCAAATATAGAACTTGCAAGTTTAGGAATTTTGATTGCCCAATTACAACGATTTCCGATTTGGTTGATCTTACAACAAGGCAGTCCGAACATAAGAGTTTGTCAAGTCACAAAATCACATCCCGCTTTCTACTGAAACTTAAAGAAGAAGAAGAAGAAGAAAAAGCATCCTGCATAACACTTCCTGCAGGTTAGATCAGCATCTGACGGCAGTCATGTGAATTACAAAGAACAAAGCCATAACATAAATGCACGTACACAGAAGATATACTGTGTTCGAATTCCTCCTGTACATAACCAAAATTTGGTGCTATTTGGTGGTGTTTCCAGCACAAGGCTCTCCTGGACGCTTGGCCCTACCAGCATACAACCCACATGTAAAATTAGACTCTAAAAACAACCCGAAGAGTAACCAATTGCAAAAGCATAATAAGGAATTGGTAAGATGGATCAATCAAACAAACTCAAACCTGAATTGCTCAAGAATCTTTCGCGCTTCTTGCTGTTTCTTTCTTTTGGTGCAACGGTTGGTCTTTACATACAAGTAGTACGACGTACAACAGAACACCAGCGCAGGAGCCAATTGAAACAAAGCACTACTCAGGAAGCGACGCATCTCTTCCGTTCGTCTGCCAGCGTGGTAGTTTTCTCAATGCTGTTCTTTTCTTTCAATTAGATATTTGATTGGGATCAAAGACGACAAGCATAAGTTAAATCATGTTCTCCACGAATTGGTCGGTTAGAGTTTTAGGTTAGGAAAAGTCTCTGTTTCCTCGGCTTGTTGGGATTTGTTTTTCTTTCCGGCAACGTTCCAAAAATTGGCTAAAGTATCTTTGTCGGAGATGAGTCCAGAAACACCATGAAGTCGCTCAACCTTTTCGAAAAGATTATTGGGCCGCGAAAGAGGCCTTTTACAAAGATGTAGTCTGGTCTATAAGTTAAGGTGGTAATCCGGCCCAGTAAAGCTAACAAATTTGATGATTCTATTCGATCTCCATGTCTTGCCAACTTAAGCTGAAGTTTACCTAATCACAATCAGGGCTCGTTTACTTAGAAAAGGAAATCGGAAATAAAATTTGGAAATGGGAATTAGATATCCAAATCCCCCTTGAACATCCAATTATCATTTCTTGGGGTGTTTTTGCCCCTAAATTGGAGTAGGGTCTACTAAATTTTGATTCCCAAGTGGGTTAGTAAACGTAGACTAACCAAGGAAA
The DNA here is from genome assembly GCA_033992175.1 of Spiraea crenata. Taxonomy (NCBI): domain Eukaryota; kingdom Viridiplantae; phylum Streptophyta; class Magnoliopsida; order Rosales; family Rosaceae; genus Spiraea; species Spiraea crenata. Next base: position 4,400,250 of record JAVBHV010000041.1, on the reverse strand, counting down.
TAGAATGATTTACAACGATTCTTATTACTTCTATTCACATTCCTTATAAGTAAATAAGCCCTCAATCTATGTCCAATCATTGTAACTTCTAGGTAAAAACAATCAATAAAGGCGCTGGGCAACCTTTCCATCGGATCACGGGGACCTTCAAAGTGCAAGTCACGACTTCACGAGTATGACGATTCCTCGGACCAATCTTGGTCACGCTCTGGACAGCCACGAGGTCCTTGATCTCGAAAGACGTGGGGTGCTTAGTCACTCGACAGCAGGGTTAGCCACGCTAATGGTGCCCTGTCGGGCAAAATGGCCCTGTGCTTTTGAGGTATCTTGACCGGTGCAAAGTTTTGTGGGGCAAACTTGATTTTGTTGGCGAAGGATAACGCGGCGGTGTAGGATTGGATATAGCGCTTGCATTGATGTCAAATGCGGTTTGCTATGTTGGCCTTGTCCGGGGTCAACCAAACTCTCTCAAACGAGGCGTGGACAACCTCGTACCGGAGGTATTTCCCACGACCGTAGAACGTTGTAGATCGAGAGACCAATGATAACTCCGGCAAGAATAGCGAGGCCGAGGCCGATCAGATCACCACAGATGAATGATTCTCCCATGGTTGATTGTCTAAAAGAAATGAGAGTGAAGGGTTTATATAGGATTTAGAGAATGAGTGAATTTAAGGTTGAAATGTACAATGTGGGGATGGCCGCGAGAAACTGTAAATCAAACACGGTTGATTAATTGCCTATAATTGAGATGTAATTTTGGGATTTTGCGTTTGAAATGTGACTCTTGTAGCAAAAGGTTATAGGGTTAATGGGATATCAACCAGTAATATTTTCATTTTTTAGTTTGTAGAATTCTATGTTAATTGTGGCAATTGAGATCAAGATATTAATCACGGAGGCCATATGATTAAGATCTATGATATCATAGTTATACTAATTACTATAGACTAGTACATTGTTAACCGCCAACATTTAAGCCCTATCATGGTAACAATTACATGTCTCTTTCACAAAAATTAAAAGAGGTTTTAGATTCGAATCCCTTAAATCCTGCAAGAAATAAGATGTTTGGTTTCCGAACTTGGAGTCTTTGGACTCTGTTTACTTTGTTTGTATACAATCACTATTATAGTGAGAGAAATCGAACTCAGAACCTCGGGTGCATAAAAAGGAAGTTCTGAAAGCCCATATTGTTAGTAGGCCTGTCTTTCTAGGCCCTCATTAGTGAAATATCTCAAAGAAACAAGCAAAACGTTGTCTCCTTTCTGTTCGAGAAACAAATCAAGCGATATATCAAAAAATTACACTTAGAAATGATAAATCCTTGATCTATTTTTTTGGTCAATTGATAAATCCTTGTTCGTGCCCCATATTTTGACACAGACAGATGTTGCCGCGAGACTACAAGGCAGCACTTAAGCTTGTCTCAGATTAAACAAAAGTCCTTGATTTTGATTCTTTAACACTCCATGAAGCTTTCTTTTTCATTTGTTTTTAGCTTCATTAGTTTTCTTAAGCAAGATTCAATTCTGACGGCCCCACAGTGACTAGACTAACAGGGGACCAACGGAAATGAAGTAAGCTGTTTATGTGGGTGGCCATTGGAGGATTGGCTGGTCCCCACCACATGAGATTCATGGTACAACCACGAATAGAAAATTACTCATCAACTTATAGTCGATTAACTTAATCCTTTAGAAAAGAATATGATACAAACTTATATAACGATTAAGTTGAAATTGTCAGAAAATACATCAATAATTGTATATCAAGCTAATCATATATCTGAAATGTACTTCTGAAATATGCACGATAAAAATAAATTATTAAAAATGTAAATTACTGATGAATCTACTACGATAATGTAAACTAATGGAATGTAGTTATTTATGCATTTCACCCCCCCAGCCCACCCCCCTCCCCCCCCCCCCCCCCACTCTTAAATAGTGGTGTGAATTATTACATAGACTACAACGTGCATGTTCTCTCCCTTTTCAAGTACAGTGATAATAATATTTTGAACCAAACCCATATGCAATAATCCAAAACACATTTTGAAGGAAGCCACCAAAAGCATACATGGTAAGATCGCAATTAAATAGCTCCAAAAGGTGATTAGACGAGGGATAATATACTTAATTATGAAGCTAGATTGACAAGTTGGGTTCTGTTAATCTGGCTTAGTCCATATGCTTGAGCGTTGGTTGGTTGTTTTCGGCATCTTCGTACGGCTGACGGTGAAGGGAGGGGGCCGCGGGGTCTCCTTTGCTGCTGGTCCCGGCCGGTTGGAACGTGAGGTTGTGATTTTCATATAGCACGCATGCTGCCTTTTCTAAGTACAGTTTAACCTATGCGCCAACCGTTTGTATAGTTTGTAGTTAATTGCATCATTTTGATGAGTAAATTAAGAGGTAAGAGTACGTTTAAGTTTGAAATTTGTTCTATATCTAGTACACCTCTATGGTTGTCAATGATGCCTTTGTCTATTATTAGTGAAACTTTACAGCCGAAAGTGAGCTAATCTCTACCTTTTGGAGCTTCAACTTGCATTCTTTATCTTTTTCCAGTTTTACTTCCTGCATTTTGTATTTGAAAAACGATAAAATATTTATAAAGATATTCTTACAATGGAATGGTGTACCTTCAACAAAAGCTATGTACGACACTACAATCAGAATAGGCGCGAAAGAGGTATCAAACTTATCAAAAATACATATGGTATTTACATCTATAGATGTACTGAACCTGAAACCTTCTCCAATTGATTATGAGCACGATAAGATGGGGTTCCAAGCTGAGACATCTAATTCCAAGATAATGAGCACAATCTTTGCTTTTATACATTATGCATGGGTTTCTATCACAAACTTTATGGGTAAGCGATCAATGGCCTTTCGTGTGGTCTAATCTGCCTACATAAAAAGGCATGAAGTAATCTATAGGAGATGTTGACACAACAATTAAGAAGCAGTGGTTTCTTTTGTTTCACAAAATTTTAGCTAGTCTTGTTGCAAGTTAGACAGCCTTCCTCCGTCCTAGAGATGAGTGTGATGCCCATAAATAAAACTTAGATTGCTTGAGTTTCATTCGTATAGTACTCGTGCTGCGGTGATGTGTGTTTTATGTGGAAGTCATATTACTTTCAACTAAATTTTGATGTACCGCTAAAACTCTATTTTTTTAATTTTTTTTTCCTTCTCTCTTTTGGTGGTTTCCTCATAAATAAGCATCACTCTTTATGAATTCAATGCATAGAACTTGAAAATGGAACTCGGATGTATGACACTCAAATTTTCTGATTGTGGGAGAGTGACTGTCATATATGACTATGACACTCAATTTTTTCGGCCCACTATAGGAGGCATAATGAGAATTGAGATTGGACCATTAAGTGGAAATCTTGTTGAAGCCGTGTCCTCATGAAAAGAAATAATAAAATTTGGAAGCCCCTTTCGTTGAACCTAACATATTTCAGGTAAATGTGTGGGAAAAGGAGACATGGCCATGGACATCCATCATTTTGTTCAGCAACCACAAATAATTGAAGTAATGTACCAATGACAAGGAAGACAGTTAAACCCGTTCATTTGTTTAGATTAAAAAATTTGGTAGCCATCAAACTTATTGAAAAGGTCCCAAATTTGAAAGGTGAAAACATATTTCTGGCAAATAAAGGTTAAGCTAGTTCAAGGGTATACATTACTTTCTAGCTAGGGTTCTTACTATCAGTCACCACTTGGGTTTAAGCTGAATTATGTGTTTATAAGTTATTCTGATTCCTGAAATGGTTTAAAGTGCTTTTTTACTATAAACAATGCTCTTAATGTTAAAAAACTTCCAAGGACTTATTATCACTAAAGATTTTTTTTTTAAATAAAAAAAACATATGTCATATGGTACTTGAAAAAAGAGACGCATTTGGAATTCTTATGCAGACCATTTCAACGTACCTAAAAGCACTTAAGAGCATAAACACTGTCGAACAAGTCCTTAATTAACTTTAAAAACATAAAAGAGATGAAAGAAAAGGGAAAGATCATGCATGTCCAAGTGGAATGAAGCCAATCGCAACTTGCTAATCGATTCTGTCGCAATTAATTAGCTTTTGATGAAAAGAGACTAAAAAAGGTTTAAAGCATTAATCAGAAAGCTGAATTCCACCATCGTTTTTGTTACTTCACCATGCTGCCCATTAATTAAGTAGAAAGAAGCAAATGGTATTGACAATAATGAAGTCACGGGAAAAAAAAAAGAAAAAAAAAAGAGAGAGAAGATCAATGGAAGTGGAAATATTCTTGTTTTCCATTTGGGGTCAATTTTAGTCCAATGAATCCTCAAATGAAAAAGGGTCCGTACTTCGCACAGCTAAAATGGATTCTAAACTTACAGCTTTGCGGAGGAGCTATAGCCTTGTTGTAAAGCATGTGAGACCCTCCGGTGAGCCCAAGGGCCAAGCGTCAAACACACCAAAAGGAGGAACACAACTAAATGAGTTCTTTTCGTATTAACAATTAGCAAAAGCATAAAAGCGTTTCCCTATAGTAGTATAGTGTTTGTTGTATTTTTAGCAGGAAACATTATAGGGCAAAGTTATCAGAGTGTTCAAATCCGGCAAATAAGTATTGTTTCAGGTTAAATCTGAGAAGCATCATCTTGGAGAGTACATCTTCTTCGTTGTTTGTAAATTATGATTCTCAAAAAACCTAAAATGACAGGATGAACATATGTGGTGAATGCTGTTGCAAAAGTATTTGATAATAAAACTCTTAGGGCATGTTTACTTAGCAAAAAGAACTGAAATGTGAATGGGAAAGAGGGGAATCATTCCCAAATTTATGGTGGGATCCACAATTTTTCCATTCCCAAATACTTAAGTAAACAAAGAGAAATGAATGAATGAGAATAATTCCTCATATTTCCATTATCATTCCTTGTATGTAAACATGCCCTTATACGCCCATGGTTTCTTTATCTTGCTGTGGGGGAATGTCCCGCTATTTGACAGTATTGAGTGTCCTAATTATTGTCCCTTTAATTATGCAATGTTTGTTAGATAACGGTTTCCAAGGTTCTAATAATGCATGATACATATGGCCAATTCGTCAACTAGTAGATACCCACACCATCTTTGTATAATGAAGTGAACAAACAACATTATGTCATGTTTGATGAAGTTGACAAAGAGAAATAGAGACATTGTGTCGTTGTGTGTTGTTGCTAATATATCGCTCATGTAGTATCCCTATTATTAAATATGTAATGATGTAATCAATAAACAAGGTGAACTGAAATAACCTTAAGCGTGGGGTTCGGACATTGATACTACTTATTTGAGCATGTAAGACCTCAGCTTCAACCCTGTAAAGTCAGTATAATATTGAATCAAAAGATACAGTAGTAGGCTTTGATATTCAAAAACCCCACTTGCATATACAACAGAATATTAGCACATATGTAGTTCCAAGTTCCAACTTATATAGCTGCTCAGTCAGTGCCAATTAAAGTTGTATATGTATATATATACTATATAGTAAGCAGAATTGTCCTGTCTAATTGTTTTCTTTTACTTGATATATATGTAGGTGTAACAAAATTCAGAGTAAAAAATCAAGTATTATAAAAACACTTTTGCCAAAATATACTGGAAGATGTGCACGTTTTGATAACTATTCATCAAGTGCACAGAATATTTATGTACACTGTAGGCATATCTATATATATGAGTTCAGGGCCATAGGGAAATGTAAGTTGATCAAATCTATCTGCTCTGTTTTCCACTTTCCATGTTTCATTGCAGCATTTCTTCCCTCCTTGTTCATCTTCTTTACAACAGCAGAACCCCGAAAATCCATCGCTCAAGAGATCGTTATTCGATCATCGATCAGTAGCTGCGAAAAAGACCAACATGCAGCTTAATTCCAGGCTTTGAAATTAAATACGAGGTTCGCAACTCTGTTTTTGTAAAGATTTCTCATTTTTTAAGTCAAAACTTAACTAATTAACAATATTCAAATACATTTAGTATGAACTAATATGCATATGAGCTAGTAATTATGAGTTGATGTCTTTTCTTTAATATATAGCATGCATATCCGACCCCATTGGACAAGGCATCTCTGAAACCGGACCGAGGTTGTACTTTAAAAGGATTGTTTTTATTTGCAAACCACCTTAGATAAACATGTGCATGCCGGGTACTGAATCTCGAGGAATTATAAATGGCCACCACTCTCTAATTCCAAAGCTAGTAGCTGGAGACTACAATGAAGACTTGACAACGATGAGACCTCGAGGAGGCGAAGGCGGCGCCACCACGAGTACTCCTAGTCCTACTACTTTCCTACAGAACCTCATTCAACACCTCCACCGACTTCCGGCAAGCAGCCTTCTCCGGAGCTTACCACTTACTGAGGTATATGTTGCCTCTCCCGCCACCTATTTTCACTTAGTATCCGTTTCGCTACTGGTATCAGAGTAGGCTATTTATCGTTTCATACACATTGTTCAATGTCTTTAATCAGAACTCTACATAGTTTTACAGTTCATCTCGTATAATTCAAATAAGCTCATGACATACACACTCAAATGCATCACAAAAGAAACAGTACAGTATGTTTAATTTGATTAACAAATTGATATTAGTAGCTCCGATTATTTCATTTTAACTGCAACTGTTGCTTGATGTGATTCAAAGAAAATAAACATATTTTCCAGTTCTGAAATTGAGTTTCAGTGTGACTATCATACTTAAAAATTTTATGCCACACATCACTTATTGATGAAAAATGTCTAATTGGAACCTACACGTGGGTCCCACCATGTTTGTGTAGGACACGTAAGCTACCCAAATAAGAAATAGTTAACAACCACAAACCTCCTCAATTATAACATGTCTGTTCAAGTATTGGTCCCAAAGTCACAATCTGCCTTATTTAGGTAGTGCATAATGTTTTGGGCCATCTTATTTATCTCTAATCAAAATAATGGCAAAGGCATGATTTTTCTGCAAACCAAAGCAAACTGCAACACATATTTCTCGAGTCTCCCCACTAACCTGATTGATTAAAACACATGCCTGACAGATTCAAACTTACAATAGATGATTTCTTAATATTACTCCAATGTGATAACCTAAATTACTCTGCTCTAAACAGAATCAATTAATTTGACAGCTATAGATTCTTTTCACGCACATTGACATTTTATTTATTAGCACCCATGCCCTAATATGTACCTTACTAACTTTTCACGCACTTGCAGTTTGTATAGCTGTTAGTTTGACGAGATTATTATGTTCAGGAGAATATAAATTAGTCTTAATTCATTAATCATCCTTGTAGTAGTCACATCATTCTATATTTAAATTCGTACCATAGAATATATATGTATTGACACGAGTCACAAAGAATATTACAAATTCACTAACAGAAAATAAATTAGTTAGTGGCAAATGAGATTTCCTTGTCTTACTTTGTGTTCATAATGTAGATAGCAGAGGAGCTAAGATCGCTGCTAAAGATTGCAGGCCCGATTTTGACGACGTCGGTGCTCGTATACTCGAAGTCCGCATTATCAATGATCTTCTTGGGCCGTCTCGGAAAGACCGAGTTGGCCGGAGGCTCATTAGCCCTTGGGTTCGCAAACATCACCGGAGTCTCGGTCCTCCGAGGCTTATCGATGGGGATGGACCCGATTTGCTGCCAAGCGTACGGCGCTCAAAGGTGGACAGTTCTCAGCCACACTTTCCAGAAAACCGTCTGCCTCCTTTTCGTCGTCTCCATCGCCGTCTCACTTTTATGGCTCAACATGGAGCCAATTTTCATTTTGTTGGGTCAAGATCCGCAAATTACTAGAGTTGCTAAGATCTATTTGGTCTTTTCGATCCCGGAATTGGTAGGGCAAGCTCACCTTCTTCCATTGAGGACATTTTTTAGGATTCAAGGGCTGACCACCCCACTAACCCTAGCTGCAGCATTTTCTGCCCTGCTTCACTTGCCTATCAACTACTTTTTGGTGTCATATTTGAAACTAGGGGTTGGTGGGGTTGCTTTGGGCTTGGCTTGGAACACTTTGCTCTTCAATATGGGCCTCACTTTTTACATAGCAATGTCAACCCATGCTGTGAAACCTTGGCACGGCCTCACCATGATCTCCGCCATCCAGGGATGGAGGCCCTTGATCAGTTTGGCCCTGCCAAGCTGTGTTTCTGTGTGTTTGGAGTGGTGGTGGTATGAAATCATGTTGTTCCTCTGTGGCTGGTTGAGTAACCCACAAGCAAGTGTGGCAGCCATGGGAATTTTGATCCAGACAACCGGGATGTTGTACATTGTCCCAATCAGTTTGAGCGCATCCCTGTCGACGCGGGTCGGTTGTGCCTTGGGAGCAGGGCAGGCGAGCCAGGCCCAATGGGCTGCGATTATTGGGCTCGTCGTAGCATCTGCCTGTGGGCTCGCAGCGTTCATTTTTATGACTTGTGTGAGGTCCACGTGGGGGACAATGTTCACACAAGAGCCTCAAATTCTCGATTTGATTTCGACTACATTGCCGATTCTGGGGTTATGTGAATTGGGCAACACTCCTCAAACAGCTGCATGCGGGGTGTTGACAGGAACTGCGAGGCCTAAGCTTGGTGCAAGAATAAACTTGTTTGCATTTTACCTAATTGGACTGCCGGTTGCTGTTTTGGCAACTTTTGTATTGAAAATTGGGTTTTTGGGGCTTTGGTTTGGGCTGCTTTCAGCACAGGCTTCTTGTTTGTGCATGATGGTGTACACATTGGTCCACACAGATTGGAAGCACCAAACTAGAAGGGCAGAGGAGCTGACTTCAACTTCAGGGGAAGAAAACCAAGAGAAAAAAGAGGATGAAGAGAGTGGTGGGCTGCTAATTAACTCCAACTGATCTCTGAGTTTACAAACACATCAAAGTTTAATCCAGGGGTAGTTTTTACATAGACACCTGAGTACAAAGTAATTATTTCGTCAGATATCCCAATTTTCTGTTTAGTTCCTTTATTTGGTGTTTACAGCACTTAGGAAAGTAAAAGCCAAAAAGAATCAAATTATCATCAGATGTAATGTCTAACATTTGTTAATACATATTTTTTTGCTTCATAGTTCCCATAGATTAGCATTTCCTCATTCAAAGATTGATTCCCCCAATCCTAATAAGAGTAGATAGTTGGTGTTAATTGCAAGCTTTTGGCCATGTTTCATTGTGAAACAATGAGTGTGCATGTAACTAAGTAACCTTTCTCTTTGAGTCTTCTATTCCAAATGAACCCACTACATTGAATTCCAAGTCTTTGCCCTCTTGAGTAAATCCGAAAAGAGGTCAAATTGAGTAATTAGTCAACAATGATCACTAAATATCCAGCGTATAAAACCATCCACTCTGTTTTCCTCTCCATTTTTAGTACTCAGGGAAAGAAGCCAGGAAACTGGAATTCATAGCTTTTTCCATATACATGGTAGCCTATGCTTTAAGTTTGACTTGAACCCCAACTACATCGTGATTTATAGCTATCTGAATCACTTACCAATGTACATTAATTCAGTCTTCACTGGCGAGTTTCTACGAAACTTCACACAGATGCCTATATATGTAAATTCAACAGCACAATAACCCAATCCGTTAAGTTATATCTATCTATCTTCTTCCGGCAAATTAAGTAATTAGTCAACAAAGAGCACTAAGCTTCCATCGTATAAAACCATCCGCTCTGTTTTCCTCTCCATTTTTAGTACTTAGGGAAAGAAGTATGAAACTGTAGAGTTCATAGCTTTTTCCATAGATGGAGGCCTATAGCTACTGCAACAGCCTGTAAGTTGAAACCCAACTGCATCATCATTTATAGCTATCTGAAACCTTTGTAGTCAATATCTTTTCCCTATATAAATGCAGCAGTATAACACCCCTTATTTGTATTTTTTTTTTGTCCCTCTAGCCAACTTCTTCATCTACATATCTCAATAAAAATGGAGGGTCATGGTTCCGAAGATGAATATGACGAAGAGCTATTCTCGCTTTTGAATCAACTTCCTCCACCTGACTTGAGGTACGTACATATATACCGTGATATGTAAGTTTCAAATAAACTTATATACACCAAATTTTGAAGTTACCTCAATTTGATCCCTCTATATATTCTTCATTCATCGAGCCTTTACAACCTTGTGTCTCAGCTTTCTTGATGTTCAAGAAAAAGAAGCTAATACTAGTTCATGCAAAGAGGAGAAGAGAAATGTGCTTTCCAAAGAAACCATTTCACAATACTTCTACATGCCCATCACGGACGCTGCCAAAGAATTGAATGTCGGCGTGACAACTCTAAAGAAAAGGTGCCGTGAGTTGGGCATTCGCCGTTGGCCCTACCGAAAATTGGCCAGCCTCCGAACCCTAGCAGAAAACATTCGTGTATCTATATCTCTCTTTCTAATCATGATCAACGATCTTTTTTCGCATACCATTAAGGTTACTTAATAACGAAATGCATGTCACTTATGCATGCAGGAGTTAGGAAAGGATGAAGGAGAAGTCGAGTTAGTAAAAAGGGAGACAGAGCAAATGGAAGAGGTTCCCGATTTAAAGCTTGCGAAAATTACCATGCGGCTAAGGCAAGAATGCTTTAAGGCCATCTACAAGAAGAAGAAGATCATGTCTCAGTCAATAATTTGATGTCCTATTAGTCGAACTAGCTCAACTCTACGTTTGAGTTACTATACTCATAATTAGAGTCAATAAATACACATAATTAATGTTAACTTGTATGTCATAATATGAATGAATGCGATCAGCCACATGTCAATAGATTAGAGATGTGACAAAATGGTATTTGGGGACGGTGTGGATCGGCATCCGGATGGATGGAAATAGATGGGGCCTTTTTTTGGGACCTTTTTTACTAATCATCTTCTCTAGCAATTGAAATCACTCTTGTAGTGATAGTGGGAGGACTTCTTAATTAATTTGGAACGCGTTCTCTTTTCGTTCCTTGAGATATGGTGAATGAATTCATATTTACGTGGTCTAATTTTATTGGATCAAGATTTGATGTCCTAAATGCAAAATTCGTGGAAACTTCACCCTTCCATATAGGGTTTGGTATCTTCTACTCTTCATACAATTTTTGGTAATAACACGTAAATCAAACAAATCCCCAAACGCGGGCAAGCCAATTTGCAATCCACTTCCGATTGGAATTCCCACGTATTGGCTACTGTATAAATACCACTTGAAATCTCTCCTATCACATCACTTGTCTCAAACCTCAAAAACTTTGTCACACTTCTCTTCATTCACAAACCTCTTATACTTTCTCCTATTTTTTTTCGGTTTTAAATTTCGGTCCACCATGGGTTTGTGCACCTTGTGCTGCTGCTGCATCATCATTCTCGTCGTCATTCTTGCCCTAGGCAGTGGTTTTGCTACCTGGTTCTTCGTTACTATTGCTCGTGTTAGTGATCTCAAGGCCATCAAGTACCAAGTCACCAACGCCTCGCTGAACCAGTTTGACTTTAGCACCGCAAACCAAACCCTAGACTACAATCTAGCCCTCAGCCTCACGCTCGAAAACCCTAGCAAAAAGGTGAGCTGGGAATACGATGGAATTAAAGCCAGTGCTAGTTTCAAGAACCAGGCATTGAACACTATCACCTTCGAATCCTTCAACCTAGGCAAGGGTGAAAAGGTGGTGTTCTCGGCCTGGTTCAAGGGGCAGCGACCGGTGTCTCTGCCTGTTGACGAGGTTTCCCGGTTCAAGAACAATGCCACGGATTTCGATATCCTCTTGAGCCTTGATATTACTAATTACTACCACATTCTTTCAAGGAAGCTTAAAGCCCCGCCCAAGGTGGAATGCAATTTGAAGGTCCCTTTGAAGTCCAACGAAAATTCTGGTCAAGGTTTTAAGGTTACCGAGTGCAAATATCAGAAATAATTAGTAATGATGGTCATACATAATAATGCGATTAGGCTAGGAATTATGTTCTTTGCTATTATTCTTTTTCTATTCTTTTTAATCAAATAAAACATGTCATTCTTTTACTATTCTTCTCTCATTGTTTGAATTTCTTGGTTTTTAAGAAGGTAATTCCGCATACATGTAGATTTCGATTATGTATGTGTTGGACAAAACATAGAAAATCAGGAATCAGAATAATTACAATTCGAGTAAACAGACATGGGCACTGCTCATACACTTTTGTCTGAGTGAGGTACCAATCCGATTGGGCCGTTTTATTGAGTAAGTTTATTGGGCCGGTCAACATCACAATAAACCTAGTGACGTTTCATTCAAAAAATTGGCATTTTCACAATAAAGTTGAAACATCATGTTGAAGGTAAATACCCATTTTATAATGTTAGAAATATTTCTAATTGGAATATCCAAACCCGATGATCAAATGAAGATCGTAGTAGCATGGAAGGTCGTGCGCACATGTATGATGTACCAGTACCAATTATGTTGGAGGATAAGTTACTACTGATCTTGTGGATGATATGGCAATACGAATTAGGAATCACAAGTGGGTCCAAAATATGATTGGTCATGGAACGTAAGACGGAAAAGAAACAAAAGGAGGGGTTCAGTAGGACCAACGGCTTTGATTAATACCAATGTTGACTTGTTCCCTAGTAAACAATGGCCACGTTTTCCTCTCTTGAAATTGTTCCATCAGATCAGAGGAGTAGGTCTGTTGGTACACAAGATTCTTGCCGACATGTCGTCTTAAAATGGGAAATAATTATGAACCAATAGTCTCTAGAGTATGGGATGTGGGGAATGAGTACGAATTGGGAGATAGTGAAGGGTTCAATTAATCAACGGAAATATCAGATTGAATAATTTTTTTTAAAAAAAAACATGGAAGAAGTTGTTGTCCGTTGATTCTTGTTAGTATCAAACAATTTGCAAATGTAAAAGTCAGAAATGATGTAGCTAGAAATTCTAGTTAGGGAGTCCTCAGACAAAGGTTTAAATTTTTTTTATCTACGCAAAATTTTTTTAGAGAGAATGAAAGTAAGAGGCAAAAAAAAGGAAGAAATTTTGGGTACAAGTCTTACGTAACTTTAATATAATATATCATATATTACTTAGGTAAAAAGATAATACATGACAATAATCTTCCTATGTAAAAATACATGAGAAATGGGAGTTTCAATAGTTTGAACCTAATCCATATCTTACTCAAGTTAAATAAAATGATGTAAACATGTATAAGTGAAGGAAAAAGATTTTGTTCTCCTCACCTCTAATGTGAGACTCTCTAAATCAGATAATTAAAATAAGGGAGAAACTTAGGTGCTGAGGAACCAGCACCCAACCATGCTGAAAAGTGATGTGGCGTGGTATTATTGGACCACTTGTTAATTTTGTTTCTCTATTTCTTTTTATCCAATTACTCCCATATTTTCCATTCCAATCTCTCCTTCTGTCATGTTTTCCACCGCCATCGCTAAAGCCATAACCTCCGCCTTCAAAATCTACCAATCCAAACCCTAGTTTTTTCATTGAAACTCCAACCCATATCTTGAATTCAAAAACCAATAATTCAAACAATCGATGTATGATACTTAAAACATTTTCAAATTATATCAAGATAGATAATCCCAATTGTCGAAGTCAACATAAACCCCCCAAAATTGAAGCCACCGAAGCAGAAAAAGGTTTGGTTTTGTGGAGTGAATTACTTTGCTTGATGGGTTTCCGGGTTTGATTGGATTTAGAGGAATTGAATTTTGATTGATGTGTAGGTAAAGGATTTTGGGTTGATTTTGTATTGAATTTGGAATTATCAAGCTTTGGTGATGGTGGTGGTGGTGGAGGCTGCCATTCTTATTGGGATCCAGGAAGCAAGCTGCTGCTTTTGACTTGGATTTTTTTCATGGTGTAGGCCGGTGAAGGAAGGGCTGAAGGAGGTGGAGGTGGAGGCGTGGTATAAAAAGAAAAAGAAAGATAAAATGCAAAGCGATCCAATAGAACTGTGCCACGTCATTTTTTCAGCATGATTGGGTGCTGAAGAGTTTCAGTAGCTAAATTTCTCCCTTAAAATAAAACATTCCGTATATTATAATTGAAATCAAAAGAATTTAAAATTTTAGTAGGACCGAAAAGTCACATATTTACTACTTAAGAATTGTTCAAAATATATTGTATATACCGAAATATGAAACAAAATAACTTTGCTCCGCTGATTCGAACTTGTTCTTTTAGCAAAACCTTAGCATCATAGCAAAACAAGTTACTCACGAGAAAGCTCCGCCATCATAGGAACTAGTCTTATCCGCATCGGATTTCAGACTAACAAGACTACCATTGAAGGGAAGTACTACATTTCGTTGACCTGCCAAGTTTTATTAATATGAATGTCAGTAGCTAGCTCCACACACTTGTGCCAATCAGATGGCGATGGGACCTGTGGGGACCACTTATCCACTAATCCAACTGACACGTCACAGTGGAATAGCGGTGGGGCCCTTTGATGAAAAAATAATGCACGCACGCAGTGGACTCGCCGGTGCCCGGTGGACCACCACCACCGCCTTCCTCCTCCACTTCCTCCGCCGATCCAACTCCCCAAGTCAAAAACTCGGGTCGTAATCTCCTCTCACTTTGTAATTAATTAATTTAAAAAGGCACATTACTCCATTTTCCTTTATGTATACAAGCCACTTGGATTTTGGCATATGCAATTTATTTTTTCCCCCACTCCACCCATTCTAGTCACAAACATGGAAAAAGTTTCCCGTAGAAAAATTGCTCTTGCAACATCATATTCAGCAGTGATGTGATACAAAGTTGTGTACCAACAAAGATATTTTGAAAATCCTTATCTCCAGAAAAAAGAAAAAAAAAGAGACTATTATTCCCATCATAACTCACTATGTGATTGTAACCACAACTTTGACCTAACAATTTACTTCTTATTGGCCTTTAGTTTGGTTCGCTATAAATGTCCACGTTTGTCATGAGTACGCATAATATAAAGTCAATCTATAACAAATTCTTTTTTTTTAATCCACTTGAATAAGTAAATTAAGAAGGGAATACTTTTATAAAAATAAGTATGAGATGAAGACTTACCAAAACAAAACTCAAGTATCAAAAAGAAACATCACAGTTTGGAATGGCTCCCCCTCTACATTAGGGTGAATAGACTAACATTTAAAACGAAACAGAGACATTCATCATAACATTTTGAGTTCATGGAGGTTTGGAGAAATATCAACATCAATATCACATTATACAAATACCTAACTGGCTTCAATGGAAAATTCAAAATTGTCCATCTCATGTCCATTTTTTAATAGCATAAGGAAATTTAAAATCAAAATAAAATGTAGAAAGGTTGTCCTAACTTCTAACTTCCATCCTAACTCGAGCAATAAGCATGAAGTGAAAATGCTGACTCGCTTCATATCCAAGAAAATTATATAAGTAATGATTATATAGCAGTATGATATTATAATCACATGTTGTAACTGACTTACATAATCATCATTATAATCGACAAAAGATAGAAAAATCCACTATATTGTTTATTTAAATGGTCTCATTTAAAATAATGATATCACATTACACCGTACTACTCTATAATTTCACGAATGCCTCTTGCCGCTACATGAATGCGCCATTTCGACCACGAACGTCCAACTCGCTGATGCCACGACCTCCAAATAGGAAGCCAATGTTTATGTGTTGTCCACGTGTCTTTTTGCCATTAGCCGCATCACTTCGTCCTTTTGAAAAAAAATATATAAAAAAAGAATCGGGTCCCCCACTTTATACTTCGAACCGTCGGCGTCGGTCGGAATTTTATTTCTCATCGGAGCATCCCCTGTTTTCTCCTCAGTGGGTAGAGAGAGAAGCAAACAAAAAAAAGCGCAATTTCTAGAGAGAGAAAGTAAAGCGGAGCTCAAAGAGACTCCTGCTTTCTAGGGTTTACAAGTTTACAAGTTTGAATAGCGAAAAAAAGAAAAGGAAAAAAGAAGCTCCCGAGCTCAATTAGACGTTAAAGCTCGTGGCTTTAACGCAAATTCAATGTTATTTTCTTTGAATTTTCTCGGGAAAATTTAGGCGTCGACTGTAAGTTGCTTCTTTCGGCGTTTGTGTCTTTGTGTTTATCTGGGTTTTTCTTTGCTGTTATATTCCTTTTGTAGTCCGACGAGGCTTCAACCTCAAGCAAAGTTGTTCGTACATTTTTCGTGGGTCTAATTTTTCCCCCAATTTTATTGAGAGAATCGAAAATTTGACTCCTTTTTTTACGTTCTGGCAATTCCACTTTACTTTTTCCGTTTTGTTTTATAAATTCGTGGAGTGGTGGTGATAGTAGTGGAAGAATCTGCTCTGAATGTTTAGTCTGGATAAGAAAGTTTCAATCTTTAGAGAAATTCGGTTTTCGGTTTTGATGATTGTGTGGAAATTGGAGGGAATGGTTGTAGCAACTTGATGAAGGGTCGGAGTGTTGAATTGGGTTAATGCCAATTCTGTGATTAGTAGAAAGTGAGGGGTTGAAAAATGAGGAATTTGGGTGTTGTTTGAGGTTTTGAAGCATGAGTTGTAGAGTGGGGAATGGTGGAAGAGAAGAGAGGGAGCGTGAGCAAGCGGTTTTGAGACGGAGGTCTGTGGAGGTTGAGCCGAGCTTGGTCACGCAGAATGGTTCGATTACGGCACAGCAGCTGACAATTGATGGGAATTTGCTGGTTGATCCGAAGCTGTTGTTTATCGGGGCGAAAATCGGGGAGGGAGCACATGGGAAAGTTTATGAAGGAAGGTCAGTCTCAATTCGTTTTAGTTGACTATTATGCTCAGCTTCGTTGCAATTTTGCTTGCTGTGATTGAAAACTCAATGTGCTTAGTCGTTTGATTTCATTGCCTTTTGTATGAACTATTTTCATAGAGCATGTCTTTATTTGTAGACTAGAAATCTTATTCATTGGATGAAGTGTGGCGTTGTGCTACTGCAATGAGTGTTTATCAGTAGTTTTTTCAGTTGTCTGGTGTATCGTGTACTAGTTATGTACGTTTAGAGAAATGGTTTTCCAGGTACCGCGATCGAATTGTTGCTGTCAAAGTTCTCAATCGTGGGAGTACTACTGAAGAAAGAGCTCAACTTGAAAATCGTTTTGCACGTGAAGTTAATATGATGTCGAGAGTGAAGCATGACAATCTAGTCAAGGTAAGCTTTTATCTGTATCCATCCCTGCTTGAGCAGTTGCAGGTCTTTGGAATTCATGTTAATTTTACTTGGATTTTATACTTTTTGTCGCTGCAGTTTATTGGAGCTTGTAAAGATCCTCTGATGGTGATAGTTACTGAGCTATTACCTGGAATGTCACTCCGGAAGTATCTGATGAATATTCGTCCAAATCCGTTAGAACTCCATGTAGCCATCAAATTTGCTCTTGATATCGCTCATGCAATGGAATGCTTACATGCCAATGGGATTATACATAGAGATCTTAAACCTGGTACCATATGGCTAGTTTGAGCTGCATTTCACTACTGTACTTTCTTTTGCTGGATATGTATATATAGGCTAACTTACTGTAATCCCTTTTTCTTGTATAAGTTTAATAGAAAACCCCATTTATAAAGGAAAAGTTTTGCTGTGTGATCCACATCTCTCTGTTCAAAGTTCTGTTAATAAGTTTTCCTTCATTGCAGTTATATTGTATTTTGCATTCTTTTCTTCCTAAGTTGTGCTTATCTTGCTGACATATATTATAGCTCTCTTCATGTTATTTCTTTTTCTGTTGGATCTTCACTTAGTTCACAGATTTGCTTTCATACAGTTTATGCGTCCTGTACTGTACTTTTAGTCGTACATGTTTTTCCTTTTATTATCAGCAGGGACCTCTGTTTTCTTAACCTAGTGTTATCTTTGCCCCTGAAAATTAATAGGGTTCATTTCTCTGGGTCACATTAAGATTTTCTATGTGGCTCAATAAGCCTGATTCATTTATTTGGATTTTTAATGATATATATGAAATGCTTATTGCAGACAATTTGTTGCTTACGGCAAATCAAAAACATGTAAAGCTTGCTGATTTTGGTCTTGCCAGAGAAGAATCTGTGGAAGAGATGATGACAGCAGAGACTGGGACTTACCGCTGGATGGCTCCTGAGGTTTGTCAACATGTTTATCTTGCTCGTTTTGTATGACTTTTGTATGCATTATTCAAGATTCTATTCTCTTTGAATATGATGGACTTGTTAATGATTCATTTTCACAACCATTCATCCTCCTCTCCATCTTCTCATCTCTAGTCTGGGATCTTTATTAGTTTTAGCCTTTCAAATATCTGGGGCCTTACTATGTCCTTGAAAGTTGAAGTGGTACATCTATTTCTTTTGGGAAGTTACTTGATTATTGAGTTGAGTGCAGAACCACAAGTTATTACTCTATTTCTGGTTTTATTCATGCATTGCATATCTGTCCCTATGATTTTGTATGATTGGTTGGACTGACTGTATCAAGCTTAAGTATTATTTAACGCAATGTTAAGACACTATAGTGTCAATCCTGCATCCTTATATTGTTACAATTCAAACTATGTAGTGCTCTTTCGGGTGAATTTTGTTGGCCTTTTGTAACTGAGTCAGCTTAAAAGTTAGATTCATCTGCGTACAAACTATCTTACTCTTCCAGCACAATTGTTAGTTTCCTTTAACTAACTAATAGCATTTGCAGTTGTATAGCACTGTGACATTACGCCAAGGAGAGAAGAAGCATTACAATAACAAGGTTGATGTATATAGCTTTGGGATTGTCTTATGGGAACTATTGACCAACCGTATGCCTTTTGAAGGCATGTCCAATTTGCAGGCTGCTTATGCTGCTGCTTTCAAGGTGCAAACTTAAATCTGTGCTCCTGTTAATCCATTTTAGTAAATTTGTGCAGTCTGAGATACAAACCATATTCTTTTCATGTTGCTTACTCTTGTACTTTTGTCATCTGAGAATGCAGCAAGAGAGGCCTCGAGTTCCGGAAGATATTAGCCCTGATCTTGCATTCATCGTCCAGTCATGTTGGGTTGAGGACCCCAATTTAAGGCCTACCTTCAGCCAGATCATCCGCATGCTCAATTCGTTCCTCTTCAAACTCTCACCGCCCTTGCCACCCTCGCCACCTATACCAGATACAGAAACCAATCAAGCAGCCACAAGTAATGGCACGATATCCGAGTTATCCCGGGCAAGAGGGAAGTTTGCTTTTCTAAGGCAACTGTTCAATGCTAAGAGGTCCAAGAACTCGCAATGAGCAGGCAAAATTTTTTGGGTAACCATCCTTTTTGTTCCCTCTCAAGGAAGAACATGCGATCGTAGATACAGATTTTTAGCGAAATTATGATTAACTACTCAAACGATGATAATGATGAGAAAATTGCTCAAAAAGAAATGGTGTTGATTGGGGGAACTCATGAAGCAAATAAATAGATGTTCTGAGAATGGATGACAAGACATTGTTGTAAAGAAGATAGCTATTTTTGGACAATCTTCTGTTCTCACTTCTCATCAATGGAACCTTTACCAGAACCATTTTCAGTATTTTCATTTTTATGTGATGAAAAACTTTTCTTAGTTCGTGAGTCCATAATTCCGTGACATAGAGGTCCATGACATTCTTAAGATCACATATGGTTGGGGTTTTTTTTTTTTTTTTTTTGTCGAAAAAAAAGTTCTTACGAAAACAATCAGAAATACATAACAAATCACACGACGTGATTTAAATGCCAATTTGCATCGAATAAATAGTCCCAAATCATCAATCAAGTTCCAAACTTTTCGGAATGGAAGAAAATGCAGAGTGCGAACCTCGCCATTTCCCACATACTCTCCAAGCTTCTGCAACTTCAGCAATTTACTTCCATGACACAAGTCGAGTCAGCGCAAGCTTTCCTGACCAAATCGGGCCTCTTCTTGGCCCACAAACCCATCGTCGCCAAGCTCGTCGCTTTCGCGTCGCTGTCGCCGATGGGCTGCCTCGAGCACGCGCAGGCCCTGTTCGAAGAGACCGCCATGGACGACCCGTTCGTCTGCAACACCATGATCAGAGCTCACGCCAACAGCGTCTTCCCCATCAAAGCCATACGTATTTACAACCACATGCAGGAGACGAATGTTGGGTCCGACCATTTCACCTTCAATTTCGCGCTCAAAGCTTGCGCCAGAGTAATCAAAAGCACCGAAGAAGACGATGCAAAAGCTTCTGGCTTTGGTTTCGATCGAAAGGGTAGCGAAATTCATTGCCGGGTTTTGAAGGTGGGGTTTGATGGTGATTTGTATATTCAGAATTCGTTGCTGTTTGTGTATTCGCAATGTGGGCTTGTTGGACTTGCGCGCCAAGTGTTCGACGAAATGACTGAGAGAAGTAGTACTTCTTGGAACATCATGATATCGGCTTACGATCGGGTTAGCGATTTCCGATCAGCTGATTGTCTGTTTCAATTGATGCCTGAGAAGACTGTGGTGTCTTGGAATACGTTATTGGGAAGGCATGTTGGGTTGAGCAACATTGAGGCTGCAAAGGCGGTTTTCGGGGAGATGCCGGAGAAGGATGCGGTATCTTGGAATACGATGATTGCTGGTTATGTTCAGGTTAGAAATTATGAAGGGGCGTTGAAGCTGTTCCGTGAGATGCAAGTAACTGAGGTGGAAGCTACTGAAGTGACACTTATATCTATCTTGGGTGCTTGTGCTGAAACTGGAGCATTGGAGATTGGAAGGAAGGTTCACGATTCCTTGAAAGTCAAGCAGCATAAGATTGGAGGGTATTTGGGGGTTGCCCTTGTAGATATGTATTCGAAATGTGGGAAATTAAGTTCGGCTTGGGAAGTGTTCAACCAGCTAAAAATGAAACCTGTTAGCTGCTGGAATGCCATGATTGTGGGTTTGGCCGTCCATGGTCACTGCAATGAAGCTTTGGAATTGTTTGCAGCTATGGAAGCACATCGTGGTGAAGTTAGGCCTAACCGCATTACATTCATCGGTGTTCTGATTGCTTGCAGCCACAAGGGTTTGGTGGAAGAAGGACGCCGGTATTTCAAACACATGATTCGAGAGTACAACGTTGTGCCTGATACAAAGCATTATGGATGCATGGTCGATCTTCTTAGCAGAAACGGATTACTAAGCGAAGCCTACGAGATGACCAAATCCGTGCCCTCAGGGGGAAGTTCTTTGATGTGGAGAACCTTGTTGGGTGCTTGCAGGGTACATGGTAATGTAGAATTGGCAGAGCAATGCTTCCACCAGCTTGCCAAATTGGAGCCTCTAAAGGATGCAGATTATGTTTTGTTGTCAAACATCTATGCTGAAGCAGAAAGATGGGACGATGTTGAGCGATTGAGGAACGAGATGATGCGCAATGCAGTCCCTAAAGCACTCGGCTTCAGCCATGTAGAGATGAAACAGTAGAAGCCATTGACTTGGGATGTAAGTTATGGATGACTGATCAGCAAAACTAAACTAAATTTGTTGTTACAGATGCTGTAATATAAAAGATGTCAGGCCTTGGTAATTCAAAATTGCAGCTTTGAAAAAATCTTAGTGCACTGGGTCCATTAGGCCACCCGATAATTAATTTTGAAAATGGTGCTGTACTGCTCTGTTTGCCCTTTGTCTGTTCGTGTATGTTGGCGTGTGATCCTGGGGAATTTGATTGACTGGTCAGGACAATGATGCACTGATCAACATGAAACTTTTTACTCTGGCCTGCGAGGTGTCATATATGTCATGTCACTATCTACTATTTTTGGCACTGAACGCAGGTTCCCCTAGTGAAAGGGTACTTCGCGGTTGCTTTGAGTCACATATTAGGGAGTTAACCACATTGTTAAGGTGCCATTGATAATGTTAATGTCAATTTTTTGATGTCATTACTGCAAACACTAGCCATAAAGACTATCATGAATATCGATAATCTAAATTCAAGTGGGGAATGAACGTTAGGTGGGGAAAATAATATCGGTATGTATCTCCAATTTTGGAAATACACACAACCTGAGGTTGGGAGTAGAGTCTGCTGAACTTTCCTTTAGAAGCAAGAAATGAACGCAGCTTTCCTTCAGTGACAAAACAGCTTAAGCCATTTTGAGATGTGCACACATTGCAGAGCCACAATATTTTCTTCTTCTTCTTCTTCTTCTCCTCCTCCTGCAAAATACTAGATTCAGATAACTTAGAGATTTGGTTTCCAATTTCTGATCTGTTGGTTGAATCGTATCCGACAATTTTGACTCTTGGAGAGAATTTCAAAGAAAATGAAGAAACCAACCATGGAGCTCCAATCCCACGGGACTCATCCCCACGTGAGCTGAAGCTATAGTCCAACACACGACCACATTCTTGACTTTTCAGAACCGTCAGATCAAATCGGACACGCACGTGTCGACACGACCGTTAAGGTCGAGGAAACTCTACAAACACGACACATTTATTCGAGAAACCAAATAGTCGAAGTCAATGCCCTCTAGCTGGTGGTAGAAAGTACGCGGTATAGAAGCGAAATTTACAGAGAGAATTGCTGCGGAAGACACAAACGAGGCAGAAGAAAGATTGGAGAATCTTCCCATGAATTTGAGATCCAGATGAGGAGATAAATATCAGAGCTTGAGCTTGGTTTGGCAGAATTTTCTCAGTCAACTTAGTTATCTCTAGAAAATGTTTGAACAGAGAAATCTTCAAAAACCCAGCTCAGAAAACGTCGTGATTGCTCAATTTCTTGTGGGTTTCCGGGAAAGTTGCCAACTTGGTGGTTTGAATTGAGCCGAGCAGCCGAAGCAGTCAACTGGGTTTTGGATTTTGGGTTGTTTTTATCAACTGTTTTGTGAATTTGATTGGAAAAAGGAGTTAGGGGGTTTTGGTTGGATTGTGATGAGAAATGGGAGAAAATGCAGCAGCTTTGCATACTGCTGTGAACTCCGTACAGGCATTAGGAAGAGGCTTCGACGTGAACTTCGATACAAGGTTGCTCTACTGTAAGGGAGTTGCAGGGTCGAGGATTTTGGAGCTTGATGAGGAGCACACCAGGGATCTCTGCCTTTACGACGGTATCGTCGTGCCGAATGTTTCCAGGGACATCAAGCACTCCCAGGAGCCCGTGGAGCGGCGGAGTTCCGGTATCTGTAGCTTCCATGAGGTGTGCTTGTTGTTTCAAGTCTTAATCTTTTTGTTTATTGGTCAGTTATATACTTCAGTTAATGTGTTCGTTTTCACGGGTTAGTAAATGCCTGCATGTGCATTAAGGTTTGCGGTTTAAAATTTGGTTAATTGGCTTAGAAATTTACAGTCAGACCACCTTACTGTGCTATGATTATAGGAATAGGATTGAACTAATGGGAATAGTGTTTGTGGAGAAATGTCTCGTTAAATTGTATAATGAGCTATGAATAGTTGCATAAATTTGATTGAATCTTCATTTGCATGTTTGGCATTACATTGCAGTGTGCGTTCTGCCTCGGTTCATATGTGATCAATTTGCTTTATAACATTACTTCCGTATTAGGTA
Organism: Spiraea crenata; assembly: GCA_033992175.1. Taxonomy (NCBI): domain Eukaryota; kingdom Viridiplantae; phylum Streptophyta; class Magnoliopsida; order Rosales; family Rosaceae; genus Spiraea; species Spiraea crenata. Next base: position 4,376,733 of record JAVBHV010000041.1, on the reverse strand, counting down.
TTGCATTCGCAGTTTGCGTTCTGCCATTTCACATGTTACTCATTTGTGAAATTGTATTGGACGAGAAATAGACAAGTCCTTTATCTGTATTGAAGCTCAGCTTGTTAGGTACTTGTTTGAGATAGATAGCAGCCAACTCAGGATCAAGTACTAGGTTTAGAAGCTTTGATGTATGAGAGATGATGAGGGTCTCCTATGTTAATAATCAAGAACATCTGTATGTGAGAGACTGCGGCTACCGATACCTCTGTGTGCATGCGTGAGACATATTCCTCTTAGCGTAGATAAGACTCTGAACACATGAAGTTATTTAACATAATTCTCTTGGTGAATGATTGCAGATGGTTGAGTATTTTAATCAAAAGTCTAATGCTTCTGGTGGCTTTCCTCTGGGGAGTTTCAACTTTGCTTTTAGCTTCACTGGTTCAAAGCATATTGATGCTGCATCGACGAAGACTCTTTCTGTAGATGGGTTTCATATTCCACTTGCTAAGGTCCAGCTTTTCAAAACCCCACTGGTTTTGCAAGAAAATGTGAAACAGGCTGTTCCGACTAGTTGGGATCCAGCATCATTGGCAGGGTATGAATATGTAGGACTTTTGTAGAAATATAGTGATTCCATTGTTTCAGACTGTCCCTAATTAATGTTACTCTTTTCTTGATAGCTTTATTGAAAATTTTGGGACCCATGTGATAACATCTATAACAATTGGTGGAAAAGATGTGATTTACGTTAAACAACACCATTCATCTCCTCTGTCTACCACGGAGATCAAGAACTATGTCCAAGATATTGGAACTCAGAGGTTCTCGGACACAGAAAGCGATAGAAGTTCAGGTCAAATGAAATTCAAGGATAAGGCTAGTTCTGATTTGTTTCCGTCCTTATTTTTGTGGATAGCTTCCTCTTTTACTTAAAGTTTAACTTCTGATTATCCATTTGTACTTTTAATACTTCAGGGTGCTGATCCTGGTATGTTCAACAGCCAAGGGATATACCCTCAACCCGCTACAGCGCCATATCTTTCTGGGAAAGAAGTATGTACCAAGTATTGATTGTTTATACCTAGTATCTCTAATGCATGTGATGATTTATGGTTTATAAATTAAACTTGTTACCAGTTCTTGGATACATAAGCAAAGTGTAAGCTCTGACCAGCTCATTTATTTCAACTTTAAACTCAGAATTAGTTTACCTGAAATCCATGCAGGATGTGACAGTCATTTTCAGAAGGAGAGGTGGAGACGATCTGGAACAAAACCACATCCGGTGGGCGAGAACTGTTCGAGCATCTCCAGATGTAATTGATATGACATTTTTCCCTATAACAGCTCTCCTTGAAGGGATAACTGGAAAGGAGCATCTTACTAGAGCTATTGGTCTCTATCTTGAATGTAAGACAAAACTTCACCATAGATGATTTAGAACTTTTTTTCCTCAAAATGTGCTCTATGATTAGCAATAATGTAATCCTGCTAACTGTGGTTTGCAGATAAACCTCCAATAGAAGAGCTGAGATATTTCCTAGAGTTTCAGATTTCTCGAATATGGGCTCCTATAAATGATAGGAGCCTTGGCCACCAAAGAAAGGAACCTGTTTGTCCATCCCTCCAGTTCAGTATGATGGGGCAGAAGCTTTATGTTAGCCAAGAACAGGTGAGGACTTTTTCTTGGCAATCAGTTTCTCTTCACTCTTTCATCCTTTGGGAGGTTTTGACTGTGTGTAGACAGACACATTGAGGCAAACATTCCTCAATTATCTTTTTTTCAGGGTGAAGATTTAACTCAAGACCTATTTTGAATGACATCCACCTCCCTAAGTATTGGAGTGGAATCCAAGGGAAAAGTGGCAAAATGTCAAGCAGCTTAATCTATCAATGGCACCTTGTTAAATATAACTTTTTTCATTTGCTTTGCTATTGATGATCTATAACGCAAAAATTAGGACAAATTGTTTACCATCCTAAGTTACTCATGTAAAAATTTTGAACAAACTGTGCAGGTAACTGTTGGACGAAAGCCAGTTACAGGCCTAAGGTTATGTTTAGAAGGAAGCAAGCAGAATCGACTTTGTATCCATCTTCAACACTTAGCAACTCTTCCAAAGATCCTTCTACCCTACTGGGACACCCATGTGGCAATTGGTGCTCCAAAGTGGCAAGGACCTGAAGAACAAGATAGCCGATGGTTTGAGCCAGTGAAGTGGAAAAACTTCTCTCATGTAAGCACCGCCCCTATTGAGAACCCTGAAACCGTTATTGGCGATCTCTCTGGTGTCTACGTAGTCACTGGAGCACAGCTTGGAGTTTGGGATTTTGGATCAAAAAATGTCTTGTACATGAAGCTATTATATTCTAGGCTGCCAGGCTGCACAATCCGAAGATCATTGTGGGATCATACCCCAAGTGAAAAGCCAAAGAAAACGAGGTCAACTGGTGACTCAAGTTCAGGTTCAAGAGAAAATGTTGTGGGAAACAAGTTGGTGAAGTTTGTTGATACGTCCGAGATGAACAAAGGACCACAAGATCACCCAGGTCATTGGTTAGTTACTGGCGGAAAGCTTGGCGTGGAGAAAGGAAAAATTGTTTTAAGAGTGAAATACTCATTGCTGAACTATTGAGTCTATACATTTTCATGATTGATGTGAAGTGGTGGTTTTTCTGTTAGGGTTAAGAGGCAGTTTCATTTGATGTTCATCCTACATGTAACCTTTAGTTGTGCGATGGACCCAATGACAATAGAATGTGTATTGTGGTGGTCTCAGAATCAGTGTGTACTGTCCTCTTGAGATGTTTTTATAGGTTTTTGATATATATGTTGAGTTTATTTCTTACAACCAACAGAGTACCTATTCCCTTATTTTGCTAGGTCAAGACTCCTTTTCGAGCTTGGTGCATCTTTGAATCCCAAGTTCAAGATACGTATGAGTACTTGGGGAAACATTGTTCAACGCAAAATCGGCAGATGGGATGTACAAAAAATTGCATTGGCATCTTTGATATGTGAAATCTTTCACTTTATTTTTACAAAATCCACGATGCAAGCATTTAATTTTATGATGCATAATATAAATACAAGTCTATATGCATAAATCATTGTACTCCATGAATCATCTAGAATTGACCACCTTCGAAAGTCTGTCCGAATTGCCAACCGGCCGGCACCACATTGTAGCTAGTGACCGTGAGTCCGTCACTGGCGGTGACTTTGAAGGAGAGGCTCTGGCCGTTGAGGTAGGAGTTACTCTGCCAATTTTGGCCCCAGTTTCTTGACATTGGCATCCACCTGTTCTAGACCCCTTTATCAAAACTGTACGGACATCCCCTGCACCCCCAACATTTGTTACCAATACCAAGTTGAAGTATGAGTGACCATTGATAGTGAACCTTATGCCTCCTTTCTTCGCACAGGGAACCCTAAACAATCAAATCACAACCACGTTAAGAACGAACTTCTCTTCGGAACTATCTCTTATGCCACATTGTCAGAATGTCAATTAAATAATAGTAACATTACTTAACACCAAACCATGTTACGTATTACCTTCTAAAGAGTATGGGGACTATTCCAGCACGATACTCCGCAATTTGCAAGAAAGCCGGCTCAGCCAAGTCGAAGTGTTCAAGAGGGGGATTGCACCACCCACCATTGTCATTCGACAGGGCATTGTTTGGAGGACAAAAGTTGGTGGCCGTGATGGTGATGGAACCACCCGGGTGGCACCATTGAGGGTCATTCTCATGGTTGCATCTTATTTGGTAACATGCACCGCAGCTCAAACCACTATTGAACAGAGGAGTGCTTAGAGCTGCGGTGCTAGTCCCATACCCCTGACTGTGCAAGTTCCCATAACCACATGCACCTCCTGCATATTTAAATAAAAAACTATCACATCCATCTGAATTTGATTAATTAACGATAGATTGAAGAACTTGATTACAAGCTTACCCATGGTACCAGCAGCATCACCACCACCGTAAAAGGTTGCATGAGCAGTTTGCCAATGACCATAGTCACTATAGGTGCCATATGTGGCTTGTAGGCTCAATTGAAGTGTAAAGAAGAGAAATTGCAGGATCTTCATTGTTTCCATAGCCATTGTTTTGTGATCTGGTTGAGTTTTTGTGTGTGTTTATATAGTGAATGAAAGTGATCAGTTAGTAGCGAGTACTAATGGAGCATTGAAACGAATAGTTGGGTGCGGTTGTCACGTTGAGGAGGAGGAGCCGACCTGAACAACCAACACTAATATTGGTTTAATTTCATTCAACGCACACTCACCAATCATAAATCTCTCTCGCTCTTCATATTATTATGTACACATGCACAATGTTATTTGTTGGACCCTCCTAATTAGTACTTTTAATTTGACTTTGAGCATGTGAATTTCATTTTCTCTAAATCCAAGGATGAACAGGGAGGATTGAGAGAATTCTAATTTCATTGAGTTTTATGGTGAAGGTTCTTATATCAAAATGGAAAAATGAACATATTTAATTGTGACATTTGTATGATGAAAATTCGTTAACTATAGAACATGATGCAAAGTTGGTGCACCCAATAGTGGATTTTAGTACTGTAGCTTACTTTGACTTGGGCATTTGAATAGTTTCCTCTAAAATCGACAGTTACACAACAAATTAATGTCATGTCAACCTTGAATACAGAATTAGTGATGATAACTTAGTCTAGCATATATCTTTGGTTTAGGAGGGTGGCCGAGGGAGTTTGAGAAAAGTGTGAAGAATCACGGGGGATTGGGAACAGTAAAGATAAGCAAAAAGTTTGACCTTGACTCCAAAGAAATGAGGTGTACCGATTGTTGGAGGATTGAGTCACATGAAGTGAAAGGATATGCAGATTATTTGGTTGACCTACTGGCCGTCCAAATAAGTAGTCTTGTTAGGAAGATGCTGATGTGGCAAGGTTGACATGGATAAGGTATGCACTTTTTAGTTTCCTTTCCACTCCAAGTTTTCGGGGAGGACTTCACCATTGTGTGTGAATAAATCTATTCGAGTATGAGTTGTTAAAAACTGGGTACATTATATACACAAACTAATACATTTTGAATTCGGTTGACACCCAAAAAGAATGTGATGATGAAAGTATATATGCTTACGAAAAAGTTTTTATGGTACTCTATAATAATGGAATAATGAAAATAAGATAAGCAAAAATTTACGTTCTCCTTCCCTTCTTCATCTTCCGTTCTTCTCGTACCTTTCTTCTTCGCTTCGTATTTCCATTCTTCTTCCCTAGTCTTTGTTTATTCTTACCTTTGTAATCTGAAGATCATGGGTTGATTCTAGAGTTTTTTTAGGACTTTACAACTTACGAGTTGGAGATGCATGATATTTGGTGAGTAGTGATCATTAACATCAAGGGCGGAGCCAGGGGTGGCTGCCATGTGCTCAAGCACACCTCATTTTTTAAAAATTCAATAAATTTGCTTAAATTAGTTTGAGATTATTCAAAAATGAATTTTAGCTCAATTCATAATTAAGTTTGATTTCATGTCTACAAGAAAAAATTACATTAGCCTTATATACATTCCTAGCGCCACCCTTGATTAGCATACCCACCAAATTTTCAGAAATTCAAAATAATTTCCCACATCTTTGGTTGGTAGCGCCTATTGATAACGAGGACACTTTCAATATTTGGTGTGGTTTCCTACTAAACTTTTTGTTCTTCTGTAGTAAATCTTCATTGATTATACATGGCGTTTACGGTAGGTTTATATTAAAAATACCTTCAATTTGCGATAGCTCTAAACAGAAGATACCTTCCATTTGCCAGTAGGTGTCTATTGAAAGTATCTTCAATGTTAGCTAGCTATCCATCAAAACTACCTTCGATTTGTGTGAACCACGTTTTAACAATCTCCAAAAACCCAACCTCATTTTCATCAAGTTCGTCATTATTAAATCATCAAAACCATGAAAGGACCCTAAATGGATTTAATTTCTCAATTGCGAATTCAAAGCACAAGATACTAAGATTAAAACTTTGGTGAATTCTGATCGAGCCAAAATTGGAAAAGTTCATACCAGATATTTGATTACTTTCATACAATGGGCTGAACTGGGGTTTTGCATGTGACCCAAAGATATCAATGAAACTTGGATTGGGCCTCCAACATGCCCTCTATATATTGTTAACCTATGAAGCATGAAAAAGGAATCGGGAATGATGAAACAACACAATATGAAACAATGATTGCTCACATCTCACAAAAAACTCAATACGAAACGTTATGAAAATGTAAATTAAAATTAATATAAATAAGTATTATAAACTTTCATAGTAGACAAAAAAAAATTAAAAGCTAAATAAAATACTACATGTTCAAGTTCAAATTTAAAGGAAATATAAATGTTAAAGTATAAAATAGCTCATAACCCAAAAAAACTGACCAAAATTTTTCCCTGCTTAGAGTATCGGGCTATTTTCTGTCGTATATGTGTTTAAAAAATTTTTGACCCTGTTTCATTTTTGAAATGTTCGAAACTTAAAAGAATAGATGGTCGGAATTTCCGTATTTTATAGATGGTGGCACGTACGCCATATTGAAAGGGTCGGTAGAATCTTGTCGGGTTGTACTGCACTTGGTCAAAAGCACCAGTGAAACAGTAAAAGAAAATAAGACCTCACGAGCGTCTGTCTTATTGTCGTGTCTAATCTTCTTCCTACAAATCACAAACAGAAAATGACAGTTCAGACCAAAAAAAAAACAGAAAATGACAGCAGTCGTACGACATGTCCGAAAGCCCATAAAGTTTCTGACGCGTGTCCGTATAGATAGTTCACTTCAATCTTGTGTCACCGACACTGCATATCCTGTGACAATCCTGTCCCAAAATGAAAATTTTCGTTAAGGTATCTTTACAATAGTTGGTGTTTGCTAAAACGTACTGTTGACTTTAATTTCCACATAAAGAAATTTTACTTTTCGAGTATGTTACCTCTTTTTTTCGAGTACATAAACATGTTATCTCTTTCATTGTATTTGTTTTTTTCGAACTTGATTGCGTGCATTGTGCTCGTTATGTCTTACTGAAAATGCAGTTGATGAGTCTATTCTAATTATACACAAACATGCATCGATCTTTCTAATCACTGAAAGAGCTCGTATAGAGGTAAGTATGGAGTTGGACCACAACCCATAAAGTCTAGCATATTTGAGTGGCAAGGAATGGCAGAATGTGAATGGGTGAGGCACACCAACCCATATATGGCAGTTTATGCAGAATTCATAGATTGGTAATGGTGAGATCGATGATTATTTTTAACTTTCCAATATCTTCGAATTTTCAAGAACCAAGGACAAGTAATCTTTAAATACCAAGAAAACAAAACAAGGACAAGTACAGGCCCCATCATGTTAGAAAAAAATGTTTTCCAAATTTTGCATCCACTGCAAGGTTGGACAGTTGTCTTTTGCTTCTTCAGTAATCCTTCCCAGATGGAAATCTTAAGATCATTCTTGCGTGCCTAAGGTTAGAGAAATATCAATGTCATTCGAATATAATAACATTGGTTAGCCCTAACGGTTAGACCAAATTAGTTTGTAATCATAGTAGATTACCAATGGATAAATTACTAAAATAAAAAATCTAGTAAATCAAAAAATGAGTGTTACTCATATAACTAATCAACAAGATTTTCACATTGAAATTCAACAACATGGCCGCTTTTTCGTGGGGAGATGAATCCTTGGAAAGGTCAAACCGTGCCCCCTACCAATGAGGTAATTCAATTCAATTACCCAGCACTATAGGGCATGCATTTAGTCAACAGTAGGTGGATATCTATACTTGTGGGTTTGAAGAAATTCGCTGGCTATATTATAGTCATGGAGATGTTTAAAAACAGCCTCCATTTAAGAAGATTGAAAGAAGGACAAATAATTCTAGCACTTTCAGAATTACTATTAAATTCATTATAATTATTTCATAGAAAAACAATACTCTAATATATTAGATAACTTAGAATTACAAACGTATCACAACGGAACTTGCCTGTCCTTTTCTCTTTTTCTTGCCACTAATAAATGTTGCAAGAGCCATATTGGGTAGTTCAATTCCCACATATTGATTGCTCAACTCGACACATCTTTCTATGGGTTCAGTCTGCTCTACTGCATGCGCTCAGGGCATTGGAAATCAGACCTCCAATGGTGTTATTAATTTCGACATAGAAAAGCACAAAGAGGTTACACCCCACTACAATTTTTTCCTTTATAAACACCATACTCTAAACCCTAATGTCCTCACTCGGTATCCAAATTAAAACTTCTAATTTGTTCACTGAAAAACAATTTCAATGGCTAGCTTTAAGGCTGTTTGTGTTTTGGTCATGTGCATCGTGGTGGCTGCACCACTGATCGTCACCGATGCAGCAATGCCGTGCCCTAAGCTTGAGGCGGCACTTGCACCGTGCCTGCCCTACCTTAAGCAAGGGGGCACCCCCGTCAAGGGCTGCTGCGACGGTGTCAAGACCATGGTCAGCTCTGCCAAGACCACGGTCGATCGTCAGGGCGCTTGCAAGTGCTTGAAAACAGTTGCCGGCACAATCCAAGGCATCAACCCTGAGTACGCTGCTAACCTCCCTAGCCAATGTGGCGTCAACATCCCCTACAAGATCAGCACTTCCACCAACTGCGCTAGGTAAATTCATTCATCAAATAATGTAACAGTATTTCATTTAAGTGATGCATGCATTCTTTTTTGGCACACGGATGTATAACTAACTTCGTTTTGTATGTATTTATGTTGCAGCGTGAAGTGAAGATGAGGTGGAAGGCAACATTAATTAAGATCAAGCTTTATTAGGTTAAGTCAAAAATAAGAATGAGTGAGTCTGATAGGCTCTGTTTTCACTAGTCCATCCAATTGGTAATGTCGTTTTGGTTGTCGTTGTATGCCTGCAATTTTCAAGAAATCTATTATGTTATGAGTTTTATTCCATAATTTATTTGCACTTTAAAATTGACATTTCCCGGAATTAAGAAGATAGCCACAAGTTTCCTTTTACCTGGTCTTGGACGAAACACGAATGGCAGAGATTTCTGCTTTTGGTGAACGCTCACGTGAACAAGAAACGTCGAATTGAAACTTTAATCAATCTATGCACCATTCTTCATTAATATATTGCGACCCCGACATTTAATTATACACCGAACTATTTGCCAGCAAACCACGACTTGGGACAATGACATGTTCTTAGATGTCACGACAGAGTTTCAGCCCACGGGAAGGTTAATATCATGGAAATTATATAGCCTGCTTTTACCCTTTTTAGGTTAGTGATGATCCATACTAAACAATGTTTTAATCCCAAAACAACATAAAACGAACCGTGTTCCTGATTGGAATTTTTTGGTACAAAATTTCCACATGGATCAAGTACATTACCATGAATGTTCATGAATTTTCCAAAAAGCTTTGGCATATGATAAAATATACTAGCAGAATTCACTCGAAATAGAGTTTCTATAAGAACTTGTTGTATTACCGCATGTCCAGACATTGTATATTATATTTGTTCCACACAAGGGATAAGAGAAAAGGCAGAATCTTGAATTTCTCTCTTAAGCAGAAAAATTGTCTTTCATGTAGCTGGTGAGTGCGGACCATTTATGTGATTAGCCAATTAACGTTGAATTTGTGGCTATTATCATTAACTCTAGTAACATAATACCAACACATGAAATTCAGCACAACTACTAACCAGCTCCTCCCAATTCCTTAACACGACATTTTTCACCACTTTAGCAAATCATGCTGTCCAGAAAACCGATATAATTACTGATTTAGATCAACAGTCTCACGATTTACTTATACTGTACGGTACCGTCATTGTCATAATAATTGATATAATAAGTACGCGAGTGTGAACTGATCACATCAAAAGTCAGGGCCACTCTGCTATATAAACACCAGAGCATGGTGTCTTTCTCCTCATCACTACTCAAGCTCCCAAAGCAAGTAACTTCATTCAAATACATCTTTGCATTACAGTCTTTTATTGCAAAATGGCTAGCCCTGCATTGACCAAGCTTGTGTTGGTTGTGGCCTTGTGCATGGTGGTGAGTGCCCCCATTGCCCACGCCATCACATGCGGCCAAGTGAGCAGCTCTCTCGCTCCGTGCATAAACTACGTCAAGGGCGCTGGACCACTCCCTGCAAACTGCTGCGGCGGGGTCAAGTCCCTCGCCAGCCAGGCCACCACCACCCCCGACCGCAAGACCGCTTGCGGCTGCCTCAAGTCTCTCTTGGCCAGCGTCAAGGGCACCAACCTCAACCTCGCAGCCGGACTTCCCGGAAAGTGCGGAGTCAGCATTCCCTACCAGATCAGCCCCAGCACCAACTGCGCCACGTAAGTCCAAAACTGAATCTCAAATTTTGTTACATATAGTTTCTGCTCGTTTAGTTCTTTATTACTTATATGTTTTGTTGTGCTTGGCAGCGTGAAGTGAAGTTGATGGGAGCTCAATTTTCGGCCGCGGGGATAATATAATTAGAGTGAAAAATAAAATGTGGTTTTGTGATCCACAAGGGGGTTCCTCTTTAGGGAATCGTTTTAGTTATTCTCCAGTACTTTATTATCATCTGCTTGGTCACCGATATTACCTTACTTATCAGAGTTAATTAATAATACTTATGTTTATGTTAATGTTCTTCTCTCTTTTGCCTTTCTTTTTTTCTTTGACTTGGCGTTCATGCGAGTGTGTTATATATCATCACGTAAAATAATCAGTAATTGAGCACATGATTCAGCTCCTTGTATGTAAATCAAAAAACACGCATACGTCGGTATGCACAATACTTGAACAATTATTGTCCTATTCCTGTGTTCGCACGTGGATATAGGCCTCACACACATGAGGGAAATCAAAATGAACCCTGTCTTTTTGCACCCTCAAAACGGGACTCAAAATGAACCCATTCTTTCCGTAATTAATTATGCATTTCTCAACTTTTCACATAGAATAGCCTTCCAAGCAATTTCTCGGCTACTGGGATTATTGTTGGCTTGGCTTTGTCTTTGAAGAAAATTGAGCTCCAAATTTGGACACCACTTTTGGTCTTGTTTATGGCTGGATTTAACAATTTGCGCCGCGTTTTTGGCATTCATTTCTAAACAGTATCAGTAGTCATGAATCAATATCAGTGTAGTTTGATTATACAGTGTACAGAGTCTACAGACACAAGAAGTGGCGCAGCTTCACTTTGCTGCCAAAATTGGCGTCACAAGAAGTGACGTCTTTTTGCCTTTTTTTTGCTCATTTTAGGATTATTTAATACTTTGGCCCTATCATATTGTGTTCTTCAATATTTTTTTTTAAGCTGTCACTTGCCTTGTCCAATCGTACACGCCTTCCTCCCCTGACTTGACTGTCATGCCATAAAATTTCTGAATCCCATCATAATAAAATAGACATTTCAGTTGAAAGAAAAGACTAGGAAGAATGTCATTTTGCCATGTCAGCACCAAATTGTAATTTGATATAGAAAATTTGACATCTCCATTGGAGATGCTCTAAGGATATCGAGCAGTCAATTGACACAACGACTACCAACCGACTTCCACCTAACTCCTCCACACAATTTTGGCCCATCTAATATTTTTTACTCGACAACTTCACATTATGTATACATTTTACATGATATTCTATCAATACAATCATATTTTTACATTGAAAAAAAATTCTATGATACATTAGCTCCGAATTTTCAGGCTGTTGATTCACCATAATTTATGATTTAGTATACTACAAATGATATTCTCATGCTTGATATGTGTTGGAAAACCTCATATTTACACATTGTATGATCATGTTCAACTATGTTTACAATTAACAATCGAGTGATGATAGTTGATATACGTTTCTTGCTCATGTATATTTGTACTTTTAACACATATGTTACCGAATGTACACCTTTGTGTATATATATGCTTACATTAACAATCAGTCATAATGATTAATGTAATAAGTATGCATCAACAAATCTGGTCAATCTACCTTTCACTCACCTCATAAATATCGTCACTATATATATGACCACCACCCCATCTAGCTAATACCAATATACTACGTACTCAAGTCTCCAAAATACCTAATCAAGTTCTATTAAGAGCACCTCCACCGGGCGGGCGAAAACGCAGGCGGAGGCGCGGGCTTGCCGTCCGCGACCACTGTTCACGCCACACCGGTCGAAATTGAGGCGGGCGAGAGGCGGGCATCGCCCGCGCCCGCAGGCGGCGAGTGCGGTGTGGGCCCCGCTGACGTCACGCCGCACTTCTTTTTTTTTTATTCGGGCGCGTGCAATGCACGCGCGAGTGGGAGGCTTCCGCGTTCGGGAGTGGATGCCGAACAGCCCTTGTTGGGCTGAAATGAGTGTTCGGCAATGGCTGCCGAACACTTAAAAACTATTTTTTTTTTTTTTTTATATAAAATCAACATTTTCTTTTACAAAAAATCACAATTTTTTTTAAATCAATTTTTTTTAAGTATGTAATATCAAATTTTAAGAACAAAAAAAAATTTAACATATGATAATTCTACATGTTTTTTATGATAATTATTAGTATATAAAATTTATTTGACAACAAAATGGTATATTGTAGGAAATTAGGATCTTTAGTGATGGCTGTTGTTAGACTGGGGATCACACAGGAAGATAACTCATTGGAATTAGAATTAGAATTATCAATCAAATAGGTTTGATAACAACCTATTTATAGATGAGATGAGTGTTTTTGTAAGCGCCGTGCACGCGCGGCGAAAGGAGGAAACTAGGGTTTTCCTCCCGCCGCCTTCGGTTGGCACAGCTAGGCGAAGCAAATTCAATGATAAATCACATCCGAATTGGATGAAATTCGAGCAAAGAAGCCTGTATTGTCTAAGTCAAGGTTTGCTGATCCGATCTTTTAACCAAGGTTTGTTTATCACCGAACCAAATCAACAATCTGAGCTTTTCACAACTTTCGGCTTTACGGGAGGAGTGTGGTTGCCCAATCTGATTATTAACCCTGAGTCGGTTTCCTTTGTGAAGCACAATTGGAGGAGTACAAACTGGTATGTTTACTGGGCTTCTAATCAATTTCAGTTTATGATTCAATTTAAAAGCCATATTAAATTGATCGTGTTTCTTGTTTTCTGGTTTTTATTGATGATTTGTAGCTGGGCTTTTGGCTTAAATGCTTCAGGCCGATTCTGGGTTATTCAAATTAAGTGGTTTAGTTGGTTGCTATTTTGCTGGCTTAGTTCCTCTTTCCAAGTTTATCTTTATGAGTCGATGTTAGTAAGTAATCAATTTGCCCTCAAATTGATTGGTTGCTTATTTGTTTATCCTAGATGCCTAGCTCTCCTTGTTACTCTTTCATTGGTGCTGGGAAATAAGCTGGGTTTTTCTGATTTGCTCTTAAGTTTGAGTTTGTTGGTGGGTTGGGGAGTTTTGATGGTGTTGATGCATCTTGGGATTGCAACGGGGTTGCTATTCTTCCGAGACTGCGATGCTATGTCTTTTTTGCTCTCAATCCACCTCTGTAAGCTCAATAGATTCATGCAGGGAACAAAGCTGATACTATACCGGGCCCATGTTGTTGGGGGGGTGCGAAATTGTCCACAAAACCTAGGAATCAAGACGAGGATGGCTCTTCTTTGCCCAGATAAGTTTGCTTATGATATTAGGATGAATTTGAGTAAAGTGAAGTGTTATTGTGCTGATCAAGTTGATGTTGATCCAAGCTTCTCAAACCTCAACAATCTAGCCTAATGAATTGGATGTGTTGGAATGTTAGAGGCCTTAGAAGGCCTGGTTTAGTGTCCCAGTTTAAGTCTTTGTGTAATATGTTTAGTTTAAGCTTGGTGTGTCTGCTGGAAACCAAAACTGATTTTGCGAGAGCTCCCAAAGCTCTCTTTTGGCACGCTTTTGACAAGCATTTTGAAGTCCCCCCGAATGGTAGATCAGGAGGTTTGTTGCTGTTTTGGAATTCGCAGGTTATGTCTGTTAATGTACTTCAAGTTCATGAACGTTTCTTGCACTGTTTTGTTTCTGATAAAATTAAAAGTCTGTCTTGGTTTGCTACTTTTGTTTATGCCTATCCTCAAAAGTCCTTACAAGCTCAACTTTGGAATGATATGATGTTACTTAAGCCCGACTTTGATAATTGCGTGCTGCTTGGTGATTTCAACTGTATACTATCGACCCACGAAAGGATTGGGGGTGCTAATTCTCACTTTGATTCCTATATGCTGAACTTTGCAGATTTTTTGCACTCTGGAGGGCTTATCTCATTGCCATTCATGGGTGTTCCTTACACTTGGTCTAATAATCATAAAGACCACACCCTGTTATTTGAACGCCTTGATCGTGTGTTAGTGAACAGCTCGTGGTGGAGCCAATTTCCGGATGCCAAACTGCTCAACCTTCCAATTTATGGTTCCGACCATGGACCTATGATTCTATCTTTTCATAATGTCAATATTAGCAGGTCTAAGCCTTTTAAATTTGAAGCTATGTGGATGACTCATCCAAACTTCAAACAGATTGTAGAGAAAGCTTGGAATATTCCCACTACTGGGACTGATCAACAAAAATATATTGTTAGTTCAAATGCTTTTAAGGTTCTAGCAAAGCAATGGAATAAAGTTGTATTTGGTAATATTTTCCAAAATATTAAAGAGCAGCAACAGTTACTTGATCATTATCAAGATAGACTTATGTCTAATCCGTCTAATCCTTATTTGATCTCCAAGGAAGCTGAAACTAAGATTCAACTTGATAGTCTTCACCAAGCTGAAGAAACTTTTTGGGCACAAAAGGCTAGAGCCAATTGGCTTACCCTAGGTGATCGGAATACAAAATTTTTTCAAACTCAAGCTAAAATTCGAAAAAGTCGAAATACCATAAATCGAATTAAGGATGATCAAGGTTTATGGTGGGATAAAAGTAATGGTATGGAGGAAACCATTATTCGTGAATTTAAGAACCGGTTCACTAGCAACACCAATTGTGGGCAAGCCGCCATGACTGACTTCTTGTCTGTGATTACACCTTGTATTGAGGCTGCTGATAACCAAGAACTTTTGAAGCCTATTACGGATGAGGAAATCCATTCTGCTCTCTTAGCTATAGGCGGACTAAAAGCTCCTGGTCCAGATGGGTTGCATGCTACCTTTTTTCAATCCTACTGGGGGATCCTTCAACCCCAAGTCTGTGGGATTGTTAAGGACTTTTTCCTTAATGGTAGTAGCCTCCAATCCATTAATCATACTAATATTGCACTTATTCCCAAGGTGGAGAACCCTGAGTTGGTCAGTCATTTTCGTCCGATAAGCCTATGTAATGTTATTTACAAAATTATCACAAAAATCATTAGTGCTCGTCTGAAGCCTATCCTCCAAAAATGTATTTCCAAGAATCAGGGGGCTTTTGCCCCTGAACGTGCTATCACTGACAATATTCTTATTGCACATGAGTTGTTTTCAGGTTTTAATCGGAAGAAAGGTCGGGTAGGTGATATGGCCATCAAGCTAGATCTTGAAAAGGCCTACGATTTTTTATCTTGGGACTACATCAAAGAGGTGCTTCAGAGATTTGGTTTCCAGCAATTCTGGATCTCCTTGATTCTCGAATGTATTACTTCTACATCCTTCTCGATCCTAATCAATGGAGAAGCTCATGGTTTTTTCACACCATCTAGGGGTATACGACAAGGTGATCCTTTATCTCCTTATATCTTTATACTTTGTATGGAGCCTCTGATCCGCAGGTTAAACCTCCTTGCGTTATCTCCCAAGAACCAGGTGGGCCTTCTGTCTTCTCCCTGTGGTTTGAGAGTTTCGAACCTAATGTTTGCTGATGATTGCCTTATTTTTGCTAAATCTTCTACTAAAGCAGCGAGGAATATTTTGAAGATTTTAAATGATTTTGCCCTGGCCTCTGGTCAACGTATCAATTTTCATAAATCTTCTCTTTACTTCTCCTCTAATTCTAGTAACCAAGTGCGACAGGATATTGTTAATATCCTTAATATTCAGCATAAGACAACTATAGGGAAGTACCTTGGTGTTCATAATATAATTTTTTGGAAAGACCCGGCTAACACCAATGATCTTCTGCTTCGCATTAAGAATAAGCTAGCGGGTTGGAAGGCCAATTCGCTCTCAAGAGCTGGTAAGCTTACCCTGATTAAATCGAATTTATCTGGCATGTCATGTTATGGCTTGCTTTAAATGTCCGACCAAGATCACTAAAGTCATTGATGATCAAAGTAGGAATTTTTTCTGGGGAGCTCATGTGAAAACTCCTCCAGTTGCTTGGAAGGATGTTTGTAAGCCCAAAAATGCTGGTGGTTTAGGCATCAGGAAAGCTCAGGATTACAATCAGGCTGCTTTGGCTAAGCTAGGTTGGAAAATTCTCACTGAAGAAAATAATTGGTGGGTTCAGATAATCAAAGCCAAATACTTGCGGAGAAACCCCTTTTTCGAAGTAAAGCCTACTAGTTCAGCGTCCATGGCCTGGAAAGGAATTCTTCAAGCTCGACAGGTGATTTCTAAGGGCATGAGATGGATCGTAGGAAACGGTAGAAGTATTAACTTCTGGCTCTTCAACTGGGTTTTTGAGTTTCCTCTCATTCTTCTTATCCCTGAAGGAAGACGTACATCCTTGGATACCTCCATACTGGTAAGTGATTTCATCTCGAATGACGGCTGGGATCGTCATAAGCTCCTTAACCTACTTGATCCGGCTACTGTTAATAAGATTTGTGATATTTATCTTCCTCTCTCTCCCATGGAAGACGAGTTTATATGGGGTTTCACCCAAAGTGGTAAATTTTCTGTCAAGTCTGCTACTTGGTGCCAATCATTGATCCAAGATCATCCTAACTGCCAAGCTTTGAATAAAATGTGGAATTTGGTCATCCCTCAGAAAGTCAAAATCTTTAGTTGGCTCCTCCTACGTGATCGGTTGCGTACTAAAGATAGACTAAGCAGATTCTATCCACACGTTGACACTACCTGTCAACTTTGTCAGTCTGATGTGGAGACCCCTGATCATCTTTTTCTTGATTGCCCGTTTGCTCAAGGTGTTTGGGCGAAGATGGTGGATATTCCGCTACCTCCGCCTAATACCTATACTATGCTTAAAGATTGGTTAGCTAGCCTTTTTAGTGATCACTCCTTCTCGAAGGAGTCTTTGGCTAGATGTCTCCTGGTTTGTTGGCAAATTTGGGATGCGAGGAATAAGCTCGTTTTCCACCATAAAACTACTCTTGTCACTCAGGTTGTCCACCGTGTTCTTGCTATCAACCAGGAGTTCCATGCTGCAAACTCTCCGTCTCGGCCTCCTCGGCCTCCCTCCTCCACTTACATTAGGTGGAAACCGCCTGACTCTTCTCGGATCAAGATTAATTTTGATGGCTCGGTCAAGGACTCGGGAGCTGCCTCAGGATTTGTCATAAGAAATGACATGGGTTCTCCACTGCTTTCTGGGGCTCGTGATGTTGGTGCCGCTTCTGTTCCCACGGCTGAGGCTCTTGCCTTACGTGATGCCCTTCTATTTGCTCACCAAAATCAGTATGAGCGTATCTCTGTGGAGGGTGACTCCAAACTTGTTATAGATTGTATTACAAATGCTTGTGCTACACCGTGGTCGCTTCGTGCTATTATTCGTGATATCCGGCAGCTGGCTTCTCGGTTCCACTGCATTACTTGGACTCATATCTTCCGTGAGGCCAACTTTGTCGCCGATGCTGTGGCTAGTCGGGGTCATGGATTATCTAATATGTATATTTGGCAAAACTCCGTTCCGCCTAGTGCCCGGAGTGCTCTTGTATTTGACTGTATTGCCTCTGGTTGCCCTAGAGGATTCTCTCTTTAATTAAAGTCTTTTGTTATCAAAAAAAAAAAAAAAACAACCTATTTATAGATAACCAAAGGGTATCATTCAATAGGTGTGACCCTTATTGAATAGTTGTAACCTTTCCAAGAGATGCAACCTTTGTTCTAAGGTTATATCTCCTCATTCATTCATTGTATCTGGTTCACAAGTTGAAGTGATGTACTTCACTTGGTAACCCCTCATAGAGTCATACCTCTTTTCCAAGGTATGTACCTTCCCATGTGAAAGCCCCATCACATGGATCATTTATTCCTTCATCTCCCACTTGATCCTTTGATGTGGGATTTCTAGGGCTTTCAGTTGGATGTCTTTCTGAGTATCACATCCTGATTACTCTTGACTATTCCAACTTCCATCGGTTTGAGATGCGCTTAACATGTGCACACTTGCAGCCTCCAATACTAATTGCGCATGCGTTTTCATTTTACTATCTTTCAAGTGAAAATGGCACCATTACTCTCCTACTAGGAAATAACCATCTGTGCCTAGTTACTAATAGTGACTTCAGCTAAGAATAACTTTTCTTAGCTTGCGTTTGAAATTTCACACTATGCACCCAAATATTATATATATTCAACTTAATGCTTCAAAACGGAATTTACATATAAGAAGATCTATTATAATTTCGTTACCTTGCTTGTGTTTTCAATCTTTAATCCTACCTTAACTATATTAGATAGAGGTGTATCAAATTATACCTATTTTGATGTTCCAAACCTTTACAATGATACTTGTACCGCATACGTTTGCGATAACTCTCACTGTAGTTTACAAACCTTTGTAAACTGTTGTCAGTCCGTGGTTCTGGCTTATACGTGCACACACTTTTGACCACCATTACTGATCGCGCTTATAACAGCGACTTCATTTTACTTTCTTCCGAGTAAAATGGCACCAATACTTTGTATTAGGAAAATATACCATCTGCACCTAACACCAATAGCGACTTCAGCCAAGTTCTTCACTTGACCTGCATTGAAATTTTGATCAGTACTTCCTCCTAAGCCAATCTAGAGACTTTCCTTGAATCACCTTATCAACGACTTCACACTATGCGCCTATTGTTATACAAATTCATGCTTGACACCTCAAAGCATATTTTACATACAAGTAGATCTGTTATAACTTCGTTGCCTCGCTAGTGTCCCTCTATCTTTTATCTGACCAATACCTCATAAATCAGATAGAGTCACATCTAATTGTCTATTTCAAGCGTCCCCGAAATCTTACATTGATGCACATACCACATGCTCTGACTACAACATCTAGATGATTCCAAAAAACCTTTTGTAGTCACATTCTCTCTGGAATCCCCAAAGCAATCCTTTGGTCATAGGATCAGCCACCATTTCTTCCGAGGGATATACTCAATGTTTATCCATCCCTCTCCACTATATGTAACCTATAGTGATGCTCATACCAATGTGTTTCGCCCCGGAACTACATGTTCCACTTTGTTAATAAAATGGCGGACTTTTAATCACAAAACACATTGCTCATGTTTCCTAGGATTACTTATACCAACGTATACATTAAATCTTAGTCTATAATGCAGTACTTACCGGCCCATATAATATAGCACCACCTTGATTTTTAGTTAACCAAGAAGCAGAGAAACAAAAATAACGTATCACTTATAGGACTTTATACCATACGTCCAAGTTTCCTGCATAAGATGCACTTTGCAAAATACATATAATCATTAAGTCTAGTACTAGAGTTCATACCTTGTATCCCCGAGTGACACAATCCTCTTTTCTGCTTTGCCGATGTGCTAGATTTGATAACATAATCCGAGACAAGTTCTTTTGTCTCCCACTAACTTAACGACCTCTTAAAAGATCGAAAATATAGTGGCCTGTATATTCTTAGGATGGTTCCTTTTCTTTTACTCCCACTTTTCTAATCAATTCTATTAGAAACTACACGGTACATTATTGTTCCTGTATTGTCATGATCACTGACAACATCTCTCCCACTTTTCACTCACCTCATAAATATCGTCACTATATATATGACCACCACCCCATCTAGCTAATACCAATATACTACGTACTCAAGTCTCCAAAATACCTAATCAAGTTCTATTAAGAGCACATCCACCGGGCGGGCGAAAACGCAGGCGGAGGCGCGGGCTTGCCGTCCACGACCAATGTTCACGCCACACCGGTCGAAATTGAGGCGGGCGAGAGGCGGGCATCGCCCGCGCCCGCAGGCGGCGAGTGCGGTGTGGGCCCCGCTGACGTCACGCCGCACTTCTTTTTTTTTTATTCGGGCGCGTGCAATGCACGGGCGAGTGGGAGGCTTCCGCGTTCGGGAGTGGATGCCGAACAGCCCTTGTTGGGCTGAAATGAGTGTTCGGCAGTTGCTGCCGAACACTTAAAAACTATTTTTTTTTATTTTTTTATGTAAAATCAACATTTTCTTTTACAAAAAATCACAATTTTTTTTAAATCAATTTTGTTTTAAGTATGTAATATCAAATTTTAAGAACAAAAAAAATTTAACATATGATAATTCTACATGTTTTTTATGATAATTATTAGTATATAAAATTTATTTGACAACAAAATGGTATATTGTAGGAAATTAGGATCTTTAGTGATGGTTGTTGTTAGACTGGGGATCACACAGGAAGATAACTCATTGGAATTAGAATTAGAATTATCAATCAAATAGGTTTGATAACAACCTATTTATAGATAACCAAAGGGTATCATTCAATAGGTGTGACCCTTATTGAATAGTTGTAACCTTTCCAAGAGATGCAACCTTTGTTCTAAGGTTATATCTCCTCATTCATTCATTGTATCTGGTTCACAAGTTGAAGTGATGTACTTCACTTGGTAACCCCTCATAGAGTCATACCTCTTTTCCAAGGTATGTACCTTCCCATGTGAAAGCCCCATCACATGGATCATTTATTCCTTCATATATTTATTAATGTTGGTGATAATTCTTATACATCTTTTTTTAAAAAAATATTAAAAATAGTAATCGCCTGCGCCTGCGCCTACGTGAGTGTGGGATTTTTTTTTAACGGAAAGCACAAGCGATCACTATTAATCACCTGCAGGCAAGAAGAAGGCAATTGCCCAGTTCGTGCCTGCGCCTGCATGGGTGGAGTTGCTCTAATTAATTTAGTGTCATTAGTATGGATAGCTCTGCAAAGTTGGTTAAGCTTGCTTTGGTGGTAATGGTGGCCATGAGTGTGCCCATAGCTCACGCCGTAACATGTGGCCAAGTGACCAGAAACCTCACTCCGTGCCTAACCAACCTGAGGAGTGATGGAGTCCCACATGCATCTTGTTGCAATGGAATCAGGACCGTCGACAACTTGGGCCGCACCACCGCTGACCGTCAGACCATATGCACTTGCCTGAAAAATGCCGCTGCAGGCTTTCCCTGAGTTAAACCCCACCTTCGCTGAAGAGCTTCCCGGAAAGTGTGGGGTCCGAGTTCCTTACAAGATTAGCCCCTCCACAGAATGCTCCAGGTACATATATATACATATCTTGATCCAAAACTCCCTAGTGCTCTTGTTCATTTTGGTATGCTTAAGAACAGGGCCGGCCCTGTCTTTTAAGAGGCCCAAAGCAAGGTAAAAAATGAGGCCCTTAGATCACTTTAGAAAGCTGACAAAAGAGTGAACTCCTAAAAGCCTAATTTATTTAAAACCCAAACTTTGATTTCATATCTATGGTTGCTCTCTCGTTGAAAGACGAGAAGGAGATTCAGAAGAAAAAAAAAACAGACGATGGCATAATGAGTGTTGGAGTTAATAGTGCTAAGAGTCAGCCGCCAATATAAAAAGAACTGTGAATAATGAAGGGTATGTGGGTAAAATATTGATCAAGTTTGTGTGTCCAAAGAACTTTTAAAAGTTAAAAAGAGTGTACAAAATAATTAAGTGTCAAGAGAAATAATCCGAATGGACATAGCAGCTCTCTTTTAGTATAAGGGCCTCATTTTTTACTTTGCTTTGGGCCACTTAAAACACAGAGTCGGCCCTGATGGTGGCTGCACCACTGATCGTCAGAGATGCAGCAATGTCGTGCCCTAAGCTTGAGGCGGCACTTGCACCGTGCCTGTCCTACCTTAAGCAAGGGGGCACCCCCGTCAAGGGCTGCTGCGACGGTGTCATGACCATGGTCAGCTCTGCCAAGACCACGGTCGATCGTCAGGGCGCTTGCAAGTGCTTGAAAACAGTTGCCGGCACAATCCAAGGCATCAACCCTGACTACGCTGCTAACCTCCCTAGCCAATGCGGCGTCAACATCCCCTACAAGATCAGCACTTCCACCAACTGCGCTAGGTAAATTCATTCATCAAATAATGTAACAGTATTTCATTTAAGTGATGCATGCATTCTTTTTTGGCACACGGATGTATAACTAACTTCGTTTTGTATGTATTAATGTGGCAGCGTGAAGTGAAGATGAGGTGGATATTGAAGGCAACATTAATTAAGATCAAGCTTTATTAGGTTAAGTCAAAAATAAGAATGAGTGAGTCCGATAGACTCTACTTTCACTAGTCCTTCCAATTGGTAATGTCGGTTTGGTTGTCGTTGTATGCCTGCAATTTTCAACAAATCTATTATGTTATGAGTTTTATTCCATAATTTATTTGCACTTTAAAATTGACATTTACCGGAATTAAGAAGATAGCCACAAGTTTCCTTTTACCTGGTCTTGGACGAAACACGAATGGCAGAGATTTCTGCTTTTGGTGAACGCTCACGTGAACAAGAAACATCGAATTGAAACTTTAATCAATCGCTGCACTATGCACCATTCTTCATTAATATATTGGGACCCCGACATTTAATTATACACCGAACTATTTGCCAGCAAACCACGATTTGGACAATGACATGTTCTTAGATGTCACGACAGAATTTCAGCCGACGGGAAGGTTAATATCATGGAAATTATATAGCCTGATTTTACCCTTTTTAGTTAAGTGATGATCCGTACTAAACAATGTTTTAATCCCAAAACTAAATAAAACGAACCGTGTTCCTGATTGGAAATTTTTGGTACAAAATTTCCACATGGATCAAGTACATTACCATGAATGTTCATGAATTTTCCAAAAAGCTTTGGCATATGATAAAATATACTAGCAGAATTCTCTCGAAATGAAGTTCCTATATGAACTTATTGTATTACCGCATATCCAGACATTGTATATTATTTTGGTTCCACATAAGAGATGAGAGAAAAGGCAGAATCTTGAATTTCTTTCTTAAGCGAAAAAATTGTCTTTCATGTAGGTGGTGAGTGCGGACCATTTATGTGATTAGCCAATTAACGTTGAATTTGTGGCTATTATCATTAACTCTAGTAACACAGTACCAACACATTAAATTCAGCACAACTACTAACCAGCTCCCTCCCAACTCCTTTACACGACATTTTTCACTTTAGCAAATCATGCTGTCCAGAAAATCGATATAATTACTGATTTAGATCAACAGTCTCACGATTTACTTATACGGTACCATCATTGTCATAATAATTAATATAATAAGTACGCGACTGTGAACAGATCACATCAAAAGTCAGGGCCACTCTGCTATATAAACACCAGAGCATGATGCCTTTCTCCTCATCACTACTCAAGTGTCCAAAGCAAGTAAACTTTCATTCAAAAACATCTTTGCATTACAGTCTTTCATTGCAAGATGGCTAGCTCTGCATTGACCAAGCTTGTGTTGGTTGCGGCCTTGTGCATGGTGGTGAGTGCCCCCATTGCCCACGCCATCACATGCGGCCAAGTGGCCAGCGCTATCTCTCCGTGTTTGGGCTACGTCAGGGGTGGTGGAGCACTCCCTCCAAACTGCTGTGGCGGGATCAGGTCCATCGCCAGTCAGGCCACCACCCCCGCCGACCGCAAGACCGCGTGCAACTGCCTCAAGAGTGCCGCCGGCAGCATCAAGGGCATCAACTACGGCATCGCATCTGGGCTTCCTGGAAAGTGCGGAGTCAACATTCCCTACAAGATCAGCCCCAGCACCAACTGCGCCACGTAAGTCCAAAACTGAATCTCAAGTTTTGTTACATACGGTTTCTGCTCGCTTACTTATATGTTTTGTTGTGCTTGGCAGCGTGAAGTGAAGTTGATGGGAGCTCAATTTTCGGCTGCGGGGATAATAGAACTAGAGTGAAAAATAAAA
This sequence comes from Spiraea crenata, assembly GCA_033992175.1. Lineage (NCBI taxonomy): Eukaryota > Viridiplantae > Streptophyta > Magnoliopsida > Rosales > Rosaceae > Spiraea > Spiraea crenata. Next base: position 4,352,633 of record JAVBHV010000041.1, on the reverse strand, counting down.
TGTGGTTTGTGTGAGCCACAAGGGGGTTCCTCTTTAGGGAATCGTTTAAGTTATTCTATAATACTTTATTATCATCTGCTTGGTCGTCGATATTGTATAACCTTACTTATCGGAGTTAATTAATAATACTTATGTTTTCATAAGTATGTAAATGTTCTTCTCTCTTTTGCCTTTCTTTTTTGACTCGGCGTTCATGCGAGTGTGTTATGCTACAGCACGTAAAATAATCAATAATTGAGCACGTGATTCAGCTCATACCTCTGCCACAAAACGTATACATACGGTTTCGTAGGTCTTTCGGTATGTACAATACTTGAACAATTATTGTTCTATTCCTGTGTTCGCACGTGGATGTAGGCCTCACATGAGGTAAATCAAAATGAACCCTGTCTGTTTGCACTCTCAAAACGGGACTCAAAATGAACCCAGTCTTTTCGGAATGAATTATGCATTTCTCAACTTTTCACATAGAATAGCCTTCCAAACAATTTCTCGGCTACTGGAATTATTGTTTGCTTGGCTTTGTCTTTGAAGAAAATTGAGCTCCAAATTTGGACACCGCTTTTGGTCTTGTTTGTGGCTGGTGGATTTAACAATTTGGGCCGCGTTTTTGGCCTTTCTAAACAGTATCAGTAGTCATGAATCAATATCAATGTAGTTTGATTACACAGTAGTATAGACACTACATAAATGGTGCATATAAAAAGAGTTGTAACGAGTCATACTGTTCTTCAATAGACAATATGTGGTAAGCGAGATATCAACAACGCCGAATTATGTGGTACCAATTTTTTGGTTTTCTAATGTGCAATTGCAACTAGCTAGCCAAGGCCGGCATGTAGAGATGTGACTGAAGCCATACAAGCTACCTTACAGTAAACTAAGTTCATAAGCTACTTGACGGGTAATGGAGGATATCGAGCATTAAATGGACACAACGACTACCAACCGACTTCCACCCAACTCCTCCACACAATTTTGGCCCATCTAATTTTTCACTCCACAACTTTACAGTATGTATACATTTTACATGATATTCTATCAATATAATCATGTTTTAACAATGAAAAAACAAATTCTAAAATACATTGGCTCCAAATTTTTAGGCCGTTGATTCACCATAGTTTATTATTTAGTATACTGAAAGTGATATTCTCATGCTTGGTATGTGTTCGAAAACCTCATATTTACACATTGTATGATCATGTCCAACTATGTTTACAATTAACAATCAAGTGATGATCTCATCATAGTTGATATACGTTTCTTGCTCATGTATATTTGTACTTTTAACACATATATTACCGAATGTACACCTTTGTATATAGGAGGCTGCTTGGGTCCTGAGGGATCAGAACCTCTGGTCCTGATTGTCTGAGGTGGCCCAATCACCGTTTAAAACGTGTTTCTCCATTTTTTGATAAGATCTTTTAAAAAAATACCTTTTTATTAAAAATGAAATTAAAAACATTTTATTGAAGAGTCACTCTTCTAAGGGGATCCAAGAGGTTCTCTATCGTCATCTCTCTGCGATCTCTTTGAATTGAACCAACGTGAATAGTTGATTTCCCAGGTAACAAGGTAAAGTATAAATCCTAATCCGGCAGCAAGAGTACATTAACTACGATGCCAAACAGCACCCCGTTCACTTCATTTGTGAACAACAATTTAACAGAAGGAACAATAGTCAAACTGGGCAATCTCAAGCTTCTTTATGGTGCTTCATGCTCATTTTTAGCAAACAGTGTAATTACTAGCCTATCAAGAAGCAGTGCCCAAACACGGAATTGAGCTCCCTCTGCCCCTTGAGTGAAGCTCGTGGATTGGTGTTTCGGAGTTTCAAGAAGTGTTGGGCATCTTGGATGATTCTAAAATCTGCACACAATTATTTGAGAACAAAGAGGCTTCTGTGGTACTAGAACATCTTCCTTAAAAAAGTCGACCATAAGATATCTATTGATCACCATAACCAGTGTAGCCACAAACCCCGCTACCGTCTTCATTCATAAAAAATGAAGAAAAGGTGCCACCTTGCGGATAGAAAATCGTTCGGTCCAAAATCAAAGCAGTTCGTCCATCTTCACCCTTTCAATCAACAAAGCACACACCTTATTTTCTTTCAATTTTCTCGGGAAACAAACGGAATTGGGGGAAAAAAAAAACCCTAATTTTGATCAGAGAAGTGAAGTGAGGAAGCTGACTTTCGATAAGGATTGCACTGTGGCGCTGGATTTGAGCTTCCACATGTCGTCGAAGTAATCGAGCTTTGTGGGGATCAAGCTCGCCGCCATGGATTTCCGCCGGATGTTGTCGTTGATTTCGTGAGCTGCTTGGAGAAGGCCATCGCAGCTGGGTTCGAAAGGACGACAGAGAGACAGGGACGGATCCAGGATTGTTGGGGCAGGGGAGCGGAACTTAAAAGCGGAAGTGTTCCAAAAAATTAAAAGATCTGAGTACCATAGAATTTAAATAATACAAATGTTATTAATAACATTAAAGGCATGAAATAAAATTACAAAAGTGGTAACTTACGTTTTCTCATATCATGAAAACGTCGCATAATGAGTTCATTACTAATAGAAGCAATAACATCTCTCTCAATGTAAACAACTAAGCTATCATTCAACCACTGATTTCCCATTTTGTTGGGCAATGGTGTTTTCACAATATTCATAGCAGAAAATGCTCTTTCCACTGGAGCAGTTGCAACTGGTAAAACTAAAGCCAATGTAATAAGCAAGATGTGGCTTTTATTTCCCTAACCATTTCCTTTTTTGTTGTTTTAGGCAATCATAAGATTCTTAACAAAGAGTACTTTCAATAATTTTATTGCTAAATTTATTCATGACATATTCAGTCGATATCTTTCACACTTAAACCATTGTGATAAGATTTGACAAGTATACAGGGAAATAATTCAGCTCTGACTACCAAAAATGAAACATTCGTTGTTAGCTTTGATAATTTCACTAACAGAGACAAATATCTACAAAAAATGCAATTGTAAAGACATGTATACCTTTTGCACCCATACGAGCAGTTCTTCCTGTACGAAGAAGGTAGTCAATTTAAAAGGCCAAAGAGGAGAATAGGTTAAACTCCCAAAGAAGAGGAAGAGAAAGGGGAATCTAAACATTAGCTAATAAGTAATTACTGAAAACAGAACGCATATCTGATGATTACAGAGTTCAAGGGAAAATCAAACATGATAACATGGTCTACATCTAAGTCCAGTCCCCTTGCAGCAAGATCTGTGCAGACCAACGTCGGGCAATCACCATCATTTCTCGTAAACTTTTTGAGGTTTTCGACCCTACAGCGTTAGAAAAATAAAGTCAGGCTAATCACTGGACTAAATACTAATATTCATCTGTACATAAAACTTTACTATCTAGCTGCACATAATGCAAGCAAAATCATACTGGCAGCATACTAGGTGTACCATTCCATTGCAAAATGCCTGAAAAAGTATATGACAACTTGAAAATACAGACGATGTGAACAGTTTCCAACATATGACGAAAAGTATATGACAACTTGAAAAAAGGACGCGCTGCAACCTCCAACATATGCAAAACGACGCATCAACATCCCCTCAAACGACGTCACTCCTCTTTAACAAAACGACGCAGCTTCATTTAAATTGAAACGGCGCCGTTTGGTCCCTTCTTCTTCTTCGGGTTTGCGCAGGTCAGCAGCACCCAACCGCTGACTTCTTCCGTTCTTCCGCGCCGCCGCTTGAGTTTGCAGGTACGATCAAGGGCAGACCAGGGGAGCGGAGTCACGCAGACCCGCTCCCAGTTCCTACTTGTTCCGGCGACCGGGGGAGCGGCTGCTGACTGCCGCTCCGGGCTGGCTCCGTCCCTGCAGAGAGATGACGATAGAGAACCTCTTGGATCCCCTTAGAAGAGTGACTCTTCAATAAACTGTTTTTAATTTCATTTTTAATACAAAAGTTTTTTTTTTTAAAAGATCTGATCAAAAAAATGGAGAAACACGTTTTAAAAGGTGATTGGGCCACCTCAGACAATCAGGACCAGCGGTTCTGATCCCTCAGGACCCAAGCAGCTCCCTTGTATATATATGCTTACATTAACAATCAGTCATAATTATTAATGTAATAAGTATGCGTCAACAAATCTGGTCAATCGACCTTTCACTCACATCATAAATATCGTCACTATATATATGACCACCACCGCATATAATGCCAATATACTACGTACTCAAGTCTCCAAAATACCGAATCAAGTTCTTTTAATTAATTTAGTGTCATTAGTATGGATAGCTCTGCAAAGTTGGTTAAGCTTGCTTTGGTGGTAATGGTGGCCATGAGTGTGCCCATAGCTCACGCCGTAACATGTGGCCAAGTGACCAGAAACCTCACTCCGTGCCTAACCTACCTGAGAAGTGGTGGAGCCCCACCTGCATCTTGTTGCAATGGAATCAGGGCCGTCGACAACTTGGGCCGCACCACCGCTGACCGTAAGACCATATGCACTTGCCTGAAAAATGCCGCTGCAGGCTTTCCCGGAGTTAACCCCACCTTCGCTGAAGAGCTTCCCGGAAAGTGTGGAGTCCGAGTTCCTTACAAGATTAGCCCCTCCACAGAATGCTCCAGGTGCATATGTATACATGTCTCGATCCAAAACTCCCTAGTGCTCTTGTTCCTTTTCGTATGCTTAAAATGATCACAATTGATTTTGGGTGTTTGTTTGTTGATTTTGCAGCGTGCAGTGAGCTCGATGGGAGATCAATTATCGGACGTAGACAATCTTAAGTCTTAATGGTAAAAATAAAGTGTGGTTAAGTATATGTGATCCACATAGGCTTCCTGAGGAAATACTTTAGTAATTAGTATTGCAACACATACTAAATGGAATCTATAATACTTGGAGTTCAAGTAATCATGTTGTTTCTTTTGTCACGTTGGAGGAAATAAAACATTAACATATTATATAGTACTATTTAACCAAATAGTCTCTTCACTACTACACAAGGACACAGAGAGCCCAAAGGGATATACCAATTTTTCATGCAGAATGAAGGCTTTAAAACAAGCTCATAAGAGCATCTCCAACCGAGATGTCAAATGCTCCAACTCAGCAGTAACGGTAAAAAAAGGCAGATGAACTCTTCTCCATCCGAAACGCCATAGCTGACGTGGTCCAACGTGGAAAGACGCCTTCACATGCTGCTGCCAGAATTGACAGCACCCAACACGACGCCAAATTGAGTATTAATTGTGTGGAAAATTGGAAAGGGGTTCTGGGCAGCGGATTTTGGACGAGCTATGTGGGTTCCAGGCGGACTAGGTGCAGCGGCGGCGGGGGAGACTAGATGCAGTGGCGGCGGCGGGTTCTAGACAACAGCGGTGGAGGGTTCTAGGGAGCGGCGCCGGCGGGTTCTAGGAGCAGCAGCGGCGGCGGGTTCTGGGTTCACAGGCGGGTTCTACGTGCAGCGGTCGATTCGCGCAAGAGTGCGAGGAAGAAGAGCAATTTTGTTTGGAGACGTACGGCTTTTCCCTTTTTTACCATTTGTTAATCAAATAATATTATAATAATACTAAAAATTATTATTTTAAAATAATAGATGTATTATGAAGTTCTTGTGTCCGCCATTTTTCGTTTGGTTGTCTTTGAATTTTATGGAATCTGGGTTTGTTCCAATCGTAGCCATGATTCCACACAGTTTCAACTAGGGGTGGGCAACCAAATCAAAACACCGCAAACCAAACCAAATCAAACCATTTGGTGCGGTGTGGTTTGGTTTAAATATTTTTTTTAAGACATGTGGCTTGAAAAACCGAACCGCACCACTTATAATGGTGCGACTTGTGGTTCCCAAATATTCAAAACCGCGGTTCACCGCACCGCACCGCAAAATTAATAAATAGTTTAATTTATATTAAATAATTAACACATGTCATCTTTTCATTAGTTATTATTGTGCTACCATGCATCCTTCACAAGTAATCAAACCCTCAAGCCTAATTAATATATGTAATTTTTAAAATAATAATATTTTTATGATGAATTTTGATCTTGAAATAAATTTTAATCTACTTATATTAAGTATGCATTCATAAAATTTAGGAAATGCACACGAAGTCAAACCAAACCGCACCAAACCGCTAATTGCAGTTCACCGCACCACTTGAAGTTGCTAATATGTGGTTTGACTTTAGTTTGAGATTATGTTAAACCGCATAGGATGATGTGGTTTGCGGTTTTACCCCAAAACCGCACCAAACCGCACCACGCCCAGCCCTAGTTTCAACTTCCAATCTTGTTAATAAAAAAATGAAATGAGAAAAAAGTAATAAAATAATATTTAAATTTGACATTTCGGATGAGGAATACATTTTGGCAATATGTCAATTTGCCAACTCGAGCATCTCCATCCGAATAGTCAATTTGCCAACTCAGCCATTAAATTCAAATTAGTATTTAAAATTTGGCATCTCGGTTGGAGATGCTCTAAGGAAGCAAAGGAAAGCACCAACACTAATTAAGGACTAAAATAAGTAATTAAAGTTAGGCGGAGTAGTGTACTATCTCATTTTCACTCGATTTTTTAATTCTCCTTTTCATATTTTAGATTAAATTTAAAGTACATGTACGATGCCTATACTTAAGAGAGGCAGCTAAAGTAGTTAGCTTTTGATGCATACGTACTAAAGAGGTTTGATTCGCCTTATTCGTGAAAGCCATTTAAGTCACTCAACAACACAATATCACCAGAAAGACAAAAAGAAACAAATCAAATAAGAGCACTGAACCAACCAATAATCAACCCTTAAGTGTCATTTCTAGCCGCAATCGTTTCATTAAGCTAGCTTTTACTTTCTATATAAACACCATATATTTGAATTGACACGTATGCTTCTCAACTTCTTATTTGCTTAAATAACTAGTCATCAGTAATGGCAAATTTTGGTGTACCAATTAATGAAGCCACTACGTAGGGTGTGTATAATTATGTTCACAAATCTCACATACCAAAGTTTTGGCCATGCTTGAGCTAACTAGGGTGTGTGCAATTGTGTGGCTAACTTAGGCGCACAACAAGTTGAGATCTGATTGGAGCTAACAAAGCTAATTGACGGGCAATGAAGGAAATCGAGCATTAAATTCAACACAAACTAAACCGACTACGTACCCGAGTCTTCTACACATTTTTGGCTCACCAATTTTTTTTCACTTTGCAAATTCATATTCGCCAGGTACGTGTTATATGTTTCTATCACATTATTACAATTAGGTTAATTAGCAGGGATCATATATAGTAATTGATGAAATAAGTACCCCCTCAACCGATCGATTATAAATATCGAGCTATAATGAGTACTACTATCACTCCACCTTGTTTTACAAAGAGCCCAAAGGGATGCCAGTTTTCCTGCGAAAGGCTTTCCATTTCCAACACCAAATTTGGGAAGCTCATAACAAAGTTTCAAGGGATCAAGGGAAAGTATGAACATTAAGGACTAATGTTTCCAAAAATTACTCTCTAAATGGTAGATTGTAATACTTGGAGTTCAGTAATCATGTTCTTCTTTTGTTACATTGGAATCTTAACGTATTATAATCCCAGCAATTGCCGCCCACCTGATCACCACTTCTGTTATGTAAGTTTTCAGACCAATGCAGATGAACAATAGTCTTAAGAGCCGAAAGGGATGCCAATATTCATGCAAAACAAAAGGTTTTTGAACCCCATCACCAAATGGCAATATCCGACCTTCCACTAATCAAGGGAATTGAAAGTACGGGTAAAGAGACTAATCACACACAAAAAATACTTTAAAGAAAAACGGAACTTAATCAAGTTAGCTAGAGCTATGCTTCCATGTTTGGTCGAAAGAAGTTGCCCAATGGCTACTCTAGAGCCAGCCTAGCTACTCCAACTAATTACCTTTTGATGTATATTACCAAAGAGTTTATATATATTGCCTTGGTGAAAACCATCTGAAGTCTATCAACAATACAATATCACCAAAAAGAAAACAAATCCAAGAAAAGCATTGAACCAATCAACCCTAACCATCATGGGTACAGTTTGACTTCGTTCATATGGTGGGATGAAACTTTCTCCACCAACAGAAGCTATACACAAGGCAACCAACACATATATAGGTCAATGGATTTTCCCGATTTACTAGTCAAGAAGAAAGAAAATTGGATGACGTTACACAAAAACAAACCGAATTAAAAGCATTTGATCCAGCTACCAACTAATACCATCCCATTTCGTAAGCAAATATTACGTGCCCTCGTCTTACGTCCCCACAGTTTCCTATATAAACCCACCACAACCAAGTTCCCCACCACAACACTCAAACTCACAAATCAAGTACACATCAAATCACATCTCTTTCAAATATTCGAAACACTTCTGAAATTATGGCAAGCTCCGTAGCTTTCAGGCTCGGCTTCGTGCTTCTCGTGTGCATGGTGGTGGGTGCACCCTTGGCCCAAGCTGCAATCTCGTGCAACCAGGTGTCACAACAAGTGAACCAATGCATAAACTACTTGAAGACCGGCGGGCCAGTTTCCCAACCATGTTGCCAAGGGCTTAGGACCCTTCATGGGATGGCTAAGACCCTCCCGGACCGCAAGAGTGCTTGCCGGTGCCTCGTCGCTACGGCTAAGTCCATCAAAGGGCTCAGGAAAGATCTCGTCTCTAGCCTCCCGAACCAATGCGGTGTCAGGCTTTCTTACCCCATTGGGCCCAACACCAACTGCGACACGTAAGTCTAGTTTAAATGATCAAGAACGTTCAATGTTCCTGACAATTATGTATTTTGTAGGTATACTAATGTTCATGTATTTTGCGATTGTTGTGATGCAGTATCCAGTGAAGCTGGCACGCCACGTGTCGAGTTACGTAGAAGAATAAAGTGGGTGTTGATGAATGTCTTATCATCTCTCCCTCACCTGGACTTGCCTTGTAGGACTATGGTGTAAAGTTGTCACTCAAAGACTTGTACTAGCTACTTTCTCTTGATGAAATAAAAATGAAATAACCATAGACCGCTTAAACTTATATTCTCCTATCTTTCAAGTGTTAAATTATATATGTTGATATCCTTATAATGTGACGATCTTTGGCATATGGTATAGCACGATAAACGTGTACAAGAAAAAACGATGCTTAAAATGGAAATGTACATGTATTCAAGTAGAGTTTTCAGTAATTTGATACGTTCCATCTCCCGTAAAATTGCTTCTCAATCCTCAGATAGACTACCCAAAAAATGTACGTATGGTCACATTTTAAGCACGGAGAGGTGCCGGACACCGACATCTTTTGGCCGCATGTACATGTGTAGCCGTACGGTGAGGAAACTCGTTTAGTTAATTTCTTTTGTTTTGACCAGAAAAGAAAAAGGTAAAAACTTCTAGCAATAAACTCTGACAAAAATTAGGTGACTGTTGAGGGTTTTATCTTAATGCTCCTGCCCTGCTGAAGTCTGAGTGGATTTAGCAGTATTTTCAACTTTAATATTGTAAGATGTCACAAGTTTAAATCACCATCTTTTCAATATTGTCACAAGTTTAATTACTAAACGGACTCTGATATAATTGATTTTTTGAGAAAATGATCATTATTAGATAAGTCACAAAATGAACAGTTCTAATTATGATATAATATCGTAAAATGGAAGAAACTAAAAATATAGAGTAGAAGCTCCTACACTATTTAGAGTAAGCAACCTTTATCCGCTTAGGAAAAACCCAATTTCTAATTGTAACTCAAGTTGAAGATCTGCCCTCTTGGTTTTCACATTTTGTTGAGTGCAGGCATTTATGCTTTTCCTCTCGGTTATGTGTAATAGAGTTTGCCTAGACAATATAGGAAATAATAGCATGTCTTAACATAGTGAGCCTTCATCACCCAAAACCAATTGGCGGCAATGGGAGGAAAAGCCCAATTATATTACTTGCTATGCTTTCATCTCCAATGTGGGATATTCTCAACACACCCTCTCACGCGTGACGTCATTGCGTCCTACGCGTGGTTAGTTTAATTGGGTAACGTGGAGCATGTGAGATCGTGAGGCCTCCTACGTGGATAACCATAGCTCTGATACTATCTTAACATAGTGAGCCTTCGTCACCCAAAACCAATTGGCAATGAGAGGAGAAGCCGAACTATATTTAAACATTATAGATTAGGCTTCCATCTCCAAGGTGAGATATTCTCAACACGCCCTCTCACGCGTTGGGGTCATTGCGTCCTACGCGTGATCAATTTAATTGGGTAACGTGGAGCATGTGGGACCGTAAGGCCTCCTACGTGGATAACCATAGCTCTGATATCATCTTAACATAGTGAGCCTCCATCGCCCAAAACCAATTGGCAATGGGTGGAGAAGCCCCACTATATTTAAACACTACAAGCTAGACTTCCATATCCAATGTGAGATATTCTCAACAGCATAGACCCGAAAACAGCTATATATGCAAGGTTCATGGGGTTCCATTATTTGGAGGTTTGGGATTCAACTACCTTTGTACACACGCAGAAATCAATTAAAGAGTACCAAATACTAAAACAAGTATGTGATTACTGATCACTGCATGTTACATATATAGACAGAGACCACCCAAGGATCAAGACCGCAAAAGCTTTCTCTTGAGAATGATAGATTCTTAAATAGACTGCACGTAGCTGTTCATATTTTAAATGTGCACGACTGATGCTAGTATCTCATATCAAACGATCGTACATATGTAGATTATATTGGTCAAAATATCTTCGTCCGTATACAAGCACAAAAAGACAAATTAGTGCAGCAATTCACTTTCTAGACATATGACTTTACATTGCTAGCATTTACCATGCCCAACTAAACTCTTCCAAAGTCTTCAATTCATCCCAACCACCAATTTGTACATATGAACCCTAAACTCGCCTATATAAACAACCATACCTTGATCCCTTCTATTACTCATCATCAGCTTCTCTAAACTTACAGATCACTACTAGCTAGTTTATATTCAGCTGCGACGTCGTAATGGCTTACCATAAGGTTGTTTGTATTGTGGCGGTGATCATGTGCTGCATGGCGGCAAGTGCGCCCAAGACAGAGGCAGCCGTGACGTGCGGTCAGGTGGTGAACAACCTGATGCCGTGCTTATCCTACGTGGCAAACGGCGCGGCACTGAGCCCGGCTTGCTGCAACGGGATCAGGTCCGTCTACAACATGGCTCAGAACACCCCTGACCGCCAGAGCGTTTGCAGCTGCTTGAAGCAGGCCATCAGCGGCATCCCTTACACCAATACCAACGCTGGCCTTGCCGCCGGCCTTCCCGCCAGGTGTGGGGTCAGCATTCCCTACAAGATTAGCCCCCAAACTGACTGCAAAAGGTACTATCCATATATTAAGTTAACTTATGCTAATGCTCTGAACAAAGCTAATTTATTCTTTTTGTGTTTTTGTTGCAGCATCAAGTGAGAGGTTCCAGCAGCTTAATTAATAATGAAGGTTTCTCAATTAGTGGCATAAGAATAAATGGGTGTTTTCCGACTGGAGGCACCACGCTTTAGGTGGTTTCGCTTATGTCATCTACTTGGTCTTAGGTTGAATTGGTTTCTCCTATGTTTAACCAGTTGTGATCATATCAGTTTCGTTGTACTATGTAATAGTTAATGTTATTAGTAATCGAATAACAACTTAATTATTTGCTGTATGTAGCTTATTGTTCGTCGTACATCATTCTAAATCTCGTTTATATTTTTAGAAAGTAGTGTTGTATAATCACAAGTAACAAGAAACTTGACGTAATAAGTACACATCAATTAGTACACAAGCACAGTGCTAATGCCATGACAACAGAAGTTTCTTTGTCAATGGAGAAAAAAAAAAACCTTCAGGTTTTTTATGTTGATAGAGCTCTGGACTTAGCTAGTTTACTGGTAGGATGAAGACTTGTACCTCCAATTAGAAGGTGAAAGAATTCAATGCAAAATTAATTGGTACTTTAAAGTGAAGAGTACTAAATGGACCTACCAGAATGTCCTGATCCATGGGAAACTAATAAGCTACCAACTCTGATAGATGGAAACAGTTTCTTTTTTCATGGCATAACCACTGCAGAAGTTTTTACAAAGAACTATCGTCTTTTAATTAAATAAATTGGTAGATTACTCGTCCCTTTATAAGACGAACATACAACTTACAAGACTCGTTAGAATCCACCATGATATGCAGAGTTTGCGGTCAGAGAGTACATCATGTATGTCACAGTAAACTAGTCTACCAAAATGTGGTTTCTGGCAAGAGCGTGGTCATGACCACACTTTATGATTTTGTCATTGCAGCATACAACGAGTCGATCTCTACCTTGGTTGCGAATTATCAGGGCGTTGTTCTCGTTGGAATGCTCGACGCAGCTAAGTTGAGATTATTTAAGAAGATATAAAAATGAGTGATGAATTGCTTTTTATCTGTTCACTTTGTTATTATAATAAGGAAATTCAGAAATTGAGAATGTGCAAAAGATTAAATAAAATTCTAGAATTTTGGTTGTTCTGACTACGCTTTGGATATGCCTTCATGTACATTTTGCATATATTTGTTGTTGCACTACTTTTTCGTTTTTGTTGCCAAAGGTTGTATTGTGGCATGAGGCCTTGGACGCCCTAAAAGGTTAGGGCCCAACTACCATGACCCAAGTCATAGGGCTGCACCCGTTGACCCACCTAACTGAAAAGCATTGTTTTGCTTTCGGGTAATCGAGTATGTGTTTTTGACCGCAAATGCATATGTATGATATGTGATTTACAAACATTGATGATTGAGGTCCAAAAAAGATTAGAAATTGATATCCGCTCAATGATAAGATCTAAACATATTTACTGTCAAAAAGTTTTCTCTCTTGATTGATTCAAATAGGGATGTCAATGGGTTGGATCGGGGCTAGGGTACCACCTTCATACATGCCCACTTCTATTTGTGATTTTGACCTTCATATCCGCATTCATAGCCATTAATTTTTAATCAGGTATTTCCGCTTCCACGGAGGTTACTATCTCCATGCCCGCCTCCATACCCACCCCGTATAGAAAAATATATAAATAATATTAATAATAAAATTTCATAAGCAATCATAATATAAAAATTATGTAACTATTTAAATATATATATATATATATATATATATATATATATAATCGGGTTGAATTTGGATAGGAGGATAGTAATACCATCCACTGGCGGAGCCCTTTGATGGCCAAAGATAGCTCCGCCACTAATACCATACTCGCCATGAGGATTTTAAAAATCTTCATACCCACTTATATTCTCATGTAGTTCCTTCATACCCATTCCTTTATAAACAAATAACCACGAATAGTAATATTCATAGAATATATATATATATATATATATAATCGGGTTGAATTTGGATAGGAGGATAGTAATACCATACACTGGCGGAGCCTTTTGATGGTCAAAGATAGCTCCGCCACTAATACCATACTCGCCATGAGGATTTTAAAAATCTTCATACCCACTTATATTCTCATGTAGTTCCTTCATACCCATTCCTTTATAAACAAATAACCACGAATAGTAATATTCATAGAAATTTTTGTCATCCTTCATTCAAGCATTGCTCTTGCGTGTTAGTGCTCCTTTAGTTGTTTCAACCACCAACCGTTTCTCATTCCTTTTCCCACCTAACCTTACCGCAAAGGATTTATTGGTGTTAGTGAAGCAGGTCAAATCTCATTACATCAATCAACTATGAAATTCCCTTCAATCTCACTAATGTTTAGATTTAATCAAATGACAAATACACACTGTTTTCCCCAAGAGGGCCCTCCACCAGTGATAGAAGCTATACTGACATTATAGGGCCCATGAAATTGTGTCCCCGTTCATCAAGGCCCCCGGCCCCCACCGCCGTCCCTACCCTCTCCACGTTTTCTCCGGCGTTTTCTTCACTAACCTCCACTCTACGATTTGAATTCTGTGGGGTCTCTGGACTACTGCAGTCTACATATTACATTATACAACAAAGCGTATGTACCGACACACACAAAACAGTCTTCGAATCATCTAAAAGCTCTGTAAACAAATATCTGTAAGTTTTACATTGAACAACTATTAGAAATTTGCATTAAATGGCTTGGTGAGCTCTTTAACAATTAGATAAGAGTTTTTCTCGAAAAAAAAAAACAATTAGATAAGAGTGGTTTGTTCTTCACACATAAATTATCTACTTTTGAAAAAATTAGGTGTTTTCAGAATACCCTTAGAGCATCTCCATCCGAATTTTCAATTTCTATGTGGAGTGCTGACAATTATAGAATTGACGTAATGTATTATCCATTCGAAACTTCAAAAGCTGATGTGGAATAACTTGATGTTATAATTGGCATCATGTCAATTTTCATTGTTCGAATACTATTTATTGCTATGATTGCATTCTATTGGTTATGAAAAGTTGTTGGTCTCATGTTTCTTCATCTAATGTTTTCTATTAGTTACTATTTTGACATATCGAATGGAATAAAATATTAGCTAAAATATCATTTTGCCTCATCACTATAAAAATGAAAATTGATGTTATTTATTTGACATCTCCAATAGAGATGCTCTTAGTTGTTTTTCGCATTGAGTTTGATTGGTTTCATGATTGAAGATTACATATTAAATCTTGGGTTCTACTTTTTTGTCATGTATGTTTTCATTAAGTTTTCTTGACCTTGGAGATAGATATTGCTTCAACTATTTTGGTGGTTAGTGGCAAATTTTGAGTGCCCATTGAGCATGAATATCATAATATGACTCAAGAGATGTCCATACATAACGATTCTATTATAATAATTTAGGAAACAACTTGGACAGAACTTAGTTGTTGTTCGTGCTAATCTAGAAGTATAAAAGCAATATCAAGAGAAAGAAGTGAAGTTTATGTCGTGGACCTATGAGGCTATGGTTAAGGAGGGGGGAAAGGCAAAGAGATATTTGCAAAAACATGGAGATCGGTCCTATTCCTACCAAATCACCATCTTTTGGGCTAAAGTAGCAACATTTAAAAGGATGAAACAAACTCAACTTTCCTTGTACCCTTTAAAGGATCAAACATCAGTTCAAATGCGTGACCGTAGGTATCTTTTGCAGGCAAAGAGGGGAAAAGCTACATAACATTTTCCCAAAGTTTTCTCTTTTCTTTTCCCTGTTTTGCCTTTTGAATAACTGATCTCTCATACCTATACATGTGTACCCTAAATGATGTCAAAAGTGAAAGTATAACTAAATGTGGGATATTATTAGCAGCAAAACTTTCCACAATCCTTTGATCTGGAAGTTTTTCATTGGTTTAACCCACGTAGGAATTACTTGGCTCTATTAATAGCTGCCAAAATGGTAGTGAATATTCAATGATTGGATTTGGAGCCAATATCAAGGTTTATTAAATTCTTGTTCATGATTAGGTTGCCAAATATGACTCTGTTTTTTCCTTTTTCTTTTCTCTAATAAATTTTAATAAGTTTCGGTTGGCGTCAGTGTCTGCCTGTAGAGATACAGGCGTTTAACAACGGACAACTTTTGTTGCATCGATAATCAATTTCCACAGAGAGCGTAGACTGATTTGGTAATCGAATAACCAGACTCGTGTGTGCTTTTGTTTCCAACTTTGCTCGGTGTGTTTGAAGGGCATGAGATGTTCAATAGAGCTATGGTCCATGTAATCAAATTCAACGG
Organism: Spiraea crenata; assembly: GCA_033992175.1. Lineage (NCBI taxonomy): Eukaryota > Viridiplantae > Streptophyta > Magnoliopsida > Rosales > Rosaceae > Spiraea > Spiraea crenata. The sequence continues at coordinate 4,336,909 of JAVBHV010000041.1, read as the reverse complement.
AGAGCATAGGATGATTTGGCAATCTAGTGATCTGACTTCAATGTGCGATTTTACTTGCCTAATCTTTTATGGGTAAATTTTGAGTGTCGTTGGTGTTTGAAGCGGAGTATGGGACGTCCAATCAAAGCTCTGTATGTTCTTTTTAGAGCGTAGATGACTTTATTAATCTGATGATATAATTTTACTATATATGTTCTTTTTAGAGCGTATATGACTTTATTAATCGAATGACATGACTCTATTGTGTAATTTTGCGTTCTACTATGTATGTTCTTTCTAGTGCGTACTTCTGCTGCCTTAAATTTTCGTGATTTGGCATCACATTTGGAGGGATGAGAGTGATTTAATTAAGAAGCTCGGAGCTATGTTCTTTCTAAACTACTTCAGTAATCCGATGACTGAACTCTAGTATGTAATTTTGCTAATCTAATCTATCGTAACCCTTGGTTGTTGTGGTAAACTAATTAAAGAAACAAAACATTACACCATTTATCGTCCCTTTTCTCCTACTTCATCTCTGCATAAATGCACATCTTGGACCGCTTGATCCCCTCCAAACCCTACAAACTGCTCTACACGATTGGGACAAGATCTCTGCTTCCTTGGTCCTTCTCTGTTCTTCATCAGTTAACTCCACAGATGATGATCATCTACAATTCCTCTTACAATTGGCTCCAAAGTTGGAAACTTTATCTTTTCAAATAGGACCATTTCTGAATAAGAAGGCCGGGAATCGACTTCATCAGCTAAAATTAGGTCCTCTGATTCGGATAAGAGCCACTCGCACACAAACCCAAATGAAGAATTGAAGGAGATGCTCTTTCTCTGTCATTTTCTAGCTGGAATCTTCACAACAATTCTCTGACTCAATCCACCTACAAAAACCCAAACTTTCTGTTCACTTCATCCCCAATTAAATATTCTCCCCAAACCCAAAAAAGCCCTGCACTTTCTCTGTTTTTCCCACTCATTCTCCCCAATCTTCAACCATGCACCGCCTTCTCCTCGCGGCTGAGACCAACCCACCGACGTCGAATGCCACCAGGGCGGCGGAGTTGTCCAACAGCGAGTTGCATTTCGACACCAACATGGTGGTCATATTGGCAGCCTTGCTGTGTGCTCTGATTTGCGCGCTTGGGCTCAACTCAATCGTCCGTTGTGCTCTGCGGTGTGGCCACCGGTTTGTTCTCGAGACGCCGGAGCAGGCGGCAACGCGTCTGGCGGCCACCGGACTGAAAAAGAGCCATTTGCGGCAAATCCCAGTTGCGGTTTACGACTCCGGCGTTGATATTCCGGCCACAGAATGCCCTATTTGTCTTGGGGAGTTCGAATGCGGTGAAAAGGTTCGGGTCTTGCCAAATTGTAACCACACATTTCATATGAGATGCATAGATATTTGGCTCTTGTCGCACTCTTCGTGCCCCAATTGCCGGCATTCGCTGCTCGAATACCTCCACCCGAAAAAGAAGGGTGGTTCTGCCGCCGCTAACGCCGCCGTTGATGCAAATGAAGAAGACTCTGCGGCGGCAGAAGCATCGAATGCGGGCAATGATTCCGACCAGCAAAACAGAGTAGTAGTGGTGATTGAGCAGGGTAGCTAATCAAGTCCAAATTTTGCCAAGTGGGCAAAAAATCACCCAAAATGTGAAACTTTGAAGGTTATTAGATTTATGGAGGCCAAGTAGCAACTAGAAATGCTGGGAGCTTTTTCAGTTTTTAGATTGTGCATAGGTATGATTAGATCAGTATATGATAAAAATTGTCTTCTGGTGCTCTGTTCATACATATATTGTAGTTAGTCATCAAATCAAGTAGGAATGAACGAGTATTTTATGTTCAAATGAGTAATTTCTAGGTGGAGTTGGATTGGACCAAAGCAGTGGAAATGGGGTATAATATTAGTGGTAGAGATGTCGTACGACAATATATTCTTAATTGCTACATTTGAGCTTAAAAAAGTTGTATAAAGATCATTATAGAAAAACTGATTGTCTCACAAGCAAAGATGAGCTTATAGAAAAACATTCTTGGCCGTTCATGTTGGCGGATTCTTGAAAGTCGAGACGTCCTGAATTAGTCCACGAACGCACAATTGATCGTTACAGAACAGTTGAACTCTTCAACATTTAATCACATGCATCAATGGCCAAATTCAACACACGCACATGCGATTGATCGTAGCACTACTCAACATTACATTAATACAGTTAGTTCAACTTCAAGTGTGGTCCAATATTACAGCTATGGGATGGAGAGTTGGAACAGACTTTGCTTTATTCCCATCACTGCTTATCGCAAAGGCCAACTGATCCACAACTGACGTGGCTCTCCTCATTTTGTACTTAAAACCAACAACTTTTTCATCCGTACTCCTTCTCCCTATCTACTTGGTTTTAGGTTGATTCTCCTAAAAGCAAAATATCAAGACAAGTAGAGAATTCATTTCCTCCTAGTCCTAGCTAAAAGCTTAAAATTGTAAGCTTTGCAAGAACTTTAATTTTGTAATATATGGCATAACTTTGCATCACCCTACAAAGATTCTTATGATTTTCTGTGCTTAGCCTAAGAAATTATTTAGTGTGGCCGTCACACTCTTGTGTGTAAGAAACAAATTAAATCGTGTTAAACATTAAGGTTATATTAAGGTTATTAGCCTATAGATTACTCCAAGTTTGTGAAAATTAAGTGAAAACAACGTGATAGCAAAGTATCAATCGCTTAGCTGATGAGTATAGTTTTACTGTCAAATTTAAGAATTCTTGTTAGCCCTAGTAGTGCTTATTAGGACCGTCAATATTGGTCCATACACTTACAAAGTTGCATAATGCAAATACTCCTATTTATGCTAAGAAAAGAAGTGACAAATGTCAACATTTATAAGGGTGTGAGCTTGGATTGGATTACAATTACGTATCAAATCCCTTTCTATTATATGCAGCAAGAATAAGTGGACCAACGGACCACCCAACATGTGCCTCATGATCTAGTACTTGAGTACTTGTTGTACTCAAGACCTAAGTTCACAAATTCGACATGTGGCTAGCTGGCTATGAATCTTAGCAGATTGTTGATTCAGTGAAACATCTGATGCGTGACAATTCGTGGGATAAAAGAAAGAGATGAAGTTACTTCTTTTTATTTTGGATCTCGGCGTCCTTATATGCATCAAAGTATGGAAAATCATATTTGGAACCTCAATGCGTACGTAAATACTCTCAACTAAATTATAAAATCAATCAATATGTATGAACTCTTGACCTAATAGATTCAAAGAAAAGTGGCATAATGTAGACTTGGCGGGTGAGGCAAGCGTCAAGCTGCAAAACTTGTGGTGTGAGCCCAGAGTGGGGCATGCGTCGGTCCTGATCTTGGTAGTAGTAGCAAAAATTCAAATTAAAACTTTAAATGTTGAATAGGATAAACATTGCTTGTGAATCGTATTTGCACATGAGTCAGTCGATTTTGAGAGACTAAGAAAACCCGTAGGTTAGCGCGTCTCCTGCAAGCTTCAAAAGGAAATCGGGGCCTTTAACACAAAGAATTCCAAGCCCATCATATAATAATGATCAAGGTTGGTAGACTGTACATGCAAGTCAAAGTTCATGAAAACCTAAAAGCCCAAACCGAAAACAACTTTCTGATAAATTCCAATACGCCGCAACGGCTAGTAAAAAACTCCACCGCAGATCCACCTCTTCAGCTCAGCTCGACCTCCGCAATGCAAGCAGCGAAGCAGCAGCACACACTGCAAATCAATGTCCAAGCCAAATCCAACAACTTCGATTTCAAATTCAAAGCAACCCAAATTTTGCCCACTTGGAAGTTCCAACGCCTCTCTGTTTCCATCAAGATCCGCAGATTTTTCCTCAGGTTGAACTCAGAATCCACGCCATTAGTCCACAGACTGCACAAGAAACAAACCCTGAAATCCAAACTTCTCAGAATCTTTCAGAAGCTTCGCATTCCCCGCACCAAGAAACTCGAAACAGTCAAAAAGTGGTCGAATGCTGAATCCTCTGTAAGTCGACTGAAATGTTTCGCTTATGAGGTACCAGTGATTTTTTACTTGACAAGAGATCAATTTCATCTTGGTTTTATATAGTTTGAACTTCTTTTATTTTTTTTCTGGGCAGGAGTTAGTTTCTGTGGGCACTTTGGCTGCTGGATTTCTTGCATTTTTTCTTCAATCAATCGCCAGAAAATATAAAAAAGGATTCCTCTTGTGTATTTTGGGGATCTTGGTTGCGGCATTTACAAGTCCACAATTGCTTAATTTGAATGATTATTTGCAGAAGGTTGGAGAATATGTTTGGGATTGCACTGGGAATGCTTGGCCTGCAATAATCTCCAGCTTCTGCTAATGCTGTAGAAGTATAGACAACTCTACACTCTCAGCTTGATTCACCTTTTTTTTTTTTTTTTTTGGCTGTAAAATTTGCATGTAAAATTTTTCACGAGATGTTACCGGGATTTGGCAGTGTATGAATTGATTTGACTGCTGCAATCATGGTGAGATTTGATTTGACATAATCTGTTAAAAATGGTAGGAGATTATTACGTACCGTATATTCATGGGCCAAAACTTCACTGGAGGTTTTGTGTTCTTTGGGCGGAGTAGGCTGACCCCAAATCAAATGCCCATTGTTAGTTGGCCCGTGTGAGTATTTCTTGCTTCATCTTTTGCTTATAGGTATACTGATCAAAGAACTGACCCTTCAGATGATTCACGATTTCCGCCTATCTTTCATTTGGCCTTTTTTGTATGTAGTATAATGCTCCGTTACTAGACATCAATGTAGACGGGTTAAAGGTCCGTATGTGTTGGCTTATCTCAAATTACGAAATATTAAATTGTATCTAGTCATTTCATATTCAAATATGGCATTTGAAACGTATATGAGTATTTACAGTGATTTATGAGATAAATTTAAACTCATATTATAGTTCAAATTCACATAACGTATCTAAAACATCTACAAGTCAAACTATGAATTTGAATCTGGAAGGCCTTTAGATTGAACTTGATGACCAACCTCAAAATGGTTGGACAGTCTTCACTCAACTTTAGTTAGGGTTTTGGATGAAGAGTGCAAAGTGGCAAAACCATGGGGTGCACAAGGTCCCACGTATGGGGTAGGCGCGTGCAAAAGCCACCATAATAAACTACTTATTATTAGGACAAACAACAAACAATGTTGATGTCAGGTGGGTCCCGCTTGATCTTTTATAATGTCGCACGTAGACCGTCGATCTATCCTCCACGCGCAGATCCGACGGGGCAGGTTGCGAGTCAAAGACCCATCACCATAGGTCTCTTTGACCATACCGGAAACATGCCTTTTTTTTAAAAACAAATAATTAATTTTCCAAACTTTGACTGGGATGTCACTTCAATCGAGGTGTTCTTCGTTGAAAATCGTGCTCCCTCTGAAATTACAATTTTAGCCATTGCCAATTTTGTTCATAATGCATAAAGAACTAGCAAATGGCTAAAATGACCTCGTAGGATGAGATCACTGTTGCTAAATATAGGGTTTCCGATTCCATATAAGTTGGTGGCGGAATTGGTTTTCTCTTGGTACAAATTGGTTATGTGCAGTGTATCCTTGCAATTTGATACGAAATCTATTATGACCATAGATATTTCTCAACTAGTCTTATATAAATGGCAAGATTAATTTTGACCAAAAGTTAATATTTGTACCAATTAAGCATTCTTTTGAATGTTTGTACAAATTAAGTCATATTATATAACCGATCATTCTTGCGTAGAGCTAACGTTCAATGTACCTAAATTGCAATGGTATATATAATCCATCTAGGTTGTCTTTTTGGTAGGATATTGTAGAGTTCATTCACTAAGAAAGAAAAATAAATTTAGAGTTATTCAGTAGTATAATTTTTCTTACACTAACTAAATAGATAATTACAACTAAATCCTAGAGAAAACAAATGCTTCGTTATGAATGCTATCGGGGGATATCAAGTACTTGATCTCTTACAAGAAACCAATGTTTCAGTAGATGCTTGGTAAAATTTAGGTCATGATCAACGCTTTGACCAGATATTGTTTACCTTATTGTCATTACTAATACATGCAATATCATAAAAATATGAATCACAAAATTTTCAAGTGCAAAGATTAAAACCGCTTAAATTGCAAAACTTCTAAAGACAAGTTTGTTTAGGAACTAAAAAAACTACCTTTCTTCAAAGTCTTCTGTGTCCCAACTTAGAAAGAGGGCAACCAACCTAAAAACTTTCAGCTCCATGACATGTGTACTTTTGCATAACAGTTCCAATGCCAAGAAAACAAATAATCCCAAAAGGCCAAAATCGTCAGAGGAGAATGAGAAATCCAAATCCATTGATTTAAGGATAATAATAATATGATGCTTTCTAATGTTAATTAAAAATTGGTTATTTGGTAGGTTTGACCACTGCCCATTGGGCTCCATTCCGCTTTCAGAGACTCTCCTTCTTCCTCCTCCAATTCCAATATTCCTCAAAAACATCTTTTCTCCACTTTTCTTCTTCAATCCCTCTGAAATCTCCCACTCCACAAACAACCACCTTTCCCAAATCTGCCTTCTTTGACTAATTGCAGGCTTTTCTCCTCCAAATCGAGCCCAAAGATTTCATTTTTACACCATTGCCGCATCTCGCAATCCGTCTAAGGCTGCATGAAAGCTGGTAAATTTTTTTAATTTTTTTTTCGCATTTAAAATGGTTGGTTTTTTGTTTTTATTGTTGTTTTTCGAATTCCTGGAGATTATAGAAATGTGATTTTTCTTTTTTTGTTTGGATGAGATTTTCTGGAGAAATTCTGGGCACGTGTGATGGGGGGTTTGAATTGTCTGTTGCTTATTTTGTTGGCTTCCTGCCGATTTGCTCATATCGTGCAAATGGGTTGCTTTATTTCAGCTGTTCAGTGATAATCCAATTCTGATTTGTTGGTTTTTTTTTTCCATGGTTTTTGAAGTTTTGGGTTTTGTGGATCTGACCTGGTGTTTTTGTGATGCTGAAGATTAATGGGTTTTGGTCAGTTATTTAACATACCAAGAATTGAAATGGGTTGATAGTTAGATTGGTCTGGTGTTGAATTTGAGCAGCATAGTTGATTGAGGTGGCATTTGGGCATTTAGTGATGTGATTTGAGTATTAAGTGATGTGAGAATTTGACATGTTATCTCTCATTTATCTTTCCCCAATGCCCCTTTCCAAATTTTGACAGTAGAATGTATCTGTTTATGAACCTTATTGCATAGTTGGAGGGTATTAATAATCCTTGCTTTTATTCGTTTTGGTGGTTGGGCCACTAGTATTAACTAGCCTTTTATGGACAAGATGCATATTCCTTCTGCCCGTCACTTGAATTATGATTCCTTCATTTCCTATTTGGTTGTCAATTTCTTCTTTCATTTCTGATGTTTCTTGGTTTGAGCTCTGGCTAATGTTACGTGCGTTTCGTTTCGCTATTGCAGAAAGATAGAACGCCCAAGTACATTTTGAAGTTTCGAAGATAATATGGGGTGCTTCACAGTTCTGAAGAGCAGGAAGAAGAAGTCCGAGCAGGCTGTATTTATTAAACGCGTCCCTATGGAGAAAACACCATCTACATTGCCTGAACCCCAAATCAAGACACGCTCGCTTCAGTCTGCACCCCCAAGTTTTAGGAATAGAGTGAAGCCTGTTCAGCCGGTTAGTAGTAGAGTAATCAACAATAGAATACGGGCATTGTCTGCTCCATCGACCCTTGATGCAGCAGACCAAGACGCTCTCTCTTCAGTCGATTATGAAGAACCAGAAGACTCAAAGTACCGATCTGGAATGATAAAGGAGCAACCTTCCCCAGTTCCCCAACCTCTTCCTCTCCCATCACCTCATGGTGCTGCTGCACTGAGGACTACAGGAAGTTTTAAGTCAGTTACTTCTAGCGGACCTCTCTATGCTTCTGGACCTTTGCCACTGCCTCCTTCAGGACCACTGCCTACAGTAACACTATCTACTGGAACACTGCGGAACTTTTTATATGAAGAATTAGCATCAGCTTGCCACAACTTTTCTTCGGACAGATGCATGTCGGAAGGCCTTTCTTCTATTATATACAAGGCCTCCTTCGGAGATGACTCATCAAGTTCAAAAAGATTTGATGCTACTGTTACCCGCCTGCACCCGTCCACTCAGGTAATATATAAGCATTCGGTTTATTGGATGAAGATTATATTTTTCTCATGACATAAGGTTCTTGATTGTATTGTGGTGGCTGATAATTGAAGTTTAGGAAGGTACTTTCTATCGCGGGGACTTTTGAGATTATGTTTCATTGTGGATGTATGAATTACTCCTGAGTTGGTGTGCAGTGTTTTCACATTCTGTAGTAGGTTTCTTTGTGGTTCACTCTGGATGAATGCAGTCAAGTTGTGAATTTTATACTTTGTGAATGATTTAGTATAATTGCATCTAAGTACCAGATTCTTGCCCTCTTCGGTTGGCTCGCCTTAATTCTAAGTTCCCTAGTTTTGCAATTCTTTTCCCCAAAACACATTGTTCACATCAATCTTCCTTGATCTTGCATGTCTGATTGTAATCCCTGTGATCTAGAACAATGAAAACCTAATTATGCTGTAGGATTTTGCCTCTGCTCTGTATTTCGAAATAATTCAACTTTCCTGTTTTTTTTCAGGGTCTAAAGGAGTTCATAGCCGAGGTAAACACCCTTGCTTCGTTGCAGCATCCAAACCTTTGTAAATTGCTCGGTTTCCATGCACGTGAGGGTTCAGAGCAAAAGATGCTGGTGTACGAGAGGCTGTTTCACGGAAGTTTGGACCGGCTTTTGTATGGAAGATCAGACAAGCCGCCAATAGATTGGAATACAAGAATGAAAATTTCTTTATGTGCTGCACAAGGCCTCACTTTCTTGCATGAAGAAGGGCCTTTCCAGGTAATCAGAGCATTTGTGTGAGTTTGTTATTCAGAAGCAAGATAAATGACGTCATAACTGTATACACTTTTACGCGTCCCTTTTTAAATAAACATACACACCAATGTCAGTTTAGAATGCTAACAATGGTTAGAAGTTTTAAGCAACTCGATTTTTTAATGAACTATATCATAGCATGTATGTGTACATTTGTTTGATGACCAAATTACCTTTCATATCTACAGGCAATGTACAATGAATTTTCAACTGCCAACATACAGATCGATAAAGATTTTAGTGCAAAACTTTCAGGATATGGTTGTGTTGGCCAAATTCCTGAGGCAGAGATCTCTACTAATTCCGTTGTAAGTTGTTCTACTTTGTTTGCTACAACATACTTTTCAGATTAGTTATTAGTCTTCAATCACTGATTTGATTACCGATCTTATGGTTATCCAGGCAGTGGCAAATCTATCGGTGGAGACACTTGAGAGAGGGATGCTTACTCCGAAAAGCAATGTATGGAGCTTTGGGATTGTTCTTTTGGAATTACTTACTGGCCGGCGAAATCTTGACAGCCGTCATCCCAAGGAAGAGAGGAACTTAGTTAAGTGGAGTCGGCCTTTCCTGGCTGATGACTGTCGACTTTCACTAATCATGGATTCTCAGCTGAAAGGCCGTTTCCCAGCAAAAGCAGCTAGAGCGGTGGCTGACATTGCACAGAGATGCCTTCAGAAAGACCCATCAGAAAGACCCACCATGAGAACTGTTGTTGATCACCTCAAGAGCATACAAGACATGAAGTACTCATGTAGGTTTCCTTTGCAAGAGCCAGCAGCATTTGCTGGAAAACAATATATGTCAAGATCGCCCAGTCTTAATGGAATTGTTACCCCTGCACCTCGGTTGAGTTTCTCTCCATCACCACCATCAAGAGCCCGTCCATCATTTTCACCTACAAGGCGACCTGCCCTACCTATGCTTCTTCCTCCACGTGCGTGTTCCTCCACCCTCTCTTTGGGGGAGCTAGACAGGCAGGAAAGCCGGAAATCATCATCAACAGTTCCTAGGACTAGCGTTGAGGGATTTTGATTGTGTATATTGTGCATTTTTCATTTTATTTTTTTATTTTTTCGTTGTTCACTGTGATTCAACACAATATATAGAAGATAAAGTTGTGGTTCCATCTTGCAGCCTCGCAAGATGATGTAGCAGAGAGGATGCCCTTTTGTAGATAGTGTTTGCTTAGTTTTACTGGGTTCATGTAGTTCCCTTTTAGTCTAGTATGAAAAGTAAGCAGTTCATTTAGCCTTCTCTTTCTCCGTCCTTATTTATTTTACTTGAATGTACATTGAACTTATTTTTCGAAATATTTACAATGAATATACTCTGTAGCTACATTATGTTACATTCATCCCTCTCAAGACCCTGTCATGTCATTACAAATCTAGTTCAATGAACATACAATCCAAATAATTTGATCTATAAAACAGCTCAAGCGTATAGAATACAAGTTAACCGCACATTCACACTCAGCCCAAGAAAAATATTACAAACCATAAAAAGGAGACAGGTTTCTGTGATTACACGAAAAAGAAGTCGATAAAATTTGGGAAACATAAAGAACAGGAGCTTCATCATAATAAATTATCTTCTTGGCTTTGCTCCTGTGGCTTTTGTTCTTCTGTACTTTCCGGCTCTTGACGGTGGTTTTCTTCGGGTTTTTCCTCGCTATCATCAGTCGCTTGTGGGGGTACATGCGATGGGGAACTTACCTGTTGCTCCGATACCAAGCTGCTAAGTCCGTTATGTTTCAAATATGCCTCAAGAGGAAGGGTTGCTACTTGAACAAGAGACATCATACTTGCGTCGTCTGGCCCTACTTGCAAGTCTCCTTCTCGGCCAGGATGGCAATTCAAGTCTAATATTTCCTTCCCGCTTTCAGCCATTTTGCTTTGGCTCTTGGACTCTGATTCATTTGCAGACCTGGCCTCGGTGTCTGAAGGATCAACGTGTGGCGATACATGCCTAGAAGTGCTGTCAACTTCTACTTCATCCCTTGGACCCCATGAATGCTGGTTTCTGAAGGCAAATTCTGCTTCCCGCTCTGATTGGCGTTTCTTCTTGTTTATCATTAGGGTTTTAAAACGGCGTTTAACTGTCATGCACACATTGCATGTACATGTAGGCTTGTGTTTTCCCTTCCCACTTGGGGGCTGGATGCACACAATGCATGAGCAGCCCGGGCGATGCCTGGGATGTTTGGTTGTCGTAGCGACTGATGCAGTTCCTGGGTCAGCAACACTGTCTCCAAGGATTGCAGCATTGGCCAAAGCATCAAGGCCAGAAGGTTCAGGCTCCTGGGTTGGCCTATGGCCTGCTACCATTCTCCTTTTTTTGAACTCTACAAACATGACATCGAATTAATACATACATATTCTAATTTATTTTAAAGTGTATACTTTTATTTTTGTACTGACGATTGCGATTCTACAGAAATCAGGGCCATAACAGAAACAGTAGAGGTTATCTGATCCTGGAATATAAAAAGAGGGAACTAAGGTGGCATCATACCCTTACTCAGCCGGAAAAAAGCTTCCAATTCTTTTGGCGTTAATTCATCTGGTGCAGAACATGAACACCTGACAACACAAAGTTTGAGACATAAGATAATTTTGTTTAATCACTACTTTCACAAAAGAAACCCCGTAGAAGAAAACCTAAGCTGACCTGCTTTGATCCCAAGCATTGTCTGCACAAGTCCACTTAGATGGAAGCAGAGCATCAACCGGCAACCTTCTCAATTTAGAGCAACTATCACATTGTACCCATTGCTCGTGTTCCCTAAAGAAGCCGGAATCCACATCAAATCAGGAACAAGACAAATTGTATAATGACAAAAGAGACAGTTTGCTCTTTCTACATTTTAACTACACATGCTATATTGGTTAACTAAGAATATAACATTTTGGAGTGATGTATGGTTCCACAATAGATGAAGCATCATTAACAATTACAGTTACAAACTACTTTTAATTGGAGAAGTAACATGTACACGTGTCAAATATTAAGAAGTCTTACCCAGTGGACCTGGCTATGAAAATACTCCTCTTCCCAAACACAGGAGGTTCCTACATAACAGAAACTGAGTTACTACAAGTCTTACCCAGATATAATGCAGAAAATGAACAATGCATTGCCTGATGAGGCCTGTTCTGAAGAAAAGTTCTCAACGATATCACTCACTTCATATTCTTCAAACTCGAGATCCTCAATCATGACAGTGCTCGGCTTGGCAGCAGGAGGTGGACGAAGCAAATCTTGAGCCTCCTCCCATGTAAGCTTGAGCTCTAGAGCATCTTGGCTATCCATAAGCAACCGTTTATTCTTGGACCCAATATTCCTAGTTTTTTTTTGTGATGACGGCAGCAGCAACCCCTCCCTTGTCCTTCCTTCCTGGTTATGCCAGCTAATATCACCACTAGCTGTATTCAAGTGTTTGGACAGTGCGTTGAGATGGGGATCCATACTTCCCTTCAGTGACTGAAGAAGGCCAGGGTAACCACTTATTACAGGAAGGTTCTCAAAAACACCCGAAAACAAAGTTTCACTTGAGTGAGCACCATTGTGAATGGCAGTAAGGTGGGTGTCCTGTTTAGTTTGATAGTTTGCATATCAATAATATATTATTCATTTTGCTAACCTGAGAAATGAAAGAGGCTTTTACCTGCATCGCAACAGAGTTTGATGCTTTGCGGAATCCCATAATGAGTTTTCCTTCAGGATCCATACGACTGAAAGTCACTGCAGCAAAATAATAAGGAAAAAAATCAGAAAATAATTATGAATACATACTTCTATTGGCGAATTCTTAACAATGCAGCAGCCACGAAGACTTACCAGTATCTCCAGCCTGCAACTGCATGGACTGTATGCAGGGGGTCACACCCTCCAAAACATACATCCTACTGTTATTATTAGGCCAGAATCTGAACTGAAACACCCATTCTTTTCCTTTCACATCTTGAATCCTTAAAGGAAGGCCCTCAGGTTGAGAGATAGGAGGAAAATATGCCTGCACGGTGGTTCAGATTTGAATTAGATAAAATATTGTAGAGGAAATTATAGTAATGAACATTGAACACAATAACAATGATGCATTACCCAAATATAAGTGAACACTGAACTGGAGGATTAGTAAACTAGAAAACTTACCTCGGCGCATGCTTTAGGGAGCACCAAACGACCAATTCGACCAGCATCACTGGCACTCAACATCTTTTCAAACAAAGGGACAATTGTGGAGTTTGAACTTGAAGAAATCACAGTTAAGGAAACCACTGTCTAAGTTAGTGACAGGTCAAAATATTCTTTGACAGTTGCTAATTATCAAGTGAGAAGTAATTAACATAAGAATAAGCCAATAAAAGGATACTCTCCAGATATTTGCTGTAACTCCTGGTCTGTAATCCTGGGCCAATAGCGAGGAAGTAGCTGATTCCGCCCCCGGCCTTCGGCAGGTGGCCTTGCAACACGTGCTTGAGAAACCATTGTAGCATTTTCCTCCAAACCTGTGGCAAGGGCCAACTTTGGGGGCTTTGGAAATAGATGGCGAGACCTACCTCCTGGTAAGAGCGGAGAGGATGTCTTACCGTGTTCCCTTTCATCAACAATGGTAGCAGGAAAAGGATTTGCTTTTCCCAAAGGTGCACCCAGGGACATACTCAAATTTGTATGTGGAAGTGATTCAAATGTATCGGGTATCCCTACGCTGGATTTAAAAACTTCTTGTTTGGAAGCGTCAGATGACCCATGAGGTGCCTGACTAAACTTTGCTAAACAAGTGCTTCCAATTTCGCCGCCAACATCGTCATGTTTCATTTTCCGCAACAACCCATTTCCATCATTGCTTTGAAGTTGCAGCAAGTTCCTAAGCCCATTACACTCTCTATTATTTCCCAACTGCACAAGTTTCAACTTTAGAACATTATTTGCACCCAATTGATTGTCTGTAGAAGTTGACTGTGGCTCACTAAGTTTGGATGTGCCAAGTCCATCAGGCTTCTCATCACTTGCAATCTATGTGAAAACAATTCAAATCAGCATAAAGAACTAGAATATAAGTGTACATTTAAACGTAAATCATGATTCTACTCTAGTCTTAATTGTGACAATAATCAAACCGTAATATTATGATAAAGAACATCACAAGACTTTGATGTTATTGACCAAAACCAGACTATGATACATCCTTTCTTGCCTGCTTTCTGTATTACCCCTTCTACCAAGATAGACATACAAACGATATCTACCATCCTTTTTGAGGGACTGCCGTCCCCTACTGATCATCACAATTTTATAAAGTTTTCCACCAGACTTAAGGGTAGTAACGTCACAACCAAATTATCAATTAATAGTTGCATATAATTAACCAACAGCTCTGCATTTTAAGGCCGATACGATTATATAAATTGATCTTACAGTGTGTGATTCTGAATCTTTTGCACATTTTATACACTTCACGCCACCACCATCCAGAAGATCAAACAGAAACGTGGATGCAGCGCAACCGCAATGCAGATGCTGGAAAGAAGAAATTCTATCAGGTGCAAATAATTAGAATGAAAAAAAGCAATCGTATGGTGGAGGAGAGGTCTGGACTCCAGAAACCAAAGACAACTCCTTTTATAAGGTATAAGCTTACCTTGCCACACACCACGCACTCCCTCCAACCGGATTCTTTCGAGTGGTATACCTCACAAAAGACTGATTGCTCATATGCAGACCTAATGTCAATATCGATTCCATATTAGAACTTCAACCCACGAAACCATTTCAAAATTACTTATAGAATGTCCACACCAAACGATTTACAATAGTTGTTACCGCAGTCCATACAAAACAACAGGAAACCTAATACTAAGGGTGGCATCCCATTTCTCCTACAGCCAATACAGTCACTTGGATTCGAAACTAATTCGATAAGATAAAAGTACCAAAACCAACCATTAAAATGCCAAAATAAATAAGTAAATCGTGAAAATAAAACACATTTAGCGAAAATTAGCATACAGCAGTCAACAGTTAAAGAAGGTCGAAATCCACGGGCGTAAAAATCGCAACTTTATGAGCTAAAAAACCAAATAATCAAAGATTGAAATGGAAATTAGTGAAGTAATTACCAGCACTTGATGCAAAGATTAGCGAATCCACCAGATCGCAAAGCCCAACCTTTCTTCCACTCGATCGAGCTCGAGGCCCCGCAAGCTCCGTTCATACACGTGCGCGACTCCATTTCAACACTCCAATTCTACAAAAATTCCAACAATTGTAAAATCCAATCGAAAATTAATCAACACAAATCCCCAATCTGATTAATCTGAATTTCAAACCAAGCAAAACTCGAAATTGACCAATCGAAACAGCAGTACTACGGAAAGAGAAGCAGCAAATAAACGGAGCTGACCTCAAGCTTAGAGCTTTCGCCGGAACGGAGCCTCGGCTACTTCATTTGAACTAAGAAGTAGCGGCGGCGGAGGCGGCGGCGGAGGAGGAGAGGTGGTCAGTGAGATTTTGAAGTAGCGGAGGGAATGAAGTTGGGATTTCGATCGGCGATTTGGTGAGAAGCGAAGAGGTGAAGCGGTTGAGATTTTTGGGTGGCGGAGGTGTGGATCGGCGGTGGTGGTTTCGGCGGAGGAGACGTGTGCATGCAGAGTTGAAAATTGAAAGAAAATTGCACAAAATGCATGCACGATGATTTATGCTTCAAGACTCTGCCAACTCCGCCCACCACCCCTTTTACTTACCATTTTTGCTTTAAATTTAGCGAAAGAGGAAAATTGAAATTCAATTTGCTACCAAAAAACGAAAATGGAAGATGGAAATAAATAATAACTTTGCTTTTTGGGAAATACTATTCGGACTTGCTTACAAAAGAGTTCAACGTTAAACTTCATGTCATGTACTTGGTAAACTATTATTAAATAGCTCTTCTGACAAATCAAATCGTATCACAAAATACTATCTATATAGAGCACTTGCATGCAACTATGATTTACGAATTTCGGTATAAAGAAATATGGATATAATCCGGCTTATGCTCAAATTTGCAGCTTACATTCTCAATTTTACTTGAGCAAATTCGGTTAACATTTTTCTTGTTTTTCTTTTTTGGATAATGAGGTTATGAATAAAAGAAGAAATTCCCAAAACTATCGGTTAAATAGACGGCGGCAGGATAATACCATTAAACGCCCCACTAGGAGGTTTTCTGTCCAATCGTACATTTCGCATGCAATTATGTGTAAGCTCATGATTACACAAACACCACTCTCCCGTTATTTATTTACAGTTTTGCCGGGAAGTTGCGATTGTGTGCTGCGGCGATTGGTCCATCCTTTAGTCTTTATGGAGTCTCCGCACCGTCAAAATGCTTGGAGTAACGCGAGGGGAACGATTCAACGAATCCTGGCCGTTGACTTGGGCTAGTATTTATGACGTCATAAAAGTAGGTGGTGATGTTTAGGTGCCCTGGAAATGTGGTACCTACCAAAGGATGAAAGAGAAAGGCCAACGCACGCCTTTGCAGCAGGTTTGCTTGCTGCACGTGTTACCGACGTCGTTTTGGAAAGAGAATGGATGGTGTCCGTTTTGGACTAATTATATAGGTTATGATTGAAATCATGAATTATTTACGCGTTAATTGCAACATTTTTAAAGACTAATCAACAACCACCACCATTAGTATGAATTGGTGATTATCTTCTCAGGATGTTCTTAGATGAAGAAAATTAAGATTAATAATGATTACGGAATTGTTAACTATTAATGTATGCGTGTTGAAGCGAAACTATAAGCCATTATTTATGTACAAGTATTTATGGGCTACTCAAGGGCCATCTCCGAAATGGGCGGCTTATAGGGTGGATAAAGTTGGGTAATTATCAATTCTAGATAAACTATTGAGTCAATGCATATTAGTAGATGAGTGAAGCTACCTCAAAGGAAGAAATTTTACCACTCACTCTTTCTTTCTATCCGTACAGTTCATTAGAAATTTCTACTCGATTATCGACGATTGTCAGTATCGCTCATTATTTTCTATCAGAACATCCTGTAGAGAGCAAACTTGATCTAACACCGTGCCAGTTAGGGTACGGTGTTAGTGTAGTTTAAGGGCTCTCACGACCGGTGTTTTCTCTTCGGACCAATTCACATTGGGCCTCTCATTGACAAACCCAAGTAAGAGAAGCTTAGACAAATAATGCCTAAGCCCAATGCCAACATAAGGCAGGGGCAACAAAGCACGCTCCGCCCTTATCCAGGCGCGACTCATGTAAAATGGCCACTCTCAAATTTTCCGAGCAAAACAACCTGTTTCCATGGCGGGAATGGCCACAAGCTTCAATGTCTCCTCGGCTTCCTCCATCCTCAGCCGTCCGTCGCCGCTCTCATCGCTTTCGTTCTCATCCAAGCCGTTCTTTCTGCCAATGCGGAGCTCCGTCCGGCTGCCCCTGCGCCTCGGATTTCCCAGTAAGCTCCCTTCACTCTTTTGATCTTTTCACTTTTTACTTGGTTCCAAGTCGGAAAGTTGAAGTCTTTTTTACCTGGGTTGCGGTAATTTTCAGGGATAATGGCGTTTTCTAGCAACGATATCAAAGTTGGTTCCAACATTGAAGTTGATGGAGCTCCTTGGAGAGTCATAGGTTCTTTTACTTTATCCTTTTTTTTTAGTTTAATCAGAAAAAAGTTTACTTTTTAATTATTGGGTATGTGAGATATTGAATAGAATTGTTCATTCGTACCCAACTATTCTGTTTTGGTACATTTTAGGGTTCTTTAGGTAGTTATTAGGCTCACATTGAAGTAATTGGACTTGTAATAGTGAAAAAAATGTTTGCTTTAAGTTGAATGTAGGTGCACTTGGTTGTAATTTGCGTCGATTTTCAGGGAACACGCTAGTTATGAGTTGTAATTTGGTTGGAGCTTATTGGTTTGTTGCGTTTTTGGCCTTCTGCAGAGTTTCTTCATGTGAAACCTGGGAAAGGAGCTGCATTTGTGAGGACCAAAATGCGTAATTATATCTCAGGGAACACTGTTGAGAAAACTTTTCGAGCAGGCAGCACGGTAATGTTCCTTGATCCGTCGTTAATTTCTGTTTTTCATCTGTGTTTAATGATAAGAGCATTGAGGCTATACTTGGTTGACTGTTGTTAAGTAAAAATAGTCCATTTAGATACATTTGGTGACAAAAATTCATTCATATGTTTATACAAATACCTTGTTACCAACGTAGGCTTTAAAATTTAATGTAGTGTATCATGTTCATAATGTCCACCATACCTCCTACCCCGGGCTGATGTTGTCAGAATTTGATGGATCTTTCTGTGAGCCCGGACATGTTGTGCATATTTATCTTATATAAAGAGCGCATAAAAGTGGTCATACTGATGTTCTCATAGTGACATATATACCTTTTCATGTTTTATCATTTTCCCAGATTAATGAGGCAAATATGAACAAGGAAACGAAGCAGTTCACATACAAAGATGGCCCTCAGTTCGTCTTCATGGACCTGGTATGTAGTTTATACAAAGTTAAAATGTGATATTCATTGGTATGGATTTATGGACTGTAAGCTACCAGGTGTTAGTTCTGTCTGAGGGAAGCTAGCTGATGCTGTTATATTGTAAATTTTTAATTGTCTATCTCACATATGTTTTTCTTCACTTCTCTCAGAGTACCTATGAAGAAACTCGTGTCAATGAGTCAAGTATTGGGGACAAAACAAAATGGCTGAAAGAGGGAATGGACTGCAATTTACTTCTTTGGAATGATAAAGTGCGTTCCTTTTCTACTTTTAAATATCCATTGTTCTTCAAATAATGAATTTCTAGTTTTTCTGCATAGTTCATTATGCAGTTGATAAGTTGTGCCCGAGATGGATCCTTTTGCACGAGATAAATTCACTGCACCTGAAGGATCTCTTGTTTTCTAACACAAGGGCAATGCTTTATAGCCATTGGTTCTTTATGTTAGACTAGTACATCTTAGATTCATGCTGAGATGTATAAATTTGGTTATGCAATCGGGATCAACATAGATGATGGTGGTGGTTGTTATCCTCAATATGGTCTTTGAAACGCAGTCTGTTCTTCTTGTGTACTTGCAGCTTATCGATGTAGAAATCCCCATCACAGTGAAGCTTACTGTGGTTGATGTAGATCCAGGTCTTAAAGGTGACACAGCTGGAGGTAAAGCAATTCATGTCTTCTCATAAATAGGACCCAAACTAGTATTCTATACAGGGTTAGGCAGCGTGGATGAGCTGATTTCTTGGTTTTAAGAAATGATCAACTCCTTTTCATAACTGAATTTACTGTTGGATTATTTGGAGTTCTCTATTGCACCTTATTTCACACAGCACGTTTTGAGAAAGGAACATAGCTTCTATGTGGTTTGTCTTTTGCAGTTTGGCTATCAGAAATAACAGAGGTAATGTCTTCTATATGAACTTCACTTGCAGGTGGAGCCACAAAGCCAGCGACTCTTGACACCGGTGCTGTTGTCTATGTCCCACTGTTTGTAAATATAGGTGATGAAATAATGGTGGATACAAGAACTGGGCAGTACATGAATCGTGCATAAGTTCCTCCTGAGGGGATTTCGTATCATAAGTCAAGAAAATTTTGTATTGTATCTTTTGCTTACTACGCGGAGAATTGTTTCGTTTGATGATAGAGCCTAGAGATGCTATATATGTCCATCAAGTTAGTGGGAGGTCTGTAAACTTCTCAAATCCTTCTAAGGGATTGGCTTATTTTAATGAAGAAAAAAGCTTTACTTGAAAGACTTCTCAAATGCATCATAACGAATAACCAACCCCCCCGATTCAACATTATGGCATATCTAGATAGAGAAAATCTCACAAGATTCATGCATTGCTAATTGCCCGAACCTGGTTTGTATCCCAAAGGGCGCGCTAATGTGGTGATCAACATGAAAAGGTCTAATGTGGGTTTACTATCCCCACGGTCCCCAATTTTTGTTTTATTAGAATTTAGGTGGGAGACAAGTACCCTTCATGTTATGTTCTGTAAATCTTAGCATTCTCTGCCAAAAAAATGCATAGGCAAGACCAATATATCTCAAAGTTCTAAAACCTACATAGAAAATTCTCAGACCAACTTGTATATTTGTCTCATAATTACTTTCAGAGTGTTCATAAGCAATCTTCCCTTTTACAATCATTACAAAGGCTCCAATCCGTGGTTGAAAAGGAGAAGGCTTCCAAGTACATCACAACTTAATGACCCCTCTGATCGATTGAACATTATGGCAAAGATGCATAAAACACGGCTCACTCCATCGATATATCGTACTCCCCCTCTCTCTAAGCCATCTTTGAAAACTAGTATTCCTCTGAACCCTCATCTGAATCCCAATACCAACCATCGGCTGGAATTCCAGCTATAGCTCTAGCACGAGCTGCACCATCATTTTCATTAGGTTAAACTCTCCGCAGCAGCTTGTGTCCAATAGAATTTGTGATTTGTCTACTTGCACTGTGTAATTGGAGCAACTAGACTGCTAAACTCTTGTGTATAAATGGCGAGACAATAGAATCAATCTAACCCATGGAAACTCCTTGCTCCATGATGTTTTGAGGCCTGGCCCAATCAAGTAATGGAAGATTGCTTGGGCAGAAACCACATAGGCAAGGAAGACTGCTTCTTTTCAGCCAAAGATATGCACTTCTTTCAAGTTAGCAGCATACAGCTTCCTTCCGCAAAGCTTCCAAAACTTCTTGTAAATGTTGCTTGTCTAGCATCATGCGATGGACCATAAGCAAGCCTTCCAATAAAGTGATGGCTTACTAGGAAGAGAAAGATAGCTCATAAAAACTGTGAACATGAGCAATGTTGTCTCATCTTTGAGGCTTTCTTTTGGGTATTACACCTCTCTTCAGTGCTGCGCCATACACACTACAAGCACTGAGGAAACTCCCCTGTCGATTCAACTCATGAATTAAAGGGTTATACGAAATCCTGCTCGTCACTCTACCACATTCGTACATGAGGCTCAGAACAAATAATGCCTCAACCGCCTTTCCCTCAACACAAAGTGCTTGAAGTACGTTGTTGAAGGTGACAATCCATGGTGAATAGCCAGTCCTAATCATCTGCTCCAAACTAACCACAGCATCATCCATCTTCTTTCCCGTGCAAAGAGTTTGGACCATCAACCCATATGTACTCGAATCTATGCTTGAAACCTGGTTCTGCATAATCATAAACATTTCATGTGCATCTTCCAAGAGGTCATTTTCTTTCCATGATCTCCTACACAACCCTCTAACAAGATTATTCATCAATCTGTCATCAACTTCGAAACCATTTTCGACCATCTCCTTATATACTCTAAGTGCATTCCGCGTCTTCCCCCATTTCAACAATCCATGCAACAATGTGCTGTAAGTAATGCAATCAGGATTGCAGTCTCTTTCCTTCATCTGCTTCAATACATTGAGCCCCTCCATTGGCCTTCCCTCTCTGCAGTACCCATTAAACAGAGTATTGAAAGCGACCACATCCGGCATCAAACCCATCTCCAGAGCTTCATCAAGCAACTCCATTGCCTCATCCGATCGACCCACTTTGCAAAAACCATCCATAACTGCTGTGAATGTATACACATCCGGTTTTATACCGTCTTTCTTGATTCTCATCAGCATATCATATGCATCCTCCACCCTCCCCACATAGCACAACCCCTTCAACAAGCAATTGTACATCTGAACATTTGGTTTGCACCCAGTTCTACCCATTACCTCAAAAACCTCCAGAGCCCTCTGCATTTTGCCCCTTTTGCACAACGAATTCACCAGGACAGTGATTGTTGCAGCATCTGGGTAAAACCCATCTTCTACCATGTGGACTAAAACCCTCTTGGCCTCATCCAGATCATTTTTACTGCAGTAACACCTTATCATGATGGAAAATGTCAACGCATCTGGAACCAACAAGTAAGCTGATGCTTCATTGAACACGCTCAAAGCAATCTCAAGCTTTTCTGCTATAACTAAAGCCATCAGTAGAGAATTGAAATCATAAATCGTTCGAAAGCAACCATCTTTTTCGAATACATTGAGAATTTCACTAGAATCTATCACGGCCAAAGCTTTGATTCTGTCAATAAATCTCTGCACCTGCAATCTACTAGCTATAGTATCGAAACCCAGATTTTGTTCTGCGTCATTGGGCTGAAAGTCACAATCTTTTGGGCATGATTGGTGGGTTTTGTCAGAAAATTTGATGACTTTCAATGGTGTCGTTCCATTGGGATTACTAGCAGAGGTTGAAAGTGTTGCAACAGCAAGGAGCTTACCTTGTTGGGTCCTCTTCAATTGGGTTCTGCAGAAAGCAGATGGAGACTGAACAATTGTGAATGGCGGAGGAGATGAAGAAGGCATCAAGGAAACCTCCATGGATAATCTGTGGAGTTTGCACAGAAATATCTGATTTTATATGGGCGCAAACGATACCATGTGTGTAGTGTCTGTTGTCTTCTACTGTCGGGGCAGGGTAGACACAAGTGTCGAGCGATCATTCATGCCATATTCTAATCTAATTTGATTTTAGGGATAATTATAAAAGACATATTTTAGTTAAGGGTTAACTATATATAAACACACAAATTATGGGGGTCAATTTTAAGTTGTACCCAAATTTGTAAAACTCTACAAACACATATCCAAACTTTATAAAATCTTACAAATTAAGTCCTTCGTTAGTAAATCTATCAAAATTGCAGTTAATTGCTAATTAGCTATGTCTAGTTGGCAATTTCTTACTAACGTGGGCTTTTGACTCACCTCAAAGTTTCATTTCTCTGCTCCAAAGGCAACTACTGGAGATGGTAGGAAGTGATTACTGTGAGCAATGTTCTAGGCCACAACTTTTTGGGGAAAGATTTGTACTTGTGGTACAATGGTATTCTGAATATGTCTATTTTGGTTATGTGATATGTGATATGTGATGGATTATCTTATGTGATTATTTTTTTGAGTTGTGTATGAAACTCATTAAGTGGCCATTGATGGAGCCATTTTGAGTTATGTATGGAACTCTTTTTGTGTAGTAATGAAATCAGTTTGTGTAGGCTGCACTAATGATCAAAATTGGTCTTTAAGATGCATATTTGCTCTGTATATTGTGCTATTTAATTTTTAAAATAAGGCTTGATAACAAACATAAAGGAGCTATATTTCATTGTGGGGCTAAATCATAAATGGCCGGAAAATGAAGCTTTGGGGTCAATCAGAAGCCCACGTCAGTAAGAAATTGCCAACTGGGCATAGCCAGTCAATAATTAACAGCAATTTTGATGAATTTACTAACGGATGACTCAATTTGTAAGGTTTTGTAGAGTTGGATATGTGTTTGTAGAATTTTACAAGTTTAGGTACCGACTTGAAATTTGACCCATAATTTGTGTGCTTATATGTAGTTAACCCTTTAGTTAATTGGTGAAGTTAAATCCTCACCAGAATCCAAATGCTTGTAAAAGCTGTCTATTTCATGTGCAATCGTATATAAGACGCGCATATAAAGAAATTACAAAATGTTTAAAGCATGGAATGATCAATGTTGAAATTTTTGGGCTAATTGATATGTTGATCCAATTCGACCTAAGTACTAATCGAAGCACACTCAAGACCTATTGCCCTTTGTTTGTATCACGAAACTAACAAATTACAAGTGGAGTGGCAAAATATTGAAACTTCTCAAAGGCGTACAGACCTACTAAATGTCTTCCAAAACATGGGGTCTTTCGCATTTGCATTTGCAGCTGGTTGAACTTCCTTCTTTTTGGCACCAATTCTGCTTAAAATTGGCTTAATCATCTTCTTCAAGACCTTGTTGAACCCCGAGCCACGCCTCCTCTTCGCAGCCAGCTGTGGCGGTTCTGGCGGTGGAGGAGGACCTTGACTGATCAACAGAGGTTGTTGTGACCGGACATGGGTTGGCTCGGAGAGGCTCCGGCGCATCATTGCCTGGTTCAGCTGCACCTCCACAGAAAGCCTCTCAAAATGGTCAAGTAGAGAGCTTTCGTCATCCCCAAACTGCCTCAACACCACTTTGTTTTTCACTTCTGATTTCTCCATTGCCGTCTTTGTCTCCACCCATTTGAAGTTTGGCTCACATGTTTATACATATGATGTGTTTTGTACATGAAGCAGAAGCTTTAAGGATTCGATCTTTCTTTTTCAACCTTGTAATGAGCAAAACAAAGGGAGTCAGTGATGTATGCAAGCAAGGAATATATTGTATCACCAACAAGGAAACTGAAAAGACTGCCAAAGGAAGTGATAAATGTGTTGTTTAATTATGGATTAATGGAGACGTTTGTCCTTTGAATCAATACATAACAAGGTGATTAGATTTGTGATTACTGTGGACTAATATGATCTTATCTCTTCCTATTAACCAAAGGACAATTCTTGGCTGCTGAAATCATCACTTTCCGGCTTCCTCGTTGATGCATGTCATAATCCGAACTGTTCATTTGATTCATTATCTAGTAAAGATCATCCCTGCAAAAAATCAATCAAATCGGAGATCGTTTGAGTTATTGAACTGCACCAAATATATAGACGGCTCGTTTGACATCTAATTATATTGTTCATATGTTTCACAAAATTAGATAACCAAACGATCTCCAATTTGATTGATTTTTTTTAGGGATGATCTTTACTAGATGATGAATCAAATGAACGGTTCGGATTATGACATGCATCAACAAGAAAGCCGGAGAATGAAGATTTCAGCAGCCAAAGCTATAGGTACAGCCAAGAATTGTCCTTAACCAAATTGATATTTCGGATAGATCATACTACAAGCTTTTGTTTATACACCTTATTTTGCTTTTTCGGAGTGAACACTTAATTATGACAAAAGCAATGAAGATTCATTTGGATTTGCTTTTTCTTCCTTTGTGTTATTTTGATCATTGTATTGTCAAATTGTAATCAACACGACTTGTAAAGGACAACTTCAAGAACGTCACAAATGACAAAACAAGAAATGCACAAATCTGATTCCGACAGGTATCATCCCATTTTAGGTGTCAGGTATCATTCCATTTTAGGTAATAACTTTTCTCTCTATTCAACATTGGCCTCATAATCATCAAACATTGGGTTGATATTCTTTCTTCCTAATCAAGCATCGCATTGATATTCTATTCTATCAATATATTAACACAAAAAATATTTAGTTGCACAAGCCCATAATTAAGAGTAAGATACAATTATATTCATAAATACAAGACGTATTTGTAAATTGATAAAAAGCGATATTCATCCACTCTATGGACTTCCCTTAAGAAATGCGAATAGAAAATAGGTCCAAATGCAATGTCTCATACAAAGATAGCCCCAGCACTTTCCTTGTATTTTCTTCTTATTTTTTGGTGCAGCTTCTTTTCCTAGCTGGTAACTTGCTACGTGCTCCAACTGTCCTATTGGTGTCTGGACTTCCCATCCCTGTGTTAAGCAGCTGACTTCTCCAGCAAAAACCTAGCGTCGAAGCTCAGAAACAACATAAATCCCCAAATCTTAAACCCTAGTTTATCTCAATTCAATCCCAAAACCCCCAAATTCGAACATCCCGACTCTTCCGATCCACCTGAAATTTGTCTCTTCATCGCGTAAAAGCCCAGCCCATCTCTTCGTCTCCAGCTCGGCGACGACCCAGTTGTGCAGATGCGTTGTTAATTCATAAAGTCCGCAACTTTACCCACAGTATGGGATTATCCGGATCCCAAATTGGGTTAATTTCTAGGGTTTTGACGCCGGCGAGCTAAATCCGATCTGAATTGAAACGTCGAAGTCGCGAATTTCAATGGGTAGGGGCAGATTTCTGGCGTTGTTGCTATTCGTCGTCGTTTTCGCCGATGCTTCAAATGCTTCTAAGTATAGAATATTGATCGGTGAGACTCCCGACAATTCGCCAGTACCAGTAACTCTCTTTCCCTCTCTAGAGTCTAAAGTTCCTTGCTTTTTGGGTGAAATTTTCGTTTAGTTTATTGAATTTCGATTTTAGGCTAAAGAATCTCCGGTGCCACCCCCTTCTCCGACTCCGGTGACAGCTTCTGGTGACAATGGGTCGAATCCTAAACCGGTTGATGATCCAAATAAGAAGGAAATGACCTCTCCAGGACCGGTCAAGACTCCGATTTCGGATCGAGCTAACAATACTAAAAAGGGTGGAGTAAAGGAGCCGAAAACAGAGACGGAGGATCCAGTTCCGGTGCCGAACAAGGGACCAAAAGAGGACCCGAAATTGGTGCCTCAGAAGGGACCTAAAAAGGATCCTGAACCGGCTCCTGACACGACACCGAAAGAGAAGAAGAAAGTTGAACCGGTTCCGGTCCCTTCGTCTCCGGGAGGTGGTAAGCAAAAGAGTGAGGATGCAGAGAAGGACAAGAAGCACGACAATGCGCCCCTTTCGCCTAATGCCGATAAGGACAGTTGTAATGGAGCAATCAAAACATGCGAGGTCAAGCTCAAGGCCGTGATTGCCTGCATTAAGAATTTTGATAGTGGTAATTCACATAACTGTACTTTTTCACTGAGATTTGATTATGATTGATTTCTGAGATGATGCGCCTTGAGGTAGAAATGTTGTATATGTTGTGAGTGATTGAATGAAACCTTGCTTTTACAAAATTAGGTACTGAGGTTAAAGTTAAGTTTGAGAACTTTTACTGGCATTGCATTTTGCTTGATTGCACGAATGCCACAGTAGAATGCCTGATGACATCTTTCGCATATTCATTTGTTGTATTGTAAGAACTAGTTAGAGTTACTTACTATGTCACTGAGATAAAAAGCCAATAGATTTCTTGCTTATGTAGCTGTGCAATGATTGCATGTGATAACTATTCGTTATACATCTGATGGGGAAAGTTATTTCCATATAGTTTTAGTTACATATGCATTATTGTATAGAAACTTGGTCTGCTATACAACATACGACACAAGACAGATATGAGACCTTTAATGCTGCACCTCTGCGTTCATAAGAAGAGTTTGTGGTATCTGGGATTTTCTCTTAAATATAGTCAATTGATCAAGCGTGTTTTCCAAGAAGTTTATGCTTAAAGGCTCCCAATTGTATGAGTTACTTCTCAAAATTGCTTTAAGAGTTAGTAGTCACACTGACATTGGTAAGTAACTTTAACTAGTTCGTACAAGAGATGTAAGAGCAGTAAGACTCAACTTTGTTTAAACGGTCTAGGATTAATATGTATCATAAAATATGTCCATGTTACAGAATTGTTATGTGTTACAGAATTGTTATGTGATCACGCATGTTCTCATCTGCTATGCATTGCTGGACATCAATCAATACCATTTGAGCCCATAATTGTTAATAAGATAAATAAACGCCCATGCTATTTTCTTTCCCCATTTTGCAGGATCCAGAGAAGTGACCATTCTGGTCCAAAACAATGGAGATAGCAAGGCAAAGCTCTCTGCAGACAATAACAACAAGGTCCTAGAGATTTTCGAACACCGAAATAAAGAGGTAAACATCATACGAAATTTCTACTACAATGCGCGTAGGATAAGCATAGATCCTTTTCACTGCTGGATGACGACTGCATGTTTTACCCAGTGGTGAAAAGGCAATGCTCATAGAAGAATTCCTCATCATAAGTCTGGTACCTTGTTACTGTTTTCCTGATTGGGCTGTGTGGTGATTAGAAAGTGGCTGTTTCTGAAAAGGGAAACTTGAAAATTAAAATCGCTTATAATAGTTCATGGACCCTCTGATAGAGCACATTCATGGCATTCTTTCGGGCTGGCCTGAATGTAGGGAAAAAAAGGAAGATATATGAGTAATGATATCCATTTGGTAGTTTTTCTGTTTTGACAAGGGAAGGGAAGAGAAGGAGACGCAAAGCACAGAATGATTCATAATTCTCTTCTCCTACATTGGGAATGGAAAAAATTATTTTCTCACTTCTGTAGTTGAGAAATATACTAGGAATTATGGCCGAAATATCCAGAAGGTAGGTGGAAACGTTACAGGAAAGGACGTGCATTCTTCCCCAATGCACTTAGAACTGAGATTTTGAGGGAATCTTGGTCTTGTTTAAAAGACACAGCTGAACAGATAATAAACTATAGAAGACTTGTTATAGGTTTTACTAAGATGTGTTAACATGCTTTCTTATAAGTTCATTATGTGGTGTCATGGAGGAACCATGAAAATATAGTTATGTTTTTCTGTTACTGTTATGTGGGAGCTTACATTGGAATTTTTCTAAAAGCAAAACGCCTTTTTTTTTTTAGGTCAATATATCACTTGGTATAGACAAAAGTAGCAAGATAACGTTAAATGCTGGAAATGAAGAATGTGTGCTGACAATGGATCCTCCCATATCTGAAGATAACTTTTTCCTGCGTTTCCCTTCTCGTGAGAAGTTGGTGACCCCAATCAATGGTGCCTACTTGTTGATCGCTACAGTGCTAATTTTTGGAGGGACATGGGCTTGTTGCATGGTTAGGAAGAGGAAACAGCGCGCTGGAGGTGGAGTTCCATATCAGGAACTTGAAATGGGATTGCCAGAATCTGCTTCAGCAACTGCTGTGGAAACGGCTGAAGGTTGGGATCAGGGTTGGGATGACGATTGGGACGGAGATAATGCAGTGAAGTCACCTGGGGGGCATATTGCGGGAAGCATCTCCTCGAATGGCCTCACTTCCAGGTCTACTAACAAAGATGGGTGGGAAAATGACTGGGACGATTAGTTAGTCCTACACAGGGTCCCAGAACAAATAGGAATATCGAGATACTCAAAATGTAAAACCTTTTCCACAGACTGGCATGCCTTGTTGAAACTAGTGGTTTTGGTGCAATAGTGGGTTCCCAGAAAATAGGTCTGTATAAGTGATTCTTTTTACTGTAATTGCAACAGGTAATATTTTTGCCCAACACACACTTTTACTCCACTTAAGTTGGATTGCTTAATTTAAATTGGTTTACTTGTGCCGTGCTTAATGAAACGGGGATGTACTCTACTCTCGCTATCTCTATCATTACGCCCCTTCTTAGTTGAGATTCCAGATATACACTCATGATAGCTAAGGCTTTTGCCACTAACAGAACCCTAAACTAATTGTATGGAGGCAGTTCCGCAAACCCGACTAAAAGGTAGGAAATTCTACTGTACTATAATATAAGACTATACATGAGCTTGTTGGACAGTTGAACGTGACAGATCCACCACCTTTCAAGATGCCTTTGCGTTCTGCATCCAATGTTAAAGGTGAATTTAGTACTGCACTCGAAGCTACAGGAACCCAACTTAGAAACAAAAGGCGTTTTGGTGCTTGTCACTTAGTCCAAATTAGAACAC
The DNA here is from genome assembly GCA_033992175.1 of Spiraea crenata. Lineage (NCBI taxonomy): Eukaryota > Viridiplantae > Streptophyta > Magnoliopsida > Rosales > Rosaceae > Spiraea > Spiraea crenata. The sequence goes on along the minus strand of JAVBHV010000041.1, from coordinate 4,307,556 downwards.
AACAGATCACAGCAATCAAGCACAGAGATATGGCACGTACTTGACCTTTTTGTTAGCAGGTCCCATGAAGTTGCTGTCTGATCAAACACTTTCACTGCAGCACAGATTCAATGTAAATCACACATTTTTCTAGAACCAATCACTCAAAAAGAGTACTACATTATTTTATATTTTTATACAAGCATACACAAATACAGTGTTGGTTCTTGGATGATTATGTTTGAATAGTGCTCTCTTCAGAAAAAATGTTTTGTATAGTGTTTAGTGAAGAAGATTGATTGTGTCTTATTTGGCCCGACAAACTGTCTCAGCATTTAGGTCCTCACTGGAAGAAGCAGCGTGGTGGGTCGATCTATCATTCTCTTGTTAAAAAGCAAGCAAAAACTTTATCCTCTTAAAATGCATCTGCTTGTAAAGATTGTTTTTTCGTTGTTTTCTCAGTTAAGAAATGTTAACAGGATTTACTCATAACAAAGTTTCTAACTTACTATCACTGCTCATAGAAAAACTTAACATTTATTTATAGGGTTTTTATCATGATTAGTGTCTGAACTTTAAAAATGATTTCATAGTGGCTGAACTTTAAAAATGATCAATTTGGCACCCAACTTTAAAAAACCGGACTTCATAGGGCCTGAACTTTAAAAGTGATCAATTTAGTACTCAGACTTAAAAAAAAAGGACTATGTGGTACCTCAGTCAAATTTTTGTCAAAGTTTCATTAAAATGAATGAAATATGTAAAATACTATTTTTTTACCTCTCAGCATTTATATAAATATGTTTTATGACGTTTCAAAAAGTATATATACATATGGCTATTACAAAAATTTCTAATATAAATTGAGTAATAGAAAAAGTCTACCGTTCGAGTATATTTTCATTAATCAATTTATTTATTATTCTAAAATAGCTATATGAACATTTTTAATTTTTCGAAACACGATAATACATATTTATATAGAGGTTGAGAGGTAAAAAAATAATATTCTACATAAAAATTAATGTAAAAAAATCATTTTATCCCTCATTTTAAAGGATTTTGACAAAAAATTGAAGTAGGTACCACATAGTCCTCTTTTTGAAAGTCTGATTTTGTATCACTTTTAAAGTTCAGGCCCTGGCAGTTTTAAAATTGATCACTTTTAATGGGTATTAAATTGATCACTTTTAAAGTTCAGACCCTATGAAGTCCGGTTTTTTAAAGTCTGGGTACCAAATTGATCACTTTTAAAGTTCATATACTATTAAGTCCGGTTAGTGAAAGTTCATGCACCATTCATGATAAAAACCCTTATTTATAAATCAAAATCATAAAATGATAGCAAATTCATATGAGAACTTCTTTTAAACGCTAAAGAGTCACGTTAGCTCCTCACATTCTCGGTTCAGATTTGGTTGGTTCCTGACATGACATGCTATGATTGCAAATTTTGCCATGCATATATCACTGTGTGAAAAAGCATATATATGCTTGAGAGTAGCTCCATGTGAGGAGCTTTGATAATGCCTAAAGCCGTTCGATTAGGTTTTCCATCGGGTCTAACTCCTTTTGATTTAAATAAAGCCTCACATCACATCTAAGAGTTCACTCACTCATACTTGCTTTGAAATAGAGCTTCCAAATTATCATAAAAGATTAAAGAACACACTCAGTTGATTAGGGTCAGTGGAGTACGCATAAATATGCACATGATGATTATGATTTCAAAAGGCTTTAGCGTAAGTAAAAGATACTGAAATTATGCTGGAGGGAGTATGTAGTGTAAATAAAGCAAGCTTGCCCAACTAACAAAAAAGTGTAAATAAAGCAAGAGGGTGTTTCTCTTTTAGAGAGCATGATATGTTATGTACTATATAATACCTGATTCCAGTTTTTGTGGTAACGTATAAATTAATCCTCTTCTTGAGCTCTAGTCTATTTTGGTTCCAAGTTACCAGAAGAGAGGCAGACACAAAGTAACACATTGCCTTGAACGTGAGTTGCTGCCTTCGTAGATACATCATTTGAAACCAGAACTAGTAAACTGAAATCAAGTGCTTTGTCACATTGTTGACATCCTTGTTAAACAATAAGATTTGGAGTCCCACCAAGGAATATGAAGCATTGAAAAGGCATAAGAGATCTATAATCAAAACACTATTCAAATTGTTCCATTTCGAACCGGTGAAAAGCAATCCGGCACCATACAAGTGCCATAGAATTCAATAGCCAAAAGATTACAAACAATGCAATACTGCAAAAAGGATTGAAAGACATGGAATGGAAATGCTCCAACACTATATTCTTTTTTCTTTTGCTTGAAACAAACCGGATTGATCTTCACCGGAACATGGAGTACCTGTTACACTGTAAACTAAACTTTATTCTAATTCCTCATGGCCTTCAGAAGGACATTGGATGAGTTCTAAGATGTTGATTACTTCACTCATCTCGGGACGATTTGATGGCACTTGTGATGCACATATCAGACCCAACTTGATCACCGGAATTGCCTCCTCTGCTGGAAAATTACCTAGGAGATTCTTGTCAAGACATTCCTCCACCCTGCCTTCCTCGAGTGCTCCCCGAACCATGTCACAAAGTACCACCACATCATCTTCCATATATTCCACAGGCCGCTTTCCAGTGACCACCTCCAAAACCAAGATTCCATAGCCATACACATCACATTTTTCAGTAATCTTAACTGTTTGGCAGGCAAACTCAGGCGCCATATATCCAAGCGCACTTTGGATTTTGCTGCTCAAGATGCAACGGTCTAACGCTGGCAATAGCCTTGCCAAGCCAAAGTCACCTACCTTTGGCTCACCATAGCTGTCTATCAAAACATTAGTTGATTTCAGATTGTAGTGAATTATGTTCATTTGGTGCAAATGAGCCAAACCCTTAGCCATGCCAAGGATTATGTTAAACCTCTGCCGCCAAGTGACACAGCTTCTGCCAGGTCCATCATGAAGATTCTTAAACAGACTCCCGGATGGCACATATTCATGTATGAGGAGCTGCAAAGTTGGCGTCCAGTAATACCCCTCAAGTGCCACAAGATTACGGTGCCTGATCTTTCCAAGTCCTTTTACTTCCCTCTCGAAATCTACTTGGGACTTTATCAAACTTGAGACTGTTAACTTTTTTATGGCAACTGAACGCCCATCTCTAAGAGCTGTTTTGTAGACAACTCCAAACCCACCACGGCCAAGTTCACAGTCCTTATTGAGCAAGGCTTGTGTCCCGGGAACAAAGTCAGCATCACCAGAAAACATGACAAGCTTGCCGTAGTTTGGATCAGTAGTAGGGGAACAACTATAGTCTTCGCCACCAGATAACTCAAAAGGAGCAGCAGAAGGTGAGGCTGAAGAACGTGCATGCATATTGAGGACGGTAACAGCTATGACACCAATGGCAATGAATGCAGCTGCACCTATGGCAATGAGAGCTGAGATGCTGAATATGATCTTGTGACCGTGAGTTGAAGAGGAAGGACCGCCAATGGGGTTGGAAGAATTTGGGTTGAGGACAATGGGTTTGGGGTGGACAGCAGTGCAGGAACGGTTTACAGAAGATCCACATAAGGATGGATTGCCCCAGAGAGATGACGGTGAGATGGTGTTGAAGAAGCCCCCGGATGGTAGCTCCCCCTCCAAGTGGTTGTGGGAAACGTTGAAGTAGAGGAGGTGCGAAAGATTTGTTAGCTCTTTCGGTAAAGTTCCAGAGAATTTGTTTAAAGACAAATCTACAAATTGAAGATTGGTAAGATTTGCAATGGCTGTAGGAATAGGGCCAGTCAGGTTGTTCTCGGATAACATCCTGCATTATTTGAACACACAAAAGCAAAAAACAATTCAGAACAATGCAAACTCAAGATCACATACTTGTAAACCAAATACAGCAGTGTGCTAAGTGATAACTAATGGATAGATTTCATTATCATCAATTATACACTCAACACAAAGAATTAGAAAAATAGCTTCAGTCTAGCTACCTCATGAAAGTTTAAACTCCACATTGTAAATCTATGTAAACAGAATTCAAAAAGCAGCTATAATTAAGCAGAATAAGAGAGCTTACAGCGATGTAAGAGATGAACACTTCTCAATCTGTGATGGAATTTTCCCAGAAAGAAAGTTCTTCTGCAGCCTCAGCTCCTTGAGTGACACTGCTCCTCCAATTTCAGAAGGAATGCTCCCATTTAGCCAGTTACCGCTCAAATCTAGCACAGCTGCTGCCTTTAACTTACCTATACTTGGTGGAATCGAACCAAGTATATGATTCCCAGACATATTCAAGAACTGCAAGCTACTAAGAACCCCCATGTCAAACTGAAGCACATCAGTAAATGCATTTGAAGACATATCCAAGACCTGAAGACCTCCACTAGAGGCAGTCACTGATGTCACTGAACTGTATTCTGCTACGTTTCCACTGATTTTGTTGCCAGAAAGCGAAACACTTTGTAAACCAAGCTTGAAAATCCATGAAGGAAGTTTACCAGACAACAGATTATGGCTAACATCTATAGCTAAAAGGTTGATGCAGTTTGCCAATGACTCAGGCAAGTTTCCAGTGAATCCATTCCTAGATAAATTCAACTTTTTAAGTTGCTCTAGATTTCCCAATGAGCTTGGAATTCCACCAGAAAAATTATTACCAGAAACATCTAACATCTCAAGGCTTTTCAAATCACCAAGCCAATTGGGAACTTCACCAGTAAACCCATTCCCCTGTAAACTTAAAGAATTGCAAGCACTAAGCCTTTGAATCGACTCCGGAATGCTCCCAGAAAACATATTATCACTAAAATCAAACAACTTGAGAAGCAAACAACTTCCAACATCCCAAGGAAGCTGCCCCCAAAACCGGTTTCTCCCCAAGTTAATGATTTTCAAACCATACAAGTTTCCCATACCTTCATGGAGTTGTCCCTCCAGCAAGTTACCTGACAAGTCAAGCGATTGAAGTCCTCTCAAGAACCAAATCCCAGAAGGCAATTCCCCCGATAGCGAATTCGACGAAAAGTTGACCCCCACCAATGACTGGCATGAGCTCAAGGACTCAGGAATCTGCCCTGCAAGCTTGTTTTCAGCAAAAGAGACCACTCTCAACGACCCACATTGCATGAAAAACTCACCTGGTATCGACCCGGATAAGCTGTTTTTGCTCAAATCAATCACTTGTAAGCTCCAAAGGCGGGAAAGATCAGGGTTTATGGTCCCAGTGAAGTTGTTATCTGACAGGTTGAGAATTTGGATGAATTGGAGCCTCAGAAGGCCTCTGTTTATGTGCCCGGATAGCGAAAACCCGGAAAGGACAAGCTCCGTGACTCTCTGGGTTCTCGGGTCGCATTTGACAGCCTCCCAGCTGCAGGGACTATCATCTTCTTCGTTCCATGAGATGAGCTTGGATTTTGGGTCTTGAATACCGGCCTTGAAGACGATCAAGCCCAGAACGTCGTCGTTGAAGACGGGGTCTAATGAAAGTACCAGAAGTGGAGCTATAGCAAGGAGAATGAGGAGGTTGAACACCATTTTTTAAAGCTTCAAAATCTTATGCCCCCATGAAAACTTCAGTTCTCTGGAAAAAAACAGAGGGTTTCAGAGATCAGAGAAGTCTGTGAATTTGAAAGGAAAAAAAAGAAGATTTTGATGGTGAAGTGTTAATTGTGAACAGAGAAAAATGCACTAAGGCATGTGTAATTATAATGGGCACAATGGGAACAAAGCAAAAAGAACAACAAAGGTAAAGTAACCCACCAACAACATCAATTACAACACCCACCACTTTTTCTTGCTTTCTTTTTTCTCCGTCTTGATTTGAAAACAGAGGAAAGAAAAAAAAATGAAATGACAAGTTTGGTCAAGTTGGTGTGATTATGAGTCTCTGAGCTTTGGGGCCGGGATGTGAGGTGGCGAACGGCGGAGGGCCACCGTAAAAGGGCGGGAGAGGAATGAAATTCGAAGCCTAGAGGAGGAAGGAAGCCATCAAAGAGTGGTGATGGATGTGGGGGTCAGCTTGTTGTGGAGGAGGAGAAGAAGAATAATAATAATGATGGTGGAGGGGTGCGGGGAGTGGGGTGGCTTTTCTGGCGAGGGAGTAAAGAGAAGCATTAAAAGCTTCTAATGGCGAAGACAGAGGAGAGAGTGGTGCAGAATGGAGTGCCAGCTCTCTGTTTTTTTAATTGCCTTTTGCTTGGTCAAACCAGGATCTCATCAAAAATACTTTGGTAGTAGACCAAGTAAGGATACGACATTACATAATCACTCTCCTCCGAGGTGGATGTCTTAGCAAGTACTCCAACTGATTTCATAATATGGATTGTAATTTAGTGGGATGCATAATGTGATGTTCTTTATCGAAAAATAGTTAAGTCTCTAACTTATATAATCATCATAACATCTATGTAGGATGTGGTTGTTTACTGTGAAACACAAATCTCAAAAGAACTAATCAGAAATTTCGGAACTATTGTATGACTAATTTTACCATACTTGTTAGAATTTTTGAAGCCACTTTTGAAAAAATTGTTAAAGTAAGATATATGAGTTCGTCTATGTATGACCTTATTGGTCTATCAAATTATTTTACCTCATCCAATAGTGTTGTGAAATCCTTTTTGAGATAAGACCCATGGTTTGATGATGGCCATTATGCCGAAGCTACCAATAGAACTCTGCAAAACATATCTAATCTAATTATAAAACACAATCCTCACTTAACAAGTGGATATGCTCAAAACTACTATTCTTCTTTGCACTATCTTTTTATGCAATATTTTGTCCTACATAAAAAAGTACAGTCAAATTCCCTATGTAAATTAGTATGCCAAGTAGCTAGACACCAAGTTTTGGCTTTGTATACAAACTTCAATGAGCAATACTCTCAAAACGACCTCTCCACCTACTTGATTTTGGTTTTTTCTTAGATTTTACTTTGTTTGACTTTTCAGAAACTCAAATCTAGTATGTTGCCCAATTAGATTGATCCTCAAGTTTCTGTAGTGTATGTGTAAGGAATCCTCTGCTTCTTTCCAGCTTCCACACCTATCTATACTTCACTTGTGTCCTAGTCTCTAGTATCGATGTGTTTATTCATGATTAAAATAAAAGTCAGTCTTAAATGTGCTTCTTGGGAGATGTCATAGATGGTAGATGAGTGGCGTAAATGGCGCATCTTCACCAATTCAATTCTATACAAAATGGCGATCAACCCTAGTCAAAGTCCTTTTGAAAAACTTGGATCCGCTTAACGGCATTTCATGTATATTTTGCTAGAAAGATTTCAAGTTATATTCTCTCAAAACATTACTAATTTATGATGTATGCCATTTTGTGTGGCATGTTTTGAGTTTGTTAGAGATCCGTTGTAGAATACTTTTTGTAAGTAAGTATTCTATGGTTTATGAAATACACTAACATTTCTAACTAAGCATACTTTATGAAGCAATAAGTTTCATATAGTCATAAAATTTCTCGGTTTAAATTCGAATCAGTTATATTTTGAGATTAATCTCCACATTGACATATTCCTATTTTTTTAAAAACATATTCTTATAAAATTTACCTCCATATAGTCATAATTGTTAAAAAGAACCAAAAATATATAATTTTATAGTAAAAGTTTATATAAAATAAAAGACATCTCTAAGTTATTTGAGAAAACGTTTTGTATTTCAAAGTTATTGCCACATTTTTTAGCTTGCCGGTAACTAGTAACTTTTCAACATTGAAATTGAGATGTTTAACTATTCTCGTAGTACTTTGGATACATGCAAGTTTTGAAAAAAGATATCTACGTTAAAAATTAATGTTTGTAGTTATACCTTTATTAAGAAATACCTCATTACAGTCATAAAATTGAGTCGGTCCAAACTGTATGATTATATAGAGATTTTACTGTAAATCATAGCGAATTTGTGTTTACTTCTTACCTTGGGTCTCTTATGTTTTTTCCGTAAATTAAAGTAGTTTAGAACTTATGGGCTTGAGCTTCTAGAAGCACAAACAATTATATTGGGCTATCTCCAAATGAAATCTAGCGAAAGAAGGACCGAGGCCTAAACTGGAAGACCATTATTCCATGATCATTGTGGATAGCCCAACGCAAGGACTTAATGCTATTGCTGCCATACTCTACACTACAGTCCAGTCAGAAGGCATGTGTGCACACACAAAACACAAGAGTATCTCCAGATGGTTAGGGTTCTGCTTTGGCACATAGCTGCTAATCAGAGGTGCCTTGCTTGGATTTTGAATCAAGTATTGCAAAGATGGCTGCCCTTCCATTTGCATCTATTCTTTTCTTTGTCTACATATCTTACAATCTGCTCATGACTTCATGCTAGGAAAGAATAGAGAATCTCCCAAACAAGCCAATATACACACACTAACCAACTTGTTAGTGAGTAAACAGTATTTACCTTCCAAATCTTAGAAAAACTCTCATGTTCCCTCTATCTGAACCAAAAAACAAACACTCGATTCATTCTCCTTTTGCAATAATGGGTAACTGTTTCTTTCTCCTTTCTATTCGATTACTTATTTGAGGCGATTATACAAATATATAGATACAGTTCAATTCATGTGATATCATATAAATGTCATTCATTCTAGTTGTTTCAATTCAATTAGTGTATCTATATCATATATTATGTTGCAAATCCATCCCACTCATGAAATTGTACATGAAATTGATGTCCAACATAAGAAAATGACGCGCGCACTTAACCCCCTCCAGCGCATTTTAGCAAACACGCCCTGAAACCCCACTTCAACAAAACTTGTAATTTAGAATCCCACAACGCCAACTCTTCGAATTTCAGCTGATTTTCCAACCCCCAAATTGACCTACCTCATCGTCTTCGCCCCAAATCTTAAACCTTTTTTCGCAATGACCTTGGCATTGCAGTCGTTCTCGCTCTTAAACCCTAACCCTAGCCGCGCCTTGAAGAAGCCGGCTCCGTTGCCGTTGGCCTTGTGCTCATCGCCTTCGTCTTCTCTCCGGTTTGACCAATTGGTCGGAGCTCGCGGTTATGGCGCCATCCCGAAAGGGCTCGGCTTTGGTTCTGTTCCCCTGCAGCGGCGGAGCCTGTGGACTCGCCCCATCGTCGCCTTCGCTGCTTCGCATGAGGAATCGGTAAGCTGAAATCTTCGGTTTTGTTTCGGTAATTGTGTTTGAATTGGTTGTTTTGAGAGATGGATTGATCATGCTTATGTGGGTTTGTATCAAGTTTTGATTTTGGGCTTTTTGGAAAACTAGTACGATTTTGATGAATATTTGCTAGGAATTTTAAATTTAGGAAATTTTTATTAATCTGTTTGAGTTTTTTTTATCAGATGCTTGATTATAGCTGTGCATTTTGAATGATTGGTTTTGCCTTTGTGGGAAGGCCTGATCTTTATGACCATGTTAGATTTTATGGGAAGTGGTCCGGTTCGTTTTTTCGTTCATTGGGGATGCAACTTGCGATCATGACATCAATTTGAATTTTCATTCTTAGAAGCATTCAGAGAATGAGCTGGAGAATGAAAAGCATAGTGCCAAATCGAAAGCTGAAGAATCAGAAGAAGCTTGGAAACAGACTCTAGCGGCTTTCAAAGAGCAAGCCATAAAGATGCAAAGCGTCTCGCAGGAAGCGTACGAGTTGTACTCTAAGAAAGCATTAGTTATTTTGAAAGACACTTCGGAGCAGTTAAAGATACAAGCTGATAAGGCAAGGAATGATTTGAGTGAGATTGCAAAAGAGATCAGTGTAGAAGGTAAAGAGTATATCTCCACAGCTGCAAAGAATTCCCCGGAGCCAGTTAAGGAAATTGTTGAGACATTTAATTCATCAGCTGATGATCTGAATGATGTTACAAAAATCCGCGACTTTCATGTTGGAATACCTTATGGTAAGTGTACCTTATGAGTACTAAAGACCATGATGCCTAGGGTTGCTTCTTTTCCTTTGTCTAAAGCTTTTACTATACAGATAATGCAAGTGTAGTTTTGGTCATATGATATGCTGATGCTTTGCAGGTCTTTTTCTTTCTCTTGGTGGCTTCCTTTCCTTCATGGTAACGGGGAGCACTTCTGGAATTAGGTTTGGGATTATCCTTGGTGGCACTCTTCTGTTTTTAAGCGTCTCAAGTTTAAGATCATATAAACATGGAGAATCATCTCCTTTAGTCTTGAAAGGGCAGGCAGGTTAGCAATGGTTTATTTCTATAATCATCCATATTGGCACTAATATAGTTCAGTTCATTTTATATTATTTAACTGAAACTCTAGCCCTATGTAAATAATTATGTTCTCTTGTTGGACCTGCAGCTATATCCAGTATAATTTTTCTGAGGGAGGTGCGCTTGCTGGCTCAGGTCATAAGCTCTTGCTTTTCTTACTTTCCATGTTAAGTTCTTTTACTAGTTGTATATATCTGGCTTCTGAATTTCTGATAGTTTTTGTATTCTTGTTTTTCTTTTCCTATTTGCAGAGATTATCATTTCCGAGTTTAATAACAACCCTTGTCAGGTTATTATTATCCACATATCTTCTCATTATTGTAATGTTATTTCCTTTCTAGCCTTATTTCATTGGAGGAAAGTTACCTTAGTATTTCAAGAAAGAGAAAGAATTGATATGATCATTAGATAGACATGTTTTCTTTCTCTCAAAGTCCATGTTCTTGAAAGGTAAAAGTTAACCTCTGGTTTTGAGAACACATTGAAATCTGGGTTTCGAAGAACAAACTGAGAGAGGGAAAGTTCCACGTAGTGAAAGTGGACATAATTTTTTTTCGACTGATGGTCTGTAGATGCTTTAGATTGCTGAGCTCTTCCTACAGTCTTCAGATCCTCCCCAACAAGCACACAGTAACAGTAGTCCATGAGCAACAATGCACATAGTCCACATAAAAATGAGCAATATTTATATATAAGTATTTATGTTTATGTGAGATTAGGATAAAATTTTCTTAGCTACATAAACAAGTTAAGTTTATACTTCCTCGAGATTGAGGCCATATTTTTTTATTTCTCCGCCCTTTCTATTCCCTTATGTGTAGTCAGTTTTTCAATATGTTTCATTCACAGCTCAAAAGAGATTGTTACCTGATAATTTGCTTTTTCTGTGCAGTGGGGCAGTTGTGGCTTTCTATGTCTATAGGATCGTACAGAATGGCAAACACCAGCAAGGGTCAAAATTTGAGGAGGAGACATAATGGGGGAGTGCAAGGTTAGTTTGGTGATAGTTTGTTACATGGCTGCAATCTGTAAGAATACCAAGAAGGTGATGAATTGCAATATCCGTTTGTTCAGCAGAACTGATATACATAATTCCGTGTTTGCAGAAAAGCAAAGCAGCCTTCTTGTTTGTGCACTCCATGCTTAGGATACGCATTATCTGTGGGAGAACATTTGTGTGTTTGATGATGTTGAGAATGAAGCTAAAGGTACTTAGGCATGGTTTTTTCATCTTTTGTATTATGATCAAGTTTATTTGGGCAACTATGTAGATTTCTAGTGTGATATCGTACCTTGCTCCCCTTTGATGTTGGAGATGCTAGAAGCCTAGATTAGTCGTTTGCACCTGTTACTTATTTTAACTTGCCCCCGTGTTCAAAGTTATATACATTTTCCTTCACGGAGAATGCAATAATAAGTTGTATTACCTTTCAATAATTGGTTGCAATGGATTGGCAAGCAAGAGTCATAAGATCTTTGACCTTTTTGAACTCTTTTCTAATATTTGATAAGCACAACGAAAAGAATTACAATCATTGAAATGCCACAGAAATACGGAAAACTTAACTTCTCAGGTAAAAGGACTTCCTCCAAGCCCTTGCTTCTGTCAAATCAGGCTTCCAATTTTGTTCATCTGATTGAATCACAGATGATGCTTCCTTGTTCTTCCGAAAATTCAGACACTTCTTGTACATGTCTTAACGGCCCATATGTACTGATTCAGAACTCCTCTTTCAGTACTTGAGAAGTTATCATGGATCAACCAGTGCATGTCTCCATATGCGCATACCGGATCTGTGTTAAATGACACGGAGGAACTGAGCTTATCTTTCGCCATGAACTTGTGCCCAACCCAAGAACTTGAGCCATCATCTCGACCATGTTTGATCTACATTCTCCTGCGGCATGTGTAAACACGAACGGTCTGGTAAGTGTTGGTGATGTCATCAAATCCCATACCGTACCAATCACAAAGTCCGTTCTGATAATTATGCGAATGTAATGAAGCTTTGATGATGATACTCGTTGGGAGCTTTAGAACTTGTCCTTTAAGAGGGTCAACTAAGAAGTACGGGCTTCCATGTTTTATAGCTCTAAAGCAAAACAAGTTGCAGAAAACGAAGTGTAGGATGTAATTGTCTCGTTCATCAGTTGCAATCTCTGCCTCTTGGTGAATTTCAATTTCTGCATGTTAGCTCCTTTTGAAGGTCTTGTCTTTGTACTCTATTGATTGCAAGGCCAACGAATGGAAGCGTGTGTCAACAAGTATAAGTTGAGGATCTTCATTGGCAGCGGATGAATGTGTGTGCCATGCCATGCCATGAAAGAGGGGTCGTCGATTATGTTCTTGAAGGTCTTGGAGACACATCGAGCGGTCACAGGCACTCTGATAAGGATGTCGTCTGATAAGGATGTCGTCGAGGATGTGGGGTGTCGGAGTTAACCCCTTAAACTATAAGTATCTGGCGTCATATTGAGCATCTACGTTTACACAAGAAGAAGAGAAACAATTGCTGCTTGCTGCTAAAGCTGGCTCAAGGAATGTAGATAGAATTAGTACTTGGAATTGATAGATTTCCATCCTTGATCTCTTTTCTAATATTTGATGAGTACAATCCAAAAAAAAAAAAAAACAGTAACAGACTAAGATATCCAAATGTGTAAAAGGTATACAATACATGTTACAACAATAAGAGGCAGCATCATACTCTTCGGCTCTTTTGATTGAATCACAGACAATGTGTTCTTTGTCTTCACCAAATCGCCAGAGTCTTTCAGTGAAATCAAGCTTGGAGTACAACTGACGTTTTCTTTGGACATGTTAGACAAGTCACCGCATAATTACATGTTAGTTCGAAGTATAGCAATATATGCCATGCTTCCATTAACCCAAGCAAGTAGCAAACGGCAAATGTTTCAATGGATGAAAACGGTCGTCTAAAATATCCATTGGATAGGTTACGTTGTGAACTAGCATCCACTTCCTTTCAAGTGAAGTAAGCACATAGATGACAGTGGCAAAACCAGATGAGGAGTCCAACAGAACACTACTTCCTGAAGTCGAAAGAAATAATACTGCTTCCTCCGTTGATACTTCGGAGAATTGATCCAGTGTCAATCACCCAATGCATATCTCCATAAGCAGGTGCGCGCGCGATTATTATTTTGTAAGCGACAGGGAGGAACTGAGCCTAACCTGTGCCCAACACAAGAACTTGACCCACAATCTCGTGCAATATTTGTAAGACAGACAATCTTGGCAGGTGTTGGTTGTCATCAAATCTCATTCCGTGCCAATCACAAATTTGAATCTGATGGTTATTCGAATGCAATGAAGCATTGACTGCGTTACTCGTTGGGAGCATTAGAACTTGTCCCCTAAGATGGTCGACTAAGTAGCATGTGCTTCCATGTTCCAAAGCTCTAAATCACAAGAAGTTGTAGAAAACAAAGAGTACGATGAGGCTGCCGTCTTGTTCGATTGTTGCAATCTTGAGACATCAACACGTTTGCTGGTATTCAGCACCCGCTCATTGTGTCACTGATCGCGAGGTTAAGGAAGAGGGTTCATCAAGTAGTATAAGCTGAGGATCTTCAGCGGCAGCCACGGAGTTGGTAGAAACAAGTAAATGCGTGTGCAGTGCCACGAAAGAGGGGTCGTCGAGGATGTTTTTCAAGGCCTTGGAGACACCGGATGCACGTAAGTGGCGCTGCCAGCGGCCTGATGAGGATGTCGAACAGGATTTTGAAAGGCAGGTCTGTCCACTGTGTTGTTCATTGGTTGTTGATGCGGTGGATCAACGGTGAGAAATGTCAGTACTCAATAACAATAACACTATTGACACTAAGATGTTTATCAAATTTTTTATACCAACACATGTGGCTTGCCACATGGCAAGTGCCATATCTTTTTTCTAAATACATATTTTCCAAATATAATTTTACATATTTCAATCAACTGAAGCATTCACTTTATTTGATCACTTGTTTCTTCAAGCTCTTCTATTTATATCAGTAATAATAACAGCCTACTACTTTCACAGTTGCTGTGGGTGTGAAGAAGGTAGGAAATCTCGTTGGAATAGGAAAGAAGATTCAGATAGAAATTATGGCTAGTCAAAGAAATATGAAAGAAGCTCCGTGTCCAGAATTTTAATGCATGTGTCCTGCTTGCTAATATAACGAGCGCAATCGGTTTTTTCTGGCTCTATAAATCTAATAAACTACAACAAAGAGGCAACCATTTATCGCTATCTAGCTTCCTATTATGCATGTGCGTTTTACATTTATGAGAACAGAGAAAAACAATTACGGGTTTCTGCTAAAATAAAAGGAAAGATGGCCATTTACCAAGGCTGCTGCTAGACACTATTACACTTTCACAAGTCATGACCCAATACGATCATTTGTTAGTAGAGCCTAGAGCCCAGAGGACTTTACGAGGATTTAGAGATGCGGAGGACTTTACGAGGATTTAGAGATGCGGTTGCCTTCCTTTCTACTCAAACAGTATCTGACAATGATACTTTATGAATGTCTTCCTCGGTTCTAAATATTCCCGCGAGGAACGTGATTGGGAAATTCCTCTTGATTATCCAAAGGCATGTACTGTGCCATGATTGCCCGGATCTCTGAATCCATGTATCTCTGCAGAAAAGTAATTCCGCAAACACTTAGGATCATCACATTGTCGTAGGCAGGAGAAGTAAGCAAGAAAAATAGTGACAAGGTCTTTACGTATGAGTACTCCATTGAACTGATTTCAGAAATATGTATTCTGTATCAACAGTTTCAGTACAAGGAACATACCCGGATTCTATACTTGTAAACCGCAAATCCCCCAACTCCAACAGCAGCCAAACAGAGAATAATAACCCACATGAAGCCCCAGTTAAACTCTGAAACTTTGCCACCTTTACCTGGGTTTTTTGAGTAACACAATAATGACAAGAAAATCAACAGAGACAACCAAGTAAACAAAATGCAGCAGTGGAGACAGCAGGTACAATCAAGTATCGAGCATAATTCCAGGAAAAGGAGCATGGCTAAGTTGAATGCATGACTAAGTTTCATGGCTGGCTTGTTCAGTATGGAAATTACACCAGTAAGTAGGGTATCAAAATAAAATCCAAACTTATATCCTAGAATGAATATTCTAATCATATCTGATAATGGAAATTAAGAGCACTAATAGTTCAAATGCTAGAACAGAAAAAGATTAATTGAGAATACTTACTTATGCATGCATCATTTTCACGCATGTAAAGCAAGCCACCACCACAGCTGCACTCGTAACTGCCCCAAGTATTCTTGCATTTGCATTGTGGACATTGGCAAGCCTTCTTCTCTCTGCACTCGTCCACATCTGGAAAATGGAAGAATACACAAAACCATGCCAGGTGACTTAGTATCAATACAAATGAACAGGGATCTCAACTGTAGTTGGCTAGAATGTAAAATCAAGAATAATAATTCAATACCCCTTCACCGATGCCAGCATTTGAGGTGGGTTAGAAATCAAGAAAAATATTTCACAAATACGTCACTAGTAATACCAACTGGTGGCCTTCAAATCATGACCCTAACTATTGTCTATGCAGTAGCCTTATGCATTAATAAGACCGGGAAGTAGGAATTGTTCTTTTGATGGTATAACAATATGAAGAAATAAAAAGAGTCCAAGAAAGTTAGCCCTGGGATCCATGAGCTCAATGCTTCAATGAGCTAACATATCATCAACTAATTTGTCAATGAGACCTGCGCTATTTGTCATTAACTTCATATACAGCAAGTACCTTTGCATGTTTTCTCTCCATCACCCTTGAATCCTGGCGGGCAATTGCAACCTTTTGTATGGTCATCCTGAGCAGTCATAAACCCAAAATCATTGTCTTCTTTTTTTTTTTTTTTTTTTGTTTTGTTTCGAGGGAGATGTGATTGCCAAACAGCCTTTAAATCAAAACTTACACGACAAGCAGAGTAAGTCCTGCCATTTCGCGTTTCCTTCCAACAACCTCCATTGTTAATTCCACAACGTAATGCTCCTGAAGCTGTTCTCACCAAACAAGCAAAAAAATGACGTGACTAAAACCATAATAGGCAAAGTAAAATGTAAATGGCAAGTATTTTTCAACAGTTAAATCATAAAGCCTTTACATTCCAACACAGGGTTCTTAAACTTCTGAGCTTACTCATTGATAGATTTTCTTCGACACAAAAAAGTGACAACCAAAAGGAAACATTAACCAATCAATAGCTGGTAGATTTGTATGTAGACAATACAACCTTGAGTAACAAGGAGATAAACAGTATACTTGTATCACATTTGAAACTTTGGAACTTATGCCAAGACTGAACTTAAAAGAGAAGCAAATGATTTACCTTCACAGCGAGTGTAACCATCACCAACAAACTTTATGCCTTGGACAATTGGACATTCACACACTCTTCCACGGAATGTATCCTAATCAAAAGCATAATCAGTCTACACCAGAAAAGCTACAACCCTAACCAAATTCTACTCTGACCATCACAGAAAAAAGAATAGATCGATGAACGGTTATGATAATCAAGGTACCCTGCATGCAGTAATGTTAGCAGCTTTGTCCTGCCAGCAACCTCCATTGTTTTCTAAGCACTCATTTGTTTCTACATCTGCAATATACATATAGAAACATTAAGACCATCTCAGAGATGATAAGTTTAAGATGACTAATCAAATGATTCTTATAGCACCATTGGTCGATGTACCTATATATGACATGAGATGGCCAGGCATTTGGCCTGAAACTAAATATATTGCTAGTAACAAACTTATTAGAAAACCTAGACACAACAATGCCTACATTCAAGTAGGAAATATTTTATTTAAGTCTGAACCAAGTGAATTCTAGGTTACATGAATTCATGGTGTCTTCTTACTTTGCAAAGGGTGCCCTTATTTCTCATAGTAGTATTTTGATTTGAGTACACCAGTTTTGGCTGTCAACGTTCTTGGGTAAAGATTAAAATAATGGAAGCACCGCTAATACTAATGTCAAGTACCATATAGATAGGTAAGCAGTCGTTCAACTCACATTCACAACCATATAATAAACTCCTACATGGCGAATTACAAAAATCAAACATACAGAGTTATATCAATGAAGAAGATAAGAAATAGTCAAAGAAAAGCAAGGCTAAAGGAGGACCTTCACTAAGACAAACCGCAGGCTCAGTGGTCTCTTGGAAACCGGCACAGATGGCCTTAAGAACAGCTCCTTTGTCCAATTTCCCTGAACAAACAACGCAAGGAACAAACATTAGCAAAGAAACAAATGCAATTGAATTCCTAATGAGATATAAAAAATAATGAAATCAAACCTCTGTACTGTCTGCTGTTTATTACAAGAGTTGGTAAAATCGTCACGTCTCCACGAGTGCCTTTGCCAATCTGAAACAATATTAGAGAAGTGAACATGGGTACAAAGTGGCATAGAATATAAAGAGGATGGAAAGATGAACAGATAAGGGTAGCAGAAGATTATCAATTGTTCCCAAGAGCCCGACCTGTGCGTCCTGTTCAGCCTTCAAAACTTCATTCTCCTCGTCAGCCTCAGGGTCCCCAACACATTTCTGTATCTTCTTTAGATCAGCACCTATAATATTTCAGAAAGCGCATTGGAATAGTTATTTTATGGTACAATAATTTATATGCATCTAATAACAGTGCATATGATATATCAACTTTTGACTGTCTATAGATACCAAGTTTCGAAAGTACCAAGGGATTCAATAACTTGATTTGAACACTCTTCGGTGTACTTCTGCTTTTTCATCGGGCAACGGATAGCAAAGTCAGTGACATAGTCCCACCAAAGCCATGGCTTTCCACTCTCATTGGCCACTTTATAGAAGCAAGCTTGACGAAGATTTTGGACTACAACATCTTTCCCATCATAACCTTTACTGAAATCCTGCTCGGGATCAGGAGCACAGTACCTCCCATGATTGATACACTGAGACTTGCACTGTTTGCTCAAGACAAAAGCTTCTGGGCAGTACCAAGTTATATAGTGTGGAGTAAACTGAGTGTACCCTTTCCGCTCAAGTACCTGAGCTGCTCCTTTAAAGCTTTTCACAAACTCAATCTGGCTGTCACACTTTGGCCCACACTCATCATTACTATTTGTCCAGAACTCATACTCAACGCGTTCATCAGGATGTGGAAGAGCCTCAGTCCAGTCGAGATTTATGTTGACCATCTCCCCACTAGATAGAGATTTTTTTATACTATCTCCCAACTCTTTGGTAATAAGGGCTGAGGGAATTGTTATTTTTTGCAGATAATCAGCATCTGCATTTTCTTCTTCAGGAGTGTCCATGGTAATCAGTGGTTCATTTCTGTCGTCTGCAACAAGAATAGCGGCTGCTCCACCATTCTGTGCATTCCATGCCTTCAATGTGAAGTAACAATCTGCCGGAACATCACAGTCAATCAACAATAATTAAGAACACACAAGCAAATGCACACAAGATCACTATATGAACAATGTTTCATTCGAGGAATGACACGAATCATAAAGATCTTACATGTGTAAAAATAGTGAACATAACATTGGGAGGATAACAGCTTGAATTACAAATGCACAAGAAATACCGAATAAACACGAACAAACCATCTGATAAATTGTGTTTTTCCCAACATATAACCAGTGTCTGGTCAAATGCCAAGACATTAGCAAGTATTGTTCAGCAGCCAAGTAAAGCAACAATTTTTCTATCAAACTCAACACAACAGGAGTATATAGATACCGGAACTATAGAATTCGAAAAACGAACTAATGGCCATTATCCATTTCCCCACAAACAAAATCAATGGCATGCTAATCACTGATCATAAGCTCCTCCAAAGCTCAATCCAAGGAAATACACAAATTATCATTACTGGAAGCTCAAAAACAATATCACTGAAAAGATTCCGAAATCGAAAACTCTAACCTCCTCGATCGGCAAGAAGAAACGTCGGCATACCACCGGGCTTCGATTTGAAAGAAGCATCGAAATCTTCAAAGCTCTTGCATGCCTTCTGATTGGCCTTGGGATAGAACACAGTGCCGACCAAAGTGCCTCCGTATTGAGGAACCCCAAAGTTGCCAATCGCGCATTCATGCGAACCTTTCAACGAGCTCGGCGAAGTCACTTTCAAGCTGTTCTTCTCCACCACGAACCTCCCGACACAAACCCCACAAAGCATAAACCAAACCCAAACTAAAAATCCGACCTTTTCCTTCATTCTTCCGAGTCTCCAATTCGCAGCTCCGAAAACAGAGAGACCCAGATCAAACCGATAAAGATCAAAACTTTCGCAACAAAAACTCGTTTTTCTTCGGACTCAGATCGCAGAATTTGATAATTAACAGGAGAAATTATCAAAATCCAGTTATTTTGGACTGCAAGTTTTCTGGGTCTGGAGCTAAATTTCGAGGGAAAGCGTAGAAAGGTCAAAAAGGTAGTTTTTTTTCAAGGCCAAGGGGCTGAGTTTTAGCGTGTGATTAGACAAAGAAGAGTACCAGTGGGGGCAAACCAAACGTTTAGTAAGTGGTTAAATATAGGAAAATAATTACTTGTGAAACTAGAATTCTTGATACATTTTCTATGATTTTATTTTACCAGGAAGCAAAAGAGATTCCAATTTCCACTGTTTGATTTGGACGCGGCATTATTTTAGTGAGCTGATTGTTGTTTGTTTTTTACTTGCGTGTGTTTGTCACCAATCTATTGGATCAAAACGATGGTCCAGCGTTTGGGATGTGAGCGATGTGCCATTACACACTTTGCATGCAATCCATGTGTCACTTTTTGCCTGTACACTTCGGTACTCCTCCACTCGCACATGTGAAGCTCATAGCCTACCTTTGGTTAATCATCAACTAATCTCATTCGATTTCACTTAAGATGTTGTTGAAGAGATTGATCTTTCCGTCAATAGTTAGGTAATCACAACAACTGATGTAACAAGTGCGTGACAGAACCTTGCATGATGCATATAGTGATGGTTTTTAATACATTAGATCGTCATTCCAAATGTATTACTATTACAATTATTGCATACCGTTTCAGTAATTAACGAGGCAGGTGAAGAAAATTTGATAGACACACAAGAAAATTATGTATATTAAGTATTGGTGCATGCTATACTCTTATATGGTTTGCAGATGGGAAACAAGATCACACCTGGAGACTTTCACAGGCGGCGGTCCCAAGTAATTTAAAGCAATTCATATGGACCTCATCCAAAAAGCTATGGCCATGATTGCCAATTTAGCAAGATACATTGCTAGCAACAAAATTATTGGAAAACCTACACACAACAACGCCTACATTCAAGTAGGAAATTTTTTGTTTAAGTCTGAACCAAGTGAATTCTAGGTTACATGAATTCATGGTGTCTTCTTACTTTGCAAAGGGTGCCCTTAGTTCTCATAGTAGTATTTTGATTTGAGTACACCAGTTTTGGCTGTTAACGTTCTTGGGTAAAGATCAAAATAATGGAAGCAAACCGCAGGCTCAGTGGTCTCTCGGAAACCGGCACAGATGGCCTTAAGAACAGCTCCTTTGTCCAATTTCCCTGAAAAAACAACGCAAGGAACAAACATTAGCAAAGAAACAAATGCAACTGAATTCCTAATGAGATAAAAAAAAAATGATATCAAACCTCTGTACTGTCTGCTGTTTATTACAAGAGTTGGTAATATCGTCACGTCTCCACGAGTGCCTTTGCCAATCTGAAACAAGATTAGAGAAGTAAACATGAGTACAACGTGGCATAGAATATAAACAGGATGGAAAGATGAAGAGATAAGGGTAGAAGAAGATTATCAATTGTTCCCAAGAACCCGACCTGTGCATCCTGTTCAGCCTTCAAAACTTCATTCTCCTCATCAGCCTCAGGGTCCCCAACACATTTCTGCATCTTCTTTAGATCAGCACCTATAATATTTCGGAAAGCACATAGTTTTTATATGGTACCATCATTTTTAATGCATCTAATAATAGTGCATATGATATATCAAATTTTGACTGTCTATAGATACCAAGTTTCGAAATTACCAAGGGATTCAATAACTTGATTTGAACACTCTTCGTTGTACTTCAGCTCTTTCATCGGGCAACGGATAGCAAAGTCAGTGACATAGTCCCACCAAAGCCATGGCTTTCCACTCTCGTTGGCCACTTTATAGAAGCAAGCTTGACGAAGATTTTGGACTACAACATCTTTCCCATCATAACCTTTACTGAAATCCTGCTCGGGATCAGGAGCACAGTACCTCCCATGATTGATACACTGAGACTTGCACCGTTTGCTCAAGACAAAAGCTTCTGGGCAGTACCAAGTTATATAGTGTGGAGTAAACTGAGTGTACCCTTTCCGCTCAAGTACCTGAGCTGCTCCTTTAAAGCTTTTCACAAACTCAATCTGGCTGTCACAATTTGGCCCACACTCATCATTACTATTCGTCCAGAACTCATACTCTACGCGTTCATCAGGATGTGGAAGAGCCTCAGTCCAGTCGAGATTTATGTTGACCATCTCCCCACTAGATAGAGATTTTTTTATACTATCTCCCAACTCTTTGGTAATAAGGGCTGAGGGAATTGTTATTTTTTGCAGATAATCAGCATGTGCATTTTCTTCTTCAGGAGTGTCCAGGGTAATCAGTGGTTCGTTTATGTCATCTGCAACAAGAATAGCGGCTGCTCCACCATTCTGTGCATTCCATGCCTTCAATGTGAAGAAACAATCTGCCGGAACATCACAGTCAATCAACAATAATTAAGAACACACACACAAGATCACTATATGAACAATGTTTCATTCGAGGAATGACACGAATCATAAAGATCTTACATGTGTAAAAATACTGAACATATATAGCGTTCGGAGGATAACAACTTGAATTACAAATGCACAAGAAATGCCGAATAAACACGAACAAAACATCTGATAAATTGTGTTTTTCCCAACAAATAACCAGTGTCTGGTCAAATGCCAAGACATTAGCAAGTATTGTTCCGCAGCCAAGTAAAGCAACAGTTTTTCTATCAAACTCAACACAACAGGAGTATATAGATACCGCAACTATAGAATTCGAAAAACGAACTAATGGCAATTATCAATTTGCCCACAAACAAAATCAATTGCATGCTAATTACTACACAAATTCCAACACTGATCATAAGCTCCTCCAAAGCTCAGTCCAAGGGAATTCACAAATTATTGCTAACTAAATCACTAAAACGATTCCGAAATAGAAAACGCTAACCTCCTCGATCGGCAAGAAGAAACGTCGGCAAACCACCGGGCCTCGATTTGAAAGAAACGTCGAATTCTTCAAAGCTCTTGCATGCCTTCTGATTGGCCTTGGGATAGAACACAGTGCCGACCAAAGTGCCTCCGTATTGAGGAACCCCAAAGTTGCCAATCGCGCATTCATGCAAACCTTTCAACGAGCTCGGCGAAGTCACTTTCAAGCTGTTCTTCTCCACCACGAACCTCCCGACACAAACCCCACACAGCATAAACCAAACCCAAACTAAAAATCCGACCTTTTCCTTCATTCTTCCGAGTCTCCAATTCGCTGCTCCGAAAACAGAGAGAACCAGATCAAACCGATAAAGAAGAAAACTTTCGCAACAAAAACTCGTTTTTCTTCGAACCCAGATAGCAGGCTGAGTTTTAGAGTGTGATTAGACAAAGAAGAGTATCAATGGCGCAAACCAAACGTTTAGGACGTGGTTAAATAAAGGAAAATTACTTGTGAAACTAGAATTCTTGATAAATTTTCTATGATTTTATTTTGCCAGGAAGCAAAGAAATTCAAATTTCCACTGTTTGATTTGGACGCGGCATTATTTTAGTGTGCTGATTGTTGTTTGTTTTTTACTTGCGTGGGCGTGTGAGCTAGTAGTTTTGTCCCCAAGCTATTGGATCAAAAAGATGGTCCAGCGTTGGAGATGCGATCGATGTGCCATTACACACTTTGCATTCAGTAATTAACGAGGCGGGTGAAGTACACAAGAAAATTATGCTGTACTCTTGCATATGGTTTTGCAGAAAGTAATTTAACGCAATTTATCCAAAAAGTTCTGGCCATGGCTGCCAATGCCATTTAGCAAAAAGAAAAGTAGCCCGAAAGAATATATCTTCTTTTCTCCCAAGGAAAAGGATAGAAAGGTTTGTTCCATGGCACTTTCTACTGTCCGCCAATCGGATTGGTCCGCCCACTTGATTTTTTGTTAAAAAACATCATGTGCCTTGCATATGTTTTCCCAAATTACTCTTTAAAAAAACCTGACGAACTAGTCTGCTAGGCGGACTGTAGAATTTTCCTTTCTCCATATTTCAATATATTGATTCTTTATGATCATGTGCTTTCCCATTTTGTGTCGACCATGACCGTACTCATTGTCGAAAATAAGATATGTACAACCGAATCCCAATCGGATTTGTGTACCGAATCCCAGTCGGTTTTCAATATCGCATCCCCCTTTACCAATTCCCCAAGAAAGAGGGTTGGATTAAATTAGAAGAATATGAATATTTTGTATGATCAAATTGAAGATGCTGATGATGAAGAGTTGGAGAAAGAGCAACATGAAGAACAAATCCAAGTTGTTAGGCTTGCCATCAGACATCCTGTTCAACATCCTTTTAAGACTGCCGGTAAAATCACTTTGTTGCATTAGATGCGTCGCCAAGACCTTGAACAACATCGTCCAAGATCCCTCCTTTGTGACATGCCATACACGTCAACTCATCGCCACCAACGCCGCCGTCGAACCACCTCAACTTCTACATTACCGCTGCGAGATCCATGAAATATTCCGAGGGCAACAGAAAACCACCAAAAAGCCCCTGCTTTCTAACTGTAACGTTGAGGTTTCGCTCAATACAGGCGACATAGAGTTTATATACCTCAACTTGGTTGGCATCAAATCTTCAATGTATGGAGGCCGGCTTTTTTTGTTCAATCCTCTTAAAAGGGAACTTCTAAAACTTCCAACGCCTCAACCGAACTTTGTAGTCTATACTTGGTACGGCATGGGATTCGACCACATAACCAACACTCACAAGATTGTTTGTTCTTATTATATAGAGGGCAAGCAGAAGGCCGGGGCTAGTGTCCTCGTGATGGGGACAAACTCGTGGAGAGAGATACACTCGCTTCCTCCTCGTGTCCATTTAGGCAACAAAGGTACATGTGCGTATGGCGACATGCATTGGTTGATCAAAGACGGAAGTGAGATAGTTTCCTTTGACTTCAAGAAAGAGGAGTTCTATCAGACTCCTACTCCCTACATACCACTGTTACCACTCCTTTGTGGCCTGAGTACTCTTAGAGGATCTTTGGCCCTCGTACTATGTGGTTCGCTTTCGACCATTGAGACATGGGTGATGAAGGACTACGAGACCAAAGATTGGGCGCTAGAGTACACTATAGATGTGCCGGAAAATCTTAACCTTGACTACAGCTGCCGTTACGGTGGTGAATGGGAGCACGGACTATATTTCATACATGATTATCTTTACTCGGCTTTTTTATTGGATCTACGTGTTGCTACCAGGAGACGCGTTTGTCGAATAGAAAGCAGTAAGAAAATCTTAAGCTATTTCGGGAGCTTTATTTCGCTTAAAGATTATGGCGAATTGGTTGAATTAGAAGGAGAAGAAGATAAGCAACCTCATAAATTTCTAAAAAAGTTACGGCGATTTTGTTTCGGCAGAAATCAGAAAAAATTGTGGAGACTAGATCTAAGGAAGTTGATTAATAGTGATTTAGTATTGTGATACTTCTTGGTTCATGTTTAGGTACTCAGTCTTTAAGTTCATAAAAAACAAAGCCATATATTTATTATTCAATTCACCAATTCATCATGTAAGCACATGAGAACTCCTTGTTTCTAATTACTCTTTTCTGGTAAGTCGGTTTGGTGAGGATAAGTTATACTGGTGAACCGAACTCCGTAGATCCCAATAATACTTGTTACGGCGCATGGGATTCGATCACATAACCAATACTCACAAGATTGTGTGTGTCCATCCATTAGATGCCAGGCGACCACATGGCAGAGGCTAGTATTCTCGTGATGGGGACAAATTCGTGGCGAAAGATACATTCGGTTCCTCATGATACTCCTTGTTCATATGAGTGTATCGGCCTATGGAGACATGCATTGGTGGATCAAACACAAAAGGCAGATAGTTTCCTTCAACTTCAAGAAAGAGGAGTTTGATCGGACTCGTATTCACCGCATACCACGGTGGCCACTCCTTAGTTTCTTAAGTAAGGATCTTTGGCCCTCACACTATGTGGTCGGCGTTCGAAGATTGACATATGGGTGATGAAGCACTACAAGACCAAAGATTGGGCCCTAGTGCACACTATACATCTGTCGAGAAATCATGACATTTGGTTGTACAAATGTCGTGGTGGTGAATGGGAGCATGGAATATATTTGATAGATGGCGATATCGTCACTCAATTTTATTATTGGGTAGAAGTAGTAAGAAAATCTTGAGCTATTTTGAGAGATGCGTTTGCTTGAGCTATTTCGGCAGCTTATTTTCGCTGAAAGATTATGGCGAATTGGTTGAAGTAGAAGGAAAAGTAGATAAGCGCAATGGGAGCAGCAACCTCATGATCATGTTCTAAACAAGCTCTGACAAATTGATTGTTTGTAAGAGTTGTAATGTATTTGGTTCATCTATATGTAGTACTGTGTTCTACATTTATGTTCAGTCAACGCATTCTAAAGTCTTCGTGATACCTAAAGCCCAGATGCACACAGTTTGGTCAATACGTCTACGGTTATGAACCATTTAGTCATACATTCGGATAACAATTGTGGCTGTAGTTTAGTGGTAAGAATTCCACGTTGTGGCCGTGGAGACCTGGGCTCGAATCCCAGCAGCCACAAAATGATTTTTTTTTCTTCGATTTTTACTGTAATTAATTGCCATTTTGAACTTATTTGTTATCTAAAAAGTGATAAACTACAGAGATACAGGTCAAAGAATACAAACCATCCTATTGGGGACTCTGTGTGTTGCCATCGGTCTCCCAGTGTTCTTGCTTTCAGAAAATTTTTTCTGTTAGCTTGGAGCTGTTTCCAGCATAGTGCATTTCTTTCTAATACATGTTTGTGATGATTAGTTTTCTCCCCCAAAAGATGCACACATACAAGACGAGAAATGGCCTGTGTTTTCTGAAAGCAAGATTAGATTGCTTCAAGTATGCCATGGAGTTTCAATACCTTCCAACAAATAAACTAAAATCCTTGAGTTTTCCTCATCAGTTGGGTATTATCCCAGTGTCTCCTAATTAAAACCATCTCAATTACACTGCAAACCCGGCGTTATCACAAGCCTTGTACTAAACTTCTGCGAGCATCCAGGCCAAGTTGTGTGCCAACCCCAACAGAAGCAATAAGAAAAGTACGCCAATTTCTGACAGCATCATTGCTGAATGAAAGAGAGTTAAGACTGTACCTTTGCTGAACAGATAAAGCTAATTCAATCAAGCCAATCCAACCATGAACATAAAATAATTGAGACTTTATTAATAAATAAAAATTACACAATGAAACGAAACACAGAGACTCTATGATACATGTTTGAGGGAAAGCAAAGCATTGGTAGCACTAATTCATTCAAACTATTCAAACCTGTTCTAGCCTGAAATGGCGTTGGGTTGGTCAAGTAACACAATGGTTGGTACGAAAGATTCCATGAACTGGATGCAATAACCAGGCTTCAAAAAATCATCAGATCGTTTGGTCTTGATGTCCAGCGACTGATGCAATAGAGCACCACATTCGTCATGTCTACACAATACGAGCACTAGTTCACCATTGTTTCTAAATGCGAGGGGGTCGATCACAGACATTTCTTGTGGTGAAATAGTGCATAACTTAACCCATGATTCTGCAACTCCGTACTCTTTCAACACCCACCCAACTAACCCCAAATCATCATGGTTCTCAAAAAAGGCAAGAGACTCCATGTGTCTTAAGAGATTGTAGCTGCTATTGATTCCAAAACACGCTTTGGGCAGCGCTATCCTGCCAAAAAATTCGCTGGACATATCAAAGGAAACAATGAAACGCTCATCTCTGTCTGGCCTAGGCGATGGAAGCCAATGCACAGCACCCTTCACATAAGGAGGCTCGTAAACACTAGGACGCTCACGAGGATGCAAAACTCCACGCGGGAAGTCTGCAGGAACAACCTCTCTACCGAGAGGCTTCCAGGAGCCGCTAGCCAAGGACCAAACCTCAACTTTACTGAACTTCTTACGATTCTTAGAATAAGCAACGCTTCTAACAACCTTATAGTCATTGCTCTCATTGTCATACCCAAATGCACAATAATATTTTCCCGTACGCTTGATGGCCGCAGTATCACTATCACTAGGCAGCGGCGGCGGAGGCAGAATCACAAACTTTCTAATGCAAGGATTCCAAATTATGAACGTGGTGAAGTCACCAGCACAGAGGCAGACGACCCCGTTACAAGTTCCTACCACTGTGGTCTCCTCGTACTCTTCATCTAAATCCATTAATTTTTTTCCACGTTTGATTTCATTAACAGCTATAAATGGATTGACAAACTTTGAATACTCACTGAAGGCAGAGCCGCCATCCCAGTACAGCGAGTAACTCTCTTTCTGCGCTTCGATACCCCAAGTCTTGAGGAGTTGAACGCCGCCGTCTTGGCGGTTGTTGGACTCCGTGATTGCGCGGCGGAGGTGGGCTTGGATGAAGGCGGAGCTTCGGATGAGAGACCTCCATGATCTGCGGACTGCACTGCATGTGATTAGAGTTTCGGGGGGCAACCTCAGCAGGATCTCCTGCAGTATCTCTTCAGGGAGATTGCCGGCTGAGGTTGTTTCGGCCCATCTGTTCTTTCTTCGGAGTCTTTCACAAACCTTGTCCACTGAGATTGCCTCAATCATCTTTCGGCCTGATTCCTTCATTACCCTTTTATGCCAGCGATCCCTCTTCCTTCAGGGTATCTATTTGCTCGGATTTGAAATCGGAAGAAACGAACCAGAGTTGTGGATCTGGACCGATTTGGAGGTTCCGGTTATACCAATTGTGATTGAATTTGGGGAGGAAAAAGAAACTCACTATATATAAATATATATATATATACCCATCTTCAACCTAACTGAAAAGGGAAAGCCCATTTTACCCATCCCCACTAGGCTTGAATGGAGGAGGTATGTTTCTGGCCCAAAATATAAGAATGGGATTGGGAATAGGAACATGTTGTCGACAGAATCATTCTAATTGATTTTTTTTTTTTTTTTTTTTTTTTTTGGCATTCGTTCTTTATGGATTTGTAGATAATATTCCTTTATGGAGGTATAATTAAGGGGGTAAGGGGATTTTTCCTCGACAATGAAGGTAACTTAAATGCATGTTTGTGTCCTTTCAATATGTTTGTTTTGGTTCACATTGTAAATTCTAATGGGAAGTGCCGTGCATTCTTGCATTTGCATAAGACCAGCGCATGTGGATCCGATTGATTAGAAACGTAGCACGAAACATCTGAATTGATGCTGCTAATTTGATAGGAGCATAGGGACAAAATGCTGCCCGAGCTAGCTGCCAGGCATTGCCAGGCATTAACATCTCCTAAGTTCTTATCTTTAGTCTCCAAGCAATAGTGAATTATGAAATACTTGCCATTACGTTTGCCAGAGGCAATTTCTTTATGTGTGCAGCTGACAGTATCTCTTCAGGGAGATTAGACATAACGAAAGATGGTACGATAAAATCGCTGGAAATTCATCGACCTAGTTCCTTATCGCTCCCGGATTTTGAAATCGGGAGAAACCAAGAAGAGTTAGGGATCTGAACCAGTTCGGAGGTTCCGGGTTGAACTTTGGGAAGAATAATAACAATCAACTTAACCCATGATTCTGCAACTCCGTACTCTTTCAACACCCACCCAACTAACCCCAAATCATCATGGCTTGTGTCTTAAGAGATTGTAGCTGCTATGGATTCCAAAACATGCTTTGGGCAGCGCTATCCTGCCAAACAATTCGCTGGACATATCAAAGGAAACAATGAAACGCTCATACCTGTTTGGCCTAGGCGATGGAAGCCAATGCACAGCACTCTTCACATAAGGAGGCTCCTAAACACTAGGACGCTCACGAGGATGCAAAACTCCACGCGGGAAGTCTGCAGGAACAACCTCTCTACCGAGAGGCTTCCAGGAGCTGCTAGCAAAAGGACCAAACCTCAACTCTACTGAACAGTTTTTTTTTTGTCTTTTTTTTCCACCACCTCTACTTTATTCTGCTTCATGACAATACATACTTCAAAATTTCTCTCGAGAAACCATCTTCAGGTAAATAACAGTAACATGGAGAAGATGCATACTGTATTAGGCATTCACTCAAGTCAAGTTCGCTCTCTTTACTA
The DNA here is from genome assembly GCA_033992175.1 of Spiraea crenata. Lineage (NCBI taxonomy): Eukaryota > Viridiplantae > Streptophyta > Magnoliopsida > Rosales > Rosaceae > Spiraea > Spiraea crenata. The sequence continues at coordinate 4,277,860 of JAVBHV010000041.1, read as the reverse complement.
AGGAGCTTATGTTACAACATGATAATTGACTAATAATTCTGTCATAACTGTTATTTCTTCTTTTAAAAGTGAACTTTCAAATTTCCGTTTAATTTTCATTGGGAACTATTAGTTCATAGCGCACCTTAATTAGTTTGTTTGATTGTTAGTCCTTTTTCTGCACACTGAAAAAAAAGTTCCTACCACTGTAGTCTCCTCGTATTCTTTTATCTAAATCCATTAACTTTCTTCCTCGTTTGATATCATTAACAGCTATAAATGGATTGATAAGCTTTGAATACTCACTGAAGGAAGAGCTGCCATCCCAGTACAGCGAGTAACTCTCTTTCTGCGCTTCAATACCCCAAGTCTTGAGGAGTTGAACGCCGCCGTCTTGGCGGTTGTTGGACTCCGTAATTGCACGGCGGCTGCGGAGGTGGGCTTTGATGAAGGCGGAGCTTCAGATGACGGACCTCCATGATTTGCGGACTGCACTGCATGTGATTAGAGTTTCGGGGGGCAACCTCAGCAGGATCTCCTGCAGTATCTCTTCAGGAAGACTAGACATAACGAAATATGGTGATACAAAATCGGAGGATTCGACTGGGGACATCGTATTCATCGACCTAGTTTCTTAACGCTCTCGAATTTTGAAATCGAGAGAAACCAAGAAGAGTTAGCGATCTGGACCAATTCTGAGGTTCTGGGTTGAACTTGGGAAGAAAAGAAATGACTGAAAATTTTAGCAATTCAATTGATTTCTATTCAAAATTAATAAAATGACAATCAATTTAATTTTCATTTCGATTTCGATTTAAAAACTCTCTGACTCTTTAGTAAATGCACCATATGATGACTTAAGAGATTGTTAGTCCTTTTTCTGCACACTATCATTATATCCTTGATAAAGGGAAAAAAAGTATTGTGGCTTACTACTCTAAGTATCTGTGACTTGGTACACATATTTTCCCAATTTTCCTTTTCTCTTTGTAGATTACTGATTCTATTCTTTTGCTGCAGGTGGTATGATCGAGCTGGTTTCAGATCGTGCACTTCCCAAAGATGATGAATGCTTAAGGTCCATTTCCTTTCAAAAGCTTTCACCTGTCCCTTTTCCTACTCTTTCAAACGTTGCCCATCACTAAAGCTGGTCATATCAGTTCTTTGACACATGGTGAAATGGATAATCTGGTTGGAATACATAGCAATCAAGAGCCAATATCTCTAAATGGGAGTCAAGCAAGACAAATCTAATTCTGTGTAAACTCAATCCTCAAGTTGTTCCCAGTGGTTGAGATAATGTCATTAGTCGGAAACCGCTTTTCCTTTTTCTGGAAACAGAGAGATGAATATTCATTTGCATGTGTAGCCATGAAGTTCAAAAGAACAATCCAGCTTCCCGCATTTCATGTCTATGTGTTGCCTGCAGCATCTGTTTCTTTTTCATGTTCACTGAAGAGAAACTAGTTTCATCCACAGATGGATCATGAAGTACGCTGAGGACCAGGAAGTGTTCGTTGAAGATTTCAGGAAGGCTTATATCAAGCTAGCAAATTCAGGAGCAAGGTGGCAGGCATGGAGTAGAGTATAGATCAAAAAGTGAGGAGCAGGCAATTGGAGTATGTTCAAAGCGTAAGCAGGGTCGAGGTTTTTCTTGATCCGGGTTGCTAGAACGAACTAGTAACTAGGTATGTCCTCCTGGAAACCATAGATACTTAGTTGCGAGCATTAATCAGTAATAAGATGAAGGTGAGGAGACCACAAGCAACTCCTTATGATCTTTGTGTAATCAACATCTTATACATCTTATCAGACAATTCGGGTACAAACTCACAAAAAGTTTGGTACGAGCACATGTACAATAATCACAAAAACGTTTGCTTGGTTTAGGCGCTTGATGCAGAAAAAAGAAAAATTGAAGTTTTGGACCTATGGTGTAGCTGTATAATGTGAGAAAGTCCAGGTCATTAGAGCTATCATCAATTTCAGAAATCAGGTTAGTTGCAGCCAGAACAATGAAAGAGAGCTAGAGAAATTATCGCAGCCAAAACACAAAGGGGTAACTCCTTACGATTACACTGATAATCCGAAACTATCACAAGCCATTAAAACCATTGACATCACAAGGAAAAGGTCATTACAATTGTATCCATAGAAATGGTCTATATAGCGCGAAATGCGCCCAAAAAATGTTGCTGTTTATCTATGAGATGCTCCAAAGAGTTGACTTTGTCTCCTGGGATGCAATGCAATCAATCCTGAAATGTAAGTAAAGATGTCTCAGAAAGGTAGATATATTGAGATAATTTGAAATGGAAGTAAAGAATGAATCAGAACAATCACCTTTTATTTCAGTGATCATCCCCAGCTGCATCTTCCTCTCCAACTACCTCATTTAAATCTGGTTCTTGATCACCCACATGCTGATCATCTACATCATCAATACCATGCTGATCTGCACCTGCAGCACCCTGATCTGCAGCACCCTGATCACCTGCAGCACCCGCATCATCTGCATCACCCGCATCATCTGCATCACCATTCAGGTCCTCAGCATCTACCTCCCCATCAGCTTGAGTCCCATCGTTAATGTCTTCCAGCAGAAAATCAGTGGGGTTGTTTCCGGCCCTTGAGAATATATTGAAAGCAAAAGGAATGAGCTATTGTTACTAACCAGAAAAACAGAGAGAGATATAAAAACAAATTAGTACCCATGCACAATAAAACGATTGATACATACCTTATCCCCTTAAACAGGATTATTCTTATCTTTTTAAGAAACCGACGTAATAATACTGAATTATCGCCAAAGGGTCGAGTCCTTCTTATATGGTGGCCCCAAAACTCAACACTGTACACCCCCCCGAGGTTGGCTCGCTGCCCACAGAACAGTAGTTGTTGGTTTAGAATTTGGTTGGTACATTTTTTTCTGAAAATCCAGCCAACATCTCTTCTTGCATCACCTGCTCCTGGAACTAAAACCCTTGCCCGAATCCCCTTGTTATCGAAGCTGAAAAACACATAGATCAATAGTCAATCATATTGAACCGTTTATTGTGAACTAATCAGAGTCAAAGCATACATAAAAATAGGGCACAAACCTCATAGTATCAGCCGGCATGGTGTGATCATCTTCATACCATCTGTCTAATGGAGCCCTCTCATTGATCACGCCTTCAGCCTCATCGTGCTCGTCTTCAGCCTCGTCTTCAGCCTCGTCTTCAGCCTCGTCCTCAGACTCGTCTTCAGACTCGTCTTCAGCCTCTAGCTCTCTAGTAGGCAGTAACATCGAGTAAGCTAACAGCAGATACAAACAAGAAGATAAAGAAGACGTAAAACCAATGACAGAGTATCATAAAGAGATGAATTACCCAATTCTAGTGACAAAGACCAACTCAACCACTAATTCAGAAAGAGGCATTGTGCGGGGTTCTAAAGTTCTTGAAGTCATTGATGGGCTCCACAACGGCTGGAACCAAACTGAGAACTTAATATCATATCTACCAACAAGTCCTGTCTCTCTTGCGATTGACCTCAATGCATACTTGACAAACATGTAGTCCCTTAATATCTGCCGGTCAAACTGGCCTATCAAGGTTCCACTATTTGTAATCGGGTCTAAATCATAGACTGGTATTACAACAGATGGGTCAGAACCGGGCTCCAGATTTCTGTTGATGCAACAAAAGGAGAGAAAAGCAGAGAAGAGAAAAACATCAGAGAAGAGAAAAACATCAAGTATGCTGCCAAGCTTCTTCAATCACCCTAAATACAAAACCAGAACTGCTATTCCCTTGCAAATCCCATGTCAAGTAGTAAAACCAAGAAATGGATTTCATAGTGATACCTCTGTTCATTCAGGTTGACAGTGGGTGGAACAATCTCATATGGCCCATAGGCTCCAACTGGAACAGGTTCAGGAAGTGGAGGTACCGCCACTCCAGGCCCATCATCAGACTGTGACACATCTGACTGTGCATCTTCTTCTTCCTCCATTAGTTGCAATCTGTGTAAACCGACCAAACAGATTAGGGAAATAACCAGTCACAGACGAAACCACCAACCAAAAATTCGTAAACATATGGCAGTTAAAGAAACACATAACATTGATAATCACTCAAAGAAACACCTTAGCTCAAACTATAACTGATTTGACAAAATGCTGAACAAGAAAATAGACCAAAGCTTCATCATGACCATCTGATTCTGAACATTTAGACTACTTGAGCCAAGATTGTCCCTTTTGAATTCTTTAACATAATTTACATACACCATCTATTTTACTGCAAACGAAGAACACCAAAAACCACCGAAAATCCAAAAACGCAGCATTTCCAAATCCTATTCACGCGAAACCCTAAGTTGCAGTTTATGTGCTTCTCGGGAAACCTACTTTAACCCCTCAATCCCAGACACCCAATCCATAACTCGCACTATTCATGCGAAACCCTAAGTTGCATTTTATATGTTTCTCTGGAAACCTAATTCCCTCAATCGAAAACTCGCACTATTACAAATACAAATCCATAATTCGCAAGAAGAAACAGAAAATTTGAAGCGAAACGGACCTAGATTAGCCAAAATAACACGCAATTCTGCAGATTAAGAGAAGGCCAAACCGAAAGATCATACGCGCTCATACCAGATTTCTTCGGCGACTCTACACGGCGAATCTTCTCGAATCTCGGCTGGTAAGAGAGAGAGAATGACAGAGAGAGCGCCTCCTTAAAATTTTTTGTTTCTACTTTTTCTGACTACGATATGTAACCGCTTGGATTTTATAGCCCCGCTAGCAAAGAGGGTTAGCTGGGTCCGGCGCACACAATTCAGAATTGTTGGAAATAATTCTGAAATAAGTTGGAATAGTCGGGAATAATTCGACATTATGTCGGAATTGTAAGAAACAAATCGGAACAAGTGGGACCAGCGGGAATGAGCAATCGGACGGCGGGGAGTAGGGGTGGTCAAGGGAGGGGCGTTGATGGTGTTTGGCGATGGAGGAGGAGGAGGAGAGGGTCAGGAGGAAGAAGAGAAGAGGAAAGAGAGAGGTTATGTGCTTAACACGTGACACTCATACTATTCATGGGGTGGGATCGGGCCGGGCTGGGTCGGGTCGGGTTGGGTTTTTGCAGAATCCAAGTAAAACCCGAAAGAAATCGGACTTTGAATTTTCGAGCCCGTTTGGGAGTATCAAGTCAGGTTGAATTGTACAATATTCGAATTCGGGCCGAGTTAAACTTGATCAATTCCCAACCCAATCTTCCCTCAACGAAGACGACGCTCTCGATGACAACGGAGACGACGACAACAGTGGAGTGAGCTTGGGCGGGACAATTGCAGTTAGATCGAGTCGCACGGGATCGGCATGTTTGTGTATGGAGCCTTTGCAGAAGATTAAACAACGGTGAAGATGGCAGTGAACGCTAGGAAGCTGAGAGAGATCTTGTCGGACAACGGGATCGGCGCATCGTCTCGTCGAAGGTGGCGGTGTGGGCTTGGGCGGCGGGGAGAGATCTTGAAATGTAGGCGGCGGCATCACCGGAGTACGACTGCGGCGGCAACAGTGGAGGAGGCTGAAAGTTTGCTCCCACAGCCGTCTGATCAATCCAACAGCACCAAATTGATATACCAGAAGTTAAAAGAGTGTGTAGGTTCTATTATATTAGAAGTCCAACCCCCTCTTTTAACCAATGCAGTGTTGACACATGTAAATAAAAATTAATATTAATATAATCGGGTTCTCACGGGCCGGGCTGGGTTTTGGAAAATAAGGCCCGTAATTAGGCTCGAAAAAATCGGGCCGAGCTGGATTTTTTGCTATTCGGGCCAGTTTGCCAAACTATAACCGGCCCATTACAATTTTTTTAGCCGAACTTGGGCCGGGTTCCAGGTATCGGGTCGGGCTTTCCCATCCCTACTATCGAGGTGCGGTTCATTTGCTTTCCACGAAACCATCGTCGGAAAATGATTGATGGGAATAACATTACCGTGAATAAGGATGGGAATGGAAATGATATAATTAATTCCGTTGTTTGGTTGTGTTGGAATAAAAAATAAAATGACTAATTTTACTGTTACACCGTTATTTTCTTCTTCTTAATAATAGACAATTTGGAGGATATTTTGATAAATTTCATCCGATTCAGTAGGTTCGAGGATCACAAACTCACGAGAGAGATTAGACTGTGATTTCCCATTCTCATTACCATGTTCCCAAAAATAGGAATGGAGAAAGCAATTCCCATTCTCATACTCTATTCCTAAATAAAGGAATGCGAATACATTTTCCATTCCCACCCCAAATTCCCCCACAACACTCCAAGGGATGTCTTTCTCGCCTTGAAGAGGTTTGGCATGGAACTCCATCCAAGCACGAGTCAACATGTTCTGTGGGGGACTTCAAACAATGCGGAAGTTGTTTGGCATGGTATTGTGAACGCACTCAAAGATGTTCCATAAGGAAAGGGCTTGTTGAACTTTTACAAACGAGGGTTATGTGTATAAATAAATAAGGGCAAACTTCATTTTATCTCACTCAGGTTAGGGGTCACCGTCAAAATAAACCATAAGGTTCTACTTTCATCAATTGAAGTCACTTAATTTTGATTTTTTATCAAATTTAAACCAACTGATCAAAATTGAATAATAAAGTGTTTATTAAAAGAAATACAAATACCAAAAGTAAAAAAGTATTAAAATAATTACCATATGCACCTCCCTTTGCACAGTACCACCGCCATGGATTCATCAACTCCTCATTTACAGAGAAATCGAGGAAATTCACATGCTTTAACTCGTACCTCATATATTGACGTTTCTGACCCATCTTCAACCTAACTGAAAAAGGAAAGCCCATTTTATTGGATTGCATTCCCATCCCCACTAGGCTTGATTGGCTTGATTGAGGAGGTATATTTCTGGCCCAAAATAAGAATGGGATTTGGGAATAGAAATATGTTGTTGACAAAATCATTCTAATTGATTTTTTAAATTTTTTTTGGCATTCATCCTTTATGGATTTATAGAGAATATTCCTTTATGGAGGTATAATTAAGGGGGTAAGGGGATTTTTCCTCGACAATGAAGGTAACTTAAATGCATGTGTTGTGTCCTTTCAATATGTTTGTTTTGGTTCACATTGTAAATTCTAATGGGAAGTGCCGTGCATTCTTGCATTTGCATAAGAGCAACGCATGTGGATCCGATTGATTAGAAACGTAGTACGAAACATTTGAATTGATGCTGCTACTATGATAGGAACATAGGGACAAAATGCTGCCCTAGCTAGCTGCCAGGCATTAACATCTCCTAAGTTCGTATCTTTAATCTCCAAGCAATAGTGAATTATGAAATATTTGCCAACACGTTTGCCAAAGGTAATTTCTTTATGTGTGCTGCTGCCAGGATCTCTTCCTGGAGATTAGACATAACGAAAGATGGTACGATAAAATCGGAGGAAACTTCGTATTCATTGACCTGGTTCCTTATCGCTCCGGATTTTGAAATCGGGAGAAATTAGGAAGAGTTAGGGATCTGAACCAGCTTGGAGGTTATGGGTTGAACTTTGGAAAAAATAATAACAATCAACTTAATTTTCACTTTGATTTGAAAAATTGGTAAATAAATTCTTTGTGAGTGCTTAACTTCGATTCATACCCTTTCCGAATTTTACTTCCTCTTACTCTTGTTTTAGTAAACGCACCATATGTATATTCACGACTGGGTGTGCTGCTGCCAGGGACTCGACTTTTGGTTTACTCGTTTCCTAGTAAATTGTCATATGATTCATTCTCGTGGAATTACTACTGACATCACCATGAACCCTTTGACCCAGATTCTCTAATCTTCATGTCATTGGAATACTGAGCTATAACTTCCTGAGCCCCGTAGGAGTAAATTAGTATTGCACAGAAACAAGAATTGGAGTTTTTTTTTTTTTTTTTTTCTTTTTTCCACCACCTCTACTTTATTCTGCTTCATGACAATACGTACTTCAAAATTCCTCTCGAGAAACCATCTTCAGGTAAATAACAGTAACATGGAGAAGGTGCATACTGTATTAGGCATTCACTCAAGTCAAGTTCGCTCCCTTTACTAAGGAGCTTATGTTACAACATGATAATTGAGTAATAATTCTGTCATAACTGTTATTTCTTCTTTCAAAAGTGAACTTTCAAATTTCCGTTTAATTTTCATTGGGACTATTAGTTCATAGCGCACCTTTAATCACTTTGTTTGATTATTAGTCCTTTTTCTGCACACTATCATTATATCCTTGATAAAGGGGGAAAAAAAAATTGGTTTGATTTCACTAACAGCTATAAATGGATTGATGAGCTTTGAATACTCACTGAAGGAAGAGCTGACATCCCAGTACAGCGAGTAACTCTCTTTCTGCGCTTCAATACCCCAAGTCTTGAGGAGTTGAACGCTGCCGTCTTGGCGGTTGTTGGACTCCGTAATTGCGCGGCGGCGACGGAGGTGGGCTTTGATGAAGGCGGAGCTTCAGGTGACGGACCTCCATGATTTGCGGACTGCACTGCATGTGATTAGAGTTTCGGGGGGCAACCTCGCAGGATCTCCTGCAGTATCTCTTCAGAAGATTAGACATAACGAAATATGATAATACAAAATCGGAGGAATCGACTTGGGGACATCGTATTCATCGACCTGGTTCCTTATCGCTCTCGAATTTTGAAATCAGGAGAAACCAAGAAGAGTTAGCGATCTGAACCAATTCTGAGGTTCTGGGTTGAACTTGGAAAGAAAAGAAATGATTGAAATTTTAGCAATTCAATTGATGTCTACTCAAAATTAATAAAATGACAATCCACTTAATTTTCATTTCGATTTCGATTTAAAAACTCTCTCTGACTCTTTGGTAAATGCTCCATATGATGATTGGGTTGGAAGCGATTGCATTCCTCACGAGGTTCAATGGAGGAGGTATGCTTTTGCCCAAAATAAAAGTCTAATGTTTACTTATAGAAGTGAGAATCAGAATAAGAATCATATGAAATATTCTCATTCCAAAATCAAACCTGCTTTTATTTGTATGTAATGAAACCAAATTAGATACGTCCCACCTAAAAAATACTCCCAATTCCTCCCAAAAGTATCTTGATCTTTTGGACATGCATTGCGATCGATGAACTTACCGTCTGGCCCAATTCGAGTTCAACTTTTAACGCTCTCTTTGATGTTCAGAACGGGACAGTACCCTGACGAGGTTTGGCATGGAACTCTAATTCTAAAGAGGATTTCGAACAATGCAGAATGTGTTTGGCAGGGGATTTTTAACGCTCTCATAGAGGTTCAATAAGGAAAGAGCCTGTTCAAGTTTTACAAACAACGGTTATGTGAACTACCATAAATAATTAACAATGTTCGGCGAAACAGCTGAACATTCTAAGTTTTGTTCGTTCACCTATTTGTATTTCTTTCTACCGTAACTATTCGTTCACCTATTCTCTCCACATGATACAACAACGATTCTGCATCAGTTGGAACTCTGGAGAAGAAACTGAAGCTTCATCATGGTATTCGGTTTCATACAGGGGGGAAGTATCTATTCTCGCTTGTCCTCCTCCAGATCTTCTGCAAGCCCGTTATCATATTCTCGCTTAACTGTCACATCTCCACTGGCCTTCAAAGCACCACCTGTTAGCGATATGCCCTCCTCATCAAAGTCATCTCCTGCTTCTTCCATGTATGCATATCTGCATGCCCCGTACCACAATAAGAACATTAAATTGATGCAATCAGCTTTTGCAAAGAAACTATAAGGCAACATATACTGATATTGGTCGACCATTTGCACACTGGATTCAACTAACTTGAAAGGAAGAAAGAAAGACCCATGGGATTCAATAACAATAGCATACTATTTTCCATAAAAGCAGCACATGATACCGTAGACAATCAAAAGGCATTTTGTAACATACACTTTATTTGATCACTCTCTGAGGAAAACTATAGAATGTTTTGCTAAGTCCGTACGCATATCTCTTATCAGACCAGACGCCATGGAACTGTAAAAAACAATATCAAAAACAGAATACCTAATTGGGTTACGCGAAGAGACCCAAAGGATACGTGTAACCGCCAAAAGAGCACATGCAAGCATAGTCCAGAATGCAGGAATAATCCAGAAATTTGCCAAGACTCAATCCGTGGATCCATTGTGTTGAAATGCAGCTGCATCAACAATATCAGTATACTCGATTGCAACCCATGGAAATATTAATTCACAACCGAACAAGAATGTAATGAGTAATACCTCAAATCCAATCCAAGCAACTCAAAGAAGCACAAAAATTGCGAGAGAATTGGTAAATTTTCTGGTATAGCTCCAACTTTGACATGTTTCTCCTCATCAGCATCCAAAAGAAACATAAGGAAGAGATTCAACAATTGGTCATTAATAAAACATCATAATTTGCCATCATTCAATGGTGTTATGTTAGATTGTGTCTGCATAATTATATCTCACATTGGCAGTTAACAGGAACAAACTTTTCAATTGCAAGAATTCATGCATATGTAACCCGGAAGCCAATGACAACCTGGAAGTAATTCGAACTCTCAATCTGCTAATCCAAACCAAGCACTAATTTTTGGATTGTGTGGGGGCCTGTATGTGTTGTCATCTCCTCCGTCTCCCAGTGTTCTTGCTTTCAGAAAATTTTTTCTGTTAGCTTGGAGCTGTTTCCAGCATAGTGCATTTCTTTCTAATACATGTTTGTGATGATTAGTTTTCTCCCCCAAAAGATGCACACATACAAGACGAGAAATGGCCTGTGTTTTCTGAAAGCAAGATTAGATTGCTTCAAGTATGCCATGGAGTTTCAATATCTTCCAACAAATAAACTAAAATCCTTGAGTTTTCCTCATCAGTTGGGTATTATCCCAGTGTCTCCTAATTCAAACCATCTAATTTACACTGCAAACCCGGCGTTATCACAAGCCTTGTACTAAACTTCTGCGAGCATCCAGGCCAAGTTGTGTGCCAACCCCAACAGAAGCAATAAGAAAAGTACGCCAATTTCTGACAGCATCATTGCTGAATGAAAGAGAGTTAAGACTGTACCTTTGCTGAACAGATAAAGCTAATTCAATCAAGCCAATCCAACCATGAACATAAAATAATTGAGACTTTATTAATAAATAAAAATTACACAATGAAACGAAACACAGAGACTCTATGATACATGTTTGAGGGAAAGCAAAGCATTGGTAGCACTAATTCATTCAAACTATTCAAACCTGTTCTAGCCTGAAATGGCGTTGGGTTGGTCAAGTAACACAATGGTTGGTACGAAAGATTCCATGAACTGGATGCAATAACCAGGCTTCAAAAAATCATCAGATCGTTTGGTCTTGATGTCCAGCGACTGATGCAATAGAGCACCACATTCGTCATGTCTACACAATACGAGCACTAGTTCACCATTGTTTCTAAATGCGAGGGGGTCGATCACAGACATTTCTTGTGGTGAAATAGTGCATAACTTAACCCATGATTCTGCAACTCCGTACTCTTTCAACACCCACCCAACTAACCCCAAATCATCATGGTTCTCAAAAAAGGCAAGAGACTCCATGTGTCTTAAGAGATTGTAGCTGCTATTGATTCCAAAACACGCTTTGGGCAGCGCTATCCTGCCAAAAAATTCGCTGGACATATCAAAGGAAACAATGAAACGCTCATCTCTGTCTGGCCTAGGCGATGGAAGCCAATGCACAGCACCCTTCACATAAGGAGGCTCGTAAACACTAGGACGCTCACGAGGATGCAAAACTCCACGCGGGAAGTCTGCAGGAACAACCTCTCTACCGAGAGGCTTCCAGGAGCCGCTAGCCAAGGACCAAACCTCAACTTTACTGAACTTCTTACGATTCTTAGAATAAGCAACGCTTCTAACAACCTTATAGTCATTGCTCTCATTGTCATACCCAAATGCACAATAATATTTTCCCGTACGCTTGATGGCCGCAGTATCACTATCACTAGGCAGCGGCGGCGGAGGCAGAATCACAAACTTTCTAATGCAAGGATTCCAAATTATGAACGTGGTGAAGTCACCAGCACAGAGGCAGACGACCCCGTTACAAGTTCCTACCACTGTGGTCTCCTCGTACTCTTCATCTAAATCCATTAATTTTTTTCCACGTTTGATTTCATTAACAGCTATAAATGGATTGACAAACTTTGAATACTCACTGAAGGCAGAGCCGCCATCCCAGTACAGCGAGTAACTCTCTTTCTGCGCTTCGATACCCCAAGTCTTGAGGAGTTGAACGCCGCCGTCTTGGCGGTTGTTGGACTCCGTGATTGCGCGGCGGAGGTGGGCTTGGATGAAGGCGGAGCTTCGGATGAGAGACCTCCATGATCTGCGGACTGCACTGCATGTGATTAGAGTTTCGGGGGGCAACCTCAGCAGGATCTCCTGCAGTATCTCTTCAGGGAGATTGCCGGCTGAGGTTGTTTCGGCCCATCTGTTCTTTCTTCGGAGTCTTTCACAAACCTTGTCCACTGAGATTGCCTCAATCATCTTTCGGCCTGATTCCTTCATTACCCTTTTATGCCAGCGATCCCTCTTCCTTCAGGGTATCTATTTGCTCGGATTTGAAATCGGAAGAAACGAACCAGAGTTGTGGATCTGGACCGATTTGGAGGTTCCGGTTATACCAATTGTGATTGAATTTGGGGAGGAAAAAGAAACTCACTATATATAAATATATATATATATACCCATCTTCAACCTAACTGAAAAGGGAAAGCCCATTTTACCCATCCCCACTAGGCTTGAATGGAGGAGGTATGTTTCTGGCCCAAAATATAAGAATGGGATTGGGAATAGGAACATGTTGTCGACAGAATCATTCTAATTGATTTTTTTTTTTTTTTTTTTTTTTTTGGCATTCGTTCTTTATGGATTTGTAGATAATATTCCTTTATGGAGGTATAATTAAGGGGGTAAGGGGATTTTTCCTCGACAATGAAGGTAACTTAAATGCATGTTTGTGTCCTTTCAATATGTTTGTTTTGGTTCACATTGTAAATTCTAATGGGAAGTGCCGTGCATTCTTGCATTTGCATAAGACCAGCGCATGTGGATCCGATTGATTAGAAACGTAGCACGAAACATCTGAATTGATGCTGCTAATTTGATAGGAGCATAGGGACAAAATGCTGCCCGAGCTAGCTGCCAGGCATTGCCAGGCATTAACATCTCCTAAGTTCTTATCTTTAGTCTCCAAGCAATAGTGAATTATGAAATACTTGCCATTACGTTTGCCAGAGGCAATTTCTTTATGTGTGCAGCTGACAGTATCTCTTCAGGAGATTAGACATAACGAAAGATGGTACGATAAAATCGCTGGAAATTCATCGACCTAGTTCCTTATCGCTCCCGGATTTTGAAATCGGGAGAAACCAAGAAGAGTTAGGGATCTGAACCAGTTCGGAGGTTCTGGGTTGAACTTTGGGAAGAATAATAACAATCAACTTAACCCATGATTCTGCAACTCCGTACTCTTTCAACACCCACCCAACTAACCCCAAATCATCATGGCTTGTGTCTTAAGAGATTGTAGCTGCTATGGATTCCAAAACATGCTTTGGGCAGCGCTATCCTGCCAAACAATTCGCTGGACATATCAAAGGAAACAATGAAACGCTCATACCTGTTTGGCCTAGGCGATGGAAGCCAATGCACAGCACTCTTCACATAAGGAGGCTCCTAAACACTAGGACGCTCACGAGGATGCAAAACTCCACGCGGGAAGTCTGCAGGAACAACCTCTCTACCGAGAGGCTTCCAGGAGCTGCTAGCAAAAGGACCAAACCTCAACTCTACTGAACAGTTTTTTTTTTGTCTTTTTTTTCCACCACCTCTACTTTATTCTGCTTCATGACAATACATACTTCAAAATTTCTCTCGAGAAACCATCTTCAGGTAAATAACAGTAACATGGAGAAGATGCATACTGTATTAGGCATTCACTCAAGTCAAGTTCGCTCTCTTTACTAAGGAGCTTATGTTACAACATGATAATTGACTAATAATTCTGTCATAACTGTTATTTCTTCTTTTAAAAGTGAACTTTCAAATTTCCGTTTAATTTTCATTGGGAACTATTAGTTCATAGCGCACCTTAATTAGTTTGTTTGATTGTTAGTCCTTTTTCTGCACACTGAAAAAAAAGTTCCTACCACTGTAGTCTCCTCGTATTCTTTTATCTAAATCCATTAACTTTCTTCCTCGTTTGATATCATTAACAGCTATAAATGGATTGATAAGCTTTGAATACTCACTGAAGGAAGAGCTGCCATCCCAGTACAGCGAGTAACTCTCTTTCTGCGCTTCAATACCCCAAGTCTTGAGGAGTTGAACGCCGCCGTCTTGGCGGTTGTTGGACTCCGTAATTGCACGGCGGCTGCGGAGGTGGGCTTTGATGAAGGCGGAGCTTCAGATGACGGACCTCCATGATTTGCGGACTGCACTGCATGTGATTAGAGTTTCGGGGGGCAACCTCAGCAGGATCTCCTGCAGTATCTCTTCAGGAAGACTAGACATAACGAAATATGGTGATACAAAATCGGAGGATTCGAACTGGGGACATCGTATTCATCGACCTAGTTTCTTAACGCTCTCGAATTTTGAAATCGAGAGAAACCAAGAAGAGTTAGCGATCTGGACCAATTCTGAGGTTCTGGGTTGAACTTGGGAAGAAAAGAAATGACTGAAAATTTTAGCAATTCAATTGATTTCTATTCAAAATTAATAAAATGACAATCAATTTAATTTTCATTTCGATTTCGATTTAAAAACTCTCTGACTCTTTAGTAAATGCACCATATGATGACTTAAGAGATTGTTAGTCCTTTTTCTGCACACTATCATTATATCCTTGATAAAGGGAAAAAAAGTATTGTGGCTTACTACTCTAAGTATCTGTGACTTGGTACACATATTTTCCCAATTTTCCTTTTCTCTTTGTAGATTACTGATTCTATTCTTTTGCTGCAGGTGGTATGATCGAGCTGGTTTCAGATCGTGCACTTCCCAAAGATGATGAATGCTTAAGGTCCATTTCCTTTCAAAAGCTTTCACCTGTCCCTTTTCCTACTCTTTCAAACGTTGCCCATCACTAAAGCTGGTCATATCAGTTCTTTGACACATGGTGAAATGGATAATCTGGTTGGAATACATAGCAATCAAGAGCCAATATCTCTAAATGGGAGTCAAGCAAGACAAATCTAATTCTGTGTAAACTCAATCCTCAAGTTGTTCCCAGTGGTTGAGATAATGTCATTAGTCGGAAACCGCTTTTCCTTTTTCTGGAAACAGAGAGATGAATATTCATTTGCATGTGTAGCCATGAAGTTCAAAAGAACAATCCAGCTTCCCGCATTTCATGTCTATGTGTTGCCTGCAGCATCTGTTTCTTTTTCATGTTCACTGAAGAGAAACTAGTTTCATCCACAGATGGATCATGAAGTACGCTGAGGACCAGGAAGTGTTCGTTGAAGATTTCAGGAAGGCTTATATCAAGCTAGCAAATTCAGGAGCAAGGTGGCAGGCATGGAGTAGAGTATAGATCAAAAAGTGAGGAGCAGGCAATTGGAGTATGTTCAAAGCGTAAGCAGGGTCGAGGTTTTTCTTGATCCGGGTTGCTAGAACGAACTAGTAACTAGGTATGTCCTCCTGGAAACCATAGATACTTAGTTGCGAGCATTAATCAGTAATAAGATGAAGGTGAGGAGACCACAAGCAACTCCTTATGATCTTTGTGTAATCAACATCTTATACATCTTATCAGACAATTCGGGTACAAACTCACAAAAAGTTTGGTACGAGCACATGTACAATAATCACAAAAACGTTTGCTTGGTTTAGGCGCTTGATGCAGAAAAAAGAAAAATTGAAGTTTTGGACCTATGGTGTAGCTGTATAATGTGAGAAAGTCCAGGTCATTAGAGCTATCATCAATTTCAGAAATCAGGTTAGTTGCAGCCAGAACAATGAAAGAGAGCTAGAGAAATTATCGCAGCCAAAACACAAAGGGGTAACTCCTTACGATTACACTGATAATCCGAAACTATCACAAGCCATTAAAACCATTGACATCACAAGGAAAAGGTCATTACAATTGTATCCATAGAAATGGTCTATATAGCGCGAAATGCGCCCAAAAAATGTTGCTGTTTATCTATGAGATGCTCCAAAGAGTTGACTTTGTCTCCTGGGATGCAATGCAATCAATCCTGAAATGTAAGTAAAGATGTCTCAGAAAGGTAGATATATTGAGATAATTTGAAATGGAAGTAAAGAATGAATCAGAACAATCACCTTTTATTTCAGTGATCATCCCCAGCTGCATCTTCCTCTCCAACTACCTCATTTAAATCTGGTTCTTGATCACCCACATGCTGATCATCTACATCATCAATACCATGCTGATCTGCACCTGCAGCACCCTGATCTGCAGCACCCTGATCACCTGCAGCACCCGCATCATCTGCATCACCCGCATCATCTGCATCACCATTCAGGTCCTCAGCATCTACCTCCCCATCAGCTTGAGTCCCATCGTTAATGTCTTCCAGCAGAAAATCAGTGGGGTTGTTTCCGGCCCTTGAGAATATATTGAAAGCAAAAGGAATGAGCTATTGTTACTAACCAGAAAAACAGAGAGAGATATAAAAACAAATTAGTACCCATGCACAATAAAACGATTGATACATACCTTATCCCCTTAAACAGGATTATTCTTATCTTTTTAAGAAACCGACGTAATAATACTGAATTATCGCCAAAGGGTCGAGTCCTTCTTATATGGTGGCCCCAAAACTCAACACTGTACACCCCCCCGAGGTTGGCTCGCTGCCCACAGAACAGTAGTTGTTGGTTTAGAATTTGGTTGGTACATTTTTTTCTGAAAATCCAGCCAACATCTCTTCTTGCATCACCTGCTCCTGGAACTAAAACCCTTGCCCGAATCCCCTTGTTATCGAAGCTGAAAAACACATAGATCAATAGTCAATCATATTGAACCGTTTATTGTGAACTAATCAGAGTCAAAGCATACATAAAAATAGGGCACAAACCTCATAGTATCAGCCGGCATGGTGTGATCATCTTCATACCATCTGTCTAATGGAGCCCTCTCATTGATCACGCCTTCAGCCTCATCGTGCTCGTCTTCAGCCTCGTCTTCAGCCTCGTCTTCAGCCTCGTCCTCAGACTCGTCTTCAGACTCGTCTTCAGCCTCTAGCTCTCTAGTAGGCAGTAACATCGAGTAAGCTAACAGCAGATACAAACAAGAAGATAAAGAAGACGTAAAACCAATGACAGAGTATCATAAAGAGATGAATTACCCAATTCTAGTGACAAAGACCAACTCAACCACTAATTCAGAAAGAGGCATTGTGCGGGGTTCTAAAGTTCTTGAAGTCATTGATGGGCTCCACAACGGCTGGAACCAAACTGAGAACTTAATATCATATCTACCAACAAGTCCTGTCTCTCTTGCGATTGACCTCAATGCATACTTGACAAACATGTAGTCCCTTAATATCTGCCTGTCAAACTGGCCTATCAAGGTTCCACTATTTGTAATCGGGTCTAAATCATAGACTGGTATTACAACAGATGGGTCAGAACCGGGCTCCAGATTTCTGTTGATGCAACAAAAGGAGAGAAAAGCAGAGAAGAGAAAAACATCAGAGAAGAGAAAAACATCAAGTATGCTGCCAAGCTTCTTCAATCACCCTAAATACAAAACCAGAACTGCTATTCCCTTGCAAATCCCATGTCAAGTAGTAAAACCAAGAAATGGATTTCATAGTGATACCTCTGTTCATTCAGGTTGACAGTGGGTGGAACAATCTCATATGGCCCATAGGCTCCAACTGGAACAGGTTCAGGAAGTGGAGGTACCGCCACTCCAGGCCCATCATCAGACTGTGACACATCTGACTGTGCATCTTCTTCTTCCTCCATTAGTTGCAATCTGTGTAAACCGACCAAACAGATTAGGGAAATAACCAGTCACAGACGAAACCACCAACCAAAAATTCGTAAACATATGGCAGTTAAAGAAACACATAACATTGATAATCACTCAAAGAAACACCTTAGCTCAAACTATAACTGATTTGACAAAATGCTGAACAAGAAAATAGACCAAAGCTTCATCATGACCATCTGATTCTGAACATTTAGACTACTTGAGCCAAGATTGTCCCTTTTGAATTCTTTAACATAATTTACATACACCATCTATTTTACTGCAAACGAAGAACACCAAAAACCACCGAAAATCCAAAAACGCAGCATTTCCAAATCCTATTCACGCGAAACCCTAAGTTGCAGTTTATGTGCTTCTCGGGAAACCTACTTTAACCCCTCAATCCCAGACACCCAATCCATAACTCGCACTATTCATGCGAAACCCTAAGTTGCATTTTATATGTTTCTCTGGAAACCTAATTCCCTCAATCGAAAACTCGCACTATTACAAATACAAATCCATAATTCGCAAGAAGAAACAGAAAATTTGAAGCGAAACGGACCTAGATTAGCCAAAATAACACGCAATTCTGCAGATTAAGAGAAGGCCAAACCGAAAGATCATACGCGCTCATACCAGATTTCTTCGGCGACTCTACACGGCGAATCTTCTCGAATCTCGGCTGGTAAGAGAGAGAGAATGACAGAGAGAGCGCCTCCTTAAAATTTTTTGTTTCTACTTTTTCTGACTACGATATGTAACCGCTTGGATTTTATAGCCCCGCTAGCAAAGAGGGTTAGCTGGGTCCGGCGCACACAATTCAGAATTGTTGGAAATAATTCTGAAATAAGTTGGAATAGTCGGGAATAATTCGACATTATGTCGGAATTGTAAGAAACAAATCGGAACAAGTGGGACCAGCGGGAATGAGCAATCGGACGGCGGGGAGTAGGGGTGGTCAAGGGAGGGGCGTTGATGGTGTTTGGCGATGGAGGAGGAGGAGGAGAGGGTCAGGAGGAAGAAGAGAAGAGGAAAGAGAGAGGTTATGTGCTTAACACGTGACACTCATACTATTCATGGGGTGGGATCGGGCCGGGCTGGGTCGGGTCGGGTTGGGTTTTTGCAGAATCCAAGTAAAACCCGAAAGAAATCGGACTTTGAATTTTCGAGCCCGTTTGGGAGTATCAAGTCAGGTTGAATTGTACAATATTCGAATTCGGGCCGAGTTAAACTTGATCAATTCCCAACCCAATCTTCCCTCAACGAAGACGACGCTCTCGATGACAACGGAGACGACGACAACAGTGGAGTGAGCTTGGGCGGGACAATTGGAGTTAGATCGAGTCGCACGGGATCGGCATGTTTGTGTATGGAGCCTTTGCAGAAGATTAAACAACGGTGAAGATGGCAGTGAACGCTAGGAAGCTGAGAGAGATCTTGTCGGACAACGGGATCGGCGCATCGTCTCGTCGAAGGTGGCGGTGTGGGCTTGGGCGGCGGGGAGAGATCTTGAAATGTAGGCGGCGGCATCACCGGAGTACGACTGCGGCGGCAACAGTGGAGGAGGCTGAAAGTTTGCTCCCACAGCCGTCTGATCAATCCAACAGCACCAAATTGATATACCAGAAGTTAAAAGAGTGTGTAGGTTCTATTATATTAGAAGTCCAACCCCCTCTTTTAACCAATGCAGTGTTGACACATGTAAATAAAAATTAATATTAATATAATCGGGTTCTCACGGGCCGGGCTGGGTTTTGGAAAATAAGGCCCGTAATTAGGCTCGAAAAAATCGGGCCGAGCTGGATTTTTTGCTATTCGGGCCAGTTTGCCAAACTATAACCGGCCCATTACAATTTTTTTAGCCGAACTTGGGCCGGGTTCCAGGTATCGGGTCGGGCTTTCCCATCCCTACTATCGAGGTGCGGTTCATTTGCTTTCCACGAAACCATCGTCGGAAAATGATTGATGGGAATAACATTACCGTGAATAAGGATGGGAATGGAAATGATATAATTAATTCCGTTGTTTGGTTGTGTTGGAATAAAAAATAAAATGACTAATTTTACTGTTACACCGTTATTTTCTTCTTCTTAATAATAGACAATTTGGAGGATATTTTGATAAATTTCATCCGATTCAGTAGGTTCGAGGATCACAAACTCACGAGAGAGATTAGACTGTGATTTCCCATTCTCATTACCATGTTCCCAAAAATAGGAATGGAGAAAGCAATTCCCATTCTCATACTCTATTCCTAAATAAAGGAATGCGAATACATTTTCCATTCCCACCCCAAATTCCCCCACAACACTCCAAGGGATGTCTTTCTCGCCTTGAAGAGGTTTGGCATGGAACTCCATCCAAGCACGAGTCAACATGTTCTGTGGGGGACTTCAAACAATGCGGAAGTTGTTTGGCATGGTATTGTGAACGCACTCAAAGATGTTCCATAAGGAAAGGGCTTGTTGAACTTTTACAAACGAGGGTTATGTGTATAAATAAATAAGGGCAAACTTCATTTTATCTCACTCAGGTTAGGGGTCACCGTCAAAATAAACCATAAGGTTCTACTTTCATCAATTGAAGTCACTTAATTTTGATTTTTTATCAAATTTAAACCAACTGATCAAAATTGAATAATAAAGTGTTTATTAAAAGAAATACAAATACCAAAAGTAAAAAAGTATTAAAATAATTACCATATGCACCTCCCTTTGCACAGTACCACCGCCATGGATTCATCAACTCCTCATTTACAGAGAAATCGAGGAAATTCACATGCTTTAACTCGTACCTCATATATTGACGTTTCTGACCCATCTTCAACCTAACTGAAAAAGGAAAGCCCATTTTATTGGATTGCATTCCCATCCCCACTAGGCTTGATTGGCTTGATTGAGGAGGTATATTTCTGGCCCAAAATAAGAATGGGATTTGGGAATAGAAATATGTTGTTGACAAAATCATTCTAATTGATTTTTTAAATTTTTTTTGGCATTCATCCTTTATGGATTTATAGAGAATATTCCTTTATGGAGGTATAATTAAGGGGGTAAGGGGATTTTTCCTCGACAATGAAGGTAACTTAAATGCATGTGTTGTGTCCTTTCAATATGTTTGTTTTGGTTCACATTGTAAATTCTAATGGGAAGTGCCGTGCATTCTTGCATTTGCATAAGAGCAACGCATGTGGATCCGATTGATTAGAAACGTAGTACGAAACATTTGAATTGATGCTGCTACTATGATAGGAACATAGGGACAAAATGCTGCCCTAGCTAGCTGCCAGGCATTAACATCTCCTAAGTTCGTATCTTTAATCTCCAAGCAATAGTGAATTATGAAATATTTGCCAACACGTTTGCCAAAGGTAATTTCTTTATGTGTGCTGCTGCCAGTATCTCTTCTGGGAGATTAGACATAACGAAAGATGGTACGATAAAATCGGAGGAAACTTCGTATTCATTGACCTGGTTCCTTATCGCTCCGGATTTTGAAATCGGGAGAAATTAGGAAGAGTTAGGGATCTGAACCAGCTTGGAGGTTATGGGTTGAACTTTGGAAAAAATAATAACAATCAACTTAATTTTCACTTTGATTTGAAAAATTGGTAAATAAATTCTTTGTGAGTGCTTAACTTCGATTCATACCCTTTCCGAATTTTACTTCCTCTTACTCTTGTTTTAGTAAACGCACCATATGTATATTCACGACTGGGTGTGCTGCTGCCAGGGACTCGACTTTTGGTTTACTCGTTTCCTAGTAAATTGTCATATGATTCATTCTCGTGGAATTACTACTGACATCACCATGAACCCTTTGACCCAGATTCTCTAATCTTCATGTCATTGGAATACTGAGCTATAACTTCCTGAGCCCCGTAGGAGTAAATTAGTATTGCACAGAAACAAGAATTGGAGTTTTTTTTTTTTTTTTTTCTTTTTTCCACCACCTCTACTTTATTCTGCTTCATGACAATACGTACTTCAAAATTCCTCTCGAGAAACCATCTTCAGGTAAATAACAGTAACATGGAGAAGGTGCATACTGTATTAGGCATTCACTCAAGTCAAGTTCGCTCCCTTTACTAAGGAGCTTATGTTACAACATGATAATTGAGTAATAATTCTGTCATAACTGTTATTTCTTCTTTCAAAAGTGAACTTTCAAATTTCCGTTTAATTTTCATTGGGACTATTAGTTCATAGCGCACCTTTAATCACTTTGTTTGATTATTAGTCCTTTTTCTGCACACTATCATTATATCCTTGATAAAGGGGGAAAAAAAAATTGGTTTGATTTCACTAACAGCTATAAATGGATTGATGAGCTTTGAATACTCACTGAAGGAAGAGCTGACATCCCAGTACAGCGAGTAACTCTCTTTCTGCGCTTCAATACCCCAAGTCTTGAGGAGTTGAACGCTGCCGTCTTGGCGGTTGTTGGACTCCGTAATTGCGCGGCGGCGACGGAGGTGGGCTTTGATGAAGGCGGAGCTTCAGATGACGGACCTCCATGATTTGCGGACTGCACTGCATGTGATTAGAGTTTCGGGGGGCAACCTCAGCAGGATCTCCTGCAGTATCTCTTCAGAAAGATTAGACATAACGAAATATGATAATACAAAATCGGAGGAATCGACTGGGGACATCGTATTCATCGACCTGGTTCCTTATCGCTCTCGAATTTTGAAATCAGGAGAAACCAAGAAGAGTTAGCGATCTGAACCAATTCTGAGGTTCCGGGTTGAACTTGGAAAGAAAAGAAATGATTGAAATTTTAGCAATTCAATTGATGTCTACTCAAAATTAATAAAATGACAATCCACTTAATTTTCATTTCGATTTCGATTTAAAAACTCTCTCTGACTCTTTGGTAAATGCTCCATATGATGATTGGGTTGGAAGCGATTGCATTCCTCACGAGGTTCAATGGAGGAGGTATGCTTTTGCCCAAAATAAAAGTCTAATGTTTACTTATAGAAGTGAGAATCAGAATAAGAATCATATGAAATATTCTCATTCCAAAATCAAACCTGCTTTTATTTGTATGTAATGAAACCAAATTAGATACGTCCCACCTAAAAAATACTCCCAATTCCTCCCAAAAGTATCTTGATCTTTTGGACATGCATTGCGATCGATGAACTTACCGTCTGGCCCAATTCGAGTTCAACTTTTAACGCTCTCTTTGATGTTCAGAACGGGACAGTACCCTGACGAGGTTTGGCATGGAACTCTAATTCTAAAGAGGATTTCGAACAATGCAGAATGTGTTTGGCAGGGGATTTTTAACGCTCTCATAGAGGTTCAATAAGGAAAGAGCCTGTTCAAGTTTTACAAACAACGGTTATGTGAACTACCATAAATAATTAACAATGTTCGGCGAAACAGCTGAACATTCTAAGTTTTGTTCGTTCACCTATTTGTATTTCTTTCTACCGTAACTATTCGTTCACCTATTCTCTCCACATGATACAACAACGATTCTGCATCAGTTGGAACTCTGGAGAAGAAACTGAAGCTTCATCATGGTATTCGGTTTCATACAGGGGGGAAGTATCTATTCTCGCTTGTCCTCCTCCAGATCTTCTGCAAGCCCGTTATCATATTCTCGCTTAACTGTCACATCTCCACTGGCCTTCAAAGCACCACCTGTTAGCGATATGCCCTCCTCATCAAAGTCATCTCCTGCTTCTTCCATGTATGCATATCTGCATGCCCCGTACCACAATAAGAACATTAAATTGATGCAATCAGCTTTTGCAAAGAAACTATAAGGCAACATATACTGATATTGGTCGACCATTTGCACACTGGATTCAACTAACTTGAAAGGAAGAAAGAAAGACCCATGGGATTCAATAACAATAGCATACTATTTTCCATAAAAGCAGCACATGATACCGTAGACAATCAAAAGGCATTTTGTAACATACACTTTATTTGATCACTCTCTGAGGAAAACTATAGAATGTTTTGCTAAGTCCGTACGCATATCTCTTATCAGACCAGACGCCATGGAACTGTAAAAAACAATATCAAAAACAGAATACCTAATTGGGTTACGCGAAGAGACCCAAAGGATACGTGTAACCGCCAAAAGAGCACATGCAAGCATAGTCCAGAATGCAGGAATAATCCAGAAATTTGCCAAGACTCAATCCGTGGATCCATTGTGTTGAAATGCAGCTGCATCAACAATATCAGTATACTCGATTGCAACCCATGGAAATATTAATTCACAACCGAACAAGAATGTAATGAGTAATACCTCAAATCCAATCCAAGCAACTCAAAGAAGCACAAAAATTGCGAGAGAATTGGTAAATTTTCTGGTATAGCTCCAACTTTGACATGTTTCTCCTCATCAGCATCCAAAAGAAACATAAGGAAGAGATTCAACAATTGGTCATTAATAAAACATCATAATTTGCCATCATTCAATGGTGTTATGTTAGATTGTGTCTGCATAATTATATCTCACATTGGCAGTTAACAGGAACAAACTTTTCAATTGCAAGAATTCATGCATATGTAACCCGGAAGCCAATGACAACCTGGAAGTAATTCGAACTCTCAATCTGCTAATCCAAACCAAGCACTAATTTTTGGATTGTGTGGGGGCCTGTATGTGTTGTCATCTCCTCCGTCTCCCAGTGTTCTTGCTTTCAGAAAATTTTTTCTGTTAGCTTGGAGCTGTTTCCAGCATAGTGCATTTCTTTCTAATACATGTTTGTGATGATTAGTTTTCTCCCCCAAAAGATGCACACATACAAGACGAGAAATGGCCTGTGTTTTCTGAAAGCAAGATTAGATTGCTTCAAGTATGCCATGGAGTTTCAATATCTTCCAACAAATAAACTAAAATCCTTGAGTTTTCCTCATCAGTTGGGTATTATCCCAGTGTCTCCTAATTCAAACCATCTAATTTACACTGCAAACCCGGCGTTATCACAAGCCTTGTACTAAACTTCTGCGAGCATCCAGGCCAAGTTGTGTGCCAACCCCAACAGAAGCAATAAGAAAAGTACGCCAATTTCTGACAGCATCATTGCTGAATGAAAGAGAGTTAAGACTGTACCTTTGCTGAACAGATAAAGCTAATTCAATCAAGCCAATCCAACCATGAACATAAAATAATTGAGACTTTATTAATAAATAAAAATTACACAATGAAACGAAACACAGAGACTCTATGATACATGTTTGAGGGAAAGCAAAGCATTGGTAGCACTAATTCATTCAAACTATTCAAACCTGTTCTAGCCTGAAATGGCGTTGGGTTGGTCAAGTAACACAATGGTTGGTACGAAAGATTCCATGAACTGGATGCAATAACCAGGCTTCAAAAAATCATCAGATCGTTTGGTCTTGATGTCCAGCGACTGATGCAATAGAGCACCACATTCGTCATGTCTACACAATACGAGCACTAGTTCACCATTGTTTCTAAATGCGAGGGGGTCGATCACAGACATTTCTTGTGGTGAAATAGTGCATAACTTAACCCATGATTCTGCAACTCCGTACTCTTTCAACACCCACCCAACTAACCCCAAATCATCATGGTTCTCAAAAAAGGCAAGAGACTCCATGTGTCTTAAGAGATTGTAGCTGCTATTGATTCCAAAACACGCTTTGGGCAGCGCTATCCTGCCAAAAAATTCGCTGGACATATCAAAGGAAACAATGAAACGCTCATCTCTGTCTGGCCTAGGCGATGGAAGCCAATGCACAGCACCCTTCACATAAGGAGGCTCGTAAACACTAGGACGCTCACGAGGATGCAAAACTCCACGCGGGAAGTCTGCAGGAACAACCTCTCTACCGAGAGGCTTCCAGGAGCCGCTAGCCAAGGACCAAACCTCAACTTTACTGAACTTCTTACGATTCTTAGAATAAGCAACGCTTCTAACAACCTTATAGTCATTGCTCTCATTGTCATACCCAAATGCACAATAATATTTTCCCGTACGCTTGATGGCCGCAGTATCACTATCACTAGGCAGCGGCGGCGGAGGCAGAATCACAAACTTTCTAATGCAAGGATTCCAAATTATGAACGTGGTGAAGTCACCAGCACAGAGGCAGACGACCCCGTTACAAGTTCCTACCACTGTGGTCTCCTCGTACTCTTCATCTAAATCCATTAATTTTTTTCCACGTTTGATTTCATTAACAGCTATAAATGGATTGACAAACTTTGAATACTCACTGAAGGCAGAGCCGCCATCCCAGTACAGCGAGTAACTCTCTTTCTGCGCTTCGATACCCCAAGTCTTGAGGAGTTGAACGCCGCCGTCTTGGCGGTTGTTGGACTCCGTGATTGCGCGGCGGAGGTGGGCTTGGATGAAGGCGGAGCTTCGGATGAGAGACCTCCATGATCTGCGGACTGCACTGCATGTGATTAGAGTTTCGGGGGGCAACCTCAGCAGGATCTCCTGCAGTATCTCTTCAGGGAGATTGCCGGCTGAGGTTGTTTCGGCCCATCTGTTCTTTCTTCGGAGTCTTTCACAAACCTTGTCCACTGAGATTGCCTCAATCATCTTTCGGCCTGATTCCTTCATTACCCTTTTATGCCAGCGATCCCTCTTCCTTCAGGGTATCTATTTGCTCGGATTTGAAATCGGAAGAAACGAACCAGAGTTGTGGATCTGGACCGATTTGGAGGTTCCGGTTATACCAATTGTGATTGAATTTGGGGAGGAAAAAGAAACTCACTATATATAAATATATATATATATACCCATCTTCAACCTAACTGAAAAGGGAAAGCCCATTTTACCCATCCCCACTAGGCTTGAATGGAGGAGGTATGTTTCTGGCCCAAAATATAAGAATGGGATTGGGAATAGGAACATGTTGTCGACAGAATCATTCTAATTGATTTTTTTTTTTTTTTTTTTTTTTTTTTTGGCATTCGTTCTTTATGGATTTGTAGATAATATTCCTTTATGGAGGTATAATTAAGGGGGTAAGGGGATTTTTCCTCGACAATGAAGGTAACTTAAATGCATGTTTGTGTCCTTTCAATATGTTTGTTTTGGTTCACATTGTAAATTCTAATGGGAAGTGCCGTGCATTCTTGCATTTGCATAAGACCAGCGCATGTGGATCCGATTGATTAGAAACGTAGCACGAAACATCTGAATTGATGCTGCTAATTTGATAGGAGCATAGGGACAAAATGCTGCCCGAGCTAGCTGCCAGGCATTGCCAGGCATTAACATCTCCTAAGTTCTTATCTTTAGTCTCCAAGCAATAGTGAATTATGAAATACTTGCCATTACGTTTGCCAGAGGCAATTTCTTTATGTGTGCAGCTGACAGTATCTCTTCAGGGAGATTAGACATAACGAAAGATGGTACGATAAAATCGCTGGAAATTCATCGACCTAGTTCCTTATCGCTCCCCGGATTTTGAAATCGGGAGAAACCAAGAAGAGTTAGGGATCTGAACCAGTTCGGAGGTTCCGGGTTGAACTTTGGGAAGAATAATAACAATCAACTTAACCCATGATTCTGCAACTCCGTACTCTTTCAACACCCACCCAACTAACCCCAAATCATCATGGCTTGTGTCTTAAGAGATTGTAGCTGCTATGGATTCCAAAACATGCTTTGGGCAGCGCTATCCTGCCAAACAATTCGCTGGACATATCAAAGGAAACAATGAAACGCTCATACCTGTTTGGCCTAGGCGATGGAAGCCAATGCACAGCACTCTTCACATAAGGAGGCTCCTAAACACTAGGACGCTCACGAGGATGCAAAACTCCACGCGGGAAGTCTGCAGGAACAACCTCTCTACCGAGAGGCTTCCAGGAGCTGCTAGCAAAAGGACCAAACCTCAACTCTACTGAACAGTTTTTTTTTTGTCTTTTTTTTCCACCACCTCTACTTTATTCTGCTTCATGACAATACATACTTCAAAATTTCTCTCGAGAAACCATCTTCAGGTAAATAACAGTAACATGGAGAAGATGCATACTGTATTAGGCATTCACTCAAGTCAAGTTCGCTCTCTTTACTAAGGAGCTTATGTTACAACATGATAATTGACTAATAATTCTGTCATAACTGTTATTTCTTCTTTTAAAAGTGAACTTTCAAATTTCCGTTTAATTTTCATTGGGAACTATTAGTTCATAGCGCACCTTAATTAGTTTGTTTGATTGTTAGTCCTTTTTCTGCACACTGAAAAAAAAGTTCCTACCACTGTAGTCTCCTCGTATTCTTTTATCTAAATCCATTAACTTTCTTCCTCGTTTGATATCATTAACAGCTATAAATGGATTGATAAGCTTTGAATACTCACTGAAGGAAGAGCTGCCATCCCAGTACAGCGAGTAACTCTCTTTCTGCGCTTCAATACCCCAAGTCTTGAGGAGTTGAACGCCGCCGTCTTGGCGGTTGTTGGACTCCGTAATTGCACGGCGGCTGCGGAGGTGGGCTTTGATGAAGGCGGAGCTTCAGATGACGGACCTCCATGATTTGCGGACTGCACTGCATGTGATTAGAGTTTCGGGGGGCAACCTCAGCAGGATCTCCTGCAGTATCTCTTCAGGAAGACTAGACATAACGAAATATGGTGATACAAAATCGGAGGATTCGACTGGGGACATCGTATTCATCGACCTAGTTTCTTAACGCTCTCGAATTTTGAAATCGAGAGAAACCAAGAAGAGTTAGCGATCTGGACCAATTCTGAGGTTCTGGGTTGAACTTGGGAAGAAAAGAAATGACTGAAAATTTTAGCAATTCAATTGATTTCTATTCAAAATTAATAAAATGACAATCAATTTAATTTTCATTTCGATTTCGATTTAAAAACTCTCTGACTCTTTAGTAAATGCACCATATGATGACTTAAGAGATTGTTAGTCCTTTTTCTGCACACTATCATTATATCCTTGATAAAGGGAAAAAAAGTATTGTGGCTTACTACTCTAAGTATCTGTGACTTGGTACACATATTTTCCCAATTTTCCTTTTCTCTTTGTAGATTACTGATTCTATTCTTTTGCTGCAGGTGGTATGATCGAGCTGGTTTCAGATCGTGCACTTCCCAAAGATGATGAATGCTTAAGGTCCATTTCCTTTCAAAAGCTTTCACCTGTCCCTTTTCCTACTCTTTCAAACGTTGCCCATCACTAAAGCTGGTCATATCAGTTCTTTGACACATGGTGAAATGAATAATCTGGTTGGAATACATAGCAATCAAGAGCCAATATCTCTAAATGGGAGTCAAGCAAGACAAATCTAATTCTGTGTAAACTCAATCCTCAAGTTGTTCCCAGTGGTTGAGATAATGTCATTAGTCGGAAACCGCTTTTCCTTTTTCTGGAAACAGAGAGATGAATATTCATTTGCATGTGTAGCCATGAAGTTCAAAAGAACAATCCAGCTTCCCGCATTTCATGTCTATGTGTTGCCTGCAGCATCTGTTTCTTTTTCATGTTCACTGAAGAGAAACTAGTTTCATCCACAGATGGATCATGAAGTACGCTGAGGACCAGGAAGTGTTCGTTGAAGATTTCAGGAAGGCTTATATCAAGCTAGCAAATTCAGGAGCAAGGTGGCAGGCATGGAGTAGAGTATAGATCAAAAAGTGAGGAGCAGGCAATTGGAGTATGTTCAAAGCGTAAGCAGGGTCGAGGTTTTTCTTGATCCGGGTTGCTAGAACGAACTAGTAACTAGGTATGTCCTCCTGGAAACCATAGATACTTAGTTGCGAGCATTAATCAGTAATAAGATGAAGGTGAGGAGACCACAAGCAACTCCTTATGATCTTTGTGTAATCAACATCTTATACATCTTATCAGACAATTCGGGTACAAACTCACAAAAAGTTTGGTACGAGCACATGTACAATAATCACAAAAACGTTTGCTTGGTTTAGGCGCTTGATGCAGAAAAAAAGAAAAATTGAAGTTTTGGACCTATGGTGTAGCTGTATAATGTGAGAAAGTCCAGGTCATTAGAGCTATCATCAATTTCAGAAATCAGGTTAGTTGCAGCCAGAACAATGAAAGAGAGCTAGAGAAATTATCGCAGCCAAAACACAAAGGGGTAACTCCTTACGATTACACTGATAATCCGAAACTATCACAAGCCATTAAAACCATTGACATCACAAGGAAAAGGTCATTACAATTGTATCCATAGAAATGGTCTATATAGCGCGAAATGCGCCCAAAAAATGTTGCTGTTTATCTATGAGATGCTCCAAAGAGTTGACTTTGTCTCCTGGGATGCAATGCAATCAATCCTGAAATGTAAGTAAAGATGTCTCAGAAAGGTAGATATATTGAGATAATTTGAAATGGAAGTAAAGAATGAATCAGAACAATCACCTTTTATTTCAGTGATCATCCCCAGCTGCATCTTCCTCTCCAACTACCTCATTTAAATCTGGTTCTTGATCACCCACATGCTGATCATCTACATCATCAATACCATGCTGATCTGCACCTGCAGCACCCTGATCTGCAGCACCCTGATCACCTGCAGCACCCGCATCATCTGCATCACCCGCATCATCTGCATCACCATTCAGGTCCTCAGCATCTACCTCCCCATCAGCTTGAGTCCCATCGTTAATGTCTTCCAGCAGAAAATCAGTGGGGTTGTTTCCGGCCCTTGAGAATATATTGAAAGCAAAAGGAATGAGCTATTGTTACTAACCAGAAAAACAGAGAGAGATATAAAAACAAATTAGTACCCATGCACAATAAAACGATTGATACATACCTTATCCCCTTAAACAGGATTATTCTTATCTTTTTAAGAAACCGACGTAATAATACTGAATTATCGCCAAAGGGTCGAGTCCTTCTTATATGGTGGCCCCAAAACTCAACACTGTACACCCCCCCGAGGTTGGCTCGCTGCCCACAGAACAGTAGTTGTTGGTTTAGAATTTGGTTGGTACATTTTTTTCTGAAAATCCAGCCAACATCTCTTCTTGCATCACCTGCTCCTGGAACTAAAACCCTTGCCCGAATCCCCTTGTTATCGAAGCTGAAAAACACATAGATCAATAGTCAATCATATTGAACCGTTTATTGTGAACTAATCAGAGTCAAAGAATACATAAAAATAGGGCACAAACCTCATAGTATCAGCCGGCATGGTGTGATCATCTTCATACCATCTGTCTAATGGAGCCCTCTCATTGATCACGCCTTCAGCCTCATCGTGCTCGTCTTCAGCCTCGTCTTCAGCCTCGTCTTCAGCCTCGTCCTCAGACTCGTCTTCAGACTCGTCTTCAGCCTCTAGCTCTCTAGTAGGCAGTAACATCGAGTAAGCTAACAGCAGATACAAACAAGAAGATAAAGAAGACGTAAAACCAATGACAGAGTATCATAAAGAGATGAATTACCCAATTCTAGTGACAAAGACCAACTCAACCACTAATTCAGAAAGAGGCATTGTGCGGGGTTCTAAAGTTCTTGAAGTCATTGATGGGCTCCACAACGGCTGGAACCAAACTGAGAACTTAATATCATATCTACCAACAAGTCCTGTCTCTCTTGCGATTGACCTCAATGCATACTTGACAAACATGTAGTCCCTTAATATCTGCCTGTCAAACTGGCCTATCAAGGTTCCCCTATTTGTAATCGGGTCTAAATCATAGACTGGTATTACAACAGATGGGTCAGAACCGGGCTCCAGATTTCTGTTGATGCAACAAAAGGAGAGAAAAGCAGAGAAGAGAAAAACATCAGAGAAGAGAAAAACATCAAGTATGCTGCCAAGCTTCTTCAATCACCCTAAATACAAAACCAGAACTGCTATTCCCTTGCAAATCCCATGTCAAGTAGTAAAACCAAGAAATGGATTTCATAGTGATACCTCTGTTCATTCAGGTTGACAGTGGGTGGAACAATCTCATATGGCCCATAGGCTCCAACTGGAACAGGTTCAGGAAGTGGAGGTACCGCCACTCCAGGCCCATCATCAGACTGTGACACATCTGACTGTGCATCTTCTTCTTCCTCCATTAGTTGCAATCTGTGTAAACCGACCAAACAGATTAGGGAAATAACCAGTCACAGACGAAACCACCAACCAAAAATTCGTAAACATATGGCAGTTAAAGAAACACATAACATTGATAATCACTCAAAGAAACACCTTAGCTCAAACTATAACTGATTTGACAAAATGCTGAACAAGAAAATAGACCAAAGCTTCATCATGACCATCTGATTCTGAACATTTAGACTACTTGAGCCAAGATTGTCCCTTTTGAATTCTTTAACATAATTTACATACACCATCTATTTTACTGCAAACGAAGAACACCAAAAACCACCGAAAATCCAAAAACGCAGCATTTCCAAATCCTATTCACGCGAAACCCTAAGTTGCAGTTTATGTGCTTCTCGGGAAACCTACTTTAACCCCTCAATCCCAGACACCCAATCCATAACTCGCACTATTCATGCGAAACCCTAAGTTGCATTTTATATGTTTCTCTGGAAACCTAATTCCCTCAATCGAAAACTCGCACTATTACAAATACAAATCCATAATTCGCAAGAAGAAACAGAAAATTTGAAGCGAAACGGACCTAGATTAGCCAAAATAACACGCAATTCTGCAGATTAAGAGAAGGCCAAACCGAAAGATCATACGCGCTCATACCAGATTTCTTCGGCGACTCTACACGGCGAATCTTCTCGAATCTCGGCTGGTAAGAGAGAGAGAATGACAGAGAGAGCGCCTCCTTAAAATTTTTTGTTTCTACTTTTTCTGACTACGATATGTAACCGCTTGGATTTTATAGCCCCGCTAGCAAAGAGGGTTAGTTGGGTCCGGCGCACACAATTCGAGAATTGTTGGAAATAATTCTGAAATAAGTTGGAATAGTCGGGAATAATTCGACATTATGTCGGAATTGTAAGAAACAAATCGGAACAAGTGGGACCAGCGGGAATGAGCAATCGGACGGCGGGGAGTAGGGGTGGTCAAGGGAGGGGCGTTGATGGTGTTTGGCGATGGAGGAGGAGGAGGAGAGGGTCAGGAGGAAGAAGAGAAGAGGAAAGAGAGAGGTTATGTGCTTAACACGTGACACTCATACTATTCATGGGGTGGGATCGGGCCGGGCTGGGTCGGGTCGGGTTGGGTTTTTGCAGAATCCAAGTAAAACCCGAAAGAAATCGGACTTTGAATTTTCGAGCCCGTTTGGGAGTATCAAGTCAGGTTGAATTGTACAATATTCGAATTCGGGCCGAGTTAAACTTGATCAATTCCCAACCCAATCTTCCCTCAACGAAGACGACGCTCTCGATGACAACGGAGACGACGACAACAGTGGAGTGAGCTGGGCGGGACAATTGCAGTTAGATCGAGTCGCACGGGATCGGCATGTTTGTGTATGGAGCCTTTGCAGAAGATTAAACAACGGTGAAGATGGCAGTGAACGCTAGGAAGCTGAGAGAGATCTTGTCGGACAACGGGATCGGCGCATCGTCTCGTCGAAGGTGGCGGTGTGGGCTTGGGCGGCGGGGAGAGATCTTGAAATGTAGGCGGCGGCATCACCGGAGTACGACGGCGGCGGCAACAGTGGAGGAGGTTGAAAGTTTGCTCCCACAGCCGTTTGATCAATCCAACAGCACCAAATTGATATACCAGAAGTTAAAAGAGTGTGTAGGTTCTATTATATTAGAAGTCCAACCCCCTCTTTTAACCAATGCAGTGTTGACACATGTAAATAAAAATTAATATTAATATAATCGGGTTCTAATGGGCCGGGCTGGGTTTTGGAAAATAAGGCCCGTAATTAGGCTCGAAAAAATGGCGGGGGGGGGTGGTTTTTTTTTTGGCGGGTTGGGTCTGTTTGCCTAGCCGGGTGGTTTTTTTTTTTTGTCCGCGGGTGGGGGGCGGGGTTCGTGGTGGGGGGTTTGCCCCCATCCTTTCTAGGGGGGGGGGGTTTTTTTCTTTCCCCGAAACCATCGTCGGGAGATGGTTGGGGGGGGTGTTATTTCCGTGAATAAGGATGGGAAATAGAAATGATATAATTAAGGGTTATTATCATGAATGGTGCCTGAACTTTCATTAACAGGACTTCATGGTGCCTGAACTTTAAAAGTGATCAATTTGGTACCCAAACTTTTAAAAACCGGACTTCATAGTGCCTGAACTTTAAAAGTGATCAATTTGGTACCCAAACTTTAAAAAAGAGGACTATGTGGTACCCAGACTTTCAAAAAGAGAACTATGTGGTATTTTAGTCAATTTTTTGTAATCTAATTCCGTTAAAATGAAGGATAAAATGGTCTTTTAACATTAATTTTTATGTAAAATATTTTTTTTACCTCTCAACTTCTATAAATATGTTTTATGGTGTTTTGAAAAAAATGAAAATGTCATATAGCTATTTTAGATAAATAAACAAATTGATTAATGAAAATATAGTTGAACGGTAGATTTTTTTCTATCTCTTAATTCCTATTAGAAATAATTTTTAATGTTCGAGTATATTTTTATTTATCAATTTATCTATTACTTTTCAATAGTCATATGCATAAATGTTTTTTGAAACATCGTAAAACATATTTATATAGTGGTTGAGAAGTAAAAAAAATATTATTTTATAGTGTTTCGAAAAAATGAAAAATGTGCATATAGCTATTTTGGAACAATAAATTAATTAATTAACGAAAATATACTTGAACGGTAGACTTTTTCTAGTACTCAATTTCTATTAGAAATCATTTTTAATGTTCGGATATATTTTTATTTATCAATTTATCTATTATTTTGTAATAGCTATATGCATAATTTTTTTTTGAAACATCATAAATCATATTTATATAGAGGTTGAGAGGTATAATATTTTACATGAAAATTAATATAAAAAAGGGTTTTTAAATATGATTTATGATGTTTCAAAAATACTATACCTCTCAACCTCTATACAAATATGATTTATGATGTTTCAAAAAAACATTTATGCATATAACTATTGCAAAATAATAGATAAATTGATGAATAAAAATATACCTGAACATTAAAAATTATTTCTAATAGAAATTAAGTGATAGAAATAATCTACCGTTCAACTATATTTTCATTAATCAATTTATTTATTGTCCTAAAATAGCTATATGACATTTTCATTTTTTTCAAAACACCATAAAACATATTTATAGAAGTTGAGAGGTAAAAAAAAATATTTTACATAAAAATTAATGTTAAAAGACCATTTTTTCCTTCATTTTAACGGAATTTGATTAAAAAAATTGACTAAAATACCACATAGTCCTCTTTTTGAAAGTTTGGGTACCACATAGTCCTCTTTTTTAAAGTCTGGGTACCAAATTGATCACTTTTAAAGTTCAGGCACTATGAAGTCCGGTTTTTAAAAGTCTGGGTACCAAATTGATCACTTTTAAAGTTCAGGCACCATTCATGATAATAACCCTATAATTAATTCTGTTGTTTGGTTGTGTTGGAATAAAAAATAAAATGTACTAATTTTACTGTTACAAATTTTTTTTTTTTTTCCTCTTCTTCTTAATAAAAGAGAATTTGGAGGATATTTTGATAAAATTCTTCCAATTCGGTAGGTTCGAGGATCACAAACTCACGAGAGAGATTAGATTGTGATTTCCCATTATCATTCCCATGCTCCCAAACATAGGAATGGAGAAAGCAATTCCCATTCTCATACTCTATTCCAAAATAAAGGAATGCGAATACATTTTCCATGTCCACCCCAAATTCCCCCACAACATAAGTGAAGTCTTTCTCGCCTTGAAGAGGTTTGGCATGGAACTCCATCCAAGCACGAGTCAACATGTTGTCAACATGTTCTGTGGGGGACTTCGAACAATGCGGAAGGTGTTTGTCGTAGTATTGTGAACATGCTCAAAGAGGTTCCTTAAGGAAAGGGCTTGTTGAACTTTTACAAACGAAGGTTATGTGTATAAATAAATAAGGGCACACTTCTTCATTTTTATCCCACAAAGGTTGTGGGTCACCACATTAGTAAAAAAGTTGGCATTAGTAACCAATTGTTGGTAACTAATAGAGGGGTTACTATTGCCATTAGTAACCAATATTGGTGACTATTGCCCCCTTTAGTAACCAATTTTTTTTTTGTTGGTTACTAACACCTTTTAGTAACCAATAAGGTGTTGGTAGTAACCAAAAAGGTGTTGGTAACCTAGAGAGGGGTTGCTAAAGGGTTTTAGTAACCCATTCGTTTTGGTTACTAAAGGGTATTAGTAACCAATATTGGTTACTATTAGTGTAATTATTAGTGATATTAGTAACCATTCTTTTATTGGTTCTTTTTTCTTAATATTTTATTAATATTTTTTTTTCTTTTCTTTTTTTTTTTTTTTGTCTCGCGGGGGGGGGGGGGGGGGGGGGAAGGGAAAGGGGGGGGGGGGGGGGGGGGGGGGGGGTGGCCGCCGCTGTTTTTTCTTTTTTTTTTCTCTGCTGTTTTTTTTTTTGGTATGAAAAAAAAAAAAAAAAAATATTTTTTTATTTTAAAAACCCAAAAAAATGGCTACTTTTTTAAAAAAAAAAAAAAGAAGGCCTAAGTATCATTTAACTTAATTCAAAGTCATTAAAGACTTGATTAACACTTTTGTTGCCCAAAATGCGAGACGAGTAATGTTTAAGTGATTTATTGTGGCATTGTAATGTTGATTTTTGAGATTGTCTAATGTTTATTATTGCATTTTATGTGACAATTCGTAATATGTTTATATATGTTGCAGTAATAATGAATTGCTAAGCCTTAGAGACAGAGAATCGTTAGTAAGAGAGAATAGAATAGATGAATAGAAGAGAGGTGTGTTGTCCTCCTTCGTAGTGCCTTTATTTATAGGGAAACAAGCTAGGGTTTCCACCAATCCCAATAGGAATGGGCTTTAGCTAATACAGAGTCCATTAGGTTTCCTACTTCTAGTTTACACAATCATACCCAAATAAAGATTCCTACAACACTCCCCCTTGAGTGTGGAGAACTCAAGAAGTAGGCGCATCAGATCTTCGGACAAATAGCGTAGGCGGTTGATGAAGTCGTTGCGGCAGGCACTCGGAGGAACATGAGTCAACGGGGAATCCATGGGAAGAATGCTAACACTAAAACCTTGCCAAAGGAAAACCCAATGGGAAAAAACCAAAGGCGAAGGGGAAAAAGTGAGCATGCATTTGTCGACACTAAAAGCGTACAGAGGTATGACCAACCCGATGTGGGTGCCTCATTAAAAACCTTGCCAGGCAACAAAACCCAGTGGGAAAAAGTTGTCCTATGCTAAGGGGAAAAAGAGTACATTAAGGTCAAGTGAGTATACTTCGGGATACTCCCCCTGAATTCAACAATGCTCCCCCTGAAGACTACAAACGTTGTAAATCAAATAGTAAACGCAATCCAATACCTCGAAGAAGCTTCTGGAAAGGTAGACTTCGATAAAGATTTGGTGAAGATATCCGCGAGGTTGTCTTCGGGAACAAATCTGCTTGACTTCAAACTTCTGATGCTTTTGCTGATGTATGAAGTAGAACTTCAGGGCAATATGCTTAGTATTGTTGCCTTTGATAAATTCCTTCTTCAATGGTCAATACGAGCGGCATTGTCTATATGGAGAATCATGGAGACTCCAATAACAGAAGACAAAACACAAGTATGCCGTATGTGCTCGATAACACATCGTAGCCAAATACCTTCACGCGTGGCCTCATGTAAAGCGATGGGCTCGGCGTGGTTTGAAGAGGTGGCAACAAGAGTCTATTCCATAGACCTCCAAGATATTGCGGTGTTCCTTATGGTAAAGACATAACCAACTTGGGAAAGTGCCTTGTGCGGGTTTGATAAGTAACCGGCGTCAGCATAACTAACAAGGCAAGCATCACTTCGTGGATCTAAGAGAGGTAATCCATCATGGGATGCGTAGGGATAGATGATCCCATATTCGCAGTACCTTTATGGGTAGCAAAACATGTCTTTAGTACCAATTCAGTGGTAGCGTGTAGATGCATTGCTTAACCAAGCTAACGCATTCACAACAAATGAGATGTCCGGCCTAGTGCATTGAGCTACGTACAATAAACGCCAATTGTACTTCGATATGAGACTTCTGGCTCCAATATCGGCTCATCATCCTCCATAGTACGGTATGGATCATGCTAGGCATATAGCGAACGGACAACCATGGGTGTACTCGAAGGCATCGCTTTATCTCCAATGAAGCGGCGCAACATCTTCTGGATGTAATTCGATTGATGCACGATGATGCTATCAATTCGATGCTCGAGCTTCAGGCCGAGGTAGTATCGAGTTATCTCAAGTTCTTCAGGAACTTCCATGTATATCTCAAGATCCCAATAGAGATATGTAGTAACCACATTCATGAGCTGCATATTCAGTTCTTTGGGAAACTACCAAACTGATAAGGTAGTGGAACGTGTAACGTCCTTTGCATGGGAATATATTTCCTTGTAATCAATGTAAGGGCAAATGAGAGAAGCCTTTCACCAGAAGGCGTGCATTACATTGCACTGTTTCATTCTTCTCATTACACTTCCTTACGAATCCGCATGTAACCAACAGGGTTCACATTGGGAAGTGTGGGAACTGCAGGTCCAAACACTTTTCGCTTTACTAAGGAACATAATTCAACATGCACTATTTCTTTCCATTTGACCAATCAGTTCAACGTTGTGCTTCATCAACGGAACGCGGTTCGATATCGTCGCACTTTGTGATTCAGTGGCCACTGCTTTAAGCAAAGATATCATCGATGATAATCTCATTTCGATTCCATAACCTCATCCGGACCAAGAACTTCTGGTTCTCAGGAGTTTTGGATTTGGGGTATCACCCTGGGACGTCTCCCAGGACACTTCCATAATCCTGCGCAATTCATGAGTTGGGATCGATTGAGATGGCGATAGGATTCGATTGTGCCATAGTTCTCCTCTTCCGGGGAGTGAATCCTTCGAACCGAATCTGCCTCGCTTCTGGCCGAAGGCAGAGGATTGGCTAGCCGCCGATGTACTTCGTTCATCAGGAACGGAACGTCATACGGGACGTTGCATCCTTCGGGGATGACTTTGTGCCCTACAGGGATGTCTTCATTGCAGGCTTGTTTGCAGCTGGTATATGTGATCTCGTCACTTGTTTCCAGGGATGAGGACGAGACAGAGTGGGTTAGTCCACGTCAATTCAAGCCGTTCTTCAGGAACGTTGACGTTCTTTCCTCCCCCTAATGGCGAGAAGACTGTCTCATCAAAGTGACTATTCGCAAATGTTGCGAGAAAGAGATCGCCTGTCAATGGCTCGTAAAAGCTCATAATAGATGGGAATCCATTCCCAATTGAGGACCCATATTGGTAAGTTGCGGCGGCGCAACTGGCACATAAAACTGCACACCCAAAATTGCGTAAGTACGGTGAATCATGCTCGTACCCAGTATCTAACTGTAACGCTTAACAAGAGTGGGTGGAGATGGGCCTCAGACGGACCAATATAGCTGCGTGCAGAATTGCATAGTCCCAAGCAGAAATGGTCGGACCCAGGCCTGCTCGGCCAGTCTGACTTGTGTTTCTGCGAGACCATTTGGAGTATGAACATAGGGAACTGCATGTTCAATCTCAATCCTAAGGGACTGCAATAATCATCGAAAGACTTCGATATAAACTCTTTGGCGTTATCCAGTCTTCCAACTACAACGGATAACTGGGGTGGTGAGCCCTCAATCAGGGTCAAGAGTTTAGCAAATGCAGCGTTTCGTGTGGACAAAAGACGTGTGACCAACGAATCGGTACATCAACCAAAACCATGAAATCTTTATATGGTCCGTGTATTGGTTGGAATTGTCCACAAATATTCCCTTGAATCCGCTGAAGAAAAGAAGGAGTGCATAAAGTATCTTTGCAGGGGATGGTCGAGTATTCCCACGATCATGCTTGGCATAAAGTCTTAATGTTCTGGACCTTATTCGACATTAGGAGATGTCCGCGTGATTCTTCCAGAATCCGGGTCATCATGTCGTGACCTGGGTGTCCCAAACGGTCATGCCAAAGCGAGGAAGCATCAATTTCGGCGGACTTCAGGCCGGCCACAAGATGTGCTTCCATAGAGCAAATGGTTGTGCGATACAATCCATTAGGTAGGCGCTCTAACTTTTCGAATATACGCTTTCTGACGTATAGGAAAGATTTAATGCAAAGATAGTCCTTTCCATTCTCTTCAGAGGTTTCAGTGTGGTAATCGTTCATTCGAATATCCTTAAGACTCAGTAACGTTCTTCGGGAACCATGTGAGTGTAAGGCCTATCTAGGTCTTCGTTTAGGTATGAAGTTAGAAATATATATCCATTCCGGGAATATATCTCCATCCAGGGAGTATCTCCATTCAGGGAGAATAATGTGCATATGTGATTGCACAGTCTGCCAGACAACTAACTTCCCACTAAGCATACCGTAACATAAATTAATTGAAATCGGTCACATAATTTAGGAAACTGCAAGTTCCAATTGATTCAATTAATTGATATTCGATAACGATGTTCACATACTAAAACAAACACCAAAACTTGGATTTAGATTCTAACGGGAATCAGTACTCTCAAGTTGTTTCGGCTAAACGGAGCCATTCCATGTCTCATTGGTTGCCTATCAAAAGGGTACTCATCAACGACATTGATGGGGGCACGCAACGTGCGCAATCAATGGTTGTACCACAATAGTGATAGCATATGATTGGCTAATCATAGTTTAGGGTAGGATGAGCCTTTCCCTAATGTCCACTCACGCCATTATTCATTCTTCAGGAATGATCTTATCTCCCCCTAATGGTGGGAGGGCATTTGGTCTAACCCGGGTCGGCCCAGCCGGTCAGACATGTGCCAAAGGATAGCGGTTTGAGCTTCAGAAATCGCTTAGCATTTGCTTCAGGCAAAGGGAGCGTTTCGAGCGAGTGGATACAAGTATGTTGTTCTTTTCAACAAACAACAAAGTAGTAACCAGATCTAAGGACTTGGTAACCTTTTTGCTCTCTATATTGCTACTACAGGAGCACATTAGAGGCAAGATCTTCTGCAGGAGATCATTCTTGGTCAAGTCTTCCTCGTAAAGCTAACGGAAAGATCAGATTCCATAAACTTTAGAACTATACTCAATCATAGACTTCAAGTCATGAGAGTATAAGTTTTGCCAGTCATGTCTTGCTTCAAGCAAGTACATAGATCATCTTCGGGTGATCAATACGTGCTTCTAGCGTCCTTACTTCGGGTAAGGAGGGAACACGTTGTGTTAGTAGAGCTTTAGACAAAATCTACATTCAACAACTTAAGAACTTCAAGTTCTATGACATGGTTTCAGGTTGTAACATGCAAACTTCAGGTTTTATAACATGTAACATTGAGTCGTAGGCTCATAGCATATAACATCAAGTTATAGGGCATAACTTTGTGGTATGACTTTGTGTGGTGATGTTTTAGGAACTTCAGGTTCGAAACTTCAGGTTTCTATGATAGTCCACGCTCGAAACTTCGGGTCGAGACTTAATATGAACTTCAGGTTCAATTGTACCTGCAATTTCAAACGAATACAAACATACGAAAGGAAATGCAAGGGAAAAAATAAACAAACAATATGTGGACATGCAGGATCGAGTATGTTGGTAGTGCTTATTAACTTCAAGTAAAAGCATCTACGAAAGGTAACATTCAAGAACTTC
This sequence comes from Spiraea crenata, assembly GCA_033992175.1. NCBI lineage: Eukaryota > Viridiplantae > Streptophyta > Magnoliopsida > Rosales > Rosaceae > Spiraea > Spiraea crenata. Next base: position 4,236,149 of record JAVBHV010000041.1, on the reverse strand, counting down.
AGGTTCTATAACATAACTCGGATATAACATGCTAACTTCGGGTTACAACATGTTATGTTTTACTATAGCGTATAACTTCAGGTTATAGCTCATAACTTCGGGTTATGATTCGTATGATTACATTTTTAGGAATCTAAAAACTTCAGGTTTCATATTTCACATACACTCGAAACTTCGGGTTCGAGGTTTTCCTAATGAACTTCGGGTTCATGTAATCCTGCATGCACACACATATATACACACACATATATATACAAATATTTCAACAAAAACATAAACAACTAATGGTCTAGGATCTTCGGGATCCGTTTTGATATGCTTACTGAGCATATGGGCCTCAGGCCCACTGGATATCAAAATATGGGTCTGCTGGACCCAGGGCTATTAGAAGCCCATTGCTGGACAAAGAAAAGAAGGGCAGCAAAGGCACAGATCTGGTGGCTGCGAAAGCCCAAGGATCCGATTGGGGGTCAGGCCCAATGGGTTTGGGCCCACGGTTCACGGACCGGTTCGGTCTAACCCGGGTCTGGCCCGGTCGGTCTGACCTGTGGGGAAAGCCGAACGGAATTCATCGATTCCGACAGCGTTCGATGCTGGTTCCGCGACGAGGAGTGGCGGAGCGTGATGGGCTCGACGCGCGACTCCGTCGCGCACTGTGGAGGCCTGAGGGCCCACTGTGGCGGCGTAGGAACGGATCCAAAGCGAAACCCGATCGGTGAGATCGGGGAATCTGTCGAAATGGCGGCGGACTCCGGTGAGGGATCGAGGCAACGGCGTCACAGAGGACGCGCCATCGATCCGAGCTCCGCTCCGGGATCGATCGGCATCTGAATCGGGGTGTCTGCGGCGGCTGTCGCGGTTTCGCGATCAAACCCGAATGGAACCTCCTGGGTTCTCGGGTATCGGCGATGACGGCGCTCGGCGGTCCTTCAGGGACGGCCTATGGCTCGCGGTGACGGCCCCAGGTCGTCGGCGATGGCCCGGCCGCGGACGTCGGAAAAACGGCGATCGCGAACGACGAAGCTCGCGGCTTCTGGGCGAGCTCGCGTGTCGTTCGGGGGCGGCGTCCGAACGTTTGTTTGGGCGCTGCCGCGCGTTCGGGGGCGCGGCTTGCCGAACCTTGTTGAGAAACCCTAATCCGATTTTCCTTCTTTGTTTCAACATATTATTTCAACCATATCCAACTTGATAATTTGCAATACATAATCAACTCATCAAATCACAAAATTCAAAAGATAAAATCATATTTACTTGGTGATTGGATTCGGTTGGATGAACGGTTAATTTCGTGATCTCCCTCGAACGGGGATTCGTCAATCTCCAAACGCGCAGCAGTAGAACTTTCGTGCTGATAACGTGTTGCAGTAATAATGAATTGCTAAGCCTTAGAGACAGAGAATCGTTAGTAAGAGAGAATAGAATAGATGAATAGAAGAGAGGTGTGTTGTCCTCCTTCGTAGTGCCTTTATTTATAGGGAAACAAGCTAGGGTTTCCACCAATCTCAATAGGAATGAGCTTTAGCTAATACAGAGTCCATTAGGTTTCCTACTTCTAGTTTACACAATCATACCCAAATAAAGATTCCTACAACAATATATGGTTTATTTTTTTATTTTATATGAAATCTCATAAATCTTCTAGGGCCACATTTTCAAACTTTGTCTGGGGCCACGAAATCCTAGGACCATCTTTGGGTCACCATAAAAATAAACCACAAGGTTCTACTTTCATCAATTTAAGCCACTTAATTTTCACTTTTTATCAAATTTAAATCTACTGATCAAGATAAATAATAAAGTGTTTATTAAAAGAAATACAAATACCAAAAGTAAAAAAATATTAAAATAATTACCATATGCACCTCCCTCAGCAGAACAGTACCACCGCCATGGATTCATAAACTCCTCATTTACAGAAAAATCGAGGAAATTCACATGCTTTAACTCGTACCTCATATATTGACGTTTCTGGCCCATCTTCAACCTAACTGAAAAAGGAAAGCCCATTTTATTGGATTGCATTCGCATCCCCACTAGGCTTGAATGGAGGAGGTATGTTTCTGGCCCAAAATAAGAATGGGATTGGGAATAGGAACATGTTGTTGACAAAATCATTCTAATCGATTTTTTTTTTTTTTTTTTTTGGCGTTCATCCTTTATGGATTTATAGAGATTATTCCTTTATGGAGGTATAATTATACGGGAATGAAGGGGGTAAGGGGACTTTTCCTCGAGAATGAAGGTAACTTAAATGCATGTTTGTGTCCTTTCAGTATGTTTGTTTTGGTTCACATTGTAAATTCTAATGGGAAGTGCCGTACATTCTTGCATTTGCATAAGAGCAACGCATGTGGATCCGATTGATTAGAAACGTAGCACGAAACATTTGAATTGATGCTGCTAATTTGATAAGAACATAGGGACAAAATACTGCCCTCGCTAGCTGCCAGGCATTACCATCTCCTAAGTTCATATCTTTAGTCTCCAAGCAATAGTGAATTATGAAATATTTGCCATTACGTTTGCCAGAGGCAATTTCTTTATGTGTGCAGCTGCCGGTATCTCTTCAGGGAGATTAGACATAACGAAAGATGGTACGATAAAATCGGAGGTTATTCATCGACTTGGTTCCTTATCGCTCCCGAATTTTGAAATCGGGAGAAACCAAGAAGAGTTAGGGATCTTACCAGTTCGGAGGTTCCGATTTGAACTTTTCAGCCGAAAATACCTTAAAAAACAAGTCAGTGGGCCAAATGCTCCAGAAACAAAATGATGAACAACCCTCTCCTGGTTAGTATGAGAAGGAAAGACAACCCGAGGAGTCCTGGTGCTAAGTAAAACAAGTTTGTATTTGCTTGAAAAAGAAGCCAACTCCAACCTGGAAGTAATGCGACCTCTCAATCAGCTACTTTCAACCAAGCACTAACTTTTGGGTTTTGTGTGCGTTGTCATGTCCTCCGTCTCCAAATGTTCTTGCTTTGGAATTATTTTCTTTTAGCTTGGAGCTGTTTCCAGCCTAGTACATATTTTTCTAATATCTGTTAGTTGTGAACATGTTTGTGATGATATATGATCCCATCTTATGGTTGTGTTTATATGCGTGTTTATGTTATGCGCATGGTTTTCCAACAAACGTTATGTTGGAATTGTAAGAGACAATTTGGAACAAGTGTGACCAGTGGGAATGAGGAATCAGATGGCGGGGAGTAGGGGTGGTGAAGGGAGGGTCGTTGATCGTGTTGGCGACGGAGGAGGAGGGAGTCAGGAGGAAGAAGAGAAGAGGAAAGAGAAAGGTTATATGTTTGTCATGTGACACGCTTACTATTCAAGGTGGGGTCCATTTGTTTTCCGTGAAACCTGCGTCGGAAAATAATTGATGGAAATAACATTACTATGAATAAGGATGGGAATGGAAATGATATAATTAATTTGGTTGTTTGATTGTGATAAAATAGAAAATAAAATGTGCTAATTTTACTGTTATACCTTTACTTTTTCTTAATAATAGATGATTTGGAAGATGTTTTGATAAAATTTTTCCGATTCAATAGGTTCGAAAATCACAAACTCACGGGAGAGATGGGATTGTGATTTCCCATTCTCATTCTCATGTTCCCAAACATACAGGGCCGGCCCTGAGGGAGTGCACACCGTGCCTCCGTACAGGGCCTCCAATTTTGAAGGGCCCATATTTTTTTTTCCTCTTTATTTATATTATATATATTTGTATCTCAAATATTTTGTGATGGCTTTGTTAGTCCAGCGGTAGGGTGCTTAAGTATTGCACATGTGGGCTGGGGTTCGAATCCGTGAAGGCAATTTTTTTTAATGCTTTTTTAATTAATGACTAAAGAGGTAATTAATAAATGCTCAAAAACCTAAACCTACATAAACCCATTCAACAACTTGAGCAGCCCCAAAAAGTCAAAATTTAGAGGGCATCTTCTTCCATTTTCATCAATTTTTCTAAGAGGTTTGTGATTGAAATTCAGGTATGAATTCGCATTCTAATATCCAATTTGATCTTTATATGTAGATTAATATCTTCCCTTATTACTAATTATATATGATAGAATCTATTTTCTTGATAGTTTTTCTAGGTTCTCGTATTTGGGATTCGTTCTTTGTTATCCAACATGCCACCTACTATAAAATATGATCTTGGACACCAAAAGCATACCAATAGGAAAAAAGTTGAGCAAAAGATTCAATCACAAAGGGGAGCTTTTGAAAAACTCATTGTTAGACAACCACAAGTTTCAGTTGATGAAGAATTTGGCAATGCAACAAGATAATGCCAATGTTAGTTGATGATATTATCAAAAATATATAATAATTCTAGTTATAAATTTGATTTAAAGAATTTATTCTAGGTAAAAAAAATTAATATCTTATTGTCTAAGCATATTTTATCAAAAAATTATTGTCTAAGCATATAAGGCCTCACTTTACGATTCGTACAGGGTGTGGGTTTCCTCAAATTCTCTCCGCAACACTAGAAGGGAAGTCTTTCTTGCCTTGAAGAGGTTTGGCATGGAAGTCCATCCAAGCACGAGTCAACATGTTCTGTGGGGGACTTCGAACAATGCGGAAGGTGCTTGGCATGGTATTTTGAACGCGCTCAAAGAGGTTCCATAAGGAAAGAGCTTGTTCAAATTTTACAAACAAGGGTTATGTGAACTGCTGTATAAGTAAATAAATAATTAACAACGTTCGCAAAAACCGCAGAGGTTCGCAAAAGCCGCAGAGGTCGGCGGTGAAGGGCTACTTCCTTACCCGGCACAACAACTATTCACATTCCATGATGCTTTTAAAATTTAGATATTTTTTTAGTAATCTCATCAAATAATACAATTTTAAATTGATTTAATTTTAAAATGAGGGGTGGGTGAAGAGAATTGGGGTGTGGAAAATAATTAACAATGTTCGCAAAACCGCAGAACATTCTATGTTTTGCAAAACCACTGTACATGGTTAATAATAGTCGTAATTTTGTTAGTGACGGTCCATTTTGAAGCCAGACCACCATGAAATTAGATCATCTTTGTTCTGTTGCCTGAAATGAGGGTGGTTACACAAGTATATGGTACAGCTTTAACATTTACTTGTATTTCTTTCTACCTTAACTAGTTGTTCACCTATTCTCTTTACATGATACAACAACGATCCTGCATCAGGAGTTGGAACTCCTGGAGAAGAAACTGAAGCTTCATTATGGCAATCGGTTTCATACAAGGCGGAAAGTCTCTATTCTCGCTTGTTCTCCTCCAGATCTTCTGCAAGCTCATTATCATATTCTCGCTTAACTGCTACATCTCCACTGACCTGCAAAGCACCACTTGTTAGCTAGATGCCCTCCTCATCAAAGTCGTCTCCTGCTTCCTCCATGTATATGCATATCTGCATGCGCCGTACCACGATAAGCACATCAAATTGATGCAATCAGCTTTTGCAAAGAAACTATACGAAAACAGTTATTGATGTTGGTCGATCATTTGCACACTGGATTCAACTAACTTGAAAGGAAGAAAGAAAGACCCATGGGATTCAATAACAATAGCATATCTTCCATAAAAGCAGCACATGATACCGTAGGCAATCAAAAGGACTTTTGTAACATACACTTTCTATGATCACTCACTGATGACAAATATAGAATGTTTTGCTAAGTCTGTACACATATCTCTTATCAGACCAGACGGCATGGAACTGTAAAAACAATATCAAAAACAGAATACCTAATTGGGTTACGTGAAGAGACCCAAAGGATACGTATAACCGCCAAGAGAGCACATACAAGCATAGTCCAGAATGCAGGAATAATCCAGAAATTTGCCAAGACTCAATCCGTGGACCATTGTGTTGAAATGCAGCTGCATCAACAATATCACAGAAGATTCAATCATTAGGTTGACTGGATTTAAGAATACAAAGAAAGAACGACACCACAGAATCCAGTATACTCAATTGCAACCCATGGAAATATTAATTCACAACCGAACAAGAATGTAATGAGTAATACCTCAAATCCAATCCAAGCAACTCAAGAAGCACAAAAATTGCGAGAGAATTGGTAAATTTTCCGGCATAGCTCCAACTTTGACATGTTTCTCCTCATCAGCATCCAAAAGAAACATAAGGAAGAGATTCAACAATTGGTCATTAATAAAACATCATAATTTGCCATCATTCAATGGTGTTATGTTAGATTGTGTCTGCATAATTATACCTCACATTGGCAGTTAACAGGAACAAACTTTTCATTGCAAGATTTCATGCATATGTAACCCGGAAGCCAATGCCAACCTGGAAGTAATTCAACCTCTCAATCAGCTAATCTAAACCAAGCACTAATTTTTGGATTGTGTGTGGGCCTCTGTGTGTTGTCATCTCCTCCGTCTCCCAGTGTTCTTGCTTTCAGAAAATTTTTTCTGTTAGCTTGGAGCTGTTTCCAGCATAGTGCATTTCTTTCTAATACATGTTTGTGATGATTAGTTTTCTCCCCCAAAAGATGCACATACAAGACGAGAAATTACCTGTGCTTTCTGAAAGCAGGATTAGATTGTTTCAAGTATGCCATGGAGTTTCAATATCTTTAAACAAATAAACCAAAATCCTTGAGTTTTCCTCATCAGTCGGGTATTATTAACCCAGTATCTCCCAATTCAAATCACCTCAACTACACTGCAAACCCGGCGTTATCACAAGCCTAGTACTAAACTTCTGAGAGCATCCAGGCCAAGTTGTGTGCCAACCCAACAGAAGCAATAAGAAAAGTACGCCAATGTCTGACAGAATCATTGCTGAATGAAAGAGAGTTAAGACTGTATCTTTGCTGAACAGATAAAGCTAATTCAATCAAGCCAATCCAACCATAAACATAAAATAATTGAGACTTTATTAATAAATAAAAATTACACAATGAAATGAAACACAGAGACTCAGTGATACATGTTTTAGGGAAAGCAAAGCACTGATAGCACTAATTCATTCAAACCATTCAAACCTGTTCTAGCCTGAAATGGCGTTGGGTTGGTCAAGTAACACAATGGTTTGTACGAAAGATTCCATGAACTGGATGTAATAACCAGGCTTCAAAATATCTTTCGATCGTTTGGTCTTAATGTCCAGCGACTGATGCAATGGAGCGCCACATTCGTCATTTCTAAACAATACAACCACTAGTTCACCATTGTTTCTAAATGCGAGGGGGTCTTCCACAGACAATTCTTGCGGTGAAATAGTGAATAACTTAACCCATGATTCTGCAACTCCGTACTCTTTCAACACCCACCCAACTAACCCCAAATCATCATGGTTCTCAAAAAAGGCAAGAGATTCCATGTGTCTTAAGAGATTGTAGCTGCTATGGATTCCAAAACATGCTTTGGGCAGCGCTATCCTGCCAAACAATTCGCTGGACACATCAAAGGAAACAATGAAACGCTCATCTCTGTCTGGCCTCGGCGATGGAAGCCAATGCACAGCACCCTTCACGTAAGGAGGCTCGTAAACACTAGGACGCTCACGAGGATGCAAAACTCCACGCGGGAAGTCTGCAGGAACAACCTCTCTACCGAGAGGCTCCCAGGAGCCGCTAGCCAAGGACCAAACATCAACTTTACTGAACTTCTTACGATTCTTAGAATAAGCAACGCTTCTAACAACCTTATAGTCATTGCTCTCATTGTCATAGCCAAATGCACAATAATATTTTCCCGTACGCTTGATTGGCGCACTATCACTAGGCGGCGGCGGCGGAGGCAGAATCAAAAACTTTCTAATGCAAGGATTTCAAATTATGAACGTGGTGAAGTCACCAGCACAGAGGCAGACGACCCCGTTACAAGTTCCTACCACTGTGGTCTCCTCGTATTCTTCATCTAAATCCATTAATTTTCTTCCACGTTTGATTTCATTAACAGCTATAAATGGATTGATAAACTTTGAATACTCACAGAAGGCAGAGCCGCCATCCCAGTACAGCGAGTAACTCTCTTTCTGCGCTTCGATACCCCAAATCTTGAGGAGTTGAAGGCCGCCGTCTTGGCGGTTGTTGGACTCCGTGATTGCGCGGAGGAGGTGGGCTTTGATGAAGGCGGAGCTTCGGATGACAGACCTCCATGATCTGCGGACTGCACTGCAAGTGATTACAGTTTCGGGGGGCAACCTCAGCAGGATCTCCTGCACTATCTCTTCAGGGAGATTAGACATAACGAAAGATGGTACTACAAAATCGAAGGAATCGGGGACATCGTACTCATCGACATCTTTATCGCTCTCGGATTTTGAAACGGGAGAAACTAAAAAGAGATAGGGATCCGGATCAATTCTGAGGTTCCAAATAGTGAAACCTTGATAGGCCAGTTTGACAGGCAGATATTAAGGGACTATCGGGGTGTGTTCAATTAGAGTTTTAAAGAAATTTTAGGAGATTATAAAGTGTAAAGGTATTTAATTAAGACTTTTTAGTACTTTTTAGGCAAAACATGATATGGTATGTACTCCCACTAGTTTCTTGATGCTGAACTTGCCGGAACCGCCTTCTGACCAGCGAGTGACAAATTAATATTTATCATATGTAATGTCAGCCGCTGTCTAGTTTGATTCTCAATTACAGAACCAAAGAAAGATGGGCAAACTATTCAGCTGCTTCAACCCAGGAGAAGCAAGCGACAGCGGAACGACAACCGCAACCAATCAATAGGTGCAGCAGATGGCTGTCACTACCAGACAACATCAATGCAAAGATTGTACATCATTTGAGCGTAACTGATCGAATATGTTTGAGCATTGTGTCTTGGGGGCCAATTGCACTGCGAAGAGACATCCCAATTTCCTGAATGGTCACAATTCTTTTGTGGCTAGTTGATGGTCTGGTAGAAAGAAAGTATACAGAATCGTTCTTCGTATTTCATACTGCAAGTATGTATGTTTTAGAACACACAATCAGTATGACATGAAATCCAGAGGCAATGCAACTCCAAGTCATGTTGCATGATTTTAAGATTCAAATGCATGCATTGAAAGGATTGCAGCGATCACGGCCATGGCAAATAAAAGAGAGGAAATTGGCTTTACAAAGGTAGAAGCAGGCCAAAGCAAATGCAATGAAACAAATTGCAACAGAGATGAATGACTAATTGATATGGACCGCCGAGCGGAGGCTGAGGAGGCGGCACCATAATCATTACAAAGTAAATGTTAACTTCAAAAGATTATTACGCTCCTCCTCGATCTTTATTTGATTAGTCATTTTCTTGAGCTCTCGGATGCAATATCAATATTTCTTTGCACTGCTGTCAGACCAGTGCTTGCCGTCGGTGGTGGATGGTGGATTTTTCGACAAGGTGGGTTGGGCTCATCGTTGGCTGTCCAGTTGGGTTTGGGTTTCTTCATCATTAAAAAGTCCCTTGAAATCTTGTGAGAAAGTCCTTAAGAATTCTAACTGAAAAGTCATCATGGTTAAAAGTTATTAACAATCCCATTTAATTTTTAGGATTTACAAGACTTTTTATTGTCAAAAGTCCTAATCTATTACATCCCTGTATATGTTTGTGAAGTATGCATTGGGGTCAATAGTAAGAGCGACATAACTTGTTGATAGATACGATATTAATGTCTCAGTTTGGTTCCAGCCGTTGTGGAGCGCATCAATGACTTCAAGAATTTTAGAACCCCGCACAAATACTCTTTCTTAATTAGTGGTTGAGTTGGTGTATATCACTAATATTGGGTAATTCATCTATTTATGATATTCTGTCATTGTTTTTACATCTTGTTTGTATATGGCATCTGCTAGCTTACTCGATATTATTGCCTACTAGAGAGCTAGGGGCTCAAGCAGAGCAAAACGAGGCTCAAGCAAAGCAAGAAGAGGCTCAATTAGAGCTAGACAAGGCTAATGAGAGGGCTGCATTAGACAGATGATAACACCACACCAGCTGAAACTATGAGGTTTGTATTTTTATATATGCTTGACTCTGATTTGTTTACAATAAATGGTTCAATATGATCGACTACAGATCTAAGTGTTTTTCAGCTTTGATAACACCGGGATTCGTGCAAAGGTTTCAGTTCCAGAAGTAGGTGATGCAAGAAATGTTGGCTGGATTTTCACAGGTGAGTGTACCAACAACCAAATGCTAAACCAATAACTACTGTTCAGTGGGCAGCGAGCCAATCTTGGGGGGAGGGGTGTACAGTGTTGAATTTTGGGGCAACCCTATAAGAAGGACTTGGCCCTTTGCCGATGATTTAGAATTATTATGACAATTTCTTCAAAATATAAGAATAATCTTGTTTAAGGGATAAGGTATACATCAATCATCTTATTGTGCATGAGTAATTATTTGTTTTTATATCTCTCGTTTTTCTGGTTGGTAACAACTAGAATATTTCTTTCGCTTTCAATATATTATCAAGGGCCGGAAACAAGCCAACCGACTTTCTGCTGGAAGAGATTAACGATGGAACACAAACTGAGAGGGCGGTAGATGCAAAGAATTTGAATGGTGATGTAGATGATGAAGGTGCAGCAGGTGTAGCTCAAGATGTAGATAATGTTGTACACGATCAGGGTGCTACAGATGCAGATCATAAACCTCTCAGTTTGTGTTCCATCATTAATCTCTTCCAGCAAAAAGTCGGTTGGCTCATTTCCGGCCCTTGAGAATATTTTGAAAGCAAAAGGAATACGCTAGTTGTTACTAACCAGAAAAATATAGACATATAAAAACAAATAATTACCCATACACAATAAAAAGATTGATATATACCTTATCCCCTTAAACAAGATTATTCTTATATTTTGAAGAAACTGCCGTAATAATTTTGAATTATCGGCAAAGGGCCAAGTCCTTCTTATATGGTTGCCCCAAAATTCAACACTGTACACCCCTCCCCCCAAGATTGGCTCGCTGCCCACTAAACAGTAGTTGGTTTAGCATTTGGTTGTTGGTACACTCACCTGTGAAAATCCAACAAACATTTCTTGCATCACCTGCTTCTGGAATTGAAACCTTTGCACGAATCCTGGTGATATCAAAGCTGAAAAAAAATTAGATCATTAGTCGATCATATTGAACTGTTTATTGTAAACAAATCAAAGTCAAGCATATATAAAAATACAAACCTCATCTTCATTCCATCTGTCTAATGCAACCCTCTCATTAATTATGCCTTCCGCCTATCCTTGCTCTTCTTCAGCCTTGTCTAGCTCTAGTTGAGCCTCTTCTTGCTCTGCTTCAGCCTCATTTTGCTCTGCTTGAGCCTCTAGCTCTCTAGTAGGCAATAATATCAAGTAAGCTAACAGCAGATGCCAGATACAAACAAGAAGATGTAAAAACAATGACAGAATACCATAAAATAAATTACCCAATTCTAGTGATATACACCAACTCAACCACTAATTAAGAAAGAGGCATTGTGCGGGGTTCTAAAATTCTTGAAGTCATTGATGCGCTCCACAATGGCTGGAACCAAACTGAGAACTTAATATCATATCTACCAACAAGTCATGTCGCTTGATGCAGGAAAATATGGACTCTATTAAGTTAATTATGTGCCTATTTAGTATTTGAATATTATAGGACTTTAGATTAGGAAAATTAGGATTCTATTGTATAATTAGAGTAGATTTAGTTTTAATTAGCTTTCTTTACGCCCAAGTATTCTTGGTGCCCAAGTTATTCATAGCCTATAAATATGGCTTATTATCATTGTAATAGTTAGTTTATGATGAATTATTAAAGTTTATGTTATTGTGGCATGTGATTTGCTACTAACACTATGAGTTTGCTAGATCCTAGTTCTGATGTCTTGTTTGATTCTTGTTGATCCGTGTTCGTGATACTTCATCCCCATCAAGTGGTATCAGTAGTCAGGCTTGCGCATGGCGGAGTCCATGGCTCAGATCAGGCGACGAAGGGGTGGTTCTCGAATGGTGGCGGGTTGTGACAGAAACAACGACATGGCAGAAATCAAATGGATGTTAAAGCAGCTTGCGGTACGGATCGATCGCATCGAAGCTCCACGACGAGGTCGTGTAGTTTCGACGGGGAGAGAAACGTTACCAACTATCATCAACGTGTCGATCGCATCAAGACCTCATACCGAGATGGTGATGGTGAGTGTTCTGTCGTGAAGAGAGACGTTGAACCTTTTCATATTGGCGCTCCGTTGGGTGAGTCAAGTGAAAAGGCCGAAGCAATTAGAATAATTCAGGTTCTAATTCATCTATCTTTAATTTTCCAGTTGAAGAAGGTTTTATTGAGAAAAGTAAAATAAATAGTTCCTTGGATTTTAATCTACCTCGATATTTGATTGTTGTTTGGAGGATGATTGTGGGATTGTTAATGATGCTTGTTTGGAGTTTGAGAAAGCTTGGGCAGGAAGCTTGTGGAAGTTTTGGGTGAAGACAAATATAGGGTCAATTTTGTCTTGGTCAATAACCAAGGGGGATATGAAAGTATAGATGAGCACCCTGCATCACAGGTAATTGCATTGGATCCTTACATAGTGTGGCAATTGGCAACGGTGGCATTGAACTTAGGCAACTAGCGGCAAAGCAAAGCATGGATGCAACTAAGCCAATCATGGTGGTTGAAACAACAATGCCAGCTAAAGGCAAGTTTCATTATTACATGTTGAAAGGGGAAGATCATTGCAGCTTGAATAAAGAAGTTGACGAAAACAAAAGAATTGCACATGCGGAGTTTCAAGGAAGTTGCGTTCAAGAAATCGTGATGAGATCAACACATTCAAGTCAAGATCAAACCGGTATCCAAATATCTCTTTATTTGAATGAAGATTTAATTAAAGTCATGGTTAAGAACGAGTTCGAAGCAATCAATGATCTTATTCGGATTCTACATCTTTTATGCTTCGAATTCGAGGAGAATTCTTTCCAACCAGGGGAGTTTATGAGGAAAATATGGACTCTATTAAGTTAATTATTGCCTATTTATATTTGAATATTATAGGACTTTAGATTAGGAAAATTAGGATTCTATTGTATAATTAGAGTAGATTTATTTTAATTACTTCTTACCCCAAGTATTCTTGGTGCCCAAGTTATTCATAGCCTATAAATATCTTATTATCATTGTAATAGTTATTTATGATGAATTATTAAAGTTTATGTTATTTGGATGTGATTTGTACTAACACTATGAGTTGCTAGATCCTAGTTCTGATGTCTTGTTTGATTCTTATTGATCCGTGTTCGTGATACTTCATCCCCATCATCGCTCTTGCTATTGACCTCAATGCATACTTCGCAAACATGTAGTCCCTTAATATCTGCTTGTCAAACTGACCTATCAAGGTTCCACTATTTGTAATCGGGCCTAAAACATTGACTGCTATTACAACAGATGGGTCAAAATCGAGCTCCAGCTTCCTGTTGATGCAACAAAAGGAGAGAAAAGCAGAGAAGAAAAAAAACATCAAGAATGCTGCCAAGCTTCTTCAATCACCCTAAATACAAAATCAAAACTACTATTCCTTTGCAAATCCCATGTCAAGTAGTAAAACCAAGAAACTGATTTCATAGTGATACCTCTGTTCATTGAAGTTGACAGTGGGTGGAACAATCTCATATGGCCCGTAGGCTCCAACTGGAGCAGCCTCGTCCTGCTCTGTTCACCCAACTAACCCCAAATCATCATGGTTCTCAAAAAGGCAAGAGATTCCATGTGTCTTGAGAGATTGTAGCTGCTATCGATTCCAAAACATGCTTTGGGCAGCGCTATCCTGCCAACAATTCGCTGGACATATCAAAGGAAACAATGAAACGCTCATCTCTGTCTGGCCCAGGATATGGAAGCCAATGCACAGCACCCTTCACATAAGGAGGGTCGTAAATACCAGAACGCTCACGAGGATGCAAAACTCCACGCGGGAAGTCTGCAGGAACCATCTCTCTACCGAGACGACCCCGTTACAAGTTCCTACCACTGTGGTCTCCTCGTATTCTTCATCTAAATCCATTAATTTTCTTCCACGTTTGATTTCATTAACAGCTATAAATGGATTGATAAACTTTGAATACTCACAGAAGGCAGAGCCGCCATCCCAGTACAGCGAGTAGCACTCTTTCTGCGCTTCGATACCCCAAGTCTTGAGGAGTTGAACTCTGCCGTCTTGGCGGTTGTTGGACTCCGTAATTGCGCTGCGGAGGTGGACTTTGATGAAGGCGGAGCTTCGGATGACAGACCTCCATGATCTGCGGACCGCACTGCAAGTGATTAGAGTTTCGGTGGGCAACCTCAGCAGGATCTCCTGCAGAATCTCTTCAGGAAGATTAGACACAACGATAGATGGTACTACAAAATCGGAGGAATCGACTGGGGACATCGTATTCATCGACCTGGTTCTTTATCGCTCTCGGATTTTGAAATCGGGAGAAACCAAGAGTTAGGGATCTGGACCGATTTGGAGGTTCCGGGTTGAATTTGGGAAGAAAAGTAAAAACTGAAATTTTACATTGATTTAGTAATTTAATTGATTTAATCCAAATGAGTAAACATTTTAATGATAACGAATTTTATTTTTTTATTCTGATTTTGGAAAATTAATAAACAATTTAATTAGAGGATAATGAGAATGAGAATAAGATGATATATAGTCATTCAAATCAAACCCGCATTTATTTGTATGTAATGATCCCAAATTAGATACATCCCACCTAAAAGTATAATCTCAATTCCTCCAAAGTAATGATCTTTTGGACATGCATTCCGATTGATGAACATGCTGTCCGGGCCAACTGGAGTTCGACTTTGAACGCTCCCTTTGATGTTAGGAACATGACACTACCCTGAAGAGGTTTGGCATGGAACTAGAGTCAACAAGTTCTAAAGGGGTCTTTGAACAACGCAGAATGTGTTTGGCTTGGGATTTTGAACGCTCTCAGAGAGGTTCGATAAGGAAAGAGCCTGTTCACGTTTTACAAACAATGGTTGGTTATGTGAACTTCCATAAATAATTAACAATTTTCGGCGAAACAGCTGAACATTCTATCTTTTGTTCGGTAAAACCACTGAACATAGTAAAATTTGATCATCTTTGTTCTGGTGCCTGAAATGAAGGTAGTTATACAAATATATGGTACAGCTCTAACATTCACTTGTATTTCTTTCTACCGTAACTATTTGTTCACCTATTCTCTCTACATGATACAACAGCGATTCTGCATCAGTTGGAACTCTGGAGAAACTGAAGCTTCATCATGGTATTCGCATTCATACGGGGGAAGTATCTATTCTCGCTTGTCCTCCTCCAGATCTTCTGCAAGCCCGTTATCATATTCTCGCTTAACTGCCACATCTCCACCGACCTTCAAAGCACCACTTGTCAGCGATATGCCCTCCTCATCAAAGTCGTCTCCTGCTTCCTCCATGTATGCATATCTGCATGCCCCGTACCACAATAAGCACATTAAATTGATGCAATCAGCTTTTGCAAGGTAACTATAAGACAACATATACTGATATTTGTCGACCATTTGCACACTGGATTCAACTAACTAGAAAGTTTGAAACAAAGAAAGACCCATGGGATTCAATAACAACAGCATACTATTTTCCATAAAAGCAGCACATGATACCCAAAACAATCAAAAGGCCTTTTGTAACATACACTTTATGCCAGTCCAGTCAAAAAACATAATCACTCTCTGAGGACATACTTATATAGAATGTTTTGATAAGTAAGTACAGATATGAATTTTATCAGACCAGATGCCATGGAACTCTAAAAAGCAACATCAAAAACAGTATACCTAGTTGGGTTACGTGAAGGGGCCCAAAGGATACATATGACCACCAAGAGAGCGTATGCAAGCATAGTCCAGAATGCAGGAATAATCCAAGCAATTTGCCAAAACTCACTCAGTGGATCCGTTGCATTGAAATACAGCTGCATCAATAATATCACAAGAGATTCAATCATTAGCTTGATGGGAGATAAGAATACAAAGAAAGACACCACAAAATCAAATATACTCCATT
The DNA here is from genome assembly GCA_033992175.1 of Spiraea crenata. Classification (NCBI taxonomy): domain Eukaryota; kingdom Viridiplantae; phylum Streptophyta; class Magnoliopsida; order Rosales; family Rosaceae; genus Spiraea; species Spiraea crenata. Next base: position 4,220,136 of record JAVBHV010000041.1, on the reverse strand, counting down.
GCAATTCATGGAAATATTAGTTCACAATCTACAAGATTGTAATGAATAATACCTCAAATCCAATCCAAGCAACTGAAAGAAGCACAAAAATTGCGAGAGAGTTGGTAAATTTTCGGTATAGCTCCAACTTCCCCATGTTTCTCCTCATCTGCATCCAGAAGAAACATAAGGAAGACAGTCAACAATTGGTCATTAATAAAACATCATAACTTACCATCATTCAATGGTGTAATGCTAGATTTTGTCTGCATAATTATACCTTACATTGGCAGTTAACAGGAACAAAGTTTTCAATTGCATGAATTCATGCATATGTAAACTAAAGGCATATGCAGTACCGCATCCCGCTTCCTCACAACAGACGCAAACACACTCTAGATACACGTAATATTATAGACGGATTTCAACTGGATGAACAACATTTGTTGCATGCTAAATTCAAACTTGCACATGCTGAAGCTGTAACAGAAGGCAAAAGAGGGAAGAACAAAAAGCATATAGATTACCTGAAGTTTCTCTAAAGTTTTTGATAATGATGAGAAAATCCATAGAATAAACCACGAATCTAAGAAGGCAACAGGTAGAACCAAAAATAACTTTGTTTTTCCAGAAAAATCATTGATGTTTCCCAAGTTCTCAACAAGCTCAAGTGCTTCTGATGCCACGAAATATACCAGACCAAGAAGAAATACTTTTGGGGTTATACCACCAAGTGTAGGCTTCACAACGCCAAATCCCATGGAAACTACCAATAGAAGAAGACGAGAAAGAGTCTTCTTCACAGCAGTAAAGGTTACAGCCCACAAAGTAATTCCCATAGGTCTGATTCCAGTTGAATTAAAGTTGGCGTACTCAAAGTACCAGACAGCCATTTCACACATCCCAAGACCAATGACTGCTGTGATATGGTAGTGCAACTGTATAATATCCCTCCAAAACTGAACAAACTTCAGAAACCAGGCAAGGCCAAGGACAAGGTAAGCTAAAGACATAAAGCCATAGAATGTCATCAAAGGAGACATCTTCCCAGGTAAATAACCATCGGGGTTCCTCCAATCAGTCCTTCCTTTAATCAGTGTGCCCTTGAGTTGTGGATCACAGAACATAAAATACAGATAGTACATTCCGGAACTGTTAATAGGAATTGTCTTCGTCTCCATTTTGGCCTCTTCATCTCTTCCATTAAAGAAGGTTTTGATGCGCACAGGCCACTCGGGATTATCACGATTTTTGTGGATAACAACCTCTCCCACCGTGCAGTATCCAGCATCCGAAAGATTCCTGGTGCAGCATATTGCATCCGATTGAACAAAAGATGCTCCTATCCTTACCCTATCCTTCACTTCAAGTATGATAGCTTCCACCAACCCAGTATTCTGCTGCATGTCATTTGGCTTTGCCGCAGACTCTTTAGTCCTCACAAAACTGACACTCTCAAACCTGAAAATTCCATTAGTAAGCTTCACATCGTCGTATACACAGCCAAACCAAATCATGAAGTCTCAAATCGAAAAGTTCCGAAATTTGACTCAATCTCACAGCCATGATCAAAAGTTCAAACCCAGTTGAGTATCAACCTCTACTTACCAAAAAAACTCACATTCACTAACTACACATGATCATAACCCAGTTGAGCATCCATCTCACATTCAATAAACAATCTCAAATTTACCAACCAAATCTTACATAACTACACACAACCCACCATTCTAAACCAAATGGTAGCTCTGATTCAACAACTACCAGTTACCATAAATCACCAAAGCAACAAACTTTGCAGTACAAATCAGACAGAAGAAAGTAAAAAAGCTAACAAAATTCACTCACCTGATAAAGGACTTGCCTTTCAGGTGATGACTGTCTGCTGATGAAGAATCAGCAGCACCATCGTGGACCTTCGAAGCGTAGAGGCCTTCACTTCCGCCATGGAAGAAGAAGGCGTTCGACTGAGGATGGAAAGCTTCGTTTCTGTACTCGTGGATTGAAGCATTGCTCTCGTTGAATAGTAAAAAAACCCCAAAAATGAACCCTAAATTCGACAACTTTTTACAGCACAGCCTTCTCTGTTCCATTTGTTTCAGCTCCGTCTTCTTCCTTCGAGAAATTTCACAAGAGTTTTCAGATGGTAAAGTGGGGAAGAAACCGGTAACCAACTGAAAACGACACCGCACCGCACCTTAGCTTCACTGGTAGTACTGGTTTTTTCCTTGGGCCTATATTTTCGTTGGGTTTTTCATATGGGCTTCTCATGCTTTGGTTGTCAAGTATTGAAGCCCAAACAAAGAGGTATCCAAACAAAGGGGCTTCACAGTAAAATGAGAATATGAATAACTTTGTTCGACTTGATGGCATAAGCAAATCTATTGAACAAGCTATGCAAAAGTATCCACATATCACACGTATATAAAGTTATATGGCTGAAGCGTCACAACTCCTCTAGAAAATCTTAATCAATCTCTACAGCACAGTGTTTTCACAACTTTGCATTATCCAATCAAGATTAGTGGGAAGGCCACTAGGAGAACTAATGCATAGGCTTTTGCGTATTCCTCCAAACCCCACAACCAAACTTTAATGTCCATTATATGCATTCCACTAGACATGTTATGCAGTTGCTTGTGACGTACACTCCACTACCCCATGAATCCCAAATAAATAGGACTGATCCGGCTACAGAATCATCTCTGAATTTCAAGCTGGATTCATAGAAACAGAGATGGGTGTTTTTGTTTATCTAGACACCATTTTGGTTCCCATTAGCCTCTTTTTCACAGTAGGCTACCATGCCTATCTATGGCACAACTTCAAGCACAAGCCTTCGCAAACCACCATCGGAATCGACATGTTAAAGAGAAGAACATGGTTTTCGGAGCTACACGGGGTAATTTCTAGATCTAGTAATCTCTTCCTGCATCTGAAAGAGAAATATCACTATACTAATAACTGATTTAATTTGGTATGCAGAGTGACGATAAGAAAGGCATGTTGGCAGTCCAAAGCTTGAGAAACGCACTTATGGGAGCAACACTCACTGCTACAGTAGCAATACTAATCGAAGTGTCATTGGCAGCTCTGATCAACAATTCCTACAGTGCAACCAATCTCCTCAGCCATCCGTTTTTCGGGTCACAATCTGCCAAGATTTTTTCCCTGAAATTTGGCTCGGCGGCATTGTCCTTGTCAGTTTGCTTCTTGTGCAGCTCAATGGCGATTGCGTTCTTGATCGATGCCAATTTCTTGATCAATGCGTGTGGTAGTGACGATTTCACGTCTTCTGGACACATCAGAACCATTTTTGAGAAAGGGTTTGTTTTGGCTATGATTAGCAATAGAATGTTGTGCATCACTTTTCCTATGTTGTTGTGGATGCTTGGTCCTGTCCCAGTTTGCTTATCTTCTTTGGCAATGGTTTGGGGGCTGTATGGCCTTGATTTTGCTGGGAAGCTAAGAACAAAGCAATAAGCAAAGTCTCAGCTGAAGATTTGGAGACCAATGTATAAATTTGTAATGATTTTCATTTTTACCTCAATATATTTGGAGTTTTTTGTTATCTTGTTGCTCTATTTGACCATCGTGGGCCTTTTATCACGAGCTTAGCACAGTTGGCCGACAAGTGGATAGAGCTTAAATAGTCTAGCTCAGCAGTCGATCAGATGCCTGTGATTCATACTTCAATGTTCGACCATTTAAGCTAATTTTTGGAACTGTGATATTAAAGGATCCATTAGGAAAGAAGTTTGGAAGGACGCCCTGAAAACCAATGCATGTTTTGAGCATATAGCCACAGCGAATAGAATTTTGGCATGTTTCCTAACAAAAGTGTTTTTGGTATAAGCACTTAGAGCATCTCCAATAGATTCTCTAAAATCAAATTGGGTCCCAATTTGTGGAGCCACATAGACTAAAATCACTAAAAATCATCTCCAACACTTTCCACAAACCAACTCTTCAAATTCAAAATTTTGTGGATTACTCTTCAAACTTGCAACTTTGTGGAGTAGTCCACAAATATTTTTTAGGGCAAATTACAATTTCGTACCCTGTGGTTTGGGTCAAATTTCAAAATGATACCTATACTTTATTTTGTTGCAATTTCGTACCCTATACTTTCAAAAAGTTGCAAATAAGTGCCAGCGTTAGAAAAATCGTTAAACATCTGTTAACTGCTGGTGTGGCATTATGTGGGGTCCACCCAAAATGGAAAGATCACAAATTGGCACTACCCAAAACAAAATGCACCGAAGAACAAAAAAAAAATACAAGGAGGGCATACGAAGCGCAGCAAATGTATTCCGAGTCAAACTGTAAATCAACCATTCTTTCTCTCTCCATCGCTCCTTTGAATCTTTCGATTTTGATGCCAAAACAATGAGGAAGACCAAGAACACAACCGCTGACGGCGCCGGCGAATCTCGGTTCTCTTCGCTACCAAATCGCCGAACAAGTTTTGGTTTTTATTGACTACGTTGATCGGCATTGTCGAAACCGCCGGCGCGGTGGAGCCCCAGCTCTTGCCGAAGATGTCGCCGACCATGGACGCCGGGGCGTTGGAGAACCCGTGAGCTGGCTGGTGGGTCCAGGAGGTGGGCTTGGTGGTGGGCTGTTGTCGGGCCTGTTGGGATTGCGCGGCGGCGGAGGCTGAGGCGGTGGAGGAAAAGGAGGAAGCTTTGTTGTTCTTCTGGTCTTTTGAGGGATTTGAGTCGGCCCGATCCGAGGCCCAAATCGAAGTCGGATTTGGATTTCATGGTGTTCTGAAATTGAAAATTTTTACCGAAAATCTTGTGAATTGTTTTCAGATCGGAAGAAATCGAGATCAAAGATGAGAGCTTTTTCTGAGATCTGAAGATTTCTAGAGAGAACAGAGCAATGTTAGTTTGGTTTGGTGCCAAACGCGGAAGACGGAAATGCCACGCACTAAGCTGTCAAATCAAATATACTCTATATTTTTTTTGTTCTTCGGTGCATTTTGTTTTGGGTAGTGCCAATTTGTGATCTTTCCATTTTGGGTGGACCCCACATAATGCCACACCAGCAGTTAACAGATGTTTAACGATTTTTCTAACGGTGGCACTTGTTTGCAACTTTTTGAAAGTATAGGGTACGAAATTGCAACAAAATAAAGTATAGGTATTATTTTGAAATTTGACCCAAACCACAGGGTACGAAATTGTAATTTGCCCTATTTTTTATTATTAAAAGTGGGTTCAGAATCAAATGGAATGTTGAGATCAACTTGAAGATTTAAATGAAGATGAAGCAACATCATTTTGTGGAGTTTGTTGGAGATGAAATTTTAGATTTTACAAATTTCAATTAACAAATTGCCACATAGGTCTACAAATGTGAATTTGTAGAGTGAAATTTATAAATACTTTTGTTAGGAAACATGCCAAAATTCTATTCGTTGTGGCTATACCAAAAACACTTTTGTTATAAGTTGAAGTATTTCCTACAAAAATAATTTCAAATGATCTCTTAATCAATGACTTGTGAAAAGATATATCTATGGAAAAGATATAAAATGTTGAATAACCAGATCATTGTGGACATATATAATGACCTCCGAACCAGGACAAGAAATTAGGAAGGACCCTCTGAAAAAGCATGAGATATATGTCACAATTAAGAGAATTTTGGCATGTATTTCGTAACAAAGTGTTTTTAATATAAACTCTTATAAATTGAAGTACTTCTTATAAAGACGCTTCCAAACGAGTCCTTGATCGATAATTTGTGGACAAATCTATATCTATACTATTATTTAAGGGAAGACTTTTTTATTTGTGGACAAATCTTTATTATTTTGCTTTTTGAAAACTTTATTTTTAAAATTTTTGATTAATACATAAGGTTAAATCGGTAAAACTTTTACTGTTTTAGATCCTGTTTGGTACTGTTTGTGAACAGGACTTTTTTTTTTTTTTTTTTTTTAAAATTTTTTTTTTTTTTCCTTTTCCTTCCCCTCTTAACTCCTATGGCACCCGCATAGGGTGTGCAATTTTCTAGTTATTATTTAAGGAAACCCGTTTTTACTGCTTCATGTAACAGTATTTGCGTAGGAAGAAGACCTCTTTGCCCTTTCAACTTTAGCAACTCTAAAAAATTTGATTAATACATTAGGGTAAATCGGTACATTACCATCCGGTACTGTCACGGCACTGTTTTACACTGTTCCCGTCCTGTTTCTGTATAGGACGTAAACACTGTGTTTTCTTTTTCTTTTTTTTTTTCTTCTTCTTCTTTCTATTAACTCTTCTACAACATACAAAATACAGTCTCTTATTGCACCCGCATAGCGGGTGTGCCATTTTCTAGTACATCTAAAGAAAAGACATAAAACTTGAATGTTCGGATCATGGACAGATATAATGACGAGTTTATGGGATATTATTAGTATTTGCAAGTTCACCACGTGTGATATTGAAAATTCAAAGATGATTTCATATTGTCCGTACTAATCAATCATCCTCACAATCTTTTCTAAATCAGGACGATCTTAGCATCGTAAAAGTTGTTAAAGTTAGGATAAACCATCTATGGTGGAGACACCTAAAGATTAGAAAAAGGAGAACGTTAAACACAAACTTGTAGAACAAGCTTGACTCATAGCGCAATACGACAATTATAAATTCCAAAACCCAATCTGCAATCAATTTCGCACGTCCATGACCAAAATGAATAATCTAAAGTTGAAGAAAAGCCATAAGTTTTGTGTGGTGGAGCGAATGAACTTGGACTAATTATCCCATCGCTTTTGCCTGTAGGGTCCACATTAGCACGAGGGTGGACCAGAAAATTAGATATTTGAGTCCTTGTTCTTTGACAACAAACAAAAAAGAGTCAGTCCTTGTTCAGTTCATTCATACATTCACACGGTGTGAATGGAACTCTTCGAACTGCTCTTCCAATATGATTTTTCTAATTGACTATAAAGATCTATTTTCCTTGTCTTCTTTATGCTAGAGGCACAGGCACAAGGTACTAGCTTTTACCAACAAAGAACACAAAAGGAAATGGGTAAAGGTTGAATTTTTAGTCTCATATAATATTGCGACAGTCACATTTATGAATTTGTTAAGTTCTTGAATACATTTCTATGTACTTTTTGTGTAAAGAAAAGAATTTCTAGTTAGCTTTCGTACAAGCTTTATTGTTTGACGGATCTGATTTTCAAGGCAAACAAATCAATTTGGAGATGGTCGTGGCCGGTCGAACAGGGTTCTATTGTGCTGATTGACCAGGCACTCACATCCCGCACGATTGGTTCCGGCATTGTAGAAAGCATAGGAAGGTATCTACCGGTCATTTTGGAGCTACAAGACAAGACGAATTTCAAGTTGTTGTAACCCAACTACTAATGCCTAATGTCCCATGTCTCTTTACACATAGACAAACCGTTCATATGTCCACTTTCTAATATGGCAAGGAATCCTGCCAGACGTACAGCAATACAATGGATATAATTAGCAATATTTGGCTATAAAATTACATAGTTTATGCTTAAAGTTCGGATTAGTTGGGTCTTTTTTTTTTTTTGGGTGTAGCCCTCATGTTTGATTAAAGTTCTCAAATTATCAAGAAGAAGCAACGTGATGTTCGCCCATCCACATAATAATCATCGGTTTGCATCAATTCATTAATCTAAATCTGTTTTAATTATTGCATAATGTAACTCGAATAAGACAGTATTTAGGTAGTGATTATAATTGAAAGGATGAATACACAGAAATGTTGGGAGTATATGTGTTGATATACACAGCCATGCTTGAATTCGATACAGCACAAAAGTTCCGATGGCGGCTTATTTGTGACTTTGCAACTTGATGATGTATGATTGGATAACATCTTCAACTACAATTGGAGAACCACGGGAGTTGATTGGACAACATTAATTTCTTCAACATTTCTACATCTTTTCTAAGCTGGTTCGTGCGAAGAAGAATACAGAGGCGGAGAGAGAAAAGTCAACAGAAAGCAGGGCAAAACCGTCTGACAACTGGGCAAGGAAAAGAAGATGCGCTGCCTTCTGAAACTTGGTTGGATTGCTAGAGACTCAATGCACGTTTGAAGGAAGAAAACTTATCCCGTCCATATATAAATGAAAATGTTACAATTGAAGCATAAGCATTGATTACTCAAGAAGAAACAAAAGGTTGCTTAATTTTCTAACAAGTGCGTTTAGATGAATTTATACATTGAGAAACCAACACGTTTTCTCTTCAAAGAAACTAAACACACAAGTGTTTTATCCTACATAAATCAAGATCGGACTTACTACAATAGTGAAAACAAGTAAGCACGTACTCATGATCAAACAAAACTCAAAATTCATTTCAATAGGAAAATTGCATAAATCCATCATCAAACCCATAAGCCCCGCTTATGAACCCCGAAATCACAGCCTCGTGGTCGAAATCATCCATGGTAGACGAAAACGTGCTCCTACCCTCGGGAGACTCCAACGGCATTGCATCCGATGACACAAGATAATCATACGGTGGAGAATGCGCCCGCACCTCTTCCTTGACGACCAATTCCTCTTTTTTCACCGCCATAGAGAATGCCGAGGTAAAGGGGTGATCTTGTTTATTATTGGCGACGGATGTGTTGTCGAAACTGATGAATTTCGAAGCGTCTCTAGGGTTGCTGCAGTCCATGATGAGCTCGGCCGCCCGGAGGTAGTCCCGGCAGATGTGGTTGCCGTAATAGGTGGTCCGGAACACCGGCGGACGGTCTTGAATTTTTTGCACGTGCTTGGTAGCTTTGCAATTTTGATCGGTTTTGTGGGTGCACCTAAAGTAGTTCCTGCGCATATACACAAAACGAATACGGTCAACGTCGTTATTAAAACGCACTGTTGAAGTTTATCTAATGAAATTTACTATTGGAGTTAGTTTGTTTTACCTTGGGTAGTTGGCATTAAGGATGACTTTCTGTCCGTACTTCCTCCATGAATGACCGTCGTCAGTCAAGGCAGGAGTTTCTCTAGTCCAAGAATGAGATGTCTTTCTGCAAGCAATTAAAATAATTTTAAATTCTTTGTTAGTTAAAAGGTGCAATTTATTCATTAAGGTAAAATTCTAAGAGTAATTTGAAAATGCTAAGTTGATTGATGTTGCTAAGGGCAAGGAGTAAATTGAAGATGTTTTGTTGTTTCAATAACGGGGAAATAGAAAAGCATCCTAATTTTGTCAGTGTTTATGAAATGATAATAAACTTATCAAAAATTAGTGGTATGTATCACCTCACTCATTTCTTATTTTCAGGAATATAACAGCTGTTATGAGTAAATTATAACAGCTGTTGTGAGTAAATTAACAACAACTACTTAGGCGCACATGTATGGTTGTTCAAAGTAAAACATTTAGATCCATCATTTCTAGAAGAAAACAATCCATATTGAACATGGAAATGCACGTATTGATGAATTAATTAATGTTAGCTAATTCCTAATCACAAAAATTAACCAAATTATTACCTTCTTTTGTAAGAACCTCTACGATCCTTGAAGATTGGAATCATTGGACAACTCTTGGAACTCTCTTGAGAATCTTCTTCATACTTAATAGCATCATGTTGATGAAGACTAGCACCCCCCCAAGACGATGAATCCGCACCAGCGCCGCTCCCACTATTCGCGTGATCCTGATCAGAAACTGGTTCCTGATCAGACTCCTTCCCCTTCAAAATCCAAAGAGTATTTGCAAACGATCCCAAAATCTTATTCACAATAACCTCCGCCGATCCTACACCGCCGTCCGCCCTATTGTCAAGAATCATCCGAAGTTGACTTGCAAGCTCCCTCCCTTGAGTCAACTCCTCCACCACCCTCTCCCTCTTCGACGTATCCGGCCACTCCATTTTCAGTGATTTTCTATGTCGCTTTTTTCGCTATATTTGTGAAAAGCTATGTGGTGTTTGCTGTAGAGAAAGTGAAGAGGTGGCCTTCTAATTTTATATGCGCTGCTCTTAGATTTGCACTTCAAAGGAAGAAGAAATGAAAGTCGTGAGAAAATTCCTCCATTCTCTTCTCAAACGACACCGTCTAGAGAAGACCCCCGCGTTTCAACGACCCATCTTTCCCGATCCAACGGCTGGATGGCGTCCACGTGGCCCTGCGTTTGTGTGACGTCGTTACATGACATATTCGGATGACGTCGACCACCAGTTGCTAACCTGTACCCGACTGACACTATGAAAATCTAATAATTTTTTAAGTTTCCTAAAATTAGTATTGCTGGGTTGGCCTATCTATGTTATGATGACGTTACCTTGTCCCAATCTTTAAGGATAGTTAGTCATTTTACCCCCTTAACTTGTACCTTATTTTTGATTTGCCCCTTCACTTGCACTTTGGAAAATTAACCCCCTTAACTTGTATTATTGGCCAATTTCCCCCTCATCAGTCCAAAATTAACCCAATTCCATTAAATTGAGTTATATAACGTATACGTGATGAGCATCTTGTCGTGTTTCTTGCTCTTCTTTTTCGTTAGCTTCTTCTTAAGACCAACAACGCCATCAATGAAGTCGACGAACTTTAATTCAATCAATAGCACATAAATGTCTCGAAGGTGGTGAATGACGAAAAAAGCTCTTTACGTGCAAGTCACGTGAGTGTATTTAACGGAAAATTGGATGAGAGTTTGTTAATTTTGACGGCGAGGGGGGAAATTGACAAAAAATGCAAGTTAAGGGGGTTAATTTTCCAAAATGCAAGTTAAGGGGGCAAATCAAAAGTAAGGTATAAGTTGAGGGGGTAAATTGGCTAATACCCTTTAAAATAATAAATTTCTAACCTTAATTTGGATGAGACAGAGCTATTTTGTCCAAATAACGGGTCTACCCCTGGAGATTATTTGTTATGAGCTAGTATTTTTGGGTGTCTTGTGTGATAATATGCAAAAGAAGGGGTATTTTAGCTTCATATAAGACGACAATAAGTTGGTAGTTACATCATCAAATTATCAAATTATGGTTTCACATCTACTCGTTTATATGTCTGTTGGTATTTGAGGATAATCGTATTCAACGGTTTTGTGCAAGAATTTTTTTAGAGAGAAGAAAAATCATTTTAAACTTTTGATAGAGTTATAATCATCAGAGTTATGTCACAAATTACTTTGTGGTATAGTAAATATCAGTTGTAAGTATTCATTATTTAGATTGTTTATCTCTTGATCAAGAGTGTTTCCAAGTACATTCATTGTGGACATCTATTGATTATAGCGACTCGACGTACGCCTAATTACTATTTTGCTAATGACCAAGATTTTTTATTTATTTTTTGTTTATTAGCTGGAAAGCTGAGTGCGGGCGTGAATAGGCTTGAAATTCGATATTGCAACAATCTCATCATCTATATCTCACCTTATACTCCAACAATATCATTACGTAATTTGAATAAAACTATTCATTTTATAAATATATATTATAAATATTGATCCTTTTGTAACAATATTCCATTGGGGATCGTCCCCAATCTCTGGGAGAAGAATTTGGTGGTTTCAGAAGCCCCTGAGTAGTGTAAATGAACGAATTCAACCCCCGACCATTTAATAATTAGATACGTATTCTTTTAAAGGAAAACTAATAAAAAGCCCTTAACCATAAATCTCTAGTATATTAAATCCTAACTAGTTTTTACATTTTTCGTTAGGTCCCTAAATTTGTAATTTGTAATTTTTTATTTGTTTTTTAACCTTTGCTTTATCTCTCATCTCCCATATCCCTTGCCCCACGCCGCTCATCTCGTCTCACGCCTCACGCCGCTCTCCTATCACACCTCGTCCATCGTTCGCTCGCCATCGCCCATCGTTCGCTCGGTTATCGCCCATCGTCGTCGCCCATTTGTGTCGTCGCTCTCCCATTGCTGCAGTTAGCCCGTCGCACTTCGTTTTTGTCGGTCTCCCATCTCTCATCTCTGATGATTAGCAACGTACTGCAATTGTTAGCTTTGCTGTTTTTTTGTAACGTTTGATTGTAGTGGGATTCTCATAAGAGATAAGTATATAAATGTTTAAGTATAATATATAAATTTAGAGAAATACATGGAATTAATTTGATTGGTCAAAAAAGAGTTTAGGGACCTAAATCTATATGAAGTTTAAGTTAGAATTTAGTAAAACAAACAATTAGTATGTAGGAACCTAAAAATTAATGCCCCTTGTTTTAATAACTTATTTTGGAATATGCACAGTGAGCATTTTAGGGACTATGCAGAAGTGCTTATGGAGTTGGGTGATCGAGTAAGCATTGGATCGCATTGAATGAGCGATATACCTTTACTCACAAAGGTTATGCCACCCGATCAACGCCATGCCACGGTGACATATTGAATATAATTGCCTCGGTGGAGCTTCGGATACTAAGGGTCCGTCTGGTAACAAAAGCATCCAATCAAATAACTTCTTGTGCACAAATTGATCCGTCAAAGAAACACAAGCCAACCAAAGCAACTCATTTGTGTTATTCCTCAAACAATGTGATAGATCATACATCAAACACCCAGAAGGCTTACCAGGAAAGTACCCAAATGATAATATTTGTTCTTCTGGACCCATCTCCATTTGTCGCCTCTCATCATCCAAAATATACAACACAACCACACAGTCATTCTCCTCTCTCAATTTATGCAAATGAATCGGACGGTGACTGCACCACAAAAACACGAGCAACCAAATTGAGTAGCTTCCGCAGGTCCCGGTGGCAACCCCAATTGATCAAAAGGATTGTAATCGGGTTTTCAGATGAAGAACACAGATCCGGAATTTCGTCGAACAGCTTCCGTGCATCAATCATCGAACAGCTTTCGTCGAACATCAATCATATGAAGAACACAGGCATTTCGTCGAACAGCTTCCGTGCATCAATCATCATGCCGCATTTCACATGCATTAGCAAACCCCTGTTGCTCATAAACTGATCCGTAGCAAACACCAATTCCGAATCGACCCGCCGCCACCACCAATTCCGCATCCGAATCGACCCGCTGCCGCCACCAATTTCGCCTCCGTCGTCGTCCTCATCTTCCTATCGTCTTCGCTGTCTTCTCTAATGCTCCCGTGCATCAATCTATCGCCTCTCCTCCGAGCTATCATCGCCGAGGTCTCCTCAAACTCCGGCGGGTTTCTTGAGCAGCCCAGGACGAACTTTGAGTTCAGTGTGTTGTCTGTCAGTGTTGTTGGTCGGCAGCCCAGGACGAACACATATTCGAGTTTGGTGTTGTTGGTCGGCAGCCTTGGTCGGTGGCGACGTCGTGGCCGATGGGTCGTCGTCGTAGTCGTCCTTCTCGACGTCGGCGGCGAACTCACAATGGCGATCTCACAATGGCGATGGTGTTGGGTTGAGTTGAGTGGTGGTGTTGGGTTGATGGTATTGAGTTGAGCGAAAACGTCAAAAGGACGTTTCCGCGTTTTCTGTGTAAATTTGCAGAAATGAAACATTGCGGCATTTCCACCGTTTCCGCCGCTGTTTTCACCCGACACCCACCAAACGCGTTCTTAGCCATTTTCCGGATGGGAGAATGAAAACGCGCCTGCAAAAACGTAACCAAACGCAGCCTAAATATTCAACTAGATATTTTAAATGTAACTATAATTTATTTACGCTTCATTGCATTTATTTTCATATCGTTTTACGTTCATGGACCCACTTGCTTATGGTGATTATCCAGAGAGCATCATTATGTTGGAGAACGATTATCATATTTTACGGAAAACCAATCTCAATAAAGGGATCATAAGATTTTATTGGACAAAATTTTTAGAGCATTTACAATGGGAGGGGTGCTAAACTGGTCTCTACTGCTACTCTCCACTTGTAGAGGCTTCTTTAGTACCTTAAGGCTGCGTTTTGTTCACGGAATAGAATTGATGGGAATGGGAATACGATTGATGGGAATATGATTACTGGAAATAAAAGGGTGGGAATGAGAAAAAGAAATTCATTACGTTGTTTGGTTATGTTGGGTGGGAATGAGAAAATGAATGAGAATGTGTGTTGGAATTATAAATAAATATGTTAATTTTACCATTATATCCTTATATTTTTTTTAATATAGATGATTTTTTAGGGGTAAAATAGAAAAATATGGGTAAATTTTTATTTTCCGTGGGCCCGAGAATACAAAACCCACTTCCAAGGTGGGATTGAATTTTCATTCCCATTTCTGGGGATCCCACCACTTTTTCCGTGGGCCCGGGAATGGTTTTTGGTTCCGTCTCCCACTTTTTTGTTTCTCAAACGTACCTCCCCAAACCCCCAACTAAACGCTACCTAAGAAAATCTTTGAGCTTCTAAAAGAATATTATCTACAATGAGGGTTCGTAAATTTCTGAGTCACTATGATTTATTTTTTTGCAAGTGTGATTAGGTAGTTAATTGTTTTGTTTGTGTTGACTTTATTTACATTAATTCTTCTATATACTATAGTAATGGCCTAGCCTCCTCTATTTGCAAAAATCCTGTGAATTCGCAAAAGACCTTCTGCCATCGTAAGAGACCAAGCAAAAAGGGGCTACTTTCCAAGAATATTGTAGATGCTCATCCAAAAAGGGACATAAATCTTAATTACTTTCCATGTTTTACAGGATGCTCGAGACATCGGAGCGATCTACCGAATTTGCACTACCAGAATAAGTGCAATACTCGACAATTAATAGACAACAGATATTGTGTTTTCTGTCGTGTGAATGAGGCGTGCGACGGATTTAACCAAATCTGTTGTAAAATTGAGGTATATACGACGGATAATTTATAGGGTATTCTAAATCTGTTGTGTATCAAAAATAAATGAGATCTAAAAAAACGCGGAGTGCTGGGGGTGGGTGCTTATTTAGACTTTTCCATTCGAAGAGAGAGAAAACATCTCCCAACCTCGCATAAAAAGTATCAAACTGTTGTAAAACAGAAAATAGAACGGTTTTCGACTTTTTTTTTTCATTCTGAAGCCCATTTTCCACAACAGTTCTTGACGTTAGCTGTTGTGTGAAATGTTATTGGACGACCGATAATATCTGTCGTCTAAAGGTGCTCAATACTCAACAGGCGATTTAACAACGGAAATGATCCTATTTCAGACAACGGATTTTATCCGTCGTAAAATGCGATTTTTCTGGTAGTGTTGAATCCCCAGCGCAGGAATAAGCTAAAATAAATTATCAATCTGGAAGTCGATCATCTCCCTTCAGAAATATTAACTATTTGTACCAAGAAATGTTGGTATATATTCAAATCAGATACGATGTGAGTGGAGTCAGATGCATGGCCAAGGTGTGAGAAATTTGGGTTGTGATGATGATCAATTAGGAGAAGTTTGTACGGTTTTTCAGTTGTGTGAGAAATTTGGGTTGTGATGATGATGATCAATTGTATGTGTGTTTGTAGGTAGTGTAGGGTTACTTTTTTTTCTTGTTCGTTTCGAACAAGTTTTTAATGCGGTTCAATTGTGTGTTTGTACTTCTATAGCCTTGCCAAGGTTCACTTATGAATAAAATTCGACTACCTTTGATAAATACAATAAAGAAAAGGATTCCTAGCTAGAACTTGTAATATAATAAAGAAAGAGATCGGACGCTTCACCGGTTAGCCGATTTGTTTTGACTTGCGATAATTAATGAAGTTTTTCGTATATCTTTTAAAATACATATCATTTTGCATATGACCAGTTGATTTAATTGTATTCCATCTCCGCCTTGATGGAAGAAGGCTCATGTTCAACCCACACGGATGACGAAAATGAGATATTTTTATTACGGTTGATGTCCTATTTTTCTAGTTTTGTCTAACTTTTTCTTGCCTGCCACAATATTTCTGTAGCTCTTTGGATCAACGACCGGTTAGCCCGATTTGCATTAAGTAGAGAAAATTAATGAAGCTATCGTATCTCCTATTAAAGCTAAAAATTAAGGATATAGTATGTTAAACCCACATTCTTCAAAAAGAAATTCATGGTGTTTTAAAAGCGTTTATAAGTTGAAATATTTCCAACAAAAACAATTCTAACTGAATCCTTAATTGATGATTTGTGGATAGATATATTGAGGAAAAGACCTAAAACTTCAATGTTCGGATCATTAATTAAACTACGTGTAATGAGCTCTATAATGACGAGTTGAAGGGATATTATGTTCATCATGTGTACGGTTTTCAAATTTCAAAGATGATTTCATATGATCCGTACTAATGATCATCACAATCTTTTCTATGTTAGAATTATGACGATCTTCGCATCGTAAAGTTGCTACAATAAGGATAAACCAATTGTGGTGGAGACATCTAAAGATTAGAAAAAAGAGAAAGTTGACACAAATTTGTAGAACAAGCTTGACTCGGACAACAATTCACAATTTTTAAACCTCAATCAATCACTTTCACACGTCCCTGACTAAAATGACTCATCTAAAGTTGGAGAAAACTCAAACCTTTGTGTGGTGGAGAGAATGAACTTGGACTAAATTTTGCCATCCAGGGGCCACATAAGTCCACATTAGCACGAGGATGGACCAGAAAATTGAACAGAGATCCTCTTTTTCCAATTTTCCTCTCCCCTGTCTCATTTTTTATTTTATTTTCATTTCGGCTTCTTTGCTAAAATATGTCATTATCCGATTGTTCATTTTATTCATTATTTAGTAATGATCAAACCTACAAAAAAATGAATCAAATCGGAGATCATTCGGATATCTACTTTTGTGAACCATATAAATTACACAATTATTAATCAAACAAGCTGCATTTCACAAAGTTAGAGATCCTAACGATTTTTTATTCGATTTAGTTTTTGCAAGGGTGACTTTTACTAGATAATGAATAAAATGAACAGTTGGATCATGACACACTTTAGTGGAGAAGCCAAAAGAGAAGATGAAATAAGAAAAGATATAGAGTTGGGGACAGAGGATCTCCATTCTAGAAATTTTAGCATTTGTGAGTATCTAGTCCTTGTTCAGTGAATCAGAGGTCACTATTCATACATTCACACAGTGTGAACGGAATTTTTCCAACCACTCCTCCAATATGATTTTTCTAGTTTGATTATAATGATGGAGATCTTGAGCTGGTCTTCTTTAAGCTTGAGGCACAAGGTAATGCTTTTTGCAACAAAGAAAACAAAGGGAACGGGCGTCACGCAGGTAAATTATTAACCTTCTGTAGCGTTATAACAGTGACACTTACAAATATGTTATTTTGTTTGACTGATCTAATTTCCAAGGCACACGAATGCCTCTCCAATTTGGAGATGATCGTGGCTGGTGGATCGGTTCTATTGTGGCGGATACTCATATCCAGCGGGATTTATTCTAGACATTGTACAAAGCATAGCAAGGCACTATACCTGTCATTTTGGAGCTACAAGACAAGACAAATTTCAAGTTGGCGAGACAAGACGAATTTCATGTTGGTGTACCTCAACTACTATGCCTCATACCCCATGTCCCATGTCTCTTTACAATAGACAAACCGTTCATATGTCCAGTTTACATTGTTTATGCTTAAAGTTTAGGATTAGATGCAAAGTTATAGCCCTCATGCTTGATTAAACTCTTCAAATTATCAATACGAAGCAACGTAACATTATTCGTCCATCCACTTGATCATTAAATTGCATCAATTGAATATGTTGTAATTAGCATATTGTAACTCTCGTATAAGACAGTTGGTATTTAGGTAGTGATTACAATAATTAAAGGGATGAAAAATAAAGAAATGTTAGAAGTATTTATATGTGTTGATAAATAGCACGTGCTTGAATTCGATACAAGACAAAAGTTCCGATGGCTGCTTATTTTGTGGATAAGAAACTTTGCAACTTGTTGATGTATGATTGGCCTACATCTTCAACTAAAATTGGATAACATATAAGTTATAACCACGAGAGTTGATTGAAATTTAATTGGACAATATTAATTTCTTGAACATTTCTTCAAGCTGCTTTCTGATATTTGATTGGATTGCTATCTGAATAGACTCAATGCTTTTTTGAATGGAGAAAACTTATCCCTTCCATATATAAATGAAAATGTCACAATTTAATCATAGATTTACTCAAAAAGAAACTAAAGTTGCTTCATTTTCTAACAATTAGTGTGTTTACATGATTTTATACACTGAAACTAAACACACAAGTGTTTTATCCTACATAAATCGATTGATCGAACGTACTACAATAGTGAAAACAAGTAAGCACGTACTCATGATCAAACAAAACTCAAAATTCATTTGAAAAGGGAAATTGCATAAATCCATCATCAAACCCATAAGCCCCACTTATGAACCCCGAAATCACAGCCTCGTGGTCGGAATCATCCATGGTAGACGAAAACGCGCTCCTGCCCCCGGGAGACTCGAACGGCATTGCATCTGATGACGCAAGATAATCACACGGTGGAGAATGCGCCCGCACCTCTTCCTTGACGACCAATTCCTCTTTTTTCACCGCCACAGAGAATGCCGATAGAAAGCGGTGATCTTGTTTATTATTGGCAACGAATGTGTTGTCGAAACTGATGAAGTTCGAAGCGTCTCTAGGACTGTTGCAGTCCACGATGAGCTCGGACGCCCGGAGGTAGTCCCGGCAGATGTGGTTGCCGTAATAGGTGGTCCGGAACACCGGCGGATGGTCTTGAATTTTTTGCACGTGCTTGGTAGCTTTGCAATTTTGATCGGTTTTGTGGGTGCACCTAAAGTAGTTCCTGCGCATATACACAAAACGAATACGGTCAACGTCGTTATTAAAACGCATTGTTAGAGTTTATCTAGTAAAATTCAAGATTGGAGTTAGTTTGTTTTACCTTGGATAGTTGGCATTAAGGATGTCTTTCTGTCCGTACTTCCTCCATGAATGACCGTCGTCTGTCAAAGCAGGAGTCTCTATAGTCCATGAATGAGACGTCTTTCTGCAAGTAATTCAAACTTAGTAAAACTTAGTAATGTAAGATTCTATGAGGAATTTGAAAATGCTTAGTTGATTGATGTTGGTAAGGACAATGAGTAAATTGAGGATGTTTTATTGTTTCAATAAAGGGGAAGTAGAAAAGTATCCTACTTTTGTCAATGTATATGAAATGGTTATACACTTATCCACAACATGTGGCACGGGTCACTCCTCTCTTGTTTTTTCTCAATAGAAATATTCGTAACAGGAATCTAATAGCTGTTATGAGTAAATTCACAGCTGTTGTGAATATATTAATAATAGTTACTCAAATACCAATGTATAATTGTTCAAAGTAAAACACTTAGATCCATCGTTTCTGGAAGAAAACAGTCTGTAGTGAAGAATAAATGGGTTGATGAACATGGAAATAGTGCACGTATATATTGATGAATGTTGGCTAGTTCCTAATCACAAAAATTGACTAAATTATTACCTTCTTTTGTAAGAACCTCTACGATCCTTGAAGATTGGACTACTCTTGGAACTCTCTTGAGAATCTTCTTCACACTTAACAGCAACATGTTGATCAAGACTAGCACCCCAAGACGATGAATCCGCACCGCCGCCGCTACCACCACCACTATTCGCCTGAGCCTGATCCTCATCAGACTCCTCCCCCTTCAAAATCCAAAGTGTATTCGCAAACGTCCCCAAAATCTTATTCACAATCACCTCCGCCGATCCGACACCGCCGCCGTCACCAACGACCGCCCTATCGTCGAGAATCATACGAAGTTGACTTGCAAGCTCCCTCCCTTGAATCAACTCCTCCACCACCCTCTCCCTATTCGATGACACACTCTCCGCCCACTCCATTTTCACTAATTTTCTATGTTGCTTTTTTTCTATATATTTGTGGATAACTATCTGTGTGTGCTGTAGAGAAAGTGAAGAGGTCATGGCCTCCTTTTATATGCGTCAAAGGACACCTCTTAGATTTGCACTTTAAGAAGAAATGGAAGTCCGTGAGAAAGTTCCTCCTTCCTCTTCTGAAACGACACCGTATAGACGAGATCCCCGCGTTTCACGTCCCATCTTCTTCCCCAAACCATCGGCTGGATGGGCGTCCACGTGGCCCCGTGTTTGTGTGACGTTGTTGCATGACATATTAAGGCTGACGTCGGCCACCTGTTGCTAACCTGTCCCCGACTGACACTGTGGAAATTTTATGATTTTTAAGTTCTTAAAATTAGTAAACCAATCATATAATAGTCTTGGAAAAAAAAAATCATATAATAATCCCTAGCTGTTGGCCTGTGTTATGAACCATGATGATATTATCTTATCACCAAATTTTAAAATAATAAATTTCTAATCTGAAGTTGGATTATAGACAGAGCTACTTGTCCGAACTACCCCTGGAGATAATTTGTTTTGAGCTAGTATTTTTGGTTGTCTTGTGTGATAATATGCAAAAGAAGGGGTATTTTAGCTTCATAGTAAGACGACAATAAGTTGGTAGTTACATCTTCAGGCTCATCGATCCGTCCATCAAGCTTAGATTTAACGAGTGGACTAGATTGCATTCATTGGACGAAATTTCTTTTGTGTTACTATCATATAATCATTGTTTCACATTTACTCACTTATGCATTTGTCAGTATCTAAAAATATATAACTGTATTTAAACATTGTATGTAAGAATTTTTTAAGAGGAAAAAACAAATCAAATGTAGGCATTCAATAGTTCTAGTTTGGTTGAAATATTAATTCTAACTCGACACAACCAATAATCAATATACATATATATTTACATGATAGTGAAACAATAAAACGATTCTTTTATCACGTATAACTTAACTCGGTTTCACGATTCAAACCATACGTATAATGAGACTAAATTAATCAATGCCAAATGGATCCACCGGAATATTCAATTTGATCAAACTAAATCTGGACACATGTTACATATGTGAACTCTGCTTGTGATTAATAACAAATAATAGTTAGGTTAATTTAGTTAATCAATCCCTTACAAGCAAAACGTTTGAAACAAAAGAGTTTATCTCGTGAAATTCCCAATAGTAAATTAACCCAGATCTGCGCTGCACTCGAGTGCTTAATACTGAATTCGCTAGATTGCCCTGCTCTTGGGGAGGGTAATAACATGGACTATTCGATCTGAAACGAGATTAAAAAGGAGGATCTCTCTTGTGACCTGGACTAATTAATAGGAGACCTCTGGCCTCTAATGCACGCATGTGATTTACACTTCAATGTTTGAGATGAAGATAATGCAAGAACGTGCACTGTCGATCACCAATATTCATATATTCACTTCAACATATGCTGTTTACAAAAAAGAAAAAAGGAACAACCTTCGACACATGCCACTTGGCATGAGAGGTCAAATGTGCAATGCAACTTGATCCCAATTTTTATTTGGGAAGACAAATCTGCGCCCATGTTTTTATTTGCGTGAACCGCGCATTAAGACTTTCAAGTTTCCTGTGAAACATTATCAGAAACGTTTTTAGTTTATTCGAAATATTACTCTAACATATCTTTGAATCTATTTTATTGCCTGGCTAATTACACAATTGGCATGTGAGTATACGTTACCTATTCTCCATTTTCGTCGATTGAATTGAAGGATACATTTGAATTAAATTATTGCAAAACTACGCGGGAAGAGAAAGAAAGGAAAGCAAATGACTCTAGTATATTGGAATTATTGCCAAGTTGATGTGCATGTTGCAGCAATATTAATACATTATCATCAGATTTAGATTGGACTGGGAGGCAACGCCATCACCATTGCAACGTAATCTTGAGATGGGTTTCAGAGTCAGCAAACCCCTGTTGACACCGTCACACGATATCTTGCCTCCTGCCTATAGCTTGTCCCATTGAAGAGCAATAATTAAGCTAGAACTCGGAAAAACGTCACTATTCAAAGATAATATATATGCGAGTTGGGTCAATTAGTCGAGACAGTATGTCCCATTATTTGTATTTGCGTTTAAATCCCCCTTTTGTATTTGAGTTTCGCTTTTTAATTTTCTTCTAATTAGTTAGATTATGATTTGTCAAAATAATGTATATGTAATCAAAAGATTAATCTTTTCAAAGAGTGTAGAGCAATGGGAGAAGGTCAACACTACCGAAATATTGCACAATTAATTGTCATTAGACAGCTAATTGTCGGCTTGAAAATGGGTTTTGGGACTATAAACAGCATTTTTTTCTTGCTTACACACCATAATTATCAAAGGAAGTAGTTGCTTATACATGGCAATGTGGATGGAGAACTACTAGTGGTTGAAGTGGACATCACCGCGTAGAATCTAATTAATCCGGGCGGTCCAAATTGTCAACGGTATTAAAATAAGTTCTTCTTTATTCATGTAAAAATATGTTAGATTTTAGCCACGGTTTTTATT
The DNA here is from genome assembly GCA_033992175.1 of Spiraea crenata. Classification (NCBI taxonomy): domain Eukaryota; kingdom Viridiplantae; phylum Streptophyta; class Magnoliopsida; order Rosales; family Rosaceae; genus Spiraea; species Spiraea crenata. The sequence continues at coordinate 4,197,813 of JAVBHV010000041.1, read as the reverse complement.
TCCCCTTTCTTAGAAAGTGCTGTTTCAATGGAAACGAGTATGAAAAAGTAGACTATAGATTCTTGGGTGAATGAAATCAAGAAGAAAATAAAGCATGAACTGAACCCAACATCCTTTGAATCTAGCTTGTGGCAGGTAAGTAACTCCCAACAACCTATTGATAAGATCTTTATGGTGGAACTCATATATTGATTTTTAAGCTAAATGTAGTGTAAATTTGACAAAAAATACTTCAGCGGATTTCCATATATAATGTTTTTTTAGATACAAACTTATATCTGCTATAACTGGTTACTAGGTCAGCCAATCTCGACCGTTGATCTGAAATAAATGGTGTAGGTATGGCGAGCGTCTCTCATGCACAGTGCACTAGTGTACCGAATTAAAACTGTCCTGCAATATGGGCTAGTCATCGAGCTTTCATCTCCATGTACTCTAGGCAATTCCTCTACTCGATATATACTTCTTCTAGATCAAACTATACTTCGAATAGCACTCCTATCGTTCATGGACCTTGATTTTTGCTGTCGATTTTCGCCGACACAAAATAAAGAGTTGGAATCGCATGGGAAATTGAAGCTCTTGTCTTCCACGGAAAGCGCACAATGACTAGTTCTCCCATGGAAATTTCCATCGAAATTTCCATAATTTTGGTGGCTTCATATATTTAAGTGAAATATATCGAAATATACCGAAATTTCCATCGAAATTTCCATAATTTTGGTTCATTTATTCCATTGGGAAACGAAATTTTAATCATTGACAATGACTAGCCCTGGACTCTTAAGGTTGGAAGGAGATGAATTACTTTTTAATTCCTTACGACAAAATTACGAAGTGGACACATGTCGGCGCCACAAGTGATTAAATGGGAAGGCAAAGCTTTGCTCCTCATGTAAAGTAAACGATACGAACTTACTAAAATAGAAGTGGTAATGTATTAGCCATGTCACATGTGTGAGTCAGGTACTAAACCATGTCTTGGAGGATCGATCGAACTATTTCATCACCTATGTCTCCAAGCCATTCATCTTTTCTATTTTAGATGAGGACTCCAGAGCCTTTGGAAGCTCCCATCTCCAAATTAGAACAACTAGGGGTTTCATATGTGTCTCCTATCTCCAAACTTAGATCAACTAGGGGTTTCATAAGTGTCAGAACAATGACCGCAGCTGCGACATCGGAGCTGAAAGCCATTCATTCATACAAAAACCAATTCATTCATAAAAGAATCAATTCATTCATACAGGAATTGGAAGACAAATTAGCATATAAGATTCAACTATAGCAATCACTGAGTCTGAAGGTCATCAGTACTCTGTGATAGGAAAAAAAAATCACCAATCACCAATCAACTTATTGTATGTATGAACTAAAATCCCGACACAGAATCCCAAAAGCCTGACAACTTATGTATGGTCCTATCCACAACAGTACATTTTGGATGGCTAAGATAAGGAAACAAGGAGAAATTAAGCAAGAGAAATAATGTGTTTGGTTGTAATCTCATCAACCAATGAAAGTATACAAGGTAAAGCATTCATACAAGTGTGACAAATATTCTAGATACAAATGAATGAATAAAAATGAGGCAAGTCTTCATACTAGGTGTCGTGGATGGTTGACATACCTACAAGTAGAGAATTTTCATATATCACTGTTGGAGCAGGATTTCTTACAAGAAGAAATGCTTCCACAGGTTCTTGGCCTCGTTACGCACGCTTCCAAATCTTCGCCGGAAAGAAACTCCAAATCACGAGCAGGCGGGGGGTGTACCTGCAAAATACACTCCGATGCCCAAGTCAAAGATTGCGCACTCTCTTGGCTAATTTTTGTATCAGAATTCACGTCCCTCCATCTGGAGTGACAGGTTCCCCTTTTATATAATTGCAGGCCCTTGGGAGTTAAGCTCCACTCCACCACGTGCTCTTACCCACATACTACTCCCTCATGACTCTCAGTTCATGGGCCACACACTCGAGTAACTTCTTAGTATCATGCGCCTGTAACTTAGTATTTTGGGGTTAGTGGGCAGAGGCGTGGAAGCGGGATGACTTCGTCATAGATTACAAGTAATTGGCCATTGCTCCTGTTAGCTTGTTGCACAACAAGCCCATCCTTTGTGCATATGGGCCCACGAGTTCCTTGCTTCATGTCTCACAAATCCACGGGCCCCGCTCATACTTCACATCTATAAGGCATGTAACACAATCACACGGGCCCCACATGTTTCTCATCTATAAACATCACAATCCCACACATGCAGTACATCTCACTTACCACACACAACTCACGGGTCCCGTTATTTTATCCTCCCACAATCACTTTATCATCGTCTATATATACGTAGAGTACGTCAAATCGAGGGAATTGGAGTCGGACCCCATGGGATGGTAATGGGGAATACACGTTTTGCTTCCCGAATGGTATCAGCGGCACTGATGGTCGTCTTATATTTATATGGAAAAGTTTCGACCTCCTTTAACGTTCCGGTTTGTATGTTGCACGTGACTAGGTATTGGAACAATTCTAGGTACAAGATTTGGTCGTTGTTTGGGTCGAAATCTCGCACGGTTATATCTTTGTAACTTCTTCCTCTTCCCCACTTGGCGAATACTGGGTTTTTACAAATCATCTGGTCCAAGAAAACCTTGTGTACCAGACTTCATGTGCCGAATTTAACCACCTCATCATATTTGTACTCCCAAATATTAAAACCAAACGATTCAAACTTATCTGCATTCGAGAAGAATTCGCACGCCCGCAGACGCCCTTGAGACACACCTAGGAAATTGAGAGTTCCGAATCCGACTTCTTCATTGGGCTTATCAATGATTTGAAAACAGTATGCACAAGCAATCTCACCATGAGTCAAAGCCCTTGTGTCCTTTTTGGAGTAGGGATCCAACTCGACGATAAAATCAGGTCCCCGCCAATATAACATCCAATTGTGAGCAACACCAGCCTCTTGAGCCAAACTTTGAAAGACAAAGGCTCGACGGCTTACTACTAATGCCTTCTCCCATTTTCCAGTCTCAGAAGAGAATATCTGCATGGTAAAAATGTAGAAATGATCGAGGTGTGGTTGAGGCGCTATTCGCACGATCTTGTACCTGTGCGACTCATGATCAGGGTCACATGAAAGAACATGGCGGATGGGGAAAAATGCACTATTTAGCGCGCTTCATTCGAATATGTTATAAAAATCAATTTTCAATCAATGGTGTCCGCTATACAGCTATAACTCATCAAAATTGATCGCTCAAGGCAACAAAACTTATGCACATCTCATGAACCTTTGCTCGATTGACACTGCATCTTCTTCGATTTCTTTTGCAGAAAGGAAGCGAGTGTCATATTGTCAGCCTCGTCATCACCTTCTGCACCAATTTTCCTTGTGATCCTCCTCACAGGTTCACAGTGATCAACCTCCTGTTGTAGTTTGCCTACATCTACCGTCCCAACCTCTGTTGCAGTTTGCCACCAGGTACCCGCTGTGTGCCTCTTCTTCAGGTTTTTCTTCGCCAAGGAAGAAAGAAAGATATCATCAGCATCTTTTTCAATTTCGAGATTGGCGCCCACCACTTTCCTCTCAGGTTCTTGGATGGCAATACTCTGCCTTCTGACAGACTTTGCTTTAACATGCCGATTGTCACAAGCAATGAGGATTGGCTTAATTAGCTGGAAGCTCTCTCTTCTTTTTATTGATTGAAGGGTCGGAGGGCCCAAGCTTTCTCTTCTTTGGTTTAGTTTGTATATAACAAGCAAGTGTAGTATCGTCATCTGATGCTCCTGCAATCTGATCTGAACTAGACATCTCCCTAGGTGGTTCTTGTGTATCATTCTCAGTAGGAACAGTTACAATAACCTGACACTCTTCTGTCGGCTCAGTACCTTTGCGCCTTCTGGGCTGCAGTTTACGAACTTTCTTCTTTTCAATCGAGGCATCGTGCCTGTCACATGTCTCAGCCTCATCACAATTGACCATCTCCGGTACCTCTACAAAACTTTGATTATTATTATTTCTCTCCCTCCTCAGTCTAATCTTCTCTGGAACTTTTCTTAAATTTCCATTTCGCTTCCTAGGATAAGTAATGGTCTTGGTTGATGTATCAATAGGCGGCAGAAAATCATTTGGGCCAATGGCCGGACGTTCTGTCTCCCGATCAACAAAGTTGCACATAAGAGCAGCCCTTTTAATTATTTTCGCTTCTCTCAGCAGGGAGACTTCATCTGGAGATAACTTCTTCCATCTCCTCCAGCACATATTATCAGTACGCCGAGGCACACATTCAGCAACTTTTGACCAGCAGTACCCATGTTTTGCAATTGCTCCTCTCAATCTTGAGTCCTCTTCTTTAGTCCATTTACCCCAATTCAAAGAAGGTTCTAAAGCATTGACATACCTATCTCTACACTGTGCTTGAGTTCGACCTGGAACAAACTGAGCTGTCTTATTCCAATTTCTGGGACCAAAAAGCATCTGAGCTACTTTCAGTCGTTTGTCTTCCTCTGGAGACCACCTACCTTGTCTTTCCTTAGTTGGATGAAGAGTTTTCTTCCATCTATTAGAGCATTGGGTACCAGTTCGTCCTTCCAAAACAGAAGCTACAGACTGCCAATCACGCTCACCAAAAGCTTCTACAGCAGAACGAAGCTGTTCATCCTCATCCTTGGTCCACTCCCGTTTCAAAATGGAAGCATTTAAACTCCTTTGATAGCGTGCTAAGCACTGAAACGGAGTCCTGTTGGTCCCCAATGATACAGAAATATCAAACCAATCATCGATCCCCTTCTGCTGGACAAGATACAGAAGATTCTTATCCTCCTTCGCCGTCCATGATCCATGATTGATTAAAGGATCCTCCCAATTCAACCACCTTGATTCACATTCTCCACTTGTACGACCAACGAGATACATGGAAGCCAACTGTTCCCAGTTAACCTTGGGCAGGAATTCTCTAATATTTTCTGGGGTGGTTTGAAGATCTTTAATTGAAGCCAAAATGTCATCAATATGATCAGAGTCTCCATCGGGTCTCTCAGCATAACTGGATTCATCTACAGAGAATTGAAGCACCATTTCCTGAAACTGTTGTCTTATTCCCTTTTCTAGGGCTTTCTTTTCTTCCCTTGACCACTTTTTCCGATCTAGTGAATGAAGGAAGGTTGTCATTGTCATCTTGTAGTTAGCAACATGCGAATTCTCTTCAGGGCCATAGAACATAGCCTTGGCCTTCTTCTCATGAGTCTTTGAACCCTTAGAAGAAGCCCTTGCCTTTGCCACTGAAATCAACTGCACATTGGGATCCTTCTTCTGGGACAATGCCTCCCCGGTTCGTTTCTTGCAAGTAACCTGAAAGCCTTTAATGATTTTAACACGTTCCTTGAGCTTTTCATTCTCCTCGATTTTCGCCTCGATTTGGATCAGCTTGCTCCGGAGAAACTTCTGATTGGCCCTATTCTTCTTAATGGCGTCCATAAACACCTGAGCCGACTCCGGAAAGCTCGAGCCTTTATCTCGCTCCACAGATTCCCTACATGAATCTGATCCATCCCACTCAACCGCAGCACGAGGCTGCTCCTTTGCATTGTCAATTTCATGTGCATCAATTGTATTTTCAAGAACATCACCAATTTTCTCTGTAGATTTTCCCAGGGAATCGCTTTCGTAAGCCGCAAAACGTCTCCGAACGGCGAAGAGAGTTTGGTAATCGTCCTCGCCATCGTCGGAATCGTCAGGCGGCAAAGAACTCAAGGGCGGCGTCAGCGGAGGAGCTTCAGTTGAATTGGAAAATCGGCTTCTGACTCTCCGGAGCAATTCGATGTCTTCGTAGCCGTCGGAGTCGGAGTCGGAGGAGGGTTGGGCGTCGCCGTCGTTGCCGTGGTTGATCCTGTTCTTGAGGTCGTCGGGGTTGGTGCCGGTGAGCATGCAGGCGCGACGTAGGGCCTCCATGTTGTCGTCGAAGCCGTCGTCGTCGGAATCTTCTTCTTCATCGTCGGCGCCGGAGAGGTGGTCTGGTTCGATTTCGGCGAGAGGCGGCATGTTGTGGGAGCAGCGGCCTTTTTTTTTTCTTTTGGCGCGTGAAGCAGTGATTGAACTGAACATTCAAATTGGGATTCCTTTACTGGAGAAAGAGTTTTGTTTTAAATGATTCCATGAAAAAAAAGGTTTAGTTACAATCCTATTTGACATTGGATTCCTTTATGTGGTGGATTTCTATATGTCGGGTTCCTAATTGTTTTCGGGGGGTATTAGTCAATTTGCCCCCTCAACTTGTGCCCTAGTTTTGATTTGCCCCCTTAACTTGTACTTTGGAAAATTAACCCCATTAACTTGCATTTTTGACCAATTTCCCCCCTTGCAATCAAAATTAACATACTCTCATCCAATTTTCCGTTAAATACACTCACGTGACTTGCATGTGAAGAGCTTTTTTCGTCATTTACCATCATCGAGACATTTATGTGCTATCGATTGGGTTGAGGTTCGTTGACAACATTGATGGCGTTGCCGGTCTTAAGAAGATGATGATGAAGAAGAAGAGTAAGAAACATGACAAGATGCCCATCATGTATAGGTTTTGTAACTCAATTTGATGGAATTAGGTTAATTTTGGACGGAAAGGGGGGAAATTAGCCAAAAATACAAGTTAAGGGGGTTAATTTTTCAAAGTGCAAGTTAAGGGGGCAAATCAAAAGTAAGGTACAAGTTAAGGGGGCAAATTGGCAAATACCCCTTGTTTTCGGTCTTCCATGTTACTGTTACAAACTATTCCTTGTACTGTTTGGTTTTGAACTCAGATTTGACAGCTTGATCTTCATGAATTCAACAACTACTGATCCCATTCTTTGGTGGACCCCTCATTGATTGTAAGCCACTCATTGAAGCTCAGCAAACTGACTTTCAGCGACACAGAAGATTCAGGTGAACCGGTAGAGTGTCTCAAGGGAGACACCATCAAGGAACTCAATGAAAAGCCTCTTCAAGTTGTTGAGGCTGCCTCCATGAAGATCGAGAGTGTAGGTATTGAAGATTTTGAGGTTTTGAAGGTTGTTGGGCAGGGTGCATTTGCAAAAATTTATGCAATGAAAGTAATGCGGAAGGACAAGATCATAGAAAAAAATCATGCTGAGTACATGAAAGCTGAAAGGGATATCTTAACAAAGATTGATCATCCATTCATTATCCAGCTTAGATACTCATTTCAGGTAATTTCTGTCCGACTTAGGAAGTTCTTTATTCAAATTTTCGCTTTTCTGCGGAAACCACCATATTTTTCGATAGATACTGTAGATATTTACCCTCAATGTGCTTTTCTGGGGATTTTCTTCCTGATGATTAGAGTTCTAACTGGACAATTTTGTTATGCAGACCAAGTACAGACTATCTTGTGCTGGATTTTGTTAATGGGGGGCACCTTTTGTTTCAGCTCTACCATCATGGCCTTTTTAGGTACCTTTTGTTTCAACTTGAAATTGTTTGTGTTATTTCACGAGTACCATGTTGCAGACACTTAATACTTGAGTTTTGCTTCTTTCAGAGAGGAACTTGCGCGAATATATGCTGCTGAGATTGTTTCTGCTGTTTCTCACCTCCATGCGAATGGCATAATGCACAGAGATCTTAAACCTGAGAATATCCTACTGGACAGAGTGTCATGTATATCCCCTCTCCCCTACCTCTCTTTCTGTTGGCTATTGTTTTGATTAAATGCTCTAAATGAAGTTTAACAAGATAATGATGGCTGTATTTATAAGCAGGCCATGTTGACTGATTTTGGTCTTGCGAAGCAATTTGAAGAGAATGGAAGATCGAATTCTATGCGTGGAACAGTAGAATACATGCCACCAGAAATAGTTCTTGGAAAGGGCCACGATAAGGCTGCAGACTGGTGGAGTGTGGACGTTCTATTGTTTGGGATGCTTACTGGAAAGGTTTGCTTTCTGTTAATTTTGTTCTTATCAATGCAGATGATATATGTAGACGCACACAAATAGTATTAGTAAAGATATCAAGGTTAGTACATGCGAAAGCAGCTGTTTGTTAAGATTAGGTGGACATCTTAGTACTGTATTGTTTTTTATGCTATTGTTACAACTATTCTGTACTGTCTATGCGGGTAAGACTCGAGGAAGGTCTAGGAACAGAAAAACTAGAAAGCGGAGCAAGACTATTTCTCGTATTTACGTCCGCAAAGAACCTATTGCTAATGTTGCAGTAAGTGAAAATCATGAGGGAATTATGAAGGGCAAGGATGTGATTGTTGATCCAACACCACCGGTACAGGATGATCCGCGCGAAGGTCCTTCCTTTGCTAATACGCCTCCTGCAAAGATGGACTCTCATGAAGGACCTTTTTTTGCCCGCAAGTCTCCGTCACCATCCCACCAAACCAAATCTCCAACTATTCACACGACTTCTAACATGGCTTTGGTTGTGCACCAAAATCCTTCATCTCTTTCTAATGCTTTTGGGGTTTTAGGTATTGAGGATGATCAAGTGGGTGAAATGATGCATGACACTACGTCTTCCCTTGAGGTAGGCTGTATTTCTTATAAGGATAGTAGTGGTATTTCTAATGATGGTGTTTTGGTTAGCCAGCAGCATGATTCGACCACTCCTGTGGTTCCGCTCAATAGTTGGTATGAGGAAACGGAGCGAAATGATGCTGAAGCTGAGTATACATTGGTCACTTCTCGTAAATCTATGCGTAAGGCAGCACAAACTTGTAATCGGCAGGATTACATTCACCGTATTAAAGGTACATGAAAGTTTTCTATTGGAATATTCTGGGCATTGGTAATGTCCCTTCCCAGGATGCTCTGAAAAAATTTGTTTCTAAGCATCAACCGAGTATTATTTGTATTTCTGAACCTTTTGTGGCTATGAGTTCTATCTTGCCTTCTTTTTGGCGTTCTCTTGATTTGGTGGAAGTTTGTACGAATGATAGGGGCCTGTCTTTGCCTAATCTTTGGGTTTTGTGTAAGTCTTCTCTTCTTTCTTCAGTTCAGCTTCTCTATGTGACTGATCAACAAGTTACATTTTCGGTTACATTGGAGGGTGTTCAGTGCATTTTGTCAGCTGTTTATGCTAAGACAACTATTGTGGGCCGTTGTACTTTGTGGAATGATCTTATTACTGTTAAACACCAGTTTGTTTCAGGCCCTTGGTTAGTTTGTGGGGATTTTAATGCCGTTTTAGGGGCTCATGAAAAGAAAGGTGGTGCTCCTTTGGCTCGTCGTTCTTGTGAAGAGTTCTAAGCGATGTCAGATGGTTGTGGTTTATTTCATGTTGATACAATGGGCTCTAAATTTACTTGGGTTCGTCGTCGTGCTATGCATGGCAATTTAGAGCTCCGTCTTGATCGTTGTCTTGTTAATTTGGATTGGAAAGACACTTGGGATCAATTTGGGTGTCGTACTTTGCCAAGGCTACAATCGGATCATAAGCCAATTCTCATGTCTTTTTCAAATATCCTTAATCACGGGCATAGTATTTTTCGGTTTCAGAAAATGTGGCTTCAACATGCTGATTTCCTTGATTTGGTTCGGAGTGCATGGGAGGGCACTCCCTCTATCGACTGTCCTTTTTTATCCTTACAACATAAACTGCGGGTTTTGCGTAAAGCTCTTCGAAATTGGAATTGGGAGGTTTTTGGTGACATTCACAAAAAAGTAAATAGCCAGCTAACGGATTTGGAGTGCTTGCAGAATCATATTTCTCTCACTGGTGGATGTGACCAGGATTTTCTAAAAGAAAAAGAGTTACAGGATGCAGTTTCTAATTCTCTACGCCAGCAAGAAATTCTTTGGAAAGAGAAGTCTAGAATTAAGTGGTTACAAGAGGGGGATCGTAATACTTCTTTTTTTCATGCCATGTGTCGAGCAAGAAAGGGTCGTGCCACAATTCCCATCATTAAGGATGGAAGTCGAATTTATGATAACCCTTCTTCTATTGAAAACCATATTCTTGATTATTATCAAACGCTTTTTGCAGCGCAGTCGGATTGTCAAGATACTGGTTTAGTTGATCGGATTATTCCTTCTCTTGTCACCCAAGAGGAAAATATTTCTCTTACAGGCATTCCTTCTGCAGATGAGGTATTATTGGCGGTTAAATCCATGGATCCAGACAGCGCTCCAGGCCCTGATGGTTTTAGTGGGCAATTCTTTATCTCTTGTTGGGGAATTGTAGGGAATGCAGTGGTTTTGGCTGTGCAGCATTTTTTCCGGTTTGGTTCTTTACCTGTTACTTTTAACTCTAGTTTGATTATACTTATTCCTAAAGTTGAAAATGCAGATTCTATTGCTAAGTTTAGGCCTATTGCCTTGGCCAATTTTGCTTTCAAAATCATCCCCAAGATTCTCTCTATGAGGCTTGCTAGCATTGCGGCTCGTATCATCTCTCCGCAACAACATGGGTTTGTTTCTGGCCGTGTTATTTCTGATTGCATCTTGTTAACTTCTGAGAGTTTTAATTTGTTGGATTCTAAAAGTCGCGGTGGAAATCTTGCTATCAAGGTTGATATTACTAAGGCATTTGACACTCTTTCTTGGGATTTTTTGATTCGAGTTCTTTAAAGCTTTTGGCTTCTCTCCTATATTTGTTGGTTGGGTACAATCTATTCTGGCTTCTGCTCGGCTTTCCCTACTGGTCAATGGCAGGACAGTTGGTTATTTTCCTTGTGGTAGAGGGGTTCGTCAGGGGGATCCTTTATCTCCTCTTCTTTTTTGCTTGGCAGAGGAGGCTTTGAGTAGAGGTATTACTGATTTGGTGCACCATGGAAGGATACAACCTATCTCATCTCCGCGCGGGACTATTGCGCCCTCACATGTGCTTTTTGCTGATGATGTTATTATTTTTTGCCATGGGGATAAGCGCTCTTTGGCTTCTGTGATGAATTTTCTTGAGGACTATGGTATTAACTCAGGGCAGATTATTAACAAGGCTAAGTCACATGTTTTCCTAGGCAAGCATCTTATGCCTCGCAGCACTGTCATTGTTTCTCGCCTAGGTATATCATTGGGATCAGCTTCGTTTACTTATTTAGGTGTTCCAATCTTCAAGGGTCGACCTCGCTCTTCTTATTTTCAACCTATTGCCGACAAGGTTCGTATGCGTTTCTCGAGCTGGATGGGTTCTCTTTTGTCTATGTCTGGGAGGTTACAGCTAATTAAAACCGTCATCTCTAGCATGCTCATTCACAGCTTCCAAGTTTATGAGTGGCCTGTCGAGTTGCTTCGCAGAATAGAGACTTGGTGCCGTAACTTTTTTTGGTCAGGCTCCATCGATAAAAGAGGGGTGCCTCTAGTCGCTTGGAAGGACTGTTGTACTCGTATGGAGGAGGGAGGCCTTGGTTTAAAAAGGCTTGTTCTTCTTAATCGTTCTTTCATTCTGAAAAAAGGTTGGGAGGTTTATTCGTCAACTTCAGCTGGTTGTTCCTTTCTACGTAGTCGGTTTTGGCGTAATGGTAAATTGCGCTCCTCTTATGCTTGTTCCTCGATTTGGCCTGGAATCAAGCGTTTTTGGGATCACATTGTCACTAATGGGCGCTGGCTAATTGGTAATGGGAGTGCTATTTCTTTTTGGAAAGATAATTTTTTGGGGCAACCGTTGGTAAATTTATTTGGCCTAAATAATGCTCTCGGTGAGCAGCTAAATGGGCAGGTAGCAGATTTTATTAGGGATCAAGCTTGGGATTTTCCTAATCTTCTTCATCTCCATTTTCCAGCTGTATGCGACTTTATTGCTACTACCCCTTTGTCTCTCGATCATGCTAATGAAGATCAATTAATCTGGTCACCCTCTTCTTCTGGAATTCTCACTGCTAAAGAGGCTTACAATTTTCTAAGGGAGCATTACCCAATTTTGGATTGGAGTAAACTGATTTGGTCTAAGTTCATTATCCCTCGTATGTCTTTATTGGCTTGGAAGGTTTTGAAAGGCCGAATTTTATGTGAGTCTTTTTTGCAGCATAGGGGCATCTCCCTTGCCTCGGTTTGTTGCCTTTGTAATCACAATGTGGAGAGTCTAGATCATATATTTTTGTTTTGCTCATTTGCTTCTTCCATTTGGGCTCGTATGTGGAATTTCTTTGATCTTCGAATGCCTCTCCCTAGTTCGATTTTGGCCCTTCTTATGAAGGGTCTTATGATCGGACGCAGTCAACAGGTTCATGATCTTTGGGTTTCTTGTTTTTGTACCACATTGTGGTTTATATGGCATTCTCGGAACAAAACTCGTTTCGATGGAGTGGAGATTAATGTAAACCAAGTTTGTGATCTGATTCTGAACCATGTTCGTGATTCTAGTCGCCTTGCCTCTGGTTGTATGTTTAACACTGTGCAGGAGCTTTGTATTTTGAACCATTTTGATGTTCGTTGTCGTCCCCGCAAGCCTCCTAGAATTATTGAGGTACATTGGCATCCCCATCCTTTTGGTTTCATTAAGGTTAATACTGATGGTGCTTGGAAAAGTTCCACTAGCAAAGGTGGGTTTGGTGGTGTCTTTCGGGACTATAAGGGAATGGTTCTTGGTGCTTTTTCATCCAATTTGGATATTCCAAGTTCAGTTGCAGCTGAGGTTATGGCGGTTATTCAAGCTATTGAGCTGGCTTGGGTTAGGGACTGGAAGCATATTTGGTTAGAAGTTGACTCCTCTTTGGTTCTTCATTTTCTCCGCTCTCCTCATCTTGTGCCATGGCAATTTCGGGTGCAGTGGAAAAATTGTCTGTCTCGTATCTCGCAAATGCAGTTTCATTCTTCCCATATTTTTCGCGAGGGTAATCAAGTTGCAGATGCTTTGGCTAATTTTGGGACGTCTTCCTCAAGCCTCACTTGGTGGGACTCTACTCCACCCTTTGCTCTTTCTCTTTCTGTTCGTGATTTGATGGGTTTCCCCAACTACCGTTTTGCTTGACTTTGGAGATTTTGCCAGGCTTGCAGTGCTGTTTGTTATTTCATTTGCACTTTAGTGGATTGGATATAGATCTTAGTCTGGGCCTAATTCCCTTCTGATGGTTAGGCCGTAAGGAGGTCGACTAGGTTCCCGTCTTCCTTTCTTGATGGCTTTGCCGTAGGGAAGGGTAGCGGGTTTCGGACTAAGTAATATATTCATGTCTACTTTTACCGATGTTTTTATTGAATCTAGGGGTACTAGGCACTCTTTTCCTCGTACACTGCGAGGTTTTTAATGAGGCCTCAGGATGTTGTATTCTAGTTGGTTTCCTTGTACTCCTTTTGTTTGGCGATTTGTCAAACTTTTTTATTCAATAACTACATTTAAAAAAAAAGATATCTTGTCAAAGCTCAATAAAATGCATCTTGCTTTCTAAAGGAAAGATACATCTGGTTTTTGACTAGGTAATCCACGCACAAACATGCATTTTAGGAATTTGGTTCCTAGTGCTTGCTTGAATATGGACCTTACGAATTGCAAAATTTGTTATCCCATGTAACATGAAACAATTAATTATTTTGTGCTTTTGTTTCTGCAGTCCCTTTTTTTACTGGGAACTGGGAGAAAATTCAGGAGAAGATAGTTAAGGAATTTGGTTTTCTGTCCAAATCATCCTGTCCAAGATCAATAAAAAGCCTCTAACTTTCCGACGGAAATATATTTTCTGGATTTTCAACGAGTTAATCCACGTACAAACATGCTTTGCAGGAGTTGACTTAGCAATGTAAGAAAGATGATCATCATTGGATTTTCAACGAGTTCATCTCTCAAACCCAATCCCCACGTCCACCTCCTCTCCCAAATGGCGGTTACTGTGGTGGTTATCAATTGATTGCCCCCTTTGTCCTCCTTTTTCACAGCACCCCATGACCTCCTCCCCAAGTAGAGCCTCCCAAATGGCGGTTACTGTCTCGGTTTACCAGATTTGTCCCCTCTGTTTCGGCGCAAATTTGTTTTTGCACAAGCAGGGTGCGGTAATTTGTCCCCTCTGTTTTCCGAAACGGAGTGCGGTATATTGTTTTTCAAGTTGGTTTGATTGGGCATGCTATCTTCCACCTTGTTTGTTTGAAGATTGATATGGTTCCATTTCTATTTCCCAATTTCAATTTGATTTCGGTGATGTTTTAATCTTGATCTGCATGTCTGATTCGATTTATTCTTTCATTTGCCCCATTCAGCATATTCTATATTTTGTATGCATTTGGCTGGTTTTCAGACTGGTTCTTAGATGGTGGTGGCCGACATAGTAGTGGAAATTTTCCGGCAACAAGCGGTCGGTTTTTTCAGTAGTCTGCAGTTGGGGCAGTTACATGCTATAAATTTTTAATTTTAATTTCTCAATTTTGAGTTTTTAAGTTAATTTTTGAATTTTGATTTAATAAGTTATTTTATTGTTCCCGAAATGCATTTGCCTAATGACAAAAAGTTTTTTATTTCGTTTATGTTAATCTTTGGCTGTTCAATTTTGTTTCACTATATCTATGCCTCCATTTTAATTTTTGAGTTTGAGTTTTTAGTTAGCTTTAGAATTTTGACTTATAAGTTCTTTATTTTTGAATTGCTTTTGTCTAGAACTAGGCAGTTTTCTTTTCTGTTAATCTTAAGTTTGGATGTTTAATTAGTTGTTTGCTTTATTTTATTGTGTTTACTCTTGATTCGGTTTATATAGTTTGACTATGAAAATATACATTTTTATTTTGGTTTGATTGCGAGGACTTTTATTCGGGTATGTGTGGATGGTGAATGACGATGCAATAAGTGGATCAGTTGGCTAAGGAACAAGGATGGCTTTAGGCATGAAGTTTTGCTTTTTTATTTTAAAGCAATCTACCAATTACTAAGGCAGTGCATCTTCTTCGGATGAATGTGCTTTAGTTCCTAGTATTCTCTTTGGTTTTAGATGTCTTTTTTTTATCTCCTGTTTTGACATCCTTATGGTGTATTTCGATATATGTATCACCAGACATATGTACTATTTGCTTGCTTAATAAAGCACCCTTCTAAAAAAAAAAAAAAAAAAAGGTGGCTCGGGGGGGTCAAGCTGCAGTTTCACAATATTAAAAAAATATTTAATTTAAATCTAAAATTATATATACAACAATGAAAAGAGAAAAAAAAACAACAAAGAGTGGAGGGCATACAAGGGCGGAGCTAGAAAATGAGAGGGGGCTGGGCTAATAATTTTTTTTTTCTTGTCGTCCTATTATTATTATATATATCATTTTTATTTTCAAGTGAACATCAATTAATATCAAAAAATAACCAAAATAATTTTATCCACATGCAAAATATCAATAAATATCAAACTGAACAACATACCTAGTAAAATGAGACCATGAGGTTTCGCAACTCAAAATCTTTAATTACTGAGTCTTAATCGATGTTTGTAGAGAGTTCTCTCTCACTATAGACAATAAGGGAACATGCAAGATACACATCCTCCATCTTGTTGCGAATCTCAGTCTTGACATGTTTTCATAGCTAAAAATGCTCGTTCTGTATATCAGACCCAGATAGATCCACCAAGAAAGGTGGCTCAGGATCATTGACCATGAAAGGCTGCAATTTCACAATATAAAAAAATGCTTGAATAAACTAGAAAAATATATAAAAATGGAAAAGGAAAAAAGACCATACCTGCCGCTGCCGCGCATTCCCACGAGACCTGTCCATTACGCTCCATGGAATGAAGCAGCAGCTGCTGTAGGAGTACGGCTGAGTAAACATAAACTTCAGATCCTCAAGGATCTCATCGCCTTCATACTTAAAAGACGGTGTGGTGACAACCTTAAATGTCTCATCTTCATAGGAATTGACATGTGGTGACAACCTCACATGCTTGCAAGGGCGGAGCTAGAAAATGAGAGGGGGATGGGCTAATAATTTTTTTTTTCTTGTCGTCCTATTATTATTATATATGTCATTTTTATTTTCAAGTGAACATCAATTAACATCAAAAAATAACCAAAATAATTTCATCCACATGCAAAGTATCAATAAATATCAAATTGAACAACATACCTAGTAAAATGAGACCATGAGGTTTCGCAACTCAAAATCTTTAATTACTGAGTCTTAATCGATGTTTGTAGAGAGTTCTCTCTCACTATAGCCAATAAGGGAACATGCAAGATACACATCCTCCATCTTGTTGCGAATCTCAGTCTTGAAATGTTTCATACCTAAAAATGCTCGTTCGGTAGTTGCCGTAGAAATTGAAATAGTTAACACAAGACGAATCAACCTATCAATCAAATAATGTGTCTTTGCTCTAGTTATTTAAGTTATTGACATACTTAGAGAGAGTAGACATGTTTTGAAATATATGAAGATCATCTCGGCATACTTCATCCTCAAAGAGCTGCAATTGAAATTTTAAGAGATGCAATTATATACGTGTGAAATCTTTAGGATAGAATTTCTCTACAAGCTTGCAAAAATAACTTAAAACCATTACTAGGGTTTAAAGCAGAGCTAAGACTGAGCAATTTTATTTTTATCATTGAATCTACTACATAGTTCTTACAATTGACAAACTATAGCCTCATTGAATATATCAATGCTGTAATAATGTGAAAACTTGTGGGGCTAGGCTATTTATTTTCTATTTTGATAAGGGGACTCGCCTAACTTTTTTTTTTTTGTTGTTGATAAATTTACACTATAAAATTATGTATTAGTAAAGAAATTTTGGAATGTTGGGGTGTGCTTGAGCACACCCTAGCCCTAACGTGCCTCCGCCCTTGAGGGCATACCTCCTTCTATATATCGGACCCAAATAGATCCACCAAGAAAGGTGGCTCAGGATCATTGACCATGAAAGGCTGCAATTTCACTATTAAAAAATGTTTGAATAAACTAGAAAAATGTATAAAAATGGAAAAGGAAAAAAGAACATACCTGCCGCTGCCGCGCATTCCCACGAGACCTGTCCATTACGCTCCGTGGAATGAAGCAGCAGCTGCTGTAGGAGTACGGCTGAGTAAACATAAACTTCAGATCCTCAAGGATCTCATCGCCTTCATACTTAAAAGACGGTGTGGTGACAACCTTAAATGTCTCATCTTCATAGGAATTGACATGTGGTGACAACCTCACATGCTTGCAAGGGCGGAGCTAGAAAATGAGAGGGGGCTGGGCTAATAATTTATTTTTTTTCTTGTCGTCCTATTATTATTATATATATCATTTTTATTTTCAAGTGAACATCAATTAATATCAAAAAATAACCAAAATAATTTCATCCACATGCAAAGTATCAATAAATATCAAACTGAACAACATACCTAGTAAAATGAGACCATGAGGTTTCGCAACTCAAAATCTTTAATTACTGAGTCTTAATCGATGTTTGTAGAGAGTTCTCTCTCACTATAGACAATAAGGGAACATGCAAGATACACATCCTCCATCTTGTTGCGAATCTCAGTCTTGACATGTTTCATAGCTAAAAATGCTCGTTTGGTAGTTGCCGTAGAAATTGGAATAGTCAACACAAGACGAATCAGCCTATCAATCAAATAATGTGTTTTTGCTCTAGTTATTTAAATTAATATTGACATACTTAGAGAGAGTAGACATGTTTCGAAATATATGAAGATCATCTCGCATACTTCATCCTCAAAGAGCTGCAATTGAAATTTTAAGAGATGCAATTATATACGTGTGAAATCTTTAGGATAGAATTTCTCTACAAGCTTGCAAAAATAACTTAAAACCATTACTAGGGTGGGAACTCTCGGACTGCTCTATTATGTTGTTGCTCATCGAGCCCTTCCGATGCATTGGAGAGTCTGTCCACTCTTCGCTTCGGGATGAGTTATGCATCAGCTCATAATGCCTGCCACTGCTCCTTGGTTCTCTTTCCTGCCATTGCTCAGTCCCCAATTTATGCTTGATTGAGGACAACAAGCATCGCATTAGATTTGAGTTGCGTTTTAAACTGACTCCCATTTTGTGTATGACATTATTCCAGGGCCAAGCATGTAAGGTGGTCAGCATGATAGCCGGGATGGAAGTCGAACGAAATCAGTAGCGTTGGGACCCGATCAGTCTTGTTGCGACTAAGAAATAAAATTTCGGTTTCGATGGAAATTTCGATAGCCAAAATTATGGAAATTTCGATGGAAATTTCGGTATATTTCGGTAAATTTCAGTATATTTCGATAGTTTCGGACCTCTAAAATTATCGAAATTTCGATGGAAATTTTGTGCCTTGGTTGCGACCTCTCCGATCATCTCTATCGTCCCTTACCAAATTGTACCTACGTCAATGATATTTTAGTGGTACGACGGGACGGGTGGCACCAGCCAGAAAAGCTAGTACATATGTATATGTTAAAAACAACGTAATTGGATCAAACAAAAGAGAAAAGAACAACAACAAAGCTTCCTTTCTTCTTTATGTTGGGCCTTGATTCCATTCCTGTGTTGTGGACTTAATTGCTCGTTTGTTGTACGTGTTCTACAGGCCCATATATATCGTTTGTGAATCCCTGAACATTTTTGCTAACCACTCAAAAAGGGGTGGTGAGCATTACCACCAATTTTTCTACCATTGATTTGAAATTGCCCACTCAAATCAATAGTGAAAATGGGGTGGTGAGCATGGTTAGCAAAAATGCACTCTTTCTAAAGCCAACATGATAGCCGGGATGGAAGTCGAACGAAATCAGTAGTGTTGGGACCCCAAATTCTATATATACTGTCTCTAGGTGTTGGTCCCGAACAACCTTAGGATACGAGTCGTTGTTTGGGTTGAAATTTTACACTATCATGTCTGTGTAGCTTCAATATTTCAAATACCTTTCCCAACAATGACATGAAATGAAATACACGAAACAAAGAATGTTATTAAAACCAAAAAACTGGCGGCTCAGAATCGAACACCATTAGGAAATCCAAACAATTTCTGATACTTCGTGAGCAATGTCAATTTAGAAATTGCAAAAAGTAAAATTTGGAGGGAGAGGACAGACAAATGGGGGACAAATATGATCCCAAGCCAGGTTCCATGTCAACTAAAGTCCTTTTGACAGACTTAGGATGCTCAACCTACCATATATGTGATTTCTAACAAAATTTGTAATGGATAAAATAAAACAACAACGTTATTTTTTAGGAAATCGTATTGGCACTTTACTTTTTTTTTATTATGCACTTCATCTATGTGTAAAAATTAAAGTAAAAGTGGAGTGTATTTTGAAAAAATTAAAATGAAAATAACAATTCCTTTTTCTTTTTTTTCCTAATTGATAATGAAAGAAATACAAAAAAAAAAAAAATTCAAATTTTCCGAAGTATACATTTTGGATGCCTAGTACATAATATATACACCTACAAGTAAAGAGTTATTCATAGATGACTTTATCATTGTCTCTAAATATATACATAGAATACGTCAGGGGTGGGAAAAATTTCCTGAATCCCGCATCCCGATCCCGATAATCCCGATCCTGATTATCCCGATCCCGATTGTCCCGATCCCGACTAGTCTGGATTTTGTCCCGATCTCAACTAATTCGGGACGGGATCGGGATATATTTTTGAAAAATGTCGGGATCCCGACATCCCGACTGGATGTATATTTTAATTATTAATTATTTTTATATATTATTTTTTAAAAGTTAAAAAAAAAACTCTCCTATGTCTTGAGATCGAAAAGAGGCTAGAGGTGTTTTTACATATGAGTGATGTATAATTTTTAATTTATCTTTGAAGTTTGAATTTGTATGTCTTATTCTTAAGTTTAGATTTATAAGTTGTTGTACATATATATTTAGATTTATAGCAATTAAGTTCAAGTTATTGTATTCATATGTTAGTATGCTTCATTTTCATCATGTATACATTGTACTTGTTGGTTGATATTAACAATTTATGCACACAAAAAAAATTTAAATTTTCATATTATACTTGAGATTTTATTGTCGGGATCCCGACTTAATCGGAACGAGGTTCGAGGAGTGGTTGAGGCGCTATTCGCACGACCTTGTACCTGTGCGACTCGTGATCAACGTCACTCGTAGGAATTTGATCACGATCATTGAGCTTCTCCTTGTAGGAAGTGCATAAGAATCCCACTCGGGCTATCTTGTGAGGACATGATAATGCCTCGTGACGACACACACAGCGAGGGGGAGGAGGAAGAGACACATACTTTTTGGAGTAGGGATTGCATACGAAGTACTGCTTGATTTCGTATGCGTAGCAACAAACTAAATCCTCATAGGTCCCCACCACATGTGGTTCAAATTTACGTGTGCCAGGGAGGAAATGTAAAGAGAAGGACCTCTTTTGGCGACGATGATTGTCGTTGGGTGTGATTGTAAAGGTAATTCATCTTCTGCTTTCTATTGTTATTGTTAGAGAAGATCGGAAGGCATTGTTGACGAGATTCAAAACGACCAACGAAATAAGGATCGGAGATGAGAGCGAACCAATCCTTTCACACAAGCATGCATCGGGAAGCGGATGGGCGAGGGAGCCGACAAAATATTTCAACCAGTGCAAGTTCAAGCAGGTTCTCGATACTAGTGACATGCCCGAGTTTTGTTACTGATCCTCTCATGATTGGTGTTTGTGTTGTGGGCAAACTTTTCGATTAATTAAGCTCTGCTAACTAGCTACAATGATTTTAATTACACTAGTAAAAATTTGGGCAATAGTAACCAATTAGTAACCAATTGTTGGTAACTAATGGAGGGGTTACTATTGCCATTAGTAACCAATATTGAAAAATATTGGTGACTAATACCCTTAGTAACCAAAATATTGGTTACTAATACCCCTTAGTAACCAATAAGGTGTTGGTAACCTAGAGAGGGGTTACTAATGGCTTTAGTAACCCCTTCGTTTTGGTTACTAACGGGTATTAGTAACCAATATTGGTTACTAAAGGGTAATTATTAGTGGTATTAGTAACCATTCTTTTATTGGTTACTAAAAAAAGGTTACTATTGCCCAAATTTCTACTAGTGTTACTAGCTAACAGGCCACGGGTTTCTTAACTTTTATAGTGTTTCCACACAAACCCATGGTCTAGTAGGAAAGCACCCCAAAATTAAATCACCTACTGATATTAGGAAACCAATCCCAAAAGGATATTATAATCAGCAAGCAACCCAAAATCACAAATGTAGGAAAAGATACAAAATAGTTTTCGCAGAATAATTTTACTTCTCATTGATAGGAATAGATATAGACAACGGTTTCCTTGTACAATAAGTCTACTAATAACTAGTGCTACAAACTAGGTAAGTAACATAATTACAACCTAATACAATTACAATTCCTAACACTCCCTCTCAAGTTGGAGAGTGGATATCCATAACTCCCAACTTGTTCAACAAGGTCAAGAGTTTATCGCGCCCAAGAGGCTTGGTAAACATATCTGCTAGTTGCTGTGCCGAACCAACGAAGCGTGTAGCTATAGAACCATCAATAATCTTTTCTCAGATAAAGTGACAATCCATCTCAATATGTCGAGTCCGTTCATGAAAAACTGGGTTGGCAGCAATGTGTACTGCTGCCTGATTATCACAATACATCAAAGACGGACTCGTTTGTGGAACATGCAAATCTTCCAATAAATATTTAAGCCATGTGATCTCACAACTCGTACCTGACATAGCCCTGTATTCGGCTTCTGCTGATGACTTCGAAACTGTTTTCTGTCTCTTAGTACGCCAAGAGATTAGGGACTTTCCAAGGAATACGCAATAACCTGTGGTTGAACGACGCATGATCGGGCAACCTCCCCAATCAGCATCACAATATGCTATCATACTGGGTTCACTATCCGCTGCTAACAGTATTCCCTGTCCCGGCGAGCCCTTCAAGTATCTTACAACTCGCAGGGCCGCATACCAATGCGGTGCACGCGGTTCATGCATAAATCGGCTCAATACATGTATTGAATATGTAATATCAGGACGAGTGATCATTAAATAAATCAATCTGCCTACTAACCTTCTATACTTTTCTGGATCAGTGAGAATCTCTCCTTTGTCGGAGAGCTTGATGTCCTCTTCCATAGGAAACTCAATGGGACGTGCCCCCATGTAGCCGGCATCCTGAATAATTTCAAGTGCATACTTTCTTTGTGACAAGTAAATGCCCTTCTTAGAACGTGAAACTTCAATCCCTAGAAAATACTTGAGATCACCGAGGTCTTTGATACGAAATCGGGATTGAAGAAACAATTTGATGGAGTCAATAGCATGAGAATCATTACCAGTGATCACAATATCATCCACATAGATCAACAAAGCTGTAAATGAGTCACCGTTCTTACATGTAAAGAGGGAGTAATCGGCCTTGGATTGCACAAACCCACCATCAATTATTGCTTCGGTAAACTTAGCAAACCATTGACGGGAAGCCTGTTTAAGACCATAGAGAGATTTGTTGAGGCGACATACCAAATTCTCCCCCTGTCGCCGAAGACCAGGCGGGGGAGTCATATAAATTTCCTCGTCCAAATCACCATGTAGAAAAGCATTGTTAACGTCCAACTGTTGGAGAGACCAACCTTGGGATACGGCAAGGGCTAATAGACAGCGGACGGTCACCATTTTTTCAGTGGGGGAAAATGTGTCATGGTAGTCTATACCGGCTTGTTGAGTGAAGCCTTTAGCCACCAGACGAGGCCTTTAG
The DNA here is from genome assembly GCA_033992175.1 of Spiraea crenata. Taxonomy (NCBI): domain Eukaryota; kingdom Viridiplantae; phylum Streptophyta; class Magnoliopsida; order Rosales; family Rosaceae; genus Spiraea; species Spiraea crenata. Next base: position 4,175,195 of record JAVBHV010000041.1, on the reverse strand, counting down.
CCTTTAGCCTTTAGCCTTTAGGAAAAGATACAAAATAGTTTTCCCAGAATAATTTTACTTCTCATTGATAGGAATAGATATAGACAACGGTTTCCTTGTACAATAAGTTTACTAATAACTAGTGCTACAAACTAGGTAAGTAACATAATTACAACCTAATACAATTACAATTCCTAACAACCAGTTCTTCAACTAATAAGAATCCCAATGCAACCAGGAGTTCAGTGACGAAAGATTTCTTTTCCTAGCACTTTACTAATATGCGGGTCCCCGGTAACTTGTTACGCACCTATGTGCTTGTTGTGGTACAGGGCCTTGTCTTCGTTTAGATTGGGCACTCACATTTGTAGACCAACTTCTCACTATCGTCACTATCGGGATCCCATTGAGATGAAACCTTTTGAATTTAACACTGGGAAATTAAGCAATTAATCCAATCCAACCTGCTGGTAAAGAGAAACCCTTATCCTTCTCTCTCTCTTTTTCTTTTTGGTGAAAGAAATTTAGGAAATTGGGATCTCATCCCTCTTCACTAACTTTTTCTATTTACACTTTGTTCAATTTTAAAGTTTGATCGAGATTGAGGGTATTTTTTGACATTATAAATATAATATTTTTTTAAATTAAAAATATTGTAAGTATTCTCATGTGTCTAACAAGAAAAAAAAGGGCAAATTACAATTTCGTACCCCGTCGTTTGGGTTGAATTTCAAAATGATACCTGTACTTTTTTTTTTTGCATTTTCGTACCCTATACTTTCAAAACGTTTCAAATATGTTCCACCGTCAGAAAAATCGTTAGTGTGGCTGTTAACTGCTGACGTGGCTAATGTGGGCCCCACCAAGTTAACAAACCGTTAACTGAGGAAAAAAAAACAAAAAACAAAACGGCGCCTCATACGCACTCGCTGGTTGATGAAGGTCCCGGTTCTGTGCCCCGACGTTCGACCGCGGGCTGCCGTCGCCGCCGCTCTCGTGGCTGCCGCCCACCCAATCCTCGCCGTTGCCGACAACTCCTCCGCCTCCGCCGGTAATTCTAACCCAAGATCTGAAGAAAATCGCCGCCTACAAGGCCGTCGAGTCTGGCATGGTCCTGGGCCTCGGCACCGGCTCCACTGCCAAGCACGCCGTCGCAAGAATCGGCGACCTCCTCCGGCAGGGCCACCTCCAGAACATCGTCGGAATACCCACTTCGAAAATGACCCACGAGCAAGCCCTTTCCGCCGGAATCCCACTGTCCGACCTCGATTCACACCCCGTTCTCGATTTGGCGATCGACGGCACCGACGAGGTCGACCCGCATCTCAATTTGGTCAAAGGCCGAGGTGGGTGGTTGCTGCGTGAGAAGATGATGGAGGGCGCTTGTAAACAATTTGTGGTAATTGTTGACGAGTCGAAGCTGGTGAAGCACATTGGGTGTTCTGGGTTGGCTATGCCGGTGGAGATTGTGCCGTTTTGCTGGAAATTCACTGCCAAGAGGCTTCGGGGATGGCTTGTGGAGGCCGCTTGTGTACGAAAGCTTCGAACTTTCGGCGAAAATGGGCTGATAATGGGCTGCCGCCGCGGCAAATTGCGTGGATCTGAGAAGTAACTTTTGTTTGTCCTTTAGTTCTTAATAATTTGATTGTTTCTCTACACTACCCATCACAGCATACTCCTGTTAATAAAGTAGGACTGATTTCCATATTTCGAAAAATTTTGCTCGAGTATGAAGGAGATATTTTAGTTTCTTGTTGTAGAATGGGCGCAATCTCATGTTCATATTTCCATGTTTGTTTCTGTTTGGGATTTTCGTGGTTCATTTGATCCGGAAACTTCTGTGTACACATTACACCATTTCCATGATTGGATTAACATGAGTTCGAAGTTACTCTCTCTTATTTTGCTCGTCTGTAGGTTAGAGACTCCTTGGGCTATACCCAGATTGAAGATCTGGGTAGAAGACAGGAGTATGAATTCTCTCATTTTCCATCAGGAACTTTCCTTCTTGATTTATGGTATGGAAGCTTTTTCCACCTGTCTTTGAAAAAGTTGCAGCCTTTGTCTCTATGGTCGCGGCAGCCACGAGAGCAGCGGCGACGGCAGCCCGCGGTCGAACGTCGGGGAACAGAACCGGGACCTTCATCAACCAGTGAGTGCGTATGAGGCGCCGTTTTGCTTTTCTTTTTTTTCCCTCAGTTAACGGTTTGTTAACTTGGTGGGCCCCACATTAGCCACGTCAGTAGTTAACAGCCACACTAACGATTTTTCTGACGGTAGAACATATTTGAAACGTTTTGAAAGTATAGGGTACGAAAATGCAAAAAAAAAAACACAGGTATCATTTTGAAATTCAACCCAAACCACAGGGTACGAAATTGTAATTTGCCCAAAAAAAAATGAGCAAAATTGCAAATGAGCATGGTATGCTCTCCTAGCACCCAAGAAAAAACGGTGTTTTACATTTTTAGGTAGCATTATTGAGAATATTATGCATATGTCACATCTTACAATGCTGCTTTCTGTACGGGTGGAATCATGTGATTTGTTCATGAGTCAAAACACTCTGCCCACCTAGGTTTTCTCAGCTTGGCTGATATACACAAGGTTCTTTTCTTCAGTAATCTATTCTTGGTGCTAGCTATAAACACGACTACTACTGAAGAGATGTAGTTTGTTAGTTTTCACAAGTATATTATCGACAAGCTTGAATGCTAAAACGCCTATCTATTGATCTCCTGCATTTGAAGTGTTCGACTGTTAAAAATGGAACAAGACCAAAGCCTAGTGCTAGCTGTAGTGGGTTCTTGAAAAGGTTTCCAACAGGGATGATTTTCGAATTAGTTCTCATCACATGGACTTCTCGAATGCCTGAATTATGCACCAGTCGATGGTATGGTTAACCTTATTCAGATTCTGGCTTGGATTTGATACTGGACTTGGAGGTGCCTTTCCGATGTCTGCTGTAATACCACAAGAACCAGAATGGCTGCTTGGATTTTGGCCACCAGAAAGCGCTACTGGTGCAAAGGATTAGCCTTTCTGGGGTCGGTTCAGTCGCTGCTATCATTTCTACGAAGATATTCACGTGTATGAATAAGTATCTGCTTCACTTGGTCAGCTTTTGTCAAAAGTTTGTACCAAAGGCAGTAAGCCCTTCATGATCACCTGCAGTCATGGATATGGACTTGCAAACTGTTATTTCGTGGACTGCAACAATCTGCAAATATGGGTTTACAAGCTGTAATTTTCTCCCAACTGTATGAACGCAACAAAACATTGCCACCCATCATACTAATAATTTTGATCACAGAGGATTGATTTAGAACTAGCTCATAGCATAAATGGTCTTTTCTGATACTGAAAGTACTACTAAATGTAAAGCGAGTTAATAAAGTGGGGATGGGGCCGTTGTATAGACCGTTTCTTCTATGAACACTTATGAAACAGTGACCTTCGTGATTACATTCAACAGCGGGTAAAGTGGAGGTGAGACCTTGAGTCTCCTGGTGCAAAAACGAAACGATCATAAACTTGGGCAGTCAAAGCCTGGGATATCTGTCAGCCTCTCCATTCTTGAGATGCTGCAACAAGATACAAGGGAAAGTACAATAGTTTCTTCTCATATGTCCAAAGAAAATTTACTTAACCGAAACCTTTTTTTTTTGTCGAATGACGAAACAAAACTGATATAGAATCGAACGATCGAAAAGGAACTCAGCCAAAAAATAGGAAAGAATGGTTGGGGCCAACTGCAAATCAGTGATAAACTTATTACCACTGAAAATGCAATAGCAGACTGGATTCCAGGTTTAACATCTCCCAATAAGGTTTTGACATGTATTCCCAGAAAATAAAATGAACCAAGTAAATCTACTGAGGAAAAGTAACTTATGTATACTCACATCTTCAAGCAGCTCACTATTTGGTAAAGCTTATTTTTGAAAGGACTGCAGCTGCCTGGTCACCAGCCAATAAGAAATAAGGATGCCTGAGAGCAGCTGCTGCAGATAAACGCCCCCTTCTAAGGGTACCTCTCTCTGAAACAAGCTTTGTGGCCAGATCCCACCCTCTACCCGCATCGAGATCAAGAAGTGACAAGTCAGGTCTCAACCGAGTAAAGTCCCTCCATTTATTCAAGTCATATTTAACTGTCTTTATCTCTGAATTGAAGTTCTTTAAGCCTGTTGAAGACCTTAAGGATGGTATTGCCATTTGCAATAGTATAATTCCAGCAGAATACATATCAAACAGGTCAGGACTGTTCAGCTGCAACAATAACCGCAAAGTCTGATTTATCTAGCAAACAGATTTCTATGCTATAAAACATTATGCATAAGCATGTCAACAGATTAGCTTATTATCTGATCCCATAATTTTCTAGTCCGCATTTGAGCTTAAATAAAATTCAGAGATCTTTATCATAATACCTTTTTCCATGTTCAACATCTCAAACGATAAAAAAGTTTATAACTTTTAAACTTTAGTACCTGCCAAAGAATTGGAGAAAGTAGTGCAGCAATAGGCTCAGGAGGAGGAGTTGGTGTTTCCTCTGGGAGCACATACAGTTCAGGAGGGCAAAAATCGGGATCTAGCAGGGTACGGTCTGGTATATAGTTCTTTCCAATTCGCAGGTCCGTGGCTGCCCCAAAATCTATGAGCTTAATCTGTCCCTTTTTCGTCACTACTAAGTTGGCTGGCTTTACATCCCGGTGGACAATGCCTGTGTCATGGATTTTCTTGAGCGACTTAATAATTTGACGCATTATTTGCTTGATGATCAATGCACTTCGTCTGACAGAGTCTACATCTTGCAAGACACGTCCAAACATGACAGACTCTAAGTTAGAGGGGAACTTTCGATCTTTCATGTAATCATCAAGATTTCGGTCTCCCTGTCACATGACCATCGCACCAAGTAATGTGAGAAAAGGTGTATCCTTATATGCATTCAAAATCACGTAAGAAATAGCACTGAGTTCTTAATCATCATGTATAGGATTAACTTGTCATTGATACTATATTGAAGTATGAATAAAAGTACCTCAAATTTCCAAACAAGCCACTTTCCACCCTTTGTAAATTGTGCACTTGTTTTATCAGCAACGAAACTTCCCAGGAACGCAGCGCATGTTTCGGGTGCTGCCCTAGACAACCTGTAATTGAACCACTCCTCGAATTCTCCAAATTCTTCTGCCCCTTGGATTCCAACCTTCACCTGCATAGTTCCATTATCAACAGAATGAGATAACCAAGTAAGTGGTCACTTAAAGTGTACAAAATCAATACAAAACCACTAATGAAAAAGGAACTCAACAGAAATGCATTACCTTCTTAAGGATGACCTTCTCCTTAAACCTCTCATCCAACTGTGAAGTTCTGCCCTTACCTCTCTTCTGCACTGTCTCTTCGACATTCACATTCTTCGGAACAAATGCTCCAGAATAAACAATCCCAAAAGACCCTTCTCCCAGCTTGTCCCCAATCACGAAGTCCGTCATCTTCAACCTCCTCCTCCCAATCAAACTGTCCAAACCCAATTGCAAAGGAGCAAGAAGGTAGGCATCAATGGCACCTATCAGAATTCCAGGCCTCGCAGTCAAGTATATCCATGCAATCCCAGCAACAATTAAGAAACCCCACTTCTGCGTTTCGGATAAATCTTCAGTAACTCTCTCCAATTGCAAGAAACCATATTGAAATGGAGGAAACTGGTCCAAATGGAGAGCGGTCTCCAATGAGTTTTCGGGGATATTGTCACCAAAAAATGCATTGCACCTTAGTGGGGAGCCTTTGAATTGGGTTGTGAAGAAGCAGACACTGTCAAGTGAAGTAGGTTTTAAAGGAAAGAACCTGGGATTGTGCTTGAGCGTAGTTAGACTTGCAGATGGCAGATAGGCCATTGTTGTGGTCGTTATGGAGGTTATGTTGTGAACTGTGAACTTTTTGTTTTGTGGAAGAACCAGCAGAAGTGTCAGCAGAGGCTGGCATACTGACACGTGTCCGCTTCTTTATCCACATGTGGCTCATTACACAAGTTTTTATTTCGGCACATTACATAACTTCATACGTGCTTTTATAAGCAAAATATCCAAAATTTTAAAGAAAAACGTGGATATATTGATACTAATTTCAGAAAAGGTACAACATTGAGTTCAGCAAATGTATCTGCAAAAGGTTTAAGTTGAGACTGTGAGGCCTCTAAGAGAAGACTGCTAAAAGAACACTCTCTCGACTACTGCTTTCAAGCAACTTACATTGTTTTATAATGAAGAGTCTGAGAAGAAAAGGATGTGTGGGCCTCTACTTCTGAAGAAAAGAAGCCGCGGGCCTAACATAACTAAAGCCGGTGAAGGGGTTTCCAGCAGCATTAGGACTAGCTGCTGGGGAATCCACCACTGACATGTCAGTCCAGCACTTGTCGAAATTCGCGATGCACTGCTGCCCAGAAACTTCAGGACGGAAGCTTGGTTGGATTGCCCGCGCATCCAGTTTATACCAATTTATTGGCTTGAACCATTTGTGGCTCTTGATTTCCTCACTCCCCAAAGTCCCACTGCCAAGGCGCTTGCTTGCATCCTTCACTAGCAGCTGAAAACATAACCAGAGAAAAGTGAGTTCTCTCATAGTTAGCTATAACGAGAAAATGAGAAGGGCTCAAATATTTGAGGATCCATTGAGAAAGTATATGTACCCCTTTCAATAGAGAATGTGCTTCACTTGACAAAAAAGATGGCATCTTGATCTTTTCCTTAACTATCTTCTGCTGAATTTTCTCCCTATTCCCAGTAAAAGGAGGCTGCAGAAACAAGAGCACTAAATAATTAATTGTTTCATGTTACATGAGATAACAAATTTTGCAACCCCTAGGGTCCATATTCAAGCAAGCACTATGAACCAAATTCCTAAAATGCATGTTTGTACGTGGATTACCTAGTCAAAAACTAGATATATCTTTCCTTTAGAAAGCAAGATGTTTATTGATCTTTGACAAGATATCTAACATAGACAGTACAGAGAAGTTGTAATCTCCACATAATCTTAACAAACAGCTGCTTTCGCATGTACTAACCTTAATATCTTTACTAATACTATTTGTGTGCGTCTACATATAACATCTGCATTGGTAAGAACAAAATGATCAGAAAGCAAACCTTTCCAGTAAGCATCTCAAACAATAGAACGCCCACACTCCACCAGTCTGCAGCCTTATCATGGCCCTTTCCAAGAACTATTTCTGGTGGCATGTATTCTACTGTCCCACACATAGAATTCGATCTTCCATTCTCTACAAATTGCTTCGCAAGACCAAAATCAGTCAACATGGCCTGTTTATAAATACAGTGATATCTCAGTTAAACTTCATTTGGAGCATTCAATCAAAACAATAGCCAACAGAAAGAGAGGTAGGGAAGCGGGGATATACATGACCCTCTGTGTCCAATAGGATATTCTCAGGTTTAAGATCCCTGTGCATTATGCCATTTGCATGGAGATGAGAAACCGCAGAAACAATCTCAGCAGCATATATTCGAGCAAGCTCTTCTCTGAAAGAAGCAAAACTCAAGTATTAAGTGTATGCAACATGGCACTCATGAAATAACACAAGCAATTTCAAGTTGAAACTAAAGGTACCTAAAAAGGCCATGATGGTAGAGCTGAAAGAAAAGGTGGCCCCCATTAACAAAATCCAGAACAAGATATAGTCTGTACTTGGTCTGCATAAGAAAAATGTACAGTTAAAACCTAATCATCAGGAAGAAAGTCCCCAGACAAGCAGATTGAAGGTAAATATCTACAGTATCTATTGAAAAAAGGTGGTTCCAGCAGAAAAAGAAAAATTTGAACAAAGACCTTCCTAAGTCGGGCAGAAATTACCTGAAAGGAGTATCTAAGCTGGATAATGAATGGATGATCAATCTTGGTTAGGATATCCCTTTCAGCTTTCATGTACTCAGCATGATTCTTCTCCATGATCTTGTCCTTCCGCATGACTTTCATTGCATAAATTTCTGATGTCCCCTTCTTCCTCACCTGATAAACTTTTGCAAATGCACCCTGCCCAACAACCTTCAAAACCTCAAAATCTTCAATACCTACACTCTCAATCTTCATGGAGTCATCCTCAACAACTTGAAGAGGCTTTTGATTGAGTTCCTCGATGGTGTCTCCATTGAGACACTCTACCGGTTCAGCTGAATCTTCTGTGTCACTGATAGTCAGTTTGCTGAGCTTCAATGAGTGGCTTACAAATGATGAGGGGCCCACCAAAGAATGGGATCGGTTGTGAATAACCAATGGATCATTATATATAAGCTCAGCTGAAGCATCTTCTGCAGAATCACCATGATTCACTTCTACTGAGGCCTGAACTGGTAGAGGGCCAAATACGTCATCAAAGTCGAGCTCAACATTATCCGAAACTACTTCATCCATGACAGCCATGGGAAAAAACAACGGGGTCTGGATTGGTTTACACATTCGGGCCTTGGCCAAACCCGGTAGCTGAGAGGAAACCATGTTTTCAAGTCGAGAGCAGGGATGCTAAACTCAGAGAAGACACTTGAATTGATCCCTGCTATGAACGTGATGTATATCTACCCAAAAGTCTCAAAAGCCAGTGCTCCAGAAGGACTCCTGTCAATTGCCTTAACCAAGAGGAAGTTCACGAATGCAAAAGGGCTACCTAGGAATTTGGGCAATAGACAGAACAGAATCCAGACAAAGAAGAAGGGGTTGTTCTTGTTTCCCGATTTACAGGAAAACACGGATGCTCCAGTAGTTGTTGAATTCATGAAGATCAAGCTGTCAAATCTGAGTTCAAAACCAAATAGTACAAGGAATAGTTAGAACCATGGAAGACCGAAAACAATTAGGAAACCCGAAATATAGAAATCCACCACATAGAGAATCCAAAGTCAAATAGGATTGTAATCAAAACCTGTTTTCTCATGGAAATCATGTAAAACAAGTAAAGCTAAAAACACTATTTTCTAAACTGTTCCCTCCAAAAAAAAATTAACATCCCTCCATAACCCAAATTCACAACACAAGCACTAAACACGATTCGAAACAACCATTAGGGGATGATTACTGGCCCATCTGATGCATGAAAGAACTCAAATTACGCAAATAAATACACAATACGAACCAAATTCAACACCTAAACCAATACACATTACACGCAAACACAACGCAGAATCGAATTTCAAACAAAACCCAAAATTCTAAACGGAAAATCAGACGGAAAAGTTCAAATCTTTAACATGTTCAAGCTAAAAGATTGTACAGCCCGCCATACTAAACACAAAACGACAGCAGTTCAATTCAACTCAATTCACATTCGAAATTGCCAGATCTCATAACAGCTAGAGCTGTTTTCCAACCACCACACACAATCAGATAAACCGCAACACATGTAAAAACAGAAACTTTCGATCTAAAAAAAAAACACAAGCTTCCGGTTGTGTTTTCCAACCGATTTTTGTCGGGAAACAAACAGAAAACGGAAAATTTCGAGATTGGAGAGGATTGGGGTTTACCTGGGAAGGATGCAATCGGAGATGAATTGGGAAGAGGAGGTTTTGGTAACGTCGTTTTTGAGGAGTCCTCGAGCGTAGGGTTCGCGTCGCCGCTTATATATTTACGTGGGGGAAATTTTCTGGTGGGGAGAATTTTGACGCCGGACACGTGGGCGGAGGTGGTTGGTCTGGCGGGGCGAGTTCGCAAGTTGCCAAGTTGCCGAGTTGGCACCTGATTCGGCTTTTTTGGAGGTGCTTTGAACCTAATCGGGAATATGCTTTTTCGCGGGTTCGGTTTTTCGCACGCGAAGTTTGACAATGCGTCTACGACTGGTTTATTGGTTGGATTAGTTGTATTTTAATTGTTTTTCATGTGAAGATTATCTCACCATTATTATTGATGAAATGAGTTTTGTCTACTTTATATTCAAATGTTGGAATAAAGTGATAACTACACATACCCACCCAAAGATCTTTCCCATCAGTGTGATTGGCTCTTATTTAGCAATCCACTAATCACATACCCACCCAAAGATCTTTCCCATCAGTGTGATTGGCTCTTATTTAGCAATCCACTAATACGGTCTTCCACTCATATAATATAGTTTGATTTCATAGCAATCGACTCACTACATTATTAGAGCATGTCCACCGCGCGCCCGAGGGCGAGGTTGAAGGCGGAGGCGAAAGTGCGCTTTCCGCCCGTCCAATTTTTCAGGCAATTCAACAGAGCTTGATGTTTCCACCGCAAATTGGAAGGGCGAGGGCGATTTTGGCTGCCAAAGGCGAAGAAAACGAGGCGCAGGAAGATGAGAAAGGCGAAGAAACCGAGGAAAAGCAAATCGCCTGCGGGCGCATCTGAAGGCAATCGACGCCTTCGCCTGCACCTTCGACCTCAAACCCGCGGGATCGCCCTTCCGAATAGCCAGCGGTGGAAGCCCGTTTTGTTGGCCTCGTCCGATTTCGCATCTAATCGACTCAATCGGACGTCTGATTGAGTCCGCAGTGGAGATGCTCTTAAGGATACACAAGCATTAACTCGACTTAAACACCAAGCTACAAAGTTTGGCTAAATTCCTTGCCGAGGCTATATGATTGACTTGCCAATTATACTCTAAGAACTCAGTAAGTAATGTACGAAAAATGACATCCCACCATTTTCTTTCCAAGTCATAGAGATTTAATTTTATATTTGAATTACAAAATGTGAGATAGATTCAAGTTGTTCTTCTTAGATTCAATTCCTTGCATATTTTTACATGTATTTACCATTAACAGATGATAGCAATTGATAGAAGATACTAAAAATATACCAACAAAAAAATTCTTTTTCACCTTAACATCTTTTAAATGATAGAAGAAAAAGTTTATATTCGTAATAATCGTATGTGATATGATTAGGGTCCGTTTGGTAACATTTTCGCAGGGCATTTCCGCAGTTTACACTCAGGAAATGAAAAAGAGAATAGTGAATGTGTCATTTCCGGGATTTGAATATGCGACTGGTAGAATAACAGTAAAACCTTTTCGGAAAACAAATACAATGAAAACGTATTTGGTAAAAATATATGAAACTGAAAATAATAAATCAATTTTTAAAAAAATCCATGACGCAAGTGCTGCTTGCTGTAGCATAACATAGAATAACAACACCAATCTACATAAGAAACAATGCAGTTCTCAATAATAATGTCAAATATAAAGCCTTGACTAATCACATACAATGTTATAATCATAAAAGCGACCAACTACAATTGCAACCTGAAGCATATTGGTATAATAATCGTATGTGATATGATTAGTTCATCTTAACATCTTTTAAATGAGAGAAGAAAAAGTTTATTTTGGTAATAATCGTATGTGATATGATTAGTTTTTCTCTATTTTCCATCTATCTCGACGTCTCATTTTGTCTTCTCCATAGAATCCACGGAATATCCAATTGGATAGTTGAATTTCTAAGCTACGATGTCAAGTGAATTTTGACGAGGTGATGATGATGAATGAAGAACATATCGAACGACTTGTCGTTCACTTGCACCCACAAACGACTTCGTCCTCAATTGATAACTAATTCGGTTAGCTCACACTGTGAATTACTGCTGGGAGTAAAACCATGAGTGACTGTCTTCCCTCCAGCTCCCTATCCTCTGCTGTCACCAAATTTCGAGAATTAGGGTTTATCAGAGCCAATCTAAGACCCCAAAATCCCTACTTTTACCTTCAAATTTTTTCCAATTTATCAAATTTCACAACTTTAGACCTCGCAGGTCACAGAAATGGCCGGTCTTTGCTCGTCAGCAGAAGGGCAAGTGAGAATCCGACCCAAGATTTTGGGGTTCGATCCGAATTAGGGTTTAAGGAGAAAAGTGAGAACCTTTTCGACATCGAAACACAAACAATGCGAAATGGGATTGAATCTTTTGATCCCACTGAGGAAGCCAAAGCTCCTTCACTGGGTTCAGATGTTTTTGAGTCGAAGGTGGGTTTGGGGGATGATGAGAAGCGAAATGGGGAGAGTGATGAGAGCTTGGAAGCTGAAAACCGGGTTCGCATGGCGGGTTCGGGTGGTGGGGATGGGGTGGAAAAGGAGGAGGGGTTGAAGCACGTTGATGAAGAAGTTGGGTTGAGGAAAGGGAGGCAGGTGATGAAGAGGTCTGGTATTCTTGCAAAGCAAGTGATCAGCATTCGGAGTGCTCTCGGGTTGGGATACGTTTCGCAGCTTTGGGTTAACACTAACTCTGTAAGTACTAAAGTTTCTAGCTTGATCAATTGTTGCCAATTTGTGAAGAACAAAGTAAAGAGCTTGCTTTAATACGTTAGACTTGTGAATTTGTTCAGTGGATGGTGATGCTTGTCGAAATTAGGCGAAACTTGCTTTCAGGGGAGTGTGATCGTTTTCTTCTTGATGATGTTACGCAGGTACATTTTGATTGTGGCATGCATACATTTGTTGTTTGTAATTCTGTGTACGTTATAGTTTCTCAAATTGGTATGCTTTGCAGGTTGGTGATGTTGTGCTTGTGGCGGATGAGAGTGTGATTGATAATGAGTTTAAAATTGTTGGACTGGAGACGTTGGTATGTTCTGTCTCCCTTTGCATATATCTGAAATGTAATACGCTTGATTAGAGTGATTCTCTTGTCCATTGGTTTTGGTTTCCGAGCCAGGATTCATTTCAGTGTTTGTTTTGTGGATGGTTTGACGTTTAGCTTCTGATTTGAGTACATGTCATTAGTATTACCTTCTTTATTAAACTGCTAAATGTTTGGAGAATAACTGAATCACTTTGCTAGGTAGGATACCAGGTTGTAACACCAGGTCGACGGAGTATTGGAAAGGTGCGTCTCCTTGTGGTAGTTTGAATATCTTCATATTTATTTATCTATGCCTTGGATCATTTAATTTGCTTCATGTTGCATTTATAGGTGCGGGGATATAGTTTTAACATCAACTCAGGGGCTGTTGAATCACTTGAGCTTGATTCATTTGGAATTTCCATTATCCCATCAAGTTTGGTAGGTGAAGTGGAAGTTTTATGCATGAACATTGCAAAGGCTGAATGTTTCAAAGTTGTTTTCATTTTAACTAGATTTGGCTTTCATGCCCAGGGAACTTTATAATATATTCCATACTTTTCTAAAATTCCATACTTGGGGCGAGAAGCCTGATTCCAGCTGCTTTCTGAAATTTCAGGTTAGTACCTATGCTCTGTTTGTGGAGGATGTGCTGGAAGTTGTATCTGATGTTGTCATTGTGCATGAAGCTGCAGCTTCTCGCATACACAGGCTAACCAAGGTACATTTTTGTACACAATCAAACCAACTAATCAGGGTTTGTAGTTTACTTTATTTCTGGCTAATTTTTGGGCCTGCAAACCAAAGTTTACTTGACACTAGTGTTTGTCTTTTTGGTATGGTTCACTGTTGTTATCTCAAATATGATAGAAGCATGATGCTCTCACAAAAGAAGAATATATATCCATGGTTCCTGTAGGCACCATGTATGGACGTTTCCAATTCCAATATTTTCACTTGCACACACCTTTGTCCACAGATAGTGTATTTGCATAGAAGAATGTTCCCAATGACATTATGGTTTGCCATATTCGTTATGTGATTGTGTCGTTTGGCCTCTCGGGTGGCAATAACATCTCAGTCATCAGGGCTACTATGCAACTCATGAATGAACAAATCCAGTGAGGTTGTAACAAGCTGACATTGGGAATTATATGGCCAACTGTAAAACAGGGCTTTTTGGACAGCCAAAACTTTGGAACCTCCATAGATGAGCTTGAAGAGTATTCTGAGTTTGAAAGCCCCATACGATCAGATAAGGGGACAAGAAGAAGTTCTGGTAAACAGAAATTCAAGTCCAGGAAAAGCAAGAACAACGATGATTGGGACCTCCCCATGGATTACTTCTGATCCCCGGGTTTTGGTAAATCTTGTTGTAGATACATATACATAGATTGGCCTAGGTTAAAACTGAGTGAGTAGGTTTCGACATAAATGTCATTATTATTTTAGAAACTGATGTTGATACGATCATAAACCTCTATGTAGAACATGTTCATATTGTTTCTAGAAAATTGAGTTGCAAGGGAAATTTGGCAATTTCAATTCATGCACTAGCTTAATCTGTAAACACAGGATCAACGATTGCACCTAAACCTCAAGCATCACAGTTCACCAGTGATCCATTACTACAAAACAAGATTTAGTTTTGGCATATGAACAATCAACTAGCTATTAATTCATTCTTATCTTACTTTCATAACGTTAAAATGTATGACAGTTAAAATTTACAGTCTCTCGCCAATGAACTTTTCTGATGATAATGATTTTGTTATTAGTCTATTAATATTTCTCATTACTTGAATCCTGGTCCCCCATTAATGAACTCCCCAATAATGAACTTGTACAGTGCAGATGAACAGATTCAAACACTGGACCAGTCAAACTGTGAATTATGAACTCTTGAAATCCCTGACATGAGTAAAAAAAACCTCAAATTAATTTCACAGCTCACTGCTCTGCAACTTTCTCATGCTTCAGCAGATGACAAGATTACAAATTGCCCTCCCTATTTATACATTTATGTTATTTTCATCTAAATGGTATAATCTATCTATATATTTAAGCAAATGTTTGAATATACATAAGGGTAAGTATACTGTATACCCAAGGTGATGAAACAAGTGTTTAACAAAAACACTATTAGCCGCTCTCCAAAAAAAAGCCCCAAAACCGCCGCCGGCCCTTGGCTTGCCTTGGGGTCGGCCGGCCACCTTTTTAGTGCCATCAACAATTCAAGCTTCTTGGCTTCGGCTTCAGCTGGGTTGGGATCCCTTGTTCGGAGCGTGGTTTTGCTGGAATAAAGGAATTTCGATTGATGTTCGGTTGTTTGTCTGTTGATTATAGCTTTTAGTCCCGAATAAATTGTTAGCTCGTTTAATTTTATTTGGTTTGTGGTGATGGATTCCATCGAGTGGCGGCTGATGTTATTTTCTGTTTCCCGATTGCTTTGATAAGCATTGGATCTCGACTTTGCCTTGCTTGGCCGGTGTTGTTTAGGTTTTGGGTTAGCAGTTAGTACCGATTAGTGGCCGTTTGTGGTGGGTTAGATCTAGTGGGCTTGTGAGTTTCGAGTTTTGGTTCTGCAAAGCCTGGCTGGTTTGTCTGCGAGCTAGTGGCGGCTTGTGCAGTTGTCAGATTCAGATTCCTTTGATGGGCTTCGGGATTCAGGTTCACCATGCTTGGCCGATCAGTGGCGTGGTGAGTTTCAGATTCGGATTGCTTGATGTGCTTCGGGTTTCGATTCTGCCTGGTTTGGCAAGCCTTATTTGGGTGTTTCTCTTTAGTTTAGTTGTTCAGTTGTCATTGTAATAGTTATAGTTAATCAGTGAATCGGTTAAGTTGATCTTTTCCTTTGCCTGAAGCCTCTCTAACGAGTTGGCTTGTTGTTGCTGCCTACTTAAATGACAATTAATTAAATTTTTTTACTTTTGTTTGGTTTTGCCAGAACGCTTTTATAATAATTCTAGTTTTAAAAAAACAAAAGTTTCTTAATGAATAAAAGGTAAATCATATTCACTTCAAATCATGTTCATTACAATTTATGCACTCCCATCTCACTCTGACTCCAAATTAAAAAATATATATTTTTAACAAGTAAACATAAACGGACACCTTTTCTTTCACCATCCAATTAAAGCTTCCAATTTTATGAGTCTCCATAATTTCCCGACGTTTCTCAATCAGGCAGAGTAATAATCACCTGTCGTCTCCTGATACGATTAAATTGAAGGCAATGGTCCCCCACCCCACCCATGAGCGCGGCAGGCAATCATCTTCCTCGAACGAATAATTAATCCCAGTTGGAATCTGGAGATTATTATAAATAAACGTGTAGACAAAATTGTAGCCGTTGCCTTTAGCGCCTGACCACTTTCAAATTCAAACTTGTTTCCCACTCCTATTTTTATTCCCTTTCTTTTTGTAAAACAATCAGAGCTGCAAAGCTTCTTTCACAATTCACACTAAAGAAGAGATGCAAGCTCTACAATTCCCCATCTCCACGGAGCAGATTCTCCGGCCTAAGAGCGGCCGGAAGCCGCTCCAGCCGAAGAATTCTCCGGCAACTCCGGTCACAGCTGATGTTTCAAAGATCAAGGCGGTTCAGAAACAAATCAATTTCATTAGCATTGGCGATGATTCCAACAAGGAGAACTTCCCGCCGCATGCGACGCCGGTGAAGATGGAGGCGATGGACGCGTCGCTGGCGGAGGAGCTGAGCGCCATCAGGAAGAAGATGGAGAGATTGAAATTGGACAAGGAGAAGACAGAGAAGAAGCTCAAGGAAAGGGATTTGGTGTTGGAGATGCAGATGAAGGAGATGGACTCCAGAGGGCAGATTCAGATAATGTTGGAAATGGAGCTTGATCGGATTTACAGATTGAACCAGCTCCATACTCGATTTATTGTAAGCTCCGTTCCATTTCCAATTTGAAATTTTTTGTACTTTCTGAACTTTGTCATTGAATGTTTTTGTTTATGTCTCTTGGAAACAGAGAGTTTCGCCAATTCGATCGCTGAGGGAGAAGGAGGAAGAAAAGAAGGCCAAGCCATACCAGGAAGTGAATCTGGAAGACCTGGAGGAATCAGTGGATGAAAACTCGCCGCGGAGGCCGAGTTCTGCATCTTCAAATTCCGAAATCGTTACGGAGATAACTGAGAAGTGATAGTACTTTGTTCAAATTATATATGTGCTCTGTGATAACAGATTGATATAATTCCTCATTGTATTGTGTGTCCTTTGTGCTTAGTTTGTTAGTTTAAGTGTGAAATTTTACTTCAATGTCCCAACATTTTGGTAGGTTCAAGTTACACAATAATATGATAAGATTTAGATATACATTACATAATGTTCATAGCAAATTAGTCTTCAAAATATTATCATGCGTTCAACTCATCTCGATTAGATTTGCACAAAAGAGCAATTCAGAAATTTCATCAGCAACTTGAATTTGGATCGCTGGCTATGCGTATGAAAAGAAGGGGCCAAGGCTCTTCGAGTGAAGGTGAAGGTGGCGACGGGAGTTTCTAACGGTCGGGTATGTGGCCAATTAAACTTGAATTTAGGCTTTTGGGCTTTAGGCACTTGAAATCTCACTTTTTGGGAGGAACTTCGTTGGCTCACTGGATGCTGAACATGTTTAAATTTCATCTAGGGCAATACTTAATTGTAAATTAACTTAAATAAGCACTAGCTTCACCATACACAAGTATGCATATAATGTTGTCAGTTTTCGTAGTAGTGTGGCATTGAATTAATTTTCAGATAGTGATGATTTGGTATTTATTTATCATGATAAAATTTTCTATTTATTTTTGTAATTAGTAAATTTATAATTTTACCCATTACAATTTCCAACCTCGGCTCAATCTATATTGTGCCCCCACCAACGGAGGCGCCGCTCAACCTGCCTTACAATTTGAAAAGGTTTCATGGATTTGGACATGCAGGGAAATCTCTGGAGCATTTTTTCTTCCCATCTGAGAGTATAAGACGGTCATATTGATTGTTGCTTTTGTTTCGCGAAATGGGTAGACGAATTTGTTGGCTCTTGGGCACGAAAAATGAACTGGGAGCATGGTAGAGATATTGGGGAAAAGCCAAGAAAGACTATGCCATTTTTGAGTTTTGGCTTAAATTACGGTGAAAAAAGTGAAGGGTCTGGTCTGTTCTTGGTAAAGTCGTGGGCATGCTTTGAGATTGATGGAGAAAAGAGCTCATCATGTTACTTCTTTAGGTTTGAAGACAACAAAGTAGGTGATGAGGACGACGGTGACGACGAAGATGGTGGCGACGATGCACAAAGCAAGGTTGAAAGGAAAATTTGCATTTGAAATTATGAAGGAGGGGAAGAGGATACAAGATTAGGCGCGAGGATATAAAATGGTTAGACATGTGTTACATGTATTTTTGTCATTTTAAGAACGTTTGAATTTTATATTTTGTAATAGAAAAGTGAGTTATTTTATAAATTATGAAGTCATTAATTTTAAAAAATAATTACTAAATACCTATTTACTTAATGTATGTAGGGATATTGGGATGTCTCATGAAGTTTGTACAACACATAAATTACAAAAGCGAACAACTAGGCGTTTGGGAGGACAACACAGTAGCCGATCACATATTTCCAAATCCCCATCTTAAAAGAACATGAAATGTGTGTCACGCGACGACGTGTGCCAAGAACATACATATATATCTTGGGTAAGTCATCGTGTCAACGGGAAGGCTAATATGGGAAAGTCATCGTCTTTCTTTTTCAAAGTAACTTTTCGGCTTGAGAAAACCTCGTCCTCATATTTGAAGGTCCAACAAAAAGTAACCCCACGCCAGTGAGTCAGTGACTGACACAAGTGGTAATCCGTGTGATTGGAACCGCCGCAGACCGTACGATTCAACGGGATTCCATTCGAGTTATACGCGTGGGATAATTTTAACCGCACGATCTGACCCATTGAAAGGGTGCATGCATCCATCAACGGCTGTGTAGCCCATCCCGGGTTCAGACGCCGTTAAATCCAACGGTTAGGGGTGTTTTCGGAAACGGAGTCATAGCCGTAGAAGAAGGGTCGGTGTGAAAGCGACAAACTGACGCCTGACCTGAGTGGTCCGAGCTCACTTGACGAGTCCGCACGCAATCCAAAGGGGAAGGGGTTAAGTTAACTGGAAGCAAAATGCAGCCAGTCCTTTATTGCGTACTATTCGTACGTCAGTCGGTAGGTTCTACAAGTATATATTATTAACTCCCCGCAATTTATAATTGAAGAAAATGACACATACATCTATTAACATAACAAACACATAAGAAAATAATCTTCGATTCATAACTTTGATTGTATGAGTAAATACTCGTAATCATGTTTTGAGTTCTTTTTTAAAATAAAGGGAAGAAGACAAAGGAGATTATACCGAGGGCGCCATTGAAGTTGCGTAGTATTGGGATAAAGCTTTGATGGACCAACCGATGAACCTGTCTCTATAATCTCTGGGTTGAGTGTATTGCTTGACTTGCTTTATTTGTGGTAGTGGGGAGGTGATTGCGAGATCTAATTTTACTCAAAGGAGAAAATATTCTACATTTGCTTTTATCACCTTATTTTAAGGAGAAAATGCTGTCAAAATTGTGCAGGTCTATGATTTAGGGAGGTGGCACCTACCTCTTAGAGAAATGTCTAATGTCTTATGGCCCCTAGGATTAAGTGCATGAAATATTCCTTTTTATGGAATTTTACTATAACCTAAAAGAGTGAAAAATCTGTGCGGATGACGTTGCTACGAATGTTCTTGTTTGGTTCTAAATACCACTAATGGTATGGTATACAGCTAAAATATCATCAAAAGAAAGGAAATTGCCAATCTACCATTGATTCCAAGGGGAAAATGGCCTTACAAATACATACATATGTGACTTGTACTATTGGTATGAAATTGCTCACTTTTTATCTAATTTTAATCGTTCTTTCTTATAGGCAAATTTGAGTACTATATACATTATAACATAATGTATATCGAGAGGGATTATGGTGGATTACGAATAATCAAATGTTTCCATTATCTTGCACATTTGATAAGTTAATCGATCAAGTTAGGGTGTGGATTGCCAAAATTTGCCACTCAGAAAATCAAATCAAAACAAAGATTCTTACAATACTGCCCCGCGGTAACAGTAACTGAAAAAGCCCAGCAATTAAAAGCGAACGTTGGCTGTCAAAAAAAAAACAACAAAAGAAAAAAAAAACTCAGGCACAGATTGACAACACCACCAGGCGTTGGAGTTTCCCTCCACCGTCACTACTGACCAGGCAACGCCCCAACTTTCGCGCTCCGCCGCTCATCTCCTCCCTCCGCCTCCGATTTTCCCGCCATTTTCCCCCCACCTTCCCTCCATTTCGACACGTCCCCATCAATCCAATCGTCCTCCAACAAACAAAACTGAATCACCCGCCTAACCTCCCGTTTCTTTTTTTTTTTTTTCCTTCATCGAACCCTAAAGTTTTTTTTCCCCTTTTTGCAATTTGCATGAATCCCTAATATTTTCCCCCAAATTAGTTCACGGATCGGAAAAAAAAGGAGAAAACTTTAGGGTGAGATCAACATTGATTGATTGGTTCATTCTTTCTCGATCTGCAAATTTTGTGAAAGGAACGTCTGAATCGCCTGGTCAGTTTGCGTTTCGGCGATTCCGAGACGATAAAGCTCCGTCCTTTGTCGCTATTCGGATCCAGAGGTACGAAAATGTCCGCTCTTTTGAGCTTTTTTGATTTCTGGGTTGCATTATTTTGCTTAGGTGTACGGGATCGATTTGGGGAATTTCGCTGATTTGGGATTTAGGGTTATTGCTCATGAGCCTTGTTGTCTTTCTCTGATTTTGTTTTTAGCTTTGGCATTGCTTGGAGCTTGGATCGAAGCTGAGCAATTGGGATCTCTGTGGGCCTCTGGCTGGTGAGGTTTTTGCCTTTTGTTTTTTTTTGTGTTAAATCTCTTCATTGCTGAGGTTTTTACCTGTAATGTTGGTTCTGGGTGGGTTTACTGAGCTACATTGTCGTTTTGTTCGTAATGCAGGGGCTTGAATTTCACGTTGTAGTGTATTGAATGTGAATAGATTGGCAACGCACCATCAATTTTGAGGTTTTTAGTGCTCCAGTTCATCTGGGTTTTTTGGTTTTTTGGAAAAAGCTGTGATTTTTCGGAGATGGGATTGGTGGTTTGATTTGGGGATGTTTGCTCATGGTGGTTAGAAGTGGGGTGAAGTGGGTATGTAATTCTCCAATGTCCATATTGGAGAATTATATATGACTTCTGGGCATCCGTTGCTGTCTGATTCTCCATCGGCACCGCTAGTACCGTCCTCTTCCTCCCTCACCAAGAACCTAGCCCGTCTCTGCTCCAATGCCTCTTTTTCCTCTTCTAGTCTGGACATCAACGACGATGCTCAAAGTGACATATTTGAACTGAAGAACAACCTTGTTGTTTCTGGTTGCGCTGAGAAACCCTTCAAGGACTCCACTACTCTTGCAGCAACAAACCAGTTTCATCCAGCCGGGTCTCAGTTGTTTCCGCAGTTTCCGTTGGGAAACCCCACGCCGGAGAGGAGACGCCTGGTGTTGTGGGGTGCCATGGAACTGCACAATGCTGATAGAAGTTCAGGAACTCTAGAAATCTCCCGGGATTCATCTACCACTGTTCAGGATAAGTTGTCTCAAAGGATCCGCCACAAAAGTGTGCAGTTTGATGATAACCTGCTCCATGATGAAAATCCAAGGTTGATCTATATTAATGATCCCAAGAAGACAAATGACAAATATGAGTTCACTGGGAATGAGATTCGAACTAGCAAGTACACCATCATTACTTTCTTGCCTAAGAATCTTTTCATTCAGTTTCACCGGGTCGCTTATTTGTATTTTCTAGCTATTGCTGCTCTGAACCAGCTTCCACCCCTAGCAGTGTTTGGGAGAACGGTGTCTCTTTTTCCCCTTTTGTTTGTACTCTGTGTCACAGCTATCAAAGATGGCTATGAAGATTGGAGAAGACATAGATCAGATAGGAATGAGAATAACCGGGAGGCTCTGGTGTTTCAGTCTGGCCGATTTCAACCAAAGAAATGGAAACATATTCAAGTGGGTGAGGTTCTGAAGCTTTGTGCTGATGACACAATTCCTTGTGACGTGGTCTTGTTAGGGACGAGCGACCCTAGTGGAATTGCGTACATTCAGACAATGAATTTGGATGGCGAGTCAAACTTGAAGACAAGGTATGCTCGGCAGGAAACTACTTCAGCAGTATCTGAAGGGTGCACATTCTCAGGGCTCATCAGATGTGAACAACCTAATAGAAATATCTATGAGTTCACTGCCAACATGGAATTTAATGGGCATAAATTTCCTCTAAGCCAATCAAACATAGTTTTGCGTGGTTGCCAGCTGAAGAACACAAGTTGGGCAATTGGTGTTGCGGTATATGCTGGACAGGAAACAAAGGCAATGCTGAATAGTGCAGCTTCTCCTTCCAAGAGAAGCAAACTTGAAGGCTACATGAACAGGGAAACCCTTTGGCTTTCCATTTTCCTGTTTGTTATGTGTTCAGTTGTGGCCGTTGGCATGGGCCTGTGGCTCATGCGCCATAAAAACCAGATTGATACCTTGCCTTACTACCGGAAAAGATACTACACAGTTGGGAGGGATAATGGAAAAACCTATAGATTTTATGGGATTCCCATGGAGATATTTTTCTCCTTTTTGAGTTCTGTCATAGTGTTTCAGATAATGATACCAATCTCTCTGTATATTACCATGGAGTTGGTTCGTTTGGGCCAGTCATATTTCATGATCGAAGACAGGCATATGTTTGACAGTAGTTCTGGGTCAAGATTCCAGTGCAGGTCTTTGAATATCAATGAAGATTTGGGTCAAATACGATATATATTTTCAGATAAGACCGGGACACTGACTGAAAACAAAATGGAATTCCGAAGAGCTAGCATATCTGGGAGGGATTTTGGAAGCACTTTGCAGGAAGAGAATGCTGCAGGTATAACTTGGCACTCTTTTGTTTGTTGTTGTCAATTTTCCTCTCTTTCTCCGGCTCCTGTTCTTTTAGAGCTTAGCTCATTTGTGGTAAAGATGTTGATGTTCTTACATAACAGAATTGTGTGTTGTTCTTCACATCTCTGAATATGTCAGTAGTCTGACAATTGAAATTATTTGTTGGTATTGCTCAGAATCAGTTTGTGTTTGTGAATTTGTTGTCTATTTTTGAATGACTATTGAGATGAAAAGCTGCTTCTTGCTCTGAATTGTCTGATTGCTGAAACTAGATGATGCGTTTATATAGTACATCCAAATTGCCTTCTTGTACAAGCCTTCATTTCATGTGATCTTTTGCAGGAGTAGAGCTAGGTAAAAAGAGATGGAAGCTTAAAAGTGAAATTACTGCAGATTCTGAACTCATGGAGTTGTTGCACAAAGACTTAAGTGGAGATGACAGGACTGCTGCACATGAATTTTTCCTTACATTGGCTGCCTGTAATACTGTGGTTCCTATTGTCAGTAATGGTACATCTTCCAGTGGTGAAAAATGTGAACTGGATGATGTAGAGGCTATTGACTATCAGGGGGAGTCTCCTGATGAGCAAGCACTAGTTTCTGCAGCATCTGCTTATGGATATACACTTTTTGAGCGCACATCTGGGCATATTGTAATTGATGTCAATGGTGAGAAACTAAGGTAGAAAGTCACTCACTTCTACTCGCGTTTCTTTCTCTCCGTTATTGTATGGGGTTATATGTTTGAATCATTTTAGTGATCCATATGAGTGTACTGGGGTAGTGGTTATTCAGCATACATTCTCTCTGTACTGACGCTTGTTATTCTGAACTTCATTTGTATGTGAAATTAGGTTGGATGTACTGGGCCTGCATGAGTTTGATAGTGTGAGAAAACGGATGTCTGTTGTTATCAGATTTCCGAACAATGCTGTAAAGGTGTTGGTGAAAGGTGCTGATGCTACTATGTTCAGCACTTTAGCAAATGACTCTGATTGGGATGATCATGTGAAGCGTTCAACTCAGAGCCATCTGAGTGAATATTCCTCAGAGGGTTTACGTACACTTGTAGTTGCTGCCAGGGATCTTACAGATGAGGAGCTTGAGCAGTGGCAGTGCATGTATGAAGACGCAAGTACCTCCTTGACTGATCGATCCTCAAAGTTACGCCAAACAGCAGCTCTCATAGAATGCGACTTAAAGCTACTTGGTGCTACTGCAATTGAAGATAAGCTACAAGATGGTGTACCAGAAGCTATTGAGTCCCTCCGACAAGCAGGAATCAAAGTCTGGGTTCTGACTGGAGATAAGCAAGAGACAGCTATTTCCATCGGTCTATCATGCAAACTCTTAACAGCTGATATGCAACAAATTATCATAAATGGCAATTCTGAGGAGGAATGCAGAAATCTTTTGTCTGATTCTATGTCAAGATATGGTGTGAAATCATCTAATAAAGGAGATCAGGGTTTCAAATTGAAAACAAACGCTGAAAATGGTTATCTTGAGATACCTGGAAATGGAAAGACAACAAACATGCCTCAATGGCAGGCTGGGAAGGAAGAAGGAAGGATAAATGCACCATTAGCACTCATTATAGATGGGAATAGTTTGGTATACATTTTGGAGAAAGATCTGGAGTCAGAGGCAAGCCTCTCTTTCCCTCCATTGAATAATTAAACTTTCAGCCTGATATGCCTTTCCATCTCTCATTTGTTTATAAGTGACTGATAGCTTGTTTTGAATCTATAGATTTATTCTTTTTTCTAGCTGCACACATTCTATTGTTGAATCAGATTCACAATTTTACATTTTCCTGACAACTTGTTTCTTTTTCTTTCCACAGCTTTTTGACCTTGCGACTTCCTGTAGTGTTGTGTTATGCTGTCGTGTTGCACCTTTGCAGAAAGCGGGAATTGTTGATCTAATCAAGACCCGCACTGATGATATGACACTTGCTATAGGCGATGGTAATTTATCCATCATTTATAATTCTCTAATAGTCTGTGCAAAGCTATTTCTTGGGTTCGGGTTGGTCAATAGTCTCTTATGTATGCGTGCACTGTGGACCTTAATTGAGCTTTGTTTGGTATGAAGTTCTTTTCAGTTGTTCCCCCCCCTAATCATTGACATTTCTTAGGGGCAAATGATGTTTCAATGATCCAAATGGCGGATGTTGGAGTTGGAATTTGTGGTCAGGAGGGGCGTCAAGCTGTGATGGCAGCAGACTTTGCTATGGGACAGTTTCGGTTTTTGAAAAGATTACTTCTAGTGCATGGACACTGGAATTATCAGCGTGTTGGCTATTTGGTTCTATACAACTTCTACCGCAATGCTGTTTTTGTGCTGATGCTATTTTGGTATGTATGGTTATTTGGGTGTATGAATCTGTATTGCACATCAACACCTGTCCTGTGCCAGAGGGTCATTTTCTTATTGAAGATAGAATGCTGCACCTTTTAATGATGCTGATTGCTTTATATTTTCCTTTTTCGTCTGCAGGTATATATTATCCACAGCTTTCTCAACAACTTCTGCATTGACAGATTGGAGCAGTGTCTTCTATTCTGTTATTTATACTTCCGTCCCTACAATAGTTGTCGGTATACTCGATAAAGACTTGAGCCACAAGACACTATTGCAATATCCAAAACTCTATGGTGCAGGCCATAGACACGAGGCATATAATTTACAACTCTTCTGGATCATGATGCTTGACACCCTATGGCAGAGTCTTGTTCTCTTCTATATACCGTTATTCACCTATAAGGATAGCTCAATAGATATTTGGAGCATGGGCAGTTTGTGGACAATAGCAGTTGTTGTCCTTGTCAATGTACATTTAGCTATGGATGTTCATCGCTGGGTGTTCATCACTCATCTTGCGGTATGGGGATCAATAATTATCACATATGCCTGTATGGTGGTATTGGATTCTATACCTGTCTTCCCTAATTACTGGTTAGATTCCCTGAATTTTTACCGTTCCTTTGCTGTTTTAAAACTTGCAAATGTTTTATTACGTTGGGCTGATTTTCTCCCTCCTTTTCTTTTGAGGACAGGACCATATACCATTTGGCAAAGTCTCCCACATATTGGATTGCCATTTTGCTTATAACGGTTGTTGCGTTACTCCCCCGCTTTGTACTCAAAGTTGTACATCAGATATTTTGGCCTTCAGATATCCAGATAGCTAGAGAATCTGAGATATTAAACAGACAATGCAAAAAGTTGATCTCGAAGCAAGATGAAGATTCAAATTGACATGTACATTAATGGAAATTTTTATTCTGAGGTGGCTTCCCTTGAGTTTGACCATCGTATGGCTTTTCAGTAGAACACAAACACAAAATGTTCAACGGTGAGCTTTTCTAATATACAGAGTATGTTGCTCACACAGCCTTCTTATAGTACACAAGTAGACCATGATAGGTAAGATAGGTTCCATTTGGGTAGTAGTTGTATTTTCATTCAGTACTTTGTGGGGTTGGAGCTAGTGGTTATCATTGGCAAAAGTTAATGCTAAGATAATAGAAAACTTCTTTTAGGTTGTATGCTTGTATATAATCACATATGGTGGAAGTTAATTGGCTTGGGTTATGATTCGTTTGTACTACAAGTTTAGTAAGTGAACGGGTTTATTGATTGTTTACTTTGAACAAAATTGAATGTTTGTAAATTGCTCTTGGTCAAGTTATATTGTGAGCAATGAGTTGATTCTCTCTCTGTCCGGATGACTCTACATTGTTTTTCACAAGAATTTGTTATTGTATACATTTTGAATCATAACATTGCGTTGGGTTTATGGATAGATACAGCATAAACCCAGAGTCACTCTCTTTAGGCTTTGATTTTCTGTTGGACCGTACTTGATGTTTCTTGCCTACCATTTTCAGATGTATTACACTAGCTGACTGCATGTGGAACATATCGTCGGTATGGGCATTAGGATGGAGTAGCCTGTTGAAAGATATAAGAGGGGAAGTATCCGGCCTAGGCCAAATGAGAACACTTTTCAGAAAGGTAAAATCCGGTCGAAGTAAAAGGAAGAAGAAGGCCCGAGTTGAGGAATCTCAAGTACCTAGAGCCTTCGAGCATCGGCAATGGCAGAATTAAGAGGGTTTGTGAGCATAGCTTTGCCACTAGTGCTTATAGAGTGGAACAAAAAGGAGGATAGTAAGAAAAGGAAAAAGAACTTGATCAAAAAAAAGGAAGGGAAAAAAGAAACAATCAAAACCAGAGTATATAATAGGTTAATGTAGAAGATCAGGTCTGCCAATTTTCTGTTTTTTTAACACCTTAACCTATGAACTGATAAATCGAAAATTACCTTCTCCTCATCCTGCAATACTTGTTCTCGCTGAATCTGATTTGTTAATTCGTTTTCCAAGCCCTCTAGTGTTATGGTAACAATACTCGTGGTCTGATGTGGGCGTTGATCGAAAACAAATCCTGTAGTGCTAGGAAAAGAAAGAAGTCTCTAGTTTTGGGAGTCTTAAGTTTGATCTCTTTCTTATCGCACTTAGAGTTAGTCTCGAAACATTAAAAAAGTTAAGAAATCGGCCGGTTGGCTGGTTATTCTAGTAGAGCTTAATTGAAAGAGTTTGTGCATACAGCAACCACACCATGAGAGGACCATCGACAAAACTTGTCGCGAGTATTGATGACCGGCCTGAATTTATACTGGTTGAAATCTTTTCTTGCTCCCTCACAAATTAGCTTTTTTGATGCATGCTTGTGTGCAAACTTATTTGGCTGCCGTTTTGAATCTTGTGTGCAACGTCTTCTGATCCTCTCCAACAATGATGGAGTACATAATATGAATTATCTTACACTCAGGTTTAGACTAGTCAGAGGTTCTCTTTGAGTTTCCTCACTTGCACTCCCAGAAATGAACCACATGTAGTGGGGACCTATAAGGATTTCATTTGTTCCTATGCATACGAAATCAATCAGTACTCGTATGCAATCCTTACCCCAAAGAGTATGTGGCTCTTCCTTCTACCCCTAGATGTATATGTGGTCTCGGACCATGTTCTCACAAGCAAGCACGAGTGGGATTCATATCACTAGTGCCGTTGATCATGAGTCGTAGAGGTACAATGTCGTGCGAATTTATCCACTTCTTGAAGCATACAATAGATTATTATCTTCTGATATCGGTAACTGGGATAATACAATAGCAGTAAGCCCTCGAAGGCTTGTTTTCAAAATTTGGCTCAAGAAGCCGGTGTTGCTCACAATGGGATGTTAGTATCCAGATCAGTTCGGATCGTTTGGTGTTGGTATTTGGGAGTAGAAACATGACGATGATGTGGATCATCATGATCATCAGGTGGTCAAATTAAGCACATGGAGTTTGGTAGACAAGATCTTCTTGGACCAGATGATTTTGAAAAATCCAGTAATCGCCAAATGCGAAAATAGAAGAAGTTACAAAGATATAATAGTGCAAGATTTTGATCCAAACGACGACCATATCTTTGTACCTAGAATTGTTCCAACACCTAGTCATGTGCAACATTCGAACGAGAACGCTAAAGGAGGTCGGAATTTTTCCATTCAAATTTAAGACGACGATCAACAACCCCGATACCTTTCAGGAGGCAAAACGCGTATTCCCCCATTGTCATCCCACGGTGTCCGACACCAGTTCCCTGGAATTAACCTCTCCCTAATCAACATTAGTAATATGATGTTTGAAAACGTTCCGAAAAGTGATCCTTGAATAGAAAGACAGAGCTGTAAGAATTGGACCGATTGAGTTTGCATGAGCTGCCTAGTTTTCATTAATGTATGTCAATTGTTGTAGATCAAAAGTCCCCATGACCTTACTTGGCCAGGGGGGCGCAAGAAATGTCGTGTGAAATGTGACCAATTACTGAGGCAGATGTCGGATAACAAACCTGAACATGTTGGCAATGATCATATAACGAATAAGTGACACCAAAACGCCTAATCCCTCGCACCAGTACTGTACAAATGGTGCCCAAATAGATGGGGAAGACCGAAGCAGGAAATTCGGCTTGCACGGTGGTGTTACAGCATATGAGTTTCCAAGCCAGAAATTGAAAATGTTTGAGTACCTTACCTCCCAATGGTACTGAATGCACTTTCCCGAGAGGAACATTGCTAATGTGCATGCAGAAGTCAGAGTGAGGTCCCAAAGCTTCCCTTTCCAAGGCCTTTCTTTGATCCACCGGAGCAGGAGACAACGACCTATATCTGTGCTTAACATTGCTATAGCTGCTGCAACTGCAAGAAGTACAGCAAGAAGTAGTAGCATGGTGGCTTTTGTCTTGGTTCAGGTGATGTTTAACATGATATGTGGAGTTACATTCTTCTTTATATAGTTCGATCAAAAGCATAAGAAGCCAAATAGGCAAATTCATCTCTTCCTTATTACTAACGTTTATAGTTGACAAAAGGAATGTGACAAGAGATCAACCTAGTATTTATCAACCGAATGTGAGATCTTAGCCGGCACCAGTTATTTGACTTGTCATACGAAAGGAACTCCCATTGAACAGGAACAAAACATATCAATCATGTTATCAGAGCTAACCTTCATGTATTCTTATACACAGATGAACACACATTATTCATAATACACTTTAGACAGCCCAAAAACATGACATTTACAGATCGTCGTAGTGCGATTGGAATGTTTTTGGTGCATTCTTCCTCCTGCAACCCCAGTGGCACTTAAAGGAACATCTAGAGCTGAAAAGAGCTAGTCTTGTCGATTGAAGGGCGATGATGTTTGACGCAGAAGGAGCTTTTGACGGAACAATTGCGTATCCATCGTCCATGTAGTCCGTTCCTTCAGGGAAGAGCTGCCACAGAAGACTCCCACCTCCACTGCCACCTTTCCTGGTGGAGTTCAAGATTGTCTTGTACACTGTGTTGAGAAGTGTGTCTCTAAATGATGCATTATAACCGGGGTCTTTCGTAGATACACCGAACTCTGAGAAAAGTACCGGCATTCCAAGATACTTCTCTGCATCCTCAATGTGAGCTTCCATCCATGACTTGGTAAATTGGATGTGGACATCAGAAATTGATGGTGAAATCCTTCATTCATAAATAGTGGAATAAATATAGATACTCAAGTTTGTTTTAACTTATAAGAGAGCAAAACAATGTGAATTTAAAATTTTGGATGTTACCAAGAATCTGCATAGATGTGAACAGAAGCGAAATCAACACCGAGAACCTGGTGGTTCCTTATGAAATCTGTTCCAACTTGTGTTGCGTAAGGGTTTGGATTGAATTGGGTTCTGCTGGATGCTGAGGGGCCGTAAAATCCTTCCAATCCGATCTCCACCAAGTGTTTCGGATCAACGCTCTTGACAAAGACTGCCATTTCTTGTATCCAATCCTTACAAGACAGAACATTACTTCAGCAACAAGAATATGACATTTTAAATTATACAAAGATCTGTGTAGCTACTTTAAGGACATGAACGGTCATGCTTTGTGAAGAGAAATAAACCTGCAGCGTATCCCCCGAAGGATCTGTGGGGCATCGAGGCTCGTTTATTAGCTCCCAAGCGAAAACTGTGGGATCGTCCTTGTAAGTTATATTGGTGAGTGTGTTGACTCTGTTAAGCACCGTCTACAGTGTCGAAAGTATCGATGATTAACCGATAAAGTACATATCTATAATCATAAGATAAGTCACTGCTTGTAGAATCTAAGAACTTGCCTTAACATGGGCCTTATAGTAGCTTTTGAGTGTTGAATGAGAGAAGAAGTCATCAACTGAAGTGAAATTCAGACCAGCTTCTTTTCCCCACTTCACATATTGTGGCTTTCCACCATATGCATCCCAGTTGTTAGTTAAGGACAATATCAATCTGATTTTGTACTTCCTCGCTTCACTTATCACAAAATCCAAAGCCTGAAACTCGACATGAAATTCGCTTAGAATTTGAGACATTGGACTATATAGCAATTAACCAGCATTGAACAAACAAATGGTTAGAAGTTTTTACCTTGAAAACTTCTTCATCATAAACGGATGGGGATTTCTGAAGAGCACGCCACTGGCCATCGTTGAAAGCCCAAGTCCTGCACACAGTTAGTCCAAGTGAAGATGCCTGTTTGAATACATCAGTAACCTTTCCTCTTGTGGACTGATCAGCAGCAAAGACCATCAACCAGTAAGTGTTGAATCCATTCACATAGAAAGGTTGATCGTTCACTATGAATTGGTTCCCTTTCTTTTGCACCAGTTGCCAATCATCAGTTCCCACGCTATCATTTAACTCTTCATCCCTACAAGGCAACACATCACATCATCATATATTGTGCACATAACTTAAAGTTCAGAGTAAAATGCCACTCTAAGGGTATACCAATCGCTTGTGCTTGGATATGCTAGGTGATCTGCAATTTCCTCTACCTCGGTATCCACGTCCTCAACTCCACTGACCCCAGAGGAACTAGAACTAGACCGGTTGATGAGAACCAAAAAGATGGTCAGCAAAAGAATGTATCTTTTGTGGGAATCCATGATTTTGAACTGGTGAGACAATGCATGATTCCTTGTCTATATATTTGAACAGGGGTACTGAAGTTGAGTATGGTACACTAAGAAAAAAAAAGTATTAAAATTGAAGAGATGATCAAATTTCAAACTTTGAAGGGAAGGCAATGCAAAATTGCTTCTTTGGTCTACCAAAATTTGTTCTCCTTGAGATCTGATTGGTCCAAAAGCAGGACAATTTCCAAGTGTAGTAGGAGTAAAGTTGCAGCTAGTATTAATCCTAAGACACTCGAAGTTGGGTCCTAGTTCCTCAAGCTTACGGTTAGATGATTTGTTACTTTCGGTTGCTGTTCAGGTGTCTTTTCATCATTTTTCATGGGTGGAGTAGAGTGCATTTGATCATCAAGAAAGCCCCTACGAGGCTATATAACTAGACTGGTCCTATATGTGCGTAAAAAAGAAAAGTTCGAAGAGAGAGCAAGCAAAATGAAATGTGTACCATTTTCGGATGAAATTGCTTGGTTGTTTCTTCATCAGCTCATGAAGAAGAAGATCAAGGAGGAAAGAAAGAGTAGGAATTTGAAGAAGATTGGTAGGTAGACAATTGCGCTTAGTTCTTTTCTCTTTTCCTTTTCGCCTTTTGAAATTCTGTATAGTTCAACATCTCCCTTCTTAGTTGGGCCTTGGAATTGGCCATGGACTACGGCTAGCTACTACAAACGAGGTGGAAAAGAAGGGAAAATTATCTGACCGGGCAGCCGAGCAATTATGTGATTGTCAAAATTACTATTTATTTTTTGCAATGATACCCTTATTATATAAAGGCATGAGAACAGCAGTAGTACTTTCATAGTGCCCTCATAGCACAATTTTTCTCTCTTCCTCTTCCTCTTCCTCTTCCTCTCTCTTTTGCAAACTCTCTATCTCTCTCTCTCTCTCTCTCTCTCTCTCTCAAGCACCAAATCGAAATCTCAAAGCACCGGATTTTGCCAATTTCTGATATTTGATGCCGGAGTGACTCACCATCAAACCCCTCTTCTGCTCCATGAACAAATTGAAGAAAACAACCCCAAAATTCCAATCGCTAGAATTTTCAAAATTGAATTTTGATGAATTTGATTCAATTTACATAAAAAAGTTAATGTTTTGTGATGAACTGATTCATTGCATATGTAAAACTTCCTAAATCAGTCGTTTCCATGATAGATTGAAGTGGGTATGTGATGATTTGGGTGGTGATGGTGGTGGTGGTATTAGTGGGAAGCCATGCATCTGGAAATTCTGTATGTTCCTTGTGAGTGTGGTCAGCATCTCTCTTCTTAGTTGGGCCTTGGAATTGGCCATGGACTATGGCTGGCTACTACAAAGGAGGTGGAAAAGAAGAAGCCAATGAAACCAATGGGCCTCTGTCGTTCACTTGGGCTTCAACTACGAAAAGGTCCCCAGTGAGACCGCCCCGACGGGTGCTGCATTTTCTTTAAATAAGAACAAACCTCGCAAAGAAATGTATCCATACCATTGGTGGATATATGATTGTAGTTTCCACGAAGTCTTTGAATGTCACAATGACTCACTTTATAACTTTAACTTTATAACTTTAACGGATAACATAATTATGCCCCAAAAATAAATTCGCTTTTGACTTTTGAGTTTTGAGAGCCCAAGAATTTCCTTGTTCTTGCTACTCGTTAGTGCGTGCCATGCATTTCCTTCCCATACCAACCAGTTCATGACAAGAATTTGTCCTTGGTGTATTTTTGTATTTATCTGAGCTCATTTGACCATCATAATCGAATTCTTCTCTTAATATAGTAATCCCAACCAACGGTCCAGATGCAAGCAGCATCCAATCTATCTAACCATCCGGATGGGCCCCACGCGTCTAAATCCTCCATCTAATTCCATTCACTCACTGATCTGTCCTAAAATCTCACTCATGTCCGAGTTTTGGCAAATGGCGCGTAGAGGTTTGCTGTCCCGCACACAAAAGGTCAAACCCGTCATTTCGGGTCCAACCGTCACCGAATGAATCTTAGCTGGAGTGGCACTCGCCGTAATTACTCCCCAACCCCAGGGTCACTGACAAAACCGGAGTGGCAACTAAAACAGCTGAAGTTGTAAATAGCAAGCCAAGAGCTGAAGAGCATGGCCAACCATCAAACCCACCTTCTCCTCTGATCTCTCGGCTTCTGGTCTTGTCGGCCGATATCTCGGAGCTGTCCGAAAACCCGAAACTTCATCCGCCGATATTCAAAGGTAAACCAACCAATCAAAAAACTCCTCCTTCTTTTGGCTATAGCTTCATTTGCTGAAAAAAACCGAGATGAAAAATCATTGATTTCGATTCATTCTGCTTGATTACTGAATTCTCAGTTGAGTTTTCTGATCTGGGTTTTCGATAAAGTTTCGATCTTGATCTGTAAAAAGCTGTTAGTTTCTGTTGGGTTTGAGCTCGAAATCCATGGTGGGTAGGGGTGTTTTTGTCTTGGGTTTTGTTTGCTTCGCCGCCGTAATTAGCGTAATTTCAGCTGCTAATTACATTCCGTCTGATAAAATCTTCCTAAATTGCGGTGGTCCGCCGGAAACCACCGATTCCTATGGGCTGAAGTGGACATCGGATGTGGGCTCAAAGTTCGCATCCGGTCTCAACTCCTCCACCACCGCCACCGCCACCACCCAAGACCCCGCCGTGCCGGAGGTCCCCTTCATGACGGCGAGGATCTTCCATTCCCAGTTCACTTACAAGTTTCCGGTGGCAGCCGGCCGGATTTTTATCCGGCTCTACTTTTACCCTGCCACCTATGGTAACACTGGGCTCAATGCTTCTGATGCTGTTTTTACTGTTACTGCTCAGTCTTATACCATTATGAAGAACTTCAGTGTTGCTCAGACAGCTGAGGCTCTGGATTATGTGTACATTACCAAGGAGTTTTCGGTCAATGTCGAAGGCGAGACGCTGGACATTTCGTTCCAGCCCTCGTCCGGTGTTCCGAATGCGTATGCGTTTGTGAATGGGATTGAGCTTGTGTCAATGCCAGATATTTACAGCGCTACGGATGGTACTACCATGATTGTTGGTACACAGAGTCCTTATTACATTGATAATACCACTGCATTGGAGAATGTTTATAGGTTGAATGTGGGTGGGAATGATATCTCGCCATCAGATGACACGGGCCTGTTTAGGTCCTGGTATGATGATCTCCCATATCTGTTAGGGGCGGCATTTGGGGTTACGGAAACTGCAGATCAAAACATGACAATTGCTTACCCTGCCGGCATGCCCACTTATGTTGCACCAAGTGATGTCTACTCAACTGCTAGATCGATGGGGCCGAATCCTAACATCAACCAGAATTACAATTTGACTTGGAGTTTCTCAATTGACTCTGGATTCTCTTACCTGGTTAGGCTGCATTTCTGTGAAGTTGCTGAAGTTATAACCAAGATCAATCAAAGAGTGTTCAATATCTTTATCTACAATCAAACTGCTGAGCGTGGGTTTGATGTTGTTGGCTATGTCAACAACAATGGAGGCAATGCCAACGGCAATGGAGTTCCGCTGTATAGGGATTATGTGGTGTTTGTTCCGAAGGGGGATCCGCAGGTGGATCTATGGCTTGCACTGCATCCAGATACTACTACTAAGCCTCAATACTATGATGCAATCCTCAATGGAGTTGAGATATTCAAGATTAATGATACGACTGGCAACCTGGGAGGGCCTAATCCTATTCCTCTTCCTAAGCAGAAGGAGATTGACATAAGTAAGGTCAGACCATCATCAGGTCATGGCAAGCTGAAGAGTGGTCACAAAGCAATTATTGCTGGGGGAGTTAGTGGTGGAATTGTTTTAGCCCTCATCCTTGGGTTCTTAGCTATTTGTTGTTCTCGCCGTCGTAGGCAAGGGAAGGACTCAAGTACAAGTGAAGGGCCATCTGGCTGGCTCCCTATTTCTTTATATTCACATTCCAATACTTCCGCAAAGACAAGCACAACAGCAAGTTATGGTTCCTCCCTTCCATCAAACCTTTGTCGCCATTTCTCGTTTGCCGAGATAAAATCTGCCACCAACAACTTTGATGAGGCTCTAATCCTTGGGGTGGGAGGTTTTGGCAAGGTTTACAAGGGTGAAGTCGATGGTGGAGCAACCCAAGTGGCAATCAAGCGTGGAAGCGCACTCTCTGATCAAGGTGTGCATGAATTCCAAACTGAGATTGAAATGCTCTCAAAGCTTCGCCATCGTCATCTTGTTTCTCTGATTGGCTATTGTGAAGAGAACTCTGAAATGATCCTTGTTTATGATTACATGGCTTATGGAACCCTGCGTGAGCATCTGTACAAGACCCAGAAGCCCCCTCTACCATGGAAACAAAGGCTTGAGATTTGTATTGGGGCTGCTCGTGGTTTGCACTATCTTCACACTGGTGCCAAGCACACTATCATCCACCGAGATGTGAAGACAACTAATATTCTCTTAGATGAGAAGTGGGTCGCAAAGGTTTCCGATTTTGGGCTGTCAAAAACAGGTCCTACATTGGATAACACACATGTCAGTACTGTTGTGAAGGGTAGCTTTGGGTATTTGGATCCGGAGTACTTTAGGCGGCAACAACTAACAGACAAATCTGATGTCTACTCATTTGGGGTTGTTCTTTTCGAGGTCTTGTGCGCTCGTCCAGCCTTGAACCCGACACTTCCGAAGGAGCAAGTGAGCTTGGCAGAGTGGGCTGCACATTGCCACAAGAAAGGCATTCTTGATCACATCCTCGACCCTTACCTCAAGGGCAAGATAACACCAGAATGCTTCAAGAAGTTCGCCGAGACAGCGATGAAATGTGTGTCAGATCAAAGCATTGACAGGCCATCCATGGGGGACGTGCTCTGGAACCTTGAGTTCGCTTTGCAGCTACAGGAGAGTGCAGAGGAGAGTGGCAAGGGAATTGGTGGCATGGAACTCGAGGAAGTGCCGTTCATGGACTGTAAAGGGAAGAAGGACCCAGATGCAATGCCCGGCTTTGATGGTAATGTGACAGACTCGAGGAGCACTGGGATGAGCATGAGCATAGGTGGCCGGAGCCTAGCCAGTGACGACTCTGAGGGATTGACACCAAGTGCGGTGTTCTCACAAATCATGAACCCTAAAGGCCGTTGAGATTGAAGATACAAGATACGGTTCCCTCTAAATCCATCAAGCAATGAAGTTTGCTGTTTATTTTTTTCACTTTTCATTCATTCAAGCTAAGTCACTGTTATTTCCTAATATTATTTGAAAGTCTCCTAATATGATTTGATCAAGTTAGTTGTAATTTTGTATCTATAATTACATGAGGAGTTTATAATTAATGTCTTAATGAACTTCTACTTTTGGTAGGTGATTGTTGGTTTGGCTTTCTATATTTCGTACCGAGTTATGTGACAGATCATGCTTCTATATATAGCATAAAAGAGGTCATATTCCATGTGCGTGGTGGCCATGTTTAGTTGTCGTGCATTACATTACATGTTTATAATTTATGACAGTATGATCAAATAATTGTTCTTTTCTTAACATATGCGGGGGACTCGTATAATGACGTTTTCAATATTGTGGTGTCGAGCTCTTGGTCTATCTGATATAAATTGGCTTTTGAGGGTTTGATATTTCTGTAAGCTGGCTGGCAGGATGTTGCTTTGGTGGGATCGTGAGACTTTCGTTCACGCGGTTGTTTGGTTTGGTTTATAGAAGATTGAGAAAATTATCAACAGATTCAATAGCATCGGTGTCTTTAGTCTTTAGTCTTTACCTAACTTCATGATGCATAACTTAAGGTCACCGTCGTTTGATCGTTGATGGTGTGAATGCTTTCTTCTTTTGTTTAGTCAACTTTTGGAGTATGCTAGCTAGTGTTTGAGGTTTACGTTTAAATGGGTAGTCATGATCAAAGGAAAAGTTTATGGGCACACACAGAATTCATCGAGAAATGATTGGATGGTACTGATACGTGGTCAATCAATTCACATGTTATCAATGACGGTGTAAATGATACAGCCAAAAACTACTCAAAATTGTGAGGTAGTATGGCCTAATTCGGCTTAGTATCTTGTCTCTTGTCAGAAACAACCTTATATTCGTCTGTCCTTCATCCCAACAATCATGAAAATTATGACAATAGGTTGGAACCTGTAAGCTCAACACAAGAACCTTCCTTTGGTCCCACACAGGTTCTCACGAGTGTATCATTTGCATCAAACGATCACAAGAGTTGAAGTATTCAATAGAGTGTTGTGTTGTAAGATTCGTAGAGTGACTTTTAATGGAAGAACCAAATAGAGCAACACTGTCTTCTGATATAAAAAGATCTTTGAGATTTTCAGTGTCAAAACATGTTCATACGATTGGTCGTATTTACACTCCAAAACAAACTCACAAAGAAGAATTACACGCAAAGATATATCCAAAAACCTCTCAGCAACAAATGTAAAAGCAGGCCTTCAACGACCTCTCTGTGACATAAACCAATATAATTAATTAATCATTTCGGAGTCGGGGTCATTGAATCTACAATGGCAACTATCTTCTTCTGCAACTCTGGCTTGTTGGCTCCAACAAGCTTGTCGATTTGCTGACCATCCCGAAGGAAGAAGAAAGTTGGAGTTGCTTTGATATCCCATGAAGTGCTGAAGTCCTGCAACACAGAAAACCAGAGTAAACCACATATGGATAAGGTATATTTATGATAGAGATTACATGAGCACCAATCAACAAGGCACATCAGAAATCAAGGTCAATTTGGTTTCAAGGGGGAACACCAATAATTTGATTACTAGGCACTATGGTCAGAGACTCCGAGGTAAGATAACTATTAGGTTAGCTGTATTTGTTAGCACTTACAGTCAGTTCATCAACATCAATCACAAGGAACATCAGAGAAGTGTATTGCTCAGATAACTCGCGATAGAGTGGTGCAACCATTTTGCAAGGACCACACCATGTTGCACTGAAGTTTGCAATTACCTGTATCACAGAGCAATTTCAATTAATAAAGAGCAAAGGAACAAGCTAGCAAATCATTAAAAGTAAAAGTTGCGTGCTAGGCCCAGGTAAGACACTACACATGCAGAACTGAGTCCAACTAGCTTATTGAATATGGAAGAATAGCGCGGCTCTGTGCTCAATTGGGAGCAAGTTCCAGCGAGAACTTAATGATGCATTTATTATGACCATGCATTGGTAAGGATGGGCTATATTAATACTATTCCACAGAAAACCAGCTGAAATTTTTGGTAATCCAATTTTCAGAAACAAAAATGAAACTTCTTGGAAAAGAGATGATCTCATGAGACTCATATACAAAGATATGTTCTAAAGTTATTTGCACCCTAAACTTTCTTGATTGCACAAGATTGTGCACCTGATCAGATTCAGATGAAACAAGTCCGAACATAATCATTTAGATAGTTTTCTTTATCAAATATAAAAGTAAAAAACTAAAAAACATCTATCATGACTTTGATTGTTACTGGTATGCCATTTGACATAGAATAGCCAGTACGTTGATGTTCCATGTTAAGGATGGAAATAAGAGGTCCCTTTAGTTCCTATACTGCTCATTATATTTGGTTTCAATTCTCTGCTAAGTTGCATAACTAAATATTGCCTCACTAGAAATCCATTTTTGCCTTGTTATAGAAACTTAAGATAAACAACCTGGACAGCACAGAATACAGAAATTTAGATTAAAGGATCTATAAGACTGGATAAGCAAATTGCCTCAATTTTTTGCCTTTAAAATATCCAGCTTTGTACAATCTCATAAAAGGTTATAAGACTTGCTTCTCCGTTAAAAAAAATTGCCAGATTCTAACTTTTGTCACTAACCCCGTATGTCGTAACTAATACCAGATTCTAACTGTCGTAACTCATTAGTATCACTGATTCGGGTTGAGTCAAACTACATTAAAAATGAAGAGCCAGAAACCATTGATCACAATGCATTTCTCTTCAAAGGAAAAAGTTACTAAACTTACAATTTTGCCATCCCTTTTTGCTTCTTCAATCTTTTGTTCCCACTTTTCAGTGGTGGTGATGAGGTGCACATTCGCACCAGTAAATTCAACATTCTCTTCAGACTCCTGTTCTTTAGTTTTAATCTGCAAGGATCATGAAAGTCAAAATTATCAAATTACTTCAAGGAAACAGAGTTAAAACTTTAAGTGACATACAAGAAGTTTAACAATCATCACAAAAGCATCACAATCCTTCACAAAATCATTCATGTAATGGTAACTTTTTCTTGGCAAGCTGCATATGTAAATCTGTAATTGCTAAATACAGAAGAAGAATATAAAATTTCAGTGCATGCATTATAACTTCAACAGGCGGAACAGACTTGCCCTAATCGGGTACGCAACTTGTTCCATACTAGGAAACGATATGTGCAAAATCTCAACACGATCTGAAGAAAGCAAAGGAACAAACACAGACCTTGCTAACGCAAGCTCCCATCTTGATGTCGGACACCAAACTAGAGACAAAGCAGCACCCTGAAAATTAAACATAGCAAGTGCATCAGGACAAACGCAGAATACATGCCAATGTTTGTTCGGTAAATAAGAGCGTCGATAGGTAACACATAACAGAATGATTTTTGGATCCACTCAATTTCCCGGTCACTCACCCCTCTTGCAAAGGGCATACATTCATTCATGCAACTAATCTTGAGAGCATAACATGGAGACTGTATGTATCCTTTCAACAAGAAAAACCAAGTATTTTGCTTAAAGTATGAAAATACACAAAGCCAGGTCACAATTGAAATATCAAAAGCTAGGAAAAGAACCAAAATTTCAACAGCAAAAACCACATATGGAACATTTATCAATACAACTTCATGCCCAAAATCAAATCTTCTTAACAAGTTTAAGGGAAGGACACATAGAAGACATCAATTAACAAAACAACACTGTAAAAATGATATCTTTCATTGATATTTTTGGATGAACTCAATTTTCAAAACAAAGAAGCATTCAATTCCAATTTTCATGGAATAAACATCTCATTATGCATTGGTTTGCAAGGATTAATACATTTCCAAATTCAGGAAACACCAACAATTAATTAACACATATTTTACTACCAAAGACCAGTAAAATTAATTACCTTCAGACAAAGATCGAATTCCTGAGCAAGTTAATCCGCCATAAAAAAAAAGGCGAGGATGAAACGAACACAAAAACGAAAATTCGAATCCGGAGAGCAATACGTCGCGTTCAAAAAGTTTGGAAATTCTCGAAACCCAAGCGCTGTTATAGATTTATATTTGCAGAGAGAGATTGCGATGATTATGAAGAAGAAGCAAAACCTTCCATTTCCAGCTCAGGACATGATGCTTTTAGCCTTTCGTGTAAAGCCTTCGATTGTGTCATTTATTTATTTGTATTTAATTTCACTTACCATTTATATTCCACTCTATCCACACATAGGGCCAATAGTCTGTTTTTTAAGGTTAAACTGATTATTTGTTTCCGACCAAACAAAACATTCTATGTGGTTTATAACTTATAACTTCCGACTCCTCCGAAGTGGTGTCTGGCTTCCGAACATGTTATGATCTGATAGGGTCATAACTAACTTGATTGGTAATTTGTAAACTTGATTGCATCACGATTGTACCTTGATTAACTCCATCATTCTTTGATTAATCTCTTGTTTCCTTTTTTTTTTTAGTGTAGTCTTCTTGTATTAACTGGATGGGTATATTTGCGATATATTTGGTCATCAAGGAAGGAAATTGAGATTATACTTCAAGATTAATTGACAATTGTAAAGTAGCGCAATCTTTTATGAATATTAGTACAATTCTTTCACTAGCAAATATGGAACTCTTATACTTCACATTCCCAACACGCTCCATTACGTATGGCGACTCTCAAACCAACACGGGAACAATGTACACCAGGGACTCGGGGCACATGCGACCATTGTGCCAACACGTTGGCTTTGATACCATGAAGAAAATTAAGGTTTCAAAAAATCAATTGATAATGGAGGGTAGCACAATCCTTTATGAATACTAGTAAAGTTCTTTCACCAACCAATATGGAACTTGTAGACACCGTGTTCTCAACAATTCCCTTGTTCTATTCACACTTCCATGAAAATAAATAAACCAGTAATTAATTCCATATTGCAGATGACCTAAGCTTTTTGAGGATGTACATGGTCAGCAGTCCTATCCAATATGAGCAATATGAACCATGCCAATGGAGGTTTAATATTTTTTGCATTCTAGGAAAGGGAGAACAAGAATCAAACTTTAAATCATAGTCGTTACATAAAGTTCCCAACCCCATTGTACATTTACATGTTTCAAATGAATAGACGAACATGTTGACAAGATTTGCAAGTTAGAAACAGAGTGTAGAATTTAGCTTTGCAAATGCCAGCCCATAGACCATTGTCTCCAAGAAATCTTCTGGATTCATGCTTTTCATCATCAGGCGTATATATTGAGATGGTCTAACCACTAGACGGTCTTGTAAGAATCAACATTATGTAAATATAATCTCTCTCTTACCAAACAATCAACCTAGTATGATAGGGAATGTATCTAAACGTGGTCAAGTTGTATCGCTTTCCACTTAGCAGCATTCATTGGTTAGTGGTGAATATGTTGTGTATGATTCAAGGGCCCCTCTTTGCCTATCCATCCCTTCTAAAGTGGTCATGCCTGGCTATGGTTCTTTCTGTGAAACTTCCATTTTTTCGATAATGGGTTACATGGAACATCAACTAGTTGGATTTTATACTCTTCTCAATATAAGAAACATATGAAAAATTATATATATACACTATAAAATCTGGTTTAGAGTACTATAATTTAGTAGCAGTGTGCTAATATTTTTGCCTCTTCTTACATTGCATCCTCTTTGCATTCCACAGTGGTATGCCGCTTTTGCCCGCAACTCTTGTGCATTTCTTTGACTTTACTTGGGAGAAACTAATTAGCTTGGCCAAACTGTAATGCTTGGATTTGGTTGTGTAGCTATTTTCATTGGGGTTTTGTGAGAGAGAATGGGAACCAAAGTTGGTGATGGGTTGAAGGGGGAGACGAAGAGATATTTTGGGGGAGGCAAAATTATTGTTTCCTTTTGCGCTAGCTTTCTCTGTGCCTTTCATCCCATTTCCCTTAATGTTCATCACATGGCTTTGTGTCCTCTTTCAGAAAACTTCTTTTTTTCTCTTTGTTTTTCTCTGCTCTCATAATTGATATTTCGGGTTTTCTAGTTTTTTGTTTTGTTCTTTTTACGGCTTTCTTCATTTTTTGAACCTGAACTGTCTTTTTCGTGATGATTTGTAGTTGTTCCTTTATGGTTCGGGAGGCTTTGTCGATCATCTTATGCAAATGTTGCACCCCTCTTGTAAGATTCCACATCGACCAATGGAGAGGGGGTGATGTGCCTTATATGTACATGCCTATCTCCATCTAGCACGAGGCTTTTTGGGAGCTCATTGGCTTCGGAGTCATGGAATTCCGAAGTTAAGCGAGTTGAGGCTAGAGCAATCACAGGATGGGTGACCTACTGGGAAGTTGCTCGTGAGCTCTCAGAAACAAAACCATCTTTGGGGGGAGGCCCAAAGCGGACCATATCGTGCTACGGCGGAGCCGATCCCAGGATGTGACACTGAGATAAGATAAGTTCTTTCCTTTCTCTCATCTCTTATATGAGACTTTTCTTTCTCTGATCGCCGTATTCCTTTGTGCTACGTCTAATGATTTCACGATTTTCATGTGTTGAGTAGGGCTAGGATCGGGCCGGGTTTTGGGTAAGCCCGAAAAAAGCCCGCTAGAGATTGGGCCTTCAGTTTTTAAGCCCGTTAGAGAACCTAAGTTGATCGGGCCGAGTCGGGCTTTAAATGCTTTGGGTTCGGGCCGAGCCGGTTAAAACCCGTTCATGTCACCGGAAATCATCGACGACGAGCGTGTCTTGTCCGACGATTGGGATCCACATAAGCGACAGCAACACGAAGTTGACGAAGACGACAAGACGACGACGACGATGAGGCGCTAGACGACGGCAGCGCGACGCTAAACAAGACGACGCGATGCGATGATGAATCTGTAAGATGACGACGACGACGCGACGATGATGACGATGCTGGTTTCGGCCTTAGCAATGGAGGAAGGACGACGGCGGATCGATTTCTTCAAGTTGGCTATGAGCCATCCAATTCTCATATTGAGAGCTGTCAATTTTAGAACTTATTGGGTGTTTATGATCTATTGTAACTAAGTGTAACTCTTTTCACAACCCTATAATAAGTTGACACCTGTCAAAAGATTAATATATATATATATATATATATATATATTCGGGTTATTTCAAGTTGAGCCGGGTTTTGGAAAATTGGGCCCGAATTTAAGCCCGATTTCTTCGTGCCGGACCGGGCTCTTTACCATTCGGGCCAGGCTTAGAAAATGAGACCGGCCCATTAAGGTTTTTC
The DNA here is from genome assembly GCA_033992175.1 of Spiraea crenata. Taxonomy (NCBI): domain Eukaryota; kingdom Viridiplantae; phylum Streptophyta; class Magnoliopsida; order Rosales; family Rosaceae; genus Spiraea; species Spiraea crenata. Next base: position 4,131,593 of record JAVBHV010000041.1, on the reverse strand, counting down.
GAGTCGGGTCGGGCCGGGCTCCGAGTTTTGGGTCGGGTTTTCCCACCCCTAGTGTTGAGAGACATCATATATGCTAACCCCCTAGTGTTGAGAGACATCATATATGCTACTGTCAACGTATTGGAGAGCGTTGAGGTCAGCTTTTGATCTTTTGCTTTGCAGGTATTTTGTTTTCTATATTTGCTTAATCGATTTCATCTCTTTGCTTATTAATTCGTGTTGTACAACATTTTCATGAGCCATAACCCGAAAAACAAATTTATCCCTAAGATATGCCAAAATCAAATTTGTCACAAAATTATGACAAAACTAATTTTGTCACAAGTTTGTGACATTTGGTTTTATCACAACCTTTGATCATAAAATTTGCTCAGTTGACGGAATCAAAACGTCATGACAAGAGTTAAAAAGTTTATGTCTACAAAGCTGGAAGGAACATCATCAAACAAGAATTAAAAGTTCTGGAAACACCGGAATTACACCCCATTCATACCATTCTGTTGTTATATCACTAAACAAGACAGCAACGATTCATTCTTTCCATATTGAACCAATCCCAGGAATCTGTTCCCCCCAAAATACAGAATCTAAAATCAGGAAAAACATCTTCATCCCATTGCATACTTCTGAGTCCAGCTGCGTGCAGTGGATTCATACTTGGCTCGATCAGTTTTGTACATGTGGGCAATCTCCGGGACAAGAGGGTCATCGGGATTTGGGTCAGTCAGCAATGAGCAGATTGAGAGCAATACCTGATTACATATGCAAAAAGGGTTTAGTAAGTATAATGCTGCCCATGAGATAAACTCTTTTCTCTCTCTTTTACTTGAGGTCTAAGTTTCATTGTCAATCCCAAAAGGACGGTTGTGGCTGATACCAAAGGCTATGAAGTATGAACTAAAGAAATCATGAATGTGATATGGACCTGATCATCTCATGAAACATTATCAAAGCAACACCCCCAACCATTTGTAAGAAGCATTACGGACTACTACTAGAATAGGCAAAGCAGAGTTACACGGAGACATAACTAACATGCTCAATTTTGAAAGACACATTATTGCAGCCACCCGATTGCTCTTGTATGTACTACGGCAAGATAAAATCTGAAAAATATGCTTTACAGAAAGCACAGACAACCATCTCCTAGATCTGTAAGGACAATTCTGTGATGCATGAGACAGCATAAGTACACCAATTTCCATATCAAAATACGAATGCAAAGACAACACAATGTATCCAGGATAAACTAACAGGGGGCATCGCAAGAAAAATCAAGTCAAATAACAAAAACATAGGCTAAACAAAGCCGAACCTTAGAGATGGTAAGTGCTGGGCTCCATTGTTCTTTAAGGATATCAAGACAGATGCTTCCATTGCTATTGATATTTGGGTGGAACACCTTAGTCCTAAATGCAACCTGAAGAAAAGGCCACTATGCATCGTCAACAGCAATTCACAAGTTACAAGAAAGTAGAACCAATTTAACCGATAAGATGCATAATTACCTTAGGGGGCTTGAAAGGATAATCAGGAGGGAAGTGAATGGTAACAAGGAATACACCTCCTGCATATGGGCTATCCGGGGGTCCCATAATCGTCGCTTGCCAATGAAACATGTCCTCAGCCACAGGGCCTAATCCAAATTAACAAAAAGAATCCACTTCAATATCCATCCGGATACTATATATGATCGATAATTACACTAATCATTCACACAAATTACTAAATTCATATAGGGCCTACTCTAAATTTAACAGAAATAATCTACTTCAGTTCCATTCGGGTACTAATATGATCTATGATCACTTTACTCATTCACACATAACATCGAATTAAGCATGCGCCGACAGAGAAATCTCCTTAAAGGAGATCAAATTTTGAACTTTATCAACTTATCATTCCAAAATTTTTGAACTTTGAGTTCAAGATCATAACAAATTTCATAAACTCAATGAAAATTTCGAAATCGAAAAAACAATACCTGCGCTGCACGAAGTTGGAGGATCCTTCTGCAAATCCTTAAGCTCTTTCAAGATTCGCTTCGAAGCCATGACGAAATCAAATCGCTCACAACGTCACAACAATTCACAACACAGAAACCCCTAAAGCTGTAAAAATCAACCATCAACTCAAAATTCAGATCAAACCCGATTAAACCCATCCCCCAAAATCATCAACAACCCAAAAAGTTTGCATCTTTAAACCAAAACATCACCAAAACAAATCAAATCAAAACAAAATAGAATTCCCAAAGCAAATCAAAACAACTGGCCAATAAATCCAAGTACCTGAGATCAGCCGGAGATAGCGGAAGCAGAGGGAAACGGGATTCAACAATAGATCCAAACGCCGCCTCCCAAAGCTCTCCGCTAACCACCGGTCGAGTTTCGACCCTCTGATTCAATCAGCAAAAATCAAGCGGCTTTGTGGATTTGCCTTTGGACCAGTTTTATACAGCCCGCTCTCTGTTTTCACCGTCTTTTGGACTCACTTTCCTTTTCTTATCCGTTACTTTTTTCTTTTAAGTTAATCCTCAGCCGTTATTTACGGCGGCTTCCTATTTTTCAAAATATTTAAATTTGGTGCGAAATCAAACTAGTGGTCCGGTACGGAGTATTGGACTCCGGCTTACCTAATTTGGACCAACTTGGATATTTAGATCTTGTAAGCTTACACTATACATTGCTTTTAGCTCAAACTAAAATAAGTAATAAAATTTTGGATTCGGATCGTTTGATTGAATTCTTCGAGTATGGGATTGTTAAAAAAAGGAATAAAATAATCAAATTAAATATGAACTGAGTTTGAATTAATTACTCGTTTTTCTAATTGATATAGATTCTAATATCCTACATAGGTGCAAAAGCAAGTTAAGTTGGCCCAAACTAATGTAGTGAATTGGTATACGGTTCGCTTTTCAATGTGGGTTTTTGACAAAGCAAACCTGTAAGGTTGATTTGATAAGCGGTTATGACCTACCCTTCGAGTTCACTGACCCAAGCCCACCCCTTTTGACCCAACAAGGATGGAGCTTTTTCTGACCCGTTTGGTTCATGGAATTGGGGGTTGAGAATGAGAATACAATTTCATTCTCATGTTTGGTAAGGAAAGGAATGAGAATATGGGGGGAATAAGGGCGATATGAATGAGAGAATTCTATTCTCACCCACACCCATGAGAATAGGTTTTCTTTCCAAGAAATCAAAACTTTTTGGATGAAAATATCCTCATAAAAATCTAAAAATTGCACATATTATCATTTAGACACAATTCAATTTAAAATAATTATAAGGGTATTATTGAAAATGTTAACAAATAATAATTTCTTGATCTATCCAAACATGGAAATGAAAAAAATTATTATTTCTCAAACATAATTTCTTGAACTATCCAAACATGATAAATAAATCTCAAATTCTCTCCCTTTGAGAAAATACATAAGAATCCTATTCCCGAAAATTTGATATGGTAAACTAAACATGGTAAACTAAACAGGCCCTTATGGCGGAGCCGGGTCACTAATGCCGTAGCGCCCACGTGCTTTTTGTGCAAGTTAACAGGAAAGTTGTGGTGGCGTTCGTTATTGGTAATAACACCGTAACGTAACTCCGTTACTCAATGACCTCATTCCGTCACTTCCTTTTAACGCAAAAGAGGCGCCAATCCCAAACTACCACGTGACATCATCAGAAGCAACCAATCCGCTGCTCCTCGATCCATAAAGATCCATACGGACGCAGATCACAGCCGTTGGTTTGAAGTTATTACAGTGATGGCGAAATCAATAAAACGCTACAAAGATTAGAAAAACAAGAGAAGAAGAAGAAAAGCTGATTCCCGGCAAAGACAAACGAGATTCGATTGATAAAAAAAAATCTCACTTCACGAAAAATCCAACAGCAAAAAATCGGATCCGGGTCGTCGGGTCTGTCCGTCCGCGCGGCTGATTTCGATTCTGTTGCGGCGGCGAAAGCGGCGGAGAGCTTTATTTGTTGGAGCCTGTAACAATGGAGGACGATAAGAAGAAGAAAAAGAAGAGCAAGAAGAAGAAGAACAAGCAGGCCGAGGGCACCGCCGACAACGCTCCAATTTCCGGCAATGGTGAGGTTTCTCAGGCCGCCGCCGGTGATGTTCCTTCCGACGATATCACAAATCGAAATGGGCATGCGAGCAATGGCACGGAAACGTCGAAAAGCGTAAGCTTTAATGCGATTCGTTTGCTAATCAATATTGGGTTATTGGTGTTTATGTCAAATCTTTCGAATTTGAATTGGATTGGTTACTCGATGATTCGGTTATTTGTGTTTTGTGCATTTGTGTTGTGAGTTTGAAGTTTTGTTTTTTTGGAATTTTATTTGTGCAGACGTTGTTAGCTGAATCTGATAAAGAAGATTGGCTCCAAAAAGAGGTGAATGTGGAAATTTTTTAACATTTTGGTTTTGATTTTTACTGTGCATTTACATGGTGAGTAGAAAGTAATCTTAGTTTTACAGGCTGCATATGAAGAGACAATCAAACAATTACAAAGGGAAAAGGATGTGTACATACAGAAAGAGGTAACTGATTTGTAAATTTCAACTTTTTAGTTAAAAAGAACTTAACTTTCAATAGTTGGCTGGGTGTTAAACTTTCGATGATGTTTTGTGTTTTCAGGCCAGCTTAGAGGATGCTATTGAACGATTACGAAACGGAAATGATTCGCATAAACAGAAACAGGTACTCTAGTGTAATTGAAAATGGTGGGCTGAGTTGCATCATAGGGCAATCTTAAGTTTCTTCCTAAGTTTACTTCTAACAAAGACTTGGGGAACATTTGTCATAATTGGCTAATTTTTTTGTCTTTTCAGGCTACCTTAGAGGATACTATTAAATACCTACAAAATGAAAATGATTCGCTTATGCAAAAAGAGGTACTACAAATGAAGATGGAGGGAGAAAGAGTGATTAACTTACTTTTATCTAGTATGCTTCTCTCTGACCTTTCCTTTTGATTTGTGATCTCTTTTCTTCAGGCTACATTAGAAGAAACACTTAAACAATTGCGGGATGAAAAAGATTCACATATACAGAAAGAGGTACTATAGTCTCAATTTAGTTGAAAGTGGAGAAAATAAACTGGCTTAGAGTTAGCTCGCATCTGTTTAGGGTTGTGCTCTATCATATTTTGTGTTGCAGTTGTATGTTTCTTCTGCATATTCGGGAATGTCTGCCTAACCTTATGATTTACAGGCTGGTATACAGATGGAAATTGTTCAATTACAGAATGAAAAAGTTTCATGGCTTCAAAAAGAGGTGATATGAGTTTGCATCATAGGAATATTTTTGAACTTTTTTCATGTATCAATTCAAGTGCTCCTGGTTTTTCTTCACCAGAGTCTATATACTCATGCTTTCTACAGTCTTTGATGCAACACTACTTTGAGAAAAACTGCAAACTACAGAAAATTGATTGCAAATGCTGTTTTTCTTTCAGACTGGGTTAGAGGAGAAAATTGGTCGATTAGTTGATGAGAAGAGCACCCTGGCCTCTCAAGAGGTTAGAGCTCCCTTCCCTTTATTATATATAACTCTATTGCAAATAATCAGTCTGGCCTCCCTTGATTGCTATAACTATGATTTTGCAACGTTGAAATCTACTAGCCATTGTTCCACAGGAATGCTTGCAGGAAAAGATTAAACATCTAGAGAGAGATAGGGATACCTGGGTTAACAAGGAGGTAACGCTATTCTAATAACTGTACACTGTAGAGTGCAGATGAAATATTATTTGGCCAATTGTTCAGTTAGAATTTTTGTGTTTAATTCTTTATGTAAATTGTTATATGTTTTTCCTTTATCATTTAGATATCAGAGACTCATTTTGTCTTTAAACGTGTGTTTCTTTCAGGATTCGTTTAAAGAAATGGTAGCTGCTCTAAATGATGATATTATTAGATTACGAGCACAGGTATGTAGCTGATTGGTCAAACTCATCTACTCCATGGATTCAGATAAGATTCCTTTTGATCTAGGAGGTGTCAACATGCCTACCTACTTTATTGGATACAGAGGAGTTCTGATTATTTCTTTTGCTTATCTTAGGTCCTGTAAGATAGGTTTGAATTGAGTCAGACCATATCCTTGTTTCATGGTCATGCTAATTTTTTATCACAAACAATTTACATGTAATGTTTGTATTTTTTTCTGATACGAAAATTAAAACCAAAGCTGGGCAGGTGTTGGAATTGGAGCAATCGAGGAATAATCTCGTACAAGAAAATCAACAGCTGATGGAAAAACTTTCTAGCCTGGAGTTTCAAATTAAGAATCTTGAGAGCGCTTCCTCTAATCCCTCATCTGATGAACTTGCGAAGGTTTGTTTTCATTTGATGATCTGATGATTGAACCTTATCAGCTGATCTATTTGATAATTAGGGTTTATGAGGGTGTTCTGTTTGAAATTCTCACATCCGTATTTGGAAATCTTGTGAAATATGATAAGTCCATCCTGCCTTTACTGAGAAAAATTTAATAAAAGTTAAAATTTTAATATGACTATTGTTGATTTATTGCCATTTTACTTGTCAAGGACAAAAGAAATATGACTTTGTGTTAATGTAGCATGCTTTGGAACGCGAGGCTTTGAGCTCTCAGGTTGAAGCAGCGTTTGCACTGGTGGAGAAATTAGTTTCAGAAAATGCAGAGCTTGTTGAAAAGGTGAACGACTGCGTATCTCCATAGTTTCTATGGAGTCATCTATACTACTATCACTTATGCCAACATATTTGAGCATGTCATTCATACAATCTTGCTATATACTGAGATTGGAGACTTGGGTGATTAGGTTTTAGCTTCTACTATAATATTTTTGGTGATCTGACTAGTTGTCTGATGCTTCTTTTACCCCCTATGATTTTTCGTAGGTGAGTGAGTTGTATGTTGAACGTGATGGGAAGAGTGCAACAATTGACCTCAGCTCAACAACAGCATCTTATACAACAGTTTTACCTCCTGAAACTGCCAGTGTCCTCAATCCTATGTCTAGATCCAATGAAGATGAGACTATATCTGACCAGAAGTTTGATTCACTAGAAGTTGTTCCTCTCACAGTAGAGGTGCATAGTAACGGTAACATGGATTCTCAGCATGCTGCTTTAGTTCCAGATTTGCCAATGTCTGATGGAATTAGTGAGATTGTGCAAATTCCATCGGATGAGAATAAAGAACAGAGTGTGGAGTTGCCCTCCATTGAGAATGATGAAAATGCTGCTGTGCCGATTACTGATGCTCCCCTTATTGGTGCTCCGTTCCGGTTAATGTCATTTGTTGCTAGATATGTTAGTGGTGCTGACTTGGTCAACAAAGAACTACTAAACTCCAGGCATTAGGGGCTATTCTTACCAATGTTTTTAAAAGTAAGAAATGCTATTCTTTTGGAGATCAAGGACGGGGCTTTTTTCTGGCCTTATGCGTTGTTAACTATCAGAGGATGTAAGTTGCTTGGCTGAAGGAAAATAGGCTGTGGTATTTCACGGCTTGGCTCTCATTTCATAGTTGCTTTCTCTGGTTTTAGGTTTCTAGGCTTTATCATTTGAAATGTGATGATTCAACTGCCAGATGATTCGTATGAACTAGGGTTCAATACAAACAAACTTCAATATTGAGAAACCGGCACGTATCTGATCTTCCTGACCAAACAATTCTCAGTACATGCAATCATGTTTCAATGAATACATTTGTGAGTTCTGAAGAATCAATACATCTAAATATGCTAACATTAACACTTGACAGTTGTTTGGGAACATCTTCGCTGTACTAATCACGAGAGCCAAAGACAAATACTAAGCTGGACATTACAAAGAATCACACAATTGGACATATATGACACAGTTAGAGAAGGATTCATGTGTTGTTTTGCTCATTTGGGCTGGGACTAGTTTCAGATCATTAGGGTGGAGTACTCGAGTCCTTGGACTTGCTGTCATCTGATGATGGTCGATTCTCAGAATCTTGTGGGCGGATTTCCTCGATCATCTTAACAACTTCCTCCATGGTAGGTCTCATGTCTGGCACAATTGCCACACATGTCATTGCTATTTGAAGCATTTGTACCAACTCTTCTTCGATGTTTTGATACCTCATTAGCTCTACATCAAACACCTCTGCTGTCCATTCTTCTCGAACAACAGATTGTACCCACTTCGGAAGATCAACAACATCATCACGTCCTGGTGATTGTCCTGGTGCTTTGCCTGTCAGCATTTCAAGGAGCAGAACACCAAAACTATAAACGTCAGACTTTTGGAGGGACTTCTTAGTATCGATCACTTCTGGAGCTCGGTAGCCTACGCTTCTGGTAGGTATAGTTGTGAAGTTCATGAGAGGAGCTAGGCCAAAGTCTGATATGCTGCCGTTGAGGTCCTGGGTGAGCAGGACATTGGAGGACTTGATGTTGCCATGTATGAATTTCCCTGCACTGGCAGAATGGATATGGGCAAGGCCCCTCGCACATCCGAGGGAGATCTTTAATCGGGTTTCCCAGTCTGGTGGACTCAGTCCAGTTTCCCTGTTTCCTGTAAAATAGGATGTACATATAAAGAGATGTTTTGCTTCATAGTTTACTGAAGAAATAAGTATCGCAGAAGTAGAAATGTAGTCATAAAAATGGATGAAAAGGAGCATACCATGCAATAACGCTGAGAAGCTTCCAGCTGAAATATAGTCATAAACCAGGAGTTTCTCATCTTTGGAGTAGTAATAGGCACGAAGAGGAACAACATTTGAGTGCTGACTAACCCTCCCCACATTCTCCATCTGCTGTTCAAACTCCCTTTTTCCTACCACCAGTTCTTTTATCCTTTTCACAACTACTGTTGTGCCTTCCTCCAAGATGGCTTTATATGTAGTCCCGTAGCTCCCCTTTCCTAGAACTTCAGCTGAAGCTCTGAGTAAATCCTCAAGATCAAAATTATAAGAACATCCTTCGAAGAAAACCAGTTTGTTCTTCTCAGCCTCTTGCACCCCACTTCCAAAATCCTCCTTTGGCTGCTCACTCCTTCCGCCTTTTGGTTTCACTACAGCACTACCATCACCATCTTTTTTCTTCCAACAGCATAGCACTATCACCAGAACCGAGAGAAACAATACTACAAAACCACCAATTGCAATGGCAATGATAGCCCCCATACTAAGTTTTCGTTTTGATCCATTTTCTTGTTTCAAGGGGACTGATGATCCTGGTGGTTGAAGTTTGGGGGAAGGAGAAGATGAGGGAGTCAAAGAGCAGTGGTCTAGTGGTGGCCCACATAAATTCAAGTTTCCTTCGAAGGAAGACGTGGGGAATTTTTGGAGGGAAGGAGGAACTGAACCATTAAGGTGGTTGTAGCTCAAGTTCACATGTGTAAGCCGTGGAGTGTTGATATCAGGGATAGATCCAGTGAGGGAGTTGTTCTGGAGGTTCAGGCCGGTGAGATGTGTCAAATTTTGGATTGTGGCTGGAATGTTGCCAGTGAAGGAGTTGGAAGATATATCAAGCAAGGTGAGGTTTGCAGGCAGAGAAGAGGGAATGCTACCTGTAAGATTGTTGTTTTGAAGGTATATGTAGTGTAAGGAAGGAAGGGAGAAAATATCAGATGGAAGATTCCCACTGAGGCGGTTGGACCTAAGACTAAGGATCATGAGGGCATCCAACTTGCCAAGAGTGCTTGCTGGAATGGGACCATACAGCCCAGCACCTGGGAGTCGAACAGCAAGCACACGAGTGCCATCCAAGGTACAAGTGATGCCGACCCATGAATTGCAGACTGGGTTAGCAGGATCCCAGTTAACTTTCCGGCCATGAGGAACAACAGAAATAAAGTCAAGAAGGGCTTGTTTGTCCGAACTGAGATCAGCTATAGTACGGACAATGAAAATGAAGAGAATTACTATTGCATGAAATAATAGTGGCTTCATCTAGTATTGCTTGCTCAGAAATCTGTTAAGGGTTTGGGACTATGAAAGTGATTTCAGCAATCTTTCTTCTTCCCCTGCAAATGATAACAAAGGTTTCAGAATCTACTGCCTAACACTGGTTAGTAGTTGTGGTAAAACATGTAGGGGAAACTTGAGAGTAATTCTTGAAAGAAAAATTCCACTAGATCATTTCCACATCTTTCTATCAGTATATAGGTGATGGAAAATGCATAATTTGTTCATGCAAAGTTGACATTGAGAAGGCCCCATTTCTGCCCTATCGTGCGTACGAATCTCTATGCAAAATAATTTCAAGATTTGCAAGGCATCAAGAAAGTATTCTCCTCAACATTCTCTGAAAGACAAAGTTATCAGAAGGAAATTAAACAAAAGAACAGAAAAAACATAGAAAGCGAAAGCATAACTCTTTTTCGCTAAAGAGAAAGCAAAAGCCTTAAAGCATGCCAAACAAAATGCTGAAAGAATCCTTTTCAGCTTTAATAATTTTTCTTTAATGAAACGTCCAAGTTCAACCACTAGCTCTTGATGTGAAACATACAAATGAAGCACATAGATAGTGAGCTAGAACATACCAAAGAACCTTGCAAAGGTCTAATTAAACTAAAGCCACATCAATTAGACAAAAACTTTCATATACATTTATGCAGAACACATGCACACATTACTTCTAGAACTTCCATTAGATAATTAAAGATTTTGATGGTACAGGACGAGCCAATGAAAGTTCGGTTTCTTAGCCTGTTTCTCTATTTCTGCCTGGTACCAATAAAATTTACAAGGTTGAATCATCACTCCAGAGCGAACTCTAACGGTAGTTAAGCTTGGCCATTTTTAAGTTAACAATGCACATCAGATTTCTATATCTCCGAAGCTGGTGCTTAATTTCATTGTAAAGCAAAACATAAATGCACCACAATCTTCACTTTAGGCTTTAGCCTTGAATAAATTATATACTCCAGTGAACCAGAATCCAGAAATTAGCACACAAACATAGTTCAAAACACGAAATCAGCAGTGTAAGTCTTGAACAAGCAGACAAGAAGTCGTTAATCTGATAAAGCAACTTCCTTCCAGAGAAACCCAATCTGGAAATCTCATCATGTACTTTCCTAAATTTTCTCAGAAACCAAACAGCAAGAGTTGCAACCTAAGACAAGTAAATCTATGAAATTCGCTCCGACAACACTCACACTAGTTCCAAGTTCCCACATTATTTAACTTCCAACAACCCAAGTATTTTGGCTCTAGATATTCTCAATCCCAAAACCGCAGCTTGAGCAGTAAAAAACAGCAAACTAACCACTAATTCTCCAAAAACCCAATCAACCAAAATGCACATTAATTAGCTGAAGAGAAGACGCACCATTAGAGCAGCAAAAGGGTCGATCCGAAATCGAAAGCGGAGCTCAAAGATTGGAACTTCAGAGCTTCGGAGCTGAACAGACTCAGAGTGGTGACTGTGGTTAATGCTTTAGGTGAGTTAACTTTAACGGCATTTCTTCACCAACACGCAGCCAAAAAAAAAAAAAAAAAAAAAAAAAAAAAGGATTCAAATTAAGATTCAAAGCGCAAAAAGTGGAGTCGCCAGCACCGCAGTTAACGTTGGTTTTGAGCTCAAATGGGTCGCTGCAAATTGACGGGGAATGCTTGTTCGTGAAGGTAAAGGAGTGTGCTGGTTTCGCAGAACGCAGATCTCGATGCAATTGGCCTCCTTCTTTATAATGCAGAACTAAATTATTAGTGAAAATGAAGTGGAGAGTAAGTACTAAGTAGAGCTTCAGCAGGAAGTGGAGGACTCAAGTGTCAAGCAATTGCATATAATTGCTCTCAATTTCGAATTGGATTAGTTGGGACCTACCCTTTGTTAATTGGGTTCGAGTTAACTTTATTTGCCTAGCATGTACCCTTTTGTTAATTGTGTTTGGCATGGAGTTATTCTGTCAAGATGGTATCGTTATTAATACGGCATATATAATGTACTTATATCATAATTATTATTAAAATAATAATGCTTGTAATGACACCAATTGACAGTTCACGATCCAGAGGTAACTCTGCAAAGAAGCACAGGGCAGTGAAATTACTTGGAATTTAAGGATTTATGGCAAATCCACAATCAACATCACACTTGTCATAAAAAACGAAAGAAAAGTTAACTATTTTTGACTGAAACCGTGACGAAGGTCCTTCCAAACTATAGAAGGAGCCATATTCCATACTTTCATCACATTGTTGGGTAATGAATAGACAACAAGTTTTACTCCTAATCTTATAATCTAAGTACTTATAACAGAGTAAATTGCAAACTAAGAAAGAAGAAAAAGAGGCGAGTGGTCTTTGGTTGGAGGCAATCAAAATTTGTTAAGCGGCTTTTGCCAAAGGCCATGTGTGTTCATTATGTATCTCTATGCATTCTCGTTTCTTAATAGCAAAATTGGATATATAATCTCTCATGATTAAGATAATGATAGTTTAGAATTTTGATGCTGATAGGGTTGACTAAGAAAAAAGACAAACTAGATTTCATTCATACATTGGCAAATCAATGCAAAATTGCAAGTGTACAACAAATACAAATCTTGGGTTGTTGAAGTGGTTGTATTTGAAGTTATTATACACCAAATATCACGATCCATACGTACACATTTATTAAAAGACAGCAAAGATATATCCTCTAATTTGGGGTCGTATGCTTAACTCATAAGCCATGCCAACCTAAAACATTACTATATACATCTTATAGAGCTGTTGAAGCCATGCCTGTGAACTGAATTGAATTGCAAATTGACAAATTGTGCTTAGAAAACCTGACATTTATACCTTCATACTTAGCTACCTAGATTCTTTTTAGTTGTTTTGAAAACTTGTACAATGAAATTTTGTGGAAAATTTTGAATGCTACGTAGTAGAATTCTAATAATTCTCAAGCACATGCATTTATTTTCTTTCAAAACACAAAATTTCCTTCTTTCTTACCATCTATTTCTGCATTTGGTTATGTATGTATATATTTTGGTAACATCCAAAACCAAGAGTTGCTTTCATATTTAATCAAAAAATGCTGAAAAAAGAATAGAGGTCCCCTCCTTTCTTTAATGTGGCTAGGTGCATGGACCTGGGTGGTGTTTGGTTGGGTGTACGTACTCTGTTGCTTTAGTTTTCCAGACAGTGAGATTGTGGTAGATGAGTTTGAACTTGAAATTTCTTTTAACAACCTAACAAAGAAATATTACGAAACGAAGAATATGCACCAGTTGGTTTAATTTTTTCTCTTTTAGAGGGCAGTTCTTCAGTTTGATATAAACGTTGTACGAATGTACAGCAGTCCCGCAATTCTTGGTGGTGGATCTCACATGACTCTTGTTCAAATTCAGCCTTTTATTTGGTAACTTTTTTGTTGAATGTGGAGTAAAATGCTACATTGACTTTGACGGTCTTTAGTTGGTCACTTCGAGACTAGTGGTTGCTTGAGTTGATTAGATCGAAAACAGTGGAGAAATTATCAGATAATTCACCAAAGAAAAAGAGATCGAAGAAATAAGTTCTGAGCACCCAAGTGAGGATTTTCATTCTCTTTAGCATGAAGATGGGCCTATGGAGAAAGCCACACCCACAATTCTGAAACGTTAACTTTGGGCTTCTAGGGAAACCCATAATCTTAGCCGTTAAATCTTGACCCACTTAAAGCTTCTATAATGGCATGGTCGGTTGCTTGACGGGTAAAATTTCCCTACACTTTCACCATCCTAATCCTATCTTTCTGCTCAGGTGAGAGGTGATATGAGGAAAGAGATGACATAGTGAAAACATTGAAGTATATTTGATGTTAGGTAAATGACGCATCAACTCTTATGAAATTCGTTCCACTTAATTTCTACATCTATTTGGAAATGTAAAAGAACAATAAGTGCATTGATTTCACTGCAAAAGGCAAGTAGCAGCTCTTCATTCTTATGTTTTGACGTGATTCATCCATATTCAGAAACCATATAACTTACAAGAAAGAAAAAAACACACTTACTGAGGTGTTATAAGAGCCCGAAAGGTTCAGGCAGATGTTCAAATCCACTATCAAAGATTGGTCCTTCATCAAGTTTATCATCCAAACTGTGCAGCCAGTTTGTGTTCTTCAAGTCTTCTTTGAGCAATATTGTGTCATAACGAGAACTTTCGTAGATGTCCACTTCAGTCAGCTTGGAAGAATACCGTCCAATGCCTGCTTCACTTCCATTTTCCAATGGCCGTTTCATAATGTATCCATTCTCTGAATTGACTCCGTGAGTTGTGGTGTGCAGGCTTCCATTAATGTTGGCAGATGCTGGAGTGTTCAATGTACGAACAGACTGGGTCTTGGTAATGGAGGATCGAATGCTCTGAGGGAAGAGGGTACTGCCTGAAAGTTGGCGAGCATTCCCAGTTCCATTTTTTATATCCTACATCAGATAGTAGATCAATTATGAGAACCGATTGACTTTGTTACAAAATTCTTTCATCAATTCAACATTATTAAACCTTCCGCAAATATTAGGAGTAACACACTAGACAATTTACTCTTCCTGCTCTGAATCATCTAGGTTCACATCATCATACCAACCATTATGTGAAAAATACTATAATGGTCTGAAAAAGACAATGCTAAGAATAATGTGCAGTTGGTGATTCTCTAGCATATTTGTGCTAAATGATTTTCTTGAATGACTTAAAACTGTTGACATCCTAACCTAAGAGTATTCTATTTCACAACCTTTCATACATATGATGTCAAGGAAGGGGATTTTTACCATATGCCGGATAGCCATGTCAAGAGATTTCTTCGAGATACTCCTCCCAAATCCTGTGCTATCTGGAGCTGTTGTTGAAGTCTTTACAGGCTTCCTCATGCCCAGATCAGGGGTATGTGTAGACTTCCGAGGCTCAAGAACATCAGGAAGGTGTCCAGTGGGATGTACGCGACCCCTTCCAGAGGCATCTGCAAGTCTTCCCCTTGAGACAATGGGTGATGACTGTCTTTTTGGCACAACAACAGCAGCCGGAGGTTCTGGCTTCCCCTTCATTGTGAAAGAAGCACCTGGCCGGGACCTACCAGCCGAAAGTGGCCTGTCTGGTAAAGTAGTTCTAAGGTTTGGCGGTGTGTCATGAGGAAAATCAATGGGAACAATTGGCTGTGGTGGGGGACGGACACGGGGACTAGGGGAACTAGGTCGGGATGAGGGTGCTGAACTGCGCCCATTTGGCAGAACACGGCCAGCTGAAGGTGAAGGACTTGATGCTGGCGATAAGGAAGGCAATGAACTCCGACGAGTGGGAGTAGAGGGACGAGAATTTGGTCGAGAACCATGTGAATTCAAGTTTGCAGGAATTTGTGGCCTGGAACTAGGCGTTGATGGTCTCGAGCTTTGCACTGATCGAGGTCTTTCTGTGGAGGAGCTGATTGGAACTGTACGGGTTCTAGAAGGAGTTGTGGATCGTGATAATGCTGGGCGACAAGTTGGAGTGGAAGGTCTTGCTATAGACGGAGAGCGGGTAATGGGGGAGGATGGTCTGGTATAAGATGAGACCGAAGCTGAACTTGTGTTAAGGATATTAGAGGATCTGTTAGAGGAATAATTGTTATATGCAGAGGTTGAAGAGCGAGTCACTGAACTGCTTCTAGCAGGTCTCGATGAATGGTTACTCTCGGATTGTGAAACTGAAAGCTGTGAAACAGGTACATATTCAAAAACCAATGAAGCATACTTTCAAAAGCATAAAGTTTTCTTGCTCATCTGTAATGCTATCTAATTTCTTAGCTGAAATTCACACTGGACATTGATAAAGTGTAGTGGGAAAGACATACCCTTGAAGGCCTAGCTTGAGAACCCGATCTAGTTAAAGAGCTGCTTCTTGGAGCAGCTAAAGTTTGTTGAGCTTCAATTCCATCTGATGAAGGAAAAAGCGGAGTTTCAGGAGGAGTGAGAAGCCTGTTGACAGAGAAAGATGATAACAGTTAGACACTCATGTAGTTTACTAAATTACTAATCCAAATTTATGAAGTAATACGGGAACATATTTGAACAAACAGTAAGTCTAGACCTGTGTTCATTTGACATCATTCAACACATTACGCATAACTCCCAATTTAGCTGTTTATCCAAAACCTTGATGGCTTGTGTGGTTCTGAAACACTAAAACTGGCTAAACCTCTAGCAGTTATACATCAATTATAAATCAGGCTAATGCGAACTCACTGGGCGGTATATGTTCACATTCAGCCAAGGAACATTTCATCCACTCTACTTGTCAAAAAGGTAGTGGCAGTTAACGTTTTCTGGTCTTTCTCAAAAGAACGCTTCACAACCGCTTAATGTAGCAGGCATACTGAGTATATGACTCAAAAACGACCAGACTTAGCTTGAAGTGTAAAATGCCATCATTAGAAGATGCGCAATCCTGATGTCTTTCCAAAGAAAAATTCTTTCTTCCTTTTATGAGGCATTGTCAACTTGGTACTTCCCAAAATCAGTTTAATCTATGATTCTAAGACTGATGCTTCCTCTGCCTTGTCCTAATCGAAACGGCATATTCAGATATCATTTCTGTCTTTACTCTTTAGTGTCAAGTACTAATCAAGCCTCATCAAAACAACGATCACTCGTTGATTATTACACCAGCATATCTGATCAAGAAATCATCCTAAATCCAACATCTAAGTAACTTCCAATCCATATCCACATACTAACAAGATCTTAACATGAATCTGAACATTAAATAACAACAAAATTAACATCAATAAATAAAAAAAGTTAGCATTTTCTTTGACTTACCAGTCGTAATCGTGCTTTCCACCATCTGGATTTGACAACAGATCATCAATCCCATTCCTTCCTACTTTGGCCGATCCAACAGAGAGCCTCCCCAATTTCACAGAAACTGTTTGCCAAAAAAAAAAAAAATCAAATCAATCCAAAGTTCACATCTTTAACTAAAAATCCACCATATTTCGATGACCGTTAACGGCCAAACCACCGCGGTTTGGCGGTTAGGCGGGAACAAATTCTGAGCTCCGGCGGTTAATATACTCAAATGACCGAATTGCCATCCGTATCAGGCAAGCAATTGTACAAATCACAATGACATTTGTGTCTGCTAAAGAGAAGAAAAGAAATAAAGTAGCCGGAGAAAAAATGTACCGTCGGAGGACTCGTCGGAGGAAGTTACGGAGAGCGTCCGGCGATTCTTCGAGAAGAGATCCAATCCTCCGCCGTCGTCGGAGTCCTTTCCCGCCAAATTCAAGCTCAGGCCTCGCCGGTGCTGCTGCGACCCCGCCGGAAAGTTCCTCCCGCCGATCATAGACTCCCTCCCGTTCCGGTTCATCGTCGCCTTCCCCCCGAAAATTCCACCCACTACGACTCAAGTCCGGCCAAATCTCCGGCCACCATTTCCCGCCAAGTGAGATCTAACGGTGCAGATTGAGAGTGGAGTAGAGTCATCCGAGGAGCTTCTCTCTTTCTTCAATTTTCTTCGATGTTACGCCATTGGCGACAGAAAAGGAGTCAGATTTGAGGATTTGGATCTGTTGGGTGCGAATGCAAATGCAATGTGGAGATAAAGATGCGTGCTTTTTTGTTTTTTTGTTTTTCTGATTTGTTTATGGAAGCAGAGGGCAGAGCAGTGCAGATGCAGAGAGAGAAGTAAAGTTCAGTAGAAATTATACCCAAAAAAACCGACATTTTGGGGTCATTTTGTGGTCACTGGTCAGTGAATTGGGTGCTACTTCTACCTTCTATACTTTGGGGTTCTTTCTACTCAAGGAGAATAGGATGATAGTGGGCAGAATTTAACCAATAATCCTTGTAGTTTATCTCAATTTTCACTTGTTACACCACTTTGTAAAATGTTCAAAAGATGATGGTAATATGTTGTTCTCAATGTATAAACTTCAAAGAAGCACTTGTAAGAAAAGAATATTAGCGTGTTTCACTGTTACTTAGTATTGTTACTTTTGTACACCGTTTCCTTCGAAATAAGGTATTATGAGCTGAACTTAACATTTTCAAACCTTAATGAAGGTTTTCCCATTTGCTTGAGATGATCCATCCTCTCGATTAATGACGAAAGGGCAAAAGGACAATACAGAGAAGAGAAGTGAAAACTCATGTAAATTACAAAAATTACATTGCAAAATATAATTGTTTCACTCCTCAATAATAGGTGCTCATTCCGTTCATTGTGGTGTTGTCAGGGACTGATGAGCAAATCACAAGTACAAGGGCACTACTTCTTCTCAGCTTCATTGTGGACCCTATCTAATGTACAAGGCATGTGAGTGGACCAAAACAACAAAAAATTGGCACATGATTTACGCTTGCATTGGTCATCATCTTCATTTCTTCAACATAAGATAGAAAAGAATCCCCTCTTTCAAATTAATCATTAATCGAGAAATGATTGTATCTTTGAATTCCGATCTTGAATTGACCGGCGGTTTGGGGTTTACGCAATGAGCAGCTCTAGCTCTACTAGCGAGGTAATCGAGGGACATGGTGTTGCCCATAGATGATTTTAGTTGAGATGAAGTTCCTAAACATGACCTTTGTGACATGCGTACATATTTAGAAGTTTTGGGTTATGATATTTTGTTGTTGTGGGAAAACAACCTTTTTTGCTAATTGTTATGACAATGCCTTTTGCTTTACCCATAAATGTTCAAGCCTTCACTTATGTTAACCTTTTTTTAAGGGAATTTTGGGAATTGGTATAAGGTTAAAGTTGATTTGATAATATGATAGTGTCGTACTTTATATGAGATGATTTTATTGGACCTACCTCAAGAGACTTTGTTGGTAATTGCATATTCTTCACGTAAGATGAAGAGCTAACCTCACAACCTAACAAAAGATTTAAAATAGGCAATGACTTGCATTAGTTTGAGAGAATTTAATAGGCTATGTCTATTTGAGTAGGTAGTGGCTTACTTTCCATTGCCATTATATTATACCACCATAACCAACAACTTCTGTTTTTCCCCCTTTTGGAATCTTAAGCAACTAACAAGGAGATTGGAAGTTTGGTTTCCATAGTGGAGATATGTAACATATAATATAAAAATATTGAAGGGAAGCTGCTCAGCTATGTGTAAGCAAGTGAATTTCCTCATGAATCTCACTTACATTAATGTTCGGTAATAATCATATATTCAATATTGGTTTAATTATCACTTTGAACTTTAGAATTAAAATTGCAATTATCAATATGAAATTTCATTATAGATCTCACTTCAATAATAGATCACTTAATTTGTGAAGTTTTAATGACTATATATAACATAGGAGTGCTCTTCCCTCTTTGGATGGAAATCCTAGCCATCACACAACCCTAGTTCATTTATGTAACTGTTGAATCATCACATGAATTGAAATGACACTTTCTGCTGGTGTTTTTTTTTTAAATTTTTTTTGGTTGGTTTTTTTGGCCCGTGAGTTTTTGTCCTCTTTATGCTGATTGTCATTGTTCAACTTTTTAGTGCATAAAGAGGAGAAAGAGGGCTACGTTTAGTCCAAGATGTTCGAAATTTGAACAAAAGCTAGTTAATGTAAATTTTTTCATGAAACCTTGCTAAAAAGAGATTGAAGAGAGTAATTGGTTGATAGTCGTCGGAAAAATTACTAACCATAAAATGTGTAAATGTAACCGATGATTAAGTCTTTCAAAATTCTTCTTTAAATTGGTTTAACTTGAGACTGTTGTACGTGACACATTTTAATCCATTGAAAAAAAGGACGTCCTTCTCAAAAAAAGAAAAAAAAAAAAAAAAAAAAGGACGTGCGTCACACAATCTTTTGTAGGAGGCCTACCAAAATACCAAATCATAGAATATTATACATCATTTTACCCAAAGAAAAAAAGATGGGCCACAAGTGGCTATTACCTATCACCTCATCACAAGCTCCCAATGTTGCTGGACCAGATGGAAAGCGATTGGTGCTACGTATATGGGCCAACATTACCAAGCCCAGCTTGATAGCCATGTGGTTCCTCATGTAGAAACATGCAAAAAGATAGTCGGACAAAACGAGAGCCGATATACTTGATTTGAATGTCTTCACGTGTCCCCCGGATAAGGGAAATTTGAACTTAATATTTCTCCTGATGCAAATCTACACTCCAATTAGGTTGATATTTATTTCTAAATATTGTCCCGTTGTTATGTGCTTGTCAAATGTTTTTCTCAAACCAAGTAGATACAATGACAATATCATGCTTGTGTAATCTCCCCTAATTACCAATGCTGAATGGTCTATATAGAGAAAAATTATTAAACTAATAACTAGTTATGCAGTACCAGTGGTCCATGTGCAACCCATAAATGAGCTGCATGGCTGAAAGTGGCATAATCCTATTGCTGAAAATGAGCCATCGTGTGTGGATGCAGAGCTTTCGGTCGACCTCAAATTTTGTTATATGCGTATAAGTTATAGTCAAATTTAGCATAGTGTTTCACGAGGGAAGAATACAGTTAGACATATAATGACAAGAACAAGTACTATTGGGAAATGGTGGCTATAAGCTTACAAGCATTTTGTTATGTAACATGTACACGATAAAGTTGAGAAGTCGAGGACACAAGAGGCCTGATGGAAAGTCACCATCTTAGCCCAATAAAGAGTGAAAATAAGCGATCCATGTCCACACATCAAATTACATTCCTATTTTGTATCTCAAAATTATCAGATGCTTCGAAGTATGTACGACTTACAATCATGGATAGATTTAGAATTAAGAAATATGATACCACTTTTTTGTTTTATCGGGTAAGAGTACATATCATTTATAATGAGCAGTGCAGCCCTAGAAAATGAAAGGAAGCAAGGATAATGGAGCAAAAGGTCCTAAAAATTGAAAGGAAAATAAAAAAGAAAGGTGAAAAGACAAAATGGGCAATGTTGGGATTCAAACTTGGATTGGAGGTAGGATAAAGACACAAGATACCACTATACCAGACTCCAAAATTTTATAATTTTATATAGATAAAATACGTAATTGGCAAACACTGAAAAATCTACTTGAGCTAGAGCCCAGTATACCGTCCTTGCTAACAATGATAATATATAATACCCATAGATGTTTTGTGCGCCTGTTGATATGAGTAGTTCACTTTTTAATGCATAGTTTACAGAAAATGCTTCGCAATCTTAGATAATCATCAAGGCCCTTTTAGGTGGGGATAACATTTGGTGGGAGCTAACCACCGAAGTTTTGCTTCGAAGCAAAGCTATCATGTATAAAGCTGTTGCTTGGTTCATGTGAAGTTGAAGCATGTGACCATGGGCAAGGGATCGTGCCCCAAAAGAAAAGAATGAGACTTAATATAAATTGGCAAATCAACAATATTAAGATAGAAGAGCAAATTGGCGATCGTATTTCATCTTCAAAAAGTTGTCTACCCTTCACATGGCAATCGTATTTCACCTTCAAAAAGTTGTCATACTCTTCACATGGATTCTCTGACGCCAATCTCTCGAAGGGGAGTGGCTCACATGTAGGGAATGTTTATCGCCATCAATTGATTGACGTGGCCAATTTACTTTGGTGTCCTTGGTTTTTTTTTTTTATAAGGGTGCTTTATTAAGTAAAGAAATATTATAAAAGTCAAATACTACACCAGAAGGATGTCTAAACAAATGTAGTGAAACAAGACATCCATTACCAAAATGAATACTAGGAACTAAAGCACATTCATCAGAAGAAGATGCACTGCCTTAGCGCTCAAATTGATAGAGAACTTAAAAAAATAGACTAATCTTGTGAACCAAGGACTACTTTCTTCCAAACAAAAAGAAAATTTAACAAACTGCATCTTCTTAGGTCTTCTTCTTGCGCATTGATAAATCTGCAAGTCGCATGTCTTCTAAATCCTGCTCCTTGGCAGCAACTTGATCACTTGATGATCTCTTTGTACTCAATTTAAACTTCAATTCTTCTGGAATAGAAGAGGAAGAAATAGGTGTAGTACTTAATTGACCTGTTGATTCACGAACCTGGAGAGCATCAGTTGCTTCTAAAGCCACAGCTTTGCCTGACCCTCCTTGTTCGTCAGCCAATTTCCCATCCTCCTTGGTATTTGATGGCTAAAATATTTATGGAATTCGAAAACGGAACCACGAGATTCCTTTCTAATTTATTATGCTCAAGTGTTTTGCTTCATATAACATAAACCTCAAAGGAGGGATGACAGCTCCAAGGAGGTGGGAGGGTACATATGGATTTGAAAAGACTTGGGAGGATGTGACACTTTCTTGCTCTTGATAAGTTTAGAAACATTGATGGTTATCTTTTATAAGAAGAGGTTGTTTTGATTCTAACTTTTTGTAATATGTCAAGCTAAAATGTTGTTTAACCTTCCAGTAAGTTCGGGAAATAGACCACATCTTCGAATCATAATAAACTGGCCCCCGTTGTAACTAAATAGGCAGGTATAATGTGATTGAATTTTTGTTGTTGATACAACTATTACGGTTTAAAGCTAAATAAAAACATTAGCTTCATAGTCCAGTACATCAAAGAGCCAGTCTGGAGGAACCAAGCCCCAGCTAAAAGTACAAGAGTGTCAAGTTACAAAAAAAGCAACTAAGTGAGCTGCGTGGTTACGGAAATGTAAACAAACTGAACATAAGTAAAACAAATGAGGGATTAATCATCGTATTATATTGCGTTCCAACTAAACCCCCCATTGCGCCACCTTCAGATTAGGAAGGGCACACCGACTCTAAATAGGTGACTAGCGAAAAATCAAAAAGTTTTCAAATCAATTGGAACCCCCCACATTGGTATAACAGCAAATAACGGAAAAAGGTGGCCCATAAATGAAGTTCGTTTATGTTTCCAGACTTTTCAAAAGGAAAACAAAGGTTAAGTTGAGGAATGTGGAAGGATAGTACTACTTAAAAAAAAAAAAAAAAAGTACTACTCAATTACCAATAGAAACTGTCCGATACGGATTGCTACAAGTCTCCAACACAAGGGAACGCAATAGCTGCATCATTCTGCAGTAATCTGACTGCTGTTCCACCATTGTGCTAATAAGATTGTGGACTATGACTGTGTTCCCACACTACGAACTTACTCGAAATTTAAATAATATTTATGTAAATTTGAAGAAATAAAGAGAATCAAATATGTATATATCTTGGCGCTCCACTGGCCGGCCGATGTTCTTACGTGTGTAATCCTGACAATATCCACCATCACGATTGTTCTACATTGTTCATATGGTTTGTGACGCAACCCCACCCAACATTTTCTTGCTACTTAAGGATGTTACCAGTGCTTCACTTCTATGTCTAAATCCATCTTCATACCATTTGACTTCTCCTTCAAATTCCTCATTTCTAGTTAGCAGCTTCTTTTGGATTCTGCATCAGTAAAATTGCAATTTTTACATTATTGACGGATTCTTTTTTTGTTACACGTAACGTAACTATGGCAAAATCAGGTTAGTCACATTATCTGCATACATATATTTAGCATCTATGTTGTTTAGCACAAAGTATAAGTGATTGTCAGTCGTTGATATGTGTGGACTCATCGATTGACAATCATATATTCTAGATGTGGAATAGAGATTAGACTCTTACAAGTCAATCATAAAATGTAAGTTGAGCCATATTCAACAATGGTTGGTTCCATTACGTAGTCATGCATACGTTACCACAAATGATGCCACAAATGATGCCATTGGCATGAAATTTCAATTCCTCGGTATAATTGAAGTTCCTTTCTTTGAAAGCACAACAGCAGAGAGATCCAAATTAAAGTCACATCTCTGGATTTTGTGCTCTCTTTCAATCCAAGATTTGTTTAAATTTAATGATTTTTCATACAAAGGCCACAATAAGTATAATTTCCCTTCAACCTCTGTAGGCCTGTTGGTGTGGTTCCATCAAAACATTTATTCCCAACTTTTCTTCACAATGTGGACATGAATATATACCCTCCAAAATTCATCACAATGTATTTTTCTACCTGGGAATTTTCCAAGCATTTCAGCTGGAAAATTTATACAAAGTCTTGGGTCATTGCCATGAAATATTCACAATTCCCTAGTCGTTTGTGTGCTAGACCAAAAGAATTGGATTCATCCTCTTATAAAATTGTAGCCATATTATTCCCTTTTCCCAAAATACGCCTTCCATGTTATTTTTTTATACAAGAGGTAGTTTAGAGTACTTATACATTCTCAGGTGGAGATTGGAGAGCACACTTAGGCTAACTAACTTGACTTAGTTCAGGTCTGCGGCATTCTCCTTGTAAAGCCATGAAAACGACAAAAAATTAACCTTTTTTGAAGCTGTAGTTCTGGTTGATTATCATTAACCTTCCTCTCTATTAAGGCTCTAATTTAATATGAATCCAATTTTCTTCTTGCAGACAAGTTCATAAAAGTGCTTGCCTATGAAGATTAGAGCAATGGTACAACGAATGCAGGAGCTCTTTGTACTTCTGTTTCTAGCCTTGTTCTCCAAGGCAACTAGTGAGAAGGCTTATTGTAAGCCAACCGTCCAACCAGATGGTGCCGGATTGTGTTTGAGCTGGAGACTCGCAGTGGAGGCCAGCAATGTGCGTATGTGGCGCACGGTCCCCCTTCAATGCTTGCACTACATCGAGACCTACATGATCGGAGGGCAATATGACCTCGATGTTGACTTTATCGTCAGCGAAATCTTCAGATATGTGAGTGGCATACATCTCTCTGATGATGGCATGGATGCTTGGATTTTGGACGTCGATGACACTTGCATATCAAATGTCTTCTACTACAAAGGGAAGAGATACGGGTAATAATGTAACTATAGGATAACGTTTTCTTTTCATACTAATATGTGTATTTTCAAACAAATACTTATATTGTTAAACTGTTGTGATTGATTAATTTTTGGCACTTTGTAGGTGTGATCCTTATGATCCATCTGGGTTCAAGGCATGGGCGTTGACAGGAAGGTGTCCGGCCATTCCGGCTATGCTTGAACTATTCAACAAGCTGGGAAATAGTGGGTTTAAGGTCTTCTTGGTGACAGGAAGAGATGAAGAAACCCTTGGCCAAGTCACTCTTGAAAACTTGCATAACGAGGGGTTTGTTGGTTACAAACGTCTCATTTTGAGGTAATCTTGATTAAGATGTTTGTTTGTTTCTTATTATACCATGTTGTTATAAGAATGTACTACTCTGAAGATATTCTTTGGTCAACATGGCTTATTCTTCACACACCACGTAGGATTTAATTGATTGGCTAAATTGAGAAAGGGAGTAAAAAAAAAAAACAGAATCTCATGATGTCGCCCTCCCATTAAGTTTGAACTTTTGAAAAGACTCGAATTGATTGGTGGGATGAAGACCGCAAAGATTCATTGTACTAGACAGAAGACATGATTTACTGCAAGTCAAAATCATATCTTTTATGCCAATTTTAGCTTAAGAATTTGAGTTATCCCAGTCAATTCCCATTTAAGAAAAGTCTCCACTTTTGAAGTCATCACACTTGTAAAAGACAATATGTCCGATTACATATGTACCTAATAAAGTTAGGTATACTGACAGGACGGCAGCATACAAAGGGCAGAGTGCAGTGGTGTACAAATCAAACATTCGGAAGCAATTGGTAGAAGAAGGCTACAGAATATGGGGCAACATTGGAGACCAGTGGAGTGATCTCCAAGGAGACTATGTGGGCGAACGCACTTTCAAGCTTCCAAATCCCATGTATTTTGTCCCTTAATAAATTCCAACAATGGTCAATCAGGAGTTAATCCGGGGAGTTGTTTGTAAAAACTTTTATATATATGACCAATGAATAAAAATGTCGTCCAAGAGCTTCCAAATCTACAGACAGACAATGAATTTAACATTTCTAATGAGAATTGGAAATTTCAAATTCAACTTGCAGCCTAATATTGTAAATTATGTCCTGCACATGTCTCTCTAGGTCCTCTAACATATTCGCATAATGTATCCCTTAAGTTTTGTTCGATGGGCCTATTAAACAGACTTTTCAAAGTCAATCGTCAGTAATTTTCAGCCATCTACATTTGTAGTTGTCAAACATTTGCATTACGTAGTCGTGCATACGTACACACATCAGATTTTCATATATATATATATATATAATAATTTAGCTGTTTTTCACACAGCGGGTTTTCAGTTCTCTTCACTTGTTCTTATTACATACATACAATAATTTAGTTGTTTAGTTTTGGTCAATCAATATGTATTAGTATTGCCATTAGCATTACCATTAGCTACTATATAACTTATAGAACTCAAGTCTTCTTATAATAGAAAATTAAGTTCCTTTTTGTCAAAAAAAATTTATTCAATTATTGCATTCAGAAAGTTGAGTTCCTTTAAAATAACAACAGCTCAAGTCATTTTTTAATCTCGTGCTGAATAAGCATTTCTCTTCGTTGGCCGGCTTGTTTAGATGTAAATAATGTCAAGAGCCAAGATTTCACGTTACGCGTTTAGATCCAACAAATTGGATTGAGTCCCTTATAAAGGACACTTACACTTATCTGTTACAAGGCCAAATGAATTAGTGCAATCTCTGATAGATTAAAAGAAAGCATACACATGGCCTTATTCTCGAAGGAAACCAATGGGAAGCCTTGTTCCAAGCCAACCGTGCTGGAGGAGAATGGTGGCGACTTCTTTTTGAGTTGGAGACTTGCGGTAGAGGCCAAAAATGTGCGTGCATTTCGCACCGTGCCGGCTCTGTGCTTGCCTTACATGGAAACCTACATGACCGGAGGGCAGTATGACCGGGATGTCAAATTGATTGTTGACCAAATTCTTAGTTATGTGAATGGCATTGCTCTCTCTGATGACGGAATGGATGCTTGGGTTTTGGACGTTGATGACACTTGCCTGTCACACCGCCTATATTACAAGGGCGAGAATTTCGGGTAACAATGCTCTCTTACCAAACTTATGAAATATAACGGTTTAATTTTGCAAGAAGCTGTACGTATTTAACGCACATTTTTCAACATTTTTCAAGTTTCACAATATAGCGAATGATGTCAAACAGTTTAGCAAGAGATCTAATGATCATTATTTTCATGTGTAGGGGCAAACCTTATGATCAAGTTGGGTTCAGGGCATGGGTGATGACTGGAGGTTGTCCAGCAATTCCTGCTGTGTTGGAATTGTTTAACAAGCTGGTGAAAAGTGGGTTTAAAGTGTTCCTGGTGACAGCAAGAGATAAAGCAATAGTTGGCCAAGTCACTATCGAAAACTTGCATAATCAGGGGTTTGTTGGTTACGAACGGCTGATTTTGAGGTAAAGATATCTGACTTATTATAAGTTGGGAGTTAATTCGGTGATGTTAGTGGTAATCACTATGAGCGTATAGTATGTCAATTTTAGCTTAATGAAGTTAGGTGTTTGCTTTGACAGGACTACAGCAAACAGAGAGCAGAGTGCAGGGGAGTACAAATCAAGCATACGGAAGCAATTGGTAGAAGAAGGCTACAGAATATGGGGAAATACTGGAGACCAGTGGAGTGATTTTCAGGGAGATTGTGTTGGCAATCGGACTTTCAAGCTTCCAAACCCCATGTATTTTGTTGCTTAAGCTATGCAAGAAAAAATTACCACACTTCTTTCCGTTATGGTAAATTCATTATTTTGAATGCTTATGGTTGATCACTGGATGGTCTTGTAACTCTTTTATGATCCGAAATAATTGTGTCGAAAGATTTCAAAATCCTTTTCAAACAGGATGAAAAATGAGAAAGACTTATTGCCATGGAGTACTCAACTTTGGTTATAAATTATATAGCGCAAATGGGATAATAAATCGCGAATTCATAGTTGACTAAATTGCCTTTGGTATTCTGGGAGGACGAAAGTACATGTGTACCAAGGCTACAATGAAACAGAAGGAAAAAAAAGCTTCGATCCGCACATTATAGCTACTTTGGGTCTATTAGCAACAAATGGCTGCTAATAGTATCATCAGCCGCCGCAGAAAATAGTTTTAGGGACATAGTGGCGGTTTTCTGACCTTTCCTGACGATATCACTGCCAAATACCTTTTCCGACGGGAGATTTCGCTTCAAGTTGTAATCAAAGAACTATTTTGGGGCATAACGGCCATTTCCTCCAAATAAAATTCCAGTTCCGCCCCTCCTCATTTCCTCCAAAGAGTAATACAGACTCTGTGGTTCCATGGATTTTGACATTGGGCCTTCCAAAGCCAAATACACGGAAATTGGGTTCGACATTGGCATTTTCGTCCAATTCCAAAACGCAACCCACAATCAGAAATTTGAAATTCAGAAAACCGTGATGATTTTGGGCCGCATCTCAATGCTTTACAATATTGCAAAGTATTTAGCGATATTTAGTCAATGCGATTGGAACAAGCTGTGAAGAATTTCCCAAAGCAAGCAAGAAGATGATGAAAGAAATATAGATTTCTACTCATAATTTGGATAATGCAATGAATATGAAAGACTCGTATGCAATTCCGACATGGGTTGTTCATCAAGTTAGTTAATACAGTGTATTCTCTTTCTACATCTGAGTTCGAATCTCCTTCTCATAATTTAAATTAGAATAGATTATCATTTGAATAAGAACATCAAAAATAGTACATAACATACTTCTGCTCTCATCTTTTCTTTCATTCACCATTTGTGTGTGTCCTCTTTCCTCTAAAGATGTAATGGATGTGTGTAACTAAAGAGGAGCTCATTAAAGCATTAGTTAGTTCATTTACAACCGCCATTGTATGTGTACATTTTCAAATTCCTAAAAAGAAAAAGAAAGATCACAAAAGATTGCCATAAAACAAACTTTGGTTAAAGATTCGGGAAATAAGGAAATTTGGAAGCATTCAACGTCCAAAAAGCTCGGACGAAATTTCGCACCTAAAACAAACAGACACATAAGGTGGTGTCCCAACATTCCTCAATATGCCCAAACACTAATCGAACACAGATTGAATGAATCTCTTGACTCCTTGGCATTGAAATTTTTGAACACAACACAGATTGTATATTCAAGGGATATATTCAATCTTGGAGAAATAGAACATTATTCTTGACAATATGAACGATGCGGATGTCTCCAAGCAGATTCAACAGATGGTCAGATTCATCCGCCAAGAGGCAGAAGAGAAAGCCAACGAGATTTCTGTCTCTGCAGAGGAGGTCCGCGATTTCGCACAAATTACATTCCTTTTAAATTTGGTCTTATAATTGACAAGTGCATTGTTTTGCTCGGATTAGTCAAGTTGGTTAGGGCAGCGCGTCCTAAATTTCTCTTGATTTGCGGTTAATAATTTGTTGACAGGAGTTTAACATTGAGAAGCTGCAAATAGTTGAGGCTGAAAAGAAAAAGATCAGGCAAGAGTATGACAGAAAGGCAAAGCAGGTGGATGTTAAGAAGAAAATGTGAGTTTTATCTCATCCTCACTGCTACACAAACCATTAGTTAATTTTTCCCATTTTCTTGAAAATTTGATTGAAATTAATCAATGAAGTTTGGTGTACATATAGTGAATACTCGATGCAACTGAATGCATCGCGTTTAAAAGTTCTTCAAGCACAAGATGACATTGTAACTTCCATGAAAGAATCTGCTGGCAAGGATCTTCTGCGCGTTTCGGAGGACAAGAAGGGTTACAAGAAGCTCCTCAAAGACTTGATTGTTCAGGTAATTAGGCACAAATACAATGTTGCTTTACAGTCTATATGGTACTAAGAGAGACCTTTAATATGCAAACTGTAGAGTTTGATAAGGCTAAAGGAGCCAGCAGTGCTGCTGAGGTGCAGAGAAGTTGACAAAAAAGTAGTTGAGTCTGTTTTGGAGGAAGCAAAGAAAGCTTATGCTGATAAGGCCAAAGTTGCGGCCCCCAAAATCACCATCGACGATCGCGTGTTCCTCCCACCTCCTCCTCGTAGTGCCGATTCTCATGAACCCTTCTGGTAATCTTCTTTATATACATTACGTAACTTATAGTACACTTCCATTTGCAGCTTTGCTATTTGGAAATGCCTTTATCAAATTAACCTCTTGTACTGATGCTAAGCTGTGTGATTGTCACCGTTTTTCATTTCATCGGTTTGACTGTGTGAAAAGTTCTGGTGGAGTGGTAGTGGCCTCCCAAGATGGGAAGATTGTGTGTGAAAACACCCTCGACGCCCGATTGGAAGTTGTGTTCAGACAGAAACTGCCCGAGGTTTGTCTCCCATCAACTCCTTAGCTAGTCACTACAATCAGTTACTTGGACCCCAAGAATTGTTGCTAGTCTATTTGGACATTCATTCAGCACAGTGGAATTGAAAAGAATAATCAACTATGAACAAAAACACAAGCACAAACATTAAGTATATTTGATGGGATATTTTTGTTTCATTTTTGCCTGCAGATCCGGAAGCGCCTGTTAGGATCGAGCACTGCAACATGAAATCTCTGTACTTGTAGCCAGAGAAGCACTATACCAAGAGTGGTGACAGAGTTTCATGGGCAATCTACTACTGAAGATTTGCCCATGTTTCCTACAAGTGAGAAAGCTTGTTATTTTTCGATTGTTTGCTTCAGATTTATTGAACTTTGCTTCCAGAAGAATAACAATTCCTAGATTCCTCCAAAATTGTTGTCATGTAGGAAAGCTAATTCATCACAATGACAGAGCTCAACTGTTTTTTGCTCCTTCTGCATATAACTGAAAACTGCAAGCTCCTACACCATAAGTGTTACGAAAAGACTACAGGACATCTAGAAAAAGAAAAAGTTGATTCCTAGCTCATATATTAAAGAACATTAGAAACTTGTACAACATTTCGGACCACATTATTCATCACATTAGTGCGGACTCATGTTGAATCCATCTCTGTTAAAGATGATCTGGTCTGCAAGTGTGGTACACGTAACATAATTACTCTTTCTAAAAGTCATATGAACTATAGGCTCCCTTCCAGAATTGAGACAATTGTGTTCTAATTAGTTCAGCAGTCTTTGGGCCACCTCGAATATTCCCTCATGATGAACCAGAATATCTCCAACCGCCGTTCAAAATCTTCTACGCTACCTCCAGAAGCAAACCTTATTTTCGGAAAGGAGCCACCTAGGAAACAGAATATCTCCTACTCCTACCAGTTTTCCCCTCAGTGCCCCGGGACTTCCGACCTGATTTCTTTGGTTTACTTCCTGCTTGGCCACTGAAAATTCCCATCTTTCCAATTCCCTTAGATATTGAGGTCAATAAAGTTTTTCCATTTCCTGCTTTATCCATCATTCCTTGTTTCATACACAACTGCTCTTTCTCCAATTCACTTAGCCTCACTCTCATTCTTGAAATCTCCAGCTTCAGTTCTCGATTTTCTCTCCTCAACGAAGCATAGTTATCTCGTGGGGACATGGCTGCACTTGGCACTCCGCTGCTTATTCTCTGTGATAAGAGACCCTCTCCTGAGCTTCCAGATAACGCATTCTTCAAACGCAGCTGCTCAAAATACAGAACTTGCACTGTCATTTGAACTGGGAGTCTATCATTTTGCGCAGCGTGATTGCAGGCTTCTTGAGAGAGCTTTTGACAGTCTATGAACTTGCAAAGCCTCTTGCATTCTTGGTCAGTTAGCATTGAATGAACCTAAGCAACAAGCAAGCAGTAGGGTCAATTAACTATAAACAGTAATCAATCTAAAGTTTCTAGTCGAAGTTTATAACTTACCTTCAAGTATAAGTCAACCGCCCTGTAAAGTCCATCATCAATGACGCGAGCATAATCAGGCAGTATTTCGATCATGGCAATGAACTTTTGTAAGCTAAGGTAAGGATCAGGAGCAATTTCAGCTAGATAAGTGTCGATAAGCCTTCCAACTTTTAGCAATGAACCGTGGCTGGGAGAACCAAGGGCTTCTTCAGACTCATATCCGCAATCTTCGCTCTCTTCTTCCTCAATCCGCTGCAGAAAATTCACCAATATTCGATGTACAGTGTCAACGTCATACAGCGAACCCCCAGCTTGGATTGATGGTATGAGGAGATCGTCAAGTGAAACCATTTCCAACCTGAAAGCAATCCTCCTTTCAAGTTCAAGTCTGCAGGTAACTGTAGCATCCACCATGATTGCCATTCTCAGCATTCCAAACATAAAACTTAATCGCGTTGAACAAATTTTCTCAGCTGGCATTAAGCTTACAAGGGTTTCAACAACAGTCCTCTGGTCATGTTCTTCCATGCCAGACTTTGGCTTCAACTTTCCTGGATTCCAAACTTGACATTTCCCAATTCCTTTCAAGGATGCATGAGCAAAATGCATCAAAGATGCAAAAATGCTGTCTGGCCTAACACCTAGTCTTGTCATAGCACAGATAACCCTCTGATAATAATCAATCCTTAGTAACGAGAGATCTTCAACCCACCACTCAAGGCAACTGCTTTTGAGCTCCGCAGACTCACCATCACAACTTAACATTGACAACCCTGAAACTAGCTGTTCCTTACAAGCATTCATGGCAATTGCCTCCACACATCTGCTTGGAATTTCGACCTCCTCTGCTATAGGAGGTAATGTTTCACAGGTGGCAAGGACTTCCACTGACTTTTCAAGACTCTGGACTACAACTTCATTCAGGTAAGTCTCCGTCCGTGCAATGAGGTTTTCATCCCTGTAGTCTTCAGTCATTTCCAAGTACTCTGCAGCACAGCGCAGGTGGGCAACATTTGCAGTTGTGATCTCAAAGTTGATGCCGTAACAGAACTTCATTGCAAGCTCAAATGAATGGGGCCCTCCTGGTATGTTGAGGAGCTCCAATTTTTCAGTTGGATCCTTGGAATCTGCAACCATTTTCCGAATCTTTCCACTCCGAGAGACCAATGGAAACTGCACCAAATAGAACAATTCTATTAGCACAATACAATAATGCAAGCCTACAATGCTTGTATCACAAATGCTAAGTCAAGGCTTCTGTCCATCAACAAATAGCAAACATCTTTTCCATCAGACATGAATTTGAGCCGAAAACAGTCAATTTGTATGTTTAATCGAAGATTTTACCTTATGCAGTAAAAAGGACTCTCCATCAACAACGATTGTAATGTCTCCGGCAACATCTGCAAAGATACTACAGGCACATGAAACTTCTAATATCAGTACTCAGCAATCAGCATTGCTAAAAGGTCTGAAACATTACAGATTATTCTAGAATATGACTCACTAGGACCATCCATGACTCCGAATACAAATATGTTTTACGAACGAGGATTAAACATGGCAATCCACAACTTGGCCAAAGATCAACCAATGTGTATGCAGATAATAATCGTCTTTGGCCAAGAGTCAGCACTAAGGTTGAGACAGATCCTATTGGAGCCAAAGATATTCGTCTCTAAACTGTCACATCACATGGAACGATATGGCGTAGTAAATGGTGGATCTTGGATAGAATTCTTCTTCTAAACTAAAAACAGTAATAAACTGACAATGTGGATATGTAAAGAACAACCTTTTTTGCGAAATGCTTAAATTAGAAAGGAAAATTTTCATGTTTGGTCTAACAGACTAATTAACATGCTACTAAATACACCAAATCTGTAAGCCCCCACGTTCAAGTATTAAACTTAACCATTAATATCATTTCCAGTACAACCACAAAAGGCCAACTAAAGAAGGGAAGAACAAGCAAAAACACAAACGATAGTGCTGACCAACCAAGAGAACAAGACCAGAAATAATGCAGAGATTATGTAAACAGAGGAAATGTACCGAGTGGTGAAGGGGCTGCATAGCTTAGGAGTTGGAGGGCGGCTTGAAAAAGAGCAATGGTTTTCAGAAACCATCTCAAATACTTGAGTCAATTTTCACACTCTACAATCAACAGCTGAATCTCAAACAGTATTCACAATCATGATTCATGGCCTTGACTCAGAGAAGAAGAATATCATCTTTGGATCTTTGGCTTTTGTTGGCTTTACACAAATAACCCGTTGGTGTTGTTGAATTCACAATGGGACCGCGGCTTCTTTTTCTGGGGACATGTTTGCTGGCTTTGCAGAGACCTTTTGCTTTTGCTTCTCCATCATTCCTTTGTCTTGTGTTGCGTTCCTTCTCTTTCTCTTTTTGTTTTTCTATTTACTATTTTGAAGGTAAAACTGCAAAAGAACTGCTTTGTCTGATTGGGGACCTCACGCCGTTCTGCAAAACAATATCAAACACATATGAACTCCAACCAAAACAAACATCTAGGATCTAGCTCTTCAAAATTTGAATAGTGTAACGTAATCCAAAATTTGTGCGACCGTTATTATCCAAGAAATATTGAATTCTTCCAAATAAATACAACCCTGACTATGAAAATTTCAATCAAAGTAAATTAGTACGTACGTTAGTACAATATGGACGATATAACAATAGTCCTGTACTCAGATAAAATATGAACTTTACCTAAAGTGTTTGTGAAATGAGAATCTTGTAGCTGAATGCACTTTAGACGCAAAACAAATCAGAACATATCACTGAAAAAGGGTCTGCATATCCATGAATTCGTGGAAAAGCCTGGCGAAAACTGGGAAAGAATCAACTCAGGTTCCCTTGCGCGGCGGCCGCCCGCGACTGATGGGGCTTGAGGAAGAAGGGGATGGGGGCACCGGCGCCGGAACTCAGTAAAGATGCCATTATTGGAGAAGTGCATGCTCCTTTATTATTCTCCACTCTCCTCCACTCTCTTTCCCTTCTCTCTTTCCTTGGTGTCTCGGCCTTTGTTGACTGCAGTCTAATAACGCACATGGAAATTGGAATGGAACCAAAAAGCAGGCCCCGAACCAGAAAGGCCAGAGGCAGTCCATCGTTCAGTTCAAAAATCGGGGGAAAAAGGCCCGACAGTCCATGTTCAGTTCAAAAATCGGGTCACAATAAATCTTGACTTGCTACGTCAATTGTAGTTTGGGACCATAATCCTTTTTTAACATGAAAAATCTTAAATATATACATTGAACATACCATTTTTAAGATCCTTGTCTGAACTACTTGAAGTTTTACTGAAGCTAACTCTTTAACAATAAGATTTGATGAAAAACAGTCTTCTCAGCAACAGCTTTCGCCTGTTAGATCCACAACATCAAGCAGCAACTATTCTTCACGAATTAACAATTGTCTTTCCAATGACAAGTCTTGTAAACTTTTTTCAGCGACAATGCTAGTTTGGTTATTGGAAGTCCTGAGAGATCCTTCCATAGTAGGCAGGAAAATATGATGTTTAAACTCATTTTTGAACATCACTCTTCCACTCTTGGCAGGAAAATATGATGTCAAAACCCATGAGTTCTATTTGTGATGTCCATTTTTGGACATCATGAGTGTGATATTCAAACACATGAGTGCTACTACAAGAAAATTATTATAGACATCCTGAGTTCCATTTATAGACATCAAACTCACTTGAACAACTAACAATGTCAAGGAAATATTCCGCACACCCAGTTGGCTTTTTCTGTCGGAAACTTCTCACGGTGGTTTGCAATTCCAGATCAGGGATCAACCCCTTTTGAACCATAACAAGCCTCAGAGCCTCACCAGGTCTTTCAACTTGTATATTGCCTTTGATTAAGGCTTTATAGCACAAAGCAAGGTCAGGGACATGACCATTCACCACCCTTATCCATTTTTCCACGTAAAAAATATTTACCAATCAACATACTCCGAGTTATCTTGCTTTGCTCCATTCCGTATTGAACTTTTGCTTCAAACACTCGATGAGCCTCTTTTCTCAACCCTTCTTTGCATAGAGCATCCAAAAGTAATGTACAACGTTATGGCATCAGGTAAGATTCCCTGACCTACGATTTCATCAAACAACCTTGTGGCTTCTCCCCTGATAACGAAGAGTTGTAAGTGACAAGGTCAGGTGTTAGCCCTCTTTGAGTCATTAACTCTAACATGGTGAGGGCTTCCTTGGTCCTTCTCTCCTTACAAAGACCATCAATCATAGTGTTGAAGCTTACCACATCTGGTGGGATTCCTTCATCCAGCATTCTATTAAACAACCTTGAAGCTTCTCTCCATTGGCCGGAATGGCACAGTCCATTGATTAAGGAGTTGTAAGTGATAAGATCAGGTTTTACACCCCTGTGAATTATGCAAGGCTCCACAAGCAATCATGTTTTGAAATAGCCGCACACGTTCCCAGTTACCAGCCTTGCACGAAGTAGTAATTAAGTTATTAAAAGTTACATCAGGCTTTACCCCTTTCGCAGTCATTGTTTCCAACAGAGCCAGTGCTTCTTGATTTCTCTTTTCCTTGCAAAGAGCGCTGATCGGCACGCTATAAGTATTTAAATCTGGTGCAACGCCACTATCAATCATGAAAATCAAGAAGCTCTTGGATTTTTCCCACTTTCCTGATTGGCACTGTTCATAAATCAGAGTGGTGAAGGTGACATCATCTGGCTTGACTCCTTGATCCATCATTTTCTGAAACATAGCATGTACTTGTTCCCGAAGTGCACAACCCATGTATCAAAGAGGTATAGGTAATGATAGTTGTTAAAACATCCTGATCATATCATGAAATAGGACCAACGCCTCACCAATTAGTGACCTTTTTTTTTTTAACAACAAGTTATTCATATCAAGAGCCAAAGCAGCCAAGCATACAAAGGTAGATCTCGTAACGGTGAGTATATAACACTTACAATGAAGAAAACCAACCCCATTAAAGCCACATGGACATATAAAAAAAATAGACACAATGACAGATCCATCTTGCCAAGAAGCTAAAAACCAGGGTTTAAAATGGCATTTATGTGATATACTATGTGGAGGCAGGGCAATGAGGGGACAATAGAATTTGTGTGCGACATAGCCGATAATATCCAGGCGAGACATTTTTTGGGACCAAAGCAAGAAGCTTTCGGCCAGTAAAACCTTCGACTCCAGAACCAACAAAGTTCTATAGTTGCTCAGACAAAAAGCCATCTCCACAGCAACAGCAACGAAGATGCGTACACTCAGTGGAGTCGCTTCATATCCTCTGTAAGTTCTTTCTATCTAAAGTTAGTTCATCAAACTATCTGCTGCAAAATTTAGTAGGTTTAAGTGTCAAGATATTTACTGTAATGTGAATTCTTTGTTTAGATGGCGTTAAATTGCGAAAAGAATGAAAATTTGAAGTCTATTTTACACTTGCAGTGACCCATGTTAGTATATCAAACTATCTGCTCAAAAGTTTTGAAATTTGAACTGATAGATAGTGGATTTGAGTATTAAGATGCAAACCCAATTTGGCTTTGCCTGAAATAATAACTATAATGAGCGGTCTTAGTATCGATAGCGCCTAATTGCGAAAAGAATGTGTTTTGGAACCTAATTACGGTAACCCATTTGGGTGTAGCTAGTTGATGTTGGTGGAGACAAGATAGTGATGCCCTTTTTGGTTTATATTCGTTGCAGATGCCCAATTGTTTCGTTTGAATTGGGACGGCAAGCATCGGAGAAGTTTTTTTATCCTTGCAATATTGGCCACAATCTGACCAAAGGTATGATTACTTGCCCATTTATGCATAGTTATTAGTGAGTGTTAACAGTGAGTAGTTCTTGTTATAATGTGCTTTATGATACAAAAGTTGTTACCTTTTCTGTATCTTTCACAGTAAGTAGGATGCAGAAGACATATCAACTCAAGGCTGGATTTTGGGATTCCATTAAATCTGGGTAAGAGGAGATATTCCATTTTCTAATTACATATTGTTTACAAAATGCACACTAACCACACACTAAATGTTGAACAACTTTGTCAGATTGTTCGTCTTCTGAATTGAAATGTTAAATTTGCTATGTTTCTGAATGGATGCTTTGTGAAAGCGAGAAACACATTTAGAGTCTTAAGGAACTTATGATCACATAATGTTTTGTTATTAAATCAGTAAAACACGAAGCAATTGCCTGGTTGAGCACTTAATTAGTAAACTTGCTTAGTAAGTATGTGGATATGTGATACTTTTCCCATAGAATGAGAGAAAATGGCTTCTCGGGCTTCAGAGTTTAAGATGGTGCAGAAAAGAAATTTATATGTCTATTGGCAGTATGCTTGTACCACTCAGTAGTTTCGAAGTTGTGTTTGTTGAAGTCTAGAAGGGCAGTGTATATCTATGTACCACATTAACTTCCCGCATCCCTTCTCTCTTGCACCGAAAAGTTATAGTGGCCCTTAATTCAATTCTTATTGCAGTATTTTAAACACCAACACAACACAAGTAGTAGAACCGCCCTCCACAGTTCCAGAGGAAGCGGAAGAGCCTCTGCCCCAAGAGTTCGTTCTCATTGAAAAGACTGAACCAGATGGAACCGTTGAGGAGATAATTTTTTCTTCTGGTGGAGATGTGGATGTGTATGATCTTCAAGCCCTTTGTGATAAGGTAATTACTGTACTTTTTCATTAGCACTTTTCACATACATCTAAGCAACTGATTGTCAATTCCTGTTGAATCGCAATTGTTTCTTAAGTCATTTTGCTTCATATTCTGTAAGTTTTGTAGGTTGGTTGGCCTCGGAGGCCACTGTCAAAACTAGCTCAAGCGTTGAAAAATAGCTACATGGTAGCGACATTGCATTCGGTGCGGAAGTCACCTGGATCAGGTACATAGGGGATATGGCAATGTTGTAGAATTTTATGTATTCATATTTGTTACTACATCTAGAACTATTTGATGAACACTTAGTGTACTTGGAGAAGTTATTTGACAGAGGGGAATGACCAAAAGATATTAATTGGCATGGCTCGAGCTACATCAGATCATGCCTTCAATGCCACAATTTGGGATGTCCTTGTTGATCCCGGCTATCAGGTATGCTGGTGCTCGAACAATGTGTGTTACATAAAAGGTTTTCTTGATTTGTTTAAAAGTGCATATATTATCTTTTAATGATGTCTTTATCATTCAGGGCCAAGGCCTTGGGAAAGCCCTTGTTGAAAAGCTTATAAGGGCTCTTCTGCAAAGGGACATTGGGAATATCTCGCTCTTTGCAGATAGTCAAGGTAAAACAACCATCATCTAAAGCATCTCTACTATGATACTGTCGTTCCATGACTGATATTTAGATGGATCAATATTACTCAGTTTGACATGGGCATTCATTTACTGGTATGTGCATCTGTGCTTTGCGGTTTGATCGCTAGTCTGTGTTTTATGTACTCATAGTACATAATGGTGGCAGATAAACCATTTGCGGCCAATCCTACTCTCCATTGGTGTTCCTTCATATGTACTCCTGCTTTTGCACTTCCACTTTGCTGTTGCCTGCTTTGTCATTCCAACTTGTAAGAATGTGGACTATCTCATAGTCATAATTAGTTTCTTACATTGTCATTGCAGTTGTGGAATTCTATCAAAACTTGGGTTTTGAACCTGACCCGGAGGGCATTAAAGGGATGTTTTGGTACCCAAAGTATTAGTTGTCACTTAGGAAAAGGTCAAGCTTGTATCTGCTCATCACAAAGATCTAGCATGAAAAGTACACATGGCGTGGGAACACCTATTCAATTTTTTTCTCTTTTGGTAAACTTGTATCAGCTGAAATGCCAAATCCAATGTAAAATTTACAAATTGCATATATATGCAATGTATTCTTCAGTTTATTTTCTTAACTTCCAATTGCTATGAAGGTAGGTCCTAGTCATTACATAGACGAGTCCACCATACTCTAGTAGGGTAGTGGTTAGTTCCATTGCTCTTCATACTAAATACGAATACGTACAGTAGATGTGCCCTCGATAATGCCTTAAGAGCTTATCTTATCCTAAACTGAGCTGTGTACAACTGCAACTTCCATGGGAGGTTTTGTACAAATGCACAATTCAGATGGTGCTCATGTCATCATTTATTTCACACTTAATTTTTGCAAAATTTCAAAATTAGATTTTGAAACGCTACTCACTGAACATGTGTTTGTCTATAATAAGATGAATATCAGGTTTTCTTCAAACACGTGGTTTTATGCCCTCACGTAAAAACAACAAAGTAGCACTTGCATTTTATGCCCTCACGTAAAAACAACAAAGTAGCACTTGCATTTTATGCCCTCACGTAAAAACAACAAAGTAGTACTTTCGCCTCTCTTTGTCAATGAATTTGGGTTTTCTTCTCATCTAACAACGCTAAGCGAATTTGGTTTTCCGTGTTTATGAATATAAAACATCACCCTAGGACTTCATAATATAAACAATATTGATATCCGCTCTGTTCTTCTTCATCCTCTAGCATGCCCATTGACCAGGAGTTCATTTTGGAGTTTGGAGCTAAAAAAAGTCTAACACGAACACTTTGAAGTATGATTCTGTCGTTGGTTATTGGTTGAAAACTTTCCAACTGCTTCCTCATCTCTTGCTTTCTGGTCTGTTTCAAGTTTTAGAGTCTACTCTTACTTATGAAAAAGAAAGCAAAGATTTGAACTTGGAGAATTGAGTGAGTGTTGTGCAATTTCTAGTGCTTGCAAGTTTTTTTTCGTTTTATGGAAATATTTCCTGAAAAGATCGTCTGAAAACGCTACCAAAGGAGCGCTTATAATGCTGAGATTAAGTGTTTGCGGATTGTTCATTGCTCCGTTGTGTTGTTGCTTCTTCCTCCTTGCAGCTGCCCAAGTTACAAATCCTTCAGAAGGTGAATTTGCTGCACTGGTGCTTGTATTTCTTAATTTTCGATCAAGTTTCAATGCAATTGAAGAATGAAACTTATGGTTTGTGCCCTTTTGCAGTTAATGTGCTGAGGGCTGTCAAGAGCAGATTATTCGATTCTAGGAAGCATCTAGACAACTGGAACAATGGGGATCCCTGTAGATCTCATTGGACCGGAGTTTTGTGTTTTGATAATGTTGGCTCTGACGGATACTTGCACCTTGAAGAACTGTATGCATTTGATTTTCTTACTGCTCTCTACAATTGTTCTGTTAATTATGGGCACACTGGATTATCAATCAGTAATTTCTGTTTTATGACTTTTTCTTGATTGATATTTGGTGCAGCCAACTGCTAAATATGAATCTGTCAGGAACTTTAGCACCTGAACTTGGCCAACTATCTCAACTTCTGATATTGTGAGTCATGTTATCTCATATTTGATCCATGATTCCATTTTTTTCGCACATATACTGGTTTTTCCTGGTTATGTTCTTGATTGTCTTCTAATTTAACGTGTTTAATTGTACTCTTCTTGCAGAGATTTCTTGTGGAATGACTTAAGTGGCATTATACCTAAGGAGATAGGAAACATGACATCCCTGAAGCTCTTGTAAGTTGAGTTCATGATGGTTTTACTTGTCCTTAATCCTTTTCATATTCTTGCAAAAGAAAGGTTTATTTATATGCAGCCCTAGATGGCACAAAAATGAGCTTTAGACTTGCAATTTTTTTTTTCAGTACAGTATTTTCATAGTTTTTTATTTGTGATGCATTTTGGTACAGGCTCTTGAGTGGAAACAAATTGTCCGGTTCCTTACCTGATGAACTCGGGTATCTTGCAAATTTGAATAGACTGCAAGTTGACCAGAACTATATATCAGGTCCAATACCAAAGTCATTTGTTAACATGGCCAGTGTAAAGCATCTGTAAGTACATGTTTAAGCTGATTCTATTTAATGTTCGCTTGAGTTATATGTATCTCATCTTTGACTGTTGCATGTACGCTGTATTGCAGTCACATGAACAACAACTCCTTCAGTGGTCAAATTCCGCCTGAGCTTTCTAAAGTACCTACTCTTCTTCATATGTGAGTTTCTCTAGTCTTATTGTTTACTTGTGGCTTTATAGTTCTGTACCAATACTTATTGACTGTTTGACACCAACTTCTACAGGCTGTTTGATAATAATAATTTATCTGGATATCTTCCACCAGAATTTTCCAACCTACCAAACTTGCGCATACTGTATGTCCTAATCCAACACTGAAACCTGGATTTTTAATTTGGAGTAACTTGTTTCCTTTTAGTTAATGGGAATTATATTTATGTATATGTTGTTCCTTCCATTTGCAGTCAGTTTGATAACAACAACTTCAGGGGGACCAAAATTCCAGCTTCTTATGGAAACCTTTCCCAGTTAGCAAAACTGTAAGTTGTGGATGTCGGTATTTGAATAATAAGATGCTAAAGAAAAAACGTTGGACGTAATTTAGATAAAAATGGCTCCTTATCAGAAAAATGCATAAATTTGCTTTGAAGGATTGCTGATACTTTTTTTCCCCACTTTCCGATTTGACAGGAGTCTTAGGAATTGCAGTTTGCAGGGAAATATTCCTGATTTTAGCAGGACTCCTGAGCTTAAATATCTGTAAGTATATAGTGGCTGAACAACCATGAATGGACAAAATAACGCTCTTGTTCACTCTTCTGTTCTTACCGCTAATATCGAACCTTTCATTGGGTTCATCCCACAGAGATCTAAGCTGGAATCAACTTAGTGGACCACTACCATCACGGAGACTTTCTCACAATATGACTACAATGTATGTTGATAGCCCAGGCTAACTTCTAACCTGTTTATTAGTATTTCGCACTGCTGCCTCGGTCTATTAACTTCCAATGAACGTGGCATGTTAAGGACTCATCCTGCCTACTTGTAATTTGTTGCAGCGATCTGTCAGAAAACCATCTTAATGGATCCATTCCTGAGAGTTTCTCTCATCTTCCTGCTCTTGAGAAATTGTGAGAATCTCCTTACTTTCCTAAAGCTCTACTTTGCATCGTACACTAGCATCTGTGTGTTAACCTCTAAAATGATTTC
The DNA here is from genome assembly GCA_033992175.1 of Spiraea crenata. Lineage (NCBI taxonomy): Eukaryota > Viridiplantae > Streptophyta > Magnoliopsida > Rosales > Rosaceae > Spiraea > Spiraea crenata. The sequence continues at coordinate 4,088,880 of JAVBHV010000041.1, read as the reverse complement.
ACATATGATTCTTTGATATTCAATTATCATACTCTTATGACTCTACTGGAATAATGCAGTAGTGAGCGTCTGTGCACTGCACACTAGATCTGATTTCTATTGTGGTTTGTATTACAGGTCCCTCAAGAATAATTTGTTTAGGGGTTCTATCCCTGCTATATGGAGGAACATATCTTTTAGCACAAGAGCGAGACTCACACTGTAAGCTCCTTTAGCAAAAGTTCATGGAGTGCCTAACAACATGTTGTGAATATTATGTTTATGTTTGCTGAATGTTGCAGTGATCTTCGGAACAATTCACTCTCTAACATATCAGGAGAGCTAAATCCTCCACCAAACGTTACATTGGGGTATGCTTCTAATGTAATAGCTTCAAGATAATCCCACATTTTCATGCTTATGCAGTAATTGCTCATAAATTATTGTGTAATGAACTTCTTTGTTTTAGCAAAAGTATGCTACTTCTGTATCTTCAATTTCTTACTTACAGAAGCTGTTCTCAGGCTTGAAGGAAATCCTATTTGCAAGAATCTAAACATACAAAATATAGGCCAGTTCTGTCGAGGAGGAGATGGAATCCTGGATAACTCTTCAACTTCAACTCAACCTATGACATGCCCTAGTCAAGCATGTCCAACAGATAGCTTCTATGAATATGTCCCGTCTTCTCCTGTGCCATGCTTTTGTGCATCTCCGATAAGAGTTGATTTCCGTCTGAAAAGTCCTAGCTTTTCTAATTTCCCTCCACATTTACTGAAGTTTGAAATGTATGTAACGAACGCTCTCGACTTGGGCCTATATCAACTATCAATTGATTCCTTAGTCTGGCAAGAAGGTCCTCGTTTGTGGATGCATTTGAAGCTTTTCCCTAGATTCACTAATCCCCACTCAAACACCTTCAACCTCAGTGAGATTCAGAGGATTAGAGGCATTTTTACAGCATGGGAACTTCCCCTAATAGATTTCTTTGGACCTTATGAGCTTCTCAACTTCACTCTGCTGGGGCCTTATTCAAACAGTATGTACTTCAGCCTGGACAACTTTTATCAATCATTTTGGTACATTTTATGAAATTATGTTGCTACTTACTCGTTTTAGAGTCAAGATGAATATAGGTTTCATGTTGATTATTGCGTAACTTATTTTTTTTTTGTTGAAGTGATTGCTAAGCCACCAGGGATGGGAATTAGCAAGCGCATTTTGGCAGTTATTATAACTGGGGCAGTTGCTTCTCTTGTCATTGCTTCCGCAACTGTCACGCTTCTGATTACAAAATGCTCCAGATACCGGCACATACCACCTTCTCGGAGACATTCATGTAAGTGCTGAATACTAAGTTAATACTGGCTGAAGTTTTAAGGTTCCATCAGGTCTGAATATATATCATCCTTGAAAGTGGTATGAAGTTGTTATCGCCCTTTACAGCCTCGAAGATTTCTAGGAGAATTGATGGCGTGAAGGCATTCACTTTCAAAGAAATGGCAATAGCTACAGGGAATTTTGATTCTTCAGCTCAACTGGGACGCGGAGGGTATGGGAAAGTTTACCGAGGTACTTTATCTGATGGCACAATTGTAGCCATAAAGCGTGCAGAAGAAGGATCCTTGCAAGGAGATAAAGAATTCTTGACGGAGATAGACCTGTTATCGAGGTTGCATCATCGAAACTTAGTCTCTTTGTTGGGATACTGTGATGAAGAAGAGGAGCAGGTATGCGGTTTGCAGTCTAGCACAAATTAAATTACTCGTTGCTTGCAAGTTGAAACTGGTTTTTCTTGCAATTTGGTATAGTTAAGTGCTTCACTGTGTTATGATCACATGACCGTTTATATCGTTAATCAAGTTATATTCTTGCTGCTTCTGCAGATGCTGGTTTATGAGTTCATGCCTAATGGTACCTTACGAGAATGGCTTTGTGGTATGATTTCTTTCTGCAGCTTAGAGTATAAAATAGCTACTTCTGCATTAACGTTTTTTCCAAAGTTGTATACTTACTGTGATATGACAGTTAAAGCCAAGGGAAGCTTGAGCTTTGGTATGAGATTACAGATTGCATTGGCTTCTGCTAAAGGCGTTCTATACCTCCACACCGAGGCTAATCCACCTATATTCCACCGCGACATCAAAGCCACCAACATACTCTTGGACGCCAACCTTGTGGCTAAAGTAGCCGATTTTGGACTGTCGCGACTAGCACCTATTGAAGATGATGAAGGGACTGCAGCTTCATATGTATCTACGGCTGTCAGGGGAACACCGGTATGTCAAATTCTGAAAACCATATGAGCGATCAAGAAGTATTGGTTCTTTCTTAACTCATTTCTTTCTCGAATGGTACATAATGCAGGGTTACGTAGATCCAGAGTACTTTTTGACTAGGAAGTTGACAGACAAGAGTGATGTCTATAGCCTAGGTATTGTTTTTCTGGAGCTCTTGACTGGTGCACAGCCAATATCACATGGCAAAAACATCGTTCGTGAGGTACCATTCAAGCAAACACGCAGATCTTGTATTCAAATCACAGAAAAAGTATACTAATTAGTACTAAGAATCATGAATTTGCTTTTGTCAGGTGAACATGGCTCATAAATCCGGCTTGGTGTTCTCCATTATCGACACCAGAATGGGATCCTATTCATCTGAATGCATTGAGAAGTTTCTATCGTTGGCCCTCTGGTGTTGTAATGAGAAGCAAGATAAGCGACCATCAATGCTGGAAGTGGTCAGGGAACTCGAAAATATAATTAAGATTTTGCCAGCAGCAGACGCCATATTTTTACCATCTACTTCCTCATATAGTGATCAATCACCAATCTCATCATCCTACTCGAATAGGGACACATCCTATGTGTCCTCCAATGTCGCAGGAAGCGACCTAACCAGCGGTGTCATCCCAACCATCTGGCCACGATGAAGAGAAGTCATGAGCACCCCTCTCACTACTAATCATTATAAGCTGTATATATTCATACGACGCAAAGAAGTTAATCCAAGCCGATCAAGAGCCTAATAGAAAGAAAAATAGCATCTGGTCTTCAATGTCCATATTAGTTAGTATCTGAGATCTTTGTTGTTGTATCAAAGAATGATTGATGTTTCAGTTCACTGCATACGAATTTTCAAATGTTAGTTGGTTGCTACTAACAATAACTGAGGCAAAAGAGCACTCTTCATCAGTGGTTTGCACTGCCAAAATATGTCAAAAACATATGCAAGAGTAAAGTAAAACCTCTTTAAAGCATCTCTTCTATGATACTGTCGTTCCATGACTGATATTTAGATGGTTCAATATTGCTCAGTTTGACATGGGCATGCATTTACTGGTATGCGCATCTGTGCTTTGTGGTTTGATCGCTAGTCTGTGTTGTAAGTACTCATTGTATATAATGGTGGCAGATAAACCATTCGAGGCCAATCCTATTCTCCATTGGTGTTCCTTCCTATGTACTCCTGCTTTTGCACTTCCACTTTGCTGTTGCCTGCTTTGTCATTCCAACTTGTAAGAATGTGGACCTTCTCATAGTCATAATTAGTTTCTTACATTGTCATTGCAGTTGTGGAATTCTATCAAAACTTGGGTTTTGAACCTGACCCGGAGGGCATTAAAGGGATGTTTTGGTACCCAAAGTATTAGCTGTCACTTAGGAAAAGGTCAAGCTTGTATCTGCTCATCACAAAGATCTAGCATGAAAAGTACACATGGCGTGGGAACACCTATTCAATTTTTTTCTCTTTTGGTAAACTTGTATCAGCTGAAATGCCAAATCCAATGTAAAATTTACAAATTTCATATATATGCAATGTATTCTTCAGTTTATATTCTTAACTTCCAATTGCTATGAAGGTAGGTCCTAGTCGTTACATAGACGAGTCCACCACTCTAGTAGGGTAGTGGTTAGTTCCATTGCTCTTCATACTAAATACGAATACGTACAGTAGATATGCCCTTGATAATGCCTTAAGAGCTTATCTTGTCCTAAACTGAGCTGTGTACAACTGCAACTTCCATGGGAGGTTCTGTACAAATGCACAATTCAGATGGTGCTCATGTCATCATTTATTAATGCAAATTTTGGATTGTCCTCTGAACAAGATGACCGAGGTTATCCATTTTGCTATCCTTTGAAGAAAAGACACCACGACAAATTTGAAGATATTTTGGACTGGACGGTGGCCCTTTGTGATTAGTCGGGCTATCTACTTCTGTTGCGTTTCAAAATTTTGGCTGAAACACCGAAGTTTCAGCTAAAATTTTGGTAATTTTGGAGGACCAAAAGTTGAATCGGGGTACGTATCAATATTATCGGAAAAAGATCGAAATTTTGAAATTTTGGAAATTTCGGTCCAATTTCAATGAAATTTCGATGTTGTCTTTGATGAAGATGTTTTATTTACATAGCTTCTCTCTACCACCACCACCGTCAATTATCAAGCTAAAAAACAAACAATCGAATTTAGATTACATGACCGGTCAAATGATACTTATATAAGGTATGTTTTGAATTGGCAACAAACCTTATCTAAGTGTGTAATGTTTGTGTTTGTAATTTGAAAGTTAGTCATGAATAATGTCAGTACCGAAAACTAAAATCGAGTTTTCGCCCTATTTGATTTTAATTTTCTTCAATGAGTTACTGATGTTAGCATGCATGTATAGACATATATGCATGTAGTATGGCTATCGTTGCTATTTTCCCTACAAGTCCTGTTAATTGAATACGTGAGTGAATACTGCTTTATGTTAATTAAATTCGATTTTTAGATCATGAGAGGAGTGGAGGTATCACTCGATTCAAGTATCATTTGACCAGTCTAGAATCTACAAAGAATTCAAAGGCATGCACCCGTGTTTCATGAGACTCACCTTAAGTATTTCACAATACTTTGGTTACCCATGCCAAGGGTAAATATGTTTTATTAAGGAAATTATTTTCTTTGATAAACAATAGCATTTAAGATATTGTGCTAATTGACAGCTTTGTGGAATGCAAAATACAGATTTTTTTCCCTTATGTATATAAAAGTTAATAAATATGGATAATGTTGCATAGCTTAAATGTTAAATTGCATTATTTGTTTATTTTAGAGCCTATAAAAAGTAGAGATATTAATTTATAGGTTTTCTAGCATGTTTTTCGTCTTCTTTTTTTTTACCGAAATTTCCACCGAAATCGAAACTTTTTCCGAAATTTTCATAAATTTTGACAACCGAAATTTCAACCAAAACCGAAATTTTGATCCTTGCTTGTAGGCTAGTCATTGATGATTGATACTTGATAAGGAAAAGTTTATTTCAAACTATTTTATACTTAATTTTTGCAAAATTTCAAAATTAGATTTTGAAATGCTACTGAACATGTGTTTATCTATAAGCAAGAAATTTATTTCAAAATATTTTATAATTAATTTTTGCAAAATTTCAAAATTAGAACTTGAAACGCTACTAACTGAACATGTGTTTATCTATGAGCAAGAATTAGAAGCCTCTAAAGCAAGAAATTTATTTCAAAATATTTTATAATTAATTTTTGCAAAATTTCAAAATTAGATTTTGAAAAGCTGCTGATTGAACATGTGTTTATCTATAAGCAGGAATTCTAAGCCTCTAAAGCAAGAAATTTATTTCAAACTATTTTATACTTAATTTTTGCAAAATATCAAAATAAGATTTTGAAACGCTACTGAACATGTGTTTATCTATAAGGAAGAATTAGAAGCCTCTAAAGCAAGAAATTTATTTCAAACGATTTTATACTTGCAAAATTTCAAAATTAGATTTTGAAACGCAACTGATTGAACATGTACTATTTTATACTTAATTTTTGCAAAATTTCAAAATTAGATTTTGAAACGCTACATGTGTTTATCTGTAAGCAAGAATTAGAAGCCTCTAAAGCAATTGAGTGTACTTTTATTAACCAATGATAAGATGAATATCAGGTTTTCTTCTAACACGTGGTTTATGGCCTCACGTCACGTAGAAGCAACAAACATTCTTGCTGCGGAAAGAGACTCTTTCCACAGCAAGAAAATGAAAGGATGACACTGCACCTGTGAAAGACTCTTTCCGCAGCAAGAAAATGAGAGCGCGTAGTGTCATCTGTGAAAAAACTGTCGTCTCTTTTTGTCAATGAATTAGGGTTTTCTTCTTATCTAACAACACTACTAGTCCCGAAAGCCAATTTGGTTTTCGGTGTTTATGAACGTAAGTCATGTTGATGACGACAACGATGTATCAGGTCCTCCCGCTCTGTTCTTCATCATCCTCTAGACCAGGATTTCATTTTGGAGTTTGGAGCTCAAAAAAGTCTACCACGCACACTTTGAAGTTTGATTCTGTCCTCGGAAGTTGGTTGAAAACTTTCCAACTGCTTCCTCATCTCTTGCTTTTTGGTCTGTTTCAAGTTCTAAAGTCTTCTCTATTTATGAAAAAGAAAGCAAATATTTGAACTTGGAGAATTGAGTGAGCGTTGTGCAATTTCTAGTGTTTGCAAGTTTTGTAATTTGTACCGAAAGTGCAAATTCCTTTTCTCGTTTTCGTTTTATGGAAATATTTCCTGAAAAGATTGTCTGAAAACGCTACCAGGCGAGCGCTTATAATGCTGAGACTAAGTGTTTGCGGATTGTTCATTGCTCCGTTGTGTTGTTGCTTCTTCCTCCTTGCAGCTGCCCAAGTTACAAATCCTTCAGAAGGTGAATTTGCTGCACTGGTGCTTGTATTTCTTAATTTTCGATCAAGTTTCAATGCAATTGAAGAATGAAACTTATGGTTTGTGCCCTTTTGCAGTTAATGTGCTGAGGGCTGTCAAGAGCAGATTATTCGATTCTAGGAAGCATCTAGACAACTGGAACAATGGGGATCCCTGTAGATCTCATTGGACCGGAGTTTTGTGTTTTGATAATGTTGGCTCTGACGGATACTTGCACCTTGAAGAACTGTATGCATTTGATTTTCTTACTGCTCTCTACAATTGTTCTGTTAATTATGGGCACGCTGGATTATCAATCTGTAATTTCTGTTTTATGACTTTTTCTTGATTGATATTTGGTGCAGCCAACTGCTAAATATGAATCTGTCAGGAACTTTAGCACCTGAACTTGGCCAACTATCTCAACTTCTGATATTGTGAGTCATGTTATCTCATATTTGATCCGTGATTCCATTTTTTCGCACATATACTGGTTTTTCCTGGTTATGTTCTTGATTGTCTTCTAATTTAACGTGTTTAATTGTACTCTTCTTGCAGAGATTTCTTGTGGAATGACTTAAGTGGCATTATACCTAAGGAGATAGGAAACATGACATCCCTGAAGCTCTTGTAAGTTGAGTTCATGTTGGTTTTACTTGTCCTTAATCCTTTTCATATTCTTGCAAAAGAAAGGTTTATTTATATGCAGCCCTAGATGGCACAAAAATGAGCTGTAGACTTGCAATTTTTTTTTCAGTACAGTATTTTCATAGTTTTTCTTTTGTGATGCATTTTGGTACAGGCTCTTGAGTGGAAACAAATTGTCCGGTTCCTTACCTGATGAACTCGGGTATCTTGCAAATTTGAATAGACTGCAAGTTGACCAGAACTATATATCAGGTCCAATACCAAAGTCATTTGTTAACATGGCCAGCGTAAAGCATCTGTAAGTACATGTTCAAGCTGATTCTATTTAATGTTCGCTTGAGTTATATGTATCTCATCTTTGACTGTTGCATGTACGTTGTATTGCAGTCACATGAACAACAACTCCTTCAGTGGTCAAATTCCGCCTGAGCTTTCTAAAGTACCTACTCTTCTTCATATGTGAGTTTCTCTAGTCTTATTGTTTACTTGTGGTGGCTTTATAGTTCTGTACCAATACTTATTTACTGTTTGACACCAACTTCTACAGGCTGTTTGATAATAATAATTTATCTGGATATCTTCCACCAGAATTTTCCAACCTACCAAACTTGCGCATACTGTATGTCCTAATCCAACACTGAAACCTGGATTTTTAATTTGGAGTAACTTGTTTCCTTTTAGTTGATGGGAATTATATTTATGTGTATGTTGTTCCTTCCATTTGCAGTCAGTTTGATAACAACAACTTCAGGGGGACCAAAATTCCAGCTTCTTATGGAAACCTTTCCCAGTTAGCAAAACTGTAAGTTGTGGATGTCGGTATTTGAATAATAAGATGCTAAAGAAAAAACGTTGGACCTAATTTAGATAAAAAAGGCTCCTTATCAGAAGGATGCATAAATTTGCTTTGAAGGATCGCTGATACTTTTTTTCCCCACTTTCCGATTTGGCAGAAGTCTTAGGAATTGCAGTTTGCAGGGAAATATTCCTGATTTTAGCAGGACTCCTGAGCTTAAATATCTGTAAGTATATAGTGGCTGAACAACCATGAATGGACAAAATAACGCTCTTATTCACTCTTCTATTCTTACCGCTAATATCGAACCTTTCATTGGGTTCATCCCACAGAGATCTAAGCTGGAATCAACTTAGTGGACCACTACGATCACAGAGACTTTCTCACAATATGACTACAATGTATGTCGATAGCCCAGGCTAACTTCTAACCTGTTTATTAGTATTTCGCACTGCTGCCTCGGTCTATTAACTTCCAATGAACATGGCATGTTAAGGACTTATCCTGTCTACTTGTAATTTGTTGCAGTGATCTGTCAGAAAACCATCTTAATGGATCGATTCCTGAGAGTTTCTCTCATCTTCCTGCTCTTGAGAAATTGTGAGAAATCTCCTTACTTTCCTAAAGCTCTACTTTGCATCGCACACTAGCATCTGTGTGTTAACCTCTAAAATGATTTCACATGTGATTCTTTGATATTCAATTATCATACTCTTATGACTCTACTGGAATAATGCAGTAGTGAGCGTCTGTGCACTGCACACTAGATCTGATTTCTATTGTGGTTTGTATTACAGGTCCCTCAAGAATAATTTGTTTAGCGGTTCTATCCCTGCTATATGGAGGAACATATCTTTTAGCGCAAGAGCGAGACTCACACTGTAAGCTCCTTTAGCAAAAGTTCATGGAGTGCCTAACAACATGTTGTGAATATTATGTTTATGTTTGCTGAATGTTGCAGTGATCTTCGGAACAATTCACTCTCTAACATATCAGGAGAGCTAAATCCTCCAGCAAACGTTACATTGGGGTATGCTTCTAATGTAATAGCTTCAAGATAATCCCAAATTTTCATGCTTATGCAGTAATTGCTCATAAATTATTGTGTAATGAACTTTTTTGTTTTAGCAAAAGTATGCTACTTCTGTATCTTCAATTTCTTACTTACAGAAGCTGTTCTCAGGCTTGAAGGAAATCCTATTTGCAACAATCTAAACATACAAAATATAGGGCAGTTCTGTCGAGGAGGAGATGGAATTCTGGATAACTCTTCAACTTCAACTCAACCTATGACATGCCCTAGTCAAGCATGTCCAACAGATAGCTTCTATGAATATGTCCCGTCTTCCCCTGTGCCATGCTTTTGTGCATCTCCGATAAGAGTTGATTTCCGTCTGAAAAGTCCTAGCTTTTCTAATTTCCCTCCACATTTACCGAAGTTTGAAATGTATATAACTAACGCTCTCGACTTGGGCCTATATCAACTATCAATTGATTCCTTAGTCTGGCAAGAAGGTCCTCGTTTGTGGATGCATTTGAAGCTTTTCCCTAGATTCACTAATCCCCACTCAAACACCTTCAACCTCAGTGAGATTCAGAGGATTAGAGGCATTTTTACAACATGGGAACTTCCCCTAATAGATTTCTTTGGACCTTATGAGCTTCTCAACTTCACTCTGCTGGGGCCTTATTCAAACAGTACGTACTTCAGCCTGGACAACTTTTATCAATCATTTTGGTACATTTTATGAAATTATGTTGCTACTTACTCGTTTCAGAGTCAAGATGAATATAGGTTTCATGTTGATTATTGCGTAACTTATTTTTTGTTGTTGTTGAAGTGATTGCTGAGCCACCAGGGATGGGAATTAGCAAGCGTATTTTGGCAGTTATTATAACTGGGGCAGTTGCTTCTCTTGTCATTGCTTCCGCAACTGTCACGCTTCTGATTACAAAATGCTCCAGATACCGGCACATACCACCTTCTCAGAGACATTCATGTAAGTGCTGAATACTAAGTTAATACTGGCTGAAGTTTTAAGGTTCCATCAGGTCTGAATATATATCATCCTTGAAAGTGGTATGAAGTTGTTATCGCCCTTTACAGCCTCGAAGATTTCTAGGAGAATTGATGGCGTGAAGGCATTCACTTTCAAAGAAATGGCAATAGCTACAGGGAATTTTGATTCTTCAGCTCAACTGGGACGCGGAGGGTATGGGAAAGTTTACCGAGGTACTTTATCTGATGGCACAATTGTAGCCATAAAGCGTGCAGAAGAAGGATCCTTGCAAGGAGATAAAGAATTCTTGACGGAGATAGACCTGCTATCGAGGTTGCATCATCGAAACTTAGTCTCTTTGTTGGGATACTGTGATGAAGAAGAGGAGCAGGTATGCGGTTTGCAGTCTAGCACAAATTAAATTACTCATTGCTTGCAAGTTGAAACTGCTTTTTCTTGCAATTTGATCACATGACCGTTTATATCGTTAATCAAGTTATATTCTTGGTGATTCTGCAGATGCTGGTTTATGAGTTCATGCCTAATGGTACCTTACGAGACTGGCTTTGTGGTATGATTTCTTTCTGCAGCTTAGAGTATAAAATAGCTACTTCTGCATTAACGTTTTTTCAAAAGTTTTATACTTACTGTGATATGACAGTTAAAGCCAAGGGAAGCTTGAGCTTTGGTATGAGATTACAGATTGCATTGGCTTCAGCTAAAGGCGTTCTATACCTCCACACCGAGGCTAACCCTCCTATATTCCACCGCGACATCAAAGCCACCAACATACTCTTGGACGCCAACCTTGTGGCTAAAGTAGCCGATTTTGGACTGTCGCGACTAGCACCTATTGAAGATGATGAAGGGACTGCAGCTTTATATGTATCTACGGCTGTCAGGGGAACACCGGTATGTCAAATTCTGAAAAACATATGAGCGATCAAGAATTATTGGTTCTTTCTTAACTCATTTCTTTCTCGAATGGTACATAATGCAGGGTTACGTAGATCCAGAGTACTTTTTGACTAGGAAGTTGACAGACAAGAGTGATGTCTATAGCCTAGGTATTGTTTTTCTGGAGCTCTTGACTGGTGCACAGCCAATATCACATGGCAAAAACATCGTTCGTGAGGTACCATTCAAACAAACACGCAGATCTTGTATTCAAATCACAGAAAAAGTATACTAATTAGTACTAAGAATCATGAATTTGCTTTTGTCAGGTGAACATGGCTCATAAATCCGGCTTGGTGTTCTCCATTATCGACACCAGAATGGGATCCTATTCATCTGAATGCATTGAGAAGTTTCTATCTTTGGCCCTCTGGTGTTGTAATGAGAAGCAAGATAAGCGACCATCAATGCGGGAAGTGGTCAGGGAACTTGAAAACATAATTAAGATTTTGCCGGCAGCAGACGCCATATTTTCACCATCTACTTCCTCATATAGTGATCAATCACCAATCTCATCATCCTACTCGACTAGGGACACATCCTATGTGTCCTCCAATGTCGCAGGAAGCGACCTAACCAGCGGTGTCATCCCAACCATCTGGCCACGATGAAGAGAAGTCATGAGCACCCCTCTCACTACTAATCATTATAAGCTGTATATATTCATACTACGCAAAGAAGTTAATCCAAGCCGATCAAGAGCCTAATAGAAAGAAAAATAGCATCTGGTCTTCAATGTACATATTAGTTAGTATCTGAGATCTTTGTTGTTGTATCAAAGAATGATTGATGTTTCAGTTCACTGCATACGAATTTTCAAATGTTAGTTGGTTGCTACTAATTTTCAAATGTTAGTTGGTTGCTACTAACAATAAATGAGGCAAAAGAGCGCTCTTCATCAGTGGTTTGCTTGCACTGCCAAAATATGTCAAAAACATATGCAAAAGTAAAGTAAAACCTCTTTAAAGCCTCTCTACTATGATACTGTTGTTCCATGACTGATATATATATATATATATATATATATAGGGAGTTTAATGGTGGGGGGTGATATATATATATATATATATATATATATATATATATATATATGTAATGGTGGCAGATAAACCATTTGCGGCCAATCCTACTCTCCATTGGTGTTCCTTCCTATGTACTCCTGCTTTTGCACTTCCACTTTGCTGTTGCCTGCTTTGTCATTTCCAACTTGTAAGAATGTGGACCTTCTCATAGTCATAATTAGTTTCTTATGACTTGTCATTGCAGTAGTGGAATTCTATCAAAACTTGGGTTTTGAACCTGACCCGGGGGGCATTAAAGGGATGTTTTGGTACCCAAAGTATTAGCTGTCACTTAGGAAAGGGTCAAGCTTGTATCTGCTCATCACAAAGATCTAGCATGAAAAGTACACATGGCGTGGGAACACCTATTCAAATTTCTCTTTTGGAAAACTTGTATGCCAAATCCAATGTAAAATTTACTAATTTCATATATATGCAACGTATTCTTAAGTTTATATTCTTAACTTCCAATTGCTATGAAGGTAGGTCCTAGTCGTTACATAGACGAGTCCACCATACTCTAGTAGGGTAGTGGTTAGTTCCATTGCTCTTCATATACGAATACGTACAGTAGATGTGCCCTCGATAATGCCTTAAGAGCTTATCTTATCCTAAACTGATCAGCTGTGTACAACTGCAACTTTCATGGGAGGTTTTGTACAAATGCACAATTCAAATGGCGCTCATGTCATCAATTTTGGATCGTCCTCGGAACAAGATGACTGAGGTTTTCCATTTTGCTATCCTTTGAAAAAAAGACACCACAATAAATTTGAAGATATTTTGGACAGGACGGTTCCCCTTTGTGATTAGTCGGGCTATCTACTTCTTTTGCGTCTTGTAGACTAGTCATTGATGACTGATACTTGATAGGGAGAAATTTCTTTCAAACTATTTAATCCTTAATTTTTGGAAAATATCAAAATTAGATTTTGACCGCTATTGACTGAACATGTGTTTAGCTATAAGCAAGAATTAGAGGCCTCTAAGACCATCTCCAATCATGGTGGGTCAAACCCATATTTGAGCAAAAAATCCTCTCAATGGAGGTATTTGGTCCGTATACACTGGTTCAAATTTGAGTTTGGAGTCAAATTTTGAGTCAAATTTGACACAGATTATGACTCTAACCTCATAAATGGAGCCCAGGAGAGAGAGAGAGAGAGAGAGAGAGAGAGAGAGAGAGAGAGAGAGAGAGAGAGAGAGAGAGTAAAATTTTGGATTCTTGCTACAATTATTAGGCACAATATACTTTTGAGTTAGATCTTACTCAGAAAATCTATAAATATACACTTATTTCTTTAACGATCAATACAACTTCTTCATCATTCCCTCTAAACACTTTCTTATATTTTCTATCTCCATTTAATTTGTTCAATATGCCTCCAAAACTTCCAAGGGGTCCAAATTACTTACAAAAAGAAGATGAAAGTATATGTGAAGCTAGGGTGAAGATCACTGAAGATGGTGCTATCGGATGTGCAGTCCAACAATTCATGCATTCCACACCTTTCGTTTTAACTCGGTTTTAGGCCGAATGACAAAAAATTGTCAGATTTTGAATTTTTTTAAGGTTGGAATATTCCTAAAATTAACTTAAGAAACTCTGTCTACAAATTAACTTAAGAAAAAAAAATTAATTAACAAAAAATTAAGGTTAAACTCAATTAGTTAAAGTATAATGTTAAATTTGAGTATTTTATCATTGGGAGTAATGTCAAATTCATATAGATGAATAGTTGTATTTTGTGATGTCAAATTTAAGATAATGACTCCAACCATTGAAGATGGTGTAAAGCAAGAAATTTATTTCAAACTATTTATACTTAATTTTTGCAAAATTTCAAAATTAAATTTCAAAACACTACTGATTGAACATGTGTTTATCTATAAGCAAGAATTAGAAGCCTCTAAAGCAAGAAATTTATTTCAAACTATTTCACACTTAATTTTTGCAAAATTTCAAAATTAGATTTTGAAACGCTACTCACTGAACGTGTGTTTGTCTATAATAAGATGAATATCAGGTTTTCTTCAAACACGTGGTTTTATGCCCTCACGTAAAAACAACAAAGTACCACTTGCATTTTCACTGCGGAAAGAGACTTCCCCGTAAGAAAAGGAGGCCAAGTACTTTCGCCTCTCTTTGTCAATGAATTTGGGTTTTCTTCTCATCTAACAACGCTACTGGTCCCGAAAGCGAATTTGGTTTTCCATGTTTATGAATATTAAACATCACCCTGAGGACTTTATAATATAAACAATATTGATATCCGCTCAGTTGCATGTGTGGTGGCCACTAACAAAGTTCGTGGAAGTCCGCGTATGGAATATCATGGTGGTCTTAGGTGAGAAATAGGTAGACAAGTCAACTTATTTCCATCGAGAAATGCCGTTTCCTTCTCTCTGTTCACACTCACTTGTCTCACGCCGTATACGTCTTAGGTTTGCGGTTGAGACTGGACTATCAATACGCTATTGACGTCTTGTAATTGTATTGAGAAAACTGATGTGTGGCATTAAACAAACGAAGGCCACCAACATCTCACACAACCGACTATGACGGCCGAAGATGCCAAAATTAGTGTTGGAACGTATGTTGAAAGTCAGGGTGATGACGACAACGATGTATCAGGTGCTCCCGCTCTGTTCTTCTTCATCCTCTAGCATGCCCATTGACCAGGAGTTCATTTTGGAGTTTGGAGCTCAGAAAAGTCTAACACGAACACTTTGAAGTATGATTCTGTCGTTGGTTATTGGTTGAAAACTTTCCAACTGCTTCCTCATCTCTTGCTTTTTGGTCTGTTTCAAGTTTTAGAGTCTACTCTTTCTTATGAAAAAGAAAGCAAAGATTTGAACTTGGAGAATTGAGTGAGTGTTGTTCAATTTCTAGTGCTTGCAAGTTTTTTTTCGTTTTATGGAAATATTTCCTGAAAAGATTGTCTGAAAACGCTACCAGAGGAGCGCTTATAATGCTGAGATTGAGAGTTTGCGGATTGTTCATTGCTCCGTTGTGTTGTTGCTTCTTCCTCCTTGCAGCTGCCCAAGTTACCAATCCTTCAGAAGGTGAATTTGCTGTACTTGTGTTATATTTCTTAATTTTCGATCAAGTTTCAATGCAATTGAAGAATGAAACTTATGGTTTGTGCCCTTCTGCAGTTGATGTGTTGAGGGCTGTCAAGAGCAGATTAATCGATTCTAGGAAGCATTTAGACAACTGGAACAATGGGGATCCCTGTAGATCTCATTGGACCGGAGTTTTGTGTTTTGATAGTGTTGGCTCTGACGGATATTTGCACCTTGAAGAACTGTATGCATTTGTTTTCTTACTGCGCTCTACAATTGTTCTGTTAATTATGCGCGCGCATCAATCAGTAATTTCTGTTTTATGACTCTTTCTTGATTGATATTTGGTGCAGCCAACTACTAAATATGAATCTGTCGGGAACTTTAGCACCTGAACTTGGCCAATTATCTCAACTTCGGATATTGTGAGTCATGTTATCTCATATTTGATCCGTGATTCCATTTATTTTGCACATATACTGGTTTTTCCTGGTTATGTTCTTGATTGTCTTCTAATTTAATGTGTTTAATTGTACTATTCTTGCAGAGATTTCATGTGGAATGACTTAAGTGGCAGTATACCTAAGGAGATAGGAAACATGACATCCCTGAAGCTCTTGTAAGTTGAGTTCATGTTGGTTTTCAAAGTACTTTGTGTGTCCTTAATCTCTTTCATATTCTTGCAAAAGAAAGGTTTATTTATGCAGCCCTAGATGGCACAAAAATGAGCTGTAGACTTGCAATGTTTTGCAGTACAGTCTTTTCATAGTTTTTCTTTTGTGATGCATTTTGGTACAGGCTCTTGAGTGGAAACAATTTGTCCGGTTCCTTACCTGATGAACTCGGGTATCTTGCAAATTTGAATAGGCTGCAAGTTGACCAGAACTATATATCAGGTCCAATACCAAAATCATTTGTTAACATGACCAGCGTAAAGCATCTGTAAGTACATGTTCAAGCTGATTCTATTTAATGTTCGCTTGAGTTATATATCTCATCTTTGACAGTTGCATGTACACTGTATTGCAGTCACATGAACAACAACTCCTTCAGTGGTCAAATTCCACCTGAGCTTTCTAAAGTACCCACTCTTCTTCATTTGTGAGTATCTCAGAGTCTTATTGTCTACTTGTGGTTTTATAGTTCTGTATGAATACTTATTGACTGAATCCTAATCCTTTCTGTTTGACACCAACTTCTACAGGCTGTTTGATAATAATAATTTATCTGGATATCTTCCACCAGAATTGTCCAACCTACCAAACTTGCGCATACTGTATGTCCTAATCCAACACTGACACACCTGGATTTTTAATATAGAGTAACTTGTTTCCTTTTACAAGATCTTAGTTGGTTGTTCTTTGCAGCAAATTCTTCTCGGTTAATGGAAATTATATTTATGTATATGTTGTTCCTTCCATTTGCAGTCAGTTTGATAACAACAACTTCAGGGGGACCAAAATTCCAGATTCTTATGGAAACCTTTCCAAGTTAGCAAAACTGTAAGTTGGCATTTGTAGATGTCGGTATTTGAATAATAAGATGGTAAAGAAACAACGTTGGACCTGATTTAGATAAACATAGCTCCTTATCAGAAGAATGCATAAATTTGCTTAGAAGGATTGCTAATACTTTTTTTTCCCCACTTTCTGATTTGGCAGAAGTCTTAGGAATTGCAGTTTGCAGGGAAATATTCCTGATTTTAGCAGGATTCATAATCTTAGTTATCTGTAAGTATACAGTGGCTCAACAACCTTGAATGGACAAAATAACGCTTTTATTCACTCTTCTGTTTTCACTGCTATTATCTAATCTTTCATTGGGTTCATCTCACAGAGATCTAAGCTGGAATCAACTTAGTGGACCACTACCATCACAGATACTTTCTCACAATATGACTACAATGTATGTCAATGGCCCGGGCTAACTTCCAACCTGTTTATTAGTATTTCGCACTGCTGCATCGGTCTATTAACTTCCAATGAACGTGGCATGTTAAGGACTTATCCTGTTTACTCTTAATTTGTTGCAGCAAGCTGTCAGATAACCATCTTAGTGGATCGATTCCTGAGAGTTTCTCTCATCTTCCTGCTCTTGAGAAATTGTGAGAATCTCCTTACTTTCCTAAAGACTTTGCATCGTACACTAGCATCTATGTGTTAACCTTTAAAATGATTTCACATATGATTCTTTAATATCTAATTATCATACTCTTATGACTCTACTGGAATAATGCAGTAGTGACCTTCTATGCACTGCACACTATATCTGATTTCTATTGTGTTTTGTATTACAGGTCACTCAAGAATAATTTGTTGAGCGGCTCTATCCCTGCTATATGGAGGAACATATCTTTTAGCACAAAAGCGAGACTTGTACTGTAAGCTCCTTTAGAAAAAGTTCTTGGAGTGCCTAACATGTTGTGAATATTAGGAACCTATACCTATAGTAAGTGTTTATGTTTGCTGAATGTTGCAGTGATCTTCGGAACAATTCACTCTCTAACATATCAGGAGAGCTAAATCCTCCAGCAAACGTTACTTTGGGGTATGCTTCTAATGTAATAGCTTCAAGCTAATCCCAAATTTTCATGCTTATGCAGTAATTGCTCATAAAGTATTGTGTAATGAACTTTTTTGTTTTTGCAAAAGTATGCTACTTCTGTATCTTCAAGTTCTTACTTACAGAAGCTGTTCTCAGGCTTGAAGGAAATCCTATTTGCAACAATCTAAACATACAAAATATAGGCCAGTTCTGTCGAGGAGGAGTTGGAATCCCAGAAAACTCTTCAACTTCAACTCAATCTATGACATGTCCTAGTCAAGCATGTCCAACAGATAACTTCTATGAATATGTCCCGTCTTCCCCTGAGCCATGCTTTTGTGCATCTCCGATAAGAGTTGATTTCCGTCTGAAAAGTCCTAGCTTTTCTTATTTCCTTCCACATATACAGAAGTTTGAAATGGAATTAACTAATGCTCTCGACTTGGGCCTATATCAACTATCAGTTGATTCCTTAGTCTGGCAAGAAGGTCCTCGTTTGTGGATGCATTTGAAGCTTTTCCCTAGATTCATTAATCCCCACTCAAACACCTTCAACCTCAGCGAGATTCAGCGGATCAGAGGGATTTTAACAACATGGGAACTTCACCTAACCGATTTCTTTGGACCTTATGAGCTTCTCAAATTCACTCTGCTGGGGCCTTATTCAAACAGTATGTACTTCAGCCTAGAGACAACTTTTTTCAATCATTTTGGTACATTTATGAAATTATGTTTGTACTTATTCGTTTTAGAGTCAAGATGAATATAGGTTTCATGTTGATTATTGCATAACTTATTTGTTTTGTTGTTAAAGTGATTGCTGAGCCACCAAGTAGGGGAATTAGCAAGCGCATTTTGGCAGTTATTATAACCGGGGCAGTTGCTTTGCTTGTCATTGCTTCCGCAACTGTCATTCTTCTGATTACAAAATGCTCCAGATACCGGCACATACCACCTTCTCGGAGACATTCATGTAAGTGCTGAATACTAAGTTAATACTGGCTGAAGTTTTAAGGTTCCATCAGGTCTGAATATATATCATCCTTGAAAGTGGTATGAAGTTGTTCTCGCCCTTTGCAGCCTCGAAGATTTCTAGGAGAATTGATGGTGTGAAGGCGTTCACTTTCAAAGAAATGAGAATAGCTACTGGGAATTTTGATTCTTCAGCTCAACTGGGACGAGGAGGGTATGGGAAAGTTTACCGAGGTACTTTATCTGATGGCACGATTGTAGCCATAAAGCGTGCAGAAGAAGCATCCTTGCAAGGAGAGAAAGAATTCTTGACGGAGATAGACCTGTTATCGAGGTTACATCATCGAAACTTAGTCTCTTTGTTGGGATACTGTGATGAAGAAGGGGAGCAGGTATGCGGTTTGCAGTCTTGCGCAAATTAAATTACTCATTGCTTGCAAGTTGAAACTGCTTTTTCTTGCAATTTGGTATAGTTAAGTGCTTCACCGTGTTATGATCACATGACCGTTTATATCGTTAATCAAGTTATATTCTTGGTGCTTCTGCAGATGCTGGTTTATGAGTTCATGCCTAACGGTACCTTACGAGATTGGCTTTGTGGTATGATTTCTTTCTGCAGCTTAGAGTATAAAATAGCTATTTCTGCATTAAAATTTCTAAAGTTGTATACTTACTGTGATATGACAGTTAAACCCAAGGGAAACTTGAGCTTTGGTATGAGATTACAGATTGCATTGGCTTCAGCTAAAGGTGTTCTTTATCTCCACACCGAGGCAAATCCTCCTATATTCCACCGCGACATCAAAGCCACCAACATACTTTTGGACTCCAACCTTGTGGCTAAAGTAGCCGATTTTGGGCTGTCACGACTAGCACCTCTTGAAGATGATGAAGGGACTGCAGCTTTATATGTATCTACGGCTGTCAGGGGAACACCGGTATGTCAAATTCTGCAAACCATATGAGCGATCAAGAAGTATTGGTTCTCTCTTAACGCATTTTTGTCTGCAATGGTACATAATGCAGGGTTACGTAGATCCAGAGTACTTTTTGACTAGGAAGTTGACAGACAAGAGTGATGTCTATAGCCTAGGTATTGTTTTTCTGGAGCTCTTGACTGGTGCACAGCCAATATCACATGGCAAAAACATCGTTCGTGAGGTACCATTCGAACAAACACACAGATTTTGTATTCGAATCACATAAAAAGTATACTTACTATGGCCTAGTTTGGTATGGCTTAACTTATTTTTAAAGTTGATTTGAAAAAAAGCAGCTCATGCCTTAAGAATAAGCTGCTGTGAAAAAAAGTAGTAAGGTGTTTGGTAAACTAATTTTGTGAAAGTGTTTTAGTATGAAAAAGTGTTGGAAATAAGCTTAAATAAAAAGCTTCAAAAGTGAAGCTTCTTAGTTTCCTTTGTTTTTGCTACTTCTAAAAAAAGCAAACTAAAAATTAGTTACCAAACACATTTTTCCCACTTGGCTTAAAGTTTAAGTGCTTTTTTTCACCTTTAAGTCATACCAAACATACCCTAATTAGTACTAAGAATCATGAATTTGCTTTTGTCAGGTGAATATGGCTCATAAATCCGGCTTGGTCTTCTCCATTATCGACACCAGAATGGGATCCTATTCATCTGATTGCATCGATAAGTTTCTATCTTTGGCCCTCTGGTGTTGTAATGAGAAGCAAGATAAGCGACCATCAATGCTGGAAGTGGTCAGGGAACTCGAAAACATAATTAAGATTTTGCCGGCAGCAGACGCCACATTTTCACTATCTACTTCCTCATATAGTGATCAATCACCAATCTCATCATCATCCTACTCGACTAGGGACACATCCTATGTGTCCTCCAATGTCGGAGGAAGCGACCTAACCAGCGGTGTCATCCCAACCATCTGGCCACGATGAAGAGAAGTCATGAGCACCCCTCTCACTACTAATCACTATAGTCTGTATATATTCATGGTATGCAAAGAAGTTAATCCGAGCCAATCGAGAGCCTAATAGAAAGGAAAATAGAAAGAAAAATAGCATCTGGTCTTCACTGTACATATTAGTTAGTATCTGAGATCTTTGTAGTTGTAACAAAGAATGATTGATGTTTCAGTTCACTGCATACGAATTTTCAGATGTTAGTTACTACTAACTAACAATAACTGAGGCAAAAGAGCACTCTCTTCGTCAGTGGTTTGCACTGCCAAAATATGTCAAAACCATATGCGAAAGTAAAGTAAAACCACTTTAAAGTTACAAAAACATCAAATAGTAAAATACTCTAGTGGAACACCAGGAGGATAAACCATATGTAGCAATTTACTTTTAACTTCCCAGAACATCATTCATAAATAAGTTCTGGAAAATATAATTCAAAGGCTTGTATACGAAGCTTAATCTTCCTCAAAGACAACTGTAGCATTGGAAATCATCTTGACTTTTTTCAACCTCTTAATAGATTTAGCTTGCTCCTCCGGATAAATTATATGCATCTTTTGCAAATTCTGAGAATGCCTCATAACATAGCGCGCAAAGTCAATTCCATTGGATGAATCACTGAAAAGCTCTAGAGTTGGGTCCTCTGACTAATAAAAGCAAGCTTTTGATCCTCTCAAAATTCAATACTAGAAAAATTACTGTCATATTCCAATAACTGTCTTATGTACCATAAGAGTTAAGGTCACATTGAAGAATTTATCGAAAGATAAACCCGATTACTTTAATATATTAAATGACACAAGGGAGGTTTTTATTTTTTCCATCCCAATTCGTCACATCAATTCACTTTTTTTTTTTTTTTTTTTTGAGTAGCTGGTATTGGCCAAAAACAACGTGCTGACCCACAAGAAGAAGGTCCAAAAATCCCACCTTTTCCTTTTGCGTATGTGCCTACAAAATCCCAGCCTTGGTCCAAAGGCATCAACTTCAACTCCTAACGACAAGTTTATTTCAATCTATCCCCGAATTTGACGCAGTGCTGTATTTTAAAACTTGATTAATCTCAAGGGACCCAAATTGGCGGAAGGGTTTATTCTCCCGGGATACCTTTTCGGTCGGTTTCATTCTTCGTCTGAATTTCGGTTGACTGAGAGGAGGTTGAGTCAAGCAAGCCCCAAGCTCCCGTTTTTCTCTTTCGGGGCTCTTTTTGTTCTGTCGGTAAGTTATGATTTTGATTGCTGATTTGGATTTTGTCTTTTAATTGGTAATTCAAATTTAGGGTTCATAATTGGCTTGATCGATTTACAATGCGCTGTTTGATTGCTATGATTTGGCCGCTAAAGATGAGAACTTTGATGAATTTACGGAAAAGGGTTGGTCAATCCATTAATTAATTTTCAAATAAAGGAATTGAATTGGTAATATTTTGCGTCTGTAGTTTCCAAATTGGATAATTTTCGTTTGGTAGAATGTGTAAATAAGTGTTGTGATTTTGAATGAACTATTATTCTGGTGTGATTCATCAGATTTTCTTGTTGGCTTGTGTAAAAACTAGTGTCTTTGCAATGTAATTACATTACTCTTTTAGTCATAAATTTTGAATTTTGTTTTCCAATTAGCAGGGTTGTCCACTAGACACAATTCAAACAAGGAATGGTGTCTTTTTAATCGCTGCACTATCGTCGGGAAGTGGCGTCGGATGGTTCAATAGAGTCCCGTACTTCTGATTGCATTGAGGAGAGGAGTATAGTGGGCATTTCTCAAGATTCTGAAGTTGAGCTTGTTCTGTGATATCTGTAATTGTGACAATGGAGTTTAGGTTTAGGAGAGTTGCATTAATTTCACTGTTCTGTATAGTTCTCTTTGGGTGTGCAACGGCAGAGGTGGAAACTGAAGTTTCGGAAAAGCTGATATCTGCTCCTCACAAAAATGTGAGAAGAAATGTTATTGATGGGACTGGGATTGAGAATTCCTTTAGCGTTAAGGATTCAAATATTGGAGTGGGTGAGGCGAAAAGCGGGAACAGCAAAGTCTCAGTCTCCACCGTGGCATTGTTTACATTGGCAATGGCTGCTGCTACTGGTTTAGGTGCAGTCCCTTTCTTCTTTGTGGAGCTTGATCCACAATGGGCTGGATTATGCAATGGAATGGCTGCTGGTGTAATGTTGGCTGCAAGCTTTGATCTTGTACAGGAAGGGCAAGCTCATGGTGCTGGAAATTGGGTTGTTGTTGGGATTTTATCTGGGGGAATTTTTATTTGGCTATGCAAGCAGGTATTGACTTCTGATTTGCAAATGTTTACTTGGGTTTATCTGCAGTAGTTGTAGTTGTTTTCTGCAAAATTATGCGATGTATCAAGTTTTTATTATTCTTACATCACTTTTATATCTATTTTTCAGTTTCTTGAACAATATGGAGAAGTTAGTATGTTGGATATTAAAGGTGCAGACGCCACTAAAGTCGTTCTTGTGATTGGAATAATGACCCTTCATTCATTTGGGGAGGGCTCTGGAGTTGGGGTTTCTTTTGCTGGCTCAAAGGGTTTCTCTCAGGGCCTTTTGGTGACTTTGGCTATTGCCGTGCACAACATACCAGAAGGATTAGCTGTGAGTATGGTGCTTGCGTCCAGGGGGGTTTCTCCACAGAATGCCATGTTATGGAGTGTGATTACATCATTACCACAGGTAATGTGTTAGATTTAAAAGTTCATGCAAATCATTGAGTATTTATCCTTCAAGATGAGCTTCTTTTACTTACAGATTCCTACATATACTTTTCTTGCAGCCCATAGTAGCTGTTCCTTCATTTATATGTGCTGATGCTTTTAGCAAGTTCCTGCCTTTCTGTACGGGCTTTGCAGCTGGATGC
Source organism: Spiraea crenata (assembly GCA_033992175.1). Lineage (NCBI taxonomy): Eukaryota > Viridiplantae > Streptophyta > Magnoliopsida > Rosales > Rosaceae > Spiraea > Spiraea crenata. The sequence goes on along the minus strand of JAVBHV010000041.1, from coordinate 4,065,340 downwards.
ATGATCTGGATGGTTGTTGCAGAGGTGCTTCCTGATGCATTCAAGGTAACGCTTCTCGTGAGAATTCTTCCTTGTTCCTTCAGATGCTATATCATGAGCACTAGGCTTTTAGAACCTTTTCAATATGGATTATCAACTATCTGCAAGGTTCTTTCCATCTCCAACTCATTTAGTTTCTTTTGGGTTTTGGTTATAGGAAGCCTCTCCATCGCAGGTTGCATCAGCAGCTACTCTCTCTGTAGCATTCATGGAAGCTCTTAGTACTCTTTTTCAAAATTTCACTCATGATTACAAGTAAGTTCATTTTGATGTTGAGGAGAATTGTGTCACTTTTCTGTTAGTGGTTAAACTTTGTCGTGACGTCCTTTTTGACATGTTCTGTTTTGCAGCTCAGAGGATGCTTCTGGCTTCTTTGTTTCATTACTTTTCGGTCTTGGACCATTGCTTGGTGGCGCTGTTCTTGTTGCATTTGCATTAGCTTTCCGTCTTCAGCATGCTCTTCTCATGGGTGCCGCATCTGGCATTGCCTTCGTCCTTGGTGCCTGGAGGCCATTACAGCTACTTTTCTCGTTGAAGATGGGATTTTTATCTATTATGTTTCTGCTTGCGGTGGGAGCTGCATCTGTTCATATTTTGAGCTCTAGTATTTTGAAGCTTGCGGGTCGCAAAAAGAGTTCAGTTTGTGACTTACCCTCAAATGGTTTTCCAGTGAGCATTCATACCCTCCAGTCGTTCTTGTCCTGTGGAGCAGTTGCCTTTCATGCTTTGGCTGAAGGGCTTGCATTAGGGGTTGCCGCACCAAAAGCTTATGGACTTGGTCGGCACATGGTCCTTCCTGTCTCCTTACATGGACTTCCTCGGGGCGCAGCTGTGGCTGCCTGCATCTTTGGAGCTACTGATAACTGGCATGGGGCCCTTGCAGCGGCTGCTTTAATTGGATTCATGGGTCCAGTATCTGCAATTGGAGCAATACTAGCAGGAATTGACTATAGTGGTTTAGATCATGTGATGGTTTTCGCTTGTGGGGGACTACTCCCGAGTTTTGGGAATGTAGTAAAGAGAGCAGTGAGGTTAGACTCGCGTAAAAGTAGTTGTGGGATTTTGATGGGTTTGGGGCTTGCAGCTCTGTGCTTGACTTGCACGAAGTTGGTTTGCTTGCATACGCCTTATTGCAATTCAGCACCGGAAGCTGTCAGATGACATGAGTTTGTGGTGCAGCTCATGGAATATAATTGCTCAGGCAGTAACTCTCAGCCTTGGGCTCCCCATGGGAAAAGTATACCTTTGAAGACTGTAGAGCAGATATTGCGAGGACTATAGAGAAGAATGTATAATTTGTTGCTTCCATAGCAGAGCCTGTTTCTTGTACAAACGTTAGACAATAATTCTTATGTTGATTTATTTACAGAGAAGAAATGAGGAATTGGGTACATACGCTTGACATCAGACAGTTTTGTTTTAGACAGCTTTTACATGGAATCAATCTCTTACCTTAATTTAGATTCACTGTCTCTATCATTTTCGTTCTTGCGAAGTGCAGAAGTTCAAGCCCGAGACAACCGCTGTTGTCCCCATTGCTCCCAACTTCAATCTTGTCATATCCTGGTTCAATCGTCTCTGTTTTGTTTTGCTTTTCCTATATTTTCCTTCTTACCTCGGAAAAGACACGAGTATATATTTAGGAAGCAAATCTTCATCGATTTGGCCAATGTGGGTCGCCATGTCTCGCATGTCAGTACCAATTGTTAGGTGAAGTGGCAATGTCAGCTCGCACTGCCAACTACCCCATTGTAAATTTGTGAGTAACCAGAAAACAAAATTTCAGTCTTTGTTAGGCCATCAGCCTGGAAAACGTATGCTAACCGAGAACATCTTGCTGGCTAATCCAGAAAAAAAAAAATAAAAAATCTCCACTTTCTATGCTTAGTAACCGTTTAACCATTTCGTTTTCAGTTTTCATCTTGCGGCCTAAACGCTTAAAATGAAATCATTATGAGATTTTCTACACGAAAATATATCGTTATTGTGAATTAACCATCTGAAAGTTTAAACAAAGTGCAGCTGAAACCAGCATTTCACTTCCAGAAGAACTGCCTACAACTTTATTATTAGTAACACTACCAAAACTAAACACCAAGTACTGAGGAGAGAGTTCGAAGTTATAAACAAAACTGATAAAACACCACATAGAAAAAGAAAAAAAAAACACCACCAACAAAACCCAAAAATCACTTGTAAGTAGTCGACTGATTGCTCTCCAAATCCTCACTTTCCGCCACCAACTTCTCCTTCTCCGCCGCCACCGATCCAACCTCCGCCGCTTTCCCGGCGCTCTGCGACCCGGTCAACCTCGCCAGCACCACAAACGTCATCCCACCAAGCACATTGTTCAAACACCTCAGAACCACCACCGAGCTCTTAAACGCCAGCGGCGGCAGCGTTTTGGCCAGCACGTACTCCGTCCCATTCAAAGTCTGATACCTCAGATTACTACTCAGCCCCATGTGCGCCGCCCACGTCAGCGCATTCAGCAGAGTCGGCGGCGGCTTATTCGGGGTCTCGAAGTTCGGGTCCATCTTCTTCCTCAGCTTGATCAGCCCGTTCGACAGTGCGGTTCCGGCCAGTCCGGCGACGAACCCAACTCCGGCGAAGACTGTACCCTTGTACACGAATGTCCCCAACCGGTTGATCAGTCCGTACGAGCCCGGTTCGAACATGTGGCTCGCCGGGCAGTTGGCGAAGATCGACGGCAGAGATGCGGCGACGGAGGAGGCGGTCGGGGCTAGTAGATACATGAGGGTGAAGTTGAGTATGCAGCCGACGACGAGGGTCGAGAAGACGAAGTCGAGCTCGTTGAGGCCGAAATTGGGCCGGGAGGCCATGTCGCCGAGGACGCACGAGCTGACTCCGACGACCTCCTCCATCAGAACCTTAAACGGGAATTGCGGGTCGGCGGCGACCCGGGATCTCCACCCGGTTAGGAACAGGCCCAGAAGCCCAAAACCCGATTTGGACGATGAAGATGAGTGGTCGTCGTCGTGGGGATTCGAATCCCGATCATCTCCTCCTCCGCCGCCGCCTCTGTTTCCGCCGGCGCCGGCGCCGTGGTTACCGTTTCCGCCGGAGAATAGAGGTTCTGGATTCGAATTCCAGAAGAGTTTTTGGCGAATTGAAATGGGTCCGGTTTGGATTTTGGAGTAGGGGAATGAAATTGAAGAATTTGGGGGGTTGGTGGAGGAGAAGCGGCGGTGGTCGGAGTGGCGGTGGTGGTTGTTGGCGATGGTGGAGCAACGGAGCTGAGCGGCGGTCGCCATTATCGATCTGGATCGGTGAATCTAAACCCAAACCCACCAACCCAAATGAATTTGAGAGGAAGGGTTTTTTTTTTTTTTTTTGATCTGTGAAGATCTAATGAGAAAATTACAAAAAGGAATATTAAGGCCGGCGGTTTGTGTTGTCGTCGACAGAAGCTCGCCAACCCTAGGGCGTGGGGAAATATTACCCGCCTGTGACTTCCATTTTAAGAGGCAGTGGCTTCTGCTGGGATGATGACACGTGGATTTTGAACTTGGACGTGATTGTGGAATTCACCTTGACTTTGGATTTTGGGCCACCAAGTGATGATTCTGTGGATCTTATGTTTGAGGTGGTGTAAAGGGCTGTTTGGTCATTATTTGGATCCTCTGTCGGCCCACTTTGGGACCATAACTTTGTGTGTGGGGAGTAGGGTAACTCTTTGATTAAAGGCGACTGGGTGGATCTTGGTCTATAATAATGATGCTTTTGTTACTTGACATTCTACTAGAGCTGGAAAGTTCCCGGTTTCATTGTCAGTACTTTTCGATATCGCTTCTTGTATGAGACGCAATTTGAGAGATTGAGATGCGGTGACAATCAGTGGCGAATTTAAGAATTGTATTGAAGGGTACTCCAAATATAATAAGATAAAGGTAAAAGAAATTGATTTATATTAGCGAGGATTAGCCAATGAGATAATCACCCAAAAAAAGGGGAGAGGGGCATGTGACTCCCTTCGCCCCTTACTGCAGCCGCCACTGGTGATACTATGAAACTGTAGGAGGGAAGTACTTCTCCTTAGGTTACGTCAAACCAATCAAGTTATCTTGGGACTTGTTAGAGAGAAATGTAAATGAAACTTGCTCAAAGGATCGTCATTTGAATTTTTTTCAACAGGAAAATCCATAAATGAGGACTGTTTTGATCAACTCCCATTAGCACATTCCTCGATTCGATGCAAAAACACTCGGATTTGTCTAACAAGGCCATGTGAAGTTGGCATTAGGACAACAAAGGAACAGTTGACGCATAGAAAATTCAACAAATAATTTTAAGAACTAATTGTCATGCTTGCACCACCACGTGGTTTAGTTTGAACTGTGTTGTTTTGGGGTATCAGTGAGCAAGCAGTGCAATTAAAAAGCATAGAATCTGTTAACTGGTCTCACTTGCAGAAGGTAAGACGAGAGAATCTCGAAACCTTTTGACAAGTCTTTGTCGTATCACAACATTTAAGAAGACACTAATCATCCAAAATGAAAATCAAGTCATTAAGCGCTTAATTAATCAGTCTGCTTGCTTCGGGGCCAAGCCGTTTGTCGCCTTAGATCAATCCAACAACACTGAAGATCTCCAATGAGAAAATTTAAATAATTCAGATGAAACATTGTAAAGAATCCACTCTGTTTACATACTTATAAAAATGGATGACATAATAACCCTACAAAACTAAGCTCGGTTAACCGATTGTTTTATGCCCTAATGGTTGCACAATTAACATAATATATTTCACACTTCTTAGAAGTAACTAACACAAGAATAAATCCAATGAATGTATTAGGTTTACACAGAAAACTGACCTCACCAAACCTATTCAAGAGCCAACCATATAAGTTTCATCCTGTTTTCGGTTTTTTGATATGTTTCTGTTTCGGGTCTGTCTGTCTGTTGTTCCAAAAAGAAAGAAAAACAAAGCAAACAAACACCAGACAGCTCACCAGCAAGAACTGTTAGCCTACTTTTCTTGTAGCCATGCTGATGGAAATGTGTACTGCTACGCTTTCTTGGCCATGAACTTATGGAGCAGAGAGTCAACGTTTAGAACAGGAGTATTATCCGCACTCATCTCCCGGTTTTTGCACGTTTCATTCCACTTGAATTAAAAGGAGATACACTGCCACTTGGCCCAGGACTTTCTTCTCGGAAGTTTGAGTTTAGCAGAGCCAACTCTCGCAATTGTTGTCGCTTAATAAAATCTTGTGACTCATCCTGCAATAAAGTAGTAAAGAGCTAAGGTCTATACTAAGACAAGTGTTTTTCTAGTTCAAATACAACAGTAGAATTATCAGTAAAAGCATCATTTAACAAGTATGTGCTGGGAAAGAGTTCAGTCTTGTCAGTCAACTGATCTTAACTTGTTATGTCTGCCCATCAAGCAGAAAGATTGGCTCCCACAAAGCTTGACAAGTGGGTGCGAAAATGTTATCATTTTATCCAGACATGAACAAGTAGAGGTCAACGAAAAAAGTTCGAGGATAATGCAACCAGGGTTAGCCACCCTCGATCATTTACATGAATATCCAAGAAAATCCAGAAGATTGAGTTAATTACCACAGGTTTGAGCAATTCTTCTATAATTTCCTGTGCCTGTCTCAGCCTTAGGTCAACAACATTGGCAGGTAAGTCTGCTTCAATTAAGATGTGAAGCGGTTCATTCAGGTGTTCGTAGCCTGGTCTTCCCCGGAGTTTCTCCTCCTTCAAATTGGAAAAAATATAAAATGATTAATCTAGCAAACAAAAATAAAACATTTGAAAGAAATAACTTTATGAACAGATACATCCAGAAATTTTCTACATGGCAAAGTTATGACACAGCATCATTGAAAACCAAAATTGAATAGTATCAGACAAAAAGAGAATGAAGAGTTATGTGATTACTTTGTCTGGATCCTTAATTGATCCTTTCCCTCTGATGTATACGCGACAACCAGTAGTAGCTTCAACCCGTTTCAGAGAGTTACCTCTTGGTCCAAGAAGTCTCCCAACAAAATTGAACTGGCCTCCACAAAGAAACAAAGATTTAGTTGCTTATTATTACACTGAGGGAACCAACTAACTGAACTTAGATGCTAGACATACGCAAATGACTTACATTGGGGAAAGTATCTACAGGAATCTCCAAACGTAAAATCCTTTTCACTGTGAATGAACTAGGGCTGGCAGGGGCACCTTGCCAGTCCATTGTCATCCCATGTGGTCCGCCTAATCTCTGTTATGAAAAAAAGAGGCTTGCCATCTGAGATGGTTAATTGATAGAAATCAAAGGTAACAGATAGAGGAGGATGGATGTGGCTAGAATTGTGAATACAGCATGTAAATTTAGGAGGAATCACACACAGGAGTACATATATCATATTCTTATCAAAGAAAGAGATGCAAAGTATTGACATTCCCACTTCAGGTAACAACTAACAACTAACTGAAAGTTGTAGATTTGAAAGAGCAAAAGACAAAAATCGGACAGGAGACAATAAAGGCAAGCAAAACAAGACAGGAAATGCTTGCCAGCTGGCGGGTCATGGAATCCGCATTCAAGACTTTTTCGATTTTCTTTATCTTTCTCACCTCACATCAATTTGTCTGCTTTCAAACTCTATTGTTAGGCTTCAAACTCTATTGTTAGGCATCTTGTTTCCAGTGGTCTGTGTTTATAGAAACTCATTGCAGGTTAAAGAAACATAATATGCCAATATAATTATATAAGTTCAAATGATTAGCAGAATAGGATAACTCTGTAATACAGAATGAAGTGCATTTCCTTTTGAGCATCCTCTCTATCAACATTTTCAGTTCAGGTAGCTAAGAACTGGTTCTGAAATTCATATATAGCGTCCGTGTGGATTAAACCCAAGTTGAGGTTACAAATTGAGGGGTCAAATGAGTTAATAGCAAAGAGCAGGATGCGTAAGAAATGAAAACTCAAGTATTTGACCCAGAGTACTAAGATCCTCGAAAACTAACCACAGATTAGAACCCAATCTAGATGACTTCATACACAATATACAGGCAGTATCAGTCAGTTATTATTGTCCTAAACCTTTCCATATATAACCTCAGTAGTAAGCCCGAGTTCAAGGAATATAAGACACAACTATAAGAAGGCATGCAACACCTTGACCTCGGAGATAGTAGTAATGTATGGAACAAATCTGGAGGAGATACGTTATTAAATAACATCTTACACAGACAAACAATAAAAGAACACCCAAGAGGCAACATATGGAGAGCAAAATAAGAGATTTCTATGTAAAGCGAAAAGAACAATCACCTCTTGAGGAAGACCATTCCAGCCACCCATTCCTGGCCCGGTGACATTTGACATAAGGGTTGAGGAAGCCATTGGACTAGGACTTCGGTGTCGCATTCTGTCAAAGTCACCAAAACCTTGATTGGACATCATTCCAGAAACTCGTAATATCTCTGCACACAAGGAAGCATTTTCTCATCAGAAACTGACCACACTATTGGATAATAATAGTCTATAAAGAAAAACATTCCAAGGTGAAGACATGAAACTCCAGAGAACTGAGTTAAAAGGGCATCTGACCATAAAAAATGGAAAATAGAAAGAACATGACAGCATAGCCAATGTAATACACAACCACACATTTCACGAGTTGTGGATATGACATAGAACGGTTGTTCAGTACAGAAGTTCAATGAGTTACATTTAGGTGAGCAAAGCAAACTATCAAGGTCTTCAAATGTTAAACACTCAGCTGTGCAGTTATGCATGTCCAAAAGATGATAACCTTTTATCACTTAAACTTCAGAAAACTCCACTAACAAACAAATTACCTAATTACGTAAGGGGGAGCACATTATCGAGTAAAGTTTCAGTAAATAGGATATCTACACAGAAGCCAACCCTATCGAATCCTAGCCAACTTTTCAGCTAAAAGGCCACTAAAATCAACATGATTTTGGCAGTTCCAACACAATGATGTACACAGTACAATGCACACAAATTCAAATTCTAGAGTCCTCATTCCCCTTTTAGATTACTAGTTAGTTGCTTATGCAAAACACATCAACATATTCATTGGAAAGAAAGAAGATAGGTGCGGGCGTGAATGGGGCAATGCAGGACAGATACAAATGACGCTGCAAGTTTTGATAACTCATCAAGATTCAATTACAATTACACCGGAAAGTAGAAATCGAACCTAAAGTACAGCTATAAATGATTGGAAACGACTCAATTAACAAAATGTTCAACTTCAAAACTTTCCCATCGGGGAGGAAGAACTGGCATTTGAACTCAAATTACGCAGAACCAGGCCTGCATACTATGCTCCACAGTCAAATGTGGCACTGGATGCACAATCAGTTCACCAACAGTCAAGTCATGCATTGAAAACCAGTCAAACCGATCTGTCTAGTGAAACAAGCACATTTGCTCAACCAAAAGCACTGTCATGTGGCCAAAAACCAACCAAAATCGATTAAACCCAATACGCCGCATCAAAATCTAGATCCAAAACTCAAAGATTTGTATGCAAACCTTGATTCAACAACCGGCTGCATATCGGAAGAACTTGCATGAAAGGTCCAAGCTTTTGATGCTCTGCCAACAGCTCTGCCAAGTACTGACTAGAATAGAAAAACAGCACAGATCAAAAAAAGCTCAAAACTTTTTCAGCAAATCCAAATTAAAACCCAGCAAACTTCACTAGACTGCCAAAAGTTTGTATCTTTTTCATCTGGGAAGTTAAGGTTTGAAGAATTAAAGATGGGTTTTGCTTCTAGAAGGCTATAAACGAACCTGTCAACATCTGGGGTGCTTCTAATCTGAGGAGAAGCGGCTCTGGCAGGTGAGAAGTTGGGATTATACAAACCTGACATGGATAGCCTCTTTTTTGTGTGCTTTTTTCCTCACAGAATTCGAACAAACAAAGGCATGGATGAAAAGAGAGGGTTTTAGTTGGTGTTGTTGCAGAGGCAAAAGGAGAGACAAAGCACCATCAATAAAGGGGGCTTGCAGTAGCAGCGATAAAAAAAAATGAAATTTATATCAAACCAAAAAACCAGAGCAGGAAAATCATTAACTATTTTTCTGTACTTTTTCTACCAATTTTTTCTCTTTAGGAAATAAAATAACCTCACAAATTATGGATCTTTTTGGCTGAAGGAAGCTAAAATTAAGGTGGTGAAAAAGATTCAGAGAAGACTTTTCATTTCACAGTAACTTTTCATGAACTCTGAGACTTTTGTATTTTACTGTTAGGTTGAATGTTCTGGTGGACTTCAGTGTTTCTGTGGTGAAGTTATACACACAAACAAGAAGTCCATTGGAAAAATGGGGGGACACCTGTCGGCCATGCAGAGAATCAAGTTGTGTTGAGCTCAACAGAGAGGTCCCAGACAAGCAAATAGCCTCGATGGCCAATGACAATGATGTTGCCAACGAAAGCTTAGCTGGCCAGGGACAAACAAGCCTTCCTACACTACGCCGTTTTGGAGAGATGATTAGAGTAATTTGATACCAAAATGACGTAGTGTAGCTAATTTACTTGTTATATTAGGAAAAAAACATGGATGAAATGTCTTATTTAGACTTAATCACAATTACTTAATAACTCATGTTATTACACGTTTACCAATTCTACCATTTGACCGTAGAAATTTCCATTGCCAATTCTTTTGCCTTTTTGGCTTCTACTACAACTTTACCCTATTTTGTGGAAGTGGGGAGGAGGAACTCGTTCTTTGACTGCTTTTATGATTGTGCTTACTGTCCCACTGTGCTCTGAAAGGTCCTCACTCCTATGTTGGGACTCTGGAATACTCCACTGCTTAATTTGGTTCAAAAGTTAATATTTAATTTGGTTACAACTTTAACCTAAGTAAATGAAAATAAATCAAATTAAGCAATCTTGTAACTACCTATAATTTTGTGTGAATTCAATGCAGATTAAACAGAAATTAAACCAAAATTTCTGGCAGTATATGCAGTGGCTGTCCTGTCAAATTTGCTGAAGAAATACTTTCACCTCTCATGAGGTTTCTTTTCTATGTTTGGTTCATTCCTTTCTTTCTTGGGGTTACTTACCATATCAGTAACACATGAATACCTTTCATTATAGATTGTATATCTTGCAATTAGTTTGCTTTACTATCACAGTTTTTAATTATTTCTGGTTTTATCGATGTTCTACTTTAGAACCCAATTAGTTTTATTTGTCTACAGCCTTACAAAACGAGTTAAGTAAAAATGAGTTTAAAAACATTTACCATAAGAGAATACACATATACCTAGTGGACAACGGTTCAAAGCAAACCTTTTATCTATGATATTGTCTTTTCGACAGTTAACAGATGTGCATTAATTATCCAAAAATATCCATGATAACCGATGTTTTAAAATGTTAAAGTGTAAAACGAGGTGCCTGCCTGGTGATAGCCTCACTGAGGCGCCTCGGGCGTCTGAAGGCATAAGTCTCACGGGACTTAGTGAGACATAAATAGAATACATTATTAAAAATAATATTGTAGAGAAATGTTATCCAATATCATTTACAAAAAAATCAAATTTTAAACTATATCAATACTTAATAAACTTACAATAAACAAAAATCATTTCATCAAGAATTCGAGGTTAAGCATCAAAGATACAATATTTTTAATCTTCTAAACCTAAATTTTCACACCCAAAACTCTTTCGGGCTGTTGTTCATCCAATTTCAATGTAATTGACATTTGTATATTCAATAGAAAATCCACATAAGATCTTTTAAAAAAATATATAACCAAGGCGTACGCCTTATGACCGAGGCGTGCGCCTTGCCTTGAGGCATACGCCTTTTTCCTTGAGGTGTACTCCTTGCCTTATGGAACAAAATGCTTTTTTCATGCGTCTTGAGGAAAAAAATGCCAGCCTCGTCTTGAGGCGCGCTTGAAGCATGTTTTTTTAACAACTAAACTGAACAATACATGTTTCTAAAATCTGCAATATTTGATATTGTTAGTCAAAATTTTCATGACTTAAGCATTTTACCTTGACAATGTGAAATTTGGACGAAACTAACAGGTTTGCGGATTGCCTTCCATCTTATAGTTTGTTTTGTGATGCTTCTATCACTAACTCCCTGTATCCACACAATACATGTATAATTATGTTTAGTTAAGAGATAATCAACATTACTATTTTGTTCCATTGAACAAAAGTATCGATCTTAAAACTTTAAGCTTTTGAATTAAGTGGTGGTACCTACCCACTCCATTGTCGTTGTTGCGAAGCTGTGCCTGTCTTCAACAGGTTAATAGTGATAATGGCGATTACTATAAAGCCAATAATATTCCTTTTGACAGAACTCCTACAGCTTATATACACATTACAATACAATCGTAGCTTCAATTAGTTCAATCTAATACAATGTGCCAATCTATATTTGGACGTATCCAAAATCAAATAATGTGGAATTTACATTTCATTAGCATTAGCGTATAGGCTAGTAATATGAAAGCAAATAAAATGGCAACCTTCATCGAGGAAGGAATGTCACAAATGGTGGGGGCAGCACGAGCTCCACGAAGAATGATGGTGTGGTGGTGATGTTGACGCAGACCATGATTTTGACCAGTCTATGAATGTGAAGTGTGAACTCAATTCAAAAGGAAAATGGTGTGCCACCTGTTTTTTATGGATGCAAATGGGAAAAAGATAAACAAGGTTGCTTGATAATTAGGATTATTAGGTCTTCAATAATGAAACTTATTTTGCATTATACTCAAGTATTTTTGAGATCCTTTTTTAAGAAAGAATGAAGTGATCAAATAATATTTTTTAATGCTAGCGAACCTGATTGCTCTCATAATCTATCCGTTTTTCTATTCACATGCTTGTTACGACATATTGTTTATTACTTCACTTTTTATTAACTGACACGATGGATGTCGTAATCTATCTCCTATTTCATTGACTTTCTCATTACAACAAATTGTATGTCCTATCTTCTGACATTTAGTAATATCCGAAGAAAAAAACTTCTGACATTGTAAAAAAAAAAAAACTCCTGACAAGTGATCGCAATTCACATTAACAATCAATCATGTCACCTAGTAGCATGATGATGCTAAACAAGTGTGTTACAATAAGAACACATTCACACAATGACAAATGACATATGCTATAACACAGTTATACTTAGTGAAAATGATAAGACACGTACATGATGTCTGAAATTACCAATTACGTGGGAAGATTTAACTCATAATAGTCTTACTCCCTACCATAGTTAATGGCTACCCATTACTTATATCCAATTATTAACCGTTGCCTACACAAATTTAGGGACCAAACTTTAGCTTAAAACTTTCGACTCTAAGCTTAGTTATATAACTCTCTCACATGTGGTAACTCTGCCACAATGAGCGGGATCTGACTTCGTTCGATTTCTTATTGATATAAGGCTTATGGTGGTGATGGGCCCAAAAATTCAAAACTTGGGCTCGCAAATGAGGCCCACAGGTACTGTAAAAACAAAAAAGTCATCGTTTTCTTGGTCTATCGTCTCTGTGTACACAAAACTGTGGAGGTTAAGCTCAGCTGAGAAAATCAAAGAAAAACGCAGCTGCAAAAATGTCGCTGGTTTGGATGGAGGCGATTCTTCCGCTGGGAATCATAGCTGGAATGCTCTGCGTCATGGGAAATGCTCAGTACTACATCCACAAAGCTGCGCATGGCCGGGTTGGTGGTGTTTTGTTTGTTTTTAGATCCGATTTCGAAATTAGGGTTCATTTGGGGGTGAATCTGATTTGGGGGTTTTGAAAGTTTTGATCTTTTTTTGGCAGCCGAAGCATATTGGGAATGATATGTGGGATGTGGCTATGGAGAGAAGGGACAAGAAGCTGGTGGAGCAGGCCACTGCTCCTTCTAATTAGGTATTGAGCTTGTTTGGATTCTATGGTTTTGATTCATTTGCATTGATTTTATTGTTTGTTTTTCGGTTTGGTTTAGTGTGATTGTTCAAAGTTGCTTGCTTGAATTTTGTTGTGTTGGGGTTAAATTGAGTTATTAGTTTTGTGAGGTAAATGACATTTCTTTCAAGCTGAATGCTAATTGTATCCAAGTTTAGCTGATGAGATAGTGTGTATTGGGATTATAGGATGTGAGATTGAGAAGTTGAGCTTAGCGTTGAAGGAAGAGAGTATTCAAAGTGATCTATTGGTCTTTTTTGAGTAAATGCCTCCTATTAAGTTGGCTTGGTTCAAAGGAATTTGACATTAATTGATGCAGCGTATAACTTTTGGGATAGGGAATTGTTAATTGATCCATCAATGCGGTATGTTGCCGCGTCAATGATTGATGCATAGTGTGAAGTTAGAGAGTCCACATTTTGATAGGAAAGGCTGATGCTGCATCTTTTCTGATAGAGTTATCTTTGGTTTAATTTGGAGCCTTGTCTAGAGTCTTTATATGGGGAAACTTGATAGTTGAGCTTATGACTTTGCATCATGCATGTCTGCTACTTCTTCTTGCAAAGACTAGCTAGCATAGTTTTCTTTCTTGCCTGGAAAGGCACACTAGTTGTTCTTTTTTTTTTGTGGTACAATTGTCCTCTTTGATCATAGCTTGGGTTTGTAAACTATGAACCTGTTAGTTTATATCGGTTGTCTACTACAGTGGATTAATTTCATCTCGAAAGTCACTTGTCAGGCATGCCTCTACGCCATATGGTTGAAATAGGAGCTGTAAGAACTCATACGACAGTTTGATATGGGAAATCTTTACCTACTCCCAAGTCAAGTCTATGTATATGGTTTTTGAAAACCATATTATTTGAGGGTGCAAGAGCACAGCTCTTAAAGAAAAGGTATAATGTCGAATGTATGAATTAGTGTCCTCTGCTGAGGAGTAGTCTTTTCAGGTTTTGAGGAACCTCTTGTGGTTGTATAAAGTTTTTAAGAACGTAGGAAGGAATTTGATGCTACTGTGCTGTTGTTTTGGAAGAGTCTCAAAACCATTTCTTGAAGAAGTTCTGTTATGACCTTCGTTTTCTTCCTCTCCTTCTGTTTGATCTTTTTATGTCTCGCTCTTCGTTTTCCTGCCTTATGTATCCTAGAATTGAATAATCTTTAGTGGAAGACCCTGGTGAAGTTTTTGGTCATGGCCGTAATGTGGTGCTAACTCCAGCGCCTCTGTTCCTCTCTCTGCATGGTTATGCATATGTTTCAGATATCTTGACTGAGAAGCTTACTATACTGTTCTGGAAACTGCAGGAACCTTTGCGAATGGAATCTGGAGAATCAATAAAGTCTATCATCCCATTCTGAAGGAGCCTAGAGCAACTCCAAACTCAAATCATTTCAATGTGTGTGAATTTGCATAAGCTGTCAAACCATTGATGGAAATGTTTAATGCACTCCGATGAATTTATTTGTAACGTTAACCTTTTGAGATGAGATTGTTAGTTATCAACTTATCACTTCTGCCATTCAAATTTTCTCTCATTCAGCTATTTCCGAAATCAAAGATGCTTTATTCAGTATGCCCTGGAAGGCACACGAGAATGAATCTTAACCAATGCACAAGAATATGAGGTTTCACAGTTTAAGGATCTTGACTAGATGATGTGGGATTCAAAGGATAATCAACTCGCTGTGGAACATTCATAAGATCTAACTCTGTCATACGAGTCCTCACACCAAAAGACTCTACGACTGTCCCCCCAACTGAAAATTTCAGACTTACAGATGAAGTTGCAGTAAGTGGTAGAAATGAAATAAATGAGCACATTATTTACGTAGGTGGCCATATCTACTCTATAAACAGAGGACTTTGCTGTTAGCACTCACCTTTCACAGTGCAAAAACAAGAGAAGAAAGTGGGTGAAGGAGAAGAAACCCTAATATGATCTGAAGCAATGATTGGTGCAAAACCTACTGTTGGTTTCGTGGCACCCACTAATTGCATATGTGCTGTTGGTGCCATTACCTTTTAGTCAAAGCCGGTATGAGTCAATACAATATAGAGTAGCATTGGAAACAAAATCAGGAGGAGCCAACAAAATATACAATTCCAATTAATACAAGAAGAGAATAGTTTAATAGGTCCAGGTATGAGAATTTATAATGTTTACTTTATGATTGATGAATAATGTTAGGTGGAGGGCAAAGACAAGCACAGCTGACACCACTTTGAACAAAGAAATGACAAAAGTACCAATGTTTTGGACGGTCCTCAATTGTCAATTGTCATGACTGAGCAATCTGATGAGCAAAGTAGCATCACTTAAACAAAGTGAAAAACCATAGGGAAAAAAGAGCAGAAAATGATTGATTGTAGCAATCTCAACTACATGATTGTTGGGGTCAGCAGTTTCCTCATTTACCAGAACTCAGGAGTTGATACGAACACAGCTTTATACCCTAGATATGCACCAAAACAAGATTACAGTAGTGAACCAAAGTGTTTGTTGGATAATGACATAACAGTTGACATAAACTTCCATAGCAAGTCATTCATTGACTGGGAATTGGAAACAATATTAAGAACTGAGGAAAAAGTAGAGCTGCTCAGATATCGTAAAACCTGTGTGTACAACTTCAGTGAAAACAAATGTGCTAATGAAACTTACAATTTCCTCTCAACGAAACAACTAAATTCATCACATATACGATCACTTTGGGCTAAATTCACCACAATTGAATCATAGTAACTATCAGTGAGCGATAACAGATTTACACAAAAAACCTAAATTACCCCCAGTGACACAAAGAATCTACCGATGATCAAGCGAAGCTACCGGAGAAGGGGACACCACCGAAAAAAGGTGTGATTAGACGAATTTCTGAATACAGGAATTGAACTTGAATATGAATGCTGGTCGGAAAGAAGTGCGAGCTTGTACAAAATGGTGGGAGTCAAGGAACATATTCACTCTCAATGGTCGGTTGTGTTCGCGTAAATGTTGCTGCAGGTGCTTTTGTATCTCCAACTGAGGTCATACGCAAGGCTTCTCCTACATCTGCGGCACTCTCCATCTGTTGCAAGTTCTTCCTTTGCCTGTACTTATGCAACCACATTACTAGGAATGCCAACAATCCCAACAATGCTAATCCACCTAGCACAGACCCGGCAATTATCCACGCTTTCGAGTTATTCTTCTTCTTCTTTCGAGTTGGACTTGGAGTTACAGGGGTAGGACTAGGCGAGACTGGTGCTGGAGAAGGAGCAACCGACTCGACCGCTATAGAGAAGTGTCCATGCTGGACTGTTGAGCACACATTGCCAGATACCACATTGCTGAAATTCACCGAACCATCTAAATCAAATGAAACACACTTTGCCATGGTGCCAGCAGGGGCCGGTTTCACATCCTGGAATTTGATTCTTATGGGATCAACAGATGCCCTGATATCCAATTCAGGCAAATTTTTTGCTGATAAGTTTCTCGCATCATATGCAAGAAGACCAACCACTGGCGCTAAGTACGAGTAACCAGGTAAGGGATAGTACACCATTGACCAATTGCCTAAGTTTTGGTACACCAAAACAAGCCTCTCTACATATGGAAGTTCCATGACACCCCGGGGGATCACAAACTCTTTGTACATAGCAACACCTCTTCTATACATGCTACCACTCCTGAGCCTCATACCTGCAATCTGAATTCCAGTCAAATTCGACGGAACAATACCATCAAACGTAACACCAGTCTTGGGTTTAACAAACGCCCTGTAAGCATAATCTTGAAGTTGCGCATCAAGGGCCCGTGCCGAGCCTCCTGGAGACTGTGCAGAAAGATCAGGCAGCCTTGAGAACCATATCACCACAAACAGCATCGCGAGACTTCGAAAAAGAAGCCCCATCGATGCCTTGAAATGTCGAAACTCAGCACAATGCTACTCACAACCAACTTGGTAAAACCCCCACACAGGGCAGTTTCTGACTTTACAGAACCTCCAAAGGACAATAAACTGAAAATGTGCAATAAATTTCCCGAAATTAAAGCTCTCCAAAGACTTGTAAAATCCTCCAAATAATAAAGAAGGAAAAAAGCGGCTTTGAAGGTTTCAACCGTTGCAAATTTGCAAAATGTTATGCCTTCTGCAGATTGCTTTATACCCTTTTGGAATCCTTGCTCAAGAAGCTCTCTAAAATCACTCAAATGACTTGCCCTGAGAATCTCTTTAGCTGAAAAGGAATCAAACCCATGATTCTTCTCCATACACCCATCGCCACCAAATCGAAAACAAAACGAAATTAAACCAACCAAGTGTCTTTTTCAGCCTCCTCTTCCCTCTTCAAACGGTCAAAATATCAGCGGCGAGAATATTGCAGTATCTAAATTCGGAAAAAGGAAAGTAAAACAAGCAGATTCAGAACCCAAATCAACAAACCCAGGAGGAGATTTCAACAGGGGCAGCTAAATACCTGATCTTTTCCGGATTCAGCTGATGGATTTTCACTCCGAAAATCTCAAGAGGATTAGTGACGGTTCTGCGCCGGAGCTGTTCAGTTTTTTCTCGACAGCTGACCGGCAATAAAACAGCATGCGCCTCAAAAACCCACAAAGATGTACAAATCCAGGCCCAGAATTCGCCACCAAAACGCGCGTGAGAAGCCAATGCTCTTTAAGAATCTCAACATTGAATTTCTTCAGCTGCGGAAAGATCACAGTTTTAATGACGTCCCAACAACCCCAAGATACAAGTAGTTGGCGAGAGAATCAGAGCCTTAATGGGCTCTGCATTTTGACTAAATCTGATAAGAACCCCAAAAAAAAAAAACCAAAGATTTGAGCTTCACTTTCACTGTTTTGACGGCAATGGAAAATGGAACCGAACCCAAAAAGAACGATTTTTCCGGGTTCGTAGTAGATTTTGTTTGGTTGCCGAGAAAACAGGGTCAAATAGTTGAGAAAGATAAGCTATTGCAAACCCATTTGGGGAGATTAAAGAGGCCGAGATTTTGCGACGAAAATCTAATGGAGATAAGCCGCTGGAGATTTAGATGGCCGAGGCCAGCGAGGAGGAGATGTACTGGTGGAAGTGAGGCGAAACAAAAAGACAGAAAGAATGAATAAACCCCAAACATAAAAACCAAAAATTGATAGTTGTACTATGTATTTTTGCATTAAAATATGGGAGAGAGTTAATTAATTGGCGAAAATGCATTGGATTTTATCATTTACAGGTGTGTATTAAGAATTTAGTTCAGCATTAAACCCTACCTAATTCTTCTCCCTGTTTTGGGTTCACATTTTCCCTTTCTGGCTCACAAAATTGACCAAAGGTTTCACATTTCTGTGTCTGTGTGTTTTTCTCAGTCTGTTTGTTTCCTTCTTTGTGATTGCCTGGTTGCTACTGCATTAGAAAACAAACAATGTGAACTGCCATTTTTTCTCTGGTCAAAGGTCAATCAAAGCAAGACCCTAGTGACTTATCTTTTCTTTTTTGTTGAAGATGGTCTATTCTGTAACGAAAGAAGTACCGTGAATCGAACGTACAATAGTCTCAAATGCGCATCTACAAACTCATCGTGAGAATCTATAATGAAAACATCATTTTAATTACAGATGCGTTGAATGAATACGATTACGGAATAAAGATAATGTAAAATAAGGAGAGAGCCTATGTGAATTATTTGAGCATCACATTTCATGCTAAGCCATTAAAGTCTACATACATGTGCACACAAAGGCTCGTGACTAGCGTTCTAAAATAGTGCTTCAAATTTACAAACTAGATTGTGTTTGAAAAGGTCTACATTTTAGGTGTGCTTGCTACTTGTTGTTGAGCAAATGATAAGGATAGAGTTGTTGTATACTTTTGACATAGTCACAATTTTAGGTCTTTTTCATCTCATTCCGGTCTCATTTAGTCAACATATTCTTTGTTTGGTATGTGAAAGCCGCTAATTAGACCCGCTTCTTGTTTTAGAAGCTTTTTATGAGGTTTTACAAGTTGGAGATGCATTATGGTCGTGCCCTATTGAAATTTATACAAATTTTTGGTGATCTCCCACCATTCAAAAACTTTCCATAACAAAAAAGTTTCAATATGTGGTAGATTGCTACCACGGAACCCATCCCTTTAATCTTTAGTAGATTATCACTTTAAGTATTTTTAATTTTTGGTAGGCTGATCCTGCAAATACTTACAATTTTTGGAAGCTTTCACTGAAAATACTTCCAATTTCCAATAGATTTCCACTCTTAATACATCCAATTTCCAATAGGTTTCCACTCCAAATGCATCCAATTTTTCATTATTATGTTACAAATACATTCAATGTTCAATTAGGTTCCAATAGAAAATACGTTTGACTTTCACTAGGTCTTTTTTATCACTGTGATTTTCTTGTTTGGTTAGTGGAACAGGCTAATTTGACTCTTTTACATTTGTCAATGCAGGCATTTAAGCTTGTTTTGTACATAAAACAAAACAAAAACAAAACAAGAAAGAAAATTTACCCTTTCGGTTGTTTTCCTCCACAATGATCAAGTTCCATGTATGTGAAAAAATCAAAGAGCAAATCACGGCACTTGTGCACCTCGATTTTAAGTTGACCTTGACCATCTTAAATCCAAATTTGTTTCCTTAAAAGAAGTCCATGGAATTTGTGATACAAAAGTCGGATATGTTCAAGTAATTTGATTTTTGGTGATAAGAATAAAATTTTACCAAATAAATTCAAAAAATTTTAGATAAGTTAAAAATCTCGATAAAATGTCAACATCATTATCAACAACAGCGATAGAAAAGTTTTTAGGAGCTTAACAAATAAATAAGCGGGTCACACTTAAATAATAGTTAAGGACATACAACTTACCTTCTTTATCTAGATGGGACATTTAATTTTTGTTATGGTGATATGACATTTCCACAACTTGAGATTTTACATCAAAATTTGTCATTTATTAAAAACCAAACGAGTACTTATCCAAAATTGCCCACATATTTTAGAAGTCCAAATCAAAATGACATTGTCAACATGAACAGAAATCCAAGAAATGCAAAAGAGTTTTCTATACATAGTTTATGGGATTCTTCCGGAGATTCTATAATGAAAAAGCCAGCTCATATCATCTGACTCTGATTTGTGTAATGATGCAAGTGGGGCCCACACTTTCCAGTTTCCTCTACAGTCCTCCACCAAATGCTAAAGTACGCCGCGCGCGCACATGACAAACAAATACAAGCGAGTACTACTGGAGAGACTAAAGAGTACCCCTACTATAATAGGACCCGATGAAGAAAGGCATGAAAGGTGTGCCCGCAAATAGAAATACTAGTGGCCACCCAGCGGGGTGTCAACTGTAAAGCGACCTCAGTGATTGAGTCGGTCCAAAATGACCAAATCAACCCTTTCTTGAGGCAGTATTTGCGTGAAGGAATTGGAGCTAATTGTTTCACCAATCGCATTTTAGAAGCTTCTAAGCTTTAATGGGGAGAATTTAGAGAAGGGACCATTTTGCTACTAGCCTGTGTAGGTAGGCTCGTGATGCACCGACGTCGTGTTGCTTAGCGAATGTGATGTGAAAGCAAGGGCCAAATTGGGCCCTTTGTTTCCATGTGTCAAAATCAGTTATTTGTATATCCAGCGTGGCCCAATGATGCCTTTCAAAAAGTTTACTAATTATGTCTTTGGTGATTGATTTTTTATCCTCCACTTAATCGCACACGGTTGCATTTTAACATTGTATCATAGTAAACCACACGTGTCCAGTATATCCACTAGCTACATGTGATCCCATGCATAACGAGGTGCGTTGAAAATAAGGATGGTAAAAACCTTCACGGATATGGATACTCACGGGTATTCGTCCATAATTGAGTGTGTATGGAGAAGGTGAATGGGGATGAAGTTAGGTATTGAGATTTTTAAAATCCCCATAACATGTATGCTATTATTATCCCCCGATCTGAACCTGACCCGATTATATATTGCAAATATGTTTGTGAGTCCTTTTTACAGGTCTTGCTATTACTGCTGCTCAAATGTCTGCATTTTTCTTTTTTAATTATGCAAATATGAAGATGAATAAAAATATTTAATATATTATGCTTATAGAATTTTGTTATTAATATTATCTATATTTTTTTATAAGGGGTGAGTATGGAGGTAGCTATGAGAATACCCGATTAAAAATTAATGAATATGGATGCGAGTATGAAGGAGAAAATTATAAATGGAGATGGGTATAGAGGTAATAACTCCGGCCCAAACTCGACCCATTGCCATCCCTAACTGAAAATATTGCGCCACCAGATTGTAAACTATGTTGTATACTTCTGACTTTTTATTCGTGAGAGATGAAATATTCGAACTTGTAAAATCCCCGATCAGAAAAGAATCAAGAATAGGGGATGGCTTGAGAACGATTTGTGATGGGTTGAAATACTGATTGCGTTTTGGAAGCAGTGCTCTTTTTATACTTGGACTCGAAGCAAGGGGCTGGGTTATGAATTAACGATAAGAATGGGCTCATATAGAATGTTACAATAAGGCGGCCCATAATGCTTTGTATCCATTAATCCACGAGATGTAAGAACTGGTATATACGATGATCGATCAATATCAGATTGTAGGCATGATTGAACGATGGTGATGACGGCGGAGAGATCAACGGGTAGGCTTTGGAAGCTGTGTGAGCCTTATGATGTGCTATGCGTGCATTCATTTGGAGGAGAGTAACACTCACCTTGGCCGTTCCCCTTTGTCTCTTTCTTGAACAATGCTTAAGTTAGGTGTTCCTCTTTGGGTGCACCTTCTTCTTATTCGACCATCGACGAATCTTCAACATACCTTTCTAATAATTAGAAAGCATTCACATTCTTAATTGTATCTCAAAGATTATATTGCGAAACCGAATCAAATTAGAGACCATTAAGCAACCAATATCTATCAATTAAAAAGTAATAGCATGACTATATTTTTTCATATTCGATCGATCAGCTTTTAGGAAAAATGATTTTTTACATTCATAATATTATGAAGTTTAATAAATTTACTATTCGTGATCAAACCGTATAAGATATATATTATATCCTGAAAATAATTATGAAAATGAATCTTTTCATGTTATGTTATGTTATGTGTATTGCGAAGATTTAGATGCTAAGCATGCCCTTCTTTTTGGCTTGGAGGAGGAGCAATTGACATTGGTCAACCAAGAACAAGAAAATAAGAAAAATTCACAAAAGAAAGAAGAGAAAGAAGAGTTCATTCTATCATCCTTTGTTTATTGTGTGTTTCGTAGCCAGCTGCTTGTTGGGGGTAATTGCCCACTTCTCTTCTCGCGCCCTTCCCTCATTCAGCGAGAAAGAGAAAAATAACACAACACAGCCCAAACAATTCTCCATTTCCCCCAATTTCTCCAAAGCTCCAACCTTTACCCCCAAATCTCTCCTTTCTACATTCTCCCCCCAAACCCTAGCCTCCTCCGATCATCAATCGCCGCCGTCCGTCCCCAAATTCGGGTCCTTTTCGCCGCCGGCGCCGATGGAATTCCAATTCCTCTCGCCGTTGTTATCGATTTAGGGTTTGGGTCCTGCTCGATGCTGTCGCTCCTCCACCCCTGACAACTCCATCGCTGGTTCGCTTTCGAAGGTTTGCTATTTCTGCAATTGTCTTCATTTCAAAGGTTATCATTTAAAGTTACCATTTTGAAGTTGTGTTTATACACACGCCATTCCTAGTTGGGTTTAATTTCTTGTTTTTCACGGAACAAATGATTGGTAATTTCGTTTTATATATTTAGATGACTTTGGTTTTTGGATTGATGGGTTAGTGTACTTCGTTTGGTGTTTGATAATTGTGTGTAGGGTTGGGGCATTTAGGCAAATGGAAGCTCCGGGTGGCAATCTGGACTCGTTTAGAGCTCCTTCTGGGAGTAGTGGGTCTAGAAGATATGGGGTGTTATCGGCTTCGAATATGATCCAGGCACCAATTTCGACATTGCTGGAGTACTCTGGTATTCTGCGTGGCCGGTCTAATCACCAAGAAGGGGAGTCTTTGATTAATGGGCGTACTGCAGCTTCATTTCGGGAACACCATCATAGTCAGCTGGATCAATCTACTACAACAAGCAATGATGGGGAGGTTTCTATTAGGATAATTGGTGCAGGGGAGCAGGAGCATGATAGGGAAGGGCCCGGGTTAGTAGTTGGACAGTTGAGGGAAGGTAATGTGTCCCCTAATGAGGTTGCTGGTGCACAAACAATGGCTGGTGTATCGCCTGCGGCATTGACAACGGAGGAGGGTCAGACAGATGCTAGATCTGATCGTAGTTCAGGAGAGGGTATTCCGCAATCGGTAAATGGAGGTGCTGAGGGTGAAGCAGGTGATGGAGCTGGGGCTAATGGTAGGGATTCTTCTTACCAAAGATATGATATTCAGCAGGCTGCTAGATGGATTGAGCAGGTCCTGCCCTTTTCCTTGCTTCTATTGGTGGTCTTCATCCGCCAGCATTTGCAAGGTCAGCGTCTTGCCAACTTATGTTTGTAACTGTAGTTTAGGCTTTTCTATTGCAAAATATAAAGTTTTCTTGTTCTGCCTGTTCTTTGATGATTATTCGGTTGTTGACACTCTTAGGCATTGCCAAGTTAGTGACTTGATTCTGCAACACTACAGGTTTCTTTGTTACAATTTGGATTGCTGCTGTTATGTTCAAGTCAAATGATATTCTGAAAAAACAGACAGCTCTAAAGGTATCTAGTATGCATTTAGTTATTTTTCAACTTTCAACAGCTTTATTGTGGTTCTCTAACAGCCGGGATTTGTTTTCTAAGGATTAATGTGATTTCTGGCTGTAGGGAGAGAGGAAAGTCTCAGTTCTAATAGGCATTGCTCTTGCATTCGCATGCCATGTTCTTGGTGTTTACTGGTGGTATCAGAATGATGATCTTATGTACCCGCTTGCCATGCTTCCTCCTAAAGCTATACCGCCTTTCTGGCATGCCGTTTTCATCATCATGGTGAATGGTAATTTTCTGTCATCCCAAGTTATTGTTGCTGTTCTTTTCAAGTTTTGAAATTTATATTTTCATGTGATAGTTTCTTCTAAAACAACTTGCATTCTGTGGTATTGTTTTAGGATAGTAATGAGATAGTGTTAACACTTAACATTTAGTTTCGTTTCTTACAGAAGTTCTAAATCTCTTCTAGAAATGGTGATTCTATTCAGAAGTAGTTGGTTTATAGGTGGTTTGTTGTCTTTATGTACATTGTGAAACTTTCTTGCACTCACTTCTACTTAAAATCAAGTTTTTTGCCTCTGTATATATATTTTATTCCTTTTCAGATGAGGGACACCCAAGTCTTTGGAGTTTTCTTGTCTTTGTCAGAAAGTCTAATTGTATTGAAAATCATGTGCTCCTTCATCAAGGGTTCTGTTGTTATTGTTATTGTTCCTAGATGTTCTTCGTTAGAGCCTTTGTGTAATATTTGTATGGTAAGCTTATGTCAGTTGATTTTAGTGTTTTGTGATGGTTACTTCAAATTGGTTACTTTCAGACGCCTTGGTCCGGCAGGCAGCAATGATCCTCAAGTGTGGTCTACTGATATACTACAGAAACAGCAGAGGCCGAAACTATCGTAAGCAGGTGAGGTAATAAGTAGTTAAGCTAGAGTAGATTTAGGAAAACTACTTTCTTTTGCAAAATAATCAGTGAGACAACAGCAACTGGCTAAAATGTGCTTCTTATGGCTGTTAATATGACTCTTCATCTTTGACTGGGTTGCTAGAACTATAATCAAGGGATATTTTCATATAGCTGACAATTTCTTCACTTGACTTTCCCCATCATCTCTTGACTGAATAAGTGCCTCTTTTCTAGGGTCAAATGCTTACTCTGATTGAATATCTACTGCTCTTGTACCGTGCCTTGTTGCCAACACCAGTGTGGTATCGCTTCTTCTTGAACAAAGAATATGGGAGTCTCTTTTCATCACTAATGACAGGATTATATTTGACTTTTAAGCTCACATCTGTTGTTGAGAAGGTAACTGTCGATATGCTCCTGATCTCTCTAGTTATATGACTTCTTCATTAAGAATGTCTTCCAGAAAGAGTTGTTTTTCACTTGTCGTTACTGTTTCTTGCGCTCTCCTTTGTTTGATTCAATTAGGTGCAATCCTTCTTTGCTGCATTGAAGGCATTGTCACGTAAAGAAGTGCACTATGGGGCATATGCTACCTCAGAACAGGTAAATTGGGATCCCTTAACTTTATATGCAACTTATGATGCAATGAGTCCAATCTAACTAACCTGGAACTAAAAGTTGGCAGCAGCCTTTGTTTGCCTTTGGTTCGTTTGCAATTATTCCGTTGTCATTCAGTCAATATGGTTATTTTTGGGCTCAAGGATTAGTTAGTATGGTCCAAAGAAAAAGCAAAATTTTCCCTGACATTTTCGGCTGAGAGATGATTCGTGTGCTGTTATGATTCTCTATTGGAAGAGCTTCGATTCATACACTCTTAACTTTCTAAGACACCGGTTGTTTGATGCAGGTCAGTGCAGCTGGTGATCTGTGTGCTATTTGCCAGGAGAAGATGCACGCACCTATTCTACTTAGGTGTAAACACATCTTTTGCGAAGACTGCGTATCAGAATGGTTAGTATACTCTTTTATCTAGATTTAGTTTTTCGTATTGGATGTCATTAAGAATTCTTTTAATTCCTAGTTAGATTTTTGTCTTTGATGAAATTATATTCCTGTGTTTCCAGTTAGCTTGCATTGCAAGTTTCACACCATGATAGCATGTTTGTGAACAGTGTAGATTGCTGATTGCTTGTGCACAATGATTTTCTTTCTAAGAAAAAATATTCTACATTGCTAGTATTATAGGTTGAAGAAACGCTAAAAGTTATATTCGCCATCAAACGGGATCATATGTTAGTAAACCCCCAAACAATGAATGAACATCCATTTAATCACGTTGCTTAGAATACCTACTTCGGTTGCTGATAGACTTATTTTTTTAGGTTTGAGAGGGAACGGACTTGCCCGTTGTGCAGAGCTTTGGTAAAACCTGCAGACCTCAGATCATTTGGCGATGGATCAACTAGTTTGTTTTTCCAGCTGTTCTGAAACCATCTACTGTAAAAACGTGGAGTTTTTCTGCTTTGGAGTTCTCCAATTCATATTCAAGGCAGCCATCTCCTGAATCCTGATCCTTATAACTATACACTGGTATATTCGATTGTAATTTTGCTCTGCCTTGTTCATAGGGTTGCCCTTGGAACTGAACTGGGTACTGTTCATACATCGTGTCGGGAAATATCAAAATGTACGTAGTGCGCCAATTAAGCAACATAGAAAGGTCTTTTGATTACCATATATAACAGTTACTAGTGAAATCTGAAACTTGGGTTGACGGATGATGAGATTCAAAAATAGTAAAAATAGTATTCATTCACTATTTATCACTTGCCTTTATTTATATACAACTTTTATCTCTCAGCCTCATAATATTTTATAACTCCCTCAAATTTTACAGATTATGACAAAAGTATAAAAATTCAAAAAAAATTTCATAAAGTTATGACAAAAATGAAAATTTCTAAAAGTTTTGTCATAAAATTATGACAAAACAAAAAAGAAATCATTAATTTTATTAGAAAATTATGATAAAACTAAAAAATTAAAAAATGTCATAAAATTATGACAAAATAAAAAAAATTTATAAATTTTGTCTTAAGCTTATGACAAAATAAAAAAATTCATAAAATTTGTCATAATGTTACGACAAAACCAAAAATTCATAAATTTTGTCATATGGTTATGACAAAATTTAAAATTCATAAATTTTGTCATAATGTTATGACAAAATAAAAAAAAATTAAAATTTTGTCATAAAGTCATAGCAAAATAAAAAATTTTGTCATAAGATTATGGCAAAATAAAAAATTTATAAATTTTTTCATAATGTTATGACAGAACTATACCCTATATGCACCTTGAATTGTAGATTGGAATCATATCTATGAATATAGGCTATTTGCCGTAGCTGACTTGTTCATCCTTCTTCAAGATCGGCACTCCATGAACAAAACTATACCCTATATGCACTCCATGAGCTTTCACCAATCATCGTACAATAACTACTACGCATCAAAATGCAAAATTTAGAAGAAGAAATTGAAGCCATTTTTAGAGTTGATATGAATTTTGAAAAATATAAGATAATTGTGAATTGAAATTGAAATTGAATAAGGAAGTCAAATTTGAAATCATGGATAAGCTACTTAATTGAGATGTCTAATGTCAACTTAGAGCATCTACAGTGGATCCCCTAAAATCATTTTAAGCTAAATTTGATGTAAATGTTGACAAAAATTGCTCCAGCGGATTCCCTATATTTAAATTTTTTTTAGAGTTTCCCCTCTTGATCATGTTGTTCATTATTATACATGCTATCATAATATCACTTAAGTCCTCCTGTTTCCAAAGTCGTGCTGGTTCCCGCACTATCCCAAAGCGTAACTGTAGCACCGCAAATGCTCGCTCAACATCTTTCCTCACTGACTCTTGAGCTGCAGCAAAATGCTTCTTCTTGTGTCCTTGTGGAGCTGGAATTGTTTTTACAAAAGTGGCCCAAGGCGGATATATACCATCAGCCAGATAATATCCCATTTCATACTTGTTACCATTGATTTCATAATTGGCAGGAGGGGCACGTCCTTGAGCGAGTTCAGAGAATACAGAAGATTGCTCTAAGACGTTTATGTCATTATGGGATCCTGGTGGTGACCCAAAGAAAGCATGCCATATCCACAAATCATATGAAGCCACAGCTTCCAAAATAATAGTTGGTTCACGTATGTGACCGGAGTACATACCTTGCCAAGCAGTTGGGCAGTTTTTCCATTTCCAATGCATACAGTCAATGCTCCCCAACATCCCCGGACATCCACGGCTTTCTCCAATTGCAAGCAATCTACGAATGTCATCGCTATTTGGTGATCGCAAGTACTCATCAGCGAAAATTGCAATAATTGCTTTGACAAATCTTTTGCAACATAGTATACAAGTGCTCTCACCAATTCGCACGTATTCATCAAATGAATCTGCTGAAGTTCCATAAGCAAGCATTCTTTGTGCAGCAGTTACCTTTTGGATGGATGACAAACCAAGTACTCCAGCAACATCCCTTTTTTGAACAAAATAGGGATCGTGGAGTACCACAGCATCGTGAATCCGAAGAAAAAGATGGTGTTTCATACGAAACCTCCTCCGAAATTTGTAGGCTGGAAATGCGGGCGGATCAGCAAAGTAGTCACGGTGTAGTTTTCGTTGGCCTTCCAATCGATCACGGAAGATGATCTGCCGACCTACAATAGAGCCCCGACGCCCCGATATTCTTCCTTGGCTAGTTAGTTCTGGTTCTATGCTAGCCAGTAAAGCTTCTTCATATTCGTCACCAGAATCCTCGTCGTTGAGCACCATATTACGTATATATCGGCCTGCCATAGTTAACTTTAGCATAGGGGTTGAGATATGAGAATGAAAGAGAAAGAAAGCGGCAGAGAGAGGCTTTGACGATGAGTCCTAGGCTGCTAAACCTAATCCTAATTCTTATTTATAAATTGCAAATCATGCCATCATATATTTTTATATACATAAATGACATCGTGCCATTATAAAACCTAGCCGTTAGAAAACTTGGTTGTAACCATATTTTGAAAATGTCATTAAATGTTCTTAAGTTAGAAAAAAGTTAGAAAAATTATAGGGGATCCACTGGAGACGCCTTGTTGGTATGGCTCCCTAAACTTAACATTACAGTCAAATTTAACGAAAACTATAGAGGATCCACTGTAGATGCTCTTAGGAACTCCACCATTAATTCAATGAGACCAAGTTTCATAGATCACTGGTATTATTTTGTCAATGTTGTTTATAAAACTAATGATCATTTATATGAGTTGTCCATACTCAAAATAGTTAGGGCCCCTAAGGTATCAACGGTGAGAATCATTATTCATGATTTAATGCTTCACCTCCACCATCGTTATCATCGGATTTCAGAATGAGACTTTTAATTTACTATGCAATAGACCTTCCTTCCATCTCAAAATTACCAATTTCATAGCATACAAAAAACTCAAAAAAATTCTTAAAAATATACAAAAAATATAAAATTAAAGAAGCTAATAAAAATTAAACCTTCATCGATCTGCTTCAAGAATCGCTGATGAAAGCTCTAATTTCTCATTGTCCCCGCTCTCGTTCTTGATGAAGTCGTACAAGTTCGGAGCGGAAAACCCGTACATCTTGTTGATGATCATCGTTGCTCGCCACCGCTCTTGTCGTCATCACTACTCTTGATCATCATCACCGAGAGAGAGTACTCAAGCTCTCTCTATCCTTCCCTTTTTTTTTTTTCTTTTCTATTTCCCTTTTTTTTTCTTTTTTTTTTCATTTTGGTGGCTTAGGAGGGCATAACGGGTACTTCACTGTGCAAGAAGGAAGAGCTAGTGTTTTAAATGAAGATAAAATCGTCAATTCACTGTTCCTAAGCAACCGTCTATGAACAATGTACCAACTTTAATATACATAGAATTTGCCATGAATGAAACCCCTATCAACTTCAATTATTATTCCTTTCTACATTTTTCTCTTCTATCCCTTTTGTTTTCAGATGAGTTGGCACAATGCCAATTATAGAATGTAATGATCTTATCTTCTGCTCGACTTTCTTAAGAACATTGCTCACACATGGCTTCATCTCAACCATAATTGGTGTAGCAAGGCCAGCTACCATCATCTATTTTTGGACCTCCTTTCTTAAGGACTTCCCCTCACAAAATGTATATATAGGAGGATTCACCAACACCATTCCAACCTCATATATCCTTCTCTCTGGATGTAACGACGGTGATTGTTCATATTTCTAAGTCAAGAACAATCTCTCTTTTGCATCCATTTTCGCTGTCTTTGAGAATTCTTGACAGCATTTTGTAGTGATGGCAAAGGGAGGGAGGTACATGCACAACTGGGTGGAAGTTGCACCACCCCAGATGATATCTCATGAGAAGTGCTCGAATTTCCCGACATTGGAGACCATTGCGGAAGAAGGATCTGAGAGCTTTGAGATTCTGCCAAAGCGATTGGTGTTTCTTCTTCCCGTGTTTGTTTCTTTTGCTTCATACTTCATATTGTATCATCACATGTAAGAAGGTGGAAGTTTGGATACAGAAGAGGCAAAATTGTATATGAAATAGATTGGCAGATTAGGATATGTGAGGAGCTTTGATCACTTCTCAAATGTTGTGATACATTTTGAAAAGGAAAAGCTTTGAATTCAATGGTTACGAAGCGTCATCTCTCTTTGTTTCTGGCTCTCAATAATCTGGCTCTCCGGAGACTGAATGCATACATGAAGTTAATACGATTTGATTTGAAATGAAAGAATTAATCCCCAAATTTGTACACTGCATTTTTTATGAGATTCTGGAAACAGGAGTTGTCATCTTGAATGGCTGGAGGAGATTGAGTAGTTATCTTTTTAAGCACGAGAAGTCAGCGGAGATTTCACATAAATAGTAACGCCATGTGACAGTTCAACGGTCACACATTTCGCACCGAGATTCTGTTATTTTCTCAATCTTGTTGTATGATTAGTTGGTTCTCATCCATTTATTTGTGGTTCGTTTAATGTCTTGAAGGATTGAAGTTTGTCTGAATTGAATGATCACATTTCAATTGTGTTTCCTCAATGCTTAACTTTCGTTCAAGTTACGATAATGGATGGATAAATCTCTACTGCTGTGATTGCAGGAAGTTTGTAACTTTATATTGCAAGAAAAGAAAACAGATAGCATTATTTAGAACAGCAAATTACAACAAATCGAACAAGAATACTAAAAACTGGTTGTAAGCCATGGACACCATTTGATCTTGTACTAAGAGGTACACAGGGCACTTGAAACAACCCGACCTCAAACAAAGTATTACATCCACAAAATAATAAGTGGAAGAAGAATGCCCTCTTCCATCCTCCACTTCCCCCTTCCAAGAGACAAAGGAAGTTAAAGAATGAACAAATGTTACACTAATCTTTAATTATTCACGAAATGATGCTGTTTAAGCAGACTCGGGAGGTCTTATTGTATCTTCTCCTACAGAAGTTGGTTTAGTAGCTGATTCTGCTGCTGAAGGAATTTTAGTAGCAGCTTCTTCTGAAGAAGGTGTTTTAGCATCTTCTTTATCAGAAGCTGAGAATTTTTCAGACTTTGGTGTGGCCTCATTTGCAGAACCATCTTTATTTTCCTGTCGTGGCTTGGTATGGACTGGAGATATGTCTTTAGTCAGAGGTGTGCCTGCAGCTGACTGGTCTTCTGGAGGCGGGGATGGGGGCGTTGATGAGGGCGGGGAAATTGAGAGCATTCTGGAGACACCGGTGGGGCTGGTTAAGGGGTAAACTTCTGAAACTTCTTCATCATCTAAGTAAACAACATCCTGCATTGTGAGCTGGTGGTACTCAACAATTTCCCTCAAGAACCGGTTCTCACGTGCATAAACTGAATTTTCATTGGCTAATCGTGCCTTCTCTGCTAAAAGTGTCTCCAATTGAAGCCGGATCTGATGATATAAAGAACACACGATACAAGTTACAAACAAGAAATCAATGCATTCTGTTCAAGTATTTACCTATTAGCTAACAGAAATCACAACATGAAAAACAATTAAAGAAGACAAGAATGCATTAGTCCAATTTATACCAAGTCATCATCTGCTTTGTGGTTTCCCTTGTCACGATTCTCGCGAAGGCGCTTGTTTTCTTCTTCTAGCTGAGAACACCGTTCCTTTGCAAATGCCAGATCCGCTTTAACAGTCTTCAGCTCCCGGAGAAGTAATTTCGCTTTGGCAGCTGTTGCCATTGCAACCTGTGACCCAAAACAAAGACTACTTATGCATTCCACTGGCTTAATTCCAGTCTAGATTGAAACCAAGAACAACATTCCAACCCTTCAACGACATATCCATCAACTTTTACATAAATGGACATAGGTGTTTCAACTTTCAATTAGATTGCTTTAGTCTTTTGATTAGAAGATTTTCACTACTTTTGAACTGCACAAACCATTCACACACAATCACATAATTGCCACCTTACGTCGCGTGATGCCTTGAGTTGAGTGTCGTGGTTCTTTGGCTGCAGCCCTGAACTGTTCTGGTTTCCATAATAAGAAGATTGATTTTGTGCCTCGGCATTGTCTCCTCTTCGTTTGATCTGCATTTTGATGTCCGCGGTCTTATTCTCCACTATCGTTTTACCTTCCTGTAAACCAAAGATCAATACTTTCATGAGCATACTTAGTTCCTTTAAGTACTAAACTTGACATACAAATCTCAAGGAGGGAACTTTGACCTCAAACGCCTTTTCAAAAGTGTCCCCCAGATGATTAAGCGAATTTGTGATTCGATCCAATCCCTTTCGTAATGCAGGATTTTCCATTCTTATAGAGTTGTCAGGTGACTGATAATACGATTGTTGGAGCTGTCTCCAAAATGGAAAGATACCATAAAAGTAAACAACAAAGTTCTCAAAATTGCAAGCACAATGGTGCATGAAATCAAATGATATTGCACAATCTGATCACAAAGATTGGAACTTTAACGAATCCCATTTCAGTTTTCACCTCAAAGATCAAGTTGGAGTTCACCTGAGGGCCAGTGGAGGCAATGGACGGCTGTGATCCGACGATCCCCCCACCCATTTCATCTGGTTGAAATTCACCATCTTCTTCAAGAATGGCCTTAGCTTTTCTAGCCAGAACACCCCAAAATCCGGTATTCGTAGCTGATTCATCGTAGGCTGTAAAGTCCTGCAAATCAACCAACAATGCAACAATATGATTTCAAATAAAACCTACCAAGTAGTACGCAAACCAGATCGGATCATCATAAAAATATTGGAACACTAAACAGAAAGATCCACCTTGGATTTGCTGTTGCGTTCATTGGAGAGCGCAGAAGCACGAATTGCCTGAGCTGCAAGCGACGAAGAACCCGAAAACGAAGACGAAGATTGCAAAGGAGAATTGGTGTCATCGGGCGGCTGGCGATGAACAATCTCTTCCTTGAAAGTTGATGCTCTGCTTATCCCCTGCCTTCTTCTGTAAGCCATTTCTCAATCCCAGCTTTCTTTTTTTCTTGTGTTGGTTTGTGTCCCTGTCGCCGATCGCCACCACCGCGATGACAACGATTACGACGGAGGAGGAAGTTGGTGATTTGAGAGATGTTTTGTTGGTGGCGGATTGGATTTGTGGCCTAACTTAACTAACTCTTCCGCCTTTTCTTCCAAAGCAAATAAAAAACCGAAAAACGAAAGACACAAATTCGAAACAGAAAAATATGTACAGACAACTTCGTGGTTTTTAAATGCAGAGGCTTGTGATCCGTTTAGTAACTCTGCTGGTTACTCCATTCTTCAACACTTGTTTCCTTTCTCTGCCTTTGGATTTTGCGGAGTTAGATGTCCTGGTTTAGTTATTACTAGGATACAAAGGTAATCGCAATTTCGCGGAAAGATGCTTTGTCGGATCATGGGAGGGTCACAGAGACATGTTATAATGTGCTAGCTGTTGTGGGACAACTTGAGAATATTGCAAAGTTTGGGAGAGGCTGTCCATGTAATTAAATTGTAAAAGGGACTTCGTCCAACTGGACCCTTTTGGGAGCTGTTTGAAACGTGTGAACCATTTTGTATAGAACCTATACTTTATTATGTGATTGCTTTATGAACAAGTAACTGTATTTGTATGCTTAGCCAGTATATTTGTGTTGGTGTTCCTTGACAGGTCTAATTAATTAACAAAAAATGGGATCTGGAACATCAACTTCTGATGAATTTAACAACAGCGAGGTAATAAGATGAGCATAACTACAGACCTGAAAAAAGAAATGCTAACTTATTTACGTTATCCGTGTTTATAGTGATCTAGAGCTAGCTTAGGAACTGGTGTTGGCCACCATGGCAGCACATACGGATGAAATTTTATCGAGGTAGGGTGGATCGGATATGGAAACTCGTCAACCTCACAAGCGTTGCACATGACAATATCTTTGGATTTGAAGCCTAAACATAAATACAAGACATCCTTATCAGTTTGGTCGAAACCTAGAAACCAGAACATGCCTGTGTGCTCGTTGTTTATCCATTCAGAGATGATACGATTTTTGGAAACCATCTGTTTCAGGAAATTGTCAAACGCCGGTACCAATATTTACTCAATTTGCCTCCAACCAAGTGATGATCATCCACCTTTTCTTTCAACTCCCAAATACTGAATGAACAACCTACGACTGTCGAATATATCATTAAGTGAACAAGACGAGGACATCGTTCTAGACCTGCTGGCCGTTCAATGTAACGGTATTTATGCATCACATTGCCACCAGTATTAGTACTACTGACTGTAGGATCAAACTCAAAAGTCGAGCCATCCGAGAGCAACCAATACAACATTCCATTGTGAGCGATTCCTGGTTCACCAAAGGAACAGTGGTTAGGCTCTACTTAGTAAGGATCACCAATGGAACATTCCTGAAGTGCAAAATCAATGTATTTAGTAAGGCTGGTTTTGAACTTTTGATAATCACCATATATAAGGCTGATTTCTCATCTCAACATTAGATTGGCATAGCACTTGGCTGGCCTTGTTCATCACCAGCTTTTGTCTAATCCTGATCACCTCTCAAATGCAATGAGTTCAAGTTATGTAATGAGTTCTTAGTTTGAATAAAACTTGAAAATTCGACTGTGATCAGAGTAGACTTCCAGTCTTCCAATTAACTTTTGGAAATTTCCTTCAGATGATTTGGACAGATTACAATATTGAATTTTCTCAATGGTAGATTTCGTGACATCAAATCAAACAATGACATCAACACAAGATTTCATGCTAGCCAGCATATTTGTATGCACCAAGAATGTTTTGTATGGGAATTCCTTTGGAAACATCAAACAATGTGAAGTTTAATGATGCATTTGACAATAATGAGATAAGAAAGGATCAGATGAACAGATCTCCACATCCACGAAAGAAATGCTAACTAGTTTATATAGTTCATGATGCTCTTCCTAGTGATCTAGAGCTAGCTTAGGAACTAGCGTTGGCCACAATTGGATATACGGATGGCAAACTATCTCCCTAGATTAGATAAAGCACAGAATCTCATCGGCATGTATTTAACACTTGAAGATTGATGAAAAAGGATATCAGAAACTCGGTTGCGTTGACAATGAAAGTCCTAATCAGTGCAAATGAAATTTACTGTGCTGTCAGAATCTATCTTGTCCTAAAGAATTGATCATTCCAAGTTGTGCTCTCAGATATGGCAGATCAAATGTGAACGGGCGGGCCATTGTATTGGCTTGGTCCGGTTTTGACACTTGGATTGTCTCAGATGGGATTATGTTTTGATGACTAGGCTGGCCTGGTTGATCATCATCTCCTCTCAAATGCAATGAGTTCAAACTATGTAAGGAGTTCTTAGGTTGACCAAAACTTGAAAATCCCATGTTGTTTCTCAATCTTGGTTCCAACATACTCGACTGGGAATTCTGTGAAGAGGACTCCGAGGATTTTGATTGTTTATCCGGCTTCCATTTGTTCAGTATCACTGGTGTGGAGTTGTCTGCAGCCTGAGTATTAGAGGAAG
Source organism: Spiraea crenata (assembly GCA_033992175.1). Taxonomy (NCBI): domain Eukaryota; kingdom Viridiplantae; phylum Streptophyta; class Magnoliopsida; order Rosales; family Rosaceae; genus Spiraea; species Spiraea crenata. Next base: position 4,029,640 of record JAVBHV010000041.1, on the reverse strand, counting down.
AAGAACCAAACCAAATCTCTTTTGTTGTGTTCTGATGAAATTGACTAGAGTGAAATTTTCCTCCTAATGTACCGTGTGAATTCATAATGCCACTACTTGATGCCAATGCAATTGTTGAACTTTGGATGCTCCTGTCATCACCTAAACATCCTTTCTCTTCCATGTCAGCTGTCCGTGAATGGAAACTGTCACCGGTGAGCTTCATAACAATAGGAGGCGCATTAAGGTTGTGGAAATTTTGAGATGGTGGTGAAGTAAACACATTACTCAGAGTACTAGGTGGCCTTAGGGAAGAGGAGGAGGCCAAAGGAAGATGAGTGTTTTGCAGTTCGAAACATTGAAGTAACTTCTTTCTGGCAATCTTCTGAGCTATTGGTCCTAAATCTTTAACAAACGACATCAAGCTTTCTGTGTAACCGATTTCCTGCTGATTGACCTACACCGGAAGTTGAATGTTCTCGATGAAAGATTTCTGGACATCAAACAATGAAGAGAAATGAAAAGGTAACCAAAGAAGACTTACATGCTCAAGTTGTCTTAAATTTCTAGACACTGTTAAACCAGTCGAATCATTCTCGTTGAGGAAGGATGTCCAAGGTCTATATGTACTGCGTGGATCAGATTCAAAAGATCTAAATTTTCTACCATCTTGAGAATCTAAGATTAACAAATACAAAGTTTCTGTAAGGATCTAAACTGTGATGGAAGTGTGAAATCAGATACAACGCTAGATTTGATGATAGGTTTAAATTCAGATTGCATACCTTGGGAAACACAAGATTCAAAGTGAAATGTGTAGGCCATGAACCATTCACATTACTATATTCCGGAAGATTGAACTTAGATGACTTTACAATTACAGAGCTAATATAAAAGAACAGAAGTTTTCCTACTTACCAGAAAGAACTCTGCATTCTTCCATTAGTAGTGTGATTGCATCCACGTTTTATTTGCCTTCTCCTGATATTTCGTGAATTACTAAGTGAGCATGACCAATCTGCATGGTAAGATGTTTAATATAATCACATGTGTAGCTACTTTGAGGTATGAGCTAGACACTGACCTGCCAGTTTCACCTTGGGCCCTCCTGCCACTTCTTTGTCTTGTTTCTGAGAATTCTAATTCAAAGTTCTGAGGACAGGTTCTCAAAACATGAAATACCTTCTTAGCTAGTTCGTGTATCGCACGAGCCTATGAAGAACAAGAAGATTTATTCAGTTCGTGGACTATATTTAGATTTTCTAGTTGGAGAATTCATATTGAAACTTGCAAAAACTTTTCAAGAGGTTCAATTTGCATACCTGTCTGAAATAAACAAGAAGATTTATTCAGTTCGTGGACTATATTTAGATTTTCTAGTTGGAGAATTCATATTGAAACTTGCAAAAACTTTTCAAGAGGTTCAATTTGCATACCTGTCTGAAATAAATAGAACCTGTAGAATTAAAATGCATTGCATTCTCTGGTATTAAAAATGCATCATGCTGCAAACAGATCATTAGGTGTCCATCAGATGTCAAATCAATGTTAAATTAGATGAGATATATATACATAGCAAACAGTCTAAACAGCCAAAGATAAAGCTCCTTTCGAACTAATTTTTGAGAAAGGAGCAGACCTCAAATTGTTCAAAATTTTTATACATTCCTTCATGAAGTTTAGCCCTCATGGTCCCAAAATCCATAGGTTCTTCAATGATTTCATAGTAATCCTCAACCTTACAAAAAGAGCAGGAAGCTTTACAACCATGACAGAGACAAGAAAAGGAAAGATCATTGTTTCAAACGACAAGTAAGAACGAGATATGCACCTCATTCGGGTCAACTGGCTCAGTAAATATTTCATTGGTATCTCTCCTGTAATTTTGGGAACATATGTAAGATTTTTAATGTGATCAAGGATCATAAGACTGTTATACACTTTTGTTGCTATTTGTCATACATAAATAATTCATCCTGAGGATGTGATGACAATATGCGCTGTAAAAGGAACACCTACCTCTGTAGTAAGTCAAGGACACGCTCAAGTATACATTTTTCGGGCAACCACAATGGAGATTCATTGGATGGTTGATCTAACACAAGTGCTAAGTTAGAAGCTAATAGATGTCTGTCTTAAAGCATAGAGTAGCAGATGGTCAATGAGACTTCTCAGTGAAGAAATAAGGCTAACCAGTAGAGGCAGCATAAACTCCAGGCTCAAGCCTATCTTTACCCTGCACAACCTGTTCATCTGACATAAACCAAATACACTGCAAATTAGACCAACACCATTGCCACTGAAATCCCAGCTAATAAGATATTCAATGTAAGCCACGCATTTGCTCACCAGTATGATTCATTTGGTGATCTTTATGGCTGGTTTCAACTTGACCCTGCAGACACAAGTTAGAAGCGTGTTTGAAACTCAGGTCAAACAACATAAGAATGAATTGGGGACTTGACATGATTGGCAAAAACATATTATATAAGAAAATAATGTCACTAGAATTTGGAGAACATAGGAGCTGAAGTATCTGCTCCAAAATTGCAAAACAGAAGAAGAGAGCAACTTTCCTGGTTTGGTGGGGGTGAAAGTGTTGCAGCATCAACTTCTTGAACAGGTGTGAGCTTACTCTTCTTTCTCGCCCTTGTCCTGAATGCCGGTTTCTGATCGCTACTGAAAAGGTGTTTCATTTTCTGTGCACTACTATTACTAGCAGTAGCACTAGTGCTACTAGTAGTATCCTTGCAGGCTTCCAAAGCAACTATCCTTGGGCTTCTTCTGTGCCCCTCCACCTTCCATCTTGACTTGCCTAATTTTCTACTACACGCACAGTTCATTACAACAAAATAACTCACATTATTAAAGTTGAGACCTTTAGATCAAACTCTCATGCATTTGCACATTTTGTATATATGACTCCATACCCACATTGTTAAAGTTGACAACTTTGAAATGAACTCTCACATTTTTAGACTCTTTGGTGTATATATAAAGTAAACAAAAACCCACCTAGACATTTTCACAAACAGAATGTGAGGTTTCCAGGGGCTGGGGGTTTGGCCCGGTGATTTCTCTGTTTCCACAGCTTTATAGGAAACAGAGGCAGAAGAACTCAACTGTGAACTATGAAGTGAAGAATGTGAGTGTTTATGGTGAAGAGGTTACTGTAATTACAATATCAGAAGCAAAAGATTAAAGCTTTATTAAAAGGGGTGGTGTTTCTTTTTCTGAAAGATTGCAATAGTCCAGAGGAGGTATAAACTTCAAACCCCTCATTTGTTCTTCCTATTAGTGTCTATTCCATTCCATAACAGGCTCCCACGGCTATAATAACCCATAAATAGTTTTTGATCTCCTTGCCAATGTAATATTAACTGATTCAAACCCCTCATTTGTTCTTCCTATTAGTGTCTATTCCATTCCATAACAGGCTCCCACGGCTATAATAACCCATAAATAGTTTTTGATCTCCTTGCCAATGTAATATTAACTGAAAAGAGGAAGGGAAAAGAACATTCAATAGAGTCTGAGAACTGGAAAATATGGTCAAATAAGCAATGAGGACTGATGGTACCCTCCACAGTGCACAGCAGCACCAACCCAAATAAGGTCAGGCCAAACTGTGTAACATCAGATCACACGATTAGAAAATTACGTACCAAAATAAGCAAACAAGTTTGTGGGTTGGGCTGTAGAAGAGGGCAGAATGGACTCTCCAATTAGGACAGTTCAAGCCCAAGACTTCTTAACCAATGCTTCAACTTTGAATTTCAGAGCGCAAGTCTGCAACGATGAAACGTGTGTTACTTACTTGGAATATAACTAACTTTTGGCACCTAACCATCTGGACAGTGGTCATATCTAAGTATATTTCAAATAAGTAAACACGTTATTCATTGTTGCAGATATTCATTGTTCCACAAACACGTTAAACTAAGTATGACCATTGTCTAGATGGAGTCTGTTAGAGCATCTCCAAGAGAATTGCTAAGTTTCACTCTTCAATTGTAATTTATTGACCTATGTGGCAATTTGTAGAGTGGATTAATTTTGTTGTCTCCAATAAACTCTTCAAAATATATTACAATAATTTTACATTTATCATGATATTGAAAAAAGAACCAATAAGAATGATGAATAGTGGGTCACACATCACTTTTAGTATTAAAATAAGTTTGTGGAGTAGTCCACAAAGTTTTGAGTTTGAAGAGTGGTCCACAAAATTTTGGGTTTGAAGAGTGTTTGTGGATTCTCTTGGAGACAATTTTTAAGCTTTTTTGCTTATATGGCTCTTCAAACTAGGCCCCAATTTATTTTTGTGGATTTTGTTGGAGATGCTCTAGGGGCCAAAACGTCCAACTCGGTAAATGAGAACTTAATGGGAACCGCTAGGATCCAATCATGACAGTTCAAGCCCAAGTTGGTTACCAATACTTCAACTTTGAATTTCAGACCGCATATCTGCACCAATGAATAACGTGTTTACTTATTTGAAATATACTTAGATATGACCACTGTCTAGATGGAGTCTCTTAGGTGCTAAAATGTCCCACTCAGTAATTGAAAACTTAAAGGTAACTCCTACGAACTACATTAGGCTTTTATCATGAGTCCTTTACCAAGAAATATGATTCGACGCAGCCCCCGTTTGGATTATGGTTAATATCGGGCCGTAATGAATTAGGCCATGCATTCAGTAAGTGAAAACTATTTGAGAGAAGGAATCTTCAATACTCATCTCAAATAAATAAACATACCCAAAATAAACCTACACAAGTTGGTCTAATGGAAAAACGTATGAGCCGGCTCCCCAAAGGAGAGATCTCAGGTTCGAAATGCACTAGAAGCTAATCAGCTTGATGTTGGTCAGTGATAGGTATAATTCCTAACTTGCCTCCTCCAAATCTTTAGTTGAAAACTTTGGAATAACAAATGCTTTGAAAAAAAAAAAAAAAAACACCCGAAATGTAATTGCATACGTGTCACGGGGGTGCTAGCGGTAATCTTGTAGCTAATATTCTGACCTACCTGGAAATGACGAAAAAGGCAAATATTTTCACAACAAAGGCAAAATTTGGGCCCCCCTCCTATAAATTGGATGGCCCAAACCCAATAAGTGCCTCCTCGGCGACAAATGTTACAACCTTTACAAAATGTAGGGTAGGCCACATCGTCGTATGTACGCTGGTGATCACAGTCTAATTTACGCGCCTGATCGTAGTGCGTGGAGTAAGGTTCAAAAGATCAAACAACATCAACGGCTCTGATTAAATTCACTGTGCGCCGTGCAATCACACTCGCTTGATTCGACTTTCGAATTCCCGGACATCTCTTTCCTTCGGTCTTCTCATCTGCATTCTCCAACGACTGACTGAAGTGAGTTGAAGACGTCCTTTTTTTCTTTGCCCAAAATTTACGTTTGTTTTTCTTCGCAAATTTCATTTCTTTTTCGTTTATCGGATCGTGGGTTGTTGAAATCTCGAAGCTTTAGGCCGGATGATCGGTAATTTTGGAGCTTTGAATCGATCGGAGTTAATTTTGCTGTGAATTTGTGCGGATTGCTGGTAATTAATTGCTTTAACTCGACTAAAGATTTGAACTTTATGCTGATTTTTTGTTGGAATTTACTTTTTTGTACAATGGTATCTGCGAATTTGATGTTAGAATTTGTTTGAACTGCTGTCATTGATGTTTGTGAATTTGTGAAAGGAAATGGGGGTTTGGATGCAAAAGGTGAAGTGGGTTTGTGTTTTTTGACTAGAAAGATTGATACTTTATGATGATGAAGAAGAAGCTGGATGCTTATGTATTGATTAGATATGCTTAGGGTTTTCTTTTTCAGCTAACATTTGGTTCTTCTGCTATCTAGGGTTTTGTCTTGAAAATGTTAGCTTGATTTTGGGCGTTTTTCGGTTTATCGGTAATGCTTATCGGTTTAGTGAACTGGTGAAATGAGGAATCCAACTGCTGTGTTTATATCTATTTACTGTGTCCAGTGTTCAATCAGTTCAGCTGAAATTTAGGTATTCTATGTGTGTTAAATTTTTGCTTCTTGTTTTTGTGCTTTAGGATTCTTAGTGGCTTTTAGATATGTTGTTTTGCTTGGCCACCAGCTAGCTCGTGGTCCATGACCTCCCCCAATCATCTTCGGCTTTCTTTGGTTCTACTTTGTTTTTGATGTTGTGATCTTCATCAGTTTCAGATGGATGGAGACTCGCGAAGGTTCTTGGAAGAATTGCATCGGGCAGCTGTCAACAGTCGCGAAGAGCAGGGTATGGTAGGTGACGATTCTGTGCAGCCTGCAACATGTGCTCTATGCCAGAGGACTATTTTACCTGAGAATGAGGCAACTGGAGATCTTGAAACTATCAACATGTGTGGGGATTGTAAATTTTTGTACCTTGAGGATCTTGGTACCCCCACACGTGATTCTTATCATAGGAGGTCGTATGCGAGAAGAAGAGCACGGAACAGCAGTTCCGAGCCACTTGAAAATACTTTCTCACAACATGATTCTTTTCATAGGAGGTCGTTTGCGAGAATAAGAACAGAGAACAGCAGTTCCGAACCACTTGAAAATACTTTCTCACAACATGACTCTTTTCATAGGAGGTCGTTTGCGAGAATAAGAACAGAGAACAGCAGTTCCGAGCCACTTGAAAATACTTTCTCACAACAGTTTTCGCACATGATTAATCTCGTGCGGCAAAATCAATCCCCTGGCTCTGGGGTTGAGGATCTACATATAGATGGTGATACTCCTGCTAGTATATCTCGGCGCACAAGTTCCCGTACTACGCCAAGTGGGTCTAGAAGATGGCGGCGGGTACTCTCGGATACTGAAAGTGATGGTTATGATAATGCAGATTCTATCTATGGTGAAAGTGAATCAAATCTCAGTTTTGGTCGGTACAGGGTATTTAATGGTGAGAGTGATGCCATCTCTTTCAGTACTTATGGAGGAGACTCTGATGTCTCTGTAGACCTACATGGTTTCCTGGATACAGAGACAATTATTCAACCAGAAGATGGAAGTGCTTTCAGTAGTGACACTGACATTGATCCAATGCATGCTGGTCTTGATCAGTGGGACTCAGATGACCATGAAGAAGAAGATGATGATGATGACGATGATGAGGAGGAGGATGAAGAAGTTGATGAATGGGAAGAAGTTGACACTGTAGAAAACGTAACTGAATCTAGAGAAGCCCCAGGTCGGCTTCGAAATCTTTTAGTTTCAAGCCCAGGCGGCAGTAATCACCCAGACAATTGGAGCCAACAGCTTTATTCTCCTGAATCGGAGGGTATGATTCGTTGGAGAATGAGGGGAAGGAGTCAGATGTATATTCCTAACATCTTTCCTAACTTGGAAGAATCAGAGTTGCTGCCTTACTTTGGAAATTCTGGTGATTATCTTGATGCGGGAGGCTTTGATGAATTGCTTGAGCATCTTGCTGAGGCTGAGAGCTTAAGGCGAGGAGCTCCTCCAGCTTCTGTTTCCTTTGTGAATAATCTGCCTCGAATTCTTATTAGTAAGGAGCATGACAAGCATGATGACTTAGCTTGTGCTATTTGCAAGGATGTATTATCCATTGGTACTGAAGTGAATAAGCTTCCTTGCTCTCACCTGTACCACCCTTCCTGTATTTTGCCATGGTTGAGTTCACGGAATACCTGCCCCCTTTGTCGATATGAGCTACCAACTGATGATAGAGACTATGAAGAGGGGAAGCTGAACGTCAGTAGTAGGGTGGAAAGCCACCATGTTCAGCAGCGAAATACAAGTGAGGATATTTCCTCTGGTCCTCTCAGCTCTGAAGAACTTGATTTTAGTGATAGAATGGAGCAGAGTTTCCTAGCTGATATGCGACAACCAACTAATGGCTCTGGTGGAGAAAATAGTCGGGGGAGATGGCTTCTCCTTGCTGCTCCAATTGTCAGTCTCGTGGGCATTGTTCTTGTGCTGTGGTTAGGCGGTCCCCTAATGGAAAGAAGAGGCATGGCAGGAGGGCACAACTTTGCTAATCAGGCCCGACACCAGAGTCATGTCACTGACCCCTTACCGAACCACAGGGAGAGCAGAAGCAGGAGATGGTGGTCACTTTTCTGACGGGGTTCATGAAGTGCTGGTAAATATTGAAGCGAAGTTTGGTGTTTTCATTTCCCGAGTCCTGACTATTGTCTATTTGGCGTGTAAGCCCTCATTCAGTTGCAGACCTTCAGCAATATTTTCCAACTTTTGATTTAGAGTAGTGTTAATAAGGCCGTTTTTATTGTACACCTCTTCACCTTTCATCACCAAATGCGAGTCCATTTTTCTATGTTATACAGGTTGATATTTCCTGTCCTTCTGGTTTAATCACTGAGATCTGAATCTAGCTTGAGCTGCTAAAAGTTCACAATGCTCTTGCCATTGAGATTTCACGGTGTCCTAACTTCAGCAAGTTTTTATTGTTGATAACTGACAATTCGTCATCGACTGTACGCTGTGCGGAATAGCTGATTTATGATCATACAATTGAAACGATAAGTTTATCCGTCATCATAACTTGGCTCGTTTTACATAAACTTAATACTATAGAATTGTATTACAAGATAATGAGATGAAGGAAGAGGGGGCAGGGGATAGCCCATCAATAAACAATTGATTCGCTTTACAACCAGTTTCAGAGGCCATGTAGCTAAACGCCCCCATTCGTCCTTGGAATAGTAACAAAATTTACCGGTACCTGCTAAAATACAGAGGACGAACTGACCTTCTACAGACCTAGAAACTAATGGACCAAAGGCAGCTGTCGCAACAAAATTCAGGGCAGCGACCAGCGGTACTCAGTTCACCGTGAAACAGGTCGACACCTTTTCAGTATATGATGAATGAATCTCCAGGATTGACTTTACATTTTCTTAGCTATTAACATCGAAAGCCGAAAAATCAATAGCAGAAGGTAGATAGGAGGTGTGGCACAGCAATGAGGTTCGCTAGTTCTTTTCAGAACAATAGGTTGAGGTACAAAATGATCCACCCAGCCATGGAGAAGATAGCAAAAATGTGCACCCAGAACAGGACAGCAGCAGCCTCTCTTCCACAGCCTCGTAAACTCGCAACAGCACCTGCAGACAAGGCTCATTTGTTAATACCAAACTCAGTCATCATTTTAAAAGTACTGTTCAAGCTTGCTCTAGGGGTTAATTTCGATACCAGAAAGGACAGATGTAGGCATTGTGTGCTGAAGCAGTAGGACAAATCGGAACATTGCATCATTAGCAGGGAGGAAACCGAGCTTATCGGCCAACATTACTATGCCAAGTCCTACAGGAGGCACCAAGACTAACCGAGCGAATATAATAGCAGCAGTAGTTCGTAGACCAAGTTTTGAACTTCCTGGACCTGCAATTAACACAGATGTCATGACTACATTCATCTATACTCGGACCAAATAAGTAGAACGCTTATGGAAGAATTAGTGATATGTAGTAAAGCAAAAGCATGTTGTCTCCATACAGAACATATCTATGCCAGCTCAATTAACAAGAACAAATAAATGGAAACATGACGAAGGGATGTCAACTCACCATCAACAAGGTTGCCACCTAATGCCAACAGAATGCATGGAATCATGGCTTCCCTGATAATCACCAACATTGTTAGGATGTAACAAATAAACATTGAAATTTAACAGGAAATATCCTTATTGAAGATAACCATCAAATCCTATCATCTACATTTAGCATAAGATTCAACTGAGCATACCCTAGAATAATGCAGCTGTCAGTGAAGAAGAAAAGTGGACCATCAGCTGTAAAGATCGCTTTCTTTGTATATGGTATTGATCCAAGTAGCATGGCCAGGATCTGCAGAAAATTTGTACAGACTATTTAGACTCTATTATGAGGTATTGCAAATGGGTAACAGTCCAATGGATTAAATTTTTTGATGAGTACAGTTTCAAATTAGCTGAGAAATACAGTAAGACTTACAGAAGCTATTATAGGGGGTTGAAGAAGTTGTTTGAGCTTCAGCTTCTCGTAGAGAAAAATGAAGAAACCTGTAATCTGCACCAGGAATCATGGCACGTAAGTGGAACGTTCCTAATACAAGAGACAATAACACAATAAAAAAAACACGAAGTAAAGTGTAAAATCCCAAAACAATGAGTCGAAAGCTGTTATCCCTTCATGGACAGACATAAACTTCACTCAACCACACACACACATATGAAACCGGATGAAAAGTTGATCATGTAACCTGCCTATTAGTGCTATGAAATTGTGGTCCAAACAACATACTTTCCAACTTTTTCTTCAAAGAATACAAGTGTTTTGTATCTGGGTTGAAGATCTTTGTGACAAGATATACAGGGTACAATATAGATGATTGAATTCATTCTCACCTTAGACTTTTCTGAAGCATTTGAGTTAGTTTCTGCAACCTTTTCTTCATGAGTTTCTTCTTCTTCGCTTTCATCGTGTGTAAGCAACGGAACTTGATCAGGTTCATTTCCGTTCTGAGGGCTTTTGATAGGGAGATCTTTTTCCTCAATGTCAAATGTACCCTCTTTAGGGGGGGCCAACATATAAAATACATATGTGTATAGAATGATTGCACCAACCTACATAGGTATCCAAAATAATGTACTTTTAATCCACATTATTCAATTAATGCGCACCCAGATTCAAGTGTACAAGTTTTGGTGATCAAGGGAAAAATACAAAATACATACCCACTGGCCAAATGAAATGTAGGCAGTCCCATCTGTTTTACATGTAGTTGAATCGCCAAAAGGGTTGGATTTATCTCTACATAAAGCTGCAATCAAGACCAGTGGCACATTCCCTATGTTTCCTGTAATAACGAGAAAAAAAAACATCTTCAATACAAGACTGATCTCTGCCATCCTACTTTATGGAATCAATTACAGCCTACGTTCAAAACTTCTGATAGAAGGGGAGCCAAAAATCATACCTATACCAATCTGTACAATTGTAAACTTGAAGTAAGGGTAGGGTGGACGGATAATGGATGCAACAGAAAAACCAATTAGGGATCCCGATATGCTAGCCAGAACGACATTCACAGGAATAAACCACCTGAAAAAGGAAAAATTATCACTTAAATACAATGTGTTTGGCTTTGCTGCAAAGGGGTTATAAATGAAAGACAACAACTAACTCTTACCACTCAAGCATTTTCTGTAAAGTGATGGCTTGTCCAAGTTGCGAGAATATCAAACATGGTAACAAAAGCGAGAAGACCAACTGCAAGCAACAATCGAAAACTCAAATCATACAATTCACATTATATACATGAAAGTAACTTGTGCTGCAAGAATTAACAGCGACGGGGTAATATTCAAACTGGGTAGGTGTAATAAGTGGAATTTTCTTACCCCATTCAATAGTTTCCTTCCACTGGCTGGAAAAATATTGACATACTTTGAAGCCATTAACAGCCCCAATGAACACACCGTAAAAACTTTTGCTATGGGAAGTACTGCAATCTTGATTGTCCCAAGTAACGATTCTGATCCAGCTCGATTCGCCACTTCCACCACCTCCAAAATCCTCTCCATGATTTCCCCAATTGATTAGACTCCACCAAAATCTATTGCAGTTTCTTCAAGCTATCCAAATTTGCTAAAATTCCTTCTCATGCAACCGAAAACCCAGCTTCCCACACACTTCAACTCTTCAATCAGAGTATAAAAAGCCCCCTGATTTATTACTTTGGATAAATAAAAATGAAGATTTTCAGATAAAAAATCCCAACTTTTCTGGAAAAACCCCAGCTGCTCTGCAAATTATCCTTCAAATCACCAAAAACAAACACAAATAAGAAACCACCCACAACCTCAAATATCAAACCCCAGCTAAAATCCTAGTCATTGTCGAACTATGATTCCTTGAACCCCATAGAAACACAAACATTATTCGAATCGAACACATAATTAACGTAAACCGAATCAAAATAGGAGATTAAAAATAATCCGAACCTAAATCCGCGTCAGGTGTGTAGCTGCCACGGATCCGCCGATGAATTCGCAGCAACCAAACGCCCCCTAATAACAATCGGAAAACCCACAAACAAAAAACAGAAATTAAGCAATAAATCAAAAAAAAAAAAAAAACAGCAACAACGTTCGAGAAACGAAGAACCCGAAATCGAACAAAACTCAAAAACATCAAAATTTTCGAATTTCGGGGCATCTGAGAAACAAAGAGAGTTACCTACTTGTGCTGTGCCTCTTCCTCGCTCTGTTTTTCTGGTAGTTTTGTTGTTGGCGCTTTCTTTTTAATTTCTAATTATTAATTTAATTTCGAGAATTTTCTCGAAATTAAAACTCTCGAAATTAAAATCCAACCAGTCCCATTGAAATCGGGATTCGACAACTCGGAGACGCTGGTCCTATTCGTATGTATCGGCGTCGATGACGAGACTGCCCCTCTGCCTTCCCGCGTATTTACCGAAAAATGCCCCTGCTTCACCTTCCCGCCCCGAGCTACAATTCCGTATTGGACGAAACTTCCGCGCAGCATTCAACTTCCATTTTTTGATTTTTCAGTTTTGTATTTGGACTCGTTTTTTGGTGCGGTTCGGATTTTCGTTTGTTTGGTTGTGGGTAAAGAACAAATTTGGGTGGGGATGTTGTGTTGTTGTCAATTTCCTTTTTCTCTTTTTGAGTTGCTTTTTCCATCAAATTTATGTATGTTTTCTTTTCTTAGAGATATTAAATTACGTATGGTAAGATTCTAAAAATTGGTTGATCGGAAAAATTTATTTGTCACATCATTCAAAGTTTGTAAATTGTAAATCATTCAGCTTGTCACAATCATTACATAGTAGATAAAATCTTGAAACTATTTAAGAAGAAATCATACTAAAAAAAGAACACCGTAGCATACCTAAACGACTGATTTTAATATTATTTTTTTAATGATTAAGTTGAAGTTATGAGATGTGACCGTAAATTGTATAAGATGATAGAGAATATGGTAAGAATTATATAGGTAATAGGTGTAGTAGTAAGTGTTGTGAGCTGATTGGACATAATAATGCGAACAATATAATTGAGTAGCGTCGAATAATATGAGTAATGTTACCCCACCCAACACAAAGTGAGAAATATCTTCTCGAGGAAATATATAGTAGTGTTTTTTTTCCAAGAAATATATAGTAGTGTTTCAGTAATGTGTATAGTCATCTTCGAGAGTGGAAGTCCTGATTATGTTTAATGCGTATTACATACTTTATACTATACTTTAATATCAATCAAAGAAACCAACAATTAGTGGAAGAAAGCGTTACAACAAGAATACTTTTTGTGGGGCAGTCAATCATAAACGTTTGATTGAAGGGTAGCTGAGGGTTTTTTTTGTTTTTTCATAGAATAAAGGGTAGCTGAGTTGAGACGTTGGGGACAAGTAGGTTCATCACAAAATGTTGCTTTGGAATGGTTGTTGAAGCGTTATGACGCCGTTTGGTTGTGAAGCTTGTGACTCAACTAAATATTAGCTGGAGATCTATAACTTTCACAGGAAAAATAAATAAATATCTAGAACAAATCAGATTCAGAAAGAGCTGGATAACAAAATAAACATATAGCATGTAACACGTGTAGAGAAAGATTATGTCACATGTACTTAACTTTAGGATCAATTAGGTGAGATTTCTAAAATTGGTAACGAACTTTATTATTTTGCTTTTTTTAACATAGATCATTAATTGACCAAATATTTTCTCTTATTATATTGGATTGTGCTCGTACTAAATACAAACAGGCTACATCATGGGCAACTCCATCCTTCTGCGTTCACGATGAGCAACTCCGTCATCCGTGGACTTAATACTCTGCAATTACATAAATGGCTGATCCAATGGGGGAAGTTATGGGATACTATCTTAGTGCTGGTAATGCCCACCAATGTTATTCTTGCACGTGGCTGATGGGCGGTGGATCAAATAATCGTCACCTAATTTGGGGTGGTGTTTCAAAGTCAATTAATTTGTGGGACGTGTGACTCCTTTTGTCTGGTTTTCTGGACCATTCAAGAGAATTTGGAGACATTTTCGATGACTCATTGAGAACATAATGTAAACTCCTCACTTTTATCGGTTAGCTTCTTTTTCAATCTATGTGATGTTGAAGTCTATGTAGAGTTTCTATTCAATTTCTCATTTTCCTTCATTACAATGACATTGTCCTGTCATACCAGCCAATTTGGCTTGATGATTCATGATTATCAAGGTTGTCACTCTCCATAATTTTTGCCTAATGTTAAAGATCACATATCCGAAAGTTTAGTATTCGAATTTCGCTTAATTATTTAATTTAGTAAAATGAGTTTAACGAATTTTGTACGTAACAATAGTTTAAAAAAAGGTAAAGAATTTCCAATTTGTCATCTTTTCATCCGCAAATTATCCAGCTATTAAGTTAAAAGAACAAGTGTGAATGGAGCCTAAATCATAATCATGTCTTACCCTATAACAAAATGATTAGATTGTTTTGTGTGGTACAGGTGAAAACCATTAGCAAATCAAGCATTTTGATTTGTAGCATGTGATTGTGGACAAGACAATTTACCCCCAATGTCAGTTTCCAATTTTGCAGAGGGGCCGGGAATAACTGCTAGTTTATCACCGGTCATTAGCAGACAACCAAAAATATGTGCCACCAATAAACAATTAAAAGCTTTTCTGGAAAAGTGATTGTTGGGAAAGCAAATAACACCGACACAGATGTTGCTCCTGCAGGTTGCATAGCCAACTTTTAGCTCTCCAAGTGGGCAAGTACCAATGTCAAGTACCAATGTCTTGTATGTTTTCGTTTCCATGCTACCATGAAAGTGCTTCTGAAAAGCTGCTTTGCCTTTTGTTTGCAATTGCAACATCACCAATTTGCCATGTCGAATTAACGGATAAGATACATTAACGCAAAATGCAAAACTTGATGGTGTAATGTAACACATAAGAAAATTTAAAGGTCGTGATCCTTTCTATCGCCCTCAAACTTCGAAGGGTAGTGAAGCCCAACTCAAAGCCCAGGATCAACTCTATATTAGTATGTTCAGGCCCATCCAAATACACGAACTTTCTTAAGCATATGCCCTCTTGAGATCCAAGTTCCAACAACATGAATTTGCAGAAAAAAGTAGTTTCTTAACGTTCAGAATAATGTTACACATGTTGGTCACATTGTACTTTAAACTAGTTTCACCTTCCGATTTCATTGCGCACGCTTAACGAGGAGTCTGATTCCGTGTTCCGGCAACAACAGCATCTTGTAAACAGGTGAATGCTGATAATTTGGAGAAACAGAAAATGAGAACTTGGACAGAATGAGGGAAAGTACTATCTTCAGCTGTAACATGGCAAATGTTTGCCCTATGCACAGCCGACTCCCATAACCAAATGGCACGTATGCTTGGGGATACTTGCACGATTCGGATACACCATTTGCAAACCTCTCCGGCTTGAACTCATTAGCATCCGGACCCCAGTTTTCGGGGTCACGGTGCAATGACGGTATGAACGTCCAAATGTTGACCCCTTCCGGCACATCTAAGTTCCCCAACTTCATGTTTGCAAAAGCTTCCCTTGCCATTATGACTCCAGCTCCATAAAGCCGCAGGCTCTCTTGAATCACCATTGTCAGCTGTGTAAACATAGGGCTCACAATGTAAGCAAAAATTTGGGAGATTTCATCAAACACTTGGAAGATGATAAAATTCAAGTACCGTTTTCAGTTTGCGCAATTTGTCCATGTTTTGCAAGCAATGGTGCAGCTGATCAGCCCCACAGACGTCTTCAATCTCACTGCGAATGCGTTGTTGCCATTCGGGTTGTAATGCCAATAGGAGTAAGGTCCATGATGCTGAAAGTGCAGTGGTCTCAGATCCTGCAAAGTAGATTGTTCTGCAATTGTCCAGAATAAACTGGTCTGTTTTATGGCCAGGCATTTTGCTATTAGCAGCACTTTCAAGTATCATGTGTAATAAGTCCTTTTCAGATGGAGCACCCGATTCACTCTGTCTTTGGCGATCTCTAACCAGTTGGAGTAGCATGGCATCCACCTCCTGGTTCAGTCTTTTCACTTTCTTATCTTTCTCTGTTGGAAGAAATCTGCAGGATTTGAATCAGATGGTAAAAATGAAAGCACGGCGATTTGAACATATAAATTTCTAACATTTCAATAGCAAAACATACGATAAGTACTTAGTGACTAATAGAACAAACAAACCTAAACTTGAGAAATCCAAAGAGGGCACTTGTAGTGGACAAAGTGTCTTGGAGGGCAGAAATGTTTGCAAAAATCTGGTTGCCTTGGGCATACGAGCTACCAAAGCAAGCTCTTGATATGATATCTGCAGAGAGGCTTTTGATATCCTCATCAACTGTTATGTCCACAACACCGCTTTCACTTTCTAGTATTTGGCTTTCCCATGTCTTAATTGTAGCCATTGCTGATTCCTCCATCATAGCTACCATGCCCTGCAGTTCACCATCTCAATCACCACATACTTGATTTTGTAATCAAAACATGAATTGTGCAACATAATGAAAAGGGTATTCTCTCTATGGTACCTTAGCCTTGTCAAGGAAGAACTCAGGAGCAATAAGTTTCTTCTGGTAAGCCCATTCTTCGCCATTGGCACGAATGAGGCCGTTACCTAACAAGGGCTTCATTGGCTTGCTCAGATAGTTAGGCCTTCCCAAATCCAAGGAGTTGTGGAGGTTCAGCTCTCTTAACAATTTCGGATCGCTTACATACAGGTGCTGCTTGCTTCCTGTTGCGTACATGTACACTTGTCCTGTATAATTGCGTTATTCATCAAACATTTCCTACGTTATTCTTATAATTGATGTAACAAATGAAACAACAGCACATACTTAGCTACATACCATATTGCTGCTCCCAATGCTGAAGATAAGGAAACAAAGAAGGGGACCAATTGTGCTGCACACTTTTGACATCAGCCTTTTTCTGTTTGACTTTCATAGCAGATTGAATCTGCTTCATCTCTGAAATGTTCCCAAGAATGAATGAAGGAGGCGGTCCACGGATACCTTGCTTTCGAAGCACTGACCGAATCCTTGCTGGTTTCAGCCACATCTCCTTAAGCATTCGAATTAACATGCTGAATACAGCGATGAACACGAGAGACCAACATATCAGAGCTACCTGAAGACCCTCCTCTGCCATTTCTGATTGCTAATGACTTTGTTGGGAGCTTCTTATGGCTAAAGTCTTCTCCTGCAGGTCTGTATAAAGTATATACCACTCAATAAATCTACCTCCAACAATGACTTATGCAATCCCCCTAATAGCATGTGCACCACGGTGGTGTTTTAATATGTTTTAATATGTGCACCACGGTTTTAATATGTTTGTCCTCCCTACTACAGTTTGTTTGTATCAGAAGCTCATTGGCAATCTCTTCTTATAATATCTGCATTTGATCAAATCAAGGTCGTTGGGTACAAGGAAGTTCCAAAATCAAATCTTCATCTTTTTCTCTTTGTTTTGTCAAGTTTTCTCCGATGACAACATGTGCTAGGATACACATTAGCTTCCTAAGGAAGAATATATTCGTTATCAAATAGAGACAGCCGAAGGATTCTAGCCTGGTTTTGCCAATAAACAAAAGAAAGAGATTAAAGATACTGGTAACATAGCAAGTGATCTTGGGCCAAATGGTTGATGAGTTGCTGTCTTGCTGATTAAATGTTTTATCATCAACTATATGTTGCCTTCAGGTCAACAATATTCTCTGGCCGGCAAGGTCGGCAAGTGTTTTGTCCAGCTAAACATAACAATCGGCAATCACCAACTGAACAGAAATCATCAATTGCCATTGAATCAAAGGTACATAATGAAGTTTTAAAAGGCACACCGACATAGCTTCTCTTGTCAGTAAGACTCCAGATACAGCTGCATACCATTGTCAATTACAATTTAGTTTTTGAGTTATTAGTTTGTATGACTTGTAAGTGACATAATAATTTGGATATCATTATTTAAGCTTTTCATCACAGTATATAGTTCGTAGCAAAGTATGTATACTTTGTGACTATTATAATTCACAGTATATTTTAAGACACTAGAATTTCGTAGTTGTGGCTCCCAAAAGGACATTTGTCAATATATAGTTAATAAAAAGGAGACGGAGATTGAATTCAAGTACCATTTTCAATCAGCTAGTATCCAGAACAAATTGATTGGTTTGGTTTGTGTTGAGGCATGCCAGTGCTAGATGCACCAGCACTTTCAAGTATCATTCATTATAGGTCCTTTTCACCCAATTGGCTTTGCCTTTTGGTAACCCACCCCTGTTCTTAAACTTCTGATCTTCTTATCATTTTCTGTCGGAAACAAGGGTACACAATTGTTAAGAAACGTCTCCACCACATGAAAAAGAAACAAAACGATTTCACAATAAAACCAGCAAAGAGCAAACAAGACAGAGTAAAAGTAAACAAGATGTCCAAAACAGAAATGAACCTGAAATTGAGAAACCCAAAGAGCAAACAACTCCAGAGTAATCTTTGCAAAAATCTGGTCGCCTTGGGAGTAAGTGTTGTGCAGAAGCATCAACCGGATACGTGCTCAATCATGATTGACAATACAAATATGGCAAGTGATAAATTTAACAAACAAACAACAACACCAAGATTTATACTGGTTGAATCTCGGTAACAAACCTCTCCAGTTTGGAGACGGCAAGTATTCCAACTATAATCAATGAAAACAATTACAACAGTGTTTGCACTCTCAAACTCTTAGCCCCAAATAACCCAAATTCACTCACTTAAGTTTACAATGAAGAAGAAGAAGCAGAAGAACAAATGAAGGTATCAAGTTTCCATCTTGATCTCCTCTCAATGCTTGCCGTGCTTTTTCAAAAGAAAGAGAGACTCTCTTAAAGCAAACAAAATGGGCAGCCAAGTCTTTAAAGTTTTCGTAACACCTACTCTTGCAAAGAAAATATGCGGCAGCCAGGTGTCTCTTCAAAGAAAATATGCAGCCACTCCACACAAATGTCAACAACTACTTTCTACTTGGCTGGACAAAACCAGCTCCTATTTGCTGATATATCTCCACAAACTTGATTCAATATGAGCCAAAATTAACAGTGAAGTATACCAAAACAAGCACTCGATATGATATCTCTGATTCGGATCTTCAATTCATCATCAACTGTTATGTCCACAACGCCGCCATCGTTTTCTATTAGGCGGCTATCCCATTTCCTATGAAATTCTACATGCATCATGCACTACACAGTAGTAGTACACATGCTGCTTGTTCCCTGTTGAGTACATTTACTTGTCCTGGACATAATTCTCAACAACAAACTATTGGTTACTTTGTTTCTTAAATCGTACACGATAAATAAAAATAGCAACTTTAATTTCATCAGACGCGTCGATCAAAATATGGATTGATGTGACAAATGGACAGATCCTACAAAATATGATCAGATAATGTAATCCCTATAGCGTTATTTAACCAACTCCTGTCCCCCATTGTTGAAAATAGGGAAAGACAGAGGAAACCTAGTTGTGCTGCTGCACAAGCTTAACATCAGATGGTTTGATGGTGGACTGAATCTTCGGCAACTCCGGCAGATTACCAACAAGGAATGAAGGCGGTGGTCCTCTGATTTCTTGCTTCGAAAGCACGGAGCAAATCCTCTTAGGTTTCAGCCACATCTCGTTCAGCAACCCCGTCAACATGCTCAATGTACCGATCAAGACTAGTGACCAACATAACATTGCTACCTGAAAATCCTCTGCCATTTCTCACTGCTTAGGAAAAATCGGTTAGTGCAAATTAAGCTTCTTGGTGCAAGTTACTTATCAAACTACAGAGCCTATTCACAGTTGTCACACTCTTTACACCATGATCTAACGATAATGGTTAAAATATTGGACATTTGGTTGCATTTTATTATCTACTTTTATGTGATTAACGAATCTTCATCGTACAAATGATATCATTAGAACCGTTCATATTATCTGTAATTTCTACTAGCGCAACAATAACTTGGCGCCATTCTACTAATTAAATAGTTTTAAATATTTGGACTAAATATAAAAGTACAAATATGGACATATCACCTTGAACAAAATCTTTGAAGATTATAAGGGGGAAATAGATTGTGCTCTAATATAATTACTCAAGTCCAAAGCTCATTGGTTACAATCTACTTGTTAATTTGGATGTTACTAGAACCTTATATTGCACATTGACCATATATCTGAGTTGCCACAGTGGCGGCCGTGAATATTTTTGGTTTGATCGAATTGACACAAGTTAAAATCT
This sequence comes from Spiraea crenata, assembly GCA_033992175.1. Lineage (NCBI taxonomy): Eukaryota > Viridiplantae > Streptophyta > Magnoliopsida > Rosales > Rosaceae > Spiraea > Spiraea crenata. Next base: position 4,009,331 of record JAVBHV010000041.1, on the reverse strand, counting down.
GATGAATTTCAGGACATGGATGATTACTGTTGAAGTGAAGTTTTACAGTGGGCAATTGCAGCCTGAACTGAGGTGTCTCTGGTATACACATACAGTCTATTACTCTGCTCATCACTTGTAAACCCTTGGTGATGTATCGGCGACGACTTAATCGAACTCGGACAGCTCATCGTCCTCCGATCTTTCCGGCCAACTCCGGTGCTCATACTATTCCCAATAGCTTCCAAAACCCCTCTAACTGCACCCAATTTTATCTCCAATAACATCCTGCCCGATTTCACACCTCCACCATCTGAAGAGTCTTTGTTTTTTATGCCTAACTTGCCCTGCCTCTTGTGCACCAATTTCTGATGGTACTCATGAAGAGTGCGATTATTAGTCCTGGCAGTAGTAGTACTGCTGACACTGTCCTTTGACTTTTTTCGTTGACTATTGGTGTGGGCTGCTTGAGCAACTTGGCGGGGCTTCACAAGTGCAGATACAAGGGCTCCAAGATTCATGGCCCGGAACTTGAATAGCAACTTCATAATTCCACCATTTCTTGATGTCCTCATGTTTGATGCTTTCCTACATCAATCAAACGGCAACCAAATATATAATGATTAGATGAGCATAATTATACATTACCATAAAAGTATATCGAAGTTAATATTCTACTTTGACAGAATACATGTATCTTAAGTTGCATTACTGTCTATTCACATTCTGATCATGCACGATTATTCAAACCTTATGACATGCAGAAAGAATCTAATATTAAATTCGGGTCCAAATATACATGTCAAGCACATTACCACGACAAATTAATCCAACTCACATCTGCATCAATAAATACATGATTGTTGACGTGTTATGTTACCTTGAAGGGGGTTCCTTACACTTTGCTATCAGACAAAATATAGATTTTTTTTTTAAAGTTCTTTTCCATAGGTATGTATGAACGCACTTAAATTTAAGTATGACTAATATAAAAACTCATATAATTTGAAGATTTTGTCTTACTATACTATATGCATACCTGCTTCGTGCCAGGTCAGCATTGTCCGCGTTGGTAGGCAGTTCCGACGACGGTGACCGGGGACCAAAGAGCAACGTGTTGACAATGCGGTTGACCGCCGGCAACCTCCCTCTTTTGCTACTACCACTTCTGGGAAGCTGCCTTGAAGAGCACTCATCAGCTACCGGACCCCTACAGCTACTTTCCATGGAAGAAGAAGCACTCAAATTGCAGGGCGGTGCCACTGATGACGTGGCAGCAGCGTTGGAGATCTCCGGGAGAAGGCTGGACGAAAAAGATATGCGCAAGTATTCGGAGTGGTCTAAGCCGCCAACATAACTATGACCTTGATCATCAACATCGTCGTCACGGGGGGTTGTTTTAGGATCGCGGCCGTGATGATGATCAAGTGCTATTTCGATGTACGATTCGTCGTCATCGTCACCGTCGGTGAAATGCGAAAGGGAAGAGAAATTCAAATCAGATTCGGAGCAGCTGAACGAGAAACTTCCATGGTTGAGGTCTCGTAAATCAGTACTTGTACTGCTACTCATTCTTCTGAATATCGATCGATGAACTGTATACAATAATTATTTATAAATGGAAAGAGAGATGGATATAATAGATAGATATTATGTATATGTTGCATGTGCATGGAGGAGGTTGGAAAATCACATTTCCAAATCCCCAAAGCAAGCAAAATATAATGTACAAGAGAAAAACTTAGAGGCGGTCACATTTTATAAGTCGATCAAGGTGGACCGTCCGATCTTGGTTTAAATTTATCTCAAAAAATCAAAGCCAATGCATAGTCCAAAAGTTGGTTGCTTGTCAAGTGATCTCACACGAATCAGAATCCCCAAATTACTCGTTCAAATCTTGAATTGCTCATGGAAACTAATTTCAATGTTGTTTGTTCACGCATTGATCATGGAAATCGATGACCCTGCTTGTTGGTTAGTCAAAAGAAGATGACAAAATGTTAAGCAATTGGCATGTGAGGACAAACCTAGTAGTAGCTTAAAATTTTGTTTATACATACATCAAGGTACAAAAATTGCAATTTGAAATGTATTTGTGAGGCATGCATACCCCAAAAACTTGCATTAATTTGTATTGTTGCGTTACAATGGACCTACCAAAATTCTCATTAGTAATATTCCCTTGAATTGAGGAGTATATAGTGCTCTGTATATACAATATGTAACAATCCGAGACAGTTTGGATGTCAGCCAAATGTGCTTATTGATCAATTTTATAATAGCCAAGCCTGGTGGGGCGTCCACTTCAATCCATAAATATTGCAAAAGCCAAGCTAGCATATTTGGACTATTCGATTTTTAGTCATCAGACCACCCTTCAAAACATTGTGCAAAAAGACAAAAACGGTGTATGAAAATCAATTCTCTATTAAAATTCTGAATGTAAGCATTGCTAATATGTGCTATGGATGACCAATTTGTTACGTAATCGAAGTTTGATTATAAGGGTATGCTGACAAACAATTGACAATAGCGCCAATAAAAATAGGATACAATTAATGTGTGATGACTAACTAAAGAAGATCAAAGAGGAGCGCTTATTAAAATAAAAAACTTAAACTCGAAATCCGAATTTACGAGCTGGGAATGAGAACACTATTGCGCATCATGTCCTTGAATTCGAACAAGTCAACGAGCCCATCGTGGTTTCGGTCAACGGAGGTTATCATCTTCTCAACTCTATCAATTTCATTGGCTTCTTGAAACCCTAGCTTTCCAAGCACCACCTGCAACTCCTTGGCCGAAATGAACCCGTCTCCGTCCTCATCAAACACCTTGAACGCCTCCTTGAGATCCGACTCCTCCTGTGCCACCTTCCCGTCACTGCCCGTCGCTGCTGCATCGGCAGCAACGACAGCCTCATCAGCATCGAGGCATCCATCGTAACTGAAGTAGGTGTCATAGAGGGATTGGTGGAGGGAGACAAAGTCCTCGAACTGAAGGCCGTCGTTGGAGGGTTGGATGAAGGACTTTATGGTGGCGGTGAGGTCCGCCATCTCAGCGTCCAAGCCGAGAAGAGCCATTGCCTGACTCATCTCGTGGACGCTGATCATGCCGTCGCGGTTCTTGTCAAACACGTCGAAGATGCGGCGGAGGCGGATCGAGTTTAGGCTCGGGCAGCGGAGGCGAAACGACGATGAGGATGAAGGCCTCTTGGTAAGGGCCTTGGTTCCTGCTGATGAAGCAGCTGCTGCCATAATTAATTAACAGCTGATTAATAGACTAATTATATGTATTAATCAGTGGGATTCATTATGAACAAGATGATGAAGAGAAATGCACAAAAAGATGTGTTTGAGTTGAGGCGAGATAACATATTTATACGTTCAATTAGTACGTCTTTGGCTGGCGGGGTTGTTATTTTGTCTGTGTGGTTTTTCTGATTAGAATTTGTTTGTTTGTTTATGAGTAGTGGAATTTGTAACCTTTGTCGGTGATTATTTGTCGTTGCAATTTCCGAAATAGTTACCGTTCACATTTGCATGGCAAATGCGAACAACTGCGGAACTGGTCAACTACACAACTCGGTCGTCGTTGAAACAAACAACTGAAAAAGTCGGTCGTCGAATTTTTTATTATGCGTATAACGAGAAGGTGGTCGACTATGGAAATTAATACTTGGGCCCCCAAATTGGATTTGACTTCAGTTCCTTTACCTGGCCCAATTGGGACAACTCGATACGGGGTCCATGGTTGACTAGTCAATCCATCATTTCTATGGTGTGTGTATAGTAGGGGTGGGACGTGCCGCGAACCGCAACCCGATTTTTTGACCGGACCGTCCCGTAATGAGCGAATCGGGACGGGTCAAAAATATTTTTACCTAAACCCGTCCCCGACCGTCCGCAAAAGAAATTTGGGTCGGGCCGCGTCAGGAATCTCAAACCCATATTACCCATTTGACCCACAACTAAATTAACCCAAACTTCCAAAGTAGCCCAAGCCCAAGCACATCACCTATACCCAGCCCATCTCTCCCCTAAAAAAAAAACCCTATCTCCATCACTCCGCGTTAGTCTGTTTTTTGCTCGAACCATCACACTGCCGCATCTGTATCTCTTGGCTTTTCGTGCTTCCCATCCCGCTGCCTCCTTTCAAGGATCCATCGCCGACCATCCACAAGCATCGCCGACCATCACCAGCCCCCTCTGCCGCGCCACACCTACCGATCACAGCCAAGACACGACACCTCATCCCAAAATCTAGAATCCAAGAATCCCGCCGCGTCTCATCAAGTCACCCGCCGGCCGTCCCCATGGTTAGTTTACGCTTGTTAATTCATATAGAAGCCGCTCGTTAAATGGAGTTGTTTTGTTGAGTTGCTCATTTATTTTGTAGAAATCGGAATAGGAGATGTTTTGTTGAGCTATTTTTGAGTTGCTCATAAAGACAAAGAGGAATATGCATTGAACTCTCTTTAAAATTGTGTAACTATTTTTGTTGGTTGTTTTTTCCATATGAATTTAATATGTAAGACGAATTGCCTATGTTATTTTTATTTGTGTAATGTTGGTAGTAATTATATTAATTTACGCATGTTTGTGTATGAAATTGACCATGATCGCGAGTTGTCCCGTAACCCGCAATTTAGAACCGGACCGTCCCGCAATAAAGTGGGTTAGGTCCGGTCCGGTCCTAATAATTTATATACAAAACCCGGACCGAACCGGACCGCAAAAAAATTATGAGTCGGGCCGTGGATCTATACTTTTTTGGGAGGGAACCGGACTTGCCAGCCCTAGTTTTTTCCATATGAATTTAATATGTAAGACGAATTGTCTATGTTATTTTTATTTGTGTAATGTTGGTAGTAATTATATTAATTTACGCATGTTTGTGTATGAAATTGACCATGTATCGCGAGTTGTCCCGCAACCCGCAATTGGACCGAGGCCGTCGCAATAAAGTGGGTTAGGTCCGGTCCGCTCTGAGAATTTATATACAAAACCCGGGAATCGAGCGGACCGCAAAAAAATTATGAGTTGGGCGGTGGACTTATACTTTTTCAAGGGCGCCCGCCTAGTGTATAGGGTCAAATGAGAAGAATAGAGTAAAAATGTTCTGAAGGATTAGATGATGACAGCTCAAAGAAATTGGGGTGCAAAATCATGTGCAAGAATGTTGTGTAGTGGCAGGTAGCATTTCCAAAAATGCCACATCTGATATTGGCAAGATAACAAAGTCTCATAAAACATTTCCTTACTCCTCAAGATAAGTTTTGAGGAAAAAGTTCAATTAAGGAGTGCTTTTTACATGATAAAATTTTAATTTGTCTTTATTAGTTTTGCTAAAAGTTTACTACATTACCATATATAAATATGTTTCGTACTTATATGTATTTATGCTAAAATTGACTTATTACACGCCTTATTTTTCCTGTATAATATATTTGGCGCCAATTTTTCCCTCCAAAAATATTTTTCCCTCCATATTTTCCCACCAAATATATAATTTCCTTGTTTTATTCCCTCCAAATTTCATTTCCTTCCTAGTAATTTTCTTTCCAAAATGGTACCAAATATTTGAACTTTATCCTATCTTATCATTCAGAGTATCAAATGAATCTATGCGATTATGTGTCTGGTGTGTCTTGTGTGTTCTAATGTCTTGTGTATTCTAATGTTTGTTTTAAAGAATCTGAATATTAATTAAATTCATGTACATTGAAACAACTCCAATGGGAAAATCACTAACCTATCTACACAAGAACAAACTCTAACAAAACAAGAATTAACACAACAAAACAAAACGGATAAAATGCAAGTTTGGAGTGCAATTAGTTCTCTAATGTAACTTTTAGGAGATTAAATTTTCAATTTATTTAAGTTAAAATTAGGGTTAAATGAGGTGAGTTGAGGAAACCGCCAAATATAAGGGGGTGAGTTTGCGTCGATGGTGGGTCCCGAATGTGGAGAAGGTTCACACGCTCAGATCTATTAAACTGGAGACAACTCGAAAGGGACTCCTCACTTTTTCTTAGTTTATATATATAGTTCACAGTTCACATTTCCAGCTTTTCAAAGTACCTGTTCACTTCGCGGCTGCGTCAACTGCCTCCACCCTGCTTTCACTCAGGTGCTCTTCTGATGTTCTTCTTGCTGTTGTTCATTGATGGAGGTTGCTTGCTAGTTACCATTTCTTACTTGGGTTTGATTCAAGGTTCTGCTGTTATGGGATTCGTTTTGTGTGTACTTGGGCTTTCATTCAGAAGATTGCTGTTCTGTTCTGTTGTTTGTTTTAGGGTTCTTGAAATCAAGATTAACCTGTAATCTTGTATTGTGAGTTTAATCCATGTTTGCAATCTTTTCGCTGTCATTTTAGATAAACTAGTGCTTTGTGTTTATTTGGGTTTTCATTCAGAAGATTGCTGTGCTGTTCTGTTCTGTTGTTTGTTTTAGAGTTCTTGAAATCAAGATTAACATGTAATCTTGTATTATGAGTTTAATCCATGTTTGCAATCTTTTAGCTGTCATTTTAGATAAACTAGTGCTGTGTATCATCTGTAGGAAATATGTACGGTCTTTTATAGATTTCTTTACATCCCCAAGTCCTAATTTCTTGGATTGGTGATGTTCTCGAGTCAATTATTGATCAAAGTTCGATTCTTTCACATGGGTTTTACCTGAATTTGGTTTCTGTGTATGTTTAATTGAATTGTTTTGCAGCCAAATGATGTTTTCAATAATCAAGTTTCCTTCTTAAGCTGTTATTATCAGTTGTTTTGTTGGTTTGTATCCGATTATTGATTAATGTTTTACTCTTTTATCTGAATTTGGTTCTGTTTATGTATAAAAGAACGATTTTTTTGCTTAATGCTACTTTTGATTATGAAATTTTGATCTTTCAGCTACTCCCTTTATACTGAATCAATGGGTTCTGGAGGTTGTACCAATGAACTTGAGGGATGCAAACTGCAATCTCAGAAATGTTTGGGAAATTTGGACAAAGCTAGTGTTTTGGGGAAACAAAAGGTTGCTGCTGAGCAACCGTTGAAATTGATAGCTGAAAAGATTGCTTCTTTAGGGCCTAATACGCCCAATGCAGACAGAGAGAATGGGGATTTCATTTTGAAGAAGTTATCGATTGTGACTTGCTTAAATGTCAACACCAATGCTGATGGTAGCAGCCCCAGGACGCCAGTGGATGGTGTGTTTGATCCCTTTGCACCGGGTCCAGATGACTTGATATTAGCGCCGCGGTGTGAAAAATTTGTCAGTAAGTACAGTAGTGTGGTTGTTCGTCAACTTAATTTTGATTCTCCAGTCCAGAGTTCAGAAGATGAGATGTGGACTGATGTGGAGTCCATTTCGGACGGAGAAATGTTTGAAGCTGTGTATGAAAACCTTTTGGAAGCTATTGTGTCCAAGCAAACTGAGGGAGTTTTTGCTGAACGTCCAACAGATTGGGACTCTGATGATTGTAAAACACCTTCTCCTGAACCGCGGCCAATTGCAGATGCTGATTCTTGTCCCGGTGCTCCAATGAGGCCATCAGGGAAGTCAAGGGACATAGATTCGAGTTTAATCAGGAAGCTTGAGTTCTAACAATGGTTGCCTCTTGCAGCTAATTTTCCATCAGAATTCTTCAGAGCGCTGCATCATTTGTTAACTATGAAGGTCTAACATATCTGCCCCCACATATTGTTCTATTAGCTGATATGTTAATTAGGAATCATCTCGCTTTCTTTCTGACGTAGATTATACAGTAGTGTTAGCATTGTACAGTAGTTGACATTATTTATGTTTTCAGCCACAGAAAAAACATCATTCTAATGTTAGCATTGGTCATTCCTATGTTTTTTTGCTCAGAATCTAATAGAAGGATATAAAGGAGAATTCTTTCTACCTGGTTGATCATGTGCCAAACTTACTGTTGTTTTGTAGCTGTTAGCAAGTTCCGTGATTTATGATTTGGAGCTATAATTTAATGGCTGGGATGATGACTGTGTACATGATGGTGCATAACTTTCAATATTGGATGTGATAAGAATGTGAAAACTGATTGAATGAAGTTCTTCTCTTCTTGGCTATTACGTAACTAGGCCATCATGAATCAAAACTGTGGTCCTTGTTTGCAGCATGTGACATGATGTAAATAGAGAGAAACATTTCTGTCCTACCTTTCTCACAAGCAGTTGGAAACCCCTGCACTTAGTGTTGGGTCCTGCTGGCTCGTGAGAGGTGCGATGACAAAGATTTTTCCCGTTTTACAAGTTAATACAAAGGCTGTTTGATGTTGAGTTTGGTCGGTAGGCACTCCGAGCTGTTGCCATATGATGTGGCCACTAATATCAATATCATATACAGCTCTTACAGCACACCGGATTGAATATGCAGGAACCAACAAATTAAGCCCCTGAAGTCACTACTACTTTAGCAAATGAATACAATACAGCGCAAAAGATCTCACCTTTTGGACTAATGCCAATTTCCTAACACTTTATTTTGTTTTTATACATCATCAAACTCTGTATTTGGTACCTCTTCAACTCAAGAACATAACAGAAAAATACACAGAAAATATCTCAAAAGACTGTAAACAATCCGGGCCGAAACTCATCTAACTCGTGATCAAAAGCCTAAAACTTTACATGCTACTTGTGTTTCCTGGAATCTGAATCTTAAATCTTGTTTTTTCACATGAAATCAATTGAACACATTCAAAAACTTACAACTTGGCCGTGTTTTTACATTGCTGCCTCTTCACCTTCAAGTTGGGAAACCCAATACTCAGCTGACATTCAGAAACAGCAACAGCATGCTTCTTGATGAACCCCAGCAACGTCACCCTCCCGGGAATCCTCGACCTCGTTTCGAGCACGAATTCGCCACCGACAACATCGCTGATTAGCTGTCCCATCTTGTCGGCCACCCTGTCCGCCTGCAGGGTGAGCCGGCAGGGCAGCGTGGCGTTGCCCCTCGCCGGAATCAGACCCGGGGACAAGTCAGCATCCCCAACCTGGCTGCCTTGGTACAGAAGAAAAGTCTTGCCGGCACCGTGTTTGAAGCTGGCATGGTTGCGATTTTGGACGAGGATTACGAGGTCTAGAGTGATGTTGAGCTCGATTTTGATGGCCGGGAAGGAGAGACGTGGCGCCACGCCGTCGACGGTGGCGGAGAGAAGCTCTGTTATTGGCTGTCTGGTCTTGAAGACAGTTAAGGCCAGAATCAAGGCTATGATGAAGAGTAACAAAATTAAGAACAGAAAAACCCCAATTGCAATCAAACATGGACGTTTTCGGCGGTGGGGTTTCTTGTGGTGGTGGTCGCCGGTTTCCGTCATCATCGATTTCAGAGTAGTACGGTGGCCGCTGATGTAGAGTGAGATATAGAGGAGGGGAAGACAATACAACAAGAGAACTCCAAATTTGATTGGGAGCTAAAATATAATGGCTGGGATGATGACTGTGTATATGTATAGTGCATACTTTCAACGCTGGATGAAAAGAGTGTGAAATCTGATTGAATGAAATTATTCTCTTTTTGGCTATAAAGCAGAAAAAAAAGGAGAAGAGGAGAGAGAGAAGAAGGAAGGGGAGAGAAAAGAAGAAAAAAAAAAAAAAAAAAAAGAAAAAAGGAAAAAAAAAAAAAAAAAAAAAAAAAAAAAAAAAAAAAAAAAAACAAAAAAAAAAAAAAAAAAAAAAAAAAAAGGGGGGGGGAAAAAAAAAAACCCCCTCCCTATGGGGAGGAGAAATCGGGAGAGGGAAGAAAAGAAAAAGCAAACGTTGTTTGTAGAACTCTGAAAAAAGGTGGTTCTTTGATTTCTGTTCAGAATGGTAGTTTAGTAGTACTAACAGGTTTTCACTAAGATAAATTATCAGAATTAACATACGATATGAATTATCAAATAACAAATTTACTTTACTGTATGTTTGGACGAAGAAAAACTAAAATGATAGAAATTAAATTTCTATCATTTAAAATGATGACAATTGTAAATTCCTTTGTTTTGATATAATGTATGTGAAATATTGAAAATGATAGAAATTACAAATTCTATTGTTTGGATATAATAGAGAAAACAATAAGGAGATTCCAAATAGAACAACTAGATGAAACAGATATCTTAGAAATATGCATATGAACCAATTGACTAATTTTGTGTGGCCACTGATTAGCTACGAAGTAAGAACTTGGAAGTATTCCAAACTTGTGTGCAATGCATGTATGCTGAAAAGTGCTTGTAAATAGATGCAACTCCAAAGCTGCTAGACAGAGCATCAACTAGCTACTCAAATTGAGATCATGAGGATTTCCCATTCCCAATCACAAATCCATTTTTATGCAAGGTATTCCCCACCCACCCATCAATTTATAATTCTATATCATTATCCTCCTCATCATTCCCAACCCCTTTATCTTCTACAACTCCTCTGCAACTCCTAATTTTCCCAGCAGCCCGCAACCCAGAAATATGTCTCTCCCCAAATCAAATCATCACAAACTATACATCAGAAACTCATGATATTCTTTCAAGATTGATAGATGTTGAAGAAAAGCTTGAATTTTAACCTCATATTTGAAGTTCAGCAGTAAAAACCCAGTTCGCTCTCTTCTCTGCTATGGGTCATGGTAATTGAGTCTTTGATTGAGTGTTATTAGAACATGAAAAGTGGTTTGGCACGCAGAAGATATTTCCCGCTCATGAAAACAAGATTTCCCCGCTCTTGTCAATTGAGATTTTCCTACCCGAGAGGCGAAAATTTAACGCGGAAAAACTACTCCCAAAATTCCCCCCAATTTACCCACACGTCAATACTAATTTCCTGATCTTTAGTTGCCAAACACGGTAATTTAGGATTACTCAACCTCTTTTCCTGAGTTTTAGTGAAATATTGGGGTTTTGTCCCACATCCAAACACACGGTTATCAGAGCCGCCGTTGACGGAGTGCAGCTCGGCCCTCCAGCACTAGGCCCCCCACTTCAAGTGGGCCCCCCAATAATCTTTTTAAATTTTTTTAGTGTATTAAATATATAATATTTATATTTATAATTAAATTTATTAAAATTATATTATACATATTTAATTATTAATTACTATTCCTTCCGTTTTTCTTCCAAAGCTACACAAAACCTAACCTAAAGCTGCTTCTCGATCCTTTAATCCAAGTTGCGTCATCATCTAGATAAATTCAAGGTTAATTTAATGCTTTAATCAAATATCTTAGTTGAATTTCAAAACTTTTCTACATATACAAAATTATTGTTGATTGAATTATTTTTTCTATCAATACTTTGTTCGTAATACACTTTGCATCGATTCAATAATCTTTCTAAAGTTTGTTATTATTTTAGTTTCAAATTTACCATTTTATTAGTATAATGTGCGTAAAAAAAAATTGGTATGATTTTTTAGAAGATAGATTGAAGGGCCTCAGGAAAATTTTAAAGGCCTCCAATTCTTAGCAAGCCTTCTGACGGTTATGGATTTATTCATCGTATTTGTTTGAAGCTATTGGTATATGATGTGGCCACTAGTATCATATAGGACTTTATAGCACTGCGGATTGTGTATGCAGGAACAAATTGATGCTGAAATTTACCATTTGGATCGAAAAATCCGGATCTCATCGAAACTGTCCCGAAATTTACCAATTGATTAAAAAGTTAACAGAACAAGAAACGGAACCGTACCGAAATTTATCGGTTCACTAAAAAGTTAACAAAACCAAGATCAAAACCGAATCGAACCAACCTCAATCCAATCGGGACCAGTTTGTGAAATACAACTCACAAATAACCTGAACCGGACCGGATATTATAATTTATAATTAATTTTAATATTAAATTTTATATTACCTCTAAAAAAACCGTAATACCCAGCCGCCTCGTCTTCACTTTTCTTCTTCCTAGCCGCCTCGCCCACATTACCCCAAAAACCCAGTCTTCCATTACGATGTCCAAGAGCGATTTGGTTTCGTCGAGCCCAAACCAAGGAGTATCTCCGGCGTCAGTGTTGTCGTGACGACGTCGGAGATGAAGATCTTCAATAAACTCGACATCGGAGATGAAGATCTTCAACACCCAGTCCTCCATCACCGACGACAAGAACGATGAGTTCGGCAAGATCATCAAAGGCAGATCCCCCAGGTGATGAATCGGTTGGATCCCGACGGCAACATCGACATCGACCCATAACGACGACGACGTCGCAGATGAAGATCTTCAATACCCAGTTAGTTCTCGCTTAATGACTATGTGAAGATATCGGCTACGTCGCTCCCTGCAAGCCCCAAATTTCGGCCCATCCCAACCCGACCCGAAAATCCGGGTTCCCGATTAGGCTGACCCAGTTGTTCCTTTCAATTTTCCCTTATCCGACCAATCGGTCCGGGACACGGGTTTGGGCTCACTCCCAATCGACCCGGACCGAGCCCAACCCTAACTTTAGCAAATTAATAAAATACAACACAAAAGATCTCTCCTTGTGGACTAATGTCAATTTCCAAATACTATATTTTGTTTTCATACATCAAACTCTGTACATGGTACCCCTTCAACTAAAGAACATATAGAAAATTACAGAGAAAATATCTCAAAAGACTTAAATAATACGGGCCCAAACTCACTAACTCGTGATCAAAAGCCTAAATCTTTACATGCTATTTCTGTTTCCTGGAATTTGAATCTTAAATCTTGTTTTTCACATGAAATCAATGGAACACATTCAAAAACTTACAACTTGGTCTTGTTCTTACATTGTTGCCTCTTCACCTTCAAGTTGGGAAACCCAATACTCAGCTGACATTCAGACACAGCAACAGCATGCTTCTTGATGAACCCTAGAAATGTCACCCTGCCGGGAATCCTCGTCCTCGTTTCGAGCACAAATTCGCCACTAAGAACATCGCTTATTAGCTGTCCCATCTTGTCGGCCACCCTGTCCGCCTGCAGGGTGAGCCGGCAGGGCAGCGTGGCGTTGCCCCTTGCCGGAATCAGACCCGGGTACAAGTCAGCATCCCCAACCTGGTTGCCTTGGTACAGAAGAAAAATCTTGCCGGCACCGTGTTTGAAGCTGGCATGGTTGCGATTTTGGACGAGGATTACGAGGTCTAGAGTGATGTTGAGCTCGATTTTGATGGCCGGGAAGGAGAGACGTGGCGCCACGCCGTCGACGGTGGCGGAGAGAAGCTCTGTTCTTGGCTCTTTGCTCTTGAAGACAGTTAAAGCCAGAATCAAGGCAATGATAAAGAGCAACAAAATTAAGAACAGAAAAACCCCAATTGCAATCAAACACGGACGTTTTCCGCGGTGGGGTTTGTTGTCGTGGTGATCGCTTGTTTCCGTCATCATTAACTTCGGAGTGGTACGGTACTATGGCCGCCGATGCAGAGTGAGATATAGAGGAGGGGAAGACAAATAGTACTCCAAATTAGATTGGGAGGTGGTTGGGGGATGTGGACTTGGGGTTTTAATGCACAACAGTCCAACGGCCAGCTAACTTGAATTTGAATGAAGTGCATCTAACAACTAACTCAATTACCTTTCGACCAAAACAAAAAAACAACTCAGTTTCCTCGGGTCACACCGCCTTTTAATTGCTTCTATTGACGGCGTCAGAAAACGGGTTTTTTTGTTCTGCAAGTATGTCACTACCCCATGAAGAAATCTGGTACAACAGTTGACAGTCTTTGTACGTTTTGCCAGCAACTTAGGTGTACGTTCACTCTGCTTGATTCTTTGCTTAATTTTTTGTTATTTGCCTTCAGCACATGTTTGTTGTATTAGTTTACTTGAATCTAACCATCTACGGTTATGTCAGACATAATGGTGAATCAATATTGTGTAAGAAAAATATTTAAGTGTGATCATCACATTGTCACATGATGTTATTAATTTACGTGTTATAATTAGGTATGAAACGTAATTGCGTGTTTAAAGAGTTTCTAAGTTTAAGGGGAGGTGTAAAGATTGTGCTCGAATGATGGCCAAATGCAAGGAGAGTGGAGAATCTTATGCTTTTTTTTTTGGAGAAGAAATCTTATGCTCTTGTTTGCTATGCAAAATGTACATATGTCATGCAAAGTAGACTTTGGGGCAGCAAACTTGCAGCAGGGACTTTCACCTAATGTAGACGATTCTTGAAATATCGAGGTCATCAGAATTATCGGAATTGCTCAAATTTTAATGTAGAAACACTTTCCCGGTTTCACTATCCTTGGTTGTTGATTTTCATATAGACCATTTACTGTTGTGATAGTTGGATTTCGCACTTCATCGAAACATTGCACATGATACAAATCTGGTGTTAGTTACTTGGAGTTGGTTTGGAATGTGATTCTTTCACCTTTTGTTAGTTTGTGCTAGACTTATATTTCCCTTTGGAACATGTTAAAGCATAATATATCAATGTCTACAAAAAGCTTAGAATCCCAAGGATCAGTTGTAATCTTGTATCCTTTGAATAAAAGCGTTAAAGTTGTGTTCAATGTGACAATTTTATTACTTTGCTAAAAAAAATTGTGACAATTTTATAACATACTAAGGAGGTAGAAACAAGTCATTTGTTATGACGAAAATGAAATAACAATACCTAGTATTAAACAATGTAGCAAGTTCCTTAATAGTCCAATTTGGACATTGATCTCAGAAAAAGCATTTCGGCCCCATAATAGTTTTTTCTTGGACCTTGATCAGAAATCCACAGAGCTGAGTACCGAACACAGGCACCTTTATCATTCTGAAAACCGGTACTTTGCCGGAGATTTTGGTCTCAATATTCAATGGCCAGTTACCGGTCTTCAGCTCCAAATTAATCTCAGGGCTCCCCTGCAAACGCCCTGCTACAGAGGTGAGCGTAACCGCTATGGGTTTTGTCGCGCCAGGCGCTATCTTCCCTACTTCAAACTCGGTCTTCGCAATCCTCACACCCCTATATGACAAGTATGCAATGGCCTTTTTGGACTTGAAGATCGCCTTGCTTGGGTTCCTGACAGATAAATTCAAATCAACACTAACACTAGGCTCATTTTGAGAAGTGTCAAGGCTCCTTATAACCACTCCATCTACCATTGCTATGGGGTCCTTGCCCTTGTACACCGTCATGGCTAGGATGATCATTGTGAATGCTACTAGGCCAAGAACCAAAAACGCCGCAATGATAATGATTTTTATCGATTTGAGTTTCTTCACAAAATTAGGGGATTGATGTGGATCCTCCTCGTCCATTGCAGGCTGTATGTTCTTGACAGAAGAAAAACAGGCTGTTGTTCTTGGTGCTCAGAAACTTTGGTGTACTTTGGAGATTGTTTTGAACATGTTATATAGCCTGATATGCTGGAAACACATAAATGCTTATCCCTCTCATTTTCCTGGCATGCTTTTTCTTAATTAATTCTGCATGCCTTTCTTCTCCACTTGATATTGATTACTCAAATCCAGGCGTATCTGAATTGGTTCAGCATGCGAATACGATACCACCACGCTTAAGAGCTTGAAAGGAAATGTGAAAATTGTTCCTGGTATTCAAATGCTAAGACTAAGAGGAAAGAAGTTATGATCTTATTTGCTATGAGAATTGGAAATTAAGCTCTTAAGATTATCCCAAGTAGTAAGGAAGGGTGGAATACTGAGTTAGAATTAAGATAGATTTTAGTATTCGGTTTGCTCAAACGCAACCAGAACAAGAAAAGTGAAAAATGCATGTCATGCAAGTTCATGCTATTGCTCAGAGTTAGCCTTGGAAGTAGAACTAGTTAATTTCTGATGGTCCCACTCTTCCTTCTTTTGACTGTTTATGATTTAGTTGGGCAAGCCAAAGATCGTTGGAACCCAACTTGTGTCTGTTGAATGCAACTTATGGCTCAAAGCTGAGATGTTACAGGAATATCAGATAGGTATCTGAATTTGATAGTCAAAACTGTGAATTGAACACTGAACACCATCACAAAGAAAGAAACCCCAACTGAAAAGGACGGCTCAATCACAAAAATATCCCCAACACAACTAACTATTAACGATTCAACCCGTCTAACAACATTGACAGGTAGAAACAAATATTACAACAACTCCCATCTTCTCTAATCTTTGTTCTCCTATAGTGTAATTTTATTTTTTGATCTATGTATTTTGGATTAATTTTATTGATAAATCTTTTTCCTTGCATCCGAACACTTTTATAATATGTTCCTTAACCAAAAAAATATCACAACAACTCTCGAATCTTATTAGACGCAATATCTATAGTGCAAACTGATACTCACTACAAAGAGAATTTCAATTTATTAATAAGTCTATACCTTATTGTAGACAAATAAACTTATCAATCTAATGTCTATAACCTTACCAAATATAACGTCTAGTACTAGTACTGACTAGGGAGTTGTAGCTCGCACAAGTAAAAAACAACTCAAATAAATCCAGAAATGCCAACAATAAAGATCAAAACTTTGTCTTGTACGTGCACTTTTGATCCCCGACAGTCCTGTTACTGACATTAACATTGAAATCGCATGACGATGTCGACACGACATGAATCTTAAAAACCCCCAAAACGATGGCTTCGCCGGAGATTTTGATCCGAGTGTTGAAAGGCAACGCGCCGGCCATCACGTCGGAGGAGAGCTCCGACTTCCCCATAATCCGATCCCCCATCACCGTCAGCGTCAGGTGTATGTGCTCCGACCCGTCCGCCGGAATCCGACCCGACCCGATCGAGGCGTCCCCCACCTGGGTCCCCCTGTAGTTCAGAACCGCCGTGCTGTCGGAGTACTTGAACCCGACTTTGTTCGGGTTTTTGACCGTCAGATCGACGGAGAGCGTGACGTTCACCGTCACGCCTGTCGTGAAACCGAGGCTGACGGAGAGGTCTTTCAGAACGACGGAATCGACGGTCGTTTTGGGGTCCTTGGGTTTAAACACGGTCAAGCAGAGGATCAGGAGGACAATTGCGGCGACCAAAATGGCGGCGGAGGCGGCCAGGCAGATGTTTCTGCAGCTCCCGGAGCGGCGGCGAATCTTTTCGTCCATTTCAGCTATACAAATTGAACCCAAAAATCAAAATCTCGGATATATCGCTGAATAATTTGTAAAGATCGAAATTTGGTGGCTGTTTAAGTCCTACAGTTATAGATGTGTTATAGATGTGACAGTAAACGGAAGCTCGAAAACGTGTCAATGGTGGGCTACCTTATTTCAGTTATACTTCTCGATTTGGTCACAAGTGTAAAGTATTCATTTTGTTCAAGCCCATGGCTAATTGATTTTGTGGAAAAAATCCTAGGTTTTGATTTGGCTGTCAATTGAATTGAATTAGGAGATGGTTTACGGAGAAAATTGAAAAATCTTGATTTGAAAATTGCACATGTCTTGCACGCTGCTCTTAACAGCTGGCTTAAGTCAAATTGGCATATGCTTAACAAATTGATTAAGGTGTAACTTGTAAGTATTGGTATGAAAGTGATCTTGATTAGCTTTGAATACGAGTTTCCTTGTGTTTTCCAATTCTCCATGCCATCTCATAATCTGTCCATCTGACAGTCAGCTTGTCAAAATAGCTCAGCCTCCATGAGTGATTTAGCAATAATAATTTGCTTCTTTGATTTCCAACAAATAGTACATATATAACTAGTAGTACATAGAGAATTAGTAGACATAATGTTCCAATCGGCATCACAAAAGCCTGTAAGTATTGCATGATATTTCTTATGAAATAAATCATAGCTTTTAATACTAAGTAAATATTTCATTACTCTCTCTCTATGGTTAGTCGTAAAGATGTTGATTTGATTTTTGTTTTCTTTTCTTAATGGTTTTACCTTAGGGAAGATGGGTAGGTTATGCACTATGCTCATTCTACTGTTGTTTTTTTTTTAATGCATTATTATTTATTTGAGGAGTATATCAGACATTTTTTTTGGTATACATTACGAAATTTTTTTACCGAGGTCTAGAGACGTTTTCTAGATGATTTATTTGGCACAACTCCAAACCTACTTAGTTAAATATAAAACGCATTGCTTTGATCATTGTGGTTTGGGAAGATTTGAAAGAGCTATTTGGGTAGGAAGGAATAAAGAATTTAGGCCCAATTATAGTTTGCAATTCATATGAAGTCCATGAACTTTTGGGCTTGGGTACTGTTGCCACCAAACCTATACAAATCACACAACACACACTGACACAGAGTAGCAAAGTATAGGAAAATTAGCCAAAATAGGCTGATGGGGAAATCCTTTTGCCAAAATCTCCCGTCAGCCAAATTTGTGCTAAAATTAAGCAAAAGTTTTGCCTAATTGCAAAGGAGAAGTTCTTTACAATTCCATTTTTACGGAGGAGAAAACGGCGAAGGAGAAGCCCACCTCCAATCTCCCCAAACGAGCACCAACGCCGGCGCCGACCACGTTCCTCTTCGGATTTCCATCCATATCTCGGCTCTTTGGCGACGCCGTAGCTGGAGAAGAAGGCGTTGAGGAGCTCGTTGCCGCTGGCCTCCATTTTTCTTGATTTGGATCTTGGAGCACTCTAAGCACATGAAGATGTCGTACGAGACCGACGCCCATTGCATGTTCTTTTGGGAGCAGTTGACGCAGATCTTGTTCGCCAGCTGCGATTGCAGGTCCCGAAGCCGCCGCTCATTTTTTGGGTTTTCTGTAAAAGCTTTCAATGGATTGTTTAATAAAAAAATTGTGAATTGGGTTGATTTTTTTTTTTTTTTTGGGTTGGAATTTGAGTGATTTGTATTCAAATATTATTGAATTGAATTGCAAATTTGGGTTGGTGTTGTGTTGATTAGCTAGAAAGAATGTCGTGAAATTACCAGAGAAGACAATGTGAATACTATAAGGGACTATATACGTACTATAAGAGACTATGTGTAAATTATGAATAGTAATTTTTTTTTCTTTTCAGAAATGGACTACGACCACACTATAGTGGACTATTATTACACTATGGTAGAAATTAATACTTGGTTGATGAAGGTAAGGAGAAGGACAAAAAAAAGAACCTGTTTATCCAACACACAAAAAGAGCAAAAAAAGAAGGAAACAAACAAAGCGGAGAATGAATACGAGGTACTGAGAAGAGGAACGAGAACGAGGAGAAAAAAAAACAAGGAGGAGGAGAAATTAAAAAGGGCGAATTAGAGATGTAAAAGAGGCAAGTGGAGGGCTAAATAAAACCCAAAATAGGAAATAGAGAAAAACTCAAAGGAGACTACTACATAATAATCACACTACGGTGTACTACTACCACACTATAATAGACTATGATCATATTTTGGGTACCCCTGGATTTAATTGGAAATTATGAATAGTAATTTGTTTTTCAGAAATGAACTACGACCACACTATAATGGACTACGATCGCACTATGGTGGACTACGATCACACTACTATAGACTACAACCACACTATAGTCCACTACGACCACAAATTGTACCCAGGGATTTAATTGCAAATTCGCTGTACAAATTTTCCTAGTGAAAAATGACCTTTGCCCGTTGCCTATTTTAGCACAATAGTTTTCCAATGTGCCTATTTTAGCTAATTTCCCCAAAGTATACATGACATGAACGCAAAGTTGCAGCCGTTAATATCACAGCAACAGCGACCTCTGTTGTCACTTCAAAAAAGTTAAAAGCAAGTTCTCTACCGTAGTTTACTGCCAACGAAACTCGCTTAAAAGAGGATGGTCACCTCAAATTCGTTTAGTTGGAATATCTTGGTGTTTTTAATGTTGGTAGGTTGCCGCGAGCCAAGTGGGCCAGTCTACTGAACGTGGCTAAGCGCACAAAAGCAAACAAATTTCAACCAGCGCCGATGTAGATAGGTAATTTGGTTTGGAATGTGGCGTTAGTTTAAGTACAAAATATTGGGTTTGGCATGAAAAAGTTTAGATATTGATTGAATGCATGGAGAAAGAGTAGGCGTGGCGTGGTAGGTGCTGCCGCTACGTTTTTTATAGTCACATTTATATCGTGGAAGCACAAATTTCAGCTTCCATTTTTTTGGGTTTGTGACATTCGTGTTTTTAATTATTATATGTGAAAAAGGGATAAAAATTAGATAGGAAAAAGATTGAAGGGGTTATTGATGGGGTCGATGGAACTGGAGAGTGAGCTTGGGCGGCGGGTAGCGGAGCTGGTGGCGGCGGAGCAGAAAGAGGGTCCGGTGGTTTGGGCCATGGAAGTGGGCAAATGGGTTGAGGCGGCACCGAGCATTGAGTTGGGGGAAGTGTTGGTTTCGCAACTGTGTTTTAAGCACAACAAGGCTTCCCTTTGGAAGTTTCTGGAGCATGGTCTTTCTTCAGGCCTTCTCTGCCCTCTCCATGTTCTTTCCATTTTGTCTTCCAGGTAGGCGGCATTTTGGTTTGTTTTCACGTTGACATTTGGATAGTTTGGGGGAATTGAACTCGAGGTGCATTTTGATGGTTTTGTTGATTTGGGTTTGTTTTTGTGTATGTTTCGATGGACAGGGTGATTCCTGATCGGTGGGCACAACCAGAAGCTTATAGACTCTATCTTGAACTCCTGAAAAGATATGCATTCTCGTTTGGTCCATTTTCTGATGATGCTCTGAAAGAACAGTGAGTTTTTTTCCTGTTTTTTTTTGGTTAATTTTGTGTGGTTTTAAATGAATTATCTGGTGTAAGCATGAGTTCTGTTACCTTTCTGTCAGCCATAAGTGTTCCGGAGTTCTGAACTTGGTGGAAAATTTTCATCTTGGCAATCAAGTGAATAAAGTTCTGAGCTTTTGCAATTCTCTGTCTTGCAGGATAGTTGAATCCATTGATGCTGCGCTTCAACTTTCTCAGACATATAAGGTTCGTGTTGTCGAGCTTGGACATGCCTTGATCTTGTTTTTTTTCAGTGTGGTCAGTAGCTTGATTGATAGCACATTGGATGATTGCGGATTCAAAATGACATCTAGAAAGAGGCCAAGATCTTTGGGAGATGCAAATCACCATGATATGGAAATAGATTCAAGGGGAAGTGAGAATGTGAAAAGGAATGAAGTTCATGAAAGGATGAGGAGAATGAATTCTCTTTTGGCCATAGAGGTGCTGGGTAAGCTAACTGAAAGCAGAAAAGCTTTGGTTCTGCTTCGCCTTGTTCACTTGCATATGTATGTTTCTCATCTAACTTTTCAATTTGTTGATGTTATCCGAATCCAACCATGCAATTTTACCAAGGCATGGTACTAATAGATTTTCTCACATTGCTGAGTTGTGCACATAAATTGAGGTCTGTTCAATGCTGAGAAACTAAATTGATTTTTGGTTTGATTATCTTCATTAATAGGCCTGAAAAATTCAATGGCCTCATGCAGAGGCTACAGTTTCTCGAAGGCCGGCCATTGGCATCTTCAGATTTGAATTCTGCAGTGCAAGTATTGGCAAGACTGTCTGCCAACATCCAAAAAGTCACAAGTTTTAAATACCAGTTAAATAAGCGCCGGCTAATTGGGATGCTTTTTGATACTGGGTCTCGGACGCCAGTGTTTCACTGCAATTCTGGATTTGGTCATTCCACTTGTTGGGTGTGGTTAGATATATACATGGAGAATGCAATGGATGGCAAGCAACTTTCAATTAAATCAGTTATTGATATACTTGCAGGTAAAATCATATCTAAAAGTCTCAAATAAGTTTATATCTGATATAATATCTGTAATGTAGGTATGTATGCATAAATATCTGACTATAGTTCCAACTAAATAATAAAAGATGAAGAAAACTGCAAAATATTCATCTAGTTGCTAATTCACCAATCTAACTGCAGAAGGAATTATGACACTCCAAGTACTTAACCAGGCAAGCTGGCAAGAAGCCTTCCTCGCACTCTGGCTGTCAGCCCTTAGACTTGTGCAACGAGTTGAGACTACTCCATCTTAACATATCTTCTAACAGAAAAAGTTAATTTAAATCGATATTTGATTTCTTCTGCATTCTTTGTTTACAGGAACGCGATCCTCTCGAAGGCCCTATACCACATCTTGAGGCCCGTCTTTGTGTCCTTTTGTCCATTGTCCCCTTGGCAATTGCTAAAATTTTGGAAGATGAGACCAAAATGAATTCCTCTTTTATTCAGGGAGATACAATCTCAGGGAATATGGAGAAGGGGCATAGACACGAAATGGATGGCAAAGCTAATACTTCAAGAAAACAGGGACTGATTTCTTCTCTCCAGGTCCTTGGGAACTTCTCTGGCCTCTTATGTCCTCCTTCATCAGTCGTTGATGCAGCAAATCTTGGAGCAACAAAAGCAGCTCGCTTTATACTTAATTCCAAGAAAGAAAAGCTTGGATCAGGTGGAAGCAGGGTTGATGATACACGTATAAAAGCAGGTATTTTTTGGAAATTTGATGAAAAATGATTAATGCATGTTTATTGAAGAAAGCTTATGCACATTTCTCCTGCTTACTATCTATAACTCTGGCTTGGTGCTTGCTGTAATAATTGTGCAATTGGTTCATATGTTTCTCAGGTGGGGACATGAGGCATCTGATCATGGAAGCATGCATTGCGAGAAATTTACTAAGCACATCAGCCTATTTTTGGCCTGGTTATGTGTCTGCATCCATAATGCCACCATCGGATGCATTACCATTTCAAAAATCCCCTTGGTCAACATTCATGGAAGGAGCACCATTAAGGGATTCCCTAATTAACTCCCTTATCATGACCCCAGCTTCAAGGTATAATGCAAAATATCTGAACTGCAATATGTGCTGATCTTTAGCTGATTATTTTTTCTTTCGTTGTCCTGTTCAAGTTTAGCAGAGATAGAGAAGTTATACCATATAGCACTGAATGGGTCGGTGGAGGAGAAGCCAGCAGCTGCAAAGATCCTATGTGGTGCGTCTCTTAGAAGTGGATGGAACATTCAGGTTGAACAAATATGCAGAAAATACCCCAAAGTTTACGTTTGGTCTTGTTTCAAGTCTTGTTATAAATATAATAGCATGATGGTGCCTTTTATCCTTTTGTCTTTCTTCTGCTAAACTAATAGCACCTCTAATATCTTAGGATTGAAGTCCTAGATTCAAACAGGTAGCTTTTATGAAGAATCGTCAATTAAGAGAATAGCATTTTGATTCCTGAACTTTCTTGTTTTCAGGAACATGTGGTGCACTTTATAGTGAAGCTTCTTTCTCCTCCTCTATCCCCTAATTATAGTGAACCAAGAAGTCACCTAATTGATCATATTCCAATGCTGAGCGCTCTTCTTTTTGGAGCTTCCTCGATTGAGACAGTTCATATACTTTCGTTGCATGGCATGGTAAGTCAAACTAGTCTCCTGTTTCGTTGAATTTAGCATGCCCTTGGTCTTGTAGTCATACAAAAGTTTGACTTTCTGCTATGCTCATGGCTTCGAAAACTTTATGTTCATACAGGTCCCTGAAGTTGCATCTTCTTTGATTCCGCTTTGTGAGGTCTTTGGCTCACTTAAGCCTATATCAAATAGCAACTCAAGTATGAATGATGAATCCTCCATGTACACTGTTTTTTCGTTAGCATTTCTTTTTCTTCTTCGTCTATGGAAATTCTATAGACCACCTCTTGAGCAATACATAATGGAGAGAGGGGGAGCAGTTGGAGATGTGCTGAGCTTGGAGTATCTTCTGTTGTTGCATAATAGAGTTACAAGATCGGAAGATAAGAAACCTATCTACATTGATTCTTATCCAAAGTTGCAAGCCTGGTATTGTCAAAATAAATCTTGTATTGCTTCAACTCTTTCTGGTTTCTCCAGTGGAAATCCAGTTCATGAAGTTGCTAATAAGATATTGAGTATGATTTACCGGAAGATAAGTGGGGCTCCATCCAGTAACCCTTCTGGACCATCAAGCAGCAGCATTAGTGGTTCCCCTGTGGATACGGGAGAGGATGTGTATCAGATACCAATGCTTCCTGCTTGGGAGGTATTGGAAGCGATTCCTTTTGTTCTGGAGCCTATTTTGACTGCTTGCGCCAATGGCAGGCTTTCATCTCGGGATTTGACTACAGGTTAGTTTGATGCTGCTGCACTTTACGACAGGCTTACATCTCAAGTCTATGAGTTTCTGTTTTGGTTTCTGATTCAAACATTTGAAAACGATATTTAGGGTGTTTAGTTTACTGTTAAGATCCTATGCTTGAAATTCCTCTTTATGAGCGCTTCAATGTTTGCAGGCCTGAGGGACCTTGTTGATTTTCTGCCTGCTTCCCTTGCTGCCATTATCAGTTACTTCACTGCAGAAGTTACTCGTGGTATATGGAAGCCAGTGCCTATGAATGGAATAGATTGGCCGAGTCCCGCAGCGATTATCCAATCAGTTGAGTCCGAAATTAAAAAAATACTCAATACTGTTGGTGTCAATGTGCCAAGCTGTTCTTCAGGTAATTAAGCTCCATTCATCTTCGTGTTGCAAGTAGGATTCATTTTGATTATCCTTTTTCAGACAGAAAGAAATGGTCGGTACAGGTTACTTGATGTCATACTAATTGAAGACTCTGTCTTCTTCATTTCCATTGCTAAAACCCTTTTAATGGTTCACAGATATTACAACGGTAATGCTTCCGCTTCCACTGGCTGCTCTTGTGAGTTTAACGATTACTTTTAAACTCGACAAGAGCATTGAATACATCCATGCTGCCGCTGGGCTGGCCTTGGAGAACTGTGCATCAGGTTGTCCTTGGCCTAGCATGCCTATCGTAGGCTGTTTGTGGGCTCAGAAGGTCCGCCGCTGGCATAATTTCATTGTTGTATCATGCTCTCGCTCTGTATTCAGACAAAACAAAGATGCTGTTGCGCAGCTCCTCACTAGTTGCTTCTCCTCTTTTCTTGGATCACTCCATGCTTCAACCTCTTCTTTGTCCAGCGAAAGCAGTGTGAGTGGCCTGTTGGGTTTCACCATCTCAGCTCCTAATGCCCGTCCTTCAGTAGCACCTGGATTTCTATACCTGCGCTCTTGTCGCACAATACACGTTCTGCAACACGTGAATGATGTGATTGTAGGACTCGTATTAGATTATGCTGCGAAATTAGCCGCCACATGTGCAAGCAGAGACTCCCCTCGCTTGAATTCTAGTCAATCATCACTGTGCCTGGCCCTTGCAAAGGTAAAAGAGGTAGCTTCACTAGGTGCAAGTCTCTTATGCGTCGCAGGTGGTGTGCAACTAGTCCAAGAGCTCTACCGCGAAACCATCCCAACCTGGTTACTCTCATCCAAGGAAGAGAGCCTCGGAAAGACAAATGATGTATCCCGCATAATGGAAGGATACGCAATGGCATATCTGGTCATCATTTCAGGCTCAATCGAGTGGGGAATCCCAGACAACTTGCCTTCGTGTGCACTCTCAAGAAAGGCCAGGATTGTCGGGCACCACATGGACTTCCTGGCTGGGGCCTTGGAGGGGAACATATCACTCGGTTGTCACCCCGCTACTTGGAAAGCTTATGTTTCGTGTTTGGTTAGCTTGATGGTGAACTTCGCTCCGGTGTGGATTCAAGACGTGAAAGTGGACACATTGAGAAAACTCGCTGGCGGATTGAGAGGGTGGCATGAATGTGAGCTCGCCCTTTCTCTTCTCGAAAGAGGCGGGGCTTCGGCCTTAGGATCCGCCGCCGAGTTAGCCGTTAGAGTACTGCATTGAGTTTGAATTCATCAAGCTCAACCCAAGATGTAAAATCTACCTGTTCACACTGGGAAGTAGAAAAAAGTACCAAGTAGCCCAAAAGAATGTTGGCCAGTTGACCTTTTTCACTTAGCCTTTGTTTTTTGCGTTTTGCCTTTATTAACAGTAAAGCATAGAAAGGGGATTATTTCGGAAAATAGGAGTCGTATATACGCGTATTGTAAGCGTATTGTACGCGTAAAAAGCAATCCTAGAGCAATTAGGAAAGAGTATTGTACGCGTAAAAAGCAATCCTAGGCCACCTAGGAAAGACGTAATTAATTTTTTATAAAAAATATTTTTAATTGGAAGAAAATTGGAGAAATTTTTTTTAAGAGCCATCTAATTTTAATTTACTGACGCTTTCCTAAACGGAATAGGAAAAAACCACGCGCCAAAATGACATTTCCTAGACGGAATAGGCGAAAATCAACATTTATAAAAGGGGGTCTTCTTCACTCACCAACTCTTCACAGTTTCGGTTCACTCACAACACAAATCAAGCTATTCGTTGAAAGCTTTCTGGTCTTCCTTCACGATCCTTTTTTCCTCCAAGCAACTACTGCTACTGATCAACTCGTCCGATGGCTTACTTCCGCACGAACACCGTGTGCGAAAGCGTCGAACTAGTGGGAAATTTGATGGCTGAAAAGATTGGTTCTTTCGAGCCCACTACGCCCAATACAGACAGAAAGAATGGAGATTTCAATGTCAACACCGACGCTGATTGTGGCAGCCCCAGGACGCCGGTGAAGGGTGTGTTTGATCCCTTTGCGCCGGGTCCGGATGACATGCAATTGGCGCCGCGCGGCGTTGTTCGTCGGATTAGTTTTGATTCTCCAGTCCAAGATTGGGGGTCTGATGGGTGCAGAACCCCTTCTCCAGAACCGCGACCAATTGCAGCAGGTGATGATTCGTGTCCGGGTGCTCCAATGAGGCTATCAAGGCTCGACATTGATTCGAGTTTAAACAGGAGGCTTCGGTTTCAGTTCTGGGCTGATTTTCCTATGTAATTTGATCAAGATGATCGGAAGAATGGACACAAAAGCCAGTGAGTAGGATTAGGATGAATCATTGTTTGGGAATCGATGTACTTCAGCTGTAATTTCATAATGTAGCTTTAATTTCATTTGTACTAAGTTTATAAGAGTTTGGTTTCAGAAATTCTCGGTGTGTGACACTTTCCTTTATCTTTTGTAACAACAGTTGGAAACTGATATTATATGATGTTTGATTAATATATGAGTCAAAATTGTTACACCATCAACATGTTATTCACTTCTATCTATGTTCATTAGATGTCGAATATCTCGAATAATCATCCTCCTAAAGTGGTACCAATTTTAATTCAAGTAGCCCATTTCACAACATAAATAATTGAGGATATATGTTTCTACCTACAAAACTGAAGTAAAATCAATCTGGAACAATGATTTTGTGTGAAACACTTATGGGTACAAGATTGAACATTTCTAAATGCTGGCATAGACAAAAAAATCCCCAAAATTTCAAGTTAATAATGAAAAATCCTTCCTCATTGTCATTGATATGGAAAGTGCGAATTGCTAAGTAGCACAAAGAAGGTCAACGTTGACCCTTTTTTATAATTTTTATTTCTCTTTTAACAGTTAAACCATAAGAAAATAGGAAATGATATGAGAAAATGCAAATCCTAGACCAACTAGGAAGAAAACCCTTTCCTAAACGGAATGGGGAAAAAAACACGCGCCAAAACCAAATAGGAAAAGACCAAAATGACATTTCCTAGATGGAAAAGACGAACATCAACATCTATAAAAGGGGGGGTCTTCACTCACACAAAACAACAAACCATTCGTTGAAAGCTTTCTGATTCTTTTCACTACACACTTCCTTCACAATCTCTTGCAACTGCTACCGATCAACTCCCTCCGATGGCTTACCACCGCACAAAAACCGTGTTCGAGAGCGGCGACATCGTTGAAGTGGGCAGCAAAGAAACTGGCTTCTGGGGCTCATACTACAAGGCTAAAATCGTCCGAAATTTCGGTGACAATTATGTTGTGGAATACAAGGACTTACTAGAAAACGATGGTCGAAAGTTGTGCAAAGACACCGTGCCGGATGACGACGTCCGTCCTCTTCCTCCCGGGAAAGAAATTATTACCAAGTTCCGGTACGGCGACCAAGTGGACGTTTTCCACAACGACGGCTGGTGGGCCGGAATTGTCACCGGCAAAAAAGAGGGTTGCTACAATGTGTTTTTTGAGACTAGTTGGGAGCACATTGAGTACCCGGCTTCGAAACTGAGGCCTCACTTTGACTGGGTTAAGGGGACGTGGTATTTGGGCGAGAATGTAGCCTACTTGTTTGATCGGATTTCGGTGCCGCCGGTGGTGCCGCTGATGTTGTCTGATCAAGATGATGTTGGGACTGCGGGAATTGAAGGTGGTGATCAAGATGATGGCAAGAATGTGCACAACAAACGTGTGAGGGTCGATGACGAGGAAATTTCCCGACCAATGAAAATTAGGATTAAGTTGGTTTCGAAGTGATAACAACTTTGTTTGTTTGCTTCATTCATTGTTACTTTTGCAATTAAGTGTTTCAGTTGTAGTTCTTACACTTTAATTGTAATTCCACTAGCAAGAAGTTTCATTCCTGAATTCGTTTGTAACTTCTTTTTTCAAACAACAAAAAAAAATTACAAGTTTGATTCACGGACATTTCTTCTTTTTGAATTAGGAAATTGCAATTTAGATTAATTATAATTTTAACTGTACAAAGTTTAACTTGTCACGAATTACGATTAGAAACTTAATAGATCAATTATATTATATAATGTTTGATATAAATGAGTTGAATTCTACATAATCGTGAATAATTCTTATTGCATGATCTATCAATTTCATTAGATGTTGAATATTCCGAACAAAATATTTTATAAGATAACAACTTTTTGAATTGAGAAATCACTTGAAATTACCTTTGATTTCTATGATTTGCATTATGAGTGATCAATTACAAAGTTTTCCAAACTATATATTGATGGCTCGAAAATACTTTTATTTCAAATTAATTGTTGATATGTGAAATTTAAAAATTAATGCACCAAAATGGAATTATGGCGCAATTTTTCAATTGGCGGTAGCATATTGGCGGGCCATTTTAAAATTTTCGCAAAAACCGGAATTAGAAATAAATTGATTGAATTCAACTTTCCTTTCCTTTAAATAATAATAATTCACCGATTGTTATTTTATGCTCGAAATTCTTATTGAACACTCTTCTTCTCCAATTTCCAAAAACCCCAATTTCAGAAG
Organism: Spiraea crenata; assembly: GCA_033992175.1. Taxonomy (NCBI): domain Eukaryota; kingdom Viridiplantae; phylum Streptophyta; class Magnoliopsida; order Rosales; family Rosaceae; genus Spiraea; species Spiraea crenata. The sequence goes on along the minus strand of JAVBHV010000041.1, from coordinate 3,980,391 downwards.
CGCATTCCAAAATCTGAAAAATTAGGGTTTCTGGTTGGGGCTTGTCGTGATCGGAATAGGAAAACACATGTAATTTATGGAATCAGAAATCTGATTGCTTTCTGGGGTGCAATGGAGGTGGGGCGGAGGATAACGGCGAGTCCCCGGCCGTGCTCCGGTCGCCGGATTGTGGCGGCGGCGAAGAAGAAGCGGGGTCGCTCCGACGGCTTGGTCAACAGCGTGAAGAAGCTAATGAAGCGCGAGATTTCTTCGAGGCGTGATCGAAGTTTCACGATGAGCCACTCTCAGGAGAGGTTTCGCAATATGCACCTCGTGGTTTGTATTTCTCTTCAATTCAATTTCACTTATTTTCTAATCGGAATTTCAATTTTCGGCCTCGAATTTAGTTTTTTTAGGGTATGAAAAGCTTGTGGGTTTTGATTTTTATTTAGTGTACTTGCTGAAGTTGTGTTGATTTTTAGTTCTGGTGGTGTTGGTTTTGCTGCTTTTTATCAGTGGATGTAAAGTTTGAACTACTTGGATGGATTCTTATTGAGAAAAGTAGAATAGTTGAGATTAAATTCTGGGTTGGCGAGAACTTTTCATTTAGCAATGTAAATTCTGCTGCAAGGAAGGTGGTTTCATGTTTTCAGTCCGGATATTGTTGTTAGAACTTGGTTTTGTATACATTTGCAATGCCTGGAGTTTGTGTCTTTAGATTCTGTATGAAGCTGTACTTAGGGTAAACCTAGTGATCATATAAATTGCCTGCCGAGTTTGTACCTCTGAGAAGTTTCCAAAGGGAACAAGAAATCAGTAATTGTGTGTCCCGTATATTGCGGAGTATTAGAAGATCAAATTTTGACCAGGCACTCTTTTTCTTTTTTGGCTGTTGGAACATTAAAGTCGATATTCGTGATAACTCTTGGGTTTATCTGTGCCAGGCATGTTATGGGAGTGCTATGAATGCCGTGCCTTGTTTCTTTTTCTGACATCTAATTAGTTAATTTCTGCTTCAGGCCGAATACGATACTCATGATCCCAAGGGTCACTCATCGCGCTCATTGCCTTTTCTGAAGAAGAGGGCAAAGGTCACTGAGATAGTTACTGCATGTGACGTTGTTTTTGCTCTTTCATACTCTGGCGTGTGCGCAGCTTTTAGTAGAGGTAATAACATGCCTGCTATAACAAATTTCAAATAAATGTGTGAACTGATTCATAGCTAATAACATACTAGGTTAGTCAAGCATATACTAGGTTAGTCAAGCATTCAGTCATAAATTGAATGACAGTTTACAAAAAGGGAATCTAAACTGGAGATACACAATTTAATACGGAAGATCCAGTATATAAATATCAAATTTGAAATTACTAGAAAAGCTGAATGAGACTCGATCTAGTTTGTAATAATGACCAAATCCAAACTCTGGACGGAACCAATCATTAAGACCCACCTGTGCGGCAAATAGAATCTCATACATGAATCAGTAGTACAAGCATAGACAACTTTTATCATACTGCATTGTTACCTACTTTCTGTTGAGTCGTTGACTATTCACATTGCAGAGAAAAATGCGAAGATATGTTTCTTGAATATATGTCCTGATGAAGTGATTCGGAGTTTGTTCTATAATAAGAACAATGATTCGCTCATTACAGTTTCCGTCTATGGTTCAGACAACTTCAGCTCTTTGAAATGCAGATCCACAAGGATTGAGTGGGTACATCTTACTTGATATCTATGCTTACTTTTTCAGTGCCTTCGTACTTTTTCTATTCCTTATGTATTGGTATTGTCCATTTACTGGCTAGATATATAAGGAGGGGCAAGCCAGATGCTGGTTTTGCTCTTTTTGAGTCTGAGTCTTTGAAGTGGCCTGGGTTTGTTGAGTTTGATGATGTCAACGGCAAGGTGCTAACATACTCAGAACAAAATAGGTATATTTTTTGTTCTGTAACAAATCTAATGTATGCCTACCATTTGCATTCAACGCTAACAGATTTCTTTGTTCTTTGGGGTTTTGGGCCAGTATATACAAAGTGTTTGACCTTAAAAACTATGCCATGCTATACTCTATATCAGACGAACACATAAAAGAAATCAAAATCAGGTACCTCTCCCTCTTGTTCCTTCCACCCCAAATCTCTCTTTGAAACTGGTCTTCCTGATACCACAGTTTCCTGTTAATCTCTTGCACAAACCAGTTGTATTGCTCAAGGTTATTAATGCAATTCTGCTGTATTCACCTTACCCCGTCATATCTATTGTTTGTAACAGTCCAGGCATCATGCTGTTGATTTTTAATAGAGCTAGTAGCCATGTTCCGCTGAAGATTCTATCAATAGAAGATGGCACAGTTCTTAAATCATTCAGTCATCTACTTCATCGAAATAAGAAGGTGGAGTTCATAGAACAGTTCAATGAAAAGCTTCTCGTTAAGCAAGACAATGAGAATCTTAAGATTTTTGATGTAAGTAAATTATAGCAAGTATGGCATAATAATAGTTCTTTGCAGCCTTGATGTTCATACTTGATTTATCTGTAGGTTCGAAATTCAGAGCTGATGGAAGTTAGCAAAACAGACTTCATGACTCCATCAGCGTTTATCTTTCTGTATGAGAATCAGCTATTCCTGACATTCAGAGATCGAACTGTGGCTGTTTGGAACTTTCGTGGAGAACTCGTAACCTCGTTTGAAGATCATGTGTTATGGCATCCTGACTGCAATACCAGTAACATTCACATAACAAGTGATCAGGATCTTATCATCTCTTATTGCAGGGCTGATCCTGAGGATAGTTGGATGGGTGCAAATGGTATTTCTTTTCACTTCTTTTTGGTTGTAGTTCTATGCTGGAATCTGAACTGCTATCGTGGCTAATTATCACGTGTCTGGTTCAAAATATAAAGAAAAAACAAAAGTGGTTTACTATAACAAGTTACAACTTGGTATAGGCTATAGCGTATCATTGTTCTATGAGCTTAGCTTCTGCTTAAGTGGTAATTTGTTGTATACTTGCAAATATACAGACAGCATAGACACACATCTGATAGATCAGAAGATGATTGTGGGCATTTACTAACATCATATCATAAGTGTGATTAGAAACATCTATGAGGGTTTATCCATTTTGCATTCCCAATCTCTCTATTTGCTTGCGATGACTTATGTGAAGCATATAAGAGGTTATTCTCTTTTCATCTCATACATGGTTTTTGACGCAGATGCAGCTGGATCGATACATGTCAGCAATATCTTAACGGGCAAATGCCTAGCCAAAATAAATGCAAGCAATGCTGGCCCCAGGGTTAACGATTCTGACAGCGATGCTGGCTCCTCGAGGAAGAAAAGCAGCTCATCTCTCTTGAGCACTGTTACCGAGGCTTTGGAAGACATAACTGCCCTCTTCTATGATGAAGATCGCAATGAGATATATACAGGAAACGGGCATGGTCTTGTACATGTGTGGTCCACTTGAAGTTCGGATCATTATTTGGTTTGGGCGCTGTGAAGCTGCTGTTAGAGGAATAGTATTTTGGCAGTATAGGGCATATGGGATTTTATCATTTCGTTGTATGACTAGATAATTGCAACTTACTAATGTGTCCTTTAGAGGCCTTTTTTTGGGGAATACAAGACTTTCTGATTGAGATGCAGGTTGAACAAGTGAATTGACATGAAAGTTTACTATTTGATGCCAGTGGCGTCAAGGTGAACGATAATATTGTTAACATTGGTCTTGTGATGACTAAGCTTGTCAATCTTGTCATAAACTTGTCATTAAACTCATTTTATCACAACCTTGTGATAACTCATTTGTCATAATCTTGTGACAAATTCACAAGGATTATGATAAAACTCATTTTTGCCATAATTTCATAATAAAACTTGTGACAAAATTCATTTTCTCACTATCTTTATCTTATGACAAAATTCATTTTGTGACCATCTTATTTGTCACAATAATATTGTGTTAAAATGAGTGTTGTCATAAAGTTGTGACAAAATGAGTTTTTGGCATAAGATTGTGATAAAATATGTTCTATCACAAGAAATGAATTTTAGCACAACACAGCCTTGTGATAAAAACTCATTTTGACACAATTAGAGGTGGGAAAACCCGACTCGAAACCTAGAATCGACCTGAACTAGGCCTGAAAAATCTTAATGGGCCAGTTTTTCAATGATAATATCAGTTGTTCGGGCACTTCACCCCGCATGTGAGAATTGGTCCCAAAAACGGGTTCAGATTTGTAGATACCGGCCCAACCTGGTAAAATCCAAACATATGTTACAAGGTTGTGACAAAATATGTATTGTCACAATCTTGTGACAAAAACTCATTTTATCACAATCTTGTAACAAAATTCATTTTGTCATAATCTTGTGACAAAACTCATTTTGTCATAATCTTGTCACAAAACTCATTTTGTCATAATCTTATCACAAAACTCATTTTGTCACAACCTTATGACAAAACTCATTTTGTCATAACCTTATGACAAAACTCATTTTGTCACAAAATTGTGGCAACACTCATTTTATCACAAGGTTGTCAATTTGTGATAAAGCTCATTTTGTCACAAGGTTTTGTGACAAAACTCATTATGTCACAACCTATTATGACAAAAAACTTATTTTGTCACAACCTTGCTTATTACAAAACTCATTTTTTCACAATCTCATCGCAAAACTCATTTGTATGACGGGTAGATATATAATTTATGTAACGACTTTTTATGAGATTACAAGAGGCCCTCATGTTCATGCAAATGAGAACTTATATACACAGGCTTCGATTATACACGAATTATATGTGACCGGAGAAAACAATGGCATGAAATCTCAAGACTTTTTTTACCTCCCCAATTTAACTTAGGGAGTTATTCTATCTGTGGAGCTTTCCCTCTCCAGGGCTTGACTATCTGAAATGAGCAAAGCAAACTTGCATCCACACTCATCAAAGCACCTGCATTGTTGAACTCCCCACAATAGTTTGGCGCAGAGAAAATGGTCACCAACTGCCGATCGGCGAAGAATTCGTACCCGTCTTCAACCACCTGTAAACCAAGTAGAGACAGCTATTTAGCCTCATTTTGTGCTAGCATAATGTAAACAGTAAATGTGATACACACAACACAACTGCTATTAAGAACGCTTGAAAGTTTCTCTCCTAGCACCGGTTGTGTGATCTAACCGGAGATGTGCAATAACAAGATGTGATATGAGAATGATAGAGACCTGGTGCGCCCGGCATATGAGGTCCATGTCATGTTTCATCAAGAACTCTGCAACCTTATCTGCCCCAAAAGTGTAAGAAACACCTCTATCATTCTCACCCCACCCTTTGATGTCTCTATCCGGATCAGACCAAAGTATATCACACAAGAGGCCTTGATCCGGCACGTCAATCGGCCTTTCGATTGCTCTGAGCTGTTCCAAGCTGTTCAATTCAGGAGATAAGCCACCATGCATACAGAAAATCTTGTCATCTATGACTGCAGCCACAGGCAAACAGTTAAAGGCGTCGGTGAAGATCTTCCATAGCCGGACGCTGAATCGGCGTTTACACTCGTCGTAGAATCCGTAGATTCTGTTGATTGAAGCACATTCATGGTTCCCCCGGAGGAGGAAGAAATTATCTGGAAATTTGACTTTGTATGCAAGCAAAAGGCATATCGTCTCTATGCTCTGTTTTCCTCTGTCCACATAGTCTCCTAGGAACACGTAATTCGCGTCCGGTGGGAACCCGCCGTACTCGAAAAGCCTCAAGAGGTCTGGATACTGTCCGTGTATATCACCTGCATATTGAAAAACACCACAAAGTCGTTTCTTAGAGAGCACGGTACACCAAAGAAATAACCATTAGTTGGTAGTAATGCTCTGTTTGGCTCTGTTATCTGGGAACACAGATATCTTACATACCGCAAACGTTGATTGGAGCTTGCAATTCAAGAAGATTAGGCTGCTTAAGGAAGACTTCCTTGGCCGTGATACAAAGTTGTCGGATTTCGGATTCTGCTAGCTGAATCCTTTTGCCTCTATTGATCTTTCCTTCCAGCAGTCTCTCTATCAATTTATCTACTCCTTCCATTCCCCCACTTCCCCTTCCAATTCCTTTATTTCGTATTCGTCCTAAAGTACCTAATCCAGAATTACGTTTGGCTTCTCTAATCTAAACGAAATGAAGAAAACAACATACAATCTGGTAAAAACGAAACAATGAATGAATGAACGATCAGCAGAAGAATCGCCGGAGCGAGTTGTATTTGGTGGATTGTTTATGTTTCTTATTTTCGACAATGGATAGGAGGTCAAGAGAGGATGAGGACTTGTTCCTTTGTGGGGTTTGTGAGTTGTGACATAAACCTTATTTTGATGGTTGTGATGGGGTTAGGGGTTCAACGATCGCCAACTAATTATAAGCAGAAATAGGCAGCCCACCATTTCTCCGACTTGCATGGGCTGTTCCATACGAAAGGGGATAATTTTGGTATAAATGACGTCAATTTATGACAATGATAAAAATGCACATAGCCAGATTGACTTCTACCCCTTCCCCTTCAATCTTTCGTATCAGCTGGCGCTTTCATTTTCGATTGCTGTACTCAAATGGATGATTTGTATTGATGTGTGACTACTCACTAACTAATCATGTATCAAGTGACCAACTTCCATGGATCGAAACCAAATCACATGGTTATTGAATAGAACCGCATAACATGCGGCACCTTGCTGCTTCTGTTGATGCATGATCCAGAAAAGAAGTTCAACACCATTCAAAACCCATAGAAAAAGTGCCCTAATCATCCATCAGGAGATTCATAAAGCTCACAATTTTATTGATTATCATTACTCAAATAATGATACTTGAAATCATATGTTTATGACCGATAATCTACAGAGCAGCAAACATCATAGGGTATTCTAAAATCACCAAGATGATGATGACAGGCATTTCACCAAACAGCCGAAAAAGGCAGCACCTATGAAATCCCAGAAAACGCCATATTCCTACCAGGAGAAAGCACGTCATCGCATCTTGTGCACACAAATTGAAACTTTAGAACTGAGACTTGTCGAGGCTGTCAAAGTAGGGATGGTCAAGTGCGGCTTTGGCTGAAATTCTCTCAGCTGGATCATATTGAAGCATTTTCTGCGTACACACAAAAGCAATATACTTTAAGAGTCAACATAATATTTTGGGAACAAAGACACAATTAGAAGTAATCCAACAGCCAGCAAGAGTCTAAAATCAGGAACTTGTAGATATCCAACGATAACACAGTTGCTATAACAACCTAGCCAATTCAATGTTGACATGCTCACTCAAATCAAAACATAAGCTTGTGAAGGTGAATTCATTTTGCAAGAACTGAACAGTATGCTAAGTCCAACGAGGCCAAATTTGTGAGTCTCTAACTCATTAGGCATATGGACCAGACAGCCAATGACACAATAGAGCTACCAACAGATTCAAACCAATGTTGAGAAATGAATATTAACCTTGAACTGCCACATTCTTGAAACAAAACAGAAAGTATTACAAGAAACATACATGATGGACAATGCACAAGAACAAAACAAAGTGATATTCACAGACAACATGGCAAGCAAGATAAGTACATCATCATGTGTAAGTCCATATGGAATTTGGCAAACAAATAGACCGCATCTGCCTAATCTTCATTAGGTGAAACGATGCAAAGATGCCAAATTTCTAAGCTAGACACATGAAAGTCAAACAAACAAGTTATTGTTTGGAGACTACTGTCGAAAACACTACACCCCATCATTGGTTCCTAATTGACAAGTCAATTTCACCTTCGAGCACTGAGAAAAGAACTTACTGCTAGCAGATCAACTCCATCAGGACCCAAAGCCGGAACAGCACGAGCCAAGTTCTGAGGCTCCCACTGTGGATACACATGCCAATCCCGCAGAGCACTCACTCCCGGCCACTGCTTGTCTGATGGTGTACCTAGCAACCTGCACACATAGCAACACTACCAAGTAAGAATTTTTATCTTCCTTTATCGCAGTCCCAGTAAACCGAACTGCAAAAACTGAGCCAGAACACAAAAACAAGCACCTGAAAATGTGAAGCAGCTGCTGGAATTCCGAATCTCCAGGGAACAATGCCTGCCTCCTTGCCATCTCAGCTGTCAATTCAGTAACCAAACACCACAACAGTCATTCCAAACAATCATCTAACTGTCAAACAATCATTTCAAACAGTCAACTAACTAATCAAACAATCACTTAAAACTATCAACTAACAAAATCATTTCAAACAATCCAACAAATTGACACGGAAACCATTAAATTAGGAGATTGAGCAAGAAACGAGTACCGAAAACAGCCAATCAGCTAGTCAAATCACAAATAGACACAAAATCGAAGAAATTAAGAATCTTGAGTAAGAAATGAGTATACAAAATAGTCAATTAACTAATCAAAGCACAAAATTGACACGAAATCTAATAATCAGTACCGAAAATGCACCCGACGGACCACATGTCAACGCCGGTAGAGTAGTGAGTCGACCCGAGCAGAACCTCCGGAGCTCGGTACCAGAGAGTCACAATCTCGTGCGTGTAGCTCTTCAGCGGCACCGTGAAGGCCCGGCCCAACCCCAAATCGGCAATCTTCAAAATCCCCCTTTCCTTATCGAGCAGCAAATTCTGCGGCTTCAGATCCCGATGCAGCACGCCGTGCGAGTGGCAATGCGCGACGCCCTTGCACAATTGGTAGAGAAAGCTCTGGATCATCTCCGCCGGCAGCGGCCTAGGGTTCGGGCCCTTCCGGTGAGAGTCGACGAACTTCTTGAGGTCGGTGTCGAGGTACTCGAAGACGAGGTAGAGGACGGGCTTGCCGTCCTTGCCGTCGACGTGCTCGACGCAGAGGAGGCGGACGATGTAGAGCGACTGCGAGAGCATCTGGAGGAGCGAGACCTCCCGGAGCGCCGTCGGCGGGACGCCTTCCTCGTCCATCTCGAGGCGGGTCTTCTTGAGGGCCACGAGTTGGCCGGTGGCTTTGTCCTTGGCCTTGTAGACCTTGCCGTACGTTCCTTCGCCGACCTTCTCGAGCTTCTCGTATTTCTCCATTTTTTTGGTTCCGATTGGGAATCTCGAAACCCTAGGAATTTGAATTTTTGGTGGACCGAACCGCCGTGATGTGGTGTGACTTGTGAGTGGGATTTTTTTTGAATTTTAAAGGCGGAGGCCGGAGGGAAATCCCCAACGGAACGGAGCGTAATGAGTAGCACGTGTCCTGAGCTTTGCGCTCTCTTTCTTTTCCAAATTTGAATTCACTTGCCCTCCCTCTTCGATTTCTTTCCGTTTTAATATGATCACGTGATATTATCAATTCACCAACCTCAATTACACGATTACTTCCTATGAAAAAGGATGAATCTTAGTTGCGCAAAAAAAGAAAGCGATCTATAGAAGCCGGAGTAGTATAGTTGTTTTATATAGTATACTCTGTTCAAATAATACAATGAATTAAACAGGTCGCAATGACAGAGTAATGAAATCAACATTCATCCTTTCTTTTTTATTTTGATTAGCTTAACCCATAAATGAAGCGACTTGTGTAGGATCCAAACATTCCTTTTTGATCATTACACTTCTATGCTACAGATCAATAGCAAACACAGAAGGAGAAAGAAAGATAGCCGGATTTAATTAATAGAGTACAATATAGCAAAATCCATTGTCATTCTCCAGAGACTGTGATCCAATAACCGTGCCCACAAGATTAAAGAGTTGTGCTTGTGGGAAAACATAGTTTTGACTTATTTAATAAAACAACAAACTGTAGTAGCAACTGTAATCGAAAGCCTCTTTTAATGGCATTGTAAACCTAAGTCAAAATTTAGGAAATACTAGAATCGATCCTTTTCTCTATGCTTGCCTAATCAACAACTTCAATGAGGGTGGTCTCGTAGTCGCTGGGAGCCTCAAATCCGTGCAGATTCATCACAGTTGCAGCGACATTTGCAAGCCCACCGCTGGGAACATCCTTGCGGAAACGAACTCCAGGTGCCAAACCAGGGCCTCCAATTGCAATTGGAACCTGAGAAAAGGATAAGCAGCACAATCGATGAGGACCAATTGAAGTCAACAGCGTATTCTATTTGATGATGCAAACTAATCAAAGAGGACCAAAGGACTAATGTTTTTATGTAGAAAGGGATCACAATGAACCTATGACCAAAACAGTTTCTAGGAAGCTTTTTAAAGGAACTTACTGGCTGAAGAGTGTGGGAAGTAAGGATTTGAATGTTGCCACTCTTGTCAAGAAGAGGTTGTCCAGTCTTATTTCTCTTGACCATATCCTCTGCGTTACCATGATCTGCAGTGACGACATAAATTCCACCAACTTGCTCGATTGCATCAAGAATTATCTGCAATCAGACAATAGGATCTACAGTAAGAAGACCTGAAATCCTTTGAAGGCAATCATTCTTTCTTCTTCAGATTCACCTTCAAATAGAACTACCACAAATGTTTAAAGAAAGCAATAACTACATTACCTTGACGGCCTCATCAGCAGCCTTGCAAGCAACAATTGTGGCCTCAATGTCGCCTGTATGCCCCACCATGTCACCATTTGGTAGGTTAACACGTACCTACCAGAAACAAAGTACATATTCGTTTCAAATCAGAAACATATATTTTTTTTGTTTTTGAACAATTAAATTTGATATAAATTCTTAGATATCACATGTTGATTCATTACCTGCTCAAATTTCCCACTAAGAATAGCATCCCTGGCCTTTTCAGCAATCTCCACTGCCTTCATCTTTGGCTGGACGTTGAATGTAATTCCACTATCACTTGGAATTTCCACATATTCCTCCATTTGCGGGTTAAAGTACCCAGAACGATTCCCATTCCAGAAGAAAGTGACATGGCCAAATTTAACAGTCTCACTGTACAAGTAAAGATTTGGGAGAAAATAGAAGGGTCAGATGAATAGGAAGCCTAAACTTCAACCTCAAAGTAGATCCATTTAACACAATCCTAAACTTGGTAGCAAAAGATCACCTGCAGGCAAAGGTACGGACACCATTGTATGTTAGATATTCACCAGACGTTTTCTCAATCTCTGGAGGGTCTACAAGGTATTTGCTTGGAAGCTTCAGCTCACCATCATACTGAAGCATACCAGCATAGCGGATTTTAGGGAACCTAACTCTATCAAATTTGTCAAAATCTTCATACTCAAGTGCCTTGGCAAGCATAACCATGCGGTCTGCACGGAAGTTGACTGTGACAACAGCATCACCATCCACAATTGGGCCCACAGGCTTTCCACTATCGTCAACAATAACAAAAGGAGGTAGATACTGGTCGTTGGCCTTTGGTTCAGACCTCAACGTCTTGATAGCTTCAACAGCATTCTTAAATTTGTAGGGAGCTTCACCAAGAACTTGGGCATCCCATCCACGCTTTACAACTGACCAATCATTCTGCAAAATACCAGTCATCCATACGACATTAACATATGTAATCATGAATAGAAGAATTCGTATAATCAAGTAAAAAGAGATGATCCACAGAATTCAAACATAATATGTATATGTATGAACACTAAACTTAAAAAACCAAGATTTTTCTGGAAACATGTAAAACGATTCACACATGAGACATTAGTATACCCTTCATACAGACATAAAAGAGATACACAAGCACAGGGAGGCAGACCCATAGTGTCAAGACATTTCATTTAATCACATCCTGACTAATGGAAGCAGCTTTGTTCTTGCAAAAACTGCAAACATTTCATATAAGGAAGTGCATGTGATGTATGAAAATGGGAATCCCAATAAATATTACTCCAATCATTGTATTCAATATACCTCATAACGATCCATCGTCACATACATGCGACCACCACCGGACGCAACCTGTGCATCCACACCTTTCTCACGTAACTTTGCAAGTTCATCTTCAAGTGTTTGTGCAAATCCCACACTAGAGCCGTCCAGAACATCACGGCCATCAGTGAGAGCATGAACACGGATCCTCTTAGCACCATGCTCAGCAGCTCCGTTGAGCAACAACTACATCCATAGAGAAAATCGGACACACAGCATCAGACAAAAAGTAACGCAATTTCTAATAATCAAATCCAAAAACAGCACGAAACTCAGTAAACTCACAATCAACTGATCAAGCCGGGAATGGACTCCACCATCACTCAACAAACCAATAAGATGCAAAGTGCCAGTAGGGAAAACTTCCTTAATGTACTTAAAACCTTCTCCCTTGTAAATCTTTCCGGTTTCAAGAGCAGCATCAACAAGCTTTGCACTATAAATCATTCGAAACCAAACACAATCACAATCATCGTCCACTTGAATCCAACACTATTGTCCTAATCATCCCATACAATTCTACAATGATAACGAGTACACCAGAAAACTCACCCCTGTGCGAAAATTCGTCCAGCACCGAGGGCGTTGTGGCCGACCTCGCTGTTGCCCATGTCATCCTCAGTGGGCAGACCCACGGCAGTTCCGTGAGCTCTCACTAGCCTCCACTTATCCGGAGCACCCTATCATCAAAACCTAACACACTCAATACAAAATCTAATCCCTTCATTCCATATCGAAAAACCGAAAATCGAAAACATTACACAATCCAATCAAATCCAAATTCGAAAAATTCGAAAAAATCAGATCTGAAGAAACAGTGCATTGAATTGAATTGAATTGTACCTGCTTGAGTGAATCCATGACGGGAGTCTCGGCGACATGGATGCAGTTATACTGATCCGGGTTGGCCTCGCCCCACCCGTCCAGAACAATCAACCCGATTGTCTTCCCCTTGGGCAGCTTCGGGTGATCCGCCAATTTCCAGTTGAATCCTGAGCTCCCCATTTTTTTCTTTTCTGCTTCACAAAAAATCAATCCACAAATTTTATATACCAAAAAAAAACAAACAAATCACACTCAAAATAGTCAAATCCAATTCGAATAATACAAAACAAGTGAAAATAATATCGGACCAAAATCAATTACCTCGAGAGTGTTGAAAGTTGGAAGAAGTTGAAGCAAATGCGAGAAGCAGCGTTTGGGAGTTGTACGATTTGACGACGGGCCGCTATATATAACCAAGACGAATTGCTTCCCACGGAAGAGGGTTAAGACTTAAATGCAAATCTGACGCCGTTTGGAGTTTCGTTAACTTTCTAGGGCACCACTTAGCGTTGGGGGAAAAAGGCCCCGGGGATTTTTCTTTCCTATGTGCAATGGTCGTGATTCGCAATCAGATGATTACGCGTGGCAAAGAGGAGATCACGTGACGTCAAAAACCAGCGGCGTGGAAATCCACGTGATGCCCTTCACAGGAAAGTATAGAGCGAGAGTGGTGACTGGTGTGTAAATTGCTACCTACTCTTTTTGTCTTTGGCGTTCGGAGAAAGGTGGTTGATTGTGTAGAATATTCCAGAAGATGCTCTTTCAATCCATATTTTGTAGACCTTATGCTATGATTATTATTAAATTAAACTAAACATTTCAAATGATTTTAATTAAAATTTGGCCCGTGTTAGCATAGTTCATGCGGTTGGTCTTGGTCGTCCATGAGCCCTATAGTATATGAGTGACTCAAGTGCTAGAAAGAGGCATGCGTGCATATTATATTTGATTTTTAAATCTTGCGTTTTGGGTAGATTCTTGGATTATTGTAAAGCTTGCTTGGTTACAGTGATATCAAAACGACACCCCAGCCAAAATTTCAAATGAGCCCAAACTCTAAGCCCAATAGGATAAGTTGGGTTGGTTTTCATCATCATCTGGCCAAACTTTGAATCCTAATCTCCCCTTGCCTTCAAATGACTCAGTCGATGAATGTAAACTTCACAAACTAAAACCTTTAGTTAATGGTAAATGGAGGAAGGATTAGAGGATAAATAGGGTTGACTCCTCAAACTATACGGTTTGTGGATCATAAATGGAGGAGGATTGAAGGATAATTAGGGTTGACTTCACTCGACTTCACAAACTCAAATGATACGTTGATCGTAAATGGAGGAAAGATAAAAGAATCGTCTAGTTAGGACAACTTCACAAACTAACGGTTAGTTGATGGTAAATGGAGGAAGCATTAGAGGATAATTGCAGTCGACGCCAAAAACCATACGGTTTGTTGATCGTAAATGGAGGAAAGATTGAAGGATAGTTCGGGTTAACTTCACAAACTAAATGATTTGTTGATCATAAATACAGGAAAGATTAAAAAGTTGTCTAGTTAAGACAACTTCAAAAACTAACGGTTAGTTGATGGTAAATAGAGGAAGGTTTAATACAGCTATAGTACCGGTTCACTTCCCAAACATAAAGTTTAGCTATAGGAAAGATTAAGAATAAAAATAATATAAATCCACTTTCCAAACTAATTGGTTATAGTTGATGACAAACTGGACTCGAGGATAGTCTCAGACTTTGGTCCAATTGTAATTGATGATAAATGGAAGAGAGTGTCTTTCCTTACCATCTCAAAGTGATGATGACTATTACCATTTCATTGTCTATCAGTAAATTAAAATTTTCGAGATTGAAAAGGTGTTTACTAGCTGAAATCTCACTCAAGGAAACCAGGTTAAATTCCTTTTGACCTCTCATAGTTTGCCACATGTCTAACTCCAATTCAATCTAATTGAAATCAATCATAATATGTTCTTTACCTAAAATTATACCGATGTTCAAAAGACTCATATTATGTCATTGTAAATCATTCCATTCAACTCGTGAAAGTTTGCTCCCCCATTTCACAAAACCACCTACCTTGGTAAGTGATAAATATTGGTGGAACATCAATTCCAAACATCCGATCGATCTTTACAAACACAATCTAGCCACTTATACAAGTTGATTGTGGAATCAAGATATTATCAAGTATATGTGAATGTAGAGTCTTGAGATCTCAACCCCGCAAAATATTCCAAGTCCTAAAATCAACATCCACTATGAAAACAAGATCGTAATCCTACAAAAACTTATCAACTATGTCCATTCATTTCTGCTAAAGTTATTAAAAATAAAAAACGAAAAACCTACGATACATCATTGGAAAGGTTGTTATATACTGATAACAAACAATATATTTACATCCCCAGTTGGATGGAAGCTTGGTTTTTTATATAAAAGGAAAAAACCAAGCTTCAATTGATTTTTTCCGGAAAACAAAAGCAAATTGCCAAAAAAAAAAAAAAAAAAAAAAAAAAAAAAAAAAAAAAAAAACTGGAAATTTTCAATAGAGAAAGAGGCGTGAATCCAACCCACCAAAGTGGAAAATTGTGGTTGACCAAATTTATACAAAACGACGCGGTTTTATCGCCTCGAAAACGACGAGCCATACATCTGATCGAGCAAGATCACGAGGGCCATCGCCACTGACGTGTCCATCTCGGGTTGGACGATGAGGCTGAACACATCGCCTCCCAAGGCGACTCCGCCCACCGCCGCCTCCTTTCTCTTGATCTCCGACACCTTCCTCCTCTTGCAGTCGTACACGGCGCAGCACCGCTGCGCGTACGACCCTTCCATCTGGTAGATCACAGACTCATTTTTGGATGATGAGCTGGCGGTGGAGGGACCTTTGCCGCCGCTGTTGGCGGTGGTCACGTGCGCCAAGTACTTGTTGTTGAGGAGGTTCACGTTCTTTTTCACGCAGAAGCGCGGATTCACGACGGTTTCTCCGTCGTACACCACCCAGTTGTCCCCCAAGCTCAGCCGCTGATGTACACATAATCACGTACAACCAATCAGCACACTAAACAACTGTTTACACAATAATCCACCTACTTTATGTTTTCTTATAAGATTTATGTTTTTAGATACAGGTATAGATCAAATGTTTACTAAACACGTTATTCATATTACCAATAACATAATCAACATTTAAAACTGAATGTCGCAGTGAAATGAGATTTATGATGGTAACATGCTAGATCTAACTATTATTCGTGACGTTTTCCTACTAAATTTATTTATTCTCGCATACGAATCAAATCTAAGTAACGTTCTGTTATCCAATTCATATCTACATATAAGTACTTATGTTTACCTTCCGACGGATGGTGAGGAGGGGCTTGCCGGTGGCGTCCATGAGGACGATCTCGCCCTTATGTCCGGCCAAGTAGTTGTCAACTCTGAACACCAAGTTCCCCTTACAGTCAAACACCGTGAACCCGTTACAATTCAACAGCAATGACTTCTTCCACACCGTCAACACCGTGGCCTTTTCATCGGACCCCGAAATCCTCATCCTCTCCGGCTCACAATACGCCGCCGGGACGATTGCATTTGCGGCGTTCGGGTACACCTTTGTCATCGATCCTCCGCTACTGAAGAGTACTGGTAGTAGTAAAATTGATCGGACAATGAAGCAATGTGAGGTTTTTTTTTTTTTTTTTTTAAGGTGGTGAAGGAATATGGAAGGAGGCAAGTTGGGTCTTGTATTTATATATGTTGGAGTAGAGATTCGGGTTGTGGACCTTGTGGATGGTTTTGCGTGGTCCGAAATGAATGAAGTGTAAAATAAGCGTTGAAAACGTTGGCGCACCAATGAAGCACCGTCGTTTTGGAGGCACGAGTGCGCCACCCAGACGTGACGTCACCCACCTTAATTGTGAATGGATGGACGGATAAAAAAAAATGATAAAAACAGAAACAAAAAATAAAATGATAAACTAATAACTGAAGCTGCTTGCCTTTTCTTTGATCAGCTAACTGGAACTTGTCTACCCTTTCCCGTTCGTGAAGTTTGTATTGTACAAATGACATACGCTTCTTTTTGAAAGTTATTTTAAGTGATTATTAATCCTCGTTGAAAAAAAAAAAAAAATCAAATTTGAAATGATCTGGTCATCAAATATGTCACCTAATAGTGGATTGATTCATTGAGATTACAAACGAACGCTTTCTAATTATGTTATCAGTGAAGGAGATCATGTTACCATGTGCATAAAATCAACCAATTGGATGGAATGATGATTACAGATCTTTTACATGTCTTTTGAGCCAGACCAACTACCTCCGACCCAGAAAAGTAGAAATAGCTTGAACACCTCGAAAACCATCGCAAAATTTCATATAAAATGTACTTTCCCTTCATATCCTCGGAATTCTACGATGAGATGGACAATGAGCGCACACACCGCAGGCTGATCAAGGGTGGCTGACCCTCCAACTGTCTGATGCAATGTGATAAGGAATATAACTTTTGTTATACTTTTCCTAGAGATGGAGGCCTAGTTAGTCTTTACTTCTAAGCCAGTACATTATTTCAATTATTCAAAGTAGCAAATTACGTTTGGTATAATAAAACAATTATAAAATTCGTGGAACTAGTTTGTGGTGCAAAGGAGAGACGCATGTCACTTCTCCCCCACAGATATTTCCTATATTGCTTGATGTCGTTTTTCTTTAAATTATCTTTTTAATCAAATTCTCTTAATGATGGATTTTAATTAGTTTAATTAAAGTGATAAAGGATGCCATTGGTTGGGGCGGCTTTAGCGACCCCCCATGAGCCATTTAATTGGTGTAGACTTTTGACTTTTTCCGCCGATGAAAATCATTTAATTATTTTGAACAAGATATATTTGAAAAATCAGAGATTCAATAGACAATTTTGAGTGTCATAGCTAGGTTTGTTCCCATCCAACTTGAGAATCTGATCTATATCCAAAAAAGAGGTCCCCAAAATAATAAAAGAGTGCGTCCAGATGATTCTTTTTTTATTTCTTTCTTTCATGATGTTATTTGTTTAAATTTCTTGTGAGACCATTCTAAAAAATAAAAAATAAAAAATTTCTTGTGAGACAAATTACGTCTAGTTTATGGGGTAGAGCGGGAAGCTACTCTTATCTCATTAGTATTTTCTTTCTATGCAATGATGATGCATATCCAATTTGATCTGCGATCAAAGTATAAAATTCATACTCCATTAGCAACGCTAGATATTCTTATTAAAACAATCAAATTCTTGTTACGTTGTCAAATTTTTAATCTTAATGGTTGATTATGTCAATTTCTATAATATGATAAAAGGAATGTACAAATTCGCAGAAACAAAATCACTCAATTATTACAAATTCCAAACACAACGTAATTCGGTTTGACATTCTAATAACACGAGACACAAAGGATATTACATTTCTCTCCTAAAATTGACTTTAGTAATATTTCTTGCTGTACCTTGGAAATAGTTTTGTCTTAACCTTCTAATTTATTTGGCAAGCATGGAGTAAAGCACTTAAAATCATATGTAAGCTCTCTTTCGTTTTTGGCCGTATACAATTCAAGGCTATTTGCAATGTGAGCATTTCTCATTGTTTTTTCTTACCTAATTTTAGAACTTTCATAAAGACAAAACCTAAACGGCCAGTTAGTCATTTTGTGGTCAAGTTCAGCAGAGACAAAAACGGAGGCCGCCCCATCATCACATTTGTGGACGGACATCACAAACCCATACCTAGTTCATAAAGTGCCAGGGTGTAAATATTACATGAAGGACAATGGTGAAAGTTAACAATTCCACACTTTGAACACTACAACTCATTGCTCCATTGGATTCCATTCCGACGAGACGACAACGACCTGTGACCATGGCCCTATGTGGGGATCAAACCTCCACAGTAGAAGAAACCGTGTTTAGCTGTGGTTGTTATGTAGCATTAGCATTTGTGGGTAGTTGGTTTAACTTTTTTAGGTCTACCCCATGACGGTAGATAAGTCGCTACCAGCTTTACACAACTATGTTTCGATCTTTCTTCGTCACCATGCAATAACACAATAACACATGTTACAACACGATGTTATAGGTTAGATTCTCTGACATTACAGTTTACGACAACCCTACCACAAGAATTTCTCGGCTTAGGAATCTAATGCATAAAGGCGTTGAAATTGAGAAACGGCAATGGAGAGTTGTCAAGAGGTGGAGGATGCGTTCACGGTGATTGTGACTTGTAAATTTAGTGTGTCGGTGGTGGTGGGGGAGCTTACAGCTGAATGAACGATCCCAAATTCCACTTTACTTTTCCCACTTCCACCAACCACTACTGGTCACGACTTTACCTAAGCAAACATGGACCAATTTTAAATTCCATTCCCTAAACATGAGAATCGATTCTAGACTCCTTTCTCTTCCCAAACATTATCAATCAGCTCCCAGCTACCATTACCCTTTTGTTCTTCCTTGTCCCAACAGTATACCTTTTTAAGCCGATTTTTCTTTCTGTGCCTGCCTGCCTAGGACATCATAGGCGTACCCAAACAAACATGAACCAAATCTCGAGTGAAATTAAGTAAAGAGACCAGCTAGAAAAATGAGAGTGTCTCAGAGAATGAGTTAGGAGTAGAATAGTTAAACTGTTCATTCTTGTGTCGGCGAACGTTAAATTAAATTAAAAGTTGAGCTGAGGATAAATGAGTTAAAATTAACTTAATTGGAATTAACGAGTTAGGATTCGATTTTGTGATTTGGTTCGATTCCATATCATGCTTATGAAGACCCATCGAAGAGAGTGACAAGACCCCAAATTCCAGTTGTCCATTTCCACGTCCAGCACCTGTTACTTACCTGAAACATGAATATATTCTTACTGCTATTTCCAAAACATCAAATGATTCTCAATTCGTTTTCCAACCATGAATAATCCATCCAGCTATCACTGCACTTTCCACAAATCTACCTTTTCGCTGGTTTTTTTCTCCCCATCTAATGGAATCTAAGATGGAATTAAACTAATTACGTATGAGATTAGCTAAGGTGGCCAGTGTGTACAATTCAGTTCCAGAAAAATTAGTTAGGACTGTAATAATAGGTCAATAATTCGGTTCTAGTTCCTTTCCGGACTATGCCATGTTCCTAAACACAACTCCAACCATCCAACCATGCAATTGGTCTTGCATCATAAATGATAACCAGGCTATTTCAAAAATCTGGAACTCTCTATTTTGGTCAGACACATTACAAAAAAGATAATAACTCCAACGTCGTCCTTGTCAATGACAAATAAATTTGCTTTGTGTGTATTTATGTGCTGGTAATTACAAAATATGTAGGAGATGATGAACTACCCTGCAAAAAAATCAAGCCGACCTTACATAAGCATGTCTTTGACAATGTAGGCATGTTTCATATGGTCAAAATTTCAGCCAACTATACGAGAAAACACGAGCGTGCAGCTAAACCAAAAGTGACAAGAAGCTGAGCATGGTCAAATGAGCATCGCTAGTCATTTTCAGCCCGCTTTCAATAGTCACAAATGAAATGACTTTCAATGACAAGCAAAATTGCAATCTATGAACACTTAACTCAATAGCCTATCAACATCTGCGAGAAGACTTCTAGTACAAACCACAAAGGCAAAAATGGACACAGAGCTATATGCACGTGTATATGCAGAAATATGAACAAGACTAACTTCAAAGCATCTTCAAGACCTCTAATTATGTGATTCTGGCATTTCATCTTCAAAATCACTTTTGAAAGCCTACTCCATATGACAGGCTTATGATTTTCCAAAGTTTTTAATACAGGAAGTATACATACACACAGGATACAGCACCTGAATACACATTCTCAAGCTAAGAGAGTTGTTAGAAGACACACCTGAATCCCTATATATGACATACTCTATACTGCAACGTGCCAACTGATGGGAATCAAATGCAAACAAGGAAAACACTTATCTTCAGATGGATGATTCGCAGTTTTATGCATCAGTGAAGTAAAGACTTTACAGAGACACATACTTGAGAGGCTTGAAGTAACAGTAAGGGGCAATAAATGAAGAAGACATAGCAATAGTTTTCCACAAAAAAAGGTAAAATCATATGCAAAACGGGGTAAGGTTTATGTGGGAACAATAACACAGCACAGAACAGGTGGTGATTCAGCATATAAAAGTTAACTGCATTAGCACATATAAGACATGTCACTAATGAAGAAAACCCAAATACATAATATATCCACGCACACTGAAAGATTTATGGAGTATATCAGAAACAGAATGCGCTTACCACCTATAAACATCAATCAACTGACATATCCGTGATCTATGGATAAAAATATCCAAAAGGAAAAATGCGAGAACAAGCTTATATGTAGTTTGGCAATGCATATGTCTATGAGAATAAGCCATTAACTATTAATACAAGCTCATCCTAATGAAGAATCAGACCTACACAACTATGCAAACCTACACAAGTTCGATGTACGCCATCGGTGCATTGTCCCCCCGCCTTGGCAGAGTTCTAATGATCCTTGTATAGCCACCGTTTCTTTCCCCATACCTCTCTGGCACCTCCGCAAACAGTGCATGCACTATCTGCTTCTCGTAGATGAAGCCCAGAGCCTGCCTCCTCTTGTGCAGAGTCCCATTCTTGGCCAAGGTGATCATCTTGTCGACGTATTTCCTCATAGCACTTGCCCTTGCTCGAGTGGTCTTGATGCGGCCGTGCTTAAGAAGCTGAGTAGTCAACCCACGCAGAAGTGCTTTCCGCTGGTCCGGAGGCCTATTGAGCTTAGGCACCTTCCTTCCATGTCTCATGGCATACACTCGCCCCCCATTGTCAATGACAGTGAAGTTCTGTTCGAAACTCATGGACTCTGCAAGGCACATATTAGCATTTAAAGGGTCTTCCATGGTTACCAACATCAAAAAACAGATTATTGAAAACATTCAGGTAAGCAAAACCAACAATGCAATGCAATATCTCTGTCGCGGAAGTGAAAACTCAAAACCATCTACATTACATTGTTGAAATGAAAACTCAAAACACAACAGTGGCTACGACAATATAAACTAAGTTTGAAACATACAATGTTGCAAAACTGAGATGAAAAAATAGACAAAGATTCACAATTGCAGCTACACAGAAGAACCCAACAGCTTATACACCACTAATTTATCAAAAACAGTAAAATTAACAACAAAAGGAGATGAGTTTGATGGAGAAAAGAAAGCAGTGGTTACCGGAGAAGCCAAGCGAGAGGAGAGGGTTCAGGGGAAAGAGGCCGGAGAAGGACCCGAAATTCTGCTGGGGTTTGCGCACAGACTCGTTGGAATTGACGCTGAGGCGCAGACTCCGGTACTCACACGGTGATGAAGATGAAGAAACCGTCAGTCGCTCCGGCGGCGACGGCAGCGCCGACCTCAGAGCCGCCATGCTCCACCTGCTACAACCACTGTCAACTGTCCCAGCTGCCGTTGCCAACGCCATTGCTGCTGTCGCCATTCCCAAATTGAACGATCTGTTTTTTGCTTCGGTTTTGCTTGTTCTGTGTCTTGATTTCTTATCCGTGAAGAACAATCGATTCTGGATAAGGCTATCTGAGCTTAATGTGTAGTGAAAGGTTAGGGCTTCTCTTGAGGCCCAAGATCAATCCTATTTGGGCCTTTATAAGTAAAAATTGGGGAAATTATCCAAACTAAGCCCATTTTAACATTTTCTTACCAAATTGTATGGGCAACACTGGGCAATTCAAGCCTAAGCAATTTACTATTGATATTTTACAATTATACCCTTGACAGAAAAGAGTTCTATTTTGCAACTATGCCATTTTTTGAAATTGAAATTTGTCGGCGAGGACTAAATCCACCTTGACGACGTCGTTGCCGCGTCCAATTCCCACGCAACTCGGCAGACCAATCGGCAGGCTCCACGTTGTCATTGCGGCCTCCCGATGTCTTCGGCGGCAAGAGAGAGCTCGCGAGTGGTTGGTTGTCCTCATCGTCTTCGTTTTCGCAGAGGTAGTGTGTCATTCTCGTCGTCTTCGTCTTCGCGGCGGTAGTGGGTATTGGTCATCATCTTCGTCTCCATCTTCGTCTTCGCTGCATCATCGTCCTCGTCGTCTTCGTTCTCGTCCTCTTCTTCGATGTCAATCGGGTCCATTAGATTCACCTGTGGTCTCATCAAGATCCCAAAATTGGCAGGGCTTTGTCTTCGGCATCGTGGTTAGGGTTTTGAGGATCCGCCATGGAAGAGAGATTGGGAAGAGGAGAGGGGTGGAGATGGTGATTATGAAACGCTGATGAAGTTCTGCTAGATTCAGCCCAGAAAGAGGAGTACACTACAATGGTTTTATATGGGTAATATAGCTATAATATAAGTATACTATTAGACCATCTATGGACTATGGTAGCTTTGTTTCATGGTTTGGGGGGGAGGAATGGGAAAAAAAATTGCAAACCCAAGTTTGGGTGAAGGAGAATGGAAAATGCATTAAGGGGTAGAAAGAAAAACTCCCAATGCACCAAAAAAAATGCTGTTTTTTTTTACAATTTTGCCATTCTAAAAAATTGCTTTTTAAAAAAAAGGACGTGTCAAATATTCTTTTTGAGAAAACCTCAACTTTTTCCCATTCCCACCCAACATCTCAAAGTTGGATTTCTTTTTCCCATTCCCATCCTATATTCTCAAACTCAAATAGAGAAAGCCCCACATGGGACTATATGCATATCTCGTATAGTGTATCTATAGTACCCATATAGTATAGTTATAGTCCATAGGGACCTCAGTCAGCAAATAAGCAAACTTGTGCTTAATTTGGAAAATAAAAATCTACCCACACAATTTGGGAAGAAATTGTCCAAAAAAGCTTAATTTAGCCAATTTTCCTAAAACTTGAGTAATAAGTCCTTATAGCAACTCTTTTCTTTCTTTTTTTTTTTTCAAAAATAGCAACTCCTTGTTAACTGCATCAATTACCGAACCATACGGGGTTAGGGAACTACTCTATCTTGAAACTCGGTCATACAATTAATCACATTAATGTTCAGCTATTATAAACACACGGTATTATACTTGATTCAAAACCTTGTTCGTTCGGTTTTTTGTTATGTTGTCTCCATGCGACTCCTATTTAGGCTTATAGTTGATTAACTTGATGATATTGAGCCTAAAGAATGTACCCAAATGTTACACATTCCCTGTTTATGGGTTTACTTAAAACCAAAACATTTACGAAACTTCTGACTCGAGCCAAAAGCTTGGGATACATATCGATGCAGAGGAGAAAATATAGTGTGTGTGTGTGTGTTTTGCAGTAATCCAAAGGGTGTTGAAAAACCGAAATGCTAACCAAAACATTGACCGAAAGGTTTTGGTAATTTGTATTGAAAGTGGTAGGGCTTTTCTTTTAAGCCCAAAGATCCATTTCTTTCCCAATTTGGGCCTTTTCCAGATATTGCCCCAATTGGCAACATACAGAAATCTACCTGGTACAAGTATCATACACCAAAAAAAATACATACAGATTGGAAGCGGAAAAAGCAAGTGGTCCCCACAAACAAACTGTAAACAATAACAGCGAAGAGGAAGAGGAGATCCACAGCCACACAGGTCTATCACCATCACCACCACCTCCGCTCCAGACACACACTTTGAGGAGAGAGAGAGTTTAGAGAGAGAAAGCTGCAGTGTCCAGACTTTGAAGTTTGGAAATCTTTTCAACTCTCGGTCGCCACTTGGAGTAGAAAATCTTACCCTTTTTGGTCGCAAAATGTCAGTAAAAGCGGATTATTTGCTAATCACTTGCTAATAAAGTGATTAAGAACAGTAGTGAGTGTGGGTGTGGTGGGAAGAGAGAGAGAGAGAGGAGAAAAGCAAAAGGACGAAGATAAAAAGCTTTTCGGGTGAAAAAGTTGGAGAGGAGAGGAGCAAAAGCCACCGAAGAATGAAACTCTGCGCCACCAGCAGAGCCGTCGGAGCAGCACAACAACAGCAACCCCAGCAACAATCGCTTTTGCTTTCCGCTTCTGCTTCTGCTAAAAGTGCTTCTTCCAGTAGCCGTTTTGGTCAACGAAAGTCGTCGGGATGGGCAACTGCGGCACTAGGGAGGAATCAGCTGTGGTGACCAATGCTCAAGGTTTGCGGATTCTGGATCTTTCCTCAACTGATTTTCCGAGTTTTTCGCCATTTTTTTCTCAGATTTTGGATTTTTTTTTGGTTTCGAGCAGTTCAGCAGCTGAGCACACTGTCTTCCTCCGCGAAAAACGGGGAGAGGAGGCCGAACCACAGCCGTTCGATTTCAGATCTGAGCGATCCGTCGACGCCGCGCCGGAACTTCGAGGACGCGCGGAAGAACGCGGTGCTGTACACGCACGTCATCGAGTTCACGCTCTTCGAGCTCGAGACCATCACCAAGAGCTTCCGGTCCGACTACATTTTGGGCGAGGGCGGGTTCGGTACGGTTTATAAAGGCTACATTGACGAAAATGTCCGGGTCGGGTTGAAATCACTGCCGGTGGCGGTGAAGGTCCTCAACAAAGAAGGCCTCCAGGGCCACCGCGAGTGGCTGACGGAGGTCAACTTCCTCGGCCAGCTCCGCCACCCGAACCTCGTAAAATTGATTGGATATTGCTGCGAGGACGATCACAGATTGCTGGTCTACGAGTTCATGTTTCGAGGAAGTTTGGAGAATCACTTGTTCCGAAGTAATGCAATGAAACTAATCGAAACTCATAATTTTCTATGTTTTTTTGTATTTGATGATGATTTTCTAATTGGAATTCTGGGGGGACATTGCAGAGGCGACTGTTCCGTTGTCATGGAAGACGAGGATGATGATTGCTTTGGGAGCTGCAAAGGGGCTGGCGTTTCTTCACAATGCCGAAAGGCCGGTGATTTACCGGGACTTTAAGACTTCGAATATCTTGTTGGACTCTGTAAGTTTGGTGATTATTGAGTTTCTGTGGAAATGTAAGTGTTGATTATGGTATGCAAGCTTATAGCAGTGGAATTTGTTGCATGTGTTTGCAGGACTATGCTGCTAAGCTTTCCGATTTCGGGCTAGCTAAAGCTGGACCCCAAGGGGATGAAACCCATGTATCCACTCGGGTTATGGGTACCTATGGATATGCAGCTCCTGAATATGTAATGACTGGTATGGTGTTGTTATGTTTTGCCTGCACTTTGAACAGCATTCAATTGCAGTAGTTCTAAAGTCTGTCTGCTCCCTATTAACAAACTGCCTACTAGGTTGAAATGGTTAGGATTATCAATTTTTAATACCATTTTAGGATCATCATTTTACTAGAGAGAGATGGAGTCAGATTTTTAGGTTCATTGATTTTGAAAGGGTAGGTTGCACCAGGATGGGGAATGCCAAAGGAGGCTATTAGGGGAGAACTATAGTAGTAAGTAGCTCTTGTTGTGATGAATCTGAATAATGCTCTTGATGGTCATAGCTTCAGCTTTCCTTCAGAGATTACAAGTTGCTAAAACGAAATAATTCAGATACAGTATTAGTAAATGCTTGGATTTTGGGCACTCTCTGTTCAAATCTTTTCATCAATGCTTGGCTATAGCAACTGAGAATTGAATTCAGAGATTTTAGCAGTCAATGCAGTTTATGTTCATATTGTTTTTATAAATTTGTGGCATCTATAGAGAGTGAAATTGAATTCATGGCTTCATGGCAGCTTCAATGCTCTTCCTTTTCAAATCTTTTCATAAATGTTACGGATTGCGTTAAACAACTGTTAAGTGTAAGGTCTTTTTTCATCTCAATAGGAGGCCCTAGACCATAACGTACTCCCACAGCTATGGGACACATGCTAAGACTCCTAGTGAATCAAACAAGTAACCAATTCTGAGCTGATAGGTAAAAGATTAAAATTACATTGTGAGAATAGAGCACTTCCTCTATTGAGTTTGATTGACTCTGAATATTTTGGATTTTGCATACTACTGTGGAAGTGATTGGTGCATTGCAGACTAGGTAGTGTTTCCATATTCATCATTTTAGACCAAGTCAAGATAGAAGTGTGGTTGTTAAATTAGTTTCAAAATTTGAATTCGAATACTAGGTTGGAACCAATTATAGTAGTTCCAGAGCAGAATTTGAATTCGAATTTGATTACTAAGTTAAGAACCACACTTTTATCTTGATTTGGTGCAACATCTCTGACTGGTTCCTCTTCAAATTTATATAAGAAATCGAAGATATTTTGACATATGCTGGCTATGTGTCTGATTTCCTTGTTTGCGTTCATATTATATGCATGCTTATGTGCTCGGTTTCTGAAAGATATTCATGTGAAATGAGCAGGCCACCTGACTGCCAGGAGCGATGTGTACAGTTTTGGAGTCGTTCTTCTCGAGCTTTTGACCGGACGGAGATCTGTTGACAAGACAAGACCAAATAGGGAGCAGAACTTGGTAGATTGGGCACGGCCAAAACTCAATGACAAGAGAAAGTTGCTACTAATAATAGACCCTAGGCTGGATAATCAATACTCGCCCAGGGCAGCACAAAAAGCCTGCAGCTTGGCCTACTATTGCCTCAGCCAAAACCCCAAAGCAAGGCCCTTAATGAGTGATGTAGTTGAAACTTTGGAACCTCTACAAAGTGGTAACGAAAGTGAATCGTCAACTGTTGGTGAACCGTTTGCCATGACCAGAATCCCTGAGTACCGAATGCGTCGCAGGTTTTCTAACAATGTAGGTCCAGGTGCTGTTTGTCGATCTCCTAACCCAAATTATTCTCCAGGAGGTCCTGCAGTCAGAGTTAGATGAGAATGTCATCAATATGTATACTTCTTTGTACTATGTATGTGTTTTCCCCCAACTCAACGGTTTTGCAATGACAGATTTCACTTGTTAAATTATGGATGTGTATGTCATTGTTTTCGATATACATACTGTTGTCGTGTTCCTCTACCTCTGGTAATCATTTCTGCTCGACGACTGCTTGTCGTAAGGGTAGGTGTATGTTGAAATGCCAAAAGTAGACTGTTCCCTTTGACTTCGTTGCTGTGTTACTTGCTCTCCAAGACTTTGCCTCAAGAGGAAAAGTACTTGATCTATAAGTTGAGTCATCAACAATATTTAGGAAATTAAGCCTATGATCAGCTGTCATTTCGTAGTCATCAACTTAAAAAATTGAGCTTCCTCATCTATCTTTTATTCTTTCACAGTTTACTTGTTTCAGAAGTTTTCTTACTTCCTATTCCTGAACCTGATTCCCCCTTGTTATGCATCGATAAACATTGGGTCAGATCTATGTTCGGATTATCACACCCCTAAGATTCCATCAGTGTCATTTATATAGAAGTCTGCAGAAGAAGCGCCAAAAAATATCTCAATTTTCCTTGACCCACATTTCCTCTTAACAAATCTCTTCCCCACCACACAAAAACAGACTTAGGTCAACAAGCAACCCTCTCTATTTCCTCTGCTCTCTCTCCGGTCTCTGCATTTTCGTTCCGATCGCGCGACAAAATGGACGAATCCACAAGCACTAAGACCATGAAATTGGTGTGTTTCATAATCTTCATGGGACTTCTTCTAACCACTGTAGCTGGTAAGTAACTTTCTTTCTGTAATCTCTACACCAATTCTTCAATCCAATCTGTTATGTTCTTTTCATACAGAATCTTATGACATGTTAAACCAATCAGCTTCCTCATTCAAGCCGGTCGGTCCGACGGAGTATAGGCTGGCAAGTGATGCTCTGATAAACGTAACAAAAGCTCATGGTGTTATTGATGAAGATACACAAAGGAGGCGGCTGGCGTCGCCGTACCAGCTCTGCTTGCTGTGCAAGTGCTGCTCCACCACCACCTGCGCCTCCATGCCCTGCTGCTTCGCCATTGACTGCCAGCTCCCCGGGAAGCCCTTCGGGGTTTGTGCCTTCGTGCCCAAAACTTGTAACTGCATCAACTGCACCACAACTGGTTGATGATAGTACTTGAACCTTACTGCTTTTGATGAATCATGATTAATATTGTATATAAGAGTCACAGATTATAGTTTAGCTAGCTATACTTATTCATATGTCTTCGTCCTACGGAGGTTTCATGTCATCTCCGGCCGCCGTGCGTGGAGGCGTTGCTTAATTAATAAGTGGTTGTTCCAGATTTTGAAAGTGATGGTTTTGAGCAGATGGCTAAAGTACAAAGGGTGACAGCTTGCATTGTCAGTGGGGGCAGAGGATTATTCGATGTTTAGAAATCTTAACCAACGTTTCTTATGCTTATTTTGTACAAAATTCCTGAAATTAAACATCAAGTTGACACACTCACGTGGGCAACAACTGGGCTGGTTACTGGAATTTTGTTTTCGTACATCGATCCACACACATCACATATATACTGCCTCAACAGAATCAAGACGAATCAAGACGAAGTATGTTTATATATAATATTACTTTTCCTCGATTTGATATATCTATTATCAGCACTCGAAAATAATCAACTTTGATGTTAAGTGTAAGAATGTAGTAGAATGCATTCTTCAATAAATGGCACAATCGATGAGATTGGGTAACATAGTTTTACTCGAAGCACCACCACATTTTATTAAAGGATGCAAGCAAAGTATAAAATTCATACAAATACTACTTTTAAACATGAAACATCTTAGTCTAAAAAGGAGACCAGTTTTCCAATATGTAGTTTACGTACATGATCACACAAAAAGACAACAACCTTCAAAACAAACAAACCCCAATTAATCTTAGTGAGTGGGAATGGTTATATATTGAATCTTTAATCCATGATTTGTAATGGGATGACGAACATAATATTGATAACATAATCTAAGTGTGTGTGTTTATTTATTTATCTATAAAAATCTAGTGCAAAGCATTTTAGTTGATTAATTTGGTGGGTGAATGGTGATTTCCAATTATCCATTGCTTTTTTAATCCTTCCTTTGTCATTAGTCATGTTCCTTTCGAAAGCTAACTGTACATAGACATCAAACAAGAGATGAACTTTGCTAAGACTATTTTAATTTGTGGTGATCACTTCAAATCATTAGTATGTGGCCGAGAACAGTACAGTGGGGGGGCGGGGATTAACAACATTATTCCTCATATCCTTTCCTCAACCGTCAAGTTTAGTAGAGTTAATCCTAATGAAGAAGGGTATTATGGGTTAATTACTTGATAATGTTCTAAATGGGGATGGCTGCAAATTCATGGAGAAGGAAATCTATCTGAAAAGTTGCACGCTTCTCACTTTATAGATATATGTCACTAATTATCACCACATCCACAAAGTCAAAACGTCAACTAACAGGTGAAAAAGACATGCATATTGAATTAACTAAACTAATTAGTTGTTTGGTGCGAAATTATGATAGTTTGATCATCTTATGATTGTCACATCATAATATGGTAGTTCTTAGTAATATGATAAGTAAATTACATAATACATATCAACATATTATAACACGAGTAATGATGATATAAGTGGAAACTTAATTGGGCACTACTAGTACTCCAACAACATTTCTCACCTAGTCTACCGTTTGTCTTATATTTTATGTCCGACCAACCGTTTTTATATCTCTCTTTGGTGGCATTACATATCATCCACTATAGAAGTAGATTAATCTACCTTGTCAATCGTTATCCGTATTGCACTATATTGTTTAGTCCATGTTTATTTTATTTCTATTCATCAAGCTTCTGCATTTCTGTTTGGGTATGCTAATGTCAATTAGGCCATGTCAATGTGTGTATCCAACCCTTTTCAGTTTATATGTGTGCATGGTCAGAGCACTAGTCCATTACCGCCGGCGTCACTTCATAATTTCTGGTCATGATAATAATATGCCACCTACAATGACGAGGAACGTGTGTCCATATTTTAATTTTAATAAGAATCCATTCAATCAAATTGTTTTGAATTCATTAGAAGCTTATCCATATGTAACATCATGCGCTCGCAATTCTCCCTCTCAATTGAGCAAGGTTGTTCAACTTCAGCTTATGCAGTTGCTTCGTGGTCACCATCACCGTCATTGCATCTGGGCTGTTTGATTCTGATCCGACTTCTCCTTTCCAACGGAGGTGTTCTTGTCCGATTTGATTTTTCAGCAACGTCACTGATTTTGGGTTTGGACTTGTTTGGTGTTGTTTTGTTGTTGAGCCTTTTTGAATTTAGAATTGTTAATTTGATTGAATGTATTTTTCTGTGTAGGAGTATTCAGCCTGATGTTTATGGTTCTTTTTTGTACTCATTGTTTGATTTTTACCAAAATCTTATTAATATATTTCCTTTGAAATTAGTGAGCTAACATTGTCACCTTTTGAGTATATGTAAGACTTCTCTTTCCTTTTGAAGTTGGCCAAGTAAATTGACCCTTTTTAGAGTTACACATTAAAAGGACATCATCTTCTTTTCATAATATATATTTTATAGTATATGGTTAACAACATTATGCTTATAAAAATATCAGTGGATGAGAACTCATTGGAAAAAAAAAAGCCAACTTTATGTGTATGGCGCATTGTAGATGGCTGCTTATTACCTAACCATTAGTGGATGTCGCCTTCCATTTCAGACCCTATCATTTTGAAACAAGAAGAGAACACACTCCTATAGTTATCTAATTACATGCTCAAGTTTGCAGAAAAGGCACTACAATTAGTTTACAAGAAAATAAGTTGATCCCGCATTCAAGAGAAATAAGTGTGATCAATTTGTGAGTGCTTAGTGACTAAAAACCAGAATCATGGACACTAAGCAACTTCCTTAATTATATTATACTAATATATTAGCACTAATGGTAGTTTAGTTTTGAGTCGTTTCAAGGAAGGTGCTGGTAATTTATATGTAATTCACCGATTTACTATTTCTTTATCTTGTTGCCATTCCAAATCTTTACATTCTCCTTGCTTAATCAGACAAAATTTTCCTTGCTTTACTAATTACATGCTTACTCACGACATAGCAAGACAGATGAATCCTCCCAATTGAAGTATACAAATTGAGAATTTTGAACCTAAATGTTTCAGTTTCAAGCCAAATGGAGAAGTTTTGGATTAGCAAAACATGAGCATGTTTAGTTTCTAATCACAGTCTGATTGATTAATTAAGTTTAAGTCCATCTAGGCGTTTATATATGCTAATCATGATTAATTTGTAAAGCGAAACGAGACAGATCGGCCACAATGAACATAGATCTATACCAGTTTGTCTAATGCCTTTGATGCAGTAGTGCTTTAAGTAGGCTCATGTTAAAGCATATCAAATTGATGGATGTTTTCTAATGAAGATGTTCATGGAGCCAAAGATACAAAATGATTACTCTGCCTAACTCCTCGACCATGTACTTGATTGTGCTCCCCTCTATATCGAACATTGCAATTTAAAATACGTACACAACTTTATATAGATAATTAGACAAAATTGCACATGTTAACTTGACAAACTATATACATAATTATGAATCTTTATCAGATGACCATTCAACTGATTCTTATATGCAAATGTATAGAAATGCTCTCCACCGGACCGTCCGGTTTAACAAAAAACGGACCCTTTACTTTTTGGAATAGTGATGGGGCCCACAAAAAAAGCTGTTTTCTCACTCTTGGATAAAAAATCGACGATTGTGATTGAAAATCCGATTTTTGTTAAAATCGGCAGAGAACAAGACTCTGCAAATGTAATACTTTCAAATTTACAGTTTGACAATATAACTATTAATTCGATTAGCCACGCAACAGTTTATATGTGTATACTATAGTAGGTGGTGAGGTCAGGGAGGTCCTCTAATTAGTATATAAAAATGACGGAAAGGGGAAAGGAGGAAACCAAGCAGGCCAATAGAATTTTGTGTTGAGCACTAATCAAGCATATCTAGGCGACGGAGAGAAACACAAAACTTTTTCTCTTTGTTTCCAACTACATACGTCCTCTCACACTATATTATATGCTAAATTCTTCCTATATATACAAGCAAAACATTGGACTTTTAAGTTATTCAGCTGACAGAACCGAAGCCTAAACCATTGTCTCTCTACTCTCATATTTCTCCGAACTTCATTTTCATTTCATCTTTTCCAATATCCTCACTTGATCTTTAAGACCTTTGAAGGGACTCTATTTCTGTGACGAGCTAGCTAGCCATGTCGAGAATACATCCGACCTCAGTGAACAAACACCAAGATCAGGAGGTGGTGAAACAAAAGGTTGATGGACATCCTTCTGTGCTGACTGTGTGGAAGAGATCCAGCATGAGTTTCCAGGGAACTGATGGATTTACGGTGTTTGATGACCGCGGAGTCTTGACTTTTCGGGTGGACAATTATTCGAGGAAGAAGTGTTATGGTAGAGGTCTTGTGCTCATGGATGGAGCTGGAAGAGCCTTGCTTACCCTCAAATCCAAGGTACTTACATACTTTTATTTATATGTTGTCAATAACTTTCTGTTAATGTAATATATATATATATAGTAAGCAAGAAACTTTTGTATGTGAGTACGCGAAGAATATGAATAAATGCGTAAGTCTTATTGACATTTTCAATTTTGTTGGAACAGATTTTGAGCATGCAAGATCAATGGAATGCATACAGAGGAGAAGTTGGGGGTGGAAAGAGTCTCAAGACCAGCAGAGTATTCACCATGAAAAGTGGTGGCTCTGCTCTTTTTAGTAGCAGCAGCAACAAAGCTGATGCAGGTCAGGTGTTCATGGAGGAATCCACAAGTTCAAGCAGCACACCAGATTTCAAAATTGAGGGCTGTTTTCACAGGCGAAATTGCAAAATCTGGAACTGCAATGGGGAATTGGTGGCCAGTGTAGCAAGAAAAAAAGTGAACAATACAGTGTTGCTTGGAGAAGATGTCTTCAGCTTGGTGGTGCAACCAGGATTTGATCTTGATGTAATTATGGGTTTTGTAATTATCTTGGATAGAATTTGTGGGAAGCCGTATACCCCAATTCTGTGTTCTTAATGTATTTTGATTTGTACAGAAATAAACCCGTGTAAACAAGATACTATACTACCCCAGATGAGCCATCAGTCCTCCAATTTTCTTGTATCTAAATAAAGTCCAAATTTTCGTGTCATCAATTTCCTCAGATTTTTTGTTGGAATTTTTCATGGGGACAAGACACATACCTATACGTATTCATCTCACGCATATAATAAGTAGCTGCGAGATAAGCTACATATACAATCCTCTGACCCGAAATATAATTTTCGGTGTATCCTTCCTTAAGGCATAAGGTCCTCCTTCCACATACATATAACTTTGTCTACTAATCGACTTGTAGGAAGAAAAAAGGCACATGGCATGCAATAGACCAGACGCTATTAAAATGGAATACCACATGTAGCTAGTATGCCCATACAGTCGTACAAGACAAGTTTTCCTAACGAAAACAATGCAAATTCAGAGGAAGATCACCTTATTTGTGCAAGGAAGATATTTTGTTGTAAGAAGGACATTGCACGGGATGAAACTGGTTTATCGTGTCTGCAAACAGGCTAAATTTGTATTGATGTGAAAAATGGGGGCGTGAACTTGCAAAACTTCGAAAAGCTTTGTCCCGTTCCACCCGCCAAACTAGTTTCTCTGATGTTCTAGGTTCTGAACTTAATCCGAACATAGTGATCTAAACAACAAAAAGATAGCTGCATGACAAGAAGACTCGCCAATCACATGTAATCTACAATCTGTTAATGAATAACAGCATGATGTACCAACCCTAGTGGGTCACCTGTGGTGTTAGTACTAATTCGTAAAACTGCCAAAATAAGACGTGCGCCCAATGACTAGCTGTATATAGCATCCGAAATCAGCATCTATCAGTCACCGGATACATAAGACTTGCCTTCATAATACTTTTTCTCACTTGCGGCCTTCTTCTCATTACGTTGCTGCAGGAAAGCAAAATTATAGTAAGACACAATATAGGTTAGTAGCATATCACAAAGAAGTTCAGGTAATATGGGGGGACCTGGTATGCTTCATGATTGGATACAATCCTCTTAATTATCGTGGAAGTTGTAATATCAAGGGGGCTCTCCAAAACTTTGAAGATACCCAAACTGATTGGAACTTCATATGGATTTCCTTCTTCCTGTAAAACAAAATATGTAAGTAACAAGAACATCTTGATTACCTCCCTAATCAAGCAATAGAAGAATGTATATCAACATTACCAAGTTGTTTTTCAATTTACCTTCTTAAAATTGCTATTCTCTGATACTGTTCCGTGGACGACTGAAGAGATGTTAAAGGTTGTGATCTGTGGACACAAATATTCCACAAATAATTATGAAATGAAAGTATGGTAGGAACTCTTCCTGAGGCTTGCAGCGAAAATAGATAGTGTCATACACCATCTTCTCCAAAAAGAAAATCCCATTTAAGGGAAAAGTTCAGCAAAAGGAACCTAGAAGAATGAAGAATGACTAAAGTACAATGAAGCCAACTCAGCTCAGTACAAATAAGAAGACAAGCTTACCATATCTTTTGATATTTCCCATGGAGCACCAATTATAACTTCATCCACATGGCGGCAAGCCAAGACACTTAGGCTTCTTTCATGAAGGTTCATGATAGGGCGATGTGCTCCTCTATTGGCACTGCAGGGAAATTATCAGGTTATGGCTATCACCTAGTGGATATTTGAACGCTAGTATGTAATAATACAATCAAACCCATTTTTGGGAAAGAAAAACCATGACTAGAGCTTCAAACTAGCAAGAACATATAAACAGCTACAAGAGACAGCAGTTCATGAAGTATCACTGACATTGTTGTACTACTTTAAGACATAAGTTGCTTACTGGAATTGGTATAAGACGTAGATGTGAGAAAAAAAATATGAATTTTGTGTAACATCAAACTGAAAGCAAGGGAGGCAAAACTAAAGCACTTAGTTTTGAAGAAGGCTACAAGTTACAACACATAAAGAGAAGCAGAAAAACAACTGCCGTGTAAGGTAATAGATACTCAACATAGTTTTCCGAAAGTGACAAGTTTCTATCACAGCCTTTGTGCTGCTCAAAACCTGTACGAACAAAGCCTAGCAGAATGGGTATAAAATGACCCATGCACCTTTATTTGTAAAGGAAAAGAGATACTATACGCAGTACACACACTTGTGCAAGTGAAGGTTACAAATACATTGCATCACTGTTCAAATTATATATGGATCCAAAGTAGGTTCAAGTGACTAAAGGAGAAGGTTTTACCATTTGAGATAGAGAATTTCAATTGAATGTGTACATAGTATAGGGAAAGAATAAAACTTGATAGCCCTAGCAATAGAGAAGCAGGAGACCAAACCTGACAGTCTGGTCGGTGTGTATTCCAACAAGAAGAAAATCCCCCAGTTCACGAGCAAGCCTTAGGATCTGAATGAAAAAGATAGATACCTAAAGTCAGCAGGTATTTTATCCCTTGATTGTTTACTGGATACATTGACTAGTGGAAGCATATAATGGATGGTGATCGAGCTAAAGAGATAAGTCATCTGCCCATCCACCAGATATATCTAATAACAGGTTGAATTGTACTCCAAAAAAGAGAAGATAAAAAGCATGTGAGCAAACTCATGCTCATTACCTCCACATGTCCAGCATGGAAGAGATCAAATGCACCATCTATATAAACTATGCGTGCATCCGACTGAGGCGCCTGCAGCAATGTATAAAACATCATTACTCAACCTCACCAGAAATGCAATGACAAGAAACGGTTGCCATCATTAAGAAATATGTATATGTGACATAAGAATCATTATTTTCTTTCCCTTTTTTCGCCTTCCTTGTTCACAAGGAGACTTGATCATAAGAATCTAGGCTAGGGATGAAAAATATTGTTGTTCTTCGCCCGTGATGTAATATCCACAGGATAAAAACAGGAATAATCAAGGAAATCCAGGGGACTACAAGAGACAAAAATGCACTCTTTTTAATTTCATTCCACCAACCAGTATAGAAACAGTTCAGGAACACATACTGTCCCATTGGAGAATTGAACAATTCTTCGAGATGTTGGTAGGAAATGTGAGACACGAGTTCCACTTCCTGATGGAGATCCACCATCTTCAAATTTCTGATTGTGGCCATGGCTAAATTGTCTTTGCAAGGAAGAATGGTGTTGCTTCTCATTAATAGATCTCTCTCTTACACAGAGAAGCATGCGACCTGGTTATAGAAGTACCAAAAAACAAAATTAGACAAACAAATTCCATCTATCCAAATAAAAGGAATACTAACTTTAAGAGTGTATAAAACACTAGTATCCAGAAATTTTCTGACGAATTGGCACAGAAATCAAATGGAGAGAACTGAACGACAACGTACCAACAATGTCAGTGCTGGAGACGCCTTCTGTGCGTTTGATCTGCTTGTAGCGACCGGCCTTCTTGGCAAGAGCATAAGCATCGGATCCATCAGGAAGAACACATGGGTCATCCCCATGAATAATGTAGTCTATATTGTACTCATCAAAAAGCTTCTTCATGAATTCTTCCGTTATTGCATATGGTGCATCCGGAATAACCTCATCAACCCATTTCACAGCATTAACCATAATCATCCTACAACACAGCACAAAAAACAAAACACACATTCATTTAACCGATAATAACGAAGCTAATCAGCTGATTTACACCTCAAATTGACAACTTCATCAACCCATTTCACAGAATTACACATAAAGTCGATAACTTCATCAGCCCATTTCACAGAATTAACCAAAATAAATCTCATCAGCTGAAATTACACCGAAAAATCTCACCTTTCATTAAGAGGAGTAACCGGCGGACCTTTATTGACGATGATTTCGGCGTCGCTAACAACACCGACCACCAATTGGTCGCCGAGCGCCCTCGCCTGACGGAGCGCGTTGCAGTGGCCGTAGTGCATCATATCAAAGCAACCATCCATATAAACACGAACAGGCCTCTTCTTCTTCCTCCGCCATGGAAACCCTAACGGAAGCTGCGGCCCATGGCGGTCCTCGGAGCTCAGCAGCGCCACCCCGAACCCCACCCCCACCGCCACCACCGCCCCTCCGACAAGACACGTGGCAAGAAACCTGGCCCAGCTTTTAGCGTTCTCCGAGTCCCCGCCTTCCAAACCCATCTCTTTTAGCTTCTCAAAGATTTCCAAATTCAAATCAACAAAAATAGAAAGTTGCTGTCTTTCGATTTACCCAGCATTTCTTTTCTGGTATCAATTCAGAAAATCGAATAAAGTTGGCATTTTTCGGATTATGATTTACATTTGTCGGCTTGGGGGTCCTGGGTTCCCCTCACTTTTCTCTTTTTGGTACAATTTTCTCACCGTGCGGCGGGTGATTTCTTGGGCTTGTTCTGCTTATTCCAAGCAAAGTTACAATTTTTATTGGGTCAGTAACAGACCACGGTCGGACTTCTGTTCAGCCCAATAGGGAAAAGTAAGTGGTACTCCACAGAAACTACAGAGCAACCCTACTAATCAAATGCGATCGAATATTTCTTGGATCCCTATCATTTTTGTTTGTTGGTTATTGTAGCAATTGAGTGAGTTATACTACCAAGTTAATCATTGAAATGATTATTCAAGATATTACAATGTTAGGTTCAGAGTTCGATTCCATCACTGGGAAGTATATTTTCAGATAAGCCAATTTTACTGCTAATGCAATTGCTAATAATGTTGTAAACTCATATTGCCCTCGAAACTTCGTTCTTTAATGAATTTCTCTCTTATATAGAAAAAGAGAAAAAGAAAAACAAAGAACTTGATCCAATTATGGTCTCTCTTCTCTTTATAACTCACTATTGCATGCTCGATTTAAATATTTAAAAATATCAATAATTCAGATTTCAACGGGTGAAAATAATAGATGATCGTAATAACTAGTAGTAGTTGGTAACTTTTCCCGACTCGGTGGTTGGAGGCTAGTGGTGGCGTGGACTTAACTCAATTACTGTCTTCTCTCTTCCCCGTCTGTTTCGGGTTTATTCCTTTTCAAAATCCGTTATTCCAGCACCGCAACTCCTCTCTTCCCTCTCCCCATTGCCGGCGACCAGAGCTTCAGATAGAAGATCGTCTTCTTCTGATCTTGCTTTCAAGTCAAAATGGCGTCCACGGAGGGTTTAGTCCCAATAACCAGGGCGTTTCTCGCTTCTTACTACGACAAGTACCAATTTACCCCTCTCTCCGCCGACGTCCGCCGCCTCTCCGCCGAGATACGCTCCTTCACCGCCGATTTGCTCCAGAACTCTCCGGCCACTGAAGGTTCTTGATTTTCAACCCCTTTGACTCTTTTGTCCTTGTGTTGAAGTAATCATCTTTGTTGGGTTTTGCTTGAAATTTCAATTTGCATGACGAATGAATGAAAAGATTGTGACTTTATTATAGGCGAGGAGAGATTGTTGGTGAGTGAATTGGAGAGTGAACCGCCGCATAAAGTTGACGAAAACATGTGGAAGAATCGAGAGCATATGGAGGAGATACTGTTTTTGCTTGAAAGATCTCATTGGCCTCAATCCGTAAGCGAATCAAAATTCAATCTTTATGATGCTGTTGTTGTAAAGATGCTAGCTTTGTTTGTATTTTGATACTTGGTTGTGGTGGGCAGCTTCAGAATGATGCTGAACTTGCTACTGTTGTGGATCGCCTCCGCGAAAAGTTTGATGCTAGTTTGAAGACATTGGAGTCTTTCCAAGCTCAGAATTCCGAACGCGTCTTCAACACAGGTTTGATCCTCATTGTTTGCCTGTGTTTGCGATTTGATGAGTGATTTTGCAGATGTGCATTGGTGTGGTAATGGAATTACTGAATGTACCTTGCAGTTATGACTTACATTCCTCAAGATTTTCGAGGAAGGCTCATTAGACTACAGAGAGAGCGTTCGGAGAGGAATAAGCAAGCGGAGGTTGAGGCTTTGGCTAGTTCTGGGGCAACTATACGTGATCGTTATGCTCTCTTGTGGAAACAACAAATGGAGAGGTGAGACTCGTTATCTTTTGTTTGGAAGTTGGTTTAAAAGCAAGCATGTGCTCCACCTTAACATTGTATTTTCCCTATCACCCATCCAGGAGGAGACTCTTAGCGCAGCTTGGTTCTGCTACTGGTGTCTACAAAACCCTTGTCAAGTACTTGGTCGGGGTTCCACAGGTATGCGTCTCCTGAAATTTGTCTGTCACTTTCATTTGGCTAGGTTGGCATAATATTATATATCCAGTCTTGGTTTGTTCATTTCCTAAGTTATATTTTCTAATTGGTTTGTGTAATATCTAATGATTTGACATGCTGATCTACTTCTAACGTTCATCTTATGGTTGTCTCATTAGGCTATGTATTTATGTAGTTAGAGGGTTATCAGTACTTCCAGAGCATGCTTTACTTATTCCATGTTCAAGACAACAATCATTGGTAACTGGCCCTGCACACTTTCTTTTGGGTGCAGGTTTTACTAGATTTTATCCGCCAAATAAATGATGATGATGGGTAAGTTCTTTTGTGGAGTAGTCTAATTGCATTTCCTATAGTAAATTAGTCTTATAGTATTCTTCATTTACAGGCCCATGGAGGAGCAAAGACAACGTTACGGACCACCTCTATACAGCCTTACACATATGGCACTTCTTATACGACTATTTATTACGCTCTCTTGGGGGCGACTTGAGACTAGAAAATTGTGAGATTTCTTGCATCTTTTTATCCTCTTTTGATTATTTTTTTTCTTTGACTTTGCACACTCATTTGTTTTATGAATTGAGCAGAAAGAAAGAAGAGGTAGCTATGTTGCAACAAGCTGTTGATGTCTACACCACTGAGTTTGTAAGGTTTATAACGTTCATCAGGTAATATGCTTATTTCTGTTTTCAACTGGCAACATGACGTCTACATAATGTCTTTAATCAATATCACTATCATCAGAATAATCATTAGAGTATTAGTTTTGAGGTTTCAATTTTCATACCCCTTCCTTTTGCTAGATTTTGGTTTGGCGATCTCTTTGATCCCGAAAAGATGTTTAGAAGTAGAAATTGGCAAGTCATGGTAGATTTCTTGTGTACATGCTCGATACTACTCGCACATTTAAACCCCACATTAAAGCTGTGTTGTGCTGTGTTGTCTTATGGGTTGCAAGTCTGTCCTTACTTTGTCTTGCTGCTAGGCAGGTCCTATTGCTATATTTCTTATGTATGCATTTTTTTCAGCGTTGTCTTTGCGAATTCCCCCTTTTTCATCTCAGCAGAGGATGCCGGTGCATTAGAAGGAAGGTCAGGCTCCAGGTTTTTTCTGTTTGTTTTAACTTCACTTCTGTATTTTCAAACAACTACATTTTTATCTTTTCCTGTGCAGGGATGAGTACAAAGAGGCAAATGTTCCAGCTGGGAAAACTCATGAGGTTTGTTTTACTTATCTGGTTGTGAGCTTTGTTCTCTTTCCTCATGAGTGAAGGCGATTTCTGGTCTCATGCATGCATGTGTGAACTATTGATCTGTCTTAGCAACTCTGGTTAACTGATAATGCAGCTAGGAATTAATATAACTTCATTACTCTTATAGGTTGCATTGTCGGTGGACGCGATAAATTCATACATTGCTTGGGATTTTTCGCTTGCACAAGGGAAGATGAACTTGGTGTGTTTCTAGATCAATGTAGAACTTCTGTTTGTTTCTAGTTGCTGACTCTTTGTTCTTTTTATATGTGGAGCGTGTAATAAGTTTTAGCTGTAAATATGCATGATATTCTTCTGTGCTTTACATCCTCCTGTAGTCACCTCATGCTATTATCTTTTCGATCTCATGTAGATCCGTGAATCCCTGTGGATGTTCTTTTTTGTTATGCGTCTTTTTCCATTATAAGATTGCCCCAATTTGGCAAAATTTATGATATGTAAATCCGATATTGAAGTTTTTGTTTGGTGGTCAGGATATTGGATTTAGTGTCGAGTATACAAATCCTTCTGGGGAGAAATCTGTAAGTTGATCCATGATGGCTCATCTG
The DNA here is from genome assembly GCA_033992175.1 of Spiraea crenata. NCBI lineage: Eukaryota > Viridiplantae > Streptophyta > Magnoliopsida > Rosales > Rosaceae > Spiraea > Spiraea crenata. The sequence continues at coordinate 3,938,671 of JAVBHV010000041.1, read as the reverse complement.
TTATTATGCAATGCTCAGTTATTCTCCTCCTCCTCCACCTTTTGTCTTTCACTATTTGGTTTTCTCCCTGCTCTTTCTTGTTACTCTTTTTGACTTACTGGGGCATTGACGGCTATACCACAGCTTATTTTACCTTACCGACGCTGTGAATCAGATCAAGTGAGTTTGATATTTCTACTTGTGTTTGGTGTTAAAATACCATATAACATTAAAGTTTCTTGACTCTGAAATAAGTATTCTTTTACAGGGAAACTTCTGCACATGGGAGGCTGGAAATTACAAGCTGATTTGGGACAATTCATATTCAAGTTTCTTTAAAAAGGTAAGCAGACATGATTAGTACTGCTGTATTCTGTTTTTGTTTCATGACACCACTTCACTTCTCATATCATCCTTGAAAAGAACTTAGCTGCTAAGTCTCCATCTCTCCAAACGCAGCCTAAAGTAGTTCAGATGACTATTGTCCTGATTTATTATTTATTATAGTATGAACTTAAAGATCGAAAGCAAAACTTGACCTTTTTCAGATGTTTATTAGGAAGTGGTTGTCTTGGCCTTTAGAATTATCTTTTGGTACCCTATCTACACCCAATATTGGACTTTTCTTACACTTTTGTCTTTTTATTTGCTCTGAGTAAAGGTGCTGCGCTACAAGGTCGATTGTATACCTCCAGTTGTCGAGCCACCAGTGACTGAAGAAGTTGAAGAATGAGGGTGTTTTAGCATCCTGGCAGATTGGACAGTTGATATTTTATCTTCATGCCAAGATAGATGCTAGCAGTAATTTGCTGGCAGTAATTTCTTTGCTTTCCAATTGTATCATGTTGTTCAATTCTTTTACCCTCGTATCTCCTGAGGTTGGATATATCCAGATTGGTTTTCTTCTGTACCGGGGGATGCAAATTGTTAATGGTACAGAAAGTTGTATGATAAATGTATATTTCCACCTATTTGCCTGACAGTCAGTTGCTGAAACTTCGTGATTTTCATTACCATGCCCACTTTAGTCCTTAGAACTGTTAGCCAGGGCCACTCCTTGAGTAACTAAATACACATTCATTCGTCCAACAGAACCAAAAAGGTCTATAAGCGGAACCGAATAAGTACTGAAATCCAGAAGTTCAATATCATGGAAAAAACTATGCTACAAAAAATTTACATTTTTAAGTGAAGGCGTATACTCGCTTTGCTGAGTCGAGCGTGTTTGATAGGAGCATAGCAATTGTCATGGGTCCAACTCCACCAGGCACAGGTGTTATGGCTGATGCCACCCGCGCTGCTTCTTCATAGCAAACATCTCCTATGAGCCGGTAACCGTGCTCATCGCAAGGGTCCTGCAAAAACATATAAGTGAGTCAAATTATGAAGAGACAGAGTTATTTCATCAATTTGCTGCAGCTTTGTGAAGTTATACCTCTACTATTGTTTACAGAAACATAATAGACAGTATGCAGATGTAAAATCTATGTCACAACTTGCAAGTAGTATTTACCTCAACTGGATTAATCCCTACATCAATAACAACTGCTCCAGGTTTTAGCCAATTTCCACGAACAAGATTAGGCACTCCTGCAGCTGAAACCACAATGTCAGCTTCACAGGTGATGTGCTCTGGGTTCTTCGTGAAAGCATGTACAATACTGACTGTCGCATGGTGCCTCTGCACAACAATTCGGGGAGAAATATGCCTGTATTAGAAATGCATGGACTGACTGATTATCTTATTTCATTTTAAAGAAGATAATGTAATATTACCTGTAACAGCAATGATGCAGGCAATCCGACAATGTTGCTTCTTCCGATCACAGTAGCTTTCTTCCCTGCTATTTCCACACCAGACCTAAGCAACAACTCAATGCAACCCTTGGGGGTGCAGGGAATGAACAAAGGCTCTCTTCCTCTCATGGCAAGATTTCCCATGTTAAGCGGATGGAAGCCATCTACATCTTTCTCTGGACTCAGCACGTCCAAAAGTTTTCCCTCATCCAAATGCTGTCCCAGACAGTTTGTTGTAAGTCATCCATACAACAGCAGCAAGTTCTGACATGTAATGCATCAAAAGATTCAAAACCTCAACTATCTAGCTGCCAGAGATGTGATCTAGAGAAATAACTATCCACTAGGATGTGTTCATAGGTTGGGTTTCAAGTTTTGGGTGTGTGTTGGGGACTTCTTTCCTACTCATTTTAATGATGTCGGCTTGGAATCCTACAAGCCTGACAACAAACGCATAGGCCTCATTTCAAATTGCCTTGGTTATATTCCAAAATATACATGACCATCTTCAACATTTTCAAGGGGAAAAGAGGAAACTTCTAGTTGGTTGCTTGAGAAAAGGTATAGCATTAAACGAGCAAATGTCAACATGTGATGGAGCATTTATATTTCAATTGTAGTATAACATAACTTCCATTCTAGTTCTAATTTCACCCTTTACTTTCAGATCAGCATATGCATCTATATAATATAGGAACGGTTAAAGAAGTGGTGGCACAGATCAAGAAATTACTTGTGGTAGAGGAAGTTGCACAAGAATACCATGAACAGTAGGATCTGCATCAAAACTCGACAAAGCAGCAAGAAGTTGACCTTTTGTACATTCTTTAGGAAGCTGAGTAACCATGGACTTGATCCCAACTTCTGCACAAGCCATCATCTTGTTCCGAACATAAATCTGAGAGTCCATCCTGTGACCCACCACAATCATCCCCAACCCCGGCACCATCCCAATGTGCTCCTTCATCCTCCTTACCTCACCACCTATTCTCGACCTTATTTCATCCGCAATAGACTTCCCATCAATAACAGCAGCACTATGCTCATTGGCTATTGTGGGAAAAGAAGGAAAAAAAAACCAGAATCAATGTTTTGTCGCCTCAGATTGTTCGAAACTGGGTGTTGCACACATCATCATGAACTCCAACTAAAACTACCTAAAACGAAAAACTAAAAATGTAACACAAAATAATAACAAAAGGAAATCAAAAGCAGAAAACTTTGTACAAATTAAACCTCTACATCACACTAGAGCTAACCAGCTGAAATGGGTTATAAACACACCATCAATAATATAAACCTTTCTTATTGACATATCCAAAATTTAAAGCCTCCAAATCACAGTAAAACTAACCAGCTAAAAATCACACTATCAAATACAACTTGACAATTGAGTTATCCAACATAAAAATCAAAACTTTAACACATTACATACTTTCAACAGGAGATTTCAAGCCTCTAAATGGCAGTTGAACCAACCAGCTGAAATGGGCAAGCTTAGAAACTTACAAGAAATTACAGGGGGATCAAAACCCACATTCAAAGAGCTCGGAGCCCAATCATCAGGAATGTCCAAAGAGAGGAGCGGCGGAGATATTATGATTTGCTGGCCGTCGTCGTTTTTCAAGGCGTTGCTGTTGGTGGCTCCGCTGCTGCTGTAGCTTCTGAAACTTCCCGCCGGAACTCTCGTTCTCAGTGCATTCCGCCATAGCACTGCCGCTCTCGGCATCATCGTGATATTCTCCGACCACTGTTGTTTGCGCCTCTCCGGCGATGTGGTGGCTCCTTTCGAGACTAATTCATTTTCCGTCTATCTACTGTCGTCTCCTTTCTTTTCGCATCACCATTTGCAACGTTATCATCAAAAAGATGAGGGCCCAATGCTTTACCTTTACTTGGGCCGCCCAGTTCATCATTTACCACTAACATCAAAAGCCCAGGTCTAAACAATTGAGCAAGAATCAGCTTGACTTTCAGCCAGGCCCATCAGCGGATCAACCGTCCACCAAGGGATGGTAAAGGGGCGGGTTGGGGACGGGTTTGCGATTACCATTCACATCCATGTTCCCCATCTTCTCTCCCGTCCACATCCCCATGCACTGTTTGAAAGGTGGATGAGGAGCGCTCCCCCATCCTCATCCACATCATTTTCACGCTAAAAAAGTTAAATCTTTTATTTTTTAAATATTCATATTCATATTTATTTATTAACAAACAATAAAAAGTATGTATTTAAATAAAAATATGTTACCTAAAAATATGTACTATCGGGGCAGGTTTGGAGATGGGGATGACAATACCATCCCTGCCTCATTCCCACCAAGAAAGTTTTTACTTTTTGGGATGGGGATTCCTATTTCCCTTTTCTTAGAGGATTTTTCCCCCTTTAGAGGCGGGTCCTCATCGGGTTCCCACCCCCGTTGGGGATTTCTGCCACCCCTACGTCCACCTAATCCTGAAATCCCTAAGAGGATGTCGTAATACGATTGGAATACGGGGAAATGTTGCTAAATCACTTGATCATATGCATCAAGCATGCAAGTCCGGGTGATGAGTAAGAATTAGCTTGAACAAGCATGTGTCCAACGGTTCGGAACTACCATGAGTTTTCGATTGGCCCATAAGTGGGTTAAATGTTTACTTAGCCTGAAATTCTTAAAAGAAGATGTAGTATGTTTAAAATACGGGAAATGTTATTGGTACTCCACTTTTTTTCATTATGCACTCCATCTATGTGTAAAAATTAAAGAGAAAGTGGAGTGCATTTTGAAAAAATTGGAGTGGGAATAAAAATTCCCTAAAATAAAAGAAAATATCGCTAGATTAACTAATTATGTGCAAACTTTTATATTTGTTTCAATATTTTAGACTTCTTCCTAAGTAGATGAGGAAGCAAGAGATGAGGAAGAAAGAAAAAAGACAAACGAGAGGAAGAAGAAAAACTAGCAAACTTGTTCAAAATAGAAAAACTAGCAAACAAACAACAATAGAACAGTATGTATTTGCATGGGTCGGACATTGAGAATCTCCTGGAGGGAAACATTTCATAATACTGTGGACTCACGAAAACGTAATTTTCCTTCCAATGCATCCGTACAAAGATAGATGTTAACTAGACTTGTTGCCATTCTTAATCACTGTATAAATGACAACAAGTTCAAAATTCTAATCAAATCAATCAAGTCGAACATGAACGTTTCGAAACTTCAATTCAAATAGTGGCAATGGCATGCATGATTGTGCGTGCCTTTTCAGATGAATTATATGAATATTATTGCTAAGAATTCGAAACAGCAGCAAGTTTTGGCCTATGCTTTCAGCCCTATGCTAAATTTGATTTAAAATTCGGAATGGATGCGTTTGTTGTGTTCTTTAGGTTCGAATGTTTGGTGCCAACATGGTGCGTCTTTTTCCTATCAAATGTAGATGATCGCTTCTGTATCAATATTTTTTATCGCAATGTGCTAGTGTAGTTCTTCGACCAATCCATGTGACTTGTTCCCCCGATTTCATTTGATCCATCACTATAACATGACATTATAAGACATTGCCCGCGTTTCCCACACAGCACGGTCCTTTTCCTGTCACAGTACCTAGCAATCCTATGGTTATATGTTGTGCTGGGTAATTAATTTGGAATGGGCTCAAACTAAACCGGGATTAATTTGCTGGAAACATTCCATTTTGACTGGTCAAAAGGGTCAAGATGTGTCATTTCAATCTTCTTTTTTCTGGTAAGTAAAATGTGTCATTTCAATTGGGAAGGTAGGATGATAATTGGGTAATTATTAGGATCAAAAGCTGAGAAGTTGATGAGATGTGTGATTGGTTTAAGTTCCAAAAAAGCTGAATGGAAGACTGGAAGTCTGCTCTGTGGGGTAGATTAGGTTAAGGCACATCACACATGTTGCCTCCAACAAAACAAAAGGTTTTCCTTGTCACTTAATTATCAGGAATTAAAAGATTTCAAATTAATTGTATGTTTAGTGACGACTTAACCAAACTAAATAAATTTGATGTGGATAAATTGGGGGTCTGGGGATTGAGTTGGGAACCCTGTGCCCAGAGAACCTTGCTACAGTTCAAGTTGGAGACCAGAAAATCATTGAAGATGGCCTAATAAGACCAAAACCACCAACATATTTGTCAGAGTATATAGCCCACAGCCAAATCCAAACGGACCCGACCCAAATAGAAATCTATCTCTCTAGCTATCTGTCCTTACAAAGTAGGAAAGGAAAAGGAAAGCTACAGAAGATATGCAGCATAGTAGCTTGCTATATTCAGGTCCAATGGCGGAGGTAGAAAAAATATCTGGCGGGCACCTTTAATATAACAAGATGAGACAAAAAGATCGATTTAATAATATAAACTTTATATTGGTTCATAATTCGATTACATTGCCTAAAAAAGTTGCACAATTGTGATTGAAAACTAATTGTAAGATTAGAGACCTGAGGGTTTATAATTGAGTAGAGGATTATATATAAGAAAAGAAATAGAGAAAAAAAGGGGATCTAAATGAGCCGAACAGATAAGGATCTTCAATATATAATTCACAGACATTATTATTTTTTGATATTTTAGTCTCATATCATATGTAAGAATATAATGTCAAGTTTAAAGAGTTTGGGAGGCATGTGCCGCTCCTGGTCTCCACCTCCCTTCGCCCCTCGTCATATCCCCACATTTTACTTATACAACGATCTCTTTTAACTACTTTAATTTACCGATATAATGAGATTTGAATTTGCAAGTTGAAACTCATTAGCGCATAATTTCATCGTACAAAGCATCTATACTGTTTTGGACTTGTATGATGAAGAGGGACCATGTCTAATACATGTACCATGCTTTTTACGTGTTGATATGAAATAGACAAACAAGAAGACGAGCATAGATAATGAAGACATGCGTGGTGAATTGGTGACTACGGTGCAAAAAGAAACACCATAAAAATTCAGGAATGTGAAAAGGACTAGTGCGGTCGAGATCTTGGCATCTAAACTTAAGAAAATGAAATGGACTTTTTTGGGTCTGCAATGTGCAGGAAGTGGGTGGTGATGCGTCTCTTTTTCACGTGCTGTGAGTTTGTGAACTCAATGCATTGTGTCAGTTGTGTAGTTTGAAATTGAATACGGTCCAAACCAAAAGACGAACTACTTTTTACGTGCACACAACAATATCTACTTACTTCACTTCTTCCATTAGAAAATTACAGTTAGATTTGATCTTTTAATTTCATCTCTATTATGCATTGGTTCAAACAAGTCAGCCTAGCTATACTTTTTGGTTGTATAACGTGCTTCAGTGTTTATTTATGTTTTGGTAAAGATACAGTGACGGTTCTCAAGGACAGCTTTATGTTTTATAAACGTATGCCACATCATGTGCTACGAATTTTCCTCCCCTATAATCTGAGTATACTAATAGTATTACGTGACACGTTGTTCTGATATTATGTCATCAAATACAGTCATTTAGTCACACAACAAGGATTATTTTCCCGACCTCATTCTCATTTAGAAAAATTCATGAATCCGACATTACGTAAATCTACTATTGACGTAATATTACCGCTACACGCAACCATCTTTTTCCCCGTTCTTGGTAAATAGTGTTCTCCAAATCTAAGAAAGTGCCGGTGTGTGTGGTGCTACTGGTTAAGAGTCAAAACAAGGGCCACATAGTTATTGCTATAGGCGTTGGAATCTACATGGAAAAAGTAAGTAAAAAGTTACTTTGGTAAAAGGACGAGATACTAGAACAATAAAAAAAGAGCAAGGGGAAAAAGTTGTGGGGATAGCAATGCAGATTGTAGATGAGAGCAAAATGTCAAACACTAGGCTTCATTTCTCAGGAATTGAGGTTTTGACAGCTGCTTCTCTCTTTTCCCCTGCCCTGTTGGGTTGCTCACGAGGCACTGCCAAATATTATTACTTTCTAGTGCATGCCACAACTTTCCCTCTTCCCTTTATTACACCTTAATTTGTATCTTATTTATCGCTGACCACATTGGCTTTAGTTGGTCAAGTAACATGTTCATATTTGTAAGGAATACCATAGTATATCAAGAAATTGGGGAAGTTTGGAATATGGGAGAAAATAAATTGGAATTTGATCAATGGCTTCCCTTAACTAATCTAATTGTAAATTGTAATGACATCAGATTAGATTATTGATTCAGCGTTGAAAAGTCAGGAATTAAAATAAAAACTTTTAATCGCATACACATTCCATATACAAAAGCATTTATTGCATAGGTACGAGGATACTTATGGTTAGTCAATCGACTGTTCAAATTCGTAAGTGCTCATGTGAATATAACAATAATTTGATTACGTAAGTGTAATAAACAAACGAAAGAAAATTTGATTATGAAATTATAGACACGGCTAATCCAACTTAATATACTTTAAGCTGGTTTACAAGATCAACGCAGCTATATTTCCTTGCTGTTAACGATGCTGCAATACAAAAATACTACTTTTGGGATTGGTCATCTTGGAATGAGCATGATATGTTTTGCTTGGTAATGTAATACTAATTACTTAATTAATTAACTGATTAGGAAGCAGCAACGCTTCCCCATGTGAAAAAACAATGAAAAAGTAGGCTTGTGAGTCAAATGCATACAAAATAAATCAAATGTTCTTACTGGAATTACGCGTCGTTTTCTTCAGACCAAAAAGTAAATTCCAAAATCATTAACAATTTATTAACTTTTGTACTGCTTTGTAATTGTAATTAAGCAACAACGTTTACACAGACACTACCCTCCGGCGGAAGGAACAACAAAACATCAAAGATTGGAAAGCAATTTGGCATTCCTGGAATGAACCTTGTAGGACTTTCGATATTGTGAGCTTTCTAATGCACTTTATCTTGAATAAATTTGGAAAGATGCAAATTGGATGGTTTTTCCAGTTTGTCAGGACTCATTTTTCAACTTTGATGTCATTATCATGCATCTTTAGCAAACTAAATAGTAAATTAGTTTCCTTTTTGTTTCTATTTTGTAAAGTTCAATGATGAAATAACACAATCACATGAGAATGACTAAAGAAAGCAGTTGTATACTATACATCTAGCCATTGGTTTATGAATTGAGAAAGAACTAGCAAAATGTGTTGTTGCAAATAATCATACTCAAGAAAAAACTCTTGTAGCGCACTAATGTACCAACAATATTGATTTGATATAGTTCAAAAGATTAAGAATAATTGCAACTTAAGTACTGAATTTCAGTTTTGATTTTGTCACAAAATTAGCCAAAGTGCAAATGTAAGTGATTAAGAGCATTTAACCTCACCCAACCAGGCAACACATAAATTCACTTACTCAATAACTATGGTCAATTGATAGTTTGATATAGTAAAGGAGTTTTGAGTTCAAGTTCATCTACACTCAAGTCCATATTCACTTTATTATTTTGTAAGTTCATTTACTCCACAGCCATGATGGATATAGTTTGACCAAGTAGGTAACATCTTCCTATTTACATGCTCAAATTTAAGAGTGGTTGCTGCAGCATTGCACTAGCATTCCCAATTTTCGCAACAATTTTACTAGATGGTTTCATCAAAGTAAATGCTCTCATCAACTTGATAAAAGAAAGAAAGAAAGGGTAGGCACACGTTTAGTTTGTGGCAGGTGCCAAATTAAATGAAGATATAAATAAAAGAGATCAAATTGTGCTAGCTATAGCTTTTGTCTTCTCATTGTGGTCTGTAACAATAACTTTGAAGAACTCCCCCAGAGACATCAATGCACATCATAGTAATGGTCGTTCCCATTTCTCAACATGACTGAAAACATCAAACACTATGCGACGACCATCACACCCATCAATTCATTCCTCTCTATCTTTGTTTGTTTTCATCTGTCAGCCCTGGACAATCCTGTCACGCCCCAGACCATTCTGCTGCTCTAAATTTGGGCATAAGATAGCCTGAGGGCGTGACAGCATTGCTAGCTAGCTAGCTAGCTCGACTTCTCAATAATCACTAATCAATTGCCTTTTGAAAAGTGTTTATGGAATGACTAAAAACGCTTCTTTTGACAATAGTAACACAAAAATTACTTTATCGTAATTTACTTTTTAAGTATAAGCGTTTATGAACGGAAGTATTTCGAGAGCAGCATTTCCAAACCGAGAAACAACATTAAGAAGAGAGTTTTAAACATTTGATCCATCCGCAAAGAGACGTTTAGCTAATCGCCACTCCCATTTTCCCACCAGTCTCCCAAACCTCCCACCACCTCCTCCCCCCTACCTCTTTCCATCTCGATCCTGAAAAAACCCAGATGCATCCAAACGACATAGCTTCGGCGTACTTATATTATTAAATTCTGCAAACACCACCATTAAGCCATAGATTACTACTTTGAGACTTGAGCAATTGGAGAGAGAAGAAGATACAATCAACCAAGAAGAAAAAGGAATCCCAAAGCTGCTGTCCCAATCTTTCCACCGTTATCTGTTTGGGACATTGCAAAGCCCAATTCCATGAAGACGACCAAATTTCAAACACCTTCTCCACTATTTATCACCACCACCACAACCACTTCCGTATTCTCCAACAATGGCCGCTGCTTGCGCTTTGATTAACGACAATGCCGCCGACCACATCAGCAGCAATGGCAGCAGTGGAGGCAGCCCATCTTGTCCAGCATTAACCAGCACCACCAATTCCAACAGCCAAGGCAGCAGCGTGGAGCAACAAACACCTCACCACCACCCACAGCCTCCGCAGCAGCCACCTCGAGTGGCGGCGGAGGGGTCGAAAATGGTGAGAAAAAGAATGGCTTCCGAGATTGAAGTTGTCCAAGCCAACCCAACAAGCAGAAACACAACTAGTACAAGTGCTTCGGAGTACATGAGGTTTCCTCGGCGGAGCATTATTAATACTAATCCAAGTCCAAATCCAAATCCAAACGCGACCAGCAAACCCGTGAATAATATGGTTTATCCCAACTACTCCACTATGCTTCTACCAGTGCCATCTTTCACAAATTTGACCGCCTTGACGTCACCTGGTGGGGCAGTTCTATCACCTGCTTTAGCACCACCTTCTTCCCCTGCACCACCAAGCTGGACTCCTATTCAATCAGGACCTTCTCAACAGCAGATTTGTGGGTTTTCGGGCCTGCCCTTGTTCCCACCGGAGAAGAATCAACCACCCAATAATCTCACCAATACTACTAGTACCAGTACTATTGCACCGCCGTCCTCCGCCGCGTCTATCATGGAAGACGGAGCCTCGGCCACGGCGTGGATCGACGGAATCATCAAGGACCTAATCCACAGCTCCACCAACGTCTCCATTCCCCAGCTCATACACAACGTAAGGGAGATCATCTACCCTTGCAACCCCAACTTGGCGGCTCTCCTCGAATACAGACTCCGGTCCATTTCCGAACCTCCGCCGCCACCGATCCCGAGTTTTAACCCTGCCGGAATACCCGAGATTCGGCGGAGACGCGAGGCGGTGCAAGTCCAGGAGCAACAACAACAACAACAACAACAACACCCAACATGGTGGTCCTGGGCTTAAGCTGAATCTTGACTCCGTCAATGTTTTCAGCGCACAAACACATGATGGTGGTTATTTACAGTCATGGGGCGGCGGAGTAGGCGGCGGTGGAGGAGGTGCAGAGCTGTCCCTACCTCAGCCCACCCCTCCCCCTATCACTTGCAACCGAACAAACCCGAACACTTCCTTCGCTCAGGCAATTCATCAGACATCTGCTGATAGGCATATCGAGAACTCCACCTCATCATCACCTGCGGCCGAGTCCACCACCCCCACCGCTGCACCCGCCCCCACACAAACCACCGCAACACCCCCACCGCCGTCTCCGTCGTCCACGGCGGCGCTTCTCCGAGAGAAAAAGGAGGAAATGCGTCAGCAAAAGCGAGACGAGGAGGGGCTCCACCTCCTGACCCTCCTCCTCCAGTGCGCCGAGGCCGTCTCCGCCGACAACTTCGACAAGGCCAACAAAACCCTCCTCGAGATCTCCGAGCTCTCCACCCCCTTCGGCACCTCCGCGCAGCGCGTCGCCGCCTACTTCTCCGAAGCCATGTCCGCCCGCCTCGTCAGCTCCTGCCTCGGAATCTACACCTCCCTCCCCGCCTCCGCCGTCCCCTCCGCCATTTCCCAAAAACTCACCGCCGCGTTCCAAGTCTTCAACGGCATCAGCCCGTTCGTCAAGTTCTCCCATTTCACCGCCAACCAAGCCATCCAGGAAGCCTTCGAGCGCGAAGATCGGGTCCACATTGTGGACCTCGATATAATGCAAGGCCTCCAGTGGCCCGGCCTTTTCCACATCCTCGCATCCCGGCCCGGTGGGCCTCCTTACGTCAGGCTCACCGGGCTCGGGACGTCGGTGGAGGCTCTGGAGGCCACCGGGAAGCGGTTAACGGACTTTGCCGAAAAGTTAGGCCTTCCGTTCGAGTTCTTCCCGTTGGCCGAAAAGGTCGGGAATTTGGACCCGGATAAGCTGAATATCAGTAAGAGAGAGGCCGTGGCGGTGCATTGGCTGCAGCATTCGCTTTATGACGTCACCGGGTCCGATTCCAACACGCTCTGGCTTTTGCAGAGGTAACGTCCTTTCTCCATCATCTCTGTTCAATCTTTAATTTTCAGTTTTTAGATTAAAGTTGAATTGGAACTGGGTTTCTTTTGGATTCGCTTTTTGGTGTTTTCTTTGATCGATGTCGCTAATCAAACTTTATGGCGCTGACTAGTTAATAAACAATTGGAGGAGAAAGTTATATTGGGTTTGGATTGATTTGAACTTTCATGTAGCTTTCAAATATAGTAATGGGATCGGATCACTAGCTATAGTGCAAAGTGAAAAAGCTGTCCCCAATTCTTCTTTCACGTAGTGGTCATACAGTATGGAATTGAAGCAAATTTGATTTTAGATTTGATGTTCCCACGTACATGTTTTACATGCTAATTGATTTTAGCGGGCAGAATTGGTTTTGGGGTGGAACCTCAATTTCCTTCAAGAATAAGCTGTTTTGGTAGTTTGTTAATTCGTCATCGGTTGTTTCTTAGTTTAATGACTGATTCCTGAGTGTGTGTAGTTTTTCTCGTTGAATCATATGTGTCCATCGTTTGGTGATGTTAAAAAGTTAAAAAGTGGTATTAGGTTTATGAGTACAGTGAACACTTTGTACTATACTAATTGAGTTTTGATCAATTGTTGTATTCAGATTGGCGCCAAAAGTTGTTACGGTGGTGGAACAAGACTTGAGCCACGCGGGTTCATTCTTGGGGCGGTTTGTGGAGGCCATACACTACTACTCCGCCCTGTTCGACTCTCTAGGGGCAAGCTACGGCGAAGAGAGTGAGGAGAGACACGTGGTGGAGCAACAACTGCTGTCGAGGGAGATTCGTAACGTTCTAGCCGTGGGAGGACCGTCGAGGAGCGGAGAAGCGAAGTTCCGCAACTGGCGGGAGAAGTTTCAGCAGAGCGGGTTTCGGGGCATATCTCTGGCCGGCAATGCAGCAACTCAGGCAACATTGCTGCTTGGGATGTTCCCTTCTGATGGGTACACTTTGGTGGAGGACAATGGCACTCTCAAGCTTGGTTGGAAAGATCTTTGTTTGCTCACGGCTTCGGCGTGGCGGCCGCCCTTCCATGCCGCCCTCAACCCCAACCTCCACTATTGAGTTTGTCTGTGTATGTATGAATGTTGTTGGTTCCACTTCACTGGAAGTGTTTTGGGGATGCAGTAGTGGATAGGTTGTGGCTTGATGAATGAGAGAGTTTGAATGTATTATCATGTAATGTTTTAACTACCATCAATAGCAATTTAATCTTTTCTCAATTGAGATCACTTATTTTCCTTTGGATAAATTAGTCTAATACATGTTGTAATGCTTTAACTACCATCAATAGCAATTCAATCTTGCCTCAATTGAAATAACTTTTTTTGGATAAATTAGTCTTATACATGGGATATTGAAGGAGAAAGATTCAGTCAGACTCAGGACGACATATAGGAAGAGTCGTATATGTGATATTTGGGGTAGTTGAATTTGAATTCAGGACTATACAAGTCACATTGGGGGAGTTGAATTCGGAATTCAGATCCATACAAAGTGGCATTGGGGGAGTTGGATTCGAATTCAAAACCACAAGTTGGAAGATATGAAGCTTTTCTTAAAACAAATAGATATTGGAGAGGTAAGAATTGAAACTTAGGAACTCGATTGAGCCACTTGATCTACAACCACCTTGAAGTTCTTACACGAAATTTCGTTTTGGGGGTCTAATGTTTTGGGTCTACCAACATGAAGTTTTGTGGGCTACCCATATCACAATGCATCATGTCGTTCACAATTTCCTTGAAGCAGCATTTACTTTGATTCAGAAAAGAAAGGGGAAAGATGACAAAGTCACAACTTTGATAAGGCCAATTGAATTAATTTGTTCAGAACAACAAAATTGATACAAGAAATATAGAAATTGGTCCATTGAAATCAACCTAAGACAAATAAAAGTTGAAAAATGAATAAATTCTAAAATACAATCTCAGAAGAATGATTTTCTCTGAAAGGCAGAGAGACTACTTGCTCTCTCAGCCAACAGTCATGTATATCACGAACGGTAATTGAATCTCATTCGACAAACAAACAAATTTCACCACCCTTCCTGTGTACTCAAATTATTTGCACAGCTTTTCCACTAGGCAAAATATTTCCTTCAAATCACTCCCAGGATTGTACGTCGAATCACCTTTCGTTTCTCCTAATGTGGTAGTAAGAAGCTTAAGCTGCCGTCCGGGAGATCCGTTCTTCTGCTCTTCCAAGAAAGAAAAATAAATCTTTTGTCTTTTATTTACCAAAAAATTACAATTATGTGTTTGTCAAACTCAGCACGGCTATCACTTCCCGCTTTGGAAGCTTGATAAAATTTCAGCACCCCAAAACAGACATCCATCGGTTAAAGCTTCTGGAGCCCCATGTTTCAGAGAACCTCTAGCAGTGTAAGCAAGGGCAGTAAACTCACTATGAATTCACATTGCAGTCGCTCAAGAACTGATCATCTCGGTTCAGAGACTTCTTCCAGTAACCTTTATACTTGGGGATCCCTAACTCAAGCCAAGGTTTCATCTTTCCATTATAGTGCAAAACTGCAGCGTTCCTTATTGCATAATCATTTATATTATAGTCATGACCTAATCCTGAGAGAGCCCAAGTACCATCCAGAGGATAAATCAAGCCCTGAAAGGTGAGCAAGCTTGCATGGAGTGCAACAGCTTCACTTAGCCCTTCTCGCGTTCTCACCTGTCCATGCAGATAGAAAGCAAATAAGAAGATATGAATCGCTCATGTATAAGAGTGTTATCAAAATGAAAGCAAACCAGAAAAATGTACAAACTGTTTTGCGTAAACTATTATAATAATTAGCATCATCAAAACCGAAAGCTATAAAGAATAACTGCACTGATCTAACCTCCTTTGCAAACTTTTGGTAAGTTTCAGTGAGATCAAGCTCTCTCCACTTAACCAGATCAATCACATTCAAACCAGACATCCAAGCACATGAATGTTCATTGAAATTGATCTCACCAAGAGAGCTCTTCAGCATATTCAACTTTACAGAGCAGAACTGGACAGCAGCATTAACTTTCCCTTCCATGTTAATGTTCCATAATCCAGACAAGTCTTGCTGGACAACAACATCATCATCCAGAACCACAACCCTCTCCAAATTCTGGAATATCTCCGGGAGAAGATAGTGTGAATGAGAAAAAGTAGACAAGTATTGTGTTCTAGATTGGGCGTCAATGCTATAGGAAACACGGAACTCCACAGGCAGTGAGAAAGGTAATTTGCGGTTGTCCACATTAAGCTGCTCCATGTTTAACACCTGAACCGTGGCTTCCTTGTAAGTATTTCTAAAGAACCATTGTTTAATTGCAAAGTAATTCTGTTCATCCGTCAGCACATGGAAAACCAATTTCCCGCTTTCCTGAAACATTAAAATAAACTAATGAGTGTCGTCACCAGAACAAAAGCAAAGTAGGAGCCAAATACACATACAAGAATATTTTAAGCATACTTTTGAATGTGCGACAGTCGAGTTGATTACAACCGACGCTGCAAGTACATTAGTGGAGAATATGACAAAGTGCTGCAATCCACGGTCAATGTATTTGTCAGCCAGTTCTGTGCCGTCAAAAGGAGATCTGAAATATTCCACAGTAAGTCTCATAGACAGGCAATGGTGGCTCTTTGGCATAGTTTGGACTGCAAGTTGGTAGAGGAAGACACTTTGTCTCATGTGGAAGTTAGCTTCATCCTCAGTCATATCATATATTTGTCTCAGTTTCTTGTCAACATTATCACAGACCACAGGGAATGTTTTGGCTTTTACTATTGCAGCTTGCAGCTTCTGTAGCTTGCTCCCAATCCTGATGAAACATTTAGATTTGCGCTTAGTTTATTGGGAAAGCAAGAAACATTGTGAATAGCCCCATAAGAAGAAATCTAAGAAACCCAGTAGAACTATCCCAGAAGAGTACTCGTATAATCATACGGCAGCATGATTAGTCAGAAAAAAACAATAAATAATGAGGACTTGTGAACTTCCCAAGGTGGATCACATTCATCCAGAAGATCATAAAATGTCAGCTGTCAGTACTCAATAACATAAACATGGAATATGGATAGTGAAAGCGATCATCTTAGTTTGTGTTTTCTGATGATAGAAAATGCGGATATAATCAATAGTTTGGCTTACTGTGGTGGAAGATCAGCATCTGTAGTACTTTCACTAAGAACCTTTTCCACCTCTTGAATATTTTGTCTCAACTCACGAGACAACTTGTCCTGTTTTGGGAGTTTGGCAATAGTAGGATAATATGCTCTGGCCACAAATAGGCTATCCTTCAATCTCTTCACCATAGCATCCTTCATGTCTTCTCTATGTTCTTCACGCCAAAGGCAGTAGCTCCCAAATTTCAACTCACAAGATTTTCCGCTTTGGTCAACACCACCTTTTGCATAATCAATTATTTGTGCCGACTCGCTAGCTTTAGGTTTCTGTGAACAAAAAAGATCAAATTAAACAGAGCAAAAGACAATAGCTTTACAAGGACTAGAATCTGATATCATGTTTGTAAGAACTCAGGTAAAAAAAACTTGTTTATGTATACATTTTCAATTGGAGGCGGTTGCAGAACATCATGAAGCGGGGCTGAAAATCCTGCAAATGATAAAAAGAAATTTAATATTAGTTATTTGTTACATTGTAAACAAAAAGGATATAGACAAACCTTTTAAGACATTGAGCTGTAACAGACCTTGTGGTGGTTTATTGTTGTGCCCCTCTATATTTTTGGTTTTATTTTCAGCTTCACGTGATATATTCTGTAGTATATCCTGGAACAAAATAATCAGGTCACTATAGAGTTTGAATTCCTATATCAAATCAGTGAAATTACAAACTCTGATATATACAAAGGAAACCAAAAAAAGTTATTGCTGGAACATTTCTTACATGTCTCAAATGCCAAACGCATCAAAGACAAACAATTAATTCCCGTTATAATCTATAAGTGAAAGACTGTCTTAATCCAAACCACCTGAAACTTGATAGTTGGGAACCCCCAAGTACAAATGCTTTAAGGAAGCGACTATGGCAGCTTGGAATCAAGATGCTGAAACATATAGAACTAGAGATGCAGAAACTTTGGTTTGGTATTGGAGGGAGGATTGTAATGATAAAGAGTAACACGTGATAAAATTCATATATCACTTAGAAGATGGGTTGAATGTCAAAACTCTATTTCATATATGAAAGGAAAGGAAGTGTATATTACTTATAGCAGATTTTATTCATCAAGCTCCCTGATTCAAATATCTCAAGCACATCCTACGGAATAACTCAAGATTTATTAGCAATCTATAAATCCATTCATTAGACAGGGAAAGAAAGTACAAGGGAGAATATGTAATATTCATGTAAATTTCTTGGATATTATGCCATAGTTCAGCATGTTCTAGAGAATAATCAGACGTCCTAAAGTTTCTAGACGACAAGGGTAGATGAAGAAGTTGAAGAATGCTGTAGGTGCCATTAACTACTTTCGTCCCCTTAAACATTCCTAACAGCCTTAGCACACTCCTAAGTAGAATAACAGATTCCTAACTGCATTCATCCAACACGAAATCTCTACCGCTGTCAATAAGCATGACACATTTCAGCAAAACTAATCTGGAAAGCACTGTAATCACGAAACACAATACTAACAGGAACTGATTGACCATAGAGCAATATGCAATGTACCTTGGACAGGGTTGGAGCAAATTGTTTCACAAGTTCATGTACATGGCTTGTATGTTCCCCCTAATCAAAGTACATCATGAAATCACATGAGCCAACAACTACATACGCAATGTGTTGTGTTTCCATTATTCTAATCTCAGGAAACAAAAAGGATGGCTAGAATGGTACCCCGGACAGATTAGATTCATCTCTAAGGATTATTGATGGACTATATCTTCCATAAGTATTCTGCCACCCATCCAAAACATACAAAACACAAATGACCATCACCGCCAACAATGCGAAAATCGAAACTAAAGAGATCAGGCCAGACTACTTACTGCTGGAGAACTTTGATGCTCCGACACGTACCCTGCACATTGCAAATCAAACACCAAAAATCAAAATGTGAAGATAGAGATCCAAACTACCATTGCACAACTAATCGAAAATTCGCAAATCGGATCTAAAACAAAACCCAGAAAACAGATCTAAATACAAACAATGTAACAAGTGGAAGTGTTAGTTACCAGGAGAGTGAAAACCATTATGAAGGCCGAGAAGAAAGAGCAGAGGAACGAGCATAGATAGAAAAACCAGAGCCAACACTCCGACCACCAGCCCCCTCCATCTCCGCTTCCCGGAATAACCACCGCCGGCCACCGCGCCCTTCATCTCTCTCTCTCGCCTCCTAATCCGATTTCATCCCCTCCAATCCCATCGCCTTTTCCGACGACAACCCACCAAAAATCACACCGATTTCCACAATTTCAACGACCCTTTATTCGTCGTCGTCTTCTTCCTCGTCCTCCCCTGGTTCTTGGGTCGTCGGTATCAATGGCGGACTTGCAGTGGCATCAACGACTGAGACGATTTTCTGGTTGTGGGGCATGAACCATTCCAAATGGCGTTGTGGGTTGTTCGCAGCTCGCCCGAGTTTTCTTCAATGGCGATTCCAAATCGAGTTTGGATTTAAAGTTTGATTTTTTTTTTTTCCTTGGGCCAAAAGGGTGAAGAAGAAGAAGAAGAAGGAGCGAAGAGCTTTTACCGTACTCTTGTATTTTTTCGTTAATCTTTACCTTCCGGTTTAATGCGATTTGCAAATTTGTGCACTTTTTTTTGGTTTGTTATTATTCTTTGGGGTTTGGGTGGACCACCATTTGTGAGGATATTACTTGTGACTGGACTCTTCCATAAAAAAGGCCTCTTTCTTTATAAAAGAAATTCACATAACCACACACCTAAGCCTTACCATTATGATGTAAACCTAATAACATGACTCGTACGATACTACAGTAATGTGTTATGATATGTTATGATATGTGTGTGACGTTTATATGGCTTCTGCATGATTAGTGTTATTATTTTAGTTCTATTTATGTGTGTTAGTTACATTCCTTTCCCTTTTCATGATTGATGCATCCCAAAATGAAGATATGGGAGTTACACAACGTTTTCTTCAATGTCTTAAATGGTGTAAACTAGAGTCTTTATCATTCAATTGTCATGGTTGATAAATGAGTCTTCTATTTGGGTGCATGATAAAAGAAGTCTTTATCAATACATGTTATTAATAAGATATGGATCTAGTTAGAGAGTTTGCCTTACAGTTGAACTCAATCAATTGGGGAAATAGAAAATTTTAGAATGAAAAGACTACAAAAATTTTAGAGAGCTTTTACCGTACTCTTGTATTTTTTCGTTAAATCTTTACCTTCCGGTTTAATGCGATTTCATTTGCAAATTGGTGCACTTTTTGGTTTGTTATTATTCTTTGGGGTTTGGGTGGATCACCATTTGTGAGGATATCACTTGTGACTGGACTCTTCCATAAAAAAATGCCTCTTTTTTTATAATGGAAACGCTTGATACCTCAAATGACACCTGTAACTCAATTTTAGTCACATTTAGCACCCCTAACTTCAAAATGTCATATTTTGACACCTCTAACTCAGTTCTGTTACATATTTGACACTTTTGACATTGGGTTCCAAGAAGGCATTGCGGCGGAGGGCATGGCTTTAGAATGAAAAGACTACAAAAATATAAGAGTCTCGGTATTAAAGGATTGCCAACCGTTGATATAAGATGACATGTCTGAAAGAGTACTTTACATATTATGAAACTATGGTAGTCACAATTTGATTCCACATTCTGTATTAATAAAACTTCGCTCAATCCGCTGCGAAAAATAAATTTAATTTGGAACACTGAAAACGTATTACATATTTCTATTTGACAAATCAAACTGAAGATCACTATATCAATATATATACTTAAGTGGGTACAATTACAAAAGAAGACTAATCAACAGCAACTCTGCTGCACACCCTTATTACTACTTCGGTTCAATTTTCGCTGTCACACCATATCCACCACTATAATCGAACGCACCGCTGCTGTCATTGACATCCTTTTTCGGCAAGCCCTCGTTGTACGGATGCTTAGGAGCACCTTTTGATTGCGCAAATTCGGTTGCTGATGAAGATGCTGATGTTGAGTTTGTGTTGATCCCATCATTTTGCAAAATAGTTTCAATAGCCTTCACTACGTCACTCATTGAGGGACGATCTGCAGCTGCTTCTTCAACACATTGCATTGCCAACTCCAAGAACCTCCCAAACCCAATGAGAGTTCCTGAGTTTCCAATGCTTCGATCCATCAAGTCCCTCATTCCGTAGTGTTCATCGTTCTTGTTCATTACCAATCGTGCCTCACGCACAATGTACTTTCCTTTCTCAATTGGTTGCCTAGCAGTTATCAGTTCAAGCATGACCACTCCAAAGCTGTATACATCGCTCTTTTCAGTGAGTTGTTGAGTCATGTAGTATTCAGGATCCAGATAGCCCTGCAAGTACAAACAGAAAGTTAAAGTAAAAAAAACTATAGCGAATTTTACCTTCAGGCTGTTATAATTGACAATGCAGAAGGAGTTGTTATAAAACTTACCAATGTGCCTTTGACCTGGGTAGAGACATGGCCTTTTCCACTGTCATTGACAAGCTTGGACAAGCCAAAATCTGCTACCTTGGCCGTCAGATGTTCATCTAATAGAATATTGGTCGACTTGACATCTCTGTGAATTATCGGAGGATTTGCAAGATCGTGTAGGTAAGCTAGTCCTCTTGCAGAGCCAAGAGTTATGCGGAGTCTCCTCTTCCAGTCAAGATGAATACCAGATCTCCCTGCAATTCATATTTAAGCAAAGCTTACATCACAGACTCTATATGGAGGATAGTCTCAATGAAACTTCTTTCACCAACCAACCGATGATTGAATATACTATTTCGCTACAACTAACCTGACAAGCTCTCCCTAAGTGTTCCATTAGGCATGAACTCATAAATCAGCATCTGTTCTCCTTGTTCAAAGCAGAATCCCAGAAGACCAACAACATTTTTGTGATGAACTCGCGAGAGCAACTCAATCTCGGTCTTGAACTCAAGGCCACCCTGCATTGATCCTTGCTGAGCTCTTTTGATTGCTATTACTTGTCCATCAGGAAGCATACCCCTGTAAACCTATGATCAAGCCAATCAAATAAGCACATGTTGACTTGAAGTAGAATTTCAGAGGTGTCAATAAAATCCTTAAATATTTACCTTCCCGTATCCACCAGATCCTATCTCATTACTATCAGAGAAGTTGTTGGTGCACTTCTTAAGCTCGTCGTAAGAAAACCATCTTGCTCCCTTCAACTGCGGTGCGCCTCCACTATCTTTTCCGCTAGGTGCCCAAGAAGCTGAAAGATAGAGAAGAGTAGTGATATAAGCAAACCAATTTCCAATATTAATGCCAGAGATTAACTTACTTAAATATCCACAACAAGAATGATTAGTTACCAAAAGGCCTGCTTAATCCAATGGCTCTTTCTGCTCGTTTCTTTTGCCGAATGGCATACAGTCCTACTATCACAAGGCCCAGAACAAGAACGACAGAACTAGTTGCTATTCCAATAATAACACCAGTGCTTATAGAACCTTTAGCCGCTGCAGAAACAAGTTTTGGGTTTCAGTGTCACTTTAACTAACCTTATAATGCAAGGAAACTGCTAATGAAGTAACAGTGTGATGTGAATTACCTGGGAAGTTGTAAGGAGTTGCAATGAAGTAATAGGGTCCAAATTCATGGGGCGGTTTGTAAGTTTGATTGGTCAGGTCAAACCCAATCCTTATAATCTCCGTATGATTAAAATATGTTCCTGAGGATGGAAAGAATGCCACCCGAATTTGAAGATAGTCGTTGATGTCGAAGAAAGGGTTGTCAAGAGAAACTGAACCAGGAGTGAGGCCAAGTTTCACCCACAGGCTCATTTCTAGCGATTTAAACGTATCCGCGTTTGACAATTCCCTGAAAGAGGGTGCTCTGAAATACATTGTTCCTTGAAAAGGATATGCACATTGACAACTCTGAGGGCTGAGCTTCTGATCCGAGGGGCAAGTTCTGGCTCCACAATTCGAAGTAGTAGTATACGGGTTTGTATTTACTTGCGGCATCTGACACAAAGAATCTGAGATACTTCCACTCGTGCACACTGGGTTATTTACAAGTCTGCAATACGTAAAAGTGAAAACTAAGGATGATGGTTTCGGAAAGTACAACAATATCACGGAAAATAAAGATCCGAGGCCACGAAATGTCTTACATTAAGGTCTTTTTGTATTCGTAACCCAGAGTTATTTGGGATATCTGATTGTTCTGCAGATCAACAAGGTTCAGTGCTGAACTGATGCTATCACCCATGTTCAACGTATTGTTAAACGAATTGTTTTTCAACTTCCTGTCGAGAGTCAGCGGGGTGAAGGGTCAGTTTCCTATGATTAGAGTCAAAACTTGATGTGTTTTTCAGTATTCTATTTATACTTACACTTGCTGCAATGTTGGGATGCTGAACATCTTCTCTGGCACATCCCCTTGAAGAGCGCCGAATTCCATGACCCTGCGTACCATAGCAGTAGAGAATTTCAACAACAGACTACAACAAAGCTTTCGAAGTTTCCTTTTCCAGCAGTCATTTATAGAATATGAAGTTGCTAAGGACTTACAGCGTGGTGAGTGCAGTTAAGCTTGAGAACCAACTTGGAGCTTCTGATGGGTCAAATGTGTTGTTACTAAGGTCTCTGAAGGAAAGTCATTAGGATTTATCAGTACTCCACAAGAACAACTTGCAGCGAAAACATAGAAACTGGAAATGACAGATGCATGCCATCTACTCACACATAATTGAGCGAACTCATTCCAGTTAAGTCCGGTAAGGAGCCTGTCAACCGGTTGCGGGCCAAATTCCTGGAAGAGAAATATAAAATCATGTCAATGCTGATTTACCATCACCAAGAATAATCGAACAGCACATGTCTCAGAGAAAGGATTCTCACAGTTCATTGAGATTTGTTAGGTTGTTGAGATTATTGGGAACTGTTCCTGTCAGAGCATTTTTATCAAGCCGACTGTTGCAAAGAAGAGCATTTTTTAGTCAAAATTATTGTCAAGAAGCAGATACTTATAAGTGAAAGAATGTTGGAATCAAGCTCGTTGTTACTCACAGAACCTCAAGAGTCTGAACAAGTCCTACTGATGGTGGTATAGCCCCACGAAATCTATTTCCATCAAACAACCTGCAGTTGAATAGCAAGTGCTTCGATGAATAGGAGTACAGAACATGAACTGATAGTAGGACCGAACCAAACTAGAAACTGATTCATGGGATCAACTTACACATGTATCAGTGCCATGTCGGAGCTGAAAAGGTTGGCCGGAATGGAACCTGAAAGCTGGTTCTGATTGAAATGGCTGCATTTTCATCAAACTAGTTTAAATGCTATGCAATAAGCACTGGCCAATTACCTACTAGAACTTCATAGTTTACAATGTAGAATATTTGGGAAATGGAAAGATACTCACAAGTGCTTAGCCTTCTTTAGTTGGTTCAAGCCGGGGTTTATTGGGAGAGTTCCAGTTAACTGATTGTCTGCAAGGTCCAGCCAAAATAGATTCTGGAGTTTACCCAAAGAAGCCGGTATGGTACCGCTGAATTTATTTGTATTGAGAGCCCTGAAAAGAACCAAAGGTTTTATATAAAGGTGGATACAGAAAAACAACACTTTGGCTTGAAGTAACACTAAAAGTATGATATGATCATTCCCGTTCTTACAAGAAGGATAGCTCTGTAAGGTTGCCCAACTCATCTGGAATGGTACCACTGAAGCCGCAACCAGCTAGGATCCTAATGATGAATAGAGTCTCGTATGCTTAGTCAATATGAAAAAAAATTCTGCATACAGAAATTTAAAAGCTGGAAATATGCAAATTGCTTCTTCGTTTGTGCTTACAGGATGTTTAAGTTTTTCAGATTTCCTAGTCCGGGAGAGAGAGAACCAGTGAGGCCAAGGTTGAAGGAAAGGTCCCTGCAAAGTCAATGATTCAGCTTCATTACAAAAACTGTCATGCTAATCAAATTTAAGTGATAAGTGATAAAAGAACAACATGATACTGCAAAAGATACATGTTTTATGCTGCAAACATAATTCTGATGCAAAAAGAGGAACGATGAGACTCACAAAGATCTTAATTCAGATAGTCCCCCAATGTCCCCTTCGATTTTCCCTTTAATTTGCATGCCTGATAATCCTCTGCACACAAAAAAGCAGAAGATGTGCTGGTTACAAATCTCTTAAAGAATAAATGTATTGATCAATGCTCATAATTAGAAGGACCGTCTCAAAATCGAAGATGTAACAAGACTCACATTGCAGTCACCCTTGAATTGTTGCAGGTGATTCCTTCCCAGCCCCCACATGGATCGTTTGACTTACCCCAGCCGGGTGGAAGATTTTCCCATTGCTGCTTCAAGGATTGGAGTATACCAGCTGAACACCAACACAAACACACATAAATCAATCAGCTACACCTTGATACATAGACATAAAATATGTGCAGGATGTTCATCTCTGTCCAAAAATTCAACAATAATTTGCATTAAACGCAAATTAAGTGGCCTAATAACCAATTTTACATGCTCAAACATCAGAACAAGACGATTAACAAGTCTTCTCCAAGTCAACGGATATCTAGGCCAAATGTACACACTAAAAAAACCCAAATTTCCCATTTGTAAGAAGATCAAAAGGCACATACCGTCAGCGGTGTCTGTAACAGCAAAGATCAGATGAATCCCAGCAGAGCAGAAAGCCAGAAAGAGCAGCAACAGCTTGGTTGCCATCATGATTATTGAGCAAGCAATTCAAGACCAAATATGGTATCTTTAAGCCAAGATCAGAGGTCAAACGCACATTTTTAATTCCCCAAAATGTCAAAAAAGCACAGAACACAAGAGAAAGCCCTTCAATCCCTTCAAGTCTTGAATTCTTCCACTATAACCAACTACTTTGCCACTTGATCTTTATTTAATGTATGACAGCATGCATGCATATTGTACATCAGTCCACCATCATGTGACAACAAGTTGTTTGCAAAATATGCTTCCGCTGAGCATTGAAATGAAAGCTTAAAAATTTGTTGAGTTGGGTTTTTTCAACTGTGTACAAAAAATATCTGCAGGCAGAGATGAAAACGCTTGAGAGATAAAAAAGGCAAAAGATTTTCGGTTGGCTCTGTTCAGCTTCTTTAAAATGATTAACCTTGTCTTAGAAGCCAACCTTTAGCCATTAACAATAAAGTACCCACCAACCGAAATCATCACCAAAGTCCAAATTCAACAATATCATTATCATCAGCGTGATCCCATTCATAATTTAATTAATTCAGAACATTTATCTGTACATTTAAATTTTCGACTTTAAAATCAAAAATAATAAAATAAATGTGAGGGCTTTTACCGTTTCCTCCGTCCTGCCGCGCAATTTTGGGAAGACAAGCCGCTTAATACAAACAGATATGTTTTAACAAGCGAAGTTCGCATCTTTCGAACTCGTGCACGACCGAAGTCTGTGATTAAATATCAAAAATTGAATAAATTAGTCATTATACAAGGCGATTCAATGTCTACAGTTGGCTTTAGGTGGAAGTGGGGCCTACTGGAAATCAAGGCGACTGGGACCAATTCCTGGTTTGGTCCATTTTTGAAGGTTGAAAATTTTTTCGAACGAAAACAAAAAGTTTTCCAATTTCGTAAGAAACGGATATGAGAGAGCGCGCGCGAGATCTGTGGTATTGTATTGTGACTAGTGTTTTGCCTCACTTGGGTGGTGACCGGTGAGAACATGTTTATGTTTGTAGGGTCTTATCCCTTTCTTTTTCTTGGCTTTCAAGCATTAAATTAAGGGCCCTTAAACCAAAGATAGAGGTCCACATGATTGTTTTTGGGTTTACTTACATTAGTGGTTTCTCAAAATATAATCAAATCTCATATTAGTATCCGAAGTTATAATGCGTTACTCAGATTTAAAGTTATAATGCGGTCACGTAGAGATCATATCATCAGTTTTGACAGAGATCGTGAGGGAGAATGCAGTAAAAAATTGTTATGTAAAGACGCTGGATCATTGTGACTTTCGAAGGTAATGTGAAACTTGACAATATTTTTATACGAACTAGTATAGTTGAAGCGAGTAAATATCATTCACTCTCAAACGACCTTAGAACTTTGTTTCGGAAAGAAAATTTAAGACAATTTGTGTAAATTCTTGACCTAATTAATTTAAAAATTAGAGTATTTTGCACGTTTTGTGCGGCCAATGGGATCAAAGGTCCAATAAACAAACTAGAACAAACACTGCCGTCTAGGAACATCATCGAAATCCTCCAATCAAGTTTTTTCAGTCACCAAATGAAAACAGAGGAGCTTTAGGGAATCAAAGACGATAAACGCAACAACCCAAGTCCTAATTCCAACCAACAATTAGCATTTAGCAAACCACAATCCTTTATTCTATGCTTTATTCTCCCTATACATCTGGCTCTGACATGAACGCTTCGATTGTATTTTAATCCAATCACAAAGTGCAAGAGAAGTCAAAGTGCGACAGCCAGCTTCTAACTGAACTGAAGCCGATCGTGCTAATAAAATGGTATCTCTTTACTTATGTCCGATTTCTTTAGATTAAACTATGCATCTGTATTCGACTCATGTGGTTAATTAGAGCTGGTGAAATCAATACAACTTGGTTCGAAAATGCAGCTGGACCATGTTATGTTTTCTCAGAGACTTTCAATTTGAAGTTTGGTTACCTTTTGTTTTGATGCCAAAAACTGGATCCTTGTGATCTAGACTAGGGATGGCAGAAATACCCAACGGGTTGGGTACCCTGTGGGGACCCGCCCCAAATGGGGGGAAAATCCCCGGTGCAACGGGGAACGGGGATCCCCATCCCCGAAAAGTAAAATTCCCCGGTGGGGATGGGGCGGGGATGGTATTGTCATCCCCATCCCCAAACCCGCCCCGATATTATATAATAATTATTAATAAATAAATATATATTAATTTAAGCTAATAAATATTAGTATAAAAGATAAGTTTTACTATAACCTAACTACAAAACAAAACCTAATTGAAAACTTTTTCTATTCATACGTGCGACTGCCTCTTCTTCTTTAAATTTCTTTCAATCTTCAAAGATTGGGATGATAAAGTTTTTCTTTTGTTAATTTTACTTATATAAAAATTAAAAAAAAAACATGGGGATGGGGGCGGGGATGGGAGAGTGGTCCCCGGCGGGGACGGGGATGGGGAATCCCCGAATCATACAAATAGGGGATGGGGCGGGGATGGGGGAGGGGATGGGTATTGGGGACGGGGATGGTATTGTCATCCCCATCCCCAACCCGCCCCATTGCCATCCCTAATTCTTAGTTTTTTTGTTTTTTTTTTTTTTTTTTTTTTTTTTGGGTTTTTGGGGGGGGGGGGGGTGGGGGTGTGTGGGGGTGGTGGGGGTGGTGGGGGGTGATAAAAAGAGAGGGGGTGGTGGTGTGTGGTTTTTTTGTTGGGTGCTTCTTGAGTATAGTGTGTGGTGTGTTGTGTGTTGTTTTTTTTTTTTTTTTGTAGTTTGTTGTTTTTTTTTTTAGGGGGGGGAGGGGGAGGAAGAGTTATTTTTTTTTTTTTTTTTTTTTTTTTTGTTTTTTTTTTTTTTTTTGTTGTTTTGTGTTTTGTTTGTTTTTTTTTTTTTTTTGTTGTTTTTTTTTTTTTTTTTTTTTTCTAATTTCGTCAGTTCACCTGCCCAAAAATACACCAAAGTATTGTGGAAGTTTTGCGTTTCTTACCTTTTTTATTTGGTCAGTCGTTTCTTCTTACCTAGAAGCTTTCTGTATATAAATCTTTTTTAGCTTTCATTTTGGATTAGACATTTCATATGAGTTGCACATTAGAATAGAGCATGATGCGGTGGGCTTCTTGAGGATTGATAGGTGTTGAAGACCAACGACAGAGACATGTTCAATATACCATCCATCCTGGGTAAAATATTGAACTTTCTCAAGGTTAGCCCTTTGGCGAATAAGTAGTACCACGCTATTTGCTATTTTTTCTACGCAAATGTCCAAAAAGCACAAGGCTCCATGGGAACACAAAACCTTTGACTTTTCAAAAGTTAGACAGTTGACTTGATCTTAATCAATCAGGCGTTACTTGTGGAACTTTGTAAAGTTGGATTTGATAGACAGAAGCTTCACCAGAATAATATCAGATTTTATGTAAATAATGAATTTCAGTTAATTAAGTTGAACAATTCCCCCATTGCAAAATTGACTGGGAAGTAGTTAATTGAAGTGATAAACATCTCATGAAGAGGTTCAGAAGCCATTGCATCATCCCCACATTTATTGCACTGTAAACTTCAACAAGTTGGCCAAATGCTCCGGTTTTGACCTCATTTAGGATTTTGTAGCTTGATGGGTAGGTTGACAGTAAGTAGAAGCTGAGCTGCCATTGCTTACCGGGTTCCCAGCAAGGCTGCACCACACAAAATTGACAACCAAGAGTTGTAAGGTGAAATACACAATTGTATGTAAGAAAATCAAGATAAAGGTGCATAAACTGTCTCACATTAATGTGTTGTTGTATTCTTCATCAACAGGGATTCTGGAAATCTGATTTCTCTGCAGATCAACAAGCTGTAGCTGTTGGCTGATGCCATCTCCCAAGTTGAATGTACTGTTTAACGCGTTGTATTTCAGTTTCCTAGAAAACATGAATGGCCTGTTTCTTAAAATTTACAATAAAACTTGACGTGTTCTTGATCATTTTTCTCCTCAAACTTACACTTGCTGCAATGCTGGATTGCTGAACATCTCCCTTATGTGGGTACAATTACAAAAGAAGACTAATCAACAGCAACTCTGATGCAGTCCCTCATTACTACTTAGGTTCAATTTTCGCTGTCACACCATATCCACCACTATAATCAAACGCACTGCTGCTGTCATTGAAATCCTTTTTGGGCAAGCCTTCGTTGTACGGATGCTTAGGAGCACCTTTTGATTGCGCAAATTCGGTTGCTGATGAAGATGCTGATGTTGAGTTTGTGTTGATCCCATCATTTTGCAAAATAGTTTCAATAGCCTTCACTACGTCACTCATTGAGGGACGATCTGCAGCTGATTCTTCAACACATTGCATTGCCAACTCCAAGAACCTCCCAAACCCAGTGAGAGTTCCTGAGTTTCTAATGCTTCGATCTATCAAGTCCCTCATTCCGTAGTGTTCATTGTTCCTGTCCATTACCAATCGTACCTCACGCACAATGTACTTTCCCTTCTCAATTGGTTGCCTAGCAGTTATCAGTTCAAGCATGACCACACCAAAGCTGTATACATCGCTCTTTTCGGTGAGTTGTTGAGTCATGTAGTATTCAGGATCCAGATAGCCCTGCAAGTACAAACAGAAATTTCAAGTAGAAAAACTAAGCAGATTTTACCTTAGCAAAATCAAATTTCAGGCAGTTATAATTGACAATGTAGAAGGATCTGTTATTAAACTTACCATTGTGCCTTTGACCTGAGTCGAGACATGGCCTTTTCTACTGTCATTGACTAGCTTGGACAAGCCAAAATCTGCTACCTTGGCCGTCAGATGTTCATCTAATAGAATGTTGGTCGACTTGACATCTCTGTGAATTATCGGAGGATTTGCAAGATCGTGTAGGTAAGCTAGTCCTCTTGCAGAGCCAAGAGTGATGCGGAGTCTCCTCTTCCAGTCAAGATGAATGCCAGATCTCCCTGCAATTCATGTTAAAGCAAAACTTACATCACAGATTCTATATAGAGGATAGTCTCAATGAAAATTCTTTCACCAACCAACCAATGATTGCATATACTATTTCGCTAGAACTAACCTGACAAGCTTTCCCTAAGTGTTCCATTAGGCATGAACTCATAAACCAGCATCTGTTCTCCTTGTTCAAAGCAGAATCCCAGAAGACCAACTACATTTTTGTGATGAACTCGCGAGAGCAACTCAATTTCGGTCTTGAACTCGAGGCCACCCTGCATTGATCCTTGCTGAGCTCTTTTGATTGCTATTACTTGTCCATCAGGAAGCATACCCCTGTAAACCTATGATCAAGCCAACCAAAAGGTATAAGCAAATCTTTGACTTGAAGCAGAATTTCAGAGGTGTCAATAAAATCATTAAATATTTACCTTCCCGTATCCACCAGATCCTATCTCATTACTGTCAGAGAAGTTGTTGGTGCACTTCTTAAGCTCGTCGTAAGAAAACCATCTTGCTCCCTTCAACTGCGGTGCACCGCCACTATCATTTCCGCTAGGTGCCCAAGAAGCTGAAAGATGGAGAAGAGTAGTAATATAAGCAAGCCAATTTCCAATATTAATGACAGAGATTAACTAATATCCACAACAACAATGATTAGTTACCAAAAGGCCTGCTTAATCCAATGGCTCTTTCTGCACGTTTCTTTTGCCGAATGGCATACAGTCCTACTATCACAAGGCCCAGAACAAGAACGACAGAACTAGTTGCTATTCCAATAATAACACCAGTGCTTATAGAACTTTTAGGCGCTGCAGAAACAAGTTTTGGGTTTCAGTGTCACTTTAACTAACCTTATTATGCAAGGAAACTGCTTATGAAGTAACAGTGTGATGTGAATTACGTGGGAAGTTGTAAGGAAATGCAGAGAAGAGATAGGGTCCAAATCCATCGGGCGGTTTGTAAATTTGATTGATCAGAGTAAGCCCAATCCTTATAATCTCCGTATGATTAAAATATGTTCCTGAGGATGGAAAGAATGCCACCCGAATTTGAAGATAGTCGTCGATGTCAAAGAAAGGCTGGTCAAGAGAAACTGAACCAGGAGTGAGGTCAAGTTTTTCCCGCAGGCTCATTTCTAGCGACTCAAACGTGGATGCGTTTGACAATTCCCTGAAAGAGGGTGCTCTGAAATAAATTGTTCCTTGATAAGGATATGCACATTGACAACTCTGAGGGCTGGGCTTCTGATCCGAGGGGCAAGTTTTAGCTCCACAATTCGAAGTAGTAGTATACGGGTTTGGATTTTCTTGCGGCATCTGACAGAAAGAATTTGAGAAACTTCCACTCGTGCAAACTGGGTTATTTACAAGTCTGCAATACGTAAAAGTGATAACTAAGGATGATGGTTTCGGAAAGTACAACAATATCACAGAAAATAAAGATCGAGGCCACGAAATGTCTTACATTAAGGTCTTTTTGTATTCGTAACCTAGAGTTATTTGGGATATCTGATTGTTCTGCAGATCAACACGGTTCAGTGCTGAACTGATGCTATCACCCATGTTCAACGAATTGTTAAACGAATTGTTTTTCAACTTCCTGCGAGAGTCAGCAGGGTGAAGGGTCAGTTTCCTATGATTAGAGTCAAAACTTGATGTGTTTTTCAGTATTCTATTTATACTTACACTTGCTGCAGTGTTGTGATTCTGAACATCTTCTCTGGCACATCCCCTTGAAGAGCTCCGAATTCCATGACCCTGCGTACCATAGCAGTAGAGAATTTCAACAACAAACTACACCAAAGCTTTCGGAGTTTCCTTTTCCAGGAGTCATTTATAGAATATGAAGTTGCTAAGGACTTACAGCGTGGTGAGTGCAGTTAAGCTTGAGAACCAACTTGGAGCTTCTGATGGGTCAAATGTGTTGTTACTAAGGTCTCTGAAGGAAAGTCATTAGGATTTATCAGTACTCCACAAGAACAACTTGCAGCAAAAACTGGAAATGACAGATGCATGCCATCTACTCACACATAATTTAGCGCAGTCATTCCTGTTAAGTCCGGTACGGGGCCTGTCAACCTGTTGTGGGCCAAATTCCTGGAAGAGAAATATAAAATCATGTAAATGTTGATTTACCATCACCAAGAATAATCGAACAGCACATGTCTCAGAGAAAGGATTCTCACAGTTCATTGACATTTGTTAGGTTGTTGAGATTATCGGGCACTGTTCCTGTCAGAGCATTTCTATCAAGCCGACTGTTGCAAAGAAGAGCATTTTTTTAGTCAAATTATTGTCACGAAGCAGATACTTATAAGTGAAAGAACGTTGGAATCAAGCTCATTGTTACTCACAGAACCTCAAGAGTCTTAACAAGTCCTACTGATGATGGAATAGCCCCACTAAATCTATTTCCATCAAACAACCTGCAATTGAAGAATAGCAAGTGCTTCGATGAATAAGAGTACAGAACAGGAACTGATAGTAGGACCGAACCAAACTAGAAACTGATTCATGGGATCAACTTACACATGTATCAGTGCCATGTCGGAGCTGAAAAGGTTGGCCGGAATGGAACCTGAAAGCTGGTTCTGATTGAAATGGCTGCATTTTCATCAAACCAGTGTAAATGCTATGCAATAAGCACTGGCCAATTACCTACTAGAACTTCATAGTTTACAATGTAGAATATTTGGGAAATGGAAAGATACTCACAAGTGATTAGCCTTCTTTAGTTGGTTCAAGCCGGGGTTTATTGGGAGAGTTCCAGTTAACTGATTTTCTGCAAGGTCCAGCCAAAATAGATTCTGGAGTTTACCCAAAGAAGCCGGTATGGTACCGCTGAATTTATTTGTATTGAGAGCCCTGAAAAGAACCAAAGGTTTTATATAAAGGTGGATACAGAAAAACAACACTTTGGCTTGCAGTAACACTGACAGTATGATATGATCATTCCCGTTCTTACAAGAAGGATAGCTCTGAAAGGTTGCCCAACTCATCTGGAATGGTACCACTGAAGCCGCAACCAGCTAGGATCCTAATGATGAATAGTCTCATATGCTTAGTCAATATGAAAAAATAATTCTGCATACAGAAGTTTAAAAGCTGGAAATATGCAAATTGCTTCTTCGTTTGTTCTTACAGGATGTTTAAGTTTTTCAGATTTCCTAATCCGGGAGAGAGAGAACCAGTGAGGTTAAGGTTGAACGAAAGGTCCCTGCAATGTCAATGATTCAGCTTCATTACAAAAAATGTCATGCTGATCAAATTAAGTGATCAAGTGATAAAAGAACAACATGATACTGCAAAAGATATATGTTTGATGCTGCAAACATAATGCTGATGCAAAAAGAGGAACAATGAGACTCACAAAGATGTTAATTCAGATAGTCCCCCAATGTCCCCTTCGATTTGCCCTTTAATTTGCATGCCTGATAATCCTCTGCACACAAAAAACCAGAAGATGTGCTGGTTACAAATCTCTTAAAGAAAAAATGTATTGATCAATGCTCATAATTAGAAGGACCATATCAAAATCTAACATGAAACAAGACTCACATTTCTGTCACCCTTGAATTTTTGCAGGTGATTCCTTCCCAGCCCCCACATGGATCGTTTGACTTACCCCAGCCGGGTGGAAGATTTTGCCATTGCTGCTTCAAGGATTGGAGTACAGCAGCTGAACACCAACATAAACACACATAAATCAATCAACTACACCTTGATACAAAGCTTCTAGACATAAACTATGTGCAGGATACAATTTTACATGCTCAAACATCAGGACAAGATGATTAACAAGAAAAAACAAAGTCTTCTCCAAGTCAACTGATATCTAGGCCGAATGTACACACTAAAACCCAAATTTCCCATTTGTTAGAAGATCAAAAGGCACATACCGTCATTGGCGTCCGTAATAGCAAAGATTAGATGAATCCCAGAAGAGCAGAAAGCCAGAGAGAACAGCAACAGCTTGGTTGCCATCGTGATTATGGAGCAAGCAATTCAAGACCAAAAATGGTATCTTTAAGCCAAGATCAGAGGTCAAAAGCACGTTCTTAACTCCCCAAAATGTTACCAATTGGGATGCTGAAGGAACATGTTGCAGTATTGTTCTGGAGGACAATCCTCTGGTAGACTTTGTAGAGCTTCCAGATACTTGTCAAGGTCTGTACTATTGCAATATCTTGAGTGGAGTTGTAAGAGGGGCCTTAGAAATGGTGTCGATGAAGACCGAAATCAGTTGGGTCCGTGATATGCTGCGTGGTGATGATGCATTCGAGTTGCAGGTTAAACTTCTCAAGCAAGTTCCAGAAGAGTACCCATACAAAGATGATGAGTAAAAGCCTTGCACCACATTGCGTCCTATGTAAACAGTTAGGATTATGTGTTCCGCCTTTTCCCTTAAGGTCAAATATTAGCAGCTTGCTGTTTGATTAGTACACTACACGCAAATTGGCAAACTTTGAATAGAAAACTGGAATTTTATTTACTCGGCTGCATTTAGTTTTTTCAAAAAAAAAAAAAAAAAAAAAAAAAAAAACTCCCCAAAATGTCAAAAAAGCACAGAACACAACAGAAAGCCCTTCAATCCCTTCAAGTCTTGAATTCTTCCACTATAACCAACTACTTTGCCACTTGATCTTCATTTAATGTGTGACAGCATGCATGCATATTGTACATCAGTCCACCATCATGTGCCAACAAGTTGTTTGCAAAATATGATTCCTCTGAGCAATGAAATGAAAGCTTAAAATTTTTTGGGTTGGGTTTTTTCAACTGTGTACAAAAAATATCTGCAGGCAAAGGTGAAGACGTTTGAGAGATAAAAAAGGCAAAAGATTTTCGGTTGGCTCTGTTCAGCTTCTTTAAAATGATTAACCTTGTATTAGCCATTAGAGCATTTCCACCCCATTTGTATCAATTGCTTTTGCCTTAACGCAATTGGTACAAATTGCCCTACGACAATTGTGAAGGCAATTTTATTGCCTAGAGTGTTTCTACCCCAAAAGGCAATTTGGAGGGCAAAAAAATTGCATTTCTTATTGTGTGTTTAATTTTTCCTTGTAATGTTTTTTTATTGTAATATATTAAAAATATTGTGGTATTTATCAAGGTTCTAAAAAACACTAAGCGGCAGTTAGGCGGCAAGGTGGGGATTAGCGCCCAGAGATAATTGGTAAATATAAATTAATAATATATAGAATTTTAGATATAATATATTATTTTTATATCATTAAAATACAAAAAGTCATCCAAGTGTGTTGCCAACTTGCCAGCAACTTGCACGCAGAAACATCATCCACACAGTCCTTCATCGTCCTCGTCCCATCGTCCTCATCCCACCAGCAAATTGCAGATCAAACAAAAGCCAATAAAAAACCCATATTCAAAAACCAAAAACTCTGAATTCAATTCCATCCAAAACATATCAAAACATTCCATGGATTACAGAAAACCCATGCCGGTGAAGTCATCGGAGGAGCTCGAAGACGACGAATGGGTCTTGTTCTCTTCGTCACCATCTCGAAGAACCCAGAACAACTCCTCTGTTTCCATTCCGAAAAACCCAAAACCATTCCGAAAAATTCAGAACCATCACCATCCAAAAATTTTTTGTTTCCGCCTAGTTCGCTTAGTCGCCGCCCAGGAGGTTGACTAATGGGTTGACCGCTTTTTCGCCAATTACACCAAAAACTCCAAGGTCCCCTGCCGCCTACCGCCTACACGCCGCCTAGTCGGTCCTAGTCGGCGTTTTAAAAAAAAAAAATTTATGGTACTTTTCTAAATTTTTTTATAAAAAATAATTACAAAACAACCCCAAAAAATAATTACAAAACAGCCCCAAAATTATAAAATGACCTCAAATCAGAATTACAAAACAAACTCAAAAAAAAATTTACAAAATGGCCCCCAAATCGACTGTCCAGATCTGTGGACTCATTAAATCTAATGGCCCATATCAACTCCCGGATGAGTGTGCTGACGTCAACAGCACACTCACAATTTTTAAAAAATATATTCGCGTTAGTGCGCTAAGGTCAGCAAAGTCGAAAATGCAGTCACGGGCGAAGGCGATTTCCGCCCTCGCCCTCGCCTGAATGCCAGATTGCGCCGACCGATTTTCGTGCTCTGGAGGCTGCGCTACGCCGCTCGAGGTCGAAAACCCCGATCTCCCCCTCCGATCGGGCCACGGTGGATTTGCTCTTAACACTAAAGTACCCACCAACTGAAATCATCACCAAAGTCCAAATTCAACAATATCATTATCACCAGCGTGATTTGATTCGCAATTTAATTAGTTGGGAGCATTTAATTGTACACTTAAAATGTCAGAGTTTAAAATAAAAAACAATTTAAAAAAATGTGAGGGCTTTTACCGTTTCTTCCGTCCTCCCGCGCAATTTTGAGAAGACAAGTCGCTTAATACAAACAAGAGGTCTGTTTTCACATTCAAAGTTCGCATCTTTTGAACTTGTGCACGACCGAAGTCTGCGATTAAATATCAAAATTGAATAAATTAGTCAAGCATATGTGTTACAAGTTGCAGATTTAACTAGGCGATTCAATGGCTACAATTGGCTTTAGGTGGAAGTGGGGCCCACTGGAAATCAAGGCGACTGGGACCAATTCCTGGTTTGGTCCATTTTTGAAGGTTGAAAATTTGTCGAATGAAAACAAAAAGTTTTTCAATTTCAAGGGGATCAAAGGTCCAATATACACTGCCGTCTAGGAACATCATCGGAATCCTCCAATCAAGTTTTTTTCATTCACCAAAAGAAAACAGAGGAGCTTCGGGGAATCAATGACGTTAAACACAACATCCCAAGTCCTAATTCCAACCGACAATTAGCACTGACATGAACACTTCGATTTTATTTAATCCAATCACAAAGTGCGAGAGAGGTCAAATTAGGGGTGGAATCCGGTTGGGACCCGACCCGAAAATAGTCAACTCGAGTCCCGACCCGATAATGATTGAGTTCCCCATTTACAGCCCAAGTCCGACAGAGGTCGGGTACCCGATAGTTGGGTACCCCAACCCAATCGGGTCGGGTCGAGTCGGGTTGGGTAGGGCTAAACCCGATGCTATTTTGAACAAATCCCCAACACTGCAATTCCCCAGCCGAGACCCATGAACAAACTCCAGAACAAACCAAATTGTTTTCTTTGGCTTATCAGAACACAATCAAAGACAAACCATAGGGCTGTAAATTGGGCTGTAAATGGAGAACTCCAAAATCCCCTATTTATAAAAATAAATTATATAGGGTTTGGTCGGGTCGGGTACCCATCGGGTTTTGAGTTTCATGCCCGAGCCCGAACCCTATTATTATCGGTCGGGCAAAAAATTCGACTTTTCAGATCAGGTTTAAATTGGGTTGGGCAAAATCCGGTACGGGCAAGGGTTGGGCATCGGATCGGGCGGGTTGGTCGGGTTTTTTTGCCAGCCCTAGGTCAAATTATGTGTGACAACAAGCTTCTAACTGAAATGAAGCCGATCGTGCTAATAAAATGGTATCTCTTTACTTTATGTCCGATTTCTTTAGATTAAATTGTGCATCTGTATTCGACTCATGTGATTAATTAGAGCTGGTGATATCAACACAATGTGGTTTGAAAATGCACCTCAACATGTTATGTTTCTCAGAGACTTTCAATTTGAAGTTTGGTTACCTTTTGTTTTGATGCCAAAAATTGGGTCCTTGTGATCTAGACTTTAGTATTTAGACTTTTTTGAGAAGTTCTCTGGCTTGGGCATGATGAGGACATTTGGGCATGGGTTTATTGAGGGTTCATGGCGTTGAAAGCTAAAAATAGAGACTGTAGTGTCTTAGGTTAGCCTTTTGGTGAATCCCAAGCTAATAAAGTGGCATGTTAAGAATAATATGATCATTTTTTATGGGTAAGAAACTGTGTTATTATTTGAAAAAGGAAATACGGGAGCAAATGCATCATTTCTTGCATCTTATTTATCACAGTTTGAAGATTTTTTAGAATACACTGGTGATACATTGAATTTTTAAGTTATCGGATCGTCATTTTTAGTTGATTTAATCACAAATTATGATAGTTCACCGACAAAAAAATACACAAATGTATTGTGGAAGTTTTGCGTTTCTTACCTTTTTTTTATTTGGTCAGTGGTTTCTTCTTACCTAGAAGATTTCTGTATATAAATCTATCTTAGCTTTTATCTTGGATTAGACATTTCATATGAGTTGCACATTAGAATAGAGCATGATGCGGACATTTCCACATGTGGGCTTCTTGAGGATTGATAGGTGTTGAAGACCAACGACAGAGACATGTTCAATAAACCATCCTGGATTTTTTTTTTTTCCGGAAAATAGATTGACTTGTTATTAATAAAAGAATGGCGTGAAACGCCATAAGGAGTACAATAAGTGACATGGAACAAATAAGATCGGAGCCACGCTAAAAACCTCACAACACATGAGGGAAATAGTACTCCAAAATAAAACAAGCAATCAAAGAAGACAGACGGATAAGCAGATAGTGTGAGGAACTTAATCTGAAACCTACCCCTCTTCCCTACGGTATAGCCATCAGGAAGCTGAGTAGGAACCTAGTCGACCTCCTTACAGCCTAACCATCAGAGGGGAATTAGGCCCAGATTAACCCCTAACACCAATTCTACTTGAATCAACACAGATAGCCATGGTGGGTCATCACCATCCCAATCAAGGCCACCGAGGCTTGACGCTATTGCCTTCGCAAGATTCAACAGAAGCACACAACCACGACCAAGGCTAACAAAACCTATAACAAGGAAGCTGCTCAAGGTTGCGAACGTAAGCAGTAGCTGCGCCAGGAGGGCATGAATCCCACTAATGAATCCCAGGGTTATCAACAGCAAAGTTAGCTAAGCAATCAGCAACTTGGTTACCCTCACGAAAAATATGAGATATATGAACATGCATAGACGACAAGAGGGTTCGACAATTTTGCCAACCAACCATGAGATGCCAAGGGACTGGATAAAATATTGGGGAATTGGCTAAAATAGGCTCATAGCCAAATTCATTTGCCAAAATGTTGGGTCAGCCAATTTTGTGCTAAAAATAGGCAAAACTTTTGCCTAATTGCAAGGAGCTCTCTTGCTAATTGCTGCAGCACCCCCATGAAATGAGAAATGAAGAAATGTCCCCGGCAAAACCCATCTTGACCTCTCCTTCATCGCGACGCGACCCCCATCAGCCCAGTGAACCCTGTCGGCGACCTCCACTAAATCCCGACCTCACGCTCCGGGGCAACGCTCGCGACCTCAAATGCGCACTGGATCTGACCTGCTTAGCCGCCGCCACCCACCTCGACCTCTCCCTCATCGCACCGTGGGACCACGCACTCCTCTCCTCCACCGCCGATAACGACCTGTCCTCCTCGCCGCCGAATGTTGTGAATTGGCCAAGTACGATCGCACCCACACTAGTTAAATTTTTTATTATTCTTTTTGCAATTTTATTATGGATTTTTTTGGTTTTTGGATTGAGAATTGGTTGGTTAATGAAATTAGATATGAAATGTTTGTTGAATACATCGATGATAGAGTTCATGAGCCGGTTGGGGAGATGACGGCGATGGAATTTGGAGGAGAAGAATGGTGTGAGGTTGCTGAGGTATATAGTGGACTATGTGTGTACTATAAGAGACTATAACAGACTATGGGGGACTATGAGGAACTATGGCCGCACCATGGGCGCACTATGAGGGACTATGAACGCGTTGATGAATTACAACTAATCTGTACTCGAAAGACTATGGAGGACTATGAGGAACTATGGCTGCATCTTGGGCACACTATGAGGGACTATGAACATGTTGATGAATTACAACGATTCTGTACTCGAAAGACTATGAGGGACTATATACCCAGGGATTGAACTGCAAAGGACTACAACTGCACTATGATGAACTACGATCGCACTATGGTGTACTACGATAACACTACAGTAGACTATGAACACACTATGATGGATTACGACCATACTTTAAGTGCTCAGGGATTCACTTGCAAAATTATTGTAGCATTTTGCCTAGTGAAGCACTAACCGCTGCCCATTGCCTATTTTAGCAAACAAGTTTCCTCATGGACCTATTTTAGCCAATTCCCCTAAAATATTGGACTTTCTCAAGGTTAGCCTCTTGGTGAATAAGTAGTACCACGCTATTTGCTATTTTCTACGCAAATGTCCAAAAGGCACAAGGCTCCAAGGGAACACAAAACCTTTGACTTTTCAAAAGTTAGACATTTGACTTGATCTTAATCAACACTTGTGGAACTTTGTAAAGTTGGATTTGATAGACAGAAGATTCACCAAATAATATCACATTTTATGTAAATAATGAATTTCAGGTAACTAAGTTGAACAATTCCCCCATTACAAAATTGAACTAGTTAATTGAAGAGATAAACATCTCATGAAGAGGTTCAGAAGCCATTGCATCATCCCCACATTTTTTGCACCATAAAGTTCAACAAGTTGGCCAAATGCACTGGTTTTGACCACATTTAGGATTTTGTAGCTTGATGGGGAGGTTGGCAGTAAGTAGAAGCTGAGCTGCCATTGCATACCGGGTTCCCAGCAAGGCTGCACCACACAAAATTGACAACCAAGAGTTGTGAGGTGAAATACACAATTGTATGTAAGAAAATCAAGATAAAGGTGCATAAACTGTCTCACATTAATGTGTTGTTGTATTCTTCATCAACAGTGATTCTGGAAATCTGATTGCTCTGCATATCAACAAGCTGTAGCTGTTGGCTGATGCCATCTCCCATGTTGAATGTACCGTTGAACGCGTTGTATTTCAGTTTCCTGGAAAACATGAATGACCTGTTTCTTAAAATTTACAGTAAAACTTGACGTGTTCTTGATCATTTTTCTCCTCAAACTTACACTTGCTGCAATGCTGGATTGCTGAACATCTCCCTTATGTGGGTACAATTACAAAAGAAGACTAATAAACAGAAACTCTGATGCACTCCCTTATTACTGCTTAGGTTCAACTTTCGCTGTCACACCATATCCACCACTATAATCAAACGCACCGCTGCTGTCATTGACATCCTTTTTCGGAAAGCCCTCATTGTATGGATGCTTAGGAGCACCTTTTGATTGAGCAAATTCGGTTGCTTATGAAGATGCTGATGTTGAGTTTGTGTTGATCCCATCATTTTGCAAAATAGTTTCAATAGCCTTCACTACGTCACTCATTGAGGGACGATCTGCAGCTGCTTCTTCAACACATTGCATTGCCAACTCCAAGAACCTCCCAAACCCAGTGAGAGTTCCTGAGTTTCTAATGCTTCGATCCATCAAGTCCCTCATTCCATAGTGTTCATCGTTCTTGTCCATTACCAATCGTACCTCACGCACAATGAACTTTCCTTTCTCAATTGGTTGCCTAGCAGTTATCAGTTCAAGCATGACCACTCCAAAGCTGTATACATCGCTCTTTTCGGTCAGTTGTTGAGTAATGTAGTATTCAGGATCCAGATAGCCCTGCAAGTACAAACAGAAAGTTAAAGTAGAAAACCTAAGCAGATTTCCTTAGCAAAATCACATTTCAGGCAGTTATAACTGACAATGCAGAAGGAGCTGTTATAAAACTTACCAATGTGCCTTTGACCTGAGTCGAGACATGGCCTTTTCCACTGTCATTGACTAGCTTGGACAAGCCAAAATCTGCTACCTTGGCCGTCAGATGTTCATCTAATAGAATGTTGGTCGACTTGACATCTCTATGAATTATCGGAGGATTTGCAAGATCGTGTAGGTAAGCTAGTCCTCTTGCAGAGCCAAGAGTTATGCGGAGTCTCCTCTTCCAGTCAAGATGAATGCCAGATCTCCCTGCAATTCATATTTAAGCAAAACTTACATCACAGATTCTCTATGGAGGATAGTCTCAATGAAAATTCTTTCACGAACAAACCAATGATTGCATATACTATTTCGCTAGAACTAACCTGACAAGCTTTCCCCAAGTGTTCCATTAGGCATGAACTCATAAACCAGCATCTGTTCTCCTTGTTCAAAGCAGAATCCCAGAAGACCAACAACATTTTTGTGATGAACTCGCGAGAGCAACTCAATTTCGGTCTTGAACTCAAGGCCACCCTGCATTGATCCTTGCTGTGCTCTTTTGATTGCTATTACTTGTCCATCAGGAAGCATACCCCTGTAAACCTATAATCAAGCCAACCAAAAGGTATAAGCAAATCTTTGACTTGAATTAGAATTTCAGAGGTTTCAATATAATCCTTAAATATTTACCTTCCCGTATCCACCAGATCCTAACTCATTACTGTCAGAGAAGTTGTTGGTGCACTTCTTAAGGTCGTCATAAGAAAACCATCTTGCTCCCTTCAACTGCGGTGCGCTGCCACTATCATTTCCGCTAGGTGCCCAAGAAGCTGAAAGATAGAGAAGAGTAGTGATATAAGCCAACAAACTTCCAATATTAATGACAGAGATTAACTTACTCCAATATCCACAACGAGAACGATTAGTTACCCAAAGGTCTGCTTAATCCAATGGCTCTTTCTGCATGTTTCTTTTGCCGAATGGCATACAGTCCTACTATCACAAGGCCCAGAACAAGAACGACAGAACTAGTTGCTATTCCAATAATAACACCAGTGCTTATAGAACTTTTACCCGCTGCAGAAACAAGTTTTGGGTTTCAGTGCCACTTTAACTAACCTTATAATGCAAGGAAACTTCTTATGAAGTAACAGTGTGATGTGAATTACCTGGGAAGTTGTAAGGAGTTGCAATGAAGTAATAGGGTCCAAATTCATGGGGCGGTTTGTAAGTTTGATTGGTCAGATCAAACCCAATCCTTATAATCTCCGTATGATTAAAATATGTTCCTGAGGATGGAAAGAATGCCACCTGAATTCGAAGATAGTCGTTGATGTCGAAGAAAGGGTTGTCAAGAGAAACTGAACCAGGAGTGAGGTCAAGTTTTTCCCGCAGGCTCATTTCTAGCGACTCAAACGTGGATGCGTTTGACAATTCCCTGAAAGAGGGTGCTCTGAAATACATTATTCCTTGATAAGGATATGCACATTGACAACTCTGAGGGCTGAGCTTCTGATTCGAGGGACAAGTTTTAGCTCCACAATTCGAAGTGGTAGTATACGGGTTTGTATTTACTTGCGGCATCTGACACAAAGAATTTGAGATACTTCCACTCGTGCACACTGGGTTATTTACAAGTCTGCAATACTTAAAAGTGATAACTAAGAATGATGGTTTCGGAAAGTACAACAATATCACAGAAAATAAAGATCGAGGCCACAAAATGTCTTACATTAAGGTCTTTTTGTATTCGTAACCCAGAGTTACTTGGGATATCTGATTGTTCTGCAGATCAACAAGGTTCAGTGCTGGACTGATGCTATCACCCATGTTCAACGTATTGTTAAACGAATGTTTTTCAACTTCCTGTCGAGAGTCAGCGGGTCAGTTTCCTATGATTAGAGTCAAAACTTGATGTGTTTTTCAGTATTCTATTTATACTTACACTTGCTGCAATGTTGGGATGCTGAACATTTTCTCTGGCACATCCCCTTGAATAGCTCCGAATTCCATGACCCTACGTACCATAGCAGTAGAGAATTTCAACAACAGACTACAACAAAGCTTTCGGAGTTTCCTTTTCTAGGAGTCATTAATAGAAAATGAAGTTGCTAAGGACTTACAGCGTGGTGAGCGTAGTTAAGCTTGAGAACCAACTTGGAGCTTCTGATGGGTCAAATGTGTTGTTACTAAGGTCTCTGAAGTAGAGTCATTAGGATTTATCAGTAATCCACAAAAACAACTTGCAGCAAAAACTGGAAATGACAGATGCATGCCATCTACTCACACATAATTTAGCGCAGTCATTCCTGTTAAGTCCGGTACGGGGCCTGTCAACCTGTTGTGGGCCAAATTCCTGGAAGAGAAATATAAAATCATGTCAATGTTGATTTACCATCACCAAGAATAATCGAACAGCACATGTCTCAGAGAAAGGATTCTCACAGTTCATTGACATTTGTTAGGTTGTTGAGATTATCGGGCACTGTTCCTGTAAGAGCATTTCTATCAAGCCGACTGTTGCAAAGAAGAGCATTTTTTTAGTCAAATTATTGTCACGAAGCAGATACTTATAAGTGAAAGAACGTTGGAATCAAGCTCGTTGTTACTCACAGAACCTCAAGAGTCTGAACGAGTCCTACTGATGGTGGTATAGCCCCACGAAATCTATTTCCATCAAACAACCTGCAGTTGACTAGCAAGTGCTTCGATGAATAAGAGTACAGAACATGAACTGATAGTAGGACCAAACCAAACTAGAAACTGATTCATGGGATCAACTTACACATGTATCAGTGCCATGTCGGAGCTGAAAAGGTTGGCTGGAATGGAACCTGAAAGCTGGTTCTGATTGAAATGGCTGCATTTTCATCAAACCAGTTTAAATGCTATGCAATAAGCATTGCCCATTACCTACTAGAACTTCATGGTTTTCAATGTAGAATATTTTGGAAATGGAAAAAGATACAAGTGCTTAGTCTTCTTTAGTTGGTTCAAGCCGGGGTTTATTGGGATAGTTCCAGTTAACTGATTGTCTGCAAGGTCCAGCCACACTAGATTCTGGAGTTTACCCAAAGAAGCCGGAATGCTACCGCTGAATTTATTTGTATTGAGA
The DNA here is from genome assembly GCA_033992175.1 of Spiraea crenata. NCBI lineage: Eukaryota > Viridiplantae > Streptophyta > Magnoliopsida > Rosales > Rosaceae > Spiraea > Spiraea crenata. The sequence goes on along the minus strand of JAVBHV010000041.1, from coordinate 3,893,719 downwards.
GCCCTGGAAAGAACCAAAGGTTTTATATAAAGGTGGATACAGAAAAACAACACTTTGGCTTGCAGTAACACTGACAGTATGATATGTTCATTCCCGTTCTTACAAGAAGGATAGCTCTGAAAGGTTGCCCAACTCATCTGGAATGGTACCACTGAAGCCGCAACCAGCTAGGATCCTAATGATGAATAGTATCGTATCCTTAGTCAATATGAAACATATAATTCTGCATACAGAAGTTTAAAAGCTGGAAATATGCAAATTGCTTCTTCGTTTGTTCTTACAGGATGTTTAAGTCTTCCAGATTTCCTAATCCGGGAGAGAGAGAACCAGTGAGGCCAAGGTTGAACGAAAGGTCCCTGCAATGTCAATGATTCAGCTTCATTACAAAAACTGTCATGTTAATCAAATTTATGTGATAAGTGATAAAAGAACAACATGATACTGCAAAAGATATATGCTTTATGCTGCAAACATAATGCTGATGCAAAAAGATGAACAATGAGACTCACAAAGATCTTAATTCAGATAGTCCCCCAATGTCCCCTTCGATTTTCCCTTTAATTTGCATGCCTGATAATTTTCTGCACACAAAAAAGCAGAAGATGTGCTGGTTACAAATCTGTTATAGAAAAAATGTATTGATCAATGCTCATAATTAGAAGGACCGTCTCAAAATCGAAGATGTAACAGGACTCACATTGCAGTCACCCTTGATTTGCTGCAGGTGATTCCTTCCCAGCCCCCACAAGGATCGTTTGACTTACCCCAGCCGGGTGGAAGATTTTCCCATTGCTGCTTCAAGGACTGGAGTACACCAACTGAACACCAACACAAACACACATAAACCAATCAGCTACACCTTAATACAAAGCTTCTAGACATAAAATATGTGCAGGATGTTCATCTTTGTCTAAAAATTCAACAATAAATTGCAGTAAACATAAATTAAGTGGCCTAATAACCAATTTTACATGTTCAAACATCAGAACAAGATGATTAACATGAAAAAACAAGGTCTTCTCCAAGTCAACGGATATCTAGGCCAATGTACACACTACCAAAACCCAAATTTCCTATTTGTTAGAAGATCAAAAGGCACATACCGTCACCGGTGTTCGTAACAGCAAAGGTCAGATGAATCCCAGCAGAGAAGAAAGCCAGAAAGAGCAGCAACAGCTGGGTTGCCATTGTGATTATGGAGCAAGCAATTCAATACCAAAAATGGTATGTTTAAGCCAAGATCAGAGGTCAAAAGATGTCAAAAAAGCACAGAACACAACAGAAAACCCTTCAATTCCTTTAAGTGTTGAATTCTTCCACTATAGCCAACTACTTCGCCACTTGGTCTTTATTTAACGTATGACTGCATGCATGCATATTGTACATCAGTTCACCATCATGTGCCAACAAGTTGTTTGCAGAATATGAATAAACCGATGTATGATACATTGGATTTTTAAGTTATTGGATCGTGATTTTTAATAAATTTAATCACTAATTACGACAGTTCACCGACCCCAAAATACACCAATGTATTGTGGAAGTTTTGCGTTTCTTACCCTTTTTTATTTGGACAGTGGTTTCTCCTTGCCTAGAAGCTTTCTGTATATAAATGTTTCTTAGCTTTTATCTTGGATTAGACATTTCATATGAGTGGCACATTAGAATAGAGCATGATGCGGACATTTCCACATTTGGGATTCTTGAGGATTGATAGGTGTTGAAGACCAACGACAGAGACATGTTCAATACACCATCCTGGGTAAAATATTGGACCTTCTCAAGGTTAGCCTTTTGGTGAATAAGTAGTACCACGCTATTAGCTATTTTCTACGCAAATGTCCAAAAAGCACAAGGCTCCATGGGGAACACAAAACCTTTGACTTTTCAAAAAAGTTAGACAGTTGACTTGATCTTAATCAATCAGGCATTACTTGCGGAACTTTGTAAAGTTGGATTTGATAGACAGAAGCTTCACCAGAATAATATCAGATTTTATGTAAATAATGAATTTCAGGTAACTAAGTTGAACAATTCCCCCATTACAAAATTGACTGGGCACTAGTTAATTGAAGAGATAAACATCTCATGAAGAGGTTCAGAAGCCATTGCATCATCCCCACATTTTTTGCACCATAAAGTTCAACAAGTTGGCCAAATGCTCTGGTTTTGACCACATTTAGGATTTTGTAGCTTGATGGGGAGGTTGACAGTAAGTAGAAGCTGAGCTGCCATTGCATACCGGGTTCCCAGCAAGTCTGCCCCACATAAAATTGACCACCAAGAGTTGTGAGGTGAAATACACAATTGTATGTAAGAAAATCAAGCTAAAGGTGCATAAACTGTCTCACATTAATGTGTTTTTGTATTCTTCACCAACAGTGATTCTGGAAATCTGATTGCTCTGAAGATCAACAAGCTGTAGCTGTTGGCTGATGCCATCTCCCATGTTGAATGTACCGTTGAACGCGTTGTATTTCAGTTTCCTGGAAAACATGAATGGCCTGTTTCTTAAAATTTACAGTAAAACACTTGATGTGTTCCTGATCATTTTTCTCCTCATATTTACACTTGCTGCAATGCTGGATTTCTGAACTTCTTCTCTGATACAGCCCCTTGAAGTGTTCTAAATTCGAACACCCTGCAACTCCAGAACAGCATAGAACTTAAAAATAGACTTCAACAAAATTTGGAATTCTGTTTTCTAACATTTGTTAAGAGATACAACAGAGTTTTTTGCCTCCCCTGGACTTACAATCCGGTGAGGGATGGTAAGGTTGAGAACCATAGTTGCTCTGGAAGCAAAATCATTAGGACTAAATTGTCAGTACAACAGAAGGACAATTTGCTTGAATACTGGAAATTTGGAAACGACAGCTTGCTGCATCGATCTACTCACATGTAACTGAGGGCATTCATTCCACTTAAGTCTGGTAGAATTTTGAACAATGTAATAATGTGATTAACAACCAAGGTGATGGTATACAAGCATTAGGTGTAGCAAATGTGATACTCACAGTCAGTGGCGGACGCATGTGAAGACCAAGCAGGGGCACGTGCCCCAGTTGAGATTTCTTCAATCTTTAATTAAGCACTTCTTTTGGGTATTATTTGTAAAGTACATAGAGGTAAGGACCCCTCTGAAATTATTTCTTTTACAATTCATCTGGACCACACACTCCACTCGTGCTTTTCTTCTTCTCCCTTTCTTCTTTTTCTGTTCCGTCAACTGCACAAATTCAGTTCCCACAAACTTTATGTAATTTCATGAAATCAAATACTCAAGTAAGTTTCTTACTTACCCCTTGATAATTGTGCAATTTTTTTTTGTGCAGAGTTGCCAATCCAATTTTTCCAATTATCTCTGTATTATGGTGTGAATTGCAGTTTTGTCTTGATTTGTTAATTGATATCATTTTTGAAGTTGATTCATTCATTCATTACTGCAATTTACTTGCGCAATAGGATGGGAGATTCTTGGATGAATAACAGTATGATTGTTGATACTGAGAAAGAAATATTTGATGATATTGAGAATGAAGTGATCATGCAGAGATTCCAAGGAATGTCTCCTTGTGATGGAATTTTATGAATGAAATCAAGTGGTTCTCTTTTTTTTGGGCAAATGTACTGAAATGTAACGATTTTTTGGGTATTATAATCGAATGGTTCTTTCATTTTTAACCAATGTAATCCAATTATGAATCAATTATAATAGTTATGTTATTAGATCATTTTTTTCCCGTTGTCTTGTTATATTAAAGGTGCCCCTGCTGAGCGGAATTCCTGTCTCCGCCACTGCTCACAGTACGTCTGACATTAGTAAGGTTATTAAGATTTGAAGGAAAAGGTCCTGTAAGGGCATTTCCATAAAGGAAACTGTTGCAAGCAAGATCATTTTGTAGTTGTTAAGAAACATATTTTTAACTGAAAGCGGGCAAGTACACATTCAAGATTGCTGCTACTCACATAACCTCAAGAGTCTGAACAAGTCCTGATGTTGCCGGAATAATACCAGTGAACCTATTCCGGTCAAGCAACCTGCGGGTGAAGAATGACAAGTAGTTAGTTAGACTGATGGCAATAAAAGACATGATTTGCAAGTAAATGGGATCAACTTACAAGTCTGTGACCGACATCTCAGAGCTGAAAATTTTCAATGGAATGGAACCCGAAAGCTGAGTTTTCCTCAAAGACCTACATCCATGTTCATGGAATCAACTCAATCATTATGATCAAAAGCACAACTTTTCATAATGGAGAAGAGTGTGGTAAACGGAAAAGTACTCACCAGCATTCGGCCTTCAACAACAGGTCTAAGCCTGGGGTAGTGGAAGTTGAAACTGGGATAAGTCCAGTCAACTGATTGTCTTCCAACGCCAGACATATGAGGTTTGAGAGTTTTCCCAAAGACGGAGGTATGGCACCTGTGAGGTTATTTGAACCGAGAGAAGAACCAAAGATACACATACAGTTGGGACAAGAATAATTCCGTATATGACATCGTACATGAAAAGCACAATGATCGATATCAATTCTTACAAGAAGGTAAGCTCACTGAGATTGCCTAATTCACTTGGAATTTCACCAGTGAAGCTGCAGTCTTCAGGATCCTATATAAGACGTATCAAAAGAGACAAGTTTACTTATTCGGTATATAAAGTTTCATGCTGCATTTGCATACACAATGTAAAAAAGTTAGAAATAAGAGAAACATCGCTTGTTTATGTAGTCTTACAGCATATCTAACTTTTTCAGGTCTCCTAATGTTGAAGGGAGCGAGCCTGTGAGGTTAATGTTGTATTCAAGGCGCCTGCACAGTTTTTCTTTTAGTGTTACACTAGCCTCATCGCACTCGCTACGCGAGTGCGAGAGCCTCTTTTTTTTTAGCATAGAAATGAAAATAAAATTGACGGCAACTAAAAGGAACAAAATAAGAATAAAAAAGGGTTATTATCTACAAACCTTCCGATTAGCAAAGACAAAATCGTAGAAGACATCTATAGATAAAAATCTCTAGAATTACAAATCAATTAAAAGAAGCAGCGAAAATGCAATGTGGAATGTGTCGTCATAACCTACAAAATCCAACAGAAAACAAAGCTACTTTTTCATATATGCTCTAAAATTTACCGTTGAAACTACAATTAAAACACCAAAACCATCTGTATAGATGATAAATAAAAATAGAAATTAGAAAAACATAGGAATGTGATTTTAGAAGTCATCATTGAAGCTAATAGGCATACAGAGGCATACCTATTTTGCACCTGAAATCGTAGTGCTCAAGTTGTTGCTCCATTTTGCATCTGAAACACGAAGTAGGGAAGAATTAGCAAACCCAGGAAAAATTAGGCCAAGAAAATCCTTATGGCGTCAGTATCAAATGTACCAAATTTAAACATATACTTTCAACTTGATCAGATCTTATCCGAAAATAACTACAGACCTAGATATCACTATAATACATTCTGACCACTTGTGGCTCACTTTTGTTTAATTGAGCTTGCCTTTTTATACTGCTGAACAAACCTACACCAAAAATAACATTATTAATAACAAAATCTTTTGAAAGGCGCAAACTTACTAAAATGTAAAACTTCAAAATATGTAATCATTCAACTAATATGAAATGAATGAAGTGTTATAGAGGTTAATTAAATAATTTCGTTAAGTGGTTGTATATCAAACCTAGAGTCTTAAAAAGCAATATTAAAATCAGCATATTCGACTTAACAGCAATTGACAAAGGAATACTGTTGCACTAAACAAATAAGTTATTATAGAAGCACTAATATTTGAGCGAGAACAATAAACTTTACCAATGACAACAATAAACTCTTAAGTAATTGATTGAAGTTGGAAAAGGGAAATTGAAATTAATTGTAAGATACAAACGCACCAGTTGGCTTAAACCACTCATGACAGAAGTGAGGAGCTGGTGAATACAAACACGAAAACACCACCTGAAAAACATGGAAACAAAACATAAGCAAAAAAGCAGAAAACAATACTAATGGAATAAAATACATGTAATTGTTTACTAAACTACTTAAAACACATATAAAGCATACAATGCAGACCTACCTGGAAAAACAGCCACCAAATAAAATTAATAAAACATACAATATGCAATCAAATTAAAACAACTCTGACATGAATAGGAACAAAATTTGACGCAAAAACATACACAGAAATGATGCAACAAAAGGTCAGCTATGGAGCTGTGTGCAATATGAACAAACGCAGGAACCACAGATCCACCTAGAAAAGACGAACAAATGAGATTGTCAATAAAGCATGCAGAAATAAAAAGTAAAACAGCGGAAATTGGAAAACCCAACCTGAGAAATCGCTGAAGAAGAGCGGAATGTAGAGAAAATAAATCCGCTAACACGAAAACAATTATGGAGGGAAAGGAAGAGGAACTTATCTGATAAAATGGTGCCCAAACTACCCGACAAACATTGCCCAAAAAGTCAACCCAATTCTCAACGCAGCAAATGGAGGGAGGAGTTTCGAGTAGCTTGATATCAGGGATGGCAGAGCACACCTACAAATCTAGAGACAGTTTATTAAGGCGAACAGAAAAAGGAAGAAAAAAAACCAAAAGCATTGAAGAACATCGGACCTAATAAAAATGATTACCCAATGCACTCTGGTAAAGTAAATGCGAGAACTAAACTAAAACCTCATTCTTAGAAAAGAATTAATATTGACATTTAAGCATCACATTGAGCATCACAACAATCAATATCGTCTTCCCCAGCTTTATTCTTAACCATTTGGTATTCAAAGAGAATCATCTTTACAATCTGAACACTAACACATCCACAAACTTGCTCATGGATCTTGACAGCACATGATTCTCATATCCTATCTAATCCAACCCAACTTATGCCCATATGTCAGACAATTATATGATGCGCTGACTTAAGAAACCAATAGCATTCAAAAACCGGAAGATATTCAAGACAAAGGAAGCGAAGTGGTATACCTGTAGATCATGGTAGGGTGTGAAAAAGTCGATGGTATACCTGTAGCATGTTTTTCCACAATTAAGGTAGATCATGGTAAGGTGTGACAAACTCGCACCACCAACCCTAGCATGTTTTTCCACAATTAAGCACTGAAAACAGATCTCAATCAAGTTTAATAGTTGTATCTCCTATTCTAACATAATATGCAATTTTGTACCATTGTTTCAAATAGATGCTGGAATGGCCAAGTCATTCTTGAAAATGTAAAAATTAAAGAAAAATCCTTACCTTCGTAAAATTGGGGACAAAAACATAATTGGAACATTTGAAAGCTGAAACTTCACAAATTAAGAAAAAGGAAATGGGGAATAGTATTATGATTTGGTGCAGATTATTAGAAACATACTAAGCAAGAACATTGAAGATGATCAAATACTTCGTGGAAAAGAAAATTAAACAATTCGCTGAGTACAATATGAAAACTGCGAAATACCTAATCAAGCATTAAATTGGAGGATACAATCATTGCTTAGAAGCTGCCTCGAAATATTTCTTCACGGAAAATCAGAAACTGCAATTGAAAAACAAAAATAGAAATTAGAAGACAAAACATTTAGAAAATTTATATAGAAAGATCTTTCATGAATCTGTGGAAACCTCGAATCCAATTCCAAGAAATTGTGGCAACCTTCAATCTGTTTCAATCCATTCGACTCTTCTAAATAAATAAGTAACTTAAGACTCACACTTTGCATATAGGCAATCCATCATTCAGTTTTCAAGTCCAACTGCATAAAGCGAAAATTAAACAACTGTCAAACTATAAGCAATACATAATTTTCTACCAATCTATAGCTTTCTTTAGCTTATGAAAAAGGAACTTCAACCACACATACAAAAACGGCTAAATTTTTGACTTGATCAAGTCAGCTCAAATTCTACATGAGAAAACCAAATGCCTAGAGCAAACAATTACTGTGAAACACTGACCTTGCTATGAACAGAGAAACTGATGAAGATGGCATCAACCAAAACCCAATAAGGCGATCCCAATGCAGTGCTGTGCTTGAACAAAACCCGAAGAAACAGTTGACCTAAATTACAAAACCAAAAATATTCATGCTAAACCAATGAATAACCATAACTACCAAATCATAATTAAAATTTCAATACAAAATCTTAATACTTCAGAGAGCATAGCCCAATCAAAATACAAAAAATTCATCAACCCAGATGATAATACAACAATTCACTCACTACCCAATACCGAAATTTCCATTAGCCCTAACATACATGAAAGAATGATCCAAAAGAACCTACCTTTGGTTTAACCGAAAAACCGGAACCACACCGCCGGCCGAATAGCAGCTTCCAAACAGCAAAAGAACACCTACAAATCATGAAGAAAAAGGACATGATTAAATAAGCATAGATTAAAACGGAGAAAGCTCTAAGAAAATTAAGAAGAACACGGAAAAATTCGCGGACCAAAGCAACAACCAGTAAACTCGAAACACCAAAAATGAGACCGGAGAAAAACATAGAGAAGAAAACAAACAAATCGATGTGAGAGATGCGAACGGAGAACAATCAAACCTGGGAAATGAAATTGGGCGAAAGCTTTGAGATGAAATTTTCAGGGAATTAGAGTGAGAGAGAGAGAGAGAGAGAGAGAGAGGCAGAACGGCGAAGGAAAGAGAGAGGCAGAGCTCTCTGGAGGCGTCTCGAGCCTTCCGGCTCTTCTGCTGGTTTCCATCGTTTGTTTTTAGTTTGATGGAGTAGGGCAGAACCGGTATTGTTCTGTTCTTAGGAAGAGGGCTGGCGTTTTTAGTGAGGGCAAAAGCGTAGTTTCAATGTTCATGCGCTGGGACTGTTCCTAAGTACAGTGGAATTTGGCTATTCGCTTTGTAATATAGATATTTTTTTTTTTTTTTTTTTTTTTGTGGTGTGGTGGTATTATTTTTTTTTTTGTAAGAAAAAAAAGGCTATTCCAACATGGTTTTTGGTTTGGTTCTCTCTCTTTTCTTTCTTGTTTCTTCCCCCTACAACAAGAAACGCTATTCTCCTTAAAAAAAAAAAAAAAAAAAATAGGTTTATCAAAAACATTGCCTTTTTTTTGAGCAGTGGTTTTATATTCCAAAGTCGCACAAAAAATACATCCTCCCCCCTCCCCCTCTTGTTTGCCAGGTGCCCCCCCCCCTTTTGCGACGCGGGGGTCGTTTGTGATCTGCCCGGCAGGGGGGGCACTTTCCGATGGGTCCCTCTAGGGTTGGGGGACAGCAACTGGACAGATGTGTACCAATCAATCAACTAACTCAAGAAGAGAGTTCATGTGGATTCATTGGCCTAATAGCTAAATATGCAGGCACACCTATATTTCCCATATCAATTAGGAGCCTATATTTCCCATATCAATTAGGAGATGTACGGACAAAGAACTTTGAAAGTGATGATTTCAGTAACAGATGAGATGAGGTGTATTCCAGCAATGCAGACAACCAGAAAGAGCTGGAATGGCATGCTTGCGATGGTAAGTAGTGCTGGTGAGTGCTGACATTAAATGTGAAAGAGTAAGCAGCCTTGTATTTATAGTTGATCCAATCAACAGTCTAGCTCTGCATTGACATATAGATAAACAAGTTAGCCTGTAATCAATTAAGAATGCTTAATAGTCAATCAACTGATATAAACAAGGTGGACTCCAAAGTCTTTTGGCCATTTCCACCGCCGGCCTTCCGAAAAGCGAACAAGTCTCTCTCAAGCTCCAATCTTTTCAATGGGGTACAAACAGAAGCTCCAGAACACATTGCGTTTGACATGACTATGATCTTTAATCGCCAAAGTTTCCAGCCTTCACACCTATGAAAAGATTGTGTTCGCTAGTAACTTTTTCCAGCGATTCATCAACATCAAATCATTAATGGGATAAAAAATGAAATCTATAAGAATCAAATTGAGGTTCTTCTAAAGGGTGGTAGAGTTTATTTTCAACACAAGTCTGAAATGTGTCATGCATCATACAGAAGCAAATATATTATACCATGACCAACAAGCTGCCTTCAAATGAAACTTTGCTTCCCAATCTGAATTTCATAAAAAGGTTCGAAGCGTGGTATATTAAATATTAAACTCTAAGCTAATCATGGCAAAAAGTACCAACCAACACAAAAAGAGAACTTCAAAGTGCAGTTACACCTTCCAAATAAAAATCTGGTAAAAGCTTTTTGCAGCTGTCTGCTCTTCCTCATTATAGTCATAATAACGTCTTTGTTGTAAGGTTTTGTGAACCAGGCTTCATCTTCATGGTCGTACACACCATATATCATCAGGTCCACAACGTCCTCATTCATCTGGGATTTCACCACTGCAGCCAGCTAGGATCCTAAATGCGAAGACTCGTGTTTACCCTTTAATATCAGAATTTCTGCATTCCAGGGTTCAAAATTGGGAAATATGCAATTTTTTGTTCATTTGTTCTTATAGGATATTCAGATTTTTCAGCTCCCCTAATCTTGGAGCAATAGAAACACTGAGGCCACGGTTAAAGGAAAGGTCCTTACAACGTTAGCCATCCAGCATCATTAGAAAACACGGACATGCTAATCAAGGTTGAGAAATAATACAATAACTGGCTGTGGAGAAGAATTTTGCATCAAAACTCCTGCAGTTGAAGAATGACTGGCAGTTAGTTAGATGAATAATTGTTCAGAGAATAAACTGGGAGACGAAATCAACTAATTACACGTGTACCAGTTCCACCTCCGAGTTGAAAAGTTCGGTTGAGGAAGAATGTGATCAAGACAATAGTGTCAAGCTTCCAAGATAAATCAACAATATACTCAGAGTGAAGATGCCCTTGAATTGTTGCTGCAGGTGACTCCAACCCAAGGCAGGCCATAGGGAATCGTTGCTTCAGGTGTCTCCAACCCAGGGCAGGCCATAGGGGTCAGTTGAATTGTTACAGCTAGGTGGTCTAATTTTACAGGACTTCTTCAAGGATTGGAGTACAGCAGCTAGACCGATACACATTGAGCCCCAGGTTAACTAAAGAAACTAAGTAAGAGAATGTTCAATTTATGAGTGACAATTTAGTAATTATAATCCATTTAGATTGAGATCTATCCAGACTATACGGAGATTAGATAACTGTATATATAGTGTTTGCAACTTCTCATATATAACTAGACACTAAATCCTACAGATTGAGCAAGAAACTAAGTTAGAGAATCATGCTTTACAATGTAGTAAATATAGTCCATATATTGAGGTCTAATCCGGATATGTGGAGATTAAATATTTGAAATATATTGTCTACGACTTATCTTGTTAAACTACTAATCTTGCACGCTGATCCTTGAGTTAAACAAATAAATTAACTTTAGAGAATTCACAATTCTCATGAGTTACACACAAGGATCTTAATTTAGTGAGTATCTAAGTCGGTGCAGCAGATATTCCTTCCACAGTGCAAATACAGAATCCATTTGAATTGTTCCCACTCGATCGGACGCATTCTGTGCAATGAGTCCTTCAAGGATTGGAGCACAGCAGCGGGACCGATACACTTATGAACCAATCAACTTACTCAAGAGAGTTTTTAGACATACACAAATGTACAGAAGTTTGATAACTATACTAGGAATAATGTACAAAATACCAAACCTGAATTTTCCACTTCAGTTAGGAGAAATGATGAACAATGAACATTGATATCAATATATACATTATACTGTGTGAATCCCTGCAAAGCAGAAAGCCAGAAAGATATATGCTTGCCAACGCCATGGTCACTGTCCCTAATCAACTCAGCAAAATATTGTTTTTAGTAAAAAGGTTTTTTCAACGATTCATCAACATATAAGCTGCCATTCAAATGAAACTTTGCTTCTAAATTTGAATTAAATAAATGGTTCAAAGCGTGGTACATCAAATTTACAACTACAGACTCTAAATCGTGGAAAAACGAACCAACCAACACCAAAAGACACCAAGCATCAAATGGGTGGAGCATTATGTCTTCGAAATAAAATCTGGTAAAATCTTTTTACAGCTGCAACCGCGGTACAATCCAGATTGGAGGCTGTCTGCTCCTCTTTATTAGAGTCATAACGTCTTTGTTGTAAGGTTCTGAGAAAAATTCTTCATCTTCGAGGTCATACACGCCAAAATCATGAGGTCCACGTCGTCCTGTACTATGTTTGATACGATCATAATCATGGCTGAAGTATATGCAATCAGGCATACATTCGGGAAAATCTGAAGCCGCCACAGATATTGAGGAATTGTCACCCAAAAAGAGAGCAACATCGCCTAATGTCTTTATCTGAGTCAATATACCCTTGTCATAATCGAACTTGTAAATCTCAAACCGATCTGTCGTACGTACTCCGACACCTTCATCAGGATAAAGAATAAACTTCAGAACCAACAAAATTTCTTTGTCATTTGAGTTCACGATATAGGATTTGTCAAAGCAATTCTCTTGTATCGACCTTTCAGCAACCAATTTTACATCTGATGCGGACTCAGGAGTAACCATGAAAGAAAAAAGTGTTTCTGAGGTAACTGCCCAAAACTTATCTCTAAATGGAACGACTTCGCCCAAACCTAACTCGAAGCTTTGATCGACATAAGTCCATGTTGTGTCCTTATAAAGTCGAAAGAATGCCAACTGGCATAGGGGCTCGTGTATGACCAGAACAATGCAATCATTTGCATTTAATATTGGATCTGTTGTAATAGTAGCCTTGATGACAAAGTAGTCCCGAGCTCCAATGTCATCATTCGCTTTATCCCCACCTGGAGGGATTAGCGGAGGAAGACGAATGTTTGAGTCCTCTTTTGTTGTTGCCCCTTTGATCATACTTAATGGATTTATGAGGGTCAAGGAACGACTTTGATCCACAGATATTAACCATCCTTTAGAAGACCCACAAAAACGCTGATTAGGCAATTCTAGTTGCATGTCAAGAAGTTTGTCCGTCATGACGTTATATAATCTCCATAGACCCTTTTTGCCGGTACGTATCAAGAGCATTGGAGGGGGAGGATGACGACTATACATTTGGGCCATCAGTCTTTTATTATCCCTTGCGGTGCAATACCATGGCTTACAAACAACACTGAATCGCAAGAAATCTGACGACGACACTAATCGCTCTACAATTAAATCCAATAGGTGTTGAGGCAACTCCGTCCAAGCAAAATCCATTTCAAAAAGAACAGGGAATTATGGAAAATTAGGATACGAATCTCATACCATCCATCTGTTTATGGGGAAGGATTGGAAGTGATTTGGAGTTAATCGCTCTACACATGAAAAGATAACGCCCACACGTTCTATATATATAGATGTCCGCAACTAATCTACTCCCTATGTTTCAACCAAAAAAAGAAAAATCTACTACCTTAAGGAAAAGGATTACAATCCTGACACAAATAGGAATTTATATACGTATTAAATTATGAGATAGTGTTTAGCCCACATTACCCTATTTTAGTCAACAGACAGATACACTAGTATCTTAGCACACACCTTAGTATTTGCCAATTTGTATTTCGATTTGATGAAATTGAATTTTAAATAAAGAAAATTACTAAAATACCTCAATTTTAGTGGTGATTTACCTTTTAGTCATTAAAAGTATTTTTGAAAAATACTTATTTCACCACCTTAGGTACACATGTACATTATAATGTTTATTTAAAGATATAAACATCGTACATATATATTAATATTAGATCGCTCTACATGTTTTGGTCGGAAATATAAGATAGTATTACCAATTGGGCCTTAACCCTATTATTTACAACAACCAACAATCTGAACAAAGAAAAGCCTGTTGGGCCTTGGATGAGATTCTTCTTGGGGAATTAACTAAAATGACCCAAGTAGCAATTTTTTGTGCTAAAATGTTAGAGCAACGACAATGTTGCTCTATAAACCCAAAAACCTATCTTAAAAATCCAAATTTTCACCTAAAGTTCAAATAATGTTGGAGGAATAAGGTGTATAAACCCAAATTTGAGGGGGAAAAATGTAAGTTTGGGTGTAAATATACACTCATTTTTAAAGTTTTCCCCTTGATGTGGCATGAGTAGGCACTACCATCTTTTCTCTCTCTTTGACACTTGGAGAGATGAATGGTTAAGATGAGTTAAATTTTTATACCCAATTTTTCCCTCTCATTTTTTCCCCTTCACATTAGAAAATCATACATTTTTTTCCTTTTAACTTTTTCCACTCTACCTTTTCCCCCCTATTTTTTTCCCCCACATTGTTTTTGCTTAGGACAGCTAAATCCTTTCTAAAATGTCAAAATTGTTTCCTAATTGCACAAGAAGCCCTTTCACAATTCAACCCCCAGTTTTGGTTTTTTTTAGCTGGTCATCGGTCTCCAACATCAAACAACGCCAAGCTCCCTCTTCTGCATCTCGTCTCCGAATGCAAAGCGGTCAACGCCTCCGAACGCAAAGCTGTCATCGACGGCCTCACCAACCCACCGCCCAAGCCGACCAACAACCCAACCCGCCACCGCCTCCGCCGCCATCACCATCACCAACTTTCGCTGCCATCCTCCATCACCAAAATTCACCATCTTTGTTTCTGTCATCGAATCGTAAATAGGTACTTACTATGCTTGATAATTTTGTTTAATCTTGGGTTTTGATGATTTAATTGTTGGGTATGGATTGGTTTGGTCAATTTTGTGATGTGGGCTGTTGGGCATTTGATGATTTGGTTGATTTCTGGTAATTTGATGATGTTGACTGTTATCATTTCATTGATAAGGTGGAAATGATTTGAAATGGAATGCTGCTGATTGGCTGCTACCAATGTTTAAGCTCATGGATATTTGAGATAATTGGTATCACAATCTCATTTGGTTATGTTGACGGAATGAGATTGACATCTTTAAATATTATGCAACTCTATAGAACATGATGGATTGGGTTTTGCTATCTGCTATTTATTTGATGTATTTTCAGAAGTGGTGATATTGAAGCCTACTGCTTTGTGGGTTTAATGTGATTTAGCTCTCATTGGATTCACTTCCTGTGCCTTTTGATTTGTTTCAGGTTTCTTGGTGTTAACTAACGTTGGGGTTTTGTTGCTTCGATATCTTGAGCTGTGATAGCATCAGGTAGCGGTATAGGCAGTTTTGGATGGCTTTCTCTATGAGTATATGTTGTTCAATGGGCGAGATCTAAGAATTTTTGTTGGTATTGTGCTCTTATTATTGCTTAGCTATAGTTCCAGCTCTGCTGTTGAGAGTGATATAAACTGCAAGCCTCATGAGAGCACAGTTTTGGACATCAAGCTTTTGGATTTGGGGCTCAAAGGCTACCAGATAACTGATTTGAATCAAGTTTAAGTACATCCAGATAGCTACAATTGGAAATATTTGCTGAATTGGCCCTGAGAGTTGTTAGATGAGAGCTCAGGAGATGTAGTGAACATAAGGTCTGCCAACATAACCTAGTATAGTGCATGTTTTGATGACTTGATAATGTTCAGGACCACCTCACTTTATTGTTGTGTAATGCAACTTGTAATTCATCATTTGCCTTTGTTAGTTGTTTTTGTTTTAGTTGGATATTTACACCACTTCTGTAACTGAAAGACTATGAGGCACTATAAGGAACTACTGACACACTATGCACATACTATGAACACTGTGAGGGACTATGAATGCTTTGGCACATTACAACAATTATGTAAACGAAAGAGTACGACGGACTATGAGGAACTATGAACGCTCTATGGGCGTGCTATGAGGGACTATGCACTTTTGGTACATTACAACAATTATGTAAACGAAAGACTACGACGGACTATGAGAAACCATGGACGCACTATGGGCGTACTAGGGGGGATATGATAGGTGTTGTGCACTATATAAATATTGTAAAAGAAAGAGAACGGGGGGGAAGGGGAAGCCAGGGACGCGGTGGGGGCGTGGGGGGGGGGGCGGCGGCTGTGGTGTTGCTTTATAATATTTATGGGACGGGCTGTGTGGTGTTATGGGGGGTGTCTTGTGGGGTGGTGGGGGGGGGGGGCGGGCTCGTCTGTTGTTTCTATTATTTTTTGGGGGAGTAGTGTGGAGTTGTTGTGTTGTTATTGTATTTGTATTGTGGTATTATTGTGGCGGTGTGGTAGGATTATATTGCAGCTATAATGCCATTATAGTACAAGTAGACACTTTTAAGTACAAGTATAGTTCAGCTACGGTGCAATTATAGTACATGTATAATGCGACTATAGTGCTATTATAGTACAAGTAGACACTTTTAAGTCATGGTACCGATTGCTTAAACGAAATATAAAATTTCAATTGAAAATCCTAAAATGATAATGTATAAGGCCTGCAAATAGAGTGGTCATAATCAACTCGTCGATTCATTGAACCACCACAATTAATGAGGTCACAATTTAACCATGTTAGTTTCATAGTATCATCATAGTGTGCGTATAGTGTCACCATAGTGTAATCATAGAGTGGTCATAGTCAACTCATCGATTCATTGAACCACCACAGTTAATGAGGTCACAATTTAACCATGTTAGTTTTGTAGTATCATCATAGTGTGCGTATAGTGTCACCATAGTGTAGTCATAGAGTGGTCATAGTCAACTCGTTGATTCATTGAACCACCACAGTTAATGAGGTCGCAAATTAACCATGTTAGTTTCATCCGCCCCCCCCCCCCCCAAAGGGGGGGGGGCGTGCGGCCCCCCCCCCCCCAAAGGCGGGGGCTCCCCTACCTCCCCCACACATTTAACCCCCCAAAAAAAAAACACTCTCCTACCCCCCGGCCCCCTAAAAACCCCACAATCCCCCCCCACCGCCGTCCGAGCATCTATGACGAGTATAAAAGAAACAGCGGAAACGACAAGCCACCTGGACTGAACCGGGAATGTCCCTATATCCTCGAGACGGATGCAGAGCCATCGAACTGCCTCTCCTCGCATCTCAGGTCAACTCACCTACTAAACCCTGAGGGGCGCAAAACCAAAGGGTGAGTGGATGGAAAAACAAATAAGTTTTCAAAAACATTTCTAAAAACTTAATACATAACTCCCTGCTGTAAAAACATGTACTATGTTGAAATACTGAAAATATGGTAACATACTCTGGTAGGAGCCAGTCAAGTGCACGTAATATACCACACCCAGTGTCAGGGTTACGCAAGGCACCGCTGTGTACATCTGAAAATATAAACCCCTGTGTACTCCCCCTCACATCATCACCCCCAGTCCCTGGAATACGCGCATGGACCGCTATCACCGGAAATAAAGCTAGCAAGTGGGGTCTTCGGATCAGACAACGATGTGAGAGCTGTGTCCTACGGCCGTAGTCCGAGTACTAAGTGTGTGTGTTTGTGTGTGTGTTTGTTTGTTTTTTTTTTTGTTTTTTTTTTTTTTTTTTATATTTTTTTTTTTTTTTTTTTTTTTTTTTTTTTTTATGAAATAAAATAATTTTTTTTTTAAAAAATACCACTTTTTTTTCTTTTTTTTTCCGTCCTGTCTTTTTTTTGTGTCGGTAGTGTGGTGTTGCTTGCCTGTTGTGCCTGTAATGTCCCCACCGCCTACAGTGTAGGGAGAGAGGGTTTGTTTTTATTTTTCTTTTTTTTATTTCTATTGTTTTTCTTTTTTTGTTTGGGTTGTTTCTTTTATGGGGAGAAGAGAAGGGGGGCGTGTGTGGTGTGGGAGCGGTTTTCCGTTTGGGAAGTGGTGGGTGGTGGGCGGTCAGGGGGGCCCCAGTGGCGCGCGGGGCGCCGCGGTGGCGTTGGAAAAAGTGTTGATGGTGGCGCCTGTTTGTACAAATTTCGTCCACCTTGTTGAATGACGAACGAACCTGCAAAACAAAGAAAATAACATCAAAGGAATTGACTAACCCCGGTGGGGGGTTTGCCAAAGGGCCTCCGATGCCTAAGTCAGAATTATATTCGTGGAACTTAGGAGTTTGTGGAGGATTTTGTCATTACCTTGAATGGTAAATGATGACCACTATTTATAGTGGTTGTAGGAGGATCTTCCTTTGGCAGGTTTAATATGAGCATTAAATGAGATTTAATGCACTTGAATGATTGTCTGATCTCCGAGATCACTTCCCGAGACGTGGTGGTCTCCGAGGGGCCCTCCTGGAGAGGAGACGAACTTCGTGGAGGTCTCGTGATCTCCCCTTTGACCGAGATGACGGCTTAGCGACTCATAATCTCCGTCAAGGGTATGCTCGTCCTTTCAGGACTAGAATCCACGTGGCGCGTTCTAACTGGCCGAGATTATTTTGGCTTCCACAAATGCCCCCACATCTGCCTAAGTTGATGTAGGAAACAAAAGGGAGATGTAGTCCTTTTCCTTTCTTGGCTTCTGCTCCAAGCTGGCGTTGAGATTAGGGCCTTGTAGGAGAATGAGTTCTTATCTCCCGAGGAGAAGAGGTAGTGATCTGAGGATTGGTTGACTGAGAGCTCCTTTGGAGATGAGGTGTTGTCTTCTTGTTGTCTGAGGGAAGTACGTTGCATGTCTTCTCATCGGAGCAAGTAAAAAGCCAAATTCACTTCTTCATGATGAGTTGAAGTGTTTGAGGACTTGGACAAAAGTAGATTAAGCATATCACATAGTCCGAAATCGGCTTCATCTCCCTACGGCGTAGCCATCAGGAGAAGAAACAGGAACCTAGTCGACCTCCTTACGGCCTGACCATCAGAGGGAATTAGGCTCAGACTATGTTCAATACTCAAAACTATTTTACATGTACCTGGTCAATGAGAATTCCAAAAAGTTATGATGTGCAATTGTTTATGGAAGATGGACAAGGTCTCAAAAAAGGTCTTGAGAAAGGTCTCGACGAGAGTGGTCTCGAGAGAGGTCTCGAGAGATGACTTCAATGGTGATGTTGTTGTTGGCTTGTGGTTTGCTCCTCTATTGCCCCCAGTATATGAAGGGTTGTGTACTGATGCAGGTCTTGATATTGAGGTGTCGACTGAGAAGCTGATTGGTAAGCCTTCCATTGAGTATTTGGAGAAATGTGATGGTGCCCCCCTTAACACGGGAGAGTTGAAATAGAGAGCTTCATTACTGATACTGAGCTGACTTAAATGGATGAAATTCAATGTATCTTTTTGCCTGGAGGTTTGAGTCTGATCTCCATCTTCTTGAAGGTCTGAGAGTCTAATCTTCTTTCTTGGAGGTACGAGAGTTTGATCTTCATCTTTTAGGAGATTTGAGAGTCCAATCTTCTTTCTTGGAGGTATGAGAGTCTGATCTTCATCTTCTAGGAGATTTGAGAGTCCAATCTTCTTTCTTGGAGGTATGAGAGTTTGATCTTCATCTTCTAGGAGGTTTGAGATTCTGAACTTCATCTTTTTGGAGGTTTGAGAGCGGTGTAAAGGATGCTAGGGAGCTTCAGGGTGAGTCTCGTGCTGATTCCTTTCAAAATCAAAGGTCTAGACTTGTCTAAATTTGATATCAATATGAGATCCCGTTGGTTACTATACTTCACACTGCGGGTCTTCAAGTTGATAGATCTTGATTTCTAGGCTTGAGATCTCGTTGGTTACTCAACTTCACGCTACGAGATCTTCAAGCCATATTGATGGCCTTGGACCGCTCGTCTTGTAGAAGCTTCTATTTTGTTGACTTGAAACGGTTTTTCAAAGGGGTCACTACAAAGCCGGATATGAACAAAATCAAGCTGATATTTGGTCTTCCGAGTGAGTACATGGAATGGAGATGGTTGTTGAGTCCATGGAGAGCGAGGACTGATGGGTTATCTCTTTGCCCTCCCAATGTGATTGATGTTGGTTCTCTATCCGAGGTCTCCGGCTGATCTAAGAGAAGACGAGATGAGGCCGAGCCAAAGGCCGAGAGCAATCTCTTGGTCTCCAAAGAGAAGAGGCCGAGACATGAAGATAGTTATATGGGAGATGAAGTGTAATCCTCAAGTCGTCTAGGGGGAAACGTACCACAGGTAAACAGCCAAATGCGCTGCTTAGTGAATGAGTGAATCAGTTGAAGCATTTTGAGGTGTGGTCCTTTGAAGAAGATGGGTTTGATCTCGAGAGATCTCGAGAGACGTCTCGGGGAAGGTCTCCACTGAGATCTCGAAGGAGGTCTCGGGGGAGGTCTCGAATAAGATCTCGAAGGAGGTCTCGGGGAAGGTCTCCAAAGAGGTCTCAAGAAGGTCTCGAGAGAGGTCTCAAGGAGCTTTAATGTTGATGCAGCAGTGGATCTTCTGCTTGCTCCTACTTTGCCAAATTCATTTAATAGCGATGGCGTGGAAGTTCCTTTGCCAACTTCATTTAATAGTTATGGCGTGGAAGTTATGGTTTTGTCTGTGTAGGCTACTAGAGAATTGTCAAGTGAACCTTTGGAAGAGCTTGAGGGATTCCTCTTGATCTTGGTGCTGCAATGAATGAGACATGATATTGGCAACTTCTTTGTTGATGTTGACTTGAATGATCTTTCTGAGAGCACCTTAGGGGGTATAGTGATTTGTGTTGACTCCTTTGAAAACAAGAAAGTTAAGAGAAATAGTTAAGTGATTCATCTCTCTTCCATGCCCCCACTTCTCATCAACTGAAGCGATGGGAAGATGAGAACTTGGACATGAAATCTACTCTTGTTCTTTCTGAAGAGAAGTATTTGAGGGTGGTCTCTGATCTTACTTCAATAAAAGAGGAGCTTGTTGAGGAGAAGGAATCTTGTTAAAAATGGATCATAAGCTCATGTAATTTGAAGATCTTGTAATCAAACTAGAGTCTGAGTTGTGTGGAGTTCGTTCGACCCTCGTAACCCTTCAAGTGAATGTGCTCTCGGAGTTGGAGGCTTCCAGAGACGAAGTCAATAGGTTGAAGGCCGAGAAGAAATGAGAGCAAGTTGCCTCTTTTTGCTTTATATTCCTGGCAGCTTTTCCTTTTGAATTTGTTTGGCCTTCCTGTCTTGAATTAGTGAAGACATGGCCTTCATCTCATGACATTTTACTAGATCGAGATCAGCTGAGAGTGTCACTTGCCTTCCTCTTTAAGGTGAATTACTTTTGCAAAGGAAATCTTCATGTATTGCCTTGTTAAAAAAGGCTTTAGACCTCTTGGCTGTCTCCCAGAAAAGAGAGCGTGGGCCAGATGGGTTTAGCAGCGTGGGCCACCCTTAGATGGGTTTTTAGACCTCTTGCGTTGCCTCATTGGATAGGGGCCATGAATCATGGGTTGCCTAGTCCAATGAGATTAATGCAACTTGGGCCACCCATAGATGGGGTTTTAGACCTCTTGGGTTGTCTCCCAGAAGAGTGAGAGCACCAAGGGCCACCCGTAGATGAGTTTTATAGACCTCTTGTGTTGCCTCGTTGGATAGGGGCCACGATTCATGGGTTGCCTAGTCCAACGAGATTGATGCAACTTGGGCCACCTATGGATGGGTTTTAGACCTCTTGTGTTGCCTCATTGGACAGGGGCCATGGATCATGGGTTGCCTAGCCCAACGAGATTAATGCAACTTGGGTCACCCATAGATAGGTTTTTAGACCTCTTAGGTTGTCTCCTAGAAGAGTGAGAGCACCAAGGGCCACCCTTAGATGGGTTTTTTAGACCTCTTGCGTTGCCTCGTTGGATAGGGGCCATGATTCATGGGTTGCCAAGTCCAACAAGATTGATGCAACTTGGGCCACCTATGGATGGGTTAGCCTTGCGTGCCTCGTTGGAGGGGCCAGGATCATGGGTTGCCTAGCCAACGAGATTAATGCAACTTGGGCCACCCATAGATAGGTTTTTAGACCTCTTAGGTTGTCTCCCAGAAGAGTGAGAGCACCAAGGGCCACCCTTAGATGGGTTTTTTAGACCTCTTGCGTTGCCTCGTTGGATAGGGGTCATGATTCATGGGTTGCCTAGTCCAACGAGATTGATGCAACTTGGGCCACCTATGGATGGGTTTTAGACCTCTTGTGTTGCCTCATTGGACAGGGGCCATGGATCATGGGTTGCCTAGCCCAACGAGATTAATGCAACTTGGGTCACCCATAGATAGGTTTTTAGACCTCTTAGGTTGTCTCCTAGAAGAGTGAGAGCACCAAGGGCCACCCTTAGATGGGTTTTTTAGACCTCTTGCGTTGCCTCGTTGGATAGGGGCCATGATTCATGGGTTGCCTAGTCCAACAAGATTGATGCAACTTGGGCCACCCGTAGATGAGTTTTTTTAGATGTCTTTTTGAAGACTTGAGATCTCGCTTCTCAGCCAGACGTCTCCAGCTGAGAGCAGAGATAAGTGGAGTGCTCAGACGTCTCTGAGCCACTCCCTTTGTCTCATATGATTGTCAAGAGTTGCATCTTGTTGATAGTGGAGATATGTGGAAAAATTCCATACTTTTATTGAAAACTTCATAATAGATGTTTCTCGAGACAAAGTACGATATACAATGGATAAGGCTTTGAACATAGCCCTCAATTCTAGGAACATAATTTCCCTTCGGATTGATCTTTCTTGATGTGCAATACGTAACAGTTCCTCACATTATAGGCATTCCAGGGTCTCTATTATATCGGAGAAAAGTGGTGAACTCATCTCGTTCTCTCGGGAAAATCTGAGATCTGATTTGAGCTTGCCACTCTGATCGATTAGGATCGAGGGGGATACGCATCACATCTTCTACAGGACTCCACATCTCCTCCTCAATAGTGGGGAGGAGATGAGAGTTGTCTTCTTGACCCCATTGCTGAGGCCGATATTTTTGGTTGGATTTCTTCGTCACCTTCTCCATGGCTAAGAAAAAAGAGATGAATTCTTTCTTCTTAGCGGTCTAGTCCCCATGAATTGTGATTCATGGCTTGATCCACCTTGATTAGCTCCCTGCTTTGGCTGGGGATATGAAGCTTAATTTTTGGATGCTTGGTGGAGGCCTAAGCATCTATCTTGTACATCCAAGTGCTTTATACTTTGCCTTGTCTTTGGAAGCCTTGAAGCCAAGTGCGATGGATTGCTTTATACTTGGACAAGACATGCCCCCACTCCTTTTTGGTTGGATGACCCGTCAACATGCAAATGCCACATGTTTTGAGGTAACGCTCTTGGATGAGGGTCCACGGAGAGGAGAACACTTTATTCATGGTGGTCTTCTGTTGTGGAGACTTGCTCGTTTGATCTCATCGGTGAACGGTGAGTCATTGTTCACTGCCACCTGTCTTCAGAGGGCATATTCCAGGTCTCCTTGTGGTCTGAGATCTCTAAGGCGTCGAGCCAGTAACTGCTCGATATCCTCAACTTGTAGAGGTCTTGGCCTCCTTCGCCTCCAGTGATGTACAACTTGAAGCTTGGCATGTCGCTGCAGGCGTTGTGGTCTCCTCTCCCCTCTGGGAATGAGGGGATTAGAGGAGTTGGCTTCAAAGTGGTTGTTTGGAAGGGGTGATCCCGATCTCCGAATGTGACTAGGTCCTTGGGAATCCCCCAAGGGACCAAGTCTTGAATGGATTGAGACGTGTGATCCAAGGCATGAACAGGCACCTCCTTTGGCCGTGACTCCTGACCTGAGGGTATGTCCTTTTGGGGACCGAGTCTTGAATGGATACTCGTGGATAGACCCAATCGGGGACCGTATGCTTAGGTGTGGGCCTAGCCTGGAGTGCATTCTTGATTGTGTTACGCTCCTTGCATAGAGATCAATTGCCAGGTTCTTCCCTTCCACTTGTCAGAAGGACATCTGATCTTTATTGGTCTCCTGATTAGGAGATCTCGCAGTCGCATTCTGAATCAAATTTGGTCAATTCGGTGATTGGTTCACCAGCCTCCTTTGTTGGTTAGCCAACCAAGTTTTGTTGGCTAAGAGCCGTCGTTAGGTCCTCAATTTGGCGGGCATGTTCTTCATGGACACTTGGTCCGGATGGACCTACCAAGCTTGGCCCCAGTGGGACTTGCCCGTCAGGTCTCGGAGAAGATCAAGTCCTCCCCTCGATATTCGCTCCCACCGTCGCAGTCGCTGAGGCGACTGGGGCAAGATGGCCTCCGTTAGGAGCAACTACTTTATTTCGTTCCACAGTCGCAGCTGTCGAAGAGACTGAGGTATGATGGTCTCCTTTGGGACCAGCGACTGTTCTTGAAGTGCTGGGCTCATATCTCATACTACACCTCGAGATGTAGTTTGGATCGCCGGTCTTGATGGATTGCATCACTGGCCATGGTTGAAGCTCTATTTGGCCACCATGTGACAGATTCCATGGTGTGCTCTGCCATCGGGTAGTGGTCGTCGAGTTGAATGGACAACGTGGGTTGCCACTAGACAAAAAGTTAAGGTTGGGACCATACCCGATGATCTCGCACTGCATCCATGATCTTCAAAAGTCTAGGCCCTGATCTAACCTACTCCTAGAGAGGGCTAGCCAAGGTGTCGCTTGATAGTCTCTGGAATGTGTCTCTTCATCTCCTAGTGTGGGGTTTGAAGGTTAAAGCCTTCGTCTCACCACCTCTAATAGCAAGTTAGGAAGGTTAGAGATCATATTCCCACATCTCCTGATGCGGGTTAGGGTCACTGGAGCTCTCATCTCTTCACCCCTCGAGACTAGGTTTTGAGTACTGTGACTAAGCTCTGAGCTCTGCGAACATGCCTTGAGCATCGAGACTAGGCTATGAGCTCTAGACTAGGCCTTAGAGCTCTGAGATTAAGCCTTTAAGTCCTTCTTAATGGTAAGTCTCACCTTCGTAGTCGCCAAAACGACTAGGGTAGAATGGCTTCCAGTAAGAGCAGCTATCTTGCTTTAGGAAGCACTTATGTCTTCTTTCCTCTTGATGCAGGTTTGGGAGCTTTCAGCTCTCGTCTCCTCACCTCCCAAGACTAGGTTTTGAGCACTTAGACTAAGCTCTAAGCTCCGCGAACATGTCTTGAGCATCAAGACTAGGCCATGAGCTCGAGACTAGGCCATGAGCTCGAGACAAAGCCTCTAAGCTTTGAGACTAGGCCTCTAAGCTTTGAGACTAGGCCTTTGAGCTACGAGACCAAACCTGGACTCTGAGATTAGGCCTTTCAGCTTGAGACTAGGCCTTTAGCTCTTTCTCTATAGTAGGTTCCACCATCTCAATCGTCGAAATGACTAGGGTAGGATGGATTCCAGTGAGAGCCGCTATCTTGTTTGGTCCTACCGTCGCAGTCGTTGAGACGACTGGGGTAGGATGGCCTCCTATAGGAGCAGCTACCTTGCTTTGGGGAGCGCTTATGTCTCCTCTCCTCTCGATGTGGGTTTGGGACGTTTGAGCCCTTGTCACCTCGCTTCCCGAGATTGGATTTTTAAGCTTCGAGACTAAGCTTTGAACTCTGAGATTAGGCCTTTCAGCTCGTGATTAGGCCTTTAGCTTCTCCTCAATAGTGGGTCCTATCGTTTCAATCATTGAAATGATTGGGGTAGGATTGATTCCAGTAAGAGCCGTTATCTTTCTTTGTCCTACCGTCGCAGTCGTTAAGACGACTGGGGTAAGATGGCTCCTATGGGAGCAGCTACCTTTCTTGAGAGAACACTTACATCTCCGATTGATTCCAGTAAGAGCCGTTATCTTGCTTTGTCCCACCGTCGCAGTCGTTAAGACGACTGGGGTAAGATGGCCTCCTATGGGAGCAGCTACTTTTCTTGAGGGAACACTTACATCTCCTCTCCTCTCAATGTGGGTCGGGGACGTTTGAGCCTTCGTCTCCTCACTTCCCGAGATTGAATTTTTAGGCTTCGAGACTAGGCTTTGATCTCCTAGACTAGGCCTTGAGTTCCATGTCTAGGCCCTAAACACCGAGACTAGGCCTTGAGCACCTTTTTAATAGTAAGTCCCACCGTCGCAGTTTCCGAGACGACTGGGGTAGGACAACCTCCTGTAGGAGATGTTGTCTTGCTTGAACTTGGAAGAGAGTTGAGTTTCCTCTCAATTGTTTGTCCCACCATCGCAGTCACTGAGATGACTGGGGTAGGATGGTCTCCTATAGGAGCAACTACGTTACTTGGTCTGACCGTCACAGTCACTGAGACGACTGGGGCAAGATGGCCTCCCATAGGAGCAGCTTTGTCGCTTGGTCTCACCGTCGCAGTCGCTGAGACGACCGGGGTAAGATGGCCTCCTATAGGAGCAGCTACTTTGCTTGGTCTCACCGTCGCAGTCGCCGAGACGACTGGGGTAAGATGGCCTCCTATAGGAGCAGCTACTTTGCTTGGAGGAGTGCGATTAGGCCCCACTACACCTTTGGTGACTGTTTGGGCCGCTAGTCTCGAGCCATCAGAGACTTGAATTGTTGGTAGCGTCATGGTTGGGGCCACTCGAGGATTGGCGATGAGGTATGAATCTAAGCTCGCAGTGTATGACACGTCTCAGGCTTGGGGCACCGCAACTATCGTGCTCCTTGAGGTGTGGCCCCCCATCTTCCTGCTCCTTGTTCTTCTCGTGTCCACCATGTCTGTTCAAGGACAAACCTTAAACAATGGTAGATCCAAAGATGTTGCTTGAATGTAGATGTAGATCGAGTATTGCTTTCAATACTCAGATGTGGAGAGAAACTTGAGTATAACTCAAGCTCTCAAGGAAAGCACCAATTTGTTTGTACAAATTTCGTCCACCTTGTTGAATGACGAACGAACCTGCAAAACAAAGAAAATAACATCAAAGGAATTGACTAACCCCGGTGGGGGGTTTGCCAAAGGGCCTCCGATGCCTAAGTCAGAATTATATTCGTGGAACTTAGGAGTTTGTGGAGGATTTTGTCATTACCTTGAATGGTAAATGATGACCACTATTTATAGTGGTTGTAGGAGGATCTTCCTTTGGCAGGTTTAATATGAGCATTAAATGAGATTTAATGCACTTGAATGATTGTCTGATCTCCGAGATCACTTCCCGAGACGTGGTGGTCTCCGAGGGGCCCTCCTGGAGAGGAGACGAACTTCGTGGAGGTCTCGTGATCTCCCCTTTGACCGAGATGACGGCTTAGCGACTCATAATCTCCGTCAAGGGTATGCTCGTCCTTTCAGGACTAGAATCCACGTGGCGCGTTCTAACTGGCCGGGATTATTTTGGCTTCCACAGGGGGGGGGGGAGGGGGGGGCGCGGCGGCGGGGGGGGGGGGGGGGGGGCGGGGGGGGGGGGGGGGGGGGGGGGGGGGGGGCGGGGCGGGGGGGGGGGGGGGGGGGGGGGGCGGGGCGGGGGGGGGGGGGGGGGGGGGGGGGGGGGGGGGGGGGGGGGGGGGGGGAAGAGGGAGGGGGAAGGGGTGTGTATGGGGGAGGGGGGGGGCGGGGGGGGGGGGGGGGTGGAGGGAGGGGAGGGGGGGGGGGCTCTGAGGGTCCGGAGAGATGTGAAGTAGTCTTTTCTCTTAAAAATGGAGAAATATTTTTATGTGGTTATTTTTATTTATTGTTGGAGTTAAAAAAAAAAGGGGGGGGGGGCCAGCCCGAGCGTCTGGGGGGGGGGAAGTGGGGGGAGGCTCACGGGTTGCGGCGAGCTTTGTTGCCGGCGATCCACATGGTTTCCGACGCCAAAACTTGGTGCTCCGAGCTCGTCTCGTCGAGCTGATGCGGATGGCGGTGGTCGGAGGTCCGATCGATGGCTGGAATTGAAGAATCGACGACGAAGCTAGAGGACGGCGCCGGGTTTCCCTTTTGGGAAACTTGGGCCGGTTCTGGGTTTTTAAAACCCGGTTGGGCGGTTGGGGCTTTCCAGAAAAGTCTCCAACCCTCTGCCCACTCAGGGCTTGCCACGTGGCGGCCCAATCAACATCATCAATCCGTTTTTTTGACCGTAACTCCTTCAATATAGCTCGGAATCCAATTCCGTCTTC
Organism: Spiraea crenata; assembly: GCA_033992175.1. Lineage (NCBI taxonomy): Eukaryota > Viridiplantae > Streptophyta > Magnoliopsida > Rosales > Rosaceae > Spiraea > Spiraea crenata. The sequence goes on along the minus strand of JAVBHV010000041.1, from coordinate 3,865,950 downwards.
GCGGACGCGCTCGTATCATCGAACTCTTCGCATAGAGTCCAATATTGACTATGTCAATTCCTACTATTCAAAAGTCAACGATTTGACTTCCAGGGGTATTTTCGTCATTTCTCCTAAAATTCCGAGACGGGTCGTAACATTCATAATGCCATCATAGTGTGCCTATAGTGTAATCATAGTGCAGTCATAGAGTGGTCATAGTCAACTCGTCGATTCATGTACAACCACAGTTGATGGGGTCACAAATTAACCATGTTAGTTTCATAGTGTCATCATAGTGTCTATAGTGTAATCATAGTGCAGTCATAGAGTGGTCATAGTAAACTCGTTGATTCAATCTGCACCCCAACTCGCCAAAAGTTCAATGTTGTATCCTCCACTCCAACTAATCTTCTCAATTCTAGTCGTGGATTGAGAGAGTGAGATTGATTATTTGATAGAGACAAAAAGAACCAGAGGTGCGTTCATTCGTTCTTTCTGAAGAGGACTACGCTCACACTACGCTGCTGCTACCAGCTTTAAATATCAGAGGTTTCATTGCAAATTTTGAAAAGTTATATATTTTTCTCTTCGCTGGACTACGACTACACTACACTTACACTATGGAAGACTACAGACACACTACGGTACTTCTACAAGGGTTCTCAGTTGCAGGGGTTATTTGCAAAATCACTATACCAATTTGCCTAGCGAAGATCAGACCGCTACCCGGTGGCCATTTTAGCACATAAGTTGGCCACTTGGGTCATTTTAGATAATTTCCCATTCTTCTTTATATCCAAAACTATCGTACACGTGTATGGATGATAAGGGTTAAATGGTCCACTCACCTCACCACCAAGTAAACGTAGATTTCATGCATGGATGCATGATAATGATCTTGTTTAGCAGTTAATTACTCATCGCTAATTTCAGTGTCTCCAAACAAAACAATTTCAGTATCAGGCTATTGAAGGCAATGGCACCTCGTAAATCATCAATACCCGAGTTAGTGGATGCTAAAAATATACAAGATTTTTTTTGTTGCTACACGTGTACTTATGGTCCGCATTATTATTATGTGGGGGCCATAAATAAGCCCACACAAAACTAGTCTAATTAGACTTGAAATGAGGAAATGACATAAAAATGGTACCCAAAACTTTGCCTACCAAATTACCAATATTATGGTAGGTTTTGGGTACCCAAAAGGCCCATAAACACTTAAAATTGTGTGATCTATTTCACTATGAAAGGCTAATACATGTATCTCAAGTTCATCTTAAACTTGAGTTGGAGCTATATGTGATTAGTATTGGTAACGTTTTGTTTGAGTGAATAGACAATATGCCTAAGTTTGACAAACAGATTATACCATGAATAAAAGGCAATAGTAACTGCAATCGAATAGCAGAAGTAGCCTCAAAGAGATCCAAAAAATCCAACATGTCCAACATAAGCTATTACAAAAGAGCAAGTAGTTTTTTGGTTTCAAAAGAACCTAACGACAAAATATCCCTCACTTCCTCATGCGGCCACTTTGCACTTTGCATTGCATTGCATTCCTACTTATCTACACCTACATATCAGAATACCAAGATCAATTGCACTATTGAACCATGAAAACCACCACATGTCAATCCATATGGAGATGAGTTAAGAACTAACTCACCACAGATCAATCCAATGTCTAGAGACATTAATTGGAGCTCACTTCCATGTTAACGGGCATGGTAGGCTTGGGTGGGCAGCCCTACAAGTACAAACACACACAAACATCATTAACCAAAGGGAAGTGATTTTGGCACACCCCAAATCCCGCCCACCCCTCTCCCCTCTGCCGTCCCTTTGTTTTTTCTTTTAATTCCTGGGGAAGGGGGGGGGGGGGGGGGGGGATGTGGGGTGTGCCGGAGTCATCTCCCTAACCAAATTGATAAAAATGTGAACATCAAGTCACCAAAATCCAAATTATGAGCAAATGGGTTACCAAAATCTTGTGTTGTGCAAACATCTCATTGGAATTAAACATTAGTTTGCAATTCTGATTTTTGCACACAATCAGTTTGCGGTCATTGGAGTGCATTCTGCTCTGGTGGTCTTGCAAGGCACCAAGAGAGTGAAAAGTGTTTTTCTTAAGGCAGAAGCATTTCAAGACCCTCTTCTTGTGAACCTTCATCCTCCCATCATGGGACTGTGCCTCACTTTTGGCCTTCAACTTGTTCTGTTTTTTCTTCTTCCTGCCACCATCTTCAGCATCAACAACATCCAAAGCTCCTTTTAGACCAAAAACAATTGAACAAAGTCAATTTTCAAACCATATATATACACATTTCTTTATAAATGTAAATAGAAGAGAGGGTAATTAGAAACCCACCTGCAAATGCTGCTGGGGAAGGAGGAGGAGAAGGAGGAAGGAGGTCATCTTCATCATGAACAACATCCAAAGCTCCTTTTAGACCAAAAAAGTTGAACACTTTCAATTCACAAATACTATTTACATTTACTCATTTGCAAAAGCTAAATGCAAGAGAGAGTCATTAGAAAGAAACCCACCTACAGGTACTGCTGGAGGAGGAGGAGGAGGAGGAGGAGGAAGGGGGTGATTCATGGTGGAGGAAAGAGTGGAAATGCTGTCAGTATTTTGAATTTCTATTAGGTTTTGCTTTTGTTACTTGGCTTGGAGAGGAAGACGATCCTCTTTTTGTACTAGGCTAGAGGGTTTCCAAATCCATTATAGAAACCACGCCTCAAAACGGGCCCGTTTCTCCCGCGGGTTTTGCTTGTCCCCCCTTAGCTCTTTTTACTATTCCGGCATATTTTACAGTTGGGGTAAAAATCAATTCTCTCCCCATTCGTTCGTTCCCCGCAAAAATCCCAAATTGAGTCAGTTTTCGTCACCTCCAGCCGATTCAATCGACAATTCCACCATTTTCACTGTTTTGATTTTAAAAACTTTTCTTCTTCAATCCTCAATTTCGTTCCGAGAGCAGTTCGAAAGAATAGAGTCAGAGGTTTCGGTCCCCAACCTTTTTTATTCTGGTGGAGTGGTCAGTGCTTAAAAATGCAGTAACATCATTATCCACATCGGAGCTTTCTCATTTTGTTTCATTGATTGATTTGTTGTGAGGGAAGATGAATTTCTGTTCCGTTAATCTTAGTTCCAGACTGAGTGTTTTTCATAGCTCACAGACTGATGGTTGATGACACAAATAAATAATTGGGTTCAGCTAGGTTTGCTGTTCCTTTAACCAGAAATGATTGTTTCGTTCAGTTCAGTGTATACAATTTGAAGAAATGATTCTGAAAAAAGTGGTTGACGTGCTTTATTTGTTCAATTCGATCCTGTGTGATTGCCTGCCTGCTTCATTACTGAGTAAGCCCTAAGCCCAGTAGGGGGCATTGGCCTTCCTTCCATCACTTAAACAATAACCAAAAGTCTTTTTGGAATATCAAGATGGTGATATCATAAAATTGGTCAAAATCGAGGCTTAGAGGGGTCTCTCTTAGTATTTCCTTCAGCATCATGTTATGCATTCTCTTTCTCATTGGTTTTGGCTTTGAATGTTGTTACTTTGGATTTGTATGGAAATTATTACTTGCATACCCAATAATATGAACTTTGTCTCCCTTGACAGGTACGCATATGCTGCATTCATGTGTTTCATATCTCCTGTTCTACCTGGGACCTTCGGTTCCATTAAAGAATTGGCAAGTATGTCTCAAGTTAGCTTACCACTGTACTCTAATTGTTCATCGTCTGGCCTTTCCCATCCTTGTTTCCTTCTTGAGATAACAACATACAAGGGCAGTAAATACATTCAATTTCCGGTTGTAAGTCTGTACTGTATTATCTAGCTGTTCTTACACTCTTTATGCCAAGGGAAAGGAGACATGCCGATGGAAAGTTCAGTCCGGAAACAGTTGTACTTCTATTTTGTCAGTGTTGTTAGTCGTAGCAATTTGCACTTAGTCTGGGAATCATTTGTTGATGCAAGAAGCAAAAGCTGATTTTGTGTAGAAGCCCTGTTTGAGTATGATGAACTACTTATTTTTCAGTATTGTTAGTCTCAGCTATGTGCGCTTGTTTGGAAATCATATGTTGGTGCTGCTTGAATATGTGGAAGGGAATAAGCTGATTTTTCACTTGTTTGGTAATCATATGTGAAGACTAATGTGTGACTGCTATGGTCACATATTGATATTCACATATGGGGCCAAAATTTTCCTGTAAAGAAAATGCTGCTTGAATATGTGGAAGAAAATGCTGCTTGAATAAATTGAACTAATCTTCATTACAAATTACGTACTATTAATTGAATTTGGAATTAGGAGTTAGGGATTGGGGAATTGGAAACCCGATACAAATAGGAATTAGTAAACGTATCATCAAACTTGTTTTGGTCCGATGGAACACACAGCATGTTTTGATTTACACCAAATGAAATCAGGATCATATGTAATGATTTGATTTACACCAAATGACATCAGGATCATATGTAAAGAATGAATATGATGTCAAGGAGAGAACAAGTTCAATGAAAGCCCCTTTCACAAAATTTAACATGGAAACTTATTTATATGATGCTGTACTAGTCTACAACCCATGAGGAGGTCTCGGTAGCCTCTGCATCATCCTCCACAAGTTGGCCAAAAAGCTCTCAATTCTGGCCATTTAAGTTATTGTTGCTTGATGGGGAGGCTGACAGAAACTAGCAGAGCTTCCGCTGCACAATGGGTTCCCTGCAAGTCTGTAACATGCAAAAGTAACAACAAAGAATGATGGTGAGGGAAAAAATTCCTAATCATATAGAAAACCAAGATCAAAGCAGATGAAATGTCTCTCACAGTAGTTCTTTTTTGTATTCATAACCCAAAGTTAACGCCGAAATCTGATTGTTCTGCAGGTCAACAAGCTGCAGTTGTGGGTTGATGCTATCACCCATGTTCAACGTATCGTTAAACGCATTGTTTTTCAGTTTCCTGTCAGGACATAAGAAAAGGTGAAGGGCCAGTTTCCTGAAGTTGCAGAAAAAACTTGATGCATCATATGCTTGGGTTGAGTTTTCTCATTAGAACTTACACTTGCTGTAGTGTCGGAAGGCTGAAAAGCTTCTCCGGCACAGTCCCTCGAAGTGATCCAAATTCTAAGACCCTAGATAACATAGCAGCAGAGAATTTTCAACAAAATGCTAAATAAAATGTTCAAAGTTTCCTGCTTCTGAGAGAACCTGCTAAAGGACTTACAAAGTGGTGAGTGTAGGTAAGGTTGAGAACCAAAGTGGAGCCTCTGATGGGGAAACCAAGTTGTTGCTAAGGTCTCTGATAGTAAAATCATCAGGATTTGTCAGTACAATGGAAGAAAAATTAGCGGGGCTATTGGAAAGGGAAATGACAGCTCCAGGTTATCTTCTTACACATAATTGAGGGAATTCATTCCACTTAAGTCCGGTAGAGGGCCTGTCAAGTAGTTGCTGGCCAAATTTCTGGAAGAGAATATGAAACATGTAAATTCTGGTCAGCAACCACAAAGTTTGTTGCATAGAAACACTAAGGATTACAAAGCTGGTACTCACAATTCATTGACATTAGTAAGGTTGTTGATATTTTCAGGGACCTTTCCAATCAAGGCATTTCCATCAAGCCGACTGTTGCAAACAGAAACTTACTGAGTCCAATAGTTGTCAAGAAACAGATACTTGTAAGTTGAGGGAAAAAAGATTCAGGATTACTTACACAACCTCAAGAGTCTGAACTAGCGGTAATGTTATTGGAATAGGACCACTAAAACTATTTCTATCTCACAATCTGCAGTTGAAGATTGAAAGCAGTTAGTTAGATGAATGTAAACATATACGAAGCATAATCTGGCAGATGAGATGGGTCTACTTACAAGTGTATCAGCTCCATCTCAGAGCTGAAAAGTTCGGGTGGAATTAGGCCTGAAAGCTGGTTCTGGTTCAAATGGCTGCATGTTCACAACATGAACTCAAAGCTAATGCAATATGCAGAGGAGGAATCAGTAATTGAAACTTCATTTGTCAGTGGAGAAGAGTTGGAAATGGATAAATACTCACAAGTGTTTGGCTTTCAACAAGAGGTCTAAACCCGGGGAAACTGGGAGAGGTCCACTCAACTGATTATCTGCCAGGTCCAGCCAGACGAGCTGGGAGAGTTTGCCCAAAGTGGGAGGTATGGCGCCACTTAAGTTATTTGAATTCAGAGCCCTGCCAAGGACCAAAGAATTTCATAAAACTTATATTTGGCACAATGTGCTAGAGTATACGTATCAATATTCCAATTCTTACAAGAAGGATAGTCTTTCAAGATTGCCTAATTCATCTGGGATTTCTCCACTCAAGCTGCAACCAGCTAGGATCCTGAAAGACGAGAAGTGCCATGTTTACTCATTCGATACTAGATAACTTATGTTGCAATTGCATATATAGGGTTCACGAGTTGGAAATATGAAAACTGCTTGCTCATTTGTTCTTACAGGATGTTTAACTTTTTCAGAGCGCCTAGTCTTGGGGAGAGAGAACCTGTGAGGCCAGGGTTGAACGAAAGGTCCCTGCAATCTTAATGGTTCAGCTTAAAATTGGTAATATGCAGCAAATGTAATACTGGTAACGAGTTGATCATACTCACAATGATGTCAATTCGGTGAGTCCCCAACTGACATCAGTAAGTTCCCCCTCCAGGCCCGTTCCTGATAATGCCCTCATGTACGATGATATCGTGTCAAATTTTAAAGATATAACAAAAGTACTCACAGTGCAGACACCCTTGAGTTGTTGCAGGTGACTCCTTCCCAGCTTAAACCACAGGGATCATCTGACTTGTTCCAGCTGGGAGGCGTATTTTTCCATGACTCCTTCAAGGATCGGAGTACAGCAGCTGGGCCGATAAACTCACCAATCAATAAACTATAACCTCACAGTTTTTAGACAAAAATGTGCAGAATGTTTGATTTTAGCTGCAAGAATTACAATTGAGTAGATATGGTACATTTATTTTGGGGTCTCTTCGGGTAATATGGAGATTAAAGATTTGTAATATAGTATCTACGACTATTCCTATACTACTGGACACTAAATACTACATGTTGAGCTCCAATTTAAATAAAGAAACTAAATTAAAGAATGTCCAATTCATATAAGTCATATGAGTTACACTTTGGTTTCAAGAGTTACAATTTAGTTTGGAGTCTCTTTGGGCAATATGGAGATTTAAGGTTTGTAAATATCGTGTCTACAACTATTTCTATACTACTAGGCACTAAATACAACAGATTAATTCCCAAATTAATCAAATAAACTAAATTGAAGAATGTCCAATTCATATGAGTTTTTCTTTTATATCAAGAATTACACTTTAGTAAATATAATCAACTTATATTGGGGTATCTTCGGGTTATACAGAGATTAAGTATCTGAAAATACAATGTGAACAATGTAGATTGATATAGAAGATCATACCGTCATTGGGGTCAGTAACAGAGAAGATGAGGTGAATCCCTGCAAAGAAGAAAGCCAGAAAGAGCATGAACCGCATGCTTGCCATGGTCAATGGTCATTACTGCTGATGTATATGACTCACCTTCTGGCAACGCCTATATATAGTTTACCAACATGTCAAACGCACTCAGCTATCCTGATCAGCTGCATCATGCATTGACATGTACATTACCAAAGTGTCCTGTAATTTTTAATCAATTTTGACAAAATCAAAGTGGACTATGTATAGTGTAGTAATCTCATCGTTTCCGTCGCCGGCCGGCACATTCCGATAGGCAAACATCTCTCTTAACAAGCTCCAATTCTATTCGTGAATACAACAAGAAGAAGCTCCAAAGAACACATTGACTTTGACATACGCCAGCCTTCATATTTTGTCATTTACTAGTCAACCTCACTAAAATTTTGTGTTCCCTACTAAGCTTTAGTTTTTAATGATACACTTATCCACATCGGGTCGTAAATGGACCCAAGTAACCCACTTACAAACACTCATAACCATATCATGATTCCGAATCCGCTATTGTAAAAAGTTAATCAGTACTTTTATAATTTTAAAAACGCTTTTAAATTAGAAAAAGAAATATTTTAAGTGCTTTTTACCCGCTTTAATTTTTTTAAAACATGAATGAGAAGCATATAAAATGTAATTCTTAATGCATAATTCCTAAAAATTCAAAAGTACTTTCCTCGAGAATCATTTGGCAAACGGGTACTTATATTTGGAACCTTCTGGAGACAAATTAGAAACTTCATATACCCTGCCGCTGAAAAGAGGAGGCAAATAGAGAAAACAATGGCGGGTAAATTCGTCGTCTTCAGTAAACGCCTCGCCGCCATAGCTGCACCGAACCTCTCCAACAAAACAATTCCCAATACGATTAGGTTATTCAGCTCCTCAAAACCCACCACCAAAACCAACACCTTGGTCAATTTCTCCCTCCCTTCCGACGACGAAGACGATGACCAAACTCCCACCACCGCCGTCGCAGCCGCCGTGGATAAGTCGAAGCTCCCGCCGCCGTACGACCCGTTTAACAAGAAGCCCGCAACCGAGGACCCGGACGACCCGAAAGACCTGCAAGAAGTGTTCCACAAGATGCGCACGGATGGGCTCACCAATAATGCAGTCAAGATGTTCGACCAATTGTCCAAAGACGGGTTGACCCACGAAGCACTGGAGCTATTCGCCCAGATCAAAGACAAGGGTCATATGCCCGACGTCATTTCGCATACGGCCGTCATTGAGGCCTACGCCAATGCAGGCAAGACCAAAGAGGCCCACAGGGTGTACTTGAGGATGTTGGCCTCTGGGATCGCCCCGAATGCATACACTTATAGTGTGGTTATTAAGGCGCTCGCGGGCGACCCCAGTGGCGGGTTTCTTGGGGATGCCAAGAAGTATTTGGTGGAGATGATGGGGAAAGGAATGAGGCCCAATGCCAGTACTTACACAGCGGTGTTCGAGGGGTTTGTGAGGAGGGAGGGGGAGGAGGAGGTGGAGGAGGCGGAGGAGTTGCTAGCGGAGATGAAGGGTAAGGGGTTTGTGCCGGAAGAGAAGGCGGTGAAGGAGGTTCTCAATGGGAAAAGAGGACCTGTGGTTAGAAGAGTCATCAACATTCTCTTTGGCAAGTAGATAGGTTTTGATCATTTACATTTGTTTTGTGCTTGATCTGTGTTGAAAAGTTTGGAGCTTGTAATGAAATGTCAGTTCTGTTAACTAATTCGAGCAAGTTTGAATTCAGTCTCACAACAGAAAAATGGAGGGAATGTTGTCATTCAATACACGAGACACCACTAAATGTTTAACTACATAAGTTTAAACAAAATACCTACATTTGATGACTATAATGTCACACACACACATAGGGAGAAAAGGACGAACAGCTCAAAATTTAAGTCCTATAACTCGTTTAGAAGTATATAGTGACATTTGATTCATCTAACATTTCGGAGGAGCATCTCCCAATCTCCTTGCACAGTCCACAGACAGAAAACAGTAGAAAGCAATGCCCGCCGGCAGCAGCAGCAGCAGCCTCTAATCCACCAATGGTGTCGGGAAAACTGATGGTTTATGGATGCACAGAACCCACCAATGGTGCTGGAAAACTGGTGTCCATGAACGCAAATCTAATATCCTTGTTTGGAAGGGCAATCAGATGCCCTGTGGCCAGACTGCCCGCAATTGAAACACGAACCTCCAAAGCTTCTAGAACTGCAAATGCAGATACGATTTCAGTTTTGTGCAGAGTTGAATATCAATCAAGGAGCTACTCCTATGATATAGGATCAGAACTCGATGATACCTTATTCCATATTCCTAACCAAATCTGTAACTTAGCACATTGTTTTACTTGAGAGTTATGACTACAAGATCAGTGAGCTAAACTACTTCAATTTGTTATAGATGACTAGTAAATTTTGAGAGTATCTTTTATTATGCAAGAGAGTACGAGGAACTTCAATCTTATAATATATAATATACCTGTCTCTGGATGATGACCTGCTTGATGATCTACCTCCAATAAGCCAATCATCTTCCATGCTTCTCGAACTCCTACCTCCTCCTCGGCTACTACCTCCGTAACTGCCCCGGCTGCTGCTACCTCCATAGCCTCCCCTACTACGACCACCACTTCTGAATGAATCATCGCTGCCACCATCAGAACCCCAACCCCTGGAGCTTCTAAAACCTGATGATCCTTGACGATCCCTAGAACCTCCCCTTCGACTACCCCGATCTCCTCTGCCTGAAAACCTGCCATAGAAGTCACTAACCGGCCCATCATCTTGCAGAGCTGGCAACTGCAAAACCAAAATTCCACATGCACATAAGATCCCAGTCAGTAGTTTTTTTAGTAAAGTTTTCTCTTTTGAGATAGTGACCAGAAGCAAAAGCAAACCTTGTTTATCTTGGTAATAGTGTTTCCAGGAGGTATTTGCCTGTTAAGTAACTCTTTTGCAATCTCCTCCGGAAGATCAAAAACTGCTCCCTGAACCTGAGATTATCACCATCAAAATTTGTTATAGATACACTACATTAAAGCTTCAAATTCAAATACGCATGAGATGCTGTATATACATACCCTTTCATCTGCAATTATATGTATTTTTCCAACTTCATCAGCAGCTGTAGAATAAACATCTGAAAGAAACCCAGTGACAGATCTGGCAGACAGAAACCCTCTGGCAAAAGCTGGATCACGAATAATTTGCAATGTGGTCCATCCCTGCATATAGTTTTCCAGTTCAAATATTATAACCAGACAGCAGATGAAGCTCAACACATTCCCATAGGACTTGAAAAGAAAGGAAGTTGGTCTTCATAATGTAGACTTTAAATTCTATGCAGAGATTTGAGTGAATGACAATTTGATTTGAAAATGAACCATACCGAGTACAGAGATGAAGAAATAAATGAATATGAGAGACAACCATTTCACTGTACAACCAACTTTGCAAGAACATATAATAACCTATGAGGAAAATTAAGCCGTCATTGACTTCAATTCTTACCTGTTCATGAGTGATAAGAGACCGAGATGATGGAGGTCGAGAAAATCCGCTAAGCTGTGCTAGCGCAGCAGCAAGAGCACTTGTTCCCTGTTCGTCGATCATTTTTTGTGCAGTTGGTGTGAAAAACTGCACAGATTCAGGATGAACTCCACTGAGAGTAGCAACAACATGCTGAGCAGATGACTCCAAAACCTCTTCAATAGTTGGTGGACTAGCAAACTCAAAGTGGCACCCGACATCACGCTCAAGGGTTTTAATTGTTCTCCTCTGGTTGTTAGTAAACATCAGAACAGCAGTACCTTGTTTCCCTGCACGTCCAGTACGCCCAGACCGATGCACAAATGTCTCTGAATCATTGGGAAGTTCATAGTGAATAACCTGGAAGAAGAAAAGGACAAAAAAATTATTGAAACCACAGCTCATCAAGGTGTTGCCAGTTGATATGTTAAACAGAATCTGAACTCTGTCACTGGTAGAATAGTAATAACAAGAAATGCGTTCAGCTCACCAAATCAACATTGGGAATATCAAGCCCTCGAGATGCAACATCAGTGGCAACGAGCACGGTGAATTTCCCTTGTCGAAAACCATTCAATGTTCTCTCTCTTTGATGCTGCGATATATCTCCATGCAATGCCTCTGAAGCTATACTAGTTGTTAATGACATTGAGACTTCATCAGCATCTCGTTTAGTTTGTGTAAATACAATGGTCTTCCCACCCTTTGCATAAACCTGAAAATATGGCATTCTTCAAAATTATGCAAAAATATTACCATGTGCAGATTCATATTATGACAATAATGACGATGACAATAAATCGAAAACCCATGGGTATGATACATCTCTCCTTTTTCAAATAGTGGACTTGCCTGGCTGAGGATTGTAACACATTAGACAGTACAACATTTCAAACTTTGTTAATGAAAATGACCCAAAACAAGAGTAAGATAATGAGTTTCAACTCTAACCGTTATAAGGTCACTAAGAATGGTCTTCTTTGAAGATCCAGTGGTTGCTAAAGCATACAGTTTGATCCCTTCTGCAAGCTTCTCATCTTGGTCACCAACCTTTGTGAGAAGTAGAAACAGGAAAAGTATTAAGATTAACTCTCCACTGAACAATGCTTTTAGCTTCAGTGTAAACATAAGAAACGCAAAACCTATCATTTAGTGCTTCATGTTACTTCTTCCACAAAAGATTAAACAACCTAAATCCCCCATTAGCTTTAATACCCACTAATCATATTGTATGGATAACAGAAAGATTCAAAATTTACCAAATCAATCGTCAATGGATTGTCCAAATATTTTCGTGATAGCTTTTTCACCCATGTTGGCATAGTTGCAGAAAAGAGCATGCTTTGTCTCTGAGCAGGAAGCCTTTGTAATATTACTTCCACATCCTCCTCAAATCCAACAGCAAGCATTGAATCAGCTTCATCAAGAACCAAAAACTGAACTTCCCCTAGTTTGAGGCTGTTACCATTTATCAGGTCGATAATTCGACCAGGAGTTCCAACCACTACATCAACTCCACGGGAGAGAGCACTTTGTTGTGTTACGTATGAAACTCCTCCATAGACACAAACAGTATTTAGATAAGGTGCAGATTCTTTCATCTCCTTTTCCACTTGCTTTGCTAACTCACGAGTGGGTGCAAGGACCAGAACTCTTGGAAGATAACCAGTCCGCCTACAAAAGAGTCAAAAACAAATCAAAATATATTCAAAAAAAGACCCAAGTCTTTAGTTCTCATTTGCGAAGAATGACAGTACCTACTAGAACCTCTCTGTTCATCATCTTCAGTGAGGCGCTTGAGTATTGGAATTCCGAAGGCTAATGTCTTTCCGGTCCCAGTCTTTGCACGAGCAATGATATCTCTTCCTTCCAGTGCAGGTACTAACACAGCTCTCTGAATGTTTCAACCAAAAAATTCATTAGTAATTCACTACACACAACCACTAACAATACAAAATTACGAAACTTAACTTAAAAATGTGAACTTTAATGAATAACACAGCTCTCTAAATGTTTTAACAGAAAAAAGTTACCAGTAAATCATCACACACAACCACTAAACGATACAAAATTACAAAAGTTAGCTTAAAAATGTAAACTTTGATGAGAAAAAACCACTGAAAAACGAAACAACACGTGATGATGAACAAACAAAATGCAGGTCGATAAAGGGCAATGCTACAAATGCTTAGAAATCTCAATCGAATTATAGTAATTTCATCATACGAACAAAAAACATAAGCAAAGAAAACCCAGAGAGTTTGAATTAATTACCTGAATTGGGAAAAGGCTCGAAATGCCTCGTCTCTGAAGAGAATCAACGAGCTTCTGAGGCAAGCCCAACTTCGAAAGAGCCAGCTCGTCGTCATCGCTAGCAGCACCACCCAACTCGCCCTCCGACTCGTACTCCGAGTCCGAGTCGAGCGAGTCCTTCGAAAACCCACCAAGCCCTTTAAACGCCTCTTCACTCAGCACCGAGTTCGGCGTCGCAATCGCCGAGCAAACCACTCCGGACCCTTGCCTAACCACCAACCCACCACCTTTCGCTCTCAAAACACCACTGAAGTTATGCCTCTCCGGAAACGCCAACGAAATTGAAGAACTACTCGTCGTCGCCGCCGCTGTCGTCGCCGGAGCTCCCGGTGAAGCTCTTCTGTAGAGTTCACTACATGGAGTTTGTGGGTATATAGAGGAAACGCCGATAATTGAAGTCATTTTAGCGGTCTCTACTCGTCCTTCTTCCTTCTCTTTGCTACTTTGAACACTCCCAAGTGTTCGATGAAATGCCCGAGAGAAGGCGAAGAGAGGAGAAGATAGAGGATAATGAAGGCTTCCAAAAGATATTATTTTTTTTTAGGTCTACGGAGGATTTGAGAGCGGCAAAGGGGGCGGCCTCTGTAGGTTTATATAGAGAGGAGTGAGTGAGGAGGGAAAGATAAGGCCACACTGCGAACGTATGGCCTCCCAAACATCCACCTCGGTTTATTTTCACCAGAAGTTCGGATATTTCCTGTACGGGTCCTAATTTGAACTAAAACTTGACCCGGTAACCCGCTTGTTAGTCGCTTGTTCGCCATAGTTAGGGCTTAACTACGATTTATCATATTTGGAGTGATTTTCAAAGTGAATCACGACCTTTTAAGTTTTATATAACACTAAATATAAAGAGAGAGAGGGAGCAATGTGGAATTTTCGATTACCTAGTGGTCCTGCCATTTGAAGTTGAAGCTTTGGATATTCATATAAGTACTTTGAAGGCCCTTCCAATTCAGTGGTCGTATTATGTATTGTATACATATGAGTACGTAAAATTTGGGGCCATAGATATTCTTCGAACTTGCATATGCCCCACGCTACTCGTGGTTACATTCGGTGATTTTGAGTGATCGTTTAAATTTCTATTAAGTTTTTGTGTAGAACGTTAAATTTATTTTGTACATTTAGTTTTGAATATAGTGAATGACCTGAGGTGGTAGTGTTTTACAAACATAACAATAGCTATCTCAAAGCCACATAAAAAAGAAGAAGCTTATGAATCAAACATTTTAAGTATCACCCAAATATAGGCCGTAATACCATGAACTAGAGAATCATGGATCCACTTAGGAAATCATCCTCTTGTTTTTATCTCATTTCCATCCAAGTCACTCACATCGTTACGTTTAAGGAAAAAATAAATTTTTTATTTATGGGCTATTTTATAGTTATTTTTTTGGGAGAAGTGAAGATATTTTGGGTTTGGTTGGGGAATGTAATAAAATATACCCTTTGCATACGGGTTCTAAAAATCTGACCCCAAATAGCAAAACGTTCAAATTTTATTCCTTTTGGCACCTGAAAAGTCTGGATTACCCCTTCATTTTGGCTGACCACGAATTTTCATCGTAAAGGGATGTTATGTGAGTCACTGTTCAGCACAGTACTAGGTGAACCAATATAAAATACTATAATACCCCTAAGTTTTGTTGTTGGTTTGGGAGCATATGAAAGCGAGGACTTCCCCTTTCTTCAGTATTTGCGGCTCTCTATCAATCTCTCTGCCTCTCTATGTGAAGACGAAAGAGAACCCAATTCCTTCTCGCTTGGTCTTCTCCAGTCTCCCTATCCTTCTTCAACCATGGCGACAAGGCTTGCCGTTGCCTCATAAATAGAGCTCGACCTCCCTCATTCATCCTCCGAACGGCAGATCAAAGAAATCGACAACCGTGGCATCGACAGCCATGAGCACCTCCTCCAATGAATTTCACAGAGATTGGTAATTTCTGATCTTGAGTAGTATTGGGTCATACTTCAAAATCTTATTTTGATATTTGGGTCTTTTCAATTTGAATTTTCGTGCTTGTTGTTTGTTGAGTTGGATACATGAAATGAATGTGCATAGAAAGCAAACTAGAAAGTGAGAACTTTGTTGAATCCCATTTTCTAAAAATTGAATATGGATTGTAGTATACCAAAAGCTTGGTTTGTTCATTCACCGACTAATTATAATTTTATGTTTTAGCTTTTTCTCTAACTCAATGTTTTAGTTAACTAAGTACAACATCGAAAATTATCTCTTCCAAAATGTACGAAAGATGGTCTTAGAAATTTTCTATCTTCTGTGTTGCTTAATTTGCTTTTTTGGAAACATATTCTAACTCAAATGTGCTTCTACCATGCTTGGAAAGTAGAAAATTTGTTCTTTTTTGATTTTATTGTTTTGATTTTTTTTCTTCCCCCTTTTAAAATAACAAGGAATGGGCTTCCTTAAAATCCTCAAATGCTTCCCTAAACTTAATTATGGTAGTTTGAGGATTTCAAAGCTTACAATGAAATATGAAAGCATAACAACATCAAGCCATTATGATATATTGTTCTCCTAAATGAAAGCAATATGTGAAATTGACCTTATGGTTGTTGTGGGATTTTGTGCCAAACAATTGGGTTAATTTTTTAGCTAGAAAGCATGCATCGATATAGGTAATGGAGTTTGGAAATGGAGGGATTTGTAAACGACTGTAGATTTGTGTTTTTGCAGTTAGCATATTGTCTTATGGTCTTTGGCTTGATTAGTCACTTGAATGTTCTATTCTATCTCCTCCTCTTATATTCCCATCTATTCTATTTTCGAAAGTCTTCTTTGAATATCGATGAAAAGAAAGTTCGCTATTGTTCGTTCTCTTGGATTATATTTGCACCTTTTGATGGATTTTTTTTCGTTTTTTTTCTTTCTGAATCTTCTGAATATGTTCGTCTACCTTCCTGTAAAGCTTAACTTCCTTTCTCTTGTTTTTGGAAAAGAAATATGTAGGCTTTTTTCCTGAACTCTCTTACAAAGCAGATTTTTTTTTTGCGTTTTTCTAAAATCTGGTTTGCTCCTGCCTGTTTTTTTTTTTGTATTCACTGATCTTTGGTTTAAAGACCCTATATGTAAATGGGCAGTGGAATGTGTGTAAACCTTTTAGTGTGAAACTATATGTGGATTTATTTGTAGAATTAAAAACTTTTTCTAAATCTAAGGTGTACATTGGTGTAAATGAAATAACAAATGCCCCCATAACGACTTTAACATTCTATTGAAATCATGTGATATTAGCACTCCTGATGTTTTGTCATGAATACTTTGTTTTAAATGACAGAGAAATTACTCTTGTATATGCACTCCTTATGTTTTATCATAAATACTTATTTAAATGACAAAGAAGTTACTCTTGTCTATAGTCAAGATGAGATGTTTCCATATATTTTGTATACATCTAAATTTATACATTTATGAGGTATTGTGATATACGAGCATCCATTGGCTTCTCTTTTATTGCTTGCAATTACTACTAGTTTGATTTGTTATTTTTATTAGTCCTCCTTTGCTGTGTAGTTCCTTAAGTACTCTTATGTGACACCTTAAACTAGGGACAAAACTCGTTGAATTTGACCACACATGAATACACTATGACTACATTAAACGTGTATTATGCTTACACTATAAAACTAACATGGTTTCTTTGTACCTGTGAAACTGGTTACTATATGCATCGCCCACTATGACCTATTGAATACGCTATGACTACACTTAATCACTACCTCTACACTATAAGTGCACTACGCTTACACTATAAAACTAAATGGTTTCTTTGTGACCACTTGGTTCCTATATGCATCGATAAGTTCCTATGACTCCACTGTCAATACACTATGACTACACTATACTGCACTACTTACACTAAAAAAAAATGGTTTCTTTGTGAACATATGCTTCCTATATGCATCGACAAGTTCACTATGACTACACTGTGAATACACTATGACTACACTATACGCACACTACGCTTACACCATAAAACTAATGGTTCTTTGTGACCACTATGTTCCTATATATCGAAAGTTCACTATGACTACACTGTGAATACACTTGACTACCTATACTGACTAGGCTTACACTATAAACCTAACTGCTGTCTTTGTACCTCCTAAACACTATGTTCCTATATCATCGACAAGTACACTATGACTACACTGTTATTACACTATGACTACATTATACGTGCACTACACTTACACTATAAAACTAACATGGTTTCTTTGTAACACTTGGTTCCTATATGCATCAAGTTCACTATGACCACACTGTGAATACACTATACTACACTATACATACACTACGCTTACACTATAAACAAACATGGTTTCTTTGTGACCACTATGGTTCCTATATGCATGACAAGTTCACTATGACTAACTGTGAATACACTATGACTACACTATACGCACACTACGCTTACACTATAAAACTAATGGTTCTTTGTGACCACTATGGTTCCTATATTATCGAAAGTTCACTATGACTACACTATGAATACACTATGACTACACTATACGTGCACTAGTTACACTATAAACCTAACATGGTGTCTTTTACCTCTTAAATGGTTCTATATGAATCGACAATACATTATGACTACACTGTTATTACACTATGACTACACTATACGTGCACTACACTTACACTATAAAACTAATATGGTTTCTTTGTGAAACTATGGTTCCTATATTATCACAAGTTCTATGTATGTCATTACTCATCTCACCGCTTCTTACTAACATGTTTCTTTACCTTGTTCTTATATCTCGACAAGTTCACTATGACTACCTTCATTACACTATGACTACACTATACTGCACTACGCTTACACTATAAAATTAACATGGTTTCTTTGTTTGTTCCTATTGTATCGAAGTTCACTATGACTACATTCAATACACTTGACTACACTATATTGCACTACCTTGACTTGGTCACAAACTACACTGTCAATACACTATACTACACTATACGTACACTATACTACACTATACTGCACTACGCTTACATATAAACTAACATGTGTCTTTTACCTCTATTTCTATATGCTACAAGTTCTATGCTCCTTGAATCACTATACTAACTACTTACACTATAAAACTATGGTTCTTTTAACTATAGTTCCTATATCATGTTCTATGACTATTATCCTATTACTCTTACTGCACTACTTACACTTTCTCTATCTCACTAGCTTCCTAAAACAAACATGGTTAATTTGTACCTTTAACTTGTGGTGTTTATGAATCGACTATTCCTATAGCTCTCCATTACACTATGTATACACTATAAGACACTATGCTCACTATAAAACTACTTGGTTATTTTGTGACCTCATTACTTTATAATGAAGATTCTATCATCTATGAATACCTATGGTCACACTATAAGCGCTATGCTTACATTATAAAACTAATGGTTATTTTCTTTTTGTTTTTCCTTTCTATGAGCTTTATGACTACTATGTATATATAAGCACACTATGCTCACACTATAACTAACTTGGTTATTTTGTCCTTTACTTGTGTTGTATATCGACGTGTTCCTATGAGCACTCTATGGCCCTATGTTATATGCGCACTATGTTACTATAAAAAAACATGGTTAATTTGTACCTCATTACTTGTGGTTTGTAAATTACTATTCCTTACCTTTACATATTAACACTACGCACACTATTTTCCACTATAAAACTAACATGGTTATTTTGTGTCCTTTAGTTTCCTCATCAATGACCCTTCAGCCTTTACAAAAGCTTTTGAAATCTTCCAAATACAATCCACCATATTAGTTCACATCTAAACAGGTTTACACATCATTCCACTGCCCATTTACATCCAATGTAAATTTCAGCCTTTAAAAGTTTTGAAATCTTCCAAATACAATTCACCTATTAGTTTCTCATTAAACAAGTTTACACATCATTCCACTGCCCATTTACATATAGGGTTTTAATAACAAAAGATTGAAATTTTATATAACATAAATAAACTGCAAAGCAAAAATATTTTAAAAAGGCCAAACATATAGAGTCACAACAAAAATAGAAATATCTCTGTAGAGGAGAAATCATGATGAAATGGCTTCCCTATGATGAGTGTATCTTATTTTATCCTCCTGGGTGCTACAACATTAAATAAGAAGAACATATCCTGGCTTGGGTTCTGCCTTTCCTTCTTAAGTTTATTTTGTAAAAGCACAAAAAAATATAGTTGAGACCTCTTGACACTATGTTTACTATATGCATCAAAGTTCACTATGCTACACTTTAATACATATTACTTATTGTTATTATTGATTTGAACTCAATCAATAGATTATATAAGTGCCACATCTTTTTCCCATTTGTTAATTAACAAAAAAGAGCATGTGCTTCCATCTTTCAAGCGTCCCTATAGTAACCTATATTATCTCTTACAAAAGAGGGAATTTGAAAAGAAAAAAAAGAAACTACATCCGTTTTATGTGAATGAAACTTCACATAGTAAAGGTAAATAGAAAAGGAAATTATACCTACCTTCTATGAAATTGTACACGCATGGTACTGTAAACACTACAAACCTCTTTCTTTCGACCTTTAACAAACATATTCGAAAATACATAAGGGACATATTTATTGAGTTTGAAATGACAAACATAGTCACAACTTCTAAATCACATATATTTATTTCACATTAGCATAAGGAAATGAATTACTCAAACAAATCTTCTTGTTTTTATATCATTGCTATCTTGCGTGCTTCACCTTTCAACCAACTCCACTCTAATAAGTCTGATTTGAAGCGTGAGAATTTCCACTAAAATTATATAAATCATATCTTTGCTGCTGCATAAAACTTCAGTTCAATCACTCTCTCCTATTTAAATTATTTAATATTTCCGAATTTGATATTTTCTACGAAGCATGGAAATAGGCATTTCAAATGCTATTTCATAAACATTTTGACATTTCCATTTGAGTTTCTGAAGAACCAAACCACGATGATTGTTTTCGATCAATATCCAAGCAAGGGATAATTTCTTTTCCATCAAGGATTGGTACCAATTCTGCGGTCTTTCCTTGAGTGTGCATTTTTAGAGAAAGCCTTGCTTCCGAGCCATGAAGAAATAAAGAGTGTTTGTCGTTTTGGTTTTTGTTTTTTTAACTGAGTATGGAGATTTACCTCTTTGAGTCCCAAAACCTCCTCAAGAGCTTTTTGCTAACCAACATTTAAGTACTGATTATTTTTCGATATTTTTATTGCTATACTTTAGGTACTTTTATCCTTATGATGCTTGCAACGTGCACTAGCATTACGATGGTCTTTCCCATATTTATCACATCCTTGCATGAATGTTGTTCTTTGTAGGTGATAACGAATGAGGTGTTCCAGCAGGTACTATAGCACAACATGCCAATTGGAACGACCGGTCGCACAGATAGCCACAAACAATGAAGGCGTGGACCTTTTCATTCGAAACTCCCACTTCTCACGCATAGCTTTTAGCTGCAAACACTCTTGTAGACTTTTCTTGTCCTTGAAAATCGCCCCCAACTGAACCACAGCTTCTTCACATAAACTTGTATTTACCACAAATTGTGCGGAATTGCCTGATGACATACCAAAACTTCCACACTGGCCATCACGTGCAGCATGCTTTGCAGCCGTATCAGCTACTATATTGGGGCTGAAGATAAGGACTTCACATTCCGGATTCACCTCTTCTTCCATAGGAGTCTCAGATACATTCTCAACATGCAAATTTTCGGGTGCAGCACTATGAAAAGATGGTTCCAAGCATCACCATTACACCTGCAACTTGTTGGAGATATGGAAATAAAGACTGGTACCATTGATGGTCCATGATTCAGTAAACAATCCACACAGTCATCGGTGAGAACCCTTAGGTATTTAAGTGAACCAATTGATGTTGTAGCAGCATATTTAATCTCTACAGAGCTAGGTTCTGTATCTTCATTCAATAACTGCAAAGCTCTATCCCGAAATTGCTGGAAAGAGCTATTTCGTGGTATCCTTATTGCCAATTCATCCCCTCCAACATATGCTGGCGCTATCCCCTGTGATCCACGCACCACCATAGCAAAATACAACAACAACCTTCTCCAACTCTGGTTTCACAATTACAAAACAACATTAGAAAATCTACATTTATATTAAGATGATGCACTAACATATGCCGTCCCTCACTTGATTCTAATATAAAGCTCATTTAAAATTCATGTCCATATCATGGGTTTTGCAAGTGTACTTGAAGTTGACATGTTAGGGCAAGCTTGGACTGACTAGTCGTTCTTTGTACCTGAGATAAGCAAAAATATATGAGGAAGTAATTTGGTCTTGACTGACTGCAGTAGATTATTAGTTCCAATATAAAAGTCACCATGTTGCTACCAGTAGCTGTACCAAACCCTCAATATCATAGCATTGTGTTTGAAACGAATGTGTAAATCGATACAGAAATAATGGCATACTGAAGTAAATGCAATTTAATTAAATGCCAAAAATGAAAAAGTGCTAATTTCTCCAATATTACTGTTTCCAGGAAACACAGAAATGAAGAACTGAATTGAATTGATGTAACAAACAATATTGCAACTGAAAAACCAAGAGACGGATTGTATTCTTTAATTGACATGCATGGACTTTACTAATTACCATTAAGAATTTCACCTCAGAAAAAAAAAATCCTAACATATATGTAGTGAGAAATTCAACGCATGCCTCTGTCAAGAACTCTTGCACTTACTATAGAAGAAAGATACGTCAATAAGTATAACAAAGTATGCAGAAGATTGTTAACAGGAAAACATGGGAGAATTACAACATAATCTATTTGTGCAAGAAATTTAGTCACCTGAAAGATATCGTATGACTCTTCCAATCTTCTTATAAATGCCAATTGAAACAAAGCACCTGCAATGACCACACCAAAGGGAGCAAGTCCATCAGAAAAAGCTACCTTAGCAGAATATATGATAGAATGTAAAACTGCATGAAGCTTCCATCAAGTCATATAATTCATAAGTAAAAGCCTTTCCCTGCATCCCAGGTCACGCATTTAACAATTCGGTCTTACTTGCAGATTTGGCTACTGAAGTTATCATAAATTTTTCACTGTGAAATACTACATTAAAATAAGGAAAATTTTAGGCTGCTCACGCTAGAGCAGCCTCACGCTGCTTGAATTGTCACTATGACTACACTGTGAATACACTATGACTACACTATACATGTACTATGCGTATACTACGGTGACATCGATCGGTTCCGTGACTTATAGTGTTCCCGAGGTCACAAAGATTTATAGTGTACGCATAGTATACTTATAGTGTAGTCATAGTGTATTCACAGTATAGTCATAGTGACAATTCAAGCAGCGTGAGGCTGCTCTAGCGTGAGAGCGTAAAGTTGTCCTTTAAAAAAATCCAAAAGAATTGGCTACAATTTTGTAAATGCAGAAATATGAATGTCAAATTCAATGTGGACTTCGAATGAATTCGCCGATAACGCAAGGCTACCATACTTAGAAACAAACTTACCCAGCAACACCTTGGGCTTATATGCAACATGAGCATTCCATGTCTGCTTATCAAAAGCACAAATTGAATCTATAACACAAACCATTCCATCACGCAAAACATTCGAAAGAAGACTAGGGAGTGAGTCCCACTTAACTCACCCTTGTTGTTTGAGAATATCTAATGAAAGGAAGCGCTTTTTTCTTATTTGCTGCCCCAAACCACACCACAGAAGATAAGAGCTGTTGTCCTAAAGTAAATAAATAATTGCAATGATGAAGGGAAGCGGTGTTGGCAAATCCAAGATGTGGTGGTGAACTGAAACCCAGAAATGAATTGAAACTATAAACTTTCTTAATGAATTGAAATACCCACAAAAATTTACATCCTGGGTAGTGACTGCAATCCAGATATAGATCATAATTCAAGTTCTACAAGTATAACAACCCAGATTTTGTTCATGAAAAAGACAAAATTGAAAGGAAAAAAAAAAACTAAATCCCAGCTAAGTAGAACCCATCTCTATTCGATAGAGATCTAAACCTTTCATCAATCCAATCTACGAAATTGAAATACAATAACGAGCAGATGCAAATAACCAATCAAAACAATCATGAAAATCTGTGAAAATCATAATTCAAGCTCAGGCAAAATGCTTCTCAAATTTCTTCAAGGGTTCAGCTGAAACCTTTTCCTTTTTCATGCACTTTATTTCTCCTCACCTTTTGCTACTATGTAGCATTACACCAACGCACCCCCTAAACCTTCACAACAGGCCACACCCAAATTTCAATGTACACCCAATAGCACAGAATTTAGAAATTGAAAGACTGCAGCAACCAATTAACCCAAAAACCCAATCAATTTCGGTGGGGGAGGAGTTCCTTAAGAGAGTTGTCGCAGCTGCCCGGTTTTTTGCCTTATTCCACCGTCTTCCTCTTTCTCGCAGGCCTTCCAATCACCTCTATATTCAAAAAAGACGACTTTGATGCTCTTACCTGGAGAGAAGGAAAGCGGTCCTTTTAGAAAGGAGGGAAATTTCCCTCCAAAACAAATTTGGAATGAGCAAATGAAGAGCAAGCCCCCCCCATTTCAGACGATTTTGAGCTGATTTTGGAAGGGCATTCCGGTATTTTTCAATAGATGGTTCCTTTGTAATTTTGTCAACTTTGAAAGGGCTGATTTTTCGACTGTCAAGTGCAAAAGGAATTTTATTTTAGTGTTTTCTATTTGGGGTCAGAATTTTAGAAGCTCTATACAAAAGATATTTTTATTTAAAAACCCCAATAAAATTCCATAATTTTTCATGGTGCATTTCGTTGATTGGCTGTACAGCGGGACTCGAAGCCGCCATTATTAGGTCCAGGCAGTAAAGCAAAATACCTTGTGAGCGAGCCTTCTGCTCCTTCTTCTTCTTCATCTTCCTCTCCCGTTGATCTTATCGCACCGCGCTTTTAATCCAATCTGGTCCGTAGATCTCGGAATCGAACTTCACGCCATCGCCGTCGATTTCCCAATTCTTCAGGAATTTCAAAGGGTAAAGTTGCTTTCACTCTTCGCTTTCGTTTTCGTCCTCCCCAATCAAATCCACTCAAATTTCTTCTTCTCCGTCTGATTCAAATTGAAATTTTCAATTTTCAACGGTTTTCAGGCAGTTATTTGAAGCAATTGGAATACAGGGTGGGGGGTTAGGGTTTCCGGATTCTTCTCCCCTAACCTCAATTTCATGAAATTCGTTGCGTTTCAATAGAATTCAACACTGCTGCTGCTCAGGTTTTGATTATCGAAAAGCTTATTGACTTCGTGCTTGTGCTGCATTTGTATGGTTTGCTAATACGTGTTGTTAATGTGCAGAGGGGGCTTTGGTTTCACTAGAGGTTTTCGGAATGGCGGAATCGACCCCGATTTACCTGAGCATTGTTGCTTTTTTCTGCACGGTTGGAGCCATGGCTTTGGCCATTATGCATATTTACCGGCACCTAATGAATTACACCGAGCCAACTTATCAGAGATACATTGTGCGCATCATCTTCATGGTCCCGGTGAGTGCTCAAGACAATTAACTTGCTCCGAAATGTCATCATATGCACCGTTATCGTTATGCTTATGGGAGCTTTCTTGTTTTGTTGGATAGTTTGCAAAGCTGAAATTTCAGTATTTGATTGCTGTTTGTTGTTATAAGTGGCAAGTTAACTGGATGCACTTTCGGTTTGTTAATCATAGTCTTAGAGTGGTGATTGCTTTTCGGAGGTTATGAAGCATGGTGGATGACACAAATGTTTGGTGTTTAGATTGTAGTTTTACCTGAAATGATGGTTCACTGTACATACAAAGTGGTAGACGTGGTTCATATGATCTGGACGTGTTGTTTGTTCAATCTGATACCGTGTGGTAGCGTGTTCTCTTACCTGAATAAGCCTGAGTATGGTGTTTCATCAGTTAAAGAATAGACAAAATTAGAGAATAAGAACATTTTATATGTGTGAACATCAATTTATGCGTTTTCTTCTGGTTTGTTTTGTATGTGTGAACATTTTATCATCTTGGCCCTAATTCACCTTTCTGTTTCACCTTAGTTTGTTTCCTTTGCTGGTTTTGACTTTGTGATTACTTACATAACTAATACGGACTTTGTTTTCCTTGACAGGTATATGCATTTATGTCTTTCTTATCTCTTGTTTTACCCGAGAGTTCAATCTACTTCAATTCAATTAGAGAAGTGTAAGTATATTTTCATTTATTTAATCACTGTACATCTAATTGTTCGTTGTCTGCCTTTTTCTGCCCTTGCTACCTTGTCAAGATAAAAGGACAGACTCTTGTTTTCTGGTTGTAAGGCATCTAAATTTTAATTTTGGTCAACGAGGAAACTTCTCTTCAGAGAGGATATTGCAAACTCAAGGGAAAATTTTCCGTTCTGTTTGCTTGTTTCTCTCGTTCTCTCTTCCTCATTGACCTTGTTCTTAGTATCCGGGGCTAAATTATATGTTTTCTGAGTTATTGGAGGTAGCTACAATCTCTAATTTTATTCTCATGCTGTTATTTTTTTTTTTTTTTCTGTTTCAGTTATGAAGCTTGGGTCATCTATAATTTTCTATCGCTGTGCTTGGCATGGGTTGGTGGGCCGGGATCTGTTGTCCTAAGTTTAAGTGGTAAAGTTCTAAAGCCTTCTTGGGTTCTGATGACCTGTTGTCTCCCTCCCATACCCCTGGATGGGTGAGTTCTCAATCTCTGCTTAATTATTCAATATCTGCAAGCCAGAATTTGTTGTATAAGAAAAGTAACAGTAGTCTATATGACTTGGGTGCTTCTCTGGTAAAAATATGTGTGTACCATTTTAAATGCCTAGAATATGTGGCAATATTCAGTTATGAGGTGATTGTTTGATGAACTCATGCGCCTGAAACTGTTGATGCAGGCGTTTTATACGTAGGTGTAAGCAAGGCTGTTTGCAGTTCGTGATCCTGAAGCCTGTGTTAGCTGTGGTTACCCTCATACTTTATGCAAAAGGGAAATATGCTGATGGAAATTTTAGTCCGAAACAGTCATACCTGTATCTCACCATTATCTACACGATCTCATACACGACAGCTCTTTATGCCTTGGCATTGTTTTATTTTGCATGCCGTGATCTACTCCAGCCTTTCAATCCAGTTCCTAAGTTCATTATTATCAAATCTGTCGTTTTCCTCACTTATTGGCAGGTAAAATTCTTTCACGTTGAAAGATGTGAACTACTTATTCTTCGACGTCTCAGTGTTAGCGATTTGCTCTTGTGTTAATCATAGACTATGCATGATGACAGTTATTGATAAATTATATGGGGCCAAAGTTTTCTTGTGTGTTTGTCTTTTTGAATCAAATCCTGCTTGAAAAGTGGAATCGTGTATCTACTACTGAACTGCGAATTTAGGTTTCCCTTTCTTGTTCTGTTGATAAGGAGGTCTAGGTTGCAAACTTTTTGAACTGATTTCTATTATCTGCCTTGTAGGGTGTGATGGTTTTCCTTGCTGCAAAAACTGGGTTAATAAAGAATGCAGAGGATGCTGCTCAGTACCAAAATTTCATAATATGTGTTGAGATGCTTATTGCTGCTATTGGTCATCTATATGCATTTCCTTACAAGGAGTATGCTGGTGCAAATATTGGGGGGCCTCGAGATCTGACTGGAAGCCTTGCACATGCTGTGAAGTTGAATGACTTTTACCATGATACAGTCCACCAGGTGAGCCACTCGCACTCATTTCTGCCATGACCCAGCTTAATCAACCTTTTTTACCTTAGCTCAACCTTTCTGATAAAATATTTGATCTGTGTGCAGTTTGCCCCTACTTACCATGATTATGTACTCTACAACCATAGTGAGGGTGATGAGGGAAAGAGGAAATATCGGTCACGCACATTTGTGCCGACTGGCCCAGAGATGGATGCTGTCAGAAGAAACAAGCACATGATGGGGAGCAAGATAGATGACATACAGCTTTCCAGTCTTTCATCGTCTAGTTCAAGCACTCCCAACAATTCCGGCCCGCTGCCTGATTCTGCAACTTCAGAGGGAATGAAGTCCTCCCTTCTTGTTGATACCTCAAATGCCTCAACAGTGCCGTATGACATGTCACTTATTGACTTAGACTTAACCACTTACCCCACACAGGTTCCTTCAGCAAATCAAGGTGGCACAAGGTGACAAGAATGAAGTGTGGTAGGCATGTATGAAGAATAGGAAACGAGTGTTAAACAGGTTCTGGGGCTTTATGGAAAGCCTCATTACCCTGTTCGATTTGATGCACTGGCGTCACGTGTATCAGGCTTCTCAGTGGAATTGTTCTTAATGGCTTGTTAGTTCATTGTGCATTGTAGATACAGGAAATTTGATTGTCATACTTGCTAGGTCACAATAGGAAACATAAACATGATTCAGTTTTTTTCCACCCTTTTTACTTTACAATGAAAGTCTGCAGCGTATTGAAGTTTATGATTTTTGCCTGTGGTTCATCTTTCTTTTTCTTCTTGCCAAGTAATGGAACTTGACATCACCCAAAGGAGAGATCAGTTTTTCTTCTACTTGTTAAACAATGTTTTACTAGTTATATAAATATCTTGAATAGCGATTGTATATTCTATCAGATTAGTGGTTTGAATATTGCAGATATATGAAACACCTGTACATATTTTATCTTCTGTATACTCGTTTTGTCATTGAAATAATTAAATGAGGTTCTTATTCTTATATGATGAGGCAAGGATGATGCAGACTGGCAACAACTTCATGACTATCCAATCTTTCCTCCTGAGAGAAAGCGATGCGCTTCTGATTACAGGGATGACTCTTAAGCTTTGCATTTGCTGGATTAGTTTAGAATTTTGCTCAGTTTGAAGAGTCTCGGACGTTAAGTCCTCCGTATGACTCTTGGTGCATCTGATTTGAAAGTTGAGGTATTATGATGAACAATGGAGTCGAAATAGAAGACTACTTAAATTGCATGATCAACTTGTATAGGTTGGTTAAGACTATGTGCATAATCTTTTCTCTTGTTAGTATTGACCAGTTTCCGTAGATAACACTTGGCAATTAGTCTAGTCTCTATTTGGTAATAGATATTGACTTTTATATAATTGCTTTGCAGTTTGATCATCTTACACAAGTCACCCTTGCAGCCCTGGGCTTAATCTGTATTTACTCTGTTCTTGCTTCTTAAAACAACTAAGAACTTCAAGTTTTAGTTAATGGTACAAGACATTCCTAATGAAATGATCCTATGTAGACTCCGACCTAACTCAATCCTAGACGCAAACCTGAAAAGATGGTCATGTTGGTTAAAAGAGAAAAAGTGTAGGTGATTGCATCATGCGCCATTAAACCAAAAACATCCCATGCCTCTCATGCAGCAATTGTAAAGAAAAGACCAAAGCAAGGAGTGAAAGAAAGAAAGTCCAAAGTAGAAAAAGCAAACCACAAAAGGCACGTGACCGTCCATCTAAAAAGACCACCAGCGTATCCGGCTAACCACGTGTTGTTAAAAGTCAAATACTATACCTAAGCAGAAATTAATTTTAAATTATCAGTTCTACAATCTTGTAATATAACTTGTTCAATTTCTATGGTATAATTAACCAATATCAAAGGTATTCTCGTCTAATTCATTCATATCATACCACGTAATTGCATCCAGTTATGTCTCGTATTCTAATTAGAGAAGAAAAAGGAGAGAGAGGGAAGAAGAGTAGTCTAGTCTGGCTTGGCTAGCTCCTATGGCGGCGCACCCCACGCAGGCCAAGCAAACCCAAACCAAAGCAAACCCAACTTATGACCCACCCAACACAAATTCATAGTATTTACACCAATCAAATCTCCCAACACCCCCCCTTTATATTCCTCTTTAAACCCCCCATCTTCTTCTTCAACCTCCCATCCCCATAAATCACAGACCCACCAGAGAAAAAGACAACAGAGCCCCCCTTCTCTGTTTTCTGCTGCTCTGTTTTACTCCTCTGTTTTCTCATGGCCGGCTTGTGGGGCCAGAGCACTCATCAGGTGGGCCCAAACCCACCAGTATTCAGCATCAGCAGAAGCAATTCAGTGGGTAGCAATAGCAACTACAGTGGGGGCGTTTACAACAGCTACATGGAGCAGAGCAGCAACAATTACATGATGATGGAGAAGAGGCAGCTCTTCTTGAGGAGCTACCAGTTCAGCAGGAAGAAGAGCTTGACGGAGAGGATAAAAGGGTCTTTCTGCAAGGCCAAGAAGGTCATATGGCTGCGGCTCCGTTCGGCCAAGAAGCTGAGGAAGTTGGTCTGTTTTCGGCTCCGGTGCGGCGTTTCTTACCGGAGAAGAAGGCTCTGCCGGCTTATGAGCATTTACCAACATAACCGCAAATTCGATAACTCGTACTGCTTCTGGTAGGAGAACTTCTATATGGTAAATTTGATCCTTTATTTTGAAAGGAAAAAAAATATGCTGTTTATTAGAGTCACATTTACAAATTGATGTTGTTCCAAGAGTTGACCGAATGGAGAAGGTGTCGGAAGTTCGAATCTCCGTCCAGTTCTAGTAATGAAGAAACCAATTATACACGTTGATTTGTCTTAATTTGGTGATACTATTTATTGGTTATACATGGTATGATTACTATAGCGTGTTCAAGTAAGTGGGGTCGTTGTTTGTTATCAATGGTATAGAAAAAGGTGAGTATTTTTAGGTGATTTTCATGTTATATCAAGGCTGAATTTCGGGTACTAAACGCTATTAACTAGTTGAGCATTTTAGTAACATTATATCTAATTGGTGTGAGAATCCCAAAATAAGAAAACTTTAGTATATCATTTGTTTGTATGATGAGATTGAGAATCTCAAAGTAGAATGGAATGGAGAGCACCATCTAAGGGTTTGGTTTCTGGGTTACGCAAAGTCTGAGGTCTGTTTTGTGGCTTGGAAGGCAGCTGTTGCCTTCTGCAAACAGGCAAGTGGGATCAAACGTTTGCATTTCACTTTAGTCCAAAGTTTGAACTCTCAAGGAGGGGAACAAACCCAAAAAAGTCAAGCAATCCAAAGTTCCAAGTTTGAATGAAAGATGAAGCACAAAGCTCAAAAGTCCTTGTTCCTTGTTGGAGAGCTGGAGCTTTTTGCCCTTTTTTCCTGATTTTGCTGCTGCAAATTCAGATGATTACACTTTTGATTCATGGAGCACATTCAGTTTGATTGGTATTTCCGTCTCTAATTTTAATTAGTGTTTGTGTTTAGGATTATAGGACAGAAAATAAGAGTCAACCAAACTAAAAGCGACTGCTTTAACTGTACTACAAGGAAGCTTGGCTTATTAAATTTGAGATAATCCTTTTTCTCATACATTATGTTCTTAATCAAAAATTCGTTTGCTGCCACGATCGCCTCAAAGATCCTATCTGTTTGGTACATTAGATATTGCTATTAACTGAAAGAAGAGGCGTGATGGAGCAAGCTTTATCATTTAGTGTGAACATAATTATACGCTGTTAGATTAACAGTTTTCGGACATACAGCTATGTAATATAATCACGGCATGAGTAGCATGGCACGGCTCACTTGTAATCAACACCAATATAAAATGAATCGGCTCGACTAATCAATATTTAGTTACATTCTGCAGAATCATGACAGATGTGTAAAGTGATTTTTACCAAAGTGCTGATCTTTGATCTTTAAGGGGTGGCTGGGTGGGAGAATCTTTCTTTTATCATATGCCGAAAACGACAGATTCTTTTACTTAGGATGCAATTTAGGGGGACCATAAAATTCTTTTGAGATAATAAGATCCAAATTAAGGAATGAACAAGATTGTTTCGATAGATCGACAACTCATTAAGATCAAGATGAATGTGCTAAGTTGACATTAATTCGTTATGAGGAAGAAAAACTTGCGCAAGAAAAGGATATGCTGCTGTCCAAACAGCAGCAGAGCTACTTAATCCACTAATCCTAACTTAAACTGACAATATTTAATCGGTTTTTAATCCAATTGTCTGAGAATTAAGGAAAAGAAGTGAATCACTTTCTTGCATGGTTGGGCAGTGTACAAGAAATTAAATTATACATAATTGATAATAGAAGTCTTGAACGTTCATTTTTATTATATTAAGGATATAATCTATTATAAATTTAAAAAATTGTGGCCGATTTCCTCTCTTTTGCAATCAGTTTCGCTACAACACCTACTGCTCTAGCTAATTGTCCACCATTTCCAATTGTGATTTCTA
Organism: Spiraea crenata; assembly: GCA_033992175.1. Taxonomy (NCBI): domain Eukaryota; kingdom Viridiplantae; phylum Streptophyta; class Magnoliopsida; order Rosales; family Rosaceae; genus Spiraea; species Spiraea crenata. The sequence continues at coordinate 3,834,329 of JAVBHV010000041.1, read as the reverse complement.
TATTATGTATGGTCATGCCTAAGGGCATATCCGTTGAAGAAGTCGTCAATCCCTAAAAAGGACTATGTAATGTACTTTATTTGCTGATCAAGAAAAAGGGTTCCTGCACAAATACTGGAGGATCTTATGGGAATTGCTGGATGTATTTTGTATTGTGTTTATGCTCCAGATTGATCAAGTGGCTGTAATTCAATATTAAAAAAAAAAGCGTTCTTGTTTGCCTGCAAAGTCAACCAAGTTTAAGAACTGCCTGCATTTCCAACGGTAACATATCTGCTAAGCAAAATGAGATGTGGAGGAAATTGCTTTATATATTTGTTTGACCCCAAAAACCAGATCTGATAAGAAGGCTTGCTGCAGAATGCAAGCTTGATATTTTCTAGCTGGAACATTAATGAGGCACCTACAAACCTCTGTTTCACCCCAGTACTGATATTCTTCTAGTCCAATTCCCGATACGCTATTTTAATAAGAGCTTATCAGTGGCCACGTTACCACAAAAGTTCCAAGTAATTTACACTGAATGTTGAACTCGTTGATTGGTTAAAATGAAGTGTGATGATCACTACCAAAGTTTTTCTCCTATAATGAGATGAATATTGAAACACTAGATAGTACATGAGGAGCAAGGCAGAGCAATAATAGGCCCGGGATAGAATAGTTTATCCACAGAACTGAAACAAGCCCAATAAAGGTTGGGCTGTTGGGCTGAAAAAATGTAAACAATGCAAGCTGACCAGACTCTCATGACCTGTCCTGGCTCAAAATTGGTCCATCTTTCTAGTCAGACCAAATCGTAAGGTGCACAAAAACTTAATAAAGAGCTTTTTTAATGAGCTAGTTTTGACAAATCAAATTGGTATTTATCATCTCTCTCTTTATCGTTAGTTTGAATGATTTAAAATGAAATCAACAGATATAATTAAAAAAGAATATGCTAAAGACGAAAAATTGTGCATGAAAATAACTTTTATTAATTAAACAATTCATAATTTCCACAACCACTGTGAAGTCTGTTCTAAGTGCAATAGATGACAAATTAGACCAACAGATCATGATCTTGACTTGATTATGGACTCATTAGTGTCTAATCAGCTTTTACCTAAAGATCACAACCGCAAACCTCACTTTATTAGCAAATGATTGGCTCTGATTTGCGCCCTAACATGGGCAACAACCGTTTGCACATGCCTCTTTTATTCCCCTCACCATATAACAATTGTTACAATTCCTCCTTTGCAATTTAAAAAACTCAAGAAGGCATAAAATTAGAGAGGTGGGTAGGTTTTTGGTGGCGGTTCCATGTGTTAAAAGTAGTTATACACAGAATTTGTATCCATGGATCTATCTCTTTTCCTTAATGCAGAGCATATTGAGCTAGAAAATGAAGGCAGCCATGTGTCAAAGGAATCCCTATGTTACACTGTATGCAATCTTTAATCTTGTTCTGTGCTCCAAAGTAGTTGTTTTGCTTTCTCTAATGAAACCCGAATATTTATCAGTTACCTCCATTTAGTTCCCACTAGCTCTTCCTCTATAAATATCTACAAGTCTCAACAGTACTGCCAATCCTACAATCACCCTTCATATCTCTATCTTCTTTGTCCTAAGTGCAGAAGATGGGTTTTCAAGACATTGTTGGGGGAAGGTTGGGATACCGATATGAGAAGCTCACCAAGAGTAATGAGAAGGCAGGGAGGCCAGCAGGAAGGCATTGTTGGGTGATAAAGAAAATGAATGTGAGGCTAAAGGGTTTTCGGTTATCGCGGTCAAGGAAGCTCACTTGGAAGATGTTTTCTGCAGTTGTGTGGCCTAGCAGGATTGCAAGGATATGCAATGACATTGTGAACAGAATGAAGAATGATGGAGCTTATCCTGCTATCGTATTCACCACTCAATGGGGGCTTCCAGTTCTATCCCATTCATCTGTTAGGGCCTGCAGCATCAAATATTGCAGTCCCAATATTGTATCAATTAGGAACTGTATCAGATAGAATGAATTCTTGATTGTTATTGTATATCTTCTGTGTACCATCATATAATAGATTTGCGTAAGCTCTTCCACATGAGTTATTTTGAATGCTGCAATTAAGTAGCCATAATTTTAAAGTTCATAAATGGTATCTTTTGCCTAATTGACTAAATGGAGTATTCTTTTATTGCTTGGTGCATTCATACAGTGGTAAATACAAGTCTCCTTACATCAGCTAACTGCCATAGAAAGTTTCATCATTCCTTTCACATTCCTTCAGCTCAAGTGTTAAGAGATAGCAGACCAGTAATTTTGATTGATAAATTACTGTGGAGGAACTAGTTAAAATTAATGACAGATGAGATAATTATTTTTCTGGCATAGTAATGTGGTCAGCCATATGTTTGGGAGAAAGGCAAGGATGATCATGATAATGATAATGTTCATGTTAATACATACTTTCAGATGAACTGCACAACTGAAGAAAGATAAGAACTGCCAGTATGGCATTTTCTTTGAAAAGAGTAACGAGGGCTAAAGAGGATTATGCTAACAGAAATACACACTAGTTCCCGATCAATGGCCTGGCCTAACCTCCAAGTGATAGTTACATGTACAGGTAAGGTGGAATTTGATTATGACATGAACTGTACACTATGTTAAAGAAGGCAGGCACCCAGTTGGCCCCATATGGATCACTTTCGTCTAGTTATTACAAGCATACCACACATTTAGGCGGTTTTGATGGAGAGGGCTAGCATACTGCACAAGAAAACCAGCATTGGAGGAGATGATGAGTACACCAGAACTACCTTTTAGATGCAAAGCCAGTAATGAATACCAAATAAGAGACTTTGAGGCTGAAATTCGGCATGAAAAAACGCCTTGCAATGTCCTTTGATCCCATTTTCTGCCTCTTCTTCGCCAATTCCAGTAGTCTTGGCGGGGTGAGGCTTTCCTCACATGTCTCTGGCTCTTCTTGGATGGTTGCTAGCTTACTCTTGAGCATTTTCTCTATGTCCTTCCACGAATCTGTCCGAAAATATTTCCTGCTCATACAAGGCACCACCCGCCACATTTTTCGATATGCCTTCCTCATTTCAATAGAAAATCCGAGAAAATGTCTGGACTTCAAGACTTTAACAGAAAGTGATGAGTGGCCATCATCATCACCATGCAGCAATTTACTTAGACAATTGTCAATGCTCTTATGTCCTTGTATATTTATAACAAAATTCGGGCTAAAGATGAGGAAGGGTTCCAGGAAGTGGGTTAGGGTGTGATTAGTTGGAAAGATAGCAAATTGAAAGAGGAGGGACCGGAAGGGAAGGTGACTATAACCAAAAGCCAGAACCTATGCTCCTTTACAGCAACGGTTAAATTATATTTAAGCTTATTATTTGATAACTAACCTTTACAAACCTACCCAACTTTTATTCTCTTTGCCACAATCATGAAATCTGTTTTCTAGTTTAGGAGTTTATGCAAATCTTGAACAATGAAAGACATGTCTGCTACAAACTTTCATGGTTGACACTCTGTTTGTGGAAAGCTAATGCATATGGCGTAGTACTGATGGCTCGGTCTAGATTGGAATTAGAATCAAGTCCGTCCTTATGGATCCCATCAACGGAGGCCTATATAAAAGAGACTTAGAGAATTGAAAATCATGGTGGTAGGGATAAATTAGCAAGCGAAAAGTGCATTCTATGATTTTATTCCAGATTGCTAATTAGAAAGTTGAAAATACCAAATGAACGCCCCAAAATTTTGATGCTTATCGTCCAGCCAGTTGTTCAGAACGTAATCAAGCACTAATCAAAATTTTCCAACTGGCATACCTACCCAAAACCCCTATACCAGAAAACCTTGCAATTTAAATATGACACTTGTCCTTCAATATCAACTGGAACTAAATAGAAAAACTTATCACATTTAGAAAAAGCTAAAGATAAGCTTTCTGAAATTCCTTTTCAAAATCAATGTGATGATCTCTTAGGCAATTGATTGTCTATAATATTGTGTCAATCGTGATAGACTTTATATTGCTTAATATCTCCAAATCACAAAATTTTGGTAATCTATCAATCCTTCACGGATCAAATCACAATTCACAATTAAAAAAATTGAGTACAATAATTTAAAAATTATGCGTGAATAAATTTTCGTAAGTTCATAAAATATCAATTTTGCTATCAATTTTGTTCAAAAGTCACATTCCAGAATTTAGCTGTAGAAGACCTTTCCTTTTGTTAATGGGAGCTGTAGAAGATTTACGAAGCACTAATAAAGCCATGTTCTGAAGTCAAGTAAAAGACGCTACCGACCATCGCGAGCCATCGAGAAACGAGCACGTGGCCTCTCAACTTCATTATTGTGTGGTCAATCACAGAATCAGCAAGATACATAAGGAAAGATTTAAACTTTTAAAAGACTCTTAAAATTGGAAACCTGAAAAACTATTACCCAACAGAGCTTCTACAACTTCGGCGGAGAAATCGAGCTTCCCCACATCAGAAATCTCCAATCTCTGTCGGTTTCTCGACCGAAAATCTGAATTTTCAACACGAATTCTCATCTGGGTCGTCTTAGTTTCCTCTTTTAGTCCAACATTTCCGATCAAAATCGTTCCTTTAATGATCCAAATGCTGCTGTTCTTTTCTGGGTTTTGCTTGCGCTGACAAAAAAAATATCAATTTTGATACATAATATTGATGTCTTTGGCTGATGAGGAGATTGAAAGAAGCGTTGGCGGCAGTGGTGGCGGCGGTCATGTCGGCGACGAGGATGAAGAGGAAGAAGGAGGAGGTGGGTCCCACAATGGACGGTGCAGATGCAGAGGTGAGAAATCCAAGAAGCAGAGGTTTTATAGAAGCTTTGGAAAGGCCAAGCAGGTGGTCTTGCAGCCCTTCACGAGAAGGCAAAAGGCGAATTCTTGTGTTTTTTCTTCAGGTAAGAGGTTTGGTGGCGGCGTTAATGGCGGTGGTGGCAATAAAGGTTGTTACTTTTGCTTCACGCAACCCACAACTCTGGGTTCGCCATTGGGGTCTCGGAGTAGTGACCCCGAGAACCCTAATTTTACTTCTGAGATGATGAGAGTTTTTGTGGAGAAGAATGATTTCTATTCTAAAGAATGCAATCACCACCACTTAGATGCTGGTGTGTTTTCGAATGCTACTCGCGATTGATGAACATTTTTATTGTTCGCTCTTTGTGGGAGTGAATTGATTGTTGAGCATTTTGTGAACATGATGAATTGAAGAGGTTTTGGTACTTTCACAGCTTCACATTGGTGACAAGAAGGCTGATTGGTTGGATTTTTTTGAAATTGAAAAGCTTTGTTGTTTTCACTTACGTGATGGTAGGTGTGCCTTGTGAATAAATGGATCATACCAGATTTCGGGTCATTTTCCGATTTGATATGTGTCCGATGTATCAATATGGCAATGTGGTAGTAGATATTCAGTCACATAGAGCATATTACCAGGCTTGATTTATTTTCAACAAGGAATTGCTTTGATTCATACGTCTAATCCTATTATACCAATGGCACACCGCATCTGTCTTACATTGAGAGATACTGGAATCTATGCTTGATGCCGTATTGTTACAACATTTGATGCTAAGTCTGGATTCTTTGATCAGCTGTATGAGTAGAAGAGGCTGAAACCTTTGAATTATTTCAATTTGTAAAGTCATTTTGTTTCATGTAATGTCATTTTCTGATACTGTGAAGTTTAAACCTTTCTCAATCCAATGACTGGATCCGGGGGTGCCTCATTGACAGGTTTCTGCGATTACGGTCATCCTAATTAGCAACTATGGTATGTCTTTTCTACCTTTATTCTTTTTTGAGTGGCTTTTTTCATCTGAGTGGATTGATGGATTCTGTTTCCAGAATCTATTTCCAGTGCAATAATGAGGTGTTACACCAGATGTTTTGGTATGTTATGGGTGATGTTTTTATATCCATTTCCAGTACTTGCCATTTTTCTATTACACGAACCTTTTTGGACATGAAACCACCACTTAGATGTTGGTGTGTTTTTGAATACTACTCGCGATTGATGAATACTCTTATTATTTGCTGTTTGTGGAAGTGAAGTAGTTGTTGAGAATTTTGTGAACATGATGAATTGAAGAGGTTGTGGTACTTTCACAGCTTCAAATTGGTGACAACAAGGCTGATTGGTTGGATTTTGAAATTGAAAAGCTTTGTTGTTTTCGCTTTCTTGATAGTAGGTGTACCTTGTGAAATGAATGGATCATACCAGATTTTGGGTCATTTTCCGGTTTGATATGTGTCCGATGTTATCAATATGGCAATGTGGTAGTAGATGTTCAGTCACATAGATCATATTAGTTTGAGTAATGTATGCTAGGACAGCTCATAGACTGAAGATGGGGAAACCAGACTTGATTTATTTTCAACAACGAATTGCTTTGATTGGTACGTCTAAGCCTACAATACCAATGGCATACCGCATCTGTCTTACATTGAAAGAAACTGAAGTCTATACTTGGTGCCGTATTATTACAGTATGTGATGCTAAGTCTGGATTCTTTGATCAGCTGTATGAGTGGAAGAGGCTGAAACCTTTGGATTCTTTCATTTATGTCTTGTTGTAAGGTAATGTGAAGTTTAAAACTTTCTCGATCCAATGGCTGATTCTGAGGGTGCTGCATTGGCGGATTTCTGCGATAAGATATTGCGGTCATTGTAATTAGCAACTATGGTATGTATGTATTTTCCCCCTTTTTATTCTTCTCTGAGCGACTTTGGTCATCCGAGTGGATTTGATGGATTCTGTTTCCAGAATCTATTTCCAGTGCAATGTTTCTTGAATTATGAACAATGTTAGCTACAAAATGCAGGTGCTCAGCTATTTATACTAACTAGGGAGCACCGATACACTACAATACTACAGACTACAAACTTATACAACCGGACACCTGTCACTAATCTAACACACATAACTAACAAACTGGACCAACTATGTTGGTGGAATCGGTGAGAGAACTTTCGAAGAGGAAACCCAAACGCGATCCAACATGCGGGGGACGGGAAGAGCTCATGAGGATTCTATACAAGCCGTTCTGTTATACGGTACCATCAGAGGTCAACGAATTTATAACTATGATTCCAGATTCATGAACCACTTATAAATCTGGTTACACGTAAGGACTATATATTACCTCAAGTTTCAGTAACTATCTAATGTAACTTTTCACTGTTATAATTTTTTTTTCTTCGAATTACAGTGCCCATAATATCAACAATTATAGTAAGTAACATTGTAATAAAATTATGGGCAAATTACGATTATCTATCATGTAGTTGTTAAGGTCAAATTCTAATATGATATATGTATTTTTTCTTGCATTTTAGTATCATATACTTCAAATCTTTACAATTATGTTCCATCTTTTGTACAATCATCAATTTTCTGCTATTTAGTGATTATGTAGATTTTGTGGGTTTCATTAACTGGTGTTTGGGTGAATGCATTATATATCTGAAGCAAAAGCAATGGTTCCAAAACTACCAAATGCCGCATTCTCCAATAGCTAGAAGCAAAAGTCATGTTTCACCGTTATAGACCACATACAAAATGGAAGAGTGAACATGTGAGATCCACTAAGTCCACAACATCACTCAAGAACCATAAGTTGACGATTCTACTAATGATGGAACACAGTTGCAAAAATTTAAAAATACAAGATAATGAAATGAAAAAAAAAATATGTATTATTTTAAAATTTAACTCAAAGCTTATAGTATATAATTGTAATTTGCTAGAAAGTTATATACCATATCGACAATTCAACTGGCCAATAAGGTCCAAAATTCTTCTTAATAGCATTGTGTCTTTGAAATTGAGAAGTTGCTTCAATGTTCCCAATAATTTCCTTAAAATCATCCGTCACACGTGATTCGTGACCTCCACTAGCAAGACGTGGCTGAAAGAAACCGCTGGATAAAGTTTGGATACCGGTTGATCAAAGAAAAAGAAAACGATTCGATATTGGCAGCATCTCATGATGCCAAACATGACGTAGGCAGCAGGTCTATGTAGCACAGTCAGTTTCTTGTCCTTTACTTATATCCGGACCTCCCATTCTGACTTAACCCATGTGGCCAAAGCAACTAATGCCACCTGTATTTTACCAATTTCAGTTTAATTATATAAAAGAAAATATTTTAATGGAAAAAAAGAAAATGAATTGGGAAATCCCTTCGTCTTCGTTGAAGGCCGTCGGCGACGACTACCCTATAGTGTCCAACATCTAAGTGACGATGGCTCCACCCTTCAATCATCTACCCTATACTTTCTCTTCTCATTTATCGGCAAAATCACCCAAATTTGGCAATGGATCCAACCTCCCCCGAGATCGGCGGCCACTGCAATCTTCTCTCATGTTTCACCCACCACCAAGACCGGCAGCGGATAGTTGAACATGAATTTCTTAGGGTTTTTTTTCTTCAATTTATTGCTTTTGTGATGGTGGCTGATTGGAGGTCGAAGTAGGTGCTAATTTGGGGTTGTGTTGGTTGAGGAGAGATTAAAGCCGGCCAATTTTCCAATATGGATGGTTGCTAAGTTTCGCCAATCTTGGGGACTTGATATTGGAGGTCTCTGGTTCTATGGTTCAAGTGCAGCCGTCGTCAGATTTTATGGTTTATGGAGGTTGCAGGATTGCAAGTTGCAGGCTGCCATTGAAGTTTGTGTTGTAGGATATTGTGTGTGGATGCACACTCAACCTTGTGTCATCCCTTACCTCATCAAACCCTCACCCTTTGCCTATATAAGAAGAGGCAATGCCTCTCATTCAACACCCAACCGAATAGCCAACTCTTCTCCTGAAGAGAAGAGTACAAGCCAGGGGGAGATAGTAGTGAGGATACTATGTATTGTATATGTTTCCAGTATTTCCATATAATGAGAGAAGCTAGGACTACCGCCCCGGAGGACTAGGCACACTTGCCGAACCTCGTTAAATTCTGTGTCTCATTTACTTTCTGTCACTGCACTACTTTTCTATCAGTTCTGCAACACATTATCAGCACGAATTGCTCTCGTGTAAGTATCAGTGTGGACTGGGCACGGATAAAGGAATTGATTGCTTTTGCTTTACCTACCGCAAAGCACTACTCAATATTTCCTACTGGAAAAGGATTTCTCCAGAAGAGCAATCCAGGCAAGCCGATGAGCAAAAATCTCTATTATTAATCTGGAAAAAGCAATACAGACAATCATACAGAAATATGAATGAGGACCTGAAGATTCTCAACTGTATGCTCCAATAAAGAACCTGCAGTTCTTTACACAAGTTGATTAAGGCATCGAAATAATGATTGGGTGCTATCTTTGCTTTATACCTAACATATCACTATTTCTCTCCGAGTTGAAGGTCTGGCCGGGCTAAAGAAGAGCATAGTGAAAAGAGTGAGTGGAAGTGGGGGTTTGAAGAAAAGGAAAGTGCGGAAGAAGGCTAAAGTCATAAAACAAAGGTGGCTGTGATATTTGGAGGTGTTGTCGAATACCTTCATCGCCGATCCAAGGCGACCCACGGCAATCCGTCCTAAAGCTAGGAGCTCGGACGTCGGACTCGCCACCGCATGACGGCGACCAGAAGTCGCTGGCCACGTCGCCGGTTTTCTCCAGAAGAGAAACCAGGTGGTCCCTCGCCGGAAGCGGTGAGTCATCGACCAAAACGGGCAGGGCGTGAAGCTGGTCGGCGTCCACTGATCTTCCCACCTCGACGCCGTCACACCCGCCACTCGGACCGCCCTCGACCACAGCCTCAGCTCCCCGCTGCGCGTCTTCTCTGCCTGCCCAGAAAAGCAGACGCCCGGCGCCTACTCCGTCATCAAGTCCCTCACCGACGCCGACGTGTCTGCAGCAGCCCTCTACCGCACGCCGACGTGTCTGCAGCAGCCCTCTACCGCACGCCGTCACCGATGATGACCTCGTCGTTGACGACCAGAAGTCGTCCACGTCGCCGGACTTCTCCAGCAGAAGAGATCCGATGATGACGCCAACTCCACGGCGACGACCAGAGCCTCAGCTCGGTCACCCACGAAGGAGAACATGTTGCTGTGGCTGCCGATGATGACGCCACGACGGCGAACTCGGATCGGAGCTCCCATACCGCCGATCGACTCAACGCCGTTGACTTTGTTATCTGTTCGGAAGCATCAACCGAACAAAGCTCAGTCAGGTTCGCAAGCACCAGCCGAACAAAACAAAACTAACAGGGCTGCCTTCTTGTTCGGATGCCTCTGCCGAACGCGCGCGCATGGGTTGTTCGGAGCGCGCAACCGAACGCGCGCTGGGTTGCTCCCCACTGTTCAGAAGCCCCTACCGAACGCGCGTTGGACTGGTTTGGCAGATCTGGGCCGCTTGGACCCTCTTGTTTTGGGCCCCTTGATTTTGTACCAGATTTTTATCTTTGGGCCATTGGTTTTTATATGAGTCCAGCAGACTCGAGCCCTTTTATTTAGTCCATTTTCGGGCATATACTTGTATATGTTGGACTATGCAATTTCGATTGAACCGGAAGTTCATCACATATATTGAACCCGAAGTTTCAAGCTTAATTAAACTTAGAAACCCGAAGTTTCTAACTTTGAATTTTATTTCAATTAAATGCAAAGTGAACCCGAAGTTCACAATAGACCTCGAACCCGAAGTTTCGAGCATACCCAAAACTTTTGTTTGGACTGTGGTTTTTTTTTTTTTTTAACCACAGTATTATTTCAAGTGAAATTATAATCGAACCTGAAGATTCGAATGAAACCCGAAATTTCAAAACTATAAGTTACTAATATTGTACTGGCACGCATAGTGAACTCGAAGTTCACAATAAATCTCGAACCTGAAGTTTCGAATGAAACCTGAAGTTTCAAAAGAAGTTACTAATATTGATCTAACATCTAACATCTAACTTCTAACTATTTACTTTCTGCAATTTAAATTCCGCCATTTACTTTCTGCAATTTAAATTATGCAACTGTGAGATGTTGGACGGTTGTACCGCCTCCCCATATTTACTTTCGGCAATTTAAATTATGTAAATGTGGGATGTTGGACGGTTGTACCGCCTCTCCATATTTACTTTCGGCAATTTAAATTATGCTATTTACTTTCAGCAATTTAAATTCTGTCGTTTACTTTCAGCAATTTAAATTCTGCTATTTACTTTCAGCAATTTAAATTCTGCTATTTACTTTCTGTAATTTAAATTCTGATTATGGGATGGTGGTACGGTTTTACCGATTCCCATTTTATATTATATGTCAGTGCAATATCATAAGTAACAAAGTCTTGCAAATATTTGATATTTTATATCATGCAAGGGATCAGACCTGAAGATCCTTGATCTTTGTTATATGATTGGACCTGAAGTTCCTTAATCATCATTATATGATCGGACATGATGTTCCTTGATCAAATCCAGACTGAAAGACATTGGGATTAATTGAGAGCTAGATTTTGCTCTATCCGGATTTAAGTTTCAGTCTTATCCGGATTTTGTTCTCGAATATCAATTAATTGAATCAGTTGGAACCAGCAGTTTCCTTAATCATGTACCAATTCAATTAATCCATGTTGAGGAATGTGAAGTTAATCATTTAGATGATAGCGCGGATGCGCATAGTATTCTCCCTGAATGGAGATATATTATTAACTTCATACCTCCATAAAGTTCCACAAAGACATTATACTCACCACAATCCGGAAGAATATTGTTGGGTTATAAGGATATTCGATTGAACAGTTACCATGTTAAAAAGGGAAAAGTTTGTGGACGATTGCCAACCAATACGCGGACCATATAAAGATTTTATGGTTTTGGTTGTAGTGACTCGCTGATCACATGTATATTGTCCACATCAAAAGCTGCATTTGCTAAACTTCTGGCACATATTAAGGGCTCACCACCCTAGTTATCCGTTGTAGTCTAGAAGACTAGATAATGCCGGAAAGTTTATATCGAAGGCTTTCGATGATTATTGCACGTCCCTTAGGATTGAGAATGAACATTTGATTCCCTATGTTCATACTCAAAATGATATCGCAGAAACACAGGTCAGACCGGCTGGGCAGACCCGGGTCGTACCAGTTGATGATGTTCACAACGTTTTCCGTTTTCTGCGTGGGAATATGCAATTCTGCATGCAACTATCTTGGTCCGCTTGAGACCCATCTCCACCCACTCATGTTGAGCGTTACAGTTGGTTACTGGGTACGGACATGATTCACCGTATTTACGCAATTTTGGGTGTGCAGTTTATGTGCCAGTTGCGCCGCCGCAACGTACCAATATGGGTCCTCAATTTAGGAATCTTTGTCGGATACGATTTCCCTCCATTGATAGGCCTTCATTGCAAATAGTCACTTTGATGCGACAGTCTTCCCGCCGTTAGGGGGAGGAAAGAACGTCAACGTTCATGAAGAACGACGAGAATTGACAGGGATGCATCCACTATGTCTCATCTTGATCCCCGCATCACACAGTATAATAAGTAAGTGCAACATCTTACCCACACGAATTAACGTGGATGATGAATATTGCTTAGATATGGTTGATGCCCCTTATGATCAAATAAAAGTGACGAGATCATATATACCACATACAAAACAAATACTGTAATGAAGGTGTCCCTGTAGGATGCAAAATCATCCCCGAAAGATGCAACGTCTCTGTATGACGTTTCGTTCCTAACGAACGAGGTACATCGGCGGCTAGCCAATCCTCTGTCCTCGGCCAGAAACAAGACAGACTCGGTTCGAAGGATTCACTCCCCAGAAGAGGAGAACTATGGCACAATTGAATCAGGTCGCTATCTCAACCGATCCAACTCATGAATTGCGCAGGATTATGGAAGTGTCCTGGGAGACGTCCCATGGTGATACCCCAAATCCAAATTCCCGAGAACCAGAAGATCTCGGTCCGAATGAGCTTATGGAATCGAGATGGGATAATCATCGATGATATCTTTGCTTATGCAGTGGCCACTGAATCACAAAGTGAGACGATATCGAACCGCGTTCCGTTGATTAAGCACAACGTTGAACTAATTGGTGAAAATGGAAAGAAACAATGCAGGTCGATTTAGATTCCTTAGCGAAAAGTGTTTGGACCTGAAGTTCCCACACTACCCAGTGTGAGCCCTGTAGGTTACATGTGGGATTTCGTAAGGAAGCATAATGATGAGAAATGAAATAGTGCGAAGGCACGCCTTCTGGCAAAAGGCTTCTCTCATTAGCCCTGACATTGATTACGATGAGATGTATTCTCTCGTAATGGATGCAATGGCGTTCCACTACCTTCTCAGTTTGGTAGTTTCCGAAAAACTGAATATGCAACTTATGGATATGATTGCAAGATATCTCTATGAGGATCTAAATATAGAGATATGATTGAAATAAGCAATTCAGGAAAATTTGAATTTCTTGTAGTATATTCGGACCAGTATGTCAAACCCCGCCCAATGTGAACCCTGTAGGTTACAAATGGGTCTTTTTTACAAGAAAATGAGAAAAACAAGATTACAAGGCATACGGCAAAGCTTGTAATATAAAGTTTTTCACAAAGTCCTGGAATTGATATTATCGCAGAATGGATGCAATCAAGAATCCTTATGCAGTAGAACAGAGGATCTGGACTCCAGCCAGTGAAGTTTGTCCTTCATCTCTGTTGAGTACCGATTGCATATGGCATGCAGGCGTCGGTTCTCTTCTCTCAATGACTGGTTATCCTTCTTGACCATTTCTAGCTCATAGTTTCGGGCCGCCAGTCGTTTGGCCAGATTTGACACTTGTGTTGCACTCTGGACACATGAAGCCATAGCATGTGTCATGGCTTCTTTGTCAGAACGCCCCGCTAACAACATCTCATCCTCTGGAGTCGAGATGTTCCAGGCCACTATTGATGCAGTATCATCATTGCGCATTACTGAGTCTTTGACAGTAAGCGGGCCTGTGCTGGAATTAAAAGTGGGACGCCAAATCTTAACATTTGGCATCGAATCTCCAGGGGGAGCAAGAGTCAAATCAGGAGAAACATTGGAGGATGAAGCCATTACTGGAAAGAAAGAAAGGTATGAAATGCTAGGAAAATTGAAGGGCTAAAGCTGAGATAGTTTGCAAGCGAAAGTCTTTGAAGATGCGACTTCCAAAGATGAATTGCACGGAGGATATCTAGAGAAAAATGGGTCTCCTTCTTTCGAGACCTCGCAGGCAAATCTACTTTATTGTAAATCAGATCCCATTAACTTCGGATCAGATTCCAGATGATTGGCCGCACGTGTTCCAAGGGTGACTAATTTCAACAGACGTTGAATCACTCACGGGATATTTTCAAAGCGTTCTCCGATCCCAAGGAGTGCGCCTTACCTGTCTTGAGATGATTAGAAAACGCATCTCAGCCATTTATTCTCCTGCTGGTCTATGTATATATCCTCAGCATTCTGCACTTGGTAGAAGAAATCTCTCAGCATTCCCAATTTCCTTTAGATGATCACTCATCAGCTTTTCATGTACAGTTTGCCTTTCACATGCTTAAAGGAGCAAAGGTATCTCATATCACGGAGGTTGGGAGCAAGGGCATCTCATGGCATGCTCCCAATCTCAGCAGTATCTCCTGGATTGCACTTGATCCTATTGATTCCGTCAGACTTCTTTTTGCCCTTTGAAATAGAAGGGAGAGTCAAAGATCCAGATCAGTTTCAACTTCAACATTCTTCCTGAATCACTTGCAGAGCAGTTACAACATAATCCTGAGACGCGTGAGGAGGAAGATGATAAGCTAAGGAATCTGAAGGAAGAATGGTGCAATCAAGTATTTGGGTGTTTCACTACAGCCTTGAAAGAAATCAATGAGTACAATCCAAGGCGGTGCATTCAGAAGCATTCATGTGGATTCGTGAGCATCTAAGGGGGAGTGTTGTAGGATATTGTGTGTGGATGCACACTCACCCTTGTGTCATCCCTTACCTCATCAAACCCTCACCCTTTGCCTATATAAGAAGAGGCAATGCCTCTCATTCAACACCCAACCGAATAGCCAACTCTTCTCCTGAAGAGAAGAGTACAAGCCAGGGGGAGATAGTAGTGAGGATACTCTGTATTGTATATGTTTCCAGTATTTCCATATAATGAGAGAAACTAGTACTACCGCCCCGAGGACTAGGCACACTTGCCGAACCTCGTTAAATTCTGTGTCTCATTTACTTTCTGTCACTGCACTACTTTTCTATCAGTTCTGCAACAGTTTCTTGTTTTTTCTTTCTTTTTTTTGGATTTTAAATAATATTGTTTAATTTAATTACATATAATTTAATGACAAGACAGGTGGCTGTGGCTAATTCAGCCACATCATTCACTCAAGTAAGGGGGGTGCTTGGGTCCGGAGGCATCAGGACCTCCCATCCTTCGTCTGTGAGCACCAGTATTGGAAAGCGAACCTCAAAGGGAAACAAAAAGGTTCAGGTTCAGGTAAGTATTGGAATATTGTTTCTTATGTTTTGCTTTTTTTTTTAAATAGAATTCTTTTATAAAAAAAAAAAATCGGTGGAATACGCTTATTAATAGTTTGGTGATTATTGATGTTGTTAGGAAATCTTCATCAAACACATAGGCACATATCACACGTATATACACATATATACAATAATGAGATAGGATGTTATACCTTACGAAACTCTCATGATCGGATCCAGGTCTTGTGATTACGAGCCATCATTGGTGCTTGATCATGAACCACAATCCCACAAACTCACAAACATCGATCAAGCAAGGAAGCCTTCGTGTACGGCTTGGAACGTAGGGCGGTGAGTTGGCTGCATGTGTTTTTCCACCCCCATCATATCGAAAGAGTGCTTGGTCGAGGATGAGAAAGCTCCAAGCTTTCTCACCAGGAATTTCGGCTGCCATTGGAGTGACTCTTTTCACTTCCTATCTTTTGTTCTAGTGCTGGTTTTTGTTGTGTTATCATACATATTAACCCTCTCCTCATGACCACTATTTATATAAGTCATATGGGGTTAGATCAGTCATTTCCAAATGGCACATTATCTTCTGATTATCTTTAGATAATCAATAAGATATTGTTGGATATTATCACCAGATTATCTCTAGATAATTTGAAGTAATACGAGATATTATCTCCTGATTATCTCAACATAATCAAGAGGATAATTAGTTAAGATGATCCACCTCCCATTTGGGTGGATAACTAACTATTTGAATAATCCTTTATTCAAATAGTTCTAACATCTCCTACTCACCCATATGGGAGTGGTGTCCTCATAATCATATTCCTTATTCCGTTCTTTTCACTCAATCTCTGCAATGATGAGTATGGCCCAACCCTAGGAAAGCACGTATAACTATAGGAGAAGAAATCACTAAGTTATGCACATAACTAGCGAAGACGCTTCACTCAAAGGCATTTCGTTTATACCCCAGACTGCTATCAAATACACCGAACATGACATTCTCAATCCTTAAGCAATGAAGTTGTCCCACAAGCATTTATGCACTCACTTCCTCGTCATATACGTGGTCGCTGGCCATGTAATGAGCTACACGAATGTGGTGTAGTCATCAACTATCTTCCCTAAGCTCTCATGTCAATCCGACTTAGCTTAACCGTTTTCCTAGACATGCCTCTTAGGACAATACTTATCTTGCTGCATTAGATAAGCATGCTAAAGTAACAGTCATTAAGTCTCATCTTTTTGACATAGGCTTTAGTCCACAAAAGGGTACAAGTTTTGGATCAGAAGATCTAGTGGCCCACATAGTGATGAAGAGGGATTCATTCATCACTCCCACTATTTTGATCAACTTAAGCACATACATTTGTCTAACTCTAGTATCCAACATGTATGCTATGACGTATTCTTATATTAAATATAAGCATGTCACTTTTCTGAAACAGACTTACGTCATACGAGTCTTAGTCTAGTCGCTACGCAAGCGCCTAACCTAAGTCTCCAGCATAGTCACCCTCTTGGCGCCTACCTGAAGTCTCACACTCGGCTATAAACTGGTCACTTGGAGTTATGGAGTTACTCCAAGATCGGCCTCTCAATAATAAGGTCTCATCTTAGTTCTTTCTCTAAGGCGACATATGAATAATATCCATGTATGCTTCGTTGTACCAAAGAATACATGTGTCCAGATGCACTCTCTGCATCCAAGACATGTCCGGATGCACTCTTTGCACCCATGACATTGATGTCTCAACTTGCTCGCTATCCCAGCGCCAAGGTGAATCATTCGTGTGAGTGAACTGATCCAAAACCCAGTGACATATCGTAAATATGTGTCTTATAGCTACCATTTCAACTACATAAGTGAAATGCGCTTTTCAATCTCATTTTAATGTCTGTAACAACTCTAGTTGTTATTAATGCGTCTCAAGACCGCATTGTTTGCGCAAACTCTAATAATCATGTGTTTGGATTATCCCACTTGTAAGGACTGAGCATAGACTAGGGCAACTCCATTTTGTGCACTTAATAAATATAGCTCCACATCTCTTGGGCTATCTAGTCATTCAAATGCTTCCAAACAGTACTTTGAACTTCAAGTCATACCCTTCATTGGTGACTTGTTTCAGCACCATAGTGGGTAAAGCAACAAATTTGTTTCACTTTCTTAAGGAAACATATAAGTGCAAGGCCTACGGTTATGTTGCATTTCTAACATTCTTCATTGCTTGTCTCTTAAGGAATTATCTAATGAACCTCAATGTGATTAGAGGGAGCAATAAGCATGTCCAATGTTGTATTAATGAACATAGATAACTTTTGCTTTGACCAAAAAAAAAAAAAAAAAAAAAAAACATAGATAACTTTTGAGATTCTTGTCGCTTATATTAATTTATAGCGCTCCAAATAATTCTCATCAAGTGTTATAACACACAGAATTTAATGTCGCATATCAAACTGTATAGCGCTCCATTAAATCCTTGTCCATTGGCAAACGTCAAAAAACTATTCATTAATCTTCTCATCATACTTGGAATCATAGATCAAGCCTTACGACATTTCTCTTTCTTGCAAGATATCTTTGAGTTTAGGACTGGCCCATATGGCGATGTCCATAGCGTGCTAATTTTCATTAGTCATGCCTCACATTCTCACATGCAACTCAACTCCCTTTTGGAGTGACAACAACAGAAAAAATGAAATGTTTAATGTCTCACAGGCATAACTTATGTATTGTGTTAGTAATTCTCAACCCTAATGTGAGAACTTACTTAGTCTAAGTCACATAAGAAGAAGACATACCTCACCTCATATTGGGAGCTTGTGTCTTACCTCTAACTGAAGACAAACTCTCTCAAACAGAGAATTTCTGTAAAGTCAAAGTGTGTAGGAAAGAATTGTTTCACTCTATTGAGAAACCATTTCTTAACTCTCATCCATAGAGATGCTCCTCACCATCAAGGGAGAATATCTCTTGGACCTACATTGACTTGTAACAACCATTAATCACAATACGACATGCCTTACTTTCGTATAGGTAAACCCGAATGGGACGGGATTATTTGAGACGGGACGGGACGAGAATTCGGGATACGGGATTTCGGGACTTTATGAAAGCACAACTACAAACCTGCAAGATGAAAACACACAGAAATGGCACAACGGCTCTCTTGGTGACTCAGCATTGAGCAAACGACAGAATGGCAGCAGCAAGAACATTCCAGAATTCAACAAACATTCATCAAATCCTCACTGTACATCTGTATAGGAAATGAACCACACATCAGTATAGGGTAGGTAGAATCTTGCAGTATAAATGTACTATGCAATCTCCTGTAAAATTATTCAAGCAATCATACAAAACGAATATTCAGCAATTCATCATTATCTCTTTCCCTTTCTGTCTCTTTCATTTTCATTCCTTCATACTTTCTTTCATGGTATCAATCGCCATTTTTGCATAACAACTCTCATTTTGATCCTCCATGGCCTCTCCCACCAATCCAAATGTTACACCCCGTCCCAGAAAAGTGGACCCGGGATGTACGGCCATCACCCGAAGGGTGACGAAGCCTAAACTCGCACACACAATACCAAAACCACTTAAAATAAAAACACAACACACGATTGGGCCCACAACAATCACACAATACAATCACAACAATATCAGAGCATCTATGACAAGATAAAAGAAACAGCGGAAACGACAAGCAACCTGGACTGAACCGGGAATGTCCCTATACCCTCGGGACGGATGCAGAGCCATAAAACTGCCTCTCCTCGCGTCTCTGGTCAACTCAGCTACTAAACCCTGAGGGGGCGCAAAACCAAAGGGTGAGTGGATGGAAAAACAAATAAGCTTTCGAAAACATTTATGAAAACATAATATACATAACCCCCTGCTGTAAAAACATATACTATACTGAAAATACTGTAACATACCAGAGTCTGCGCAGTTCAAGTGCACACGATATACCACACCTAGTGCCCTAGGAATGCACAGGGCACCGCTGTGTACAACTGAATGTATAAACCCCATGTACTCTCCCTCACATGTCACCCCCAGTCCCCACGCAGGGACCGCTACCACCGGAAATAAAGCTAGCAAATGGGGTCTTCGGATCAGGTAACGATGTGAGAGCTGTGTCCTATGGCCATAGTCCGAGTACTAATATGTACGTGTGATACTATGTGCACTAGAATACTGAAAACTAGTGTTTATACCACTATATAGATGTATCATACTGCTATAAACTGAACTTCAATAAAAACCATCAACTTTATGAAAACAAAACCCATCCACTCACAGTGATTCCAAGCTGTCAAACTCGCCTGCCTGTACAGCTCGTCTGTGGCGTCTCACTGGAGCTCGGATACCTATAAGGTTCCCACGGAACAACCGTCAGAAAGTCCATAATCAAATACCATCTTCGAAACCCTAATTCCCATGTTTTGCTCAAACGGCGTTCAACCGTATCTCGGATGGCGAAACGGAAGTCGCCATTGGATCCGGAACGTCGTTTCCACTCGAAAAAGTGGTCGGTCGTCGACGGTCAACGGCTGCCATGTTAGCACGCCATTGCTGACGTGGCACTGACACAGGGCTGACGTGGATACTGATTGGGCGCTGTGGCACTGATGCGTCGCCCTCGTGGCAGCTAACTGTGCACTGACGTGGCACATCGGAGCCGCCGCGCCGGAATCTGGAAAATTCCAGAACACGGCAACCTTCATCGGCGCCGCCGCACCGCCGCCGCGAGTCCGCAGGAAACTGCAACTTTCGCCGGAAAATTTCCAGTTTTCCGGCAAGCTCTAATTTCTTCAAAACTCAACCATTTTCAACGATTTTTATATGGAAATTCATCTACTCAATCCCAGGAACTCAAAAATCGAGGTTTCAGGGCTCACCTCAATCGGATTTGGCCGGAATCATGATCGGAAAGTCGCGGATTCCGTCGTCTCTTCGTCGGCGATTCCGAGGGTTTCCGGTGACGATCTTGGGTGCTCCGTGTTCGTGGCATCGCGCTGGTGCTGATGGCGGTGGTCGGAGGTCCAATCAATGGCCGGCCGGAGCTAAACGACGGCGAGAGGTGTGCGGTTTCGAAGTTTCCCGAAAAGGAAACTGTGGGCCAATCCGGTTTTTTAAACCCGCGCGGATCCTTCCAGAAATATCTCAAGACTTCCGCCCAATCGCGAGCTGCCACGTGGCAGCCCCAACACACCTTAGTTCCGTTTTTCGTCCGTAAGTTCTTCGTTATAGCTCGGAATTCAATTCCGTCTTCACCAACGCGTTCGTATCGCCAAGCTCTTCGCATAGAGTCTGATATCGAATATGTAAATCCCCACTATTCAAAAGTCAACGATTGACCCTCAAGGGCATTTTCGTCATTTCACTTAAAATTCGGGACGGGTCGTAACACCAAACCCCACCACCTCTCTTCCTCAATCTCCTACGCCTACTTCGACTGCACCTAGCTCTGCTTCCTCAATCCCATCTCCCTTTCACTCTATCTTATCTCCATCTCTCAGCTTCTCTCCCACTCAACTTGCTGCTCTTGTTCCCACTCAGCTCACTCATGGTAACTACCTCCTATGGCGTAACCTCATCACTCCCATCCTTGAGAACCTTGACCTCTACTCTATTGTTGAAGGCTCTGAGCTCTGCCCTTCACCCACTCTCCCTGAGAACCAACCTAATCCAGCTTACTCTTCTTGGATCTACAAAGATCAAACCTGCAAAATCCTAATCTCAGCAACTCTCTCTAAAGATGCTATACCCTTCACCGTTGGGCCTACCTCCTCCAAAGCCCTCTGGGATGCTCTCGACCGGCGATTCTCTGCCTCCACCCGCTCCCACATTCTCCAGCTCAAAACCGAACTCCACAACATAAAGAAAGGTTCCTTAACCATGGGAGATTACCTGGAGAAGTTCAAATCTGTCTCCGACGCCTTGGCGGCTGCTGGAGCTCCAATTGATGACCTCGACTTGGTAGCTCATGTCGTTCGTGGCCTGTCGAGCGACTATGACATCTTCACCACCTCTGTCCGCGTGCGTGCCTAGCCTATTACTCCCTCTGCTCTCCACAATCTGCTCATGAGTGAGGAAATTGAGCTCCAACATCGTTCCCACTCTTCAACCCTAAATCCCCAAACTTTCCAAGCCTTTTATTCTCACACCAACCGGCCCAAAACTAATAACCAAACCGGCCCACCCGGCTCAGCTCTGGCTCGTCCCACCTCTTTTCGTCCATTTTCAAATTCACCGCCATACCGCCCAAACACAACGGCCCCCCTCCTCCCTACTCCACCTTTTCCGGCCGCCGTGCCTCGTTCTCCTTCACCTTCTCAGAACCCTCGTCGTCCCCCCACCAATCGATGGTGTGTCATCTGTCAGAAAGACAACCACAACACCTCCTACCGCATCTATAATCCCAATCGCACAAACTACTCCAATCAAGGTCGTCAAGCTCCGCCGCTGTTCTCTGGCCATGGCTGCCACCAACCAGTCCTATTCTCCTCAGCCCTCAACTTGGCTTGCGGACTCTGGTGCCACTCACCACATCACCAATGACTTAAACAACCTATCCATTCATTCAGAACACCCCGGCCCCGACAAAGTCTTCGTCGGAAACGATCAAGGTTTGTCGATTAAACGTGTTGGTCATTATATTGCTCAGTCTTCAAATTCCAAATTTCTGTTGAATAATATCCTTTATGTTCTTGATATCTCTCATAATCTACTTTCCATAAATTGCTTTGTCTGTGATAATCTCTGCAATATCACTCTATCTAACACTCACTGCTCTGTGAAGGACAAAATTTCAAAAAAGGCTCTACTTCAAGCCCCTACTGATGGCTCCCTCTACCCACTCTAGCTCACCATTCCACCACCATCAACACCTGCCTCAGCCCTTTCATGCACCTCTGTTCCCTCGCATCTTTGGCATCGTCGCTTGGGTCATCCGTCGGCTCAAGTTCTTCAACAACTCTTGTCTCGTCATAGTTTACCGTCTTTCAAACCTTCTCAGTGTAGTTCTTTATGTTTGGATTGTCAAATTGGTCGCCGCACCAAACTTCCATTCAATAAAAGTGTTAGTCACACAAAATTTCCTTTAGATTTCGTTCATTCCGATCTTTGGGGTCCTGCACCCTCTCTGTCTGTGTCTAATTTTCATTATTACATTATTTTCATTGATGATTGGTCACGTTTTACATGGCTTTATCCTCTTCAAAGAAAATCTGATGCCTTTTTGGCTTTTCAATACTTCAAAAACCTCGTTGAAAACCAATTTGACAGAAAATAAAATCAATAAGGTGTGATAATGGTGGTGAATATACCAGTTCTCCAATTCAAACAATTTCTCTTTACACATGGTATATCACAACAGTTCTCTTGTCCACATACTCCAGAACAGAATGGCACCGCTGAAAGAAAACCCCGACACATAATCGAGCTTACTCGCACCCTATTTGTGCAGTCTTCACTGCCTATCAAATACTGGGATGAGTGGAAGAGGCTGAAACCTTTGAATTCTTTCATTTATGTATTGTTGTAAGGTAATGTGAAGTTTAAAACTTTCTCCATCCGATGGCTGACTCGGGGGTGCTGCATTGACAGATTTCTGCGATAAGATATTGCGGTCATCGTAATTGACGGATGTTACACCCCGTCCCAAAAAGTGGGCCCGGGATATACGGCCATCACCCGGAGGGTGACGAAGCCTAAACTCGCACACACAAGACCAAAACCACATAAATAAAAACACAAACACACGCAACTGGGCCCATAACAATCACACAAAACAGACACAACAGCATCAGAGCATCTATGGCAAAAGATCATAAATAGCGGAAACTGCTGTCAACCTGAACTGACAGGGGATGTCCCTACATTCTCGGGACGGATGCAGAGCTCTCGAACTGCCTCTCCTCGTGCCTCTGGTCAAACCAGCTACTAATCCCTGAGGGGGGCGCAAAACCAAAGGGTGAGTGGATGGAAAAATAAATAAGCTTTCGAAAACATTTCTGAAAAACATAATACATAACCCCCTGCTGTAAAAACATAAACTGTACTGAAGTACTGAAAATATGGTAACATACTCAGATTGGGCGCTGGTCAAGTGCACGTAATATACCACACCCAGTGCCCTGGGAATGCACAGGGCACCGCTGTGTACAACTGAATGTATAAACCCCGTGTACTCTCCCTCACATTGTCACCCACCACTAGGCCACGAAAGGCCATACACAACGGTGGAAACCCGTTGTCTATGTATAACCAAAACCGTTAAGAAAACCAGTGTAATCCTTGATGCCATGATTAGATAACGGTGGAAAGCCGTTGTCTAAAATGGTGAAAGAGAACGGTTTGCCAAGAAAATTGTTGTCTAGTATGATGATATAGACAACGATTTTCTTGTTAAACTGTTGTTTAGTAAGATGATAGCCAACAGTTTTTTAATTTGTATTCACACTTATATTGATACATGTGTACACATTTGTATTGGTACAAACAATTTATTTCATCCATCCAAATAATCCAAATTCTTTTACAAATCTCAATCCACACCATGTATTTAACATAAACTCACATAATTCACAAATCTCAAGTCTTACACAATCATTCCTAGTTTTCCTATCTAAAAAATATGAGAACCCACAACCTCAAAGTCTTGATTGAAGTTCTTGGTCACTCTCATCTAATCAACCAAGCAGCCCTCTATTAGCCTCCACCTCTCAATCCAAAACAATCCTGCAAAGCAAGATCTTAACTAATTATACATCCAAGTAACGAATCTTCTACAACACATGTAAACTACATATCAAAAGGCAATTTCCATATAAATACAAGTGTCAAAATAAAGATTGGTGAAAGAACTAAAGTGCGTAATTGTTCTCACAGTGAATCACTAAACTCAATGAAAACTCTTGCAATTTCCATTCTACGCATAGAGTGAAGTCAACTACAATAAGGAGTTTGGCACCATCTTGGAATGCAATGACAAGCTTGAAATTAAGCATTCTCCCAGTTACGTTATGAATGCAAGATTTTGTATCAAAAGGAAAAACTAATCGCTATTGCCTTTCCTGTTTCATTTGATCAGGCCTTTGAAATATACTACAATAACTGTAGTTCAATGCACAAAAGCTAGCAACTTGAAAAGTGCTTCAACTCATCAAGTGAAATTGCTAACACTGACATAATAGACAAACTGTGTTATAAAGAAAAAAGTGACATACCATTCTGAAAACATCTATTGATGCGCCCATACCTGCAAGCATCAGTGCAACCTGCCCATTCAAAAAACCCTTTTAGCCACCGAAGTGGCAAATGAAGCAAAAGACATAAACCTTAGTTCTATTGGTAAAGATATTTAGATAGCTAGACACTTCGAATTGTTCAGTACAATGAAGGACTAAAGAAACGGAGGACTATACTGATTCTTTGGCTTACATTTTCAGGCAATACAGTACCCGCACTATAATTTCGGATTAAACATGCACCCATGAAAAATCCCCAGACTCAATTTGCACCAATGCCTTTTCTAATTATGTATGAGCACTACAGAACGATGGAAACCCACGATTGATCATTGAAGCAAAGATATTCCATACAACCATAGTTATGCAGAACTACAAAAGTCATATTCAAGTAAAACTCATACAAGATAAAAGAAGATGGAAGCGGTATATCTTCTTCAGAATTAAGAAGACGGCTCATCTCCGTGACATACCTGATACTCATAAGCCCCAGAAGCCTCAGTGCTTCCAGCTAAGAAGCTTCCCATCATCACAGTGGAAGCCCTTGGGTCAAAGCCTTGACAATGTGTCCAGAATTGGAAAATCCACCATCAGCAATCACAGGCACACCACTTTGTGCAGCAATACCCGCCGCCTTGTAAACAGCAGTTGCCTAAAACATGATACCAGAACCGAACCAACTTTGATTATATAATGGTATAACCACCACCAAATCTTGAACAAAACAAGCAATCAATCAAAGTTTTAAAAAAGTTCCACACTCTAATTATCTAGTTTTACATGCTACAAAGTACAAACTAGAACACTGTATTAGTCAACTAAAGGGTTCTCACTGCAAGAACGTAAAATCCAACCTTTGTTATCCACAATCCAACCTTTGCACCCCTTGTTTGCTTCCTGAATTTAAGCTCCTTACGAGCTGCCAACCCACGCATTCAACTTTGAATAGAAACAGCTGAGAGCACAAATTCTTATAAGCTTTCCCAGAAAAAGATGAGCAAAATAAATAGAAAGCAGGGGAAAAGCTTGACAGATAGCTTCACATTCATAGAAAATATTATAAAGAACCAAACTAAGTTTCATGGTGAACTATCACCTCGCAACCTTTCTTAAAAGAATAAGATAAAGCAGCATGACATAAAACTCATAATAGATGTTACTGTTCTTAAATGCAGAACATGTGTATGTATCCAAGGGATTTGAACAAATTCTTTAACAGTAATTGTGTTTTCACTCTTCAGTTTCAACTCACAAGTCCATCGTAACAGAATGCACTAGCACAAAGCAGTAGAATAATCCGCGCATTCCAGGCAGCATTTAAACTACTTGAAATACAAAGAAACCTAGAATCCCAGATACCAATACCTTTGGCCACTTTGAGAAAGTTCTCAAGAAAATTTGAAAGGGGATGAAGAAAATCCATGCCATGAAATTGCTTTAATATATGGTCAAAAAAACAATGAAAAAATAAGGGGTGGACAAGAAATCCACAACAAATAAAATTCTTAAACTATTCATCCGATGAAATGTTCAAGTCTAGTTACAATGGCGTATAATCAAAGCCACCACCCATATGATCAAAAGATGAAATAAACCAGAACTAATTTGCAAAGCTTATGTAGCCAAAATACTCAACATAGATCTTACATATTTTCTGCACTTAAATTGCAAGCAAATAAACTATATATATGGCCAGATTCGGAGCGAAAAGAAGCAAGCCCTAAGCAATAATTAAAAGAAACTGGCATACCTTTTCGATGAAGTCGAGAATATCCTGATTATCTATAAACTCTGTGTAACTCCAATCGATTTCTTCTTTTGTATAGTCTTCTTGCTCCATCTTGAACACACACTGTCAAGCAGAAGGTTGACAATTAATTGAGTAAATGTCAAAGAATACCAAACAATACATATTATTTATCCATTCCCAAATCTGGTTGAAATGCTGTTGCAATTTTTCATTTGTCAAATTGATACAAAATTGCTCGAAGCTGCACACCAGTTAACAATTATGAAAATATACACATCAGAATAGAACTAATGTTACAAAAGCAAGCAGACCGAAGAACTAACAACACAAGAAAGCTGAAACTAATGTGCATGAGCATCTAATATTTTCGTTTGAGTAAGCAGCGCAGAGAAGCAAAGGTCATCCTCGCCTAAATACATATTAAAACATTTTCAATCCATTCCCTTCAAGATTCTACCCAGCTTTAAAGTCACAACCTTAATTTCACATGAAAAATCATCAATTTTTTCAATAATTGCAGAGAAAATTTGTGACTTTTGTAACCTGGGGAGTTTGGTGGCGGAGGAGACTTGAAGCAAGACCAACTCGATACAGTCGTCCTCTTATCACTAGGCCACGAAAGGCCACAGCTGCAAATCATAAAAGAAACATGCGATTACCCCAACATAACACTAACACATTACCTAACCCCTAAAAATTGAAGCACAAAAAGATAGACATATTCACCACACACCAAAACCCACAGAAAACAGGGCAAGAAATTCGAGACAGGAGAAAAGAAAATGAACTTACATGCCCCTACTCGTTGACCACCATGGTTGCCGTGAAAGCCACGAAGTGAAGAATCACGACAACGTTGTGAGCGGCGGTATCAGGAGGCGAAGAAGGAGAGTCGGGGCTTGAGGGCAGCGTAGGCGGCGGCCGATTCAGTGAAGAACGGTGATGGTGGAGGCTTGATGATGTCGATGACCTGGGTTCGGAGCTTCGATGAGTCGACGACGGGCTAGACAGAGAAGGCGAAGGTTTGTAGATCTTGAGAGAGGAGGCGACGGCGGGTTGGAGAGAGGAGGCGAAGGCTTGCTGGAGAGAGGCGGCGAAGGTTTGTAGATCTTGAGAGAGGAGGCGACGACGAGCTAGAGAGGAGGCGCGGGTGAAAGTTTGTAGATCTGGAATTTTGGAGTTTGTTTGAAAAATGAGGTCGGGCAGAGGAAGAGGGAGAGGAGGAGGAAAGATGAAAGTTAGGGTTTGGAGTTCAGATTCAAAAATTAAAGGGACATGTAGGGAATTTTAGAAAATAATTTTAATAAACAGTGTCTTCCGTGTTTTTGAGTTTTGGTTTGCGCATTTGTATTAGACAACGCTTCTCTTGAAATCGTTGTCTCCCTCTTTTTTTCTTCTTGATTTGTGTATGCATAGATAACAAAAAAGGTTTAAAGTGTTGTCTATGTACAAGGATAACAGTTTTCAAAGACTTTGTTATCTCTCAAGTGTTATGTATTCCATTCCGTGGCCTAGTGCACAGTCCTGGAATAGCGCAGGGACCGCTATCACCGGAATTAAAGCTAGCAAATGGGGTCTTCGGATCGGGCGACGATGTGAGAGCTGTGTCCTACGGCCGTAGTCCGAGTACTAAAATGTACGTGTGATACTAGGTGCACTATGATAAGAAAAGCTACTGAAAACTGATAAATATTTCTGTATAACTGTATAGATAAACCACATACTGAACTGGCATAAAACCAGCAATTTAAGAAAACAAAACCCATCCACTCACAGTGATTCCAAGCTATCGAACTCGTCCGTCTGTAATGCTTCACTATGGCGTCTCACTGGAGCTCAGATACCTATAAAGTTTCCACGGATCAACCGTCAGCAAATCCATAAACCAACATCACCTTCAAAATCCTAATTTCCCATATTTTGCTCAATCAGAGTTCAACCGTATCTCAGTTGGCAAAACAAAGTTCGCCATTGGATCCGGAACGTCGTTTCCAGTCGGAAAAGTGGCCGGTCAATGGTGGTCAACGGCTGGTCAATGGTGCTGACGTCAGCACCGGCGTGCTGACGTGGCACTGACACATCGTTGACGTGGATGCTGACTGGGCGTTGACGTGGCAACTGACATGACACACACGTGGTGCTGACATGTGGCGCTGACGTGTCTGACACGTGGCACCGCGTGGCACGCCGCCACCGCTGTCGCCGTTGTCGCTGGCGCCGTCACCGGAGAACTCATCGGAATCTGGAAAATTTCCAGATTCCGAATGTTCTTCAGCCGCCGTGCCGTCGCCGGAATTTCCCCAGATTCCGGCGACTGAACCCAGTTTTCCGGCGAGCTCTAAAATCCTCATTTCTCAACCAAATCAAACGATCTTTATATGGAAATTCATCTACTCTATCCCAGGAATCCAAAAATCATAATTTCACAACTCTCCGATGCTTGTACTGGTCGGAAAATCGATCGGAAAGCGGCGGTTTCTGCTCCTCTCGTCGCCGGCGATTCTCGAGGCTTCCGTCGATAAAACTTGGTGATCCGAGCTCGTGGCTTCGAGGCGAAGCTGATGGTGGTGGTCGGAGGTCACGGTCGTCGCCAGAGAGGGCGAATCGACGGTGTGAAGTCGACGGGTTTGAGGGCTGGTTCGGGTTTCCTTTTTAGGAAACTTGGGCCGGTTTCCTTTTTAAAGCCCGGTCTGGGCTTTCCAGAGGGGTCTCCCACCTTCTGCCCAATCACCGGCTGCCACGTAGCCCACTCAACATCACCAAACTGTTTTTCGACCGTAACTTCTTCAAAATAACTCGGAATCCAATTCCGTCTTAGCGGACGTGTTCGTATCGTCGAGCTCTTCGCATAGAGTACAATATCGACTATATAATTTTCCACTATTCAAAAGTCAACGTTTTGACTTCCATGGGTATTTTCGTCATTTCCCCTAAACTTCCAGGACGGGTTGTAACAACGGATTTCTGCGATAAGAACCCTGGCTTGAATTTGACCCAAACACCGAAGAAGGCGAAACTATCTACCTATATATTTTACAAAATTAAATTCAAAGCCAATTTTATCAATTCACCACATTCAAACTAAAACTTTCAAAGTGTATCATAGTTTTACAATCCAACATCTAAATAACAAATTACAAAGTTCAACTTCAAATTCAAATGCAATAATAATCTCAAATAAAATAAAACACACTAGGAGTTTTTTGAAAGGAAAAAAATAGTAAGTACACCATATTCCAAAGCTCTATATATGCAGCGCTGCGGATGCATTTGAACTTCCAAGTTGGCTTGAACTTTCGGGTTGGCTTGAAGAAAGTCCCATTGTTTGCATAGCCACATATAAAAAGATATCATTAGAATATGAAATAATATTTGGGTAGGATAAAAACTATTCTTTTAAATTTAAATACTTACATCTTTCTAGTTCTTCACATTCCTTATACAATTCAAGCTCATCTTCCGTTGGCTCTTGGTACAAGTTAAACCCTTCCGCCCTAAGCCAATCACTAGTGCACACTAAAGCTTCCAGCATTTTAGGACTCAATGAAGCTCTAAAAGGATCAACCACTCTCTTTCCTAGGCTAAAAAAAAAAAAAAATTATATATATATATATATATATATATGTTTTGGTACTCGGTATACCGTGGTATTGGGTTTTCAATACCAATACCGTACCAAAGTTTTTTCGGTACGGTAGTGTACCGTACCGAATAGTGCCTATACCGAAAATGTACCGTACCAATCGGTATGGTACGGGAGGTATTCGGTAGTTGGTATTAAAATCCCACCCCCAAGTAACTACACTGAACCCACAAACAAACTTGCTTTTCTTCTACTTCAACAAAATATCTAAATCCTATGAATTTGTTTCTCATAAGTAACCAACCAAAACCCTTCCTCATAATTGAGAATCAAACAACGGTAACTCAAATCCAATTACTAACAGAAATCACAAATCACCACCGCCATAACCACTGTACAATTTCATCTAAATTCATACCTCGTCTCTCCCGCTGCCTCATTGTGAGAGCCAGGATCGTTACTGTCGGCAGGGGGCTGCATGGTCGTCGTCGGAGCCAGTGGAGTGAGTGACGTCTTCGCGCTCCTCCTCATCTTCCTCCTCCCCGACCTCCTCTCGGTCATTGATCAGCTCGTCACCGGACTAATTGGAGCTGTTGGATAGGGCGTCGTCGGCCGAAACCTGCGGCTTTAATTCTCTCTCCATAGCGTTGATTATATCAGATCAAGAAAATTGATGGCTCGAGAAATTAAACTTATGATGATTCGAACTTGGGTTGGCCACTTGAACCAAATTCAATGAACAAAGGGGCGCTGACGATGTTGGAGAGAAGACGACCACATGAAACGAAATGCGCCGGTTTGGAGTTAATTGGGTTAACAGAGTTAACAAGTTGAGTAAATTTGGGGTTAATGGGGGTTAACTCGGGTTAAATATAATATTTAATGAAATGCTAGGTGCCATGATATGATAGGTGGGACACAATGGGATATATTGATTTGGGACCGAGGATCTGCGCCCTATGATATCAGTCCTATAATAAAACGGTTAAACCTATTCTTAATTAACTAATAAAGATAAAATTATAAAGATAAAATTTTATATTGATAATAAAAAAATTAATAACTAATGAAAAATAAAAACACAAATCAAAATAGCATAAGAGGCTAGCTATAAATAAATGTACTATACAATGAGGTAGAGCTAACAATTATGACCCAATCCATTAACCTGACCCAAACCCACCCACTAATTAGAGGGTTGCTATGTACACCCATATTTTCTCTTTGGACACCCTTAAATTTTTTATGAGATATAATTACTTTTGTATCCTCTTATTAAATTACAATTAAGGGCTTGAAAAAATACCCACTAAACAAAAAACCGAAACGGGTTTTGTTATAAATATTGAAAAAGGAGTGAATCACCCGACTGCAGATGATAAACACCAAACACGGGTTGATTCGATCCCAACCGCACACACCAACCCGCCCGCCGATCTGCTCCATAGGCTTGCCATTTTGGTCTTCGAAAGTTTGCTTTCCTCTTGCCGCTGGCAACTTGAGATCTCACAGCACATTGACAAAGGTAAGCTTGAAACTGGGCAAATTTGGTCAATTGGATTTGACATGAGGATATTGAATTATTGAATCTGTAGAAATTTGGTCAAATTGGAGGCCCACTGTTGTGGAGCTCAATGTAATCAATTGAGGCTTGAAATCAGTGCTGAACATCATCAATTGTTTTGATTCAGTGTTCAATTCCTCCCCGAAACACATCGAAACCATCAAACAAAATATGGCTTGGGAACAGAAGAGATAAGAGCATCTCCAAAAGACTCCTCAAAACTGAATTGGGACCCAATTTGTAAAGCAACATAAGCAAAAAAATGTAAAATTGATCTCCAATAGACTCCACAAATTCACTCTTCAAATTCAAAAATTTGTGGACTACTCTTCAAACTTGCAACTTTGTGGAGTAGTCCACAAATATTTTTTATTATTAAAAGTGGTTCCACAATCAAATGGAAGGTTGAGATCAACTTGAAGATTTAAATGAAGATGAAGCAACATCATTCTGTGGAGTTTGTTGGAGATGAAATTTTAGACTTTACAAATTTCAATTAACAAATTGCCACATAGGTCTACAAATGTGAATTTGTAGAGTGAAATTTATAAACTCTTTTGGAGATGCTCTAACACTGCCGAGAAAGAGAAGAAGATTCCATATCCCAACCCACAAAATTAATTAACCACGAACACATCTTCTAATTAACTTTGCTCTTTGATTCATAATGTTATCAACAAGCTTTTGTGACTTTAACTATTCTAGCAACTCGGGGCTAACCATGGATGGGTTTAGGATATGGATGGATTATTTTTTTAAGGGTATATATGGAAAATTACAACTAAATTTAGGTGTACAAAGAAATTTAAAAAATTAATATGGTTATCTAAAGAACAAATTTGGGTGTACATAGCAGCCCTCCACTAATTAATAGGCTGACCTGATCCAATAACAAAACAGGTCAAAATGGGTTGATCCATTCGTAACCCATAAAAAAAAGGGTTGGATTGGGTCAGTCCATGGGTAACCCATAAACCCATCACTCTCACTGCCTCGCTCTTTCGCCATCTTTCTCCTGCTCGTCCATGGCGCTCACTCCTTCTACCTCCCCGGCGTCGCCCCCAAGGACTTCACCAAGGTCACCTCTCAATTGCCGCCCAAAAATCCAATCTGATTTTCTTCGATTTCCGATTTTTTTTTGAGTCGCTTAGGTCTTCGTTTTGGAATCGATCGCCTCTCTCTCCAAAAAATTATCTTTAACCTTCTTTTTCTTTCTATTGTTCGATTGAGTTTTGAATTGTAGTGTTCAATTGGAATTTCAATTGTAGTGTTCAATTGTACTGTGCAATTGGGTTTTGACTGTACTGTGTGATTTTTGTTTGCATTTTTATGGTTCAGTATAATTTTTGTTTAGCCTTTAGATAACAGGTGTTAAATGCTTACATTATGCAGGTGACCCAAGTAAAACCACACTTGTGTTCAACGTTTAAACGTCACAACATGGACCACCATGTGCTTTGTGATGTTTGCCAAATACAGCCATCAAACAACAGACCACATGAGATAGTTACAAAATTACTGTATCCCAGTCCATCTTCTTTGTCCTATGGGGAGTGTTATGAATAGATACTAACTCTTTGGGATTTGCTGGAGTTAAATATGGAAGCTCCTTTATCAGTGATTATCTCATTTATACGGGTGTATTCAATTGGGATTTGGAAGAATTTTAAATGGGATTAGAAATTTGGGTGTATTCAATTAGGAGTTTAGAAGAGTTTATAAAAATCCAGGTGTATTCAATTGGGATTTCAGAGGACTTTTTTAAAATCCATCTAAATCCTAGTGTATTCAATCGTGTGTTTTTAAAAATCCATCAAAGTTTAGGTGTATTCAAAATTTTGGTGATTTTAAATAATTTCATAAATTGATGGATTTGGAGGGGTTTGGGTGGATTCATATAGTGTAATTTGTTCTTGAACAAATCCCACCTCAACCCTTGATATTTTGGTAGGATTTTTATTTTGCTCTCATTCCCTCTTCCTCTCCACCATCACCACCCTGCTGCCTCCCTGCCTTCAGGCACAATGACATCATCTCTAGTGTTTTTCACTCGGCAACAGAGGACATCATCAACAACGAGTCAGTGTTAATTCTAATCCATCGGTGATTATGGCGACGATGAGCGTTAATACGATACGGCCCCCGTTGTGGGCATCTCGAGGTCTCCAAAGCTCACCACCGCCGGCGAGGCTTCGGCCGAATCGCCTTGGAATTTGTTGCTTATCATGTGCGGAAACCTTGACGGAGATTGAGAGCTCTGCCCACGAAGACCATACCATACTCCTGTACTGTAAAATGTTAGCAAAAGGGGCTGCAATGCCCAATCAATATACTTTCCCTTTCGTTCTTCGAGCTTGCGCGTACTTGTTTGCTTTGTCCGAAGGGAAACAAGCTCATGGGAATGCTTTGAAACTTGGGTTTGGTTCGGATGTTTATGTTAACAACAGTTTGATTCATTTGTATGCGTCTCGTTGGTTTTTGGACTTAGCACGGAAAGTGTTTGATGAAATGCCTGAGAGAAGCGTTGTGTCGTGGAATGTGATGATCGATTCGTATGTTCGGGTGGGGGAGTTTGAGACTGCATTGAATTGCGGGTGATTGTTAAGCCTGATGGGTATACAATGCACATCGTTGTGAATGCTTGGGCTGGGTTAGGTGCTCTGTATTTTAAAGGATTTCAAAGGATTTTAAAGAAGTTGAAACTCCTCAAAATTTGTTAAAATCCATGTTAAAATCCATTAAAATCCATAGTCAAATTTTTTTAAAATCAGTCAAACTCCTTTCAAATCCATACAATTTGAAGTAGTTTTAACTCATTTAAAATCCTTTTAAATCCCTACAATTTGAAGTAGTTTTAACTCATTTAGTTAGTTGGGAAACATTTACCATTTTGTCATGAACTTTCATTCCAGCACCCCTTTTAGCTTTGGTTCGTTTATACTCAGATTTTAATTACCCTTCGGAATGTTCTTCTCTTTGCTGAATCCTCGACAAAAGGTTTCCTGATGAGGTCTATGAATTAATGTTTACCGATCAGTAAACTAGGCGTGCCAATAAAGACCACTGTATCAGCTACTCTCTTGGAGGAGGCACTACATGGCCCGGACACTACCCGTCCACTACCATTAGGGCAGCCTATAACAAAAAAGGTAATCTATTCTATTTTGAATTTGAACTGGGTAGTAGTTTGTGTTTGAGCTCATTATCCATTTATTAGTTTACTTGATTTAAGTCTTCCTTCTGTCCAGGATGTTTTGATTTCTCTAGAGAAAGCTTTATGAAGATGTTGAAGACGATGTTGACGATGCCTCGAAGATGACCACGAAGATGATGTTTTTTGTTGAATGTTACTCCATGGTGGCGTTATATATGGTAAAATTATATTCTTTTACCTAATTATTGTGAATTTATTGCATGAATTAAATTTTTAAACGGGTTAAACAGATGGGTCAGGTTGACCCATTAAATAAATAAGTTGGATTGAGTTTACCCATTAATTTAAATGAATTGAGTCAAGTTGATCCATTATATAATGAATTCTACTTGATCCAATCCAAATCCAACCCAACCCAACCCACCCAATTGCCACCCCTACAATGAGTGACATCACCTACACACAAATCCCTATTTTTCTCTTATTCTACAAGACATCCCTGCATATTCACACAAGCTCCTTTTCGTGTGCACCAAAGAACCCTGGCTTGAATTTGACCCAAACACCGAAGAAGGCGAAACAGGACAGAATATGCCTCGTTACGGTGCCTACTATGCCGGATCAGGTGAGAATTGATCCCTGCTTTCTCTGTCGAAAGATGTATTTCTTTCTCCTCCCCAAATCCTTAACCCTACTTTTCTATGTTGAATCCTGATTGGGTACTAAAATTTTATGGATTTCCTCGCAATTCGTTGCCCAATTCCGGGTTTAGGGAATTTGAAAATTTGGAAATTGTTATATGCATGTGTATGGCGAGATTGATTAATCCATGATATTGTAGATATTAAGAATTTGGGAATCAACATTGAAATTGAGCCCATCTGATACTGATTTTGCAGCCTCCAAGTCGTCCTCCAAGTCGTACAAGTCCGAGTCGTCTTCCTCCTCTGCCAAGAGTTCAGCACCAAAGAGGAGTAAAGGTTATCCTATCCACGCTCTCAAAATTAATATATTAATAAGTTTCAGTCTTTATCATCGGTCTAAACTTCACTACGGCTGTTCAACTTTATGTTGTTATTGTTATTTTCAGTGCTTGTGTTGTATCGCTCTTTTTTACACGAAAGAAATTTCATTTGTCGGATTCTATCATTCTGTGCTATAATTGCAATACTTATCTATGGTATCTGATTATGTTAGTTCCTGGTGCTCCTGAGGAGTTTGCGGTGAGATTTCCAAATGGCGTTCGGAGGACTTTTCATTCTTCAGATTATGAATCAGATGAATTTCAAAGTGAATTTCGTAGTCTTGACGCCGACTCCTGCAAGAAATGGATTGGAGCTGCCGCTCACGTACAATTTCATAACTCTTTTCTACGTGCATCGTGACATTGCTCTATCATTGCTCAATTTTTGGATGGATAATAATTTCTCATGCTTTACTTGCCAACCTATCTCTTGCCTACCCTTCTGTTAAAATATGTTTGGCATATGTACTAACTTAAGTTGGTGCTTGGCCTTATCAATGGCCTAAAAGTTTTTAAACGCATCACTCCTTGAAATTTACCTGTAAAAGATCAACTCTTACATAGCCGCATGTATCACTTGGAATCTGGGTGCATAAAACGGTTGGCAACCAATTAAGCTAATAATTCTGATTGAAGTCCTCTCTTTCCTTGCAGAGTGCCTTATACAGAGGGACAGATTGCATTGAAACTCAGGCTTTTGTTAGCGCATTAGAAAGTTACTGTGATATTGTGTTGGACTTTAATGTAGAGAAGGGCTCCGTATCCACCAGTTCGGTTTTGAGTTGAAGATCCAGTTGCTCAGATCGGTGTCATTTGATTCAGTACAC
Organism: Spiraea crenata; assembly: GCA_033992175.1. NCBI lineage: Eukaryota > Viridiplantae > Streptophyta > Magnoliopsida > Rosales > Rosaceae > Spiraea > Spiraea crenata. Next base: position 3,797,687 of record JAVBHV010000041.1, on the reverse strand, counting down.
AATCAGATGAAAAATCTAATCGGCTTCATGCTGTCAAAACCTTTTCTTTCGTATTATTTATATTTGTTACCATGTTTATGTTATGCTTCCGCTAGGTCTGTTCTGTGCTCAGCCTATCTATGTCGTGAATTGTATTTGTTTAACTAATTACCATATTCAGTTAGTATTCCAGCCGTAGTGTTGAACCAAAACTTAAGAACTTTTAAGTAATATCATGCTTTGGTATTGATATTGATGAATACACCAATGAAGATGCATCCAGGGAATGTTCATACACCTGATTTTGTAACCGACAACAGTATTTGGCAATTACAACAGAACATGATATCAACAAGCCGTTCCATTCCACCTGAAAGAAAGTTTACAGAACTTCGAATGTGACTAGACCTGTGGTGTGGTTAAGCAAAGGCTTGATAGTAAATGCCAATTTTATAATGTAAGTATTTCTAATGTGTATGCTGGAACATCCCTCCAAAGACCAGACTTGTTTCCATAGTTCAGGTTAGACTCAACTCTTTCAAAGACCTCAAAGCTTCTTTGCAAGCTAATCTTTGTGCAGTCTTCTTATCAGAAGCTTTTGATGTATGCTTGTACGTTACACCCGTATACTTCAACCTCTATTGTAATGGTAACCACACCACCTTGGAAGGACTCGACGGGTTTCTTCAAGTCATAATGCATTTTCAGGCAGTGGTCATTCAATTCTCGCACATTCAACAAATACATTCCAGAATAATCTCCAGGCATCATCTCAAGCAGATCATGCATAACAGTCATTGTTAGCAGAAACAGAGCTCATATCAGTTAACAGAAACAGAGCTCATCTCAGTTAGAAGTGACATCCCAGGGGTACTTGTACACATAAATAGTTATTAGATATTCCAATCCAATTCATGAAATGTGTGGCAGCTACTTCACCGCCTGTGCAAATAAATGCACCAATTAGTGCCTCAAATGCATCAGCAACACTCTTACTCTTTACCTTCCTTCTTCCCCGATGCTGCTTTCATTAAAGGACAACAACTGCACATTCAACGAATACCTGCCAGAATAATCTCCAGGCATCATCCACTTCTTTGGATCAAAAGAAGGATAAAACCCTACAATATGAACACATTGGCAGAGTAGTGACAAAGACATACGTACTGGCTATTTAATTTACCGTACGAGACATGGTGGTCACAACCAAGCTCGCAAAGGGCAGCATTAGAAATTATTTTCTCCTTCTTAACACTAAGAAGGGCCTCATGATTATTTTGATAGGTTTTAAAAAGGTGCTGACAATCCGCAGCATACTTGAGATATGAATCTCCAGGAACCTCTAAAGATTCCAAGTGGAATTTCTCTTGGCAACTCTTTGTCGTAACAACTTCCAAGACCTACAAATGGATATTGGATAGCACAAATTCAATAAAACTAGGACTACAACTAGAATCCATGCCCTGCGTAGGGTTCGATATGTGCTGATCGATGTTGGCAAAATATATAGCAAGACTTACTGATAAAGAGACTACACAAGTTTTTAGTAATATACAAGCTTGTGCAAGGCAAGGCAGAATGATTTCTGGCCTGTTTTTGGTTCTCTGGCAGAAGCAGCTCTTGGATATACAAGCTTTTTTGAGGTATCACTAGATTTTCAATCCTTGGGAGCTAGGCTGCTGAGTAAAGTTTTTCTGAAGTTGAGCTGGTTAAATCACTAGGCAAAGCCAACAAAGTTGTTATACATCACATCACATCACATCAGTTTTTGTTGCAAAGTAGAAAGAGATGTGAGTCGCATGATGAGTTAAAGAAACTAAGAGTGGAAACAATTTTCGGTTGATTGCAAGTCCCATGTCAATTGTAATGCAGATGAGAAGTTGGGTCATCACCTAGAAACATGTACAGCATGGAGGAATGATGGTGGAGGAACTTATTGCAGCCAGGCCTACATAATTTGACAGTCCAAGGCAAATTGGTACGTAACTGGAAAAATTGCTCTTTTCTAAGTTGTAAACAATTCCCACTAGTGATGGCAACTAATACATTGGAATGCTAGAGATGGACCACCTAGTACCTACCTTGTGGCATTCTTTTAGGGACTTGAAGATGGGAATTCGAGATGTTGGTCGAGTAACTATCTACATTTACCACGTTTATCAATCACAAATCTTCTAGTGGTGGAATTTACTTTCATCAATCTTACCTTGGCCAGAGAGGTGATCCGTGATCACCAATCGTGGTACGCCGAAATGGTCAATATATGTGGGACAATGAATGTCATTGAGGTAAGAAATGTCTTTTCACATAATTGCACACTTCCATTAATCACAAAACAAAGATCTACATGTCAAACAAAGATTTGTCTGTAGATAAGAGGGGAACAAAAACAAGTTGTCATGTTCAAAGGCGTCATACTGGAAAAGGCTAAAGCGAAACTTTTTTCCTTCTTTTCGACATCGAAAAAATTGCTAGTTTGAAAACTGTTTAATAAAGATGTGATGGTGGCATGGATTTTTCGAACTTGTACTTTATACAAACACTTGAAATACATCCGAGTTAGTTTGTGGGAGCTAATTTACTGTCATCATGTTCAATAGATTTGCATATTTGATCATCAATTAGTAGGCGGAGGAGATAATAAACCCACTAAAGACTCATTTTGTCAAGTTCTATTCTAGCGATGAACCAAACGCAAGCATGGCAGACCGAATCTGCCAAAAAGCTCCCCCCCTATTTATTCACTCCATGACAGAAAGGATAAGGAAGGAGGTGGAGAGATGGACATGGACCCTACACAAGGCATGGCACAAATCAAGTGGTTAGTGTCCATTGCAAAATGACCAGGAGAAAATCTTGACCCTCGATCAGAGCGACTGGCCAACACACAACTCAGCAGCAGCGTGCAAGCAACATGGCATACGTATTCTCTTCTCCAACAAAGAGACTCTGTGTCGGACGAGGTTTGTCCATGTTATGATCCTTGCAAAAAATCATTCAAATTGGTGATTTTTTAGGTTATATAAAGACCCGATATGTTTTATAAAGTCAATTCGGCTATGTTTCATTGTTTGATAACCGAACGATTACGGATTTGAATGATTTTTTGCAAGGATGATCTTTGCTAGACAATAAAAAAAGTAAACGGTTTGGATCATAACATAAATCGTCGGAGATATCGAAAAAATGAAAATGGAACAAAAGTGGTTCACCCAAAGTGGAACAGACAAACCTCGTCCCTCTGTGTCTCCGAGTCCCATAATCTACAGCAAACAGGATTGGGTTGTGCACGTGATTCCCACATGTCCCTCTGACTCCTTTTTTTTTGGCTTTTTCTCATTCAATAATGGTAGAATGAGTATATTTTTGTAAACTTTTTCTTAAATTATTTTATGTGGCAAGTGATGATTGTATTTGATTTTAATTAGTGGTTCTCTCATTAAATATTGAATGATTGGATATATTGCTATATCAGATAGTTTAAAAGTTGGTTTAAAATAATATGATCATGATAGTATTACTCTTTCTCATCTATATATGAGTTAATTTCTCCAATGATACCAATGTTTGACAAATAAGACAATTTGATACCCAATATTTAAAATCAGATACTTTAGTACCCAATCTATACATCCTTTTGACATTAATGCCCCCGTCCAATTTGCCGTTAAAATTGAGAGTATTACAATCTTTTCAGATTAATTCATAAAATATGAATTATATAGTCCCAAATGTTAAAAAAAATCGATAGAATAGTACCCAAATTATAACAAAATTAGACTACTCCTGTTTCGACAACGTAGTTACTTACTCTTGTTTTGATATTGCATTTCATATCATGAAAAAACAGTTCATTTTGATTCCAATTTAAATAAATTTTTCAAAGACTTAAAAGATCAATTGGGGCATGATAATATATATTAATAAAAGTTAGCAAGAGGCTAAATTTTGAATTACCATCTTGCTCATGCCCAGCCAAATGAAAAGATTGTAATACTCTCAATTTTAATGGCAAATTGGACGAGGGAACTAAAGTGTCTAACAGAGGTATAGATTGGGTACCAAAGTGTCTTATTTGCCAAATATTTGATATCATTGGAGAAATTAACTCTTTATATATTGAACTTAAGATTTGTGTAATAAATAAAGGGCCCTAAACCTAAAATGAAATTACAACTTAGAACTTTTCTCTTAATATGCAGTAATCCAATATAGTCTGGACCAGCCAAAGAGAGTACTCAAAGGGATACACATTGTTTTTGGTTGGTTAGGTGATTATGCATGAAGCGTGTTAAACTAAAAATAGTCGGAATTTAAGGGAAAGGATTATGAAAAGACATTGTCGGTATGTTATCTCAATCCCAAATTAAGGAGAAGGGTTTCAACCTAGGATAATGATCGATAGAGCATTTTATTATAGTCAATCAGGTGACGCATGTCTATGTTGACAAGATAGCTAATTAATCACCCATTTTTGTGTCGGTATTGAAACCTAATTTAAGAAAATGATACTTTTAAATTTAACATACAAATACAATATTCTACTCAACTTGATTACGACTCGTTTAGAAAGCGAAGTGGTTTACTCGTGCTTTTGGTGGCATTCGGAGGGGAAAAACATATCCCCAAAAAGGCATGGTCTTTCTGTTAGGGAGATGATTTTGGCAGCAGCCAAACCTCCTGGCACACCCCTCTCTAATCTTGGCCGTTGGATTGAATTTTAAAGTTGAAATCAACGGTCGGATTAGAGAGAGGGGTGTGCCCGGAGGTCATTTGGGGTGTGCCAAAATCACTTCCCTTCTGTTATCCCAATCCCAACCTTGGCTCTCTCTCCATTCTGTGAGTCCTGTGACCCATTTGCAGCCTAATTCCTCATTACTTTATCATTCATCACACTGAAAAAATCATGCTTGACCATTATTATACCATTCTCATTTTTTATATATCCTCCCCAATGGGTCGCCTTCTTTTCCCAATTTTGATCTGGGAACCCCAGATTTGTCCAAAATGGAAAACTAATCAATTAGTCAAGTGAGAAGATGATCTGATCATATGCTATATTTGGCTATCACCAACTACCTCAATTACCCATTTGGTAAGCGCCAAACTCCACCATTTTGTCCACCTTTCCCTGTACAAATTTGGTAGCTTTCCAGCTGCAGATCAGCCCCCCATTGGATCCATTTATTGGGTTGTGCCTCCTTGTGGACCCAACTTCCAAGCTTTGGTTTTTCCTTTGTAAATTGGGTACATTTTTATAATATTATATCAAAGGCGGTTCCTTTATTATCTGCTGAGTGGCTTTGATCGAGATTAGTGGGATTGAAGTTTTTGAGACCTCTGGAGTTTTTGGAGGACAGTACATTTTCTGCAAAACCCATGATTTTGTTTCTGAATTTAGTAACATGTTTTTCCTATAAGTTGAGTTGGGGGTCACTTGACTCACTTCACTAGTTGAGAGCTCACTGCAGCTGAAAAAAGGTTAGGCCTGTTCATTGACTTTGTTTTTCAATTTAATTTTTGGTAATGCAAAGTATGTGGTTGTGATTAATTGTGGGAGGTTTGGTTTTTTTTTGGCCTTTTTGATGTTATAATCGTTGTTGACTCAGCTGGGCTGTTGTTTTAGATTAGTAATTGTTCCCACCATTTTCTTAGCTGGGTTTCCATTAATGAACGGATTAGTTCTTAATTGTTTGTTTAAGCTATCAAAGCAACTTGGACTTTGAGTAATTGTTCTCCTTCCAGTAAGGTTTGTGTTGGTATTATTTCAGTTGTTTCTGTCAGTTTTTATATTAGTAAGCCGAGGTCTTTACTTTCTTCTTGTTCTGGGAAGAATGAGTTTGGTCTGATAAGCTGCATATTCACCTGGGTGTTCTGTTCTCTGTGATGAGTGTTTCTTATCGTGAAATGTTGATGATGCGTTTCTGTAAGAATATTGGCATTTATAGAATCATAAATCGTATAAGTGAAAAAAAGCCTTGAGTTGTTCTACTGATTTTTACTCATACTAGAGTTACATTGATACGAATGGTGATGGGTCTGATCAAAATAAGATCAATGAAAACTTGCTATTTTATGGAATGAATGCTAGCAATATATTCAAGTTGGATTTCATTTTATTATGCTTCTTGTTATCTTTATAATACTAATTCTGCTGTTGTGTTTTCGTTCCCAGTTTTATGTGAATATGTCTTCCTCAAGACCTAGCCACTCGTCCAGCAATTCAGGCCGGTCCAGACACAGTGCTAGAATCATTGCTCAGACAACCGTTGATGCAAAGCTGCACGCAGATTTTGAGGAGTCGGGTAGTTCCTTCGACTACTCCAACTCAGTGCACGTTAGTGGCTCACCTGTTGTGGATCAGCAACCTATGTCTGACAAAGTGACCACTGCTTATCTCCATCGCATACAGAAAGGCACGCTGATTCAGCCATTTGGTTGCTTGCTAGCCTTAGATGAGAAAACGTTCAAGGTCATTGCATACAGTGAGAATGCCCCTGAAATGCTGACTACGGTCAGTCATGCAGTTCCAAGCGTTGGTGACCACCCTGTTATTGGCATAGGAGCAGACATAAGAACAATTTTCACTGCCCCTAGTGCCTCTGCATTGCATAAGGCCCTCGGATTCGGGGAGGTTTCTCTCCTAAATCCCATCTTAGTTCATTGCAAGACCTCTGGCAAGCCTTTCTATGCAATAACTCACTGGGTGACAGGCAGTGTGGTCATTGACTTTGAACCAGTGAAGCCTTATGAAGTCCCTATGACTGCTGCAGGGGCCTTGCAATCATTCAAGCTTGCAGCCAAAGCAATTGCTCGATTACAGTCTTTGCCTAGTGGAAGCATGGAGAGGCTTTGTGGTACAATGGTCCAGGAGGTTTTTGAGCTCACCGGTTATGACAGGGTCATGGCCTATAAGTTTCATGATGATGATCATGGAGAAGTTGTCTCTGAGATGACAAAGCCTGGCCTGGAGCCATATCTGGGTTTGCATTATCCATCCACTGATATACCTCAGGCTGCACGGTTCTTATTTATGAAGAATAAGGTCCGTACGATTGTTGATTGTTGTGCAAAACATGTGAAGGTGCTTCAAGATGAGAAGCTTCCATTGGATCTCACCTTGTGCGGTTCAACACTAAGAGCCCCACACAGTTGCCATTTACAGTGTATGAAGAATATGAATTCTATTGCATCTCTTGTTATGGCAGTAGTGGTTAACGAGGGGGATGATGAGCCCATCAGTCCTGATTCCGTTCTGACTCAAAAAAGAAAGAGGCTTTGGGGTTTAATAGTATGTCATAATACAACTCCAAGATTTGTTCCTTTCCCTCTCAGGTATGCCTGTGAGTTTCTAGCTCAAGTATTTGCCATCCACGTGAATAAGGAATTAGAGTTGGAAGATCAGATGATTGAGAAGAATATCCTGCGTACTCAAACGCTGTTGTGTGGCATGCTGTTACGAGATGCACCTTTGGGAATTGTATCACAGACCCCTAATATCATGGATCTTGTCAAATGCGATGGTGCTGCCCTGTTATACAAGGGCAAGATTTGGAGACTTGGAATGACTCCAAGTGACTTCCAGCTTCAGGACATAGCCTCTTGGTTGTCCGAGTACCATATGGATTCGACAGGTTTGAGTACGGATAGCTTGTATGACGCAGGGTTTCCTGGGGCTCTTGCTCTTGGTGATGTAGTCTGTGGAATGGCAGCCGTGAGGATAACTTCCAAGGACATGCTCTTTTGGTTCCGATCACACACTGCTGCAGAAATTCGATGGGGTGGTGCAAAACATGATCCTGATGAGAAGGATGATGGTTGGAAAATGCACCCTAGATCGTCATTCAAAGCTTTCCTTGAAGTTGTCAAGACAAGGAGCTTACCCTGGAAGGACTATGAAATGGATGCAATTCATTCTTTGCAGCTTATCTTGAGGAATGCATTCAAAGATGGTGGGGCGGTGGATCTAAACACCAATGCAATCCATGCAAGGCTCAGTGGCCTAAAAATTGAAGGGATGCAAGAACTGGAAGCAGTGACGAGTGAGATGGTCCGTCTGATGGACTCTGTTTCCAGAATCTATTTCCACACTATGCCAATTTTGCATATAGATGACGGACCCAAAAAAAACCGTCATCTAAAATAATAGATGACGGTTCCTCAAGTTCCAGCAAATCGCCGCATCCATCGCCGCCGTAACCAACTCCTCGTCCTCCTCAGCACCGCCAACCGCCGCGTGACCTCCGCCGCAACTGATTCGCCGTCCTCCCGCCTCTACCGTGTAATCAAAGCCTTTCTGGTCTTCGTTCTGCTGGTTCTCTGCTTCGAGCTCGTTGCGTACTTCAAGGGCTGGCATTTCGCGTCCCCGTCGATCTGATCGACGGAGGTGGCAGAGCTGCTGTACGCGAATTGGCTCCACGTGCGCGTCAACTACTTGGCCCCGCCGCTGCAGAGCTTCGCGAGCGTCTGCGAATTGAGGTTTGATTCAGATTTTCGGTAAAGGATAATTCAAAGGAGGAATTTGACGCTTTTTTTTTTGGAGATGAAATTGAGGGTTTTTTGAAATCAAATTTGGGATTTGAAGGATGTAGAGAACGGGTCGTATGCTTTGGGGGAAGACGGCGACCCGATTTGCAGTTGTGTGACCCCACATGAGCCACATCAGCAGTGCCACATCAGCAGTTAACAGACCACTAACAGTTTTTCTAACGGTGGAATACATTTGCAACATTTCGAAAGTATAGGGTACGAAAATGTAAAAAAATAAAGTATAGGTATTATTTTGAAATTTGACCCAAACTACAGGCTACGAAATTGTAATTTGCCCTTATTAAAAACTCCCTATTTTGAACCTATACCTTACTTAAAAGAAAATAATATTGATATTGGTGGCAAGAAGAATCAACGGCATATTCATTATTCTGAATTTTGATTTTGTATAAGTTCCATACGAATAATTAGATTTATTAGTATGCTAGAGTAAAGTTTAGACTCATTAGCATTCTGGTATGATTTAGGCAGTCCGAAGGAAGGTTACACTCATAGTCTGGTGTAATTTTGATGACATTGCTTTGAAACAATAATTCCTAGGCTGGATAATTTTGTTAGCATGGAAGGCACCATTTCAGCTAAATGGTCCATAAATACAGAATATAAAATATTCGAACGAAACACTCGGACCAAACTAATGCAAAATTTAGCTCTCTATCCTTTACGCGTGTAGCCAAAAATACTAGCTCTGCAATAACGGGCTGGTCCGGGGCTATCAAGGTCATCAGAGTCAGTATCCGAAGCAATACCCCCACCATGAATTTCGCTGGAAATCATAAGGAAGAATAGGATACCTGTAGGATTTTCGCAAGTTTGTCTTTATGCTTATCTGCTAGTTTGTATGGTGTAATAGTGTAAAAAGTAGAAGTCTTAAACCTTTTTGAAGTGTGTACACGTTCTGTTTTCAAGGTTTTTCTTTTGTGAATTTTTTAGTGTTAATATAATTTTCTAGATCATTACCATCCGCTACGTTTTAATTTTTGCAAACTCTAATATATTCCCTCCAGAGTGCTCCCGCGTGCAGGAAATATAAGGGGGGAAATCCCAAAATTCAGCACCTACTTTTGGAAGGAAATGAAAATTAAGCACTTCTTTTTTGGAGTTCTCTGTTACCTTAACTCTCCATATAAGTATTCAGCCATTGACTCTCACGCTATTCACCAAACAAATCATCCAGGTAATCAAAAGCCTATATTTCCCTTCTTCTTTTTCTTTAAGATTTCCTCATTTCTTACTTTTGGTATTGGTTTTTTTTTTTTTTTTTGTGTGTAGATTTTGGCATTTTTGTTTTCTTTTTCTTTGAATATTTTATCTTTTACACATCAAATTACATAACAATTGTATTGAGATTTCGAGCAGTGATGTAAATTTACTGTATATGTAGATCTATGGCTAGAAAGGGATCAAATCAGGGAAGCAGATCATGGACAGGTTCGGAATTGCAAACTGCACGTCACGGGTCACGGATTACACGTCCTATGTCTCTGGCACCAATCACTGAACAGCGTTCAGCAAGTCGCTCTAGGGATCAAAATTCCCAAGTGGAGCAACGTCATAGCGAAACACAAGGTACTCCTCTTGCAAATGAGTCTTCAGCCTGGACAAGAAAGAGAAAGCTGCCAACTAGAGCACCGAGTCCTCCGGTAGTGCCATCAGATGATAGCGACATGGAAGATGAATCATCTGATGAAGGTACCTTTTTTTTAATTCATATATCCATTAATGTATATAAGACACGTGTTCTTAAGCATTTTAATTTGGGAGTTGTTAGTTCCACCCTCTTATCTTATTTGCACATCCACCATTATTAATTAAATTCTACTAAAAATTAATTTAATTTGTTATTCCAAAATTACCCAAATTCTTCCCTCTTTTTTTTTAACCTTAATTCTGAATAAATAAAAATTCTAAAAACATTTGTCGCATCTCCTCGACATCCCTCGCCACCTTTTTGATTGGCCACGCCGCGTTGGAAGCGGCTGCGATATACCAACGAATAATCAAAATTGAATCAAAATATAGTATAAGCCATTCCTAACTGTCCCCTATAATATTAGCCAATTGTGGAAAGCTTTTACCTTGAGTTTTGGCACCTTCTCTTTGTTTTAATCAAAAAAGCTTTTACCTTTCTTTTGTGTTTGCCGACTTCCGATCCTCTACCACCACTGCACCGAAAACAAGCCTACCCACTTGTCAAGATATTAAACTTTGATCCTCTACCACCACTGCACCGAAAGCAAGCCCTTCGGCGATGTCCATCTCAAGGTTCAATTTTGATTCAAGTTTGTCTAATTCGGTGTCCTAATTCAATTAGAATTGTAATCAGATCATCATTTTCCTAATTTTGATTCAATTTTTCAATAATTTTGATTGATTAGTTGATTAGATAAGGGTGATTTAGGAATAGCCTAATAAAATGATTTTTAAATAAAATTTAATTAAGAAAGGTGGGTGTGCAAATAAAACAAGGGGGTGGAACTAACAGCTCCCTTTAATTTTTAACTGGTCATGGTTAGGTGCTGCCCAAAAACATGGCAGAGGTAAGGCTAAGGGTGTAACAGATGCCAAAGGGCATGAAAGTTGAGGTTTATGAGAGAAGGTAACAAGTATTGAACTTTATAATCTTGTTGATGTTGAGGATGCTAAGTCATGACAAATTGAAGGAAGAACTGAAAGAAGTGAGAACGTTGGTGTATGAGTTGAGAGACGAGCTTTGTAACAAAAGTCAAAACAACTCAAATACTTTTGCATGATCTACCCAATCTAATTCTGTGGTAAACTCCCCTTATGTTTCGATATTATCGTTAGCAATGAATTTTTGGATTGGTTTTGGTCTCAAACTCGTATTATTTTTTGCTTTTTGACCAAGACAATTTAAATAACTATGTTTATCATGAAGACGCTCGAGAGGACCTTGGAAATGAAGACGAAGACGAAGCCGAGTAGTGGTGCAATGTTATTTTGTTTTAGAATTTAATGGTTGACATATCTTCTGATATTTTATAAGTTTTTTTAATCATTGTGATGATTAACGTTTAGTTTATTTATGGAAAATTTTTATTTGGGATCAAAGATATCGATTTTGTCATTTTGGTCATCCAGATTTATCTTTTGTGTTGCCAATTATGTTGCCAATTAGTAATTGATGATTGGATACCTATTTGAGCAAAATAATTCAATTGGAAATACAGATCCACCAATTTGAGCAGAACTTTGGGAGGGTAAAAAGAGGTGGCAAATGAATAATTTCAACAAAAATGGCCGTTAAAAAAGTTCATATTCTTGATAAACATCTATCTATTTAGAACGACATTTTTAGAAGCTAAATTAATATTGACGACTTGGAGTGGTTGGAAATATTGTTTTTTTAAACCAAAATAACATTTTTAAGGGCATTTTTCGGTTGACAAAGTTAATATTTTCAACAAACATGTATCAATTCGCAACAAAATTTTTAGTAGCTAAATACAATTTACACGACTTGAATCTGTCGAAAATATTATTTTTTGGTCCAAAATAGCATTTTCAAGGACATTTTTTCAGTTTGCAAAGTTAACATTTCCAACGAACATGTATCTATTTGCGACGAAGTTTTAGTAGATAAATGTATTTTTAACGATTTAAAGTGGTCGGAAAACTCATTTTTTGGTCCAAAATTATTAATTTCATTGCATTTTCGGTTGAAAATAGTGTTCTTTTCCAACTAAATTTTTGAAATTGCAACGTAGTATGCTGTTGGAGATGATTTGGTTTGGTTGTCTAACGAAATCATTTGCAACAAGATCATATGCAGCATTGACGGAATGTTTTCGTTGCAAATAGCCATTTTTTCCGACAGTTGGTCCAAAATAATGTATTTGCTACGGATGATTTTCTCACGAAAAACACCATCGATCTTCGGTTGGAAAAACATATTTTCGACACTAATTGGCCTTTTTCTGACAAATTATTTCCCTTGCTAATAGGACTAAATTTAGTAGTGTTAACTGAAGATAAAGATATGTGAATTTTACTAAGAACATTTACGCTATGCACAGAGGCGGACTTGAGTAAAGACAGCAAAGGCGGGCGTCTGGGGCCAACGGTCATTTGGGGCTACCGATTGTATATCTCTTATATATATAAATATATATATCTGCCGTTAACTTCTGTCTAGCATTGAAAAAAAAATTCAAAAACAACCATTTTTGAATCTAAAATGAAAACTAGATTACCTCAAAATTAGGGCTTGGCATGAATCCTGGACCGGAATGGTCCCGTTCCGGACCGGCAAGGTCCAGTCCCGGAAAATGGAGGTTCCGAACGAGTTCTGCATATTTCATCTCGGTTCCTGTCCCAAAGTGGTTTGTACCGGGACTAAGCAATTCTATCCCAGACCGGACCGGTTGTCCTAGTTACTGTAGCAATAAACATGTGTCATCTTATTATTGGTTATATTTGCTCGAGTACACTAAAATTATGTATGTGCTTTTACCACACACTACCATTCATGCTTTTTTATTAGTTTTTTCCTTTCTCTTATCTTCTTCGATTACTTTCTACCTCTCTCTCTCTCTCTCTCTCTCTCTCTCTCTCTCTCTCTCTCTCTCTCTCCATCCTCTTTCTTTTTTCATTTTTTTTCTATCTCTTCTTCAGCCGCTCCCAACTCTCTCTCCAAACCACCTAAGCACGATCTATTTTTGCTCCTTTTCCATTTCTCTTCTGCACCGGCAGAACCATCATGGCGGCCAAAGATGTGTGTGGCAGCGGCGGCGGACCTTTGGTGTGAGCGCAGGATCCGAATGTTCCAGAAGCTGATGAATCAAGTTTCAAGCTTCCAATCGGAGGTAAAGCTGATCATCAGCGAGGTCCGTCAGTTCCGAGATGCGGTCTTGGTGGTCGGAGCGAGTCTCTTACGGCCTTATCACGTCTTCAAGCTAAGCTTTTCTACCGAAAACGTCGTCGTCAGCGACAACGGGGATATTGGTGGTTTAGTGAAATTGATTTTGGGAAAAGCAGGGTGCCGAAGTGCATTGGAAAAGAGCGATTCAGGCGTTGCTTTTGTATTCGTAAGGTCTGGGCTGTGATGCTTATTCATTGACTTAGGAAAATTTTGGATAGTTGATGAACTTTTGATTTCTCTGAAGTTGTGAAAAATCTCATTCGTAGATTGTGGACAGGTTGGGTAACTAGCACAACATGGTCCCGTTCCATTTTATCCCGGTTCCGAATGGGAACGGGAACAATCGGGACTTAGGGCTATCCCGGACCGATTTCCAGACTGATTCATTTAAACGAGACTAGGGCGATCTCGGACCGTCCCGGACCGTGCCCAGCCCTACTCAAAATAGACCAATTTGTACTAGAAAAATGCTCAAACAAATGGCTAACTTTGTAAAAGAGAAAAGAAAGAAGACATAAGTATCATTTAACTTAACTCAAAGTCAATGAAGACTTGATTAACACTTTTGCTGCCAAAAATGCGAGACGAGTGATGTTTAGGTGATTTATTGTGATATTGTAATGTTGGTTTTTGGGATTGTCTAATTTTTTTTTTTGAGATTGTCTAATGTTTATTGTTGCATTTTAATGTGACAATTCGTAGTATGCTTATATATTGGTTATTCTTTTTTTATATAAATCCGTATAACTGTCGAGGGCCGCATTTTCAAACTTCGTATGGGGCCACCAAATTCTAATTGGCTATGCATCATATGCCACTAAACTACATGCTAGTTGTCTGAGTATAAATGTATAATGACTGCATAATGTGTGTATGCATACATGCATGTGGTGTAGTCGTACGTAGATGACAGTTGTGGCGTTGCTAGCTAGCTAGTGCCTGCTCCCTCTTTGTCTGGGAGCAGCTAGCTGCCTAAATAAACGTAGCTGCAGAATTTCGTAATCATGGAAATGATTCTCACTTAAGAAAACGAAAAGGCAGTGGATTGAAATTTGAAACAGCACCAAACCGACCATACGTCCGAAAAATAGCTATAAATACTAATTTGCTGTATAGCTTAATGTTTTTGTTGTTTCCCGATAATCCTAAGCTCGTAACACCATTTTGTTTTGGAAAATTTATGATAATACGTGAGATAAGATTCACTTCTAATCGATATAACTAGAATTCTATGATAAGCGAAAACACGGAGAAAGACTAAGCACACATTATAGTAAAAATTTAATTACTCAGTAGGCACATTAAAACCGATATTGGGTAGGCTTGTGGTTCAATCAATAACCAAAAAACCTGATTCAAAGGAACTCATAATACTAGGCTAAACCGAGACCAATTTCATTGGTCTTGATTTCTAATTCACTTCACAAAATTGATGGAGATTTTGATTTTACTAATTGTGGATATGCTTTATCTGATTAACTATTTTTTCTCTGTATCAACGGTGCATAGAACAATATATGCATACTAACCTTAGTGCATTTTTTTTTTAAAAGAAAAGGGGTTTATTAGGCAATCAAAAGATTAGATAAGTCGATATTACAATGGAAGGATGTCAAAACAAATGAAATGAAACATGACATCTATTACCACCAAGAATACTAGGAACCCTTTTTTTCAAGTATACTCGCGAATTATCTCATAAAGGATTGTTCATTGTCAAATTGTTTATTATGAGAAGTTCTAAACAAAAAATATATATTTATTAAGCCCATTTTCAACCCGTAAAGGCCATTCTTGCCCAAAAACTTCTGGAAAACCGTTTCTTTGTCTTTTGTTCTTGTGCAAAAGGGGTCCACTCTTTTTCATAATTTAAAAAAAAAATGCGGAGGAGACACCCAAACTCTCCCCCCTCTGTGTGTTTACCCCCCAGACTAAAATAATTTACAATTAACCACCTAAACTTTATACTATTTGACAATATACCACCTAAACTAAGTTTTCATCCATAATACCATTAAGTTTAGCCACGAAACCTGTCACAAAACTACTTTTCTGAGGTAAATTTTGTCAATTGAGAGTCGTTAAAACATGTAACTTCAAAAGTGTAAAAACAGGAAATGTAAAATCTCAAAATCATTCACATTTTGGTTCAATTTTTTAATGAAAAATGTTCCGTGGTGCATGAATCAACAAATATATCTCAAGAAGCGATTTAATATATCTAGGATGATCTTATTCAATGTTTTTTTGGATGAAAAGTTGATGAAGGTGGTATATAGTCAAAATGTATAAAGTTTAGGTGGTCACTTGTAAACTTTTAAAATATGGGTGGTGAATGTACAAAAGTGAATTGTGCAATTTTCCCTTTTAATTGAAGCAAAGAAAAAAAAAAGTAAGGATATCTGTTTTTTTGAGTACCCCAGCAGTAAATTGTTGATTCGTCCCCACATCACCTAACTGGGCCAAGGAGAAAATTGAGAAAACCATCAGCTAGCTCTCACCTCCTCACTCACTCACTCAGATCTAGCAGCACCAATGGTCAAGTTGAGTGTCTTAGTAGCTGGATTCAGAATTATCAAGGAGAAAGCCAGTTTCATCCCAAACCTATTCCGTGGCCGGAGGTCCGCCGCCGGAACTGTCCCGCAGTTTGCTTATAAGGAGGATGACAGTATGAACAGAGGGCAAGTTGTGGTCAGAGGTCACCCTCTCGATTTGGAGATCACTAAACCTTTTCTCAAACCAACCCCACCAAAACCTCCTAGGTTTTCTTTCATAGCCCAGTTCTTTGATCCATTAGAGAGAGTAGTGGTCGTCACAGGCCTTCCAGATCAAGGTTTCTCTGTCATTGGCTTCTACCGTGCTTGGAAAAGGTACGGATTGAGGGATGTTGTTGATGGCATGTTCCTCAAAGAAGAAAAAAAATGGGAGAAGACTGCCAAACTCGTTGAAGAAGCAAAGAAGCAAAAGGAGTCTGATGAGAAAAAGGTTGATGTGGCTGTGCCGCCGTCGTCGCCGTCGCCTGCGGCCACTCCGGTCTCCAAGAAAACAGTAGACCAAGGGGTGCAGCAGCAAGATGCAAGGTTTGATATTCTCGTGAAAATGACTCAGGAGATCAAGAAGGATGTCAAGGATCTGGTGGAGGGAAGAGGCGGCGGCGCTCCGTCTGAGAGCCCCAGTACCGGAAAGCAAACCTCGAATGGAAGAGGAAAAGGTTCAGGTTCGTCTGCCTTTTTTAATTTTAATTTTTTTTTTGTAAAAAAAATAAAATCGGTGCAATACGCTAATTGATGATTTGGGGATTATTGATGTGATGCAGACAGCGACTCATCATCAGACGATGAAAAGTAGATAGATCCAGAGCAACACTCATCGGAAGGAAGGCAGCAAGAGGAGGGGATTAATTTCTCGAGGAGCAGTTTTTGGTATCATGAATAGCTTTTTAGATGGAATTTCGCTGAACATTACCAATTAATTCTCTAGGATTAATTGAGCACATCTTTTGTTAAACCGTTCTTAAGTATTTTGCTTAGTTTCTTGCCTTTATGGGGATTTGACCAAATTATTGCTTTTGTTAAAGAACTAAGTCTTTAGTTTTATGCGCAGTTGCTTATCTTTAATTTTATGCTTAACTTGCTAGTTTAGGATGCGGATCATTGTGTGAGTATTTCATGCATGTGATTGAATTTGTAGGTGATTAATTGAAATATATATGTATGTGTTAAATCTGCTTATGCATGTTATAAACAAAGTAGTAATGAAAATGAAAGCATGTAAAAGTTGGGTTCAGTGACTGAGGATCCATTTATGGATGGAAAGTTCAGCTGCTGGTTTTCATTATTCACTATGATAAAATTTGCAAAAAAAAAAAAAATCGCAAAATATAGTGTTGTATCCCTATCATTAACAAAAAACGTAGTGAATTCTAATATATTATCACTGGATAATATATCTAGTAAGGATATATATAGTTTACGCAAAAAAAAAAAAAAATCCTTCTATGATTGGAGTTAGTAAATTTCATGCACGAAAATTGTGGTGGCGATGTTCGTTTGAAATTCCAGTTTTTAGACACTTTGTCCACTTGGAATTGTGTTATGATCCCACAGTCGTTTAATTCCCTTTGTCTATGGTCAAAACACTCATCTAAGCCCTGATCCTATTGGTCCAAATCCTAACAACGTTCTAGCTTTAATTCATTGGTAACATTTGGATCTAAGTTAAACGAACCCATGCAATCCCAAATATGCCCTAGGTCTGACAGTACCCAAATTTGAATTCGAATGCTGTTTGGTCAATTATGTCATTTTCCTTGAAACCACATGAACTTGCTCAAGAAAATTGTTAAAAATTGTTAGAAAAGTATATATAGGTGAACAAGAGGTTTGCATTATCCATTGGAGTGGACAGATTTGACCAAACATGAATTCTTTGGTCGGACGGGGCAACAATTGAAAGCAAGTGCACCGCGGCAAACGATTTGTGGGGCGATCCAAAGCCGTGGGGGGAGAGGGTAGATACCCATACCCCTCCCCTGTGTCTTTGTTTCTATTGCATTCTATCTCATCGTATCACATTCTGCATGTAAGGGACAAAAGAAACATCTTGTTCTTTCTTCAACAATTTCTGATCTCTAGTAGACCTCTCAGTAGGATTCGAACCCAGATGAAGTTCTGACCATCTGTCAGAGAAAAACGAACGAATGGATCTTGTAGGATTCCCAAGAAATTCTTCGATTTCTTCCGGAAGCAGATGCTTATTCATCTGCTTCTCACGTTCCGTGAATAGCCGGGACATTGAGGAATATCCAGAAAGGCTTTTAGGGAATCGGTCTGATTCTATCTCTGTTCGTTCCGTTTGAAGAAAAGGGGGGGGGTGGGGCCCGCGAGGGGGGAAGTGGGGGGGGGGGGGGGGGGGAGCTAGGCGCGGGGGGGGGTGGAAATCGCCTTCGCCTGCGGTTTCGCTCGTTTCGTGACGTCACCCGCTCTTTTGTTGATGATGATCGCACGGGGCTGTTGGATTGCCCTCACCGGTGGAAATTGTTATGGCGATTGAATTGCCCACACAATCAGCTGGGCGAAAACCCCTCTTTCACCCTCGCCTTCGGCCGATTTTAGGGGTCCGCAGTGCACTTGCTCTTATGCAAGCGCAATAGGATATTGAGTTTCCGATTCCATACATAAGGTCTGTTTTGACTTTTACTATAGTCTAAACTATTAAAAAAAAAAAAATAATAATAATAATTATTATTATTATTATTATTATTATTGTCATTCACGTTTGGGTGATCACTGATCAATCATAAAATAACTCAGGCCGAAGAAAAGAAAAAGAGCAAAAGGAATCTGTTGACGAATTGGAAATGTATACTATGTTGGCTTCTGCCTTAATATTTGAGGCATGAAACTCTAGGATTTTGAGTCCAAAACTCGATGCCATGGTAGAATATAAATATTGGCGGTCTGGTTGATTAGCAAAACCGATAGCGAAAATGACAATACAGATGATGTCTTATACGAGTTGCTATGTGAAAATACATATTATTTGTAGTGATGAACACACATACACAGTTGATCAAGTTGCAATGCCATTACCCATAAGGCATTTAGGTGAGAGATGAACTCCTAATTTTCAATCTGCATTTTGA
The DNA here is from genome assembly GCA_033992175.1 of Spiraea crenata. Lineage (NCBI taxonomy): Eukaryota > Viridiplantae > Streptophyta > Magnoliopsida > Rosales > Rosaceae > Spiraea > Spiraea crenata. Next base: position 3,778,632 of record JAVBHV010000041.1, on the reverse strand, counting down.
TCGTTAACCAAAGGAAAAATAATATATTTTAAATCTCTTTCTATGCCATGTAGTTTGTACAATGTCTGTGTGCTCTGCGCGCGGCGCAGCAGGGCAGCTGGCTAGTAGAGAAACATGACAATACATCCCATCCTCATCAATTTCTTGTCCTTTTCCTTTTAAGTCTCCTGGCAAAAGAACAAGGATTTTCTCAAATCCCATTTCTAATTGAGATTCAGTTCCCAATCACACTTCCAATAAAAAGATCTAGGCCAAAAGACTACCATGACCATCATTTCAAAATGAAATAAACAAAAATAACATGATATGAGTTATTAATTGATTCAAATATTAATAAATGACGAGTGGTTGTCGTACCTAAATAGTGTATTTGGAACTTGAATTTTGAAGATTCTGACCACAAAAGTCACCATGTCCGGGGTGGTTTAGAATGGTGGTTCGGTGAATAACAAAAACTGATTTAAACCAAAAGAGTAATGTGTGATACACCGAAATTGGCCTAAATTTATGTTCGTTGCCACTTCGATTATGAAAAAAATTGGAGTTTTTTGTCAGTCTCAAATAGCTTGAACAGTAAGCTAGACATAGACGTACACATCTAACTCCTAGATTTATATATATAGGATATTGTGTTTTTCTTTTAGCCTAAGATAAGATAAATGAATTTTACGAAGAACATTTGGTATGCATCACATACGTATGTACAAATGTGTAATGCATAATGAATATATAGTACTGTAAAAAAAAGATTAACTTACCATGCTCGATCCTTTTGTCTCTGAAAGTGAGACGCTGCTTCCTTCAACGTTAACTCATGAATTACGAAAAAACATGCCCCGTGGGGCGCGTGTGATAACTGTCATCCACATACAAAGCGTGGCAGAAAGAAACCGATTGATATTAGGCGACGTACGGATCACTTGGCTACCACAAAAACAAAATGAATATTTTTTTGGATAAACAAAATAGGAAAATATGATCTGATGTGTCGTGGCAAAATAGGAAAATATCAGTGATACTCTTTTTTATTCCCCACCGCTACAAAAGCATTTTGTTGACAAAAATTGGATTGGCGGGAGACATGCTGCTGTACTGCTGCTGCTGCGTCTGCTGCTCTGGCACCTGCTACCTCTGTGTTGACTACAGGTCCTTTCTCTCAAACATCATAATCCATCCCATCCTCATCAATTTCTTGTCCTTTTCTTTATCTATCTCCAGGCAAAATCCCAAAGAAAAAGATTTTCTCAAATCCCATTTTCAATTGAGGTTCAGTTTTCAAAAAACACTTCCTATAAAAAGATCGAGGCCAAAAAGACTATTTTACCATGATAACATTTCAATATGAAACCAAAAATAACCGGGTGATGATGATATGAGTTGTAAATTGATGGTAATATAAATAAAAATGCAAATTATAATTTAGTACCCTAGGGTTTGAGTCAAGTTTCAAAATGATACTCAAATTTTTTTGTTCTTCCAATTTAGTTCCCTATGGTTGCTATAAGTTTCGTTCTTGCGCTTCCGTTAACATTTCTGTTATGTTCTCTGTTAAGAGTCAGCTAGAAAAAGAAAAAAACCAAAAAAATTGAGTGCCCACGAGTCCGCCGAAAAATTTCTCCTTGAAGAAAATCTGCGGCACCACCGAACAATTTCCAAGAACTCGATTTGGGCTCACCCGTTTTTTGATGAGGATTCCCCACCGCCAACAAAACCTTCACTTGCGCTAAAAAACAGGGGATCAATCAAGCAACAGAGCTCCAATGGCGGAGGTCGACGATGCCGACGGCTTCGGAGACTACAGCTTCGCCATCGCCGTCAATCCTAATCCCAAGATCAACGGCGCCGAACGAGTCTTCGCCATCTCTGACGACAATTGGGGCCACTTCGTGACAACCGACAGCACAACTCAGATCAAATCCCAGCCCTTCGTCCCCTCCAATGGAACCTTCGACCCGTTTGGATTCTTCAACGTCACCAATGGCTCCCTATCGACTCGACCCGAATCAGAGCCAATTCGGGTTGAGACCAATCCGGAGAAGGTCGACATGATCCAGAGGGAAAGACTCGGGGAGCTTTGCCTTTATCGTTCTTCGGAGAAGAGCTGGAAGAAGAGGATTCCGGCTACGTCGACGAGTCGAATTTGAGTAAAAGTGAAGGATTTGTGAAAAAGGAGACGAATTTGAATGCGAACAGTGTTGGGATTAACGATTTGATTGCAAATTTGTATGGTCAGAATCCAAAAACAGATCGAATTCGAATTTGGGGTCTGGAGGTTCTGCTTCGGCTGAAAAAAGGTTGAACTTTAGTGCCAATGCATTGGATTTGAAGCTTGATGAGCTGATTCCCAACGGAAATGGGAAATTTGGCAACTTGGATTTTCATTCCAATGGTTTGGATTTGAAATTTGATGTTGGATATTCAAATTCGAATGTGAGTGGAGTGAAGTCGAATTTGGAGGAAGGGAATGGTGATTTTGATGACGATGATGGGTGGGAATTCAAAACTGCAAAATCAGAGTAGATGTGGAGAGGAATCCTCATCAAGAACAACAACAATTTATGCAGGGGAAAGTGAAGCAGCTCGAAGAAGAACAACAATGGCGGCTCGAAGGAGCTTGTCGATTGGACGGGGACGGCAACGGTCTGCAGATTTTCTTCAAGGATAAGTTGTTCGGCGGACTTGTGGGCACTCAATTTTTTTGGTTTTTTTTTTCCAACTGGCTCTTAACGGAGAACATAACAGAAATATTAACGGAAGAGCAAAAATGAAACTTATTGAAACCATGGGGAACTAAATTGCAAGAAAAAATAAGTTTGAGTATCATTTTGAAACTTGACCCAAACCACAGGGTACTAAATTGTAATTTGCCCTAAATAAAATGACGAGTGGTTTGATGTAGTGGTATCAGGACAATGTACTTTGGACTTGAAATTTGAAGATTGTGAACACAAAAGTTTGAGAAAATTGAAGATTTTGGTCGATCTCAGAGGGCTAAGACAATTATTCAGACATAAATGTGATAGAATACATTCCTCGTTGGTTGGTCAATCATCAAGGCAATGAATCTGCGCATGCATGGTCACCTGGTCACCATCTCCTATTCTTAGCTAGCATTTGCTCTCCATGAATTCTCATGCTATCTGCACATACATTGTACAATGTTTGGTTCCCTATTTTTAGCATTTGTAATTTGTATGTATTGAACCCTTGTGATTTAATAAACATTATAGAGTTATATGCATTCCATAGTCTTCTAGTTATCTAATCAAACATGGTATATTATGTATAGGATAATTTTTTTTTTTTTAACGGAAGATGAGATATATGAATTTTACGAAGAGTATTTACGTGATGCATCATGTATTTATGTATTTATGTATAAGTGCATAATGCATAACGAATGTATGCATGCATACATGCATGTGGTGCAGTTGTACGTGAATGATAGTTGTGGCATTGCTAGCTGGTGCCTGCTCCCTCTATGTGTCTGGAGCAGCTATGCAAATGTAGCTGCACAATGTTATAGTCAATAAAATGATTCTCACGTAAGAGAACGAAAAGGCAGTAGATTGAAATTGCACCAAACCTTACGAAATAACAATAAATACGAATTGGCTAAGTTCTGAATATCATTTTGTTTTGGGAAATTTATGGTAATGCGTGTAATAGAATTATAGGAATACCTTTTATTTCACGCAGATGTATATTACCTTATATATGTTTGATCAATATAATTAGGGAAATGATATTCCCACTTCCAATTTTACTGATCACATTCTTTTCTATTTTTTTGGTATTAAAAAATTGAAATTATGTAGTTGTGGGAAATGCTTGAGAAATAAAAAAAATAAAATGAAGTGCTAATAATAAAAATAGGAGTGGGAATATCAATTCCCTATAATTATTGGAATATTGTAATAGGTGAAAGCCACAAAGAGACTAATTAGCACGCATTGTAGCAACAAGGTGGCCATTTTTGGCAAATATTTTTGGGAAACCGTTTCTTTGTTCGTCTTTTGTTTTTCTGCAGAAGGGGGCCACCTTTTTTCATTTTTTTGCTGTAAACAAATTGTCCCTTCGTACCCATAACTAGGCCAAGGAGGAAATTGAGAGAATCAGAAAACCGGAAATTGAGAAAACCATCGAACCTAGCTCTCGCCTCCTCACTCACTCAGATCTAGCAGCACCAATGGCCAGATTCAAGGTCCTAAGTTCAGGATTGAGAGAGACAATCAAGCACAATGTGGTCCCAAACCCATTCCGTGGCCTGAGCTCCGCCGCCGGAACTGTCCCTCCGTTGCCGGAAATTGTTTATGAGGCAGATGAAACTATGAAGAGAGGCCATCTCGAGGTCAGTGGTCACCCTCTAGATCTGGAGGCCACCAAACCTCTTCTTCTGTCCGTAAAGCCCACCCCACCAAAACCTAAAATGTTGTCTGGCATAGCCCAGTTTTTTGATACGGTAGGGAAAACAGTGGTTGTCACAGGTCTACCAGACCAAGTTTTCTCTACGGTTGGGTTTTATAGAGCGTGGAAAAGGTATGGGTTTAAGACTCTTGTTGATGGAATGTTCCTCAAGGAAGAAAAGAAGTGGGAAAAGGTGGGCAAGATGATTGAGGAAGCAAAGAAGAGAAAAGAGTCCGTTCAGAACAAGGCTGATGTGGTGGCGCCGCCGGCTTCGCCTTTGCCTATGGCCACTGTTCCGGTTTCAAAGCAAACTGTGGAGCAAGAGCCTCAAGGTAGCACTATGGTGCAGCAGCAGGATGCAAGGTTTGATATGCTCGAGAAACTGACTGCGGAGATCAGGAAGGACATCAAGAAGCTGAAGGGAAGAGGCGGCGGCGCTCCGTCTGGGAGCCCCAGTACCGGAAAGCCAACCTCAAAGGATAAAGGAAAAGGTTCAATTTCGGGTAAGTATTCAATATTATTTTCTTATGTTTTGCTTTTTTTAATTTAATTTTTTTTTAAAAAAAAGAATCGGTGCAGTGCGCTAATTAATAGTCTGGGATTATTGATGTGATGCAGACAGCGACTCATCATCGGACGATGAAAAGTAGATAGATCCAGAGCAACACTTTTCGGAAGGAAGGCAGCAAGAGGAGGGGATTAATTTCTTGACGAGTAGTTTTTGGTATCATGAATAGTTTTTTTAAAATGGAATTTCGCTGAACAGCACTACCAATTAATTCTCTAGGATTAGTTGAGCACATCTTTTTTGTTAAACGCGGCTTAAATCTTATGCTTACTTCCTTGCCTTTTTAGGGATTTGAGCAAATTATTGCTTTTGTTGAAGAAACATATCTTACGTTTTATGCTCAGTTGCTTGTCTTTAATTTTATGCTTAATTTGCTTGTTTAAGATGCCGATCATCGTGTGATTATTTCATGCATTTGATTAAGTTTTCAATGTTTTTAGGTAATTAATTGATGGTGATAAGGTGATAGGTTGTTTCGCATTGATATATAATTGGGTTAACTTGGGTTTAACAAGAGGAAGGAAACTAACAGCAATTATGTATGTTGCTCTACATCTAGAGAATCAAGCCGCTGAATGGAATTATGAGAGATCGATACAATGGAAAAAGGTAGGAGATGTTGAGGACAAATTTTAGGGTAATGCAAGCAAATAAATGATCTGGCCCAACTGGGCATTTGATGATATGAGATGACTAGGCTAGGAGTTTCTTTTGAGGGGAGAGATATCCCCAAGTCCCATTTGATTTTGAGGTATCTGACAATTATTTATCCTAATTCAACAGCCTAAGAAGCCTCTTCGGTTTTTCTTCACATTTTTGAAATCGTTTTGAAAATAACGAAAGTTTTGTTTTCGCACTGTGTTTCACTGGGAGTGATTAGATGAGGCATCATATCCGTCATATGTCATATTCAAATTCGTGGATTTCAGTAGATGGTATTCAACAGGTGTTTTCGATGAATAAGTCTTCCTTTGCTAAAATTATCATTGCTACTGGAATATCTGTGTGAGATTTTTTATTTATTAATGAACCCAAACTAGCTGGTTGGCTGTGCATTTCATCATCTTCAAGCTATTGACATTTGCAACAACCAAATGTCTTGTATACCACAGCAAATCCAAGATTACACATTCAACAAATCATCCCGACTTTTTATTGCTAATTGTTAGCGTAATGCTGCATTATACTAGTAGTGCTAGGTATCATTGACACATATAGGCCAGCAGGGGCCATAGCCCCCTAATTTTTTGGGGTTTTTTAATAGGTATTTTCATCATGTATTTTCTGAAATTACAGGGAGATGTACAAGAAAGTGCTCCCCTCATTAGCTAATTGTTCATGTTATTATATTAATTTGTTTCGCCTATACCTTATTAGGTATAGAGCGCCTCCCTCACTAAGTTTTCTAGATCCACCACTACTACGTATTGTATTGTACTGTAAACCATTCAAACCGAAAATCTATTTGGTAATAAGTGATATACATATAGCTTACAAGTTTACAAACAGCATATGTCGACTTAATTAGGTAAAAGAATCTATATGTGAATGAGGATTGATTTTGTTGGCACATACCATGCATCTGCTTGTGTTTTTGTTTTATTTTGGTCAACGCATTACCCTGCTTCTCAACAAGAAGCTTTTGTCAGCAGTTCACAAGGGAAAATTGAAGCTGGGCGCGCGGGTTAACGTTAGTATGAAAATGGGAGACTCATCTAATTCCTGATCTTATTAGTTCCAAATCTGAACAACGCCCTAGGAATAGTTCATTGGTAACACTTTGATGATAGGGGTGCAAGTTGGATAGAAAATTCCGACTTTCCAACAAAATGTTAAAGCTAAAGACACCATCATTATCCAAACAGAATGTTAAAGCAAGAGACACCTTCGTTATCCTTTTGCTTATGAAATCAGAAGTAGATACATCGAGCTCCGAACTCTTCATAACTAGTAAGTCCTAACAACGCCCATGTTTACTTCACTGGAATGGGAATCAAGGAATGGGAATGAAATGAAAACGATTCTCATTCCGGTGTTTACTTGCACTTTGAATGAAAATGATGTGGGTCCCACGGAAACAAAAATGATTCCCATTCCCAAATTTGAGTGAATTTGATTCCAAAGGGGGGTTGGGGTATTGGGGGAGGAGAAATGGGAATGAGTTTTTTATTTCCAAAAATACCCTCATCTTTTTTGAAATAACAAAAAAAAACCACATAACAAAACCATATTTTCTCTACAAGAAAACAATGTTTAACGTTGTTTTTTTTAGCAAATGTTATTAAACTTTGTAAGATTGGATAATTGTAAGTAAAATTGTAGAGTAGTTAAAAATAATAGTGTAGAATAAAGCTTAATAATGTTTTATTATCAATCAAAATTGAATATATCTTAATATTATGTTATCTTTATGAAAGGGTATTTTGGTAATTAATGTACACTGATTCTGATTCCGGATAATAATTCCCAACCGTTAGTAAACGATGGAATGAAATGACTGATTCCGATTCCTACCCATTCTGATTCCTGCTCATTCCGATTCATGTTCATTCTGATTCCTGCCTATTCCGATTCCGAGTTAGTAAACGTGCCCTTAGTTCATTGGTAACACTTGGATAAAAGGTAGGCTGGATAGGAAATTCTGATTCTGGCAGATAAATTCCGATATGTAATCCGAAGATTCTAATTTGAAAATTTCTGAAAGATTTGAATGGAAGTGGGAACATACCCGCAAATTCTGACTTTTCGATCCGACTTGTTTCCAAATAATTCCAAAGCTATTCCGAACCAAACATGACAAATAATCCCCATGCTTAATAGTAATTTACATATTACATAATTTGATAATAGCCCACCAACATAGCACATTTTATGAACAACCCTACATATTTTAGAAAGAACCCTTTTTATTATAATTTTTTAATTAAAATTTTTCCCCAAAAATAAAACTACAACTTAGCCCTCTCTCATTTATTTCTTCATTGATTCTCCTGTTTGGTGTTATTTTGGGAGGCTCTTGGACTATATTTCTCATTTTTTTTTCCTTTACCTTTTTAAGCTCTCTTATGTTTGTATATTACCATATCTCATTCTAAGGACGTAATTCATGTAATCCCTTCCCTAATTTTCTTTTCTTCCTCTTCATGTTTATTTCTCAACCTTGTTTATCTTCCCTAATTTTTTTTTGATGAAAATAAATTATATTAAAGAGAGAAACCCCGCGGACAACCGGGGGCAATAGAGTCAAATACAAGAGCCATCGTGGCTGAGGAAGGCACATTATTTTGCCAAATGTGTAAATTGGGGAGCTGGTGACCATGATTAGCAATAGCATCAGCTGCGAAATTAGCCTCACGGAATACATGAGACCAAGAAACATCATGGAAGCGATTTGCAAGAAGCCTGATGTCCCTCATGATCGCCCTAAGAGACCACGGAGTTGCGCAAACGCCACGGGCACAGTCAATGATAAGTTTTGAGTCACCTTCCACAGCAAGGTGAGAGAAATGATGTTGCCAAGCGAACATAAGGGCATCTTTTAGAGCTAGAGCCTCTGCCATAGGCACCGTGGTCTTACCCAACGGTCTTGACCCAGACAACAGGGGAGCTCCAACGTTGTTTCTGATGATGAATCCGGAGGCGGCACCAGTCTCCAAAACCGAGCCATCAAAGTTGATTTTGTGACGATCCAGGTCAGGAGGTTGCCATTTGATGTTTGGAGGTGGAATACTCGGGTGGTGATGTTGAGTAGGAGCATTAGCCTCGAGGAAATCCTTACCAGCAGCCAGGGCGCGATGGATAACTTGGGAGTGATGGGGAGTTTTATGACGAAATTGGATTGTAGAGATTCAAGTAATATATACGTTAAGGATACTTTTATATGCTTTTGACATTTTTGGTTGATGGTCTCTTTTGAAGGTAGACAATTTTTTTCCTTCATATTTTGTACCTCTTTTAGAGGTATGATTTTTTGTTTTCATTCTTGTTCATCTCTCAAAGGTGTTGACTTAATTTTTTTTCTTCCTCTTTCAAAGGTATTTTTCTTTGAAACAATTATATTGTGATACTACTTGAAGTGTAAAATACCCAAAAACACTAATACACTTTAAACATTACAATATAGTATTATTTTGACACATGTTGATTTTTAATTGGCTTGTACACTTTTAATAATAATTTTACACACACGCTCTCTCAAAAGGTATGGTCGTGAAGAAAGCCGGTGGAATTGGAATGGTTCTCACTAACGTAATTTCTAAAGGCAAGGGCCTCGTCATTGACGCCCACTTCCTCCCCGCCTATGCATTCGGTGCTGACGAAGGTGCCGCCGTTAAAGCCTACGTGGCATCCACTAAAACCGCCACCACGATGATTGATGTTCAAGGGACCGTTATCGGAATCAAACCCGCTCCAGTTGTGGCTTCTTTCTTGGCTCGAGGGCCCAACGGGTTGAACCCGGAAATTCTCAAACCGAATCTGATTGCCCTCGGAGTCAACATCTTGGCAGCTTAGACTGACGTGGTGGGGCCTACTGGTTTGGAAACGGACGGTAGAAAAACAAAGTTCAATATCTTGTCCGGGACTTCAAAGGCAACGCCACACATGAACGGAGTCGTGGCTTTGCTGAAGTCGGCTTACCCGGATTGGAGTTCAACCGCCATAAGATCGACGATGATGATGACGGCGAGCGTTACTGACAATCGGAACAAGATGATGACTGACAAGGCCACTCGAAAGGACTCCACGACTTATTATTTGGGGGCGGGTCATTTGAATTTGGGCCGGGCCATGGATCCTGGGCTTGTTTACAATATCACCAACGAAGATTATGTGCAGTTTTTATGCGGTTGCAGGTATGGAACACAACCTTCAAATTGAAGGAACCCCCCTTCAAATTGAAAGAAGGAACAACTCCTTCAAATTGAACGAATACCTCCTTCAAATTAGAAGTACCTCCTTCAATTCAAATTGAAGGAACAACTTCTAATTTGAAGGGACGGCTTCATATTTGAAGGAATTATCCTTCAAATTGAAGAAATACCTGCAAATTTGAAGGAACATCTCCTTCAATTTATGTTTAAATTTTTTAATGAACTGCTCCTTCAAATTCAAGGATCTATTCCTTCAAATTCCATTATGCATTTCATCTTCATCACTGCGTTGATCTGCACAAAGTAAAAATGAACTTTTCCAATAGGAAAATAAAAAATCACGGAGACTTGTGAAGAAAGCTCGAGCCTTTGGCAATGGTGGATGAGAAGCCGCTGAGGAAAATCGATGCGGCATTCAAGGAGCTCAAGGCGGAAGTGTGGGGTGCGTGAGCCTCATGCACGCGGGCTATGGTGGGCTTCTTGGTTTTGGTTTGATATTAAATTGTAACAATAGTAGTAAATTGTAAGAAAAAAAATGAAGTAGTTTTATTTAAATTGTAACAATATTACCAAAATTAGAAATTCCGAAATTGGAATGAAAAGTTTTATTTAAAAAAATTTTAAATTGGAATTGGAAAGATGTGTTTTGGATCCGGCTGAAAGTCAGCTGATCAAAGGTAAACGAATCCATGCAAGGCCAAAATGTGCTATAGGTCAGTGCCTAAATTTGAAATTCGGAGGCCTTCTTCGGTCCGTTATCTCATATTCCCATAAACCTCATCAACTTTCTCAAGAAAATTGATAGAAAAGTATATAAGTGAATAGAAGGTTTGTTTGCATTGTCCATTGGGAATGACGAAAAATGATAGAGATTTTGATCAAACATGAATTTTTTGGTCGTGCGTCGCAACAATTGAAAGCGTCACCTTCCATTAGAAAGATTTAATTAAGTTTGGACATTTTGAAACTCAAGAAGAGTTTTTTGTGGTACAAGCCCAAATAGGATATTGGGGTTATGTTTTTCAAAAGGGTTTTATCATGAATAGTGTCTGAATGTTGTCTGACCGGACTTCATAGTGCCTGAACTTTGAAAGTGATCAATTTGGTACCCAGACTTTCAAAAAAAAGACTATATGGTACCTCAGTCAATTTTTTATCAAAGTTTTCTTTCAAATGAATTATAAAATAGTCTTTTAATATAATTTTTTTGTAAAATACTATTTTTTTTGCCTCTCAAAATCTATACAAATATGTATTATGGTGTTTCAAAAAATATATGTGCATATGGCTACTGCAAAAAAATAGGTAAATTGATGAATAAAAATATATTCGAATATTAAAAAATATTTCTAACATAAATTGAGTAATAGAAAAAGTCTACCGTTCGAGTATATTTTCATTAATCAATTTATTTATTATTATAAAATAGCTATGTACACATTTTTATTTCTTCGAAAACCATAATACACATTTATATAGAGGTTGAGAGGTAAAAATTAGTATTTTACATAAAAATTAATATCAAAAGACCATTTTATAATTCATTTTAAAGAAAACCTTGATAAAAAATTGACTAAGGTACCACATAGTCCTCTTTTTGAAAGTCTGGGTACCAAATTGATCACTTTTAAAGTTCAGGCACCACTCATGATAAAAACCCTTTTCAAAATGAGAGACATGAAATGGAAATTTTCTAAGGATATTGGGGTTGTCCAAATTGTACGGAGAGTTTTTTAGGGTACAAGCCCAAATAGGATATTGGGGTTATTCAAAGAGAGTTGTTATGTACACTCAAGTTTTATCTCTGAACACCCTTTAATTTTTTTAAAAGTAAAATTATTTTTCGACCTTATGTAAAATAACCTCAAAGGACTCTCTTTTTCTTTTGAAGAAAAAAAAAGTTATTGAGGATTAACCTTGTAAAATAACCTCAAAGGACTCTCTTTCTCTTTTTCTTTAGTATCAAATTTGGGTGTACAAAGAACGTTTGAAAAAATAAATTAGGTGTACGGAGAACTAAGAGTGTCCAGAGACAAAACTTAGGTGTACATAGCAGCTCTCTATTCAAATTGTATAGAGAGTTTTTTAGTCGAAAATGAGCACAGATTTTCTTATTTGCTAATTGAGGTCCACACAAATTATAATGGTACAATAATGATACTATGACAGTATTATATGCAGACCCACCGTTGAGGCAGTTAAAGTCGGAAACCCGGAACCATGCCCCAACTTCAAGGGGGCCCACAATTTTTTTTAATATATAATATTTATATTAATATTTATTTTAAATAAAAAAGTGTAAACCTATTTAACACCATTCTTCGCCCCCGCACCCTTCTCTCATTATTTTCGTTGTTGTAAGGGGCATTGTCACATATTCAAATATTAAGATGTTGAAGGGTTTAAATTTGTTGATTTTTTTTCCTATTAGTATTTTGTTTGCAATACGCTTTGCGTGGATTCGATACAATTATATATGCACTTGTTTCAAATTTATTTTTTCACTGTTAAAACATGAAAATAATTGTTATGACTTTTTGAATAGTTGAAAGGCCCCGGTAAAATTTTTGAACTAGCCCCTAAATTCTCAGCTACGGCTCTGACTATATGGGTACTATAAAGGTACTACAATTCTCCAACACATGGTATCCACATAGTCTCTACGCAGTTTGGTGGCATAGGTACATGAGAGCAAAAGCAACGTTGGGGGAAAAACCTAAGGGGACAAAGATAGGAGGAAAAAATGCACAATTTCCTAATGTTGAAGGGGGAAAATAAAGGACGCAATTTGGCCTACTTCCACCATTTTGGCTTTGGATAACATGTTTTAAAATGCTAAGGCGTAAGGCGAGGAGTCAGATGATAGCCTCGTCATCTGGAGGCGTAAGCCTCATAGGACCAAGTGAGGCGTAAATATGAAACATTATTAAAAATAATATTGTAGAGAAATGATATCTAATATCATCCATATATAATAAACTTTAAGATAACACTACAATTATTCAACAAAGAAATCAAATCCCTCGATCAATACTTAATAAAATTAACAAAATAACACCACAATAATACAATCTTTTGAATCTCCTAAACCTAAATTATCACACCAAAACTCTTTGGGGTTGTTGTTCATTCAAATCCTTTTTAATTGACCATTGTATATTCAACGAAAATTTTCCCTTAAACCCTAAAAAAAAAATGAAAAAAAATTGATCAAGGTGGACGCCTCAAATGCCTTTTGAGCGGCTTTCGGGATTTTTCGCTTTTTTTATGTGCCTTGAGGAAAAAACCACCGTCTCGCCTTGAGGCGCGTATGAGGCAAGTTTTTTAAAACAATGGTGGCGAGCCCAATTGATGGCGTTGATGGTGTCGTCGTAGGAGCAGGTCTGGAGGGAAGACGAATTGAAGAAAACAAGGGGTAGATCTGCAAAATAAGGTTGTTTTATAATGGGGGTATACTTGCAAAATACAAATAGTATTTTGCTGCCCTTGGAATTCCTCATTGCTACCCATATAATTTAGGTAAAAAAATGTTGAAAAATGCTCAATTTAGCCAATTTTCTCTCAAAGTTTTCCATTCATAAAATATGGGGCTAAGCATTGGGTTGAGCTTAATAAAAAAATTATATACTTATGGGCTAGGTAGGGCTAGAATTTTACTGTAAAACTAGAGCCCAAGCCCACCCATTAAGTTAGGCTTTGATGGGTTAGGCATGTGGGCTCACAATGGGCCTATATGGGCCAGGCTTAAGGCCCATTATTTTTTTACAAAGGGAGAAAGAAATAGGGAAAACAAAGTGGCTAGGTTTTGACGAGACCTAGCCACTCATCCAACAAAAAGTATTTTGCTGACTTTTTTGACCTTTGGAATTCCCCATTGCTACCCATATTACTACGATTTATGTATGATTGTGTAAATTAGAAATAGAAATCATATATGAACTAGCCTCACCGCACACGCAAGCGCTACAAGTGTGCGAGAGGCTTTTTTTTTTTTTTTTTTTTTCTTTCGAGGGAGCTTCGCGCCCCATTTTAATGCTGTCAATTTTTCGTATCTAGCGTTGTAGATTCGTTTTCAGATGGTAATATGGAGTTTTTGTTAAGCATGATGAAAATTTTTTTTTATTCTCTTATTAGTAATTTTTAGTTTTATTATTTTACCCCCATTCCATAAAAAATCTATTTCAATTTTGAGTTTTTGAATGTTTCACCTTTTAGTAACCGCCCAAACGCCATTCCCTTAATATATATAGAGATTCTATGTAATAGTTGGACTTATTGCTAGTAAGGTTGGTAAAATATTAGAATTGGTTCATTATAAATAAAGGGAATCATAGGTGTGCCTAAGATTAAGTACACCCACGGTTAAATTTGTGTTTTCCAAATTTACCTCTATATAATAAAGAAATTATATCTATATAGTATTATATTCTACTCTTAATATCTAATAAGTATTACAAATTAAAGAGTTCTCTAAAGGGAATTTATATCCCCACCTAATAATTCTCTCTCCACACTCATCATTTATTTGAACTATTAAATTACTTTTATGTCTTTGTATAAAATTACACATTAATCCAAAAGATACAAAATAAAACAAAAAAATTCTCACATGAGCCCATCTAGGGGGGACGCTTGCATGTAATGGTGAGACTTCTATCTTTCCTTTCAAATGACCTGAGTTGTGTACTATGGATACTATGTTTCGAGGATCCTTTAAAACTTATTTATTCCTTCATTTGTATCAAAGTGAAAGAATTTGCATTACTCACCGAATCTAATGTCCAAAGGAACATGATAAATTGAGGAACATCTGCTGCGTTTAGTTTGCCCGCCAGATGTTTGTTAATATTCCCCAAAGAGTTATTGGTAGAGTGGTGAGAATCGGAGAACGCAATCTTTTGGAAGAAAAATGGTGGGAAGCATTGTACATTCCAAGTTGACATTGATCATGGATTAACTTTTATCCATGTTAAGAGTTTTAATCCTGATATGCCAACCAGAAGGCTATGCTTCTTGCTTGGTTTTGGAATTTTTCTAAGAAATCTTGTAATTGTATCGTGTTGTTATGTGTCTCTGCAAAAACACATGACTGTCTCGACCGAGACACTTGACTGTCTTTGTAGGGACACTTGACTTGACTGTCTCTGCAGAAACACTTGACTGTCTCTGCAGAGACACATTAATGTCTCTGTAGGGACATATGACTGCCTCCAAATAGACAGTTGACTATCTCTGAAGAGACATATTACCGTCTCTTTTCAGACACTCAGAGACACATGACTGTCTCTAAAGACACAATTGACTGTCTCTTAGAGATGCATGCGAAATTTATGAAAATGTTCTGTTAAAAAACATATTCAATATGGATCTTAAAATGTAGATCTCAGTTTTACAAATTCATTGGCGAAAACAAATTTTCATTATGATTTTTATAACAAAAGTTATGATTAATTTAAAAAAATTAAAAAGTGAATAAATAAAAAGTATGAGAGAGAAAGGGGGGAGATTGGATGAACGTTAGTGGCTGTTTGGTGATGTGGCAATTTTTTGGACTATATATATATTTCATGTTTTTTATTTTTGTTTTAGACATTTAATATTTTATTTTGGACTCCTATGATATCAAGTGCGGATCCTCTGTCCCAAGTTAATATATCCCATTGTGTCCCCCCATCATATCATGACACCTAGCATTTCATTAAATAATATATTTAACCCGAGTTAACCCCCATTAATCCCAAATTTACTTAACTTTTTAACTCTGTTAACCCCCCAACCAACGCCCGCGCCCCTTCGTTTCATGTTGTCGTCTTCTCTCCAGTCTTCTTCTTCTTAGTGCATCGGCAAATAATGCACATCACAAGATAAGTACATTAGAGAACTTTCAAAAATAAAACTTAAAGTTCCAGCAAACCCATAAATGAAAGCCGAACGACCACTAGCATTTCGATTTCTCAGCTTTCATATCAGTAACTATGGGTGGGTATGGTAGGTATACCGTACCAAACCACCAATACCGTGTACCAACCAAGTTAAGGGTATTTCTACAAATCAACTACCAATACCCTACCAAAGTTTCGGTATACTAAAGTTTTGGTTCGGTACGGTAGTGTTTGGTATTGGTCCAATACCAAACTATCTACCTATATATTTTACAAAATTAAATTCAAAGCCAATTTTATCAATTCACCACATTCAAACTAAAACTTTCAAAGTGTATCATAATTTTACAATCCAACATCTAAATAACAAATTACAAAGTTCAACTTCAAATTCAAATGCAATAATAATCTCAAATAAAATAAAACACACTAGGAGTTTTTTGAAAGGAAAAAAATAGTAAGTACACCATATTCCAAAGCTCTATATATGCAGGGCGGCGGATGCATTTGAACTTCCAAGTTGGCTTGAACTTCCGGGTTGGCTTGAACTTCCGGGTTGGCTTGAAGAAAGTCCCATTGTTTGCATAGCTACATATAAAAAGATATCATTAGAATATGAAATAATATTTGGGTAGGATAAAAACTATTCTTTTTAAATTTAAATACTTACATCTTTCTAGTTCTTCACATTCCTTATACAATTCAAGCTCATCTTCCGTTGGCTCTTGGTACAAGTTAAACCCTTCCGCCCTAAGCCAATCACTAGTGCACACTAAAGCTTCCAGCATTTTAGGACTCAATGAACCTCTAAAAGGATCAATCACTCTCTTTCCTAGGCTAAAAAAAAAAAATATATATATATATATATATATATATGTTTTGGTACTCGGTATACCGTGGTATTGGGTTTTCAATACCAATACCGTACCAAAGTTTTTCGGTACGGTAGTGTACCGTACCGAATAGTGCCTATACCGAAAATGTACCGTATCAATCGGTATGGTACGGGAGGTATTCGGTAGTTGGTATTAAAATCCCACCCCCAGTAACTACACTGAACCCACAAACAAACTTGCTTTTCTTCTACTTCAACAAAATATCTAAATCCTATGAATTTGTTTCTCATAAGTAACCAACCAAAACCCTTCCTCATAATTGAGAATCAAACAACGGTAACTCAAATCCAATTACTAACAGAAATCACAAATCACCACCGCCATAACCACTGTACAATTCCATCTAAATTCATACCTCGTCTCTGCCCGCTGCCTCATTGTGAGAGCCAGGATCGTTACTGTCGGCAGGGGGGCTGCATGGTCGTCGTCGGAGCCAGTGGAGTGAGTGACGTCTTCGCGCTCCTCCTCATCTTCCTCCTCCCCGACCTCCTCTCGGTCATTGATCGGCTCGTCACCGGACTAATTGGAGCTGTTGGATAGGGCGTCGTCGGCCGAAACCTGCGGCTTTAATTCTCTCTCCATAGCGTTGATTATATCAGATCAAGAAAATTGATGGCTCGAGAAATTAAACTTATGATGATTCGAACTTGGGTTGGCCACTTGAACCAAATTCAATGAACGAAGGGGCGCTGACGATGTTGGAGAGAAGACGACCACATGAAACGAAATGCGCCGGTTTGGAGTTAATTGGGTTAACAGAGTTAACAAGTTGAGTAAATTTGGGGTTAATGGGGGTTAACTCGGGTTAAATATAATATTTAATGAAATGCTAGGTGCCATGATATGATAGGTGGGACACAATGGGATATATTGATTTGGGACCGAGGATCTGCGCCCTATGATATCAGTCCTATAATAAAACGGTTAAACCTATTCTTAATTAACTAATAAGGATAAATTTATAAAGATAAAATTTTATATTGATAATAAAAAAATTAATAACTAATGAAAAATAAAAACACAAATCAAAATAGCATAAGAGGCTAGCTATAAATAAATGTACTATACAATGAGGTAGAGCTGACAATTATGACCCAATCCATTAACCTGACCCAAACCCACCCACTAATTAGAGGGTTGCTATGTACACCCATATTTTCTCTTTGGACACCCTTAAATTTTTTATGAGATATAATTATTTTTGTATCCTCTTATTAAATTACAATTAAGGGCTTGAAAAAATACCCACTAAACAAAAAGCCGAAACGGGTTTTGTTATAAATATTGAAAAAGGAGTGAATCACCCGACTGCAGATGATAAACACCAAACACGGGTTGATTCGATCCCAACCGCACACACCAACCCGCCCGCCGATCTGCTCCATAGGCTTGCCATTTTGGTCTTCGAAAGTTTGCTTTCCTCTTGCCGCTGGCAACTTGAGATCTCACAGCACATTGACAAAGGTAAGCTTGAAACTGGGCAAATTTGGTCAATTGGATTTGACATGAGGATATTGAATTATTGAATCTGTAGAAATTTGGTCAAATTGGAGGCCCACTGTTGTGGAGCTCAATGTAATCAATTGAGGCTTGAAATCAGTGCTGAACATCATCAATTGTTTTGATTCAGTGTTCAATTCCTCCCCGAAACACATCGAAACCATCAAACAAAATATGGCTTGGGAACAGAAGAGATAACACTGCCGAGAAAGAGAAGAAGATTCCATATCCCAACCCACAAAATTAATTAACCACGAACACATCTTCTAATTAACTTTGCTCTTTGATTCATAATGTTATCAACAAGCTTTTGTGACTTTAACTATTCTAGCAACTCGGGGCTAACCATGGATGGGTTTAGGATATGGATGGATTATTTTTTTAAGGGTATATATGGAAAATTACAACTAAATTTAGGTGTACAAAGAAATTTTAAAAATTAATATGGTTGTCTAAAGAACAAATTTGGGTGTAGATAGCAGCCCTCCACTAATTAATAGGCTGACCTGATCCAATAACAAAACAGGTCAAAATGGGTTGATCCATTCGTAACCCATAAAAAAAAGGGTTGGATTGGGTCAGTCCATGGGTAACCCATAAACCCATCACTCTCACTGCCTCGCTCTTTCGCCATCTTTCTACTGCTCGTCCATGGCGCTCACTCCTTCTACCTCCCCGGCGTCGCCCCCAAGGACTTCACCAAGGTCAGCTCTCAATTGCCGCCCAAAAATCCAATCTGATTTTCTTCGATTTCCGATTTTTTTTTTAGTCGCTTAGGTCTTCGTTTTGGAATCGATCGCCTCTCTCTGCAAAAAATTATCTTTAACCTTCTTTTTCTTTCTATTGTTCGATTGAGTTTTGAATTGTAGTGTTCAATTGGAATTTCAATTGTAGTGTTCAATTGTACTGTGCAATTGGGTTTTGACTGTACTGTGTGATTTTTGTTTGCATTTTTATGGTTCAGTATAATTTTTGTTTAGCCTTTAGATAACAGGTGTTAAATGCTTACATTATGCAGGTGACCCAAGTAAAACCACACTTGTGTTCAACGTTTAAACGTCACAACATGGACCACCATGTGCTTTGTGATGTTTGCCAAATACAGCCATCAAACAACAGACCACATGAGATAGTTACAAAATTACTGTATCCCAGTCCATCTTCTTTGTCCTATGGGGAGTGTTATGAATAGATACTAACTCTTTGGGATTTGCTGGAGTTAAATATGGAAGCTCCTTTATCAGTGATTATCTCATTTATACGGGTGTATTCAATTGGGATTTGGAAGAATTTTAAATGGGATTAGAAATTTGGGTGTATTCAATTAGGAGTTTAGAAGAGTTTATAAAAATCCAGGTGTATTCAATTGGGATTTCAGAGGACTTTTTTAAAATCCATCTAAATCCTAGTGTATTCAATCGTGTGTTTTTAAAAATCCATCAAAGTTTAGGTGTATTCAAAATTTTGGTGATTTTAAATAATTTCATAAATTGATGGATTTGGAGGGGTTTGGGTGGATTCATATAGTGTAATTTGTTCTTGAACAAATCCCACCTCAACCCTTGATATTTTGGTAGGATTTTTATTTTGCTCTCATTCCCTCTTCCTCTCCACCATCACCACCCTGCTGCCTCCCTGCCTTCAGGCACAATGACATCATCTCTAGTGTTTTTCACTCGGCAACAGAGGACATCATCAACAACGAGTCAGTGTTAATTCTAATCCATCGGTGATTATGGCGACGATGAGCGTTAATACGATACGGCCCCCGTTGTGGGCATCTCGAGGTCTCCAAAGCTCACCACCGCCGGCGAGGCTTCGGCCGAATCGCCTTGGAATTTGTTGCTTATCATGTGCGGAAACCTTGACGGAGATTGAGAGCTCTGCCCACGAAGACCATACCATACTGCTGTACTGTAAAATGTTAGCAAAAGGGGCTGCAATGCCCAATCAATATACTTTCCCTTTCGTTCTTCGAGCTTGCGCGTACTTGTTTGCTTTGTCCGAAGGGAAACAAGCTCATGGGAATGCTTTGAAACTTGGGTTTGGTTCGGATGTTTATGTTAACAACAGTTTGATTCATTTGTATGCGTCTCGTTGGTTTTTGGACTTAGCACGGAAAGTGTTTGATGAAATGCCTGAGAGAAGCGTTGTGTCGTGGAATGTGATGATCGATTCGTATGTTCGGGTGGGGGAGTTTGAGACTGCATTGAATTGCGGGTGATTGTTAAGCCTGATGGGTATACAATGCACATCGTTGTGAATGCTTGGGCTGGGTTAGGTGCTTGTATTTTAAAGGATTTCAAAGGATTTTAAAGAAGTTGAAACTCCTCAAAATTTGTTAAAATCCATGTTAAAATCCATTAAAATCCATAGTCAAATTTTTTTAAAATCAGTCAAACTCCTTTCAAATCCATACAATTTGAAGTAGTTTTAACTCATTTAAAATCCTTTTAAATCCCTACAATTTGAAGTAGTTTTAACTCATTTAGTTAGTTGGGAAACATTTACCATTTTGTCATGAACTTTCATTCCAGCACCCCTTTTAGCTTTGGTTCGTTTATACTCAGATTTTAATTACCCTTCGGAATGTTCTTCTCTTTGCTGAATCCTCGACAAAAGGTTTCCTGATGAGGTCTATGAATTAATGTTTACCGATCAGTAAACTAGGCGTGCCAATAAAGACCACTGTATCAGCTACTCTCTTGGAGGAGGCACTACATGGCCCGGACACTACCCGTCCACTACCATTAGGGCAGCCTATAACAAAAAAGGTAATCTATTCTATTTTGAATTTGAACTGGGTAGTAGTTTGTGTTTGAGCTCATTATCCATTTATTAGTTTACTTGATTTAAGTCTTCCTTCTGTCCAGGATGTTTTGATTTCTCTAGAGAAAGCTTTATGAAGATGTTGAAGACGATGTTGACGATGCCTCGAAGATGACCACGAAGATGATGTTTTTTGTTGAATGTTACTCCATGGTGGCGTTATATATGGTAAAATTATATTCTTTTACCTAATTATTGTGAATTTATTGCATGAATTAAATTTTTAAACGGGTTAAACAGATGGGTCAGGTTGACCCATTAAATAAATAGGTTGGATTGAATTTACCCATTAATTTAAATGAATTGAGTCAAGTTGATCCATTATATAATGAATTCTACTTGATCCAATCCAAATCCAATCCAACCCAACCCAACCCACCCAATTGCCACCCCTACAATGAGTGACATCACCTACACACAAATCCCTATTTTTCTCTTATTCTACAAGACATCCCTGCATATTCACACAAGCTCCTTTTCGTGTGCACCGAAGAACCCTGGCGTGAATTTGAACCAAACACCGAAGAAGGCTAAACAGGACATAATAATATGCCTCGTTACGGTGCCTACCATGGTGAGGATTGATCTCTGCTTTCTCTGTCGTCGAAAGATGTATTTCTTTGTCTTCCCCATATCCTTAACCCTACTTTTTTTTTTTTTATGTTGAAATTCAATATGGATTTCCTTGCAATTCGTTGCCCAACTCCGGGTTTAGGGAATTTGAAAATTTGGAAATTGTTATATGCATGTATATGTCGAGATTGATTAATCCATGATATTGTAGATATTAAGAATTTGGGAATCAACATTGAAATTGAGCCCATCTGATACTGATTTTGCAGCCTCCAAGTCGTCCTCCAAGTCGTACAAGTCCGAGTCGTCTTCCTCCTCTGCCAAGAGTTCAGCACCAAAGAGGAGTAAAGGTTATCCTATCCACGCTCTCAAAATTAAAATATTAATAAGTTTCAGTCTTTATCATCGGTCTAAACTTCACTACTGCTGTTCAACTTTATGTTGTTATTGTTATTTTCAGTGCTTGTGTTGTATCGCTCTTTTTCACACGAAAGAAATTTCATTTGTCGGATTCTATCATTCTGTGCTATAATTGCAATACTTATCTATGGTATCTGATTATGTTAGTTCCTGGTGCTCCGGAGGAGTTTGCGGTGAGATTTCCAAATGGCGTTCGGAGGACTTTTCATTCTTCAGATTATGAATCAGATGAATTTCAAAGTGAATTTCGTAGTCTTGACGCCGACTCCTGCAAGAAATGGATTGGAGCTGCCGCTCACGTACAATTTCATAACTCTTTTCTACGTGCATCCTGACATTGCTCTATCATTGCTCAATTTTTGGATGGATAATAATTTCTCATGCTTTACGTGCCAACCTATCTCTTGCCTACCCTTCTGTTAAAATATGTTTGGCATATGTACTAACTTAAGTTGGTGCTTGGCCTTATCAATGGCCTAAAAGTTTTTAAACGCATCACTCCTTGAAATTTATCTGTAAAAGATCAACTCTTACATAGCTGCATGTATCACTTGGAATCTGGGTGCATAAAACGGTTGGCAACCAATTAAGCTAAGAATTCTGATTGAAGTCCTTTCTTTCCTTGCAGAGTGCCTTATACAGAGGGACGGATTGCATTGAAACTCAGGCTTTTGTTAGCGCATTAGAAAGTTACTGTGATATTGTGTTGGACTTTAATGTAGAGAAGGGCTCCGTATCCACCAGTTCGGTTTTGAGTTGAAGATCCAGTTGCTCAGATCGGTGTCATTTGATTTAGTACACAATCAGATGAAATATCTAATCGGCTTCATGCTGTCAAAACCTTTTCTTTCGTATTATTTATATTTGTTACCATGTTTATGTTATGCTTCCGCTAGGTCTGTTCTGTGCTCAGCCTATCTATGTCGTGAATTGTATTTGTTTAACTAATTACCATATTCAGTTAGTATTCCAGCCGTAGTGTTGAACCAAAACTTAAGAACTTTTAAGTAATATCATGCTTTGGTATTGATATTGATGAATACACCAATGAAGATGCATCCAGGGAATGTTCATACACCTGATTTTGTAACCGACAACAGTATTTGGCAATTACAACAGAACATGATATCAACAAGCCGTTCCATTCCACCTGAAAGAAAATTTACAGAACTTCGAATGTGACTAGACCTGTGGTGTGGTTAAGCAAAGGCTTGATAGTAAATGCCAATTTTATAATGTAAGTATTTCTAATGTGTATGCTGGAACATCCCTCCAAAGACCAGACTTGTTTCCATAGTTCAGGTTAGACTCAACTCTTTCAAAGACCTCAAAGCTTCTTTGCAAGCTAATCTTTGTGCAGTCTTCTTATCAGAAGCTTTTGATGTATGCTTGTACGTTACACCCGTATACTTCAACCTCTATTGTAATGGTAACCACACCACCTTGGAAGGACTCGACGGGTTTCTTCAAGTCATAATGCATTTTCAGGCAGTGGTCATTCAATTCTCGCACATTCAACAAATACATTCCAGAATAATCTCCAGGCATCATCTCAAGCAGATCATGCATAACAGTCATTGTTAGCAGAAATAGAGCTCATATCAGTTAACAGAAACAGAGCTCATCTCAGTTAGAAGTGACATCCCAGGGGTACTTGTACACATAAATAGTTATTAGATATTCCAATCCAATTCATGAAATGTGTGGCAGCTACTTCACCGCCTGTGCAAATAAATGCACCAATTAGTGCCTCAAATGCATCAGCAACACTCTTACTCTTTACCTTCCTTCTTCCCCCATGCTGCTTTCACTAAAGGACAACAACTGCACATTCAACGAATACCTTCCAGAATAATCTCCAGGCATCATCCACTTCTTTGGATCAAAAGAAGAATAAAACCCTACAATATGAACACATTGGCAGAGTAGTGACAAAGACATACGTACTGGCTATTTAATTTACCGTACGAGACATGGTGGTCACAACCAAGCTCGCAAAGGGCAGCATTAGAAATTATTTTCTCCTTCTTAACACTAAGAAGGGCCTCATGATTATTTTGATAGGTTTTAAAAAGGTGCTGACAATCCGCAGCATACTTGAGATATGAATCTCCAGGAACCTCTAAAGATTCCAAGTGGAATTTCTCTTGGCAACTCTTTGTCGTAATTGCTTCCAAGACCTACAAATGGATATTGGATAGCACAAGTTCAATAAAACTAGGACTACAACTAGAATCCATGCCCTGCGTAGGGTTCGATATGTGCTGATCGATGTTGGCAAAATATATAGCAAGACTTACTGATAAAGAGACTAGACAAGTTTTTAGTAGTACATTATCTTCTTTTGGGGTTGCTTTTGCAACTTGTGCAAGGCAAGGCAGAGTGATATCTGGGCTGTTTTTGAGGTATCACTAGATTTTCAATCCTTGGGAGCTAGGCTGCTGAGTAAAGTTTTTCTGAAGTTGAGTTGGTTAAATGACTAGGCAAAGGCAACAAAGTTGTTACTAATCACATCAATTTTTGTTGCAAAATAGAAAGAGATGTGAGTCGCTCGATGAGTTAAACAGAAACTAAGAGTGGAAACAATCTTCGGTTGACTGCAAGTCTCCTGTCAAGTGTAGAGAAGATGAGAAGTTGGGTCATCATCTAGAAACATGTACAGTATGGAGGAATGATGGTGGAGGAACTTATTGCAGCCAGGCCTACATAATTTGACAGTCCAAGGTGGTACGTAACTGGAAAAATTGCTCTTTTCTAAGTCGTAAACAATTCCCACTAGTGATGGCAACCTCTGAATTGTAAATACATTGGAATGCTAGAGATGGACCACCTAGTACCTACCTTGTGGCATTCTTTTAGGGACTCGAAGATGGGAATTCGAGATGTTGGTCGAGTAACTATCTACATGTACCACGTTTATCAATCACAAATCTTCTAGTGGTGGAATTTACATTCATCAATCTTACCTAGGCAATAGAGGTGATCCGTGATCACCAATCGTGGAACGCCGAAAATGGTCACGTAATGCCTTTCACATCATCGCACTTCCATTAATCACAAAACAACGAACTACATGTCAACAGATACCCATCAAGTATCCCGTCTGTAGATAAGAGGGGAACAAAACAGGTTGTCATCTTCAAAGGCTTTATACTGGAAAAAGCTAAAGCGAAACTTTTCTCATTCTTTTCGACATCGAAAAAATTGGTAGTTTGAAAACTGTTTTTAAAACTTTAATAAAGATGGATCTCAATGTGATGGTGGCATGCATGGATTTGTCGAACTTCTGCTTTGTGCAAACACTTGAAATACATACGAGTTAGTTTGTTGGAGCTAATTTACTGTCATCATGTTCAATCGATTTGCATATTTGATCATCAATTAGTAGGGGGAGGAGATAATAAACCCACTACAGACTGATTTTGTCAATTTCTATTCTAGCAATAAACCAAATCCAAGCATTCGCATTGGCAGACCGGATCAGCCAAAAAGCTCCCCGCCCCACTATTTATTCACTCCATGACAGAAAGGATAAGGAAGGAGGTGGAGAGATGGACATGGACCCTACACACGGCATGGGACAAATCAAGTGGTTTGTGTCCATTGCAAGGTGACCAGGAGAAATCTTGACCCTCGATCAGAGCGACTGGCCAACACACAACTCAGCAGCAGCGTTCAAGCAACATGGCATACGTATTCTCTTTTCCAACAAAGACTGTGTGTCTCCAACTCCCATAATCTTCAGCAAACAAGATTGGGTTGTGCACGTGATTCCCACATGTCCCTCTTACTAGTTCTTTTTGGCTTTTTGTGATTTATATATTGAACTTGAGATTTGTGTAATAAAATAAAGGGCCCTAAAATAAAATTACAACTTAGAACTTTTATCTTAATATGCAGTAATCCAATATAATTTGGACCAGTCGAAGAGAGTGTGTTTCAAACTCGGATACTCAAAGGAGGGATACACATTGTTTTTTGGTTGGCTAGGTGATTATGGGTGAGTGTGTGAAACTAAGAATTAGTCGGAATTCAAGTGAAAGGATTATGAAAAGACATAGCCTATGTGTCATCTCAATCCCAAATTAAGGAGAAGGGTTTTCAACCTTGGGATAATGACAGGCATAACATTGTAATATGGTCAACTTGATTACTCATGTCTATGCTGACAAGCTAGCTAATCACCCATTTTTGTGTCGGTATTGAAACCTAATTTACGAAAATGGTTCTTTCAAACTCAAGTTACAAAGACACTATTTTAATTAACTTGATTATTACAACTCCTCTGGAAAGCGATGTGGTTACTCTTGCTTTTTGGTGGTATTCGGAGTGAAAAAATATCCCAAAAAAGGCATGGTCTTTCTGTTATCCCAACCTTTGCTCTCTCTCCGTTCTGTGAGTCTGTGACCCATTTGCAGCCTAATTCCTCATTACTTTATCATTCATCACGCTGAAAAAATCATGCTTGACCATTATTATACCATTCCCATTTTTTATATATCCTCCCCAATGGGTCGCCTCCTTTTCCCAAATCTGAGCTGGGAACCCCCAGATTTTTCCAAAATGGAAAACTAATCAATTAGTCAAGTGAGAAGATGATCTGATCCTATGCTATATTTGGCTATCAACCCAACTACCTCAATTACCCATTTGATAAGCAAGCCAAACTCCACCATTTTGTCCACCTTTCCCCTGTACAAGTTTGGTAGCTTTCCAGCTGCAGCTCAACCCCATTGGATCCATTTCTTGAGTTGTGCTGCTTTGTGGACCCAACTTCCAAGCTTTGGTTCTTTCTTTCTAAATTGGGTACATTTTTTATAATATTATATCAAAGGCGGTTCCTTTCTTTATTATCTGCTGGGTGGCTTTGATCGAGATCAGTGGGATTGGAGTTTTTGAGACCTCTGGAGTTTTTGGAGGACAGTTCTGAACATTTTCTGCAAAACCCATGATTTTGTTCTTGAATTTAGTAACATGTTTTCCTATAAGTTGAGTTGAGGTCACTTGACTCACTTCACTAGTTGAGAGCTCACTGCAGCTGAAAAAAAGGTTAGGCTGTTCATTGACTTTGTTTTTCGATTTAAGTTTTGGTAATGTAAAAGTATGCGGTTGTGATTAATTGTGGGAAGTTTGGTTTTTATTTTTTGCCTTTTTGATGTTATAATCGCTGTTGACTCCTACTTTGGCAGCTGGGCTGTTGTTTTGGATTAGTAATTGTTCCCACGTTTTTCTTAGCTGGGTTTCCATTAATGAACGGATTAGTTCTTAATTGTTTGTTTAAGCTATCAAAGCAACTTGGACTTTGAGTAATTGTTCTCCTTCCAGTAAGGTTTGTGTTGGTATTATTTTTCAGTTGTTTCTGTCAGTTTTCATATTAGTAAGCCAAGGTCTTTACTCTCTTCTTGGTCTGGGAAGAATGAGTTTTGGTCTGATAAGCTGCATATTCACCTGGGTGTTCTGTTCTCTGTGATGAGTGTTTCTTATCGTGAAGTGTTGATGATGTGTTTCCGTAAGAATATTGGCATTTGTAGAATCATAAAGCGTATTAGTGAAAAAAGTCTTGAGTGTTCTACTTTTTACTCCTAGAGTTACATTGATACGAATGGTGATGGGTCTGATCAAAATAAGATCAATGAAAACTTGCTATCTTATGGAATGAATGCTAGCAATATGTTCAAGTGGGATTTCATTTTGTTATGCGTCTTGTTATCTTTATAATACTAATTCTGCTGTGGTGTTTCCGTTCTCAGTTTTATGTGAATATGTCTTCCTCAAGACCTAGCCACTCGTCCACCAATTCAGGCCGGTCCAGACACAGTGCTAGAATCATTGCTCAGACAACCATTGATGCAAAGCTGCACGCAGATTTTGAGGAGTCGGGTAGTTCCTTCGACTACTCCAACTCAGTGCGCGTTAGTGGCTCACCTGTTGTGGATCAGCAACCTAGGTCTGACAAAGTGACCACTGCTTATCTCCATCACATACAGAAAGGCACGCTGATTCAGCCATTCGGTTGCTTGCTAGCCTTAGATGAGAAAACTTTCAA
The DNA here is from genome assembly GCA_033992175.1 of Spiraea crenata. Taxonomy (NCBI): domain Eukaryota; kingdom Viridiplantae; phylum Streptophyta; class Magnoliopsida; order Rosales; family Rosaceae; genus Spiraea; species Spiraea crenata. Next base: position 3,750,640 of record JAVBHV010000041.1, on the reverse strand, counting down.
GGTCATTGCATACAGTGAGAATGCCCCTGAAATGCTGACTATGGTCAGTCATGCAGTTCCAAGCGTTGGTGACCACCCTGTTATTGGCATAGGAACAGACATAAGAACAATTTTCACTGCCCCTAGTGCCTCTGCATTGCATAAGGCCCTCGGATTCGGGGAGGTTTCTCTCCTAAATCCCATCTTAGTTCATTGCAAGACCTCTGGCAAGCCTTTCTATGCAATAACTCACCGGGTGACGGGCAGTGTGGTCATTGACTTTGAACCAGTAAAGCCTTATGAAGTCCCTATGACTGCTGCAGGGGCCTTGCAATCATACAAGCTTGCAGCCAAAGCAATTGCTCGATTACAGTCTTTGCCTAGTGGAAGCATGGAGAGGCTTTGTGATACAATGGTCCAGGAGGTTTTTGAGCTCACCGGTTATGACAGGGTCATGGCCTATAAGTTTCATGATGATGATCATGGAGAAGTTGTCTCTGAGATGACAAAGCCTGGGCTGGAGCCATATCTGGGTTTGCATTATCCATCCACTGATATACCTCAGGCTGCACGGTTCTTATTTATGAAGAATAAGGTTCGTATGATTGTTGATTGTTGTGCAAAACATGTGAAGGTGCTTCAAGATGAGAAGCTTCCATTGGATCTCACCTTGTGCGGTTCAACACTAAGAGCCCCACACAGTTGCCATTTAGAGTATATGAAGAATATGAATTCTATTGCATCTCTTGTTATGGCAGTAGTGGTTAACGAGGGGGATGATGAGCCCGTCAGTCCTGATTCCGTTCTGACTCAAAAAAGAAAGAGACTTTGGGGTTTAGTAGTATGTCATAACACAACTCCAAGATTTGTTCCTTTCCCTCTCAGGTATGCCTGTGAGTTTCTAGCTCAAGTATTTGCCATCCACGTGAATAAGGAATTAGAGTTGGAAGATCAGATGATTGAGAAGAATATCCTGCGTACTCAAACGCTGTTGTGTGACATGCTGTTACGAGATGCACCGTTGGGAATTGTATCACAGACCCCTAATATCATGGATCTTGTCAAATGCGATGGAGCTGCCCTGTTATACAAGGGCAAGATTTGGAGACTTGGAATGACTCCAAGTGACTTCCAGCTTCATGACATAACCTCGTGGTTGTCCGAGTACCATATGGATTCGACAGGTTTGAGTACGGATAGCTTGTATGACGCAGGGTTTCCTGGGGCTCTGGCTCTTGGTGATGTAGTCTGTGGAATGGCAGCCGTGAGGATAACTTCCAAGGACATGCTCTTTTGGTTCCGATCACACACTGCTGCAGAAATTCGATGGGGTGGTGCAAAACATGATCCTGATGAGAAGGATGATGGTTGGAAAATGCACCCTAGATCGTCATTCAAAGCTTTCCTCGAAGTTGTCAAGACAAGGAGCTTACCCTGGAAGGACTATGAAATGGATGCAATTCATTCTTTGCAGCTTATCTTGAGGAATGCATTCAAAGATGGTGGGGCGGTGGATCTAAACACCAATGCAATCCATGCAAGGCTCAGTGACCTAAAAATTGAAGGGATGCAAGAACTGGAAGCAGTGACGAGTGAGATGGTCCGTCTGATTGAAACAGCCACAGTTCCAATCTTGGCGGTTGATGTTGATGGGCTGATCAATGGGTGGAACACAAAGATATCTGAGTTAACTGGTCTTCCTGTTGATAAAGCAATTGGAAAGCATTTGCTCACACTTGTGGAAGATTCTTCAACTGGCATAGTCAAAAGAATGTTGGACTTCGCGTTGCATGGTATGTCATAACCCTATTTGATATTTTTGGCTTTTAAACAGTCAAGTATTTGCATTTTCAATTTTAGTCTTATAAGTTCATCATTTCTCCTTTTTTTTCTTTCCTGATCAGGCCAAGAGGAACAAAACATCGAATTTGAGATAAAAACACATGGTTCTAGGGTTGATGTTGGTTCCATCAGTTTAGTTGTCAATGCTTGTGCAAGCAGAGACATTCGTGAAAATGTTGTCGGTGTGTGTTTTGTGGCCCAGGATATCACGGGTCAGAAGATTGTGATGGACAAGTTCACCCGGATTGAAGGTGATTACAAAGCAATTGTACAAAACCCAAATCCATTGATCCCCCCGATATTTGGTGCTGATGAATTTGGCTGGTGCTCGGAGTGGAATCCAGCAATGACGAAGTTAACTGGGTGGAAACGGGCAGAGGTAATGGATAAAATGCTGTTGGGAGAGGTTTTTGGGATCAACTTGGCCTGTTGTCCCCTTAAAAGTCAAGAAGCTTTTGTAAATCTTGGTATTGTACTCAACCATGCCATGACAGGTCAGGTGACCGAAAAGGTTCCTTTTGGTTTCCGTGCTCGCAGTGGAAAGCACATAGAATGCCTATTGAGCGTGAGTAAGAAACTGGACAGTGAGGGCTCGGTCACTGGGGTCTTCTGCTTCTTGCAGCTTGCTAGCCAAGAGCTGCAACAAGCACTTCATGTCCAGCGCTTATCAGAACTAACTGCTGAGAAGAGATTGAAAGAATTGGCTTATATTAAAAGGCAGATCCGAAATCCTCTAGCCGGTATGATATTTTCTCGGCGAATGATGGAAGGTACTGAGTTGGGACCAGAACAGAAACAGCTTCTGCATACCAGTGGCCAGTGCCAGAACCAGCTCAACAAAATTTTGGAAGACTCGGATCTTGATAGCATCATTGACGGGTATAATAAAGTCCAGTTATTTAAAATGAAAATAAAAAATTGGTTTTAATCGTCAGATATTAAGGCAACTCCTTGGTGAAAATCTTGGTTGTCTGGACTTGTAGATTCAGGGAATAGTTATGTTTTTAGTTCTTTCCAACTGTGGTAAAAATAGTTTACTGTTTTCTGATCCCCTGACAGGTACTTGGACCTCGAAATGATTGAGTTCACTTTGCATAATGTACTGGTTGCTTCTATCAGTCAGGTGATGACCAAGAGCAACACCAAGAGTATTAGAATTGTCCATGAGGCTGCAGAAGAGATCATGAATGAGACATTATATGGGGATAGTCTTAGGCTTCAACAAGTGTTAGCCGATTTCTTAGCTGTATCAATTAATTGTATGCCAACTGGAGGCCAGCTTACTATTTCAGCCACTTTGACCAAAGATCAGTTGGGACAATCCGTTCATCTTGTGCATCTAGAGCTCAGGTACGAAAAATCGTTACGTTGTACTCTGACAAGTAAATTAGTCTATGAATCAGTCTATATATCATCTAATAAGTAGTGGAATACTCTGGTTGCTGATTTTCTTGCATTACAAGTGAAGCCATCGTTGTGATATGTTTGATTGTTGAATTGATACAAATTACAATGGAACAGGATAACACATGCCGGTGGTGGGATTCCAGAAGGATTGCTGAACCAAATGTTTGGAAACGACAACGACATATCTGAAGAGGGCATTAGCTTGCTCATCAGCAGTAAACTGTTGAAGCTCATGAACGGAGATGTACGATATATGAGGGAAGCAGGCAAGGCAACATTCATCATAACTGCAGAACTTGCTGCTGCAAACAAGTCGGTGAGGCCCTAAGGCAATTTTCCCGTGGAAAACAAGAGAGACTCTTCTAAGTGTACAGCTGATAAGGATTGAGAGTTCGAATCTTGTACCTTTACATATCAATGCCTTGTAATTTCAGTGAACTTTCTTTTCTTTCGAACCTTTCGGTTTACCTTGTAAATACGCATGTCTGAGCTCTTGTTCTTTAAATAGTCTTACTTTTGTGCCGGATTCTGCACAACTCTATAGAGCAGTTCGTAACAGAAAGTGAAATGGTAACCGATTTTGCAACCTACAAATTTGTTTGTAGTTGAAGTTTGATATAGAGAGGTTCTCTTTGTCATAATTCATACGTGGTTAGTTAACTTCATTACTCATGATTACTCACCTGCTCTTAACAGGCCTCCAACATATGACCAAGACATAAATGGTCTTTACAAATTTGAAGTAGACATTCCTCCAAAAACAAAAAAAACAGCTGTTCTTAATTAAATAAGGATTAAGGACGTAAAATTCGATTTTATTCACGTCTCTCCCTTCACTGACCGTATTGTCTGTTAGAGACAGTCGCTAATTACCATGTGTGGTTGCCGTTCTCTCTATCTTGATATCAATCCCACTTAGCTAGACCAATTAGCCACGAGAGTGTGCTTGCTCCATTCCGCATGTCTTTAATATCTCAATCGATCATAGTAGTTTAGACTATCGTCTCCAAACAAAGCTGGTTAGAACATACCTTGCTCTTTCGGTCAGGCCCAAGGCCCAAACAATTGTTTTCTTTTGAGTTTGAGTTTCAGTTTTGGGCTGGGTTTAGGGTTTTTCTGAACTTTTTGACTTGGCATCTCTTCTCCACTGAAGCAGCTTTGTTTTGACGCCCTTGTTTGTCTGAAAGTTCTCAATTTTCGATTCTTACAAAACAAAGGAAAAATCACAGAGCAAGCAAAAATCTAAAGATCCAAACTTTCGATTCCGATGGAGATAAAGTCTCTTTCTTTCGCCGCCGAGAAGCCGCCGCTCTCGGTGCTCGTCGCCGCGAAGCTCGCCGGAATCTCCCTCCCGACCGAGACCTCGCAATCTCCCGATTCTCCTCTGCTCTTACACTTCTCCAATGGGTAATCTCCAAACCCTAAACCCCCAATTACTTTGTATTGCTCTGTGTTGAATTTAAATGCAATTTAGTAATCTTTTGTTTTAGGCTGAGATTGCAAGGAACTTGTGTGCTTCTTCGATATATCGGTCGAATTGGTAATTTGTATGGAGAGAATGCGTTGCAAGGTGCTCAGATTGATGAGTGGCTTGAGTATGCATCTGTGCTCTCAGTTGGTTCTGCATTTGAGAATGCGTGCAAGCTTTTGGATGATTACTTGGGAAGCCATACTTATTTCGTTGATGATTGTTTTTCGATTGCGGATATCGCAATCTGGTCAGGTCTTGCAGGTAATATAGATTTGCTTCTCTTACAGCCTGATAACTTGTTTAAAGTTTTGATCTTTATATGGCATAATTATGAAGAAATACAAGTTTTAATGATAGGGGCTAAGTTTAAGGACTAGTGGGGATTTTGTTATACAAATATTTGTAGAATGCAACGGGCAGTGATTTTCGGAGTTGGTTGATTAGTATTCTGTACTTTGCAGTGACTGAGAAAAGATGGGAAAGTTTGAGGAAGTCGAAGAAGTATCAAAACCTTTCTCGGTGGTTCAATGCGTTACTAGGGGAGTATGGTGATGCCTTGAATGAAGTGACAGCTACCTTTGTTGGCAAGAAAAGCTTGGGAAAGCCAACTGCAACTAAATCCAAAGATGCTCAAGTCAATCAGCAATCAAAGGGTGTAAATGGGGATGTGAGTGAGAAAGCTAAACCAGGAAGCAGAGCGACATTTGAAGTCGATCTTCCAGAGGCTGAGGTTGGAAAGGTTAAATTGAGGTTTGCGCCAGAGCCCAGTGGTTATCTTCACATTGGGCACTCAAAAGCAGCTTTGTTGAATCAGTATTTTGCTCAACGATATCAGGGTGAGCTTATTGTGCGGTTTGATGATACAAATCCTGATAAGGAAAGCAGTGAGTTTGTGGACAATCTTCTGAAGGATATTGAGACCTTGGGTATCAAGTATGAAACGGTTACCTATACTTCTGATTACTTCCCAAAGTTGATGGAAATGGCCGAGAATTTGATTCGCCAGGGTAAAGCCTATGTTGATGATACGCCGCGTGAGGCGATGCAGAAAGAAAGGATGGATGGTATTGAATCAAAATGTAGAAACAACACTGTAGAGGAGAATCTCAAATTATGGAATGAAATGATTGCTGGTTCTGAGAGGGGTCGGCAGTGCTGTGTCCGTGGAAAGCTGGATATGCAAGATCCAAATAAATCACTTCGGGATCCTGTCTATTATCGTTGCAATCCAACACCACATCATAGAATTGGGTCCAAGTACAAGATATACCCTACGTATGACTTTGCTTGCCCATTTGTTGATTCTATAGAAGGTATTACGCATGCACTTCGATCTAGTGAGTATCATGATCGCAATGCACAGTACTATCGAATTCAAGAGGATATGGGACTTCGAAAAGTGCTTATCTATGAATTTAGTAGGCTGAATATGGTTTACACTCTCCTCAGCAAGCGCAAGCTTTTGTGGTTTGTTCAAAATGGAAAGGTTAATGGATGGGATGATCCTCGTTTCCCAACTGTTCAAGGAATTGTACGTAGAGGTCTCAAAGTTGAAGCATTGATCCAGTTCATCCTTGAGCAGGTAAAGCACTATTTTATAGTATGTTGGTGCACAAAAGCAGTTATGAGTTATGTTTATAGCATATAGTTCATGCCCAATACCTTCGATGTTCTTAGTTTCACACTAATCTTTTTTCCTTGGTACCTGTTAGTATTATAGAAGAACTTTTAGTTGATTATTTTCAAAGTTCAATTGTATAATTGATTTTGACGCTGTTATGATTTTAGGGGGCATCGAAAAATCTGAATCTCATGGAATGGGACAAATTGTGGACCATTAATAAGAAGATAATTGATCCTGTATGTCCACGACATACTGCCGTCATTGAACAGAGGCGTGTTTTGCTGACCCTGACCAATGGTCCTGAGAAACCATTTGTGCGCATCATTCCTAGGCATAAGAAGTATGAAGGTGCTGGATTGAAAGCAACAACTTTCACAAGGAGCATATGGCTAGATTATGCTGATGCGGAGGCCATCAAATTAGATGAGGAAGTAACCTTAATGGATTGGGGGAATGCCATTGTTAAGGGAATTGAAAAAGACCAAGACGGAAATCTCAAACTCACAGGGGTTTTGCATCTGGAGGGATCTGTGAAGAGCACAAAATTGAAGCTTACTTGGCTACCAGAAATAGATGAACTAGTTAAGGTCTCATTGATGGAGTTTGATTATCTGATAACAAAGAAGAAGGTACGTGCCAGTCAACAAATTTACAATTTTACATATTTTATGAGACTAAAACTTATCGAAAGTGGTTGATCTATACACTTTGGGTTTTCTTTTCACTAGAATGGAAAGGAAACTTGTTTGAGAATTGTAAAGTCTTGATCAACCTCCGCCCAAGACAATCATTGCTATGAGTTAAGATAATTTTATGATAGAGGATATTATGGATTGATCTGGAAAATCAAGTATAACATTCTAGGAGAAAGAGTACTAATAACAGATTGATCTCATCAAAAGTTTTGGGTGCTTTAGCTGTCTGTGGTCTAGACTTTAGAGAAGTAGCCATCTTTTGTATATAATGGATGTTTTAATAATTTGAAGCTCAACTTATTTGGGTGTGCTGAAGTTTCAAGGATGTAAATGTGATACTTGTGTGCAAAGCGTTAATTTCTTGTGTGGTCAGCTGAATCTTTTGTTAAAAGGGTGATATGCATCATGAACAGTCAAATTCATTGCTTTGTTTTAACGTTTAGCATGTAATTTCAGCTTGAAGAGGGAGAGGATTTCCTCGATGTGCTTAACCCATGTACGGAAAGGGAGACTACAGCCATTGGAGATGCCAACATGCGAAATCTTAAGCGTGGAGAAGTATTGCAACTCGAGCGGAAAGGATACTTCATATGCGATGTTCCCTACACCAGGCCCTCAAAGCCTATAGTTCTATTGGCAATCCCAGATGGCAGGCAGCAGACTGGTTTCAAGTAAAGCCTTTTATGTTTTAGTGTGTTCTACTTTACTGTTCCAGGCATACTTAATTACCTTAAGGTTGGTTGGTTTTATGTTTTAGTGTGTTCTACTTTACTGTTCCAAGCATACTTATTTACCTTAAGGTTGGTTGGTTTTATGTTTTAGTGTGTTCTACTTTACTGTTCCAGACATACTTATCTCGAATGCAAATCTTTAGTCATATTATTGTGTGTTTGAATTGGGAGTCACGTTGCTGTGATCAAGATGAATGCAAATACTTTTTTAACTTTAGCCATCCACCGTAATTTACACGTTGCACTCGAAATAAATAGGCCCATGCTTCACTGCTGGCTTTCGGGGTGATTAATGAAAAAAGAAAGCAAGTAAAAAAACAAAGAGCAGCTGCACTCGAAACAAATAGGCCCCTACGCCCCTACTTTTTCCTTCTATCATTTTGGCTGAAAAGTTGGGTTACATGTCATGCGATGTTATTATATTATGAAGGCTTATTACCTATTTTGGTACCTAAAAGTTCGGTCAAATCCCAATTTGGTACCCAAAAGTTAAAACGTCCCAGTTCAGTACCTTGACCATTTAAACTTGTCCCAGTTTAGTATCTACCGTTAATTTCGAATTTAACAGTGTTAATACTGATGACGTGGAAGGGGTATTTTTGTCTTTTCATGAAAAATTGGCCCACAACCCCCACTTATCAACTGGGTAGAAAAAAAAAAAGGAAAAAAAAAAAAGAGTTCATCGTCTTCATCGGCCGCACCGTCGCCAAGAGGATGAAGAGGCAGCGGCGGCGGCGGCGTATGACTACGAGAACGACCCGAGGTGGGGCGACTACTGGTCCAACATCCTCATCACACCCAACATGGCCTCCCGCAACGACGTCGTCGACCATTTCAAGCGCAAGTTTTACAAGCGCTTCATCGTGCGTACACTTTTCTGCACTTGATTTGTAGCTAACCCACTACGAATTGATTGTCGATTACCATTTGTTTTTGACTCTGGAGACTTGAATCTCAAATGGGTTTTCTTTTCTTCTTGTAAATTCCTGTGCTTTAATATTTATTCCCTTGTGTGAATTGATGTTGATTTGGAGTTGTTTCTTTAGTGCTGGGATCAATTTGAACTCGGGGCACTTGAATCTCAATTGGGCTTTGTTTTATTGTTGTAAATTTCTGTGCTTTAGTACTTATTCTCTAGTGTGAATTGATGTTGATTTGGATTTGTTTCTTTGAAGTTGGGATGAATTTTGTACTCGGGGCACTTGAATCTCAAATGGGTTTTCTTTTATTGTTGTAAATTTCTGTGCTTTAGTACTTATGAATTGATGTTGATTTGGATTTCCTTCTTTGAAATTGGGGGTGTTTTTGAACTCTGGGCACTTGAATCTCAAATGGGTTTTGAACTCTGGCGACGGTGAGGCCGAGGAAGACGATGAACTTGCTTTTTCTTTTTCCTTTTTTTTTTCCACCCAGTAGATAAATGGGGGTTGTGGGCCAATTTTTCATGAAAAGACAAAAATACCCCTTCCACGTCATCAGTATTAACGCTGTTAAATTCGAAATTGACGGTAGGTACAAAATTGGGACAAGTTTAGATGGTCAAGGTACTGAACTGGGACGTTTTAACATTTGGGTACCAAACTGGAATTTGACCGAAGTTTCAGGTACCAAAATAGGTAATAAGCCTATTATGAATTCACAGTCTTGCTCTCTGCAGGACCGTTCGATTTTAACAAAAATCGGATTTTCAATCACAATCGTCGATTTTTTATTTAAGGATTGGGAGAAAAACAACTTTTTCTTGTGGGCTCCATCGGTATTCCAAAAAGTAAAGGGTCCGTTTTTAACAAACACCGGACCGTCCAGTGGAGATCATTTCTGTATGAATTCATAGTTGTCAAATAATTGAACTATATGAGTAGCATATTAAACAATTGTTAGTGTAATGAGGAACAATTAATCACACAGAATAATATATTTAGGATACTAATTAGTCCTATCCAAAAGTTCTTAGCATATTTGGATCATCTTGCTCTTACATTTGTTAGGATAATAGTTGACAAGTGTCCCTATTTGATTCCGTCCTTTTTCTTTTTTTTTTGGTACAGCAGAAGGCTTAACAAGCCCAAAAACAACAAAAAGCTAAATAACCACGCTCCGAGGGCTGATTCCGTCCTTTTCCCTTAAAGAAAATATGTTATTCACCTACTCTCTCCGAACTCCATTGTTTAGTTTTTTTATTTTTATTTTTTTTTTAATTTATTTTTTTAGTGCTTCCGTACCTTTGTTGTATCGCCTTACATACAAAGGGGAGGGGTATGAACCCGGTATAGTTAAGTTTTTCTCGTTTCCGGGACTTGGTTACTAATCAAGTGAACTTGGAGTAAGAACCAGTCTTTACATGCTGGAGCTTCTCCTTAAATGCGGAAAGAAAGGTAACTTGTGAAAACCCCACAAAGTTTGGTGAGTTTCTGGGTAGGAAGTGGACCAAAATGAACCAAGACAATAGGTATCATTTCAGTTTAGGTAGCTAGGTAGCTGTTTTGAAGACTGGAGGAAGTGCATTACTCATCCACCAGAAGAACAAAAACACAATCACAACAATGTAAACAATTTCACAGGAACCACCAGAGATCGATACTGGAAACATGTAAACAAATTTGGATAATCAATAAGAGAAAATACAACATCCACCCCCCTATTTCTTCTCCCATCACATTGTATTACAAACACAACACAAAACATACAAAAACTTAACCCCTCTACGCCTTTGGAGCAAACTTTCCCTTGATTTTCATTATCTCTTTGGTACCAACCTGGAATGTCTTGGTCAAGACATTATCCGGGACAGGTGGCGTAGCAGCGAACAGCGTCAGTGCAATGTTGGCAGTGCCCTGCAGCTGGGAGTTGAACCCTGCAATGACAGCAGCAGGAACTTTCCCATTGTTCTTCTGGTAATGAACCAACCCTTTTGGGAACACGAAAACTTCACCTTTCTTGATGATCTTGGTTATGAGCTTGTTGGCTGTGGTGATGAACCCGACATCCAATTCACCGTCAAGGACAAAGACTATTTCGGTGGCGCGTGGGTGAGTGTGGGGTGGGTTGATGCCACCAACAGCGTAGTCAATTCGAGCTAGTGAGACGCCGAGGGTGTTGAGGCCTGGGACTTTGAGGACATTGGCTGCAGTCACCATTGAGCCAAAGGTGTTGTTTGTGAGGCCTGGTTTGGCCAAGCCGGCGGTGAAGAAGTCCTCTGCTGTTGCATTTGCTGCGTCCTTGCAGACAAACCCATTGACTTTGGTCCCTGTATAAGGATCACAAGTTCACAATTGACTGGTAAATCAGCATTTGACATTTCAAGCAAAACTTGTAAAATTAATGTTTGTCCCCCTGGAAACTAATCTTCAGAAAACTTGAATTGGGTTTTCTCATGATTGATTACTATGCTTACAAGCACTAAAGTGAAGAAAATTAAGCTAAAGAAAGGTTATGATTACTCTTGTTTCTCCATTACCCTCTTTGTCATTAAAAATTTAAAGCTAACCAAACAAGATATGATTAAAGAAAAGATAGCATCAGGGAGTTAATAATTGTAGAAAGGTTCAATCTTTGTTCAAATCATTAGACTTTAAGCTACAGACAAAGTTACCAAACAGTGTCTTGTTGACGAGAAAGAGAAAAAGAAAAAGTGGGATGCTTTCTTTAGCTACATGAATTTCTGTGTTCGCTTTTAATCGGAAATAAAGATGAAGGTGAAGAAGAAGCGGAGGAGAAAATCACCGGCGTTGAGGTCAGCGACGCAAATATCTTGAAGATAGTCAGGATCAGCAGCAGAGTTGCCAAAAACCATGGCAAAAGCCAGAACAAACAGTGCCAATACAGCAGCCATTGTTGGTATGCAGAATACAAAGACTAAAAGAAGAGAGAAGGTGGAAATAGAAAGTGGAAAATGTTATGATTGAATAGGAATGAGCAAGTAGGCTGAGTATTTATAGCACTAGAGTAGTTGAATCTTGAAGGCTTGATAGTAAATATTGCTTTGAGCTGTTAATATTAGTTTGCTGTTATGTGAGTGAATGTAAAGCATGAGGCATGCCTTCTTTGGACCCAAAGCAAAGTCATCACATTTGGCTTTGTCTTTGCCTGAAGTCTTTGACTCTCCCTTCTGTTTTTGGAACTGTTGACCTCATTCTTCAGCTTCTACGCCAGAAAAATGTATATCGCGAAGTGAATACTCATTTGTATCTATATCTTTTATTACATGATATTATCATAAGAGGAGAGAAATAGTACAATTAGTACTACCTTCGCGCATCGAGTGGATCAGGTTCACGTGGATTTCTTTTTCCTCTTTTTTGTCTTGAGTTTTGTTTTTTTATACTCTTATTTTAGTGCTTAATGTGTAGTTTAAAATGAAATGCCAGGTACAATTCTTCCCAACACGATTGTCATCAATTTCTATAATTAGGTTGGACCCCGTGGAGGTGCTTTCACGCAATTTCACATTCTTTCTTTATTGAAGGAAAAGTGTACTCAGTTGGTTTATTTATTGGTAGTCAAGTCTTTCATTTTGGGGCCATTTTGCTTGGCTGCCTTCTATGTGCTCGGTCACCAGTATTTGTGGTGTACTATTCACCAATTCATGAGGTTGTAGTACTAGTATTTTATGTACTAGATATGAGACTTCATTTATCTTTTAACATATAATTTGGTACACCATTTGATAAACAAATTTGGTCATGCAAGAGAATGACTCTTCCACCGGCGGAGGCAAGTGAGGACCAGAGGGGCATGTGCCCCCTCCCTCAACTTTCTTCCTCCAATATATTTTTTTTTTAGTGATATTAAAAATTGTATACTTGTATGATCATGAAAGTTCATTTGAAGAGCCTATATGAAGATCAAGCTTGCAAAATTTGTGTTATTAGGGTTTTTTTTTTTTTACTTTCATTTTGTGATATAAAAAGTGTCCCTTAAACTTCCGGAGGTATTTCCTTTGGTAATGTATTTTTTAATCTATGACTGAGAAGCGTCTTGATTGATAAGTATTTGTGATTTTAAAATTGTAATTAGGTTGTGTACTTCTTTCACTTCATACTAAAGAAATTTGGATTTAACTCCTCACCCACCCGTTAATGACTTTCACAACAGGCGTTAAAGTCTGTAAATTTAATTCTTCATGTGCTGTGATGTGATGGGATGCTGGCTTCTAACATACATAATATAGTTGCATTTCATCAACTTCATTCACTTTCAGACACCAACACAAAGGTCATCCAATCATAGCTACAAAGTTAAAATTCTATATATCTTAAAGCTGATGCGTTCTTCGTACACTGTAATTTAGGAATAGTGAATTTTTTTCATACACTGTAATTGAGGAATAGTTGATTGACAATGTTACTCTCATTTAAAACATCAACACTTCCTTCTTATATAATAATTTATCCATTATGCCCTCACACCAAAATGAAAAACAATAAGGGAAATAGAAAAAAGAGGGGAAGGATCGAGAGAGCTCGAGCACTCTCTCTTAGCGATGATAATCGAGAGCAGCGGCCGTAGCAGGGATCACTACAAGAAATTTGGGCTTTAGTGACGAACGAGATTCGTCACTGAAATAGGCAAATTCGTCACGTTTGATCAAATGTGACGAATTTTGGTCGTCACAACCTCCGTCACATAAACACCTTTACAGAAAGTCTTAGGTGACAAATAACTGTTCCGTCACTGATATCATGCTTGTGACGAATTGTTCCTCATCGATACCCAACCCTTTGCATATGCTTTTACATCATTGGTGACGACTGATCGTCACTTGAAAGTGTTTTGCGCGAGGAGTATTTCGTCACTGAATTAACTTATACGTGAGACTCTGGGCGTCACATATCCATTTCTCTTGTGATGCTTTTTCGTCACTTTTGCTCAAATGTGACGACCTAAATCCCTTATTTGCTCTCAAATTTCTTTTGTCATACACGATGCATAATAAACATGACTATTGTCGGATTCACATTAATAAAAACAAAATATTACATTCTTCCATTGCATATAAAAAGTCATATAATCGAATACAATAAATTTAATCCACAATGTTTAGAAATGATACCATGTTAACATCCAAACAAAAACAAAGTCGACTACCAAGTTCCAAAATGATGTAAAACTAAACTCCATAAATCACCAACATGTCTATCCATGCCCACAACCTCCTTGAATCATTCATCATAGGAGTCCCCTTCCTCTTCATCATCATGGTGGCGGGAGAAATCACTCTTGGTATGACCTTGAGTGGTAGCCAAAAAGTCCTACAAGTACATACGTATAAATTTAATCAATGGACAAAATGAAAATACAAAACTTACTGCTTAAGCTAAATGCTTGTTTATCTGGGCATTAACAAGTACTTTGTCACTGTCTAAACTCAAGGGTATTCACCCCTACTTCTTTCTATCATTGTACTACTTTCCTCTCTAATTGAAACTCGGAACATGTTTCAGTTCTATTAGATTATGTCACATGGTCAGTAGACTCACATTGCACCAGAGCATTCAAATTCGGATAACTAGAAAGCAAAACTGCATGCTGCATTGTTTCCAAAAACCATAGAATCATTTCAACCCTACTGCATTGTTGATAAGGACATGTGAAGAGGTAACAATCATATCAACCCCACTACAAGAACATACACAAATTCAGATCATATCGATATGATCAACGAGACATACGAGTTTTCCGCGCTGAGCTTCTACAACTTCGTCAAGGACGAGAGTGGTGGCGACAAAAAATTAGCATTGCGACCAACGATTCTTCAAGGAGATCGATCAAGGTTCAATTTTTATTACCTTCTTTAATTTTATATTTATTTTGTATGTTTTTAAGAATTTAATTGGGTTTTGTTTGTGAGCTATGAAATTGGTAATTTTGAGATGGGGAAGGTTCTCCTATTGCACAGTAAACCGAATGTCTCATTCCCAAATTGGACGGCGGCAATGGCTGAGGTGAAGCGATAGAGCATGGATAAATAAACTCTGGTAGGAATCAGAGGTGATTGTCATCGTTGATGCTTTACAATCCCCAATTATTTCAATTATGGACAACTCAATGTCAATAAACATCAGTTTTATACATTAAAATTGACGTAATAGTTTGAAAGATCTATGAAACTACGGTCTCGTTGAATCAATGGTAAGGTTCCTAAGTTGAAATTACACATCTCAATTCAGTCATTTTTCCATGATTTCACATTTGACTTATTCAATTTCAATTCACAATTTATTTTATTTTTCAAAACTCATATTAATTCCTTCAATTTTTTGGTTTAAATTTTGCGTTTTGATGCGTAATTGTTGCTGCACGATGATTGAGATAAGCTCATGGAGTGGGAGATGTTGAAGAAGGCCTAACAAGTCAGCTGCGGCGAATCGCCTATACATTCGTAAATGGAATTTCAGCCAACAATTCAAGGTGCATATAGGGTATAGTTCTGTAGGTTTTAATTTTGTTAATTTAGCATTTAGGTATTGTCCTTTTATGTATATTTATTTGTATCCCATTGTGGAATTTATACCTTTTGGTGGGTTTTGTTTTATTCATTACTATTATTGATTAACTAAATCTGATGTACTTCTCAACCATACCTGTAATATTAGGCTTCCAAGTATTTACCTATGTAGATTGTTTTTATTTAATTTGGACTCAACTTATTTTGTGAATGTCAAATATCAACCCATTTCTTTCTCCCTTTACATCAAGTAATCATCAGGTTGGTTTTGGTACTATTCTACATGATAAAATTTGTGAAGACAAAATCAATGTTATGCTGGAAGTAGACATATCATGCTGAAGTCTTTTTTTTAGAAGAATCATGCTGAAGTCTTGGTTCTTAAACATAGAATACTGATTAACTTTCATATTAATTTTCATGCCCTCTTTCTCTTGAATTATGCCTTTATTTGAATTTTATGCAATGGGTTTATGGATTGGTGATAACTTTTTATGTTGGTCTTGGCATTTATCTGTTTTAACTCGGAGATATACAATCATTACTAGCTAATTCTTCTTTGGTTTTCCTAATTCTTTTCATGCTGCTAGGATATCTTATGATTTTCAATTTCATGATTTCATATCAATGACAGACTAATTAATGAATGGTATGTGCTTATATATAGATCATGCATAGTGAAAACTTTTACCACAATTGGTCCCTCCAGTTTTTGTGGCTTTTACAACCTTCAAAGTTAAACAATTCGAAGGTATAGCTAGGGTGGCAACTAGATTAGAAATTCTGGTTCCGAATGCATAATTTCATATCTAATATCCAAAGATTCTGAATTCGAAAAATTCAGAAAGAAGCTTAGACCGAAATTGGAACATACTATTTCAATATAAAAGTACTGACTTTCCGATCAACTTATTGTATAGTGTATAATCAATTATATTTACTTTCATTTTCCTCATTCATACTTGCGGACATCATTTACCAATCATATTGTGATTGGACCTACCTATTACATAGAATCCATATAGAGTTCCTACTTTTAATTTACACAGTCATACCCAAATACAAATTACTACAATATTTTAGTTAGCTTATCTGATCATATGTTTTCCAACCGAACTGATTAGTAAGTTAAAAGTTCACTATTTTCCTCATTAGTTTTTGCTAATGTTGATAAAATAGTTGTCCCCTTGCCTTGCTTTTTTTTTTTTGGCTTACCAAGAAGTCGGTACAATTGAAAACACAAAAAGAACAACAAAAGACATGCAGATAAGATTTTACAAATTTCATCAAACCATGAGTGTCAATGTTGACTCTATTTTTGCTCACTTTTGTCATGTCTTGGAGGTTGCTT
This sequence comes from Spiraea crenata, assembly GCA_033992175.1. Classification (NCBI taxonomy): domain Eukaryota; kingdom Viridiplantae; phylum Streptophyta; class Magnoliopsida; order Rosales; family Rosaceae; genus Spiraea; species Spiraea crenata. Next base: position 3,734,093 of record JAVBHV010000041.1, on the reverse strand, counting down.
CCTGCAAATGGCTTTTCTGTCATCTGTTACACTGTTTTGCAATGGAATCTTTGTTGGAGGGTCTCCATCTCCAAATTCTTTAATCATATTCTGAATCACATCTAAACAAACTCTCTTAAATCCTAAGTAGGCTGTAACTAATGGCATTTATTAGGCTCCACCCAGGGTACACTTAAAATTGAAAATCCCAAGAGCATATGCTTCTTTGGGAGAAAATATTTGAATTATTCAGCGATTTTGTCGAGTTTATGTGCTTGGGAATGGGAATTAGCTAGAGATATCATTGACTTTGAGAATATTTGGAGTTAATTGTAAGTAATCAAGATAATGGGGTGACACATTGGGAATGACTGGCAGCTGAGACAGAGGAAATTCACAACCAGTACTATCTATCTGGTTTGGTAATGACAAATTATTCGTTTATTTATTTTTTTTTTTTATAATTATTATTTTTTAAAAATATTTTATTTTATAATTAATAAAAAAAAAAGGACAACAGGTTATCTATTTGCCATACCTATGCCTTCTATATACAATATAATAGAAGGACTAAATCACAAATACAAGAAAGTTGAAAATACACAATACACAACTGGTAATGACATACCTATGCCTTCCACTGGCATTACCGGAAAAAACGGTAATGCATACCTATGCCTTCCCGGGAATAATGCTTCCATGCCCCCATGGCACTGCCCCTTCTTCCCATCTCTGTCCTTATGTGATAACTGACATGAAAAGAGAATAAGGAGCAGGAGGTAAAATTTCGATCCCAATGCAAGAGTTGACCTAACCTGATAGAATTGATAAGGAGGAGCATTGAACCCTTCTCCAGCAGGAACGCAAAAAGCATCTTTTTAAGCATTTATTTATATAGAAATCTGATATCAAACAATCATATCTCCAGTTGCTTGAAATCTGCAACTTGAAAACTCAGTTTTGAAATTCCAAAAGTCTACTTACAAGCAGAGAAATAAACATGAACATAGGCCTGGTCAGACTCATTCTTTTATTCAAATTACTTGGATTATTCACCAATAGTCTTTACATGAACATGATCCATTCTTGAAGTGATGAAACCGAACACGGTCCCTAACAATTATTTCTCGACTGAAAGCTTGGGAAACAAACTTTGTAAAAGTATGGCAATCTCTACAAACTCTTAGGTTCTTTACTATTCTCAAAGGCGTTCCTTCTGGAGTTCTTGCCAGGCCGAAAGCAATTGCCAGCTTCTCACTGTGGCATGAAGTTGAGACTTCCAAAGAATCTGTGTCTGTGCAGGTAATCTCAGATGGCGTGATAAGAGATTTCCTCTTGCACATAACCATGTAGAGCAGCTCGATGGACAACTACCTTGAGTTTTTGGTAAATTTCATTAGCATTCGGATGTGACTTGTCGTCCACAACAAATTTGTGAACCTGATCGCCAACTTCAATCCAGCTCCAACCAGGAATGGTCTTGATTCCCTGACTTTTAATCAACTTCCTCATCCTTGCAACACCATCTGCATTCCTTTCTCTAAAATAAATCGTAGCAAGAAGTACGTAATCCCCTGCATTCTGTGACCCCAGCCGGATTAGATTTCTCATGGAAATTTCTGCTACTTCCACATTTCTATAAATCTTGCAAGAGCCAAGCAAAGTCCGCCAGAGGACTGGATCATCCTGGGCACCCGATGTCCTAATAACTTGAAGTGCCCTTTGGAGCATCCCAGCCCTGGCAAAAAGATCTACCAGGCAACCATAATGCTTAATTCCAGGCTTAATATTAAACTTGGAGCTCATCACATTGAAGTACTCAACACCCTTTTCCACTAAGCCTTGGTGACTACATCCACATAACAAACCAAGAAACGTAATGGAATTCGGCTGGATTCCTGCCATCAACATCTGCCCAAAAAATGAGATTGCTTCATCCCCACGACCGTGCACTCCATACCCACCAATCATCGAATTCCATGTAAAAACATCACGCTTCTTCATCCTCTCAAACACAGAAAGAGCACTATCCAACATGCCACATTTGGCATACATATCTATAAGCGCATTACCAACATAAATATTCCCCACAAGCCCCTGTTCACTTGCTAACCGATCCATTTCAACTCCGGTATTCAATGCACCCAAATGAGCACAAGACGAAATCAAACCAACAAGAGTAAACCCATCAAGACCCACATTGTCATTTCTCATAAGATTATACACCCTCAATGCCTCGTGGTGAAGACCCGCTTGAGTGTAACATGAAATCATCGAGTTCCAAGACACCAAGTCTCTCTCAGACATATTGTCGAACACCTTCTCTGCATCATCAACTGAACCATTGCCAGCATACGCCCTTACAAGATTCGTGCAAACAACAACATCATGTTCATACCCATATCGAACCACAGCTCCATGAACCTCTCTACACTTGATCAAAACCTTAACTTTCTCGCAAGCTTTAAGCATAAAGGAGAAAGTAAAAGTGTCGGGGGACGAATCCGAATTCGAATTCAAATTGGAGGAAAGCATGTGATTGTAGTAAGAAATGGCTTCAAGAGGAGAAGGGCTCTGGGAGAAGCCTCTAATCATGGCATTCCAGTTTTCGGTTTTCGGGTTTTCAAGGTGGTGGTGGAAGAGAAGCTCTGCGTAGACCAAGCTGCCGGAGACTGAAACGGCACAGAAGTTCAAAAGTTTGCTGGAAATGGCGGGATGGTGGTGAAGACCGTTGGTGATGACGTGGGCATGTATTTTTTTGAGTTTTGTTAAGCTGTTGCATCCTTGCAAGAAGGTTAGGATGGCTTTGGCATGGCACATTGTGAATTGGCTCGATGTTGGGTTTGGGTTGTGTGAGTTTTGTAGTGGTAAAAGCATGCACCAGCTGCTTTTGTTGTGTTTCTTTCTTCCTCATTTCGAGTCTTCTTTTTCATTGCACTCGAGAGAATCGAACTATGAACCTATTTATTACTTGGTGGATTGGTAAGAGTGTGTATATGTTTTCGACATCCATTTTATCTTGAAATCCGATACGAAACCTAGAAGGTACTGCACTTATTGGAGAGGGAACCGAGTAATATATCAGACACTTCCAAGTAGATAGAGATTGACAGAGACATAGATTATCCTTCATGGAAATTGAAGTTGAAGCAGAAATTAGTGCAAAAATCAGAACTTCAAACTTTACAGCAAACATCCTCCGAAATCAACCTTGCAATCCTAACATACAGAAAACAGAACCGTGCTAATCCGTAACAAGTACATTCTACTGATAACAGGGAAATTCGCTCAACTTGTGTCGTTTGAAGCTATAATGAAAGTTCAACTACTTTTTCTTCCTACCACCACCAGCTTTTGACTTCTTGTTAGCAATTTCCTTAGCAGTGGTTTGTGGTGTTTCCTGTCACAAGGAGAACAAAACTATGTAAGGATAAAAATATAGTCCAAATACAAAACCAAGAACAAAATCAATACAAGATGGGAGTAAACAAAACTTTGCTATGAACTGGAAGACATAAAGCTGAAAAGGAACACCATATCCAGCATTATGTATGATTTCTATGACAGAAATCTGAAGAACTACAAAGAAGTTGAAGGATAAAGTTGCCCAGCGCCTAACATAGCTAAAAAAGTTCAAATTGAATGGTTTCTTGCTGCATACTTCAGATTGAAGCATTACGGCTCTCAACCTCAATCTCTGTACCACTTACTCTTAATACTAAATGGGTTCTTTTTTGGGCATATCAAGTGCCTTTGTGACAGAAGAACCTAAAGCAAACCATAATGAAATGTTCAATGGAAAGGGCTTTAGCAGGCAAGCATTTATGTTAGTTACTACAGTCTGAGCTCAAGAAGCTAGAAATCTCTTACAACAGCTGGAGCTCAAGAAGCTAGGGACCCAAGTCACAAGATTTTTATCCAATTAGTTCCGAATTCCTAGTTGTGGCAATAAATGATAGCAACAATTCGATTTTCCTATCGTGCTGATGATATAAATTATTGACATAGGACCAAATATAGATTGTCTTCGAAGCTTCACCAAGGTTTTCAGCATCATGTGCCAAAACAGACACCTCTCGTTAATGTCGTGGAGTGCTTGGAGCCCAAATCAAGAATGGGCAGACTTAAACTGCCAATGACAGTGGGCCTGAATGAACTACAAACTTGCAGAGAGAACGTCTTATGCTTGATTGCTGATTTGGCAGTTGTAAGCACACATTTGCTTTCCTGTCATTCAATGTAGCAAGATGTGCAATGCGGATAAATGATATTACCAACTAATGGTTGCCAAGATATGGCAAAGCAAGATTAACAATCTGTGGCATTTTGATGCCATTCACAGCCAGAACAAGAAAAATACCAGTCACATCTTGCCAAGTATACATTACCAGCACAAGAATGCGTAAGAATATTATCCACCTCTATCTAAATCATACCAGACACAGGGAGAAGAAAAATGGGAAGTTAAACCATACCTTCCGTTTGAGGGGTACAGATGTGGTAGCAGTTGGCTTGAAAAATGATTCTAGTCTGTAGATGATAAAACGAATTATGCATTAGACCCCAATAAAAAAAGGAAATCACCCATTTTATATGTATTTATGCAATAACCACTAACCTGCCCTGTGACCCCTTGTTCTTGGCTGCTTTAATCTTTTCTATTGCCTGATCAACATAGAAAACAAGAAAAATAACCATACATGCTACTGAAAAGTCAGCAAGAACATCTTAGAGAAAGCCTGTATTCATGATGAGTAGGAACACACCTTTGTCACTCTGTCACTGTTGAATCCATTTTCATTCACCAGAAAGGTAATGAGTCCCTGTAAAGTTAATAAGGCAATTTAAGTACTTCTGCATGAAACAGTCAAAACAGAAGATAAATCATTATATAACCATTTTCAACTAAGAATGTACATACTTCTTCATCTGGAGCACGCCATTTAATCTCAAGTTGCTCTTCATCAGTTAAAACAACTGGTTCCTTAAAAAGCCTCCGTGCCTCTTGGTATGGCCATTCATCTGGTATTTGGTACCTGAAGAAATATAAATATAATTACTGCAGAAAATATACAACTAGTGCAACCCCAAAGATACATCACTCAAGATGAAAATAAGACAAACCTCTCTTTGTTTATGTTCTCCAGTATATTCTCTATGGATCCATGTTGACGGATGAGCTTCAAAGCTGTCTGTCCTCCAATTCCTGTAGTATAAACTTGTAAGGTACAGAATTCTGGACCAGATGCATAGGTACAATTTCAAGCAAACTACAAAAGAAAGATGAGGCCACAAACTGCTTTTAACTTCCAACATACCTCGAATGCTGTCACAATAATCACATCCAGAAAGAATGCATAAGTCAATGAATTGATCCATAGTTAGATTCAGCTCTTCCAAAACCTGAAACAAGATCATCATTAGATCAATGAATCAAATATTAGGCCATCATGAAAGTCCTACAACTTGTAAGAACCTTAGCAACTTCAAATTCCATGACTGGGATTTTTCTAGAGCTAGGGTCCATTAAATGACGAAGAAACTTAGGAGCTCCAAAGGTTAGGGAATCCATGTCTTCAGAGGCCACTGCATAAACCTGTAATTCATAAAAGAATAAAATATTTCTTTATCCTAGGTGACATGTTCAGGCAATGGAAAGAAAATTATGCCTCTAAACTATTAGTTCAAAAACACTGTTGGCATCCTCGTAAGATTCATTAAACAACTTAATAGCGAGCAAAATACTTACTTTTCCTGATTTGCAAAGTGCAGCACACTGTGCCTCTGCTTCTGAGGGAGCCTGAGAATATAAAGAAATGTTACCTAGTACAAACATTTCAAGATATGTTTTTGCACTGAGATACACATTGGGAATAGCCCAGTTAACAATATAACATCCCACCTCAACTACAGGCATACCCATAAGCCCCAGAAGTCTTTTGCAGTCATCATTGTGCTGCTTTGTCACCTGTCAAGCCAAGAAGACCATAACTTCAAACCTTCTATTCATCATGCAAAAAAGGTATGTAACTATGGTTGCATGTGAAAGAAATACAGATAATGAACCCACCTTTACAGTCCGTTTACTGTACTTCTCAATATCTTCCTTATTGCCATCCTACAAAGAGTAAATGCCAAGAAAAACTTAGCAATAAAATGCATTTTAGGGTTTAATAAAAAATTCATAACTTATAGACACGTACTTCCACAGCCGTTGCCAAGTCCTCAGTAGCATCCGCCCTCTTTGAGTAACTGCATAACAAGTTCAGTATGACAAGCATTATTCAACAACTGCATTGACCAGTACCAGCTTGAGGAATTAGGCACAAGGAACCTACCGCTTTGCCAGCTCTTGCTTTTTTAAATCTGGGGGCTGTCCATCAAAAACATAGCTGAAAACAAATTTACAAAGAAAGTTGTCATCCCAGCTCTTGAGTTGGATAGTTAGTTAAAGTTCAATGTCAAGACGAACAAAACCAACACCAAGGGAAAAGCAGAAAATTACAGTGGCTTGATTCCAGCTTCCAGAAGCCTAATCGTACGCGAAAACATTCCTTGGAGATGACTACAATGCACCCATAAAATCAAAACCCATGTCAGTATTTAGAAAAGTAAGGCTTTCTTAGCAAAACCCACTTAAGAAAACTATCATAACAGACTAATAAACCAGAATTTGAACACAATCTCACTAAAAAATGCCTTATATCACTCAAAGCAAACAACTTTGGTATAATGTACCTGGTAACTTCACCAGCTTCGTTGGTCAGCATCTCGGTTCCGCTTCTTCCGACAACAATCTACACAATTCCACACAAAACCACCTCAAAATTAAGCTTCTTTTTTACAAAATCCACACAAACAAGCATCAAAATGAAGAAATGGGTCAAGAGTAAATACAAGAAATTGGTAGATGCTCATGCTGGCATCGATGGCGATCTTCCGGCCGAAATAACTCTCGAATTTCTGCTCTTTCATTGCCTTTGGCGCATTGTCCGCCAACAGCTTCGTTAAACCCTAAAATCACAATCCACAAAAACATTAAAAAAAAAACTAATAAATCCCAGAACAAATTGAAACAAAAGGGTGCTTAAAGATTGTACCTTTATACCCATTGCGTATAAAAAAATGAAGAGAAAAAAAAAAAAAAGAGTGAAATTCAGAGAGAAAATAAAAGGGTTTTGGGTGGATGGAGGTTAGGGATGAAACTCCGCTTCCCGCCTTAGTCCCAAGGAGGCAATAGTTCCCAAGTGAAGTCGTTGTCTTCAGCACAAGAGACAGTGTACACGTGTGCAATGAGGGTGGGTTCATGAAAGTGGGCTACTTTCATTTGGAGTTACAGTATTTGGACTTTCAATTGTTGTTGATTGTAGAGACTATGGGCTATGTCTTGGGCTTTCTGTTCTATATTACTGTGTATGCCATGAATTTGATATCTGTAACTGACATTCCGTCTTAAAATGTTAAGTTATGATTATTTGAAGTGGTGATAACGGTTTTCAATCTTTTGGTAGAGATATTGTTTGTTTCAGTGAATAAACAAAATCATGAGTAACGTAAAATATATCAAGTTTGGAAAAAAAAAATCGTGAGTAACATCAAATATATCAAGTTTTCTCACGAATTATTATTGATTAACCGTTAGTTTATCGCTCATATATCATCTACTTTTAATAAAAACAATTATGACATAGCTAAAGAAACATTATTTGAACAACAATAAATTTGGTAAATAAAGTCAGTGCCTTTAGTATTATTGAAATCTGACTGCCCTTGCATTGATTGGGTAGCACCTTCCAAGAGTCCATCGGGTTTTTCTCACATACTGATAATATACAAAACCATAGTGAAAAGAACATGAACTTTAACTGATAAAATCTGGCACATAATGTACTTCACCATGATCCCATGACAGAGAACAATTACCTAAGAAGAACATCCACCAACTAACCAAAAGCTGCAGGAAACAAAGGCTGCTAAAGCTGAAAGTAAATTTCCAAGTGAAAGAAGAGAAGAAGAAGGCAGAGAATCATGCAATAATTTGAAAAGGCAAAAAGGGGATGAAAATGGAAAGAAAGAATGGTGGGTGGGGGCAAGTTCTGCTTTAATTATGCAACAGAATATGCACATAGATTTCTTGTGATAGGAAGGAAGCTTCAGCAATCTTTGTGCACTGCCATTTCAGTGCTTGATCCAACTCTTTACCAAATTCAAGGTTCAAGGTGCCCACCAAACAAAGTTATAAACTTTCCTTGCTTGGAGCTTTACAATCAACCTTGCTCATGAAAAATGGCATTGGATTGGACATCAATTAATTGAACTATTTCTGGGTCCTAATTGATTTAACTTTACATCAACCATGTTCCTTTTGACTTCAAAACAGGAAAATCCGTACGTCCCTTACATATATGATTGTGTCTTCGAGCTAATTCATGTCTCCCTTCTAACTGTTGATCACTATATGATCACTGTCAGGAAAAATCCGACTTCTTGTTTTGATTCCAATATGATTAACAAGTGAAACCCTCATGAATACAACGTAGGAAAATGCCACTTTAGTCTCTATTGCGGTTTCGAAAAAATCTACTTGAACTCACAGATCATGCTAGACACTGTATGCTTATTTCCTCCTCAAGAAATAATTACTTCGTTGGTATCATGCATTGCTACCCCATGAATTTTATCAATCATCATAAAGCCTCTTTTAATTGCTTTTTCCAAATGGCATTGTCATCTTGCTTGGCAGCAACTTTAGGTACTATTGGATGAAAAAGTGAGCAGAACATTTTTGGATGAATTAATATATGTATATATATATGGAAGAAGGACCCATGACCTAAAGGCCTTGGTCTCCTTGAGTTATACTTCTACACGTGAATTGAGGCCCATTTTTGCACTCTTCCACCTCTTCAGATTAAACCACACCGGAGTGGAGCATGGGAGCAATCGGAGAAATATTCCGCTTTTTTGGTCACTTCTCTATCTCTCTTGTTATGTTACCTACCAATACAAGAAGCGAGACATAAAATGAGTGACAATGGAAGAGTAACTTAGGAGTTCTGGATAGCTAAGAAATCATCTTCATTTTTGTAACTGAGAAAACAGCTCTTACATTAACTAGCAGCTCAACAATGTACCATTTGAAAAGGAAATAATCGATGGTATCAATTGAACCTTGCTTCATCCGTCACACTAGAAATATGAAAATAACAAAGCATATGGCAGAGTTATGAGTCCTTAGAATATTATTCGTAATATAATGATCTCCTGTTTTTTGGCCTGATCTGATGAAATGAATTGATGAATGATTTCATAGTTATTATCAGCCTGATTTTGAAATTTAAGAAAAGGAAATTAGTCAACAGGTCTAAGTAGTGAGCAGTTGTACGTAGTGATAACTCCTTAGGAGCCTTGATGTTGATCCTCCTCGGTTGGTTGTACTCTATACATGAATGAAATTGTCGTTTCATTTTTGTTTTTTTAATAAAGCAAAATTCTAGTGAGATATGGGAGATTCGAACTTGAATACAAAGAGAGAATACATTGCTCTAGCTAGTTATCTTCTTTCCAATCTGAATGTGATGTGATACCAAACTAATTAGATTGAAGAAAAGATGATGCAATATATACTTTTGAGCTGTATTGTCAAATTCAACTCAAAAAAGTATTTTGGATAAATGAGATGAAGGTTCATTCATGTGCTCTTTCCCCTTTAAGTTTATAAGTGGGAGAGATGCTTCAAGCTTGGTCCCAGCCTCTATTTTACATATGGTTGCCCCAACCCTTTGGGAATAGACATTTTTATCTGCTAACTAGGATGATAGATGCAATGAGCACAAGAAATTCTTTGGTGTGACGAATTGTAGAACCGCCACACTGTGTTATCAATGACCTTACATTATCAAACGTACATTTGCATGAACTCTATCAGCTAAAACAAACTTCTAGATGGTGGCTACTAGAAATCATATTAATAAATTACTGCACTAAGGCAGTGGCCAATTACCAATCCTGGTCATGCAAATGCACCATCAATTTCTTATAATAGAATGTTCAATTAATGCATTTGCTTTTATCAAACCTTCTGTACTAGGATCGAGATTATGGCAAACTCAGAAGCTTAAACATACATAATTATGATACATGACATGATCTGGAAATGAAATGGACAAAAGATCACAAGAAAAAGAAGGCAAGAATTCTAAAGTTGCTTTCCTCCAATAGTGAGGGACACCCTTATGAAAGAGACAGCAGAGACAGAGAGAGACAGAGACACATTAGAGTTGAAGAGAGAACAAAGCTGAGCACAATAATGAGGCGATCAATCTGATGTTGTAAACGTTAAATACTAGGCCTCTTTGTACTCTATATGTTCAAGGCCTCTAGTGCCGAAAACAATATTCTCAACTCGAAAGACTCTCAAACTCTCAAGCTTCAACCATGGTAAATTAGGCCACCTAATCCATTATGGCTGCTTCTTTTTGTGCTTCTTGTGTTACTATTGCTAATGTGTTCGTTTCGTAATGTTAGGGAGAAGAGGATGGCAAGGCAGCAAGCTACGACTCCCTCGAGCCAATGGACAAAAGAAAGGGTGGATTTATTGCCTCCAGCTTCATTTTCGGTGAGCAGTCATCTGCGGCATTCATTCAAATTGTTCTGTTCTTGCTTCTGCATATCTGGATTCACACGCTTTTCTGCATTTGGTTGTTTATGCAGTTCTGCTGGGATTGGACAACATGGGGTTTGTTGCAAACATGTGTAGCTTGGTCCTCTACTTTATGTATGTGATGCATCTTGATGTGGCACCTGCTGCCAACACCCTCACAAACTTCATGGGATCAACTTTCTTGCTATCCCTTGTCGGAGGTTTCATTTCGGATACTTACCTCAGCAGATTCACCACCAGTATGATTTTCGGTGTAGTTGAAATTCTGGTAAAAAAAGAATTTCATATAAGTTAGTTCTCCAACTTATACTTGTAGTTATGTTCTAACCAAACCTGTTACATCAATCTTTAGGCTCTGGTGATGATCACAATTCAAGCCTGGACAAAGAGTTTGCTCCCAGAACCAACATGCACAAAAGATTGTGTCAAAGGAAACATATCCCTCATGCTCTATGGATCATTGTGCTTGCTAGCATTGGGAACAGGCGGTGTGAGGGGAGCACTACCAGCGCTTGGTGCAGACCAGTTTAACCGAAAAGAGGAAGCAAAGTCACTTGCAACATATTTCAATTACCTTTTACTCAGTACTACAATTGGAGCAACTATTGGTGTCACAGGCATTGTGTATATTAGCATGAATGTAGCTTGGTATTGGGGTTTCTTTATATGTACAATTGCAACGTTTGTCGGTTTTTCTGTTCTTGCTATCGGCAAGCCTTTCTACCGCATCCAAATCCCTGGAGAAAGTCCCATCTTGAGGGTCATTCAGGTCTGTCTTTCTCTATGATAAAAAATATCTTTAACTTAGTTATACACTAGATTAAGTACTAACACGCATACAATGTCTAAATGATTCAACAGGTTATCGTTGTGGCATTCAAAAACAGAAGGTTACCAATGCCTGGGAGCCCTCAGGAACTGTATGAGATCAGCGAAAAGGACTCCGTCTATCCAGAAGAGAAAATTGCACACACCGATCAATTCAGGTGACATTACATGAACTCATGCTTAGAGAGACTACACCAATAATTTCAAAATCATGTCTTATTAAACAAGACTCACCAAAGCAGCATGTCCCATCTTGGCATGCGAAGATTCTTCAAATTCAACAAACAAACAAATCAGAAACAGATAATTGAGAAACAACTTGATAATACACTGAAATGTTTCCATCAAAGTTTCTGGCAAAAGGGGGATGGCGTTCTTTTTTAGGTAAAACTTGTTGGACCATGATGTTTCAGATTGTTGCCATAAGGGCTTAGAAGGATGTGAGGTTTTTGGAAGCTTTTGATCAAAGTTCTTTGACTTCAAAGGTAGCAATTATGTAGATCTTGTCGCATTGTAGCTTGTAGTTGGGGGCTTCGTGAGGTGTAGGTTCTCTCTCTTTTGGGATCGAGGGTGGACAGTGGCATCCTCTAAACTTTCCTTGATGAGCTAATTTTACCTAATCCTCTAGTGTTTACTTTGTACCAAATTAGTACGTAATTACTTCCTATGAATTTGGACCAGGTTTTTTGACAAAGCTGCTATACTTGGGCAAGACTCCAAGCCCCAGCCATGGAAAGTTTGCACAGTAACACAAGTGGAAGAAGTGAAGGTGCTAACAAGAATGCTCCCAATTCTGTTCAGTACTATCATAATGAACACCTGTTTAGCACAACTCCAAACATTGTCAGTCCAACAAGGGAGCATAATGGAGCCCCATTTGGGAGGTCTTAAGGTTCCTGCGCCATCCATTCCGGTCATCCCTCTCATTTTCATGTCCGTTCTCATCCCAGTCTACGAATTCTTCTTTGTCCCTTTCGCAAGAAAGATCACAGGCCACCCAGCAGGCATCACACAGCTTCAGCGTGTCGGTGTTGGTCTAGTCCTCTCAGCAATCTCCATGGCAGTAGCCGGCTTTGTTGAGGTGAAAAGAAAGAACCAAGCAAACAAGGACATAATGAAGCCCATAAGTCTCTTCTGGCTTGCCTTCCAATACGCAATTTTCGGTATTGCTGACATGTTCACACTAGTAGGACTGCTCGAATTCTTCTACAAGGAAGCACCATCAGGCATGAGATCACTTTCCACTTCATTCACATTTCTCTCGCTCTCTTTCGGGTACTTCTTGAGCTCCATCTTTGTTGATGTGATAAACGCCGTGACCGAAAGAGTTACTCCAAGCAAGCAAGGCTGGCTACATGGAAAAGACATCAACGGCAACAATGTACAGCTGTTTTACTGGTTTTTGGCAATTCTTAGCTGCCTCAACTTTCTGAACTATCTTTACTGGGCCTCATGGTACAAGTACAAAACAGATGAGCCCGAGTCGAAGGAGCAGCTGAAGCCATTGAATCAAGCACCTCTTATTCACAGTGAACCGTGCACTCAAGAAAATGCAAGTAAGGTCATTGAACCCACATCTTAACAAACGGAGGAGAAAACAGAGGAAAACAAAGAAAAGGCAGAAGCGTTGTGATTAAACCCCAAAAGAAATGCCTATATTAACCAACGGGGAGAAAACTCACTGAGGAATAATTTGATGATCTTTTAAAAGGAGTGAATTATATAGATGATTATTGGGTTTGTGTTAGTCTCCCTATAAATTTATCTTTATTTTTGTGTGTTTGGAATTGTAAGATAGTTTTGGTTTTCTAGTATGAGAATGTGCTGTAATATATAGGATGCTTGCAAGGTTCTGAATCGGTCAATTCCTGTAGATTGAGATGCTTTGAGTTGTGAATCTGTGGCTTTGTGGCTTTGTGGATTTGTAATTGAGGATGGACTTGTGAGGATTTTATCCATCCTCCATACGATACAGATATGTTTTACACTGCTATCACTTCGGAAATAAAGAAAGAAAAAATGTTGCCTTGTAGACCAATTTTATTTCCTGGAAGATGTGTATCTGGCTACCATTCCTTACTTCACAATTGTGATTAATGCTAAAACGAAAAATGGGAAAAGCTGGTTAGAAATTGGGCTGAGCTGGTGTAGCTAACAACAAGCTGTACACTACCAACCCATTTTAGGCCCCAACATGACGTTGGAACCCAATATCTCAACCAAGCTGCCCAACCAACCCATGATGCCCCGAACCATACTTACCCAAATCCACAGTTCCATCGTTCGGTTATGTCACCCACACGTCAGCATAGGGAGGGCAGGCATTACCGGATCGCATCAGACCTCCGCAATTTATTAAGCAAATTTGAACCATCCCCAAAAACCAGAGAATGACTTTCATAGAATCATTATATTACCATATTATTATCCTAAATTAATTAGAAATTAGAAATTACCATATATACAAAAGTTATGATAGATTTATTACATGTAAATTTCTTAATGATGGAGATAAAAAAAAAACCTTATTATATGTAAGGCTTCCTCCAAAAAACAGTGCTATTATAAGTGGCATTTTAGAAAGTCGTGTTACATCCCTTTCACACTTGAATTTACCAAACAGAAGGCCACATGGTCCATGGAAGCACCAAATCATTAAGCAACATGAGGTCCCAAATTCCCAATCCACAAGTATTAGTGGTGAGGGGCTCTCAAGTATTCCCCAAATTTTCTTTGTAGGGCCTTAGCCATGCGCTGAACCTTTCAGAAAATCCACTACTAGATCAACGAAAATTGCATCAATAATTAGAAACTGCTTATACTTGCGCGTAGAGGATTAATCGCGGAGAACATATATCCTCATACAGTATGTCCCTTTCGAATTGAACTAGACCCAGATTTGTTGGTGGTAGTATAATATTACAGTAAAATATAGTGCGTGACAGAAAACTTAGTGGGGTGTGCCCTCAAGCTTCAAAAGATGCATGTGAATTATGGGACCAAGAGCTCACATGTCATCTCCTCTTTCCATTAATAGCATGGCTTCCCCATTTAATCTAAGACTTCTTCATAAATTATTGTGTCTCTTACATGTGATTGGAACAAATTATGCAGTGCAGTGTAGCAAGTTTAGGTAGTCTAATATGAATGATTTTTTACTTATTATTTTTCACTTGTGTAATAACATAGGAATGAATTATGCACTGTAATTGTAATACTGTAATTTCATGATTTCTTTCAATAAAAGAAAAAAAAAAGACCATTAATTTTGGCACCGACTCACCAGTAAACATGTTCTTCTTTCAATATTCCATTGGATATACTAAATTGTTTAAGTTTAAGGTCACTCTTATTAGTATTAAAATATGCAGCGTATATGGTGCTGTGCTGCAACAAATAATTTTCTATTATGGTAGCATGAGCTTTAACACTAGCATATCAATGTTCCCTTCCTCCCTTAAGTTATGTGATAAAATAATTAGAAAAGGAAGTAAATATTCCTTCTATTATCAGGTGAAATTTAGCACACACTACTATATTATTAGAGCCCAACAATGCATCGAACCTTGCTAAAAAGTCTCTTCGAATCACAGTCTTGCATTCTTTGTCTCCAAATTCGAATTCTTTATCCTTAATGCCGTAATCAATAAACCGTGTAATTAGTCTTTCGTGCACACATATAATTAGTCTTACATTTATCACTTATAATCTTGCTTTCTGTACAATTCATCCTAAATTAAGCAAATAAACATGTCAATTCGACAAAATGAAACATTAGTCACCACAAAAAAAAACAGTTTACGCAATGTGTATCTATGTGGTTGTACGTGGTGTATACAATTAATTAAGGTAGGGCTTATATACACTAATTAATGGCTTAGTTGCGTAAACGCAAGGATCTAATCCATTATTTTGTGGACTGAATTGAATTAGGAGCACTGAAAAGAATGTTGAAGTCTCACCAGCTAACAACTATACTGTATAGTGACGGGTGATTGGGAAAGGCCCAATTCAAAGGCCTAAATTTGATTGGTTCATTTCGAACATTCCAAGCGTTCTCTTGGATTTTTTATTCATAGACAAAATCGTGCACACCATTCACACTAGTGATCAAGCTTTGCTCTAATTGTCGGCAGCCTCACCTCACTTAGCTCCCACCCCCTTTCACTTGAGTTCGAATTTCCTTCGTTAGATAATATTTTCTTAATTTATTAGACAAAGTCGTCATAATTGATTAAATCATTACAGTGAGAACATTATGACTAAAAAGAAAGTAGAGCAACATAAAAAAAGAAATGTTGTAAAGATAGGGTTGATTCCTAATTGCTTTAGGATTTTCAGCTCTTGCCAAATATAGTTGCTTTGAATGTTAATTTTCATTCATTACCTTATCAAATTTTAGGATTCTTTAATCTTTCTACCACTATTTTTTCCGTGGCATCACCAGGAATGACACTACATAACATCTGAACTCCTAAAACTTAGCAAGATCAGCAAAAGATCAGGCATATGACTGGTGCAGATCTGATGACTG
Source organism: Spiraea crenata (assembly GCA_033992175.1). Classification (NCBI taxonomy): domain Eukaryota; kingdom Viridiplantae; phylum Streptophyta; class Magnoliopsida; order Rosales; family Rosaceae; genus Spiraea; species Spiraea crenata. The sequence continues at coordinate 3,718,089 of JAVBHV010000041.1, read as the reverse complement.
GTGCAGATCTCCTATAGATTCAGATTCAGATTTATTGAAGAACGGAAAGGAAGAAAAAACTAGGGAGGATGGAAAGTGGCCCCCACCTTAATATGAACCGCTGATGGAGGTGGGGAATTTCGTGATATGATTGTTTACCGCAAAAATAACATAAACAGCTGTATGCATCTGAAGCAGAAAAGCACGGGTCCTTCCAGTTCCAACCAAGTTCATAAAGTAGTTCATTAAACCTCCAATTAAGGTCATAACTCTTATAGTGGTGTCACTATCATCACCCTCTATCTCCGGAGAGCACAAATTATTGTCTAGTGTTCGATTTATTTACGTGTTGTAATATTGAGGAAATATTTTTCTTTTAGTGCACGAAGTGTTACGTTAAATGATTGTATTCCATTAGATGTATCACACACTAATTGCCCTATGCTCCCGCATGATGATGATACATGGATGAACAGAAATGTTAAAACTTCATTATACTTCCTCATAAACTTCATCGTACTTCCTCGTATACTTCATCATATTACAACACGTAAATTATTATACTTTCTCGTATGGATGTACAGATGGATGTATACCATTACCACACAATAGTGAATATATATATATTTTTTTCAATCAATAGTGAATACTTCTGCCTCCGCCAGTTCTGTGACCAATCACTACTCTTCACTCCTAGATGGATCCCACTTTTCTGCTCCCACCTAAATCAACGGCTAAGATTGTCTGTGATATATTGCCAGTCCATCAGCTCCTGTGGTTTTAAACTTTGCCCTCCTAATTCTTCGAAATTGAGATTCCAAACGTGCCTTCTTGTGTAATGAAAGCCTTAAAAGGCCCCGCAAACACTGCTTTCTTTCACTCACTCAAATTTCTCCAGATTTACTGAGCTTGATTTCCTTCCATTTTTAGCTCCAAAACGCAAGATTTTCCACCAACTGTGATTGCTGTTATCCAGTCAATACCCATTTGAGCCAAGTGCATTCATCACCAAACCCAAATCAAAGTTTGCCTTTTTTTTTATTCAATTGTTATAAAGTTCATACATTTTGTCCAGAACTTGGGTGGCTGAAGGTTGGAGCTGAAAGATGAAGCTTTGCTGGGTTGGCATTGTATTTTCAGTGTTTTTCAGCAAATGGGTTAATGGGTTTGGGGAGTTCACCTTCAGTAATGGAACAGAGATGGCTTTTCTGGAAGGCTATGGAGAATCCAAGGTTGGAGCTAATTTTCTGATGGTTGGCCTAACCCTCATCCCAGGAGCTGGGTCCAAAGGAGCAGGTACTGTATTTTTTGCCCACTTTCCACTGTAGTATTAAAAAGTTAAACCCTTTTGTTAAGTAACCTTCATTGAGGAGCAAGTTTCCTCTAAATATGTATTTGGGTACCTCTGTTCTTGATAAAATGTTTATATGCGTTTTGCATATTTCTTGATTTAGATAAAGTTGGCACCTTTTTGTGTTTCTTCTGTATGGTTGCATGTGGTTGTGGAAATCTTATTCTGGATTGTATTGTTCTCCATTTGTTTATTTATTGTAGCTTGTATTGTAAATTTACAAAAACCATTGCAGCTTATGTATTGCTTGACATTCTGTTTTCTCTGTTGTTCTTCCATCTGTTGTTGCCTGCCGGAGTAATCAGAATTTATATTTCATGGCGCTGATGTAATTTATGTTTTTCACATAATCTATCTTGTGTTGTTAGTTCAGTTGTATTTGTCAAGGTTTGTTTTCAAATTCATTTTGAGAATTATTTCTTATTCATTATTCCTCAAAGATAGTGACTTGAGTTACTTTAAATCTGAGATCTGTCTTCTTTTACCTACTTTTGACTTTGGCTCATGCAGTCTGTTTGGATGGAACGTTACCCGGGTATCATTTGCATCGTGGCTATGGATCCGGAGCAAACAGTTGGCTCATTCAATTGGAGGTTTGTGACCGTGAGATGAATTTTAAACAAAGGCATCAGTTAGTATGCAATGCATTATTACATTCTTGCAAATATCAAAATCTGAAGCTGGTTTTTTACAATTCAGACGCCAAAGCATGTAGTGACTGAAATTGTAGATGAAATTTTTTATAATAATCTTCAATGTTTGTTTTGAACAAAGATGAAAATCGTGCTTTTATACTATGTTACACTTTGGTTCATTGATTAGTTTTCATTTAACCATAGTTACTTACTTCAAAACTTGACTTGAATAAACATCTGGTGGCAGGGAGGAGGATGGTGTAACAGCATCAGAAATTGTGTTTACCGCAAAAAGACAAGGAGGGGGTCATCAACATACATGGAAAAACAGGTAGCATTTACTGGAATACTAAGCAATAAAGCTGAAGAAAATCCTGGTTTGTTCCTTAATCTTATTCCTAAATTGTCAAAAACTGTACTTGCATCTGTATTTTTTTTTTCTGGTTTAGCTGTCTTGATTCTTGACCCTCATCATATCATATACGGGATTGCAGATTTTTTCAACTGGAACAGAGTAAAGCTTCGCTATTGTGATGGCGCTTCTTTCACTGGGGACAGTGAACACAAAGTTGGTTTACTTTATGCTTCCATTAATACTTATCCAGTTATACAGCTTTTCACTATCACAAGAGTATAGAAGGAAGAGAGTCTAATCTTATGGTCCTTAAATCTAACTATTTCCACTCATATTTGCATGCCAGATTCTAATTCACAGTGTTTCTGCTTTTAGGCACAGCAACTGCAATTTAGAGGACAGCGCATATGGCTGTCTGCAATGGAAGATTTGAAGTCAAAGGGCATGCGTTATGCCAAGCAGGTATAATACTTATTGCTTATGGTCCCATCCCCATGGTATGACACATCTTGTGGCAATCATCCCATCGTATTTCAGGCCCTTCTTTCAGGTTGCTCTGCTGGTGGTCTGGCAGCTATTTTGCACTGCGATGAGTTCCGAGGCTTATTTCCAGGAACTACTAAAGTGAAGTGCTTGAGTGATGCTGGATTGTTTCTTGACGCGTAAGTACTATCTTAATGCCTTTGCTCTTACCTGAACTGTTGATATGCTGGCCTGCTCTAGCTTCTTAATACTTGAGATTTTAATTGGTTATCCTGTATGGAATTGCAGGGCTGACATTTCTGGTGGACGCACACTCAGGAATTTATATAAAGGTGTTGTTGGCTTGCAGGTACGCAATAATAGAATTGCTGCTTCATCCCTTTCAAGTCTAATCTATAATATGCAGTGTTAGACAAACTCTTAGGCAGAAATTGATGCTGCTACAGCATATTTTGAGTAATGTGATATTTACGAGCGGCATTGCATGTATAATTCATTTTTGTGCTCTTTTGCTGTATGTATGCTTATGAAGCTTGCTATCATATTATGCTTATCGCAGGGGGTGCAAGGGAATCTGCCGCATTATTGTACCAACCACCTTGATTCTACTTCGGTAATCTATTCTCTCAATTTTAAATATAAATTTACTGAGGTCCTTGACTTCAGATAGGTGGAAAAATAGAAAAGTTATGAGCGCAAATGTTCACGAATTAATGCCGCTCTGTCACCCCCTTTTCCTTGTATCCTTCCTTGCAGTGCTTCTTCCCTCAGAACTTGATATCCAGCATTAAAACCCCACTGTTCATACTCAATGCAGCATACGACTCATGGCAGGTAGATTTTCATTTTGATAAGGGTCTAAACTTTTGGTTCTACGTGATGTTCCATGCTGTAGAGCAGTTGAGAAGTGCTGGAAAAACTTCACTAGCAAATGCATTAAATTATATTTCTCCTCTTGAAATCAGATCCAATCCAGTTTAGCTCCACCATCAGCAGATCCCGCTGGCTACTGGCATGATTGCAGATTGAACCATGCCAAATGTACTAAATCACAGATCCAATTTCTGCAAGGTAATCCCATTTTTGAGGAACTGTTGTACCTATTAAGATTTCGTTGCATTTTGAAGAACAAATGACTGAAGTTGCACTGCTTCTCATGACTTCATTTTCTTTTGAAACAGCTTTCAGGAATCAAATGCTGAATGCAGTACGGCGGTTCTCTATGTCTAATAAAAATGGAATGTTTATAAATTCGTGTTTTGCGCATTGCCAATCTGAGAGGCAGGATACATGGTTTGCTGATAATTCTCCAGTTATTGGAAAGAAGGTGAGCTTGATGCAACATAGTCTTAAGTTTCCGTACGACATAAAGTTGATAAAACGTCATGACATGTCTTCTTAGATATATATCAGGATACGCCATGAGTTTGTGATGATAATAGGGATGAGGGTTATAAAAGTGATGTTTTAATAAGCATCGGGGAAGGAGGCTTAGTTAAAAGAAAACTTATAGACCAATTAAGACAAAGTTAAGACTGTTATAGGTAATGGTGATTGCAGCACCTCTAGTTAATCTGTGGATGTTGCATACTTTCAGTTTAATCAACATGCCTACAACCTTAACTTTACACCACACTCTAAAGTCATCTGTGATTGACGTTATGCAGGCAATTGCTATAGCTGTTGGAGATTGGTATTTTGACCGAGCAGGTGTGAAGGCAGTTGATTGTCCCTACCCATGCGACAATTCTTGCCACAATTTGGTTTTCCAAAGAGCATAGTAATCAGCAAGCTCCTTTAAGTGGTCACCACATAGGATCAACTTAAGTTTCCGTTATGTTAAATGAAATAGCTCTATAGTTCAATTGAAATCGATACAAGACAACAAAAACAGAAGAAGGCTGCTGAGAAGTGCAAATGCCGTCAGCAAGCATTTAGCATTGATGTAGTGTTTTGGTGAAAGTGCTTCATATCTTTGATTAAGTTTCCGATAGTGTTGGTATTGTATCATTAGCAATTAGTAGTTGAAGAAGTAGAAAAAAGTGACAAAAGTGTCACTTCTTTGTAAGGTGTTATTTGCCTCCATTTGTATGAGTTCGTTGATATGTTATTGTTAAATTTCTGAACATGGTTTCTCCTTTTAATGTAAAGGTTATGATTCTTTATCGCATTTGATTTTTGTTAGTCTTCAGATGTGAAATTCAACAAACACAATCAACCATTTACCAAAACACATGAGAAAAAGGAAGTTAATGGATCAAGAAGTCACTTGGTTTGATGTTATACCTGCAAAACGTGAATCAAAAGTCATAAATGATCAAAATCATATATCTGCTCTGGACCAGAGCTGAGAATGAGTGAACCTTGTTCAATGATGTGAGTAAGCATAAAGCATATGGAACTTGCATGATAAAGTTTTCCAGTTGAGGAGAGTTGAATTTCATATTTATAGGTAATTTTCAAGGCTTTCAGCGACAGAGAGACTGAAGCAGAGGAGAGGCATGTTGAAGTTCTCGTGGGCTGGTATTGGAACGGCACTTATTCTCTGCAACTGTGTTGATGGACTTGCGGCAGTTGGCCTTAATGAAACAGAATTGCCTTCGGTGCAGACAGATGAAGACTTGAAACTTGCAAATAACAGATCAAATCAGTGGTAGGACTAAGTGCTAGTTTGGTAGCACTTAAATTAAATAAAAAGCACTTAAAAAATAATTTTTGTGTTTGGTAAACTATCAAAAGCTGCTTATTTTATAATCCAGCTTATTTTTAAAGCTGAATTTGTGAAGGAAAGCAGAAGCTGCTGAAATGCTGCTTATCGACTTCTGCTTATTTTCTGCTTATATACAATCACAACAACAATCATTTTGTATAAAAGTTTACCAAATACTAAACTTCTACTTTTTCTATTCACAATACTTTTTCAAAATTATTTTACCAAACGCTTCGCAGCTTATTTTTTCAGCTGCTTTAATTATAATTTCAGCAGAAGCAGCTTTAATTATAATTTCAGCCTCACCAAACTAAGCCTAAGCCTCATTCCAGGAGCTGGTGCCAAAGGAGCAGGTATTCACTACATTTAACTTTGGTATTGTGGTTCTCTAATGTCTTCATTCCTGTTCCTTAATGATAGTGACCTGGCCTAATTCACCAACTTGTGATGAGCTTGCTCTTTCAGTCTACTTGAATGGAGCCTTACCTACTTATCATTTGCACCGTGGATACGGGTCAAGGAGGAATAGTTGGCTCATTCGAATTCAGGTTTGTGAGAAAATTAAGAAGGAGCAATGACATGTTTTAGTTGTGGCTGAAATGATCAGATGAAAAATTCATGTTTCATTTTTGTTCTTTTTACTTTTGTTGGAGTCATGATTCCTTTTTGTTGATGGTTGCCAAGCAAGCCTTCCAATTCCACTTTTTCTTGGCAGGGAGGATCATGGTGTAACGACATCAGCAGTTGTGTCATCAGCATACATGGAAAAAGAGATACCCTTTACCGGGATACTAAGCAGTGCGGCTGAAGAAAATCCTGGTTTCTCCTCAAACTTAATCCTAATTTGTTAAAAGTTGAAACTGCTGTAGCTTTCAGTGAAACTGTAGAATTTTTTCTCACCAAAAACGACATAGAATTTTGACTCAAGTGGATTTGGCTTGGAATTCCCATAGGTAACTCATGGTTAGATTTCTCTCTCTTTCCATCAATTCATACAAAGATGTAGTAAAATCGAAGCTATTATGGGTATGGGGACAATGAGAATAGAGTAATGCAGATTTTTTCAACTGGAATAGAGTAATGCTTCGCTACTGTGACGGTGCTTCTTTTTCTAGGGACAATGAGAATGAGGTTGGTGGGATCTTTACATGCAATATTCATGTTTTCCACAAATACTAGTAAATATTATCAGAAGATGCTAAAACATAGTGATACTGACATCGTGATACCAGTAGACTAGTGATACCCGTTAGGAAGCACATCTACAATTTTTTGGGTAAAAAAAAATATGGTCATCTGCAATGGGAGATTTGATGTCAAAGGGCATGCGCTACGTCAATCAGGTACATAACATTCTTATTCTTGCTTAAGATCTATTCTGGTTGCCATGCCACAGCACTTCCTTCAACATGTTAATCCATTTGTTAGGCTCTTCTTGTGGGTCGCTTTTCTGGCGGCCTGTCAGCTATTTTGCACCGTGCTGAGTTCCGGGGCTTATCTCCCCGAACAGCAAAAGTGAAGTGCCTGAGTGACGCCGGACTTTTTATTGATGCATGAGTACTAATCATAACACCTCTACTATTTTCTACATGGCTGAATTGCAGACATGTTCCTAGCTAGTTATTAACTTTTTGATTGGTGAGGGATCATATGGAATTGTAGGGTTGATATTTCTGGTGGATGAACACTCAGAGATTATTTTAAGGGAGTTGTAGTCTTGCAGGTATTGAAGTGAGCAGAACTGAAGTACTAAATTCATAGCAACAAGTTCTATATGTGTGCTTCTGGCATTTCTTTGTTTACAGGGAGTGAAAGAAAATCTACCGCAGTTCTGTACTAGCCACCTTGATCCTGCTTCGGTAATCGTTTTTCCTTTCTCTTGCAGCTTTTGATCAAAGATGAATAAGAGCATAGATTTAGTACTATCCACCACTGTTTTTGCCCTTCCTTGCAGTGCTTCTTCCCTGAGAACTTAATCGCCGACATTACAATCCCACTATTTATACTCAATTCAGCATATGATTCATGGCAGGTAATTGGTCATAAGTATATATAGAATCTTATCTAAGAATTACTTGGAGTTTACTGGAAGAATGCATTGAATTGCATATTCCTACTTAAAAATCAGATCGGATCCAGTTTAGCTCCACCATCAGCAGATCCCCGTGGTGAATGGAACAACTGCCGATTACAACTTGCAAGTTGTTCTCCAGCACAGATGAAATTCCTGCAAGGTGAATCCCATATAAGAGGGCGTTGATCTGAACTCTTAAAGCTTGTAGATATTTCACAAACGAAGTAACTAATTAATCTTGAACTCTACTACGACATAGCATTTCTCACTGAAACAGTATTTAGGAATCAAATGCTGAATGCAGTAAAACAGTTTTCATTGTCTAATCAAAATGGGACGTTCATAAATTCATGTTTGGCGCACTGTCAGACGGTGCAGGGTCCATGGTTTGGACATGATTCTCTGGCTGTTGGACACAAGGTAAGCTTGTACAACAAGTACAACACAAAGCATATTGCAGACCCGCATGAACGCACACATATACACAGAATTTCACGTTCTCTAATGCTAGGTGGTGAACTATTGCAGACCATCGCACGAGCTGTTGGAGACTGGTACTTTGACCGCGCAGAAGTTAAGGTTGTTGATGAAACTTGCCGCCTTCTGCCTCTCAAAGGAGCATAGTTTAATCAATTAGCGCGTTTAGATGGTCATCCTTTTGAGTTATAGTAGTACATATGGCTACTGGAAAGTGCAAGACCAGCAAACATTGGACATTTATGTAGTGTCCTGGTGGCATTGGAAAGAAGACTTAAGAATTAAACTTCTCATTTAAGAAATCACTCTCTTTATTGTAGCCATTTGATAGAGGAAATAAAAGAACATCCTGGAGTGTTAGTAATAGTATGGTGTTAAAAAATCTTTATAAAGATCATCCTTTCATATGCATTCAAACTGAAAAAAGTGGTAGTATTGGAGGGAATCGTCAATCGTGCCCTTTTTATATGCATGACATCGGAAACACTTTCAAGCCCAAAAACAGGATGATTTCTGGAAGCATTAAAAAGAACGTTCGAGTCTCCAGCCTTATTTTGTTCATACATCTCATGCAGTCACACACTTCTTGAACCTAGTTTTTCCGGTTTTCCGGGCCGGTTTAATTTTTTCTTACTTACTTTCTTTAAGAGTTCCTCTCCTCATGTTCAAGGATTAAAATTTCGGTTTCGATGGAAATTTCGATAGCCAAAATTATGGAAATTTCGATGGAAATTTCGGTATATTTCGATATATTTCGGTAAATTTCGGTATATTTCGATAGTTTCGGACCTCCAAAATTATGGAAATTTCGATGGAAATTTCGATGTTTCGATGGAAATTTTGTTCCTTGCTCATGTTGATAAAACTTTAGACTGGAAACATGAACATTGTTAGAAATATTTGATTTAATTACATCCATTTTGGGAGATGTTAGAAATAAGTCAAATATATAGTGATCCACCCATTTGGGAGATGGATCCCAATTACATCCATTTACATCCTTGATTAATTCTGATTAATCAAATCAAGCATCATTCCAAGGAATATGCCAATTAAAAATGACCGATCTATCCCCGACTGATAGCTATAAATAGTGGTCATTGGGAGAGAGTTGGAGATACAATAAAAAGTACCCTAGATTTTTAGAGAGAAAGCCACTCTCCCGAATGTGATGAGGGCGGAGGCCACAGTGTAACTTTTGGAGAAAACTCTGTGTAGCCCTACGCAATAAGCCGTACACGAAAGCTTCCTTTTGTGCGATTGTGTTTGTGTGTTCGTGAGTTCTTGGGATCGTGGTTCGTGATCAAACATTATAGAGGGTTCGTAATCACAAGACGTCGATCCGACTATGAGACTTCCGCTAGGTATATGATCCTATTTCATGGTTGTGTTTATATGTGTATTTTTGTGTTGATACGCGCATGGTTTTCCAACAGTGGTATCAGAGCTAGAGCTCTTGTTTTTCGCTTTACAATTGATGAGCGTGAAACCACGATCCACTTTATGAATATAAATATTGGATACTCTTGGGCCTTTCCTTGTGAATGCTCCACACGTGTGTGTACTGAGATAGCAAGAGAATAGATCTTGAACCAACATGGTCATGGACGATGTTCATGGACCAGTGGTTTATTGGACTTGGTTTGAGAATAATCTCCTCTCGCCCCAATGGGCCGCAAGAGTTTAATATTTCATAATCGATATGAGATACTCTTACTTTAAGTAAGAAACCCACTAATATCACTTTGAGGTGGGGATAAGTCTAATTGTCATCTAAGCGTCTCTCAAAACTTTATGGCCTAATCAAATATATCAATATTTTAACTTGAAGCGTCAAATATGTGGCAAATCAGGTTGGTTCAAATGTCTTGAAAAGAGTAAAGAGTGCTAGGGAAATTGACCCAAAGCACACACAGATCAGATCAAGTCAAGCAATTGATTAAGCTATCAAACTTGAGTCCACGGCGGATTTAAAAATCCAAGTGCCAAAAGGGGCCTGCTTGACTATTAGGAGAGAATATCTTATGAGACATTCTTGAGGAAAACTAAGATTAAACACTACGCTCGTGTTTGCATTGAGCATGTGTTGTTTTCCATCTCACTTCCACTAACTCTACTACTTGAGTATAGTCAAGTACATTAATTGCTTTTGAGGAATTGATACAAGTGACGAGAGTTGATGGGAAGTGAGAGACGATCATCAAAGTTCCAATCAATGCCCATGATTTAAGCATGGAGGCTAGGGGTGGGATCGGGCCAGGTTGGGCCGGGTTTTGGAAGGGATCGGAAAAAGCCCGGCTGTTATCGGGCTTTGCAAATTGAGGCTCATCCAAAAGTCCAAAAGCATCGAGCCGGGTTGAGTTTTGGGGCTCGTGATTTTGAGTCGGGTTAGGGACCCGACCAATCCCGCAGCGCCGATCTGGATGACGAAGATGACAACGACGACGACGATGCTCTGCTGGACGACAACGACGAGATGCTAAACGAGATGACACCGATGCGACGCTCGACGATCTGGAAGATGGCAAAGACGACAACAGTGATGCTAGACGACATTGGATGGACGATGAAGACGATGCTGGTTTCGGCGTCAACAATGGAGGAGGAAGGCGGCAACAATGGAGGAGGAAGGCGGCGGATCGATTTCTCCAGATTCGCTCACAGCCGTCTGATTCTCCAGGATTCATCACAGCCATCTGATTTCATAAGTTATATGGTGTTTAGGTTTTATCATAACAAGAGTGTAACCCTTTTTCAGCCAATAATAAGTTGACACATGTCAAAATTGTTAATATATATATATTATCGGGTTTATCCGGGTTGGGTTGGGTTGCGAAAAATTGGGCCTGTATTTAGGCTCGACTTTTTCTAGCTGGGTCGGGTTTTTCACTAATCGGGTTCGGTTTGCAAATTAAAATCGGCCCTTTAGGGTTTTTTGGGCTGGGTTTGGGTCATGCTTCTGGTTTTGGGCCGGGTTTTCCACCCTTAATGGAGGCTAATGCTAAGTGTTGGAGCTCATGTTGATTCACTTCAACTACGCATTAAAGCGAAGTGAGCTCAAACACATAGCATCTTAGTAGAACTAGATGTACTTTTACTCCTAATCGAATTGTTAAGCCATCTGATTTCTTGTCACTTAGGTGACTCTAATATCCATTCACCTAGGAGATATTAATATTCATTATTTGGTTCCTTATTTTAGTTATTATGTTATAAGTTTGTCATGACATAAATTGCTAGACAAAATATGCCAATTAAAATCTAGATAGTTCGAGAAGGCTTTTGGGCTAGCTTGCTATAAAGGTTAGGCTATGTTTGAGAAGAGTCTATGCAAAACTTGGAAAAGTCTTTCGGTTAAAGTATTCAAGCTTTTCACTTGGGAAAGCAAATTCACTCAAGTTGTAAGCATGTGAGCATTATGCATTAAGGCTATAATTGTGCACGATTGGTTATCTTCATTTGATTACTCCCCTAGCGTTCTATGGCTAAGGTCGAGAATCAAAAAGAAGAAAGGAGTTCTAAATACTCTTCATATAATCATGACGCGAATGAATATGCCTTATGGATCCTTGAACTATGTATAAAGATGCATTGATTAAGTGACTACATATTAGCTTCTATTTAAGAGGGTGCTTGAAGATGCTTCTCAAGTACTTAATCACAATGTTTTTACAATAGTTTCTCTCAGTCTCACATAAGCCATAGATGGTGAAGAGACTTATTTGAAAGTCTATGCACCAAGAGGTCCTTTTACTTCTTACATGAGTAAGATATTGACTTTTTAGAGTAACGATGTCACTGGAAATGACATTCTTAGAGGCTCTTAAGTGTATGGGCACTTATGCTTAGAAGAAGCTGACACAAAAGTCTATAGTAAAGATGTCACCAGCGAAGTAAACGCTTTTTACAAAACTTGTTCTTCAAAAGATGGAGAAAGGTAAGGATATCTTCCAATCTTTAAGCGAGGTGGGGAATTGAGATAGTGCTTTCACCAAGTAATCGCTGAAGATTGAAAGTACTTAGTCTAGTGAGAGTACTTCTAATGGAAGTGTACCACTTGATTGTAAGTATTTGACCTAGTGGGAGTGCAACTAATGAAAGTGCACCACTAAACCATAAGATATCTTCTGCCTAGTGGGAGTACAACTAATGGAAGTGTATCACTAGCAAAGTTTTGAATAAAGTGTGTCTGGAGTAAAAGTTCTCAATTCTTCTTTTGAAGATTGAAGAGAAGTAATCCTTTCGTTCATCTTTTTGTAAGCAATGATGAATTGGAAAGTGACATGTGAGAAATGCTAATTTGTCCTCTCGCATACTCCATAAGCTAGAAATGAGTGAAGTTTTAAATATGAGTTTGAGATTAAGTCTAGTTAAACCATGCTAAAGCTAGAACCGTTTTGGAAACAAGTCGGTTAATGTTGGGTATGTAGTTTATCTAAACAAAAGTAAGTCATATCGTGTTGTGAGAAAAAGGCTATTATAAGTCAATATACGGCCAAGAGATGTTCTCCCTTGACGGTGAGGCACATCTCTAATTACGGCATCATAAAATTGTTTCCCACAATGGAGAAACATGTCCTTTCTACAGATATTGACTTTGCGAAAATTCTCTATCAGTGGGAGTTTGTCTTCATTAAGACTTAAGACACAATCTCCCAATACGAGGTGAGATAAGTTTTCCTATTAAGTGACTTAGCCTATGTAGGTTCTCATTTTTGGAATTGAGAATTACTTGCACAATGAATAAGTTATGTCGTGGCATTTAGACATTGAATGTTCTTGTCGTATTGTAGAACGTCAACGACAAAACTCATTTTCTTTGGTGTCACTTCGAAAGTTGTTTGAGCTCCATATTATAATGGAGGCATGATTATCATGCTAAGGAATTTGCCATATGGGTTAGTCCTAACCTCAAAAGACATCTTACAAGAAAGGAAAGTGCCCTAAAAAGTTTCCTATGATTCCAAGTATGATAAGGAAAAAAAATGTATGGTCTTCTGACTACGTCAACGAACAAGAATTCAAAAGTGCGGTATATATTAACATATGTGACCCAACATCTTTGTGTTATGACACTTCTTGAGAATTGGAGCGCTATAAATTAGCATAAGCGATCAAACTCTCGAAAGCTATCTGCGTTCATTAAGCTAACTTTGGACATGCTTATATGATAGCAATCCAAGGTGGGATAATTGCTCCCTTCTAATCACATTCGGTAGATTTGAGATCTATTTTAAGAGATGAAGAGATGAGCAATAAAGAGAAAAAGAAAGGCAATCCAATCCTAGGTGTTGGACTTAATTGTTTTCTCAAAGAAAGAGGAACAAACGTGCATTGCCTTGCCCACCATGGAGTTGAAGCAAGTCACCCATTGAGGGATCTGACTTGACATCCAAAGTATCATTTGGAAGTATTTTCGATGACTAGATAGCCCAAGAAAATGAAGGGCTATGCTTGTTGAGTATGCATAATGAAGTTGCCCTAGTCTATGCTATTAGTCCCAACTATTGGGATAGTCCAAACATGTTATTGTACTAATGATTGTACTAATCAGAGTTGCGCAAACGAATGCAATCTTGAGACTCATTTAATAGATACTAGTATGGTTTTATCCTTGAATACAGTTGTTATAGACATTATGATGAGATGAGCACCACATTTCATGTATGGAGTTGAAATGATAGCTAAGAGACACATCTTTACGATATGTCACTGGGTTTTTGAATCAGTTCACTCGCACGAACTATTCACCTTGGCGCTGGAATAGCGAGCGAGTTGAGACATCACTATCGTGGGCGCAAAGAGTGCACCCAACAACACCTGGGCACATAGAGTATATTCGGACACATGTATCCTTTGGTATAGCGAAGGATGCACGGATATTATACATGTCGCCTTTGAGAATGAGCTAAGATGAGACCTTATTATTAAGAGGTCGATCTTGGAGTGACTCCATGACTCCAAGTAACCCGATTATAGCCGAGTGTGAGACTTTAGATGGGAGCCGGTAGGGTGACTACGCTAGAGACTCGGGTTAAGCACCTGTGTAGCGACTAGACTAAGACTCGCATGATGTAAGTCTTTTTTAAGACAAGTGACATGCTCATATTCAATATAAGAATATGCCATAGCATACATATTGGATACTAGAGTTAGACAAATGTATGTGCTTAAGTCGACCAAAATACTGGGAGTGATGAATAAATCCCTGCTTCATCACTGTGTGGCTACTGGATCTTCGGGTCCAATGCTTGTACCCTTTTGTGGACTAAAGCCTCTGTGAAAAAGAGGAGGCTTAATGACTGTTAATTTAGCATCCTTATCTACGGACAGTCAGTGATCATTACCAACCAAGGGAGCATGTCTAGAAAAGCGGTTAAGTCAAGTCGAATTGGCATGAGAGCTTAGGGAAGACAGTTTGTCACTACACCAAATTCGTGTAGCTTATTACCTTGGCAGGGTCCATGTAAAAGACGAGGACTTGAGTACATAGATGCTTGTGGGATAAACATTGCTTTCATCATAGTATGATAGAGGGGTTAAGAATGTCTTGTTTGGTGTATTTGAAAACAGTCTAGGGTATATAATATATATAAGAAATGCTTTGAAGTGAACGTCTTTGTTAGCTACGTATACTTCTACATAATTTGATAATTTATGTTCTTGTAGCTGTACGTTCTTTCATAGGGTCGCGCCATACTCATCATTGCGGTGATAGAGTAAAAAGGAAGAGGACAAGGAATCTGGTCATGATAAGGATACCACTCCCATAGGGTGAGTGAGAGATGTTAGAAATATTTGATTTAATTACATCCATTTTGGGAGATGTTAGAAATAAGTCAAATATATGGTGATCCACCCATTTTGGAGATGGATCCCAATTACATCCATTTACATCCTTGATTAATTCTGATTAATCAAATCAGACATCATTCTAAGGAATATGCCAATTGAAAATGACCGATCTAACCCCGACTGACAGCTATAAGTAGTGGTCATTGGGAGAGGGTTAGAGACACAATAAAAAGAGAGCAACACATTATTGTCAGCCTAGATTCTTAGAGAGAAAGATTTTGGAGAAGCTTTCTCATCCTTTCCTAGACACTCTCCCAAATGTGATAAGGGCGGAGACCATAGTGTAACTCTTGGAGAAAACTCCTCGTAGCCAAGCTTATGCCCTACGCAATAAGCCGTACACGAAAGCTTCCTTTCTTGCAACCGTGTTCGTGAGTTCCTGGGATCATGGTTTGTGATCAAACACCATGTAGGGTTCATAATCACAAGACGTCGATCATACTATGAGAGGTCCACTAGGTATAAGATCCTATCTCATGGTTGTGTTTAAATGCGTGTTTATGTATTGATATGCGCATGGTTTTCCCACAAACATGAACATGAACCAAATGTAGTAAGAAAACTAAAAACTCTCTGATTTGGTAAGTTTTGTTGATGTTCTCTGGTACAGAGCTGTAATCGTATGAAAGACTACAGATATGGAATATAAATAATTTATTTTCCAGTTGAGGAGTTGTATTTCACATTTATAGCTATGTGAAGAATTGTGGTGGCAGAGATATTGAAGCCGAGGAAAGCCAAGATGAAGTTCTTGTGGACTGGTATCGTAACAGCACTCGTTTTCTGCAAATTGGTTGATGGATCAGTGGAGGTTAGTCTTAACAACAGACAGAAGTCTTTTTTGGAGAGGGATGAAGGCTTGAAAGCTGCAAATAACATATCGATGGTAGGACTAAGCCTCATTCCAGGAGCTGGGGCCGAAAGAGCAGGTAAGAACTGCACTAAGCACTCCTATATGTATACTTCTTGATCCTTATTCCTTCGTGATAGGGACTTGAGATTTACCGACTGGTGAAATTTTTTCTTGCAGTCTGCTTGGATGGAACAGTACCTGGTTATCATTTGAATAGAGGATATGGATCAGGGACGAATAGTTGGCTCATTCACTTTCAGGTTTGTGGGACTTCTTAATGATGATTTCGAAAAACTCGGAAGTCATAGCATGCTGTGATGACTAGTTCATGTTTCCTGTTAGCGCTTTCTGTTTTTCTTAGTCTACATGATTAGTGAAACAAGCATCTTGACTAGAGTTAACACTTATATGACAGGGAGGAGCATGGTGTAACGACATCCAAAGTTGCAGTAACCGCAAGTATTCAGCGTTTGGTTCATCAACGCGCATGGAAAAAGAGATAAACTTTGCTGGAATACTAAGCAGTGCAGCTGAAGATAATCCCGGTATTCTCCTCAAACTTGATGCTCATTTGTTATAGCCTGAACTTGCATCTGTTTCCTTCCTGGTTTAGCTGTCTTGGCTATCATATATGAAGGAAATTGAGGTTCCATCCCAAAACCAATTGGCAATGGGGGGAGTAGCTCAATCTTTTATGAATACCACCAAGGTCCCTTCACTAGCTAATGTGAGACTTTTCACACCACATTCTCAACACGCCCCCCCACGCATGGCAACTCTCAAGCCAATGCGTGAACAACACACTGGGGACAGTGAGCACGTGTGGCTGTTAAGCCAACACGTGAGCAACTTTGCTCTGATACCACGAAGGAAATTGAGGTTCCACCCCAAAACCAATTGGCAATGGGGGGAGTAGCCCAATCCTTTATGAATACCACCAAGATCCCTTCACTAGCCAATGTGGAACTTTTCACACCACGTTCTCAACAATATGTGGGATTGCAGAGTTTTTCAACTGGAATAGAGTATTGCTTCGCTATTGCGATGGTGCTTCTTTCTCTGGGGACAGTGAAAATCAGGTAGGTGAAGATGTTTATTCCATTGACATTTTACAATGTCAGCGATGAAAGCTATGTCAAATGTTTCTATGCATAAGTATACATCAGATGCTAAAAATACAGTGATTCTGCTTTTAGCAAGCACGACTGCAATTTAGAGGACAGCGCATATGGTCTTCTGCAATGGAAGATTTGATGTCAAAGGGCATGCGCCAAGCCAACCAGGTATAACATTTCTTCTTGCTTGGTCTCGCACTTGTAGCAACATGCTAATCCATATTATGTTAGGCTCTTCTTTCGGGTTGCTCTGCTGGGGGTCTGTCATCTATTTTGCACTGTGATGAGTTTCACACCTTATTTCCCCCAACAACAAGAGTGAAGTGCTTGAGTGATGCTGGATTTTTCCTTGATGTGTGAGTCCACGATTTCCTTATCTTTGCTGCATTACTGATCTGCACACATGTTTCTATCTAGCTAGTTATTAACACTTGAGTTGATCCTGTGTGAAATTGTAGGGTTGATATTTCGGGTGGACGCACACTTAGGAATCTTTATAGCGGTGTTGTAAGCTTGCAGGTATTGAGCCTATTGACCTGACCACATTTGTAGACATAACTGAACATAAAATTATATCAACTTAGAAACGCCTCATCTAATGAAATTCGAAGTTCTGAAATCCTGCCCCATGTTCTTACTATTTCTAATGGAAATTGTATGATTATCACAGGGGGTGCAACAAAATCTGCCACAGTTCTGTACCAGCCATCTTGATCCTACTTCGGTACTCATTTCTTTCTCTTGTAGTTTTGATTTGCACATAGTTGGAACTTAAACTGAAGGAGCTTCCCTAACCTTCTTTTTATATTTTCCTTCCTTGCAGTGCTTCTTTCCTGAGAACTTAATTGCCAACATTGCAACCCCACTATTTATACTCAATGCAGCATACGATTCATGGCAGGTAATTAGCTATCATTTTAACAAGGTCTTATCTCAGAATCACCGTATTCACTAAATTATATTTTCATACTTGAAATCAGATCCAATCCAGTTTAGCACCACCATCAGCGGATCCCCGTGGTGAATGGAACCAATGCAGATTAAACCTTGCTAGTTGTTCCCCTTCACAAATGCAGAGTCTGCAAGGTGAAATCCCATAAATGAAGAATTGCTTGAACTATTAACACTTGTAACAGTCCTTATGGAAAGTGATTTGACCTTTAACTGTTATGACATTGTTTGGATTCAATGCAGGATTTAGAAATCAAATGCTGAATGCACTGAAACAATTCTCATTGTCAAAACAAAATGGAATGTTCATAAATTCGTGTTTCGCACACTGTCAGACGATTCAAGATGCATGGTTTGCTCATGGCTCTCCAGCCGTTGGAAACAAGGTAGGCCTTCCAAGTTTCAACACACACGGCTTAACATACATGCAAGCGTGCGCATCCACACATGTATTTAGTGAGTTTCAAGATCTCTAACTTTCTGCGTAATTGATCATTGCAGACAATTGCACAAGCCGTTGGAGATTGGTACTTTGACAGAGCAGAAGTTAAGGTCGTCGATGAAACTTGCCGCCATCTGCCCCTCAAATGAAGCATATAGTTTTAGTCAAATGGCTCATTACATGGTCAACCTGAGCTGTCTTTATAAACCCTTTTGCATAATCAAATAACTTTGCTATTCAAATATAATCAATAGAGTTCTAGCATAAACAACACATAAAAGAACTGAGACTGCAAACCAAATTATGGAACTGCTGAGAAGTGCAATTGTGATCAACAGGCACTTGACATTGATCTTGTGTTTTGGAAATCTAGCTCATACGCTAGAGTCCAGAATCAGCTTAGCAATCGGGTTTCTACTGATGCCAAGAATAGGGCTCACAATAACGCAGGTGCTGCTTTAGAGTTAAATGTTTTAAAACGTTAATGTGTAAGGCGCGGTGTTGAGTGGTAACCTCACTGAGGCGTAAGCCTCGATGCTTGGAAGTGTAAGCCTTTCGAGAATTAGTAAGGCGTGTTATAAAAAATTGTTTTAAAAAATATTATAGGAAAATATTATACAATATCATTCATACATAATAAGGCAAACTTCATATCCAACAAAGAAACCAAATCTTAAAAAATATCCATACTTAATAAATTTCAAGACAACACCAAAATATCTTAATTGGTATAGTACATTTTTCCTCTTTGAGCTTTTGAAGAATACTAATGCATTCTTTCTTTATATTTGGTGGAACACTTGCATAAGGTTTAATGTCATGATGGGTGCTAGCTAAATACTCTTTGAACCTTGCAATACCTCCCCGTGCATTTTTTACTATATAATTCACATCTAAAATACTTGTTTTGGGGGTGAAGAACATGAATTGAAGAAGAGAGCACGCAGCCAAGCGCCGAAGAAGATGAACTGAAGAAGAGAACATGGCATGAAGAAGAGAAGACGACATGCTGCTCTACCAAGCGCGAATCAGTTTTGGGGTTTGGCTTTTTAACCCAAAATGACGTCGTTTTGTAGCTTCTCGCTTAAAAAAAGTAAATAAATTTGTCTGAGGCGCTTTTGAGGTGTGTGCCTTCTCACTGAGGCATGCGCCCTTTTTGGAAAAAAAAAAAAAAAAAAAAACATCATTTTTCTTGAGCCTTAATGAAAAAATTCCCCCACCTCATCTCAAGGCAAACCTTGAGACGCACTTGAGGCGAATTTTTTAAACAGTTTCAAACCAGAAAAAGCATGATCTCAACCCCTAACTGTTACGACTCGTCCCGAGATTTTTAGTAAATTGACGAAAATGCCCTTGTGAGTTAACCGTTAACTTTTGAACAATGGGAAATTTGATATTCAATATTGTACTCGATGCAAATAGCTCGACGATACGAATGCGTCCGCAAAGACGGAATCTAATTCGAAGTTGAATTGAAGGCGTTACGAAGGAAAAACGGAATCAAAGTGTAAAAGGGCTGCCACATGGCATCCCGTGATCGGGTGGAAGCTGCTAGAAGTTTCTGGAAAGGGGGTTTTGGGTTTAAAATCAAAACCGGTTCAGGTTTCCTAAAAAGGAAACCTAAACCCAACCCAACCCGCCGAGCCACTCACGCCTCACCGCCGCCGATCTCCATTCGCCGGTGACGGATCAAACCCGCCACCACGCCAAACGTGACCTCCGTGATGATGTGAACCGATTCCCACCAACGGCGACCTCGAAAATCTGACGACAAAGCCACGACAAGCCGAAAACGGAAACCCGAGCCTCCATTGAAGCCCGCAGTCGTTTCCTTGTCACCAGCAACCGATCAGAGACGCCTTCACCGTCATCAGTTCCAGCTCGATGCCGCGATCCAGAAGCACCGAGCCTTGTCCTCGGAAACCCCAAGAATAGTCACCGACGAGACGATCAGAAACCGTGACTTTCCGATCATTTTTCTGGCCACATCCTACCTTGGTAAGCTTCGAGTTCCTGGGATTGAGTAGATGGATGTATACATACAAATCATGAATTTTGGTGAAGATTTGAAGAAATTGGGGTTCACCAGAAAATTTGCAGTTTCCCGCGACGGTACAGCTGCGTCGAAGCTGATGCGGCGGTGCTGACGTTAGTGCCACATGGGCACAACGTCGATGCCACGGCGACGCCATGTCAGCACCAGTGTGCTGGCGTCAGCAGCCGTTGACTAAGGTCAACCGACCACTTTCTCGAAGCGTTTCGACGTTCCGAATCCAATGGAGAGCTCCATTTCGCCATTTGAGATACGGTTAAATCCAAATTGAGCAAAACAAGGGAATTAGGGTTTTGAAGGTGGTATTTAATTACGGATTTTCTAACGGTTGATTCGTGGAAACTTTATAGGTATCCGAACTCCAGTGAGACGCTGCAGTCAAGCAGTGCAGAAGGACGAGTTTGACAGCTTGGAATCACTGTGAGTGGATGAGTTTTGTTTTCTTAAAATGATGGTTTTCATTGAAATTCAGTATATAGTAGTTCTATACAAATATATAGATATCAAAGTATCAATATAGATTATCAGTTCAGTACATAGTGCACCTAGAATCACACGGTACATTACACGTTTAGTACTCGGACTATGGCTGTAGGACATAGCTTTCACATGGAAATGCCACGTGGTATGCCAGACATACCCAATAATTTCTCCTACTAAAGAGAAATAGAAAAAGTGATCAATCTTTTAGTATAGTACACTAGTTTTGGAAACTACCACCATTAGTTTTAACTTGAACTAAACGTTATGTCGTTTGTGTGTATCTCATGAGTCATGGACTCCACCTCATAAGAGAAGAGTTGCTTGTGCATTGCCAGCTGCTTTGTAGTATCTTTGTCCTTATTTCATAAGAGGAACTAATGTTGGAAGCTTGGGAAACAAAGCGAGCACACATGAAAATGTCTGGAGACATCCCAATTAACCGCTCCCTTTGGTTTTCCATTTCCTCAACGCAATGATGGTTACGCGAGTCCATACCAACTGTTACACCCTATCCCCAAAAATTGGGTTCGGGATGTACAGCCATCACCCAGAGGGTGACGAAGCCTATAATCGCACACACAGACGACAAAACCAAAGAAATAAAATCACAACGACGCGACTGGGCCCATAACAATCATACAACTGTACTAGAGCAACTACAACAGAAGAATAAAACAACTGAAACAATTGTACTGAGCAGGAAAAGTCTCTACACTCTCGGGACAGATGCAGAGCCTTCAAACTGCCTCTCCTCGCATCTCTGGTCAACTCAGCTACTATTTCCTGAGGGGGCGCAAAACCAAAAGGGTGAGTAGATGGAAAAATAAATAAACTTTCGGAAACATCTATGAAAACATAATACATAATCTCCTGCTGTAAAAATATATAAATGTACTGAAGTACTGGAAATACTGTAATATACTCTGGTCTGCGCAGGTCGAGTGCACGTAGCATATCACACACGCTGCCATGGAATTGCACAGGGGTTGTCAATTCGTTGCCCTGCCTAGGGGTCGTTGGTACAACTGAATGAATATAACCCCATGTACCCACCCTCACCTGTCACCCACACTGCCCTGGATCTGTGCAGGGGTCATCAATTCGCTGCCCTGCCCAGGGGTCGTGGCACAGGAATAAAGCTAGCTAAAGGGAGGGTCTGCGGTGCTGGTGACAAGCGTGAAAGCTATGTCCTACGACCGTAGTCCAAGTACTAAAAGTGTAATGTACTGTGTGATTCTAGGTGCACTATGTACTAAACTAATCATCTGTATTGATACTCTGATATCTATATATCTGTATAGTACTATTATATACTGAATTTCAATGAAAACCAAAATTTTAAGAAAACAAAACCCATCCACTCACAGTGATTCCAAGCTGTCAAACTCGCCCGTCTGTACTGCTTGACTGCGGCTTCTCATTGGAGTTCGGATACCTATAAAGTTTTGACAAATCAACCGTCAGAAAATCCATAATTAAATACCACCTTCAAAACCCTAATTCCCTTGTTTTGCTCAATCAGGGTTTAACTGTATCTCGGATGGCGAAATGGAGCTCGCAATTGGATTCTGAACATCGAAACGCTTTGAGAAAGTGGTCGGTTGACCTTGGTCAACATCGGTCAACAACTGCTGATGTGGCGTCGTCATGGCATCGACGTGGCGCTGATATGGCATCGACATGGCGCTGATATGGCACTGACGTCAGCATCGTCGTGTCGGCACCGCCATATTGTCGCTGGAAACTGCAAATTTTCCGGCAAACCCCAATTTCTTCAAATATTCACCAAACTTCATGATTTTTATGTCTAAATCCATCTAATCAATCCCAAGAACACAAAAATCGAGGTTTGGAAGCTCACCAAGGTCGGATGTGGCCGGAAAAAAGATTGGAAAGTCACGGTTTTCGATCCTCTTGTTGGTGACTATTCCCGGGGTTTTTTTTTCTGAGGACAAGGCTTGGTGCTTCTGGATCGCGGCGTCGAGCTGGAGTTGACGACAGTGATGGCGTCTCCGATCGGTGGCCGGCAACGAGGAAACGACGACGGGCTTCAATGGCGGCTCAGTTTATGTTTTGGGCTCGTCGCGGCTTCGTCGTCGGATTTTCGAGGTCGCCGTTGGTGGGAAACGGTTCACATCATCACAGAGATCACGTTTGGGGTGGTGGTGGGTTCGATTCGTCACCGGCGAATGGAGATCGGCGGTGGTGAGGCTCAGGTGGCTCTGCAGGTTTGGGTTTCCTTTTTAGGAAACCTGAACTGATTTTGGTTTTAAACCCAAAACCCCCTTTCCAGAAACCTCCAACAGCTTCCACCCAATCATGTGGCAGCCCTTTTACACCTTGATTCCGTTTTTCCTTCATAAATCCTTCGATACAATTCAGAATTCGATTCCGTTTTCATGGGCGCATTCGTATCGTTGAGCTCTTCGCATCGAGTACAACGGTTGACTCGCAAGGGCATTTTCGTCAATTAACTGAAAATCTCGGGATGGGTCGTAACACTAACCAAGTTTCAATTTCTATGCTACTGAAAAGGTCATGCCACAATGGTTAATTAGGAAAAGAAAAATATTTACTTTGAATGCTAGATGCTATCTAAAACCCACATGTACAGTAAATTATGCATTTACAATTAGATCCTAACATAATTACGTGACGAATTAGATACTGGCTGAAGTCTCTGTCATGGACCTCTTAGTTCTCCTTTTTTTTTTTTTTTTGTAATTATGAATTCGATTAGACGCCTCCTATCAAAATCTGTTAAGAAAATCCCCCAATGAGATCTTAACATCAGTTCTAAAAGCACACTGATTGAGTAGACTTAATTATCTTGTACCAGTGCCATTAGAATCTCAAAAAATTCAATTAAGGGCATAAGCTCTCTCCAAATTAGAAGTAATGATGCAAATGAGGCAAGAAAGTTGACTATCATTTCCCACTATAAAGCAAAAGCTATATTGTAATTATTCAAAAGATGGGGTACAAAGGGGGAGAGAGCAATTCAACCAGACAACAAAGCTTTTGATCATGGATGGATAATTAAATGGCTTCCAATAGTAACTTCTCATAATTTTCACTGTAATATCTTGCTAATGACTCATTAAGATAACTAATCAGTGGGATTAACGGGGAACAAACAGTAGCAATTTTACTTAATTATCATTATGAGATCTTAATCTTCCTGATATAATATTAGACCGACAAGCTTTTGATCATGAATGGATTAATTAAATGGCTTCCAACACCAAGTTCTCATAATAGCCATTGTAAGTTCTTGCTAATTGACTTATAAAGATAACTAATTAGTGGGATTAACGAGAACAAACAGTAGCGGTTTTACTTAATCATCATTGATAGTGAGATCTTAAGCTTCCAGATATGGTAATCAAACGTCATCGACTCATGATGCTGATGCTGACATGATAATCAAGTTTGTTTAGTTGTGATTTAAACTAAATCTCATGAGATAGCCATGTGCTTATGTTTCCAAATGGTGCTAATGGGCCAATTGAGTGGATACATTAAGGTCATCTCAAATGTAACCTTTTCCAGGCTCTGTTAGATTCAACCCTCCAAACACCACAATGTGGAGTGTTTCCCACAAATTTTCTTTCCTTCACATCTGTTCTACCACTTTCTAGCCATAAAAAGGGGCAGATACTAAAACAAATATCTATCTCTCTCATTCATGATCTCATGGAAAAACATGCATCAGCACAAAAAAAACCAACAATAATCACAAAATCCGGAGCGTAGGCAGAAAATTGTGAGAAAAAATAATTGTGTGATTGTCAAACTGTGAATCTAAACTATTGATCAAGTTAATTCTTGTATGGACGGTGTGTACATTAGCTTTATGAAACGAGGGCCAGTGGACCACAAAACAAGACTACATCCATCCTAAGATTGGCTGCTGTCTAAATGTGATTGGATCGAAAATAAAATATATGTTGTTTAAAGAATTTTAGATAGCAATTAAATGTCATTTTGTGATGTGAGATAATAATAGTTGCACTTTGCTGTCAATTAATTGTCTGGTTTTTGAATTAGCTTATGAAAAGATGGCTTTGAGGATGATGCTGAACAGTCATCTCTGCATCTTTCAAGGGGCATATGGATTGTGTCCCCCTCCATTTCCACAGCTTTATAATTATGATCTTCTAAATCTTTCCCTTCATGAATTTCATTTACAAATTCCCTATCAGCTCGGCTTTTTTAGCAAATCGTGCCATTTCTTTTTATAATTAGATGTCGTAATTATACTTGCTTAAATGATGAGGTTCGTTAAGTGGTACTAATTGTTATCAAAACCTTCCCACTTGATGGTTTACTTTTCCTAAGGTACAGAGAACTAAAATTTGATTAGACTCTTGTTTCCGCAGAAAATGTGCCCTCAAGTGATCTGAAGAAAACCTGAGTGGAAGTTTTCTGTAAAGTGAAGTCACACAAATCAAAGTCCATACAAAAAGCCATCATCTTTTATAGAATGAATGAAAGAAAAGAAGAATGCCGACTACCTGTTTGTATTTCTGCAGACAACCTTCTGTCTTTTGAATGTATGACTTCTTTCTGCAACTCATTCTTGAAAGAGTCAAGCTAGATCACAAGACTCGATCTATCAGCGTATGTCACAAGCTGTACGCTTCCTATTCAATATGAAATACTAGTACATTAGGCGATGCTTACAGTGCAAGCGAATATTGTAACCGAAGACTAAACTCATCTTTACCTGATGGGGAACTAAATCTGTGATACTATTGCTGATGCAGCATGCATTGTCTACTGATTTCACAGAGCTTTTCACTCAGTAGACATCATGACTTTATGGTAATGGCTTCAAATCAATAGAGAAACCATGATGCAGTAATAGAGATTAACTAACTTAACAATATTATATAGGGTTAGAAACATGCAGAAAGGAAAAAGAGCAACAAAGAGAAAAAGAATAATGCATTGATTTTAAGGGAAAGAGCTCCCTGCACAATGTGAATGATGGTGTTGTGTACTGTGGAATAAACAAATTCACTGTCTCCCCCCATAAAATATATGTTCTTTTACATTCATCGGAACTTTGCTGAAAGAGACTTCTCAAGCCTTCTTCAATGAGAAAGAGAAGAACTTCCATGTTCCAGTTTCATTGTCACATCTTATGTATTTCTCTTTTTATGTCACCAATCACGTAAGGATTAGAATTTTCATGTTCTGATTTCTTTGCCCTCCTTCTTTCTATCATAACATAGAGAATAAGATACAGAAACAATGACAATGAAACTGTAACACGGAATACTTCTCCATCTTGTACTCAAAAGGATTTTTCTACTTTATAGCATCGTACATTGTGGACCAATGTATTTAGCTGATTTAATTAAAGGGCATGGGCCTGGAGGGACCGATAATCACATATTAAGCTGATTAGGGAATGGCAAAAGCCCCACAATCCCTTTTTTATGCAATTTCAATTTGATGTGTTGTTCCTTGAAGCTGATAAACTTGGGGGACCAATTTTTGCCTCCATTCTGTAACTTCTCACATATATGAATTCATTCATTCATTCATTCAAACCGTCTTCTCTAGCTAATCTACTCCAGCTCAGCAACTTGTAATATACAAATACACATTAATTTCAAGAAGTGATTCTGGATTAGATCTGTCCCAACCCTTGTCTGGCCATGATTACTAAAGTGTTTAAGAGCCACCCCTTAATATGCACCTCTTGTTTCAATGACGACCACACAGTAATGTGAAACATTATCTTCACTAATTTCGACATAAATAAGTCCGCCTACGTAAGTTTCAATAGTCTTACAGTTTCACAGAAAAATTACTCTCGTTTAAACAGATATAAAAGAAGTTACATGTGCTCTATGATAATTTTTTAAAATCTTCTAATCATTTGATGAACAGAGGACAGAGATTCACTCATTGATCCCTAGAATGGAGGGTCAAGAACATAAACATAGTTAAAACTAGTTCAATATGCAGATTAATCGATTAAACAAAAGTGAAAGTATCGAAACGACAGCAAAGCCGACGGATTAATAATTAATTGAACGTATGATTTTGATCAAGCCAAAAGAACAGGGGAATAAACATGTAACAATAGTTGACTTCATAAGAACACAGCTCATATGGTTCATGATGAGGCATGGAAGATTGTCAAGCATCTTTTGATGAACTGTTTTAAATTCTGGAAAATTTTAATATTGATTTTTCCCAGCAGGATTTCTGAATTCAGACATTGCTAAGGTCAAGGGAAGCTTCATAATACAAGAACAACTTGACAGACTATCACAGAAAAAGTTAGTGTTTTCTTAATATTTTGAAGTATGTTTAAGGAAATTGTTAACTTATAATATATAATTATGTGGGAAAATGTTTAGCTATTTGGAATTTTGTATGCTATGCATACTCTGCATAGAATATTCTGACCTCCAGAACATTTAAGGAGACATCCCATTGTCAGACCTAAAAATCGTCAGCTTAATTTGGCTCTTAGCTCTTTTGTTTTTCTGGTTTTACATTACTTTAGCTTATCTTTACTAATATTAAGAAGACCAATTGATCAATGGGTAATTAGCCAATTTGCCCCCTTAATTTGTACCTTACTTTTGATTTGCCCCCTCAACTTGCGCTTTAGAAAAATAACCCCCTTAACTTGTATTTTTAGCCAATTTTCCCCCTTTCTGTCTAAAATTAACCTAATTCCATTAAATTGAGTTACGTAACCTATACGTAATGAACATCTTGTCATGTTTCTTGCTCTTTTTCTTCATCAACTTCTTCTTGGGACCGGCAAAGCCATCCATGGCGTCGACGTACTTCAACCCAATTAATTGCATATAAGTGTCTTGATGATGGTGAATGACAAAAAAAACTCTTCACATGCAAGTCGCATGAGTGTATTTAACGGAAAATTAGATAAGAGTATGTTAATTTTGACTGCAAGGGGGGAAATTAGCTAAAAATGCAAGTTAAA
This sequence comes from Spiraea crenata, assembly GCA_033992175.1. Lineage (NCBI taxonomy): Eukaryota > Viridiplantae > Streptophyta > Magnoliopsida > Rosales > Rosaceae > Spiraea > Spiraea crenata. The sequence continues at coordinate 3,690,297 of JAVBHV010000041.1, read as the reverse complement.
GGGGTTAATTTTCTAAAGTGCAAGTTAAGGGGGCAAATCAAAACTAATGTACAAGTTGAGGGGGCAAATTGGCTAATACCCCTTGATGAATTCATACCATATTCCACAGTAGGCAGGAAAATGTCATGCTCAAATCCATTTTTGAACATCATTTTTTCACACTTGGCCGGAAAATATAATGTTCAAACTCATGAGTTCTATTTGTGATGTCCATTTTTGGACATTATGAGTATGATGTTCAAACTCATGAGTTCTATTGTAGAAAAATTATTATAAACATCAAACTCAGGCCACATGAGTTTCATTTATAGACATCAAACTCACTTGAACAACTGTGGAAGGCTGCAGTACGAGAAATCATAAAACAACGTGATACTATAAGAGCATCTCCAAGAAATTTCATAAATATGAGTCAACAAATTCATTTTTATGGATCTATGTGGTACTTTGTAAACTTGTAAACTAAAATTTGTGAAGTGAAATTTTTTTTCTTCAAGATACTCTTCAAACTTTGGTTTACAAATGCCAACAAAGCAATAAATGATGAAATAATCATTAAAAAAAATTTTGAAGAGTGGGTTTACAAAATTTCAAGTTTGAAGGGTAGTGATAGTGGGTTTGTGGAATCTCTTCGAGATGAGTTTTTGGTGTTTTGCTTATGTGATTCTATAAACACTTATTTATTCATTTGCCTCCTGCCACTCTACTTCAGTCTCAGTTTGCCTCCTGTAACTCCAGTTGTCTCAATTTGCCTCCTGCCACTCTATTTCATTCTCAGTTTGCCTCCTGCAACTCCAGTTGTCTCAATTTGCCTCCTGCCACTCTATTTCAGTCTCAGTTTGCCTTGACAGTAGTTAATTATGACTTAACAAATTTTGGTTACAGGAGGCAAATTGAGACTGAAATAGAGTGGCAGGAGGCAAATTGAGACTGAAATAGAGTGGCAGGAGGTAAATTGAGACAACTGGAGTTACAGGAGGCAAACTGAGACTGAAGTAGAGTGGCAGGAGGTAAATTGAGACAACTGGAGTTACAGAAGACAAACTGAGATTGAAATAGAGTGGCAGGAGGCAAATTGATATATAAGTGTTCTATAAATTGAGGCCGAAATTAATTTTGATGAGTTTGTTGGAAATGCTCTAATTTCGTGTTATAATATAATATATGACATAGTTGATATGTAAATTATATATATATATGAGTCCGGATCATGGGACACACTATTTTGACACACCAACCCAAACATCCTTTCTTGTCCATTGATTTTGAAATTTTTTGTGGGACCCATTAATAATGAATCTGATCCAATAGACAAGAAAGGATGTTTCCAATGGTGTGTCAAAATAGTGTGTCCATTGAACCAGACCCTATATATATATATAGAGTCACCCTAGTTCTTGTACTTCAATTCAATAATTAGAAGGCATCTGCCAACAGAAGTTTGTAAGTCTTTTTCTCATGTTTTTCCATGTAGACTAATAAATAAAGAATGGTGAAAATAAATGGTCTTAAATGAAGCTATATTGTGAGATTTCATCAGATACACTTAATTTTAATAATTCATTCAATTTGTCTTCATTTAGCTCTCATAATCCAGAATCAACTAAAAAAAGGGACATCTATACCATTGGCATTATTGCCATATGTATATAGAAATTTTTTTCCTGTAATTAGTAGTTTGCTTCTTTCATTTTTCATACCTTTAATTAGCATTTTACACAGTAATACAACTTTCTTGTGAAGTTAGAAGATTGAATTGAAGGGAAACCAAATTAAGGATGAACAGGAGTTGGCAGAATTTGAGTTGGAAAAATTTCATTCTTTCCTGCGATCAGAAACTTTTCAAAGTAATCATGATTTGGGGAAATTACCCAAAAAGCCAATTCGAAAAGAGGGTCAAATATAATATACCAGCAGTATAGACAGAAAAGTTAGTCAATAAATAAGTGTATCAATGGAGTATTACTCATCATCTAATAATACATACAATTAAAAAACATTTTATATGTATAATTTTTCAATAAATTTATTTGATCAATGATTCAAATTTATAATTCACAATTTAACTATATATAATGTATTAAATTACTTACAAGAGAATATTAAATAACCTACACACAAAGCTTTAGCTATCAAGATTATAATAGGGTATCATGTATTTGCAGACATTACTATTCATGGGGTTTCTTTCCATCAGAAATTTTTCCTTTTCCAATTCAAATGGCTGCTTTTGTGTTGAGACTCTATGGATAGAGTTTGATGAAATAGGGTATTCCTTAAAACTCAAATACAAACTACAAAGTTGTCATTTTCCATTTTAACAAATCTACTTGTGGACTCATTCATTTTCATCACCTAAAACCTTAATTCTTTTTCAAAGAACTGCCTAAAAAGTGCTGCCAAATTCTAAAATTCTCAAACCTGGATATGAGACACATCAAAGTCAAATAATGGCAGCTAAAATCTTCATGTACCACCTTGATCCCAATCCATCAACCTAGGCACATCACATCTGGACCGTCGGATGACGATGGGGCCCGGCATACAGAGGACCAGAAGCTGACCTGGATCCTGCATGGAAAAGCAGAGGAACACAACCCAGGAAAATGAAAAATTAATTCAGAACTACAATCTCCAATCAACCTCATGAATAAGACTTCTCTCACTGAGGCTCCTCCTATTAATTTGATTCCCCAACAGGCTGCCATTTCATTTTCTTAACCTCCTTATCTTTCTCTCTCTTTTTTTCCTCACAAATTCCACCACTTCACATAAAATCAAAGCTTCCTTTGCTGCTGTTTGCTGACAATTTGACATCAGAAACTTGCCACTTCTGTAAAGTTTTTTCTGTCAACATTGCAGCAGGTGGTGTTGGGACTCCACATGGGGAGGCACTCTTGCTGCTACAAGCAGAAGCTAAGGAAAGGCCTCTGGTCCCCTGAAGAGGATGAGAAGCTTCTCAATTACATCACCAAGCATGGCCATGGCTGTTGGAGCTCAGTCCCCAAGCTAGCAGGTATACAACTCTACCACATTCGCTATGAAATCGCATGCCTAATCTTGTATTTCCCTCGCTAAGAAACAGAGTTACAGGACTAAAACATTGTTTTGATATATATTGGCAGGTCTGCAGAGGTGTGGGAAGAGCTGCAGGTTAAGGTGGATAAATTACCTGAGGCCTGATTTGAAGAGAGGGCCATTTTCACAGCAAGAAGAGAATTTGATCATAGAGCTTCATGCAGTTCTTGGAAACAGGTAACTGATTCATAGAACCTTGGCTTTTTCTTGTTAACCTTCTTGAATACAAGACTTTTTCATCTTCTGGGCAGTAAAAAAAAAGTAATTCTTCTGTTGCATTTCAGATGGTCTCAGATTGCAGCACAGTTACCTGGAAGAACGGACAATGAAATAAAGAATCTATGGAATTCCTGCATTAAGAAGAAGCTGAGGCAAAGAGGCATTGACCCCAACACACACAAACCACTTTCAGAAGTTCTTGATCAAAATGACAAGGAAATTGATGACAAGCTTTCCCCAACTTACAAGAGCAATGAGAAGGCTTCTGTGGGCTCCAATGAACTCAATCATGTTGAGGCAGGGAATTCAAAGCCGCCAACAGCACCCGAAAGCCGGTATCCACTTGAAGTTTCTTCCACCTCCAAGGGTCTCAACAACAGCATCAGTAACAATGGCAGCAGCAGCAGTAAAAATTTGAGTGCTGTGGTTAATAATAATCCTCCCACCCAAGAATTCTTCCTTGACAGAGCTTGCACCACCTCACATGAAGGCTCCACCAGTAACTTCATGGGTTACTTTTCTTATCCTCATCAACAGCAGCAGTCAAATTATGCAGTAAATCAAAACAGCACCACTTTTAGCTTCCTCAATCAAGCTCCAGATTTCATGTCATCAAGCTCCACACTTTTCACTGCGCCCCCATTACGTGTGAAGCCTTCCATTAGTCTCCCCTCTGATAATTCATCCACTTGGGACTCATCAAACACCTTCAGCAACAATGTCACCAGAACCACCAGCTGCAATATCGAATTGCAAAGCAGCAACAACAACAGCAGCAGTAACAATAGCTACTTTGACAATACTGCAGCCTTCTCTTGGGGGCTACCGGAACCCGTAAAGCCAGACGATGCAGAGGAGATTAGGTGGTCTGAATATCTCCACATCAATCCTTTCCTCATGGGAAGCGCCATCCAAACCCACCAAGCACCACAAAATACATACAGTGAAATGAAGCCAGAAACTTCCGACTTTTTATCAAACAGTTCGAGTGGAACAACTTGGCAGCAACAGCAGCAGGGTTTTCAGGCCTCAGAGATGTGCTCAAAGGATCTTCAGAGACTTGCTGTAGCCTTTGGACAGACCCTTTAGTTTGTACAATTTTTAAAACCAAAAAAAGATCATAACTTTGAGGGAAAAAGAAAATTCTTCATCAGAAGTTGTCAGTTTGAGATGGCTTGGAAAGACTTCTTCTGGTTGATCCACAGGTGTGTGCGCTATAGAATCTTCTTTTCATTTTTCAATGTATATGTGTCCAAATACCAAATTTCTCAGCTTTTTTACTTTTACCATTGATTGTGATCTCTCCATCTGGGCTTTATGTTCATCCTATACCCTTTGTGCATGAAATACAGTTCAGAGTCTTCTTGCAGAATGAGGCTTTTGTCCTTCAATACTGTTCATTCTTATACTACGAGGAAGGAGACTTAAAGCCAGGTCTTCTAAGTATTGTTCTCCATTCAATTATTGTAGATATAATAGCAAACAATCAAAAAAACATTTATTGGGTGTAAAGTTTTTCAATTTCTTTTCACAGAAATGTTGCACTGAAACTGAATTGAAATGGAATCTTCATGTGACTCTTGTCACACCATCATATGTCATGCAGTAAAATATATCCAATTATCGATGCAAACTTCAGTTTCGATACATATATACAACAAGTTCAAGGCTGATTGTGACTCCATCTGCTAGATATCCAAAAAAAAGTGGTTTCCTGGGATCCATTTTTCTCAATTTAAATGTCATATACATCACTTTCTGTATTGATCCTTTTCACATTGGAATATCATAAATTCAAGAGACCAGTTTCTTAAATGGGTTCCTGTCATTGTCTCCTAGAGATTGAAATGTTTTTCACTTTTCATGTTTTTAACTGTCTTTAAGTCACTTCCTCTCCATCCAAGAATCCATGGTGTTTGTCTTCCTTTTTACTGTACAAACACTTGTTTATGGTACAAACATATGAACTCAATCGGATGAAGTAAAGACATCCGTCCATCTAAGAGTTACAATCGCATTCTGTAACAGATTTATAAGAGGTCACCTGCTACCTAAGTTAGTACCAGTCAAGCAAATACATACATGAGAAATGACTTGCCGTCCAATAAAGGCCATAACTTCCTGTCTGATTGTCTTCTTAGGTGGCAATCCTATAGTCTACAAACTATAACCATTGCTAACATTATCTCAAGATCAGTAAACAAACAAAATAAGCAAAGGAACTTTCAATGTTAGCAAAAAGAAATGAGGATATTTGGCGTACAGTGGAATTGTACTACAATTCACAAGAGCAAACCGTGTGCGGTGTCCCCTTAAGGTGGGCCTAGATTTTTACTACTTCTGTGAGGAACAGAGGATTGGGACCCTCCAAGATGCTGAAACTTCAAGAAAAAGGGGAAAGTGAAAGAGAGAAATATTACATATTGACTCAACCTAGAGGAAAGTTCATAGCCTGTGACTGTGAGGGTCCTCAATCCTCATAAGGTTTGAGGTGAATTTCTTGCCAAGCATCTTTCCCTTATGTAGCAAGACAAAGGGTAAGTTTTTGTGTAGGGAATGGAAGCATATTGGTCAAGACACGTATCTATCCATACACATAAATTCAGTTGAAAATTCTTGGAGAACCCAATTTTATATATGAATGATTTGAAATTAGTTATAGCAAAAAATGGAAAATGGAAAATGGAAAGCAAGAAAAACAGCGACATGGAAACTTATGATGTTACTCTCTATGTACATGGGAACTACCGGAGTAAGAAATTACCTTCACACAAAATTAACTATATGAATGAAATACTTTTGACATAAAAGTACATCGTAAACATTTATCCAGTTAAAGACGACCTTCAATTAGTAGGGGCATGTGTTCTCTCTAGACCAAAGGTGGCTCCGCCCTGTAGATCGGACATTGATGAAGGTTCTAAATTTTTCGATAACTAAGGTGATGCAGCCTTGTAGATTAGTACATTGGTGAATGTTTTGCCCTTCAATAACTGGATCAAAAGTGACTCTGCCATGTAGATTGGTCGAGTGGTGAATGTTCTACCATTCTATCATTGCAACTTACAGTGCATGTCTGTTTAATTGTAAGGTACAAGACTTTAGTTTGGGATAATTTCATACCATTTGGGGAAAAAGAAATGAAAAACATCAAAGAGTATGGGGTACATTTCAAGGAAGGTCTATTCAAGTAAAAAAGGCCATGCCATTCCCTCCTATCAAATACACGACAACCTCCATTTTGTTTGTCCATGCGCACACACATCATTGTCTAGTTTTCCCTCTTAGAATATGTCCAAGTCCTTTTGTGTCTTGTAGATTTATATTAAGCTATAATATACAAATGTTAAGAAATTTTTATATGTAAACTTGCATGTGAACCAAATTATTGGGGTCTATCTGCTGGGGACCTACAATTAAAAGAGTTTGGTAAAGAACAAAAAGCATTGCAATATATTGGGCAGACTTAAAGATATGGGATTACAGATAATGCAGTTTCCAAGCTTGATTTCTTTGGTTTTTTGAAAAATGTTGCCCCCCCTCATCTGGTCAATATTTTAGTTTAATTAATTTGGAATCTTTACTTTTTTTTTGCTTCTATTGATATTAATTCTTTATGTCAATTGGGGAGATGAATGTGATTATAATGATTAACCCAATGATGAGTCTATTGATTTGTCTGAAGGTTTTGTTCTGGAAATCAGGATGATGAACAAGGACATAAGACACAAGTCAGAAAAATGGGTTTGAAGGGTTTATGGAAGTTCTTAATTAAACAAAGTTGACAAAAACAATTACATTTTTGAAAGCCACGTTTAGCGGAAGTACTAATAAATTAATGTTATTACATTGCTTGTATATTAGGAACAACCTTCATAGAATGTTCTGCACTACTAGGTTCAGAAGGCAATTAAAGAAAAATAAAAACATTGGTTCTTCTTTGTTGGCAGAGATTCCATGGAAGGATCTTCTGCTCAGAAAACCAGCATATTGTCTCTCATTTTGATTTTGACAATATACACAACACAACACAAGTGCATGCCCGCCGTCATTCACAATTGAAATATATAGGGGACTAAACCTTGTACCTGACATAAATACTACATCAACTATGTTTGGTCTAGGAAAATTGGCCGACTTTTCATATCATGACATCTAAAAGTTCATTTCAGTTGCTATGAAGTCTATCACGTACGGAGAGAAACAGCACAAGACACTATACACACTGATACCAGCTAGTAATTCTACCTAGTTTGGTATTTGCTTCAACTTTTTCATGATATGTAGTCCCTTACCAAGTGGCAAATTGTTGATAGGTGGATTTGGGGGAACTCTTTCCTATGGAAAAGAACATATCTTTAGGGATCATGATGGGAGGGAAGTGTGTTTTGGTTACTTGAAATTACTTTGAATCAAGGAAAATTAGTATTAAAAGACTAATCTCAAATCTAAAGTTAGCAGCTAGTTTAATAATATTTCTCTTTTCAATATTGGAAGAATTCTTAAATTCAAATTTGCGAATTGCTAAACATCACTTAATTAATGACCGACTTGGGGTTCCAAGCAGAAGAAAACACCCAAAAAATTGGCCCCATGAAGCGATAAAATACACATTGCAGGGCTGCATAATATATTAGTCATGAACTTCATTCATCCCTGCAGACAATCAAAGGGTTAATGATCAAGGAATCTTCGGCTTAATCATTCCCAATAATTCTAAGCAAAGTCTAAAATCTTGGCACAATCATTGATGTTTTCTTAATTTCAACTCTCCAAAAATGTGAACTCTCTCATTGGAGGCAATTTGATTCCCACGCACAAGATAGACCTTGTTCTCTAAATATTAAAATATGTTGCAAATTATCAGGAGTAACATGGCATTAGGGTCGTTAACGCAGCATAACACAAATTATAATCAAATTGTTTGTCTCTTTCGACCATATTTTAATCAGAACAGAGAAGCAGTTGTTCTAAAAGCAAATTGCAATAGATAATGAAGAAAAGGCAGAGATGACGAAGACTGTATATATAGGGAGAATAAAAAGTACATACAGGGAGAAGTCTCTGAATGCTCATTGGTTTGTTCAACGGATTCCTTTACTTTGTCAACACCGGATTAAAATGATCACAGGAAAGCTTAGGGTTGATAAGCCTTGTTGGTGGGTCTATTTTGGTATGTGGATGGAGACCCATATTATCTGGGGGCTTCTTGGTTGACAGAAGAATTGTTTGTAAAAAGTTCAGATGAATAAATTCCATCAGGCTAGAAGTCAAGATTATAAGTACTTAACATTTTGAATATGATGTGAATTGCGTGATTTTGATCTTCACTTTGCAATATATTGTTTGTAAATGTGGAATATAATTCATAGAACCATTTAGTTGCATCAGTTACATTTGAATCTAAGAATTACATTTCCGTTTAATTTCCCTAAGACCTGATATGAAGACTAGGTTTTAGAATTCACAAGTTTATGGTACTTCCCATCCCATGATCAGTTACTTTAGCAGCTCCACTTCTTAAATGAGGTATCATGCCAACCAAACCAACCATGGCATTTTGTAGCCAAAAAGATAGGCCTGCGTCATTGGGCTAAAGGGTTTGTCCTAAAACTGGGCCTTGGACGTGTGACTAATACTATGGTTTGGAAACCAACATAAACATGGGATTTCATCTAAAATAGGCCAAATTCTATTCCAAAATCTCCGATCAGCCAAATCTGTTCCAAAAATAAGCAAAAGTTTTGCCTACTTGCACACCAAGCCCTTTCACAATTCCTCCGTTTGCTCTCACCTGCCGAGAGCTCCTCGCCGTCAATCTTCACCGTCCGGCCACCGTTTTGACGCGCCACCACTCAGAATCGCGATCCCTACAGCGTCGTGAACCCAAATCCACAAGCCACGAACTCGGAAACAGCAAGGAATGCCGCCGGCGACTCAAAACGGAAAACCCAAAGCCGAACGCCCTCAACGTCGTTGACTTCACGCCAATCGCCGATCGGGAAATCAGAGCCCAGCATCAGCTTCCCCACGTCACCACGAATCCAGAACATCTCATATCGTCGTCGGAAATGCCGGCAACAAGCTCGACGGAATCCGAGCTTTCCAGCGCTTTTTCCGACCAAACTAGTCGTCGGCGAGTCCTGAAAACCTGGTTTTTGAATTCCTCTCATTCCATAGATGCGTTTTGACATAAAGATTGCTTGATTTGGTTGAGAATTGAGGAAGATATGGGTTTGAGTAATCGGGGTGATTTGCGCGAGCATTTCCTTTTTTTGTTTCTTTTTTTTTGTTGCTTTTTTTTGTTTTTGGTTTTGTTTTTGGATTGGGAATTGATTGGTTGATGAAATAAGATGTGGAAATGGTTTGTTCAAGATGTCGATGGTGGAGCTCATGAGCTGATGTGGTTGGGGGGAGATGACGGCGACGGAGTTTGGAGGAGAAAAATGGTGTGAAGTTGCCGAATGACAGAGAAGCACTATACGACACTATAGGCGTACTATAAAAGACTATGTACACACTATAAGAGACTATGTGCAAATTGTGAATAGTAATTTATTTTTTCAGAAATGGACTATGAACACACTATGATGAACTATGATCACACTATGTCGAACTATGCCTACACTACGGTGGACTACGATCACACTATAGTGGACTATAGCTACATTTTGCGTACCCAGGGATTTAATTGCAAAATGTGAATAGTAATTGATTTTCAGAAATGGACTACGACTACACTATGGTGGACTACTATCACACTTTGGTGGACTATGGTGGATTATGACTGACTACGATTACACTATAGTGTACTATAATGGTTTTAAGTATAAGGGTGCTAACTGCAAATTTACCTAATGAAGAATTGACCACTACCCTTGACCTATTTTGGAATAAGATTTGGCTCCTTGGCCTATTTTAGATAAAATCCCCATAAACATTAAGGTGCTTCTGTGCATGGTGTATGTGGATTTGTGATCATGGATTGGATCAGTTCTTAGTGAGCATATTTATTGGGCTGATTTTGACTTGTTGGAATCCTGGTATTTGCCAATTTCATGTTTCTCTTGGCCTTCTTGATTTGGTCTTTCAAGAGGTCTTGCTGGGGTTGCTTGGTTACTTTCTAAGAAGATATCGATAACACAAGCCCAACAACAAAAGATCATTTGGGTTCAGATTCAACTCGAACGTTCGACTGTAACTGTAATATACCCTGTAAGAAAGAATCAGTTAAGTCATTTTCAATGATGAAAACGATAAAAACCAAACCAATTAAAAAACACCACTTGAACTACTGGAGTGATGACTTACGTTGGCCTTTAGTCCTTTCAAGTTTCATTAAATTTAAGAAAAATATAAAAGTTTATACGTCTTCAACAAGTTCTCCACTGAAGTATAATAATAAACTAAGAGGCAGTGGATCCCAGCTTCTTTGGGATCCATCCATCGGTGCTGTGCTGTGATGTGCATGGCCGCCATGGCCCAACACTGACGCATCATTTCACAAAACTCGACCCAACCATGTTCAGAGCCGTTGAAGACCACAGGGGTCTGGTGTTGTCCACACCCCCAACCGCTGTTGTCACACCAATTGCAATTGCATGCCAATTTTTCTGTGGATATTCAAAAAGCCAAACGTTTTATAATTTAAATCATTGCTACTCTGCCAGACCATGTGACTGTGACAACCTGTTTTTCATTGCTTTGTGGTAGCTGCTCATCATCTTCTTCAAAGAAAAGTGATTTTGGGCCTTTTTTGAGTTGTTGCTGCCAACCCTGTTACTCCTTTATCCCCTTTTTCTCCTTTAATATTTCTTTACTTTTTTCAATACTTGAACAGTAGGTTGTCACCTTGCTCTTGGATACCCATGGCTACAGAAACTTGTCCAGCAGATCAAATTCATACCACTGAGGAGGTTAGTTCTTTCAATTTCTACTTCACTTCAGTGATCAAGTATGATCTTTTCGGGGATTTCGAAAGTTCAGATGATCCAGTTCAAGTTTAGATGTTGTCTTAACTTTATATCTGATAGCTTCTGAACTGATATCTGTCAATATTCACTTGTGATTATGGATGATTGTGTTTATCATGTATGAATATTTGTTCATGATTGTGTACTTTTAATCAATACCAACTTTGTGATCATACAAGTAAGCCTCGTTCTCATGGTTTGTAGTCTTGAAGGTGTCTGCTTTTTACTTATATCGATACTTGAGACGATCATTCCAGTAAGACAGAGTTTATATGTCAAGATTTAGTTCAAGTCTAAGACAAGTTGTTTTTATGTTCAACTGAAAAATGATAACAGCAAAGTTATGGTGTGAAGATCCTAAAGCACAAAAGTTTGACTTCACTGGTTAAGACTAAAGCACAAGATGTATGTTGTTTTCAAGTTCTAGACATATCTGGTCTGGCTTTCCAAGTGGTATCTCGAATCTGAATTTCTCTTGTTTTTGTTTGATACCGACCAATACTTGGTTGAGTTGTCTGTATCGTATGTATCTATGTGAAATTCTCTCCCTGAATGGCTTATTTATGTTAGTGCTAATAATTTTAATCATTGCAGCAAGTTGACAAGAAGATGAGCGAAGAAGTTAAGGCTACTGATCATGATAGTGTTTCCTTACTCAAAGGAAGTGAAGAAGAAAGACCGAAAACTGAGGATTCAGCAAGTCCAGAAACATCATGTGAGTCTGTAGGTACCAATGATAAGAAGATTGAGCTGCCTGTAGTTGAGGCAGAGAAGACTACTGATGTACCTTTGGCTGAAGTTCCTGTTGGAGTTGAAACAAAGGTAGAAAACGGATCCCTTCCTGATCCACAGGCACCGGATATTGAAAAGCAAGTGTCTAATGTTGTTGAGAGCACACCAGAAGTTCAAAGCCCCATGGAGTCTGTTGTAGTAAAAGATGCACCAACAACACCGGCCATAGAAACCACTGAAATCAGTGAAGTGGAGCAACCAAAGATAGTTGATACCCCTCAATCGTCAGTTGAAGCCATTGAGAAACCAGAGGTGCCATTGGAGGTTACTCCGGAAAAAGGATCTGTGGAAATAGCCCTAGAAGAGATTAAAGACTCTGAACAGGAGCTTATGGAAGTAAAGAAGCCAGAACTTTCTATTTCTGAAGTGGAGGAAAAGCCAGAAGAACAAACTGAAGAAGTAGAGAAAAAACATGATGAGGTTGTGCCTGAAGAACATGTGCAGGATGAAACGGTGAAAGTTGAAGAGTCTGTAGCTGACAAGGTTGAGCAAAAAGCTTGCTTGGTGGAAGGGAAAACTGAAACCGAGGACACACCCACTCTAGCAGTGGAGGAAGAACCAGAACAACCCAAACTAACAGAAGAAGAGAAGAAACCTGTTGAAGTTGGGCCGGAGAAAAGTACGGAGGATGAAACAGTGAAAGAGGAAGGATCTACCGTTTATAATAAGGTTGAGGAGGCCACCTTACTGGAGGAAGTAACAACTGATAAAGATGAAAAGCCTAGTCCAGTACCAGAAGACACTTCACTTAGTAGGGAAGCTCCAATTGCACCACTAGATGAAGGGGATTCTTCTCTACCTGATGTCATCGAACAGGTTAATTCTGCGGACCAAAAGAAAGAATTAAGTGAAGTTCACGCAGTGGAGAAGCTAGAAGAAGAGGCAATAGTGCAAAATGAAAAGGTTGGAGAAGAGAACAAGAATAGTGATGTGATTAATCAGGATTCAACTCCACCAGTTGATGAAGACCAAAAGGAAGAAGTAGGTGGGGTTGATGTGGCTGTAGAAAAGGAGGTGGTAACTGAAGACCATGGAAAAAGAAATTTGATTATTGAGGATTCAGTTCAACCGATAATAGAGGACCAAAAGACAGAATTAAGTGGGGCTGATGGACGTGAGAAGCTAGCAGAAGATGCAATGTTGAAGGAAAAGGTTGGAGAAGAGATTGTAGCAAAGAAAGTTGAAACTGAAGATGATGAAAAGAGGGATGTGATAAATGGGGATTCAACTCAACCGATAAAAGAGGACCAAAAGAAAGAACTAGGTGGGGTTGATGTCGTTGAGAAGCTAGAGGAAGAGGCAGCAGTTAAGTTGGAAGACTTGGGAGAAGAGAAGGCAACAAAGAATGTTGAAATTGAAGAAAATGAAAAGACAAATGTGATAACTTCGGATTCAGCCCATCCAATTGGAGAGGAACAAAAGAAAGAATTAAGTGGGGTGGATGTTGTTGAGAAGCTAGCAGAAGTGGAAACAGAAAAGTTTGCAGAACAGAATGAAACAAAGAACGTGGTTACTGAGGTTTTAACTGAACCATTGAAAGATGAAGTCAACATATCTGTTCCTTCGTTTGAAGTTACAGAAAAATCATTTGAAGGAGCTGGGAAAGATGTTGAACCTGCGGTGGAAAATGAACACATAAAAGATGAGATTCCAGCTAATGTTGATACCACAAAAGATGTGAGTGCGGAGGCTATTGAAGAACCAATTACAGATTCCAAGCAATCCAAGGCAGAAGTAAAAGGAGAAGAAACTGTTAAAACAGAAGATGATAAATTGGTGAAAGTCAGTGAGGATGTTGCAAAATCTGATAATAATGTAGAGCCTGCTCCCACCAAGGATGGTGATCAAACAAAACGCTCCGAGGACCTGCCAAAGGAACTTCCAGCTAAAGCCTCTCCGAAACAGGCAAATACCATTTTGTCGAAGGTAAAACAGTCGCTGGTGAAGGCGAAGAAGGCTATCACCGGGAAGTCTCCAAGCTCAAAAACCCCTCCCTCTGGAAAGGAGGATATCAAAGTAAAATGATGAGATGCAATATAAGTGTGCAAATATCACTTACTTTATATCACTTGATTCTTGTGTAGTTTACATGATTTTGGTTGTCTCGTTGGTGTTGCTGCTGTCTGTCTCAGCTCTTGTTTAGCGGAGTGTTGATGGTAAATGGATGTGCGTTGATGGTAGATTATGTGTGCAGATAGAAGATATTGGCTATGCCATAGTCGATAGTGTAAAGTTGGTGTGTATATTGTTAGTTTTCTTCCCCTTTCGACATTGTTTGGTTTTCAGTTGTAATTACTGCCTTTTGTAGTGTGTATTTAGAGATTGGATTGCGGTCAATTTCACCAGGAAAGAACTTCGATATAGTGAAAATGGAATGTAGATTTATGTATTTGGTGTTTGATATTGCTGCAGCAGAGATTTCTTTCTTCCACCAAAAGATCTTATAGGATCTACAAGTGTTTCTTGAGGGGGAAGACTGCTATATATGATTCTACTTTTTTCAGAGAAATGGTAAATAAGTTGTTTCGACTTAGTAATGAATTGCATGTGGTGGAATAAGGGTAAGAAGACAACTATAATATCTGCTTCCACATTGACAATAATGAACAAATATTCTCCATCGTGTTCGTTATAACTTATATTATATCGGGAAAAGGGTATATAAATTGTTTTTCCAGAGTGGGTTACATTTTCTGTGGTAATTCGAGGGGACAGAAGTTAAATTTCTGTCAAATTCACCTTAAAAATAGAAGGAAATCCAACTTCAATCAGCAAATGGCTGCAAATAGTCATTTGCGCCGTAACAAATCCGCTGCTATACAGTTTGAGTGGCGACACCCGGCGCCTTTTCAGCCTTTCTTGACGAAACTGAGGTCCCCAAATCTTAAAAACCACATTAGCAGCGGCAAATATCGCCGATAGGTGCTGCTAAAACATACTTTAGCTGCGTCATCTTTTTCGCCGCTAAATATCGAAATCTAAATTTAACTTCCGCCCCTCCCCGTTTGCAATCCGTTGAAATACTAAAGATCAATTACCGGACCTCTAAAGATATGTATCAAGAGATTAATACACAGTTCTATGGAACTGTTTACATCAAATATTGCCACTCTGGGCTTACAATTACAACACTTGAAGAAAGAGCGAGAAATCCTTAAACATTATTTTGATTTTTCTGTCGGTTTTTTGAATCATCCCTCCTGCACCCTTTTTTAGATGCACTCAAGACTCTTGAGTCAAGAGGCAGTGCAAGGTTGCATGGCATAAATCTGAAACTGCAAGACGGGATAAAAGTTTTTTATTGAGTTTTGTGCAAATGATGACCAATATAACTAACATAACACAAATAACATAGACTTTTAATAATAATAAAGATTAAGCACTAGGAGAAACTGAAAATTAGACTCATAATGCAACATGTGAAGTGCTAGCACCTAGTCAATGCACGATATAATCCAAAAGGTGTCGACATAAGATCTGGTGGGCAGGTACTTGAATCATATTTTCAGTAGTGCATAGGAGGAAAAGAAAAGCAATTTCAATGCTTTTATTTGAAAAATAAACTATATATTCGATAAGCATTGTATATGAATGAGTACTAACAACCATGTAGATCAGAAGGAAGTGTGGAGGAAAGGCATAGCCCAATGTGGATGCAGACAAAATGTGGTTCGTTTCTCAATCATTGGAGAAGCAGAATATATGGTGAAAGATTAATGAAACATAATCATCGAGCCTATAATGACTTACTAACAGGGCAGCAACCATCAACTCTCACATATTTCATTCTGTGCATCCCATGATGTCGATCAAGCAGCAACATACCCCCTACAGGTAGAAGGGGATATGAATCAGAGCTCGAAAGCAGATGAAATCGAATATAGCGATCCAAGTCATTGATGTTGATCCTATACAGATTGGTACCCACTGAAACTAATTATTTCCAAAATGATCGACGAATAAACATCTCGAGGGGAAAACAAAGAGAGCATGCTCTGTTTGAAATTCTACGCAGGCAACTGCCGGGTCAATTGAAAACAGCATCTACAAAATGCATAGAATATCGATACTTCAACTTCACAGAAAAGATGTTTTGAGTTTAGCTAACTAAAGTATCATTCAATCATATTTGAAGTAGTAGAGCACATACTGTAGAGAAAAGGTGGAAACTTTCCCCATTTGCGATTAAAATGAGGTGAGTTTTCACCATCAGTGACCAAACAAGGTGAACTTCATTCATCAAGCAATTCAAAAAAGGCCAATTATTCAACAAAGGTAACTTTCAACAATGCAAGGTGAAATTAATTCACTGGATCAGCACAAAACATGCTTGACGCCACATAGTTGTCGTAAATGCACTTGCCCAAAACATACCCACAGGTGAAACAAGTAATAAACACACAAAACCTGATGACAAACCAACACTTTGAGAAACTTGACAAGGGGGGAAAAAGGGAAACTTACGAGGTGTTGAACATCTATTTGCAACAGTCACTGCTATCTGAATTCATCAACGAAACACAGGCATCAAGCCTATAATGTTATTGACGTACTAACAGGACAGCAACCAGTATCGCACATTTTTCATCCTGTGCACCATGTCCATGAAGCAGCAACATGCCGCCTACGGGTTAAAGAGGAGATAAGAATTAGAGCTCCAAAGTAGATGAATAGAACATAAAGGAATAATGCTCCAGAAAAAGGCTACATTAATAGTTCCAAATTGATCAACTATTAAAACAGCTTAGAAAACAAATTCTACAAAATGCAGATAGAATGGAAACTTCTCAGCAAACAATGCGAAATAATAGTTAATCTATTATTAGTCTGAGTAAGTAGTACATAAGCAAAGGTCGAAACTTTGACCATTTGTGATGAAAAATTAGGCGAATTTACCCCCATCAGTGCCCAAATAAATCGAATTTCATTCTAAATTCATCAGAAAAGTCCCTTCTCATCAAGCAATTCAAAGAAGGCCAATTATTCAACAAAAGTACATTCTAACAATGCAACCTGAAATTGATTAACTCGATCAACAGAATCAAACTTGAGGCGAAAAAATGTGGGTAAAATTACCCAATTACATAACCACAAATTAAACAAGTAATCAACGTACAAAACCGGATCAAAAACCAACAATTTCGAAAAATTGACAAGGAGGGGAAAGGCCAAACGAACCTTGAACATTTTACGATCAATTTCAACATCTATTTGATGTTCAAGTTGGTCTTCTTCTTCCGGAGTTCTTTCCTTTGCTCGAAAAATTGGGGGAGAATTCGGGTTTGTGCGCTTTTGCAACCCTAAGTTGGTAAAACGGTGCGTTGCGTACTTGCCGTTAGAATTGTGCAAGTTGGGCTGGCCGGGTTGGGCAGTCAGTTTGGGCTCGATACAGATTTCATAATGGTTTATATTTGCAAATTGCAAGTGGAAAATAAGTATTTTTGGATAATTTCTTATTAAAATATGTAGTCAGTTTTTGTTTTCTTTGAAAAATGAACACAATTTTTTTTAATCTGCTGAATCCCTATAGACTATAATGGTACTAGAAGGGTACTGTTTGTGTACTCATATAGTTTATGTATAGTCCAATGTATATGTATATTATAGTATTCTAAGAGTCTCGTAATATACAGATAATGATGTCGTAGTGCACTCTAGGCTCTTATCTCTCTCTAAAAACTTGATGAAACAGGACGGTGACACGAAATTGGCTGAGAAGCGAGTCAATTGAAGGAGGAGAGGATGGAGAGCAGCAGGAGGTGGTGGGGGTATAGGTTGATGAGGTTGATGACGTCGCAGGTGATGAGGGAAGAAAGGAGCTTTTTGAGGGCGGAGTCGTTTGGGGCGGTGGTGGTGGTTTTGATGGCTGCGGAGATGATGGAGAGTTTTGGGTCGACATGAAGAGGTGGTGGTGGTGGTGCAGTGTACAAGGTCATGGAGAGGCAGGGGGGCCCAGAAAGAAAAAAAAAAATATCATGGCAACGGTGTTTTTTATTTGTATAGGAGTAAATAATAAGAACCAACAAATAAATTTTCTAGTTTATAAACATGGAGAGGCAAATTAGCTTTTCTTTCGCTGCTAAAAAACTAAAAGTTAGATAGTTTCCTTTTCTAAATGGGACTATTTATGATGTCGTTTGTGTTTCCTATATGTGATAAATGTTCTAGTTTGGCAAAAAAAATTATTAGTGAGGTCATTCAATTGATTAAAATAGTTATTGATTACTAATAGGGCTAGGCTATTCTTATGTTTTAACAATTTTACACTATAAAACTTGATATTAGTACATGAAAACTAAAAAATTGGGATGTGCTTAAGCACTCCCTAGCCCATACAAGGCTCTGCCCTTGTGGAGAGGTGGTGGCGGTGGTGCGAGGTACCAAGGCAGCGATTGTGGTGGTAGGTTGGAGATAGAGATGGATGGCAGATCTATATTTTAAAAAATCACTATTTTATGGCAATGGTAGATCTGCAAATTCTCAACAGTGTTTTGCTTAGCATAAAATTGCATACGATCCCTTGCTTAATTTGGTAAAAAATTAACCAAAAGTACTTATTTTGGATAATTTCCCAAAATAGAATTTAAATATAAATATCACGACTCCCATTTTCTAAAAAATCATTTTGCTTTATAAATAAATAACTTTGCGTTTTAGACTTAACTTTCAGATAAATAAAAATGGGTGAAAGAAATATCTCATTGCGTGTAAGAAGTCGAACAACGGTCTACAATCTAAAATGAGTCACTATCTTCTATCCTTTTTCCCAAGTTCAACTCGTTTGGATTGTAATGGTAGCACATTTCATCAAAATGCTTCAGAGAAAGGCAGACAAAAAATGTATTGAGATTTTACTATCATTCCATTAATTTAAAGAATTGTTACAATCTGTCCAACCCAAAATACACATTTGATAGTACATATTTTCCGGTATATTCAACTCGTATACACTGCATTATCTCACCGGCTACAAAGTGATTGTACATATGCTAAAAGGGACTTCTCTTCTCAATGTACCAAAATCTGTGCAATATGTAATTGTATTCTCCTGGAATTAGAATTCACATTGTTATTTGAAAGGTTCAACGTCAACCTCATTGGACTTCAAAGGTTCAACGTCAACCTCAGTGAACTTCAAAGTACTTTTCCATGTACTCTAAGTTGTATCTACCCAGATCAGAAACAAGCAAAAAGTCCAATCTCAAGATGCTGCACATACCAGAAACAGAACTGCTTGTTAATCATTACCTGAATACAGAAATGGAAATAAGTTAATGTTTCTTCTGAAAAGATGAATTATTACTGTGCTGTTTATGTGAATGTAGAAAACCGGTGTAAACGAGAATGCCATTATAGACTCACCATCTCCTCTATTAAGCACAGCATCATTTTCAGTAGCAGATCTGTTAGCTCTGTTGTTGTTAACCTCAGCCGCTTGAACGTTATTTCTCACCGAAGCAGAATGTCCAAATCCCTCATTAGTGGCTTGGCACTGATAAAACCAAAGAAATACAAACTTGAGACACAAGCCAAAAAGGTCTAGATGCATTCCCATGTTTAGCTCAACTTAGTCATATGTCAAGAGGGGCATGCTAAGTATATGGAATACACCATTTTACAATTTTAAACCTTGAAACTCAATATACAAAATCCTGGGGGTCTTTTCACTCACTCAAATCGATTTTGGTTGCTCGACCCTCCACATAACAAAAAATCCCAACCAACATGCAGCCGTCAATACCAAACTCCACGACTAATGATCATCATCTATTTTCACAAAACTTCAATTCATAGTAAATATACGAACCTGACTAGATGTCTGATTCATCGAGCTATTGACATTGGTGTTTTGCATCACTTCGGCGTTCATATTCTGTACTGATACTGAATCCTTTAAATTAGTAACTGGAGCTAATTCTACATTTCCCACAGGACCTCCTGCATCACCAGAATTTAGTCCTGCAGATGATGACTTCATAAAGGGAACTCCTGATGTAGGAATTGAGGGTCCACGTTGCATCTGCAAAGGAACTCCTTGACTAGGAAGCCCAAACATTGGAACGTTAGATCCCATCATCCCGTTGAAGGCAGAATGGCCTGCCATTGGTGGACCAGGGAAATGTGCTCCTTGCATAGAGTAACTAGAAGATGCCCCATTCATGTCGGGCATACCCACTCCATAACCCATGCCCAATCCGAAACCCATTCCCATTCCCATTCCAATACCCATGGGCGAGAAATGAGCCATACGGGGTGCATGAAGGTGTTGCATTCCTGGTGGTAACATCATCGGTGGCATATACAAGCCAGCTCCCATTGACATAATCTGCATGCATATTGAAACATTACCATGTTATACTTGAATTTAAGCATCAACACTAAGGAGTGAGAGAGAGCGTTTACCTGTACTTGGAGTTGGAGTGTCTTCAAATACTCAATAGCCTCATCAAGCATTGAAGCTTTGTCCACCTTGTATGCCACAATGAAAATGAATGTCAGCATAACCGAATTACCTAAGATATTAGCTAATATCTATTAACCAGTAGTACTCAGGATAATAAACAACCCAGTACCAAACAAAAGTTGAAGTTTGAAAGTTTCCAGATATACATTTCAGATTTTAGTTGATAGACTGAACCAGACATGGATTATTTTACTAATTGCTTTCACTTTGATAAGTGTTTTGATTAGTTATTAACTTCTGAAGTATATATAACTTCTGAAATCCATTAAACAAGAAAATGCCTGGAAAGATTATGAACTTAGAACTTAAAAAGAAAACCAACCTTATTGCAATTGGGTATGAGTTCCTGCAGCGCTCGCATCTTCTCATTGATTCTGTCCCTTCGCCTCTGTAAAAAGAGA
The DNA here is from genome assembly GCA_033992175.1 of Spiraea crenata. Taxonomy (NCBI): domain Eukaryota; kingdom Viridiplantae; phylum Streptophyta; class Magnoliopsida; order Rosales; family Rosaceae; genus Spiraea; species Spiraea crenata. The sequence goes on along the minus strand of JAVBHV010000041.1, from coordinate 3,669,370 downwards.
TCCGCAACAAGTATAATTCGATGATCTAAGAGTTTACAAACGGCACAATGCAAAGGAGCCAATACGTTGTCTTTTTAGGAATATTTTTTTTGTCAACTGTCTTTTTAGGAATATATCAATGAATGATTTTCTCACCCTTTCTGATAAATTATGCACTTCTGCTGCTCTGCTTCTCTTGGAACCCATGCCTCGAGCATGAGGTACTTTTTTCACACCCACAGATTCTTCCTCTACATCCTGCACATGAGGAGATTTTCTTGGTTTATTGAGGGAAGGGAAGCAAAAAGGGAACTCCAAGAAATTTGAATATGAACTTTCAGCTTACTTCACTATGGCATTCAGACTCATCAGTATCACGAGATTTTCGCTTCAGTGCATGCTTTGGGTCATCCGAAGGTCTCTCTACACTATTGCCTGAGCAAACAGAAGAAGCAACAACAGGCTCCATTGTTTTTTCACCATCCGGAAGCGCCCTGATTGCACTTTCACAAGGAATAGGATTGGAGCTTATATCATTCTTAGAGGCATCTTCTCGACATGGCGCCTCAGACTGTTTAGTAATGCATCGTTCCTCACGAGGCTTAGCTTCTGCTGGTTTCAATTCAAGTCTGGATGGCACCACGGTATGTTGGGATTGTGAATTTGACTCAGGAGGATTGTTACTAGCTGCAGCTGGATCCTTGTCCTTATTTCCAATCCTTTCAATGCTTGATGAACCTGAGGCCCCTATCCCACCAACGTTCGGAAGATTGGATTTTACAAGAGCCGCTGGTCTTGAGAAGTGGGAAAAATTCACTATAGGTGAATTGTTATTACAAGGCACTGACGGATTTTGTCTCTGCATTTTTGAGCCATGAAAACCACCTGTAGTTGAAACCTGATTTGAATTCTTGCAAACAGAATGTTGGCTCGCACCGCCTGCATTATCCCCACCAATATCCGAATCCCTTGATCTGAAAGATGAAAATGATGCATGTGGTTGTTGTTGCGATGATGAAGAGTAGAACTGCTGCGGACTAGTAGCAGTTCTAGGTCTAACATCAGAACCACCTACTGAAGGAACCTTTGGCACATTCCTTTGTCCCAAATAAGCATCTTCATGAGCGCAATTCGCATTGGAGTCCCTACATACCTGACCGGAACTGCTCCTTCTATCCATTGAACGCTGATTGTTACTGATGGAGATCTCATTTGCAGTGACACCAGAAAATTCAGGCAAAAATTCATGACAGTATTCATGATGCATAGGTTCATCAATGGAATAATTCAACCAAGGCAGCATGTCATCATCTTCACTCAACCCCATTTCAGAAGACGGCACCGACAAAGGAATTTCATCCAACACCGTGTGATCCATCGACCCAAACTTCCCCGTCTTCCCAATGTAGCCATTTCCTACATCTTTATCTCGATTCTTGGGGCTGTAAGACGGTAAGCTATTACATGTTGGATTCTTTCTAGTTCTACTGGACTGACCCTGCATCACAACCGGACCATTTTCCCATAGTAGCTCAACAAAATCATTCCGAGGTCTGCATTAAATCCCACAATATAAGCAAGTGAGGAAAACCAAAACAATGAATCCGAAAACATGTTCAAAAAATTAATGAAACACTAACAGAATACAATTCAATGACATGAACTAAATCAGCATCAAACAGAAAGAGGACAAAAGATTGTAAAATGTGGAGACAGAACTTACTCAAAGTCTTGACTCGAATCTACCCTCCCGGCCATCCGATAAAGCTCAGACAAAGGCATGGTGAAGAACTGGAATCACTGTGTTATTCTTAAATGTCACAAGAACTTCAAGAACATTGCCATCATTAGTAGTTTCTTTCTACACAGAAGTCTTGAGTTCAAAGCACCAGAAATGAGTATATACTATTTGAATATATAGAATGCCAAGAGTGATTGAAGATGTAAAAAGCCCAACCAAAACCCCACTATAGGACAGCCCCAGTTCAACTTATAGTGGGAAAAAAATATAGAAAGTTTATTCCCTGCAGTTATATAATTTACAGAACAAAATCTTTCTTTAAAAACTGAAGTCTCTATCAGTAAATAAACTATAAGCTTGAGTATTATAAGCACACAAAAGTGAGCAGTCAAATGTAACTCTTTAATGGCTGCCTCCAAATATCCCCTGAAAAAATCTCTATATTAAGCAGCTTTGAATTAAAAACTAATTCCTTTCACTTTCTTTAATCATAAACAAAAAAAAAAGCAAAAAAAAAGATTACATTATGCTTAAATTAATCAGCAAAATCTTAAGCAAAAACCCCACCTACCCAACAATCCAACTTGAAAAACAGCCCAAAATCTGCTGCACAACCCAAAACCCAGCTAGATAAAATCATAAATAGAGCATTCCCAAAATCAGATTTCCTAGGAGTAATCAAAGTACACTGATCCACTTGGTCAAATCAGGAAAAGCTCTTACATTTGAAGTGAGCGAGCTCGAACAACGAAAACCCATGATTTCACAGAGAGGGAGAGAAGCCAAGTGGACGCAGAAGACGGCGAAAGGCTAGCGGAGTTGCAGGTGGACCAATGCAAGGGGAGCAAGTTAGCAGAGTTGCAGGTGGACCAATGTTAAGGTTAAAAAAGTTTCAACCATAGTCAATCATGTCTTAACCTATTTACCTTTGAATTTTGCTTTGATCCTCGGTGGGTGGGTCCACCACTAATCTAAGTTTCACCGTTAAGAATCAGTACAATATATATTTACAAATGAAATTGTGATATTAACTGACATTATTATTATTAGTAACCAGTACAAAACAATGTGATTATACCAAACCAAGTAATCATGATAAGTACTACTATGTGATTTGTATTTTTGTGCTCAAGTCCTTCCATATGCTCTGAATTCATTTGTTGATGTGCTCTGAACGTAATAGAAAGGCCCACAGTAGGTTAGGTTGTTTTCCTAATAGAGATTGGTGCACTTGGTGTCCCTATTCTCTGTACTCTGAATAGAGCATATTATCCATTGCCATTTCTATATATTATCTTGTGAATTTGGATATCGATTTGGTTTTCGTAGTTGTGGACTTTCTGCGGATTCCTACATAATGCAAAAAAACAGTGAATTGGAGGGGTGTTTCTCTTTTACAAGTTTCAACTTACAAGATTTGCATTAGGTTTGAATGGGATTATTAGTGGCATAAATAAGTCATTGACTTGCTTGCTCACAATAGAAAAAAATGGGTCTCCCATTGTAATATATTAGTGTTGAGATGTAGGATTGGTAGAGTTAGTAATGCAATAATGTAAAGGTTAGTCTTTTTTGCAGTTGCTTCTCTTTTAGCAACTTGGACTAATTGGTCATCATGGTAAGCTCACAATAGAAAAAAATGGGTCTCCCATTGTAATATATTAGTGTTGAGATGTAGGATTGGTAGAGTTAGTAATGCAATAATGTAAAGGTTAGTCTTTTTTGCAGTTGCTTCTCTTTTAGCAACTTGGACTAATTGGTCATCATGGTAAGCCTGAGATGACTAATTGATGCTTACTTGACTGAAATACTTCATTAGATTATTCTTGTTTTAATGTCGAGTAGGACTTACAAGTAGGACACCAAAACAATTATTCATATTTGTAAGATCCGAGAATTAATCTATATTTTACAATTATATTGATATTGTCTGCAATTAAGTACCCTGCAAACCGTCAATTTCATATGACATGTTAAAAGAGAGCAATAGGGTTGAGCTTTATAGCTTCATCTTATCGGTAACAATTGCCTTTCTAAATCATAACCAGTCTAATTGAGTAGAATCTGAGATCATCACACGTTGAATAATTGAGTTTTATTGTGCTTCCCTTGATCAAGGTAACAAAAGTCCCCAATTGCCCTTTAATATACTAAAAGCTTAGGGCTTATAGGAAGGGCATGATAGCCTTTTAAGTTGATGAAGGATGAAGCCAACAATTAGGGAACAGCAAAATCACAAACTTTATACTCTTGGTTATTGTAGGACCCTACCAAATTGTAAAGTAAGAAACATATAATACAAGTTCAACAAAGTGATAAGACAAACTTGAGAGTAAAGTTGGTAAAATCTATTAAAATCTACTAAAAGTCTACTCCAATTTTGAAATGGGCTGTCTCCTTGAAACTGTTGGTAAAAAATACTGACTACAATGTTACATGCAATGCAATATAAAGAAGACAAACAACTCACTGAGGCTATAGTAAATGAAGAGGCCCGACTGATTAGATGTGCTTCCTATGTCTCCAATGAAGAGGACAAATAGTCCTTAATCTTTGCTTTTGCTAACATTAAACGGTTAGGATCGGTCATGCATATATGCTACAAAAACCAATTATGATCCTAATTGATGTTAATATAAAAACCAACTTCATTAAAATTAAACTATTCCTAATTGTAATTTCAAGTGAACCACCGCACTAATTTGAAGAGGAGTACTATTCATGAAGTTCTGCTGCTTGGAAGTTCTAATCAAGGGACAAAATTTCGGCTGAAATTTTCGGAGCCTTCAATAATACTTCTTGAATTTTTCCGACAACTTTCTTTTGGTGCCTTCAACAACTTTCTTTTAGTGTTTTCTTGCTTACCTTCAATAATATGTTGAGAATATCCCACATTGGAGATGGAGGCCTACCATGTTGTGTTTAAATATAGTTGGGCTTCTTCTCCCATGGTCAATTGGTTTTTTGCCAATTAGTTTTGGGTGAGGGAGGCTCACTATGTTAAGATAATCCTCAATCTGAATATGATTTCATTTCTTCAAATTTTGGGATAGTGAACTTAGAAAATGAATCCATTAACATGTCTAGTGATTTTTATGCTCATGCCCCTCATTTTTATGGTGGTAATCCTATGGGATCTAGCTCTGATAATACTTGAGGTCTTTTTGATTATATTCAACCCCAAATGTTATATAGCGGTCCAAGCAATGATACATATGTTTCATATGATTGGGTGAACCCGACATATTCAATTTTTGGAGAGAATGTGGGGAGAGATCAAAGCACATACAATAGGCATATTGAATGTTACATTCATTTCGCCAGCCGCCAAATGTCATGAGAGCTATATTGTCAGTTTCAAGATAATGTTTTGAGAATGCTATATAGCTTAAATGTTAAATTGCATTATTTGTTGATTTTAGAGCCTAGAGAAAGTAGAGATATTAATTTATAGGTTTTTTAACATGTTCTTCATCTTCTTTTTTTTTCAAATCGAAATTAACCGAAATTTCCATCAAAATTAAAAAATTTTCAGAAATTTCTATAAATTTTTACTATAAAAATTTTCATCAAAATCGAAGTTTTGTTCCTTGGTTCTAATACAAAAACCAAAGTTCGTGAAATTAAAATGTGAATGAATTCCAAGTGGATCACCACGCTGACCAAGCATGGGCGGCAAATGGACAATGTTCACTGGATCTGTGTACCGTCCACGTGGACCCGTCCTGACCCAACAGTTGGATTTGGCGCCATCACTGGTGGACCTCAAGTTTGTGGAGCATCTTTTTTCTCATCGCTTGTTGGGTTCGTGTACCATTATTATCAGATGAGATAGATGGGATTTACTTTTCAAAGATGAAAAGATTTGATCTTTGAGGCCCTAAACAACAGTGTGGAGGCGGTGGGAGTAATTCTCAACCAGAAAAGAGATTTGCAGGGGTGTGAAGTTCACGTGCTTGGATGGATGAACTTCACGTGACACTGTTTCCATTTTCATGGTTGCCTTGCTGTTGTGCCCCACTGGGTCTCTGATATGCTTGACGTTCATGACACAGTCTCTGGGTTTTTTCCACGTGTCCTACAGTGCCTACCAATGTGACAAAAACCCAGAAGAAACTATATGGCAGATATGGCATATGCCAATGTATGTACTAGTTCCAAATTCCAAAAACGTGAAACCAAAACTTGTTAATTTTGACTGCCAACTATGTAACATATGTTCATGTAGTTTTTGCAGTGGAATTGTAAACTGAGCAGCAAGCAACCTTGGGACACTAAGCGAAGCTACTATTAATAATCTAATTAGAACAGGAATTAAACAAATTAACCATGTACTTAGATTTGTGGACAATGATTCATGGGAAGAAAATGACAAATTTGGTTTGCCTAAACATGATGGAATTAAGTAACCAGATAGACAGAGGTACTAAGATTGTGAAAAAAAGAAAAAAAAAAAGCAGTACAGAGTGGTAGCTAGAGGATGCGAAGATGTGGGAAGAACAGAGGATAATATAAACAAAATGAAAATGGTGAGGCTTCATTACTGACCTCAAATAATTTAATTCATGCATGCCTTCTTGGCTGCAGAGCCAAAAATTTAATCATGAAAATGGACCAAAACAACATGGGTCATGGTTTTATCAACACTAGAGTTTTCTGCTGCCTCTACCCCTGCAGTCTGCACATGACCACCAGACCCATCTCACCTGCAGAAATATATGTGGGTATTTATTGATTATCTCAGAAATTATGTCAATCAATTTAAAGAAATGCTTGCCTGCAGGGTGTTGTTATAGGGTGTTGTATTGTACAAGAACAAGATGTCAACAACCACCAGCCTGCTTCTATTTTGGGCGTTTTATTTTTTCTCTTGTTTTTTGGTTTCACCACTAGCTTTGATTCATGCCAATTGATCCTCCTCAGGACTTTATAACCATTTATGTAACCATCACAGTACCTCACAATATTAATAATACTTTCATTAATAACATTACGTGATAATGTTGTTCCTGAAAGGACAATCTTTTCTATATGCATAGGGAAATGGTTCAACACACTTGAAGTGGAAAACAAGCATGTGGAAAGAAGTTGAGGGCAGATGGGAGCACCTTCGTTTCTTCTACCTTTACAATAATAGTGTGATGTGATGAGAGCAATCATTTTTCAGGTTTGTCTAGGGCCCCAACTCTTTCTATTGTACTACTAGCTACGGGTCCGGCTCCTCTGTAGAGTCACTCTCTGCAGAGCCGGTGCAGATCCGGCCAAACGGAGGGCTTTTCCGGTGATGAACAGTGATCTGAACCGTTGAGTTTGTAGCTAACATAGTAAAGATCATCTCCACAAAAAATGAATCAATTCCGACATCATTTGATAACCTAATTGTGCGAAACAAATACCAAATATATGGACGGCTAGTATAGTCACTCAATTGCACCGTTCATTTGTTTCGTGTATGTTTCATACAATTAGGTGACCAAACGATGTCGGAATTGATTCATTTTTTGTGGAGATGATCTTTACTATGTTAGCTACAAACTCAACGGTTCGGATCACTGTTCATCTCCGGAAAAGCCCTCCGTTTGGCTTGATCTGCACCGGCTCTGCAGAGGAGTCGGACCCACTAGCTACCTTCGCATATGAATTTCATACAATTAGATATCCTAGGAAAAAGGACAACTGTAAAGTATTAACAAGTGTGTGGGAACCATATCAGCAGGACAACATATATGGAGAACATTGATGACAAGTTGCTACTGTGTTTTTTGCCAGAAAATGCTTAACTGGCTATAATGCAGCTGTGAACAAAGAAACTTGAGGTGAGAAAACCAATTTGTTTTCTGCTTTATGATTGCATTACATACGAATTCAAGTAAGAGACAAGATGATGGAGGAGATGATGAGAATCAGAGATAGGGTTACAGTCTTCATAGATAAGCTAGAATAGTTATTGAATGCAATGCAACTTGATCACATGATGTAATGGCAGGCCCAATACACAGATCAATATTTGAGAGCATCAAATCTGAAACTTCTCCGCAAAATTTGCCTGCTAATGCAACTTGCTTTTGCCACCATCTCTGTTTCAGGATTGAATATTCGATGACTTCAGCATGACATGCGGGATAAAAGTGTACACCCTCCAGACTAGACGTCCCGTATATATACTAGTTAACGCAAATGCCCTGTAGAGATTCAGACTCTCTCCCTTTTTCTGCATACTGTCTTCTATATTACAGACAATTTATGGTTCTTTGAAGTCCAGCTAGCCATTTTTAGCATTCTGGCATCCTTGGCCTATGCCAAAAGAAATGATGAGGACAAAATGGAATTAAGTGAGACAGGTTTTTGAAGATTCCATGAAAATCAGCACAGAACACTGCAATCTACTATCCATTTTCACAAGTACCTAGGTCCAACTATGTCCACGATTACAGCAAACCCTCTGAAAATATGCCTGCATTACAACTAGCAAAAGACATGAAACCTAGTGAGGTTCCAAATTGAAGCAGAGTTTTTATGATCATCTACTGCATTTTTATTGTCTATATTCTGGTGATCAATTTCAGCAGTGATTCTTGACTTTCTTTCAAAATATTCATTTACCAAGAGAAACCAAATTCGAATGTCAGCTTATTTTTATATGTACCACTCAATCTATACTGCAATGCAATTGTTGTTTATGCAAAGACAGTTGGCTCACCCTCTATTAGATGATCTGAAATTAGAATATTCATTTACATCGTAGTTTCTGGATACGTAAATTAGCTGGAAATCATCCACAAGAGGATTAGAAAATGATGCAAAGAGGGAGAAAAATATAGTACCTTGTGAATTAGCTAGCTTGGAAGCATGCAGAAAAAATTTGCAAATGATATATTGTTTGGAATGTTCCAGGGACTAAACTCAATTTCCAAGGTGGGAAAAATGAGAATTTATTTGCTATCCAATGACTATGAGAAACGAGTACAAGACTAGCTAGTGTACTAGTGTACTAGTGTACCTGGAACATTGCCATAACTGAATTGACCAAAAAGAGATTTGACTGCTCCTGCACTTAAACAATGCATTTGCTAAAGGATGCGCTGAATGATTTGCCACTTTACCAGTACAAAGAAAATGTATAATTTAAATCACCAGAGTTACATCTATGTAATTTTTATTTTTTTATTTTATTAGTTTGTAGGACGCATACAAATTGAATATTTTGAATATGATGTGGATTACATGCTTATGATCTCCATTGTTAATAATGTTTATGATGCAACCAACGCCTAACATTACTTACCCTTCAAATACGAAAGTTACATTTCAACTGTAGTTAGTATTTATATAAGGACCAAGTCTTATGATCCATGGTTTCATGTTTCCACCTCCAATCTGACATGAATTGAAAGTCCATCATGTTTGGAATAGGTAATGAGTTGATTTCAAATTCAACACATGGTGAACGATTGCCTTGAAAGCAAATATATCTCTCTTTGGGCTTCATCAAGCACGTTGCCATGCCAAAGCTCGGAGTGGAGCACAAGTTACTCAACAAAAGTGCAGCCCAAACTTCAACCCTACGTCACCAACTGGGCCCAAGTGTGCAACACTGGATTGGACTATAACGTACACTGTCTAAAAGAATTACTATGACCAAATACGTTGGTCGATTGGTTGGCCAAAGTTTTTCAGTGGGTATGCAGTTTACGTGGGATGATTTGAGGTTGATGACAAAAAGATGAGTTTAGGTGGGATGATTTGAGGTTGATTACTAAAAGCTGAGTTTGACGTAAAATATGACACAAGAGTTTTGTTTGACATACCAACTATTGAAAATGTGGTATGAAAAATACCACATTAGCTAGTTAAGAGGCCTTGGTGGTATTCATAAATGATTGGGCTATTCCTTCCATTACCAATTAGTTTTGGGGTGAAATCTCAATTTCCTTCATGGTGTCAGAGCAAGGTTGCTCACGTGTTGGCTAAACAGCCGCACGTGCTCACCGTTCCCGGGTGTGTTGTTCACGAGTTGGCTTGAGAATCGTCAGGCTTGAGGGGGCGTGTTGAGAATGTGGTGTGAAAAGTCCCACATTGGTTAGTTAAGGGACCTTAGTGGTATTCATAAAGGATTGGGCTACTCCCCCCATTACCAATTAATTTTGGGGTGGGAACCTCAATTTCCTTCGACGACTCACAAAAATGTACGTTTCCAAAACAAAAACGTACCGAATTAATCCGTTTGGTTCAATTTACTAAACAAATTTACGTTTATTCGGATCAAAATGCCCATCTTTTAAGACGAACAGACAAGTCTGAGTTTTAGACTTTCATTAGCATGATCCAATTGAAAACTGCTTTTTGTTGATTGGGTCCGTGGGAATCACATGGTTCGAAATTTATGATATACATTCCAGTTTCGTAATGCTAAATTGACAAATAGTTGTCTTGGGGTGGGCTAAATCAACTGTCAAACAAACCCAGATGCATCCATCCATAACAGTTGTTGTTTTGGGACCTCTCAAAAACTGAGAGCATATCTCAGGGCTCTCTGATTTTACAAGTCAGTCTGCATTACAAATTTACTTTGCAGAGCTATATCAATAAAAACAACCCTCTACAAAATACTGTAAATGACACTATATAAAAATGAACCCTTTATTGAAGTAAAAGTGTTATATCCCTACTCCTCATAAGAGTTCTATATAAATTAAAAGTATACTGTATATGATATAATACTAATTATTTCTATTTATTTATTTATTTTCTTGAAATGATCAATTTAATAACTAAATAGATAGATCTGTATTGTATCCTATCAGTTAATAAAATATATATTTGACATATATATTTGTAAAGTTTACTGGAGATGCATGATGCACTGTACATAATGCGTCCTGTAATTTTTTGACCGACTATCATATCCTTGCTGCATATGCTTTTACAAGTGGATATTGTTGTTTCTGCAACTATGTCGGTAGATGTTACAAGAAGAAGGCAAGCAAGAAGCACGTAAAGCAGACACGTGCCATATTCACCCATTTATAGCTGTTAGCTGTATTGCCACTTTTCTTTATTCGGAAATTAAAATATAATGTATTGTATTTACACCCAATGAGCTACCTCCACGCGGCCCATCAGCAGCAGAGCAGTTGTCTCTATAAAACAATCCCACCAGCCTTTGCAGTTTCTATCCCAGCAGCAAAGCAACTCCTTCTTGCACTATAATCTTTGATAAACTCTTAAAAGGATTCCTAAATTTTCGCTTGGAAATACTAATCCTCCATAGTTAAGATGAGTACCGCAACCTTCGTAGATATCATCATAGCCATCCTCTTGCCTCCTCTTGGTGTCTTCCTCAGGTTCGGCTGCGGGGTAAGCACTTTGATTGTTGTTTATGTTTATGTTTATGTGTGCGCACGTATGTTCATACAAAAATATGTATGCATTTCATTAGCGTCGCATTTTATAGTTACGATTTTATCATATATGTCTTTTTCATTCCGTTATGTGAATAGCCAAAATTCATCTCAGATACAGTACTGTTACTATTTTATTTAGCCTACCCAATGAGTTCTAAATTATGTGTTCATGATTATGTTGATTGATGATTTTTTCAGGCGGAATTTTGGATCTGCTTGATCCTAACTCTTTTCGGTTACTTACCTGGCATTATCTATGCTATTTACATCCTCACTAAGTGATCATCCTGCAATTTCTGTAAGTACTCTACTTTCTTTCATTTGAATAATTGTTCAGTAGATCATATCATAGAAGTCTGTGCTGTAGATGTTGACACCAAAAATGAGATTTAGTGATACCTATCATCCATCTTGTCAAACGATGTTTACCTGTTTTGATTCTATCATTCATGATAAAGGCAGCTGAGATATTTCAATAATATACAGTTTAATTCCTTGGGCCATCAGCCCATGTGTAATTTAGGAGGAAATAGTATTAGAAATGGGTCCCCGTGACTTGGCCTGCACTAAAATGATGCCAAATGCCCACCACAAGAAGATAATTAGAGATAATCATATGGCATCTATGCTTTTTAAACAAAGGAAGGATGATGACTCATATTATTTTCTGTTTTCTATTGGACAGGTGGCCGTAGTGAGATGTGATTGAAGGGCAGCCTATGTTGTTTTTGATTGTGTATTAAGGGATTGTTTTAAACCGTTGAGGATAATGTTTATTTTGTGTTGCAAAATGAATGGTTGATCCTTCATCTAGTGTGTATCAATTAATAATTTCTCATTTCTTTGCTTCTTTTTCCTTTTCAATAAGAAATCAGATGTTATAACCCAAAAAGAGGAATTAGATGCCTCACATGACACAATTTATTATTCGTATCATGTGTCTCACATCAGATGATATCTATATTATTTACTGATAAAAAATAATTCAATATTAAGAAATGCAAGTACAAGACCATATAATTTTGTTTCTTACAAGTAAATAATACAGAAATGTTTACAAATTGTTCTTTGCAAATGAAAATATCAAACTAATTGACCAATAGAAATCTAAACCCGATAAACAATAATCGTTTTTCACCAGCAAGAAACAATGCAATACTTACAAATGAACTGATATTAGATTTAAATTCATGTAATAAGAAATTATATTCTTTTGGGAAGAAGGTCATGAGCTCCATATGCCTTCATGTGGGAAGAAGGTCATGTTTAGTGCATGAATTTGAGACTTTAAAACGATAAGGACGGCTACCTCACGTGCATAGTGTGTGCATTTGGATATTTGAAGCCTCGATCGCCGCCGCCGTTCCAGCATTTTGCGCAAACCTACGAGCCGGTGGATTCTCCTGACAGCTTGGTTGATTTCATCTAGTGGTTCCTCAAGTGCCATCTCAAATTTGGAGCACATCTTATAATTTTGAAGTAGACAGTAATCATAATTATTATCTTCAATTCATAATTATATCCGTTAAAATAGTCATTAATAACGTCCAATCTTCGTAATTAGGTCGACATCTTAATCCTTAATCTTCAATTACTTGCAATAACATTTGAGTGACCCATGAAGTACATTAATAAAAGTAAATTGTTTGCTAAAGCCAAAAGTTACTCATGGTAATTGGTAAGGACCACATTACACGTGCTAACTCGACCATTGAAGTCAATTGTCGTTTCAAACTTTTTAAGTAATCCCCATCTATTTTGTTGGCATTTAACAAACCCATTTAACAAACCTATTGGATTTGCCATACCAGTTGGTGGCATCCCAAGTGATGTGTCCTATATTGTTTCTATAAGCGTGGAGGAGATAAGCAAACTCTTATGTGACTTTTTGAAGACGTTTTCTTTGTGGGATAAATAAATGCATTATGATATACAGATGGTTATATTTTTTCCAAAATTACGGCCGAAGGAAGAGGATTAAGAAGCACATGGGAGTCACACGTGCCATGAGTCACCCATTCATGATTCCATTCTATGCATTTTGATGACCCAAATCCTATCTGTATGATTCTTCATCTTGATTCCGATGCTCTAGGATAGGCTGTATGATTCTCATGAACCCCTACAAAAGTAAGAATTACGCCACAGTCCCACACGCACGCGCTTTTGCCTTTGTGTCTTTTAGCCAAGGACTCTAGAAAGTAGAAACTTCACTCGGCTAAGCAAGCGCGTACAGTGCATACAGTGTACGCACCTGTACACCCAATCCATATCCTCCACGTGCTTTCTCTGTCGCAGGAGCAACAGAGCAGCCTGCTTCCCCTGTATAAAATCCCCCAACATTGTTTCTGTCGCTCATCACAAAGCAAATTTGCCCACTTCATCTTCTAGTTGGTGTTCATTCTCTCTCAAAAACTTTCTTCCTGATTTTCTCGAGAAACAAACAGAAAACATGCCGAGGGAAAGCACGTTAAACTGCATTGACATCATCTTGGCAATCATCTTGCCTCCTCTTGGTGTCTTCTTCAAGTTTGGCTGCCAGGTCAGTAGTGTAACTTACTCTAATTACTTTGCAGCTGTAAACCCATTAATTTGTTTCAAGTTCTTGGTTGTTTTTATTGAATTGCTCTAAATTAACTATGTATGCCCTGTGGGTTTTGATGAATTCTTTTGTTTTCAGGTGGAATTCTGGATCTGTGTGCTGTTGACTCTGTTTGGATGGATCCCTGGGATCATCTATGCTGTTTATGCCATCACCAAGTGAATCATTGATTTCTGTAAGCTCCTACCATTTATATTCTATCCCTCTAAATTTGTAATTTCTTTTATTTTATGTTTGATTAGGCAAACATATCTAAGCTAGTTGGTCCACAATGACATGGCATTGTGCCTATTAATTTACGCTAGTTACCTACCACTCATATTCATGGCTCTCATGCTGTTCTGTTTCTTTGTCGTTGGACTTGGACAGGTGGTGGTAGAGATGTGAAGGGCCACGTTGTTTGATGTGTGTGAATTACGGGATTGTTTTCAACCGCTTGATGGATAGTAGTACTCACCTAGTGTCCCCATGGTTGGTTGATAGTTAACGTAGTATGTTGTCATTGTTCCTCTTCCTTATTTTTTCTTCTGAAATTTATCCCTGTTATGATTATCCATCCACGTGTTGTAATGGGGGATGGTTGTATTGTGATTAATGTCATAAAATGAACGGCCTAATTGGGTTTGCATTTTTGGAGGTATCAATATCAATTTCTTGTTACTAAATCCGTCACATCATAACCACTACTAACTATGTGACCTAGTTAGCACGATATGAATCTCATATAGAGACACGTGTATCAAAAATCGAGTAAAGTGAACAACCTTTTGAATCGAAATCTCAATTCGAGGCTTCCAACATGAAGAAAGAAACAAATGTTATCAAAACGTACACTTTTAGCATCCAATGCCAGATGACTTAGTACAAACGGAGTAAAAAACAAAAGAGGAAGCTACCTCGCGTCGTATCCACCCGCCTGCAGCCTGCATCAGGACGACGCTGAAACTCCAACATCAAATCTCATGTTCATTTCACCATCACTCCAACATATAAGATTTACTAATCTAGTTGATTAGGATACAAACACTAATCTAAGGAACTTTCTTACTGCTAATATTACTATAATCCTTGGTCAAATACAACTTTGTCTACAACGTTCTGTTGGATTTTCGAAGATTGTATGGGCCAACTGTCCACTGTCCTTGATCTGATGTGGAAACAAATTAGAAAGAAAAGGGCAGAAGCACACGTGTTGTGTAATCAAGGTGGTTGCGTACCAAGTTCAATTATTTAGTTGTTGTAAAAATCCAATTCGGCAACTCCTATAATGTTCAGTTTCACATTGACAAAGAAGAGAGCATAATCCATTTTGTCTGTGATATGATATTGGGAAAAGGGTAAATAAATTGTTAATTCCGTGGTTTACAACATTGCCTGTGTTAATCCGAAGGGAAACGAGTCAAAAATCTGCCAAATTTAACAGAAAAATAGAAGGAAATCCACTTCAATCAGTAAATAGCTGCGAATAGTCATTCGCGCCGAAAAAAGCCGCTGCTGTAGATTTTGAGTGGCAATCCTCGGCGCCTTTTCAATCTATCTTGACGAAACTGAGGTCCCAAATCTTATAACCCGTATTAGCAGCGATGCCTTTCGCCCCTAAGCGGAACTAAAACAGCTTTTAGATGCGGTAACGGAATTCGCCGCTAAAAATTGCACTCCCGCCCCTCCCCATTTTGAAATTAGTGGAGATCACTAAAGATCAATTCCCGACGTCTATACATTTTATTTAGTCAGATCTAGAGATTAAAAAGAGTGCTTAATCAGGGAATACAACAAATGAGGAGTTGCTTCATTTAATATCTAACAACTGCGACCTTGCATTGGCAGTCTTCAACATCGATTCCAGTTTTTCTCATTCTCTAAATTTCCATTCCCTGCGACACATGAGTGTCCTTGAGAGGTCTGCGAGTTTACCCATTTTAAGATGCAATGAAGATGGACGGCATGGTTTCAGGCACCCCCCAAACTGCATGTTAAAAGAATATACTGAATCCAATTAATCAATAAAACAATTAATTCAACAACCAGACTACTTATGCAAAATGTGGTATGCCAGAATAGATGGTTCAATGCACAAACTAATGAAGGTTTCTCATCTTAAATGCCTGTCCTATAAACAATTTGGATTGCTTACTTGATGATCGATAAAAAATATAGGGTTTAACCGTTAGTTTGGGAGCAGATGGTAGCTGTGCATTTCAAACCATGTGTAACATGATGTTCTAAGTTGTCGTCATAAGATCGATTGTCAGGTATCCAAATCATATTTGGGTAGTTTATAGGCGAAGAAAGAAAACTCAAATGATGACGCTTCTAAACTAACAAAGAACTGCATACTATGTTTGCCACAGAGCATCACTCTGACTTGATGCCATGGGTAGGAGTAGCAATAACCATGTAAATCAATATGAAACTCTTCTTGTGGACTTGGATCTTAACAGAAGAAGCGTAAAAGTTCGATGAAGCATGAAGGTTAATGCACGCTATCAAGCAAATAATGTTAATTTACTTACTTAGATGGCATTCTTCCCCAGGGAGTTTACAACCAGGGCAGCAACCATCAAAGGCCATCTTACAGATCCCACACGTTTCATCATATGCATCCCATGTCCATGAAGCAACTGCATGCCACCAACAGGTAATAACGGATAAAGATCAGAGCTTTATATGAAAAAGAACTTATTC
Source organism: Spiraea crenata (assembly GCA_033992175.1). NCBI lineage: Eukaryota > Viridiplantae > Streptophyta > Magnoliopsida > Rosales > Rosaceae > Spiraea > Spiraea crenata. The sequence goes on along the minus strand of JAVBHV010000041.1, from coordinate 3,652,959 downwards.
CAACAACCAATGTTAAAGATATATACACATTGATCGACAAATCGACTAGTTCAAATCGACAAGTAAAAAAAGAGAAGGCGTTTAACAGAAGATAAATTATGCAATTATCAAATCAAATTCCGCATTTTGAAATAAAGATACGCAAGATGTTGACTTACCCAGAGGAGACAAACTCAACGGCTATTTTTCGACATTTTCCGCAAAGCAATGTTGGGTTTGGTCCGAATCTCAACAAGGACCCGAACAAACTACTCCGGGTCGGCAACAACAGCAGCTTCAAAATGACCGGAAACCCACTTGGAATTTGAAAAGGCCTAGGGCTTTAAGGCAATGGTGTGGAATATAAGGGCCCGGTTGCGGCGGCGGGCGGCCGAGATGAGGGGCGGTTGTGGACGGAAGAGGAACGATCAGAAAACAGGGAACTTGATAACGTACAATTTTGATTTAGACACAGAATATTCAAATTCTCCAAAATGATGTCGGTTGGGTTTTCTGTGGTTTTCCTTTTGGTAATTGTTGGGCGGGTCCAATCAACACTTTGGGCCGGATCTAAATTCGTACTGTTTTACAACTTATAATATGGACGAGAGATTACTATTTTTGTAACGCCAATTATCACTGAATATTCATGTAATGGGCACTCACTATCAAGTTCACTCATGTGGTCAAAAAAACTATCAATTGTACCTATGTTGTGGCTTTCCGTTGTCGATTCACACCCAACACCATTTCTGTTAAGTTTTTCCATCCAAATATGAGGGCAAAATTGCTTTTTCAATTTTTTTGGCAAAATTTTTTAATTTTATACCCACTATGTTAATCTTTTATGACGAAGTTTATAAGACTATTTTCATCTTAAAACACCAAGTACATTATCACAAAAGATTACAATAGTGGTGAAATGATTAATAAAATTTGTTTAAAAAAAGTTCGAAAAAAATTGTAAAAAATTTAAAAATTTTAAAAAATGAAAAAGACAATTTTACCCTCATATGTGGATGAAAAATTTAACATAAATGATTTTTGGCTGTGAATTGATAACGGAAAGCCACCACGGGGGTACAATTGATTTTTTTTTTTTTACCACAAGGGTGGAATTGATAGTGAGTGCCCACCACATGGGTATTGAACGATAATTGGTATTTTTGTAATTTGTATAGTAAACTGAAAACGAAGGTTTTTGTCACGCCGCAATTCCGAGCTATCTAAGTTGTAGAATACGAGGGACTTCTATAATCGAAATGTGACGAAAGAAAAGTTATATACGTAAAGGATACAGACTATTCAAGATTGCCAAGTAAAACAAGATCTTCATTTTATTACAAAGAGACAAGAAACGTCTTAATTACAACACATAAACCCCTATAATCTAAATTGTTTTCACTTGGCTACTCTCTTTACGCTCTACTTCACGGACATGCGAGCACAAAGTTCTAGAGGTGAGCTTGTCGAGCTCAGGGGGGGCAAAACAATCAACATAAAACATATAGATAACAATTAATCATGAAAGTGTAATGATGAATGAATGTAATGCGATGTTGCCTTCTTTCTTGACTCACAACGTAAATATAAACCGCTCTTCGAAACCATATAAAGATAATAGAAGTCAGAGCTGTAACTTGCGAGCTATCGACATCTCGCGTAAGACATGTAAAACTGAAATTTTGTTTCGACAATTTCGTGACCTAACTTCATGTACCCAATAACCAAAACTCAACCAAATTCAATGATACCAACGCGGTTTTGTTTATGGACGAATCAACTTCGAAACTAGGTAAATTTCATTCCAAACGGAGCTATAACTAGTGAGATAATGAGAGGTAAACTTAGTCAATCAAAATTGCAATTTTCTGGAAATTCATCTTCTCTACTCAATAAACTTGAAACCAATTCCCTACTCAATTAACTTGAAACCAATATGCAAAGAATCAAACCAACTAATTACACGTTTTGAATTCAACTATAACCAGCCAAGAAAGAGCAACAATTACCTCTGAAATTGAAACCCATAATCTGAAACTGATTCGTTGCCTCACCCATCAGAACCCAATGAATCCTCCACCTCAAATTATAATTTTAACACCTAAATTAGCTTCAAACCTCAAGAACCCACGAACTGAAAACCACAGAAACTGTAAACGAGGTTTACCTCAACTTGTATAGCTCGTTCCTATGAATCTACAGCAACAAACGGCTTGTAAATTGGGATTGTGGTTTGAAAGATATGAATTTTGAGAGTGGTTATGAGGGAAATTGGGAAGCTTTCGGGAAAAAGGAAAACAGGTTTGAAGAAAATGGAAGAGCACGGGTTAGTAGCGGGCTTCCCTCACTTCTTCAGCCGGCTTGGCCCAATGAGAGCCTGCCAATGACAACCCACAAAAAAAAAAAACCCATTTCTACTTATCCGACTCTAAAATTCGGTAAAAATAACTCGGAACTCGGAAAAATACACTAAAAAATATCATAGACTCGTGGCGGCCTCTACTTTGATCCTAATAGCCACCTTGAATTTCCGAGGTATTACAGTTTTCTAAGACAAGAACTCCGGTGCATGGTAAAATTCTCTTTAAGTTCTTAACCATCTCAACTAAACGTCCAATTGTGGAAAAAATCAATGTTGAGTATGCACAATACATATAAGACGTATAGTCTCAAAAGCCTATGAGGAGAAAAATCAGGCAAAAAGAAGGAGATGGTATTATTTTTTACTCATAAAAAACATTTAAATATTAAGAATTGCAAATACAAAACCATAGAATTTTGATTCTTACAAGTAAATAATACAGGAATATTCACAAATAGAACTATGAGATAATAATTGTTCTTTACAAATGAAAACATCAAACTAATTGAAGAATATAAATCTAAACCCGATAGACAATATTTTTTCACATGTAAGAAATAAAACAGTACTTACAAATGAATTGATATTAGATTTAAATTCAGGTTAATCTAAATCAAATAGACAATAATTTTTCACCTGTAAGAAATAAAACAGTATTTACAAATGAATTGATATTAGATTTAAATTCATGTAATAAAAATTATATTCTTTGGAAAGAAGGTCATGAGCTCCATATGCCTTCACGTGAAAGAAGGTCATGTCTCGTGCATGAATTTGAGAGACTTCAAAACGATAAGGACGGTTACCTCACGTGCTTAGTGTGTACATTTGGATATTTGAAGCCACCATCGCCGCCGCCGTTCCAGCATTTTGCGGCAACCTACGAGCCGTCGGGTTCTCCTGACAGCTTGGTTGATTTCATTTAGTGGTACCTCAAGTGCCATCTCAAATTTGGGGCACATCTTATAATTATGAAGTAGAAATTGCCCTAATCATAATTATTGTCTTCACTTCATAATTATATCTATTATATTAATTATTAATGACGTCCAATCTTCGTACCTTCATTTGTTTTTTTTTTTTTTGGAGTTTTTGTGTGTGTGTGATTATTTTGATTTTATTTTAATTTTTTTTTAGTTTTATAGTTTGTTTTTTTCTTATTAAAATAATTTTATATATAATAGTTTATGTTTTTTTTTTTTTTTTTTTTTGTTTTAAAATTTTGCTATAGGTTTGTGTTGATTGATTTAATTATTTACCAAAACTAGAAATTTTTTTGGCATCAAAAAATTAAAAAATTATCGTTAATCTATCAACTACTCTGCATTTTTCGATGGGGGGAGGGGGCACAAAGCAAACCACAATCTCAACTACTTGCAATACCATTTGCTTGACCCACGAAGCAGATTAATAAAAGTAAATTGTTTGCTAAAGCCAAAAGTTACATAGTAATTGGGAAGGACCACATTACACGTGCTAGCTCGACCATTGAACTTGAGGGGAAAGTCAATTGTTGTTTCAAACTAGCATTCAAGTACTCCCCATCTATTTTATTGGTATTTAACAAACCCATTGGATTTGCCATGCTAGTTGGATTTGCCCTTTTTGGGGTGGGTGCAAGGGCAAGGGTTTTGCCCCAAAGGCGAGTACTATTTACGTAGGTCTCATTCGAATTGCCCTTACTTTTCATTTTTCGTTCCACCCCAACAAGGACAGGAGTAAGGGGCAAGTAATTACTATTTACGGACAAATATCAATAAATTTTCACCGATATGATTTTTAACCATTATTATTTGTGATACGTATCGATCTAATTGTGCAATAATTTGATTGGGTATTTATAGAAAAAATTTCACCTTTTTTTTAAAAAAATTTATTATTGTTGTCACATTTTTTGGTACTAAGGTACTGAAATTAATACAACTTCTTTTATTTCAAAACTCAAGCAAAAGATTACATAATGCCTTTCATTTTTTTCTTATTTTTTTCATAATTTTTTGCATAATTTTTTTTTTCTCATTTTGTTTGGTATTTTTGGCCCAAATAATCGTGGCCGTCGTATTTGGAGATCAATGGCTAGAAAGAAGTCACTTGGCAAAAGCATCAGATGGAGAAATTGCCCCTCCCGCACGCGCCAGCTTTCCCAGCCCAGCACATGCACGACGCGCCCGCCCTGCCTGCTACTGTACAGGGGTGAGAAACCGCCCTTTGCATCGCCCCGCCTCTCCGCTACAGTACCTGCACCACCCCTCAGCGGTGGAAACCGTTTTTTGGCTAGGAGGGGCGACACGTCCGCTTGTACCCGACTTTCCGCCCCTTTGCACCTATGCGGTGCAAATGCTCTAAGTGATGAGATAGGAAAATTCTTATGTGACTTTTTGAAGATGTTTCTTTTTGGAATAAATAAACACATTAGAGCATTTCCACCCCAATTTTCTCAATTGCCTTTTGCCTTAAGGGCAATTGGGAGGGCAATAAATTGTCTTTATTGATTCCACCGCAAAAGGGCAATTGGGAGGGCAATATGCGATTCGAAGAGGGTATACTCATTGGATTCATAATTTGGAGTTGAGATTCACTATCGATTGATTCCCTTTAAATTTATCCAGAAATCCATTTGTGTTATGAGATTTGGGCTAGTTACTTAATTAGATTCTGAGTTTTAAAAATTGCCCAATTAAAAGATACCAAACCACACATTTATTTAGAGGGCTGCTATGTACATCCAGTTTTATACTTTGGACACCTAATTTCTTTGTACACCAATTTTCTTTTCTTTTTTAAATTACTTTGAACACCCAAATTTGATTCAAATTTTCCACTTATACCCTTCATTTTTATTATTGAACAAATTTTCTTAAGCACCGTTAAACTTTTCTTTGGACACCCAAAATTAGAATTTGCTAAACTCTCTGTCCACTACAACAAAAATGGCTATTTCGTCGCAGTAGGTGATTAGCGATGAAAATTTTCATCGCCTTTGCGACAAATTTGCTGTATCCTCGCTGTAGATTTCAATGACAGAAATACATTTCCTCTTGTTAGAGTTTTAGCGGCAATATATTTTGTTGGTAAATCCCAAAAAATTGTCGCAATATAGTGTCTGCCAAAAATATAGCTTGACTGGGAATTTTTAGCGACAAAAGTTTTCACCGCTGAAAAAAATACTTTTCCTTGGGGATTCTGTTTATTTCTTCAGTTTTTTACCTCGAGGACCATTTTCTTCAAACTGAACTGATTGCCATAATCATCCAACAAGTTTAAGACTTTTCAACTCTATTCTATTCCAACAATACATTTCAAAATCAATCACAAAATCAATAATAAATTCAAAACACCAAGTTGAAGAGGCAATTCCCACAAAAAAAAACTTTGATACAATTAATGAAAATTATTACCTTTTCTTTTTCGAATTTATCCTCTTTCATTGTGTCTTTTATAAAAAAAAAAAAAAAAAATAGGAGATTGTATGAGATTTAGGATTTAGAAAGATAGAGTATGATGCAAGATGACCGATTTTATTTTTTTAAAACCTAAATGGCTGTCCATAGCTTTATCTAGAGTTTACAAAGAAATTAAGTACTTAGATATAATTTCACATAAGGGTACAAATGTAATTACATGTTATAAAAAATTCAGGGTGTACGAATAAAAAAACCAGGTATACATAGCAGCTCTCTTTATTTAAAAGAACACCAAAGTATTTTTTGTTAGGTTTCTTGTTTTAGGGCCTTGGCCCCTCCTTCTCACCAAATAAAAAACCCAAAAAAAAAGGGTGCTGTTATTGGCACTCCAAAAAAATCATTATGCACTCCACTTCTTTATGCATAGGTGGAGTGCACGATGATTTTTTTGGAGTGCCAATAGCTTTTCCCAAAAAAAAAAAAACAAAAACAACGTTTTCTTCTTGCGACTCTCGCCAAGCTTCTTCACCTGCAACATAAATCATCACTTGCAACAATCTAGAAATCATCACGATGCTGCTACACAAATCCAACATAATCAAGCATAAATAACTCCAATGCTGACGTCAGTAACGGGAAAATCGTAGGCGAAGGCGATGTCAATTTTTGCCTGCACCCGCGCCCGAGCTCTAGATCAGTCCGGTTGATTTGTTCGCACTAGAGCCCGATCGCCTGCAGTCGATCTCGTCGATCGCCCGCCAAATTAACCGTGCGGTGGAGATGCTCTTACAATATACACAGAGGCGGTCCTATGATTTGGTGGCCCCAGACGAAGTTTGAAAATGTGGCCCTCGACAGTTATATGGATTCCTATATATATATATAAAGAATAAACTATATATATACATACTACGAATTGACACATTAAAATGCAACAACAAACATTAGACAATCCCAAAAAATAATATTACAATGCCATGATTAATCACCTAAACATCACTCGTCTCTCATTTTTGGCAGCAAAAGTGTTAATCAAGTCTTTATACTCAAGTTTGTCCACCATCCTCCATCATGGAAAAACTATTCAATCTTTCTTGTGACATAGTCGATCGAAGGTAAGATTTGATCAACTTCAACTTAGAAAAACTTCTTTCTGCAGAGGCAAATTTAACAGGAATGGTTAACAAAATTTTATAAGCAATCCATGCATTTGGGAAACACCTGTCAAAGTCTTTCAAATAATCCAAGACATGAATTGCCCTTGTTGCATCTTTTGGTAAAGCATTTCTCATGATTTGTAATTCTGAAAGCAATTCACTTCCATCAATATCAGAATTCTCATCATCATCAGTCAACAAATCTTCAAGATTGGCACAATACTCTTCAAGTTATCATTGTCAGCAGACTTTAGCTTCTTTAAGTTGAACAGAAATCTAAAGTACTCTTCAAACTTCTGAAATTGTATAAACCTCTTCGTAACCGAAGAAAGAACTTTATCAACTATATGCATGAAGTAATCACCTTTGAAGGATTCTAAAGCTGATTTGGTTACCTCTTCACTAGTATTCTCATCAAATTGTTTCTTTCTTCGAATGATACGTTTTTCTCTAAATACAGCTTCAATTCCCATGTCACTTGCAATCTCTTTTGCTGTAATCATAGCTTCCTCAAAACTAGTTTCTTTGCTGCTGAAGAGTGGAATAAAGTACTTTCAAGCAACATCAATATTTATATTCTTAGTTTGAATAAGTTTGCTGATCTTATTAAAAGCATACAATAGATTATACCAAATAACTATACGATCTGGGTGTCAACTTTATAGTGAGGCCTTCATAAGTTGGTCATATAAGTTAATGCATAAATATAGGGGATATACAAAATTTTGAGGCCCTCTACCATCGGTGGCCCCAGACGACCGCCTTTGTTGTCTTTGCTCAAGTCCGCCTCTGAATATACAGATGGTTATATTCTTTCCAAAATCACGGCCGAATGAAGAGGAATAAGAAGCACATGGGAGTCACACGTGCCATGTTCACCCATTCATATGATTCTATGTGATTTGATGACCCAACCCAACTCCTATCTGTATGATTCCTCTTCTTGATTCAGATACCCTAGAATAGGCTGTATGATTCTCATGAAACGCCAGAGTCCACACGCACCCACATACAGTGTACGCACCTGTACACCCAATCCATATCGTCCACGTGCTTCCTCTGACGCACGCGCAACAGAGCAGCTCTGTATAAAATCCCCCCAACATTCTTTCTGTCGATCATCACAAACCAAATTTGCCCACTTCATCTTCTCTAGTTGGTGTTCAATTTCTCTCAAAAACTTTCTTCCTAATTTTCTCGAGAAACAAACACAAAACATGCCGCGTGAAAGCACGTTAAACTGCATTGATATCATCTTGGCAATCTTCTTGCCTCCTCTTGGTGTCGTCTGCAAGTTTGGCTGCCACGTCAGTAGTTTAACTTACTCTAATTTCTTTGGAGTTATAAACCCATAAATTTGTTTTAAGTTCATGGTTGTTTGATTGAATTGCTCTAAATTAACTATTAATTAACTATGTGTGTTTGGTGGGTTTTTATGAATTCTTTTGTTTTCAGGTGGAATTCTGGATATGTCTGTTGTTGACTCTTTTTGGTTGGTTTCCTGGGATCATCTATGCTGTTTATGCCATCACCAATCAAGTGAATAATTGATTTCTGTAAGCTCCTGCCATCTCTATCCCTCTAAATTTGGAATTTCTTTTATTTTTGTTATAGAATAAGAACCGAGGATTAAAACAGAGGGACACATAGGAAAATATATTCATGTTAGTATGCGGGAAAAGATTTTGAATTCAAATAGCATGAAAAAGAAGTTTCGATACAATAAAATGTTGATTAGGCAAACATATCTAAGCAAGCTAGTTGGTGCACAATGACATGGCATGTGCCTACTAATTTATGCCAGCTACGTACCACTCCATATATTCATTCATGGTTCTCATGCTGTTATGTTTCTTTGTTGTTGGACTTGGACAGGTGGTGGTAGAGATGTGAAGGGCCACGTTGTTTAGTGTGTGAATTACGGGATTGTTTTCAACTGCTTGATGGATAGTACTCATCTAGTGTCCCCATGGATATATGGTTGATAGTTCATGTAGTGTGTTGTCAGTGTTCGTCTTATGTAATTTACCTCTGTTATGATTCAATAACACTATTAGCACTAAGTAATTTGCCAAGTTTATTTTTTTTATAAGGGTGCTTTATTAAGCAAGAAAATAATACATATATTTGGTGATACATATATCGAAATACACCAGAAGGATGTCAAAACATGAGATAAAAATTGACATCCAAAACCAAAGAGAATACTAGGAACTAAAGCACATTCAAAACAATCCGGAAAGGAAAGGAAAGGAAATACCAAGTTTATTAATACCAACACATGTGGCACATGCCATGTCATATTTTCTAATTAGTGACTAAACTTTCCTTTTATATTTAGTTATATTTGATCCCCACAAAACCTCCATTCAAAACAAAGGGATCTCCAATAAACCCTAACAGATTATAAATATTACAATGGGCCTTCATCGCTCCCTGTCATACGGAGCACCATTCAGTTCTTTTACTTGAATTAGAGTTGCGCCTCCTAGAGATGGCTTTTCTATTTTATTGCGGCCCATGCAAAGTAAATCAATTGAGGGAATATATTGTGGAGAGGTGGAGCGAGAGTTTCATTTGCACATTATAGATCCGCGATGGATTTTGTTTGACTCGAATGGTGCTGGATTTCATGGATTTCATTTGGTGAACAGTAAGGTTTATTTAAGAAAAAAAAAAACTTCAGATTTGATTAGAAGATGAATTGTGGTGCTCAGTGAAAGAAATAGTATGTGTCAAGATGAACAAAACAGCCTTTACATGTGACTTTAATTTGGTGGCAATGGGCGGCTATTGGGGTTGCGGTGGTGGTGTCAAGGATAGCCACGGTGGAAGAACCTATCAACTGTATCATCTTAAAATTTCAATATTGTTTGAAATGGTTTGAACTAATAATATTGTTTCAATAATAATTATGATGGCTGATGTGGCTCGTTAGGTGGATTGCTATGTGGCTAGTCACATCACTTGGTGTAAGACATTTGGTAAATTACTTGGTGCCAATAGTGTCATTGGTTATGATTATCTATGCGGGTGTTGTAGTGGGGGTGTTGTAAGGGGGATGGTTGGTGTGGCTCGTTAGGTGGATTGCTATGTGGCTAGTCACATCACTTGGTGTAAGACATTTGGTAAATTACTTGGTGCCAATAGTGTCATTGGTTATGATTATCTATGCGGGTGTTGTAGTGGGGGTGTTGTAAGGGGGATGGTTGGTATTGTGATTAATGTCATTGAATGAACAACCTAATTGGGTTTTGCACAGTGTTCAAAAAAACACTATGAGGCTCAAAAAACCTCGTAGCCACTGATCCCTTGCTTTGGCTTGGGGTCGGTCGGCCATCTAGAACTCGTTTCCCACCTCCCTCTCTCCTTGTGAGAGTCCAATTTTCCCACTCCTTTGTGAGAGCCTTTGTTACGACCCATTCTGGGATTTTGGGTGAAATGAATTGTAGGTCAAACCATTGAATTTTGAATCGTTGGGAATTATGTATCCAATACTGTACTTGATGCGAAGAGCTCGTCTTCACGAACGCGTCCGCAAAGACAGAATCGAATTCTGAGTTGAAACAAAGCTTAAATGGATGAAAAACGAAATTTGGAGTGAGGATAAGGTGCCACATGGCAGCTTGTGATTGGCTGCCACGTGATATTTGTGGAAGGCGGTTGGGGCTGGTTTAAACCCGGTTCAGCCCAAGTTTCCCAAAAAGGGAAACCCGAAGCTTCGCGAGACACCGGCGCCTCCACCGTTGATTCTCAGTTTCTAGCGACGGATCGAGCATGCTACCACCTGCAAACGGTTCCCCTTGACGTCGTGAGCGCAAATCTCCAAGTTAAAGCTTCGAAAACGCTGCAGATTGGCGCCGACGGGACTTGTCGGAAAATCGAGTTTTCCAACGTGATTTCAGGATGTTTCCGATGCCGGTGAGTCCCACAACCTTGCTAGATCGATTTGTGGGGTTGCGTAGATAGATTTCCCTATAAAATTTGAGAAGTTTGGTGAAGATTTGAAGAAATTAGAATTTTGAGGTATCGGCCGAAATGTCGTCGGAATCTTGAAAATTCCGGCGATGGCGCAGCGGTGCTAAGAAACACGCCGGAATCTAGAATTTTTAAGATTTCGATGAGTTTTCTGGCGACGGTTGTGATGACGCTGACGTCAGCGTTGGCCGCCATTAGTCAGCCGTTAGTTGGAGGGAATATTTCGTTAAGTTAACAGAATATTCCGTCAGCCGTTAGTCAACGCTAACCGTCGGTCAACACCATTGACCGATGTTGACTAGAGTCAACTGACCACTTTTTTGACATTCCGGATCTAATGGCGAGCTCCATTTCACCATTCGAGACACAGTTAAACATCTATTGAGCAAAACGAGGGAATTAGGGTTTTTCTGATTTAACGTTCGGTTTTCTAATGATCATTACTGGAATTGTTAGGTGAACACTTTCAGGGATCAACGACACCAAGCCAACCGTTTGACCGCGACGACGACGATCACTGGTATCACTGTGAGTGGATAGGCTTGTTTTCATAAAGTTATTGTTTTCACTTAATGTTTCAGCATATTGTAGTATATATGTATATAAGCATTAGATTATCAGTGGAACATCGTACACCTAGTTGCACACGTACACTACATATTTAGTACCCGAACTATGGGCGTAGGACATAGCTTTCACGTGATTCCAGCACCGAGGACCCCCATTAGCTAGCCTTTCTTTACCAGTGCATAACTTGCCCTGATGCTTATTCAAGGTATAGTAGGTGACACCATTCAGCTTTTACGTGATCGTAGGTACATGGGGTTTACTATTTATATGTACAAGCTTTACCCTGTGGATATCCGAGGGTATCGTATGTGCTGGAACGATGGTGTACACTTTATAATTATTTCTGTTAATACTATGATATTTCTAGTACAAATGTTGGTTTTTACAGCAGGGGGTTATGTATAATGTTTTGGAGAATGTTTGCGAAACTATTTATTTTTCCATGCACTCACCCTTGGTTTTGCGCCCCCTCAGGGAATAGCTGAGCTGACCAGTGACGCGAGAAGAGGCAGTTTATAGGCTATGCACCCGTCCCGAGAGAGTAGGGACTTATCTTTGTTAGTTTGAGTTGTATTCAGTTGCGTTTGTTCGTGTACTCCTGTATTATATTGTTGTTTGTTGTAGATGCTCTGATATTGTCGAATGTATGCTATGGGCCAGTTGTGTCTCGTGTGATTCTATTTCCGTGGTTTTGTCGTATGTGTGTGCTAGTTTAGGCTTCGTCATCCTCTGGGTGACGGCCGTACATCCCGAGCCCACTTTCTAGGGACGGGGTGTAACAGCCCCTCCCCCACAGTGAGAGTTTTATCCTTTCTTCCATGATAGCCTCGGCATCGTTCCAGACCTTGTGTTTGGGATGTTCATTTTTGTTCCCGACCTAGTGTTTGTGAGGCTTGTTTTCCTTGATTCCTATGTTCTTGTTTTTATTCTGTTAGGTGTTTGGTTGAGATGTTGAAAGGCATCTCATCAGCTTCATCTCACCACCGTCTATGGTTAGCCTGTCGCCACTCACCGATCCAATCTAAGACCGGTTTGTTGTGATGTATGCGTCCTCCGTCATCGTCGCTGTATATGCTTGATTCCGATCTGACCGTTCTGGTCTAATTTGGTTCTATAACAACTTCACTAATTTTTGGGTTTGGACATGTTTGGTGTTATTTTTGTTGTTGGGCCTTTTTGGGTTGAAATTGTTAACTTGAATGTAATCATCCGTGTAAGAGTATGGAGCCCGATGTTTGTAGTTCTTCTTTGTACTCTTTATTTGGATGCTTGTGTTTGTTTTTCAGGAGTATAGGGCACTCTTTTCCTTGCATTTGCAAGGTTTTTAACGAGGTCCCGGTTCAGATTTTTATATGTATGTATTCCTTATTTGGTTTTTTTGCCTTTAAAAAAAAAGATAATTAATTTCTAATTATATATAATAAACAAATAAACAAATGAACAAATGCATCTAAATATATCAACAACTAAGTAGATAATAGACATCTATCAACATAAAGTATTAATATATAGATATTTTGTTATAATATAGGGTTTTTATCATCAACGGGGTCTGGACTTTCAACAACCGGACTTCATAGTGCCTGAACTTTAAAAGTGATCAATTTGGTGCCCAAACTTACAAAAACAAGACAAATTGGTACCTCAGTTAATTTTCTATTTAATTTCTGTTAAAATTGGGATACAAATGTCTTTTAACCAAAAAAAGCCACGACAACTTGGCAGCAGCGTTCATTCTTCGACCCTTGAAGCCGCCGCCGTCAACCAAGGCTGTGACATCGGCCGGGAGAAGTCGTCGTCAACCTCTCCATCGCATCTCGCCGGTTCCTTGTCGTCGTCAACCTCTTCAACATGATGGTCGGCACTGCCATCTCTGCCATGGCCGTCGCTGGCTACAAGAACATCCCGCTGTTCGTGACGGAGACAGGTTGGCCCAGCTTTGACCCGGAAGAGATCGACGCCAGCCCGGTTTACGCCGAGATGTCCATCAAGGGCCTGATTTGCCATCTGAGGTCCGGCAAAGGAACGCCGCTGAGGAAAGAAGGCGGGGCGGAGACTTACATCTACGAGCTTCTTGACAAGCAGATTCGCAAAGGGCGAAATTTGGGGATTATGTACCCAAATCTGACCACCAAGTACAAAAGCATTGATTTTTTTGGGTCCGATTGCAGAGCTTCATTTCAGATTTTGATCATGGCGGTTGGGCATTTCTTGGTCTTTGCTTTCTTGCTTGGTAAATGGTATTAAATTCTCTGCTGGTTAATTCAATTGTTGGGTCGCAATTTGTTTTGTGATTTGTTGGTGGTGGTGACCTGCATTTTGAAGCGCTACTGTGAATTGGGTTTATGGAGAGTGTGGTTTCTTAACTGTGATTATTTGGAGATGGTGTTTGTGGATTCATTTTGGTCAAGATGGGTTGATGCTTTGCTGCTGGAATTACTTTTCATTAGGGATATATTGTACAGACTATAGCCTCTGTGATGTTGAATTCAATTGGAACAACTAGTATATACATGGTTTATGGTCAACTGTTGTTGATTAGTTTCTGGGTCCGCGGTGAGGGCTTCGTTTTTGTTCTTCTTGTTGATGTTGTTGTAAAGTTTGGATTTTTATTCCTGTCGGCGTATTCAGCTCAAGGAGATGACAGCGTCGACCATCATGTTGAAGAGGTTAACGACGACAAGGAGCCGGCGAGATGCGATGGAGAGGTTGACGACGACTTCTCCCGGCCGATGTCACAGCCTTGGTTGACGGCGGCTTCAAGGGTCGAAGAATGAACGCTGCTTCCAAGTTGTCGTGACTTTTTTTTGTTAAATGACAATTGTATCCCAATTTTAACGGAAATTAAACAGGAAAATAACTGAGGTACCAATTTGTCTTGTTTTTGTAAGTTTGGGCACCAAATTGATCACTTTTGTAGTGGGTTTTTTGGGGCTTTCTTTTGTTGTTGTTGGCCCCCCCTTTTTGTTAAAAACCCTATAATTTATTTTTTTTCTATCATTATAATATATTACTTTTCAATTAAAATGACAACTTAAACACAAACCGACATCACTAAAAATTGCTTGGGGCCTTAGAGCATTTCCACCCATGCAGGCGCGAAGTGGGCTATTGCCCTTCTCTTGCCTGCAGGCGATGAATAGTGATCGCCTGCGCCTTCCGTCAAAAAAACAGCCCACACCCATGTAGGCGTAGGCGCAGGCGATAACTATTTTTATTTTTTTTTCAAAAACATGTATAAAAATTATCACCAACATTATTAAATATTCCCTTTTGTTGTCAAATAAATTTTACATACAAATATTTATCATAAAAAATATGTAGAATTATCATATGTTAAATTATTTTTGTGCTTAAAATTTAATATTACATACTTGAAAAATTTGATATAAAAAAATTGTGATTTTTTTATAAAAACATCAAAATTGAATACTTCTTCACACAAAATTGAATTTTATATACAAATAATTATCATAAAAAATATGTAGAATTATCATAAGTTAAATTTTATTTGTGTTTAAAATTTAATATTACATTCTTTAAAAAAATTTGATATAAAAAAAATTGTATATAAAAAAAATTGTGATTTTTTGTAAAAGAAAATGTTGATTTTATATTAAAAAATAATAAAAAAAAGTTTTGGAGTGTTCGGCAGCCACTGCCGAACACAAAAATCAGCCCAAAACAGCCGTTCGGCACCCACTACCGAACACGGAAGGCTCTCACTCTCGCCCACGCGCTCGGCACGCGCCGGAATAAAAAAAAAAAAAAAGTGCGTTTCCGCGTCAGCTGGGGCCCACCATCCATTCACCGCCCGCAGGCGCGGGCGAGGTCGACGCCGGCCTTCCCGCCCGCCTGCCGACCTCTCGCCTGCAACTCGCCGTCCCCGCTTTTCCCCGGTGTGGCATGAACAGTAGGTGTGGAAGGCTAGCCGGGGCCTTCGCCTGCTGTTTAGCCCGCCCGGTGGAGATGCTCTTACCTTCTTCAATTTTCTGCAACTTGAACTCAAACGGGCGGTACTAAAAAATGCTTTTGAGCCTTATCTTCTTCCTCAACTTTCTGCATCTACCCAGATCTCTCCGCCACCGTTCGAAAACAAGCTTTCTTCTCCACTTAGATCTCTCCCCCGCCGCCCCATCAACTACCACGTCCCGAGCCCAACCTACGACCACCACCTCGTTCCAATCCACCCTCGACTACCAAAGAGATCTAAGAGAAACTGAAAATCTCAGTTTTGTTGTTTGGCTCAGCCCGCCTAGCCACCCAGCCAGCCTAGGAGTGCCCAATCGCCGCCGAATTACCACCTAATCACCCAGTCGCTTTTTTAGCGATTTTGCATTAAATTCCTCGGCTGGTCACCGCCGAGCGCCTAGGCGTCGCCTAATCAGCCGCCTAGGCTGACTTTTAGAACACTGCATCTTTGGAGGTATCAATTGGCTTTTTGAATAATGCTTCGTACCATCATTTGTTGTGTTCTTGTTACTAAAGCCGTCACATCATAACCATTACTAACTAGGTGACCTACTTAGTACGATATGAATCTCATATAGATACACGTACGTACATAAAAAATAGAGTAACGTGGACAATCTTTTGAATCGAAATGTCAATACGGGTTATGAGAAGAAAGAAACAAATGTTCTCAAAACGTATACTTTTAGCATGACTTGGTACAATCGGAGTAAAACAAAGGAGGAAGCTACCTCGCGTCGTATCCACCCACCGGCATTAGGACAAGGCTGAAACTCCAACATCAAATCTCATTTCATTTCACCATCACATCACTCCAATATGTAAGATTTTAATCTAGTTAGTTGATTAGAATTTAGAATACAAACACTAATCTATGTAACTTTCTTATTGCTATTATTACTATAATCCTTGGTCAAATACAACTTTGTCTACAACATTCTAGGGGATTTTTGAAGATTGTATGGACTAATTATCCTTGATCTGATGTGGAAACAAATGAGAAAGAAAAGGGAAGAAGCACACACGTTGTCTAATCAAGGAAAGTGGTTGAGGTTCAACCCCAAAATCAATTGACAATGAGGGGAGTAGCTCAATGTGGGATAAAACATCCACATTCTCAACATGCCCCCCTCAAGCGTGGCTCTTTGGCGTCCTATGCTTGAAAATTTGGGCTTCGGACTTTTTGGGGTGACATGGAGCATGTGTGGGCCTTCGGGTTCCACATGTGGGCGAACCTGCTCTGATACCATGATGAAGGTGGTTGCGGTTCCACCCAAAACCAATTGGCAATGGATGGAGTAGCCCAACTCCTTATAAGCACTTGCAAGGTCTCTTACTTTTCCAATGTAGGATAAACATCCACATTTTCAATAGTGACAATCCAATTCGGGCAACTCCTATAATATCCAGTTTCACATTGACAAAGAACAAAGCATAATCCATTTTGTTTGTGATATGATACTGGGGAAAGGTGTAAATAATTTGTTAATTAAGTGGTCTACGACATTCCCTGTCGCAATCTGAAGGGAAACAAGTCAAAAATCTGCCAAATTTAACATAAAAATAGAAGGAAATCCACTTCAAGCACCAAGTGGCTACCAATAATCATTGGCACTGCATAAAAGCCGCTGCTATAAAAGTGGCGACCCGCGACGTCTTTTCAACCTTTCTTGAAGAAATTGAGGTCCCAAATCTTATAACTCACATTAGAAGCGGCAGTTTTCATCACAAAGCGGAGCTAAAACAACTTTTAGCTGTGGGAACGGATTTCGCAACTAAAAATGGGACTCCAAATTTATGTTCCGCCCCTCCCCATTTGAAATACGTGGAGATCACTAAAGATCAATTCCCGACGTCTATAAATTTTATTGTCTCAGATCTTAAAAAGAGTGCTTAATCAGGGAATACAACAAATAAGGAGTTGCTTCGTTTAATATCTAACAGCAGCGACCTTGCAGTGGTAGTCTTCAACATCGATTCCAGTTTTTCTCATTCTCTAAATTGCCATTCCCTGCGACACATGGGGCAGTGTCCTTGAAAGGTCTGCGAGTTCACCCATTTTAAGATGCAATGAAGATGAAAGTCATGGTTGCAGGCACCCCCCCAAACCGCATGTTAAAAGAATATACTGAATCCAATTAATCAATAAAACAATTAATTTCAACAACCAGACTACTTATGCAAAATGTGGTATGCCACAGGATAGATGGTTTCAATGCACAAACTAATGAAGGTTTCCCATCTCAAATGCCTGGCCTATAAACTATTTGGATTATTTACTTGATGATCGATAAAATATATAGGGTTTGACCGTTAGTTTGGGAGCATATGGTAGCTGTTCATTTCAAACCATGTGTAACATGATGTTCTAACTTCTAAGTTGTCGTCATGAGATCGAATGTCAGGTATCCAAATCATATTTGGGTAGTTTCTAGGCGAGAAAGAAAGAAAATTCAAATGATGACGCTTCTAAACTAACAAAGAACTGTATATTATGTTTGCCATAGAGCATCACTCTGACTTGATGCCATGGGTAAGAGTCGCAAGACCCATGTAAATCAATATGAAACTCTTCTTGTGGACTTGGATCTTAGATAACAGAAGACGCGTAAAAGTTCGATGAAGCATGAAGGTTAATGCAAGCTATCAAACAAATAATGTTAGTTACTTACTTAGAGGATAATCATCCCCAGGGAGCTTACAATCAGGACAGCAACCATCAAAGGCCATTCTCCAAATTCCACACGTTTCATCATGTGCATCCCATGTCCATGAAGCAACTGCATGCCACGTACAGTAATAACAAATAAAGATCAGAGCTTTATATGAAAAAGAACGTATTCCAACAATCAATGTTAAACATATACACATTGATCAACAAATCGACTAGTTCAAATTGATCACGAATGAAATAGCTAGAGAAGAGATACACAGAACTTACTCTGTTTGGAAATGGCAGTGCATATTCGCAAAGAGAAACTAAGTAGCAAATGGGATTAAGGACTATCTTACTGAAATTCATTGCCCACAAGCACATAAAAACTTTTCTAGACTACCCATTTCTGATTCGATTCTTATGAAGTGAAAAATCCATTCTTTAAGTTAAGGACTTTCATTTTTCGATTATTTCAATAACATCAACTAAAAAGCCATTCTACAATGATCAAATGCAATCCATTCAAGACCATACAAGTAAAAAAAGAAAAGTAGTTTAACAGAAGATAAATCAAATCAAATTCTGCATTTTGAAACAAAGTACGCAAGATGTTGACTTACCCAGAGGAGACAAACTCAACGGCTATTTTTCGACATTTGCCTCAAATCAAAGCAATATTGGGTTTGGCCCGAATCTCAACAAGGACCCGAACAAACAACACCGGGTCGGTAACAACAGCAGCTTCAAAATGATCGGAAACCCACTTGGAATTTGAAAAGGCCTAGGGCTTTATGGCAATGGTGTGGAATATAAAGGCCCAGTTGCGGCGGCGGGCGGCCGAGATGAGGGGCGGTTGTGGACGGAAAGAGGAACGATCAGAAAACAGGGAACTTGATAACGTTCAATTTTTATTCAGACAGAGACTGACTATTCAAATTCTCCAAAACGATGTCGCTTGGGGTTTTTTGTGGTTTTCCTTTTGGTAATTGTTGGGCGGGTTAGGAGAACAGTCCAATCAACACTTTGGGCCGGATATAAATTCATACTGTTTTACAACTTATAATATATTAATATGGAAGTGACATTTTTTGTAATTTGTATAGTAAACGAAGGTTTTCTAGGACAAAGAACTCAGGTGCATGGTAAGATTCTCTTAAACTGAGTAATTTCTTAAGATGGAAATAATAATGATTGAACCAGCCATAATTAAATCTGTGTGTTAGATGCATGCATGGTAAATGCGGAAAAATTAACTACATCATTAAACACCAAGATTTACCTTACATATGATTGTGTTTAGATGCATGCATGGTAAATGCGGCACATGACCAGTTGGTCTAGCGGCATTTCCTCTCCACTTTAGTGGACGAGGGCTCAGGTTCAACTCACAGTGGTGGCGAAAATAAGATATATTTTCAGTGAGGTTGATCTTTCAGTTGCGGAAGTCTCGAGTTCGACTCACAGTGGTAGCGATATAGAAGATATTTTCAGTGAGGTCGATATTACATTGTGGGCTATTAGGGCCTGTTATGGGTAGGCTATACATTCACTGTACGTTGTTGTAAATTGTAAACATTCTATTTTTGACTTACATTACATATGATTGTGAGGTTGTTAGTCCTCATAAATTCTGCATCCAATGTACATTAAAAACAAAATCCTCTATGTTGAATATTGTATCTCCTCACTTTGTTAAAACATTAATTTCTATTTTGGACTAAATCTCAGCATTCAATTTTTATTCTAGACATAATCATCCAGAATTTATTAGATATGTTCGTATCTGTAATTTCTCCTGCCAATACTATAAATAGTAGCACATATTGTTTGAGGCAAGAGCACACAAACACAACAATACTACTAAGCCACTAAGGAAGTGAGGCTCTTTATTCTCTTTAGTTCAATTTTCTATCAAGTTAATTTGCATTTTTCTTATCATTTTTTTTTTCCTATTTGCAATAATATGGCTAGAAGGAAAGTGGAACTGAAGTACATCACAAATGTCTCAGCTAGAAAGACCACTTACAAGAAACGAGAGAGAGGGTTGATCAAGAAGATTGGCGAGCTCAGCATACGGTGTGGTGTTCCCATCTGCTTAATTATGTACAGCCCGTATGACAATAATCCCGTGGTATGGCCCAATCCCTTAGCAGCCCGCCATATCATCCAGGAGTACAGGAACATGCCTAAGACGGAACAAACGAAGAGGATGGTCAACCAAGCGACATTCTTGAAAGAGCGTGTCGCTAAGTTGACCGGGAAGCTGAGAAAGCTAAAGAGAGAGAATGATGAGAAGGAGTTGTCTCGAGATATGTTCCAGTGCCTGACTGGTAGGCCCTTACGGGGTTTAAGCGGAGTTACCTTGAGCGATATGAGGGCGTATCTAGAGCAGTATACGAGGAACATTGTTGTCAGACTCAATAGAATGATGGAGGGGGCGGCACATGGAAACCTACAAGCGCCCCCACCTGTTCCGGCCTTTCTGCAACCAGTGCCTGTGGTGATGGGCGGAGACCTGAACATGAATGTGCACGTGTAGGAGGCGCAGTGGTATGACAACAATGTCTCGAATCGCAGTTTGATTAGCCTTGAAGTTTTAATTGTGTTTTTTCATATATGAGATTACCGCAGGCTGTCCTATGTCCTCAGTTAATAAATTTAATTTATCTTAAGAAGCTAGTCTTTGCAATGTTGATGGATTATATACAACAATGATCTGTATGCATATATGTAATTAAACACCTATCTATGGAGGAGGGAGATAACCCAAAGCCAACAGTCATGTCTAGATTTCTACATCTTTTCATCAGTTATTCACAAGATCTTCGAAAGAATGTTTTTCGATGACTATTTTACATACTTTGAAGAGTTATAAAAATGGTAATAATAATTAGATGCATGGTAGTTTCTAGTATATATTTGTAATCCTGAATCGAGTACTTTAGTCCACAAGTTATTTACTTCATAGAGCGTATGTGCATATGGTAGGTATGCCTATCGTATATTTGAATCATGCATCAAGTACGTATAGTAAGTCATTCATTTTGTGATTATATCTTTTCATCATCCAATCATTTCATGAGCTTTGTAATATTAATAAGTTTCCATCATATTGATGAGCTATGTGTTAGGAAATGCCCAATCATTTCATCCAGTCATACATTTTCTCCCTTGGAAAATATAAAAGGGCTCTGCTGATAAAATGTAAGCCAATTTTCCCTTAAGGTTGGATGTGCTAAGAGTCCAGTCCACAAACTTTTTGGGCCAGGAATGGTTGACATGTATTTACCCTACGTGTAATTAGCCTACCTAGTTTATAAATCCCATCTTTTTGCTCAAGCGGCTGTCAATTTGCTTACGTAAACTCTGATATAGGCATGATTTCAACAAAAATATGTCAAAATCTCAAACAAGCAAACAAAGGATGTCCAAACCAAAGGAATGGCTGGATTACCTTATTTATAAAGATAGAAATAATAATGATTGAATGAGCCACATAAAAATTTGTGTTTTGATGCATGCATGGTACATACGGTGAAACAAATCTTCCACCAAGATTTATCTTACATGACTGTAAAGTTTTTGGCCATCATAAATGAGTAATTAAAATAAGTTCATGACCATCTCATTATCACAGGCCACTTAGAAATTATCACGTATGCATAAATTGTCTTAAATTTGTCACGTGTTAATTTCTTAGTGGTCGGGACACGTGAGCTTACTCTGTGAAAGTCTTTCTCCTCATAAATTTTGCATCCAATGTACATTAGGAACATTATCGGCTATGTTTAGTATTGTATCTCCTCACTTTGTTAGAAAATTCAATTTCTATTCAGGACATAATCTTCTCGAATTTATTGAATAAGGATGTACTTTCTCTCGCCTTGTGGTATAAATAGCCTAGGTTGTCTCGGTAAGAGCACACATTCCTACTAAGCCACTAAGGAAGTGAGAATTTCTATTTTCCTAATTATCTTCATTTTCCGCTCAATTTTATTTCTTCATGGCAGCCATGGCTAGAAAGAAGGTGGAATTGAAGTACGTCACTAGAGACTCGGCTAGAAAAACCACCTACAAGAAAGAAGAGAGGGCTAATCAACAAGATTGATGAGCTCAGCAAACTCTGTGATGTTCAAGCCTACCTAGTCATGTACAGCCAATATGACAACAATCCTGTGGTATGCCCACCCTGTTGGCGCCCTCCCTGCTCAAACCTCGCAGGGGCCTACCAACCAGGCACTGGAACATTTCCTGAATGATAACTCTTTCTCGTCATTCTCTCTCTTCAACTTTCTCAGCTACTCAGTCAATTTAGAGATGCGCTTCTTCAGGAATGTCTCTTGGTTGACCATCATCTTAGTCTTGGAGGACATGGCGGCATATATTGAGCGGTATGAGAGGAATATCAATGGCAAGCTCAATAGGATAAGAGAGGGAGCGGCGCCCCCACAAGCTTCGGCCTTTGTGCCACCATTGCCTGTGGTGACGGAGACGCAGAGTCCACCGTGGTCATGCCTTGAAGTTTTAAGTGTGTTTTCTTCTTATAGATTTTTACTTAATATGAAACTACATGGTGTATTGTCCTTTGAATTTTAGGTCCTCAATATTTTTTACTTTCCTATGTTATGTTTTTCTTTCAAAGGCTATAAATGCCTAACTCTATTATGTTCTCAGATAATGAATTTGAATAAACTTAACTAGTCTTTGAAATGTTCATGGATTACATCTCTAACATTAAGCTGTTTATAATCATATCTATATATGTGGCTACTACATGTCCCAAAATCTCTCTAGGCATGTTTACATACAAGAAATAAGAATGGAAGGAATGACAATCGTTGGGAATCATTATGTTTCCTTAGTTACCCTACGTTTATTAACTCACTTGGGAAGTAAACTTTAGTGGGTCTCACTCCAATTTAGGGGCAAAAACACCCCATTGGGTATCCGATTCCCATTCCTGATTATCATTCCCGAATTTTATTTCCGATCCCCTGTTGCAAGTAAACGAGCCCTCTGTGCAACCCCTAACTGTCAAAACGACATTGCAGTCCTTTGTTGTTTTCCTATTGATTAAAAAAGGGTTGGGTTGGGCTAAGACCTCAGCCCACTGAACAATTTGGCCCAGGAACTAAATTCAATGTTAGTAACCAAAATTTTTACCCTACTTCGTGCAATTAGTGTTTGTGTTGTGAGCCATTGTGACCTCATCTATGATTAGTAAAAGTAGGCCTCATCATTTTCAGCCGGGCTGAATTGGACTAAGCTTAGAGTGGCTTTATTGACTTTTTTTAATATTTTAAGAGGACTGGTATGTACACCCTATTTTTTTTCTCTTGGACACCATAAATTTTTTTATAATATATAATTATATTTATACCCTTATGTGAAATTACGTTTAAGGATTTAATTTCTTATACATCCTATATAAAGTCATGTACACCCTTCTAGGTTTAGAAAAAAAAAATTTTAAATTCCGTCTCTTGCATTCTACTTTATTTTTCTAAACCCTAAATCTCAATCTCCTATTTTTGATGAAAGATACAATGAAAGATGATGAATCTGAAGAAGAATGAGTAA
Organism: Spiraea crenata; assembly: GCA_033992175.1. Classification (NCBI taxonomy): domain Eukaryota; kingdom Viridiplantae; phylum Streptophyta; class Magnoliopsida; order Rosales; family Rosaceae; genus Spiraea; species Spiraea crenata. The sequence continues at coordinate 3,629,298 of JAVBHV010000041.1, read as the reverse complement.
GAATTTTCATTGATTTACATTTCTTAAGATAACAAAGGGTTTGATTTTCATTATGAAAACAAACCAAGCAAAGTTTCTGCCTCCTATGCTTCAAAACAAAATGGTGGAAAAACAAATATGGTGAACTTCTTTGCATATAGATTTGAGTTTTTGGTAAATCCTAGAGGTCTAACAATGTAGGGAGAAATCAGTTTAGCAAATTCTAATTTTGGTGTTCAAAGAAAAATTGAAGGGTGCTGAAGAAAATTTATTTAATAAACTAAATGAAGGGTATATGTGAAAAATTTTAATCAAATTTGAGTGTTCAAAGTAGTTATAAGATGGGTGTACAAAGAAATTTAGGTGTCCAAAAAAGACAACTGGGTGTACATAGCTATCCTATATTTGAAACTGAGCTGGATTAGATCACAACTTCAGTCACTCAACCTAGGCATGTCTACTTGGACTGGGCCATTTGGGCTATTTGCATTGTATTTGGCTGAGCCAATTTGATCTGGTTAAAATAAACCAAGATATAGGTTTAATGAAAATTTAATATTCTTTTCATGAATCAATTTGCGTTCTTGTTATGAATGATGAAATCCATCACTGATTCAAATAAGTTAGGCTAAAAATAATTTTCGTAGTTAAAATAGTATAGGCTAAAGAAAATATTTAAAATAAGATAGAAATTGTACTAGATTCATGAGAGTTGATTTTGGCATAATCTTTTTACTTCTAGCACCTTTTTTTTTTTTAATAAGCAGTTGGATGAATAATCTGAAGAGGAATGAACAGATAGATTAAAAAAAACTCAGCTAACCAAGGTGGTTGGTGTGAGTGGTTCGGCACTCTCATTCCTTAAGTGAGGTCAGGGGTTCGATCCCTCCTCACGTATGGAGTCACCATTTTGGCCAGCACTTTACCCCTTCCGGGCCGACCCAGTGTGAGCGGGGATTAGTCTGGGTTGTGGTTACGGCTTAAAGGTGCCACCCATTGTTGGGGCCCTCCTAGGACCACCTCGTGGTTTAACCAAAAAAAAAAAAAAAAAAAACTCAGGTGAATTGTTTGCGAAGATCACTTTTCTTAGTAAATAGATGCACTCTGCTAGACTAAATTTGGTGTATACAAAAACATGTCAAATTCTCGAACAAGCAAACAAAGAAAGTCAAAACCAAAAGAACGGCTGTTTATAAAGATCAAAATAATAATAATAATGATTGAATGACCCACTGAAAAACCTATATTTTGATGATGCATGGCACAGACGGAGAAACAAATGAGAAAAACTTCATGGACTATGTTCAAAGCCATCTCATTGTTCCAAGCCACTCAGAAATCGTTAAGTAGACATAAATTATCATAAACTTGGCACATGTTGATTTTTGAATGGTCGTGACACGTAAATGTAGTCCATGAAGGTCTTTCTCCTCATAAATGCAGCACCCGATAAAATTAGGAATAAAATCATCTATGTTGTGTATTATATAGCCTCACTTTGTTAGAACATTCAATTGGAAGTCACTTAGAAATTATCACGTAGGCATAAAATTTCATAAGCTTGTCACGTGTTGATTTCCTACTGGTTGTGACACATGAACTTACTCTATGGAAGTCTTTCTCCTCACAAATTCAACATCCAATATACATTAGGAACAAAATCGGCTATATTGAGTTTCAAGTATTAGGATCAAAATGTACTGTATCTCAACGTATCTCAACATAATCCAGCATCTGTCCAAGGAATAGAAACAACAAAATCCAACAGATTTTCTAAAATTGGTCACTTATTACACCACCTCTGTCCTCTCGCTAAATAAACACACAATGGAGGAGAATAAATATGGAATTATAACAAAGCAGGGAAATCCCTATCAACAAGTAAAAAAACAAGATACTTCATACAAAAATTTACGTGTCTTTCGGCGCCAACATGAAGACAGGGACAGAAGATTATATGACAACAGTACATCTCCATTGATTGCGGCATCCTGCGATGAAATAGCAAATTGGCTGAAAATCTTTTATGGGGCCACCCCTTCTTCAACTCAACCCGCCTCACGCTAGGGAAGAGGATGCTCCCATGGTTGAATTCAGAATTATCATATTGGGCAAATGCTTCTTCCCTAGTAAGGTCTCTCGCTAACTCATGTCTCAGCTTCTCTCCGTGAACAGTGGATTGAAAGTTTGGGTAATAATACACCTGACCACCGGTATATTTTGCCAGAGTGCTGCAAAATGGAACACGAATATCAGTTATACATCAATGCACACACACCCCTAGAAACTTCTTCAGTTTGGTAAATGAAGTTCTAATTGCTAGGATTCTTCATTCAAATATATTAACTATAAGGAAAGAGGTAATAACAACTTCGTAGGGACAAATCAAATGTGACATTGGCTAAAACATATTTCCTCACAACTAAAAAGTGGGCAAACAGAATAGGACTGGGGAACACATTAACAAAGAGAACATCAGTAAAAGATTGTCCAATTCTCCAACGCCATCTTGATTTTCAGTTCTATGAAAACGAAATGGAACATAATACCACACAAAGTACCTAATGAGGCTACATCGGCATACTTGTCACTGAAGGCAAATACATCAACTCCTATCTGGAACTTGGTAAATTCTGCAGCCATCTGCTTGTAGAAAGGATCCTCAGGTAGTCTTAATGGATGCTCTTTATCAGTTCCATGGACATGGAGACGCAACTTCAAGCGGCCAACACCAAGAGATGGCAGTGTATATTGAAAAATCAACAATTTGCCCCCGAGTGCACAAGCGCACACGCATCCAGAAGTCAATGCAAAGTATATGAATAACCAAACTTTAAGAAATGCAAAAGCAAACATGTTGCTCTATATTTGATTGAATAGTTTATCTAAAGGCAAAGTTTGAAAATGGTACGTATGAAAAAGATGACTTACCATAAGCATATAAGCGAGGCCTTAAGAGCTGGACCAAAACAGAATCCATATTTACATTGTTTTGAAACATGGACGGCAAGCTATCTCGGAAGGTTTCCACAACAGTTCTTGATTCAGATAAATTGACAAGAAGATCATCTGGCAACGGAACAAATACGTCATCCAGATCTGAGACCACCATCATTTGAGGCTAAGTCAGAGAAGACTGCAAGGAAAATCCACAAGAACTCAACTCGTACGTTGGCAGTTGGATAAAACACGAAAGAGCAAGTCCTGTCAATAGGCTGTAAACAGGAAGTGCTTACCTTCATATTATAAAAATGTACTGTGCTGTCAAAAGTTGCAAACCCAATTTGTGTTCTGGGGTAGCCAGGTAATTCATCCAAACATGACCGAATGGTTTGGGCCACAACCTGACAAAGAGGTCATCGCTACATTTGAAAAATTCCAACAGAGAGACAGACAGGGCTTTAATAGTAAGTAATAAAAGCTACCACAAATGAAAAGGCATTGAGATCCAGCCCTTGAGATTTACATTATGGAAGTCCTTACAAGACTAACAAGAGAAGTTCATTAACCAGGTCATTCAATACTTCGTACTAGTTGCAAAACCCTACTCTATCTCTTTCATTTAGAAAACAAGCCCAAAGATAGGCATCTGAGCAGTCAACTTACATCCTCTGCACACAATAACACTAGAAAACACACCAGATATAATGTATTGTTCATTGACATTTCCGCCTTCCAACAGATGGTACCTTTGTTAATAAAAACAAGTTCAATTTTCCTTTTGTGGGAAAGGAGAAGAGCTAGTTGATTTACCATCACTGAGTAGAGCACAGATGTTGCAACGCCACTTTCTTCCAGAATCTTGAAATTGCACATAAGGATTCACATATGTCCGACATCTTCTACATCAAATAATCCCAGCTGCACCAAAATTAACAATTGGCACTTCCTCCTAAATAGAGAACAAAGAATAAAGTAAGTACAGTGAATCCAACTTCGATCAACTTTCATCATTCTAAGGATATATGCACTAACCCCATCAGGTGGTTCCGCAAGCGGACAAACAACTGCCCCTAGAGGGAGATGCCATCTTGAAGACAGAGACTGAGAACTTGCAATTGCACATGTTGTAAGCCGTAGAAATCTTGGATTGTAATACATCAGGTACATCTGAATAAGTGATTTTGGTTCCACATCACCACCCAAAGGACTGGGAAAAGCTTTAGGGTCAAGTCCAGGTTCAATAGATCAGGGAACAGATCCAATAGATAGTGAGCTAAAATCATCAGTCAAAGATTGGACAGAAGCAACCGGAGGTCCAGATTCTGCAGGCCCAGTGGAGCTCCAGCTTGCAGAGGTGGAGCGTAACCTCCTCTTACGTAATGACAACTACTCATAACAACCAAAACTTCCCAATTTCAAACCGACGTGTCGGAATCAACGACAATTATAGGTGCCTAATAGTCAAATTTAATCAACTAATCAAGACTACTAAAATTGCTTTTTTTCAGGAAAATTGACTACTTAAATTGTTGGTAGCGATCAAGTCGTGCTGTCACATTAACCCCTATCCCAATCCTTCCGAGTCCCAGCCATTCTTCTGGTTGCAAACAGTCAGCAATGGCTTTCATCCAATTAATTTCATAGATAGGGTGCCCAAAGGCTACTTCCATAGTCCACAGCATTGAACTTTGTGATCCATAACTTCAAGTTGATCCCAGAAATTCAATCCACAAAATTTTTGACATGACAATGATGATCCTGGCACAAGGTGTGTAGGCAGGCGCTGCACCACAGATGATAATTGATACTCCTTCCCATTAAGCACCCCTCTGAGATGAAAATTGGGGTGCTCGGCCAAGGGGTATCATGAGATTCTTCATATACTCGTACTCTTCTGCACTTATTTGGCTCCCATCCAGCACCTATTTAGCCAACAGCATCAAAAGAGCTTAATAAATAATCACCGACATTATCATCATAAAAAACTTATCACTATCCTACATATTCTACCAAATGAAAAACCTACGATGAATTTTGGTCACCTTTTCTTTGGACCTGTCTTTATACACATTGTATGTGAAACTCATTAACTAATGAGAGAAAAGATGTTGATCCTCACCTTGTGAGACAGAATCCTTCTGTTTGTCAGGTGCGGAGTCAGTGCAGGGATCCTACAAACAGAGAGACCCTCGAGGAAAAGAAGAACGATAACTTTCCACTGTTTCATTCTGAATGCTGGTAGCGCATAAACAAAGGACATGGTCTCCAGCATGCGGCCCTGTACAGATACTTACCAGTTGAGTTGACATCTTACCGAACGATGTATAATCCAAGAAAATGTGCTGCTAATAGAAGTCATAGTAAGCAACGAAATTTGCTTTCAACTCCTAAAAGACCAAAACTGCATGACAGTTTAAAAGCTAGACCCAAATACAAGTCTATTTGACTGATTTTACATCACAAACAAACCACAGCAAACCAAGGTTAAAATTCATTACCATTCCTTGCTCTAAGCTGGAAACCGGTGTTGCAAGCTTAAGTTCAGAAACAACTCCAGGTAGAGCACGCGAAAGAGACTCAGCCAGAGTTTGTTTGGTTTCAAAAGAGCGACCACCTGCCAAGACAATCATACGGGGATACTCGGTCCCATCAATATTCAGGAATTCTTCATGCGAACTTTCATCCCTTCCATATATATACGCTAATGTAGAGGACGTTATCCATGTGAAGAGAGAATCCCACATAGTTGCAAAAGTGGATGACTGAAATACATGAAAAGGTTGCATATAATCAAGCACAAATCATATGAACCATAAGAAATTTAATCCCCCTTCTCCAAGAAGACAAAGGCCTTACAGTTAAGCTGAAACCCTCTGGTGCACTGTCCAACAAAGAATCCTCAGGGTCAAACAACTCAGAATATTGATGCCCAGGCTTTCTTGGCCACAGAGAAGCATGTTCCGGTTCAAGCATATCAAAATCCTCCATAGGATTCGAAGGAGCTTCTTCTGGTTCATGTATACCAACATTCTGGGCTGGCTCTTCTTCATCCGCATCATCTGGACGTGGCAATATAACAATCCCAGCTCCCGAAACTGATTTATGAAAGGACACATGGAAAGAAACACAATTTACATTCTGATCCATTGAGTTCAATAACATTCCAACTGATATATCATAGTTAACCAAATAATGGCATACCAGCATCATTGACATCAAGTTCTCCGGGTGCAACAACTTCTGCTGCCTGGCTCCATGCTATAGCACAAGCTTGCGCTGATTCCAAGCGTTCATTGTTTTGCACCTCCAAACTGCTTGATACATCAGATCTCTCATTTGCATCTTGCTCTTCTTTAACCTCACAAGTGTCTATACCTTTACTGCTGTCAATCTTATCATCAACCCAAGTAATAGAAGAATTCGGTATACTGCCAGATGCAACAAGATTGTCTTTCCCATGTTCCATCTCTCTCACCTCATAAAGGTTTCTGCTTCCAGTGCTATCACTTGTCTTGTCAGCCCAAGTAACAGAGCGATTGAGTTTCTTTGTCCCTGAAGGTTCTCAGCATGACCTCACTCATTTTTTTCCGCCTTGTCATCAAGGCATTCCTCTCTTGCATCATCAGCGTCTCTATCCAAAGGAGGTTGCCAAGTCTCTGAAGTTGAAGGCACCTCCTGCACTCCAACATCATTCTTCTGAACAACTTTTCTTTTCCCGCCGTTTGATTGCCCGAATTTCTTTTTAGAATCACTTTTACTAGGACCACCTTTTCCTTCTGATTCTTTCAACTTAGCATCAACATCATCATTCACCCCTACGCTTGGTGGGATTTTGGATACACTATGTTCTTCATTAGTAATTATAATGCTCTGGAAATCCATATCGTTCAAAACTTGATATCCCCAATAACTTATCTTCATTTCTTCACCTTTGGATCCTGCAACATACATACAATCCATGCCAACTTCAACAAAAGCTGACAGGAACCCACAAGCACAAGAAACACAAAACAATCCAAGCATTCATGCAATTCAATTGTAGCATTGACATGAACTCACTAAAACAGCACACCCCTGTAAAAGTTTGAATCCCCGCATACCATTTTCGCTCTTTTTTGATCCCACAGGCTTAAAAGTCCTCTCTTTTTGTGGAACATAGCCTTCAATGGCATTAGTAGGACCAACCCAGTTCTTCACATCCAAATCTCCTTTCACCACTCCAGTCTTCTCCTTAATCTCCAACCCAGAACCCACCAATTCCCCAGTTTCCGGTTCGGTCTTCTCCCCAATCTTCAACCCAGAAATCCCCAAATCCCCAATATCCCCAGAACCCACGTCACCAAACGCCCTCAGCACCCTCTCGACTCTCCCAGCATCCAACACGTCGCACCTCTCCTTGCTCAAACTCTGCGCAAAAGCTTTACTTTTGATTACGCAGTTTGAGCAGCAGTACATGTAGGTCTCGTGAAGATCGTAGACCTTGTGCTCCTTGAGCGAAATTCGATAGCGACCTTTGCGCGGGCGAGAGGACTCGGGAGGTGAAGGGTTAGGGCACAGGGAGTAGCCGCAGAGGTCGGCGATTGAGCGCTCGGTGACGACGTCGTCGTAGTCGGACCGGGAGATGATCGAGCCGGCCAAGTAGAGCTGGTCGAGGGCTTTGGCACCGCCGAGGAGGGCGAGCCGTAGCTTGTACACTGTGTCCTTTACTGAAATCTGTTCTCTCGTAACTTTTTCAATAGAAGCCTGGGATACAAATTGATTATACCAGAAAATTTAGTGGAGAGAGAGGATAAATAACCTTTCAAGTATTAGGATCAAAATGTACTGTATCTCATCAAAATCCAGCATCTGTCCAAGGAATAGAAGCAACAAAATTCAACAGATTTTCTAAAATGGTCTCACTTATTACACCAACTGTCCTCTCACTAAATAAACGCACAATGGAGGAGAATAAATATGAAATTATAACAAAGCAGGGAAGTCCCTATCAAAATGAGTAAAAAGCAAGATATTTCGTACAAAAATTTACGTGTCTTTCGGCACCAACATGAAGACAGGGACAGAAGATTACATGACAACAGTACATCTCCTTCGATTGCGGCATCCTGGGACAAAGTAGCAAATTGGCTGAAAATCCTTTATGGGGCCACCCCTTATTCAACTCAACCAGCCTCACGCTAGCAAAGAGGATGCTCCCATGGTTGAATTCAGAATTATCATATTCGCTTTTCAGTAAATCATGCTCCACCAGTTTACAGATGTCGCAAGTAATCAGGTTAATAAACATCCTGCAACATGGAAAGTGAAAAAGAAGTCAACATAAACTCAGCGGGACAGAGAAAGCCTTGATTAGATACAATCACATGGACAGTTTGGCATAGCAGGCTCTGAATGTGATCAAATGATTCTTGAGTAATTTTCAAACATCAAATGTATTCCAAAAATTCGAGGCATAAACCATTACCTCTACACTACGGATTTTGCTGGACTTGCCGATGTACTTGTATTATCCAATCAGCATAACCATTTGTTTCCCCCATCTGGTCCTCAACAAGATTGGCAAGCACCAGATGACCTTCTCGGGGCTGCTCACCTTGTCTTACAAGATGACACAGCTGATAATATGAGTGATCACTTTCTCTAAATTTTTTAAGTACCCTCATTAGCTTCCTTGACAATCCATTATCCCGTTCACGAAGGGTAACCTACTCAGCCAAAACAAAATAAGATCGCAGTGGAAGAATACAAACCAATGCCAGTTCACTAACTATCGGTAAAAACTCAGATATACTGAAGTCATATAACATAGGGAAGGAAAATAGAGGAATCTTCAAGTTAACTTCAGAAGGCCATTCTGAAAACTTTAGTAAGTTACCCAGGAGTGTATAAGCCAGCCACAATAATATAATATTTATAGTTCATCACACCTTTGATAACTCAGCGGCAAAGTCGTCCCCAAGTAAATTCTTAGCTATATCAGGTGGAAGAACTCTACCAAACCATAGAACATGGCGGAATCCGTCATCAAGTATGTAAAGGCCTCTAGAGTCTAAGCCCTCAGCAACTAGTGGCAACCTGTTCTCTATGATTTTGAAGTCATCAGCCTCAGAAGATGCCTACAAGAGACACAGAAATAAATGTAACGACTGAGACATGGAACCAGATTTCTTCTAAACAACTTTTCTTTTCCCGCCTTTTGATTGCACAGATTTCTTTTTAGAATCACTTTTACTAGGACCACCTTTTCCTTCTGATTCTTTCAACTTAGCATCAACATCATCATTCTCCCCTACGCTTGGTGGGATTTTGGATACACTATATTCGTCATTAGTAATTATAATGCTCTGGAAATCCATGTCATTCAAAACTTGATCTCCCCAATCACCTATCTTCATTTCTTTACCTTTGGATCCTGCAACATACATACAATCCATGCCAACTTCAACAAATGCTGACAGAAACCCACAAGCACAAGAAGAAATACAAAACGAACCCAGAAAGCTAATCATACTTTAGATTAGACTCCAAGCACTCATACAATTCAATTGTAGCATTGACAAGAGCTCACTAAAACAGCACACCCATGTAAAAGTTTCAATCCCCGCATACCTTTTTCACTCTTTTTCGATTCCACAGGCTAAAAAGTCCTCTCTTTTTGTGGAACATAGCCTTCAATGGCATTAGAAGGACCAACCCAGTCCTTCAAATCCAAATCCCCTTTCACCTCTCCACTCTTCTCCTTAATCTTCAACCCAGAACCCCCCAATTCCTCACTTTTCGGTTCGGTCTTTTCCCCAATCTTCAACCCAGAAATCCCCAAATCCCCAATCTCCCCAGAACCCACGTCAGCAAACGCCCTCAGCACCCTCTCGACCCTCCCAGCATCCAACACGTCGCACCTCTCCTTGCTCAAACTCTGCGCAAAGGCTTTGCTTTCGATTACGCAGCTTGCGCAGCAGTACATGTAGGTCTCGTGAAGATCGTAGACCTTGTGCTCATTGAGCGAAATTCGATAGCGACCTTTGCGGGGGCGAGAGGACTCGGGAGGTAAAGGGTTAGGGCACAGGGGGTAGCCGCAGAGGTCGGCGATTGAGCGCTCGGTGACGACGTCGTCGTAGTCGGACCGGGAGATGATCGAGCCGGCCAAGTAGAGCTGGTCGAGGGTTTTGGCGCCGCCGAGGAGGGCGAGCTGTAGCTTGTACACTGTGTCCTTTACTGAAATCGGTTGTCTCTTCGCCATGGTTAGGGTTTTCGAGATTTGGGGGTTTAGGGCATTTGGTGTTCTGGTGGGGAAATTGAATTCAATTGAACTGGAATTTTCGGATTTTGAAGCTCTCTTAGCTCTCTCAGCGCTTTTTATACTGTTAGGTGGATGGGTTAGGCCCGACCCATTTTTATGGCTCCGTTTCGTATTTCGTGTGCACGGATATTTACTTATGGAACTTAAGTTGAGCACCCAATCCGACTTAATTCCTTTTACTCTTTTAATTTTTTATTTTATAATATTACATCACGATCGAAATTGTTTATTTATAATACTTTTTAGATATTTATTTATGCCTATGTACTATGAATCATGCTCAACCTTGAGCACCCAAGCTCCGTACTTAAGTTATGAAGCCATTAATCAATTTACTCCTTTAATTTGTACACTACTTTTGATTTGTTCTGTTAACTTAGACATTGAAAAATTAACCCCTTGAGACACAACTCAACAGAAGAACACATGAAATATGAATCAAACTTGGGAGTTGGATGAGAAAAGTAAATGATAGATAGATCATCCGTGATAAATTAAATAGAACATGTTTGAGAATGGAATATTCCCACTTCCAGAATTCACATGACTGGTACAAAACAATTAAGCCGATCCAAGCCAAAATCTCCATTCACACATCCGTCTTCTCATTATCAACAACGAGATGGCGCCATACCAAACTATATATGCAACAGACGAAACATCATGGATGACACGCATGTTGCTGCAAAGTTCGGCAACCACGTCACACACTCTCCTACCACAGAGGTTACAGGCTACGAGAAAACCCAGGGTAAACCTCCTGGTTTCCTTTTCCGATATACTGGCAGACCTGAAATACAAAAAAGAAGGAAAACGAAATTGGTAAGCTTAACAAAAAAAAATTAATCCTAAAAAAGGCACATAGCCAAAGCATGCATTCTAGAAAATCATCCTCAGATCTAAGAGAACGAAAAGTTTACCTTGATATGGCCTGTCATGCAACTTCGAGTCACTGCAGAGAACTCCAGGGTCATTCAAGTCTGGATCCTTTTTATCATCATCAGTACAACTCCTCCGTCCTGTTGGCAGTTCGATTGTCAGATACAATAGTAAAGAAAACAGAAGCATTGCTGATATTAACAATGAATAAAATCAGTGCTGTTAGCAGACATATAAGACATTATGTCCCATAAGTAGATAAACAGTGAGTGCCGCTCTTGCTGATGGAGAGGTTTAGGTACTAAAAGCTCCATGCGCAATGACATGTATGGTTACTTTTTCTTTTACAGTTCTTGGAATGCATTGTCAAAAACCTGAAAGTTCTAAGAAAGATTATATTTTGTTAGGGCCCTGAACCAGAAGAGAACTTCAATCAAAGGACTACTTCCCAGAGGTGGAGTGGAGCATTACAAGGGCAAAGTACAGGTGACTTTTCCATCCTAAACAATCATCATTACCATTAATATGCATGTGTAGAGTTGTTGTTAAGCCAACTGATTTGAGGCAGGTAAGCATGTCAGTTAAATAAATATAGTCACTACGCTGCAACCTAACTTACAACCAAAGAAAAAGCATAAAACTAAGGCACACGGTTATGCAGGTTCCATCAGTCTAGGACTTTAATGGTAATGTCTCTAGTGGTGGTGGGGTGGTGATGCTTTCCGAAATAGCAGCAAAAGAAAAAAAGAGTGAAATACGAGCGGAAAATTAAATATAAGACAAAGATGGAAATCATACCATAATGAACTTCTAAATCATCTTTATGCCATGAGGGAACTGGTCTTTTTCTTTTGGCCTGCTCCTCCTCCAACTTCTCCATCATGTTATCCTTCTCCCGTGGCACTACAGATAGGCCCAAGCATTGAGAAAGAGTGATAATAAGCAATTAATAGCCTGATCACAATAATCAAATTACAGATAGTTGCAAACCCCATACTAAAGCCCCAAAAATTAAAACGTGGAAAGCATACCATGATCATCATCGCCACGGTCGGGAACAACAACATAATCATCACCATCCGGATTCTTGAGCTCCGGGTGGGATTCTGGTTCAGGGCTTATTGAGAAGTTTTCTCGTACCAGATGGGTGTAATCTCTGCGAGGGGGAGACAGGCAAGAAGGGCTGGAAGGCGGGGAATCTGGTTCAGGGCTTATTGGGAAGTTTTCTCGTAACAGGGACTTGTAATCTAAATCTCTGATAGGGCAAGAAAGCACACCCCAGTCACAATGGCTGGAAGGTGGGGAATCCTTCTTCCATGGCACTACAGATAGGCACAAAAATGGAGAATGAGCGATAATAAGCAATTAATAGCCTGATCACAAAACAAATTGCAGATAATCGCAAACCCTATAATAAAGCCGCAAAAAATTTAAAACATCGAAATCATACCGTGATCATCATCATCGTCATCATCAAATTCCAGGTGGGACTCTGGTTCAGGGCTTCTTGAGATGTTCTCTCGTAACGCTTTCAATATCTCCCTCCGAAGAAGCCATAAAGGATCATTGTCCAGGTCGTCCTCAACATCGAGGCTCGTGCCCTCATTGCGTTGCTGCATCTCATCGTCCTCTACATCATCATCATCATCATCATCATCTCCAAGGGTTTCATCATCACCATTACCCACGGTAGAGGCATTTCGTTCATCGTCCTCCTCCTCCTCTAGGTCATCAACATCTTCAAGGATTTCATCATCAGTAGAGGCACCACCAGGGTGTTGGAAGTCGGTAATGCAGTTCCCCAACTGAACCAACTTATCGAAAACAGCGCTAGATATAGGGCTGAACAGCAGCTTCTCCATCTTCTTCTTCATCTTCTTGGGAGCCTTCTTAAAGGCGCCATTTTTAAGAAGAGCCAACACCTCATTGGCACCGCAAAACTGTACATTGTAGGGCTGAGAACCCAACAGCCGTCGAACGATACCAAGAATGGACACGTACGCAGCCCGGCTTTCCTTGTTGGTAGGCTGATAAACACCGCCATCCTTCGTGGCTACAGGAGTAAGGAGACTCTCCTCCTCTTGAAGCCGGCGATGTTTACTCTGTCTAACAGGAGAAGGAGGTTCGCGCTCCTTGTTTTTCTTAGACTTGTGGAGCTTGTCATCGAGCAATCTTCGTAGCAATCTTCGTCGCGCTATACATAGGCACAAATAATAATAATAATAATAATAATCAGCAATTAATATAGCCGCATCACAAAACAAATTACAGATCCAAACAATCAAATCACAGATAATCGCAAACCCTTAAATGCATCGAGAAAGAGAAAGATAATAAGCAAGTAATAGGAATAGCAACCAAATTACAGACAATCGCAAACCCTAAAACAAATCCCAAAAAAATAAAAATAAAAGGAAATTAAAAATGCAAAAAAAAAAATAATTTTTTTAAAAAAATCATACCGTGATCATCATCGCCACTACAGTCCGGATCATCAGCATGATCAGGATTCTTGACCCGACGACGGTCGGATCCTGGTTCGGGGCTTGAGCTGTTGTCAGGTAACCGATCCTGGTTGGAAAGCATAGCCCAGTCGGAAGGAATGCAAGGTGGGGAATCCGAAGCCGACGGAAGGGCGGGGAGGCTAACACCAGATGGTAAACTAGTGCTGTCGAACACGGCGGCCATGGCGGCTGCTTTTCTGCTTTTTCCTATCAAACGAGTCTCCAACAAACAAATCCAACCAAATCGATAGCGGTTCCGAGGTTATAGCTTTGGCCAATCCCTGGAATTGAGCCTCTATGTAGTAGGTAGAACCGAGGGAAAGATAAAGCCCAAGGCCCGTAGTGAGGATGCTCCCCTTTTGGCCCAACCTTTTTTATTTTCTCAACCCCAGAGTCCAAGAAACCCCGAATCGATAGCGCTGAATGCTGAGTTTTTATACACATATACATACACGAGTTTCCTTGTACAGTACGGCGTCGCATTACCCTACAATGTAGGGTTATTATTAGGGAAAGTCACCAATTCCTACACAAATTCCTATCGGACTTTCCTACTCTTCGTGGTTCTATTAAAATATATATATATATATATATATATATATATATATATATATTTATTTATTTATTTATTTATTTAATTTAGTCATATTCTAATAATCTAATTACTAAAAGATGCATTACACTTTAATCGTTTACCAATTAGTCATACTTGACGAATGACAATTTCTCATAGGGTAGTGAGATTTTGGATGAAAATTTCCCATTACATGCATTCTAGTCAATCGTTATCCAATTGTAGGTGCCTAATTAAAAACTTTGTCATGCATCAAAATTCAATAGGGAAAATTGAGCTATGTAGCGAAGTGGGTGTAGTTGCCATGTAAGCATGATAACGGAAAAGATGGATGAAATGTGAAGGAAAGACCAACATCGAAGAGTGAACTGTTAAAAGATCATTTGTATAAGGTTTGTCAATGTGAGGAACCATTTGATAAAAACCCTAATAAGTTTTAATAAGTTTCTCAATTTGTACTAAATAAGAAACAATAAGGAAAGAGTGGACAACGAAACAACAATTTCCCACCTGCCCGAGCAACGTGATTTATGTTATGTGAAAGCTTTTGAAGCTGCCCGAGCTTTTGATTGTTGTAAAGTTCCATCTACTGCTCTGTGGGAATAATCAAGAAGATATAACAAGCCCAAGCAGTATGAGAAAGAAGAAAAAAAGAAAAAAAAAACTGGGAACCGCAACTTAATTCCAAAAACCGTTGTGATGTTATAGGATAATTGGGAGAGACGTATCACCCAAATTGCACAGCTAAAGTCCACTCACCCTCAATATCTACGATGAACTCATCAGACTGTCTGACAATCAGAATAAGTATCACAAACCAAGATCACTTTGTACTTCCTTTTGCCCACAGGGTACTGCAGGAGCTTCAAATTTCAACCAGAGTTCGTCTTTCCTCTTATGCTGTAGGGCAATCGTCTTCATTTTGACCAATGCTATAGGCGCACGCTCAAAGTTGCCAGGTTCCCTGAGTCACCATCTTGCCGAACTCAAGGGCTGTCGTAGCAGAGAGCCCATTCAAGCGTATGACATCAACGAGTGCCGGAAGCAACCTCCCTGTAGTCAGAATCACCACTTCCTGGTCGAATGCTAGGTCCCCAGCAACTGCACGTTTCCTTGACAAGTGGGCCTGAAGCAAAGCATTTGCTTTAACATGAGGATCTGCACAGTTCGGGTTGTCGATTGGAAATCTCTGGTGTTTAATCATCTCTCGAATAACCTCTGCCTCCCCTGGTTGTATATAAAGCTGCGAAAACTCTGGAGCGTGAGTTAGAATCTCCACAAGATCCTGCAAAGTTATCTGGGAAGTTACGGGAGAACTGAATTGCAAAATGGTTTTGGAACTGATGTCATAACTGAATTGCAAAATGGTTCTGTAACTGATGTCATAACATGAAGCTATGTCGCCAAGATCAGTAGATGTAAGGCTGCTCTTGTCTGAACCGACCTTCAGAAATTTTCCTTTTTCCAAGTCTGTCACTATACTTTTAATATAATCTTCAAGTTGAGACTCCTCCTCAAGACGATAGTAGTTTGGGTTGCTTTTCTTCCTTCTCCTTCTGTCCAAGAAGGTCCAACCAAGGTAAGATTGGATATCTTTCAAGCTCCCAATGGTGTTGGCCCTGACTTCTGCATTTATATGATAATGTAAGTTAAGGTGCAAGCTACTTTCAACAACGAATTCTCCATTCAAGACTATCTCATAGTATTTTGCACGAGGCTCGTGGCAGAGGATGATGACACGTCCCCTAGAATTACGTAGTAGAGGGTCATTAGCATGACCCATCATCTTCAACAGGTCAGTAACAGGGTAATCAGTGTGAACATTTTCCCGGCCATCATAATATTGAGTTCCCATAACAACCACCAAATGGGCTGATAACTGCACTTCCCAGCACATGGTATTGCTTATGACGCACACTTGGATCAATCCCTTTTCAAAAAGATGTAACACCTTTTGTTGATCATATCTGGATAAACTTTCGTGCAAGAAACCCACTCCTTTCCTCAAAGTGCCTTTCAAAATTTCATCACCAAGTCTTCCAATGCGGGTCTCTATGTGATCTCCAGACTGCAGCACAAATGATGATTTCTCCGCACCGTCATCAGTTGAATACTTTATTAGATCCATAGCGGTTAGTGGGACATGTTTCCTCGTAGAAACATACACAAGCGCTTGTTTACTGTCCTGGGCATGTTTGACAATGGCTGTGTATGTTAGTTTGGCCATTGCCTGCATCCTTGCTTCAAAATTAGCCAAATGCACCTCCTGAATGCCTATTTCACACACAGCACGAGGAAAATTGAAAATTCCATCAGACCTAGCCCCTATCCATTCTCCAAGATCATCTGCGTTTGCAAGAGAAGTTGACAGAGCCACAATACGAATCTTGTTTTTGGTATAACTTGCTATATATCTCATCCTAGAGACTATTACCTCCAGGATAGAACCACCCTGACCACCAATCAAGTGGAGTTCATCCACAATGAAAAGGCTAACCTGCTGAACATGCTTCCTGTCTGTCCAGTAGCGGGACAATGCTTCCCATTTCTCTGGAGTGCTGATGATAATCTGACCTTCCTCAAGTAGTTTTAAGTCTGCTGTTTTTCCTGTTAATAATTTGACACGCAGTCTAAGACCCTTTTCGAACTTCTTCCAGTCACGATACCGTTCCTCAGCTAGAGCTTCAATAGGTGCAATATACACCACACGCATGCCTTTATAAGATCTCTTATGATTCCTCAACACAGCAAACTCGGCACATACGGTCTTACCACTCCGTGCTGGAGCAGCCACTAATATATTGTCATCACTCCCATACAAACAAGGTAACACCTGAGACTGGACACGATTAAAGTTCTTGAAATTTTTATATAGATCTTCATATTCCCGATCCCGTAGTGTTTTCACTGGAGATTCCAAGTGCAACAACTTAGTTGGTGGAGATTCATGCTCGTCAGGTGGGTTAAGGTGCTGGACTGCAACAGGTATAGTTGTCCGTGGCAGAAGCCACCTATCAGACAAGGCACTAATGGAGTATTGGGGTTTACCGGACTGGACCATTTTCACTGTGAAGTTGAAAATATGCTCCTCATCCATATCCTGCTTCTTCAACAAAAGATACTGATGGTGAAGAATGGAGCGGGCTTTATCCACCATTATTAACCAAAATGGCTCTGCGTATCCGTGTAGTTCATTGTCCCAGCGGAATTGTGGTGTTAAACTGAGCTCAACATGTAGTAAAGTCTGTGCAATCAGCTTAACATGCGCTACAAGGTTTACTTTGGGTAACTTTTGGATGCACTTATATAGTGTCAGTCCCATGCTTGCCTCACCTATGAGCATACCTAGCTTCTGGGCACTGTAGTCATACATATCCCGGTATTCACGCTTCTCAACCTTGTCCAAATCATCATCTTCTATCTCAATAAACTGCTGAAGAGGTGTTTGGATACACCACAGCCTCTTGAAAACCTTATTACATAATCGCAAAGATCCCACCGCAACTGCATTCCATCTTTGTAGCAATGCTATCTCAAAGAGCCCTCGTAGAACACGCACTGCAGTCTAACCAAAACCCAAGCGGATGAGAGATGGAAAAAAACAGAAACAAAAACAAAAACAAACAGGCAAATGAATACCATGATAACAAAAAAGAATACCAAAACTAGCATGAAATTAGTAGGCATACCTGACCAATGTATTCCATATCAAGTCTCAATGCAAGCTCCTTAGGCTCCAGCCGTGAAGCATATGCTATGAGCAGAAGACAAACCCTGTGATACTGCTCGTTCAAGCTCTCCTCCACATCAAATTGAACGTTTCCTTGACTTATTTCTAGATTTTCCTCTCTTGTCATCTTCACTCTGACGCGCTCAAACTTTGCTATGTGCTATCAATACGCAAAGTTGAGTAGTATCCATATGTTGTCTCAACTTCTCATTGTATGTAAATATCGTTTCTTGAGCTATTGCATGGAAGCTTGCAATCCGACCCAAATTTCCAGCCTGGAAAACACCATTTTCTGTAGTAATAATCATTTCATGATCCTCCAACTTGGTTACAGCTCTCTGGATCTGCAAAATGAAAAGGGTGAGTTACGAGATAATCATAAGAAACACAGAAAAACAAACAAGTATTGTATGCTTTAAATCACAAAGAAAGTGGGAAAGTCTAGCGATACTTGCCAAAGCAGTTCGAATGTTGTCCAGTTTACTATCTTCTTTAAGATCATCAGCCTTTAAACCATAGTGTGTAGGATTATGCAGCATGCGAACATACAGATAAGTGTATTGCAACCAATTGCTAGCTTGTCGAGCATTCCAAACAGTCCCAAGAACGATTTCAGCATTCAGTTGATCTTCCAACCTCGTCATTAGTTTACTTTCAATTGGATGTTGGTTCAGGAGGAGAGCCTGTACCTCCTGGTGGCCAGTAATAACTATACCTTCTCCATATGAATCTTCCTGTGGTCTCCCAGCATGCCGCCACATCTCCATAATCTCTAGAGGACTTAACTCACTCCATGTTCCCTTTTCTGGATTATAGATCTGGGTCCCTTTGATTATCACAGTGGGAGCTAGTAGATTCTCACCACAAGCAAGTGTTGATGTGGAAACCAATACCTGTACACCCCCTTTAGCAAAGAGGGCCTTAACCAATTGGCGATCAGCCTTGGTCAAGCCATCATGGTGAAAGGCCAATCCCGCATGGGAGAAGATCTTTGAGTTTATTGAGCTTAACCTTTTTGATTAATGTTACAATCCCACTGCTAGAAGAGCGTCCTTTCAGTAAGGCACCAAATTTCTCTTTCGAATCTACAATATTTTGTATAGCATTAGCTATTTTGGTTGCTTCTTCCCTTGAGTGGACATAGATAAGAACTTTATGTTTTCTAGCTACTGCATCCATGACCTTCTCATAGCAAAGGTCATTCATCAACTTGAGCTTCAAGATTGGGTTCCCTTCGGTGATGCCAATATACTTTCGAGAGAGAGGAACATCTCTAAACGTATCGTCAAAATAGAACAATCTCCTAATAGGAAGAAGGCAGCCACATCTTCAAGGTCAGGGATGGTAGTAGCACAAAATCCCACAAACCGAATGTTATGCCCAGTGGTTTTAATGTGCCTAACAGTTCTAGCAACGATACATTAATTCAAGAACAGGGCCTTTATTCTCATCTGGTAATATGAGGTGGATATCGTCGATGATCAAGAGTGTGATCAGCTGCGTATAGATCGGGGCTCCTGAGCATCTGGTGGTGATCTCCCAGTTCTCAGGGGTTGTGACAATTATATTATTTTCTTCAATCTGTTTGGGAGCTAAGGTCTGGTCGCCACTTAACTCTGTCACAGTGAGATAACCAAACTCGTTCTTCAAGTAAGACAAAGTTTCAACAACTCTCGCAACACTAGCATTCGACGCTGCAATATATACAATCTTGTAACCACTGTTATTCCTTTTCAACTGCAGCCTGTTCTGCTGCTCTATACTCTCCACTATAACAACAAATTTATCTTCCCCAGGCAGAGCACAGAACAAGATATTGTCTTGTTGGTTGGAGGCGGTACGTATGATAGTATGCATCCTAGCTTAGGCTCATCTCCGGATTCACGCATTTCGATGGAAAGTGGATTTGTTCATACCCCTCGCCTGTAGACGTGAATGGGCCATCTGCATTTCGAATTTCACCATGCTCTTCCAACTCAGCCATAGCAAAGCCACTCGCACCGTCAGTCTGTTTCCGTGCCTTTTTACTCGGATGAGGATTTGGGGGGCCAGCGGCCTCACCGCCGCCACTCACTTGACCACTTACCATTTTGAGATCCCCTAAAACCCCAACAATCATTAGCATTATAATCAACGGAGCTCAGGGTTTTAGAAAGAACAATTAAGAAATTGGGACTTGGTACCTTGGTAGGCGGCCTCAGTGTCTTTAGCTTCGGTAGAGTCGAGGATCACCACCACGTGTGCTCTTCAATCCCTCCTCCCCGGCTCCTCCACCTTGTGCAAAAATTCCAAAACCCTAAATTGTGAATTTTGGGGGCAGCCGAAACAAACTTTGAGCAAGTACAACCAGTTAAAAATGATATTACATACCTCAAATTCGCCTAAATTTGGTGGAGATTGAGAAAGCCCACAACTTGGTTGAGTGAAGAGAAGAGCAAAGTGAAGGGAAATTGGGGAATTTTTCTTCTCTCCCTTACATTAACGAACAAAGATGGAAAGTATTTATTACAAGACTTGCTTCTTTTTCTGTTCAGAAGAAAAAAAAATAGGGAATTTCTTTTTCTTCCTCTATATTAAAAAAGGACTGGGTTTAGGGTTGGGTTTTGCTTCGCGGGAGAAACGAATGCAAGACGAATATAGGTGTTAAGACTAGCGTACCCCTGAGAACAATTGAAAATGCCAACACCATTCTCATCATTTCTATTCCTAATTAGAGGATACAATTGACAAACTATCTATTGGAAATATTCCTATTTTGCCAGTATACCTTTTTCCCGCCCACTGTATACACTCTTTTTTTATTTACAACTCTTTCCTTTGTAAGTAATACGGACAATATTGCTTCTCAAGTGCTTACCTACACTTTTTAAAACCGAGTGTATTCAATTAGACTATTAATTTAATAGATTGTTTCAGAATGAAAAAAAGTTTTGTGGTATCCAATTAAGACCACGGAAAAAAAAAACTTTGGGACCCTACCGATCACAAGCCCTATGCGGCTGCCATGTCCGGCTATGGCCAATGTAGGTCCTAAAATACCAACGTAAGTCACAGTGCGCATTTCTATTCATGGATACAAATGTCTTAATCTAAAAGTATAACTTGTGTCTTAGATCTAAAAGTATAAATTGTATCGGGTTATTTATGTTATAAATATGTGAATTGGTCTTAGTGAGTGTCAAACATTGTCATGCTTATATCAACAGTGATATTTGATTTATAAATATGTGATTTAATATTAGTGTGAGTGTCAAATATTATCATGCCTGCCTCAACAATAATATGGACTGTTTACCAGACAAGCGAAACCAAGGTTGTTATTTGGAGTGATACTAACGAGTATTTTTCCCCCGCACCTCATCCCCCCTTCCTCCCCAAATTATTTTAATTGGTGGGCGTTCAGTGGGCCTTACTTACTTTTAGGTCCTCTCTTTTGTCCTTGGCCGCCTCCATTTTTTTTTTGGGAAATTATCTGTTTTGTCACTTTCGGGAGGCTTTCATTCCATTTTGTCCACGGGCAGCGGGCTGTTCTGTGAGTAGCCAAAATACTGTGCAAATTTTGCAAATATGCCACTCGTATATAAAGGCATATTTACTGGCCAGGTCCCTCCTTTCATCTCCTCTCCATCTTCCATTTCCGTTCTGTGAGTTTCCGCTCATTTCATCGTCCTCTTATTAGTCTCATCAAAACCCAAGTCCAAATATCTGAGATGTGGTCCCTTTTCAATGAAAGTTCGATTCTTTGCTATGCTGCCATTACTGGGTTTATCGTCGTTTCCATGAAGACCCAGGATCCGAATCCGAAACCAACTCGATTTCCGGGCGACCCATTAGAAAATCGGGTCAGAAGAACCAAACCTAGAAAAGGATTGTGATTGAGAACATCTACGAGGGCAGAGCCGAGCCTAGTGATGGCGCGGCGGTGCAGATGACCCTGTTGTTCTTCACAGCCCGCCCAAACTTCTGGGTCCGAGCCTATCGAGGTTAGGATCTTCGGCTCTCATTTGTGATATTGTAATTGAGCAATTTGCCTTCTGCATTCTCTACATCTTTACTGATTGATCTGGGTTTGTTAGTGAAAAGATTGAATTCTAATTTTTGGGTTTGGGTCCAAAGAAATTTGGAAATTCAAGGTTTCGAAAATTGTAGGAGATTGATTGGGGGGTTTTGTGTGTTTTGCTTATAATTGTTGAGCTTGATCTCTAATTACTAAGAGTTGTTGATTAAATGGCGGCAGGGCGAGTTGATGTGTTGAGAAGAAGCGATTATCATAAAGGAAAAATTTACGCTGCTCACGCTAGAGCAGCCTCACGCTGCTTCAATTGTCACTATGCGCACACTACAGATACACTATGACTACACTATAAATACATTATGCGTACACTACGGTGACATCGATCGGTTCCGTGACTTATACTGTTCACGAGGTCACAAAGATTTATAGTGTAGTCATAGTGTATTTATAGTGTAGTCATAGTGTATCCGTAGTGTAGAAGCAGCGTGAGGCTGCTCTAGCGTGAGCAGCGTAAAATTGTCCTATCATAAATATCATAAGAGAAAATTCGAGTCTTATAGGAACAGGGGTGATGGTGTCAAAGACAGGAATGGATACCATTTGCATGTTGATGTGCGCAACTCAAGAGGACCTGAAGGGTTGTCAAGGCCTCAGAGCCGAGTCGGAAAACCCGAAAGATTGAAAATGCGGTTCAGTTACCTCCTGAAAAGAAGAGGAAGTTTTCACCTATTGTATGGGACTTGGTAGAGAAGGTAGGTAGTGAGAGTCTCATCAAAGAATGGAGTTGTTCCTTTGTCCACTCATCATACGACTCCAGCAAGACCATCTGAAGTCCTTTCGGATGCTGTTTCTAAAGGAGGCGTTTCAAATTCTCCGGCTTCATGATTAAACCTTCTGTTATGGTTTGGTCGGGAGTTCTCAATTGGAAGCTCCAACTGATTTGTCTATACAACTGCATTCTGAGCAAGCGGCTTGGTTTGTCAAAGTTGTTTGCAAATGGATAAAATTTTGATGCTTCCCATTTCTCCTAAGTGTCTTCAGCTCGAGCTTTAAAGCTCTCAATGCTATATGCAATCAATGATGATGGAATGATGCTGGCTGTGTGATATTTTCATCGAATGTGTAATAGTATTTCAAAACAGAATTGAGAAATTAATTTTGAATAGCACTATGGAGTAATTTTCGTTCTGAATTTGGAAGGTTCACCTATATGCTTCAGGTTGCAATTGCAGTTGGTCGTTTTTATGATTATAACGTTGTATGTGATCAGTCAAGCCCTTGTATTTGACATTAAAGTTGAGAACTGCACTGTTGCTTATGTAGATTGGTGTTGTTCTCCTATGTTCTGCTACAGCAAGCAGCATCATGGATCTTCAAAAAAAATTTGGTTTATTATTTTGAGTTTCCTTTATTTCCAACGAACACGTTTTCGTTGTATTTGTTTTCCGAAATGCATATTAAAATTCTGAAAATATGGGAGTTAACACTATGGTTGTTCTATGAATCCCCTAAATCGACTATGACTATTCTACGTCTACACTATAATTGCACTATGATAGTTCTATGAATCGCCCAAATTGACTATGACTACACTATACGTACACTATAATTGCACTATGACTACTCTATGTCTACACTATAATTGCACTATGGCTACACTATATGTACACTATAATTGCACTATGACTACTCTACGTCTACACTATAATTGCACTATGGTAGTTCTATGAATCGCCCAAATTGACTATGACTACACTATATGTACACTATAATTGCACTATGACTACTATATGTCTACACTATAATTGCACTATGGCTAAACTATATGTACACTATAATTGCACTATGACTACTCTACGTCTACACTATAATTGCACTATGGTAGTTCTATGAATCACCCAAATTGACTATGACTACACTATATGTACACTATAATTGCACTATGACTACTCTATGTCTACACTATAATTGCACTATGGCTACATTATATGTACATTATAATTGCACTATGACTACTCTATGTCTACACTATAATTGCACTATAGCTACACTATATGTACACTATAATTGCACTATGACTACTCTACGTCTACACTATAATTGCACTATGGTAGTTCTATGAATTGCCCAAATTGACTATGACTACACTATATGTACACTATAATTGCACTATGACTACTCTATGTCTACACTATAATGGCACTATGGCTACACTATATGTACACTATAATTGCACTATGACTACTCTATGTCTACATTATAATTGCACTATAGCTACACTATATGTACACTATAATTGCACTATGACTACTCTACGTCTACACTATAATTGCACTATGGTAGTTCTATGAATCGCCCAAATTGACTATGACTACTCTATGTTTACACTATAATGGCACTATGGCTACATTATATGTACACTATAATTGCACTATGACTACTCTATGTCTACATTATAATTGCACTATAGCTACACTATATGTATACTATAATTGCACTATGACTACTCTATGTCTACACTATAATTGCACTATGGTTACACTATATGTACACTATGACTACTCTATGTCTACACAATAATTGCACTATAGCTACACTATATGTACACTATAATTGCACTATGACTACTCTACGTCTACACTATAATTGCACTATGACTACTCTACGTCTACACTATAATTACACTATGGTAGTTCTATGAATCGCCCAAATTAACTATGACTACACTATATGTACTCTATAATTATACTACATAACTATAAAGGTTTCTGTGTGTACTATGAAGGAAGTGTAGTAAATAACTATAAAGACTATATAGGCATAATGAAGCAGGTAGGATGTAATACTATGGTCAACTCTTGAGTAGCCTTTCTTTACACATGATTTGCCCTCCTCCCACGTGCCATGAGTGTGTTACTGAAGCCAATGTAGGATTGGTTTCCTGTAAAATTATGCAGCGGCATATGCAACTCAAAAACGGAAAAGTTCAAGCTCAAAATTGAGGTTTAAAATGCAGCTTTTGAAAAATATTTCTTCCAATCATCCTATGTCGTCCATGTTCGAACCAAATTATATTCATATCCAATATTACACATTAAACTTCTCAAATCACATGTTGGTAATCAACCAGAGTAAAAAACAACAAGCTTTTTCCACATCATCAACATCATATTCATTCAGTGGACATCATGATCATATTCATTACAAACCAAGTCCAAATCATATCCAAATTACAGTACACATTCAAGGACTTCCAAAACATGCTTACTTTCAATGGATTTTGATCACGTTAAATAATCCATGAGAGTTTGCCTTCTACAAATACGAAAGTCATTCTAATTTATCCGATTGAAACACAACATTTTGTTGCAACTAGGAACAAAAAACATGGTGCCACCAACAAATTAAGTATGTGAAGTGGTCGGAAGAGGAATTGCTGCTTTGCACGTACCTCGGTAGTGACCAGTCCCACCGCACCTTGAACATAATTTTGATGTCCTCTCCTCTCCTTGCGACAGAAGTCTCTGCTTCTTACGACGACCAGGCATCACTTTTGATATAGGAGGAAGGACAACCACATTCTTAACACTATCAGGAGTCTCCCAATTACCATCTGGATGCACAGGAAAAATAGGTTCTGAGTACGCAGCCTCCCAAAATTCTCTAGAGTAAAAAGGTGAGGCCAATCGATAAACCGAGAAGTTCATCACCCTACACACGGCCAGGGCATGCTTGCAAGGAAGTTGTTCAAGATCAAACTTCTTGCAAGAACATGTTTTTAAGGCCAAATTAACCTCCCCATCCAAACGTCCATCCCGAACATAGTAGATATGCTGATCCAACCGTACGACATTCATTTGTGCAGCTGCTGCAAGTCTTTTCTTCAATTTCCTCTCACCAAATTTAGGGCAAAGTCGAGATTGGCATTTAGTTGCTTTTTGAAAACGTTCAGTCCACCATCGCTGCAATACACTCCTGATGTGGTCCACCAACTGTTGCACTGGGAGCAACCTTGCATGGCGTAAAACTGAATTCACCGACTCTGCAATGTTTGTAGTCATCACATTGTACCTTCGACCGTCACAATGGGCACGAGACCACTTCAGCAGGCCTATATCAGACAAATATTTGCGCACTTCGGGCTCTGTAATCTTAGAAAAATGGTTGTTGAACTCAGCCATGCGATATGACTTGGCAGCACGATCAAACTGATACAGAGCTTCATCATATTTCTTCATGTTGAAGGCGGATTTCATGTTTCCTTTCAGGTGAAAATAACACACCCCGTGCTTGGCCCGATCAAACACCTTGGAGAATGCAGTAGCAATTTCTGCTTTTCTGTCGGAGACAACTACAAGGTTCGGATCATCACCAATAACATCCATGAGTTTTGTGAAAAACCACATCCATGATTCATTGGTCTCCAAATCAGCAAGGCCAAAAGCGAGAGGATATATTTGTCGGTTTCCATCAAAAGCTGTTGCAACAAACATAATCCCTCTAAACTTGCACTTTAAAAAAGTGGCATCAACAGCAAGAACAGGCCTCATCGTTGACTTAAAACCCCTAATGCACTGTCCAAGTGCCATAAAGAAATACTTGAAGTGTCTACCACCTTCAGTATGAATTGCTGTTACTGTTCCAGGATTTCTTCGCTCCAACTCATAGCAATAAGATGGTAGTCGAGCATAAGATTCCTCAGGACTCCCTCTTATTTTTTCGAAAGCCAATTCCCTACTTCTCCAAGCTGTGGGATACGATATATGCATACCCAATCGATGTTTAACATCATTGATGATATCATTTGCTGTCACAAGACTACTTGGATCCTTGAACTTGTATTGAATTGTATCACTAACTACTCCTTTCAAGCATTGCTTTTTAGTAGAGGTTCTTGCAAGTATGTCGCACTCATGTATGCCATTGTAGTCTCGAATCACAAACACAGTACCCCTTCCTATCTGATGGCTTTTGATAAACCATGGACAATTAGTCTCCCAACAAATAACGTTTAGTCTTGTTTTGTTGCTACGGGAGACTCGGTATTGAAAAAATTGGCGTGTAGCGGCTAACGCAATAGTCGATGCAAGCACACCCTTAGATGA
The DNA here is from genome assembly GCA_033992175.1 of Spiraea crenata. Taxonomy (NCBI): domain Eukaryota; kingdom Viridiplantae; phylum Streptophyta; class Magnoliopsida; order Rosales; family Rosaceae; genus Spiraea; species Spiraea crenata. The sequence goes on along the minus strand of JAVBHV010000041.1, from coordinate 3,602,269 downwards.
AAAGACAGCTCCAATTCTGAAATCAGCTTGCCATTCTCCGCTTCCAATACCTTTTGCATAATCACTGTCTTGGGGTCTATGATTAAATGATGTTGGGTGCCCATACTTTCTTTTTCGATTTGCAATCCCCACACCAATAGAACCTTCATTCACACTGCCTCTCTCATTACTCTCTACGCTTGACATGTTGCTGCTCACCATTAACTTCATTTCTAACAGGTTGCTCGCCAACATTTGCTTCTTTATCAACATGACCATTTTCTTGGTTATCCATGTGTTGTTGCTGGCCAACAAATTGTTGAGGCTCCACAACATGCTGCCTGCATATATGAAAATTGCTAGTAGGCAAGCTCCCTTCAGTTACTTCATTTAACCCTGCACTCTCTGAATTGTTCCCATTTTGATCTGCTACTTCAACCGAAGCAAAATCTTCAACTATTTCACTACCTCCCTTCTCATTTGAACCCCCAACACAATTTACGTCTTTATATCGAAAGCTTGCTAGTAGAGGAACAACCTTCGATGCAATCACTTCCTTGTTGTACTTCAGAAAGTATTTTAAATCTGTGTCGTCTTCAATTTCTATGTGTGAGCTTCCCATTTCTGAAAGCGGTGCGGGGTACTTCAAATCAAGAATATGATCAATTCCATCAACCTTGCTAAGCGCACGTATCTTCTGTTCTAGCTCATGTTTGGTTATATTTGGAAAGACCATTATCCCTTTCTTTTTTCCTCCTTCATATACTGCATTTTTCCCCGAGATAACCCATTTTCCATTATACACCAGCATGATTCCCTCATGGCCATCCATCCTGCAATGAACCATATATCAATATTGTATGATCAAAACTGCAAGTGCAATGCAAGTCCATCAAAATTTCTTACATAGCCCCTACATTGTACCTGTTGGAATATAATAGTATTGCTAATCCATACTTAGTCCACATCTTAATGCAATAGTAGTGTATTTAGTTAATAAGATGTTGAAGATTTCACTTTAAGTATCCTAATATGTATATGGATATGCTAACCCAATTAATGCAAACACTAAGGAAGTGGTATATAATCGCATGGGAAAGTATAGGTCTCATCTTATATTTTTGTAAAACACATACTGACAGAAGAGAAGACAATTTTACGCTGCACAAGCTTGAGCAGCCTCACGCTTCTTCAATTGTCACTATGCCAATTGTCACTATGTGCACACTACGGATACACTATGACTACACTATACACACACTATGACTACACTATAAATCTTTGTGACCTCGTGAATAGTATAAGTCACGGAACCGATCGATGTCACCGTAGTGTACGCATAGTGTGTGTATAGTGTATCCGTAGTGTGCGCATAGTGACAATTGAAGCAGCGTGAGGCTGCTCAAGCTTGTGCAGCGTAAAATTTTCCACCCCAAGGTACCAACATAGTCATACAATCAGCATATAATCCTCAGCAAAAATTTCTCATACCCAACAAAACTCGTTCAATTTCAAGCACTTTATGCATACATTTTCACAAATGAAATTCCCATAACTTAACAATTTGAATTACAATATGTTTTGGCATATCCTTACAATTCCCAGTGATTTTCGATTGATATATATGATGGCAAAGTCCCGAGAATTGTAGATCAATCACGAATAAAATTCAAGAAATTTCAATACCTTTTGGGTTACCAACTTTCTTTGGAGAAGAGAGATGATGATATAGGATGGCAAATTGTCCGACCGGAAACAATGGAGATTGGGGAAAGAGAATCGTGGTTTCTCTTTCCCTTGGGTTCGGCGTCGTTGTTGCAGCAAGAGAGAGCCAAAAGAAGCAGAAAAGAAATTGGGGTTTCTATGGGGGAGATATGTGTTTTGATGCTAGGGGCATATTTGCAAAATTTGCACAGTATTTTGGCTACTCACAGAACAGCCCGCTGCCCGTGGACAAAATGGAATGAAAGCCTCCCGAAAGTGACAAAACAGATAATTTCCCTTTTTTTTTTTTTTTCCCTTTCTTTTTTCCCTCTTTTTTTTCTTTTTTTTTCCCCCTTTCTTTTTTTTTCCCCCCAAAAAAAAAAAATTTTTTATTTTTAAATAAAAAAAACTTTTCTAAAAAAAACCAACCTTCAAAAAAAAAAGAAAAACAAAAAAAAAGAAAAGTTTGTGTATAATATAACAAAAATCTTTGAAAAAAAAAAAAGAAAGAAATTAAAAAAAATTTAATCCCCCAATGGCCTATCAGCATTTTTGACATCAAATTCTCCGAATGCAGCACCTTCTGCAGCCAGTCTCAATCCTATAGCACAAGCTTCCGCTGATTCCATGAATTCATAGTTTTGCACCTCCACACTGCCTGATACAGTAGATCCCTCCTTTGCATCTTGCTCTTCTCTAACCTCACAAGTGTCTTTACTTTTAGTGATGTCAACCTGCTCATCATCCCAGGTAATAGACGAATTCGGCATACCACCAGATGCAACAAGATTTCTTTCCCATGTTCCATCTCTCTCACCTCACAAAGGTTTCTACTTCCGGTGCTATCACTTGTCTCGTCATCCCAAGTAACAGAGTGATTGAGTTTCGTTGTCCGTGAAGGTTTAAGAGAGGATCTCAGCATGACCTCACTCAATTTCTCTCCTGCCTCTTCAGCGCTACCATCCAAACCAGGCTGCAAAATATCTCAAGTTGAAAGCACCTCCTGAAATCCAACATCGTTCTTTTTAACAAATTTTCTTTTCCCGCCTTATGATTGCCCGGATTTCTTTTTAGAATCACTTTTACCAGGACCAACTTGTTCTTTTGATTCTTTCAACTTAGCATCAACATCATTCTCCGCTACGCTTGGTGGGATTTTAGACACTATATTCGCCATTACTAATTATAATGCTCTGGAAATCCATATCGTTCAAAACTTGATCTCCCCAATCACTTATATTCATTTCTTTACCCCCAACAGAAAACCACAGCACAATTGAAAAAACAAACCTAGCACCCTTAGCCAGCTCTAAATATCTATACAATCTAATTCTAGCATTAGCATAAACTCACTAAAACAACACAGCCCTATAATAATTCAAATCCGGCATTACCTTTCTCGCTCTTTTTCGATCCCACAGGCTTAAAAATCCTCTCTTTTTGTGGACCATAGCCTTCAATGGCATTAGAAGGATCAACCCAGTCCTTCAAATCCATATCCCCTTTCTGCACTCCAATCTTCTCTCTAATCTCCAACCCAGAAACCCCCAAATCCCCACCTTTCATTTCGGACTTTTTGCGAATCTTCAACCCAGAAATCTCCAATCTCCTCCGAACCCACATCCCCAAACGCCCTTAGTACCCTCTCAACTTTCCCAATATCCAACACATCGCACTTCTCCTTGCTCAAGCTCTGCACAAAGGCTGCAGTACATACCCTTGGATTTTCGATTATCAAACCGTGTCACCACATTGTTCTTCTACTAGTACTTCCAACAATTTTTTCGATGCCTTCAGCACGTGGAAACTTCCACAATTGTGTCGAATATAATAGTGTTTGCGAAATGGTTTAATTCCAGTTTCGCTCTTACTTTTTAGCTCTGAAATTGCTTTGATTGCTGCACTTTGCTGCTTGAACAGTACTCTGTGAAAATAAAAAAATTTCACATCCACCATCACCTGCCCCAAACGATGTGCATGTGCAATCTCTCCAAATTGACCCCAATAATCACGCAGATATGGACCAGCGTGGGGATTATCTGCTAGAACAAACAATGCATTGTTGTCCTCCCTATCCCAGTGCTTGTAGTATTTGGCATACAATGTCATTACTGAATGGACATTCGGTTGGTGCACACCTTGCTCTGTTATGCTATAAATATATAGGCTTCCCCCACAGTTGGGATCTCTCATTGCTGCATGCAAACACGCCTCAAGTGCTAACTTCGACCTTTCCTCTTTTTCCAAGAGTGTGCCCAACTTTTCTACCACAATCGGAGTCGCATAGTCTGTCCCAGATCCTTCTTCTTGGTGGGATTCTATTGGCTTTAGACGAACTGGATGGTCAATTGAGTCACTAACCACTAAGTAGGCCCTCAAAATTCCCTTTTCTTTGTCATATCCGGCGATAAAACAGCCACTAATTGATGCTGAAACTCTATTATTTTCCATCCAACTTTGGGCAAACCTAGCATACAGTTCAACGTCTGTCCCGAAATTTTGAGTAGCCTCCTACATTAAAAACAGAAATAGATAATCAACTACAAGTTAATCCATCACTTATGGCACAAAATCAGAACTAATGACAATGTAGAAGTACACACCTTGGATAGCACGTCCCACAGGTCTTGGATGAAACGTAGACTTCCAAACATAGTAGCGCCTAGGTACTTATGTATTTTTTTAAATTTTGGAAGATGTTGAGATATTCTGTTTATGCCTCTATTTCCAGGCTCTTCATAGTAAGTAACTCTTGAATCCACGCCTATAATGATGCGGTCGTGATTACGCAGTAGCACATTTATTGATCCCTACAAAGTAACATTTTTTTAAAAATATATATATATTTGAGAAATTAAACGACGGAAGCATGTTTTAAGGGATCCCTTATTGGTAATGACCATTCACCTGGGATCCAGGTTCAAGCACTGGCAGGTCAAACAATGCAGCCTGGTTGCCTCCCATAGTGGTTGTTGTTTAGGCAGGGTTAAGCCTGAAAGAATACTAAGCCTGTCAATTAGTGCAACTAGGGTCTCCAAATATTAAGTCTGTACATATTTCACTCCACTAGATAAGAAGAACAACGATTGCCATCTATTTTTGTGAGTGTCAAATAGTTCGAGAATTCATTTGAACAAGGGATTAATTCTCAATTTCATACCTACCAATTGTACAAACATTCAAAACTGACAATTTAGCAGATCAACTCACTTAAACTGGAAATCAGGCTTAATATTTGCTAGCAATCAATATTTGTAAACCCAGAGCCCAGAAAGGAAACTTTACAAGAGAGCACCACAAATGAACCCAAATCGAGCTACGAGTAATAAAAGGCAATTCCTTGACCTTGTATAATACCAAAACAGACATTAATCCATCTACACAGATCAAAGAAACGAAAACCAAGCCATAAACCAAAAATTCACACCAGACCAGACAAATCAAACAACTACCTCGCTATCCAATCAAACTCCCCCAACACCCCAAAAACTGAAAATTAAAGGGTTACCCAAACAAGCCGCAACCGAGACACCAAAGTAAATCAAACAATAATCATAAAATAATACGAGGAAAAAAAAAAAAAAACAAACAAACAACAAAGAGTGAGAAAATTGTACCAATTAAGCAGAAATTTGGCGAAGATCAAAGAGGGATCATCTGAGACACTAAGCCCGAATGATGGAATCAGAGGCGTAGATCAATAATCAAAGAGGATCTAGGACTGCGTTCTTGTATTTGTGCGTTCTTTGCTTCTTTTTTTGTGTGTGGTGATGGTGCTTCTTTCTTTGCTTCTTTCTTTAATTGTTAAATACCTCGTTTTTTTCGTGTTTACTATTAATTACCTCGCTTAATCAATCCAATCTTGAGCTTTTAAGGACATATATTTCACTTGGTTTTATGTTTCTGAGGAAATTATCTTGCTTAACATGTAGTAACATGTAGGTGTAAGGTGTTACTAGCTCACGAGCAATTATGACATGAGTGGATTAATAATCATGGTAATGACAGTAACGCTGACATGTTACTTGAGGAAATTGACCTCACCAAGCCAAATGACCCAAACTAAGACGCCAAGTTGCATAAACTGATGAACATGATTGGCAGGGTAGATAATCGTATCCCCTTATTTTGTTAGAACATTCAATTTCTATTCTGAACGTAATCATCCGGAATTTATTAAATAATTTTGTACTTTCTCTGGCCTTGTGCTATAAATAGCCTAGGCTGTCTAGGGTAAGAGCACACCCTCCTACTATTTTTTTTTTTTATCAGGGAAATTATATATTGAAAAAATGCTTGGCTCACCAAACAAAAGAACACAACAAGCGGCCACTCGAACGGAACGAGTATCCCATACTCCTAAAGGGTCAAACCCATGAAACTCTGCACCAAGGCAGAAGTAAACAATCCTATCAATAAAATGACTATGCTCACTCAAAGGACTGAGCAAAGCCCTACCTACTAAGCCACTAAAGAAGTGAGAATTTCTATCTTCTTAATTATCATCATTTTCCTCTCAATTTTATTTCCTCATTGCAGCAATGGGTAGAAAGAAGGTGGAATTGAAGTGCATCACTAAGGATTCAGCCAGGAAAACCTCATACAGTAAAAGAAAGAGAGGGTTGATCAAGGATTCAGCCACTAGATGTCTTGTCCTTTTGAATTTTATGTACAAGATATTTTTTATTTTCCTACTGTCTTTAACTAGTCTTAGAAATGTTCATGGATTATTTTTGTAACATTAATTTGTTTGTAAACTTATCTAAGGAGGAGTGAGATAACCAACCACATTTTGCGTTTTTCAATATATGTTTTCATTAGTTTTCACATATTGTATAACATATCAAATGACAAGTTACATATATGTTTAACAACAATCTATAAATTTAGTAACTCAATCATTAGTCGACAATTCATTCACGTTAATATCTGACATATGCATATCAAAAGTTCGAGTATTCTTGAGCCATATGTATATGTATGGACACACTATGTATGTTCATGTGGTAGGTATTAGGGTTGGGCACAAGTCGAATCGTACATATTTTTGGTGGACTCTAACTTGACTCGTTCTATTTTGAAATGAGTTCAATTCAGTTCGAGTTTTGTATTTTCAAAAATGAACTCGGCTTGTTTGAAACTGTTATAAACGAGTCGAGTTCATGAACTATACGAGTTCATGTTAAAATAATCTAGATAGCTATACAAAACTAAAAATTTAATATGATAAAAGGATTAGTATACATAGAAAATTAATTCAACATACAAATTGGCTATGAAGATGGTCAACAAAGAAGAGAAGCATCGGCTATGGAGATGGTCATATGATTTATCCCTTCAGTGATTTTTGTTATAATTTTTTAAGCAGGAAAGAATATATACGATTACTTGAGGATTTAGAGTTGCTATTGTACTACAAGGTAGAAGTATTACATATCTTTTAAGCCAATCATAGAAAGCCACGAGTATTACACATCTTTGAACGAGCCGAGCCGAGTACTCATGTTCATAAATTTTTGGGCTGGTTGTGGACTTGTTTCTAAAAGAGTCAAGTCGAAACTCGGAGCGTTTTGGAAAACACAAAATAGGACTCGGCTCGTTTTACATAGAGTAAAGTAATATTGTCCGAGTTAGCGAGTTTTTCGACTCATGTGTCCACCTCTAGTAGGTATGTTTACCATATATTTTTAATCGTGCATTGAATAGAACCATTCAAGGGGTTTGAAATATTAATAAGTTTTCCTTGTACCAACCAGGTTGTAATACCTAGTAACCAACTAATGGTGAGGGCACATTGTACTAATGACCCCATGGTTGTCATCTTTCATAGTAGGAACAGTATAAGAAATGTCCATTCGTTTCAAGTGATATTTTTCAGCTTTGTGGATGTAAGATTCTTGCAAAATGTGAAGAAGGCTCTGCTGATAAAAATCTAAGAGGGATCTTCGAAGGCTTAATCCCAAACAATCAAATGTACAATGCACGTAAACCATCAAAAGTACCACAAAGGGATCTTACAAAAGTCATCACAGTTATATACAGCTATCTAAACAAAAAAGCAACCACTGACTTGCCACTGACTTCTTGTCTCACACTTTGTGTTTTTATGTCGCGAATGTGGACGTCTAGTGGAGCTGAAGCCATTCATATAGGCAGAGAAGTGGTAGCCAAGAGAAATGATCCTTCTCGCGAATATAGCTAAATTAGTGCAATCGGAAACCAACAGTGAAAGAACGAAAACTATCAGTACAATCTTCGCTTTAATATGAAACCGACCTTAAACAGTATATTGATGTGAACAACATCTAGATGAGCAGAACTTGCATAGTTGTTAATTGATTAGCTGATTTTTAGTTTCAATTCAATGCTACATGGTTAAGCACCTGATTATGTGACAGAGATAACATGTTATGTTTCTGGTTCAAATTGATCTTAATTAAAAAGTGTCTCCCATTTCTTTGGAGGGTTGGTCTGGTACATTGTTCTGTACCATTGATTTTGTTTTCTCTGCTAGCTGTACAATGTGATTGTGAAGAGACAATATACCTAGCCACATTTGCATGTTGGGGGTAGGCTTTAGAAGGAACCATGTAAAGTAAAATACTAGAACAAAAAGAGAAAAGTTGGATGTGTAGGTGCTTCAAACCTTGAAGTGAAAGATTGATATCAGAGCAAAATCCATGTGACGTGCACAAATAATTGATGCAGAACAAACCAAGACCCCTGTTCGTGGAGCTCCGTTCGATTCCAATATTATGTAGGCACTTTACTGGTTTTCAAAAAGGATCGTACTGGGAAAGAAATTGAATAAAATTTTATTGCATTAGAAGCAGCTAGATTTTTTAGTATGCGCCCGTACATTGTATGCGGTACTCATTCAAGGTTTGTTAGTACGAAAAGAAATTGTGGAGTACTTCAGAGAATATTTTGTCGAATCAAAGTTCACAAATCTAAGGACGTGATCTTTAAAGGTTTCCTATACCTCCATTCAACTAACAATTTACTATGTGGTTTTTACCATTACATGTATGAAGGGTAAAAATTTGGTGCTAATTTAGTTTCTGTATCTTAAATCAATTGAAGCAAAACACAGGGATTGCTGCATATTGCACGTCAAAAGGCAATTTAAACTTCTAAACCGCGATATTGATTGCAGACACAGGAAAGATTTGATGCAGTAACTCAATTGATTCTATATATTGATGCCAACATGTACATTTATCTGCAAATTATAATCATTGAACATACTCTTGTGAATATCTTGAGCCTGCTGCACTTCTGATTATTTTCTGTATCTTTTGCTTCTGATGAATTTGACAGATTTTTAACCTCTTAATGCTAGTCACTTCTGCTAGCTTCTTGGTGCTTATAGGCTCATAACCGTATACTGCTAGATCAGCTGACAATGTTTAATGATGCCACGAAAACTGTTCTGAAGTGGTCACTTATTAACTTCTTGAGGAAAACTCTAAAGCAGATTTTGAAAACCAAGATATAAGTGGCATGACCAAACAAGCATGATTTTAGCAGAAACAAACACTCACTACATTGATAATAGTGATTCACAATCTACATTCAACTTGTTTGAATAGAATAACAGTATAATACATAACTAACAAATGCAGACATGCATTTCTATTTTCTTTCCTAATTAGGCATCTGGATTCACAGTCATGGTTTGGCAATCAGCTTCCGAGACAATGTTCTTGTGGATTCTGTCAATGAAAGCAGCAGCCTTGTTGTCAATCCGGGGATCAGCCACCCACCAGCCTCTGTCCTCCTCGCTAGGCCACACCCTCCTCACACTCGTATACGAGTCCTCCATCATGTCATCTCCTCTGCGCGGCCTCCTTGACTTGAACATGCTCAACAATGAGAAGGAAGAAGACTTCTTCTGCCTGTTGCTGCCTCCCATAGTGAACTCTTCTCTTACACAAAAAAGGACTAAACTCAAGCTCAATTGAAAAGGAGTTTCTTTGGTTTACACTGGCCATAAAGAAGGTGTAGTGTATTTATAGTAGAAGCAAAGTGATCCAAGTGGGGGGAGAATCTTGGAGGATTCAGAGCGCTAAGGAAGTAATGGGTGGTTCAGAGATCACTAGTAACACCAGAGGAGAAAGAAAAGGCATATTTCTTATGGTCCGCTGCTTTCTCAATTGACCAAAACAGAGTTGGTGAGCATTCTCAAAGTGCAATTTTTTTGAGTATTTCCTTGCACTTTCAAGGCATTGTTGGTTCTTTTCTTTTTCTAAATACTATTATGGCCCCTTGGATTACTCACGGAGACTGTAATAGCTACATATAGACATGAAAACTGTTAATGTTCGCTAAAAAGACATCAAAGAATCAAACTAGAAACGGAAAACGCATTTCTTGTCAATTTTAAGGTGTTTTGTAATAACAGTCAGGTGTAATAACAGTTAAGTTTGTAAATAGCTTAAACGTTATTTTAGTATGAAAAATAGAGTCCTGAGGAACTTATTTGTAAAGGTTTCTTATTCGTTTTGGAAGTTTCGCTCTTGTGATGGAAAACTTATTTAAACAAGATTCACACCTTGTGCTGAACAGTGAAATTTGGGCATGAGATTCTGATTTGTGTAACAAAACTACAGAGAGTGCAGAAAGTATTTAGTCAAATGGTTCCCTTTGAAGTGTAGAAGACTGGTTTTCCTCCTTATCTTCTCGGAAAGCCTCTGCTCAATCCTTAAGCATCAAAATTGAATTAAAGAACAAGAAGATCATGAAATATAATCAGCAGACGTATTGGATACGACACAGTTTCGCAACTCATTGCAGCGAAATGTTGTGCACAGAACAGAGAAGTGAAGTTTCCATTCAATTTAACATTGTTTGCAAGCTGTCTGGGATTGAGGTATCTGAAATTTTTTACTTAAAAAGGCAAAGTTTGGTGCACCGAAGCTTTATTCCACAATTATGCGTCTCTAACATGCTTTTCAAGTCACTAAAATATTGATTTCTCGCTGTAATCACATGGATTAGTTAAAGATCATACAATTTTTTAAACACTTTAGGAGGAAAGAATCATGCTCGATTTTCAATGTAGTGCCAAACTGTTTGATATTCAAAGTATTTTTGGTTTCCTTTTTTTTAGTGGTTATAATACCACTAATAATTACCCTTTAGTAACCAATATTGGTTACTAATACCCGTTAGTAACCAAAACGAAGGGGTTACTAAAGCCATTAGTAACCCCTCTCTAGGTTACCAACACCTTATTGGTTACTAAGGGGTATTAGTAACCAATATTTTGGTTACTAAGGGTATTAGTCACCAATATTTTTCAATATTGGTTACTAATGGCAATAGTAACCCCTCTATTAGTTACCAACAATTGGTTACTAATTGGTTACTATTGCCCAAATTTTTACTAGTGAAGTAGTCTAGTTTGTCTTTGCCAGCACGTTTGTTAAGTCTGATTAGGCGAAAGAAAATTATGAACTTGAAAATGAGCAAGAGCACATAAGTTAGGCAAGATACGCTTAAAGAAGTTTCTCAAGATTGAGATGCTCATAGGCTTGAGACAATCTTGGTTCTCAATACACAAACTCTAGCCACTTCGATTTGCACTTATCGGTTACCGTTAAGAGTTATTCTCTTTGGCACTTACCAAAGAAGATAATTATAATCCATACTTAATCATTTGTCAAATGAGATAACTCTAATTCTTATGTGTATAAGAGATAAGTGTTTCCTACTGGTACAATTAAAGTTATTTTATTGATGAGCGTTTGACATGTGATCTTAAGTTGCAACCAATTCTTACTGGGATAAATCGAATTTACTATCTCAAATGCAAAGCTAAATGCTCTTAACGAAAGTTGAATTCTACAATTCTTTCCATTTTGGGCTGTCGGTCGCTCCCAATTGGGCCAGATGTCATTAGGACCAAGCTCAGTTGAGCCCAGACGTGAATTACATAGTTGGCAATCCAAGCCCGACTTATCTATCATAGTTTTGCTCGACGAATCCAACAAAGTCAGAAACCGAACCGGTGCGGTACGAGATCCGCAGCATCGTTTGGTTCTTCATTCGCCGAAATTTTCAACTGCTGTTTGGTTCTAGGTAATTTCTGCCTGTAATTACAGCGTGTTTCGATATATGAATTTGGTGTTGTTTATTCAGTTGCTCTTTGAATTTTTTGAACTGTTCGATGTTGGTAAAGTTTAGAAGATTGTTGAGCTCGATTTTGAACCAATTCGAGGAAACCTAGAAGTAGCTGAAAATACCTACGAATCTCTTGTTGTGTTTGGTTTTATTTTTTAACATACGAGTAATTTTTGAGTTTTTTTTGTAGTTAGTTGATTTCTGGCGTAGAAATTTTAATTATCTGAACTTAATATGATCAAATTTAGTTCCTTCTCGTATCTCTTTTGTTTATTATGTAGACTTGAGAATACTGGACATGGTACAACTGAAAAGTTGGCAATCGAATAGCGGGTCAGTACTAATGGCTGATGCTATAAAGTGTATGGTGTTTCTCTAGCATTATGTGGTTTTGGTATTGGAATGTGTGCTTTCTCTTGTACTCTTCCGTTTTGAAAGTGCCGATAAGTTTTCCCATCCTCGTGAAATTGAATGTTGATATCATCGTTAATTCCTGGTTGGTTAGGTAACGCATAATGGCCTACCGGTATACTGGTAGACAGGAAACAAGCACCCGAGGGAACCCGCAGAGTAAGAAAGAGCAGGTAACTGATATGCTGGATCTCATGGAATATCGATGTCATTAGTTTGTAAAACAAGTGGCTCTTGGTTGGAACTCTGAGTGCTTTTTGTGTTCCTAAAAAATTAGTATTTTGAATTTTGGATTACTTTAATGACTTCTTAGGTGATTTTGCATTATTTTAGCTTATTTATTTGCCAATGAGTGCATACGGATTTGTCATTCCCAATTTATTATGGTGCATGACTAGACCTTTATGGTACAGGCATATCAAGATTCACTACTTGATGATCTAGCAGAAGAATTTCGAATGCCAATTAATCAGAGACCCACGGAGAACGTCGATCTGGAGAATGTGGAACAAGCATCATTGGACACCCATATAACATCATCTAACATTGGTTTTAAGCTTCTCCAAAAGATGGGGTGGAAAGGAAAGGGACTAGGGAAGGATGAGCAAGGTTTGTTACTTGTTCAATACTAGTGATTGTTTGATACTTGTGTTTCTGTTGTTGTAAGCAGTAAATTTTATCTGTGGAATAATGAGCACTTTTTCTTCATAGATATATTCTTTGTCGACTTATCTCTATGACTTAATGTTATATCTCAGTAAATGTTTTGCTGTTATCTATTCTTTATTGCAGATGGTTTTTTAGTTTGTCTGTAAGTTCTTTTAATTGTCGCTATTATTGGTTTTACTGCTCAAGCGCTGGTGTTCTACATTGATAATGTTATATTGGGGGTTCTACATACAGGAATTACTGAGCCAATAAAATCTGGGATTAGAGATCCAAAACTGGGAGTTGGAAAACAAGAGGAAGATGATTATTATACAGCAGAAGAAAATATCCAGAGAAGAAAACTTGATGTTGAAATAGAAGAGACTGAGGAATATGCAAAGAAGCGGGAGGTATGTTTTTTGATCTTAGTGGCTCTAAGTATCGAGTAAAAGAAAGTATTGAGGTTGATGCTTTACTTTTTCTGAAACCCAAGTTTAATAGCAGAAGGCAGCATATAGCATATATGCGTGTCTTTTGACGGGAATAGGACCATCAACTTTCGAAGGTCTTGAGAATTTCCTGCAGTTTTTATTACCTGGTGGCTTCTACTGCCCGCTTCGTGCACCTTATGAAAATCCAGGTGTTAGCAGAACGTGAGCAGAAAATTCAAACTGAGGTGAAAGAGACACGGAAGGTGTTCTACTGTGAGCTATGCAACAAACAATACAAGTTGGCTGTGGAATTTGAAACCCACTTGAGCTCTTATGACCATAATCACAGAAAGGTAAATGACCTAAGTTGATGTACACATTATTTTGATTTATTTTTTTTCCGTGGGGGGTGTTTTGCAAGTTGTTCTAAATTGGAAAAACCATGACTTGCAGCGTTTCAAGGAAATGAAAGAAATGCATGGTTCCAGTAGTCGGGATGATCGCCAAAAACGAGAGCAGCAGCGTGAGGAGAAGGAAATGGCGAAGTTTCTTCAGATGTATTGTCTCATTTTCCCTTCCCTGGTTCATACCTGATTCATTTTGTCAATCTGTTTCTCTGTAACCTCATTTTGTATCACTTCGTTCTTTGTCTTCTTTAATTCCATGTAGTGCGGACGCGCGTAAACAACAGCAGCAGCAGCTACAACAGCAACAACAAGAATCTGTATCTGCACCAGTTTCCACTGAACAGACAAATGCTACAACGCTTGCTGACCAGGATCAGCGGAAGGCTTTGAAATTTGGGTTTTCTTCCAAAGGTGGCACCTCTAAGTCTAAGGTACATGCTGAAACTCTCTTGTGTAGGCAATTTGTTGGACATACGCGCTCTTTACAATTGGATTATAACATTTAATATTAAGGAAATAAGCTCTAATTGATACAAATTCTACCCTCTTAACATATTGGTACTTCTCTCATTATACAGATCTCGTTTGGTAGTGCGGGGGCGGGGAAGAAGCCAAAGGTTGCTGTCGCCTCAGTATTTGGCAATGATAGCGATGAAGAGTAAAAGAGTACCGTTGAAACCGGCCATCATTTGGTACCTTACATGGTTTAAATTGCCTTCGCAAAATTATGTACTTTGTGATTTACATCAGTAATTCCATTAAGTTGTGATGCATGTGAATCGTGTATGTAAGTTTATGAATCAACATCGATGCATATGAATGGTTGGTTTTGTAAAGATTATTTATTATGATAAGTTGAGGAGTATTGTCTATGAAGATATCAATTGCTCCTATGGTTAAAAGTTATGTCAAATTGCTATCGAAGTGGTGGAAATTAGCTATACTGTTCTGAGTTCTCTTATTATACAAGAAAGTCAGATATGATACAACATTTTATCTGAAGCATAGAATCTCCATCTTAAAAGGTTCTGAAGATCACTAGATAAGACTACACGCAACCAGAATGCCAAGGCTGTTAAGCAGCTTCGGCAAATCCCAGTTCAAGGTTACCGAAGTCAAACACCGTGTGGTACGCACCCATGAATACGTCTCCAAGAATCCTGCGTATTGCAAATAGTGTCAGCTATGAGAAACCATAACATAGATTGCACCTAAGGTTGAGTGCAGTCCATTAATCCTTGTTATATGGAACTAGTGTAGGTTAGGATACGTTACCAGAGAGGACCAGCTGGAGGAGGAATATCATAAGCTGTGAACCCACTGATACAGATTTCAGCGATTCCTTCCCCGGTTTTCAGAACATACTGGAGAAGAATATGACAAAACGGGTTTCAGCATCAAACATGATAATTAGTTATGCAAAATTAAGTGTCATCATTCGTCCAAAAAAAGTGTCAACTAGAAGGAGAGTCTATAATGTCAGAATCCAACCTGTTCTCCAGTGAGGGTGAAAGGTTTATCTCCGATGGTGAAGGTAACGTTTGGCAAGCTCGAAATGCTGCTGCAGTCGACGAGTGATTCTCCTTGGGGACTTGGGAGGCTATCACACAACTGTTCAAGTTTGGTACCAAGGAAAATACTCAATACAACTTTCAGTTTTGGCTTCTTAACACAGGCCAGGGGTAGTAAGACAGTAACTCACCTCACTGATGTAGCTAAGTACTTTTTCCTTTGTTCCTGAGTGTTTCAGTTGATTTTGAGCCCAGACAACAGCCATTTCACAAGCTGTGCAGAGAGCAGTGTCGCCAGCTGATGATCCCTCATGGTTTTTCTTCTCGACCACTGTTTCAATCCCAGTGCTGCACCAGAATTGAGTTTAGTATCAGAACATGAATTGTATCACAATGATTTTTAGAATGAACAGAAAGAAAAAAAAAAAAAAAAAGGTAAAAAAAAAAAGGGTATGAGCTGATTCATGATATTCTAAATACAGAGCATTTCTGGTGTGCGTAAGAGTATCCTAACCTCACATGCTGAGCCCCGTTGAGAACACATAGACCGAGCTGCGTGCATACTTGGTCTGGTTGTACCTGCAGATTGCAGACCATGGATTACCCTGAAATCTGGTGCTGGCTTTGTTAAGTTGAAAAGAAAACTAGAAGTTTGGTTAGCATCAGAAAACTGCTCACCCCTGATATTAGTAAATCCCATATCATGTCTCCATATTGAGACACAACTTCCTTACACTCTACACTCACTACTCCTTCAGCTCCAATAGCATGGTTAACTTGAGTAATAACAGTCTGAAAAAGTACCCAATCCAAATGAAACGTGGAATCTTGTTGGAAATAAAACAGTAGTAGAAAGGTTGGAACAACATACTGTTGGACCGGTTAGCAAGGACGTTCCGGAATCCACGATAGCAGCACAACCCCCCTCACAAGCACCTGTGAATAATAACAATTTTAATAGTTTCATAAAGTTTGTAGTCATTGGCTATTGCCTCCTTTAAAAGTTTCATACTTTGTAAAGAATAGAGGACACTAAGGACAATATATTTGTTTAGCCCACGGTTCATATTAGGAGTTCTCAATGATCAAACAAGGTAACAAACATTCCTATGTATAAAGTGCTAGTGAATCACCTGTTGACTGGTTCCCGATCGTAAGATCACCCATTTCGAACTGAGCATGAAGAAGAGATTCTTAACTTGTTAGAGACTTTTAATCTCCCTCCCAGAATACACAGCAAACTAAGATGTAGACAATCCAAACATATAACTTTTTGATTTTCAGTTACCTGCCAGTAGCTTTTTTTAGTAACCGGAACATAGGTATGCTTCCCTTTGTAATGGCTTGAGTCAACACCACCAAAAACAAGTTCACCCCCTACTTCTGCATCTGTGTCTCGGTTAAGCCAGAAAGAGAACACATCTTCATTTAGAAGACCTTGTTCCGACATGGTTTGCCTGTAAATGTTAGAATGAATGAACAAAATTCACAAAGCTTTACTCTGAGGAAACAAAAAATACAGATTTAAAACAAAGTTAATACCACAATGGGGGAACATTGCCAACAGAGATTTCCTGAAATCCGAGTCCAAGAAGTCCATCAAACTTTGCAATAAGGAATGTAAGGCTGCCTTCTCTTGTGGCCTCAATGAAAGCCTGAATTAACAAAGTCATTTCACGAAGGTTAAAGCATCACCAATGTTGCAGCCATGATCGAAACTGAATCTTAAAATGAAAAGCAAGAACAGAAGAAAGCAAAACTGACTTGATCTTTGACGACGACATCTCCAACTTGAACATTGTCTTCACTGAAGAAACCAGAAATTGATCCACTTCCGTATGTTATTTCAGCAGACTCACCTGAACCACAAGGCAACCATTATCATCTAAACTTACATTTCAGTTCACAAAAAACAGACCCTTTTAAAACTCATATCACATTACCAATTGCGATATATGTGCTGGACTTGCTTGCCTTGTACCGAGTATGGAAATAGCAAGCAATCTGCATGCAAATATGATAACATTAGTGATTTGGTAGATAGAAGATTACGTAACATGAATAGCTAAAATCAACCACAACTTACAGAAAAGATGCATTTCGATGATGGAACCCAAAGATTGGAACTGCCGGTGTCAAATATGACAGTGAAGTTCTGAGGAGGAGAGCCAATTCCAATCTCCCCATAATATTGAGCATCCAAGTAGTTGGTGAGTGGTACAACATCGTCATCTGAACTTGCCAGATAATTGTTCATTCCTTTCAAACTCCCAGAGAGCTTTGCCTCCCTTGCTGCTCTTGCAGCTTTGATGGTCTTAAGATCCAACGGGCGCTTCTTCAGACTGATCCTCACTAGGCCATTGGAGGAAGCAGGAAGAAGGGAACATGTTAAGGCCCATAAGTACAGAGCCACCAGGAGATATTTGTGCCACATGTTTAGACGTCTCCTGTCAGAAAGAGTGGCAATAATATTAAGATGGGCAGGACTTGAAGGCCAGATCAGTGCATCTCATTCAAATGCCATGGTATGTTACTGTTACTGTAAACTTATGACCATGAGTGAATCCATCACTATATCTAGCAAGTTGTAGCAACAAGATTAGGATGCATCGGTCACGAACAAGAAGTAAGCTTGAAATCAGAGTAGCAGAGCAGAAGAAACAAACTAGGTTTGCTGATCAATCATCAAGTAGACAAGATCACTTGGAAATGAAATTCATGCTATATCACTTCTTCCGATTTGTGTGCTACCTACCCTATCGGGATGTGGTGTCCCCAATTGATCCAAGGGCTAAGGGCGTTCTTCAATAAACTGACTCTTTACAAGCTCATGCTACTAACTTACTAAGCTCAGCGCCATATCACTTCTTAATTAGTATCATCATCACCATTCTTAACACGCATACACAGACAACCCCATCTCCAAAAACTTAGCAGAACACTAGACTTGAGATGCTATTGCTTCTATCCATAAAAACCATGAAGTTATGTCATGTGATGAAAGATTTGATTGATGTTTTGGGTGATTGACCATCAAATTAAAGCTCGTAATCCATGATAGGTTAGTAATTAACCAAACCTTTATCAGCCTAGCTTTGGGGAAGATGGAGCTGCTGCTGCTGCTGCTGTTGCTTTAGAAGCTGGAATGGCTTGATGAACCAAAAACTAGAAGTGTCCAAAGAACATGTAGTCCACAGAGGTAGGAGTTGGAAATCCCGTTTTTTGTACTACGTGGTCCATACAGCTTCAGTTACTGCTCTCAGTGTATCTGCATCAAAATCACAAGGCCACGCGCCTTTCTAGCTCGTGAAATCATACTATCAAAGTGTGCTTGTTGTTGCAACAATTTTTATCCTTATCACTTACGAAACTTGATGTTATTGATTAGTCTTTAAAGTCTCAATTTGCTAGAAAGAATGTCAATATCAGTTGAATTTCAACATTATGCATGAAAACCACTTTAGACTTTAGTGGACTCTGTGCATGTCTGTGTATGCACAAGAACCAGCAAGTCATATACCATGAAAGGAAGCTACCCAGAAGTTTCAAAGCTGAGGGGCTTGGACAAGAAGGTAGCGATCATATACTGATAGCTCTTGTCCCTTGCCAATAACTCAACTACCGTTCCTCATTTCTCAAACTCCACCAAAAACATTGGTGGGGTATAAGCTAATTAAAAGACATCACCAAAGAAAAAACAAAAAGTGAAATGATTTTCATACACTATTTTTTTCTTCTTTTGTTAATTGATTTCCCCTTTAAACATGCTATCTAACGGACACAAATTAAGAAGAATGTGCCAGTAAATAAAAATAAAAAATGTCAACATCAGCTTCAAAAAAAAAATTTCACTACTAAAAGTCCAATTAAACATTCCCATAGAGTCAAATCTTTGGTGAAATTTTTCCTCAATCTGGACATTCAACAAGTAAATATCAGAACAAATATGGATATCGATATTGTTGATAACAATGACATTGACATCCCCATAGAGTCCAATTAAACATTCCCATAGAGTTAAATCTTTGGTGAAATTTTTCCTCAATCTGTGCGTTTTTCACTCGAAAAAGGTAAAAATGCGGGCTTATTTGTCAAGCCTTAGCTAGGCAGTGAGCCCATTTCACAATCCAGCATTGGCACCCCAGCCCACTCGTAAAGTGTGGATCTTCGTCTTCAGTTCTTTGTCTCTCGCAATCAAATATCAAACAAGTCCAACCCAGTCCCCAAGTCCCCAACACTTGTTGCTCAATCTTCAGCTTTGATTTGCTCCGAAATCGCCAGAAGGTGACGTTTCTACTTGACTTTCGTAGTTTTTCTTTGTTTCTAGTTGCATTTCTAATTCCTTGTAATGGCTCGGATTGGTATTGTTTCGTATATTAGTACTTCGTTTCAGTCTGCCCTGTGCTTTGAAATGCACACAAGGTGTTTGATAAAATGCCGCAGTGAAATAGCTCTCCAAATAGAATTAAGCAATTGATCTCTGTTAACATTTTTCAGCGCCATATGAAAACCTTGTACTTGTGTTGAGTGATATCCCCGCAGCGTAAGATGGCATTTTGGTTTAGCTTACTTGTAGTTTGTGTTTGTGTCACTCAAATAGTGCTCTTCCCACTGTTTTGTAAGTTCAATTGGGCTGTTACAATTTTCAGATCCTAGGTGTGCAAGAAGGTTTAAATTGTAGCACAAAGCTATATAGACAGATGGCGTTGAGGCGCTACTTAGGATTTTCGGATGGCGAGCTGATGAGGTCGGATTGCAAACCTTGTTCCAGATTGATGAGACAGACTGCCGGTATCTTCACTGTTGGTGGAGGATTGGGGTTCTGGATTCTTTGCAGATTGCATTACGGTTCGTTCCCCTTCTACTGGTTATGCTTTTAGTATTTCTGCTTCTGCTGTTCGTGTAATTAGGTCCCATGTTTGATTATTGATCATACATGAAGGTGTATTTGCTTAAGTATAGCTGCAACTATTTGATCAGAAATAGTGATAGCATTTGTGGTTTCTATGCCTTTGCAGGTCCTAGAATCACGGTTCCTAGGAGTCTTCGGTGGGCAACTTGTGGAGCAGTTTCTGTGAGCACAAGCACTGCTTTGCTGGTTCGGTTATTTAGTCCCGAGTGTGAGCCTCAGAACATAGCTACCTATGACAAGGGAAAGTAGCACCAATTCATGAAGGGCTGTATTACTATTCTAGCACCAATTCATGAAGGGCTGTATTGCTATTCTAAGTAAGTTCAGTTGGTTTGTTAGTTGATATAAAGGACTGATCCCAAGATGGATTTTACTAGATTTTTGTGCTGTCAAATGAATGTACCTATTGATTATGAAATGAACAGATTCATAAGATCTTTATAGTTATTGTCATTCATCAGAAACCCTTGCGGCAGAACTGTAAGATTTTCTTTCCCTGCAAAATTGAGCCCATGCTAAAGAGTCGTATGAATGATGTTGCCTTCCATGTTTTGGCAAATTGGCATGGGACTAACAAAAGATTTGTAGATTATAAACATCTTTCATGTGGAACTTAGAAACATCATGGGACGGTGATTACAATTTTTACCAAATTGTTTACCTTGTAAAAAGTAAGATGATCAACACGTAAATTAATAATATCACGCAATAAAAAGCACTTACAAAATAGAACACATTCTCATGGTAAAGTCACAATCCGTCCATGTACATTGTTTGGGCTACATCGGTCCTAACATTGGGCCTTGACTATCTAAAATTTCCAGCCCAAAGCGAATTGGGCGGCAGATTTGCTTCCCTCCAAGATCAAAACTTGCCGTACAATCAGCTCCATTCCATTTCCGTTTTTCTTTTACTACAAGAGCAAACCAGAAAGCCAAGAATCTCCAAATTTCAAGTTTCAAGCTTCGATGGCGAGCGACAAGTCGTTGATGGCGTTGATCAAAGCCCTGAAGCCCAAGTTCCGCTCCGGCAACGCCAACGACAAGATCGCCTTCGCCATCCACGCCTTCTTCTCCGCCTCCGGCTACACCCTCACCGCCACAGGCCCCGCCGCCTTTTCACCCGCCGCCCTCGCCTCATCTTCTACCAGTACGCATTTTCTCAGACTACATAAAAATGCAATCTTTCCGAAATTTACGCATGGAAACTTGGATTGATGAATTGGGTTTTGTGTAATTTTGGGGTTGGTAGATGAAGTTGGGATTGAGAAGTGGAATGAGCTTGACGATCAGTACGCATTTGTTTACATGAACCCGGAACCAGATTCGGATTCGGGTTCGGGTTCAAGGAAGGTGCTGGTGAAGTGCATTGTGATGGAGGGGAAATTGCATGTGTATTGTGCCCTGGCTGATGGGTCTTCTAAGCATGTTGAACTCAAGTAAGTTAGTTTGGTAATCTTTTTATCAATTCTTGATAATTTTTCATCAATGTATTGCTTTGCTTCTTGATGGCATTTTGGGTTTTTTTTTTGGACTATTTGTAGTGTTGGTGACTATGTTGAGGAAAATGGAAGGGGCAATTACATGAGAGAGTTCAAGAATGTGGGGGCGCTGGTGGCAAGGCTGGAGGAGTGTCTGCACCCTTTGAGGTAATTGGGGTGTTTCTCTTTCATCTTCGATTTTCGATTGTGTATGCAAAAGGGTAATAATAACTGCATTTCTTATTATGGATACTTGCTGTTTTTGATGTTGCAGTTCAGAAGCGAGTAAGGCTCACTGTGTGAGGAGGATTGAAATTGAGTCGGGTTCTGGACCTGGTCATCAAGCTCAGCTTTCAGGGTCTGTTCTTGCTCTGTTTCATTTATGATTCATTACCAATTGCTACTTATCATGTGAAAATTGTAGTCATTTTCACTCTGAGATGTTTGTTATTCTTTTTATTTGTTTTCGATTTGTGTTGTGACGTGTGTGCGCTTATATAGGCATTAAGCATAAATGGGAGTCTACTATGTTGATGTTTGAGTCTTATCAGTAAATTAGTTGAGTGAAGATGGATATCCAGCTTAAGTTGTAAGGACTGAGACTGTGTGGTAGTTGAATGGTCGATTCTAGGTCTGTCCTTCTGCATTTGGTCCAAGCTAGTTACTGGTTGGATTCTGTGCTGGAGGTTTTCCCTTTATCTAAGTGAATTGGTAACCTCATGTAATTGAAAGTGGGATGTTCAAACTTCTGCCTGGCTTGCACCCCAGGAACCTTCATAGGACGTGAAGAAAACGAAAAGTTGAGGTGTTGAAACCACATTACAGGTCTAGAAGCCCTAATGATGAACAGCTTGATGCTTGCATACTGGTTCACTTCTATCTGTCAAACTTAACGGAATTATATCTTTCTACAGGCGCAAAAGAAAGGAGCTTCATACTGTTTGCGAGGAAAACACAAATCCAGCTAACATGACCAACTCCCTGGCTGGTTGTGAGAAAGTAATATGTTTATCATCTTTCCTACTTTATGCATTTAATAATTTATCATTGTAATCCATATGTTTGCTCTAAACTGTAGGACAAAAAGACTCTGGAATATTTGCTTAATCTCACATTATTGCAAATGGATGTGTAAGGTTGAAAGACTTAAGAAGGAAACCGTTTCTATGAAGCATGTGTATAGCACAAGGCGAGTGAAACAGAAGAAAGGTTCGGGATCAGATGAAGCAGTTGGTCTTGGCTTACTACTGATTGAAGATGAATTAATAGATGATAAGGGTAAGTATTATTTCATTTTAGATATTATTGACCAAGTCCATCCATTGGATTTAGTAATGATTCTCAATTCAATCTTTTCTTGGTTGTATTCCATTGAACTTCTTTTGCCTTTGGATATTTTTGATGCAGAACATCTTGATGTTCCCTTTACTGCTCCCAATCTCCCCAGCCCCAAGGCCCAGCCAACCCCAGCTCCTAAAGCTGGTTGTTCTAGCTTTGCAACCTCGCTCTGTTCTTTATCATCAGATCAAATTCTACCAACGCCTATCAAGAAAATGAGCCCTCACCGCCTGCAAGACGGAGAAGTGTACCAAGGTCAGCCCGAAAACTTCTCTTATGTAGAATTTGTTATGGTCCTGATGTACGTTTGACAACAAAAACATAGTTATCCTGATACGAATATCCCAAGCATCATCTTCAGCTTGCTTGTTTCTGAATGAATTCTTTGCGTGGTAAAAGGAAGGAGACTGCGACGCTATCAGCAAAAATGATCAAGGGAGGAGGCTTGCACGCATGTTGGCTCCAATGAGACTTCCCTGGGGGACATTATACTACTGTTTCGTGTACATTCATTATACTTTTACAGAACCATATTGTAAACCATTCATTATCACCTTGTGGACAAATTGAATCTGCTTTATTTGATGGGAAACTAATGATAATGAGTATATCATTTGATTGGAGAGGTTGGTTAATCGTCTTACAGGGAGTGATTACAAGATAAATGTCTCCGTTGATTTGTTGCTTTAATTAAAATGGATAAACCATTGACTATGAAATGTTCGAGATGCATGATGCATCTAGCCTATAATTTCTGCATTATGTGGTTTCTCCAATTTGTTTTGGACTTTCCGGAGTTTTATTGAATCAGTAATGATATAGATTCATGAATGACGATTTTCCCCTCAAACAAGTTGTCGAAAAATTAGATTTTGTTGCAATCTTATAAGAAAATTAGTTTTGTCACAACCTTGTGACAAAATTTATTTTATCACAACCTTATGACAAAATTATGACAAAATTCATTTTATCATAATCTTGTGACAAAATTGATTTTGTCACAACAACTTTGTGACAAAAATAGTTTTGTCACAACAACTTTGTGACAAAATAGATTTTGTCACAACCTTGTGACAAAATTGATTGTCATGGTGACAAAATAAATTTTGTCACAAAATCAAGATAGTGACAAAAATTGTTTTCTAACAACATTGTGACAAGAAATAATTTGATAACATTGTCAAAAAAATCGATTTTGTGACAAACTTGTCATAAAATTCATGGGACAAAATATTCAATTACGCTTTTACCTTCACTAAACTGTGGGAAAAGTACAATACAAACAATTATCATTATGCAGTGCATGGCGAGCGAAATTTTGCGTATTATAAGTAGGAAAATTTTGGGCTTCATGATGCATTTTCTGACTTTCTCTCAAATGTTTTTCATGATCGGAACCGTTCACTTTATTCATTAACATGTCAAGATCATTCCTACAAAAATTCAATCAAAACGGAGATCGTTTGGTTATGTAACTTTGTAAAACAATCGATGGTTCATTTAATGCCTAATTATACCGTTCTTATAGTTCATATAGTTAGATAATCAAACGATCTCCGTTTTGATTGAATTTTTGTAGGAATGATCTTGACATATTAATGAATAAAGTGAACGGTTCCGATCATGAAAAACATTTGAGAGAAAGTCGGAAAATGCATCATGAAACAGCCTTGAGCAGCCCAAAATTTTCCTTATAAGTATATTCAAGGGTTCGCGAATAAATATTGGCTTGATAGGATTTCACAAACTCCAAATTGAAAACATGGTGTGAAATTTGATGTAAACATAAACATGGTGTGCTTTATTTTTTACTGTGCCTTTCCCTTGTTCATGTTATTAATCATCAGAAAAGTTGCAATTAAGTTTGTCAAAGGTGGTTTCTAATCAAATTATGAAGCGTAAGGGTTCAGATTCTCCAGCCGCCAAGTGGAGTATCTGAAAATGAAATGTGAAGGAATAAGAATCCAGAGCAAAGGGACAGTAAGAAGAATGGAGAGTATAAATGAATATGATCTGACCAAGAAACACCAGATCGGAATAAAATCAGCATGACCGAAAACAGAGCAGTATAGTGGAGAATCTGGAGACCGAGAATCTGGAGACCAGCCTTTGATTTGCCTTGTCTACTAACATTTTCAAAAAAGGTGCTTCCCTATCCAGCACAGAAGGGGTCCACATGGGGCATACCCAACCATAAAAGCACTCATTTTTGTGTGTCATAACAGTTACAAATTATACTAAGCTATAAAGACCTATAGCAGTCGAAGTACTTACAGCACGGCCGAATGAAAGAATATATATCACTTAGAAGAAGCAAGAAATCAACAGATACTATGGTTTATCATCAAGTTGAATGCTAACTAACAATCCCTAGTTGATGATGATGCCTCTGGCATGTCTAACTAGAGCCGATTCAAGAGATACTAATTTGCGGTGGAAGATGAAATCTACATAACATGGATCACAAGTGAAGTCATGCCTAAAGCTTGATAAGTCATATTTCAAGGTAAGTTCTAAGAGTTGAATGAGGATGCAAAATGACAAACAGCCACTAAACATTTACAACAACTCTGGTAGCGTTCAACAGACAGACAACATCTCTGGGAATTCCAAACACCAAAAACCACGAAGAAAATTGTTCCTGCATTGATACATGCACTTAGCAGTCTTTTTTCTGGTATGTTTAAGGAGTAATGGTACCGAAACCATTGCAACTGCTGATGCATGCAGGTGACGCAGATGACCATGGATGTTATGATGCAGATGACCATGGATGTTATTCATGAGAAGAACTTGATTGGTACTTCATCGAACTACAAACACAGGAGAAAGTTGAATGTCAAAACAGCTTACAAATAATTAAAAACAAAGCACAAAATATTGCGACCGTTTTCATAGAGTAAATTAAGGAAGCACTGGGTGACATAGCAAGCCACTTATTTTTACCAAATTATAGATTAAGGCTCCTCGTTTCATACCATGATCTGCAAGGTATTTCTAGGGCAACAACTTATCCGTATTCCATAATAGATTGTTAGTATGGAGTCTCATATGTGATAGCTAACAGTCATACTACATTGAATTTTGCCCCACAAATGGACATATTCTAATCAAAGCACCTGATTATCAAGGGGCAAGGGGGCAGAGGTAGCCTAATACTATAGCCACAACAAGTCAAAACAAGTATATTAATTCCCTAAAGAAAGAAGCATCGGCTAATTATAATTGAGCTTCTGAAAATGGTAGTGACAGCACTTGGGTTCATCACAACATATAACTTTAAATTCAATCTTAGCATGAGAAGGCAGGGAGAAGCTGACTGTCGATGCGAGAAAGGATATGGATCTTCAAAGTGAAAAGCAATACAATCAAAGGAATTGCAATCAGTAGTATTTCCAATTTACAAATCATTAGAGTGGATACCTCATCAGTTAGAAAGGAGAGAGCAAGTGAAACCCTCCGAAACAAGTTGATTAATTGCATCTCTGAACTTGTAATAGTCTTCAACTTTGTTATACACTTGATGAGAAATTCGACAGTAACCAGTCACTGCCTCAACCTCCCCATTTCTCGGTGGTCGGAAATAGATCGGGACTTCAATCCCAAACTCCTCCCTCAAATGTGTCCTCAACTTTAGAGTATCCTTCTCACTCGAAATCTCCAAACAAGCAGGCAACCCAATCATGACCATGCTAGCACACATCTCCGGAGGGCACCCGAGATGCGTTCCCCAAGCCTTGACCAGCATATCCCCCATCTCAACAACAGCCTCGTGATTCCTCTTCTTGATCCCCTCGATACCGCCCTCGAACCTATTCACAAACTCCAAAACCGACGGCACCACCAACTGAGGACTATAATCCCTAGTCCCAATCCAAGCACTCTCTATAGCCAACCCATTGCCATACTCATGGGAAACAACAGGATGGTGCAACTCAGGACACTTGGGTGACTTCTTACAGTACAAAAATGCAATCGACGGCGGGCAAAAGAACCACTTATGCAGATTACTAGTGTAATAATCAGCACCAATTTGCTTCATATCAACATCAGTACACCCAATGCTATGAGCAGCATCTACAAAGACCTGGTCAACCCCTTCCTCTCTACAAATCTTAACCAACTCCTTAACAGGAATAACCACACATGGCATTGATGTAATATGATCAATCACAGCTAACCTAACCCTCCTACCATTGGCCTTCCCTTTCTCCAGGGCCTTCCTAAACTCAGTGATGATCTCATCATTAGATTTCAAAGGAAAAGGCAAAGGGACCTCGATGACGTACCCGCCGGCGCGGCTGACGTAGGCCTCGATGGACTTCTTGACGGCGCCGTAGGCGTAGTGGAGCATGACGACGGCGTCGCCCTTGTCGAACTTGCTCTCGGAGAAGCCCCACGCGGCCTGCTGGAGGACGATGGCGGCGGCGGTGGTGGCGTTGTCGACGATTGAGACCTCGTCGACGTCGTCGGCGTTGATCAGGTCCTTGATTAGGGTTCGGGACTTGTGGATTCCGGCCTTGAGCTCGTTGAAGTAGAAGTGGTCGGGCTGGGCCAGGTACTTGAGCTGCCACCGCCGCTGGGCCTCGATGATGGATCTAGGGCACGAGCCGAAGCTGCCGTTGTTGATTCGGGCGACGGCGGGGTCGTGGTGGGAGAACTCGGCGGCGAGCTCGGCGGCGGTGATGGAGGAGGCGGGAGTGAGCTTGGGTTTTTTCGGAGTGGGGGATTTGGCCTCACCGTTGCGGTGGTGGTCCGGCGAGGAAGCCATCCGCGGTGGGGGGGTTAGGGCTCCGGCGACGTTAGGGTTTCGAGGAGGTTGGAGATTTAGAGGAGGAAATCAGAAATGAGAAGTGCATTTGTGGAGTGAGATTTTGGGGATGGTGGAGGGGCAAAAGGGAAAATAATTGTAGAATTTGGGGGCGAAATGTGAAATGGGACAAGTGGGGGGCATTGGAGGTGCCATTTAACTGAATTAACTAGTCAGGTGGCGCCAAATCAGAGATGACTCAACTGACCATTTCCATTTTGTTTTGATTGATCCACGTGACACGCACATGACTTTCCCACTGACCTTTTTTCCTTTCTTTCACCTATTTATTTGTGTTCTCTCTTTTGAGCACTTGGTGATTGCTCTTCTTGATTGTATTGGTGTCATTAAAGAGCTTTGCTTTTGTAGTCCAAACCAAAATGATATTTAGTATTTGTTTTGGTAAGTTTTTGAAATGCATGGAGGTGGATTATCCCAATATAATATGATAAATATGGGAGTCATCATTAGTAAAATTCACGTTAAGATTCATGATCGTTGATTCTATTTTTATTGTTTTTGTCACTTTTTGATTTAACTCCAATTTATTAATTCAGTCCTACTTGAAATTTAGGACCATATGGTGATCTACTAGTGACTCATTTGCCATGTCATTCCCACATATAAGCTTCAAAAGGGTATTCTAATTCCAATTGCAAAAGAAAAAAGGGGAATTTCTCATGCCTAAGCAAAATCAGAAATAGATGAATGTGTCCATAAATACAATGGTTATCTATCCAACTCAAAAACCACAAAATATTAAAATTTAAAACTATGAGTGTAATTGTGATGGTAGATTGCAGATTGTAGATTGAAAAGAGACAATATTAAAATGTGATTCACAGATGTTAATTTGATGCACAATTTCAAAAAAAAAAAAAAAAACCTACGCATCAATATCATGTGGTTCACTCAAGTCTGAGCACGGATAATCATGAATAGTGAATCATTTGATTAATCTTACCATATCTAATACAAACCTAATTAAAAAATTTAGTACACATAGTAATGAACACAAAGTGAGTTTGGTCGTTGGTCATTGTCATGAGTCATGACAACATGAGCTCAGTCGCAGGAATGCCACTAATTATATGGGGAGGAACACCTGATCCAGAAACACCATCAAACGTGGAATCAGGTAACATGTCAAAAGTGGAAGAAAACCTACCATGTTTGTGGTTGTATACAACTATGCGTCAAATGTGAAAAATGGTAGTGCATACTAATTTTGGTATGATATTGCAAATACATGGTACTTTAGATGATCAGATAATCAAAATACGAAACCTTCAAAACATTCTTTTGATGGCCAGATCTTACTTTAAGATCTAAGTACGATTCAAATCAACATTCTAATCCACTACATTTCCATCTAATCAATTCAAGTCCTG
Source organism: Spiraea crenata (assembly GCA_033992175.1). NCBI lineage: Eukaryota > Viridiplantae > Streptophyta > Magnoliopsida > Rosales > Rosaceae > Spiraea > Spiraea crenata. The sequence continues at coordinate 3,573,122 of JAVBHV010000041.1, read as the reverse complement.
CCTCAATGTCACACAAAAATAAGTGAAAACTTTTGGCTTGCTTTCTTGTCATGTGTAGTCAGGACAAGCATTGAGACATCAAGGCGTCCCAAAAGATGCCAAACTAATCAGGTGAAAAGATGACAAAGAATGAGAGATCATTTACTCAAGAAAACCACTTCCGAAAATCGCTTAAGGTGATCACTCTAGTCTTTTGACAGTACTCTACATGTTAAGCTACTTAAACGATGTGTTTCTTGCCCGGATCAATAGGCTTTTTTGTGTCCAAATCATCTGTTAGCTGATGTTTTTATTGTGTTTGAGTGATGCAGGCCATGGCTGAGAAGATTTTTAAGTTTTGCAAGCAGATTCTTATCCTTCCTTATCAAACCCTCAAATCCATATGCCCCAAGCTTTCATTTCGATCTTCAAGCGCTTATACTCACTTCCACAACCTTAATGCTGACGACACCAAATCCCATATCCCCATTGAGCCAAAGATCTCTTCTTTCATCACAGAATCTGAAATCCAAGCCGAATTCTCTCACCATGCTCCTGGTATCGCTAGGATGAACAATGGAAGTTTCGGATGCTGCCCTGCCTCTGTCATATCTGCCTTGCACAAATTTCATTTGAAAATGCTCCATCAGCCGGATCAATTTTACTTGAATGAGCTGCCAAACAAGCTACTCGAATCAAGAACAATTATCAAAGACTTGATTAATGCAGAAGATGTCGAAGAAGTCTCAATTGTGGACAATGTCTCCACTGCTGTTGCAATAGTCCTCCAGCAGAAGGCATGGGACTTCTCCGAAGGGAAATTCAAAAAAGGGGATGCTGTCATTATGTTTGACTGCGCTTATGGCGCGGTAAAAAACTCAATCAAGGCCTATTTTTCGCGTTCTGGTGGGTATGTTATCGAAGTTCAATTGAACTTTCCCTTGAATTCCAATGAAGAAATCATGAATGGTTTCAGGGCAGCTCTGAGGAGAGAAAAGAGTAATGGCAGGAGAGTTAGATTTGGTGTGATTGATCATGTTACTTGTATGCCAAGTTTTGTGATGCCGGTTAAGCAGCTGGTTGAAATCTGCAGAGAAGAAGGTGTAGACCAAGTTTTGATAGATGGAGCTCATGGTGTTGGGTGTGTAGATGTTGATATGCAAGAAATTGGTGCAGATTTTTACGCTAGTAATCTGTACAAGTGGTTTTTCTGCCCACCTGCAGTAGCGTTTTTGTATTGCAGGAAATCGGCAATAGAAGATTCAGATTTGCATCATCCTGTGGTGTCCCATGACTATGGAAATGGGTTGCCTAGAGAAAGCAGTTGGGTTGGGACCCGTGATTATAGTCCTTATCTGGTGTTGCCTTCTGTTGTGGAGTTCGTTAATAGGTTTGAAGGTGGTGCTGAGGGAATCAGGAAGAGGAATCATGATGCTGTTGTAGAGATGGGGAAGATGTTGGCAGAAGCTTGGGGAACTAATCTAGGGTGTTCACCGGAGATGTGCGCGAGTATGATCATGGTTGGATTACCGGCTTGTTTGGGGGTCTCAAGTGAGGAGGGTGCTACGAAGTTATGGGCACATTTGAGTGAGAAATTTGGTGTTTCTGTCAAGATACATTATCAGGCGCCCAAAGATGGAGAGGCTGGGTTAATGGGGTATGTTCGAATTTGTCATCAAGTCTACAACAAAGTTGATGACTATTACAAGCTCAGAGATGCCATTAATCAACTTGTTCATATGGGGTTCACTTGCGCTCCTAAGGTGTACATATGCTGCAATTTCCTTAATTGCTGATTTTTTTATCTGAATACTGGAAAATTGTGCAGTACTTTGTGAATCTGTTTCAGTTATTATGAGTATTGACATGGGGTTTTCTGTTAATCTGCAGATCAATGTGGCCTGAAGAAGACGGTCCTATGAATAAAAGGAGGTATAGGCAGCTGTCCTATCCACCTGCTGCATGCTTTGCTTGCAATGGTTTAGGATATTATTTTCTTAAGTGGTCCAAGGGAAACAATCCTACGCAGAGAAGTTGATGTACCTTTTCTTCTGTTTGTAGCAGAAAAGTTCATGTATGGAATGAATGCACAAACAATCAGTCCTCCCAGAAATTTAATGAAAGAATTACAAGGCAAATGTCTTGACCCTAAATTCCCAAACCAAATTCCCAAATGATCTTGAGTAGCATGTGACATATCTGAGTGAAGTGTCCTAGCACCCAGCAGGTTCAAATGTAGGGGTGGGCAAAATATCCCGAAAATCCCGTATCCCGAATTCCCGTCCCGAATTATCCCGTCCCGTTCGGGATTAATTTCAAAATTAGCTTATCCCGTCCTGTCCCGATTTAATTTTTTCAGGACGGGACGGGATGAGAAATTTCTATCCCGAAATCCCGTCCCGTCCCGTATAATATGCATGATATTAAATAAATAATAAAAATCCCTTAAGTGTCACCATTTTATTGGCTAAAAAATATGTACCTCATCACATGTAAGATTGTACATATCATTTGAACTCCGTTTTACTTGAGATTTTGGAAGGAGTCAGTTTCACATGTTTACTTATGATCCGCAAATTTTCGACTCCATCTCATGAGGGGTTGAATTTTGGTGAATTTTACAAAAACGGTTGACGCCCAGTTTTTTTGTTTGTGTAATAATCTGTTTTTGGTTTCTTTTGGTGAACATATCATTTGAACTTCGTTTTACTTGAGATTCTGGAAGGAGTCAGTTTCACATGTTTACTTATGATCTACAAATTTTCGACTCCATCTCATGAGGGGTTGAATTTTGGTGAATTTTACAAAAAAGGTCGACGCTCAGTTTTTTATTTGTGTAATAATCTGTTTTTTGTTTCTTTTGGTGAAGTGCTCTTAGCGTATTTAGATAGTTTTTGATTTATCATATATGGGTTAACTTGTTAGTTTGAAGTTGATAAAATTTTTATAGGATAACCCGTCCCGATTAAATTTGTGACAGGACGGGACGGGACGGGACCAATTCTTAAAAACATTTATCCCGTCCCGTTTCAATTACACGGGACTAGAACGGGATGACTCATCCCGTCCCATCCCGTCCCGTGCCCACCCCTATTCAAATGAGAGAGATCATTCATGGCATTGCGAATGAGAATTCCCTTTGAATTTGCTATGTAAAACAAATATTGTTGATCAATAGAAAATCTTGTCAAATTTGATGCGGTATCTTAAATTCGATCATACTTCTAACTTTATTCGGAAGTACTTGAGATGATTGTCACCACGTGTACACAAATATCGACAGTGTTACCTGAAAAGAGTACTAAAGATTACACCTTTATGTGCCATTGAAATTTAAGATGGTGACTTGTGTGTGCATGTGTGTTGCCTATAAAGTTAACATCTTACTCAATTGGAATACCACTTTCTTTGCTCTGTACTTGTAGTGAGGGGAAAAAAAAATCATAAATTTGACTCATTTATTTTCCGTAATTTAAAAGGAAAAAACAGACTGGATTGTGATCAAGAATTAAAATTTCAATTTTGATGGAAATTTCAATAGTTAAAATTTTGGAAGTTTCGATGAAAATTTCAATATATTTTAATAAATTTTAATAATTTCAAACCTCCAAAATTTCCGAAATTTTTAAATATTTTTTTTGTTTGACTGGGTTCTTAGTTGTGTTTGAGAAGAAGTATGAACTGGTGGGACACCAAATAGCCACATATACCCATCGTCCCTGGCCTCTCACCGTCCACCTGCAAACACCACAGTCATCGTATCCAAATTAAATCGTAATACTAATTAATAGTGTTACAAAATCCCAAACAACCGCTTCCAATATTTCAACAAAACTCCTTAATCCGTAACCATACTAACCACCACTTTTAGGGCATGATTTTCTTCTGTGTTCGAAACGCAAGCTCAAGCACTCCCAAAATCCACAGCTACCAGAGCACAATTTGATCATCCGAATTCCCAATTCGAATTGGGGGCATTGAGGATTGAGGCCTCAATTTCAATTCTGTCAAGGTAACGATCTCAATTCCCGATTGTTTATTTTCCCCAAATTGATACACAAATTAGGGTTCTTAACCTTAAAGTTTGATTTTTTGGTGTTCAAGCTTGTTTCGATCGAGATTTTGGTACCCATTGAGTTGAATTTGCGTATTTTGTTAAACCCCTTTGAGGGTTTTCTGAAAGTCGCGGACTTTATCAAGCTTGATTCGTTGTCTCGTTGGGTCCTGCCCAACTGCCAAAGGCTTGCATTTCGAGCAATTGGGTTTGACTATGTTGCCTTTTGGTTTGCTTGAGAGATATATATGGGACAACCGAGTTTAAATTCTGAAACTTTTTTGGGGCTGTTTGCATTTTGTGCACTTGTTAGTAACCAGGAACAATCATATCTTAAGTAGAGATAAGGTGTACTATAGGTAACATATATCGCGTATGGGGTGTTGTTATGATGATGTGAATCCAATATGTATTTTCTGTTTAACGGAAGCAGATCATGGAGGCGAAGAAAATCATCGCGATTTGTCAGTCGGGGGGTGAATTTTTGGCTGAGAAAGATGGTACATTGACGTATAGGGGCGGTGATGCTCATGCTATTGACATTGATGACCAGATGCAGTTTAATGAGTTCAAAAAGGAGGTGACAGAAATGTTTAGTTCCAGCAATGATAACATGATTATCAAATACTTCCTCCCTGGCAACAAGAAGACCCTGATTACAGTTTCTAATGATAAGGATCTCCAGCGCATGATCAAATTCCATGGAAATTTTGCAACTGTTTATATTTATGTGATGGAAGAAATAGTTGCTCCTGATGTCTCCAACATGCCTGCTAGTAGGTAATTCTCTTGATTTTTAAGCTACTATTTTTACTACAATTTGTGAGTTTTCGTTTGGTGAAATTTTAGGGCGCCATTTATGTTTTAGGTCAAGCAGAACAACTCTGTCGGAAACGGTGGTTCCAGTTGATGTATCTATTGATGTTGCGGACTTTGTGGGTGATACTATCCAGCCTGATATCCCACTCGATGTCTCTATTGAGGCTGTTGATGATACCGGAGCAATTGATGCCCACATTAATATACCGAATGAAATACCACCGATTTTCCCTCTTCTTGGCTCCAATGACGAGAAGCATGCTAAAGGTGCACAGCAGTGGCAGAATGCTATTACAGGTGTGGGCCAAAGGTTCAACAGTGTTCATGAATTTCGTGAATCATTGCGTAAATATGCAATTGCCCATCAGTTTGCTTTTAGGTATAAGAAGAATGATAGTCATCGTGTGACTGTCAAGTGCAAGGCTGAAGGCTGCCCTTGGAGAATTCATGCATCAAGGTTATCGACCACTCAGTTAATATGTATAAAGAAGATGAATCCAACGCACTCATGCGAAGGGATTGCTGCAACAACAGGGCATCAGGCAACAAGGAGTTGGGTGGCTGGTATTATCAAGGAGAAGTTAAAATTCTTACCTAATTATAAGCCCAAGGATATAGTGAACGACATCAAGCAGGAATATGGTATACAGCTAAACTATTTTCAGGCCTGGCGGGGAAAAGAAATAGCAAAGGAGCAGCTTCAGGGTTCATACAAAGATGCATATAATCAGCTGCCATTCTTCTGTGACAGGATAATGGAGACAAACCCAGGTAGTCTTGCTACTTTTACCACTAAGGAAGACTCCAGTTTCCATCGTCTCTTTGTCTCATTCCATGCCTCATTGTATGGTTTCCAGCAAGGTTGCAGGCCTCTCCTTTTCCTTGATAGCATACATTTAAAATCAAAATACCAAGGCACACTGTTGGCTGCAACAGCTGCGGATGGGGATGATGGTGTTTTCCCTGTTGCTTTCACTGTGGTGGATTCAGAAACTGATGAGAACTGGCATTGGTTCTTACAACAATTGAAGTCTGCATTCTCAATGACTTGTCCGATAACTTTTGTGGCAGACAGGCAGAAGGGACTAAAGGAATCAATTGCTGAAATATTTAAAGACTCTTACCATGGATTTTGCCTCCGATACTTGACTGAGCAACTTATCAAAGATTTGAAAGGACAGTTTTCTCATGAGGTGAAGCGATTGATGGTTGAAGATTTTTATGAAGCTGCTTATGCGCCTACGCCTGAAAGCTTCCAAAGGTGGCTTGAAAGCATTAAAAGTATTTCACTGGAGGCTTACAATTGGATCGTACAAAGTGATCCTAGGAATTGGGCAAATGCATTCTTTCACGGTGCTAGATATAACCATATGAAATCCAACTTTGGAGAGCTCTTCTATAGTTGGGCAGCAGATGCACATGAATTACCTATAACACAGATGGTTGATGTGATCAGAGGTAAGATTATGGAATTGATCTACACAAGAAGGGCCGAATCTAGTCAATGGCTGACAAGGCTGACTCCATCTATGGAGGAAAAGCTAGAAAAGGAAACTCAGAAAGTCCGAAGCCTACAAGTGGTACTGTCGGTTGGTAGCACATTTGAGGTTCGTGGTGGTGACTCCACTGAAAATGTTGACGTTGATCGCTGGGAGTGCAGTTGTAGAGGGTGGCAAATAACTGGTCTACCATGTTGTCATGCAATTGCTGTGATTAGTTGCATGGGTGGGATCCCATATGATTATTGTTCAAGATACCTCACCACCGAGAGCTACAGATTGACATACTCTGAGTCAATACATCCTGTTCCGAATGTAGATCTGCCTGAGATGAAGGCTTCTTCTCAGGTGGGAGTGACTGTAACACCCCCTCCCACCCGCCGTCCACCAGGCCGGCCCAGTACAAAGAAATCGGGATCACAAGAGTTGTCTAAGCGTCAACTCCAGTGCAGCAAATGCAAGGGTCTTGGGCACAACAAGTCCACATGCAAAGAGTTATTCTAGAGCATTAGATGTTGTAAGTATCAACCTCTTTTGTGAATAATATTGAATGCTTTACATTTTATATCTCAATGTTCTTGTTGGTACTAGAAACACGTTGTTCATTGCATGCATGATTTTACTGGTTCATTGAGTAGATGCGGCTTTTCTTTACACACTTATCGATTGCTAACAAGTGCAATTGTAGGCATGAACTTGGCCTAGCATCGGTTTCTTTTTTTTGTCTCTAAAAGATTTTCCCTCAATGCTGATTTCGAATTTAAGAAATTGCATTTCACTTTTCCTGTACATTTTTGCCTAACATGTTACTTTTTATCTTTATTTTTTCCCTTTTTTGCTCAACATTCCGTAACATTGATGTGTCCTTTATCTTGCTGTTTTCAGAGGATTGTATCAAAGGGCAAGGGAGGGCATCACCATCTGTTACTTGGTGGAACCTGAACTTCTAGCGGGGACCTGTTTCTTAGTTTGGAATAAGCATACCATAAATCTGATGTATGAAATGCTAGTATTTATTTTGTAATTATGTTTGCTAACTCGGATTTTCCCTAGTTTGACTTAGTAGCGAGTGTCATGACTAACGATGATGATAGGAAGAGCTTGTTGGAGTTACTTGAAGGTCCATGGATGATGAATGAATTTTAGATGTAAACATGTAGGTTTTTGGTCCCTTTTCTCTTGTAAAATAGCCTTCTTTGTCAGTTGCTGAATGATCAAAGCAGTTGACTTGAGCTTGTTCTGCATGTGCAAGAACGTTCTGCTTCCACTTTGTAAGCATGGTAGATAATGAAAAAGTGGTCTCACTTGGTAGAGACGGTCAAATGAAATTGACGATCCTTCGAACATCGCTCTTCTGTTTGAAACTGGTGGGTATGATCACACAACTTGATAATAGAAATTGTTCAATATGACTGTCACATTCCCAAGTGGTATTACAGTTTTACCTACACTACGGTACATTTTCAGTAGAATGACATCCTTTCCTATAAGCATGTTCTCGACTCCTACATCCTAATACGAAGTTTGTGTCCCGGATCCATTGTTGCAACGTAGCCACAATCTACCTCAGGTGTGACTGGCTGTAAAGCAAAAGCACATTTCCCAAGCGAGTTGGACGATCAACAGGTCATGAATTCATTATCGTGGGATGACAGTTTCTATCACGATACATCTAATCCCTCTGCGAGGATGTTGCTAACCGTATCTTGAACAGAAAAATCATCGTAGTCCAATGCGTTCGTATCTGCTTCTTCGCTAACAGACCCAATCAGCAATCCATGCGTCTTAGCATCAGGGAGCCAACCCTTCTCCAACATTATATCCAAAAATTGACGAGCCTCGAGCTGATAGCCCTCTTTCCAGAGGCCATTAATCAGTATGTTGTAAATTTCTGACGTTGGAACTTCACTATTAGTGATAAGTGTATTAACAGAACCTGAAATCATGTGCAACTGAGATTGGTCGGCTATACAGGACAGTAGATTGAATAGTTTCTGTGAATCGGGTATAAGAGCCTCATTCACCATCATACCGAAAAGCCAGATCAATTCTTTTACTCGATTCTGCCGGCTCATGCTTTGTATGAGGATGCAATATGCGTCCAAATCAAGATTGCAACCCTCCACCAGCATTTTTGAGAAGACTACCAACAGATCTTTTGGCTTGTCCAATTTTGACAATGCAAACATCATAGTTGAGTAAGTTGAACTGGTAGCATAAGTGCCAGAATAATAGGCCAATTTCTGTAGCTGTATTGCTTCATCAACCTTTCCTGTCTCACATACACCCTTGATCAACATATTGAACGAGGAAGACTGGATGGAGCATCCATTACTGCACATGTAACAGAATACTTCAGTAGCCTCTCGGGTCATTTCCGCAAGGCAAAGGCCTTTGACAAGCTCAGAATAAGATGTAGGATCTAATACCCAGCTTTTGGCACGGATGTAATGAAATATATCTAGAGCATTTCTGTACTTGCTCATTTTGCAGTTGCAGACAACCAGCGCTGAGTAAGTGTCACAATCAGGAACAAAAGAAGACAACACCATTCTACCTAGAAGAGCATACACTTCCCTACTCCATGCATTCTCAGAGAGCCATCTGATAAGAATATTCCAGGAATTACAATCAGCCAGATTTCTATCAGACATTTCTCCCAGCAGATTTTTTGCCATAGGAAATCTACCGACATTGCAGCAGCCTGCAAGCAACACATTGTAGGCAGACGTTTCAACAATATGCTTATCATCCAAGAACTTCATAACATCATCTATCTTCTCCAACTTACAGAACATACTTACAACATCCGCAAACACATGCTCAGCTGGGGTCAAGCCAGTTTCAATCATCTCTTCCAGAACCTTTATCCCATCATTTAAGCATAGGTTCTGACATAAACACTGTAAGAGAACCTCATAAACCAACAGATCCGGCACCAAATTAGAAGCTCTCATCATTTCGAACAACTTGATTCCCTCATCTGGTTTGTTTTCCTGACAAAACAAAGGGATTATGCAGGAATAGAAACTCAAATCAGGCTGACAACCAAGTTCAAGCATTTCTGTTAGAACAATCACAGCTTCATCTACTCTTTCGCTTGCAACAAGTGCCTGTATGAGTATCTCAAAGGTTCTACTATTCGGACTACACCCTTTCTTCTCCATTCTCCTATACTGATCCAGAGCAGACTCAATGCGGCCGGTCTCCAACAATGCCTCCACCAAGTAATTCAAAGTATCAATATTTGGTAAGATTCCCGCCGTCACTATCTCCTTGTAAACAAACAATACATCTTGGAAGCCTCTCTTATCCATCACAAGAGCACCCAATACAGCATTAAATGTCTCAATGGAGGGCCTAAAGCCACCTGCTTTCATATTCACGAGTACCCTCATTGCCTCACTCAGCCTACAATGTCTAACAAACATATCAATCAATGCCAAGAGAGCCTCTTCAACACCAGGGCATCTATCTTTCACCATGTTCTGACAAAAGCCTTCCATTTCCTCAACATTTCCAGCTAAACCCAGTTTCGAAACAATCCGAAAATACGTATCTGCTGTGTGGTTAAACCGTTTTTGAAGAGAAGCCCACTTAAAAACCTTCACTGCTGAGGCCAAATCATCAGTGTTATCTAAAACCCGGATTAAGTTATCCGGAACAAGCTTATTCCTCAAAGACTGGACATTTTGTTCAAAGTCCGACGAACTTGGTGGGTCTTGTTTGCTTCCCGGGAAAATTTCAATGGTTCTAGCGCAGGAAAGTGAAGAAACATATGCAACTGAACATACCCATATTGGGATTTTCTTGGAAAATGTTAAAGGAAGGAGCTTTACGAGCATTGAAAAGAGTTCATGAACAAGTTTAGAACTGTTTTTTTTGTGGTGAAAGGAAAGCTTGTCTAAATGTAAAAGAGGATTAGCGATAGATTGATTACTGACCTGAAAAATGAAGTACAAAACTGAAGGCAAAGAGCAAGATGAAAAATTGACATCTTTAGGAATTGTGTCGAATGTGAAGAAGTACTTCGGTTTTTCTGCTGTGCAGAATTGCAGAGACGAAGTTCTGCATTGGCTGCGTTCACTTGTAAGTGATAACTTGGGTTGGGCCTTGGGAGGTTTGTCTACGCCAGAACACTGGTTTTATGTTGATCCAGTGACCCAAAACACTGGTTTTATGTTGATCCAGTGATCCAAAACTACTTGGGCTCAACTGCTTTAGTTTGCGTAGACCTTTTGGCAAGTTGGTTCCAGCAAATATTCTGCTTTTGTATTTGAGTCCCAATCATATACAAGCAAGATAACACATGAATTTCTTCACCACATTCACATTCGATGTTTCCATTTAAATCTTTGGTGGCTTTCTCAAATTAGTCATTGACCAATCTCTTGATCTTTTGCCTTATATACAGATAATGTTTATGGCAACAAATACATCCTAATTAATTTTCGCATCTTGTATTCATGATTGTATTCATTTCGCTTTCCTCCCCATATAAGCGAGGCTAAAAAAAACAACCGCATTTCGCTAAAGTCACTTCCGTGTATGCTTTTAAGAAAATAATGCTATTTGAATCATCATAAATATATAACTGAAAAATCTAACGCATAGTTTAAACTCCAAATAAATTTCTATTGACATCAATTGGATGACCTACTCTCATCTGGATTTACATATTACGAGGAGTGAGGATCAACATCTTTGGAACATTAAAAAACCATAACAAACATCTTGTTTGTCTTTCCAACAACTACTAGTCAACAGAAAATGAATACGGAAAGAAAGTAGATAGTAGATACAGCCCCAAAACGCATGACCCGTTTAACTAGTGACCCGAACCATTCAAACAGCGAGATCCAGAATCTGTCCAATTACGACCACGCGGCAAGCACCTATTGGTATTGCCCAAAATTTGGATTTGCCGCGCTGTGAGTCAAACTCAAAAACCACTTGGACCAAACGCTCAGCTTCGGGAATCGTCCCATGTTCCGAACCTCAGCCTCGGAATCTCCGAACCAAAGCCGTCACGAGGCAATCCCCCTCTTGTCTCGGCGTGGACATTTCGCTTAAACTCGGCAAACCACCACCACTCAGTAAAGACAAAATATTTCCCATTAGGCAACCCTAATTTTTCGGGATTATTAGTCTGCCATTTGCAGCCCTCCGATGGTATCCCAAAACTGAATCTCCACCGTCTGTTGGAGCTACCACCTCTGTTTTTATTTTATTTTATGGAAAAACAGAGTATTTAGTATTTGAAGTCTGTAGGTCTTGTCTTTTCATGTTTTGGAGAAGACAAAAAGATTCCAAAGTGTGTGTTTTTTTTGGGGGTTCAGCTGTTGTTCTTCACTCAAACTTGGTCTGACTCAGCACAACCTGGTATGTGCTGTTTTGTGTTGGGTTTGAAAGCACATGTTGTTTGTTAATCTCATGTTGTTGTTGTTGTTGTTGATGATGTCTGTTTAGATTTTTGGATCTGTTTTCTGGGATTTTGGTGAACTTGTTTGAAGACCCATTTGCATGTAGAGATTGGGAGGTTAGTTTATACAGAAAAGATTTAAACTTTTTCGATTTTGAACTCAAATTGGCCTCAAGCTTTGGAAATGGTGGTTTATGGCGGCTAATTTTGTGATATTTGATGTTTTTGAAGAAGTTTAGATATGCACCGTTCTTTAATTCAGCTTAAAGTTTGAGACTTTTGAGTTCAGATTTCTTTAATTTTCAGTAGACCCCATTTTGATGCCTCCGTCTCTCTATTTCGCCTATTAATTATTATTTATTAGTTGAGATTGACGTTTAGAAGAGGTTTATACCGTCTATTATCTGCATGACTCAAAAGAAAATGTGTGAAATTTGCTTGGACTAGATTGGTTTATGAGAAAATGATGTTCACTGATCTTTGAATTTTAATTGTTTATGTTCACTGTTTTTTTCATTTTTTGAAGTTAAATCTGTGAAACCATCTATAGTGCTTTCAAAGTTTCAATTATTAAAATAGCCATTTTCTAGAAGACCATACAAATTTAAGGCAAAGCTGCTGCTTTCACATGCAGTAATTGAAGGAAAGAAGATAATGGCTGTCACTGCAAGGAGTCCTTAGGCCTCCTCTGATCTCTTTTGGCTCTATCAACTTCATTCACTGTAATCATTTCACTTGGATTAGATTTTTGTCTTGTTAATGATGTCGGTTTCGGAGAAATCCCGACCATGTTCGCCTCCTTCTTCCTCCTCATCGGTGTCTTCGGTGTCGATCAATGAGTTTGATCCATTGTTAAAAGACTTGAATGAGAAAAAACAGAGCTTCCGGCGCAACGTGGTGTCATTGGCATCGGAGTTGAAGGAGGTCCGGAGCCGCCTAGCTTCTAAAGAGCAATCATTTGTGAAAGAATCCCTCACTAGAAAGGTTTGCAGTTGTTGACTTTGTCCTCTTTTTGTAATTTCTATGGCATGGTGTGAATTTTGAAATCAATCATTTGAATTCGTGGTGTGCTTTTGTTTGTGGGGTCGATTCGGTTTGTTTATGCAATTTCAACTTTTAAGTGATTTGTGGGGTTGATTCAGGAAGCAGAGACAAAGGCTAAATCCATGGAAGAAGAAATTTGCAAATTGCAGGAGAGGTTGGAAAAGAGAAAGGAGAAGCTTGAGGCCACAACATCTACTGCTGATAAGGTCCTACTTGATTCGCAATTCTTAATTATGTTTCATCTTTCGTTTAATGTTTTAATTTTCGGCTCTTAAATTAAGTCATGATTAACTAATCATGTTTGTAAGCTATTAATTCCTGGAGTTGATCTTTTTGATTGTTTGTTTTTATTGCATCTTGTTGTGTTGAAGTTGTCAACTAAGCCGAACATCTCATGGTACATCATGCATCATTGAGGAAGCCTTTTGGATTTTCCCCTTTGTTTTTGTAGGAGCCCATGGTAGGAAAGGTGACTAGGTCTTATGATTCTATATAATTGTTTCCCTCTTTTTGGTAGCTTTAGCAATTCAAGTAATTTTGTTAGTATAGGAAAGTGTGGTAGTGTTTGAACACAGAATCTATGAATATAATCAATGATTATCCCTTCGTTACAGTTTAAACTTTTGACATGATCAAGTTGTCTACATAAATCTTCAAGATTAGACTTTGTGCAGGCTGTGTTATATTACCTGCCTATTAAGGATTTACCGAAATTAAGGTTCATTTCACTGTTTCTCCAATAGAATTCTGCATTGGGTTTCACTTTAATGATTACATGTAATATACACCCTTCTTTTCCTTGTTAGTGCATAAAGTTGTGATGAGTTGAGATTAAAACTAGCCAAATTGGTCTCAGTTTCCATGTTAATACCTTAGATAATTTTGCTCGGATAAGCTGATACTAGGTAGGAAGTTATCTAATATCTTTTTGAAGTGCCTGAGTGTTGATACATGTGGGCAGGCACATAGTAGTGATTTCATCCATAACCAGAACTCATCAACATAACATATAACTGTTCTCCTTAAAAGCAGAAAACTAAATTCAACTCGGATTTCAAATTTCTTACTGAGGTACAAGATATGATTCTGCAACCAATAAATAAAAGTAATACGTATTGTTTTGGAGCATATCCAGTGGCAGTTGTCTGTAAAAACTCCAATCAATGATTTTTGTTGTTGAGGCTGTGAACTATATTGGTTTACAAATTCGCTGACCATGTTGTTATTGACTGAATGCAGTACCTCATGGAATTGGACAGTCTGAGATCACAGCTTGCAGCATCTCAAGCAACTGCTGATGCTAGTGCTGTATCAGCAGAATCGGCACAGCTTCAGTGTTTAGCGCTTTTAAAGGAATTAGATGAAAAGAATTGCTCGTTAAAAGAACAAGACAATCGTGTAATGAGGCTAGGAGAACAATTAGATAATTTGCAGAAGGATCTTCAGGCAAGAGAGTTCTCCCAAAAGCAACTGAAAGATGAAGTTTTGAGAATTGAAAATGACATTATGCAAGCTGTTGCGAAAGCAGGGGTGAACAGGGATTGTGAGCTGAGGAAAATATTAGATGAAGTTTCTCCGAAGAATATTGAGAAGATTAATAAGCTTTTAGTTGGTAAGGATGAGGAAATAGCAAAACTGAAAGATGAAATCAGGGTGATGTCTGCCCACTGGAAGCTTAAAACCAAAGAGTTTGAGTCACAGGTACTTTCAGTTTCATCTTAAGCTTTTGTTTCCCTTTTTGGCTTATATGGAGTATTGGTTAATAATATTTTGATGAACTAAAACTTGTCTCTCGAACAGTTGGAGAAACAAAGGAGAGCGGATCAGGAACTAAAAAAGAGGGTATTGAAATTAGAATTTTGTCTCCAGGAATCTCGTGCTCAAACGAGAAAGCTTCAAAGGGTAATCATTTCTTTCTTGGAAAACATTTGCTCCTGCAATCACTTGTGGAACTAGCTAAGCTTCAAAACATGCTGAACTGCTGTTCTTGCAACATCTTTTAGTTGTTTCATGGTCTAAAAATATTTGTTGTGACAGATGGGTGAGAGAAGAGACAAAGCTTTGAAAGAACTCAGAGATCAGTTACAACGGGGTGGCAGTGGAGCTACAGCTGCGGAAAGACAAAATTTCTGGGAAACCTCCGGTTTCAAAATCATGGTGTCCATGTCCATGTTGATTTTGGTGGTGTTCTCAAAGCGATAAATCGTTGCTCGCATCATCAAGCTGTTATATAGTAAGAACATGGAGTCTAGTCTAGCCAAGGAATTAGGAATAGCTACATAGGCCATTTTGCTAGTAGAAATGCCCATTGTAGACACTCCCAAAATGTTGTATTAGAAGAGAGTACAGTTCTGTTACCGGTTAAAACCACATTAGTGTATGGATGTTTAGTGTATGGATGTTGAATGTATGTATGGCATTGTAGCTAACATGTGGTGACATTGTTGTACTTGTTTACTTGCTAGAGGGAATGGGAAACATGGATGGGGAATGAGAATCGGATACTCAAGTCACTCTTGGGTATCAGATTTCCATTCTTTGGGGGGATGTTTGTTCCTAAATTAGAGTAGAACTTATCAAATTTTGATTTCTAAATCCTTTAGTAAATGTAAGAAAATAAAAAAAATCAGAATCATTCACATTCCATCCATTGTTGATGGACGATGATTCCCCATCAGAATTCTCAGTTATGGTTTTCTGGCTGCTGATACACATGAATCTGTCAGATTTCTGTTCATGCAATTTTACTAGACATCTAAGCACTATCAAGTTTAAATATGTGTGAACAAAGCACTACAATACAAAACTAGAAGATATACAGGATCACACATCTCTACTGCACCTCTCAACATCGGTAAAATTGCTGTTTCCTACTTTCTAGTAGCCCCAGTCTAAACGTAGGAACCCTTCCACTTCATGCATCCCCAACCATCTCTACATTTCCAAGCTAATGCAAAATAATAACTGTTATGTTTCCTCTAGTTTCGTTTCTAGCATGTGTAGTTATGTACAACCACGATCAATCGTGACAAAATGTGCTTCCGAGGAATCTGATCGCCCATTGCTTTACTTGAGGAGTTCATAGTTTCACATGCTAAGGACAATTTTTTTAGTAACTAAGCTTGTTATAAGAAAAATGCAACCAATAGACGGTTGCAGACTACTTGAAGTGGATGTTGTGTTAAAACTAGGAGGGCTGTCCCCAAACACTGGCATGGTTCCTGATGAAGCCGGGTTGCTTGAGTTCAATACCGAAGGTGGAGGTACAGATCTGCAAGTAGAAATGAGATTAGATATACTGGTAAATGCAGTACAGAGCTTGAGAAAGTGGTGAGACAAAGCATTATACCCTATTACACCGTCTCCAGGTGGTGGCATTGATGTTATTGCTGGTGGTGGCATTGATGTTATTGCTGGTGGTGGCATTGATGTTGTTGCTGGTGGTGGAGTTGTTGATATTGGTGTTAATGGAGTTGATATTGGTGTTAATGGAGCTGTTGATGTTGGTGTTGGAGTTATCGGTGTTGGACTTGGTGTTGTTGATGCTGGATTTGGAGTTGCCGTTGTTGGGGTTGATGACGACGATGACGATGAGTAAATGCAGGAGCCAGTGCCTGGTGAGGAATTCAGGAGTGTCAGATCTATGAAGTCATAAGCAAGAAACAAAGATTATGGATTGATGAAATATTTTTCTTACTTGGATTAGCACTAGTTATTGTGGCAAGCCCTCCAAAGTCACAGCTAGTTGACACTGGATTCTTCTGATAATAGCTGTTGAATGCATAGGATGCATGACTTTGGAGAGAATTCGGATTGTAGCAGCTCCCACCCTGCTGGATCTGTGAACAATCTGTGGTTCCACAAGCATAGTCCAATGCTGCCTGAAGTGCTGTTTGCTGCGCTCCACTCTTCGCCACGCACCAGCTCTGTCCTGGTACTGCTGGAGCACTAGTAGTTGCAGGAGGTGGTACTGGATTGGTGACTGGTGTTGTAACTGGATTTGGAACACCCCCTGATGGAGCCGGGTAAGTTGTCACAGGGTTAGTGACTGGTGTAGTGACTGGATTAGTTACTGGTAATGGTGAACTCACAGGGTTTGTTGGGGGTATGGTGATGGGAGTGGTGGAGGGAACTGCCACTGGGGCAGCAGGATTAACCGGAGTTATTGTCACGGGGTTTGTAGACGGGACAGTGACAATGGGGGAGGGATTATATGGAGGAGTGGTAGGCAATGGTGTTGTTGATATGGGATTTGTAGGAAAGACAGTTGGTGAGTCAAATGTGTTGACATGTGAAGTTGTTTTCGGGTTGAAATCGCTTAGGAGTTCTCTGCTAGAAGAAGGGAATATCTGTTCCTGTTCCCTCTTGAGAGCTGTCCGTGCAAAATCTTCCATGGAATCCACTTCTGCATATAATCCCACTAGCCTACCCGTAATCTGAGTGTTTTTTCCCAAAGCTTTCGAAACCTTTTCACTGAATTCAGCTACTTCACTTGCACTAGGAACTGCTGGACTCTTCATGTTCAAAACCATGGGGACATCATTACAAGGGAGGACAAAATTAGCAAGCTTTGCTTTCTCAATCATCAACTCCACAAACCTTTCACCCATACTCAACTCTCCATCAATATTTGCTTCTACATTAACAGAAGATCCCACTGCAGTGATAAAATTACAGATCCTTTGCAGTTCTAATTTGTGTTGTCTTCTCAGATTCTCGAGAGATGACAAAGAAAAGGCTGCTGAGACCTTTATTCTTCGGTCAGCAGGAATACTAGTGAGGACTTGATACATCGATTTCAGGGTTGATAAAAGAACAGGTAGGCAAGATTTTCTGTTGTAGTCATTGCCACTAGTAACTATGATGCTTCTGAGGTCTACTTTGGAGAGAAAGGGGATTACATGGGTCTTTAGCCATGAGATTGAGGAAGATTTAGAACTCGTCATGCTTTTGACATCGTTTGCATTCAAGTAGAGATCAACAGCTACACCAGTATTGGACAGAGTACTTAACATCTTAGGATCATCAACAGAGACTCTAATGCCAGATGGGGTGATCCTGTTTTGCTTCAGGAATGATATTGTTCTGGCAGGTGATGAAGTTGTGGTGTTTCCACTTGCATGATACGTGAAACCCACCAGAGTTCCTACAATAGGTGAAAAAAACATAAAGGGAAAGTTGATAGACTTCAAACTACTTTAACTGATAAGTTTAGCTGTAACTAGTTACTAGCCCAACTTCACATGATCAAACACAGATTCACAATTCAAAAACTGCAGATCCAAATTTACAATCACAGGTTCCGAAAGTTAGAGTAATAGTAATAGTATTCACTTACCTGATGAACAGCTAGAGAGGAGAGAAATGCAGAACAAGAACAGGTACTTAAAAGCTGCACTGGCCATGATTGTGTGCAAGTGTTTTCTGTGATTCTGAGTAGAGATGTTTACCAATTGTCGGTCGGGCGAAAAATTCAGGTCCAAACAGGAGACCAAGTTGGAGTTTCAATGTGATTTATAAGATGGGTATGATTTTAAAAACATCAGTGCACATAGAACTGGAGTGAGTATAAACCATTAAAGAGAACAAACTGTTGAAAATAAAGGCCAGGGAACAAAAGAAAAGTGTCAAAAAGAAGGGTGACTAGTGGTGATGATAAAGAAAAATGTTTGCTTTGTGACTAAGGATAATGAGATGAGATGGGCATGGAAACTCTGTGTCTGCAAAATAGTGGAAAGAATCAACTATGCTTTTGAGCTTCTTTTTCTTTCCCAAAGAGAGATATCGGCAGCTCAGGATATAAAGTGGCCTTAAAACTAGTTGAAACCATATGCACATGATGCATGTAGTAACACACATTCCCACCGCAAGTGATTCAACTTATTTTCTTATAGGAGGTATATTGATAAAATTTTCTTCTTGATAGTTGATACAAGCAAGATTATCCAGGGAAATCAAACTCCGAAGTGTAATAGTAAATGCTCTTAACGGAATTACACACCCATTGCCTTGGGCAATAAGAAACTTGAGAGATATGATTTGCTAATTAAAAAACAAATATTGAGGAGGGGTGATCAGCAGCACCAGACAGCTAGCATCTGAGAAATGGATTGTTAAAGAAAAGAAATGCTTAAGATTTGTATTTGGTTGGAACATGTTAAAGGACGCACAAAAGTCTAGCTATTTTGATCTTGATTAGATCAGGAAAACCAATAAATAAACATAAATTAATGAATATCAGTAAAAAGGGTGGCTAGCAAAAGTTAATGCAAAAGAAAGTCTTCCGGAGATTAGGCTTAGAATTCACTTTTAGGTTTTGGCCTTTCCTTCTTGGATAAGGGTTTGTGGGTTTGTTCCATGTGATCTTATGTCATCTAAGAACCCTAGCATAATATAAAACAGGAGCATACTTTGATGCCACCGGACCACAGGCTAGTTGTGCCTGTGCAATGTTGGCACAGCCACTACAACAAAGTGAACAAATTATGTCAAACTCCCACTAAGATTTCTCGTGTTGCTTTATATTTTCGGCGCATCTTTTTCTTTCTCAGAGAAGCGGTTTTAACACTAATCTTTTTTTTTGTATGACCAAATTCACAGATGAGCGCTTGATGCTAAAATTGAGTGTGAAAGACATGAAACATATCAGTAAGGGGCTTGTAAGTGAGTCGTTTAAGAGCATTTATCTTAGGATCGGAAGCTCTGATTTCTCAATAAATGAAATAGACACATCATTAATTCATTGAAGGAGGGTTTACGATCAATTCCATTAGCGCCACCTTTCTGCGGATAGAATATGCAACTTTAAATTGGGGACACCCCATGTGGAATATTGTGCTGCATTTGAATTTCAAAGTAGTGAGTGAATCAAAAGCAGCTTGTCTGACTAGATCTTAGCGGAAAGCAAACAAGTTTCATGAGAAAAGTGACCTGGCATTAATTTCAGGGGAAAAGGAGTGAAAAGCAACAATATGGGGATATTCAACATGGAAGTTTTTCTTTGTGATTCTTGTTTGGTTGCTCATAAAGTTTGGAGCAGATATATGAGTACATTCTTCAAATCAAGAACTGTTGTAATAATCTCATATATCTTGTTGTACATTCCACTACGTATTCACAGAACTATACTCACTGGAAGCCTAATATTCACGGTTTACAAAATATTCTGCCTTCCTAATGGTTATTCAAATACTACTATGATCAACCAACAAATCACTGAAAGATGGATCCAGCAGTGCTTCCCTGGCTGACAGACACTTGTCAAGACGCTTCTTCAACGAGCGCAAATCTCTCTCATCTTTTGAAGAACGTTCCTGACGCAGCATGAATTAGTGAAACATAAGTCATCTCTTTTCAAGGTACATAAAATCAAGACAGATTAGAGCTAAAATTGACTACTGTTAGCAGTTCACCCTAATGCGGTTGACATAAGTCATCTCATGCTGCTGATGTAGCTTTTGCATAAATAGTTTTTAGTAGCAACTAGCAAGTAGTTCTGTACAATGGGCAAATTAAGATTAACTTACAAACAATTTCTTCAGCAGTAATATGTCCACCAGGTAGAGCAACCACAATACGTTCGTTCTGGGGAAGCTGTAAAAAAAATATGATTTAACACTAATATGAGCTAAAGCTTACAAGTGTTCTGAAATGAGAAAATAGTGCAGGAAAGGTTTATGTGTTAGGGGAGGATGGTGCTAGTGTGCTCTTCTTGCTTCAGGTGCCAGTCTGTCAAATTAATACAGAAATTTAGGGAGGATAGAATGCGGTTCACAGCTTTCCAGTTATGGCTCTTGGTTTCAGAAGATCAGCAATAAAACAAAAGTGTCGAATTTCTACCTACGCAAGAATCGGTTCAAGTGGATACCAAAATATTCTCCTTAACTTTTCAATTTTCACTAACATGGTCTGCTTTCCGTATGTGATAATTATATTCCCTATATAAGCCATACCTTCCCTCCCAGCAATCTCCTGTTACCTCCTTCATTCTCCTGTAGGTTTCAGACTGCAAATGGTATAACTATAAATTATTTCATTCAACATATATATATTTTCTCATACGACTCTGGTTTCAATTCCTTACTTGTCTATCTCCCTTTGGACCTTGAAAGATCTCGGGGTCATTAGCTAGGTCCAAAAAGAGTATGTCATCCCCTGTACACATTTGATTTTAGTTAACAGAAAGGCATGAAAAATAAATCTATCCTGTACAATACCAAACACACTGCAAAAGAAAATCAAAATTGAATTCACCAGTATTAATTCTTGACAGAGTGAAATCTATAATTGATATCACCAATCCAAAGGTTTGGATAAACATCTGTTTTCCGTCAAGAGTGAACTGCATTGTAGAAGAACCATTCCGACTAAGAAGGATGTTTCCCCTGTAACAAAATCATAATCCCAAGTGAGCAACCATAATGTGTTATATCATAAACACAAAAAAGTCATACCAGTGAAGATCACGGTGCTCAAATTCGTAAGCAGCTTCAGCGACAGCAAGAGCAACTGTAACCTGGAATGTCCAATGCATTCCTTAAATAACAAATTAAAGCTTCAGTAAACACCTCAAGAATATAGTTATAGTGTGTAATTTACCTGGACCAATAAACTTCGTGCCTCACAAATGTTTAGAAGTACAAAGCTTTCAAGATCCTCGCCCCCATGTTCTAGAACAAACACGACATAGCACTGTATGCATAATTGTCTGTTACATTTAATAAATCTATATGCCTAGCATTCACCTCATAATATATCCATCTTTAAGTTGAGATCGTCGAGTTCTACTTAAGGGACACATATGACAAAATAAGTTAATTCCAAAAATGAAGAGTCCTTTTTTATCGTATAATCATCTTTACATGCAATCTATTGACGTTGCATGTAGGAACAGTGAAGAGATTACAGATATTATATCAGTTAAAGTAGAGAAGGGAGACCTGATCATCTGGAAATGCCTTAGGGTGATCGTTTTCTGAACCTCGCTTTTCATCCCAATCCTCCCATGCTTTGGTCAATACATCATCATAGGAACCTTGGCAAACCCACGAACTGCATGGAACTCATGTAACATAAAGATGACAGAATAATAATCTTGCAAGCAATCAACTAATACATTTTAATTCAAAGCACATGCTGTTCAATATGTTCTCATGTTTGGACTCTGACATTTGAACCAACTAATCAAATAAGGCCATTTACTGCATAGTGTCAATACTATGAAATCTTCCGAAGTAGCAGAATGATAGAATTTTGAAGTAGAAACATACTCTTTTGTTTCTACAAACATGGTGCATGCATTCTGAACATCACTGTCATGTCCCCTTAAACAATTAAGAGTGCGGGAGAGTACGACCTCTTCCAGAAGTTCTTCAGATTTCTGTAGGACAGTAACTTCATTACAGTATCATACAACAAAAGTGTCACTAAACGGAATAGGATTGCAGAAAGTACCTTTTGGTTTTCCCCATTCACTTTTAAGTTTCCATCAAATGGGACTATTTTGCAAACATACTTGCCAGCCCTCAAAACTTCTCCATATGTCCCTTCACCGAGTTTGTTGATCTCTTCTAGGTCACTGATTCAGAAACCTTTATGTTTTAACGGCTAAAAGAAGCAGGATCAAGTACAATATTGTGCTTCAGAAAATAAGCACAAGCATATTACAAATAAGGAACTTACCAATATTCGGAGAACACATCCCTTAATTGCAAGGGAGCTGATTGGCCACACACTGCTAATAGTGCACCAAATGCATCCAACTCTTCAGTATCCACTGAAGATGATGCTAGAGAGAGTTTCTTCACGGAAGCTTCTATATCTTCATAACCCTCATTGCCTACGTCCAGCATTGCCTCGATGTTGCTCCTTTCAAGCACACTTGTATCACTCAAACTCATGGCAAATTTGCTTTGGGCAGAAGGTAAACTATAATTAACTTCAGTAGAATTCTGTGGTATTTTCGAACTTGAATATTTCAGATTGCGACCAACATCGCATGCTGAAGGTAGTGGCTGCATGGTTGAGGTCTGTAGCATCTTAGATAATGTGCTGGAAGGCTCGAAGGTGAAGTTTAACTTCCTGGACAACAATTTGTTTAATGGTGAGCACAACTTCGGCAATGCAAAAGTATCAGTTTGAATACCAGCAACCCATGTAGTAGCTTTGGGAGAAGGGCTTTCCTCCATCAAATCATAGTCATCAACTTCTTGAAAGTAAGCCTTCTCCTTTTCAAAGTTGTACTTTCCCTGAAAATTCCGAAGATATGTAGTTTGAACTTTAATACTATACATGCACTTGAAGCATTGCAATACAGATAACAATGTGCAAAACAGAAAATGCAATTATTCTTTAAAGAGGAATAGAGCCACACATTAGGAAGAGGAGCAGGAGCTTTTCCTTTCGCTTTCCCTCTCCGTTTAGGCTCATTCAGTGGAGGGCGATACTCAAAGCAAGCACCAACAGCAACACTAGTCCTCCCTCTATCAAACACTAGCTATAAATCAAAAGCTGGAATGATATAATAGCTACATTACTTGTGCTAAAGTTACAAGATTCACAAACTTTATCAAACTCCATAACAAGCTTATCAGAAAGTCAGTAACTTGGTGCCAGCAAAACAACCCCTCATCACTAATCACATGCTAAATTGAAGCAAGAACACAACCCAATCACAATGAACACGAACCCAAAGCTCGTAATTTCAATACAAACCTAGTTGAGAGCGAACGGGTCCAACTGGTTTTCTTGGTAGGAGCTACAGCAGCAGAAACCAAACTCAAAGACAACTCCTTTCTGAGATCAACAAAATCACAAGCAACCAGTAAGCACGAATTTAGAAACTTTTCGATATCAAAGAACCCAATCGAAACCATTCAGTTTTAGAAACTTACGAGGGTTGTACAAGTTGGGTGGGATTGTTGGGCTTTCTTCTTCTGTAAATCACATCGCGCTGTGGTTGCTGATCGGCGAATTCAATCCCTGAAATGTAATTGCTTGGTAATTGGGAACTAATTGGGGAAATGAAGACCTAATTGAAGAAATTAGGGTTTTCTGACAGTACAGTACCTGTGGTGAAATCCATTGGAGAAAGTGCGGTGTTTTGAACGCTTCGTTTTCTGGGCGGGAAATTGCTGAAGACGTAAATGCGAAGACAGAGAAATGGTAGGCTTTAGAAGTGACCATTCCTACAGGTTATTCAGTGAAATGGGCCGGCCTATGCTTCTTTTTCTTTGTCATTTTTTTAGGGGCATTCATTTTTAAATCCCTAAACACTAATTCTTAATTTTAATAAATTCTAACTAAAAATTCTTTTAATTTTAGGCCCTTAAATTCCTTTTCATAGAATTTTAATAAATTCTAACTAAACATTCTTTTATTTTTAGGCCCTTAAATTCCTTTTCATCCAATCAACTGTTTATAAATCTGATCCTTTTTAACAAACTTATTTTATTCTTTAAACAACAATTACACAATACTATAATTGTCCATTAGCCTTATAGGCTTCAGCAAAAAGGAGACAATTACAGTACTCTGCAATTATTATTTGAAAACTGATCTCCTTATTGTAGTGTTATTTTGAAGAAAATAACATTTGCAAATCCATATGTGATGATAAAAAACGATTGCAATTTAATCTAACGAAAATAACAAGATTGTTGTCGTATCAATCATCAACGTGGAGATCGATGCCTGCGAGCCTTGGGGTGGCTGTCGATGGAGGCAAGAAGCGGTGGCAGTGGCTGCAATGGCGAAGGGTGAGCGGCAACGTCGAAGGGCGAGCAACAACGACGAAGAATTATTACAAAATTGGCAACGACAAAGAACAATTATGAAATTGGAAATTGTGATTCCCCCCCGTCCCCCCTAAAAAATCGGCAATTAAACCCTAGTTTTGCCCACGATTGCGTTTATTGCTTAGAATACTGGAAGTTTATGAAGCACGGAAATGGAAATGGGAATGACGAAATGATACGATACAAAATGATAATTCCTCTAATCTCAAAAAAACTTGATACGAAATGTTATGGAAACGTTAATTAAAAACGGTTTAAATTTATATAAATCAATATTCGAAACTTCCATGTCATAGAGAAAATTGAAATCTAAATGAAATACTACAAGTTCAAGTTCAAATTTGAGGGGAACATGAATGCTAAGGTATGAAATTAGTTAATAACTCAAAAGTGTTTTGGATTGTTTCCGTAATGTTTTATCTCATATACGTGCTTTTAGACGTTTCTACCATGTTTCGTTATCGAATGTTTCCAAAACGCGAAATGCTAGGTGATCAGAATTACGGTGTTTCGTAGCTGGAAGTCATAAATCGAGCCATTTCGAGATAACGAATGGGTAGGAGGTCGACCATCCCCTAATCAATCTTTTCACCTAAATTTTCCGGTGTTGGATGATTTTTGTCAAACAAAAGGAGAAGTCAGGAATCGAAAGCATATATGTCGCCTCTGTATATAGTCTACTAAAATTGAAGTTGGGGACCAAAAGCTTGTTTGTTTTTTTTTTTTGTCAACACCAAAAGCTTGTTGAGTGAGAAGACTTTTGGGTATCCATAGTACGATTCAATTATTGAACTTGGCCCATGACCGTGGTGGACCAAAAACGGTACCGTATGTTCCTATCCATTTTCTCTTAAATGGTGAGTTTCTTCAAAAGGACCATTTTCTTGTAGTGACTATCGGTGCAAGTTTTCATGTGTTTTTGGCCCTGGCACCGGCATTTCCTTTTCACTCATTTGTTTGGTTCCTTTTGGCCATTTCTTAATTGTTTGGCTACATATCATATTCTTCTAAATTATTATTTCTCATATAATGCTAATTAACAAGATACCACTGTCCATGTCAAATGAACAAATGAGTTTCCGATCTATTTTGTGTTGACTATTGGGTAATTTGTTATTATCTTCTATATAATCCGAATTTGAACCACTTCGAAGAGACAATTAGACACAACACAACACAACACAACCACCTAACCCCTCAACTAATTACATATCAAGCATCCATATCTTATGGATGGTGAGTTAAGTGAGCGATTAGACCATACATATATTAGGTCACATATCTAATTTCTAGAATTTCAACCAGCCTTCTCAAAAAAGAATTTCAACCAGCTTTATTAGCTAACAACCTCTTAAAATATTGATATAATTCCCAATGAATAAGCAATAAGTCTTATTAAAATAATATTGTGTAGGTGCCACAAGAGATGGCTAATTATTCAATTTTAACATAATTGCCATGCTTGACTGAATACGCAATATACTGGGAGGATGATACCAAACGATATCTTTCAAATCAAAATTTTGTTAGGCTCTCTTTTTCAACGTTTATGGATTATGTGGACTAGCCAACCATGCTTATTGCTCTTTGATTTTCAGTTGATTGGCAATTATGATCCATTTTACTTTTGGAATGCCTTGATGCCTCAACTACTAGAATTTACTAAGAATATGGCCTTTATAACTTGAGTACAAGGGAATGCTACCATAATGTTATACCTTAATGTTACAATCAATTGGCTTAATTCATGTATGCAATAACAAGAATTTAGTCTATTTGTCAAGAATCGGTATCAACGTTCAACACAATATATGAGTCACTGGTTGCATGGCTAAACGACGAGGAATTGTTTAACCCGAAACTCAAAGCATTATGTCAATATTGTCACATATGCATTCTCAGCAATCAACGTCACGGCTTTATTTACCCCTTCATTCAAGCAATCTCACGTTGTATATAATTCTTAATGTACTTCTTAACTAGCTAGGTGTACTCTAACACGTAAGTCATCTAAATCAGTATATATCAACTATCTCTTAGTTTAGTGACATCTATTTCTTGTTTGATGTAATTCATGTACTCTTATATTTGACACAACATCAAATCTATTATTTAAATAAAATGCATTTCTTTAGATTAAAAAAATCTCAAGTTCAAAATTGACAGAGAGTTATATTCATTACAATGGATGTTATGCCGATGAATCAAGAGCAACGAGGTACCAAATAAGCATTTGGATTTTTTTCTTTCTATTATAAAAATGCCTAAACATGCACTATTATTTATAATTTCATACAAATCGATGAATTTTCAAGGAGGTTGCCTTCTGGTTAGCTACTTAGCTAGCCTTAATGATGAATTAATTAATTAGGTCGTCCGTGTCATGATGACATGATGTGCGGTAAAGGCGCTAAAGCGCAATCCACCGTTAGATTAGGTCACACCAGCTTTAGTTGTAGCCATTAGCTACTTATTAGCTACTTACAAGACTTGAATGCATGCGCGTTTTAGATACAAACCATTCCATGGTCCTAACGCACACGAGTCCACCTTAATTTAGAAGCCAAATTTGCTTCTGTGGGCTTCTTTTTTACCAAATTAGGAAACCAATTCATCAACACAAGGTTGAGACTCGTCAGCATAAAGTTATGGTTGTTAATATATGATCAACATATTGTTGCAGTGTAATCCCTGCCCTATACCGTGTATGATCAACATATTGTTGCAGTGATTTCGATATATATAAAAACGCAATTATTCTAAATAATAGTATCGATACATTATTAATATATGTATAAGGTATACTTACCTAACATGGTGCTTCCTACTGCCTTATAAACCAAAAGGAATTTTAGAAATACATTGGACGACTATGATACCATGTTCCAAGAAAAACTAATGAAAAGTAACCAAATGGTCCCAACTGAGATCAGGTTTCATGAAAAATACCAAGAAGCGGACAGCTTAATGCCAGGTAACCAAAATTGCCAGCGGCGACTTCCAAATATTTTTGTGTATTTCTTCCATACTTTATGCTTCCTAGTTCTGCCACGTGCATAAGTCACTGGTGTTTTCCCTTATTTTTCTGAAACTGATCAAATTATATAGGTCAGATAGTTTATGAATGAATTATACTTGATTTCTTGATCAAGTATAGCATTTATTTATCTTAATTTGATTTGAAGCTAAGAGGGGACACACATTCTCCCTTCAAGATTCATGGATGGAGGCATCTAGTCCAAGTTACAATATAGAGCTTTATTGAAATTCTCAAAATTCTAATTATATTTTAGCTGCTAAATAATGTTAAAAGATGTCTTGAATTTGAGCGTCTTTCTCTAACGTAGTGTATTATAGTTGCAATAGTATTCAACTGTTTTTGGAGCACACTTTGTTTCTTGCACTATACTTGATTGAGTATTTATGGGGAACCAAATTTGCTTGTGGTGGCACCACATGCCTTGTTGTCCCGTGACCCACCCCTTCTTGGTTCATAGTAGGTGCATTTAACCACACCCCGGGATTTGGCCAAATGAACAAGTTTAATCATCTAGAAGACTAGATCAAAACCAAATGTAATCAGCACTTTTATGTTAAAATTTTAGGAAGAACTTTTCAGATTTTGAATAAGAGATTATGACCAATTGAATGACATGCATGGCTTTTGGTACTAGATTGGGGAAATAGCCTAGTTGTACAATGCATATATGCTGTATTTATATATTTTTAGATTCAAAGAAGCACCGCTTGTGGTATATATGTAAGTTTTTTTATATATATGATATGAGATATTAGTTTGATTAATATTATCATTTTTCTATCTTATAATATTATCATTTTTCTGTCTTTTAATGCATGGGTATGGTGTTCATTATCTATTTAAAATGATTATCAAAATATTTTAAGCGGTTGGATCTAATTTAATAAAATTTAGTAGTTAAAATTTATTTGGACCTCATAGGTCCTTAGGCCATCTCCAGTCGAAAAGGGCTGCAATGTAGCCATGCTACATTGTAACCCTTCAAAATATGATTTTTTAAAAGAATAGTGGTAGGCTACATTTTGCCATCTCCAAACGGAACGGGCTA
The DNA here is from genome assembly GCA_033992175.1 of Spiraea crenata. Classification (NCBI taxonomy): domain Eukaryota; kingdom Viridiplantae; phylum Streptophyta; class Magnoliopsida; order Rosales; family Rosaceae; genus Spiraea; species Spiraea crenata. The sequence goes on along the minus strand of JAVBHV010000041.1, from coordinate 3,544,422 downwards.
CATTGGTTGGGATGTTGGGATTTCTTTTGGGAAGTGGGTGGGGCCTTGGTTGCAAGTGGGTGTGTTGCTTTCTCAAATTGTAGCCCGGTCATGAGAGGAGGCTACATGCAGCCCCCTTTGTAGCCTTCTAGCCCTCTTCAATTTGTCCCAGAATTGTGAGAGCTCTCCTGAAGATGGTTTTGAACGAATTTTGGGGGCTACAATAGGTGTAGCCAGCCCTCATGACCTTGGCTGGAGATGGCCTTAGGTGAGCAGGATTGTACATATATATATATATATATATATATATATATATATATATATATATATATATATATATATATATATATATATATCCCCAATTACAGGTAGTTCCCCCTGATTCCTTTCCAATCCTAAAGTAGGAAACAGAAGAAGTTAGCTGAGCTAGTTGACTAGTTTTGTAGGATTCTGATAGCCATCTTTCTGTTAACTTTCATGAAGACAACTGGGTTTTTGATAAGTATGAAGACAACTGGCAGGCAGATGGCATTAACATTCCAAATTTTATTCAATTCCTCAAACTGCATGTCCGATACTCTTAACAGTCCTCATAAATAAATTGTAACCCATGAGTTATATGTTGACATAAAAAAAAAAATAGGTTTTGTAACCTATTGGTTGAGATGTTTGACTCGACCCGGTAACGTTTGTGATTCAAGACCCTCCAAAAAAAAAATACTGCTATTTTTCTATTGAAATATGACAAGAAATGTAACGAAAAAGCAGAACTTCATAGCTGTGTGACTACAGTGACATCTAAGATTCAAGCTCACAGATACAGCAATAAATTCTAATAAATAAATACTTTAAAAGGAGGAAAAGAAAATGAAAATGTTGAGAGTAATTAAATTACTGGTAAGCAATCAGTCAAGTTCATAACAAATTGAGAAAATCTAAAGACCTTTAAGCATCTCAGAATTCCATGCTTCACTTTTACTGTTAATGTGTTGTGTTTTGGAAGGCATTTCTGATCTGAAGACTAAAACTTCATCAGCTACCTACCACTGATAACTCCACCCCTTCTTCTTATATCCCCCACCACCACAATTCTCAGTTTTTTTCCCATGTCCCTGAACCATTTTGCACAGGAACAAGATCTTTCATGTCATTTTTGGGTTTGGGTTTTTGACATGGCTCAGTGTTGGTGCCAGAAAGCTCCTTCCCAGCTTAGATTCAAACCCACATTTGCCCCCCAGACAAAACCCATCTAGGAATTTGTTGTTTGTTGGCTATTTTTGTTGAATTTTTCAACCTTTTGAGAGGTAGACTGATTGGGGTTTTTTTTGGGTGAGGTTTTGTTGATATATGTTTTCTGGGTTTTCCTGGTCACAGATCTGGAATTGTGGGTTTAGTTTCTTTTCTGAGGATAAGAGGAATGTTGGAGTTTCAAAGATCTGGCATGTCAAAGTTGCTCTGGTGATTTCCATCATAGAGAGGTAAAAAGGATGAATTTTTGTATGTTCAACCATTGAAATTCCTCCTATTTTTACAATTACTTCTGAAATGTTATTGTTTATGCTTGTGAACATAGTTTGATGTTTATAGAGTTAATTAATGTACATTATGTCCTGTTGTATGATTAGTCCATATCTATTCAATAACTTTAATACTTGAGCTTTTAGCCCTCCATCTTGATTATTTGGTTCATGTGGCAGTGGAAAGTTCCCCGCTTTATGTGTTTTTTTTGGATGGAATTGGTGAAAAATACTAGCTCTGTCATTGTGTGATCTCTAGACGCTGTAATCGATTAGAACGAAAAGATTTTGATAGTGCTATAGTTGATGAATCAGAAGAAGCACGCTAATGTGAGATTATGCTCTGTGTAGGCTTCTTGACATCTGATATAATGGCTAGCAATCTCAAAGCAGAGTTATCCAAGACAGCTTTTCTTAAACTGAAGGTCTGGGAAGTAATTGGCATAGCTGTTGCATTGTTCATCATAATTATCCTCTCTGTGCTGTCAATGTGCCTTACTTCACGCAAGAAGTCGAGGAAAGCTAGGAACAATATTCCCATTAGTCAAATCCCAACAGTCTCAAAAGAAATTAAGGAAGTTCGAGTGGAACAAGTATCTGCAAATGAATTTGCTCCGCGTGATGGAATTCTACTCACCATTCATGACAAGTCCAGTGACAAAGAATCAGATAAGATTATGGTCCATTTGGGTAGGGGAAAGTCAAAGAATGGAGAGAATAGCAGCCGGTCAGGTTCATTTAATCGACTAGAAAATGATGGTGGCATGTCCCAATCTGGAGAAGAAGGGAGTTCTAGCACCGTTACAGTGTATAAGCCTTCTTCGTCATATCCAATAACTGCACCGTCTCCTCTAGTTGGCCTGCCCGAATTCTCGCACTTGGGTTGGGGCCACTGGTTTACATTAAGGGACCTTGAGCTCGCAACAAACCGGTTTTCAAAGGAGAATGTCCTTGGTGAGGGCGGATATGGAGTTGTTTACAGGGGACATCTCATAAATGGGACTCCAGTGGCAGTAAAAAAGATCTTAAACAACCTGTGAGTTTGAATATGACTGCGATTATCATTAATTTTGTTGTGAATTATCCATTGAGAATTCTAAGTTCCATGAATTTATCTTAACCTGAACTATTACAACTTCTTAGAGGCCAAGCAGAGAAAGAATTTAGGGTGGAAGTTGAAGCAATTGGCCATGTGCGCCACAAGAATTTGGTTCGTCTACTGGGATACTGCATCGAGGGGACTCATAGGTACCATATATTTTATATTAGATCCAGTCAATTCAATTAGAATGTGGAAAAAAAGAAGCTATTGTGGCTTTGATATGTGAGAGGTGGACTGATCTCTCCGTGTCAGCATATAATAGAATTCTAATGGTGATGTTACCTAGAATAATTGGTTGGTCGCATTTGCATTTCAAATTTCAGAATTTTGGTCTATGAGTATGTCAATAATGGAAACTTGGAGCAGTGGCTTCATGGAGCAATGCGTCATCATGGATACCTCACTTGGGAAGCCCGCATAAAGGTTCTCCTCGGAACAGCAAAAGCGTAAGTCAGGTTGATTGCATTTTGTTTCTCAGGTTTTCTAGAATACTCATTTAATGAGATATACTTATTGCAGTCTTGCCTATTTGCATGAGGCCATTGAACCAAAAGTGATACACAGAGACATAAAATCAAGCAACATATTGATTGATGAAGACTTCAATTCCAAGGTATCCGATTTTGGCCTGGCCAAGCTGCTGGGTGCAGGGACAAGCCATGTGACAACTCGTGTTATGGGAACCTTTGGGTTGGTACCCTTTCCATATGATCATTTTAGCCCCTGACTACTGTTGTTTTTTTCGAACTTAGATGTTTAGAATAAATCCATAGATTGATACTGAAGGGTTCGCCATTTCACTTGTCCCTACAATTTCAGATATGTGGCTCCTGAATATGCTAATAGTGGACTTTTGAATGAAAAGAGCGATGTTTATAGCTTTGGAGTTTTGCTCTTAGAAGCCATTACTGGAAGAGACCCTGTGGATTACGGTCGCCCTGCTCCTGAGGTATGCACACATTTTAACCAATGATTGTAATGAAGTTTGTTTAACCATCCTAAGATACCAAATCTTGTCAACTAAGAGTGATAACGGTACTCAGTGTGAGTTGGATTTAGCATATGATTATTGTGTGCCTGATAAAAGAATGTATTATAGTGACATCGTGTAAGAATTTACATTCTAGACTTACTAAGGAGTGCAGAACTTTCTAAGCCAGTACAGGTCATCTGTATGGATCCTTCCTAGATACACAGCTGTCAATCTTATAACATATACATAGGATTGCTGTTGTATTTGATCCCAACTTGAAATTGACCCTACCCGTTTCAGGATGCAATACTTATGAAATTCATTGGATCTCCTGTATTAGCAAAGACGGGATTAGGATCACAGAAAATACTATTGTCCTACTGTTTAGCAAGAAACAGGGTATCAATTTTTTCCTCATGATACAACACATGCTGACTGAAATTTGTTTCAATTGGAGATGGAAGTCAGTTGCATCTTTATCAGGAATTTGTTAAACAGTAACATTCAAAGTATATGTGCAAGCTTAAGCCTAAGTGCTAATTCACAGAAAACCACTTATAGTTACCCGTTTGTAACGGAGCAAGGTCAATCAAACAATAAGTGGTTATCTGTCACTTTTCCACATGGGCACACTGTTCATTGTGTTGATCCTATCACTATTATCATTTGGCTGAATGACTTGGTGGAGTTCTGTTTGACATTTAGTCTTAACGCTTGAAGGTAAATCTGGTTGATTGGCTAAAAATGATGGTTGGAAGCAGAAGATCCGAAGAAGTAGTGGACCCGCATATTGAGGTGAGACCATCAACAAGAGCTCTAAAACGAGCCCTCTTGACTGCTTTGAGGTGTGTAGATCCAGACTCTGAAAAGAGACCGAAGATGAGCCAAGTAGTTCGTATGCTTGAGTCCGAGGAGTATCCTATACCTAGAGAGGTTAGATTTGTCATTCGATCTCTAAAACACGATTTATGATAGATTGCATTTTCTAAGCACAATTCCTTTTATTTTGACCTTTTACATCTGTTTAGCTGTCCCCTGAACTGAGATTAGCTGTCTTTTGAGTGCAAGTTTTCTTGTTGCTATTCAGGATCGAAGGCACCGAAGAACTGAAGCAGGTAGCATGGACATTGATTCCCAGAGGGAAAATTCAGACACTGATCGAAGTGATTATCCGGGTTCAAGATCAGAAAGCAAAGGCTACCAAAGGACGTAATTAAGTGATTCATTTGACCTTATCAGAAAAATAGGAAGTGAGGGTAATTCTTAATTCTTTTTTTCTCTCAAATTCTTCGGTTTGGTTGTCTGAGCTGATGCTATTAGGGGATGGGAGAAGGGATTGATGGGTGGAGACATATGATCTCGATATTCCAGTTTTTCCTCCTCCCTTTCTCCTTGGTTCTCTCTTGTAGATGGAGAGATATATTGTTTGTGTATGAAAATGATGCTGTTTGTGAAAAACCCAAAAAATGGGGGATATGTACAGAATGACTGCTCTTCGAATTTGTTGGATAAAAATGCTCAATTTCAGTTAAACAGAACACCTGTCATTGCATCGAGAACATACCGCATTTGTTTTGTTGGGTTTTTATATATAATGGCGCTTCAAATTCATTGTCAATAACATTCTTCAGTCTGCTACTATCGAACCAAAATGACAGATGGAATCATGGTATCAAAGTTCAAATAAGAGACATTCAGTTCATGCTCTGGTCTTTCAATCAGTATTTTGATGGTCGTGAAGCTGTTGTAGATTTAGTGCTAGTTTGGTAGCACTTAAATTAAATAAAAAGCACTTAAAAAATAATTTTTGTGTTTGGTAAACTATCAAAAGCTGCTTATTTTATAATCCAGCTTATTTTTAAAGCTGAATTTGTGAAGGAAAGCAGAAGCTGCTGAAATGCTACTTATCGACTTCTGCTTATTTTCTGCTTATATACAATCACAACAACAATCATTTTGTATAAAAGTTTACCAAATACTAAACTTCTACTTTTTCTATTCACAATACTTTTTCAAAATTATTTTACCAAACGCTTCGCAGCTAATTTTTTCAGCTGCTTTAATTATAATTTCAGCAGAAGCAGCTTTAATTATAATTTCAGCCTCACCAAACTAAGCCTTACTCTACCATAATGGATGTGCTTTTAAGTTCTAATGGCAATGTGTGCTTCTAAAGCCACTACGTAGTAACGCAACCCATGGTGTATCTAACATCCGTTGACCAACAAAATAATGCATAGTTTAAGTTTCAAGAGTTACAATTTGGTCTCACGAGTTATAAATTTTGCTTTTCAGTCATTAGTATAGAGGATTTATAAGGACTTAATATTTTGAATATGATATGGACTATGTGTTTAGGATCTTCACTGCAATATACCCTTAGCAATGAAGTGCATTTAATTTGTGTATAGGAGAATTTTCATGCGACCAAGTTTACCTGAACTCACAAAAGTTACAAGTTAAATGAAAGAGTTACAATTCAGTTATTTATTCCTTATGACTTATATAACGACTAAGTTGTCGATCCAACGAGTTTACGATTCAACGTAGATTACTTGGACCTTTTGTGGTATGCAAGGTTATCCTTGCTTACCTCTTACTATGTAAAAAGCTCCCACACAGGAATGGAATTCTCAACAATATTGTGCTTTGATAAGCTTAGAACATTTGTTTATGTGGGTTTATATTTGTCGAACTTAAGACAGAATACATAGATCGTCATATGCAGAAGCTTAATCGGCAATTATACAAGTATATGCCAATCTCTTGGAAAGATTCTTCTTCTCATATGGCAGCATAAAGCATGAACCTTGAAAGCTGATGCTGCAGACAATCAACTTTCCCTGGCCATCGGGTTTGTAGTTGGTACTTCTCTTCAAGGTTCCAAGTCAGGTTCCTCCTCGTATTTATAACAGAATGGTTTCGCTTAGAATCTCAGCACTGGTCAAAGCCAATATTATGGGGGCCTTAATCGCCTCAATATCTTCGGATCGATGTTTTGGGAACCAACCCGAGGGAAATCTCTTTGAATGCGTCTTAAGTCTATTCCTCATTCTGATAAATGAACTTCTATACTTAACCAAAAGAAAATGTGTATTTTTAAGTGTCAAGAATTACATTCCATTTTCATGTGTTACAATTTTTGTTTTTGAATCATTACTTTGGAGGACTTATAAGGACTTAATGTTTTGAAGATGATGTGGAGTTTGTGTTAGATTTTAGAGTGTTTGATTCCAATTTTCTGTTAAGAAACATCTAGCTTTGATTGAATACAAAAGCTGTGCTTTCACTAGATTAGATTTGAGAGGAAAAACAGAAATGAAGACAATTTCAACAAGCATCTAGCTCTTGAATATTTTCAGTGTTTTGTTACAATGACAGAAGAAGAAGGCTTGAGATCAAATAGTTGGTTTCTAGGAAATATCACAAATCCTGATATTTTTCTAAACCTTTATGCATAAAGGTGAAAAACTGATACCTGAAAAATTGATATTTTCACCTTCTAACTTATCTAAACTGATAGATATAATACAAATATCAATCTAGAGTAGTCTATATCAAGTTAACTTTGATTTGACGAGGATTAAACAAAAACTGATACATAGTTGCACAAAACAGTTTTTGTTACTTGTATTGGAAGAAAACATGTTCTTCCAATTTTTCAAATTTGCTACACCATTCCAGCTTCCTGCAACAGAAGTACTTACTTCAACATTTGTGCTCATGTTCTTCACTAAAACATATTGTTCATATTGAAGTAAATTTGATTAACGTACATGAGGATTTTCATGCAACCAATTTTAGTCTAAATATTTTTTTTGAGAATGAATTGTAATCTATCCCAAAAGTTATTAATTTAGCTCATTACTCCTTAAAACTTATACATAACTAACTTCTTGTTTGGTAGCAAAGGAGGTTCGTATTGCGTATGAGAACACTGAAAGATTCATGAGCTCTGTTGTGGTCTGATGATTTTAAGGTGTAGGTTATACTAGGTATGTATTCTTTGAATTTGAAAACCAAATTTCGCCTCAATTCATTTGCTAATTTACGGATGTTTCTCCCTATATCCTCTGTATGCAGATAATGTGCGGTGGTGATGAATTTTAATTCCAGTAACAAACTAACCACCTCAAGCTTCTAATGATGAATTTTAATTCCAATAACAAAGTAGCCACCTCAAGCTTCTGGTAAAAGAATCCTTTGATGCATACATAGAAATGCATCAGATGTTCAATATGGTCGATAAGGTGAAATAGAGTAGAACAATAGAAATGAAATACTGGAAAGGTAATAAGTGTTAAATAAGGTGTTCAACATGATGTTATACAATATGTTCTATTTGTATTTAACAAGTGTTCTACACGGTGTTATTCAAGGTGTTCTATAAGGTGTTCTACATGGTGTTCTAGAAGGCGTCCAACATGGCGTTCAATATGGTGTTCAACATGGTGTTCAATAAGGTATTCAACATGGTATTTAACAAAATGTTCAGCATAGTGTTGAACAATGTGTTCAACATGATCTTCAACAAGACGTTCAACATAGTATTGAACAAAATGTTCTACAAGTGTTCTACATGAAGTTTTATAGGGTGTTTTATAAGGTATTTTACAAGTGTTCTACACAGTGTTTTATAGGGTGTTTTATAAGGTGTTCTACAAGTGTTCAACAAGGTGTTCAATATAGTGTCCAACACGGTGTTCAATATAATGTTCAACAAAATGTTCAACAAAGTGTTCAACATGGTGTTCAAAATGATGTTCAACAAGGTGTTCAACATGGTTTTCAACAAGGTGTTCAACATGGTTTTTTACAAGTGCTCTACAATTGTTCAATATGGTGTTCAACAACACGGTGTTCAATATGGTGTTCAACATGGTGTTTTACAAGTGTTCTACATGGTGTTCAACAAAGTTTTCAACAATGTGTTCAACAAAATGTTCAACCATGATGTTTGACAAGGTACATAGTATTCTGCAAGGTGTCCAACATGGTGTTCAACATTGCGTTCACCATGGTGTTCAATAAGGTGTTCAACATGGTGCTTAATATGCTGTTCAATAAGGTGTCCAACATGATATTCAACATGGTGTTATGCAAATGTTATACATTATGTTTAACAAGGTGTTCGACAATGTGTTTAAAAAGATGTTCCACATGATGTTCAATATGGTGTTCAACATAATGTTCAACATGGTTTTCAATAAGGTGTTCAACATGATGTTCAATTAGGTTTATACTTTGTGTTCAATATGGTATTCAACATTGTGTTCAATAAAATGTTAAACAATGTGTTCAACATGGTGTTCAACATAATGTTCAACAAAGTATTCAACAAAGTGTTTAACATGGTGCTTAATAAGGTCTTGAACAAGGTGTTGAACATCGTGATCAACAAGGTGTTAAATAAGGTATTAAATAAAGTGTTCAACATAGTGTTTAACATGATGTTTAACATGGTGTTGAACAAGATGTTCTATAAGGTATTTTACAAAGTGTTCAATAAGGTGTTCAATATAGTATTCAACATGGTATTCAACAAAATGTTTAACAAAATGTTCAACATGGTGTTTAACAAGGTGTTCAACAAAATGTTCAAAATAATATTCAACAAGGTCTTCAACATGGTTTTCTACAAGCGCTCTACAAGTGTTCAACATGGTGTTCAACAAATTGTTCAAAATAATGTTCAATAAGGTGTTCAACAAAGTGTTCAAAATGATGTTCAACAAAGTGTTCAACATGGTTTTCTACAAGTGCTCTACAAGTGTTCAACACGGTGTTCTACAAGTGTTCTACAAGGTGTTCAACTAAGTTTTCAACAGGGTGTTCAACATGCTGCTTAACAAGGTCTTGAATAAGGTCTGCTTAACAAGGTCTTGAATAAGGTGTTCAATATCGTGATGAACAAGGTGTTAAATAAGGTGTTCAACATAGTGTTTAACATAGTGTTGAACAAGATGTTCAACATGGTGTTGAACAAGATGTTCAACATGGTGTTGAACAAGATGTTCAACATGGTGTTGAACAAGATGTTCTATAAGGTATTTTACAAAGTGTTCAACAAGGTGTTCAATATAATGTTCAACATGATGTTTAACAAAATGTTCAACATAGTGTTCAACAAGGTGTTCAAAATGATATTCAACAAGGTGTTCAACAATGTGTTCAACATGGTTTTCTATAAGTGTTCTACAAGTGTTCAATATGGTGTTCAACAACACGGTGTTCAATATGGTGTTCTACAAGTGTTCTACAGGGTGTTCAACAAAGTTTTCAACAATGTGTTTAACAAAATATTCAACCATGATGTTCGACAAGGTATAGTATTCTACTAGGTGTCTAACATTGTGTTTAACATGGTGTTCAACAAGGTGTTCAACTAGGTGTTCAACGTGGTGTTCAACAAAGTGTTTAACAAGCTGTTCAATGAGGTGTCTAACATGATATTCAATATGGTGTTATGCAAATGTTATACATTATGTTTATTAAGGTGTTCAACAATGTGTTTAAAAAGGTGTTTCACATGATATTCAATTTGGTGTTCAACATGGATTTCAATAAAGTGTTCAACAAGGTGTTGAACATGATGTTCAAGAAGATTTATACATTGTGTTCAATAAAATGTTAAACAATGTGTTCAACATAATGTTCAATAAAGTATTCAACAAGGTGTTCAACATGGTGGTTAACAAGGTCTTGAACAAGCTGTTCAACATCGTGATCAACAAGGTGTTAAATAAGGTGTTCAACATGGTATTTAACATGATGTTTAAAACATCATGTTGAATACCGTGTTCTTGAACACTTGTAGAAAACCCCGTTGAACACTATATTGAACACTCTGTTGAACACCTCATTGAACACTATATTGAATACCTTGTTGAAATATCATGTTGAACACCATATTGAACGCCATGTTGAACATGTAATACCCCGGATTAACAAGAGTACTTTATTGTTTACTAATAATTAGTGCATAATGTTTGGGACTATATTGTTGTGCTAAGAGTGAATTAAAATAAGTTAAATGTTTGCACTGAAGAAATAGCTCAAACGGAATTGAGTTTTGTTTAGAGTTTTGTCTCATTAATATAGGTTGCATTAGCATTAAAGAAACAAGAGGACACCATTGGCTGCTAACGTTGGTATGGTGTAAGTAGAGTTTAAAACGACTTTAAGAAGGGGAAAGTAATTATGGATGTAGTGGGTTAGTGGTGTGATAAATGAAGATTATGTTCTTATTAAGTTGTGGTGATTGGGGGACGGATTGGAAGATAAAGAGGTTGGGGATGGTTGTGTTACTTCTAGAATTTAGTTTCTTAAGTGAAGGCTGCCAACAGAGGGTTTTCTTGTGGTTGAATGAGGGTTTTAAATCATTTTTAAGAAGGGAAGGTGTTTAAGGAAGGTGTGAATGCTATTAAAGGAGAATTGCATCATTTTAACTAGGGGATGTATAGGAATAGAATGGAATATGAAGTGGATTTGGATAGTGGGGTGTTAAGTGTAGATAGTGGGGTGTTGTTGTTAAATGAGGGAATTAAACAATGATTAAGAGGGGGGCTACATGGGGACGTTTGGGAGGACTGATGGGTGCTAGTTTTGGACTATTTAAGGGTGATGATGGGCTGCAGAAGGGGAAACGTTTTGGTGGAAGTGAGTATGAAGGTTTGGCAGCTGAAAACTCTCATCCACAACCATTCCTATCATACATCCATTCGAAAGAGAAAGAGTGAAAGAGATATTGTTATCGAATAAAGAGGATCCATGGACCTACATGCAAATTTGGAGGGAGAAGAGGAGTGTCTTCCGTAAGAATTTCAAGGTAAGGATGCTGTCCCATGTTTCCCAGAAGAAACTAAGTGATTAGGTCTGTTTTCTGCTTCTCGGACAGATTCGTTGGCTTATGTAGTAAAGACAAGAAACCAAACCTAGAGACGTCCTTTTGATTTGAATTTTTGACAGGAATTATATAACATGTTCATAGACCTACTGTAAATATTTTATAGAAAACGGACATCGTTTGGTACCCCATTGAAACTGAGTAGTAGGACTGGGCGTTTTCAGGAAAGATTCGGAAGGACTATCTTGTAATGAGTTTTAGGACTATTAAAGCTCTTAATTTCCTTTCGTGTACTGAAGAGAAGTTGTAGGGTTATGTCTCCTGGATCTAGACGTGTGCTCAGTATATTTTTCTACAAAATATAACATTAGTTACAGAAGTTACAAGCCACTTAGGTCATAAGACATAAATGGTGTCAAGGGGTTTAATCGTTTATTGAGTCTTTGTTTTAACGTGCAGCTATGGTATTTGATTTGAAAGTAATGTTTAATCTTTTTGGTGCTGGAATAGAAGGCAAAATACAAGAGGCTCAAAGTAAGTGACTATGTGATTGCTTGTTTGACTGAAACGACAAACGGGGACGGTTTGGCTTGTGTTACAGTTATTGATTGTTTTATGATTTACATGTATGGAATGGTTTTATTGGGTGACTCATTGTTTTGATGAAATTATGGATGCGCATGTACATATTGGTATCATGATTGGTTATGTATAAAGTTGTTAAGCATATTGCATGGTGGCATGTTATCATCTGCAAATGTTTGGAACAAAATGGTTTAAAGAAAGAAAGGGTTTCGAAAGGGAAAATATTTTGAAGAAAAAGGTTTAAATGAAAGAAAGGTTTTCGAAGGGGAAACACCTAGGGAGGTAGTGATGAAGGAAGACTCAATAGACTCGAGAGGTGGGGTCTATTGAATGATGACAGTAAAAAGATCCTTTTAATAGACTCGAGAGGTGGAGTCTATTGAAAGGAGCCTTTTAATGGACTCGAGAGGTGGGGTCTATTAAAAGGTTATAGACTCCCGAGAGGTGGTGTCTAATGAAAAGGTTTTGCTTTTGGGGAAGGCGCCCCCCTAATAGCCACGAAGCTGCCTCCCAGGTATGTACCCGAAGGGAAAAGAAAGGAAGACTGATTTTCTTTTAAAAGAGATTTTTTCTAAAAGGCATACATTGGTACAGTGCATCGCATATGCACAGTTGCATGATCATGATAGTCAGTTTAAATGTTTTCTTGAATGTCTTATGCTTGTTCGATAGTCGCTTACTGAGCTCTGCTCACATAGTCCCGTTTGTGAGTTTCAGATATAAACGAGGAGTAGGCGATGGTAGCAGGCATTGGACAAGCGACGGTAGCCCCCCCACATCAAGTCATAGAGTCATAGAGCCTTTTCCAAGTCTTTCCTTTTGATGATGAATTCATGTTTGGTTGTTGTATTGAGAGTTTGATATTGGTCTCTCTTTCTAGAGTTGTTGAGTTAGTATGTGTGACCTTGAAACCATTTTACAATAATAAAGTTGTCAAATGCTTAATTATTAAACGCATGCTAAAACATGATCTAGTCGTACGGTCGTGACACCCCAAAACTAGATAAATTTTCCGGGGTGTTACAGAACACTTTGTTTAACATCAAGTTGAACACCATAATGAACACCTTGTTGATTACCTTCTTGAACACCTTGTTGAATATCTTGTTGAACACGTTATTAAACACCATGTAGAACAACTTATTGAACACCTTACTGAATACCATGTTGAACACTCCTAAAATACCATGTAGAATATTTTGTAGAACACCATGTTGAAGACCTTATAGAACATCATGTTGGACACCTTGTTGAATACCTTGTTAAACACCATGTTGAATACCTTATTGAACACATTGTTCAACACTTTGTTGAACACCATGTTGAGCACCTTATTGAAAACCATGTAGAAATACTATGTTGAACACCATGTTGGACACCTTGTACAATACTATGTACCTTGTTGAACATCATGGCTAAAAAACATGTTGAACACCATGTTAAATATTTTGTTGAACACATTGTTGAAAATCTTGTTGAACACTATGTTGAACACCATATTGAACTCCATGTTGTTGAACAGCATGTTGAACACCTTGTTAAACATTTTTAAAGCACTTGTAGAACATCATGTTGAACACCATGTTGAACACTCTGTGAATACCTTATTGAACACTATATTGAATACCTTATTGAAACTTCATGTTTAACACCATATTGAACACCTTGTTGGACTTTTATTGAACACCTTCTTGAACACCCTATAAAACATTTGTAGAACACCATGTTGAAAACTTTGTAAAACAACCCGTTGAGCACCATGTTAAACACATGTAGAACACCCTGTTGAACACCTTCTTGAACACCCTGTAGAACACTTGTAAAACATCATGTTGAACATCTTGTTAAACTACCCATTGAACACTTTGTGACTATGTTGAACACCCTGTAGAACACTTGTAGAACATCATGTTGAACACTTTGTTTAAAACCATGATGAACATCGTGTTAGAACACCTTGTTGAACAGTTTGTTGAAAACCATGTTGAATATCTTGTTGAACACCATGTTGAACCCCATGTTGAACACTTGTATGACACCATATTGAACATTTTGTATAACACCATGTTGAACACCTTGTAGAACATCATGTTGGATACCTTGTGAAATACTATATTGAACACCTTGTTGAAACACTATATTGAACACCTTGTTGAAGTCCATATTGAACACCACATTGGACACCTTGTAGAATACTATGTACCTTGTTGAACCTCATTTTGAACATCTTGTTGAACACACTGTTAAATACATTGTTGAAAGCCTTGTTGAACACATTGTTGAACACCCTGTAGAACACCATGTTGAACACGGTGTTGTTAAACACCATATTGAATACCTTATTGAACACTTGTAGAACACCATATTGAACATCTTGTTGAACACTCTGTTAAACACCTTGTGGAACACTCCGTTGAACACCATATTTGAACACCATGTACTCTTCTGAAACCAATCTCATTTATTATAAGTTAAACAGTTAATCTTCTGAGTAGCAAATTGACTGTCCATCAATTGTACCAGTGTTGATACTATGTTGACAGTGCATTTTCAGCCTTGGGATTTCCTTTACTTTCAGACCAGTTTTGTTGGCAAACAACTACCTTGAATGGGTGATTTATCATTCAGTCCAAGCACCCAAAACAGCCAAAAAGTTTTCGAACTCCCCAGGGGATTGGGTGACTTATATCTTTCAAAGTTGAAACTTGAAAACCAGTGATCAATAAACTATCGATGGCTACTTTGTAAACAACTGGAAGGCAGTCGCCACCACATATAACTAACTATTCACATGTATACGACTGTGAACAGTTGAGATGAACCACCAAAAGGTATCTCCCCTATAGACATCTATTTTCATGTTCTTTGAAAGACATCTCCCCTATATTTCTGCATGAAAGCTCTATCTTCAAATGGTTGAGCTCTTGACATCTTTTGCATGTAGTATAGGATCATAGGCCCGCAATCAACTCTACAAGCACAATAATGAAATGTATGTGAGTGCATGGTTGTTTATGAGTTAATGAACATATAAATTCTGTTAGGACTTAGGGATACTTACGATTCTGGATCGTGTTGTGGACAGTCCATGCTAGACTAGGAAGTAAAAAGTCCTCGTTTCCATCATCCACTCCTTAAAAGATTCTGGAATCGGCATCTCAAGATCTCCTTCAAACAGCCTTTGCATCCAGTCTTCTATGGCTTCTATCTGCATTTGGAAATGTACATACGTATCATTGAGTTAGAAAACTACAATAACCAATACGAACAGGCCAATAGAACTTTAAAAGGGAAAATACGAGCAAGTCAACAAGAAGTAATAAGAATGTTATAACTTACAAGGAACAAAGCATTTCTGAAGCAATCATCATTACTTTCTTTCGTTCTGTTCAAGGATGAAACAGCCATTTGAAGATGGTGGTATGCCATTTTCCATCTTTGGTCTTTTCTGCAGTCCCTTATTCATAAAATCCAATACCGCTCTGGCCCAAGCTTTCTTCTTCACGTCCTCCAAATCTTCGCAGTGCTTAACAAAATTCCATTGGAGCTTATAAAAGGAGTTGCTGAACAGCAGAGTTGCGCAGAAGTGCATTATTAGCAACCGCACTGCATCCTTTATGCCCTCTTGGGTTCTTTTACTCAGTGCTTGTTTCAAACGATCCTCAATAACGGTTTTAGAAAGCCTTCCAGAAACATCTCGAAAGTATCTTTTGAAGAAAGCAGACTTCGTAGGCCTTCTACCACCACTTATTCTAATCCTTTCCCCATTTCTTGGGAGTCCTAGGATCTTATCAACATCTGCTGCTTCTATGGAAGCAGTTTTACTTCCAACCTGAAAACAATTTGTTTCAGGATTGTATAGATCACGTAACAATGTGATCAATGTTGTATCTGACTTCTTAGAATGAGAAATCAGACCACTCCAAAACGCATATATTAAATCCCAAAAGGGCGTCTTCTTTAGCTCTTTGATATGAGCTTCCGTGAATCTACGTTTCAACTTATTCGACAAGGTGAGAAAACCTACATTGAAAATCTATATGGTGAAAAACCTGAACTTTCCTTGAGAGAAAACCATATAAACAAAAGACAATTGGGGTGGTGCATGTTACCTTTGCAGCTCAAGTTGGGCAGTGCTTTTGTCAATACTTCTTCTCCTTACATGGTGAAAAAGAGCGGGAAAGATTTTGGTTTTTGAATGGAGAAAAGGGAACTGAGGAACTGAACTCAACTGAACTGAGTTTTGAGTGTTCTACTACCTGTTCATGTTTTTTCCGACTAGGCAAATAGCCTGTTCCTTCTTTCCAATGTTTGCTGAATTTGGGCTTTTCTTCCCAAGTTTCACTTTGCCAAAGCTATTGGGGCTTTTAGTGTGGGAGTTGTGTGGGGAAGCCCATGGCTCGTCTATTTTTTTCCTTCGAAGAACGAAATCAAGGATGAAATTTAGACCGCTGATAGTAGTTCATCAAACTTCTACTTGTGTAGAACATCACTAGAGAGAAGAAGACAACATAGTAACGTTGAGAACCGGTAACTGGAAAATCACATGGAACCAAGGCTAGATTGGTGCTTTGTTCTTTGCTCTTTACTATGCTTCAAATAGTAGGTTTTCTACAAACAAAATCCTCTCACTGGCCATCAGAGCTAGCCTTGATCGACACAGCCCCTGCTGGAAGGCATATTAATGCATCCTCACGCGCCCAATAAGGTTTTAATCACCTATAAACAAGGAAGATTGAGACATTAGTTTCAAGAGTCACATTTCATTACCATGAGTTACAATTTAGTATTCGAGTCATAAGTTTGTAGGATTTATAAGAACGTCATATTAATGAATAAGATGTGGATGATGTGCGCATGATCTTCACTCTACTATACTCTTCGTAACGAGGCAAATTTAATTTGTGCATATGAGGATTTTCATTTAACCAATTCTAGATTAACTCTCAAGAGTTACAATTTATATGCAAGAGTTACAATTTAGTTCATTATTATTCTTACAATTTGTATGCTGGTTGAATCAGCTTCTGGAAGGGATTCGTGTTCATGACCATTAACATGCTTGGGACTGCTGCGTTCGAAGAACCAAAATCAGGGTGGAAATCGTGGTATCACAATTACTTCGTTTCATGCTATGGTCTGTGAATCATATGGATACTTAAAACATTATGCAGATTTCAACTTTGGCATGAAACGATCGAGTTGAACTATTCAATTTTTAAATTATGTATTACTGCATGGTTGAAAGCTAAGATACTCTGAAGTTGCTTTCAATAATCATAAACTATGAGCTTGCTTGTGGCACCAAGAAATTGGACTTCAATTTTAACCTCTTTCAACAATTCATGGTTTAACCGCTGATCGTCATCTTAGATGAAATTTAATAAGTTTAATTTATTCACTGCAGTTTACCCTTCACATAAGAACTTGATCTTGCCGAAAATCGCAAAATGAGTGATGTAGAGATCAAGTTGCACAAAACCATGATTGTCAGATATGTCTTGCTAAGCAAGACTATGCTGCTAAAATAATTATATTTGTTCATGTCAAACACTGATAAGATTAAGTAATGCCACATTTTAAAATTTTTTTAAAATTTATGACCTATTCTTCCTCTATGATCATCCTTATTTCCCAAGTATTCTTCTTGGTTAAAACTCCATTGAATCAGTCAGCTAAATATTTTTATCACATTGACTTTGACTTAATGAACTTAGCCATATGGTACAATGGAGGAATAACAATGCTTATCTGTTTGATCACTGCAGTAATACATCACGTAACCCTTACTTTGCGGCCACTCATATGATCGATCAGTATACGGATATTCTGTATCTGCACAACTGTGACTGATGTGTGTTGTTTAGTGCATTATAAGTTACTATAATTTGTTTGACTAAACAGTACCATCACTATGCATTTTCAACTTCCTTGGACACCAAGAACAGTGATGATGCATCACCTTACTTCATCAACCTTCATGGTCTGAGCGTATATACATCACTAAACTTGCATACTCATATGCTTCCACTCCGTTTTCTCTTCGAATTTGTGTCTAAGTTAACAACTATGGCTCAGATGGTTGGCAGGGATGACATAGAGTCCCTAAGAATTGAGTTGGAAGAGTTTGGAAGAAGCCTTAGGGCCTCATTCCAGAGTAATTCCTCCAGTTTCCGAGCAAATTCAACCCTGAGTGCTGCCAAAGATGACGGTGATGTTCAATATGCCAAGCAGTGGGCAGCCATTGAGCGATTGCCAACATTTGAACGGCTGAAATCATCTTTGTTTGATAAGGATGAGGATGAAAATGAGTTAATTGATGGTGAAGGAAAACGAGTGGTTGATGTTACCAAGCTTCGAGCTCTGGAGCGCCATCTGTTCATAGAGAAGCTCATCAAACACATTGAGAATGACAACCTTCGCCTCTTGCATAAAATCAGAAATAGGATTGACAAGTGAGTCTTCTCTTCTCTTGTGCTTGCAATGAGAGTGGATGCCATTCTTAATACATCCTCACTTTTCTGATGTGTTGAGTTTTTCTCCTCCACCTATTAAGGTTTGTATTCATAAATCAATTACGAAAGAATGTCCTATTTTTTATCATTTCAAATTGTCTTTGTAGGGTTGGCGTAAAATTGCCCATGGTAGAAGTGAGATATAACA
Organism: Spiraea crenata; assembly: GCA_033992175.1. Taxonomy (NCBI): domain Eukaryota; kingdom Viridiplantae; phylum Streptophyta; class Magnoliopsida; order Rosales; family Rosaceae; genus Spiraea; species Spiraea crenata. The sequence continues at coordinate 3,525,757 of JAVBHV010000041.1, read as the reverse complement.
ATGTCTGTGTGGAAGCAGTGTGTGAGGTGGTTCATGGAAAGCCCCTCCCAACTCTGTGGAATTCTGTCAAAAGCATGCTTTCGGTAAGTACTCATACCATGGCCAACTTGATCACCCATAAAGTGAAAGGATCACTGCAATTTTAAAGTTTTGGAGTTGTTTGATGTGGTTTGAAATGCATCTCTGTATATACTTTTGGTAGTTATATGTTCATGCACTTTCTTCATTTCCATGTACAGCTCTTTTCCAAGTTTCCAGGTTTGAAGTCAAGCAAGGCCAAGATAAGCATCATTAAAGACTTTAGTGGTACAATACAGCCTGGAAGGTAGTCTAGCGTCATCGATCAGTCTACTAAATTTAACTGATCTAAGCTAAATACATAGTTGATATTCTTTGGTCTTTTGAGCATATGAATCATATACCTTAGTACGAAATGGTACTGTTGCAGGTTAACTTTGCTGCTAGGCCCCCCAGGATGTGGGAAAACCACCCTTCTCAAGGCACTATCCAAAAATCTGGACGAATCCCTCAAGGTTTTTTAGTAACTTTATACTTGAATATCTTTTTCACTTGTGATACAAACCTTCTATTGTTTGGGAGCTACATAAGTGCGTTTTCATGCTCAATAGTTACTTGTTTAGTCTAATAGTTACTTGTTTAGTCTAAACTTTTGTCCAACAGTTCTCAGGAGAAGTTACTTACAATGGACAGAAGCTAGTGGATTTTGTCCCCCAGAAGACCTCAGCTTATATAAGCCAACAAGACGTGCACATTCCTGAGATGACAGTGAGGGAAACACTCGATTTCTCAGCCCACTGTCAGGGTATTGGAAGCCGAGCTGGTAGGTTTCTTTGACTTTAAGATAATTGTTGAGAATATCCCACATCAGAGATGGAAGCCTAGCTTGTAGTGTTTAAATATAGTTGGGCTTCTCCTCCCGTTGCCAATTGGTTTTGGTTGATGGAGGCTCACTATGTTAAGAATAATTACTGTTTTCAGTTTACAACCTGTTGTTGAAGGATAGTTGATAATCTGTTTTCTGCCTACAAAGACATCATGCTGGAAGTGAGTAAAAGGGAGAAGGAGGCAGGAATTGTTCCAGATCCAGATGTAGATACCTATATGAAGGTACTTTCATCTTCGTTGACATAGTACCTGCATGCTTATGAGTCTCTATTGTTGATTATAACATTTTCATAACTTAGGACAGGCAATTTCTGTTGATGGGCTAAAACGTACTCTTCAGACGGACTACATTTTGAAGGTCATTCTCCTTCAAAACAGCTGAGTTAATCTTATGCCTTATAACCATTGTCTGCACAGAATCACAAATTTGCTCTATATGTTAAGACCTTTCCCATGGTTTTCAGATCCTTGGACTTGATATATGTGCTGACACTCTTGTTGGAGATGTAATGAGAAGAGGTATCTCTGGCGGTCAAAAGAAAAGATTGACAACAGGTAATGCAAATAAAAAAAATGGTTTTACTGAGATTACATTCACTTGCAACATCAGCTTTGACCAAACTTGCTACTGAGAATAAATTTTCGCAGCGGAGATGATCATTGGTCCTGCGAAAGCTTTGTTCATGGATGAAATAACAAACGGCTTGGACAGTTCAACTGCATTCCAGATTGTTGCTTGCCTTCAGCAACTAGTGCACATAACAGATGCCACCGTACTAGTTTCTCTTCTTCAGCCTGCACCGGAGACTTTTGAGCTCTTTGATGACCTTATTGTAATGTCAGAAGGGAGGATTGTTTATCACGGCCCACGGGATCATGTCTTGGAATTTTTTGAGGATTGTGGGTTTAAATGTCCTGAGAGGAAAGGAGTTGCTGATTTCATTCAGGAGGCAAGTGAATCGTAGCATATAATCTGTTTTTTTTCCCATGCTATCATTTCTAGAAATTAAATTCACTGTTAACATCTTGGTTCTGTCTGCAGGTAATCTCCGAAAAGGATCAATCACACTATTGGTACCACCCGGAACCTCACACTTATGTATCCGTTGATATGTTCTCGAAAAAATTCAAGGCATCTTCTTTTGGGAAGAAGCTGGATGAAGATCTTTTACAGACATACAATAAATCCCAAAACCATAAGACTGCTCTTTCCTTTAGTGTGTATTCTCTTTCTAAATGGGAACTCTTCAAAGCTTGTACATCAAGAGAACTTCTTCTCATGAGGAGGAATTCTTTTATCTATGTATTCAAGACAGTTCAGGTCATCATTTCTGCTTTAGCATTTATACTTCTATTTCAGATAAACTTGGGAACTCTGGTAACATGCCAAGATTTTTTCACTGCAGCTTATCATCATTGCATTTATTACCATGACTGTGTTCTTGAGGACTCGAATGGACGTTGATGTCCTCCATGGTAACTACTACATGGGTGCCTTGTTTTTTGCTCTCACCATACTTCTCATCGATGGAATTCCCGAAATGTCCATGACACTTCAAAGACTTGAAGTTTTCTACAAGCAGAGGGACCTGTGTTTTTACCCAGCTTGGGCTTATGCAGTTCCTGCAATGCTGCTAAAAATCCCGCTGTCATTTGTCGAAGCCCTGGTTTGGACTTCTCTTACTTACTATGTCATCGGATACAGTCCTGAGGCGCAGAGGCAAGTTTAAGCGAAAACATTCATTTCATTTCTATTCTGAGTCAGTTTCAGATCATTGTTAACAGCATATCATCTAATTAAACCATCTCCTGAATGTGTTTTGTTTTTTTAGGTTCTTCTGCCAGTTTGTGCTACTCTTTGCAGTCCACTTGGCATCACTATCCATGTTTCGGTTCCTAGCTTCGTTCTTTCAGACTATGGTTGCTACTATGACAGCCGGTAGTTTTGCGATAATGTTTCTCTTACTGTTCAGTGGATTCATTATCCAAAAACGTAAGCCTGTTTCACATGTTCTCCAGTTCATTTTAGTTATAGAAAAGTCAGTTGAAAAAACAAATGTAATGAGTATGTTGCTTTTGCAGCTTCCATGCCAGGTTGGTTAGAGTGGGGGTTTTGGGTTTCTCCTTTAACGTATGGGGAGATAGGCCTCTCCGTAAACGAGTTTCTTTCTTCACGATGGAATACGGTCAGCAACTCATAGCATTTCTGTTAATATTCTACTCTAAAGTACTCAGGTCGCTTTTTGTTTATCATTCATAGATGCTATCCCCAAACACTACAATCGGGCTAGATCTACTTAAAAGCCGTGGACTAAACTTCGATGGATATTTCTACTGGATATCACTTGGTGCATTATTTGGATTTGCTCTGGTTTTCAACATTGGATATGCCTTATCATTGAGTTTCTTGAAGTGTAAGTTAATGTTTTCGATATCCTATTGTAATTCAAGGATGGAGTATATGTTACACATTGATTCATCCCATAGTATATAATCTCAGCGCCTGGATCGTCTCGTGGTATTATTTCGCATGAAAAGCTATCCCAGCTTCAAAGAACTGATGATTCCCTGAGTGATGCCTATGTGGAAGAAAAGTCCGCAAATCATCATTCTAGAACCACCGATAATGGTTAGTAAAGTTATGTTTCTCTTCATTTCCAAGCTTTTTTTTCCTTTAGTAATCGTCACGTTCATAATCTACAACATTCTTGCAATTCCTGTTTTTCTGAATTAACAGGCAGGATGGTCTTACCATTTACTCCCTTGACAGTGGTGTTCCAAAATGTGCAGTACTATGTTATTCCATTGGTAATTAACCACATTAGCTGTTCTTTCAAAACCCTTTGGCATCGGATGATCTTAACTTCTTTCTTTCTTCTACTTGTGTTCCAGGAAACCAGGGAACAGGGAGTTAATCCGAAAAAACTCCAGCTTTTAAGTGATATTACAGGAGCATTTAGGCCTGGTGTACTTACAGCATTGATGGGCGTCAGTGGAGCAGGGAAAACAACTCTTCTAGATGTCCTTGCTGGCAGAAAGACCAGTGGCTACACTGAAGGAGACATAAAGATTGGCGGTTATCCTAAGGTTCAAGAAACATTTGCTAGGATATTGGGTTACTGTGAGCAGACCGATATACATTCTCCTCAGATCACAGTAGAAGAATCTTTGATTTTTTCTGCTTGGCTGCGTCTGTCTTCTCAGATAGACTCTAAAACAAAAGCTGTAAGACCTATAAGTGGAGTTACCAAATAAAAATCTTCAAATTTCGCTCTATTCATTGTTGAGATAATTTGTTTAAAGCTGCTGTGGCACTTCTAACAGGATTTTGTGAATGAAGTCCTTGAGACCATTGAGCTTGATGGAATAAAAGATGATTTGGTTGGCATACCTGGTGTTAGTGGTCTGTCAACTGAGCAGCGCAAGCGGCTCACAATTGCTGTGGAGCTTGTTTCAAACCCCTCCATAATCTTCATGGACGAACCCACAACTGGTTTGGATGCAAGAGCTGCTGGAATAGTCATGCGAGCGGTGAAGAATGTAGCAAATACAGGACGGACAATTGTATGCACCATTCACCAGCCAAACATCGATTTATTTGAGTCATTCGATGAGGTAAAACAAATAAGGAGCCAACATATGAAAACATGATATTAGAATTTCCTTGTGGAACCAAAAGCTCTCCATCTGTTCGCAAGCATAGTGCTTTAGAGAAATTTTTACGCTAGAACTTCACCAATAGAAGTAGTTTTTGTCACATCTGATTCTGGATTAGTAACTTCTTTGGATGCAGCTGATTCTTTTGAGAACTGGAGGGTGCATAATATACTCTGGACCATTAGGTCAGAACTCCAGTAAGGTTATAGAATATTTTCAGGTTAGTCTGCAGTAGCTCTGATTTGGGAAATACTAGTTGCTTCAAGCAAAGTCCATCAAATCTTTCTTTTCTGTACAAAAATTTCTGGCAGAGTATTCCCGGGGTTGAAAAAATCAGAGATAATTATAATCCAGCAACATGGATGCTTGAGGTCACTTCGACATCAGCTGAAGCTGAATTTGGTGTTGATTTTGCACAAATATACAGAAAATCTTCTTTACATGGGTGAGTACAGCTAATAAATGTGATCAAACCATGTGTTTCAAATGTTAAATGTATGTGTAATTTGTTTTCCGGTCTCCTGAATGTGACACCTTTTCAACTCTCCCATTTGCAGGAACAATATAGAGCTTGTAAGACAGCTGAGTACCCCACCACCGGGTTCAAGTGATCTGCATTTTGCTACTCGTTTTTCACACAATGCCTGGAGCCAATTCAAGTCCTGCCTATGGAAGCAGCACTTGTCTTACTGGAGGAGTCCAGCCTACAACATGATGCGCATCATGTATGCGCTTGTATCATCTCTCATTTTTGGGACTTTGTTTTGGAACCAAGGACAGAAAATGTAAGCATTCATAGTATACTTTTCCAGGGCTAGCTATATGACCTGATTTTCATGTATTTTCATTTTTTGTCTGTTAGAACCAACCAGCAAAACTTGTTCAACATACTTGGTTCAATGTATGCCGGTGTCATCTTCATGGGCATAAACAACTGTGCAACCGTTCTGCAATATGTTGCAACAGAGAGAACTGTCATGTATCGAGAAAAATTTGCAGGGATGTATTCTCCCTGGGCGTTTTCACTTGCACAGGTACAATTCCTTCAGAAGTATACAATTGTTTGTACAATGTGGTATTCCTCAAGTTTACAAATCCTCTCAAATGATGGTGCTTTGTTACTTACATTGATCGTTGATATTGCAGGTGGCAGTTGAAGTTCCTTATCTGTTTTTCCAGGCAGCCTTGTTTCTGATCATCACATATCCAATGATTGGATATTATGAGTCAGCATACAAAGTTTTCTGGTACTTCTATGCGGTGTTCTGTTCTTTGATGTACTACAATTACATGGGATTGATGCTCGTGTCATTGACGCCAAACTTCATGATAGCTGCAATTCTGTCATCGGTGTTCTACACATTACACAACCTGTTTGCTGGGTTTCTGGTTCCTAAACCAGTAAGCCTCCTGGTTCTCTGTTGAAGTCTATATATTTGGATCAAAGTATTATGTAGTAACATATCGAAAACTCAGGCTTGATTATATTCTTGTTCTTGCAGCAAATTCCTACATGGTGGATTTGGTTGTATTACCTGACTCCAACATCTTGGTCACTCAACGGTTTGCTCACATCACAATATGGAGACATAAACAAGGAGGTTATAGTATTTGGGGAAAGCAAAACAGTGTCTGCCTTCTTAAAGGACTACTTTGGGTTTCACCATGATCAGTTGCCTCTGGTAGCAGTGATTCTCATGGTTTTTCCAGTTGCTTTTGCATCGATTTTCGCTTATTCAATAGGGCGGTTGAACTTTCAGAAGAGGTGAAAGCCATGGATGATCAGAAATGTCCCAGTTTGTATGCAAATCCAACTAGATATGTTCTATGTTATCAAGATGATGTCTTTATTTTCCTCAGCCATTTGGATAGACGGATTTTAGTTTTTGAGCCAAGATAACAACATTTAACATTGAAGATAAACATGGATCGATAATCATATATTTGTTGTTCGGTAAACAAATGTGTGATGTATCCATACATTGTGTTGCCAAGCAGCTGATGCTGTCTTGTGCACAGCAACCTAATGGTGACTCAAACCACAACACATCTTTTAGTGTGCTGCAAATATTCCAAATGAAAATATTTTCAGGGATACACAACATGCCAAGAACGGGAAACCAGCTATTGTGTATGTCTACCATAAAACATGCCAACTGACTGTTGCGATTTTGATTTCTCTGCACCGTTGTTGTATAATTAATCAGATTCGCAGCAGTTACTTGGACATGTTTTATTGTAGAAACACGATGAAACTTTGGAAGGCACTTTTCGCAATGGAGTGGGATTTCTGTACAAGAGGGTCCCTCTCTTAAGGTACTTATAAAATTCTTCCTTGTCCCAAATTATCATCTCAGCCATTCAGCGTGATCCATTATCTTCAACATATCAGTAGTAGGGTAATCAATGTCATCAATTTCACATCCATCCATCATCAGGGAACAGATTACGACGGACGGGAAATTGTTGACATTGAATACCCTAGTAACGGGTCACACTGGTTGCCCTTTGCTAGAAGAAATGCAGAAATCGCTTCCAATGACCTTGTATAAGAGGCTTAAACAAAATCCCAAGCGGGTCGGCGGGTTTATACCGCTAGGTGTTTACGAGTTAAAGCTGAGTCAAACTAGGACTAGCAAGCTACCCGACCCATTCTTATGGATCCGTATATTGTGATAGTTTTATTTCCTCTATGTGACATATTATATATTGTTTGGACCTAGATTTAACAATCCTACTTGACATACCTTGCGATATGGCTTGCCAAGCCGCGCACATCCTTAAAATCCTGCTCGGTATAGGAATTCTCTACCAAGCCGTGCGCTACACATGACCGCTTGAACTATACATGACCGCGAGTCCTTGAAATCTTAGTCGGTATAGGAATACATGACTGTGCAAACTATACATGACCGTGCGAACTACACATGACCGCGCGTCCTCTAAATCCTAGTCAGTATAGGAATACATGACCGCACGAACTACACATGACCGCGCGTCCTTAAAATCCTAGTCGGTATAGGAATACATGACCGTATGCTACACCGCGGTATACTATGACATTGTCGCGACTAAAGATTAGTTATGCCGACCGAAAGCCCAAAAGACGATTCAGCAAGACCATCTCCACGGCACCAAATCGACCTATCAAATCCAAGCCAATGTGAGCGTGACCATCTAGATCTCCAAAGTCAACTCTCGGCGTAATCAAGCAAATTAATTGACGAATCAAGCAATGTTGGGAAGTCTCCTCGCCTAAGAAGGAAACGGTTTTCAAACCTTCAATCAACGGATGTCGAGATGGAAAACAAAGGCGTAACGCATGAAATCAATGCTGGAGGAATTACAAGATGCGTGAAGATGCGATCGTATGAAATCAAGGCCGAAGAAGAACATGAATGCATTCTTTACAACTAGTCTAAATAAGACCATGTTAGACTATATTGTAGTATGAATAAAAACAATAAAGACATGAATACCAGAAACTGCAAACCTGCAGAAACTCACCTGCTTTAGACATAATAGCTATGTAAACAATCAAGATCTTCTCCTCAATGCTAATCCGAAAAACTCTTTGCTTGATGGATGCAATTACTTATGAGTTGTGTGTATTTAGCTTGAGCAGGGACCCTTGATTTATATATGCATCAATATCGAACTAAGCCAACCCATCAATGAACTTAGTCCTACTCCTGCAAGGATGCGGATTTCCTGATTTCCAAGTTTATTATTAAGTTGGATTTCCTTAGCCTTTTAGGTCTAGTTAATCACACAAAACAAGGCAACTGGGTTGTTCAATTTCGAACTCAAAACTGATTTTGAATTCCGACTTTCCCAATTGATTGTGCAAACCTATTTTGTGTTGGAATTTATGTTCTTTACTTCCAACATTCTCCCACTAGGTTCAACAGTCAATTTAGAACAAGTAAATGAATTCAAAGCAGCTTCTTAAGTGATCACGGAGTTCATCATTAAACAAATAATCCAAACAACAGCTTCTGTCATGTTGAATCACATTCACTGGACTAACAGAACAGTAGAGTAATTAATCAACTCAATGTTCTCATAATCACAAGTGAAGAACTCAACATACATGAAGACACCATCAAAACTTGAAAAACGAGTACATTATCATCTGTATTGTGATAAAACTTGATAATGTGCTCATGGTCCTCTTTATCAGATTTGCATCTGCTGCATGCTTCTAAGAAAAGCTTCTGTAACTTTAAATGAATAAGCCTTATGAACTTAAAAGATCATTTATTCATCAACTGTAATGTGAACTTCCTTATATCAGCAAATTATGCAGAAACCGAAACATAATTAAACTAACCATGTGAATGAGCTGATAAGCTCCCACTAATTCACATCTTCAAAACCAGATACCAACCCCATATTAGGCACATGTTGAACCTCTTAAGAACCCTTTGAATATAACCTTTCTGTGATAAGCCAAGCAAACCTCTCTTTCTATCTCTACTGATTTCTATACCCAAAACATATGCAGCCTCTCCCATATCCTTCATCTCAAAACTTGTAGATAAAAATCTCTTTGTCTCATGTAGCAGTGCATCATTTGAACTAGCTAGTAGGATATCATCAACATATAAAACTAGAAAGATGAAATGATTCTTACTGAATTTCAAATAGATGCATTGGTCCAGCGGATTCTCTTTGAAACCATGAGACTGAATAACTTCATGAAACTTTAAGTACCACTGTCTTGATGCTTGTTTTAAACCATAGATGGACTTTTTCAGCTTACAAACCAAACTCTCTCTCCCTTCTTGAATGAAACCCTCTGGTTGCTTCATATAAATTTCCTCTTTGAGGTTTCCATTCAAGAATGCAGTTTTGACGTCCATCTGATGTAAAGAGAGATCAAAGTGAGCTACTAATGCCATTATAACTCTGAATGAATCCTTTGTAGATACTGGAGAAAAGGTTTCATTGTAGTCTATTCCTTCTTTCTGAGTAAAACCTTTGGCAACCAATCTGGCTTTGTGTCTTTCTAGATTTCCAGCTGCATCTTTCTTTGTTTTGTAAACCCACTTGCATCCTATAGGTTTAGCTGCACTTGGTAATTCTACTAAATCCCAAACCTAATTATTAGCCATTGATTCCAACTCTAATTGCATAGCCTTTTCCCACTGCAAACTGTGAGAACTTGCCATGGCTTCTTTGTAGGTATTGGGATCGTTTTCCTCCATGAAATCACCTCCAAGTTCTTGATAGTAACAGTAATAGTCACTAGGGATTGCTGACCTTCGAGTTCTTGTTGAAACTCTTGTTGGTACTACTGCTGGAACTGTTACTGGTGGAGGTGGAACTTGTGCTATTGGGACTTCTTGGATCTCCATTGGCTCATTTGCTTCTGTTGGTAATTGAACTAGTTGCTCAATTGCCTCTGTGTTATCTGCTGGTGTTAAGATGTCATCATATTCGACCTCCATATTATTACTTGCATTGGAAGAAAGCTGTTTTTGATGTAACTCAACTGCTGTATCAGATGCAATTGCTTCTGCTGGGCTGTTTCCTTCAGTTTCTTCTTCAAAAATAATAATTTCATCTTCTGTTGATTCAAAATCCTCCTCCAAGAACTTAGCTCTCCCTGTTTCAACTATTCTTTGGGAATGAGTAGGTGAATAAAATCGATATCCCTTGGTTCTTTCAGGATAGCCTACAAAATAGCAAGATATGGTTCTTGGATCCAACTTCTTTTCCTCTGGATTATACACTCTAGCCTCTGCTTTGCAACCCCAGATCTTTAAGTGATGTAGAACAAGCCTTCTGTTAGTCCAAAGTTCATATGGAGTCTTTGGTACTGACTTGCTTGGTGACCTGTTAAGTAGATAATTGGCTGTTTTGATAGCTTCTCCCCACAAGAACATTGGCAACCTTGTTCCTGCCATCATGCTTCGTACCATATCCTTCAAGGTCCTATTTCTTCTCTCTGAAACCCCATTCTGTTCTGGTGTATATGGATTGGTGTACTGAGCCACAATTCCTTGTTCCTGCAAAAATTTAGCAAACGGTCCAGGATGTCTCCCTGATTCATCATACCTACCATAGTACTCACCACCCCTATCTGATCTCACTACCTTAATCTTTGTGTTTAACTGATTTTCAACTTCTGCTTTAAAGATTTTGAAAGCGTCCAAAGCACTGGATTTTTCTTTTAAAAGATAAAGGTAACCAAATCTGGAAAAATCATCAGTAAAAGTAATGAAATACCTATATCCATCAAAAGTTTGTGTAGGAAAAGGACCACATATGTCTGTATGAATGAGTTCTAGTAAGTTTGCACTCCGAATCGAACCCTTCTTTTTCTTATTTGTCATTTTTCCTTTGATGCACTCAACACAAACTTCCAGTTCTTGAAGGTTTACTTTTGGAATTATGTCAGCTTTAACTAGGATTTGCATTCTATCTTTAGAAATATGCCCTAAACGTTTATGCCAAAGTTTGGCATTGTGTTCATTGATTAGTGGACGCTTGATCCCTACTGTGCTCATGGCAATGAAGGCATCTTTACAAGATAACTTGTAAAGACCATTAAGGAGTAGACCACTACCTACCGTGATAGAATTATGTGACAGAAAATAACCTTCTTCATTGAAATTTGAAAAATATTTTGACAAAGCAAGTCTGCTAACTGAAATCAAATTCCTTCTAAACGAAGGTACATAAACAACATTATTTAATTCTAAAACGAACCCTGACTCTAAAACTAGTCTAACAGTTCCAATGAACTTGACTGGTGCCTTCATGCCATTGCCTACGAACACATTGACCTCATGTTTATTTGGAGTTCTCTTGTTTATTAGCCCCTGCAGAGAACACGAAACGTGAACAGATGAACCACTATCAACCCACCAAGAATCAGAAGTTTCAACAAAATTTGACTCAAAACAAACTAAGGCTTTTTCTGAAACAAATTCTTTTGACAAATCAAAATTACCTTTAGTTTTTTGTTTCTCTAACCAGCGCTTATACTTGGGACAATCTCTCTTCATGTGACCATCAGTTTTCTTGCAGAAATAACACTTAAAGATTCCTTTAGTAGTTTTCAAACCAGTATTGCTTTTAGGAGTGTTATTGGCAGCTTTAGCATTTTTGTGAGTACTTTTAGCATGATTATGAGAGGGAGTTTGGACCAAATTCACCTGGACACGCTGCTGGTTGTTTCTGATATTGACCTCTTCATGTGCACAGATTGCAATCAGCTTGTTGATGTCCCACTTCTCATCTTGTGCATTGTAGGTGCTCTTGAGATGTTCATACTCAGGTGGCAATGAATTAAGAGCTACAGTGACCACCACAGGATCACTAATAGGCAAATTAAGCTCATTGAGCTTGGTTGCAGTCTCATAAAGCCCTAGTATGTGCTCCCTAACACTGCCATTGCCATCAAACTTGCTTGACATCAGCTGACTCATCAAGAAATTAGATTCCACCTTGTCAGATTCTTTGAATTTTTCTGCTATTCCTGCAAGTAGTTCTTTAGCATTCTCAGTTTTGGGAATGCCTCCTCTTATGGTGGGAGAGATCGATCTTTTAATCACTAAGACGGCCATGTGATTTGCCTTATCCCACTTTTCCTGCTTAGCTTGTGCCTTTGCTGTTTCTCCTTCTTGTGGCCTCTCTTCCCTGAGTGCTATGTCCAAGTCCATAAGACCTAGCACGATTTCGATGTCCTCACTCCAGCTTTTGTGGTTGGTTCCGGTTAGAGTCTGGATGTTATTGAAGTTCATGGAAGTACTCATCACTGTAACAAAAACACAGCACACTTTAAATTTCTTTATTCCTTATCAATGCTAAATCACACTTTCCCAGTAGAGTATTTAGCATGTTCTGTAGGTTCATGTTTACTAAAACATATAATTATATGATTTTGATCTTTAGTGATAAGAATTCAACACTTTTGAGCAGAAGAATCTTATGTAGTAATCATACAATTATGTATTCTATAAACAACTGTCTTCTAATCGAACCAAAGAATCAGGGCCTTTGTTTTGGTTGATTCTTTGTTATGATTAGAAAACACAATCTTTGATTATCAACTTTGAATTCTGGAAACCTCATAATATTCAAACGATTTTGTGTATTTGAACATCATAAGTTTTTCCAGAAGCATAATCAATACTTTAGTTCCTGCAGTTTCTTTAGATACAGAGTTTTCCTTTCATGGTTTTGAGCATACAACCACAAGCTCTGATACCACTTGTTAGACTATATTGTAGTATGAATCAAAACACAATAAACACATGAATACCAGAAACTGCAAACCTGCAGAAACTCACCTGCTTTAGACATAATAGCTATGTAAACAATCAAGATCTTCTCCTCAATGCTAATCCGAAAAACTCTTTGCTTGATGGATGCAATTACTTATGAGTTGTGTGTATTTAGCTTGAGCAGGGACCCTTGATTTATATATGCATCAATATCGAACTAAGCCAAGCCCATCAATGAACTTAGTCCTACTCCTGCAAGGATGCGGATTTCCTGATTTCCAAGTTTATTATTAAGTTGGATTTCCTTAGCCTTTTAGGTCTAGTTAATCACACAAAACAAGGCAACTGGGTTGTTCAATTTCGAACTCAAAACTGATTTTGAATTCCGACTTTCCCAATTGATTGTGCAAACCTATTTTGTGTTGGAATTTATGTTCTTTACTTCCAACAGACCATATAGATCATTTGTCAGGAGCCAACACCAACACAATCAACTCGTCTATTCGCTTTACTCGCACCTAACGTGCTTTTATCTTTTTAATTCTTAGTCATGTAGTTTAATTCTCTTAGGCGATTCAGTTCGTAAATTTGTCTTTCAATTCCTTTTCTTATATTGCAATTTCAAGTTCATGTTCTTTGTTTCTTCGCACTTTAATTATCGCTTTTATCTTTTTGCTCTTTATTTCTTCGCACTTTCATTGTCGCACCTTTAATTTTATGCAACTTCTATCCCTTTACATCTATCCCTATCTCTTTACTTTACAGTACTTTTACTTTATGCAACTTATATCCCTATCTCTTCAATTTTGTGCAATTTTTATCTTTAGTTAAGTTTTTGCAGTCTACGTCGATTCAATCTTTGCAAATTGTTTCGTTAAAGTTTGATGAGATTTCCCATCACCAAATTCACATCCACCATCATACCAAATCCATCTTTTTACGAATAACGCCGTCTTAAATCCTTGCAGCCAAGACACGATGAACCCTCGACCGAGACGCGTTCCTTCCTCGGTCCACAATCGTTTTGAAAGAAGTCAGATCATCGCAACCACATACATACCTACAACTATCTTTTCCTCGTTGGCAACGTGGCACGCTCGCGCACACAAACAAGAAAGACGAAAAAGGAGTCCGAAATCCTAGCGACGGATTTTGAGACCAACATATACATAATTATAATATATAGTGGATGGAGAGTCTTTTCTATCTGCATTCATTTTTCATTAAACAAGTTCCTAATATAGAAACAAAGTCAATTCTTTCGGTATGTTTTTCATTCTCTAACGAACAAAACACAAATAATACATCATCTTGTGTGATGCAAAGCATTTCAAATGGAAAATATTTGAAGGGAACACACAATTACAAACAAGCAAAAGCAACTCTTGTTTGGTTAGACAGACAGCATCAACCAAGAAGCGAATCAAGCGGAGAGGAAAGCAAATACTTTACTCTTGAGGCCTATCCCACTTCAAAGGCTTCACCACTTCCCATGAAAAGTCAGGGTCATCTCTACCAGTGTCCATAAGCGGCTGTTTTCAAATACTTGCCTCTCTTGAGATCCAGGTTAATGGCAATCATTCCAGGCCTGAAATCAAAGGTCTCCTTTACTATTTTTAGAATCTCCTTGTCGAGAATCTTTCAGGTGCCATCAGAGTCAACAAACACTGATAGTGGTTCAGGAACACCAATGGCATAGGAAACCTACACAATGCACCTCTGAGCAAGACCATTGGCAACAATGCTCTTAGCAGCTTGTCATGTAGGCACCACTCATGTCCACCTTGGTAGGGTCCTTGTCGGAGAAGGCACCTCCACCATGGGCTCCCCATCCATCATATGTGTCGATAATGATTTTTCGGCCAGTGAGACCTGCATCACCATGAGGCCTGCCAATGACAAACCAACCTGATGGGTTAAGATGGAAAATAGTCTTCTCAGGAACAACAGGCTTAATAACATGTTCTTTGAGGTCAGCAGCAATTTCATCATTGGTAACAATCTTGTCATGCGGAGTAGAGTTGAGAACAGTGTGGACACGGATTGGAACCACAGCACCATGGTCATTATAGTATTCAACAATGACTTGTGTCTTGCCATCAGGTCTCACCCATGGCAATGTCCCATTCTTGTGAACTTCAGTGAGGCGAGCACCAAGTTTGGTAGCAAGAACATGGCTTAGAGGCATAAACTCATCGGTCTCATCAGTGGCAGAACCAAACATGTGACCCTGGTCACCTCCTCCAATCTCCTTAGGCTTCTTGGTGAGGTAACCATGGACACCCTGCGCGATATCAGGGCTATGCTACTCAATGTTAACCATGACCTTGCAGTTGTGAGCATCAAGACCAACATTATCTGAAACAAATCCAATTGTTCTGCAAGTGTCGCGTACAATCTTCTCATAGTCTACTTTGGCTTTGGTCGTAATCTCTCCGAAGACCATCACCATGTTGGTCTTGGTGCAAGTCTCGCAGGCTACTTTGCTGTCAAGGTCTTGCTCAAGGCAGGCATCGAGCACCTCATCAAAAATCTGATCGCAGAGCTTATCTGGGTGTCCCTCATTCACAAACTCAGAGGTAAATAGGAAGGTGTCCATTCTTGCAAACCGCAAAAAGACCAAAATCAGGGTTAATAAATACAACACATAGAAACGCAATGATACAAGAACAATCTATACATATTGTATTGGATGAAGCCAAAGACAAGGGTGATCTATTCCTTTTTCTGACAAATAAACTTCCACTCAACCAAAAGAAAATGTGTATTTTAAGAGTTACATTCCATTTTCATGAGTTACAACTTTTGTTTTTGAATTATTACTTTGGAGGATTTATAAGGACTTAATGTTTTGAAGATTATGTGGAGTTTATACTTATGTTCTTCACTATAGCATATTGTTCGCATTCAAGTAAATTTGATTTGTGTACATGAGGATTTTCATGCAACCAATTGTAGTAAAAATCTCCACACCTTGCCAAACGACACATCTACTATTCTAAAACCAATCTCATTTACCATAAGTTAAACAGTTAATCTTTTGAATAGAAAATTGACTGTCCATCAATTGTACCAGTCTAATTACTATGTTGACAATGCATTTTCATCAAATTGACACCTTGTTGAACACTTGTAGAACACTATCTTAAATATCTTGTGGAACACCATGTTGGACACCATATTGAACACCTTGTTTAAATATGATGTTGAACACAATGTTGAACACCACATTGAACACCATGTTGAATACGTTGTTGAATACATTGTTGAATACCTTGTTGAACATTTTATTGTTTAGGGTTTAGAACACTTGTAGAACACCATGATGAATATTTTGTAGAACACCATATTGAACATCTTGTTTGACATCATGTTCAACACCATGTTGAGTACCTTGTTAAACACAATATTGAAACAGCATGTTGAACACCGTGTTCGACTATGTACCTTGTTGAACATCATGTTGAAACACAATATTGAACACTATATTGAACATCTTGTTGAACATAATGTTGAGCACACTGTTGAAAACCTTGTTGAACACCATGTTGAACACTTGTAGAACACCTTGTTGAACATTTTGCAGAACACCATGTTAAACACCTTGTAGAACACATTGGACACATTGTTGAAACTTCATGTTGAATACCTTGCTGCACACCATGTTCGACATCTTGTAGAATACTATGTACCTTCTTGAACACTCTGTAGAACATCATATTGAACACCTTATTAAAATCCATGATAAACATCTTGTTGAACACCTTGTTGAATTCCATGTTGAACATTATGTTGAACACTTTATTGTACACCTTGCAAAACACTTGTAGAATACCATGTAAAATATTTTATAGAACACCATGTTGAACACCTTATAGAACATCATGTTGGATACCTTCTTTAACACTATGTTCAAGACCATGTTGAACACCTTATAGAACATCATGTTGGACACTTTGTTTAACACCATGTTGAACACCATGTTGAGCACCTTGTTGAACATCATATTGAAACACAATGTTGAACACCATGTTGGACTATGTACTTTGTTGAACATCATGTTGAAACACCATGTTGAAACACCATATTGAACATCTTGTTGAACACCATGTTGAACACATTGTTGAAAACCTTATTGAATACCTTGTTGAGTATTATGTTGAATATCATGTTGAACACTTGTAGAACACCTTGCTGAACATTTTGTAGAGCACCATGTTGAACACATTGTAGAACATCATGTTGGCCACATTGTTGAAATTTCATGTTGAATACCATATTGAACACCATGTTGAAACACCTTATTGAACACAATTTTCAACACCTTGTGGAATACTATGTACCTTGTTGAACATCATGTTGAAACACCATGTTGAACTCATTGTTGACCACTTTGTTGAACACCTTATAGAACTAGAACATTTGTAAAACACCTTGTTGAACACCATATTGAATGCCGTGTTGTTGATGTTGTTGTGTGTTGATATTTAACTTGTTGAACACTTGTAAAGCACTTGTAGAACACTTGTAAAGCACTTGTAGAACACCGTGTTCAACATCATGTTGAACACTTTGTTGAACACCTTATTGAACACCATAATGGCATCATATTGATTACCATGTTGAATACCTTGTTGGATACATTGTTGAACACCTTGTTGAACACCCTATAGAACACTTTTAGAACACCATGTTGAACACCCCATTGAATAGCTTGTTGAATATTATGTTGAATACCATGTAGAACACTTGTAGAACACCATGTTGGACATCTTGTTGAAATCCATGTTGAACATCTTGTTGAACACCACGTTGAATACCTTGTTGAACACCTTGTAGAACACTTGTAGAACATCATGTTGAATATTTTATAGAACACATTGTACAACATCATGTTGGACACCTTGTTGAACACCATGTTGAACACCTTTTTAAACACCATGTTGGACTATGTGTCTTGTTGAACATCATGTTGAAACACTATATTGAATATCTTGTTGAACACCATGTTGAACACTATGTTGAACACTTTATTGAAAACCTTGTTGAACATTATGTTGAACACCTAGTAGAACACTTGTAAAATATCATGTTGAACACCATATTGAACACCGTGTTATTGAATACCATGTTGGACGCCTTATTGAACACCGTGTTATTGAATACCATGTTGGACGCCTTATTGAACACTTGTAGAGCACTTTTAGAACACCATGTTGAACACCCTGTTGAACACTTTATTGAACACCTTGTTGAACACCATATTGAACACATTTTTGAAACATCATGTTGAACACCTTACTAAACACCATATTGAACATCATGTACTATTTTGAAACCAATCTCATTTACCAAGTTAAACAGTTAATCTTTTGAGTAGCAAATTGACTGTCCATCAATTGTATCAGTGTTGATACTATGTTGACAGTGCATTTTCAGCCATGGGATTTCCTTTACTTTCAGACCAGTTTTATTGGCAAACAAGTACCTTGAATTGATGATTTTTCATTCAGTCCAAGCAGAAAATACAGCCAAAAAATTGTCGAACTCCCCAGGGGATTGGGTGCATTATATCTTTCAAAGTTGAAACTTGAAAACCAGTGATCAATAAACTGTCGATGGCTACTTTGTAAACAACTGGAAGGCAGTCGTCACCACATATAACTAACTATTCACATGTATACGACTGTGAACAGTTGAGATGAACCACCAAAAGGTATCTCCCCTATAGACATCTATTTTCATGTTCTTTGAAAGACATCTCCCCTATATTTCTGCATGAAAGCTCTATCTTCAAATGGTTGAGCTCTTGACATCTTTTGCATGTAGTTGTTTCCTCATCCACTCCTCAAAAGATTCTGGAATCGGCATCTCAAGATCTCCTTCAAACAGCCTTTGCATCCAGTCTTCTATGGCTTCTATCTGCATTTGGAAATGTACATACATATCATTGAGTTAGAAAACTACAATAACCAATACGAACAGGCCAATAGAACTTTAAACGGGAATATACGAGCAAGTCGACAACAAGTGATAAGAATGTTATAACTTACAAGGAACAAAGCATTTCTGAAGCAATCATCATTACTTTCTTTCGTTCTGTTCAAGAATGGGTTCATATGTACCCATTTACTCTCCTTCTTGTTGAAAACCAGAAGCGTAAAGTATGATCCTTCATCACTTACAAGTTGGCAAAAAAACAAAAAAAAAACTGGTCACTTTTTCCCAAATTTTCCAGCAGAGGAAGGTATAGATGCTTGCTCATTCCTTCTTCATTTCTGGGTTTTGTAAATTTCTGTTGAAAAGTTTTCATGAACACAAAATTACAGTAAGTATTAGTGATATGTGCTATGGGGTAAAAAATATTGATAAATAGCTTGTTCCTTCTTTCCAATGTTTGCTGAATTTGGGCTTTTCTTCCCAAGTTTCACATGGGCTTTCTTTTGCCAAAGCTATTTGGCCTTCTAGAGTGTGGAAGTTGTGTGGGGAAGCCCATGGCTCGTCTATTTTTCCCTTTGAAGAACGAAATCAAGATGGATGAAGTTTAGACCGCTGATAGTAGTTGTTCCAACTTCTACTTGTGTAGAACATCACTAGAGAGAAGAAGACAACATAGTAACGTTGAGAACAGGTAACTAGTAAATCACATGGAACCAAGGCTAGATTGGTGCTATGTTCTTTGTGTTGAAATAAGTACTCCTGCTGCATGAAGATGGAATGGTCCAGCAAGTCTTGTCTTGGAAATTTGGAAGAACAAGTTTTCTTTCAAATTCAAGTTACAAGACTGTTCTGTAAAAAACAGTTTCAGCTTACAAAGCTGTTCCGTAAAGAACAGTTACAGCTGTTTGGTTAATCCTTGTCACATCAAGGTTAACTTGTTTAAGACTACTCTAGATTGATATTTTGTAATAGGTATGTCAGTTTAGATAAGGTAGAAGGTGGAAAACATCTGTTTTCACCTTTATGTAAAAGATCTGGTTTGGGAAAATATCCTAGAAACCGACTTTCACATTTCCGGATATTTTGGCTCAAGCTTTTTGCTTCTGCTATTTATATCTTCTGCAGTCTGTTGCAGAAAACAACTTGAACACTTTCATTTCAATTTCTTAAGCTAGAGAAACAAGTTTATATACCTCTGAGTTCTTAGCTTATATCAAAAGCAATACTTGGCTTGAATTGTGTTTAAGTTCATTCACTCTCTCTCAATTCTAATTACAAGTGAATTAGTCTTATGAAATTCTCAAATCTTAACACTTTGCTCTTTACTGTGCTTCAGATAGTAGGTTTTCTACAAACACAATCCTCTCACTGGCCATCAGAGCTAGCCTTGATCGACACAGCCCCTGCTGGAAGGCATATCAATGCATCCTTAAGCGCCCAATAAGGTTTTAATCACCTAGAAACAAGGAAGATTGAGACATTAGTTTCAAGAGTCACATTTCATTACTGATGCAGGGCAGATCGAGCCTAAGGGAACTGAAGGGATAGATACCTGGGAGATACTCGACCAGGGGCAACGGAGCAAAGCTCGACGTTACTAATTGTGGATTCCTCAACACGACCAAGCCAAACGCTTGCTTTACGAAGGAGATAACACTCGACTTCCTTTGCACAACGCAAATACAATTCTTATTCAACACCAACTGATTACAACTTAAACAAGAGCTCCTTTATATAAGGGAGATTACAAAGACATTGAAAAGATACATACTTAATACTAGGACTAGTTTCAAGGTACCTAATTAATAGAAATAAAACCATTTCTTGGGAACATGAGAAGCCACCAACAGCAAAGTAAATGTTGAAGACCATCCATCCGCATCATTCTCCTCTTCTCAGAAAAAACTCGTCCTCGAGTTTTACTATGTTTGGATTGCATCTTGAGTTTTGGTTTTCTACAAGGCCGAAGTTCACATTTCTTCAACACTCCAAGGAAAAAAACTTGAACCACTTGGTCAAACAAAGCATCCGCAACAGCAAGGAAAGCATCATCACCTAGGGTACAAATCCAATACCTTAATGTAGAGCCAAAATCACATAAAAATGAACCGACACCCTTCGAAGAATTTCTCTCATCTATGGGGACTAGAGAAATATCAACTTGCATTGTAGTTCTTTCCACTGGGACTGATAGTGTGACCATTTGAAGCAACTTGTTTTCAACTAGATACTTTGGTGGCACCATTAAGTAACCATCATCCGAGTAATCATCATATATTGGAGGCAAATTCCAATCCACACGGTGCAAACAAAACGAATCTTCTTCAACAAATATTTGATTCAAATGGAGCTCACGAACTTGAATGTCATCCACGAACACAAGAGCCATTGGGAAGAAAATGACTGCTGCTGGATTTTCGCGGGCAGCACGCTCGCTCTTCACTCAAATGCAAATTTCTTTTTCTAGGAAACTCCGATGGACGCACCGTCTTTTGCGTTGGAAACTAGACTCAAAGACCTTTCAAATGATATATGATAGGTATCACAACCAGAACGATCGAAAGTCGACCGAAGTATAGAGCTGAAGATGTAGAGGTGTGGCAGCGGAACCTTGGATCGAGCTGACGCTCTGATACCAACTGATGCAGGGCAGATCGAGCCTAAGGGAACTGAAGGGATAGATACCTGGGAGATACTCGACCAGGGGCAACGGAGCAAAGCTCGACATTACTAATCGTGGATTCCTCAACACTACCAAGCCAAACGCTTGCTTTACGAAGGAGATAACACTCGACTTCCTTTGCACAACGCAAATACAATTCTTATTCAACACCAACTGATTACAACTTAAACAAGAGCTCCTTTATATAAGGGAGATTACAAAGACATTGAAAAGATACATACTTAATACTAGGACTAGTTTCAAAGTACCTAATTAATAGAAATAAAACCATTTCTTGGGAACATGAGAAGCCACCAACAGCAAAGTAAATGTTGAAGACCATCCATCCGCATCAATTACTATGAGTTACAATTTAGTATTCGAGTCATAAGTTTGTAGTACTTATAAGAACTTCATATTAATGAGTATGATGTGGATTATGTGCTTATGATCTTCAGTGCAATATACCCTTCGTAATGAAGTAAATTTAATTTGCATATATGAGGATTTCATGTAACTAATTCTAAGCCAATTCTCAAGAGTTACAGTTTAGTTCATTATCCCTGACGATTTTGTATGCTGGTTGAATCAGCTTCTGGAAGGGATTCATGTTCATGACCATAAACATGCTTGGGACTGCTGCGTTCGAAGAACCAAAATCAGGGTGGAAATCGTGGTATCACAATTACTTCGTTTCATGCTATGGTCTGTGAATCATATGGATACTTGAAACAATATGCAGATTTCAACTTTGGCATGAAACGATCGGGTTGAACTATTCAATTTTTTTTTTAAATTATGTATTACTCTATGGTTGAAACCTAAGGGAAAGCTAAGACATTCTGAGGTTGTTTTCAATAATCATAAACTATGAGCTTGCTTGTGGCACCAAGAAATTGGACTTCATTTTTAACACCTCTTTCAACAATTCATGGTTTAACCGCTGATCGTCATCTTAGCTGAAAGTTGAATCAGTTTAATTTATTAGCTGCAGTTTACCCTTCACATAAGAACTTGATCTTGCTGTAAATATTAAAATGAGTGATGCAGAGATCAAGTCGCACAAAACCTCTTGCTAAGCAAGACTATGCTGCTAAAATAATTATCTTTGTTCTTGTCAAACACTGATAAGATTAACTAATGCCACAGTTTTTTAATTTTTCAAAATTTATGACTTATTCTTCCTCTATGATTATCCTTATTTCCCGAGTATTCTTCTTTGCTAAATATTTTATCACATTGGCTTTGACCTAATGAACTTAACCATATGATGTACGATATGGTGTACCATATGAATCAGTCAGCTAAATATTTTATCACATTGACTTTGACCTAATGAACTTAACTATATGATGTACGGTGTACCATATATGGTGTACCATATGAATCAGTCAGCTAAATATTTTATCACATTGACTTTGACCTAATGAACTTACCAATAGATGAATAAGAATGCTTTATATGTTTGATCACTGCAGTAATATATCATGTAATCTTACTTTGCGGCCACTCATATGATCTATCGGTATACGAATATTCTGTATCTGCACAATTGTGACTGATATGTGATGTTTAGTGCATTATAAGTTACTATAATTTGTTTGACTAAAACATTACCATCACTATGCATTCTCAACTTCTTTGGACACCAAGAACACTGATGATGCATCACCTTACTTCATCAACCTTCATGGTCTAAGCATATATACATCACTAATCTTCCATACTCATATGCTTCCACTCCGTTTTCTCTTCGAATTTGTGTCTAAGTTAACAACTATGGCTCAGATGGTTGGCAGGGATGACATAGAGTCCCTAAGAATTGAGTTGGAAGAGTTTGGAAGAAGCCTTAGGGGCTCATTTCAGAGTCATTCTTCCAGTTTCCGAGCAAATTCAACCTTGAGCTCTGCCAAAGATGACGGTGATGTTCAATATGCCAAGCAGTGGGCAGCCATTGAGCGATTACCAACATTTGAACGGCTGAAATCATCTTTGTTTGATAAGGATGAGGACGAAAATGAGTTAATTGATGGTGAAGGAAAACGAGTGGTTGATGTTACCAAGCTTCGAGCTCGGGAGAACCATCTGGTCATAGAGAAGCTCATCAAACACATTGAGAAAGACAACCTTCGCCTCTTGCATAAAATCAGAAATAGGATTGATAAGTGAGCCTTCTCTTCCCTTGTGCTTGCAATGAAAGTGGATGCTGATCTTAATACATCCTCATTTTCCACTTTCCTGATGTGTCGAGTTTTTCACCTCCACCTATTAAGAACGTCTACATTTTTATCATTTCATATTTTCTTTGTAGGGTTGGCGTAAAATTGCCCATGGTAGAAGTAAGATATAACAATGTCTGTGTGGAAGCAGTGTGTGAGGTGGTTCATGGAAAGCCCCTTCCAACTCTGTGCAATTCTGTCAAAAGCATGTTATCTGTAAGTACTCATACAATGGCCAGCTTGATCACCCATAAAGTGAAAGCATCGCCGCAATTTCAAAGTTTTGGAGTTGTTTGATGTGGTTTGAAATGCATTTCTGTATATACTTTTGGTAGTTATATGTTCGTGCACTTTCTTCATTGCCATGTACAGCTCTTTTCCAAGTTTCCAGGTCTGAAGTCAAGCGAGGCCAAGATAAGCATCATTAAAGATTTTAGTGGTACAATACAGCCTGGAAGGTAGTCTAGCGTCATCGATGAGCCTACTAAATTTAACTGATCTAACCTAAAAACATAGTTGATATTCTTCGGTCTTTTGAGCATATGAATCATATACCTTAGTACTAAAATGATTCTGTTGCAGGTTAACTTTGCTGCTAGGCCCCCCAGGATGTGGGAAAACCACCCTTCTCAAGGCACTATCCAAAAATCTGGATGAGTCCCTCAAGGTTTTCTAGTAACTTTATACTTGAATATCTTTTTCACTTGTGATACAAACCTTCTGTTGATTGAGAGCTACTTAAGTACGTTTTCCTACTCAATAGTTACTTGTTTTGTCTAAATTTTTCTCCAACAGTTATCAGGCGAAGTTACTTACAATGGACACAAGCTAGTGGAGTTTGTCCCCCAGAAGACCTCAGCTTATATAAGCCAACAAGACATGCACATTCCTGAGATGACGGTGAGGGAAACACTCGATTTCTCAGCCCGCTGTCAGGGCATTGGAAGCCGAGCTGGTAGGTTTCTTTGACTTTAAGATAATTTCTGTTTTCAGTTTACAACCTGTTGTTGGAGGATAGTTAATAATCTGTTTTCTGCCTACAAAGACATCATGCAGGAAGTGAGTAAAAGGGAGAAGGAGGCAGGAATTGTTCCAGATCCAGATGTAGATACCTATATGAAGGTACTTTTCATCTTCGTTGACATAGTACCTGCATGCTTATGAGTCTCTATTGTTGATTATAACATTTTCATAACTTACGGCAGGCAATTTCTGTTGAAGGGCTAAAACATACCCTTCAGACGGACTACATTTTGAAGGTCATTCTCTCAAAACAGCTGAAGTTAATCTTATGTCCTATAACCATTGTCTGCACAGAATCACAAATTTTCTCAATTTGTTAGGACCTTTCCCATGGTTTTCAGATCCTTGGACTTGATATATGTGCTGACACTCTTGTTGGAGATGTAATGAGAAGAGGTATCTCTGGCGGTCAAAAGAAAAGATTGACAACAGGTAATGCGAATAAAAACGATGGTTTTACTGAGATTACATTAACTTGCAACATCAGCTTTGACCAAACTTGGTACTGGCAATAAACTTTCACAGCGGAGATGATCATTGGTCCTGCGAAAGCTTTGTTCATGGATGAAATAACAAACGGCTTGGACAGTTCCACTGCATTCCAGATTGTTGCTTGCCTTCAGCAACTGGTGCACATAACAGATGCCACCTTACTAGTTTCCCTTCTTCAGCCTGCACCGGAGACTTTTGAGCTCTTTGATGACCTTATTGTAATGTCAGAAGGGAGGATTGTTTATCACGGCCCACGGGATCATGTCTTGGAATTTTTTGAGGATTGTGGGTTTAAATGTCCTGAGAGGAAAGGAGTTGCTGATTTCATTCAGGAGGCAAGTGAATCGTAGCATATAATCTGTTTTTTTTCCCATGCTATCATTTCTAGAAATTAAATTCACTGTTAACATCTTGGTTCTGTCTGCAGGTAATCTCCGAAAAGGATCAATCACACTATTGGTACCACCCGGAACCTCACACTTATGTATCCGTTGATATGTTCTCGAAAAAATTCAAGGCATCTTCTTTTGGGAAGAAGCTGGATGAAGATCTGTTACAGACATACAATAAATCCCAAAACCATAAGACTGCTCTTTCCTTTAGTGTGTATTCTCTTTCTAAATGGGAACTCTTCAAAGCTTGTGCATCAAGAGAACTTCTTCTCATGAGGAGGAATTCTTTTATTTATGTATTCAAGACAGTTCAGGTCATCATTTCTGCTTTAACATTTATACTTCTATTTCAGATAAACTTGGGAACTCTGGTAACATGCCAAGATTTTTTCACTGCAGCTTATCATCATTGCATTTATTACCATGACTGTGTTCTTGAGGACTCGAATGGACGTTGATGTCCTCCATGGTAACTACTACATGGGTGCCTTGTTTTTTGCTCTCACCATACTTCTCATCGATGGAATTCCCGAAATGTCCATGACACTTCAAAGACTTGAAGTTTTCTACAAGCAGAGGGACCTGTGTTTTTACCCAGCTTGGGCTTATGCAGTTCCTGCAATGCTGCTAAAAATCCCGCTGTCATTTGTAGAAGCCCTGGTTTGGACTTCTCTTACTTACTATGTCATCGGATACAGTCCTGAGGCGCAGAGGCAAGTTTAAGCGAAAACATTCATTTCATTTCTATTCTGAGTCAGTTTCAGATCATTGTTAACAGAAGATAATTTAATTAAACCATCTCCTGAATGTGATTTTTCTAGGTTCTTCTGCCAGTTTGTGCTACTCTTTGCAGTTCACTTGGCATCAATATCCATGTTTCGGTTCCTAGCTTCGTTCTTTCAGACTATGGTTGCCACTATGACAGCCGGTAGTTTGGCGATGTTGTTTCTCTTACTGTTCAGTGGATTCATTATCCAAAAACGTAAAAGCCTGTTTCAAATGTTCTCCAGTTCATTTTAGTTATAGAAAAGTCAGTAGAAAAAAACAAATGTAATGAGTATGTTGTTGCTTTTGCAGCTTCCATGCCAGGTTGGTTAGAGTGGGGGTTTTGGGTTTCTCCTTTAACGTATGGGGAGATAGGCCTCTCCGTAAACGAGTTTCTTTCTTCACGATGGAATACAGTCAGTAACTCATAGCATTTCTGTTAATATTCTACTCCAAAGTACTCAGGTCGCTTTTTGTTTATCATTTGTAGATGCTATCCCCAAACACTACAATCGGGCGAGATCTACTTGAAAGCCGTGGACTAAACTTCGATGGATATTTCTACTGGATATCACTTGGTGCATTATTTGGATTTGCTCTGGTTTTCAACATTGGATATGCCTTATCATTGAGTTTCTTGAAGTGTAAGTGAATGTATTTGATATCCTATTTTAATTCGAGGATGGAATATATGTTACACATTAACTCATCCTATTTTATATACTCTCAGCACCTGGATCGTCTCGTGGTATTATTTCGCACAAAAAACTATCCCAGATTCAAAGAACTGATGACTCCGTGAGTAATGCCTATATGGAAGAAAAGTCTGCAAATCATTCTAAAACCACCGATAATGGTTAGTGAAGTTGTGTTTCTCTTCTTTTCCAAGCTTTTTGTTCCTTTAGTAATCGTCATGTTCATAATCTACAACATTCTTGCAATTCCTGTTTTTCTGAATTAACAGGCAGGATGGTCTTACCATTTACTCCCTTGACAGTGGTGTTCCAAGATGTGCAGTACTATGTTATTCCATTGGTAATTAACCACATTAGCTGTTCTTTCAAAACCCTTTGGCATCAGATGATCTTAACTTCTTTCTTATACTTGTGTTCCAGGAAACCAGGGAACAGGGAAATAATCCGAAAAAAATCCAGCTTCTAAGTGATGTTACAGGAGCATTTAGGCCCGGTGTTCTTACAGCATTGATGGGCGCCAGCGGAGCTGGGAAAACAACTCTTCTTGATGTCCTTGCTGGCAGAAAGACCAGTGGCTACAGTGAAGGAGACATAAAGATTGGCGGTTATCCTAAGGTTCAAGAAACATTTGTTAGGATATTGGGTTACTGTGAGCAGACCGATATACATTCCCCTCAGATCACAGTAGAAGAATCTTTGATTTTTTCTGCTTGGCTGCGTCTGTCTTCTCAGATTGACTCTAAAACAAAAGCTGTAAGACCTATAAGTCAAGTTATCAAATAAATATCTTCAAATTCTGCTCTATTCATTGTTGAGATAGTTTGTTTAAAGCTGCTGTGGCACTTCTAACAGGATTTTGTGAATGAAGTCCTTGAGACCATTGAGCTTGATGGAATAAAAGATGATTTGGTTGGCATACCTGGTGTTAGTGGTCTGTCAACTGAGCAGCGCAAGCGGCTTACAATTGCAGTTGAGCTTGTTTCAAACCCCTCCATAATCTTCATGGACGAACCCACAACTGGTTTGGATGCAAGAGCTGCTGCAATAGTCATGCGAGCTGTAAAGAATGTAGCAAATACAGGACGGACAATTGTATGCACCATTCACCAGCCAAACATCGATTTATTTGAGTCATTCAATGAGGTAAAACAAATTGGGAGCCAACATATGAAAACATGATATTAGAATTTCCTGGTGGAACCAAAAGCTATTCATCTGTTTGCAAGCATAGTGCTTTAGAGAAAGTTTTTACGCTAGAACTTCACCAATAGCTGTAGTTTTTGTCACATCTGATTCTGGATTGGTAACTTCTTTGGATGCAGCTGATTCTTTTGAAAACTGGAGGGCGTATAATATACTCTGGACCATTAGGTCAGAAATCCCGTAAGGTTATAGAATATTTTCAGGTTGGTCTGCAATAGCTCTGATTTGGGAAATACTAGTTGCTTCAAGCAAAGTTCATCAAATCTTTGGTTTACGTAATCTTTTCTGTACAAAATTTTCTGGCAGAGTGTTCCCGGGGTTCAAACAATCAGAGATAACTACAATCCGGCAACATGGATGCTTGAGGTCACTTCTACATCAGCTGAAGCTGAACTGGGTGTGGATTTTGCACAAATATACAAAAAATCTTCTTTACATGGGTGAGTACAGCTAAGAAATATGATCAAACCATGTGTTTCAAATGTTCAATGCATGTGTATTTGTTTTCCGGTCTCCTGAATGTGACTCCTTTTCGACTATCCCATTTGCAGGAACAATATAGAGCTTGCAAGACAGTTGAGTACCCCACCTCAGGGTTCAAGTGATCTGCATTTTGCTACTCGCTTTTCACACAATGCCTGGAGCCAATTCAAGTCCTGCCTATGGAAGCGGCACTTGTCTTACTGGAGGAGTCCCGCCTACAACATGACGCGCATCATGTATGCACTTGTATCATCTCTCATTTTCGGGACTTTGTTTTGGAACCAAGGACAGAAAATGTAAGCTTTCATAGTATACTTTGCCAAGGCTAGCTATATGACCTGATTTTCATGTATTTTCATTTTCTGTCTGTTAGAACCAACCAGCAAAACTTGTTCAACATATTTGGTTCAATGTATGCCGGTGTCATCTTCATAGGCGTAAACAACTGTGCAACCGTTCTGCAATATGCTGCAACAGAGAGAACTGTCATGTATCGAGAAAAATTCGCAGGGATGTATTCTCCCTGGGCGTTTTCACTTGCACAGGTACAATTCCTTCAGAAGTACACAGTTGTTTGTACAATGTGGTATTCCTCAAGTTTACAAATCCTCTAAAGTGATGGTGTTTTGTTACTTGCATTGAACGTTGATATTGCAGGTGGCAGTTGAAATTCCCTATCTGTTTTTCCAGGCAGCCTTGTTTCTGATCATCACATATCCGATGATTGGATATTATGAATCAGCATATAAAGTTTTCTGGTACTTCTATGCGGTGTTCTGTTCTTTGATGTACTACAATTACATGGGATTGATGCTCGTGTCATTGACGCCAAACTTCATGATAGCTGCAATTCTGTCATCGGTGTTCTACACATTACACCACCTGTTTGCTGGGTTTCTGGTTCCTAAACCAGTAAGCCTTCTAGTTCTCTGCTGAAGTCTATATATTTGGACCAAAATATTTATGTAGCAACATATCGAAAACTCAGATTTGATTCTATTCTTGTTTTTGCAGCAAATTCCTAAGTGGTGGATTTGGTTGTATTACCTGACTCCAACATCTTGGTCACTCAACTGTTTGCTCACATCACAATATGGAGACATAGAGAAGGAGGTTATAGTATTTGGGGAAAGCAAAACAGTGTCTGCCTTCTTAAAGGACTACTTTGGGTTTCACCATGATCAATTGCCTCTGGTAGCAGTGATTCTCATGGTTTTTGCAGTTGCTTTTGCATCGATTTTCGCATATTCAATTGGGCGGTTGAACTTTCAGAAGAGGTGAAAGCCATGGGTGATCAGAAATGTCCCAGTTTGTAAGCAAATCCAACTAGATATGATCTATGTTGTAATCATGTTATAAACATGATGTCTTTATTTTCCTCAGCCATTTGGACAGAAGGATTTTAGATTTTGAGCCAAGATAGCAACGTTTAACATTGAAGATAAA
This sequence comes from Spiraea crenata, assembly GCA_033992175.1. Lineage (NCBI taxonomy): Eukaryota > Viridiplantae > Streptophyta > Magnoliopsida > Rosales > Rosaceae > Spiraea > Spiraea crenata. The sequence continues at coordinate 3,495,637 of JAVBHV010000041.1, read as the reverse complement.
CATGGATCGATAATCATATATTTTTTGTTCAGTAAACAAATGCATGATGTATCTGTTGACCCTAATTTCCACGTAAGGAAATCTTACTTTCTTGAATGCGCGGGCGTGCCACCAATAGCACCGTCGCGGTCTATTGGACTTGTGAATGGGTGATTGCGCGTCTTTGACCTCTCGCCAAACGATTGTGCTAGACAGGGGACATGCAAGAGTAAGTCTAGACAAGAGTTCTTTTTTGCCTTTGGGCGATAAAGGACTTTATTAATAATTCAAAGTGCTACACTGATAGTTAAGGATTAAAATCCTTATTGAACTGAAGAACAAAGCAAATTAAAGTAAAGATAAATACAACCGGGATGCGCGTCGGTTGCGGGTGAAGGAGAACTAGATCGGCCTAGTCTCTGCGTCGTCGTAAAAGCACGATACTCGTGATCGGCTACGTCCGGAAGCGATACTCGTGATCGTCCCTTGGAAGTCCGGTGCTCGTGACCGTCTTCTGCGTCGGTGCCTTGCGGCGAAATCTGGTTGCCTTGCGGCGAAATCTGGTGCCTTGCGGCTAAATCTTTTTAGGGATTTGTGTTGAGGGATCGGGGATCTTTGACTTGTTGCATGAGCTCTTCTTTATATAGGCGACGCTTCATGGACCTTGGGCTTTTCCTTGGACGGCAAGTAAGGAAGATTGATTCCTAGTTGATGTAGAAGATCTTGACTCTGAATCCAATATTTAATGCCAGTTCAAATCCTTTCCAAACTCAGCTTCCTTGAAATCCTTGTCCTGATCTACTTTACTTCCTGCGAATTTGGAATATCTCCTGCATGGCAGCTTGACTAATTGAGTCCAAGTTGGACTAGTATTCAATGCCATTAATGACATAAAGGAAATAAAGCCACGTCTTCTAAGATAGCCACATGATTGGCTTTAATAAACAAAGGAGATTAATTCCCTTGAAAGACAAGCAGCACAAATCCTTTATTTGTTTAATGAAACCACTATCCCCTTTTGAAGCCACGGCTGGCTAACAACAAAAGGGAAAGTTAAGTCTTCTCCTACTTGAATAAGGCCTTGATATTTATGACTTGCATAGATTCCTTCTCTTTGTAGAATTCAAACAAGATATCTTCATTCAAAGCCACCGCTTGGCTTTTGATAGAATATTGCAATTGACTTGCATTGAAGACCAAATTGACCTTGACTTCTTTAAGACAAGCCACGGGAAGGCTTTGAGACAAAGGCATCCTTCTCCAATTAAAGTCACTTGTTGGACTCATTATTTAATTAGGCCACTGCTTGGCCTCTCTTTCCTATTGGACACCATGATGAATATCTTCCACGCCAATTGCAATTAAGTAGTAATTGCCTTGATTTCTACATTCTTGATCGCATCTCCAAATAATTCTCCACTGATTGGGATTTTACTTGATTTGCCACCGTTTGGCATAAAATCCGTCCAAAGCCCGCGTCAGAATAGAGTTTGCACAAAACGGGCTCAAACATAGCCCCCTAGTTTCCATGAATTGAGTGAAATTTATGGGAACTATAGTCACAAACGAGCTTTTTTGAGTAGCAGCCGAATTGCTCCGATGAACAAGGTGAGGACTTTGAAAGTAACAGCCACAATCGACTACTGGAGGCCTTTGATGCGAGACTAGTTGTTACAGGACTCATAATGGAAGCTTAATCACGATCAGCCACTAGAGGCCACTGGTTTAACGCAGACCTTGCGTGAAATCTCACCTTATTTAATGCAGAATACCATCATGAGCTGAGAACAAAAGAAATGTCAAAGTCTGCAACTCTTTTCCTGATAGAGAAACGCAAGCTGAAGTGGAAGATTTCTGATATGATCACGGAAAACAGAGTCTTGAAGAAGCATCTTAGAGTCTGAATTACTGCGGCAGATTAGACTGAGGAAATCCAACTCAAGTAGGCCACGGCAAATCTTCCACTTCAAATCGTCCACTTCAGATCTTCCACTTCAAATTCAGCTGGCAGTCTAAAAAACTTGTAATGTTGGCTTCAAAGAATATTGTCATGATTATGAGGTCACAATAATCGGCCACCTGGGCGCATGAACAGACCACATAGGAGGACACATGGAAGGCCTTATGATGGACACATTGAAAGCCACATGAATTGGCTACATACTGACACCACATGGTTGGCCATATAATGGCCTTGCATGATTGACACTTCATGCTCCATGACGTGTCATTTGGCCAGCAATAAAGCATTGTTAATTAATATGCCCATTTCAATAAAAATCATTGATGCAATCACACTCAAATAGCCACCACGTGCTCTCTTTCAATGCAATTATGCTATCTCAAACTAGCAAAGCCTTTAAATATACTGCAGTGTAAAAAACCATAAACTGGCTCTGACCTTACTGGCATGATGCTTGGCACTTAGCTTGAATATCATATTGAGATAATAATTCCATCTGGAGGTCTATTGCTGAATAATATATCAATTCTAGAAAGAAATAGGCCACTCTAGGCCCCTTAGCTTGGGCTCAGACATCTCACCATTGGAATGATAAGAATAACTCTGTCAAGAGGATTTGTGATAATTCGCGCACTAAACCAATCTGCCAATCCCTTCTCTTCACTGATTTATGACGAAGCAAATAATGTGATCCAAGAAGGAAATTGCCACATACTGGCATTTAGCTTCAGAAAAGCGAACCAACTTGTTTGCGACTGATTATTGGATACTTGGTTCTTCATGAATTGAGAAAAATCAGCCCCCAAGTCTGCTACCAGTCACCACCTTAGCCACCGTAATTTTCATGAATTGAGAGAAGCATGAAAACTATATAGCCACGAACAGGCTCCTCAAGTAAGCCACTAGTTGGCCGCTATCTTGTGCATGAACATCTGTAGGAAGATTAAACTAGCTTTGAACTTTCTTTGGGAGATGATCGGCCACTCGGGAGGCCGCATGAAGGCAAAATTATCAAGACCATAAAAAACGAACACACGGGAAGACCAAATATAGAGAAACCCCATGAGAGCCACATGGAAGGCCTTATAATCGGCCACTTATGAGATAGGATTGGCTACTCATTTATTTCCTCCATGTATATCAATAATAATTCAAAAGTAAACTCTCGATAGGCATAAGATGAATATGATGTTTCAGAACTGCATGTAGCATATCGGAGTGGCTTAATATCACGTACCAATTTATGAGAAAAGATCTGCTTCTCCTGCAGTAATTCCAAGATGCTTCCTGATCATGTACCAAGTGCTAAAGTCTCTTGGAAGAACCACCAAAGCGGCCACTGCCTTGGCCTAGAATATCTCACGAAGCGTAAATTGCTCATTGAGGATCTGCTTTATTCACTTGTAGCCTCATAGAGTAGGCCAGCGATATCTTATCCTCCGTACGGGGTTTGAAGAAGGTACGAACATGGGTCACCAAAGCTAACTTTCTGAACTCTTCAAAGGTGTTTAGATGAATTTCCATTTTTCCAATGGCAGCATCCCTGTTCAACCACATGTGATGTGGCTCTTTACTTCTTCCGTAGCATGCACTCCAATTAGCCAAAGGTACATCAACTTTGATGGTCTCATGATGATCGGCCATTTATTGGCCACTCATGATATTCATTTTTTTATTTCTACTGTCAGAATTGCATGTGAATTGGTAAGGTACCAACTCATAATGAATCAAGCCAAGTAGTCAAGTCAACTCCTTTGAAACTCCATATGCTTCATCTGACAATTGATAAGGTGATGCCACCAATGTGCCATGTGGCCTGATCACATATTACAGTGTGATTCTTGATGAATCATGGCTTTGGCTTATCCACTCTTTGCACCTGCAGTGTCTTCTACAATTTGTTGAGAGCAGAACTCTTCCCTTCGTCAATCCTTGAGATTCAATTCAAAAAATTTATTGCCCAACTAAAACATTATACTGCATATCGCCATATTAGCCCCCCTAGTTTTCATGGCTTGAGAGAGGCATGGAAACTATATAGCCACAAACAGGCGCTTCCTGCAGAACCGAGCTGAAAACCGTTGAATAGGATGCAAACAATTGTCACTGAAGTGCAAGTTCTCAACTGATCATGTGACTGGATTCAATATGGAGATTAATATTAAGCCACGAGATTGGCCTATGTAGTCTCTCTTTTCTCCTTCAGGTGGCAAATCCGATGTAAAGCATACTCAGATGAACAAAATCTGTCACCAAAGCCCCCAATCTTTATGGAGTCTTCTATCTTTGTATCAAGGCCTGTCTTGAGAAAAGCTTGTTGAAACAACCTATTTCGGCTCAGTAGGTACATGTACTTTACTAGAGATACAGACAACCTCTGAAAGCTTCTTGTTTGACTTGAAATGAGCAATCCCTTGATGCACTAGCCACTAATTTGGCCTGTTATAGCCCCCTAGTTTTCACGAATAATTTGAGGAAAAATTCATGGAAACTAGGTCTACTCCTTCACACTGCCTCTGCTTCCTGGCCAATGCTCCATCTGCTCAAAATTGTCTTCACTTGCCTCATGTGCTACTTTCACTTCTTGGTGGGCCATATATTGGCCTTGATGGAAGAGCATTTGCCTTCCACTTAATTTTGGCATTGATGTTCCCTTGGAAAGTATGATATATGTCAGAACAATCTCCAAACTTTTCCCCACTATCAACGTGATTGAAGACTTTAATAGCCACCTACTGGCTTTAAAAAATTCTTATTTGGATAAGATGGAGAATGCCACTTATTGGCCTCAACATGCAAATATTTGATCTTCATAAAATAATAAGAGCCCCCAGTATAGTGAATATGAGGAGCCACTGATTGGCTTGGATGCAAGCAAAGCTTTTAATGGGGCTTTCAAAATTGGGCCACGTATCTGGCCGATGCTAATAAATATCTTATTTTTCCTTTTCTTTTTTTTTTTTTTTTTTCCTCTTTGTTTTCTGGAAAAAAATGAAGAACTCAAACTAAAAGAAAATCACCAACACGAATTTTCGGGGGTGGCCAACGGTGCTTTACTCCCAACCTTGATCGTTTGCTCCTTTCATCTTGAAAATCATACCTCATTTGACAATGAAGTAGTGCAGCAGCAGGTTGAGGATGAGAGCTCATATATCCTTTGGGCTTCTCATATAATGAGAATCCAAGCCCCCCAAGCATGGTAATTTGACCAATCATGATCATAAGTTGCAATCTAGTTGATGGTGGCTTGAATAAGTCAGCTTTGTCTCCCACGATGAAGTCAACCATAAAAGTTTCTCTTTGGACCACTGTTTGGTCATTCTCTTTACTGTTGAATGAGTTGTATTTGACTTTGGTGATGAGCCATCCATCATGTTTCCTCCTTTCCAACCGTGCGTCATCATTTAAAATCCACTGATCTTGTGAGGCCTCACCTTGCATCTCTTTTGACATTTGGGATAGAGATGTCTTCATCTTGCCTAAAAGTTCACAAAATATGGCAATTTCTTCAGGAGCTCCCATTCTCCTAGGATTTTTATTGACCAAGTCTTCTTGATAATGGAGCTTGCCGTGGCTTTCTTCAATATTCTGTTCCTTGATCAAGGAAGGATTTTCAATGTGGACCACATCTTGGCCTTGCACATGCATGGAATCACCAATTGCTAGAAATTCCTTGTCTTTTCCCTCCTTATCATAGAATATACAATAATTACCACTGGGTTTCTTAGCTTGGTCTTCTTTGGTGATGAGAAACTTTCTGGCTGGCACATCAATGTGATTACCAAGCACCACATCTATTTTCATCTCGTCTTCGATACGGGCCACATGTTGGCCATGATTGACTGTTGATCTATCCAAAGGAGGTGGCCAACCATGTTTCACGCCCAAACTTGACCGTGTAATCCTCTTGTTGAGAGCACCATACATCATCAGATCATGGAGTATTGCAGCAGGATGATAATGAGAGCTTGGATGTTCGCCGGTCCTCATGTAGGATGAAAATTCAAGCCCCCCAAGCGTGGTGAGTTGTCGAATCAAGATAGAAAGCTCCAAGTCAGCCGGTAGCGGCTTGAAGATATCGGCCTTGTCACCAACAATGAGATCAATTCTCAAATTTCGTTTTGGACCACTGTTTGGTCTTCCTTCAGAATTTCTTTCTCCATCAAGAATTGATAATTTTCTTCATAACCACTCTCGCCATGGAGCTCACAAAAATCACCATTGACAATATCATCATGGTTCTCCTTTGTGACGAATATCTTCTCGGCCGGTACATCAACATGATTGTTAACCTTTTCTATGTCTATTTTCATGTCTGCATGTTGGCCCTCCGGTTGGAAGTCTCCTCCAACACTAGGAATTGAAGGTGTAGTGGCCACTTGTATTTGGCCATCAGGCACTTGGACTCTACTTCCTTGCTCCTTTGGCCTTCTCTTTCTTCTTTTAAGAAGTTCCACTAGCTGTGCTGTACTCTTACGACAATCTTCTGCAGCTTTCGCTAACTTCTTGCGATTCTCCTCCAAAGCTTTTTCTGCATGTGCAGCTCTTTCTTCCACCCTCCTTTTTACTTGATCTTCGAGATTGATGTGGGAGACGGCTCTTTCGAATGTGGAAGATTTGCACGCAGACATTTGAAGTTGATCAATTTTCATGCCACTGTTGCTGGCCTCTTTTGTCTTCCATTTATCCCAATCAGGTGTTTGCTCCGGCCGCTTATGTGGAAGATGCGGCCTTGTCTTGACTGATTGAGTTTCGACATTTGGCTTGACAGACACCATACCGAATAGTGTTTTAGCCATAGAACCAAACAGGACGTTGGACATGGCTTCTTCATCGCCGACCTTTGCTTTCCCATTATCGGTTGTGGGAGATGGGCGATCTTCGCCTACTTGAGAAGCAGCGGCCATCCCTCTAGCTTTTTGAAATTGTTGCGCGAGCCTTCAGATACTTTGCCCTCCAGCTTATAGAAACCATCATTCATAGATTTTCCGAGATCTCTCTTATTTCCTGAGAGTGAAAGTAAGAGAAATTCGATGGACCTATTCTGGTTCTTGATGTTCTTCTGCCTCTCCAGGAAGATGGCTTGCGCATCTTCGACTTGGCTCGTACTGTATTGCAGTTTCTGGTTCAAGCTATGTCTGAAATCTTCTTGGATCTGGGCCATGTTGTTGATGGCCGTCATCAGTTCGTCGTGCATAACTGATGGTGGTGTTGTGGAAGATCTGCTCCTAGATCTTCCAGATGTGTCTGATCCAGCAAGGGGTATGCTCCTGATTCGCCATGTAGGAGGCGTAGCACTTATGTCCCACTGGGCGTGCCAATTATGTTGACCCTAATTTCCACGTAAGGAAACCTTACTTTCTTGAGTGCGCGGGCGTGCCACCAATAGCACCGTTGCGGTCTATTGGACTTGTGAACGGGTGTTTGCGCGTCTTTGACTTCTCACCAAACGATTGTGCTAGACAGGGGACATGCAAGAGTAAGTCTAGACAAGAGTTCTTTTTTGCCTTTGGGCGATAAAGGACTTTATTAATAATTCAAAGTGCTACAACGATAAATCAAGGATGAAATCCTTGTTGAAAATAAACGAACAGGAGCAATGAAATAAAGATAGATACAACCGGGATGCGCGTCGGTTGCAAGTGAAGGAGAACTAGATCGGCCTAGTCTCTGCGTCGTCGTAAAGCGCGATACTCGTGATCGGCTGCGTCCGGAAGCGATACTCGTGATCGTCCCTTGGAAGTCCGGTGCTCGTGACCGTCTTCTGCGTCGGTGCCTTGCGGCGAAATCTGGGTGCCTTGCGGCGAAATCTGGTGCCTTGCGGCTAAATCTTTTTAGGGATTTGTGTTTGAGGGATCGGGGATCTTTGACTTGTTGCATGAGCTCTTCTTTATATAGGCGACGCTTCATGGACCTTGGGCTTTTCCTTGGACGGCAAGTAAGGAAGATTGATTCCTAGTTGATGTAGAAGATCTTGACTCTGAATCCAATATTTAATGCCAGTTCAAATCCTTTCCAAACTCAGCTTCCTTGAAATCCTTGTCCTGATCTACTTTACTTCCTGCGAATTTGGAATATCTCCTGCATGGCAGCTTGACTAATTGAGTCCAAGTTGGACTAGTATTCAATGCCATTAATGACATAAAGGAAATAAAGCCACGTCTTCTAAGATAGCCACATGATTGGCTTTAATAAACAAAGGAGATTAATTCCCTTGAAAGACAAGCAGCACAAATCCTTTATTTGTTTAATGAAACCACTATTCCCTTTTGAAGCCACGGCTGGCTAACAACAAAAGGGAAAGTTAAGTCTTCTCCTACTTGAATAAGGCCTTGATATTTATGACTTGCATAGATTCCTTCTCTTTGTAGAATTCAAACAAGATATCTTCATTCAAAGCCACCGCTTGGCTTTTGATAGAATATTGCAATTGACTTGCATTGAAGACCAAATTGACCTTGACTTCTTTAAGACAAGCCACGGGAAGGCTTTGAGACAAAGGCATCCTTCTCCAATTAAAGTCACTTGTTGGACTCATTATTTAATTAGGCCACTGCTTGGCCTCTCTTTCCTATTGGACACCATGATGAATATCTTCCACGCCAATTGCAATTAAGTAGTAATTGCCTTGATTTCTACATTCTTGATCGCATCTCCAAATAATTCTCCACTGATTGGGATTTTACTTGATTTGCCACCGCTTGGCATAAAATCCGTCCAAAGCCCGCGTCAGAATAGAGTTTGCACAAAACGGGCTCAAACAGTATCCATACACTGTATTGCCAAGCAGCTAATGCTGTCTTGTGCACAGAAACCTAATTGTGACTCAAACCACACAACACATCTTTTAGTGTGCTGCAAATATTCCAAATATAAATATTTGAAGAGATACACAACATGCCAAGAACGGGAAACCAGCTATTGTGTATGTTTCTACAATAAAACATGCCAACTGACTGTTGCGAATTTAATCAGATTAGCAGCAGTCACTTGGACAATGTTTTATTGTAGAAACACGACGAAACTTCGGAAGGCACTTTGCGCAATGGAGTTGGACTTTTCTACAAGAGGGTCCCTCCCTAAGGTACTTATAAAATTTTTCCTTGTCCCAAATTATCATCTCAGCCATTCAGCGTGACCCATTATCTTTAACAGATCAGTAGTAGTGTAATCAATGTCATCAATTTCACATCCATCATCGGGGAACAGATTATGAGGGACGGGATAGTATTGATCTTTCGAAGATAACGGGTCACACTGGTTGCCCTTTGCTTCCAATGACCTTCTTGTATAATATATAGTGGATGGAGAGTCTTTTCTATATGCATTCGTTTTTTCATTAAACAGGTTCCTAATACAGAAACAAAGTCAATTTTCGGTATGTTTTTCATTCTCTAACGAACAAAACACAAATAATACATCATCTTGTGTGATGCAAAACATTTCAAATGGAAATATTTGAAGGGAAAACAGTACGGGAACACACAATTACAAAAGCAAAAGCAAGAGTGCTCTTCTTGGTTAGGCAGACAGCATCAATCAAGAAGCGAATCAAGCGGAGAGGAAAGCACATACTTTACTCTTGGGGCTTATCCCACTTCAAAGGCTTCACCATTTCCCATGAAAAGTCAGGGTCATCTCTACCAAAGTGTCCATAAGCGGCTGTTTTCAAATACCTGCCCCATCATTGAAACCTAGGGTATCCAGGTTAATGGCAATCATTCCAAAGCAACAACCAAACAAAGCTAAGGCCTGAAATCAAAGGTCTCCTTTACTATTTTTAGAATCTCCTTGTCGGGAATCTTTCCGGTGCCATAAGAGTCAACGAACACTGATAATGGTTCAGGAACACCAATGGCATAGGAAACCTGCACAATGCACCTCCGAGCAAGACCATTGGCAACAATGCTCTTAGCAGCCTGTCTCACAATGTAGGCACCACTCCTGTCCACCTTGGTAGGGTCCTTGCCGGAGAAGACACCTCCACCATGGGCTCCCCATCCACCATATGTGTCGATGATGATTTTCCGGCCAGTGAGACCTGCATCACCATGAGGCCCGCCAATGACAAACCGACCTGATGGGTTAAGATGGAAAATAGTCTTCTCATCTAGGTACTTCCCAGGAACAACAGGCTTAATAACATGTTCTTTGAGGTCAGCAGCACTTTCATCATTGGTAACAGTCTCGTCATGCTGAGTAGAGATGAGAACAGTGTGGACACGGATTGGAACCATAGCACCATTGATGTAGGAAAATATGGGCTCTATTAAGTAAATTATGTGCCTATTTAGTATTTGAATATTCTAGATCTTTAGATTAGGAAAATTAGGATTTTATTGTATAATTATATAATTAAAGTATATTTAGTTGTAATTAGCTTTCTTTACGCCCAAGTATTCTTGGTGCCCAAGTTATGCTTAATGTATAAATATGGCTAATTATCATTGTAATACTTAGTTTATGATTAATTATTAAAGTTTATGTTATTGTGGCATGTGATTTGCTACTAACACTATGAGTTTGCTAGATCCTAGTTCTGGTGTCTTGTTTGATTCTTGTTGATCCGTGTTCGTGATACCCCGTCCCCATCAAGTGGTATCAGTAGTCAGGCTTGAGCATGGTGGAGTCCGAGGCTCAGATCAGGTGACGAAGGGGTGGTTCTCGAATGTTGGCAGGTTGTGACGGAAACAAGGACATGGCGGAAATCATGTTAAAGCAGTTTGCGGTACGTCTCGATCGCATTGAAGCTCAACGACGAGGTCGTCGTAGTTTCGACGGGGAGAGAAACGTTACCACCTATCATCAACGTGTCGATCGCATCAAGACCTCATGCCAAGATGGTGATGGTGAGTGTTCTGACGTGGAGAGAGACGTTGAACCTTTTCATATTGGTGCACCATTAAGTGAGCCGGGTGAAAAGGCCGAAGAAATTAGAATCAATTCAGGTTCTAATTCATCTATCTTTACTTTGTCTGTTGAAGAAAGTTATATTGAGAAAAACAAAAAGAATAGTTCCTTCCATTTTGATATGCCTCTGAAATTTGATTCTTGTTTGGAGGATAAATGTGAATTGGTTCGTGATGTTTATTGGGAGTTTGAGAACACTTATGACAGCAAGCTTGTGGAAGATCTTGTTGATGACAATATCGACATTCATGATGATATTCTTGTTTCGGTGGATAAGAGTCAAGAAGGCTATAGAGATGTGGAGGATTCATCCATCACAAGTAAGTCTGTCGACCCTTTACATAGCCCTCCTGCACGTGTGGTGGGTGAGATGGCAATTTGCAATAGTTATCAAGAATTTGGTCAAGCGGTGGTCATGCAAAGTATTGATGCAATCAAGCCAATAATTGATGTTCAAGCCCATTCATCTTTTGTTGATCAATTCGGTGGACATTACTTGACTAAAGGGTGTGATCTTTGCCAACCCAAGACTGTGAGATATTGTCCCAATTACATCTAAATTGAAAGCGGTGGGGGAGCACACATCCATCATTTGTCCACACTCCAAGCATTCGTTAAAAGGTGATATGATTCAACATGTGAATTTGATTGGTGTCGATACTTTCAATTGGAAAGTTCCATGGGAATCTGTTTGTGTCTTTATGCGGGTGAAAAGCAATGAGAGAAATTCTAAGTTGGAGGAAATTATGGAAAGAAACACTCTCAAGTGCATATCAAGATATTTCAAATATTTATTTGTTTGGAAAGGAAGATATCAATCGCATGCCAACATGTCAAGAGCGGGTTTGAAGCAAGCGAAGATTTTGTTCGGGTCTATTCATTCAACGCTTCGAATTCGAGGACGAATTCTTTCCAACTAGAGGAGTTGGTCAGTGTAGTATTCAACAGTGACTTGTGTCTTGCCATCAGGTCTCAACCATGGCAATGTCCCGTTCTTGCGAACTTCAGTGAGGCGAGCACCAAGTTTGGTAGCAAGAACATGGCTTAGAGGCATAAACTCATCGGTCTCATCAGTGGCATAACCAAACATGTGACCCTGGTCACCTGCTCCAATCTCCTCAGGCTTCTTGGTGAGGTGACCATGGACACCCTGCGCGATATCAGGGCTCTGCTGCTCAATGTTAACCATGACCTTGCAGTTGTCGGTATCAAGGCCAACATTATCTGAAACAAATCCAATTGTTCTACAGGTGTCGCGTACAATCTTCTCATAGTCTACTTTGGCTTTGGTCGTAATCTCTCCGAAGACCATCGCCATGTTGGTCTTGGTGCAAGTCTCGCAGGCTACTTTGCTGTCGGGGTCTTGCTCAAGGCAGGCATCGAGCACCGCATCAGAAATCTGATCGCAGAGCTTATCAGGGTGTCCCTCATTCACAGACTCAGAGGTAAATAGGAAGGTGTCCGTGCTTGCAAACTACAAAAGGACCAAAATAAGAGTTGATAAATACCACAGCACATAGAAACGCAGTGATACAAGAAAAATGTATACATATTGTATTGGATGAAGCATCAAGTCCATACTACAAGGGTGATCTGTTTTAACAGGTTCTTCATAAATTGTAGCAACACTTATAACTCGAAAGTAACTATAATAAAGAAATTTTATTTCACAAGTTTCTATCAACCAAAGCCAAAGCTAGCACGTTCTACTATCAATCAATCAAAAAATTGGGTGACAAAGGCATGATCTTTGGAATCATTTCCCTTATATGCATTCAAATTTTCTGATTACATACAATCAAAGAAATGTAATTTCAGACTCAGTTGTGCAAACAAAAAACAAAAACAAAAAAAAGTTCAAACATTTAGAGCCAAACCACGAATTCAAAACCAAGTAAACCAATCCAACTGATGACAGTTCAGAATTCAACAAAAGACTAATTGTAAGTAAAGCTAGACACTCAAACATCAAAGGATACAAAACGCAGCTTTCAAATTCAATGATTTCACAAGAACAACAAACACCAAAGACCAAAGTGGATTTTGTAGCCTCAAGCAAACAAACCAATGACACCAACAAGAAAAGCAAAAGCCTTTGTATGAAATTCGGTGTTTCTTACTTTAGACTCTACTTATTCAGCAAATTTCTGAGTCCGGAGCTCAGCGTCTTGCCGTTTTCCATTGTCGGAAAGCGGGACTCTATGACACAATGACACCGGAGACTCCGGTGCTTTATTTATAGATGGAAGGAAGGTCTGGTGGTAGTGACAAAATACCACTTATTTTTCATTCCTTTTTATTGAAGAGTGACGGCTGAGATTGAAGAGAGTTGGTAGACTAAAGCGACAGGCCGTCCGATTTGGTTTTGATCATTTGTTGATGGAAGTTTTTATGTGCAATGGGGTTGGTTGGTGGGGTTCACCAACTCAAGGATATGTAAATTTTGGGTTATGGTTGGTCTAATTTGAGCTGATTGCGATCAAAAGAAGCTCTATAGATTCTTGAATCTTTAGCATGCATGATGTCAAAAGAGAGCATTCTTATTTGCCATCTCTTTTTAGTCCACTTGTAGATTCCTTTCATTTGTTCTCTTTTGTTTTTACTTTCTTTGTGCACTTGCTTTGTCATGTTTCGTGCCTTCCCACCCAATCTAACTGAGCCAACTTAAACTAGTAACCCAAAAAAAAATTATATCAATGCGGTGAAGGTGGATCGAACACCTGACCTTCAGATCTTCAGTCTGACGCTCTCCCAACTGAGCTATCCCCGCATTTCTGTGAATACTAGGTACTATTTACTATATTTCCCTATTATCAAAAGCAATAAATTGTGCAAACAAAGTTTGAGAGCAGCCAACTAAACGAGCCCTTGCTTTCAAACAGTAACTCAACTTTCGCATGGCTTCAAAGTGTTCACAATTATCAACGTCTATACTTACGAGTGAATTTTGCATCTCCTTCTCTGTCTAAAATAGATTCCTAACCGGCGCTAACACGCTTTATACGCTTTCAGCCACACACAAGTAACCAGTAAAAACACATATAAATGCAACAGTAATTAGACATTTAAAGTTGTATAGAAGTAGTGGAGAATAACAGATATGTCAATGTTAAAACAGAAAAGAAAAAAGAGGACCAAACATGTCGGGTAAAAGGTTTTCCAGTACTTTCATACATTTATGGTGAAAATGTACGTAGAGACCAAAGTATCTCCAATTTTTCAAAGTTAAGAGCGACCATTTAAACAGAAATCTAGAAACAAAAAACAATGTCTACTTCAAGCCTGCAAGGCCACCTCTAATTACTACATACTACCAGAGTTTTGCCAGTACCGCAGCAAAACATAAAGATCTCATAGGAAACAAAGAGGAACACGTTCATACAAAATGGATTAGTCCATCTGATGCCAGCCATCATGACTCCACATACTGGCATTTCTCCGCTTGGATTGGAAAAGTCAATGTCTTTTACGATCTCTCATTGCCATCTTCACAAGTTTCCTACCGCCTCCATTTTGCCAAACCCCACCTACTGGCAAAGCTTCGGGTGGATCCTTGTCACGATCAGTTTTTTCTTCAATTAGGCCAGGACCAGTTTCAGAATTACCAAGTTCTGAAAGTGCTGCAGCATCATTACCAAGGCGGGTTCTAAGAAACTTTGATGTCTTTTTCTGTTGCTTGTTACATCCTCCTCCAGTCCCCGGCTTTTTCTTTGAGCTGCCACCTGCTGACTGAGAACCATTCTGGCCCACCAGCATTTGATTCCCAGAATTCAGGTTGTTCTGTTCATCCTCAATTGAAATTTTCGACTTCCCTTTGCCAGAATGAATAATGTCTTTCAATTGGACCGCTGCATCAGCTACAGGAGGTTTATAATTTGAATTAACACTCCTAGCAGTGCTGATAGAACAGTCTGGCAAAGCATCTTTCGAATTATTAATTCCTTTATCTTCACACTTTTCCTTACCTTTCTGGGAATTTCTGGTCTTTGACTCGCTCCTAGTGCCATTGGACAAACTGACTTCATGAGAACCCATGCTCCTAATATTAAAATTGTAAGTCTCAATGAGCTCTCTTTGCTTATCAGCATCAGGACAGAGTCTAGCTAGCTCAAGAAGCAAATGTGACAGGCCAAACTGGTAGACATAGGCAAGATATTCCCCTGTGTTAATTATATTCCTCCGGTACTCTGAAGATTTTTGTTTAAATGCAGAAAATTTGCTCTCATCAAATTCTAAAGCACCACGGATGTTTTCCACAAGAGACTTGTTGACAGTGAGAATATCTACAACCTTTGGCGTTTTCAAACTACTTGCTGGTTCTTTATTTGTTTGAGCAGCAGAAAAAGAAGGAAAATCTGAGTCCAAAGAACTACTATTGATAAGGTTTGGAACTGAAGCAGAGTGGGTAGCCTTACTGGTTCCGGTTGAACTCCTTGGAGTAGCGAAATTTGATGATACTACTAACCCTGTAGCTCCGGCTTGTCTAATGAGACCCGAGCTTGCATTTCGGGAAGGTACAGAAGTATTAATTGGTGCATTAATTGGTGCAGTATTACCATGGCAAACCACAGGAGAACTAGATGGTGATCTGAGCCGAGCGTCTGAAAAGGGTTTTTTCTGGTGAGAACTACTGGTAGCTGATTTAAGTTGATGATTTGACGTGGGCCAAGCTGCAGAATTAATGACAGTTACTTTATTAAGGCGACGAATGCAAGAAGCCATTGGGCTGCCACCCATTCCTCCTGAATGATTTCTGTGTTGCCTGCCACCTTGAGCAAGGGGAAGTGGGGGAAATGCTGATTCTTCATGTAGTCCATTCCGGGAGTTTTCTCTTGACAATGACTCAGATTCTGTAGTAGCTAAAGATGCAAAACGGCCAACGTCTGTTTCAACTTCACTTGTTTCTTGGTAATTCAAACCCTCCTGGGCACTAGAGGATGTATTACAAAACCGTTCCCCAGTGGCTGTATCAATGCTAGCTTGAAGGGCCAAGGAAAGTTGATTATCTGCAGAATCCAATTGGAAACCATGTCCTCTGCCATGAGGTCCATGAGGATCTATTTCATTACTTCGCCCACACCGGAAGCTCACTGGTATCTGCTTTTAGAAAAGAATAAGTAAGCACATAACTACATCTATATATTAGATAAGATGAATGAAATAATCAGGCTGCAAGTTGATAGAAGATGGCCATTAAACAACTGTAATGGAGTGGACCCGACAAGGAAAGCAATAAGGAAGAAAAACCTATAGGTTACCTGAAGAGCAATATTACGCCTAGAGCGAGACATTTTCCCTCCATGTTCCTTGACATTATGCCTCTGCAGACATAAATTCAAGTGAGTATAACCTCAACAAAACGCTAGCAAGCAAAATCAAATAAATCTTTGCCTCATAGTCAAGAACTAATAACAGAAAAGTGGTGGAAAAGGACCATTAGTATGCACTAAGATACCACCTTTATTTCAGATTCAGTTGCAAAAACAACAAACTTTTTTGACAAGCAGGCCTCATCCTTGCATAAGAAATGAGCTTGAGAAAAATGATTCTGTAAAATAGATTATTATGTCAGCTAATAAGCCAATTTCAAGGAGGAATTTTGACATGAAAATCATAGACAATGATGAGATGGTAATGGAAATAACTGGCCTCCAGGTCATTATACTCCTTAAAGTAATCATATTGTCCTGGATGTTGCCTGCATTGTAAATACAGTGGATGTAAGTTTTCTATTACATTCAAAAGTAAATGTTTACCTTCACATGAACAGAACAAGTTACCTTTGGCATATATGGCAAGTATAATGCTCGGTAGACATATGCACATACAGCTCATTATCTCCATAAAATGGTTTTCTGCAATATTCACATATAGGATGTCCACTAAACCCACCTCTTTCAGTCTCACTTCCATCTACTTCTGAATCACCTGTCGCTGTATGCTGATCCAACTGTGCTTTAGTATATAACTTTTGCTCACAGATAAAGATCTGTAGTACAACTTAAAGTCAGATACACCAGGGTGGACATGTGAAGCCTCAGCATTCAAGGTTCATGCTTCAGCCTATACAAAAATCCAGCGTAAAATTCCCTATTTGGATCTAGAAAAAGTACAACAATTATTCATGTATAGTGTCATTCAAACGTCTCTCACCTTCCTACTGCCCAAACACAAACTGCACAAGAACAACTTATGACGATGGAAAAGATGACTTTTCAGCAGATCAATATTTTTAAACTCCCCTCTTCTCTTTGGCCCATTTATCTTGTCACAAATGCCACAGGATAGTCTGCAAGTGGCCTTTATCATCTTGTAGTGATCAAAATCATCAAAAAATGCTCGTGTTCCTTCATGATACCAGTACTTTCCAACTTGACCCTCAACAGGATCAGCTGGGAAAACTGAGAAGTCACTAATAATCCTTGTATATACGCCCAAAGCCTGGGAAAAATCAATTATAGGATCAAGAAAACATTCACTGAAACATGAAAACTCTAAGAGTACATAACGTACTATCTCATCATATATTCCAGCAGCAATTTTACATATTTACTAATCAAATGTTCTTATAAGAACTGGACCCAACAGAATAGGAACTTAAGACTCTGTCAAGGACATGCCAATTTTAAGGACACCCCAAAACAACCTTCTAAACTTAGACAATAATGACAATGCCCAACCTTGGTGACAAAGATGATCTTGGATTCACTCTTGCAGATGCAGCAATGGGAATTTTCACATATGAAACGCAGCCGAATATTGCAGGTGGAACAGACCTCGCGATGGCCACAGGGCCCATATGCCACCCATTGAAGTGTTTCCGCACAAACAGCGCAGCTGTCATCCATTGTATCTCCTCTCTTCTCTGCAAAACGGGATTTATTGGGGAAAAATGATCACAAGATAATACAGGTTGAAAAATGCTAAGCTTTCTACACCGGAAAACAGTTCATGTGATCTACAAAACAAAAGTCATAAGCACCCAACTACTGGAACAACTCCAGCAATAAACATCTACACCATGGTCTAAGTTCAGACTAAGCTTATTGAATCTCTTTGGCCCATTGCATGTGCTGCTGCACAGATAATTTCTGCGTAACCTTTCCTAAATCTGACAAATATAAAGCCCACATTGTTGAAAAAGTTTAGCAAATGTTCTAAGCGTATAAAAACACATTCTTGAAGCATCCTTCACGATTTGCTTATCTTCCATGAGTAATAACATTTCGCATACCGACATCTACAAAACAAGGAAAGTACTTTTAATAAAAATTTGACTAAAAGAAAACACATTGATCCCTCCTCATTCATTTCCAGCAAAACCCAAATGATCAGGTCTTTCACAAAGTTAATCAAATGTGAAAACACTCAAAAAGTGAAACTACAAACCATTATTAGTTCATTTCAAGCAAAACCCATAAAATATTAACACGCATTTCTCATTTAACAACCCCAGATTATGCATACAGTGCTAAGAAAAGCTAAAAAAAAAAAAAACTACCACAGAAGTTATATAACTGAGTAATTCACATAGTGAAAGGGAGAAAGAGAACCTCAGGGGCCGGTCTGTTGTCTCTTTGAGCTCGGCCGTAGGTTTCAGACAAAACAAATTCGAATCTCTTGTTCACTTTACCAAACAAATGTAGAAGATTTTTGTCGCCCAGTATTTTCTCGCGGTGGTCCTTTCGTTTTCTCAGGAAACAAACAGATCATAAAGTGTAATCACAGGGTCGGATGGCGAGGTCTTCTTGAGCGACGTCGTATGGCAGAGTGTGATGGTTGGGGACAACTCATCTTAGGCCCAATAGAGTGAGCCTTGAGGCCCTTCTAGTCAAACTTTACTGTCGAATACATTGACATTTTGATGGAATGAAGTCAGTGTTAAATATTCAGAATTGTCGTTATTCTGGAATCGAAATTATTTATGGACAGATTGAATCATCTTATGAGTATGCCTAGATATTCATTAGTAGTTAGTACTGTACATTTTCATGCAGCAAAAGTAGATCAATAGCAAGTTAGCAACTACTAGGCTTGCTCTTTTTGGGTTATTAGGCTTGTTCTTGGAGAAGTCCCCATTGATGAGCCCAAGCACAAACTCCCAACTCCTTGCAAGCAACTTTATTGCTTCATTTATAATCACTCATGGTTGTTGAAGACCAATTGCCAATTGTGTTGGAACTTGAAGCTAAAAGTATCCATTTGGCAGTAACTCCGTGGATTAATTGAGATGAGGATTTGCCTATTTTCAAGTTTTAGCTTTTGTGCAATAGGTATAAATTCGTTGTGGGAAAGCATTTTCCCTACAATATGGATTTTGGACACGTGTAGCTGCAATGGTGATCCTCTGCCGTCTCATGCAGAAGGACTCCAGATCCAGAACAAACTTGACCTTGAATAAGCCGTATCTCATTAAATTAGAGCGTCTATGTTAATCATGTATTTAAAAGAATTGAAGCAGGTACTTATTAAAAGAGAAAATTAAAGCAGAAGCATACTAGGAACACATAACATAGTTGAATTAAGTAGTAAAGCTTGACAGCCAAGTCAGAATCCCAAAATCATCTGATCAGCAAGCAAAGTAGCCTCAGCTATTTGCTCCATTACATCACAAGAACTCAAACCTGACCATCACGCCTGCAGTTTCTTTCTAGACTCTAACACCGAAAACTCTAAACAGCAAACCAGAAAACATAAAAGACCACCAATGTGAAACTAAAC
Source organism: Spiraea crenata (assembly GCA_033992175.1). Taxonomy (NCBI): domain Eukaryota; kingdom Viridiplantae; phylum Streptophyta; class Magnoliopsida; order Rosales; family Rosaceae; genus Spiraea; species Spiraea crenata. The sequence goes on along the minus strand of JAVBHV010000041.1, from coordinate 3,476,064 downwards.
TGACACAACATAGACTCAACTAAGGACTTCAAACAGACCACCAAACCAAAATAGACCCACTGGTGCAGCTAGGTGGCCAAACTGGTGTCACATTCATGGAGCAATTGGTGGTGAACCAACAGAAATGGGCACACCAGGGAAGGTAGGGATGCCAGGGAGGGGGACACAGCCTCCAGGAAGGGTGCAGAAGCCGGATGGCCCGAAACCAAAGCCAGTAGCATAACCTGGGGGGCCTGGGAAGATGCCACCTGCAGCTCCTCCAAAGAAGTTCTGGGGTTGATCAACCACCTCCTCACCATCAATGTTCTTGATCCTCCTTGCTGCTTCAACATCCCATGCTGCTACCACCAGAATAGTGGTCAGCGCCAGCACAACTTTACTCAATCTCTCCATGATCTTGAAGAAAACGGAAAAAAAAAAAGTAAAGTAAGACTTTTTCTTTTCTGGTGAAATTAGCTCTCTCAGTTTGTTGCAAGGATGAAGAACATTGCTCGCCCCTCTCCCTTCTTATATTGAAAAGGTTTCCATTTCAGGAAAATCAAAGCGCCAATTTTCTGTTACCATTTATAGATAGATGGTAAAGTTTCCATAATAAATCCAGTGGCTATGGAACTTAAATAATCCAAAGGCCATTTAAAATCTCATTGCAACAAAACTACAAGATTTAGGGTGTTTCCATTTCAAAATTGAAAACACAAGTGCTAGCACGTCATTTAAGTGAAACTTCAAGACAACTAGCATGTCATTAGGGCAATAGCAATACTTCAAGCTATTAAACAACAACCATGGTAAAAGTGATAGTGAATTTTTCAATTCAGAAAAATTGACTTGTGGTGAGTGAAGTTGATTACAGAATGGTCAATGTGTCTTTTGGCAGGGGATGGAGAAGCCAATATCACCATGCGAGCACAAACTTTTTTACGGTGGGAGTAATGGCATTGGTGTAGAATTTATAGTGGTCAGACCTAACCAAAATTGAGAAGACTGAGCCCCATAAATTACCAGGACATTGACATGATTCCTTTCACTTTATTACCTTTCCATTTTCTCCTCTGCCCTGCTGTAATTCCCATATCTACCACACTGAACCTCTGATGCATTCCTATATATGCAACGATGGATTTGAATTTTGAACAAGCTTTAGAGTGGTTTGTTACAGAATCCAAAGTTCATCACCACAATAAATAAGGCTGGATCAATCATCAATGAACTAGTTGAGTTAACAAAGCACAATGCTGTATGAGTTAAAATTGATCAATTAACTATGTTCTTGTAGGAGTCTATTTAGTGTTTGGGGGCTTCCATGACCCCCATTAGCTAACTAATCATGAGACTATTTGGTTCCTCAGAGAAAGACATCAAGTTTAAGCATTGAATCCAATTGAAAAGTACGTAAAACAAATCTGAATTCTTTAGAGTTATATTTTTCATCAGTCATGAGTTACATTTTTTACTTTAGGAGTTACAGTTTAGTCAACTAAGATGTTAGTGACTTTAAGAATTAGGATTCAGTGTTTGTTGCTTCCTAATCCCTGAATTATTGAAAATCACCATGTTATTCTTATCTTTACTTTATGTTTTCTCATGCTTTAATCCATTTTGGTTTCATTCTTGTCATGCAAGGTAAGAATGTTGCCTGTGCTCTCCTCAAGATGACCATTTAACATCATTTTCAAGTCAGGACTAAGGTATAGCATAAAAACCAGAAAATTTATTCCATTTTGTATATTCAATTGAAAGAATGTAAATACAATTATGTTTTTTTGGTCAAGAAAATGCAATGATGTTTAATTTTTACTAGTTGGGTACCCTGCAGTTCTTCCTGATCTCACCCTGCCATCCTGTGAGGACTTCAATGGATCCCATTTTCACCATAGCTGCTGCAAACTTCTTAGCCCAAGCTGCCTCATTTCTAGCATTGTGCCTCACAATCCCAGCCGTCGATTGGCTGGTGAGTAGAGTTTGATCTGATGTCAATATCCCCTGGTGGTTCTTCAAGTCCTTATAGTACTTGTTGTCAAGCTTATGTGGTGAAAGAACATCAAGTGGCACTGTAATTCCATCGTTGGATGTTCTAGGGCACTTCTTTTTCAAGTTCCTAGCGAAAATCGGGTCCATTGAAGGGTCTTGAGGATGAGTAGCATTGAAATTATACAATCTGTCCGAAAATGAAGAACAACGTGACACACCAATTGAATGTGCACCAGATAATGTGACCATTTCGTCCAAGCTAAGGCCTTTTCGCGCAAAGTTGTCCTCGAGTTGCTTGGCATTGAAGGAAGGTGGGGGGAGGTTTTGTGCTGGCTCGCCAAATAATGAAACTCTCCCGTCTCTTCGCCCTGATGGCACGGCGTAGTTGATTCCACCGACTTTGAGTGCACTGTCACGCGCTGCGAATGCAAGAATGTCAGCACAGGACACAGTTTTCGGGCATTTAGCTTCGAGTTCTGCCTTTGCCTCATCGATCACTTCAAATCCTCTTAAGCTCGGGTTGTTTGCTGGATGATCTTTCTCAGCTTGTTTTCCAGGAGTTGAATCAATTAGGACAGAAGCATCACAGCCCTGGAATTGAAACAATTGAATATTCATTAGTTAAGTTTTACACATTATACTACCAAAAATGCAGTCAAATTAAGTTTATAAAGTTGAAGCATACCCTAACAAAACAATCATGGAAATGCATTCTGATGAGTCCAGCAGCTATGCCAGGATTTCTTGCCACAGCTTTGTTCACAGCTTTTCGCACAATTGCCTCTGCATTTGGGCAACTTGATCGGTAGTAACCAACTTTTGGGGTTGCTGATGCCTCCAAAACCGTCACACACATGGCCAGAACGAAGAACAAATTCCTAAACATTGTGGTAGTAGTCATTTGAACACCGAAAACACTTGAGCAAGTATGTGAAGATCGAGTAAGTTTTAGTGTGGAGAGAGATGGAGATGGATGAAATGGTTTGAAGTTAGTGACATATTTATAGACTATTGTTTAAGAGGAGGGGTGAAGTACGGCTTTGGCAAAACGTGTGTTAGCTAGCTAGCTGCCTGAAGCTGTCCAACTTTGAACAGTTCTGTATTTCATGGGTTGAATGAACTTTGATTTGATCTTATTTTGATAGATGTCAACTGGCAATGAAAAGGATGTTTTGGGAAACTTCTCAATTGTTTGTGGTGCCAACCGCTATACATGAATTATGGTTATTTTAATCTCTCATGATTTCTTTATTCCTGAAGTAGCATGTTTTTGACTTGGTTTTTAATCTCAATACAAATTGCTCATTTTGGATTTTTCTAATGCATTACTCTGGGTTAGTAGTGATGACTTTCAGTGTACACAAACAATAGGACAAGGATCGTACGAAAGAGATATAATGTTTGAACACAGCTTCGTATTATTTGAGTATTATCTTATTTAAAACGAACAAATATATCAACAAAACATTTGCAGCCTCAGAGAGTCATAGAATTGCTCCTTCTCCATCTTTGTTCATACAAGCCAAGTATTAACCCATGTTTATTAAACCCAAGTTGGTAAAGGACCAAGTATTTGTTTTGATGAACACATTAATATAAGTTTATACGTTTGCAATGTAGCTCGATTGAAAATGTTCACATGCATCACAAGCATGAACCCGATGGAGTTCGAACTTATGACCAAAAAAATAATATACCATATAGGTTGGCGATTTTGACATTTATTTTTAATTATGAAAAAAGTTATATCACATATTTAAATTCGTGAATGTATATAAAGGTTAGTACTAAAATTGTTTTTGTTTTGTATATTAGATTGTACTCGTTCCAAAGACACCCTTTGCTCACTCACGAACTTGTTTGACAACCTGAAACATTTTTTACCCCCTCGTTGTCTCTTCGTAAAGCCTAGTCTATAGCATGCGAGATGGATATTTTGAGATCTATGTCAATATTTATGACCGTATACGAAATTATGGAGATAAGCTTAAAACATGGAAACTTAGTTGAAACTTTAAGAAATGTGTAATTACTTACGATGGATCTACAATGCCAATAGCAATCACCTTCTCTTTGCAGTAGGCAAGTTACCTTTAATCTTTGGTAGGTTACTACTGAAAACACATTCAATTCGCAGCTACCGAAATTTCCTCTAATGGTTGATTTTTATCTTTTCCGGTTGTACTGATGCCTTCTCTAGCGCGTTGGCTTGCTCCTGCTGCCTAGTTGCAGTGAAGTTATGGATCCTGTTAGGAGTATAGGCATTCCTTGTTTGGTCGATGTCTGATTTGTACTCCTTTGTTTGGTTTTGTCAAACACTTTTATAATATATTTTCTGTTGATCAAAAAGAAAACACCTTCAATTTGGGGTAGGTCATCACCAAAACCACCTTCAATTTTGGTAAGTTACTAAAATCATCTTAAACATTATGTAGATTGCCACCGAATTTACCTTTCCATTTTCGAAGAACCATGTCTGGGCAATACACGAAAGACCAGCCTCAACTTCTTCAAATTAATCACAAATTATCCTTTCATTATACTTGTTAAATCATCAAAATATTAGAATTAATTTTTTCTGTATTTTTTCCAGTAGCTTATAACGCATAACAGACTATGAGTGTAGCAGTAGCATATCAATGTCTATATTAGAAAGAAAGAAGATCTAAGCGGCTTAAAGTTTATCTACAAATTATGTGATGTTCCCTGTTATGAGAATTATTCGACACCAATTCTGAGTCAAGAATATAGTTGGAGCTAAAAAACCATAATTTTTTCCATCTATGTTCAATTGAATGAATGTAATACAATGATGTTTTAATTTTTTCTTTTTTCTAGTTGACAACCCTGCAGTTCTTCCTAATCTCACCCTGACTTCCTGTGAGGACTTCAATTGAGCCCATTTTCACCATAGCTGCTGCAAACTTGTTAGCCCACGCTGCATCATTTATAGCATTGTGCCTCACAATCCCAGCCGTCGATTGGCTGGTGAGCAGAGTTTGATCTGATGTCAATATCCCATGGTGGTTCTTCAAGTCCTTATAGTACTTGTTGTCAAGCTTATGTGGTGAAAGAACATCGAGTGGCACTGTAATTCCGTCGTTGGATGTTCTAGGACACTTCTTTTTCAAGTTCCTAGCAAAAATCGGGTCCATTGAAGGGTCTTGAGGATGAGTAGCATTGAAAGTATACAATCTGTCCGAAAATGAAGAACAATGTGACACACCAATTGAATGTGCACCAGATAATGTGACCATTTCGTCCAAGTTAAGGCCTTTCCCCGCAAAGTTGTCCTGGAGTTGCTTGGCATTGAAGGAAGGTCGGGGGATGTTTTGTGTTGGGTCGTCAAATAATGAAACTCTCCCGTCTCTTCGCCCTGATGGCACGGGGTAGTTGATTCCACCAACTTCGCGTGCACTGTCACGAGCTGCGAATGCAAGAATGTCAGCACAGGACACAGTTTTCGGGCATTTAGCTTCGAGTTCTGCCTTTGCCTCATCGATAACTTCAAATCCTCTTAAGCTCGGGTTGTTTGCTGGATGATCTTTCTCAGCTTGTTTTCCAGGAGTTGAATCAATTAGGACAGAAGCATCACAGCCCTGGAATTGAAACAATTGAATATTCATTAGTTAAGTTTTACACATTATACTACCAAAAATGCAGTCAAATTAAGTTTATAAAGTTGAAGCATACCCTAACAAAACAATCATGGAAATGCATTCTGATGAGTCCAGCAGCTATGCCAGGATTTCTTGCCACAGCTTTGTTCACAGCTTTTCGCACAATTGCCTCTGCATTTGGGCAACTTGATCGGTAGTAACCAACTTTTGGGGTTGCTGATGCCTCCAAAACCGTCACACACATGGCCAGAACGAAGAGCAAATTCCTGAACATTGTGGTAGTAGTCATTTGAACACCGAAAACACTTGAGCAAGTATGCGAAGATCGATATGAAGATCGAGTAAGTTTAGTTTGGAGAGAGATGGAGATGGATGAAATGGTTTGAAGTTAGTGACATATTTATAGACTATTGTTTAAGAGGAGGGGTGAAGTATGGCTTTGGTAAAACGTGTGTTAGCTAGCTAGCTGCCTGAAGCTGTCTAACTTTGAACAGTTCTGTATTTCATGGGTTGAATTAACGTTGATTTGATCTTATTTTGATAGACGTCAACTGGCAATGAAGAGGATGTTTTAGGAAACTTCTCAATTATTTGTGGTGCCAACCACTCTCGTTATTTTAATCTTTCATGGTTTCTTCATTCCTGAAGTAGCATTTGACTTGGTTTAATCTCAATTACAAATTGCTCATTTTGGATTTTTCTAATATATTTCTCTATGTTAGTGATGACTTTCAGTGGACAGAAACAATAGGACAAGGCTGTTGAGAATGTGGTGTGAAAAGTCCCACATTGGCTAGTTAAGGGACCTTGATGGTATTCATAAAGGATTGGGCTACTCCCCCCATTGCCAATTGGTTTTGGGGTGGAACCTCAATTTCCTTCATAGTATCAGAGCAAGGTTGCTCACGTGTTGGCGTAACGGCCGCACGTGCTCACCGTCCCCAGTGTGTGTTGTTCACGCGTTGGCTTGAGAGTCGCCACACGTGAGGGGGCGTGTTGAGAATGTGGTGTGAAAAGTCCCACATTGGCTAGTTAAGGGACCTTGGTGGTATTCATAAAGGATTGGGCTACTCCCCCCATTGCCAATTTGTTTTGGGGTGGAACCTCAATTTCCTTCAAAGGCTTGTACGAGAGCAATTATGTCTAGCCAAAATTAGCAAAGTGATTTATGACAAAACATGATAAGTGGTGTTCTTAAATATATAAGTATATATGAGGTATTTTCACCCTACAAAATTAATCGTTTTCTAACAAGTCGTACGGTAATACAATAGATTTGTTGTTTGACCACAATATCTTGTTTAAACCGAACAAATCAACATTACACCTGAGAAAGTCATCTCCATCTTTGTTCATTATTGGTAATGACTAAGCCAAGTATTTACAAGACAAAACAAAACAAATATCCCTTATTTCGTTTTGATGGACACATTCATATAAGTCTATGCACGTGCAATGTAACCCGATTGAAAATGTTCACATGCATCACAAGCATGAACCCTACTGAGTTCGGACTTCTGACCAAGTAACAATTCCATATTATATAGGTTAGCAATTTTGACATATAGAAATATAGGGTATTATATATTTAGATTCGAGAATGTATACAAAAATAGGATGAAAATCACTTTTCTTTTATATATTTGTTTGGACTCGTTCCAAGTACACCCTTTGCTGGTTCACGGCCTTGTTTGACACTACTTGAAAACACTTATTATCACTCATTTTCTCTTTATAAAGCCCAATATATAGCATTAGAGTTTCCATTTATGTATATCGATGGATAATTTGATATTTCTATGGATATCTATGACTGTAAACGGAAATGATGGAAATAATCTGAAAAACTTGAAAACATTAGATGAAACTTTAGGAAGTGTGTAATAAGACTCGCCTTCAATATGCAGTAGGCAATAACTACTAAAGTTACCTTTAATTTTTGATTGGTTACTACTGAAAACATATTCAATTTTTAATATTTTGTTACTGAAAACACCTTTAATTTGCAGTAGATCACCACCGAAAATACTTTCAAATTTTGATGTTTTGCATATTGACATCAAAATAACCTTTTTTATTTTCGAGGAACCAGGCCCAGGCAATACACAAAAGACCAGCCTCAAGTTCATCAAAATAATCATAGATTATCCTTTCATTATACTTATAAAATCATCAAAAACATATTTGAATAATTGTGCTATGTCTTTTTTGCAGTAGCATAAGGCATATTAGACTACCATTGTAGCAATAGAATATCAATATCTACATTAAGCAGCTTAACATTTAATGACAAATTTTGTGATTTGTTCCCTTGGAGAATTATTGGATACCAATTTTGAGTCATGAATATGATTGGAGCATAAAAACCAGAAATTTGTTCCATCTATGTTCAATTGAATGAATGTAATACAATGATATTTAGAAAACAAGCAAAAAGAATACAATGATGTTTTAATTTTTTCTTTTTTCTAGTTGACAACCCTGCAGTTCTTCCTAATCTCACCCTGACTTCCTGTGAGGACTTCAATTGAGCCCATTTTCACCATAGCTGCTGCAAACTTGTTAGCCCACGCTGCATCATTTATAGCATTGTGCCTCACAATCCCAGCCGTCGATTGGCTGGTGAGCAGAGTTTGATCTGATGTCAATATCCCATGGTGGTTCTTCAAGTCCTTATAGTACTTGTTGTCAAGCTTATGTGGTGAAAGAACATCGAGTGGCACTGTAATTCCGTCGTTGGATGTTCTAGGACACTTCTTTTTCAAGTTCCTAGCAAAAATCGGGTCCATTGAAGGGTCTTGAGGATGAGTAGCATTGAAAGTATACAATCTGTCCGAAAATGAAGAACAATGTGACACACCAATTGAATGTGCACCAGATAATGTGACCATTTCGTCCAAGCTAAGGCCTTTCCCCGCAAAGTTGTCCTGGAGTTGCTTGGCATTGAAGGAAGGTCGGGGGATGTTTTGTGTTGGGTCGTCAAATAATGAAACTCTCCCGTCTCTTCGCCCTGATGGCACGGGGTAGTTGATTCCACCAACTTCGCGTGCACTGTCACGAGCTGCGAATGCAAGAATGTCAGCACAGGACACAGTTTTCGGGCATTTAGCTTCGAGTTCTGCCTTTGCCTCATCGATAACTTCAAATCCTCTTAAGCTCGGGTTGTTTGCTGGATGATCTTTCTCAGCTTGTTTTCCAGGAGTTGAATCAATTAGGACAGAAGCATCACAGCCCTGGAATTGAAACAATTGAATATTCATTAGTTAAGTTTTACACATTATACTACCAAAAATGCAGTCAAATTAAGTTTATAAAGTTGAAGCATACCCTAACAAAACAATCATGGAAATGCATTCGGATGAGTCCAGCAGCTATGCCAGGATTTCTTGCCACAGCTTTGTTCACAGCTTTTCGCACAATTGCCTCTGCATTTGGGCAACTTGATCGGTAGTAACCAACTTTTGGGGTTGCTGATGCCTCCAAAACCGTCACACACATGGCCAGAACGAAAAGCAAATTCCTAAACATTGTGGTAGTAATCATTTCAATACCGTAAGCACTTGAGCAAGTATAAAAAGATTGATATGAAGATCAAGAAAGTTTGAGTTTGGAGGGAGATGGAGATGGATGAAAATGGTTTGAAGTAAGTGACATATTTATAGACTATTGTTTAAGAGGAAGGGTGAAGTATGGCTTTGGTTAAACGTGTGTAGCTAGCTGCCAGAAACTTTTCCAACTTTGAACAATTCTGTATTTCATGGTTTGAATTAACTTTGATTTTATCTTATTTTGAGAGATGTCATCTGGCATTGAAGAGGATGCTTTGGGAAATTTACCACTTTACACATCATGTAAGGAATTTTGCTTGCCTCTTTGTTTATGGTGCCAACCACTACAGGAATTTATCGTTACTTTGGATTAGCAGTTGTTGACTTAGTTTCATCTCAATTAACAAATTGCTCATTTGGAATTTTCTGAAGTGTTTCCCTTGGAATTTTCTCGTTTGATGGGAAAATACATGTGGGGCATGTTTTCGATCAGTTTACTTCAAAATTTAGCAAAATTATAAAGCACATCATATGTATTTCTTTTTGAAATCATTACAGTTACTTCCGAATCACTTCCGAACAAATTCTTAAAATAATATAATATATAAATTTGACGTTTGACGTAAGAGGCAATTAATTATTTAATTTTTTATCAGTTAACTATTTGATTAATATTATCTAAAACGAACAAATCAACAAAACATTTGCAGCCTGACGAAGTCATGGAACTACAGTTTTTTTTGTTTTTGTTTTTTTCTTTTTTGTTGACAAGTGGAATTCCAGTGTCCTGGTTCATCGGCATGAGCGAGGTTTTAAGAAGAAAAAACAAAACAAGTCCATGTTTTTTTTTTTTTTGAGGAGAAAGTCCATGTTTATTAAAACCAACTTAATCAACGACCAAGCAAGCATATGACAAATCCATGGCATAAGAATTCCCTTGATTTAAAAAAAAAAAAAAGAAGAAGAAGAAGAAGAAGAATTCCTTTCATTTTTCAAAAATTGATCATATTTTAGTTTTGAGAATTTATACATAAAAAATGGCTGCTCTTTTACTATTGGACTGGACTCGTTCCAAGCACGCCTTTGCTGGGTTTGCCCATCTTGTTGAAAATGTAAAAGATTCCGGGCTGCTTCAAGATTAACTTGTTAACAACTTCACGCTACTAGCACACGTTTCTCACACCTGATTTTCTCCTCCTGAGCCCAATACATAGCATATGAGTTTTTGAAGCCCCAGAGAACTTTCTTTTGGTTGACAAAAGATGGAGTACAAGCTGAAGCTAATAATAACTTGTTTACATGAGAAATCTCGTAGGCCGGCATCAAAAGAAGATGCTTTCAGGTTTCAACTTTTGGTAAGTTACTACAAGAAAAACGCGTTCAATTTGTGGTATGCTACCATCAAAGTTTAATTTTTTTGATAGGTTATTGTTCAAGTTTTTTTAATTCTCCAAGAACGCTACTGAAAATACTTTTATTGAAAACATTCATAATTTAGGGTGTACTAAAACCAAAGTTTTCTTCAAATTTTGGTGAGGCACTACTTAAATATTCTCTCACTGAAAATACATTGTCATTTTGGGGTACCTGCCGAGGCAATATATGTTCCATCTTTTTTGTCATATGAAGAGTCGATCTTGATCTCTTACTGCATGAGCAAACGAAATACGATCAGGCTAGGAGTTACTTATACAAAAACCATAGTGGTAGATACTTACAGAAATTGTGTGCAAACAAATTGCAGGCTGCTCGTTGAAACTAAGGTAGGTACTACTGATGATGATCATTGGGTTGCGTGAACCAAACCCAATAGTTGGATTCGAACCTATTACCCTATAATTGAGATCCGAATATGACTACTTGATTTACTTTCAATTCATTTTCTCTTAAGTTACTAATTTTCTCAGTTCTTAATTTTCATATTCCAAATAAGTAAACATGTCATTAACTTTAAGTAAACTACAAGATCTTACCGCGTAACTGCAACTATCTATTGTTCACTACAAGACAAGTAAAAATAATATCCATATGGCAACTCAAACTCAAAATCCAAAAACCAAAAGAATCAGATGCTTCTTCATCATCACAAGAACAACCCCTTTCCCGCCACATTTTCAACAAAAACCCCACCCCTTTCCCGCCACCCTATCTCCTCAAAACGACGTCGCACGGTCAAAATCCCAAAGCACATGGTCTCGTTTCCCTCTCCCCCAAACCGACGCCGTATCAGCAAAATCACATCCCCAAAACACCCATATGAAAACCATCAAATGACCACCCAAAAAGCCTTCGAAGAGAAGTAATACTTCTCGAAACTTCAGCCCATTCTCGTCATTGGCGAAATAGTCGGTTCCCTCTGGAGCCCTCGAAAACCATATAAATCCTCGTTCACACCACTCACTCTCTCTTCCCATTTCATAAAACCTTCGCCTCTGGCGATTTTCATTTTCGCGATTTTTCACTCTCTCTCTAAAACCCCCTTTCAATTTCCTCTTTCTCTCTCTAAATTTCTCTCTTCGAAACCCTAATTTCTCCGCCGCTCTCGTCGATTGGCTTTTCCCCTTCGCTAATGCACTGGGGCTTTGTCGCCGCCCGCCCCTAGGGTTCGGAACCCAAACCCTAATCGACATTTTGGGGCCGCAGAAGTTCCCGAAAGTTCGCAACAAGGCTTTTTTCTGAAGATTCAAAGAGGTGATTTTTCGGTTCATTTTGTGCTGTTTGTCGGTTAAATTTGTGGTTTCTGCCGTTTTTTGTTCGTGTATTGAGGCGGAAAGGGAAAACCTAATTAGGGTTTCAATTTGGGGATTTCTGGGAAATTGTACGAATTGTATTCTGGGTTTTTTTCGAGAAACAGTAATTTAGCTTTATGAGGTTGGCGCCGGCCTTAAAATGCGGATTGTGCGAAACCCTAATTGGACATTTGGGATTCTAGGGTTTGCTATTGCAAAATCATTCGAACTTATTGTTGATTATATATAATTCTGGGGTTTTTTTTTCTTTTCCAAAAGCAATAGTTTAGCTTTATGAGGGTGGCGTCGATACCCTAAAATAAATTCGAATGATTTTGCAACAACAAACCCTCTAATATCTAGAAAGTTTGGATTTTGCTTTTTGTACCCTTTTTTGAAAATATATGTATTTAGTTGGTTATTTGTTTTTGTAGGAGTTTTTAATGGCTGATCATGCGAATGGTAACCAACAACCGAATGGAAAGACCACCTCCGCAGCAGGAGGTGCCTATTCCATTGATGTGAAAAAATTCAGTGAGAGGTTGAAGCGCCTTTATTCCCATTGGAATGAGCACCGATCTGATTTGTGGGGTTCTTCTGGTGTTCTTGCAATAGCATCACCACCAGCATCAGACGATCTGCGTTACCTTAAATCTTCAGCATTGACTATTTGGCTGGTTGGTTATGAGTTTCCAGAGACCATCATGGTTTTCATGAAGAAGCAGATTCATTTCTTGTGCAGCCAGAAGAAGGCTTCTATACTAGAAGCTGTGAAGAAGCCTGCTAAGGATACTTTGGGTATAGATGTTGTGATGCATGTGAAGGGCAAGAAAGACGATGGCAGTGCTCTGATGGATGCAGTTCTCCGTGCCATACGTGCTCAATCGAAGGCTGATGGAGTTGACACTACTGTTGTAGGACAGATAGCAAGGGAGGTCCCTGAGGGAAATCTCTTGGAATTATGGTCAGAGAAACTGAAGAATGCAAATTTTGACATTGGTGATGTAACAAATGGATTGTCTGAGTTGTTTTCTGTCAAGGACAATGAGGAGATTGTAAATGTCAAGAAAGCTGCTATCTTGACTTCTAGAGTCATGATTGAAGTTGTGGTTCCAAAGCTCGAGAATGTTATTGATGAGGAGATGGAAGTTACCCATTCTGCATTGATGGAGGAGACAGAGAAGGCTATTCTAGAACCAGCTAAAGCTAAAGTAAAGCTCAGCGCAGCGAATGTTGACATATGTTACCCTCCAATCTTTCAGAGTGGAGGACAGTTTGATCTCAGGCCCAGTGCTGCCAGCAATGATGAGTTGCTTTATTATGATTCTGCTAGTGTGATCATATGTGCAGTTGGGTCCCGCTACAAGAGTTACTGCTCGAACATTGCTCGGACTTTTTTTATTGATGCTAATTCCTATCAAAGCAAGGCATATGAAGTTCTTCTCAAGGCCCATGATGCAGCCATTAGTGAGCTGAAGCCTGGGAACAAAATCTCTGCTGCTTATCAAGCAGCCCTTTCCGTGGTGGAGAAGGATGCTCCTGAATTTCCTGAGTTTGCAACTAATCTGACGAAATCAGCTGGTACAGGCATTGGCCTTGAGTTTCGTGAGTCTGGATTGAATATTAATGCAAAGAATGAGCGGGTGGTAAAAGCAGGTATGGTCTTTAATGTGTCTCTTGGCTTTCAGCACTTGCAAAGTGGTCGCGGTAATCCAAAAAACCAGACCTTCTCTTTGTTGCTAGCTGACACTGTGCTTATTACCAAGGACAAGCCAGAGGTGTTGACAAAAGATAGTTCTAAGGCTGTGAAGGATGTAGCATACTCCTTTAAAGAAGATGACGAAGAAGAACTGTCTAAAACAGTGAAATCTGAGGCTAATGGAAGGGAGGCTTTAGTGTCTAAGACTACATTGAGGTCTGACAACCATGAGATTTCGAAGGAGGAACTTCGCAGACAGCATCAAGCTGAACTTGCCCGTCAGAAAAATGAAGAAACTGCCCGTAGACTTGCTGGTTCTGGAACAGGGTCAGGTGACAAACGTTCTGCAGCAAAGGCTTTAACTGATTTAGTTGCCTACACCAATGTGAATGATCTTCCTGTTCAAAAAGATCTGATGATTCTCATTGACCAGAAAAAGGAAGCAGTCTTGTTGCCTATTTATGGGAGTATGGTCCCATTTCATGTGGCCACCATACGCACAGTTTCCAGCCAGGCAGACACCAATCGGAATTGCTATATCAGAATCATGTTTAATGTCCCTGGAACTGGTTTCAGTCCTTATGATTCCAACTCATTGAAGAACCTGGGGTCAATATATTTAAAAGAAGTTTCATTCCGTTCAAAGGACCCTAAGCACATATCTGAATTGGTAACGGGAATTAAAAACCTGCGCAAGCAAGTTGTGAGCAGGGAATCTGAGAGAGCTGAGAGGGCAACGCTGGTTACTCAGGAGAAACTCCAACTAGCCAGTGGCAGATCCCCAATAAGACTCTCCGATCTTTGGATTCGACCTGTTTTTGGTGGTCGTGGTAGAAAGATTCCTGGTACTCTAGAAGCTCATGCAAATGGATTTCGTTATTCTACTACCAGGCAAGATGAGCGTGTGGATATAATGTTTAGGAATATCAAGCATGCGTTTTTTCAGCCCGCTGAAAATGAGATGATCACTCTTCTCCACTTTCATTTGCACAATCACATTATGGTGGCCACCAAGAAAACCAAAGATGTGCAATTTTTTGTTGAGGTGATGGAAAATGTTCAGACCTTGGGAGGTGGAAGGAGGTCTGCCTATGATCCTGATGAGATTGAAGAGGAGCAACGGGAGAGGGATAGGAAGAACAAAATCAACATGAACTTTCAGAGCTTTGTGAATAGGGTGAATGATCTTTGGGGGCAGCCACAGTTTAGTGATCTTGAGCTTGAGTTTGATCAACCTCTAAGAGAGCTTGGTTTCCATGGTGTACCTTATAAATCGTCAGCATTTATAGTCCCTACTTCAACCTGCTTAGTTGAACTGATAGAAACTCCTGTTCTTGTGGTCAGCCTAGGCGAGATTGAGATTGTGAATCTGGAAAGAGTTGGCCTTGGGCAGAAGAATTTCGACATGACAATTGTATTCAAGGATTTTAAGCGGGATGTTCTTCGAATTGATTCAATCCCTTCCACAGCGCTTGATGGTATCAAGGAATGGCTCGACACAACAGACATCAAGTATTATGAGAGCAGGCTGAATCTGAACTGGAGACAGATACTGAAGACAATCACCGATGACCCGCAGAGCTTTATTGATGATGGAGGTTGGGAATTCTTGAACTTGGAAGCATCTGATTCAGACTCGGAGCAAGAAGAGGAGTCAGACCAGGGTTATGTGCCATCTGATATGGAGCCTGAATCTGAATCAGAGGATGATGATTCTGATAGTGCATCGCTTGTGGAGTCTGACGATGAAGAGGAAGATTCAGAAGAAGAACTGGAAGATAAGGGGAAGTCATGGGATGAGTTGGAGAGGGAAGCAAGTGAGGAGGACAGAGAGCAAGGGAACGAGTCAGACAGTGAGGAGGACAGGAAGAGAAGGAAGATGAAAGCTTTTGGGAAGTCTCGACGCCCTCCTAGCAGTAGCATCCCAAAGCGTACTAAGATGAGATAGATCATAGATGCAGCCATTGTTCCTCACGTTGGTAGTTATTATGTTTAATGGTTGTTTGTCGTAGCTTTGGCCATCTTATTTTCTACTAGTTCGTTGGAATTTCTTTTTTCTTTCTGGACTAAATAGGTTATGTTGCAGACATGACGTTTTGCTTGTAAAGTATTAGCATGACTTAGCATCCTTGCTGGAAGTAAAAGCTCTATCGATATCATGTCTAAAGTTTCTACTTGTTTAGTTATTAGCTTGCCCCATATTGTTATTTCTTGTCCTTGAAACAAGCATCTGTTGAAATAGGTCGGTCTGGTTTAATATTTTGCTTTCTTGTCTTGTGCGCGTTTTGATTCGTTTGTTTTTGTTTCCCATTGTTTACGTTCCAGTTTATTCAAGTCAGATGATTTTCTTTTTGGGTTGCCTTGCGTCCAGAAGACTAATGTTGGTTAGTTTTAGTTTTGCCTCTTAAATTATACTTGTTTTTCGGTCTCTTTGTAGCTTCGAATGTTATGCATAATCATAGTTTTACTAGATTCTGCCTCTGGCATGTTAGAGGAGTGCAGATAAATGTAGAGTTTCCTCAATCAGCAAAGTTTGGTCTGTAATCAAGACGATGCTAGCTAATCCTTTTCGCCGACGGTTTAATGGAGTTTGGTGCGGCAACAAGTACACACCCAAGCTTTTCAAGGCACCAAATTGGACAATGTTTTTATCTACTCTTTTCCTGGTAAAGCACAACATAAAACTGTTGAATTTTCCGAGTTTCTACCCTTCCCAAAAGCAATGACCCCTTATCAAACTCATCCACCAGACATCTATAGATAGTTTCCTGTCATATCTACAGATCAGTAATGCGGTTTACCGCAGGAACACAAGCAAAGAAATACTTGAGGAGTTGCCTCAAATTTACAGCAACCAAAAGCCACCAGATTCAGGAGTTGCCTCATTTTACATCAAACATTTTGCAAGCCTGCATTGGCGACAAGCTGCACTTGGAGAGGGAGAGAGCAGGCATAAATTCCTTCAATAAGGATATGAAACTTTCTCTGATCATTTGAATTACCACTTCCTGCACCAGACGGGGCAATGTTTCTGAGAAGTCTGGGAATTATTCCATTTGAAGATGCAGAGAAGATGAAATGCGTGGTTGCATGCCACCCCGAACTACAGGACAGCACAGTTAATTATCAAGTTCAAGTAATCAACAGACACCATTAGTTTAAGTGAAATGTTTAACCAAAAAATTGGAAATTAAGAGTAAAGAAACATCAATCAGAGCAATTAGATCATGTTGAAGACAAGACCTTTTGCTTGTAACCTTCATTGAGAGAAGTAACTCCATTTTATTCAATTGGCCTCACCTGCAAGTATCACATTTAACAAAACCAGATTACTAGAGGAACCATAACGCAACCAACAGAAGTGAATAGCAGCAAGATATGGTGAAGGAGATATGTTAAAAAAAACCCTCTGATTATTTCTTTTCCTACCACCTTCCAAGCAACAAAGTTTATTCTAATACACATAACCAACAAAAGATACAATAAAACCCCATTTCAACTTTTTCCTTCTCTTTTCTATAACTCTTTTGATCGTTCTTAAAATCTTCAAATAGAGAGCACCCCTAATACTGAGAATTATACATCCAAATCTAGTGCTGTTGCTCAAGCAGTTGCAAAATATAAAGAAACAGGAGTAAAAGGCACACAACTGTCACCTAAATCTGGGCCTCTTAGGAAGGCTGCCACCAACATTCCTCTTGTCCGGTACCCTGCCACTAACATTCCTCTTGTCGGGTACCCGAGCCTTTCCAAAAGCCTTAACCTTCCTTCTTGCCCTGTCCTCTTCACTGTCTGAGTCATTCCCTTTTTCCTTGTCTGCGTAGCTTGCTTCCCTTTCCAACTCTTCCCAGGTCATTCCTTTGTCCTCTTCTGATTCTTCTCCAGAGTCTTCTTCCTCATCATCCTCGGACTCTACCAATGACTCGCTGTCATCATCCTCTTCTTCTGAACCTGAGTCTGACTGGACATCTGAAGGCACATATCCATGGTCAGACTCTTGAGAATTGTCGGAATCCGAATCACTAACTTCCATGTTCAAAAATTCCCATCCACCATCTTCTATGAACTTCTCAGGATCTTCAGTAATGGTTTTCAGTATAGGACGCCAGTTAAGATTCAGCCTACTTTCATAATACTTGAGATCAGTTGTGTCCAGCCACTCCTTTATGCCATCTAGTGATGTTGATGGAATGGAGTCAATTCTAAATACATCTCGCTTGAAGTCCTTGAACACAATAGTCAAATCAAAATTCTTTTGCCCAAGACCAACTCTCTCAAGGTTTACTATTTCAATCTCACTTAGAGTAACTACCACAAATGGTGTCTCTATCAGCTCAACAAGACAGCTTGAAGTTGGGACAATGAAAGCTGAGGCTTTATGAGGTACTCCATGGAAGCCAAGTTCTCTAAGGGGCTGATCAAATTCAAGGTCAAGTTCTTTGAATGGGGGTTGCCCCCACGAATCATTTACTCGGTTCACAAAGTTCTGGAACTCCATGTTAATTTTGTTCTTTCGGTCTCTCTCCCGTTGTTCTTCCTCAATCTCATCAGGATCATAGTTAGACCTTTTTCCACCTCCCAGTGTCTGCACTACATCCATCACCTCTGCATAAAATTGCACATCTTTGGTCTTTTTGTTTCCTACCATAATATGGTTGTGCAGATGAAAATGCAGCAGGGTAATCATTTCCTTCTCAGCTGGCTGGAAAAATGCATGTTTGATATTGCTAAACATGACATCCACTCGTTCATCAGGCCTTGAAGTAGAATACCGGAACCCATTTGCATGGGCTTCCAGTGATCCAGTGAGCTTTCGTCCACGACCACCAAAAAGTGGTCGAATCCACAGATCAGGCAATCTTTTTGGCTTGAATTTGGCAACAGCAAGTTGCAGCTTCTCCTGTGAAACTAAAGTTGCCCTTTCAGCTCTTTCAGACTCCCTTGAGGCAACCTGTCGGCGAAGGGTTTTAATCAGATTTACTACTTCACTAATATGCCTTGGGTCCTTAGAACGGAAGGAAACTTCCTTTAAATAAATAGACCCTTGAAACTTCAGGGAGTTTGCATCATGAGGACTAAATGGGGTTCCGGGTACATTAAAGATTATACGGATGTAGCAATTCCGGTTACTGTCCTGTTGGCTGGAAACACTCTTCACCGTGGCTACATGAAAAGGGACAATATTTCCATAAATGGGCAAGAGGATGGCTTCATTCTTCTGGTCAACCTGAATCATCAACTCCTTTGAAGGAGGCAAATCATTGACATTCTTATATGCAATCAGATCACCAATTGTCTTCCCAGCACCACGATTATCCATAGTTGCAGAACCCCCACCAGCAAGCCTCCTAGCAGTTTCTTCATTCTTTTGGCGGGCAAGTTCAGCTTGGTGCTGCCTTCGTAGTTCTTCTTTTGACATTTCATGGTTGTCTGATCTAAGTGTGGCTTTACCCATGGCCGTCCCAGCACCTTTACTATTGACTTTACGTTTCACCCGCTCTTCTTCATCATCATCATCATCATTGAACGAGTAAGCCACATCCTTTACAGCTTTAGAGCTTGCATGAGTCACCACTTCTGGGGTCTCTTCACCAACAATAACTGTATCTGCTATCAAGAGGGAAAATATCTGAGTTTTAGGATCTTTTGTCTGTGCCTGCAAGTTCTGAAAACCAAGAGAAACATTGAAAACCATGCCTGGCCTTAAAATCCGATCATTCTTGGCATTAAGATTAAGCCCCGACTCACGAAACTCAAGGCCGATTCCAGTTCCAGTGGTCTTAGTCAAGTTTGAAGCCAACTCTGGAGCCTCCTCCTCAACTACAAAAAGTGCAGCTTGGTATGCAGCACTTAATTTATTCCCAGACTTTAGATTACTGATTGCAGCTTCTTGAGCTTTAAGCAGAACCTCATAAGCCTTGCTCTGCGTAGAATTTGCATCAATAAGAAACGTCCGAGCAACATTTGAGCAGTAGCTGTTATACCGTGATCCAACAGCACATATAATCACACTAGTAGAGTTATAACAAAGGTTCTCATCGTTGCTTGAAGCACTTGGCTTTAAGTCAAACTGTCCTCCACTTTGAAAAATTGGAGGATAACAAATGTCAACATTTGTTGCCTTCAGCTGCACCTTAATCCTTGCAGGTTCCATTATCGCCTTTTCTGTGTCTTCCATCAATGAAGAATGGGAAACTTTCTTTTCATCATCAATGACCTTCTCAAGCTTAGGTACCACAAAATTCTTCATCACTGCCGAAGTCAAGAATGCAGCTTTCTTCACATATGTCAGCTCAGTCTGATCTTTGACAGCAAACAAGTCGGAGAACCCATTCGTCACATCAGTTAACTCAAAATTAGCATTCTTCAACTTCTCAGTCCACGTCTCCAAAAGCTTGCCTTCAGGAGCCTCTCTTGCAATGTGCCCAACAACAGGAGAATCGGAGCTCGATAGCTGTGTTACAGCTCGAAATATGTTATCCATCAGTCCAGTTACATCATGGTTCTTAAGTTTCACATGCATCACAACTTCAACACCAACAGCCTCTTTTGCAGGCCTTATCACAACATCAAGAAGAGAGGCCTTTTTCTGGCTACACAAAATATGGAGCTGCTTCCTCATGAAAACCATGATGGTTTCTGGATACTCATACCCGACCAACCAGATATTCAGGGCTGAGGATTTCAGATACCGCAGATCGTCAGAATTTGGAGGAGTCGCTATGGCAATCGCATCACATTTACCCCAGAGATCACTCTTATGTTCCCTCCAATGTGAATATAGCACCCTTAACCGCTTGCTGAAGTTATTGATATCAATTTCATATGGATTGGTGCTTCCCGCGGTGCTTCCTGATGCCTTCCCGTTTGCAGGTTTGACATTACCTTTCCGATGTTCAGCCATTAATGCCACTTCAGCTATGGATCGGAGGATTTTGGAAATTGAGCCAGTGGAGTATGCTGATCAGACTAAACTGTGAGAAAGAGCAAATGCTTATCAGTTCGCTTTCCGCTCTCCATAATTGTACATAACAACATGAGCAGATATGCTCCCACTCTAGGAAACTTAAGAATCCAAACTATGATATCTCCATTGATAGGAAAGCTCAAATGATAATCACAAGTCACGCATCGATTATCATCCTTTTCATTTCTACTAAAACTTAACAAATTGATATCTGTCAGTTGTTCGTTCCTCAACAATAATGACTGAAGAATGAAAGCATCAGACATGCATAACAACAAGACCATCAACAATGAAAATGTAAACTAAACAACTTACAAGTCTTTCCCTGCTCTGTGCCAAAAGCTATGCATCCTCAGCTGCAGAAGTCAACAATATCAATAAGAATTAACTTCCAATTATCACAATCTCACTGAAATTAACAAAACGATTGCAAACTAGTAAAATTTAGCTTCAGAAAACAATTAGAATCTGGAAAAACATCAAAATTCAACAAGATCCACTCTTGAAAAACTGATCGATTGTCACATTTACTAGCTCCGATGCAGAATTCAAATTCAACCCGATGATGGGCAAACGTAAAGCTGGAATCTTGGTTATTCAATCTACAAAATCTGAAAGAAAAAATAAAAACCAAGTTGGATAAAGCGATCAAAATCTTTACCAGTTTCCGGTGAAGAGTTCAATGGAGCGTTCTTTGTCAACTCTGGTTTTTCTAAGATTGGATACAGAAAAGGACAAGTGAAGCTAATTTTTGGGGATGCAAATGATAGATTTGGATCGAAATGAGGGGTTTGAAAAGAATCAATGGAGGTTAAGAAGATTGAAGAATGAACATTCAGGCTGATGAAGATGGAGTTTCGATTTTTTGGTCGTGGAGTTCGTTGACGTGATTTTTCACATTCTATTTATATTTTTAGTCCTTTATAATTTTCCTTTTTGGGAAAAAAATACAAATGCCACATAAGCAAGACAGCATTCCATTTTGTCATGTTCCAATTTTAATGTCTCGTCATTTCACTCGGTTGGTTAAAGACATCTGTATTTGGTTTTTGCCAAATTTGAACTCCTAGATTCAAATTTCTTATTACAATAAAAAAGTTGAAACTGCATTCACTGGAATAAGAGAATGATCTCATCTCCAAGAATGCCCAAGCTCTCTGCTAGCACATCAGCTGTCCTCGCGAAATATATATCTTCAGATCAGTGGCGGATTCAGGAATTTTGGAGCAGAAGGGCGGAAATTTAAAGAGGAAGAAAACTAGGCTATCCAAAATTCAAATTAGCTAATAACCAAACCAATTCCCTTTGCTTTGGCATTTTATGTCTGATGTGAATATACAGATGTTACATAACAAATGCAGCCAAATGAAGTTGCCTTTGGAATACTCCAAGCGTAACATTAGAACTAAAAGAGGAAAACGGTACACGGTGGAAGAAATACACAAATAATGATTCTTAGTGTAGTAGCTCATATGCTTTGATCGATTATAAACTTACAATTACGTGGATAATGTATTTATAGTTATAGTTATAAGTCATAAAAAAGTTAATTATAATTTACGATAATACTGTCACGATACATTTTAAATTTCAAGATACATACAAAGAAACTGACCCAACCCACCCCACTTTTTGGGTCTAACAGGCCAGCCCAGTCCACAACACAAAATCATACAAAAATGAAACCGACGACGTCGTAGAAGTCGATGAAAATATTAACCCAGTTACCAGAGTCTTATTTTTCATCTTTCCGATCGTCAATCTCTCTCTACAACTTCTCTCTCTATCAAAGGTAAGCTTCCTCTGCCTCCGTCTCTGAATCTCGATTTGCCTTGTCTGATCGAATCCACCTCGATGACTCCTTCTGATTGGTGCCCCCAATGGAATTCAACTTTTTTTTCTTCTGGGTCTTTGTCAAAATCCAAACTTTATCTACCAATCTCAGTTGGGTCTCTTTCAAATTCACGCTTTCTGTGAGTTTGGGTGCGATTTACATATGTTTTTTTGCATATTTGGAGTGATTTGTCATCTGGGGTTTCTTCAAAATCGTGATTTGATCAGTGCTTACTTCTGGATTGTTAATTTAGATTCAATGATCAAGATCTGCTACTGTGTGTGTGAATTGCATGTAAAGTTATGCTCTTTTTGGTTTGTAATTAGATTTTTAGGATGCCGGGGGTAATTTTTGTAGTATTAGCAATCTGAAAGTTGCTATTGTAGTGAGCTGAATGAACTGCACATTGTTGATACATATAGTTAATCAAAGGTAATTGGTATTGGTATATTATGATCCACATTCGATGTTTATTGTGTAAACATGTGGGAGTTAAAACTTAGCATTGAAAGTTAGAATTTGGTGGTTTACGAAGTTTTCGTCTTGGGCCAACTGCTGTAACTGTATGGGACTGCTGGTGATCTTTGTTAGTGGAATCTTGATTGGATTGTTAATGGGGCTTAGGGCTAGTTAGATATATAGTTTCAAGAATTTGGAATCAATTACAGTATATGCTTAGTCCATTGGTACTTCTTGTTGCTTTTGTATGCATAGCTCCTGCTGAATTACTGTCCCGGGGGGTTAAATAAATATCGATGTCCTTTTCTTTCTGTTGGTATGTTTACGTAGATGCTATGAGTGCCATGTAGGGACTTATAAATAATTCTTGGATGATATATCGAACCTCTTTTCTTCCATGCAATAGCAGGTCTAGGTCATGAGAGCATTGCTACTACTCTGATAGCAGGTGATTGTGACAAAAGTTATGGGGACTGAAAATCCTGGTCGTCCGAATTTTACTACAAGACCTGCCACTGCGCCTTTCGCTGCTTCTCCTCAGGGTATGCCGTTTGCACCTTCACGTCCTGTCGTTGGACAGGAGGCCTCTGGTTTTAGAGCTCCCCCGCCTGTTTCCCAACAGACCCCTTTTTCATCGTCTGGGCCTGTGGTTGGATCAGATGCATCTACCTTCAGACCCGTTGCACCAGGTGCTCCGCAGACTAATGCGCCTTTTTCTTCGTCTGGGTCTGCAGTTGGACCACAAGCCTCCCAGTTTAGGCCTACTCCGCCAGCTAGGTTTAATGACCCATCCATGCCTCCTCCACCAACATCAAATGTCCCACCGACTGGTGGAGCGTTCTCCCGTTTCCCAACACCACAATATGCTTCAACTGTGCAAGCACCCCCACGTGGACCACCTGTAGGCCAACAGCCATTTCAGCCTCCTCTAGGTCAAGCACCATTTCAACGGCCACTGCACCAAATGCCTTCAGTACCAATGGGATCTCCACCTCAAAGCATGAGTTCAGCACCACCAAGTGCAAATGTTCTACGGTCCCCGCAAGATTCATCATTCCCTGCTCTCCAACCAAATATTCAGACATCATTCCCTGGATTTGCCCGGAAGCAGTCTAGTGCAGATACACAAACCCCACCCATTCAGTCTCCATTTCTTACTCATCAAGGAAACTATGCAGCTGCTCCACCAGCTGTATCTTCCCCTTTTGCTGCTCACCAAGGAGGTTATGCTCCACCTCTGCAAGCTGGAGCTCCACTGGGCCTGCAGTATCCCGGCGCTGGACCTCCGGTTGCTTCTGTCCAAGACTTGACTGATGAGTTTAGCTCACTATCTGTTGGATCTGTTCCCGGATCTATTGAACCTGGACTTGACCCTAAAGCGTTGCCCAGGCCTTTGGGTGGTGATGTAGAGCCAAAATCACTTCTTCAGATGTACCCGATGAATTGCAATCCAAGATTTCTACGGCTTACAACAAGTGCAATCCCAAGTTCTCAGTCTTTGTCTTCAAGGTGGCATCTCCCTCTAGGAGCAGTTGTTTGTCCGCTTGCGGAACCACCTGATGGGGTTAGTGCATATATCCTTAGAATGATGAAAATTGATCGAAGTTGGATTCATTGTACTTACTTTATTCTTTGTTCTCTATTTAGGAGGAAGTGCCAATTGTTAATTTTGGTGCTGCTGGGATTATTCGATGTAGAAGATGTCGGACATATGTGAACCCGTATGTGCAATTTCAGGATTCTGGAAGAAAGTGGCGTTGCAACATCTGTGCTCTACTTAATGATGGTAAATCAACTAGCTCTTCTCCTTTCCCACAACAGGAAAATTGAACTTGTTTTTATTAACAAAGATACCATCTGTTGGAAGGCGGAAATGTTACACAATATTGGTTCAACATCATGCATCTCTAGTTTGGTTACATTAAGCAGCTGAGGTCAAATGCAATTTTACTCTTAGTTCCCACTTATACTGCCTAAGTAAATGTTTCTGCAATATATTCTGCGACATATTTATGGAATAGTTGTTCTAGAGTCTAAATTTTGGCTACTATATTCATTTGCTCACCGTAGCCATGCCCGGGGGCTTTATAAAACATATAATTTGTGCATAGCAACCTGGCAGAAAAAACTTTACCCTTAGTAAGTGAATGGACAAGAGCTTTGGCTTATTGTTAATATGGTTTTACCTGAACATCGATCAAGTACATCTTTTTGGTTATTAAGTTTAGTTACTGCAGAGTACTGTTGTTTGGTTTTGGGAAAGTACGTGTTATTTAATGTTTCTGATCAGACATAAGTGATTAATAGTATTTACCTTCTTATTCAGTACCTGGCGATTACTTTTCCCATTTGGATGCCACTGGCAAAAGAACGGATTTAGATCAGCGACCTGAACTTACACAGGGTAGCGTGGAATTTGTTGCTCCAACTGAGTATATGGTGCGGCCGCCTATGCCGCCTCTGTATTTTTTCCTCATTGACGTTTCTATATCTGCAGTTAGAAGTGGTATGATCGAGGTAAATTTTTTTTTTTCTTATGGTAAATACTCTTTCTAATGGTTTTACTGAAATACAACTTTGTATTTTGCGAATTCTTTATAATCTGAAATATTGGTGATATGCAAGGAAAGATCTTTGGGGACTGCTATGCCTGGTTAGTATATCATCTAGTAGTGGTTGTGTATATTGTTCTTGGTTTTCCCCCAAGAGTATGATAGAACAAGCTTTATGGAGAGATTAGGAAGAAATAAATAAATGAACAATACATTATATCTGGTGTATTCTCTTGTGTTATTGTGTGAAGAGGATGTCAGTAGGCTGGCTCAGATGCCTATCTTTGGGCTTTATTTCTAAATGAAAGAGATAGAGTAGAGTTTTGCAACTAGTACGAAGTATTGAATGACCTCGTTAATGAACTTCTCTTGTTATGAAATACCTCTTATAATGGCTTTCATAATGTAAATCGCAAGGGCTGGATCTCAACGCCTTTTCATTTGTGGTAGCTTTTATTACTTACTATTAAAACCCTGTCGGTATCTCCATTGGAATTATTCAAATGTGGTGATGACCTCTTTTTCAGGTTGTGGCCCAAACCATTCGGTCATGTTTGGATGAATTACCTGGCTACCCCAGAACACAAATTGGGTTTGCAACTTTTGACAGCACAGTACATTTTTATAACATGAAGGTACGCACTTTCTGTTTACAGCCTATTGACATGATTTGCTCTTTCGTGTTTCATCCAACTACCACCAACATACGAGTTAAGTTCTTGTGGGTTTTCCTTGCAGTCTTCTTTGACACAGCCTCAAATGATGGTGGTCTCCGATCTGGATGACGTATTCGTTCCGTTGCCAGATGATCTTCTTGTCAATTTATCTGAATCAAGAAGTGTTGTGGAAACCTTCCTAGATAGCTTGCCATCCATGTTTCAAGACAATGTAAATATGGAGTCTGCTTTTGGTCCAGCTCTTAAGGCCTCGCTTATGCTTATGGTGTGTCATCCTTTTCATACATAGCATTTTTAAACTTTGCCTTTAGATAATCTATTCAATCAATTATAGAGCAACATGTCTGCTTTCGCATTTCGTAAAGTTTGCTTATTCATATACTTTGCATTACCTTCTGCATGCGTGTGTGCTTATGCAGAGCCAACTTGGGGGCAAATTGTTGATTTTTCAAAATACACTGCCGTCTCTTGGTGTTGGCCGCTTGAAGTTGCGTGGAGATGATCTCCGTGTCTATGGAACTGATAAAGAGCATCCATTAAGACTACCTGAGGATCCTTTCTACAAGCAGATGGCTGCAGAATTTACCAAGTTCCAGATAGGAGTTGATGTATTTGCCTTCAGTGACAAGTACACCGATGTAGCCTCATTAGGTACTTTGTGTGGTTTTATGTTCCATTTCGTTTTCATAGAACTAAAAATCAAGATGGCGTTGGAGAATTGGACGATCTTTTACTGATGTTCTCTTTGTTAATGTGTTCCAAAGTTCTATTCTGTTTGCCCACTTTTTAGTTGTGAGGAAATATGTTTTAGGCCATTGTCATATTAGATTTGTCCCTACGAAGTTGTTATTACCTCTTTCCTTATAATGAATATCTTTGAAGGAAGAATCCTAGCAATTAGAACTTCATTTACCAAACTGAAGAAGTTTCTAGGCGTGTTTGTGCATAGATGTGTAACCGCTATTCGTGTTCCATTTGCAGGCACTCTGGCAAAATATACTGGTGGTCAGCTATATTATTACCCAAACTTTCAATCCACTGTTCATGGAGAGAAGCTGAGACATGAGTTAGCGAGAGACCTTACTAGGGAAACTGCCTGGGAAGCAGTCATGCGCATAAGATGTGGAAAAGGTCTGCTATTGATGATTTTCCATAACATCCCCAGTTGTATGCACATGCATGAGTTACCTGTTTGGGAAATTTGCTAATGTTATGATATTTTTTTTATACTTTTAGGAGTCCGCTTTACATCTTATCATGGGAACTTCATGCTAAGGTCCACCGACTTGTTAGCACTTCCAGCTGTAGATTGTGATAAAGCATTTGCGATGCAGTTATCTCTTGAAGAGACATTACTGACAATTCAGACAGTATATTTCCAGGTTGCTTTGCTGTATCCTTCAGTTTGAGTGCTTAATTTTCAGTTTTAACTATACAGAAACAGGCCTGTGTGGTGCTCGGTTTCTTTCAACTATTTCATATGTCTTAGTGTCAACGTTAATTGTAAAGAAGATTCTTGTTATGATTTTTTTGTATCTGTTTTGGCTTTCATCTAACATCATTTCCTTTTGATCTTCTTTTTGCATGTTCTCTTTTGGTTGTGTAATAAAGATGTTATGTTCACTAAGTTTATATGGGTATATGATTGTCTAGTTTAAGTTGCTTTTGGGAGCAATGGTGCAATGGTATTTAATAGGTTATCAGTGGCTAAAGTGTCCTTAACGTTATAAAGATACACTGCTTCCTGTGGAGAAAGGCGCATTAGAGTACATACTGCTGCAGCACCGGTGGTCACGGAACTGGTAGATATGTATCGCCAGGCTGATACTGGTGCCATTGTAACCTTACTCTCCAAGCTAGGTAGGTAACTGAAACTCTAAGCTGGTGATGTTGTATGCATTGTGAATCTGGACTTTTCTTATTATCTTTTTCAAATGAACTGCAGCAATCGAGAAAACTTTGTCCCATAAGTTGGAAGATGCTCGGACCTCTTTGCAGCTAAGAATCGTCAAAGCCCTCAAAGAATTTCGAAATATCTATGCTGTAAAACACCGCCTGGGGGGGAAGATGATATATCCAGAGTCATTGAAGTTCTTGCCTTTGTATGGATTGGCACTTTGTAAATCAGCACCTCTGCGTGGTGGCTATGCAGACATGTCACTTGATGAACGTTGTGCAGCTGGCCACACAATGATGACGCTACCAGTTAAAAAATTGTTGAAGCTCCTATATCCTAGTTTAATAAGACTCGATGAGTATCTTATGAAGGTAATAGAGTTTTATTCAATTACATTCTCTCCATAATGGTTCCATGTCTCAGTCGTTACATTTATTTCTGCGTCTCTTGTAGGCATCTTCTGAGGCTGATGACTTCAAAATCATAGAGAACAGGTTACCACTAGTTGCTGAGAGCTTAGACTCTAGAGGCCTTTACATACTTGATGACGGATTCCGCCATGTTCTATGGTTTGGTAGAGTTCTTCCACCTGATATAGCTAAGAATTTACTTGGGGACGACTTTGCAGCTGAGTTATCAAAGGTATGATGAAACTATAAATATTATATTATTGTGGCTGGCTTATACACTCCTGGGTAACTTACTAAGGTTTTCAGAATGGCCTTCTGAAGTTAACTTGAAGATTCCTCTATTTTCCTTCCCTATGTTATATGACTTCAGTATATCTGAGTTTTTACCGATAGTTAGTGAACTGGCATTGGTTTGTATTCTTCCACTGCGATCTTATTTTGTTTTGGCTGAGTAGGTTACCCTTCGTGAACGGGATAATGGATTGTCAAGGAAGCTAATGAGGGTACTTAAAAAATTTAGAGAAAGTGATCATTCATATTATCAGCTGTGTCATCTTGTAAGACAAGGTGAGCAGCCCCGAGAAGGTCATCTGGTGCTTGCCAATCTTGTTGAGGACCAGATGGGGGGAACAAATGGTTATGCTGATTGGATAATACAAGTACATCGGCAAGTCCAGCAAAATCCGTAGTGTAGAGGTAATGGTTTATGCCTCGAATTTTTGGAATACATTTGATGTTTGAAAATTACTTAAGAATCAGTTGATCACATTCAGAGCCTGCTATGCCAAACTGTCCATGTGATTGTATCTAATCAAGACTGTCTCTGTCCCGCTGAGTTTATGTTGACTTCTTTTTCACTTTCCATGTTGCAGGATGTTTATTAACCTGATTACTTGCGACATCTGTAAACTGGTGGAGCATGATTTACTGAAAAGCGAAGAAGCATTTGCCCAATATGATAATTCTGAATTCAACCATGGGAGCATCCTCTTTCCTAGCGCGAGGCTGGTTGAGTTGAAGAAGGGGTGGCCCCATAAAAGATTTTCAGCCAATTTGGTACTTCATCGCAGGATGCCGCAATCGAAGAAGATGTACTGTTGTCATATAATCTTCTGTCCCTGTCTTCATGTTGGTGCCGAAAGACACGTAAATTTTTGTATGAAATATCTTGTTTTTTACTCATTTGATAGGGACTTCCCTGCTTTGTTATAATTTCATATTTATTCTCCTCCATTGTGCGTTTATTTAGTGAGAGGACAGAGGTGGTGTAATAAGTGAGACCATTTTAGAAAATCTGTTGGATTTTGTTGCTTCTATTCCTTGGACAGATGCTGGATTTTGTTGAGATACGTTGAGATACAGTACATTTTGATCCTAATACTTGAAAGGTTATCTATCCTCTCTCTCTACTAAATTTTCTTGTATAATCAATTTGTATCCCGGGCTACAATGTCAATCATGTTCATCAGTTTATGCAACTTGGCGCTCAAGGTTAAGTCTTTAGGCTTGGTGAGGTTTCTCAGCGTTACTGTCATTTTAGCGTACACTAATCCACTCATGTCATAATTTGTTCATGAACCAGTAACACCCTCCTCCTACTCACGATTGGCCCCAAAACTAATTAATACGTACTTGAGCTATGCTGTCATTAGTACACTACCCAAATAAAAAATGATATTCTAAATTAGTAAATATGTCACATTTTTTTTTTTTGAAAGGTAAATAAATATGTCACATTAAAGAAACAATTTCATCACAATATTCTGAAATTTTCTCATTTCAGATAAGCAAAGATGCATGGGAATATAAAACAGAATCATGACAATGGACCGGATTGCTTGCCAATCCTAATTTGACTCGGCTTATAACCCGTAAACACCTACCAGTATAAAAACCCGGGACTCAATCGAAACCCTAATAATAGCATTAAGAGTCTGAAAGATAAAAAAGAGTCGGTGCTCCAAATTCAAATCCCTAATAATCTCGAAAACCCCAACCATGGCGACGAACCAACCTATTTCATCGGCGGCCGCCGTGGTCGACAGCACTGATAGACAGAGTAAACAGCGTCGGCTTCAAGAGGAGGAGAGTGTCCTTCCTCCTGTAGCCACGGCGGATGGTGGTGTTTATCGGCCTACCAACAAGGAAAGCCGGGCTGCCTACGTGTCCATTCTTGGTGTCGTTCGGCGGCTGTTGGGTTCTCAGCCCGACAATGTAGTCTTTTGCGGTGCCGATGAGGTGTTGGCTCTTCTTAAAAATGGCGCCTTTAAGAAGGCTCCCAAGAAGATGAAGAAGAAGATGGAGAAGCTGCTGTTCAGCCCTATATCTAGCGCTGTTTTCGATAAGTTGGTTCAGTTGGGGAACTGCATTACCGACTTCCAACACCCTGGTGCCTCTACTGATGATGAAATCCTTGAAGATGTTGATGACGTAGAGGAGGAGGAGGACGACGAACGAAATGCCTCTACTGTGGGTAATGGTGATGAAACCCTTGGAGATGATGATGCTGATGATGTAGAGGACGATGAAATGCAGCAACGCAATGAGGGCATGAGCCTCGATGTTGAGGAGGACAATGATCCTTTGTGGCTTCTTCGGAGGGAGATATTGAAAGCGTTACGAGAGAACATCTCAAGAAGCCCTGAACCAGAGTCCCACCTGGAAATTGATGATGACGATGATGACGATGATGATGTTCCCGACCGTGGCAATGATGATCATGGTATGATTTCGATGTTTTAATTTTTTGCGGCTTTGTTATAGGGTTTGTGATTATCTGTAATTTGTTTTGTGATCAGGCTATTAATTGATTATTATCACTCGTTCTCCATGCTTGTGCCTATCTGTAGTGCCATGGAAGAAGGATTCCCCACCTTCCAGCCATCTGACTGGGGTGTGCTTTCTTGCCCTATCAGAGATTTAGATTATAAGTCCCTGTTACGAGAAAACTTCCCAATAAGCCCTGAACCAGCTTCCTCGCCTTCCAGCCCTTCTTGCCTGTCTCCCCCTCGCAGAGATTACACCCATCTGGTACGAGAAAACTTCTCAATAAGCCCTGAACCTGAATCCCACCCGGAGCTCAAGAATCCGGATGGTGATGATTATGTTGTTGTTCCCGACCGTGGTGATGATGATCATGGTATGATTTCCATCTTTTAATTTTTGGGGCTTTATTATAGGGTTTGCAATTATCTGTAATTTGATTATTGTGATCAGGCTATTAATTGTTTATTATCACTCTTTCTCAATGTTTGGGCCTATCTGTAGTGCCAAGGGAGAAGGATCACATGATGAAGAAGTCGGAGGAGGAGCAGGCCAAAAGAAAAAGACCAGTTACCTCATGGCATGAAGATGATTTAAAAGTTCATTATGGTATGATTTCGATCTTTGTTTTATACTTAATTTTCTTTTTTTTTTTTTTTTTTTTTTTTTTTCTTAATTTTCTTTTGCTGCTTTTTTGGCCCACGCCCCCCCGTTTCCATTAGTCCTAGACCGATAGAACCTGCATAACCGTGTGCCTTAGTTTTACGCTTTTCTTTGGTTGTAAGTTAGGTTGCAGCGTAGTGACTATATTTATTTAACTGACATGCTTACCTGCCTCAAATCAGTTGGCTTAACAAGCAACTCTACACATGCATATTAATGGTAATGATGATTGCTTAGGATGGAAAGTCACCTGTACTTTGCCCTTGTAATGCTCCACCTCTGGGAAGTAGTACTGTCTTTTTTGGTTTTTTTTTGGTGGGCCCTTATATTTTTCTTGACTTTCAGGTTTTTGACAATGCATTCCAAGAACTGTAAAAGAACAAGTAACCATACATGTCATTGCGCATGCAGCTTTTAGTACCTAAACCTCTCCATCAGCAAGAGCGGCACTCACTGTTTATCTACTTATGGGACATAATGTCTTATATGTCTGCTAACAGCACTGATTTTATTCATCGTTAATATCGGCAATGCTTCTGTTTTCTTTACTACTGTATCTGACAATCGAACTGCCAACAGGATGGAGGAGTTGTACTGATGATGATAAAAAGGATCCAGACTTCCTGGAGTTCTCTGCAGTGACTCGAAGTTGCATGACAGGCCATATCAGGGTAAGCTTTTCGTTCTCTTAGATCTGAGGATGACTTTCTAGAATGCATGCTTTGGCTATGTGCCTTTTTTAGGATTAATTTGTTTTTGTTTAGCTTACCAATTTCTTTTCCTTCTTTTTTGTATTTCAGGTCTGCCAGTATATCGGAAAAGGAAACCAGGAGGTTTACCCTGGGTTTTCTCGTAGCCTGTAACCTCTGTGGTAGGAGAGTGTGTGACGTGGTTGCCGAACTTTGCAGCAACCTGCGTGTCATCCATGATGTTTGGTCTGTTGCATATATAGTTTGGTTGGCGCCATCTCGTTGTTGATAATGAGAAGACGGGTGTGTGAGTGGAATTTTGTTTTGGTGGGGTGGGTTGTTTTTTTCAGTCATGCGAATTATGGAAGTGGGAATATTCGATTCTCAAACATGTTCTATTTAATTTATCAAGTACACTGCTGCAGGAATTAATGATCTATCTATCATTTACTTTTCTCATCCAACTCTCAAGTTTGATTCATATTTCATGTGTTCTTCTGTTGAGTTTTGTCTCAAGGGGTTACTTTCCAATGCCTTAAGTTAATGGAGCAAATTGAAAGTATCATACAAATTGAGGGAGTAAACGGATTAATAACTCCGTAAGTAAAGCAAGGAGCTTAGGTGCTTACGGTTGAGTGATCATGCTCAATTCCAATTCCTTTTTATAATTTACGATGTATACCACGATCGGAACGGGAAATTTTGGTAAATGACCTCTTTGAAACTCAAATGATGTTTATAGCCCTTTTTCATAATTTGTTTAATTCTAACACAAACTTAGTGCAAATAGACTAAGTTGCCCCTGGCCCAAAACTAGTCCCTCCGTCGGAATGGGAAAAAAAAATTATGTTGTTTAGTTATATTAGGTATGAATGGGAAAATATATGGGAATGTGTATTGAATTGTATAAATAAATATATTAATTTTACAATTCTACCCTTACTTTTTAAAAAACAAATAATTGTTTAGAGGACAAAATAGTAAAATTAGCCTTATAGAGGGTTTCCGTGGGCCCAGGAATGTGAATACCATGGGGGAGGGGGGAATTGTATTCCAGCCAAATTTTCCACAGGGCCCACAAGTTTTTCCGTGGGCTCAGAAAACTCTTTCCCATTCTCTCTCAATCAAACGCAGTCAACCAATTTTGATTACCAATCCCCCCTTCCAAAACCCAACCAAACGCAACCTAAGTGACCAATTTTAGAAAATTTGTTGGATTTTGTTGTTTCTATTCCTTGGACAGATGCTGGATTTTGTTGAGATCCGTTGAGATACAGTACAATCCTAATACTTGAAAGGTTATCTACCTTTTCTCTCTCCACTAAATTTTCTGGTATAATCAATTTCTATCCCAGGCTCCAATGTCAATCGTGTCCATCAGTTTATGCAACTTTGCATCTAAGTTTTTGGGTCATTTGGCTTGGTAAGGTCAATTTCCACAAGTAACTTATCAGCGTTATTGTCATTATAGCATACCATTATTATTAATCTGCTCATGTCATAATTTGTTCATGAACTAGTAACACCCTCCACCTACATGTTACTACATGATAAGCAAGGTAATTTCCTCATCTAGAAACATAAAACCAAGTCAAATATGTGTCCTTAAAAAATAGTAAACACATCGGTTCCTCCATTTGGTTACCCGCCTTTTTGGCCCACAGTGACTCAATGAGAGAAAAACGGCTTAAAAGAGTGGGAAATTTTACAAACTAGCCTTTTTTTTTATACCAATTTAATGACTTTTAGTTCATTTTTCAAAATTCATAATTCTAGCCTAAAACTTGTGCAAATAGACTTGAGTACCCTCCCCCCCCCTCTCAGCTCTCATTGTTTCTACCACCACCACCACCTGCTCTCCCCGCTCAAGCTCGGCGAGATCGTCACCACCATCCCCACCATTAGCAATAATTAATTCCACCATCACTTCATTGTGGTTCAAACTTACAGATCGATTTGGTTTAGTTGGTGCTTTTGGGTCTTTTTTGTTTCGATTTGCTGCGTCCTGTATGATCAAAATTTTCATTGGTTTACATTTTGCTTATGGGAGTGATGCTTATAGGATTCAGCGTGGAGACTGAAATACAAGAACATCAGCTTCATTGTCTGGGATGCTGGGGTCAAGACAAAGTACGAGGGGAAAGAGGATTTGAGGTGCGAATGTTGCTTTTTGTAAGTCGATGTTTCGCTGGCGGTGTTGGTATAAACCCAGCTTGGGAAATTAATTAAAACTACAAGCAATTAGCAAAACCCAGAAGAAGAAAATGTGATGGCTTCGGTGGGTAAAGTGACGGCGGTGAATTGGTGAACATGTTGGCCAGCGAGTCAATGAGCTTCAGAATGACGGCGGTGGCAGCGGCGGAAGTGGGTTTTCGAAGTTGGGTTTCCGAGGGGCAGAGGAGGAGATGGTGGTGGGTGGTGGTGGGTGGACGCAGAGTGAGAGCTGAGGAGGGGTTAACAAATGAAAAAGCATCAGATTTTCGACAAATCTGAAAGAGAACGCAGCCCTAGATCCTCTTTGATTATTGATCTCTGATTTCATCATCGGGGTTTAGTGTTTCAGATCTTCGCCAAATTTCTGCTTAATTGGTACAATTTTCTTACTCTTTGTTGTCTGTTTTTTCTCGTTTCATTTTGTGCTTATCGTCTGATTTACTTTGGTGTCTTGGTCGGCTTGTTTGGGTAACCCTAACATTGGGGAATGGTCCCCTTTAATTTTA
Organism: Spiraea crenata; assembly: GCA_033992175.1. Taxonomy (NCBI): domain Eukaryota; kingdom Viridiplantae; phylum Streptophyta; class Magnoliopsida; order Rosales; family Rosaceae; genus Spiraea; species Spiraea crenata. The sequence continues at coordinate 3,440,866 of JAVBHV010000041.1, read as the reverse complement.
AGATTTTGGGGGAGTTTGATTGGATCGCGAGGTAGTAGTTTGATTTGTCTGGTGTGAATCTTTGGTTTATGGCTTGGTTTTTGTTTCTTTGATGATATAATATTTTTAAAAAATATTTTTTAATTATCTAACCTAATTTCTCTCTCTCTCTCTCTCTCTCTCTCTCTCTCTCTTCTCTTTTCATTCGCGTCTCTCTCCTTTCTTCCGCCCTCCTCCATCTCCGCCGGCCTCCTCCTTCCGCTCGCCTCCATCTCCGCTCGCCTCCTCCTAGCCGCTTCACAGCCCAACGCCATCTTCTTCTTGACTCCTCCAGCTTGGAGATTTTGGTATCGGAAGAGGCAAAACGAAGAGAGAACTTCCGGGATAAATCTCTGTAAGTATTGCCGCGTCGCGTTATGGATTTCGCCGCTGACTTTTCTCATTCCAATCATCTCTAATTTTCAATTTCTTATTGGCGTTTCAGCAATTTAGTTGTTCGAATCGAAAGTTTTTGTACCCTTTTCATGGTTCTTGTGGGACTTTGTTAGTTGATGTATGAATTTCGTTTTGGGATAGACCCATTTGCAGCAGGGTGTCAATTTGTTGACATAGGAAGAGACGACAGCTTTTGGCTCATGAATATTTCTTTTGATTTTCCTTTTATTTACAATTTGAAAGCCATCGAGCGTGGTGAAAATTAGTTGTGTAGATGTTGATGAATGATAATATCAGATTTGAATGAATGGAGATTCAAATCTGTAAAGCAATGTGTTTTTGAAGATTTGGGATGTTACTCTCATGATGATCGCTGGTTTGTACTGATTTTGATCTCCAAATATCTGTGAAACAAAGTGTTTTGATCGGTTTGCTGTTAATTTGATGATTGTATTAATGATAGGTCTCTCGGTATCCTTGAATTAGGTATATCCATTTTGATATTGGTTTAAAATGAATCAAGTTTTTCATTTTAAACCAAGTTATTGTATTCCTACGTTAGTATACTTATTTTTCATCATGTATGAGTTGTACTTGTTGGTTCACATTAACAATTTATGCACACAAAAAAAAGTTTAAAATTTCGTATTATACTTGTCGGGATTGATCGGGATCCCGACGTAATCGGAATTTTATTGTCAGGATCCCGACTTAATCGGGACGGGATCCGGGATTATTTTTAGCCTCTAGTCAAGATCGGGACAAGATCGGGATATACGTAATCGGGATCGGGATCGGGATCCCCTACTTTGATCTTTGTAGATGGATTAATGTCTGTTTTGGTTTTATATAAGGTCAAGGAATTGCCTTTTATTACTCGTAGCTCAATTTGGGTTCATTTGTTGGGCTCTCTTACAAATTGATTGTTAGCAAATATTGAGCGTGGTTTCCAGTCTAAGTGAGTTGATCTGCTAAATTGTCGGTTTTGAATGTTTGTACAATTGGGCTTCTCTTCTGGTAGGTATGAAATTGAATCCCTTGTTCAAATGAATTCTTGAACTATTGACACTCACAAAAATAGATGGCAACCATTGTTCTTACCTAAGGAGTGAAATATTTGGAGACCCTAGTTGCACTAATTGACAGGCTTAGTATTCTTTCAGGCTTACCCGTGCCTAAACAACAACCACTATGGGAGGCATTGAAGAGCACACGTGGTGGTGATCCTCGACTTTATCGAAGCTAAAGATACTGAGGCTCTCTACCAAGGTACCAAGTCCATAATCTCTAGAGGACTTAACTCACTCCATGTTCCTTTTGATTATCACAATGGGAGCTAGCAGATTCTCACCACAAGCAAGTGTTGATCGGGAAACCAAAACATGTACACCCCTTTAGCAAAGAGGGCCTCAATCGATTGGCAATTAGCCTTGGTCAAACCATCATAGTGAAAGGTCAACTCACACTTGAGAAGATCTCTGAGTTTTTTGAGCTTAACCTTTTTTTAATTATTGTTAGAATCTCACTGATAGAAGAGTGTCTTTTCAGAAACGCACCAAGTTGCTTTTCAAATCTGCAGTATTTTGTATAGCATTAGCTGTTTTGGTTGCTTCTTCCCTTAAGTCGACATAGATAGAACTTAATGGTTTTTAGCTACTACATCCGTGACCTTTTATAGCAAGGGTCATTTATCCACTCGAGCTTCAGGAGTGGGTTCCTTTTGGCGATTCCAATATATTTTCGAGAAAGAGGAATATCTCTGAACGTATCATTAAAACATAACAACCTCCTCATAGGATCAACTTGCAAGAAAGCCGCCATATCTTTATGGTCAGTGATGGTAGTAGCACAAAATCCCACAAACCGAATGCTATGCCTTTTGGTTTTAATGTGCCTAACAGTTCTAGCGATGATAACTTCAAGAATATGGTCTTTATTCTTGTTTGGTAATATATGATGGATATCATCAATGATCAAGAGTGATCAGTTGCGTATAGATCGAAGCTCTTGAATATCTAATTGTGATTTCCCAGTTGTTATAACCCCGAAAACTGGGAGATCACAACTAGATATTCAAGAGTCCCTATTTATACGTAGCTAATCACTCTTTATTATTGATGATATCCACCTTATATTACAAGATGAGAATAAAGGCCCTGTTCTTGAATTTATCGTTGCTAGAACTGTTAGGCACATTAAAACCACGAGGCATAACATTTGGTTTGTGGGATTTTGTGCTACTACCATCACTGACCATGAAGATATGACGGCCTTCTTGCATGTTGATCCTATGAGAAGGTTGTTATGTTTTGACGATACGTTCAGAGATGTTCCTCTTTCTCGAAAATATATTGGAATCGCCAAAAGGAACCCACTCCTGAAGCTCGAGTGGATGAATGACCCTTGCTATAAGAAGGTGACGGATGCAGTAGCTAGAAAACATTAAGTTCTATCTATGTCGACTTAAGGGAACCAAAACAGCTAATGCTATACAAAATACTGTAGATTTGAAAAAGCAACTTGGTGCGTTTCTGAAAAGACACTCTTATAGCAGTGAGATTCTAACAATAATTAAAAAAAAGTTAAGCTCAAAAAACTCAGAGATCTTCTCAAGTGTGAGTTGACATTTCACTATGATGGCTTGACCGAGGCTAATTGCAAATCGGTTGAGGCCCTCTTTGCTAAAGGGGTGTACAGGTTTTGGTTTCCCAATCAACACTTGCTTGTGGTGAGAATCTGCTAGCTCCCATTGTGATAATCACCAAATAGGGACAATGGAGTGGGTTAATTCCTCTAGAGATTATCGAGATGTGGTGGCATACTGGGAAAGATTCATATGGAGAAGGTATACTTATTACTGGCCACCAGGAGGAACCTCCTGAACCAACATTCAATTGAAAGTGAACTCATGTCGAGGTTGGAAGATAAACTGAATGCTGAAATTGTTTTTGGGATGCTCGAGAGTGATGGGTTGCAATACACTTATCTGTATGTTCGCATGCTGCGTAACCCTACACACTATGGTTTAAAGGCTGATAATCTTAAAGAAGATAGTAAACTGGAAAACATTCAAACTGCTTTGGCAAGTATTGCTGGACTTTCCCACTTTCTTTGTGGTTTAAAGCCCACTCGGAGCTCAAGAATCTAGATGATGATTATGTTGTTGTTCCTGACCGTGGCGATGATGATCATGGTATGATTTCAATGTTATAGTTTTTGGGGCTTTATTATAGGGTTTGCGATTGTCTGTAATTTGATTATTGTGGCCGGGCTATTAATTGCTTATTATCACTCTTTCTCAATGTTTGTGCCTATTTGTAGTGCCACGGAACAAGCATCACATGATGGAGAAGGAGCAGGCCAAAAGAAAAAGACCAGTTACCTCATGGCATAAAGATGATTTAAAAGTTCATTATGGTGATTTCGATCTTTGTTTTATACTTAATTTTCGGAGTGTTTTTTTTACCTCATAGTTATTGACAATGTTTCAGGTCTGCCAGTAAATCGGACGAGGAAACCACTCAGAGTGTGTTTTTTTTTCCCTGGGTTTTCTCGTAGCCTGTAACCTCTGTGGTAGGAGAGTGTGTGACATGGTTGCCGAACTTTGCAGCAACCTGCGTGTCATCCATGATGTTTCGTCTGTTGCATATATAGTTTGTTATGGCGCCATGAGAAGACGGGTGTGTGAGTGGAGAATTTGGTTTTTTTTTATCAAAGAGTGGAGAATTTGGTTTGGATCGGCTGAATTGTTTAGTACCAGTCATGTGAATTATGGAAGTGGGAATATTCGATTCTCAAACATGTTCTATTTAATTTATCACGGTTGCATTGTAAGTACACTGCTGCAGGAATTAATGATCTATCTATCATTTACTTTTCTCATCCAACTTCCAAGTTTGATTCATATTTCATGTGTTCTTCTGTTGAGTTCTGTCTCAAGGAGTTAATTTTCCAATGTCTAAGTGCCCGTTTGGTATTTGCTTTTTCAGTGTCAAAAACACTTTTGATTTCTAAAAAGCACATCATAGGTGTTTTTGCCAAAAGCGTTTTTCAATTAACTAAAATCAGTTATGCACACAAAACCATTCTTATCTATTTTAAAGTATTTTTGCTCAAGTAAAAAGCACATAGTATGTGTTTTTAAAATTTTCAAAAGTGCTTTTGACATTAAAAAACATATGCCAAACGAGCCCTAAGTTAACGGGACAAATCAAAAGTAGCATACAATTTAAGGGAGTAAATTGATTAATGGCTTCATAAGTTAATTAAGGAGCTTGGGTTGAGCGAGCATGCTCAATTCCTTTTGTTCTTTCTATTTTTCGATGTAGATCACGATCAGAATAGTTCATTCAATTGATTATGTACTATAGATTATTTTCTTTAAAAATCAATCAAATTAGAGATTGTTTAGTTATTTAATTATGCAAATATATAGACGGTTCGTATTATTGATTTTGTACTTTTTATATATTTTGCACAATTAGATAGCTAAACGATCTTAGATTCAATTGATTTTCTCTGGAAATGATTCATAGTACGTAAGCATATAAATAAACAATTTCAACCGTGAAAATAAAAAATCAAAAGAGTAAAAGGAATTAAATATGGTTGGGTGCTCAACCTAAGTAAATATCCGTGAATATGAAACGGAGCCATAAAAATGGGTCGGGCCTAACCCATCCATCTAACAGTATGAAAAGCGCTGAGAGAGCTCAGACAGCTTCAAAATCCCAAAATTCCAGTTCAATTGAATTCAATTTCCCCACGAGAACACCAAAAACCCTAAACCCCCAAATCTCGAAAACCCTAACCATGGCGAAGAGAGAACCAATTTCAGTAAAGGACACAGTGTACAAGCTACAGCTCGCCCTCCTCGCCGGCGCCAAAACCCTAGACCATCTCTACTTGGCCGGCTCGATCATGTCCCGGTCCGACTACGACGACGTCGTCACCGAGCGCTCAATCGCCGACCTCTGCGGCTACCCCCTGTGCCCTAACCCTTTACCTCCCGAGTCCTCGCGCCCCCGCAAGGGTCGCTATCGAATTTCGCTCAAGGAGCACAAGGTCTACGATCTTAACGAGACCTACATGTACTGCAGCTCAAACTGCGTAATCGAAAGTAAAGCTTTTGCGCAGAGTTTGAGCAAGGAGAGGTGCGACGTGTTGGATGTTGGGAGAGTTGAGAGGGTGCTGAGGGCGTTTGGCGACGTGGATTCTGGGGAGATTGGGGATTTGGGGATTTCTGGGTTGAAGATTGGTGAAAAGACTGAACCGAAAACTGGGGAATTGGGGGGTTCTGGGTTGGAGATTAAGGAGAAGAGTGGAGAGGTGAAAGGGGATTTGGATTTGAAGGACTGGGTTGGTCCTTCTAATGCCATTGAAGGCTATGTTCCACAAAAAGAGAGGACTTCTAAGCCTGTGGGATCGAAAAAGAGCGAAAAAGGTATGCGGGGATTCGAACTTTTACAGGGGTGTGTTGTTTTAGTGAGTTCATGTCAATGCTATATGAATGCTTGGAGTCTAATCTAAAGCATGATCAGGTTTCTAGGTTTGTTTTGCATTTCTTGTGCTTGTGGGTTTCTGTCAACTTTTGTTGAGGTTGGCATGGATTGTATGTATGTTGCAGGATCCAAAGGTAAAGAAATGAAGATAGGGGATTGGGGAGATCAAGTTTTGAATGATATGGATTTCCAGAGCATTATAATTACTAATGACGAATATTTTGTATCCAAAATCCCACCAAGCGTAGGGGAGAATGATGATGTTGATGCTAAGTTGAAAGAATCAAAAGGAAAAGTTGTTCCTAGTAAAAGTGATTCTAAAAAGAAATCTGGGCAATCAAAAGGCGGGGAAAGAAAAGTTGTTAAGAAGAATGATGTTGGAGTGCAGGAGGTGCCTTCAACTTCTGAGACTTTGCAACCTCCTTTGGATAGGGACGCTGATGATGCAAGAGAGGAATCCCTTGATGACAAGGCGGAAAAAATGAGTGAGGTCATGCTGAGATCTTCTCTTAAACCTTCAGGGACAAAGAAACTCAATCGCTCTGTTACTTGGGCTGACGAGACAAGTGATAGCACTGGAAGCAGAAACCTTTATGAGGTGAGAGAGATGGAACATGGGAAAGACAATCTTGTTGCATCTGGCAGTATACCGAATTCTTCTATTACCTGGGTTGATGATAAGATTGACAGCGGTAAAGGTAAAGACACTTGTGAGGTTAGAGAAGAGCAAGATGCAAACGAGGGATCTGATGAATCAAGCAGTTTGGAGGTGCAAAACAATGAACGCTTGGAATCAGCGCAAGCTTGTGCTATAGCATTGAGCCAGGCAGCAGAAGTTGTTGCATCTGGAGAATTTGATGTCAATGATGCTGGTATGCCATTATTTGGTTAGCTATGGTATATAAGTTGGAATTTTATTGAACTTGTTGGTTCAGTATGTAAATTGTGTTTATTTCCATGTGTCGTGTCATAAATCAGTTTCGGGAGCGGGGATTGTTATATTGCCACGTCCAGATGATGCGGATGAAGAAGAGCCAGCCCAGAATGTTGATATACATGAACCAGAAGAAGCTCCTTTGAATCCTACGGTGGATGTTGACATGCTTGAACCAGAACATACTTCTCTGTGGCCAAGAAAGCCTGGACATCAATATTCTGAGTTGTTTGACCCTGAGGATTCTTTGTTGGACAGTCCACCAGAGGGTTTCAGCTTAACTGTAAGGCCTTTGTCTTCTTGGAGAAGGGGGATTATTTTCTTAGGGTTCATATGATTTGTGCTTGATTATATGCAACATTTTCATGAATTTCAGTTATCCACTTTTGCAACTATGTGGGATTCTCTCTTCACATGGATAACGTCCTCTACAATAGCTTATATATATGGAAGGGATGAAAGTTCGCATGAAGAATTCCTAAATATTGATGGGACTGAGTATCCCCGTAAGATTGTCTTGGCAGATGGTCGCTCTTCTGAAATCAAACAAACTCTGGCTGAGTCTCTTTCTCGCGCTCTACCAGGAGTTGTTTCTGAACTTAAGCTTGCAACACCGGTTTCCAGCGTAGAGCAAGGAATGGTAGTGAATTTTAACCTTGGTTTGCTGTGGTTTGCTTGTGATGTAAAATCAGTCAAATAGACTTGTATTTGGGTCTATCTTTTAAATTGTCATGCAGTTTGGTCTTTTAGGAATCGAAAGCAAATGTCGTTGCTTACTATGACTTCTATTAGCAGCACATTTTCTTAGATTATACATCGTTCGGTAAGATGTCAACTCAACTGATAAGTATCTGTACAGGGCCGCATGCTGGAGACGATGTCCTTTGTTTATGCGCTACCAGCATTCAGAATGAAACAGTGGAAAGTTATTGTTCTTCTTTTCCTCGAGGGTCTCTCTGTTTGTAGGATCCCTGCACTGACTCCGCACCTGACAAATAGAAGGATTCTGTTTCACAAGGTGAGGATCAACATCTTTTCTCTCATTAGTTAATGAGTTTCACATAGAGATAAGTTTTTCATTTGGTAGAATATGTAGAATAGTGATAAGTTTTTTATGATCATAATGTCGGTGATTTTTTATTAAGCTTTTTTTGGGTGCTGTTGGCTAAATAGGTACTGGATGGGAGCCAAATAAGTGCAGAAGAGTACGAGTATATGAAGAATATCATGATACCCCTTGGCCGAGCACCCCAATTCTCATCTCAGAGGGGTGCTTAACGGGAAGGAGTATCCATTATCATCTGTGGTGCAGCGCCTGCCTACACACCTTGTGCGAGGATCATCATTGTCATGTCAAAAATTTTGTGGATTGAAATTCTGGGATCAACTTGAAGTTATGGATCATAAACTTCAATGCTGTTGACTATGAAAGTAGCCGCTGGGCACCCTATCTATGAAATTAATTGGATGAAAGCCATTGCTGACTGTTTGCAACCAGAAGAATGACTGGTACTCTGAAACTTCATTGTACATATTTTTTGAACATTGAACATTGACTTTTTGCCTTTGTGGATTGATATGAAATAACGAAAAAAATTTGAGCGACACATTCCAATGAGTTAAGTATGTGACCTACTAAGCTACTAGAGAGCCGTGAAAACATCTATTTAATCCTTGGCAACCAATCTAAATTGGCGAAGGATTGGGGGATAGGGGTTAATGTGACAGCACGACTTGATTGCTACCTACAATTTAAGTAGTCAATTTACCCGAAAAAAGCAATTTTAATAGTCTTGATTAGTTGATTAAATTTGACTATTAGGCGCCTATAATTGTCGTTGGTTCCGACACGTCGGTTTGAAATTGGGAAGTTTTGGTTGTTATGAGTAGTTGTCATTACATTAAGAATTAGGCTTGAGTTCTGTTCGCTTTAAGCGCCAAAATGCAGTGCGGTGTATTTGTACGCTGAACTATCAGTTTCGAGCGCTCCTCCTTGACAAGAGGGGCCCTCTACAAGCCGACCAGCCCTCCAATACAAAGAGAAAATGGAAAAATGCTTTGCTATTATTTTTCGATAATGAGGAACGGTCCAAATAGAGTCTTTTGAATTCACTTCTATCGTCTGTCTGTTTTATCCAAGTGTTATATTTTCTCTACGGTAACTCATAACCTGATGAGTAAAAAATCGAGGTTAAACTGACTAAACGAGGTATTTACTCGCATAAAGATACCTGCCTTCTCATATTTTGTTACTTACCCGCCTTTTTTAAACCAAGAAATGACTCAATGAGAGAGAGAAAAATGAAGTTAAAAGTAAGTTTGAATGGTCAAATGAGAAAGCCAACAGACTGAAGTCTTAGCAGATTTCATTTAACAATTAAAGAAAAAACACAAAACCTTTTTAATATACCAAAAGAAAAATTGCAGCCAATGGGAGAGGGGGTTCTTCTTTGACTGTCCCCCAGCGCATCACAGCTCCACCACACAAAAAAAGCAAAATACAAAACACAACTCACAAAAACTCACAAATCTAAAAGAGGAAAGCACACCTAGATCCTCTCTGGTCATGGATCGACGCCTCTGATTCCACCATCTGGGTTTTGTTCTCCAGATGATCCTTCCTTGATCTTCGCCAAATTTCTGCTTGTTCGGTACAATTCTCGTACTTTTCGAGCTCATTCATTTACTTGTCTTCAAATTTATTTTTTTTTGTGTTTTTTATTTGATTAATTTTGGTGTCTGGATCGGCTTGTTTAGGAATTGGGGATTAATTTCAAAACCCTCCTTTTAATTTTAGGGTTTGATTGGATTTTGAGGTAGCTCTTTGATTTGTGTGGTGTGAATTTTTGGTGTTATGGCTTGGTTTTTGTTGTTTGATCTGTGGAATAAATGAATTATGTCTATTTTGGTATTGTAGGAGGTCAAAGGATTCGCCTTTATTGATCTTGGTTCTCTCTTGTGTAGTAAAGTTTCCTTTGTGGGAATTATTTTACAAATATTGATTGCTAGCAAGTATTGAGCCTGGTTTTTCAGCTGAACCTGAGCTGATCAGCCAGAAATTTTCGGTCTTTTATGTTTTGTAAAACTTTAGTGAGCTCAGACTTTGGACTGTGGATAGTTAATTGTAAAGAGACATGCTGTTCAGCTTGTACCTATTGCAGTTTCATGGTTGGAATTTTTATTATAGTTGTTGAATTGGTTTCAGTGGGTTGATGGTTGGTAATATCAAGGAAAAAGAGGGCAAAAGAGTGAAGAGAGCAGACGATCTTTGAGGCAGATGGCTTCAGTGGGTGTGGTACCTACATCAGGTCTGAGAGAACCGAGTGGTCATGCGGGTGGTCTCGATAAGTTGCCAGAAGAGATGAATGACATGAAAATCAGGGATGACAAAGTACGTTAGCAGTTTGTCTTAAGTGTATTCTAATCATAGTTTTTTTTTTCCCCTTATATTGGATTATTAATCTTTGGTGTTGAATAATCATGGGTTGCCTCTATGATGCAGGAAATGGAAGCCACAGTCGTTGATGGAAATGGAACAGAGACAGGCCATATAATTGTCACAACTATTGGTGGTAGAAATGGCCAGCCAAAGCAGGTAAACTTGTCATTACTCTGCACATGATGTGTACAACTAATACTTCCCAATTTGTCTTGCGGAAAATTTTCTCTGATGGTTTGTTGTATATTTTGTAACTGTAGACAATTAGTTACATGGCTGAGCGTGTTGTGGGGCATGGATCATTTGGAGTTGTGTTCCAAGTAAGTGTCTTTATTGACTCTAGTCTTTTCCCTTACAATTGACTTGGAAATGTACAGCCTTTTCCATTTCATGGCAATTTTCATGTTTTTGAACGCTGAATTCTCGTGTGTTCAGGCAAAGTGCTTAGAGACTGGTGAAGCTGTGGCTATAAAGAAGGTCCTGCAAGACAAGAGGTACAAGAACCGTGAGCTGCAAACCATGCGTCTTCTTGACCACCCAAATGTTGTTTCTTTGAAGCATTGCTTCTTTTCAACAACTGAAAAGGATGAACTTTATCTTAACCTGGTACTCGAGTATGTTCCTGAAACGGTTCATCGTGTGATTAAACACTACAACAAGCTGACCCAACGAATGCCTCTGATATATGTTAAACTCTACACATACCAGGTATGATATTTATGAAAAAAAAAAAACTACTGTTAGACTAAGGTCTTAATCCTCAAAGTCTAAAATTAGTATTTATTTTTGTGTAAGTTGAATTTAAGAATTTAAAGAAGTTGGAACTGTTAAAGAGTAAGGTCTTAATCCTCGAAGGCTTAGGTTAATTGAATCTCAGAATAGGGGAGTAAGACATTTTGTTTGTTCCCTGCTCTTGAGGGTGTATGTTTGGCTTGCTGATATTTGCCTCATTTCATCCATATATGACCAGATATTCAGGGCATTATCCTACATTCACCGCTGCATTGGAGTCTGCCATCGGGACATTAAGCCTCAAAATCTTCTGGTATGCACTTTGATTCTCTTATATGTGTGCTTCTATTAATAAGCTGCCTTGTGCTTTGTCTGTGTTTTTGTGTGTGTGGTGGGATGGAGTAAGTATAATAGCAAAGGTTTAACGTTGGTATTTGTGCAGGTGAATCCGCATACTCACCAAGTAAAATTGTGCGACTTTGGAAGTGCTAAAGTTTTGGTATGTTTCACGTTTTCCTTTTGTTGTGCCCTTTTTCTTCCAGATATACTCGTCTTGGCTTTTTCTTCAGTTGGATTGGCATGATCCTAATACTTGTTTTTATTGTTGAGCAGGTGAAAGGAGAGCCAAATATATCTTACATCTGCTCTAGATACTATAGAGCACCGGAACTCATATTTGGAGCAACTGAGTACACCACGGCTATTGATGTATGGTCCGTTGGATGTGTTCTTGCTGAGCTATTACTTGGACAGGTACGTGCTTTGCAGTGTTACATTTTCTGAAGTAAAGGTTTTGTACGATACTAATAGAATAGAAATTTCTATTGCATCAGCCTCTCTTTCCCGGTGAGAGTGGAGTTGACCAGCTTGTTGAGATTATCAAGGTAATTTATGCATGTTCCCCCTTCAAATCTCACTACTCTTTGTACTTGGTGAAAAGATGGTGCAATCTTTTATCGCGGTGGCGATTCATTTCTTGCTTTTTTCCCTTGGTAGGTTTTGGGCACTCCAACAAGGGAGGAAATCAAATGCATGAACCCTAACTATACAGAGTTCAAATTCCCTCAAATCAAAGCTCACCCGTGGCACAAGGTATTGTGAAGGAAGATATGAATGTAATATTATATATATTTTTCACCAAACAGCATATTTATATCTGTTATGCTGTAGATATTCCACAAGCGGATGCCTCCAGAAGCTGTTGATCTGGTCTCAAGACTGCTGCAATACTCTCCCAACTTGCGGTGCACAGCTGTGAGTATATGATTACTACAAATGCATACATTCTTGCCAGTTTTGTCAGAGAAATCCTTGAAAGAAAATTTCATGTTGTATGTTCTTAATAGAGTGTTCAGTCACTGTCCTGCTATGTATTACTTTTACTTCCATTCTTGTTAACTTCTCGATTATGTTTCTGTATCAGTTGGATGCCTTGACCCACTCCTTTTTTGACGATCTTCGTGATCCAAACACCCGTCTGCCTAATGGACGTTTCCTTCCACCAATATTCAACTTTAAAGCTCATGGTATGATGCTGTTCTGAAACATTAACTTGTTTACCCTGAAACATTTTCTTCCTCCAAGCTTCTTATCAAAGTTCTTACTCTTGCTTTGTTGCTGCTATCTATTAGAGTTAAAAGGGGTGCCTGTGGAGACTTTGACGAAATTGATCCCTGAGCATGCAAGAAAGCAAGTCCCATTCTTGGCGTCTGATTAGTGTGAATGTAAGATATCGCAATTGCGGTGCCACATGGAAGCTGTGTGTACTCCCGGCCTGCTATATGTATCGGTTTTATGTAATGTCCCTATGTATCACCTTGTTTTGTAAAAGCAGATTTAGTAGTATTATATCGAATCTTGTGTTCTCCAGACCTCATTGGTATGATGAGTACCTTCTCCCTGTATCCCCCCAGATTGTAACATCCCATAGTAGACAAAACATCAGCATTCATCTCATGTTTCTCTGTATCTGTAATCCTAGACGGCAGACCAGACCAATGTATCAAGTGTTCTCTAAATTTGTGTTTTTCGAATGTAATTGTTTGTTTGGCAGAGAAGTTTATTCGAAAGGCTTCTTTCCCTCCTGTTGTAGAAGGAAAAAAAGTAACTTCCCATAGATTATAATCTGATATGGAAATCTCTCAACACGTAACCGTGAAAGTTGTGCTTAGTTATCTTGATTTCATTAGGGTGATGAGCACGCTTGAGATTTCATACAACCGTATGGTCGGATTCTGTAACGATATTAGATTATTTCATAATAATGATATCGACACAACATGTATTAATCACAATCATTAGAACCGTATAGCCAATTTCTATAATGATATTAGATTGTTTTATAACAATGATAATATCGTTTTATGATAATGATAGCGACATATTAACAATTTGCTTTGCTTCAAAGCCGAAGTGTTGGCTCTGGCCGAAGCCTATAAATAGTTAAAACCCGCGAATAGGAGAGGGAGAGTTGAAATGCCGCTGGGGAAATATTACTGCGATTACTGCGAAAAAGAATTCCAGGACACCCCAACTGCACGGAGACGCCATCTTCAAAGTCTCCAGCACTTCCGAGCCAAAGCTCAATGGTACGACTCCTTCAAAGGTATATACATACAAAACCACCCCATTAATTGTCTTGTGCTTTTGAGCTTTTTGTTTTCAACTGTCCGCCTAAGTAACAATCACAAATCTTATTGCGTTTGATTGCAGATCCCAGCCATGGTTACTCAGAGAGCTTGCCAAAGGGGGTCTGCAATCGGTTTGTGAATACGGTGATTGCATTTTCATTGATTACCCACTTGATTTCTTTACTTGTTGAATAATGGGTTGGAGCCACAATTTGATCTTTATTCGTTTTCGATTAGCCAGAGTGATTTTCGTTCGGTGTTGAGTACTGGGTCGGAGGCGGAGTTTATGTTGATGTTTTAACTGGTTTTGAATCAATTTTGGCTTCACGTTTTGGTTTGTTTGGTGTTGATTTTTGATGTAAGCATCTTCTTGTATCGACCCTTATGCCACTTTTGCCGTGTGTTTCGATTCTTGTGGTTGATTACAGAATTCATGTTTTCTCGAATAGCCTTGTAAAAAAATTTGATTTTGTTGCAAGGTTGTCAGGAGGTTATCAATATTTACATGTTTTTGGTCTGTTTGGTGTTGATTTTTCGTCCTTCGTGTGAATTGTAGGGGTTTTGCCCATATGGAGAATCTTGCAGGTATCTGCATCCCAAGAACAATCAGCAGACCACAGTTACTCAAGGGGCATCTGGTAATGATACCGAAAACTGATAGAATGCCGGCTTTTGTTAGTTTTTTCTGTTAAACATGGCATTCTATGTTGAACTTTGAATGGAGAAGCAACTAAATAAGCTTTCAGTATCTAATCTTGGTTCGCATTTGGGAACAGGTTTGATTGATAATGGCCAGTCTTCAACTTTTCAAGGGAATCAGCTGGTTGGAGGCAGCTCTTTGTCAGGTAACTTCAAAATGATATCTCTTCAACATATTTAATGTATGCGGCGGAGACAGTTGTACTCCTGTGATTAAAGTTCTTCATTTCGCTTAACAGAGGTGGTGGTCAGAGATGCTATAGGCATGTCATGGGGCGGCAATATACCTCCGTCCTTAATGCCTCCGCCGGAGGGTGGATATCCGGTGCTTCCTTTCGTGGATTGGGGATAAGTCCTTCATCTCTCCCAGGCACAATGTGTCTGGTGCGACTAATACAAATCAGTTTTGTAGTTTAAGTCATCTTTGGTTTGAGATATGAATTGTCATCAAGGCGTGCAATTTTGTACCTTTTGCTTAGCTAAGGTTCATTGTACACAAATATTGTAACACGTGATTAATACTTTCGTTCACTGCTAAGTAAATGGAATATGTTTTCTTACATTTTCTGGGGAACCAAACAAGAGTGTTGTCAACTTCAACATTACAGTACAAGAAAATTAAGGAGGTGGATACACTTAGAATATAGAGGTTAATTAGGGAGAATAATGTAGTGACATGTAAAGTTGATTATGTTGGAATATCATCATGAGTTTGACAGAATGTCAGGAAGATATTCAATTACTCACGGAATTGTCTTGATTACGACTTGTTACTATGTTTCTTTATTATTGTAGGATTTGGGTTGTGTTTTGTATTAGGAAAAGTGCTTCTAACACAGTGATAAGGGCACGAATCCCTCAATACCCATCGAAAGTTTCTTACACATCAGATGACAATAGTAAGAATCACTTGTCAAAGAAAATAGGGACCTAATTCTTAAATTCATACTGCAAGAAACACTTGTGATGGTAAGAAATACTTGTCAAAGAGTTTAGTTGTTACTAAACAAGTGACACTTGTTAGAGACAATAATTTTCATTTGTTGCGGGTAAAAGACATTTGTTAAAGGGTATAGAGATTCTAATTCTTGCCATATGAACCACTTGTGAAAGAGAGAGGGCTCTAATTCTCAGCATCTAGAACTGCAAATGTCAAAAAGTAAACAGAATGATTGGCATTTCTGCAAAGTTCTACACGTACGAGTGCTTCTTTTACTAATTCTCAGCTTTTGTTATACATAATATCCTACTTGTTTGAAAAACGTTGGACTTATGCTTAACTTCCCACTTAACTGTTGAAATCAAAACAATATGACTACAAGGATTAAAGATCAAAAAGTGTAATCACTATTTTCAGGACAGATTAGTTATAGTTGTCGACCCTAGCCGCTCTCTCTTCCTCTCTCTCAGAAAACCCAAACTTCCCCATCACTGCTGTCGGCCCCTTGCTTTGGCTTGGGGTCGGCCGGCCCTCTGGTTCTCAATTCATGTTTACTCTTCCACCCTCTCTCCTTTTGAGAGCTACTCTCTCCTTGTGAGAGCCCATCAAAGGTGAAAAATTGAATGGTGACCTTTGAAAAGGAGTCTGGCTTTTTGTTGTGGTTGTTTTGTTTCTAATAAATTGCAAGTGTGGGGAAACCAATTCAAGATCGGCCTCCATTGCTGAGCTGCGATGAGTTTGTTTGTTGCTTTGTGTTATTATTTTTCAGGTTTCAGATTCAGCGGGTTTAGATCTCACCCGATCTTGTGGCGGCTAGTGCAGTTTTCAGATTCTGATTGCTTGATGGGCTTCGGGTTTCGGTTCTGCCATGCTTGGCCTGTTTGTCTGCTTAATCCGATCTAGTGGCGGTTGGTGCAGCTTTCCGATTCAGATCACTTGATGGTCTTCATGTTTCTGTTCTGCCATGCTTTGCTGGCTTTGTCTGTTGGGTTTTTTTAGTCGTTTTTGCTTAGTTTGTTTTGAAGTTGATCCGTTGTAGTTGGTGCTTTGATGCTGGTTCTATGGAGCTTGATTCCAGTCGGTAGAGCTATCATCTACAGCTAGCCGGTCGGAGATCCTCGTCAAAATTTGGATTTCGCTCGTTCGCCAGAGTGGGCTTGGTTCTCTTTTGATAGTATTACTTTCATCTTCCTTATTGCAGTATTACGTGATCTATTCTCGTGGAGTATGAGGCACTCATTTTATTGAAAGCTTAATTTCTTTGTACTCTTTTGTCTATCAATATATTTGCTTTGATAAAATAAAATAAAAATAAAAAAAAAAAAAAAAGATAGGCGATCACAGTTTTGTGCTAAAAAAAAAAGTTATAGTTGTCGACCAAGCAACCCCAAAATAAGATAGACAAAAGTGCATGTGGACATAAAGAAGTGTCCACAAAAGAAGAAAAAAGTTGCTGACACGAACAAGCAAAACCTATTATTTGAGTGGAATTGAGTTTCTTCAAAGCATGAAATTTGCGTTCTGTTGAGCCCATAATACAGACCAAGAAAATAATATTCGGTCACTGTCTTCTTCAAGGCACTTATGACATATTTACTAATTTAGAGTCGGAATGACAAGAGTTGGAATGAGCAGAAATCGAAGTAAGCAGGAATCGAAATGAGTAATAATCATAGTGAAGCACTCATATTGAAGCATTTAGTCAATGTCCATAATCGGAGTGAAAATTAAGTTGATTGTTATTAAATTGTTTACTGTTTTTCATGAATCGAAAAAAGTTAATTAAATTATTAAAATATCTAGATATAAAATTTATTTTTTTATCAATATAAATGTGAAAAATTAAAGTTTCAAGTATTACTTAATAATATTTAAACGCTAGTACAATTTAAATTCTTAACTGTTCAGAAAGCATTGTAAGAAGATGAAAGAACATTCGAGCTAGTAGAATTTCTTTCCTATACACGGGTACAACTTTTTTGGCTTAGTATAATTGGAGAAAACATTAAATTTATGGGGTGAATTTAGGCATAAAATTTCATTTCAGGTGAAATCAATTTTCAGGAATCACAATACCACCTCCCACCAAGGAATACCAAATTTTAGTAAACACAATAATCACTTGGAGTGAGAAGAACTCTCAATATTTTCATTCTCACTCTTGGTTAGTAAATATGTCATTAATCTCCAAAAAAAAACCCAATATCTATGAAAACCCTAGTGTGTTGCTGCAATCTACATCTAAATAGTGAGTAACAATACCTTCCAAAATAAGCCAATTGGCCATCACCCTTCGAAAGTTTGAATCATGCTATATTTCTTTTTCTAAAAAAAATTAAAGAATTAGATGAGATTATAGCTAATCAGTGATGAAGATCAAAGAATGCAAGCATTTATTTTCGGTCTTGAAAAATCAGCCTACATTTCAAGAGCCTGTCAGAAAGAACATATAAGAACTGGAAAATACAAACATGAATTATAAAAAGAGAACAATCAAACCGAAAACCGTAGCCAAATCCAAACGAACTATCTGAATGGTGTTAGGCATCATGATCATGTCATGCAGTTTCTGGTTCAACATCAACAAAGTTACAAACTGCCATTGCAATCTGATGGTATGGGTGTGCACACATAACAATCATTGAAATATCTTTAATCCACCCAACTTTTATCTCTCGAGGCAGTTGGCCGGCTAGCTGCAAGCATGCAGCTCCTCCACAACAGCCCTCAATAGGCGTGGACCGACCTTTTAAAGCACCTTTTACCAAAAGCAAATAGTGTGAAAATGACTTGCTTGCCACACTCTAAGTACTTGTCACTCTGTTTGCTGCAGTAACAACGGCATCTAATATCCCATAAAACTGTAGATGTAGACTTTTGTTCTAGTGTGTTATCTCCTTGCAAGTTGTTCTTCTCTGGTGCTCAAAGTGGTCACATTTCCAGTTTAACTTCTTATATATGGTGCCATTCGCCTTCCGAGGATCGTGGGCACCTTCCCGATGACAATGACAATGACAAATTCCGTGTGGAAAATGATCAAGATCCCAATTGCTATCTGTGAATGTCAAAAGTTTTGCACATGGCTTTTATCTAGTGAACGTTATGGCCTATGACACTCTAGGAATCGTTCTATAAGTGTACCTGACATTCTTTCATTCCATTTACTCCACATGCTACCAAAGTATCGAAGAAAGTACTAAACATGATAGTTGCTAGACTTCTTATTACTCAGATTTTTATCTTCTCTTTTTGTTTCTTCTTTCCTGCGGTACACGGCAGGCTTCAAAGTACTAGCATTACATATGATAAGGATTTGAACCCTATATCCCAAAATTTATTTCCGCCTTCTCCTGCACCAGAGGCGGTTAGTCCAAGTTACGATGTTAGTGCTGTCGATGGCACCACTGTCTTCAATGTGCGATCTTTTGGTGCCATTGGGGATGGTGTTACTGATGACACACAAGCATTCAAGATGGCTTGGGACGCTGCTTGTCAAACCGAAGATTCAGAAATTCTTGTCCCCAAAGACTATTCCTTTATGATACAATCTACAATATTCACAGGTCCATGTAAATCTGGCCTCAAATTGCAGGTAAATCTAGCTGTCCTATTAAACAACCACATTCTAATTCTCTATAAGTACTTTCTAATTATACTAATACTGATGCGGTATTTGGCTGGTTGATGAGTAGATAGATGGGACAGTGATGCCACCAGATGGACCTACTTCGTGGCCGAAAAAGAACAGCAAGAGGCAATGGCTGGTGTTTTACAGGATCAGTGGAATGTCGATGGAAGGGAGTGGTGTCATAGATGGGAGAGGAGAAAAATGGTGGAACTTACCTTGCAAACCCCACAGAGTAAGCATCTTTCTTATTCTTTTCGATCCCCGTTATTTTTACTTCATTACTGTGAGACAATTTCTCATCATTGTTTCTTTTCCATGCAATTGGACAGGGGAAAAAGGGAACAACTAAGCCTGGTCCTTGTGATAGTCCAGTAGTAAGTCAAGTAGTTAGGAAATTTCCAAACTATATATCCATTTCTAAAGTAAACAATGCTCAGTAAGTAATAAATTTTTTGTATTGATTAATTTTTATGCTGCAGGCCATACGATTCTTCATGAGCTCTAATCTGAGAGTGAAAGGACTCACGGTTAAGAACAGCCCTCAGTTTCATTTTCGGTTCGATAATTGTCAAAATGTCCACATAGAATCACTTACCATAAAATCACCTGCTCTAAGTCCCAACACAGATGGAATTCACATACAGAACACAAGCAATGTCAAGCTATACGATTCGCTCATCTCCTGTGGTAATTACAGACCAAAAGCTTTCAAATAGGCATTTTTTTCCCTCCAGTTTCCAATCTCTCAAAATCTCATCTTGCATTTTGGTTATTGATATGTCAATGTAGGTGATGATTGCGTATCAATCGGAGCAGGTTGTTATAATGTAGACATCAGGAACATTACTTGTGGTCCAAGTCATGGGATAAGGTACATCCCAAAGCCTCAAAAGTTCATGGAATGGTTTCTAATTCTAAAGTTAAATTATTCAACCAAATCTTCTTTCTTCCTACAGCATTGGAAGTCTCGGGATGCACAATTCTCTTGCTTGTGTTTTGAACATCACAGTTAGGGACTCAATCATTAAAAACTCTGACAATGGGGTTCGGATCAAAACATGGCAAGGCGGATCAGGGTCCGTGTCAAGAATAACATTCCACAATATTCACATGGACAATGTTCGAAACCCGATCTTTTTAGATCAATACTATTGCGCCACCAGGAACTGCCCCAACCAAACCTCTGCAGTCCACATATCAGACATTTTGTACACAAACATAAAAGGCACATATGATGTGAGAAGCCCACCTGTGCATTTTGCTTGCAGTGACTCAATGCCTTGCACAAATCTGACTCTCTCCGGAGTGGAATTGCTTCCAGCTGCCCTAGGAAAGCTAGTCTCAAAACCTATTTGCTGGAGTGCTTACGGAGCAGTGCAGACCCTCACAATCCCACCAGTTTTCTGTTTGTTAGACGGCACACCAGAGATTTTGCCACTGACTAGTAACGGAAGGTGTTAACTGATACAGATCAGATTGTAATGCTAAGTAAATTCAGATACATACAGAAAATCATAGCTATTGTATAAGAAATTACAAGTAATTAAGAGTCCAGATGTCTGTGATATATAAGTATATAGTATAGAATGTTTCCAAGACTTTCAATTTACATGGTATGGAATGTTTCCAAGACTATCAATTTTATTTTGGTGTTTGCTTCATGGGTATTTCTGAATATATATACATTCATGGCTTGCTAAATTGGTCTTTCATAGGTCCTAATGGACCATATCAGAAATTTATCTCTAAGAAATATCTCTCAGCAGAGAAAACCACTGACTTTATGTTGGAAATTTTAGATGCCACCTTACACTGATAAGCAATTCCATTACTGCATGGAAATAGTGGCTTATCCATTGATTGCGCATGATGTATCTTATCTCCAGCTTTTATCAACTCAATAATGGAATCATTTTTCAGTTGCAACCAACCAGTAGAAAAATTCTTTACCTTGGTGGTTTGAACTTGTTTTTGTTGCCTCCATATGATTAAGAAGTTAACCAAATGCTAGCGAAGATTTTAGAACTCAAAACTAGAATGTAACAGACCACTAAGTTAAAACATGGTTATAATAATATCAGCGTGTAGTTATGCAGTTCACAAATGAAGAGTAGAAGTTACTCTGAACATTTTTGGTGGACATTTTTGGTCTCTCTTTGCGGCTTCTTAAAATTGCGATTGTGAATCGATTCTCAATTGTTGTAATGACGAAAAATAGAATGACTTGGCCGTAGAATGTTAGGGGAAATAAAGCAAACAAACAAACAATTACCGAAAAGCAGAAAGAAACACACATTTTGACATCTTCCAGGGAATATGGGACGGTTTAGAGCACAAGCGATGCTTTAGAATAATTGGCGACGATTACGTACCTATAATGGCAAAATAATGCTATCGTCACCAAAAATGTCCTCCGCAACAGTAGATTTCGCCGCTTATTGAGATGTTTTATCAGCGGCTTGATACGCCGTCCCTAAAAGTTAGAAGATTTTAAATTCACTTGTATGCGTACGTAGTTTGATTTTGGACGCCAAAAAATGAAAAATGCTTTGTTTTCAATCTACTTATACGCTATTACATGAAAATACTCTTCAAAGTCTAGTCCAAATTACTACTTGGACTTGAAAACTCCCAATCTGTTTATGAAACTAGATTGGATGGTAAATAAATTCAGTGCAAGTTTCATCTACTGGGGCGCAATCGAATTCTTGTATCACAGCTCAAAACACGATTTCATTATAAAAGGTCTGCAATTTTAGAGAGCACGGGCTTCGCACTTGCGGTTTTGTTTATTGTTTTTCTTACTACATGATCACTCTCACTCCATTCTTCAGAAGATTTAAGGACATTTTGTACAACAGCATGGGAAATGAAAGGATCACAGAAATGTTAGCAAGATCTATCAGCAAACTGGAATGTTATTCACAAACTGAATTTGAAAATTTTCGGCCAAGATACTGAAAGCTTCTGTAACACTTACGAGAACACATCATAGTTAAGAAAGTTTCATTCAATACAGCTTCCATTTGATTACACATTTGTGATTATTCAAGCATATTCCCCTTTTTTATGAAGTGTTGATCCACCTTAATAAAAGTGGTGACTTCATACTAGCTTGCGATCAAGCTCTTTGGCAATGGTGATGTGGTTGGCGGATGAGGGAGTGCTAGTATAATGAAGTCAGCTCCTCCAACAAGGAAGCAGCAAATTGCATTTGGGTCTCCTCGTCTATGGTCAAGAAGAGAGGCACATGAACGAAGAGCGATCTGATCCCATTTTGCTCAGCAAACCGAAGGGAATGGTAGTAGACATAGTTGCAAACAAAGCGGCCTGCATCATCTGAAGATATCACCTCGTAACCCTTCTTTGCCAAGGCCTTGGTTATCTCCTCAACGGGAAGAGAAGTCTGCACAGAATCAGAAGATGAGATACTCGACGAATGACGATAAGTCATGCATTACTAGTCATATTCAAACACTTTATGGTTTCCTTTATTCACCATTGATTAGAAAGTATGTCTTCTGGAAAAGGTGGCTCCATGGACCATGCCATCACAATAATCCGAGGAAAAAAAAGAAGGAAACAACATACTTTCTATGCTTCCGGTTGCATAAAAGAAATTCTATGTTGCCAAGAAACCAGGCACAAAAAGATTGCTCAAGATTTCATATACTGAAATCTGAGGGTCTTCTAACAAGAAAGAAAGCGCTTAGGTATGAAAGTTAACCTAGTCTTTAAGACAACTTCCCTCCTTCAAGCGGGTAGTCTTAAAGTAAACGGGTATTCTTTAAGTAATCATCATCAACTGTAATGATGTACAAGGTTGAAAGGAAAAAATTGAAACTTTTAGGAAATACAGAATAGAAGAATCATGGCCAGTCATTCTACCTCTCGTATATGTGAAATTCCACCGTCAGAAGAAATGATGGGGACTTTCTGCAAAAACAGATGATAAAAGTTAACAAAACCTGATCTTCTAATACGTCCCTGTCATTTTTAATCTAAATTCACCAGTGTAAACACCTTGACAAGCTCAATCGTACTCCTACCTGAGGCTTCCATCCCATCTCATCAGGGCAACGGAAGGTAGCTTCATTGACAGCTTGCTGCTCAATAGCAAACTTTGTTGCACCACTATTAACACCGAAGTGCACCTACATAATTATGGTTAAAATTAAGAGAGGGTAAGATACATGACACATGATTATGCACATGTAAGGACTACATACCCATAAAGGACAGATTCTGTGGGAAGTTCTGTTATTTATTAAAGTTCAAATAAAGAAACTTGAAAAAAAGTGTGATCCAGCAATATGCATAGATTTTGAGGGCTGACCCAAATGATTCTGCTGGAATTGGAAGACTCCTGCTCGTTGATAGCAGATCGCAAAGTCTGGTATAAGGGAACAAGTGCTCCTTGTCCTGCAGTCTCAAGAATGCTGCAACTCCCCAGAACCAGACCTGTTGGCGAACCCTTCTTCTTCACGTACTCTGTGAGGTTATTGACAATTGTCTCAGTTGGATTTTCTGAAACTCCGTGGAATTTCTTAAAACCGGTCACATGAATTGTGACATTAGAAGGCCCTTCAGACCCCATTGATCAGTTATTAATATGTTATTCAGGATTGTGTGTTATTGCATCAAATCAGATGTAATATCTAAGTACCTGCATTAAGCAACCGGCAATGAGTTAACGAAATGAAGAGATACAAACACAAGTACAGGCCAAATAGAAGCCTAGGTCTACAATGAACATGCTGCCCTAAATTTGATGCCTGATGCTGAACTTCCATATTACAAAGAGTTCACTTTAATGTACAAAACTCATTGGTCAACTAAGCTGATTCTTAACAGATTCATAATACCAATGCTCTTCTTCGCAACGAGATTAATTAATCACCATCACGCTCATGGCTCGGTAGCTAAAGAACTAGATGATCCTATACTGTTAAAACAGTTACATCTTAAATCAATTAGCAATAGTCTAGCAATCATAACACTACTATGTAGTTGAAGACTGTATCAAGTTCAGTCAGACCAATCAAAGGACTAAAAGCCCATTTCTTTCCAGATGAGACTGCATTCAACAATTACATAATGAAATCAAAGTTTCCATTCAAAATCTAAACTAGCTAACAACAGATGATGATCAAACAGAAAAAGCAATCAGATTTAATGGAAAAACACAAAAAGCTCAAAACTTGATAAGCACCCCAGAAGAAAAAACAAAAACCCGAATTGGAATCGAACTGGTGAGAAAACCAGATGATGAATATATCCCAGACCCATACCTCAAAAAACAACACCTTGGAATCAAAACATACACGATTGTGAAATTTATATCAAAGAAAAACAAGTGCTTTTTTGTTCATGCCTGTAATCTTCACGAAGCCTCACCCACCAGTCTTATCCGCTCACAGATGATTTATTTACAACTGGTAAAAGATTCCAAAGAGATTGATTATTGAGAGAGAGAGAGAGAGAGAGAGAGAGAGTGGTTGGCGAAGAGGTTATCTAAGGAACGTTTTAGTGGAGGGTCACTATCAAAAAACTCTAAAAACAGAGTAATTTGGACATGAATTATGGGGATTATAATTGTTAATTTCCATATAAATAATTGGTTTTTGACGGACTTTATGATTTCGATATCATGTACCACGTATTGCGTACATTCTTTATTGAAGTTCGCAACTGTATACATTGTAGGTAAAGAATTTTCTTTTGCTTTTCTTTGGTTTCGTTCTCTGTTTAATAAAATACATCAAAAGCATGAATCAGACTCAAAAGAATCCATATGTTTATCATCCAATCATTTGTCGTTTTTTGTTTATTGTGGTTTTGGTGGTTGTAC
Source organism: Spiraea crenata (assembly GCA_033992175.1). NCBI lineage: Eukaryota > Viridiplantae > Streptophyta > Magnoliopsida > Rosales > Rosaceae > Spiraea > Spiraea crenata. The sequence goes on along the minus strand of JAVBHV010000041.1, from coordinate 3,416,098 downwards.
GACCAACCTAAGATTGTATAGCTACTAAACCCAAAGCACCTTCTTTTACCATTTCCGTTGACCTCTCTTACGATGTTGGATCACATTTGAATTTGTCACAAATGATTGCAATTGATCCGCTACAATTCACTTTATAGAATTTATAGCTCATAAAAGAAGTAAAACACATCTAAAAAATACATAAAACGCATGAAATATATGTTTATGATTGTACCGGAAATAACATGCCAAAGCATGAAACGTTAAGCTAACAATGCATTGTATGATTGTATGGTATGAACACCTTTAAGCAAGAATTTTCATGGGCAAGTAAAGACAGAAAGTATTTCAATTTAATTTCTTTGTCTTTGTCTACTCTTTAGAGTGCTCGTCTTATTGCTTTCGGCATAGTAATATCAGTCTTTTGCCAATCAGGTTGATAAAGCTATATTTGAATGTAATTTATAAGTAGATTACTGTGCCTAAATAAAGAGTTCATTGGTTGTACTTAAACCTTTTGTGGTAATACATAAGATTAGTGAGATTATACGATCAACGGTTATGAAATTTGAATGAGAAGTGACCATGAATGTTTCAATTGATATTAGAGTTTGGTGGTCCTTTGATTGCCACTTTACATTGGGCACATTGAATTGAATACAATGAACATCCAAGAGAAAGTTTGGTGCAAATGGGCCATCACCCAACTCAGGCAACTAGAGAGGGTTTCCCTCCAAAAGCCTGTTTATCCAAGTCCATGAAAATTTCTCTGTTTTTCAGGATAATGACAAGCCGACAAAGCCCCATGTCTTCAACAAAGAAACGACCAATCCGAAGTACGCAAGACAGGTCAGAAGACACAATGATAACGTACGTAGTACGAACCAGATGTTGGATAATCTAACTTAAGTCTCCCCACATTACAACCGTTGAGTTTTTTACCTGCAATTATCGGCCGTTGGATTAACCCCACGAGTCAGAAATGGGAGTTATCACGTGCACCCAAAAGCATTAACGGTTTGGTTAGAACCGTCCACTTGAACTTTTTAGGAGGAAAGTACAGTAAAACCTCAAAACATGAGCTGCTAAAGAGGTCGGATCAAGGATGTCGATGTCGTTTTCAGCTGTGTCTCTACCCTGTTTTGAAACATCTGCTTCAAGGCCAAGCTATTTCTGCTCATTTGGGGTCAGTTTTCAACGTTGGACTTTCAATGTTTTGCTGTATCTGTATCTATGCATTTGTACTTATCCTTCTGTGTTTGATACTGTGAAGTTAAGTGATTGGTGAAATTGGGTGTTTGGTTTCTGGGAATTGAGGGGGAGGCAGTGAAAAGCTCGGGAAATCAGACCCAAAAATGGAAAAACTGGAAATTGTCAAATTTGTTTGTGTGAACTGTGAAGCTAAATGATTGGTGAACTGAGGGGCAGTGAAAAGTTTAGATTTTAGAGTGAGTACAGGAAGAATTGTATGGTCAAATTGGGTTTTGTTTGTTTTTCCTTTGTTATTTGGAGTAACCAAGATGAACGGATTCTGAACTTATAGTTTCCAAGCACTGGACTTGCAGATGAACTTTCAATTTTTCAAACGTTAAGATTATAAAAGCAAATCTTTTCGACCTCATTAGCAAGATTCTACGGAGAACAAGAATCCGAAAAGAGGGATTTTGAGGTGTGATGAAAGTGTATAATTTGGTCTTTAATTTTTTCATTCACTGTAATTCGCTAGTTTCTAGGTCATGCCATTAGTGGAATGAGGAAGAGAAGGTGGAATAATGGAGTAATTGAACAGCTCCTTCCTTGCCGGTTGTCATCTGTATTATAATACATTTCCCCATGACATTAAGGAAAACTTCGTTCTTTGTATTTTGATGGTATGTAGGCTCCAGCAATATACTTCCGTTCTGGGACTGGTAGGCGAGTTGTGCTCCATGGAGGACCTCTCCATTTCTGCCAGAAGTTTTGTAGCTTCAAACAATGGATACTTGATAACATTCGCTGTCAACAGCATAAGAGGAAACTTGGACCTACAAATGAGTACAAGAGTTTTTCTTCACAAGAAGGTATGCTGTTCCACTCTAAAGAATCTAAATGTTGACGAGGGACAGTACTAAAAGCATTTTGTTTTTCAATTACTGCTATTATTTTCATAGTAAAATCTTCTCAGATTATTGACGGTGCATCTGCAGATTCCAATCATCAAATTACAAAAATAACTTCACAACTTGAAGAAAGTTCTATAACAAGTTCCCGACCGCATGCTTCTGTAATAGCACCCACTACTTCTGTGCACAATGCTTCCATTCCACAAACGCATTCCTCCAAGTTTCGTATCAAGCATGGTGCAGAACCTTCTCTGTGCATTGCCGTCATAGGAGCAACTGGTGAGCTGGCGAGGGGAAAGATTTTTCCTGCCCTTTTTGCTCTGTATTACAGCGGCTTTCTTCCTGAGGTAATACTCTGAGATGTTAGTCCAGCGGCTACAGAGTGAGCATTATTCCTGTATGAAAGCATAACTAGATAACTTGAGCATATATGGTGAACATCCTATTTGGCTAATAATCAAGTTATCTGAGGTTGCTCTTCATTTCATTAAGAAAAGAAGTATTTCCTTCTTTCGTTGCTCTAGTTTTTGATTAAGTAAAGAAATGTTGCCTTCTGTCACTGCAGAAAGTAGCCATCTTTGGTTATTCAAGGAAGAATATGACAGATGAAGATCTGAGATCCATGATAGCTTCAACTTTGACTTGTCGTGTAGACCATCAGTATGTTTCTTCTGTCAGCTCAAGTTAAATGCTACGTCTTCAAGTTTTATGTTCTTTCAGTTATAATTGCTTCCGCTTGCATTTGGCCTGAAGATGTCTGAAATTTGAATTAACTATTGGACATACAAATACCTCTCAGAGAAAACTGTGGAGACAAAATGGATGTTTTCCTCAGTAGAACATACTACATTGATGGAGGTTATGACACAAGAGAAGGAATGTCAAAACTTGATCTGCTAATGAAGCAGTTTGAGGTAACATAAATGCTCAAATACTATCTTAAATTCCACTTACTTGACTTTCGAAAACAGTACCTGGATGCTTTGGATAACTGATTCTATAACAGCTAGCCTACCTCAGGGAAAATCTGAAGCAAACAGGATATTTTACCTTTCCGTTCCGCAAGAAGCACTTATAAGTGTGGCATGTTCTATTGCTGAAAATGCCCAAACCGTGAATGGCTGGAACCGTGTAATTGTTGAGAAGCCTTTTGGCTTGGACGTACTATCATCTCATCGGCTGACACAGTCTCTTCTTTCTAAGTTTGAAGAGAACCAATTATACAGGTCTGGGGCAATCTCTTTATACTTTCTACACATCAAATAGAAGATCAGCATTGTCCATCATCATAGTGACGCAATCTCTGATTTCAGGATTGATCATCTTTTAGGAAGGAACCTTATTGAAAATCTGACCGTTTTAAGATTTGCTAATCTAGTGTTTGAGCCACTGTGGAGCCGTACATACATACGCAATGTACAGGTAACGTTTCTCAATATATCTTCTTGGTCTAATGAAATCCACTATGTATATATATATAGTCTTTTATCTAAACCACTAAAGTTATGTTGCAGGTCATTTTATCAGAAGACTCAGCTGTGCAAGCAGGAAGGTAATTCTGATGGCTGCATCCTTATTTCTTGACTGCATCTAGTACAACTAAAAAGAATCGTTGTAGTAATTTGTTTCTTGTTCTTCTTATGAAGGTACTTTGATGGTTATGGGATAATACGTGACATAGTACACAGCCATATACTTCAGACGATTGCATTGCTTGCCATGGAACCGCCAATAAGTCTACATGGGGAAGATATAAGAAATGAAAAGGTATGCTTGCATTTTATTAAGTTATGTGTTGGAAACGTTTTTCTTCTGACAAACTTCTTTTCAGGCCAAACTTCTGAGATCAGTCCGGAAATTGGAGCCTAGCGATGTTATTCTTGGCCAATATAAAGGGAGTACTGCAGATAAGGTTGACGTATATATGAACAGCCTGACCCCTACATACTTTGCTGCTGCATTGTACATCGACAATGCACGATGGGATGGTGTGCCTTTCCTGATAAAAACTGGCATGGGACTCATCCAACACAGGTGAGATCTCTTTCATTAATGATAAGAGGAAATTGCTCTAACAATGTAGTAGCTTAACAATAGAATCTTCTTTCTGATAACTGAGTACAAACTTTGTAATGCAGAGTAGAGATACGTATACAGTTTCGTCATGTTCCAGGAAACCTTTACCGTGAGCGTATGGGGCATAACATAGACCTTGCTACCAATGAACTGATTCTGCGTGACACACCGGATGAAGCCATCCTAGTCAGAGTTAACAATAAGATTCCAGGATTGGAGTTGCAATTGGATTCTCCGGAACTGAATTTGCTCTACAAGGATAAGTGAGCCCTCGAAAACATTCCATCGCTTACTGCAATATATCCTGACCAAAGCTATATGTGATTGTTGGTGTTACTATGACAGGTACAATGTGGAGGTGCCCGATTCATATGAACACCTGCTTCTTGATGTCATTGATGGAGACAACCATCTCTTCTTGAGAAGCGACGAGCTTGCAGCTGCATGGAACATCCTAACTCCTGTTCTGAATGAGATTGACAAGAAGAACATAACACCGGAGCTGTACGAGTTGGGGGGTAGAGGTCCGGTTGGAGCATACTATTTGTGGGCAAAGCATGGCGTCCCCTGGGCAGAGGACTAGCAACTTAAGAATTCCGGTACTTGTTTGCATCTTGAACAACTAAATTAGTTTTAGTGTGGTAATTCATCATATTGTTGGCTCTTTCTTTACCCTGACCAAGCAGATTAATCTTGCATGCTTACCGCAGTTGCCTTGGTTCTTGACAGGGGTCACAGCATTTGAAATCCAATGCCAGAAAGGTGGCTCATCAGTGACATTTATCTGAAGAAAGTAGATATGAAAACAATGTTTGTAAGAAGAACAATATTATGTAATAAGTAAAAACAAAAGCAACAGAATGTTATGTTAAGTATCTACCTTTACAGTAACAGTATCAAAATGTGACACTGTCTGGTAACTGCAGATAGTAAAAAGACGAAATACAAGTATCCTGAGGACTAGTGGACAACCGAAACATTGCTGTATAGAATCATGTGTAGGATTAGCCAAAGCAACCTCAGATACCAAATATAATAACAACCGGTTTATCTTCAGATTCAATGCGATGAAAGTGCCTATGAAAGGCCTCCACTGCTCCTGTGACCCTCATCTCCATTCCTCCATGGCCTTGGAGATCTCATCACCGTGCTCTTTAACTTTTCGCAGCAACGTTATTGTTTCGGGAGAAAATTTGAACTTTTTGTCATGCTTGTGAGTGTGACTGTATAAGCTTTGAATGGTTTCACACCTGTTTTTTTGTCAACGGATTAAAAGATGAGATTCGAATTTGAGACTTATTTTGAATAGGTTTTAACTACTGATGGATAGCATGACAACGAAAAAGTTCATTTGTTATCGTCTTTAGCTTACAAGTTACAATTGACGAAAAAAAAAGGGCTTACAAGTTACAAGGACTGTTTACCACAGTCACCACTGCAATACACATTGTTTTCCACTGTTTACAAAGACTTCAAATTATATATATTAAAGTTGGTGCATGTTCATACTGTAGCTGTAGCTTAGGAACAGTGGATTGTCAATTAAACTCTCATTTAAAATACCAGTACTCCGTTCTTGTACAGTAAAGTACCTAATATGCCCTCCTAAGCCACCAAAATTACCTATATACTAAAAGGCTAAGAAAAGCACTGTGCATAGCATAGTGCAGGCACGGTTTTGCCCTCTGATTTAGCCGTGAGAGAAGCTGGACCCCCCTCTCTGCACAGTAATCTGGCGATTATGCCCCTCGAAAATATGTTGACTCGCGCGGCTCCTTTTCCGCTTGGTCTCTCTTCAGCGAACCAAAAGGCAGACCAGGAACGAAACCAGGTTTAATTTGGTTGGTTGCTATAGTTGGAAGATATTTTTTGCGGCTTTCCACAACTTTACTGTTGAATATTGACGTGTCCGATTTGTTGCCGCTCCTTTGCTGCTGCTGTTGAGATAAGCTCCCCTTTGTTTTATCTCACTCTCTCTGATATGCGTTTTCTGTTTCTCTGATGCATTTTTTTGTTCTCAAGAGCCCACATCTTCGTCTTGCTTGATTCACATATCTGCTTCAAGACTAGGTTAGATTTGATTTCCCATTTCATTAGTTTTCATAGTTCAGCGTCATCTCTCTGTTATCTATTATCATTTGATATTGTAATTGTGTTCTCAATTCTGATGTTGTTGCTGTTGAATTCTCATATCATTCCTTTTGTTAATAGGTTATTCAATTCATTAAAATTGGCCAACATTTATGATCAACTGTAATATACGTTTTTGCCATCTGTTTTTCTATGCTTAATATAGTATTTGGCCTCTGCTTAATTTTCTTCATAATTTATAGGTGTTTTCTTTTTCCTGTTTGGGATAGTTGACACATGTGAGCTCTGAAGCCTTTTCCATAATCAAATCGTTCTGTTTTCTGAGGTCTGTCTTTTCTCCGTATCTGTTTTCTTCATATTAATTATCTTTAGATTTTCAATTATGATGTTTGTAATTGTCTACATTGTTATATAATTATGTGAAGTTTGTGGTTTTGTTTATCTAAATCTATGCTTGTCAATGTAGCTTTTCTGCTGAATTACTTGAGTATATGTAACGGAATTAGTTATAGTATATTGATTTTATTTGCTAGGTTTGTGGTTTTGTTCACTACAGCCATCTGTTTGAAAGCTCAACTTTTCTACTCAATTACTTGAAGTTGTAGAAATTGTGGCATTTATCGCCTTAATAGTATTATTGTACAAATTTGTACAAACTATTCATCATTTGAGCATAAGCAAATATTTGTTTTACAATGTGCTTTTAGCCCGCAGAACGGCGGGCCCTCTAGTGAAAAACTAAAAGGAAATTAGAAAAAAGAGGGGAAGGATCGGAAGATCAAGAGAACTCGAACACCCTCTATTTGCGATGATGATCTTTGTCGGCAACGATCGGCAATGATGATCGATGAGACGTACGAGTTTTCCTCTCTAAGCTTCTACGACTTCAAGGATGGGAGCGGCGGCGATGAGAAATAAGGGCTTTAGCCACCATTTCTTGAAACATATCGATTAAGGTTCAATTTATATTAGCTTCTTTAATTGTATATTTTTTTTGCATGTTTTTAAGAATTTAATTGGATATTTTTGTGTGCTATGAAATTGTATGATAACCTTATGCCAAAATTTTATGAAATTTTCATTTTGTCATAAGCTTATGAAAAAATCAAAAATTTATAAAATTTTCTCATAGGCTTATGACAAACTTTTTGAATTTTTTATTTTGTCATAACTTTATGATAAAATTTATGAAATATTGATTTTGTCATAAGTTTTTTTTTTTGTTTGTTTTTGGGGGGGGGGGGGGGGGTTGGCTCTGTTTATGATAAAATTTTTGAATTTTTTTATTTTGTCATAAATTTATGACAAAAATGATAAAAATTTTGATTTTGGCATAACCTTATGACGAAATTTGTGAAATTTTGATTTTGTCATAACCTTATGACAAATTTTTATGAAATTTTTATTTTGTCACAAGCTTATGACAAATTTTTGAATTTTTTATTTTGTCATAACCTTATGATAAAATTGTAAAAAAAATTTATTTTGTTATATCCTTATGACAAAAGTTCATGAAATTTTTATTTTGCCATAACTTTATGACAAAATTTTTGAATTTTTTTATTTTGTCATAACCTTATGACAAATTTTTTTAATTTTTTATTTTGTCATAAACTTATGACAAAATTGTAAAAAAAAATTATTTTGTCATAACGTTATTATGACAAAATTGTAAGAATTTTGATTTTGTCAGTATACATAGAAGCTCTTAAATACAATCAAATTTGATATCGTTCGATTATATAACTTTGTGAAATATACAACGATACAGTTAGACCTCAAACGGACTATCTATATGATTGGTTCAATTAGATAACCGAATGATCTTAGACCTGATTGATTTTTTCTAAAATTATTTTTAGTGTATAATCAATAACAATGTGGATTACGATACGATTCAACCGAACACGTCAAACAATGAAGGGTGTACGGGCAGCCCAAAATTGTAAGAAATGGGCAACCCAAAATTGTCCTTACAAATACAATGCATTAGCCAACAAAGAAGTTAAGGAGTAGTTCAATCAAACAATGAAAGAAAAAAGGTTTGGAGTGCTTAAACCACCGACAAGACATGAATCTCTTTACGATTTTATTCTTGTCCAAATTGGTGGATCAATTGATACATCGTATTAAAGCATGATTACGGCATAACCATTTGGTCTAGTATCAACATCTCTCTTCTCAATATCAAATGAGGTTCAAAGTTTAAATCTCCCCACTCCAAATATCTCTTGTAATAAAAAAAATATAATAATTAAACAGTAATCAAATATATTTGAGATCAACTAAAAACATTAAAAAATTTGCACAAAGAGTCAATTATTTTGAGCTAGTTAGGTTACTTCTCTTCATAACTGGGCTTCTTTTAGTTGAATTCCATTGCAATCATATACATGGTCATCCATGGAGAGCGATCCGGAACGCATTGGTATAGAATGATTGAGGCCTACACTGTATCCATGGTAGATCCCGTCGTCGTTAAAAGCTTCTATAGATTGTACCTCGGCCTTGAATATCTTGAAGCGCTTCTCTTTCTCATGTGCATCCTTTATAAACTCGTCCGTACTTCCCTTCATAGCTTGAATTTCTTCGTTTTCTCCAATTCGAACAAACTCGTTCATGTTCATCATGCCTCTCCCACATGAGATCTCGGCACAACCTCGCAGCGAAGGTGGCAGCTGATGCTTGAGACAAGCGGAAGGCTAAAATTAGCACAAGAAATAAGGCCAAGCAGAAGGATTGGCCTTGGCTCTTGAACTTGTAATGAACACAGTCATGTTTCTTAGTGTGGGATGGAATTTAAATTAACTTTGTGATTGTTGGTTTTGGGAGAAGAAGTTCAAAATGTCCATGGCGTTTTATGTAGGAACACTTGCCTTACTAGTTTCTACGTGTGAAATCAATGACTCCAAATTAACATTCCTAAATCTCATAAAATAAAATAAAAGTAATCTTTACGTTAGGATTTATGTAATTGTAATCAGCAAAGCATTCAACCTTGTTAAGAATATAACTTGGCTATCAATCAAGAATTCGGATGACTGATTTGGATGAGCTAATTTGATGCAGGGTCATATATATCCCTTAAAATCATGGAAGAATTTGATTTCGCTGTATCACAATCTCCTTCAAGCCTGAATGCAGCTATACCAATGGTGTTGACGTAGAATAGTATTGTATTAAAGATAACGCAAACATATAAGGAGTCGTGTCGAGCTAATCATCAATTTCAAAAGTGCACAACTACATTAGATTTTAATTAGCAACTAAAATCTTCTAAATTAATCTCAGTTTTGTCAGGTATTTCTCCCTCTGCCGCTTTGCCGGATACTTACTGCGCATTCGAGCCTTATACACGTTCATGCCCAATGAATACAACCGGCACTTGTTTTCGGTACCGACTACCGCTAGTGACTTTGCCGTTGGCTCCGCACTGAGGATTTAAACATGTTGAATTCTCCTCGTCGATCATGGCTGTCCATTCATCTTTTGAACAATCTAGGATCTCCGAGTAAGTGCTAGTAAACCAAATAGTCATTGATTTGTTTCCCTACAAAGGTGGTTTAGCTTGATGGTGCTAGAAAGCAACGGAGTATTGCTATTATAGCTTTATGGGCAAAAAAGTTTGAACAAGATAATACTAGATATTTGAACAAGCATATTGGTCGACATTAGGGGTGGGCAACCAAACTGAAAAACCATAGACCAAAACAAATCAAAATTTTTGGTGCGGAGTAGTTTGGTTTAAATATTTTTCTTTTAAGACGTATGGTTTGCAAAACTGAACCACAATGCTTATGCAACTTGTGGCTTCCAAATATTTAAGATCAGGGCTTACCTCACTGCACCACATAAATTTAAATAATTTAATTTATATGAAATAATTAACACATGTTATATTTTCATTAGTTAATATTGTGCTATCATGCATCCTTCACAAGTAATCAAAACTTCAACTATAATTAACACATGTCATCTATTTTATGATGAATTTTGATCTACTTATATTATATATGAATTTATAAAATTTAGAATATGCATACGAAGTCAAATCAAGCAGCACCAAACGCTAATTGCGGTTACCTGCACCACTTGAAATTGCTAGTAGATGGTTTGATTTTGGTTTGAGATTACCATATATGATGGTGTGATTTGTGATTTTACCCAAAAAAAAGCATCAAACGGCACCACACCCACCTCTAGTCTCCATAGTGACTCAATAAACTTGTCTTAAAAGAGAAAAACAAATGAACAAACAAAAAGATTACATTATTATGCCCCAATATATCAGAGGAATCCAAGGCCACCAGCAAGGGGCCATGTTAGCACATGTCATGTGCTTTGGTCATCACATAGTTGGTGGAACTATTGCGTTATGACGATCACGCAGACAATTATTCGTGCAGCTTAAAATCAATGACTTTTGTGGTCTTTCTTGATTAATTATGTGGCCATGACTTCTAAATAGTCAAGGAATACGCGTTCAATTGTTTCATTACCAGCATTAAGGGATTCAAACTTGATAATTCTTCCAAGTAATTAAAAAGGTACAAACAACAAAATGATGTCAAATCTCTCATCCCAAGCACTCCCACACAAAACTGACATAAGTAATTGTTGACCGAAAAAAAAACACATAAGTAATGAACACTACTCTGTATATAAAAAAGACCATATTCGGATGTAGTCTTAAGAATTAGCTATAACCCATATTTGATATTTCTTTTCTCTTTGTTTGCTTATCCCTGTCTTCTTAAAGCATTACAGATACAAGAAGTAAGAAGAGATTGCCAAAACATGGAAAGAGAAAGAAAGAAAAGGAAGATGGAAATTGAAGAAGAGGATGAAGATGAAAAGATCGAGAAGTTCTTTGCTCTAGTCAGGAGTACAAAGGAGGTGCGCGAACTTCTGCGGAGCAACTTGAATGGAGCAAAGGAGAAAAAAGATCAGAAGAAGGCAGAGGAAAAAGAACAGAAGACTGCCGGGGCTTGGAACCCGGCATTTCAACCAGAAGACTTCGTTGAGGATCATAAGAGTGTTGTTCGTCATGACGCAGGTCCATCAAAAGCAGAAGACGAAGATGAAACAGAAGATAAAGGAAGCAATGGTTTAAACCTGACTCTATCCTTGTAAGGTCAAATGATCTAGCAGTAGACTTCCTCATCCTCCATGTTGTTCATGTTGACTGGACTTTGCAAATTGCTGAGTAATTCTAATGTGCTGTGCTAGAATTTGTTGCTAGTGTCAATGGTATGTGAAATTTCAATGAATAATCCAAGATAACTTTGAAAATGAGCAAACTCAACTAGTTGATTGACATCGAAACATTAGCACTAGATTAGACCACATGATCGGACATCACAACCCACAGGGTCCCAATTAGATGCAGATCTTTTCTTTGGTTTGAGTGTTATAGACAAGAAAATATTTGAAAACCCAGCTATTTTTCCAAGTATATCCAATTGAAGTCAGCCTTCACTACATATTTGTGCTGTTAAGGAGTAAGGACTATGTAATTATCTCCATTGTTGTGTCCCTAAAGCATAAACCAAGTTTATATTCGAAGCCATAATCAGGGGCATTTGTAATTGACGAGTAAAGAAAAATATGGCGGTCATTATATATAGTTTGAGTACCTCATTCGGTAGAGAAAATCAACAAGACAGCTCAACAGTTGCGCATATGATCTCCGTTCAATTCTTGGACTAAATCCAAAACAACCATGCAGAAGTGTATGTGTGCACTGAAAGGAAAACACTCTCTGCCTTGGTAGTTGATTGCAGTGCCTAACGAAAAGTGGAAGTTTGATAAGAACAAATTAATCACAAAATAATAGTACACTAGGAACTGGGAGGTTTAAAAGATGAACCCCTTCTTGAATGAACTTCACAAGCAACAGAAGCTCAAAGTTCCACCCTGCTGAAATCTAGCCATCGGATATCATGTCATATTCCCGCCATGAATTATAAAGTGAACTGCGAATCCGGCATAATATATTAGCAGTTTACAGAAAGGAAACCTAACAGGCTGAATGCTACGAACCCGGGTTGGGGAACATACATATATACATAAGAAATGTTGCTAGTAAAGTAGCAGATGAATACAAACCTCACAGCAATGAGCAATCATCATGTGCCTTTCTCGCACGATCATACACTTAAGGCACTTCAACACTATTTCAAATCCAGACTGCTCATGGTAGCATTATGCTCTGTAGTTTAGAAGTTCAAGTTTTGGACTGTCAGGGCATACAAGTTCCATTTATATAAGTGGAGTGGAGGGCACTACAATAAAAAATGTATCCTAAGCCCATCAGGAGCAACTAAATACTTTTTTTTATTCCAAACTATCATTTTTCCAGGAATCAGGAAAGACCATACTTGAATCTCAAATTCCTTGATTGGTTTGAAAATCATGTACCAGCGCAACTTTAGCAAAGTTCTCCTCATGGCACAATATATAGTATCATCATTTGCAAGTATCATTGTATGTCCCCATTCAAGTTTTTCAATCTAAAACTCTCAATTGAACCATCTAACTTTGCTGTGCAAAATTAATGTCCCAAAACCAGTCTGTCCTAGGGTGTTCCCATACCAAAAGGTTTACAATTACCAATAGTCTCTGCAAGAACACAAACCATCCTTAATATGATGAAATCTGTTGGCATCCCTCAAAATGATCTCTCTCCCTGAAACTTGGGTAATTAATTTAATCCAAGAATGGCAATCCCCACAAACCCGGAGGTTCTTCATCACCCGAATGGGCATATCCTGTGGCAACTTCAGGAGTCCATATGCTATAGCTAGTTTCTCGCTGTGGTAACCCAAGCTGTGTGCCTTTTCTTCTTCTTCCACATCATGCAATACAAAGCTTCCATCAGGGCAGTAACCAGCTTCTCTTAACAATATACCCAAATTCTCTAGCTTTCTCATGATCATCGCATGCTCTGGGTGTGGCATGCTCTCTCCCCCAGTAAACATATGTACATTTTTCTCCACCTCAATCCAGCTACAACCAGGTGACTTGACAATGTTTCTGGCTCTCATGTGTTTTCTCAACTCTGCAACATCATTCCATCTACCCTGGGACGCATAGATGTTTGATAGCAGGACATAGGGCCCTGGTTTGTTGGGCTCAAGCTTAGTAAGTTTCTCCGCTGCAACTTCCGCCAAGTCAAATTTCATGTGTTGTCTGCATGCACCTAATAAGGCACCCCAAACAATTGCATCTGCTTCCACTGTCATTTTCTCAATTAGTTCCATTACCTCCTTTACTTTGCCAGCTCGACCAAGGAGATCAACCATACAAGCATAATGTTCAGTTCTTGGCTCCACCTGATACTTTGATTTCATTGTCTCGAAAATCTCAAGACCTTTTTCTACCTCCCCACTATGGCTACACGCTGAAAGAACTCCCACAAAGGTGATTTCGTCTGCTTCTATGCCCAATGAGCACATCTCTCGAAACACTTGTAAAGCCTTTTCTCCTAAACCATGTTGGGCATAACCAGTGATCATTGAGTTCCACATAACAACATCCTTCCCAGAAAACCTGTCAAACACCTGTTTTGCCTTCACAAGGTTGCCACATTTAACATACATTGTCATCAAAACCGAGGCAACATAGACATCAACATCAAACTCATTTCTCACCAACTGGGCATGAATCTGTCTACCATGATGAAGACTAGCCAAGCTGCCACAAACAGATAGAACACTAATTAAAGAAGGGAAATTTGGTCTCATCCCTTCTCTTTGCATCCAAGCAAACAGATCAAGTACTTCCAATTCAAAACCTTTCCGTTCATAAACTTTAATCATCGCACTCCACGTCAGATCATCCCTTTCTCTCATGCTATCGAAAACTTCCCTTGCTCTAGCTACCTCGCCATTTTGGCCATACCCAAGTATAACTGCATTACAAGCAACAATTGACTTAACCGGCATTGCATCAAAAAGCTCTGAAGCCTCTTTGATCTGTCCACCCTGAGTATAACCTGTCAGCATGGCTGTCCAAGACACCTCATTTTTCTCCGGCATCACTTCGAAAAGCTTCCTAGCAACATCCACACGATCATTATGCACATATCCAGATATCATTGTAGTCCAGGAAACAACATTCCTACGGGGCATCTCATCGAAAATCTCCCGAGCTTCCGCTAAACGGCCAGCCTGACAATACCCACCAATCATACTAGTTCTTGCCACCACGTCCTTCTCCGGCATCGTATCATAAAGCCTACTTGCCTCATCAATCCGACCCTCCTGAATTAGACCGCCCAACATCACTGTCCATGAAACCACATTCTTTTCAGGCATTTGCCAAAAAAGCGATTCAGCCTCGGAAATCATACCCTCTTGCACATACCCTCTAACCATTGAAGTCCAAGACACAACATTCCTTTCGGGCATCGAATCGAACACTTTCCTAGCCTCACTAACCATCCCATTCTTAACATAACCCGATATCAAGCCGTTCCACGAAACGGTACTCCTCTCCGCCATTCCATCAAACAACTTTCTAGCTTCCACAGGTTGGTTGCTCTGGAAATAGCCTGCGATAATTGAGTTCCAAGACACCACACTTCTCTCAGGCATTTCATCGAACACCTTGCGTGCCTTCTCGATTTGGCCGAGCCGTGCATACCGAGCGATTTGAGAGTTGGAGGAAATTGCAACGCCGGTGCTGTATTTACGAGATAGAACAATCCGAAACCGCATTTTTTTGAGCTCAAATCGAACTAGCGGAATCATCAAAAGTAGTCTTTTTGATAAGCTCTAGTACTCTGAATAAACAGAGTTCGTGAAGAGTTTTTAGAGCCCAGAATGAAACGGTAGAGATTGGGTGAAGAGAAGACAAGGGGTGCGTGCAAATTTTGTGTTAGTTTTAGCGACACTGGAGAGAAGAATGATCCTCTTGATAAAAAAAAAAAAGGAGAGAAGAATGAAATGTATCAAGAACAGAACAGCCGCTTCTTTTTTAGGTATAATCATTTTATTTATATATTTTCCAAATTAATCACGAAATTAAATTTTCAATTTTTTTTTATTAAAAGGAAATAAATTAAAGATTAAGTCTCTGGGGCAATTAGATGTCAACGTCAAATACAAGAGCACTCCGAGCATTAGGCGGTGCTTTTGCCAAATATACATATTAACTAAACCATTGCCATGATTGACCACTGCATCAGCCACAAAATTGGCCTCTCTGAAGACGTGCTCCCAAGTAATGGATTCAAAGCGGGAGGCCAGCTTAGTTTCGAATTTTTTTTTTATTTTTTTTGTGTTTATGTTCAACCTTTCTTTATGATTCCCCAGCACATCAATATAATGAAATTTAGATTTTGGATTGTGATCTGATTTGAGTATCTTCATTTGCTTCATGATTACGGAGATGGGTGTTACAAAGCATGTAGGCTTTGGACAATTGGTCTGGAGCTTTGTGAAAATTGAATCTGAAATTGGTCTGGAGTTTTATTTTCTCTATAAGATCGAGTACACAAATTCAACCCTTTTTAGCTTATATGATGGAGAGACCATGATTTGTATTTGGCTATCTTGGGTCACTTTTAGCGACAATCCATTGCTAATCCGAAATTTTCATTATAAAATTATCATGCTCTTGAGTCTTGACATCAATTCAGCAGCAACTACAAAGAGGACCAATAAACTTCAAGACTTGGTGCATGCAGTACTACTGATTTCTACAACTGACTAACTGCAAGAAAGAAATCAAATGGAATCCGCGGTGTGGAATACTTTGTAGAAAGTATTTTTGAGGCTACGAAGGTGTTGGCAGCTTCGGTATAATGGATTCCATCCCAGTTCACATACTTGGAGCCTTCATTGCAAGCCTGAGAGCCAGAGTGACCGCATGTCACCCCAAGATTGTAGTTGTACGGAGGACCTCCATTGCCACAGCACGTCATTAGCGGACTAGAGAAACCTACGTACATTGTAACATATTCATCAAAATGAATTGTTTTACACCTATACTAGATAGAATCAATTCACCAACTCCACAATTGCATTGGCTTAAGTTGGCTCACCGTATTTGCTGGAATTGGCAATGAGATCAATCTTGATGGAATATATATCTACATATACTATAGTAGCACCCTTCAATTCAGATCTCATCTCATTGCATACACGACTCAATTCTTCATTGAACAATCTTGCGACGGCATTGTAACTCAAAAGGCATCCATAATGATCCAAATCCTTCTTCTGGACTAGTGAAAGTTTCTGAGGGAGACATCCCAATGGCCCCGTGTTGTGTATCCAAAAGTTCCTTCCGCCTTCATCATATAACGCCTACAATATATGCAATAGACATTTCAGTTCTGAATCTACACAAGGACTCTAAAACGATTTGTCAATTGGCTGGCTTTATCTGATCATTGATTCATTGTATGGCCACCAGACTTACCTTAACGGCATTCTTGATTTCTGCAGTAACTGATGGAATTCGCTCTGTTACTTCAGCAGATGAGAGGTTTCTAGCAAATGAATCGGCGAGGTCATTTTGTCCAATATCAATCATGTATAGTGCTTTCCGAAACCCCTCATCACTTATCAAATGCTTTGAACCTAATAACACATTGATCAGTATGATCAACTAGCTGGTCTATTTCATACTATGAAGTGTTCCAACTACATATGCAATGTAATGTGGTACCTGCAGTAGCCTTGAAATGGATGAACTGCATGACCTGAATGTTCAAAGAGAAAGGGACACGCTTTGGAAGGGTAGCGGACCCAGATATCGCAAAGTTTGCCCCGTTTGTGAACCTGGACCCTGCCAAAGAGTCTAGGTACGGGCTCAATAAACTTCCATTCAAACTTTGGCCTGCACTAAAAAAAAGAACATTATTTTAGTTTACAACAATACATAGCAAACTTTTACGTAATCCATGTCCCGTGACCCTGTGCAATGTCATAACTAGATCTTATCTCTCTCTAATCATGCACAAGGCTAGCTACGATTAGCATTGCGTTGGTCACACTAATGACAATTTTGACACAAATGTACGAGCTTGTGAAGCGCAGCGTACAAATTACAATACGATCAATTCCCCACCAAATCTCTTCCATTAACAGCAAATTACTGTTTAGACCCTATCCCAATTTACACTCAACTTGCAAGCTTAAACGACGCCGTTCGTTCGCTTAACAGCAAAATGAAAGAACAACAAACACAACGCTACCGACACCAGAATTACTATATCATCGACATAATAATAACCACTAACCAACCACTGTACTTAATTAGCATTGATTAGCATTAATGCTAGAATTGGTGTTGATTTTTTAGATGGTGGGGCCCACTTACAGAGGAGGTCGAGGACGAGGCGTCCGTCGGAGAGGCGACCGGTGGATCTGCGGAAGAAAGTGCGGCCGTAGGGGGGGTTGACGGAGTAGCCGAGCCCGGCGACTAGGCCACCGGTGTCGGAGTTGGAGTCGCCGAAGTTGAAGATGATTGGCCGGGAGTTGCGGTGGGCATGGCCGTCGGCGGAGGCTGAAATAATGATCAGAAGCACGGCTCCGGAGAGTGTGAGGATCAGGCCCACCGACTGAGCCCATCCCATTTCCTTTAAATTCAACATCTTTTCAATAAAGTTTGGCTTTACTGTGAAGAATCAAGACGTTTCTTTTCTGTTTTTTTCTGAGATGGAAGAATAGATTGATAGATATAGATGGTCTGTTTCTCTCACTTAGTTACTATGTGTCAGTGTATCTTTGTGTTAGATATTGTCTTTCATTATACTTTTTCACTTGGAGTCTAAATAAATAGTGAGTTACTGTTCTAGACCAACCAACGAAGGAAGTAAAATTTCCATGGGACTTAGTATCGTGACTCATTGTAAAAAAAATTGGCCAATTATCACTGAATGTCCCTGCGGTGGACACTCACTATCAATTGTACCCACATGGTGGCTTTCTGTTATCAATTCACAACTTTGTTAAGTTTTTCATCCAAATTTAAGGGTAAAATTGTCTTTTTCAGTTTTGGATGCATTTGTTTTCAATTTCACAATTTTTAAATTCTTTTCACTCGCTATTATTATCTTTCGTAATACAATTTGTAAGATTATTTTCATCTTAAAACACAAAACACATTTTAAACCATCATCGTTACGAATAAACACTTTCATGTTAGTCCAAATTGAAAATTAATGACAACAATTGTGTAACAAAATTTAGAAAAAAATTGAAAAAGACAACTTTACCCTTGAATTTGGATGGAAAACTTAACAGATGTGTGAATTGATAACGGAAAGTCACCACGGGGGGTACAATTGATAGTTTTTGGACCACATGGGTGAAATTGATAGTAAGTGCCCACCACAGGGATATTCAATGATAATTGGCCAAAAAAATTTGGTAAATGACTAGTCGTAACACTCGCATGCTAACTTGAATTTGAGAGGATGAGGAATGAATTTGATTGGTTGTTTTGTCAAAGTATAATAGTATTCATGATAATGGATAATATGTTTTATTAGTGGTTTATATTTTAGGCGCTTTTTCATTCAATGTTTTATAAAGCTTTTCATTGAACTAAAATACACATATTGTTTTTTGCATTAATTGTTAATGGAATTTAGTTTTCTTGAAAATATAGTATTTTATAGGTGTATTTTGGTTAAATTTAGTAACTACAAAACAACCCTGTTTGTTTTATAATAGTAGAGGTTATGTGAAATGATGATTAACAAAAGTTGCCTAGTAAACAATTTAGAACTAGTTTCAATGTTGTGAGTTTTGGAGACATTTGTGCTTGCTCCTATTTTAATGAACTCGTAGCACAATTGATTGGTTAAATCAAAGCAATTTGGTGCTTCATGTTCATATATGTTGTTATCTTTCTAGTCTCTATGTAGTTTTTGGTTTAATTCTTTGCAAATAGTTCTTAATATTTGCTTATTATTAATGATTAATATTTTGGTAACTTCATGCTTTGATGGGTCATCTTGTCAAGGATTGAATTAGGAGGATCACTAGACCTACTATGTTTGCATTTGTATGGAAAGTAAAAAAAAAAATGTTCAACAAAACAAAGAACACATGCAAGTAAATAGCGTTACCTTATTTTCCGGTGTGATGCCATGGTTTGCAGGTCCATTCTTCTCTGGTAATTTTTGATGTAGCGCGACATTAAAAGATGTTAATCGAGGACGGCCAAAATTACCCTCCAAAACGACTGCTTCATCTTTCCTTTGCCTTCCACTCTCCAACAAAGATAGAGAGTCTTCTTCTTCCTTGATTGTGGCGGCTTTCATTAGTTTTCTTCACATTTCAAATCACCAAGTTGAACAATGATCAGAGATTTTAGTGCTTAACTTTGTGGATATTTCGAATCACCAAATCAATAAAGGTCGTGAAGCGGCTATTAGATACGATTTGAAATCTAGGCCGCTAAAACCAAGCAAACGTTTATAAAAAGAAGTCCGCTATTTGAGGTCAATGCTCATTTGGAACATTTTATTTGTGGCCGTTGACCTCAGGAGGCTCATGCTTATTTGAGTTATAGGCCATGTAATTTCACGATCCAACACACATATATCTCATGACTCATTTAAGCAAAAGCCCAAATTCGAAGGGGTACCATAATACGTCATTACCAATGAGGTTGCTTAATTCCAACTTGCTTTTAGTTTAGTAGTACTTTTCCAAAATTGTATAATATCAAAAATTCATAACCTTTTCTGACATTAACCGGAAAAGGGGATTGTTAGTCCAATGCTTACTCGTTCAAGAATTAGAAAGTCGCCTCCTAAGTTTGAATCTCCATGCAAATCATTATGTGAGACTCGTGTTAACATACGTGATAAGGTAAGATCAATACATCACATATTATGATTGCAGGTACAATGTGATGTGAGTGTGATCTTCATCTTGATTGATTATATATCTAAATTAACACGAACCAAATAGGAAGATAAAGGGCTACCTACAAAAGAGAACGGAACGCAGAATTTCAATAATATTGGAAAAGAGAAAATCAAAGATAGAACTTCAAATGCATATCTATGAAAAAGTTGCAGCGGGTAGTTCTAATGGGTACGCCTTCGGGGTGACGTTCACATAATAATTGCTCAAAATACAGAAAACTGAAAGCGTCTATATGTGGTAGTGGCAGCTTCATTTAGACAAGTATCCATGCATTAGCCCAAGTGTTGCAAACAAGTCACCAATCTTCAACGGCAACTTTTGCTTCTTTCCACACATAACTCTCTTCAACTTTCTGTTTTGCCCATTTTTCTTTTAAATTATCTGCATTTCAAAACAGTCATCATGCAATGCAATTTATCATTAAAATATAGATATAAATCTACCTTCCCTACCTATATATACATAAAAGCCAGGCCTAAACATTTCTCACATTCTCTCATCCCTTCAACTAGAAGGCACAAAAAATAAGCACTAGTGACCATTAATGGCGGATGGCTGTGGCGACTCTCTGCCATTTTTGGCCATGGTGCTTGTGCAAGCGTGCTATGCAGGAATGAACATCATTTCAAAGCTTGCCATTGAGGCTGACATGAACCCTCTTGTTCTTGTTGCCTACCGTCAAGTCTTCGCCACCGCCGCCATTGCTCCCTTCGCTTATTTCCTCGAATGGTAAAGTATTTACATATTCAAATTTGAGTTTCATTTCTTGCATGCACATGTACTTTTGTGTTTCTTCTCTTTGGATTTGGTTTTGTTTTTGTTGGAAGCTGTAGGGTCCGTTAGAATGAAATCTTTGTCTCTCCTGTGTGTGTTGATTGTTTAGTTTATTTTGCGTCAAATGTTGTTCAAGTTCTTTGTCCTGTTTTTCTACCGAAACTACAAAAATAATCGTTCTTCATATTCTTAATGATTGGAGTTTTCCAACCTGAACTATTTGTTGTTTAATTTTGGTTTGCGCTTCCACTATATTTAGCAACAACTATTTGATTTGCTCTTGTTCATCAATTTCTTTATCATTTTTCATCTTATATTGCCCAAATCCAAGTGTAGTAATAAATAATGTAATCAAAAGTGGTTTCCTTGGAGAATCCGGAGGCTCAAATCATTTAAGTAGATGTGACTTTTGGGCATTGAGATTTGGGAGGGCACGCAATAAACGCAGGCAGGTCATGCATGAGAAGTGTGTCCACTCCTTTTCTTTGAGTCAGTTCTTTCGGACTTCATTTAACGTGTCAAAAGTAATAGGCCCAAACCTCACCGCCAGCTTTGCATGGTTGCCAAGTCGTGTGTTTCTATTTGTCCTCTCCTTATTCTCTCTTTGACAGGTCTCGACCTCTCATGGCTGCAAATTGCAATGCATTAAATTAAAGAGACATTAATTACATCGATATTGACTGAAAAACAAGTTTAGTAAAGGTGTCAAAAAAAAATTACTTGTATTTTGAAAATAAGTTGTTATGAAAAAAAAAAGTATTTGGTAAAATAATTTTATAAAATAATTTCTAATGTAAATAAGAGCTATAAAAGTCAAGTTTTTAGTTTTTAGCAAGGTTCTAAAA
Organism: Spiraea crenata; assembly: GCA_033992175.1. Taxonomy (NCBI): domain Eukaryota; kingdom Viridiplantae; phylum Streptophyta; class Magnoliopsida; order Rosales; family Rosaceae; genus Spiraea; species Spiraea crenata. Next base: position 3,394,336 of record JAVBHV010000041.1, on the reverse strand, counting down.
AACGTTAGGCGGAAGCTAGGTTAGCGCATAGAAGATTAATCGGGTAGCGCATAGAGGATTAATCGAGGATTAATCATTAACTACTTAAGATAAAAAATATATTCATATACCTGTATTGGCAATCATAAACATGCAAAATTGAAAAATAAATAGAACAATTTATCATAATTGATTGAAAACATGAGTCAAGTATATGAGTACTACAATGAAAATAAGAAAGTTAAAACTTCAAAGTTGAAGAAAAACAAATTCATCACAAAAAAACAAAATTCCCTCCTAGCCCCGCCTAATTGCCCCCCTAGCCCCGCCTAGAAGCCGCCTAGCCCGCATGGCCGATTTTCAGCCGATTTTGCCCAAAATCGGGGCCTTAAGGTACCGCCTAGCGCCCAGCGCCAATTTTTAGAATATAAGTTTTTAGTAGATTTTGAGTTTTGAGAATAAACTTGTTTAAAAAATAAACTATTTTGACATGTTTTACCAAACCTATTATCTTTGAAGCTTTAAAAATAAGTAATTTTTTTAACTATAAACCCTACTAACCTAGTACTTAGTATTACGGTATTATACTTTTCAAATTGATTAAGGAAACCAATCAACTCGCAATTATATACAATATAAGAAAAAGGTTACTACGTCCAGAGTTATGAAAGTTTAATGTACAATTTCAATTTTCTCACTCAAACTTAAAAATGAGTCCCATTGCCCATCGTTCTTTGTAATAGGAAAACAAGACCCAGGATCACATTGCCTATTCTTTTCCAGACTTTTCTCTGCTCCTTAACTGGGTAAGTCTTCTAACTAAATCCAGAGTTCTTGCATTTATATGAAAATAGTTATGCAATGTGCTTATGGCAAACAATTTCACACCTAGTTTAATTTACTTGAACTCAAAATGCAGGGCAACTGCAAATCAGGTTTTATACTTTCTTGGTTTAAAGATCTCCACCCCAACGATTGCTTGCGCCTTGACCAACACACTACCAGCAATGACATTCATTCTTGCAATCATTTTCAGGTATAGTACTTCTACTAATGGTATGTATATTCATTATTGGACGCAATCAAACCAATCCAACTGCAACTGGATTGCGTCCACTAAAGAATGTACGCACTAATACTACTCAATCCCGGTAATTGGCGAATTAATCAATGATTAATATGTATGCAGGCAAGAATCTGCAAAGTTGAAGAGCAGAGCAGGGCTATCAAAGGTGATGGGAACAATTGTGTGTGTATCTGGAGCTATGCTGCTTTCATTTTACCATGGACACAACATTGGTCTAGGTCAGTCCAAAATTCACTGGACATATGCTGAGAGAATGGGGGAAGCAAATTCCAGCACAAATGGGCACTCAATCTTGGGCCCCATTTTGGTCCTCCTAAGCACCTTAGGTTGGGCACTATGGTTCACAATCCAAGTAAGGACTCATCATGAATCATCGACCGTTTAATCCAAGCAGAGGATCTGAATCCTACGCTAATTCACATGTTAATTACAATTTCATTTTTCTTCTTTGGGTTTATTTTTAATTATTTCAGGCAAAAGTCGCAGAGAGTTTCCCAGCTCCTTATACAAGTACCACATTGATGTGTTTGATGGCCAGCTTTGAGTGTGGGATCATTGCTGTAATTGCTGATCACAAAGCATCTGCTTGGTCATTGAAGAAACCCATCACGGTTTCTGCGGCCCTCTTTGCTGTATGTGCTCTCTTCACAATTGCCTGCCATAATTTCCAATTAGAGACATCGGATAAAATTGGAATATACATTTACTGATAAATATGCAACCATTTTAACCATGACCATGGTGCTAATCTCAGGGGGTTCTGGGTTCTGCTCTGGCTTTCTTCCTATCTTCATGGAGTATTCAGAGAAAAGGCCCTCTTTATGTGTCAGTTTTCAGCCCCTTGCTCCTCATTATAGTGGCTGTTTCAAGTTGGGCTATACTTGAGGAAAAGTTATACTTCGGAACGTAAGTATATGAAATCTACATGTACAAGTTCTTTACTTAACTATGTTCCAACATCTGTTCTAATTGAGTTTCCTTGTCCTGCAATCTTTTTATGGATATCAAACCACTAACGAAATGTTGTACTACTTGATATAGTGCTGTAGGGTCGATTTTGATTGTCGGCGGGCTCTATCTTGTTCTGTGGGGGAAGAATCAGGAGATGGAGGTTGAGAAACCAACAAAAGGAACTTCAGAACCAACAAGGCTATCAGGTCATCATGACAAGGAGTATGAGAAAAAGGACTTGGAATTGCAACTGCATTCCAAAAACAACCGTGACGTTATTGGATAGATGGATGAAGACCATACTGATCACGAAAAACAGCACAGATAAAGTTAACTCAGTTACATTGAATGTATGCTACCGTTCCATTCTGTTTGAGATCACTCCATGGTTGTAGTTCTTTTAGCTGTATGCCCTTTGAATCTTTTTTCAACTGACTTATTGTCTCCAAATTCATGTGTTTTCCCAACTAATGGCAAGTAGTGTTGATTTGCCGATAACACAAGTTTCTTTCATTTAACTATACCTTTTTGTTCATGACACACCATGTTTTGGAGATGCTCTGATAGTTCCATCCAATGTAAACTTATCATAATTGTCGCATCTTTGCTTAGATAAAATCGAAAGTTGTTATTAGGAATGAGGAAGGGAAATAATTGGTATTGGAACTCATGAATTGAAAAATAATAATCCCCCCCTATCATATTGGGAACGCACAAAAATGAAAAGTCCAAATAAAATCTTATACCCATTACCTCTCATTCATTTTTTTTTAAAATGTAGTTATTGAATAAAAAAATTTGACAAATCGCCAAACAAAAGAAGTACAAGGAAAGCAACTAGAATACAACATCCTGGGGTCTCATTAAAAACCTCGCAGTATACAAGGAAAAGAATGCCTAGTACCCTAGATTCATTCATAGTCGGTAAATATGTAGGGAAGACAAAATAAAAACAATACTATAACAATTTCATTACTGGACTTGACCGTTGGCAATAGTGTCATCATGAAGTTGAAATATGTACCTGATCGAAATGCTACTTCGTCAACTTAAGACAATGTACCTGATCGATATGCTACTTCTTCAACTTAAGACAATCACAATGAAGAATATTGTCGTCATTTTTATCCACAAGTTTTAACTAAAATCACTCTACACATCCATGAAGTTCATCGTTCCACTGGAACTCCAGTGTTACAATGCCGATTGCTAGCACCATAATAACCAGCAGTATTATGTCAAATTTCAGGTGGGATGATGAACTTCATGGCTACGCAAAGCGATTTTCATAATAGTTGTGGATAATGACGACGAAACTATTCTTCGTTGGTTGTCTTTTGTTGAAGCAGCAGCATATGGATCAGGTGCATACTTTCAGCAAATGGAATGAAGAAACAACATAAAGAGAGGTGTAGATATGGGCTATGCAGATTTGGGCCTTGGGCCATAAATATGAATTTAACGCGCACGCATCCAGCTCTACATCTCCCCACAGACTACAACTGTATCTCAATCGAACCCTAACGGCACCTGACGTTCTCAATACAATCTCTCAAATCCTTCACAAGCAGCAAACGCCGTTAAAAAATCGTTATCCCCGCCCGCGTATTTAAATACCCGCAAACAAGAGTCCAATCCCAGAAATCCCATTTCTGCTCGTCCCCGTTTTCATCTCTAGGGCAGCTTCTCAGATCTGCCCTCCTTTAAGGTACTTCTCCATTGATGTAGATCAGTGGCTAGATTATGATTAATAGGTCACTTTAATTTTGGTTTAGCATCATTTGATTATTGTAATTTTTGCTTTTATGATTAATCTGCATTTTCTCATCTCTAATTATGGATCTGATTTTGGGTTTTTGATGTGTTTCTGCTTTAATCATATTTTCAAATATTTTGGGTCAAAACTTCAGATTTGGCTTTGGATCTGTTTACTGTTGATGGAATTTGAAATTTTTAGATCTATATGATTATGGATGGTGGTTAAGATTTTGAATTTGTGTGGTTATTGCTCTAGATTTTGTTAATACAATGTGATTTGAACGCCCAAGTTGAATGTTTGTGGCCTCAGGTTGGATGAGATGGTGTGTGACTTTTTTGATTTGTGAATGCAGGTCAAATTTGAAAAAATGGGGCTCTCTTTCGGCAAGTTGTTCAGCCGGCTTTTCGCGAAAAAGGAAATGCGAATTCTTATGGTGGGTCTCGATGCGGCTGGTAAGACCACCATATTGTACAAGCTCAAGCTCGGAGAGATTGTGACCACCATTCCGACAATTGGTATGATTTTCTACATTTTTCGCTACTGGCCTTGTTTCTATTGTACATGAGTAATGTACGATTGTACTCGTCCGCTGTTTTGAACATGTTGCATCTGATTGTCCTCTGTTCAGGATTCAATGTTGAAACTGTCGAGTACAAGAACATTAGCTTTACTGTGTGGGATGTCGGGGGCCAGGACAAGGTTTGTTTAGCATCGTTTACTCGCAGCAAGTGATTATGTCCTAAAAGTTTCGGTGAATTTATGTGTGCTATGTTTCTCCTGTTGTTTGTAGAGAGATACAATTGCTAGTAGGTTTTCCTAAGTGCTTGTGGACGGTCTTGTGCTGATTAGATTTCGCACCATTAGCACACAACAAATTCATAAGCTACATTTATTGTTGCCACCTTGTCTATGAAGTTTTTCCTTGATTAAGGAAAAGCTATCCTCGCTGTGGCAAATATTTCACATTATCTTAACTGAGTCATGCTGATGTAGATTTTGGTTAAATTGTGCTTGTTTGCTTGTGCTTTGCATGAGCTCTTTATTGATTCATGTGCTATGCTGATTAATTGTTCTCCATCAGCAGATAACATAATCATAAGCGACATTCAGTTAATGCTGACTTTTCTTTTTAGTTCCCTTTTGTATATTGTGGAATCTTATCCTTGTGCGGTACATCCTCTGTACTTTTAGCAACTGTGATCTCTTTGCATGTGCTTATTGACGGTCTTGTTGTGATTAGTTCTTCTCCATCACCACATAACATAATCATGAGCTAAATTTACTTGTGCCAGTATATTTCTTCTAGTTTTTCCTAATCATCTGTAGGAAAATCTTTCCTTGCTTTGGCAGATATTTTCTGTACTTTAAACAATTGGTCGATATGATTTCCTAGATTTTTCGTGTTATATTTTGCTATAGGTCCAAATACGACATTTTTTTAGGCTTAATGATATTCTTTGGTGAATTTGAGCATTGATTTTTCTTGAAATGGAGGTCTCTTACATGATGTTTATGTTTGTTTATTGGGCAATCCAGATCCGTCCTCTATGGAGACACTATTTCCAAAACACGCAAGGGCTCATTTTCGTGGTTGATAGCAATGATCGGGATCGTGTTGTTGAGGCTAGAGATGAGCTGCACAGGATGTTGAATGAGGTACTAGAACTTTAGAGGTCTCTGTTAAGTTTTGTTCCCTTGATTGTATGCTAAATGAGGTAAGATGGCTTGAATCTGTAGGATGAGTTGAGGGATGCTGTGCTCCTTGTGTTTGCTAACAAGCAAGATCTTCCAAACGCAATGAATGCTGCTGAGATCACTGACAAACTTGGTCTTCACTCTCTTCGCCAACGCCACTGGTATGTTGATGAGTAGACCTGTCCTGTATCTCGTTACTGTTTCTTTTCTCTCTTGAACACAGCAATTAAGCCAAATTGAGTGTTGATTTGATCTGAGACGCTGCTGTTCTTTCAGGTACATCCAAAGTACATGTGCCACCTCTGGGGAAGGTCTCTATGAGGGTCTTGACTGGCTCTCCAACAATATTGCAAACAAGGTGAGCTTTCTCTCTTGTTGATTCACTGCAGTGAATAAACTTTGTGGTTTTGATACTAATGTTTGTTTGCTCGCATCTGCATTGTTGCAGGCTTGAACGACTAGTAAATGTCAGCAACATCTTGATTGCAATGTGGACGCCAGAAAGGCGATTATCTTCTGTTTATGGGTTTTTTACAATGTTAATGTTCCGAGCATGTATGAATTAGATAACTACTACAAACGATTGATGGCGTTTGGCCTTGTAGATTTAAATAATTGAAGATATTTTACAGCCTCCCGATGCATTATTATTTTTTGATTATTATGTTTCTCCATCAATTGATATTGAATCGTTACCGTTCCTTTGCCAGCTGAGAATGATATACACCCATACTTCACTTGTCCTCGAATTGCTTGGGTATTGTGCGACGTGTGCACGAATTGTCCATAGATTGGAACAATCATTCCCTAACAAACTTGCGCATCTCTCGCCAAAACAAACACACGATCCGGTTCGGACCTCTCTCTCTCTCTCTCTCTCTCTCTCTCGTGTTTGCTTTGGGCTTTTGTAATTCAAGATTGGGGAATTATCTAAATTAGGTTTATTGGGAAATTTCTGTTTTAAAATAAGCAGAGGACAGTTTTATATTAAGTAAATTACTATTCATAATTTGCAATTAAATCCCTGATCATCGTAATATGATCGTAGTCCATTTCAGAAAAAATGAATTATTATTTATAATTTGTAATTAAACCCCTTAATATTATAGTATGCACATAGTGCTCCGTAGTTATCCATAGTAACTTCATAGTATGGACATAGTGCATTCGTAGTTACTCATAGCATGTACTTGGGCAATCTTAAAACTTTTGAACAGTGAAGATGATGACACTGAATGAAAAGTGAATTCCAACTACATAAGTGAAATTCATGCATTATTTCTAACTTCAACACAAGCTCATTCAAATTGGGAAGTTTTTTTTGGATTGAAAAGCATTTATTTACTTAATTCTGGCTAAAGTAAATTAAATGGTTTGACCTTTTTACACATTAAAAGGGTCTGACTCTGGAGTTATTACGCTATGATTCTGTATAAAACCCCATATGTCCATCTTGCGTCATCAATCACAAAGAAGATTACCCCCAGATTTTCAAAAGAAGTTTAGTTTCATGGCTCCTTTGCTCATCAAAAACCAAGGTCAATGCTTGTGTTCGGCCTTGTTTCTTGTGCTTGTCTCGGCGTTTTGCTACGCTCCAGCGTTCTGTACTCGCCAACTTTATGGCGAGGACAAAATCATCCTGCAGAGGCACGATGAATGGATAGCTAAACACGGACAAATCTATAAGGATGCAGAAGAGAAGGAGAGGCGCTACAACATATTCAAGTCGAAGATGGAGTTCATCGAAGCTTTTAACAAGAAGGACCAAAAGTACACTCTCGGAATCAATAAGTTCTCGGACCTAACCCATGAAGAGTTTCTGGCAACAACGCACAATGGCGGCTTCAAGATTGGACAGAGTCAATCGAGCATGTCCAATACTTTTCAGTATGAAAATCTCACTGATGTTCCATCTTCTGTGGACTGGAGAGAGGCTGGCATTGTCACTCCTGTCAAATTCCAGGGCTCATGGGGGAAGCATACAGTATTAGCAATAACTATGTGCTTTGTACTTACCAATTAATATTTTTTTTTCCCAATTGCAAGATACCGCATTACAAGATTGGAAGATGAAGGCTGTTGCTAACCAGCCTGTTTCCGTTGGCTTTGATCATAATGCTCCGAACTTCCAAGATTATTCCAGCGGTGTGTACACTGGACCATGTGGTACAAACTTGTCCCATGCTTTTACTATAGTCGGATACGGTACTAGTGTAGAAGGGAAATATTGGCTGGTGGAGAATTCTTATGGACCAGATTGGGGTGAGCAAGGATACATGAGGGTACAAAGGGACGATCCTGCCAAGGAAGGAATGTGTGGCATTGCTATGGTACGTATCCAACTGCATGACATAAAACACGAATCTGCTGCAGAACTCCTTCATTGTGTTTGCATATCTATGGTTTTCGAAATTAGAAGAGTATGGAAACAGTGAATAAAAAGTAATCATTTTTATTAGTTCTTTTTGGATGAATGATTTATATCCAGGTTAAAACTGAGGGAAATTTTATTTACATACCATGATTTGTTGAACTCCCCATACTTTTTTGATTTATAAAAAATACATTTAAAACATTGTTTTAGGTTAATTACACCCTAAGTTTCATCTTCTTGATGATGCAGCAGACACAAGCATCAATGGCCTCCTTTTATCTCATCTGTCGTTCCCTCCCGCCATCCTCGCCGCCATCGACACCCACTTCGAAGGATCCGACGAAATCGTTGATGTCAACTCCTCCTCACTCCTCCTACCCTCACCCACCTTCCTGCCCTGACCCATCAAACTCTAACAAAGAAATACTACAAAATTACACTAGTTGATCGAAGATTGAGCATCAAATAATCACAAACACTGTTAAAAAAAAATCATCTCAATTGATTTTGAACTTCCTTGCTCCATCGTCCTTTTCGTGCAAAACGTTAAGCTTTTGTTCCATAAATGGAGTTTTTGTATGAATTTTCGCTAAAATTAAATGCAATTGAATGATACGTTTACTAATTCGGAGTCGGAATGTGCAGGAATCAGAATGAACAAGAATCGGAGGGAGCATGAATCAGAGTAAGCAGTAATCGGAATGAAGCACTCCCATTGAAGAGTTTATTAATTGTCAGAATTGGAGTGAAAATTAAATTTGATTGATATTTAATTGTTTACTGATTTCATTAATCAAAATGAAAATGACTAAAATACCCTTAATATAAAATTTCAGTTTTTCAAAGTAAATGTGAAAATTATAGTTTCAAATATAAATATCTCAAGCCACCGAACATTTGCTAATTTGTTTTATATAAGAAATATTACTGAGACATATAGCGTGACGAGCAAAAGAACATTGCAACTAGGGTTTGTTTCTTATATGTGCCTACAATATTTCTTTTGCGTAGATAATTATCCCTTTTTCCGAGCGGGTAGTGTTGTAGAAATAGTAAAGTGCTAGGCCTTTGAGACATAAAATCGTTAGTAAGAGAGAAATAGAGAATAACTGAATGAAAGAGATGTGTATCATCCTCCTCCGTAGTGCCTTTATTTACAGGAAAACAAGCTAGGGTTATCACCAATCCCACTAGGAATGGGCTTTAGCTAATACAGAGTCCATATAGGTTTCTTACTTCTAGTTTACACAATCATACTAAAATAGGGTTTCCTACAACACTCCCCCTTGAGTGTGGAGAACTCAAGAAGTAGGCGCATCAGATCTTCGGACAAATAGCGTAGGCGGTTAATGAAGTCGTCGCGGCAGACACTTGGAGGAACATGAGTCAACGGGGAATCCATGGGAAGAACGCTAACATTAAAACCTTGCCAAAGGAAAACCCAATGGGAAAAACCAGAGGCGAAGGGGAAAAAATGAGCATGCATTTGTCGACACTAAAAGCGTACAGAGGTATGACCACCCAATGTGGGTGCCTTGTTAAAAATCTTGTCAGGCAACAAAACCCAGTGGGAAAAATTTATCATGTGCTAAGGGGAAAAATAGTACATTAAGGTCAAGTGAGTATACTTCGGGATACTCCCCCTGAATTCGACAATGTTCCCCCTGAAGACTACAAACGTTGTAAATCAAATAGTAAACAGAAAGGTAGACTTCGATACAGATTTGGTGAAGATATCCGCGAGGTTGTCTTCAGGAACAAATCTGCTTGACTTCAAACTTCTGATGCTTTTGGTGATATATGAAGTAGAACTTCGTGGCAATATACTTAGTATTGTTGCCTTTCATAAATCCCTTCTTCAATACAAGCGACATTGTCTTTATGGAGAATCATGTGGACTCTACTAACATAAGACAAGGCACAAGTATGTATGTGCTCGATAACGGATCAAGCCAAATATACTCACGCATGGCCTCATGTAACGCCATGGGCTCGGCGTGGTTTGAAAAGGTGGCAACAATAGTCTATTCCATAGACCTCTAAGATACTGCGATATTCCCTATGGTAAAGACATAACCAACTTGGGAACGTGCCTTGTGCGGGTTTGATAAGTAACCGGCATCAGCATAATTAACAAGGCAAGCATTACTGGGTGGATCTAAGAGGGGTAATCCATCACGGGATGCATAGGGATAAGACTATCCCATATTCGCAGTACCTTTAAGGTAGCGGAAGATGTCTTTAGTACCAATTCAGTGGTAGCGTGTAGACGCATCACTTAACCAAGCTAACGCGTTCACAACAAATGAGATGTCTGGCCTAGTGCATTGAGCTACGTACAATAAATGCCAATTGTACTTCGATATGAGACTTTTGGGCTCCAATATCGGCTCATCATCCTCCATAGGACGGTATGGATCACGTTAGGCATCTAGCGAACAGACGACCATGGGTGTAATCGAATGCTTTGCTTTATCCCCATTAAAGCGACACTACATCTTCTGGATGTGATTCGATTGATGCACGAGGATGCTATCAATTCGATGCTCGAGCTTCAGGCCGAGGCAATATCGAGTCTTTCCCAAGATCTTTCATCTCGAATTCCGAGTTCAGGTGTGATGTAGTTTTCTCAAGCTCTTCTGGAGTACTAAGGAAAACTAACGCAAATTCAGAATGTGATACGCAAAGGCGTGATAAAGTTATTCACATATCTCTATATCAAGATCCAAATCGAGATATGTTGTAACCACTTTCATGAGCTGCATAGTCAGTTCTTTGGAAACTACCAAATTGACAAGCTAGTGGAACGTATAACGTCCTTTGCATGGGAATATGTTTCCTTGTAATCAGTGTAAGGGCAAATGAGAGAAGCCTTTCACCAGAAGGCGTGCGTTACACTGTTTCATTATTCTCATTACGCTTACTTACGATCCACATGTAATCTACAGGGTTCACATTGGATAATGTGGGAACTACATGTCTAAACACTTTTCGCTTTACTAAGACACAATTCAATATGCACTGTTTCTTTCCATTTGACCAATTTGTTCAACGTTGTGCTTCATCAACGGAATGTTGTTCGATATCGTCGCACTTTGTGATTTAGTGGCCACTACTTTAAGCAAAGATATCATCGATGATTATCTCATCTCCATTCCATAACATCAATTGGACCGAGATCTTCTGGTTCTCGGGAGTTTTGGATTTGGGGTATCACCCTGGGACGTCTCCTAGGACACTTCCATAATCCTGCGCAATTCATAAGTTTGGATCAATTGAGATGGCGATAGGATTCGATTGTGCCATAGTTCTCCGCTTCCAGGGAGTGAATCCTTCGAACTAAATTTGTCTCGCTTCTGGCTGAAGACAAAGGATTAGCTAGCCACCGGTGTACCTTGTTCGTCAGGAATGGAACGCCATACGGGATGTCTTCATTGTAGGCTTATTTGCAGCTAGTATTATGATCTAGTCACTTGTTTTCAGGGATGAGGACGAGACAGAGTGGGTAAGTCCACGTCAATTCACGCCGTTCTTCAGGAACGTTGACGTTCTTCCCTCCCCCTAACGTGACTATCCACAAATTTTGTGAGAAAGAGATCGTCTGTCAATGGCTCGTAAAAGCTAATAATAGATGAGAATCCATTCCCAATTAAGGACTCATGTTGGTACGTTGCGGCAGCGCAACTGGCACATAAATTGCACACCCAAAATTGCGTAAGTACGATGAATCATACTCGTACCTAGTATCCAACTGTAACGCTTAACAAGAGTGGGTGGAGATGGGCCTCAGGTGGACCAATATAGCTGCATGCAAAATTGCATAGTCCCACGCAGAAATGCTCTGCCCGGCCGGTCTGACTTGTGTTTCTGCGAGATCATTTTGAGTATGAACATAGGGAACTGAATGTTCAATCTCAATCATAAGGGATGTGCAATAATCATTGAAAACCTTCGATATAAACTCTCCGGCGTTATCCAATCTTCCGGACTACAATGGATAACTAGGATGGTGAGCCCTCAATCAAGGCCAAGAGTTTAGCAAATGCAGTGTTTCGTGTGGACAAAAAACATGTGACCAACAAGTCAGTACATCAACCAAAACCATGAAATCTTTATATGGTTCGTGTATTGGATGGAATGGTCCACAAATATTCCCTTGAATCCACTAAAGAAAAAGGAGTACATAAAGTATCCTTGCAAGGGATGGTCGAGTATTCAACTTTCCCAATAAACATGCTTTGCAAAAAGGTCTTAATGTTATGGACCTTGTTTGACATTAGGGGATGTCCGCTTGATTCTTCCAGAATTCGGGTTATCATGTCGTGACTTGGGTGTCCCAACTGGTCATGCCAAAGCGAGGAAGCGTCGATTTCGGAGGATTTGGGGCCAACCACATGATATGTTTCTATAGAGCAAATGGTTGTGCGATACAATCCATTAGATGGGCGCTCTAACTTTTCCAATATACTTTTTTTGCATATAGAAAAGATTTAATGCAAAGATAGTCCTTTCCATTCTCTTCAGAGATTTCAGTGTGGTAGTCGTTCATTCGAATATCCTTAAGACTGAATAACGTTCTTCGGGAACCATGTGAGTATAAGGCCAATGTATGTCTTTGTTTAGGTATAAAGTTAGGAATATATATCCATTCAGGGAATATATCTCCATTCAGGGAGTATCTCCATTCAAGGAGAATAGCGTGCATATGTGATCGCACAGTTTGGCAGACAGCACACTTCCCACTAAGCATACCGTAACATGAATGAATTGAAATCGGTCACATAATTTAGGAAACTGCAGGTTCCAATTGATTCAATTAATTGATATTTGAGAACGATGTTCATATACTAAAACAAACACCAAAACTTGGACTTAGATTCTTAATAGAATCAATACTCACAAGTTGTTTCGGCTAAACAGAGTCGTTCCATGTCTCATTGGTTGTCTATCAGAAGGGTACTCATCGACGACATTGATATGGGCACGACAGGTGCGCGATCAATGGTTGTACCATAGTAATGATAGCATATGATTGGCTATTCTTGGTTTCAGGTAGGTTAAGCCTTCCTCTAATGTCCACTCACGCCATTATTCATTCTTCAGGAATGATCTTATCTCCCCCTAATGGTGGGAGGGAATTTGATCTGACCCGGGTCGGCCCAGGCGATCAGACATGTGCCATATATTGCGTTTTGAGTTTCAGAAATCGCTTAGCATTTGTTTCAGGCAAAGGGAGCGTTTCGAGCGAGTGGATACAAATATGTTGTTCTTTTCAGCAAACAACAAAATAGTAATCAGATCTAAGTACTTGATAACCTTTTGCTCTCTATATTGCTACTGCAGGAGCACATTAGAGGCAAGATCTTCTGCAGGAGATCATTCTTGGTCAAGTCTTCCTTGTAAAGATACAGGAAAGATCATATTCTACAAACTTTAGAACTATGCTCAATCACAGACTTCAAGTTTTGAGAGCATAAGTTTTGCCAATCATGTCTTGCTTCAAGCAAGTACGTAGATCATCTTCAGGTGATCAACATGTGCTTCCAACGCCCTTACTTCCAGTAAGGAGGGAACACATTGTGTTAGTAGAGCTTTAGACAAAATCTACATTTAACAACTTAAGAACTTCAAGTTCTATGACATGGTTTCAGGTTGTAACAGGCAAACTTCAGGTTTTAAAACATGTACGTTGAGTCGTAGACGCATAGCATATAACTTCAAGTTATAGCGCATAACTTTGTGTTATGATTTGTGTGGTGATATTTTAGAAACTTCAGGTTCGAAACTTTAGGTTTTCAATGATAGTCCACGCTCGAAACTTCGAGTCGAGACTTAATATGAACTTCAGGTTCAATTGTACCTGCAATTTCAAACGAATACAAATATACGAAACGAAATGCAGGCAAACAATAAAGAAACAATATGTGGATCTGCAGGACCAAGTATGTGATTCGACCTGTTCTGAAAAATCCCCCTAAAACAGTGAAGTGACCAAAATGCCCCTTTGGGTCAAATGGTTGACTTTTGAACGTTGAGGAATTTCACATTCGATATTGGACTCTATGCGGAGAGCTCGATGATACGAACGCGTCCGCGAAGACGAAATCGAATTCTGAGTTGTATCGAAGAAGTTACAAACGAAAAATGAAATTGTGAAGTAGTGCGTTTTAACACGTGGCAAGCCCGGATTGGCTATCGCCACAGTGCCAAACAGTGGTTGGCTGTGTATTTTGGGTATTTTTACCTGATATCTATTAAAGCAGTTTCCCAAACGGGAAACCCGTTTGTTCGGAAGTCCCCACCAAACGAAACGCGATCCCAAAACTGCCGAGAAAGCTCAACGCCGTCGACCCTTCGCCGGCAACGGATCAGGCCGGCGACCACCTCCATCTTCTTCCCCTCGCCTAGATGAAGCCGGGGCACCAAGGATCAGAGCCAGAAGTCATCGGAATCGCCGGCAACGACATCGACGGAGTCCGCGACCTTTCTGGCGAGATTCCGGCCAAACCAAGCGGCGGTGAGTGTCGAAAACCCCATTTTTGAGTTCCTCTTGTTCCGTAGATGCGTTTAGACATAAAGATCGCTTGATTTGGTTGAGTATTGAAGAAATTGGAGTTTTGGGGAAATTGGCCGGAAAATCCCCAGATTCCGGCTGGCGTGGCGGTGCTGACGTCAGCGACACGTGTGTACCACATTGGATGCCACGTCACCGCCACGCGGACGCCACATCAGACAATTGTACTACGAACTTAAGACCTTAAATTCCTCAATTCCTTCTCTTTGTCTCTTCCCTGGTCCTTTTCCTTTCCTCTTTTTTTTATCACTTTCTTTCTTTCTTTCTTTCTTTCTTTCCCTCTTTATTTCTTTCTGTCGTTGTCCTCTCCTCTTTCTTTCTTTCTTTCCCCGGGTCCTTTTCCTTTCCTTTCTTTCTTTCTTTCTCTCTTTCCCTCTTTTTTTCTTTTTGTCGTTGCACTCTCTTCTCTTTCTTTCTTTCTTTCTTTACCAGGTCCTTTTCCTTTCCTTTCGTTCTGTCTTTCATTCTATCTTTCCCTCTTTTTTCCTTTCTCTTTCTTCTTTCTTCTTTCTTTCTCTCTCTTTCTCTTTCCTTTCTTTATCTCTTTCTCTTTCCTTTCTCTTTATCTTTCTCTTTCCTCACTGTTTCACTCTCCTAACCAATCCTTCATTTATTCTCTTTCTTTTGGAAACATTTTTGCTCACCCCCATTAAAAAGTGATAGTGAGCATTACCATTGCATCATCCACCGTTGAATCTCAAAAAACTCACTCAATCAATGGTGGATGATGCGATGGTAATGTTCATCATCACTTTTTGGTGTTGAGCAAAAATGCACTATCTTTCTTTCTCTCCTTTTGTCTTTCTTTAGGCTGTCCACTCTTTTCACACACAAAGGCCAAGTGGCCTTTTTTTATAATAATAGAGGCGGTTCCAAAGACTTAAAGCCCGATTTGGCATTGTTGTGCTTTCGATTTGCGAAATCAACTTTCGCGACAATCAGTTTGGCGTTTGGTAAACATTCCGTCAAAACTGCTTTGGATTACAATAATCAATTTTAGGTGTTTGGTAAACAACATGTTCTTGAATAACTAATTTAATTAACACTTCTCCAACAAAACTTTATTAAATTTTTACGTAGATATTTGGTAATAATATAAATTTGTATGTATACTTTATTGTTATAGTATTAGGACATAACCAAAAAAAAATATTAGAACAGAACCAAAAAAAATAATAGATTAAAACAAAAACAAAAAAATTAGTATAGAACTAGTCATGGTCGGGCCTCATTGTCATCGCCCACTCGTTGTCGGGCCGTCATTCGGGTGTTTCGTCGTCATCGACGTCGTTGCTCCCAGCCTTGACTGCATGGAGTCGTCGCTCCAGCCCTTGACTGCACGGCATCGTCGCTCCGGACCTCAACTTCACGGCGTCGTCGTCGCGCCCTCATTGTCGCCCCTCCCTCGTCGTCCGACCATCATCATCGTCGCTCGCTCATCGTCGTTTGGGCATCGTTGGGCAATTGTCGTCGCGGCGCCTCGCGGACGGGTCTGATGGCAATTTCAAATAAATTGAAACGTTAAAGAAGGGCATAATAGGGAGAAATTTTTTTTTTCTTATTAAACTTTCATATAATTCCAGCGTGTCCCAAAATGAAAGCTGATTATGAAAACTACCTTTGGCCCGAAACTGATTTCGTTTGTGTTTACTAAATGCTTTTTTGGCCGAAAACTTTCTCGAAATCACTTTCGGGCCATAAATGTGGATGATGTGGAAGTCATCCAAACTGATTAGGCAATAGAGGCAAAATGGTAAATAAATAATATAATTAAACATTTATAAATAAACTCAAAATAATATTAATATCTCAAATTGTTTTTATAAATTTATAAACTTGTATATACTAAAATAAGTTAATAAAACATATATCCCATATTTAAAATACGGATAGTCATATGTAATCTTCTCTATAAAAGCAATACAATGCCTATGAGAAACTCAGGCATTTCATCACAACTTATAAAGTCTTATTATCTGATAATGATACCATACCAATTTCTGTCAAAAATGGACAAGTATGAAGTTGAAATTCATGGTGCCAAAGTGAAGGTCACTTTACTGAACGATGCACATGAGATCGATCAAGAAATTTCAGAAATGAGGAGTTTGCAGCTGCAAAGGCCTGTTATGGGACTTGATATCAAGGAGCAGACTGAAGGTTTATATTCTCGCGCTGAAATGCTGCTTATTTGTGCTGGGAGCCGATGTTTGATTGTCCCAAAGCTTCGCGATTGGATACATCACAAAAGTGAGACTAAATCTGGGCTCGCCCGGCTTCTTACTGATCGCGCTGTCTGTTTTGTGGGTACAAAAATAAAAAAAAAAACATAAATACTTGGCCGAATGCAGAATTGCGTAGTATGCTGGTCAACACTGGAGTGGAATTGGGCCATTTAACAGCTAGGATTCTGAAGAGACCGCATCTGGAGAAATGTGGGCTAAGGGAGCTGGCAGCTGCAGCTGGTGTTGATATTAAGCCATCAACTAATAAGGTCTGTCCTTCCTGGGATGCCCAGATATTTTCACTAGAAGAAATGAAGAATGTAATTTATGATGTTTATACTTCTTATCTTGTTGGCAATGAGCTATTGGGAATGCTTTAACTTAGTATTGACTTATAAAGCAAAGGTCGTGTACTATGAAGTACGAACTACTCTGTTATGCAATAAAGACCTTTTAGAATGTTGAAATCCGTATTGTGCCTTGCTAAGAGTTAAGTTATTGAATTCATTGTAGAATATTGATAGCTTTCAAAATTCTGACTACTTGATTGTTCAAGAAATCTATCAAAATTGATGTACGTTTGCTGGTGCAAAGGCCTGTGATGGAACTTTTATCTCAAGATTTGGTTCATGTGATGCTCAATTTCTGCATCTTTGTGCTGGAACTTTTTGCTTGATCCCAAAGCGTATTGATTGTCAGTATGTGATAATAGAACTCTCTATAAGTCAATGACAGCTTCCTAGTACAACAATATCTGCATATAGTAGTCTAATTCTGTATGAAGTTGCCGGACATAGACCTAAGCCGAATATCCTTAAGACTCAATAACGTTCTTCGGGAACCATGTGAGTATAAGATCAACGTAGGTCTTTGTTTAGGTATAAAGGAATATATATCCATTCGGGGAATATATCTCCATTCAGGGAGAATAGTGTGCATATGTGATCGCACAGTCTGCCAAACAGCTAACTTCCCACTAAGCATACCGTAACATGAATTAATTGAAATCGGTCACATAATTTAGGAAACTGCAGGTTCCAGTTGATTCAATTAATTGATATTCGAGAACGATGTTCACATATTAAAACAAACACCAAAACTTGGACTTAGATTCTAAATAGAATCAATACTCATAAGTTGTTTCGACTAAACAGAGTCGTTTCATGTCTCATTGGTTGACGATCAAAAGGGTACTCATCAACGACATTGATAGGGGCACGACATGTGCGCGATCAATGGTTGTACCATAGTAATGATAGCATATGATTGGCTAATCTTGGTTTCAGGTACATTGAGCCTTCCCCTAATGTTCACTCACACCATTATTCATTCTTCAGGAATGATCTTATCTCCCCCTATTGGTGGGAGGGTATTTGGTCTGACCCGGGTCGGCCCGGTCGATCAGACATGTGCCATATATTGCGTTTTAAGCTTCATAAATCGCTTAGCATTTGCTTCAGGCAAAGGGAGAGTTTTGAGAGAGTGGATACAAGTATGTTGTTCTTTTCAGCAAATAACAAAGTAAATCTAAGGACTTGATAACCTTTTGCTCTCTATATTGCTACTGCAGGAGCACATTAGAGGCACGCAAGATCTTCTGCAGAAGATCATTCTTGGTCAAGTCTTCCTTGTAAAGATAAAGGAAAGATCATATTCTACAAACTTTAGATTATGCTCAATCACAGACTTCAAGTTTTGAGAGCATAAGTTTTGCCAATCATGTTTTGATTCAAGCAAGTACGTAGATCATCTTCGGTGATCAACATGTGCTTCCAACGCCCTTACTTTGAATAAGGAGGGAACACATTGTGTTAGTAGAGCTTTAGACAAAATCTACATTCAACAACTTAAGAACTTCAAGTTCTAAGACATGGTTTTAGGTTATAACATGCAAACTTCAGGTTTTATAATACGTAACGTTGAGTCGTAGACTCATAGCATATAACTTCAAGTTATAGCGCATAACTTTTGGTTATGACTTGTGTGGTGATGTTTTAGGAACTTCAGGTTCGAAACTTCAGGTTTCTATGATAGTCCACGCTTGAAACTTTGAGTCGAGACTTAATATGAACTTCAGGTTCAATTGTACCTGCAATTTCAAACAAATACAAATATACGAAAGGAAATGCAAGCAAACAATAAACAAACAATATGTGGATCTGCATGACCAAGTATGTTAGTAGTGCTTGTTAACTTCAGGTAAAAGCATATACGAATGGTAAAATTTAAGAACTTCAGGTTCTATAACATAACTGGGATATAAGATGCTAACTTCGGGTTACAGCATGTTATGTTTTACTATAGCATATAACTTCAGGTTATAGCTCATAACTTTGGGTTATGATTCGTATGATTACATTTTTAGGAATCTAGAAACTTCGGGTTTCATATTTCACATATACTCGAAACTTCGGGTTCGAGGTTTTCCTAATGAACTTCAGGTTCATGTAATCTTGTATATACACACATATACATACAAATATTCAAATAGGAAAACATAAACAACTGATGGTCTAGGATCTACGGGATCCGTTTTGATATGCTTAAGCAGCCTGCTGGGCTGCGTAACTGAGCATACGGGCTACAGGCTTGTTAGGTATCAAAATATGGGTCTGCTGGACCTAGGGCTGGTGAAAGCCCATTGCTGGGCAAAGAGGGAAGGGCTGTAATAAGGCCCAATTCCAGTTAAGGAGGGTCAGGCCCAAATACAGTGGCTACCAAGGCCTAGATCTGTTGGCTACAGAGGCCTAGATCCAATGAGGGTCTGCCCAAATACATTGGCTGCCTAGGCCCAGGTCCGGACAAAGGCTAGGCTTAATGGGTCAGGGCCCATTGGCTTACGGGCCGGTTCAGTCTAAACTGGGTCTAGCCCGGCTGGTCCGGCTATAGAAAGGGCCGAACGGATTTCGGCGGTTTCGGTGACGAGGAGCGGCGAAGGCGAAGGAGCTCGGCACGCCGACTCCGTTTTGTGCAGTGGCGGCCTGCAAGGCCCACTGCTGCGGTGTGGGAAGCGGGATCCAAAAACCCAATTGGTTAGATGTGGAAACCCATCGAATTGGCGACTAATTTCGGCATTAGGGATCTCGGCGGCTTGCATCTCAGAGGAAGCGTGATCAATCCGAGCTCCACTCCGGGATTGATCGGCCTTGGATCCGAGTTTCAGCGGTGGCGTCTTTGCGGTTTTGCTATCGAACCCGTTGAAGCCTTCTGGGCTTCCGGGTTTTGGCGAAACGACAGCTCGGCGATCCTTCAGGTCATCGGCGACGGCATTCAGGTTATCGGCGACGGCCCTAGACATCGGAGGCGGCAACGGCGTGCTGCGCGGCTCACGCTTCGGGGTGAGACGCATGCTGCCGTTCGGTGGCAGCGTCCAAACCTTGGGTTTGGGGGTTTGCCGCGTTTGGCAGGGGCTTCCGAACAAGTGAGGGAACCCTAATCTGATTTTCTTTTTCTTTGTTCAATTTAATTTTCAACCATATCCAACTTGATAATTTGCAATACATAATCAATTAATCAATTTATGAATTCACAAAATTCAAAAGCTAAAATCATATTTACTTGAAGATTGGATTCGGTTGGATGAACGATTAAAAGCGTGAACTCTCAAATGGGGATTCGTCAATCTCCAAATGCACAGCAGTACAACCTCATGCTGATAACATGTTGTAGAAATAATAAAGTGCTAGGCCTTAGAGACGGAGAATCGTTAGTAAGAGAGATATAGAGAATAATTGAATGAAAGAGATGTGTATCATCCTCCTTCGTAGTGCCTTTATTTATAGGGAAACAAACTAGGGTTTCCACTAATCTCAATAGGAATAGGCTTTAGCTAATACATAGTCCATATAGGTTTCCTATTTCTAGTTTACATAATCATACTGAAACAAGGTTTCCGACAACAGGTAGAAGTTTTTTGCGGGTTATTAGATTTTGAAGTATAATTTAGCCATAAAATTTTCATTTATGGTGAAATCAATCTTCGGGAATCCCAATACCACCTCAACCCAGAGAGTTTCATTTCTTGAAAATCAAGAATTTGTGATGGGACCACAAATTTGATTCCCAAATTTTAATAGACATGAGAATCACCAGGAGTGGGATGTCCCAATAACTTCATTCACATTCCTGATTAGTAAATATGTCATAAATATATTGTAATATCTAGGATCCTATTAAATAAAATTTCCCTAAAATTGTACAAGCTATAAATAGATTGTAATATGAAGGATTCTAACTTAAGTACAATTACATTAAAAAGATTAGATTCTAAAGTTAATACGCAGGTCCAAATGCATGTATGTCTGTATAAAACCCCATATCCATCTTGATTCTCAAAAGACACAAGTTTTTAGTACCATCGTTCATGGTTACTTTGTTCATCAAAAACCAAGGCCGAGCCTTGTGCGTGACCTTGTTGCTTGTGCTTGTCTTGGCGTTTTGCTCTTCTCCAGCGTTCTGTACTCGCCAACTTTATGGCGATGACAAAATCATGATGGGGAGGCACGAGGAGTGGATGGCTAAACACGGACGAGTCTATAAGGATGCAGAACAGAAGGAGAGGCGCTACAACATATTCAAGTCGAAGGTGGAGTTTATCGAAGCTTTCAACAACAAGAAGGACCAAAAGTACACTCTCGGAATCAATAAGTTTTCAGACCTAACCCATGAAGAATTTCTGGCAATGCACAGTGGCGGCTTCAAGATGGGGCAACGTCAAGCGAGCATGTCCAATGTTTTTCGGTATGCAAATCTCACGCATTTACCATCTTCGGTGGACTGGAGACTGGCCGGTATTGTCACTCTTGTCAAGCACCAAACTTGTGGTAAGCATGCAAGACGAAGCACTAACTATGCCAGATTGTGTGACTTGTATGTACAATCGTACATGGAAAAAACGACATTCTAGTCCCACATTATGTGGTCTTATATATTTTAGTATCAAAGTATTCAAAATCAGGCATTATATTTTTGTACATAATGTGGGACTAGAATGTCCAAAAACAATGTCTAGACCTATATGTTAAAGACCATTTGCACATACCATTTAATGTTTTCCTTGTCTATTTTAAGAAGCCATATTTTTCACATCTTTTCGATATGAGATGCTTAGGTTGTCAAATTTTCAATGTAATTGAATGGTCAATGATATTACAGGGAATTGCTGGGCGTTCGCATCAGTCGCAGCCGTAGAAGGAATCAGCGCACTCAAAACAGGAAAATTAATTTCGCTATCAGAGCAACAGCTTATGGATTGTGATACTGGTGGTTCTGAGCACGGTTGTAATGGTGGCGTTTTACAGGGTGCATTCAAATACATGATCGAAAGCAAAAAGAGCCTTGCGAGCCAAGATGATTACCCATACACGGGAAAAGGAGGCAGTTGTAAGCCTGTTGCTCCTGCAGCTGGTGCCATTGCCATAACTGGGTATGAGGACGTGCCTAAAAACGACGAAAATTCTCTAATGAAGGCTGTTGCCAACCAGCCAGTTTCCGTTGGCTTTGATCCTAGTGGACTCCAAGATTATTCAGGCGGTGTGTATACAGGACCATGTGGTACAAACATAACCCATGCTTTTACTATAGTCGGATACGGTACTAGTGTACAAGGGAAATATTGGATAGTGAAGAATTCTTGGGGAGCAGAATGGGGGGAGAATGGATTCTTTAAGGTGCAAAAAGACGTTCCTGCCAAGGAAGGATTGTGTGGCATTGCTATTGTAGCTACGTTTCCAACCGCGTGACGCCGGACACGAAGCTGCGGCATAACTCTTTCATTGTTTTGCATCTCTGGTTTTTCAACATTGGGAATGAAAAGTTTAAGACTTCATTCATTTTCTTTTCGGGTGTATGACTGTATACATGCTAAAATTGAACACAAATGTCAATTATACAAGCTACAAACAGTTTGTAATCTGAAGGATTATGGCCCTAGAGCTCTATGAGAATGCCTTCCATTACAAGAAAATTTTCCCATTATTTTATATGGAGAGAAGCCAAACTGAGGGCATTTTCTCACATATTCACACACCAAAGCACATATCTGAAAATGCCATAAACCAATTGGGCTAATGGCATACCATTGCCAACGTTTCATGTCACAAAGAATCCGCTATTGCCTGAGAACTCTATTGGAGCTGAAGACAAAGTTCTCTTCACCAGCAATGGTGGAATTCAGACGTCCGGCTGCCCAACCGTTATTCAGTCCACGAACATCGCCACCACTTCCCTCACTAGGTTCCTCAAACTCAGGAAGCCCTTTAGCCTTCCTCTCTTTCCTTTTCCTCTTCTCCTCCTCTCGCTCCTTCCTCAGCCAACTCTCCACTGTCCTCTGCAAATCAAACCCAACACAACCTCAGAAAAACGAAACTAAACACATCGAAATCAAACACTAACTCCAATGCCAATTAATAAAAACAACCATTTCAACTAACCATGAGTGACAACTTGTATGTCTCCTTAACTTTATCCATGGGTAATGCTAACTGCAACTTCCCACGAGCAACATACGCAATGTGGGTAGGCCAATTCTCCAATCCATCGAATATATGCGTAGCGTAAATGATTGTGGCGCCTCTCTCTTCGCATTCCTTCCTCAAGAACTTCAAAAGATCAGCTCTTGCCAGCACATCAAGGTCCACCGTTATCTCATCCAGCAGAAGAACCTACTCAATTTTCACAAGCATTTTATCAAACACCAGGTGGGCATAAAAAAACACAAAATTCGAACCCCCAAGTTTCAATTAATTACCTTATAGGGCTTGAGCAGACCCATGGCGATCTGGACTCGTCGTCTCTGACCATCGGAAACCTTATGCAACCGCCATGAGAGATCGATATCGAGCACCTTTATGAGCTCGGCTTTCCTCTGTGGGTCGATTCCGGCGACCCCATTGATCAGCTTATCGGCGGAGACGTCCATCTGGATCGGGACGTCGAACCCGGCGAAGGCGACGTCACGCCGCCACTCACCGCCGAGGTACGAGAGGTCGCCGGAGCCGGTCAACGCGGTGTCGTGAAACGCCGACCGGCCGAGCACGCGGACCATGTGGGGATCGACCATGTGCTTCCCTCCCAGGATCTTCAAGATCGTGGTCTTGCCGGCGCCGTTGGATCCGACGAGGAGGCAGCGATCGCCGGCGTGGAGGGTGAGGTTGAAGTCCTCGATCAGGGGCTTCGATCCAGGCGGAGGGTGGCCGTTGATTCCCGGGTAGGTGAATTTCAGGCCGTTGATCTCGATCGTCGGCTCGGAGTTCATCTGGAGGCCCATTGTTGTTGAGGTGCGTTGTCGACATTGGAAAAATGCAGGGTTTTTTTTAAAGCTTTCGGCGGAGAGACGAGGGAGGCGTGGCGAGTTCGCAGTCACATTCTCTGAGGCTACAAATTGGTAGTTGGTTGCTTTTGTCTCATCCAGTTAAAATCTGCCACGTGGTTAACCCTTGAATAAGTAGGCCCCACACCACGTCAGGAGAGCAATTGTGCAGCTACATTTATGATAGTATGATTAATTGTGCAGCTACATTAGAGCATTTCCACCTCACGGGGGGGGGGGGGGGGGGGGGGTGGGGGGGGCGTGTGGGGGTGTGTTTTCTCTTTTTTTTTTTTTTAGTGTTGTTTTTTTTTTTGGTCTGGTGCCCTATTTTTTTTTCTTTTTCTCTCTTACCTGCTCCTTGTTTTTTATTCGTTTTAAGATCTTTTTTTTTTTTTTTGTTGTTTTGTTGTTTGATTACCACACCAAATTTTTTCTTCTTTTTGTTTGGTGTTTGTTTTGTTTTTTTTTTGGGGGGGGGGTTTTGAAAAAAGAATTCAGAGCATGGGAGGGGCTCTCCTCCACAATCATGTTGATTTGATTACTCATTCAAGTTCATCTTCACTTTAAATTGGTTTCGGAAATTTAGATGTCTAAATTTTATTAGCATGTAATATTCATATTTTATTTAATTAGTATGTAATGTTAAATTTCAAATTTAAATAAAATTTGTATGAATAAATTTTATGTATAGATTACTTGAATATAATATTGGTGATAATTTTTATACATGTTTTTGAAAAAAAAAAATTAAAAAAAGTTATCGCCTGCACCTACGCCTACATGGGTGTGTGCTCTTTTTTTGACGGAAGGCTTGCCCGATCACTATTCATCACATGCTCGCCTGAGGAGGGCAACAACCCACTTCGCGCCTGCGCCTGGGCCTGCATGGGTGGAAATGCTCTTAGAGTTTAAACCTACCCACGTAGGCGCAGGCGCAAGTGCGAAGTGGGCTATTGCCCTCTTCTTACCTGCATGCGATGAATAGTGATTGCCTGTGCCTTCCGTCAAAAAAAAGCCACACCCACGTAAACGTAGGTGCAGACGATCACTATTTTTAATTTTTTTTTTTTCAAAAACATGTATAATAATTATCACCAACATTATATTCAAGTAATCTACACATAAAATTTGGACATCTAAATTTCCGAAACCAATTTAAATTGAAGATGAACTTAAATGAGTAATCAAATCAACATGATTGTGGAGTAGATTGGGTTGCCCGTATTGTCAAGATGTTCTAAGACCCACAACAATAAAAACAAAAGACAAATTGATGCATCAACAAGTACGGTGGATGTGGATGTAAGATCAATCAAAGGTCATGTATCTAGCCATAAAATTGGACTTGATTCAATGAAGACCAAAACAGTATGTGTCGTGCTTGATTCAATAAATACAAGCCTCTAAAACAAAGAAAGGGGACTTCAGACTTTTGACAAATAGACTTCAGACTTTTGGCAAACTACACCCAAACCAAAATTCTCATTTTGCAATATCGTTCGTAAGAAAAATGCTGGCCAGAAGGGCAAAGGAGGATGAGCAGCGTCGAATCAATGATGCCATGGAAGCTGATGAAATTGAAGAAGAAGAAATGGAGCTTGTTGCAGCAATTTCGTTGATAGAGCAAGAAGAGGGTCAGTCAAGTGGTGGATCAAGAGCAGGCCGTGCTCCGAAGTTCATGATGTGTTGCATAATTCTTCACAACATGATTGTGGAGGATGAGTATGACTACAATGCACCTGAGGTTCTTTGTTACGACCCGTCCCAGAACTTTAGGGGAAATGACGGAACTACCCCTAGAAGTCAAACCATTGACTTTTGAATAGTGGGAAATTACATAGTCAATATTGGACTCTATGCGAAGAGCTCGAAGATACGAGTGTGTCCGCGAAGACGGAATTGGATTTCGAGTTATATCGAAGAAGTTATGGCCTAAAAATGATTATGGGAAGTTGTGGACTGCCACGTGGCGGGCTCCGGTTGGCTGGAAGGGTGGAGACCCTTCTGGAAAGCCCGAACCGAGCTTTAAAAAGAAAACCGGCCCAACTTTCCAAAAGAGGAAACCCGAGCCAGCTGCACAAACCGTCGCCACCCTCACCTGCGACGACATCCGTCTGGCCACCAATCGGACAGTTTGACACCGGGATTGCGTTCAGCTCGATGAGAGGATCTCGGAGCACCCACGATCGACGGTTGCAACCTCGGGAATTGGCGGTGACGAGGCCGAACGGAAACCAGACTTTCCGATCCAATTTCCGGCTGATTCAGGCCGAGGTGAGTCCCCAAACTTGTCGAGGTCGATTCGTTGGGTTGAGTAGATGAATTTTCATATAAGGATCGTTCGATTTGGTGAAGAAATGAGGAAGTTAGGAGTTTTGGAAAATCGGCCGGAATAGTCCCCGGAATCTAGGAAATTTCGGCGACGGCACGGCGGCGCTGAAGAACATGCCGGAATCTGGAAATTTTCCAGATTCCGATGTGTTCTCCGGCAACGGTGCTGCGGCGCCGGCGAGGGTGACGGCGGCGGTGGCGGAGTGCCACGTGTCAGACACGTCAGCGCCACGTGTCCACCAGGTCAGCTGCTACGAGTGTGCCGCATCAGTGACACGTGGCTGCCACATGGGCACCACGTCATCGCAGTGTCAGCACTGTGTTAGTGCCACGTCAGCACTGACGTGCTGACGTGGCAACTGTTGACCTGTGTTGACCTTTGACGACCGGCCACTGTTCCGATTGGAAACGTCGTTTCAGATCCGATGGCGAACTCCGTTTCGCCATCCGAGATACGGTTAAACCCCGATTGGGCAAAACATGGAAAATTAAGATTTTGAAGGTGGTGTTAATTTATGGATTATCTGACGGTTGATTCATGGGAACTTTATAGGTATCCGAGCTCCAGTGTGACGCCATAGACGGGTAGTACAGACGGAGGACTTCAGCAGCCTAGAAGCACTGTGAATGGATGGGTTTTGTTTTCTTAAAATGATGGTTTTTTATTGAAGTCCAGCTTATAGCAGTCTGATACATATAATATAGTGGTATAAACACCAGTTTTCAGTATTCTAGTGCACATAGTATCACACGTACATTTTAGTACTCGGACTATGGCCATAGGACACTGCTCTCACATCGTTGCCTGATCCGAAAACCCCATTTACTAGCTTTATTTTCCGTGATAGCGGTCCCTGCCCGTATTCCAGGGACTGGGGGTGATGATGTGAGGGGGAGTACATAGGGGTTTATATTTCCAGAGGTACACAGCGGTGCCTTGCGTAACCCTGGCACTGGGTGTGGTATATTACGTGCACTTGACAGGCGCCGACCAGAGTATGTTACAGTATTTTCAGTATTTCAGTACAATTATGTTTTTACAGCAGGGGGTTACTTATACTGTTTTCAGAAATGTTTTTGAAAGATTATTTATTTTTTAGATAATGTGAGTTTAGTCCTTGAACTTAGTCACTTTTGGAAACAGCCCATCTACTTTTTACAAAACCCCTAAAATTAATTATTTTCTAATAATTCATTTGATTATTGATCCACATGTGCGATTTTTCCATATAAGACTTGATGAGTCATATATTATTTTTATTTATTTTTTTGGTTTAATCTCACATGCCCATGTTTGCCCTTTTGATGTTATGACTTAATTAGTTCTAAAAGTTGACTTTTTTCTCATTAACTTAAAATGAATGTAAACAAATTTTAGCAATTGAACGAATGTTACAAATTGTTGGTCATTTTGCATCCATCTTCTTTAGCAAACTTCACATTGTGGTTGAGTTTTTCCTTTTTGTTTAGCGTGAAACATAACTGTGTTGTTGATCTTTAATGTTTGGCCTGAGTAGATTTGTGTTGTTTTGGTTATTACCCTATGGTACTTTCTACCTCTTCTTCAGAACAAAAATTGGTAATTATGTTGTTAACATATTGTACCCTATACATTAGGTAAGATATAATTTGATAATTATGTTCTTAACCTATATATAAGGTAGAATAAACTTTAGTGATTATGCTTTTAACCTATACACCATGTAGGATAGAATTATGATAGAATTCTGTGGGAGGATTCCAACCTCTCTGCTCCAGAATCCCCAACACCTCCCACTTTCCCATCTTTCCCATTTGAAAATGCCATTTTCTTATAGCTTCCTTATCAATTTGGCCCCAAATTTTTTTGAACCCTGCTAATTTAAACCACCCACACCCGCTTCCAACCAACCCCCACCGTCCGTTCGATTCACCTGATGAAGAGAACCTCTCGCCCTCCATTCTACGTACAAAACCCACCAGATAAGAAGAAGCAAAAAGATGGGTTTGCAGAATGCACTTTCCTCCAAAACCAATACATACAGTTTAGGGGAGCAAACTCGTTTGAATTCAAACCCCACCACCCACCCCAAGAGACCTCCACAAAATATATATAAGCCATTGCCTCCATTTTGAATATTTTTATAAAATTGACATTATGGGTGATTTACTGCTGCCGTTACGAAATGGTTTTGAGATTTCAATTCAATGGCAGCATAGGTAATTTCAAGGAAATATGGTGGATTTAAATGTACTAATGTTTTTTTATTTCATGCTATTTGTAATGATGAGTAGGATTATATAGCATGCTGAGTAGGATTTACATTTATATTATACTAGAAAGGGTTGATTTTGAAAGTTGTCTTTAGGAATGGGCTAAAATCACAATTCCCCTTTATTTTTCCATCCACTCACCCTTTGGTTTTGCGCCCCATCGGGAATTAGCAACTGAGTTGACCATAGACGCGAGGAGAGGCAGTTCGAGGGCTTTGCATCCGTCTCGTGAGTGTAGGGACATTTACTTTTCGGTCAGGTTGTCAGCTGTTTCCGCTGCTTTTATTCTTCCGTTGTAGATGCTCTGTTACGGTTGTGTTTGTATTGTGTGATTGTTATGGGCCCAGTTGAGTGTGTTTGTATTTTTATTTTTGTGGTTTTGTCGTTTGCGTGTGGGAGTTAAGGCTTCGTCACCCTCCGGGTGATGGCCGTACATCCCGGGCCCACTTTTTGGGATGGGGTGTAACATATTTAAAGAGAGCAATAGAAGGTTTCTCCTAAATACTTCTTAGTCTGTCCTTTATTAAGAGGGAGTGAATCTTCCCCTATTATAATAGAGAGGGTATTGTCATTTGTGCTTTCCATATTTTAGAGAGGTTGTTGTAATGCTTTGTTATAGTAAAATCCTTCTACAATTTGCCGGTGGTGTTCGATCAATTTTCCTTATCTTTCTCATCTCTACTTCAATTGTAATTGTGTGCCTCGTACCACAACGTCTTAAAAGTCCTTCATAATAGTGGTTAAAGCCACCTTTTGTGGTTGTTGGATCAAGTTGATGATGAGTTGTCAAATAAAGGAATTCACTTGTGAAACTCTCCAACTTTTAACTGTATACAACCAAATGTCAAGCTGTTTTAAAGAGATACAATAAGGAAGCAAAGAGAAGAAGAAAGTTGTAAGCTTGGGAGCTTTTGTGGGTGTTGCTAAACATTTGGGTGAAAGATATTGAGGGCTTGGGTGTGAGAGTAAAGAGAGTTATTGTAACCAAACGGGTTCTAAACGGGGATTTACCGTACTTTATAGTCCGAAAACAAGCTCTCCATTGGGGATGCCCTAACTCCTGTATATGTTAGTATACTTTAAATTGAGAGATTGTCTTGGCACAAGATTGGTTCCTACGTCGAATCATAAGGAGAACAAACTGACCACTTAAACCAACCTAGTTTATGTAAACCAACCTAGTTTATGTGGTTTAGTGTGATCATTTTGTCAAAGGAGAATGTATGGTGGCGTGCAGAGCCAACTCATGGGTTGTGTCAGCTATACGACGACACCTGCCCTATTAAACAGTTGAGAACGAACTTGACCAAAAAAAAAAAAAAACCGTTGAGAACTGCTCTAATGGCATAAGTTAGTAATGTCTTATAATCGAACTTCTAAAATTATCTCACACTCATCAAACCATTCTTGTCAATTTGACACAATTGACTTGATTATTGACGCACGCCAAATCAGTATCATACACTATTGATTGAAGTGATAATATGCGTTCGAGTTATAACGTTTGCATAGTGACGAACTTAAAATCATCATTGGGACTGGGTTTTCGGGTTGGGCTCATTTACACGGGTTGTGTATCTGGATCTGGGCTAAAAGTCATTTCCTATTTTCATTCAATACAACTCTTCTTCTTCGTTGTCTCTCTCCCCGACATTTCTTTTGGATTCCGAAATACCCTTTTGCAATGGCTGCGATTTACAGTCTCTACATCATCAACAAATCCGGTGGCTTGATTTTCTACAAGGTAAAATCAGACAAAACCCAAAACTTGGTTAATCAAAGCTCCAATTTTTCCTTCATTTTTCCTACTTTTTTCTCAGCAACCAAACATGTAAAGAATTTTGTTGGGTTTTTTGGCTGGAATGAAATTAGGATTATGGGTCGGCGGGGCGGATGGACACGAATGATAGCTTGAGGGTTGCGAGCTTGTGGCACTCGATGCACGCCATTTCTCAGCAGCTGTCGCCGGTGTCCGGTTGTTTCGGCATCGAGCTCCTCCAAGCTGACACCTTTGATCTCCATTGCTTCCAATCACTCACTGGTACTTTTCAAAATTCAAACTTTCTTTGTGTGTTTTGAGAATTTCTACTGTAGTTTACTTGGGTTTCAATCACACTGGCAAAATTTGGTAAACTTGGCGTTCAACAAGCTAGTGTTTAGTGAATGTTGTTGGTTGATTTTGACATAGGTGATTTGTGTGATCAGTTTGTTGTCATTGTTACATGTCAATGCCGCTTACACTGCCACACTTAAGTTTGTAGATCGATTGAGATTTCGGAAACTTTGGTTTGGAGTAACATTAGTCTCTGGATTTTTAACTTGGTGAACTTAAGTTGTGTTCAAAAGATTAGAGAAATTGGGTATAGTGGCATCAACAAGAGGTATGAATTACGTCTTTACTAATGAAGTTATTTTGTCCATTGCATGTTTTTAGTTTGTTATCTAGTGAATGATAACAAGTTACTGCAGAGGGGGGGGTGTATTCATAATGAGGTGAATGCTAAAGATTGTCTATGGAGTGAGTTGTTTTATTCGATGTCCGAGACAACAAAGGGTGGTGTTCTTTAAGCCATATGGTGTAATAGTTAGGCAATTGTGCTTGTGTATATGGGAAGAAGGGATACGCAACAAGAGCTTCTCTCTGCATGATATAGTGTGATGTCATTGATTTCGATTGAACTAGGGTCTTCAAAGAAACAGTATGTAAATCTAGTCTTCATAACTAGCAATGCCCTCTCCCTCGCATCATATTCTTGTAGTTTGATTTTCTAAGGTTTTACTTTCGTCTAGGATATCATTTCCCTCTTCTGGTTTTCTTACTAAGGCAAAAGTGGCTCGAATGGAACAAACTATACAACATGCTAGACACCAACACTGTGCATAATGCACATCTAAACAACTTTAATACATGAATTTCATTAGGCGAATAGGATGGTGTGATATCTTGGATGTCAATGCAGATTCATCTACCCTATCTGAAATTTTGCTCACCACCAAGTTAATGTTCTGTTTCAGTGTTGACAAGTTCTGCTGTTCTTCTCTATAGAGAGCGTTGTGTTGGATTTTGTCTATAAGTGTTCAAATTATCTTTGGCAGTCAAAATGATAGGAATAAATTGTAACATCTTGGATTATGAAAGTGGTGCTTTCTTGAAATGCTTGCAGGAACAAAGTTCTTTGTTGTCTGTGAGCCTGGGACGCAGCACATGGAAGTTCTCTTGAAACATATATATGAATTGTACACGGATTATGTTTTGAAGAATCCCTTCTATGAGATGGAGATGCCTATACGGTGCGAGCTCTTTGAGATCAACCTTACACAGGCAATACAGAAGGATCGTGTTGCCTTGTTGGCCCGATGATCTGCCTACAGAGTTGTATCGTACGTAGTTGTTTGATCTATCTTCTTTGTAATACTTCTTTAGAACAATTATCTTCCATGGGATATGACAAGCTTTTTATATGGTTTTTGGCGAGCTGGACCTCATTGTTCAATCAGTAAATTTTTAATACATGGTTTACTAGAAGGTAAAATGAAAACTATTTAATTTCAATTCCTCTTGATCCAATTACATTAAACATGATATAGAAGCATCCCCCTGCATCAACTACAATTTGATCCCAAACTTAAGTAACCGAACAAAGACATAAAACAATGAATATGAACAAGAAAACTAAATGTATAGTGCTGATGATCATGATATCATTGACCGAGAAGTTCATTGCCAGTGACCAAAGCCATAGCAATGAGAATCCTCATCTGCCTATTGCTCTCTTTAAGCGGGTCGACTGGACTCCAGCGGTGTAATGAAGGTAACTTGACAGCTTGATTGAGCCCTCGGAGCTACACTTTCAGACTTAACCATACTGTCATAATCTCCGTTGTTGAAATCCCCGTTGGCCTCCTGAAAAGCCTGCTGGATGACACGGTAAGCGTTTTAGCACGCAATGAGGGCGTTCTTCATTGGCACATCTGTCACTTTGCAATAAGTTGGATTATGAAGTCGTGTGTGCTAGCTACATTCTCATTGGTCTGGCCTAGGGTCACTTTGTTCATCTGAACAAAGTCCGCAGATGTAGTTTTTATGGTTTGGGTGAAGATTCGGGAGCAGAATCCGTAATCTGTAATCCTCCATCTGCCGGCATATTTTGTCGACTCATTCTTGAGTTGGCCGATCGAAACTCAAGCAAGGAGGGACGTTGAAGATGAAGAAGAAAAGTATAGGAAGAAGAATGTGGCAATGAAGATTAGAAGAAGTCGTCTTTTTGTTGATGCAAGGAGAGTGTAGTGAACTTATATAGTACTTGTCTTTACAGGAAAAAAGAAAAGTTTTGAAGCTGGTATACACCAGGTGCATTGAAATTTACCATATTTTGGTCAAAAAAAGACAAATCTCCTATATCGTTTATATGAAGGGGTGAAAATAACATACTTTGATGGAGTTCTCATATGGAGAAATATGTTACTATTTATCTTATGATATGATCCTTGGATGAGATATGTGCATTGCATTGCATGTTCCAAAACTAGGGTGTCCTTTTTCATTAAATCTAGCATGATTCTATTAATTTTCTTACCTTTATCATACATAATTTGAGAAGTCTTTTTTTTTTTTTATTATGATGCACTTTTCGCTTTGGAAACTAATTTATATACCCAATTTTATTGTTATGTACACTTCAGTTAAATTCCAGCTGTAGAATAGAGAGATCGAAAGAGGATCGATGGAAGGAAATTAACAGATGTCTCTATAAGGAGACGATTAGTGTTTGAAAAATCGATTCCCTTCATTTTCGATCAGCTAGCTTGTAGAAGTTGGACAAGTTTGGATGTAACTTGGAGCCAGAGACCAAAGTCTAGAAGATCAAGCCTACATTTCCTTTCCCACACATACTACTAAGTAGCCACCCAGCTCGCACTCGTCACAGCCCAACCCACCCATCATGACGGGAGATTCAATGACTTTTAGTAGTGTACTTTCGTAGCTTATGCTTTTAGGACTAGTGATTGTATTGACAAACCGAACTGTTCACAAGCTTGGCTTCCTTTGTACAGCGGGATATAAAAACTTAATTATTGATTCCTTAATTCAATCGAATACATAAGCTTAATCTGTGGATACAAACTTACAATGAACAAAAAAGACAACAAAAATAAGAAAACAAAGGAATATAAAACCAAATAAAATGCTTGCTTTCTATAAACAACCCAATGCTTAGTTGATCTTCTGAGCACCCACGAGCTCATCGACAGAAACTAAGGCCATGCCAATCAAAATCCTCATCTCTCGATTCCGTTCCGTCAACAAGTTCTCCTTATTCACCGCGGAGCTCAGTGAGTCCTCACAGCTCGCTTCAGCCCGCGGCGTCTTGGACTCTGACCGCTCCACGCTGTCGTAGTCCTTCTGGAAGAACGACAGCGCGGCAGCATCAAAGGACTCCATCAGCAAACGGTATGCATTCTCACAAGCATCGAGGGCATTTTTGATCCCCGGGTCGGTCGTCGGGTCATCAAGGAGCTGGCGGATGAAGTCGTGCGTTTTAGTAGCGTTATCGGTAGCTCGCTCTATGGTGATTTGAGTTAAGGCGGCGATGTCGGCGTTCGGGGCCTTTAGGTTCTCTTGGAATGTCTGGCTGCAGAATCCGAACTCCTCCATTTGGCGGCAAATGTGCTCGATGAGTTGTTGGGTGTCTTGCGAAAATGATGGGGTGATGTTGAGCAAAATGAAGAATGTGACAAGAAATGGGACTAGTGTTCTTGCAGAGGCCATTTTTGCTTTCAATGTTAATTGTTTGATGAAGGAGATCATGATTGCTAGCTATATTTATATAGGACTAGTTGCTTATAGATTCATTTGATCTAGCTCTTTTGGATTTTGATTGCCAAGTATTGTTTGATTGTGTTTCTTGCAAAAATAGTATTATATCGTACTCAAATCCGAATTGGTGGCAATGTTACTATGTATACCGGATTTTTATTTGAGGTTTGATCTGTTTTTGCAGTTTGTAGTATCTTTACAGTACACCGGATTTTTATTTGATTTTTATTCTGAATCTGAGTTTATGTGTTTGCAGTTTGTAGTATGTTTACTAATTTGTAGTGGATACTAGAATAAGGAGCTGGATTGCGGTTACTAATTGCTCGTACCACATTCCCTGAAATGAGAGTGAAGCCAGCTATCTTTCCCCAACATCAAAGATTTGAACTTCGAAGAAAGAGAAGGTTCATGATCTTCCAGTTTTTGTGACTTTGACTCATTTCGTATTTTTGATCAATATATGTTTTATTATGAGCCTGAGAGTTTCTGTATTTGCAGTTTCATAGCATGTTTACTAATACGTAGGAGATACTAGAATAAGGAGATGAACTGCGGTTACTAATTGCTTGTATCATACATTCCCTAAAATGAGAGTGAAGCCAATTATCTTTCCCGAATGATAAGGTTATTTGGGCATCAAAAATTTGAATTTCGAAGAATGAGAAGGTTCATGATCTTCTCTCCACTTTCTAGTTTTAGTGAGTTTGACTCGTTTCACATGTTTGATCTATATATGTTTCATTTTGGATATGATAATTTCTATGTTTGTAATTTCATAACATATTTACTAATCTGTAGTGGATACTAGAATATGAAGTTGGATTGCGGCTACTAATTTCTTGTATCATACATTGCCTGAAATGAAAGCGAAGCGAATTTTCTTTATCGAACCATACGGTTATTTGAGCATCAAAGATTTGATTTTCGAAGAATGAGAAGTTTCATGAGCTTCTCCTCTTTCTAGTTTATGTGAGTTTGACTCATTTGGCATTTCCTCTTGAAACGATGTCCTTTTGCTCATGTTAGACATCGAAATCTTCTCCAAGCGTTGGTCATTTTGAATGAGCTATATTTTTAAGTAAAGAATACACAATTTGTATTATTTAGCTGGTATTGATTCAATTCAATTTTCATTCACTGTCTCAATGTTTCTACATACTGTGAAATTGATCAATTGCCGTGACATATACAAGAGGTCAATTCACCAAACATTACAAAAGAACACAAATGAACAAATGAATTAGGCAACAGCTTCTTTTCCGTTGTCACGCTGTCGGAAATGAATAGCATCCATAGCAATGCCACAGAGAGTCCTTCCTTGGCACGAACGTCTCTTTGCATCCTAATGTGTCCGTTCTCCCCCCATTCTATTCCCTAAGAATTCTTCACCCGCCAATACTATGTCCCTCCTCTTGTCCAATGTTGAAAGCTTCTAGTTATTAAAATGGCCCAAAACATTCCGGTCCTCAGCGAAATTAGATCTAAGAATATAGCACCTTATGATCAGTCAGATAAAATAATATTACAAGGTGTTCAAACTCAAGAATCTGTCCAATACCAAAGCACATACTAGTAAACAATGTTTCAACAAACGTTATAATTGGTAGAAAACAAATTCATTGAGCATTTAGTCCTAAAAATTGAAGTCTTTTGTATGTTTCTTTCCATCGATGAACTACATGATGAATAACGCCATAAAGAATCAAAACTGCCAATGATTCATTTAGGCCTTACTAGTCCCTATTTAAGTCAATATTTTCCCACAAATTCACCAAAATGGCTTCACATAGCCCTCCAATCTTCTCTACTATTGTGATATTTGCTTCTCTTTTCATCAACCCCTTATTTGGAGTACCCAACGAGACCATCTCCGAAATATGCTCCAAGACACAACACCCTAACATATGTGTGACAAATCTGCAGACCGATCCGCGTACTTCTTCAGCCGACCTCCCTAAACTGTCACTAATTTCCCTAGACCAAGCAAGGCAGCAAGCAGAACAAAACCTTCACAACTTCAAACAGCTAAGCCAAAATGCTACTACAAATGATTTGAAACAGGCATTTGACGACTGTGTCCAATATTACAGGGAGGCGAAGGCGAAAATCGATGCAGCCAATGTGTTGTCGCAGAAGAGGGAGTACAGGAACAATACGGGTTTGCTTGAAGCCAAGGATTTCGCATTGAGATGTGAAGTGGCGATCAGTGATAACTCACTGGAGGTTGAAGAATTTCAAGAATCTGCGGTTTTGAAGGTCGACACTTCAATCACCGTGAACACATACATTGGTCGCGTTAATTCCACGTAGATTATAAAGGCAGCTCAAAGCCAAAAAAAGAGTTTTAACTGACAAATCTGAATTGAAATATACGAACTCTTTGTTTTGATCTAAGATTTGCTATCAAAGTTAAAAAATAGGGCAAGAGAAAAATTGTACATATAACTTGAATATTTTTATTAATTCAAACTATATGTTCACAAAATTAACAAATGGAATCAAACAGAACAGAACAGAACAGGCCTCTGTTCCGATCAACCTCCCAGTTAAAGAAAAATGCCTTCCTAGTTAAATAGGCCTAGGAAGACAAGGAAAAAAAAAACCCAATACATTATACCGAAAGAAGAACTTCTATGTACTTAAAAGTTCTCATTGACAAACTGCAGGCAGTGTTTAGGCCGCAGATGGGGCGGTATAAAAAGCAACAACGCCAGCCTCCGACAATGCCTCCTTGAATGCCTGCAGGTTAACTTGCTCTCTGCCGTTTCGGGCCTGATCAGCTGATGCCACGGTGTTCTTGTAGTCCAACGACTCATCTTCGTAGATGTCCCACCATTTCTTCACCAGCATCTTGATGTCCTCCCTATCCATGTTCTCTTCCTTCCCAGTATACCTCCATGGCTTAGATCCCTGCACAAACCCAATATTCAATTTAGCACTTCATAACTTTAGTGTACAACTGACCTAACGAACATCTGTAACGATTAAAGATTTGGAGGACTCACATTAGCACAATAGTGGACAACTTTGACTTGGTCAAGTTGGATGTTCTCAGGGTGCCGCCACAACATGGCCAAGACAAGGTTGTAGTTGGAAGAGATGGGCGTGTACTTGTCCCTGAAGTAGTTGTTCAAGAAGTCCTGCAAATAAAAATGCAACAATTCATGTCAAACTACATGATCTTTCACTTCAGCAACATCAATTAACCACAGTAAAATTAAAATTTAACTATTTACCTGCTCAGCGAAAATGGTGGTTGGTGAAATCTGGAGGGTTCTGAGTAGGTCATGGTAAACGGGCAAGCTGGGCTCATACACAAACATCCCAGCGTTGAAGTATAGAGGAGGCTTTGGGCCCAAAGATGGATCCCACTGGACCTTGTCGGGGCACTGTTGACAGTACCCAATTTTGTACTGTGGGCTCTGGCTCCATGTCGGCTCACAAAAGCAGTCCTTCACAGCATAAAAATAGCCATCTGGTAAGTCAAACAGGTGGTCAATGTTCTCAAACACTTGTATGTCTCCATCCAAATAGATCATTTTGCTGTACTCCACAAACTGCAAAAAAGGGCCATAAATCAGAAATCAGATAAACTCAAAGTCAATTCCAAATGAAATGAAAAACTGAAACTCTAATTAGGGCAGAATTTCGATGTCGGTAGAAATTTTATTATCAATTTACAATAATACCCTCAATATGTGACCGACAGGAGGGGACACGTGCCGACAACCCATTAAGCTTAAAATAAGATACACGTGTAATTTAGACATGCAAAACGCACAATGAAAGCCGTTACGTTACCTCCCAAATCCGGAGCTTGGAGTAGTTGATGACGTAGTAGGCCATGGCGAACTGGGTCTGGTTCGGCGGAGGGTACACCGGCTCGATCTCCTTGACGATGCAGCCCTGGGAGACGAGGATTTTGCGGTGGTCCTCCGGCACGTCGGGCAAGATGGCCACAACCAGAGGGTACTTGCTCTTCACTTTTCTTAGCCCCTTGGCCAAGCCAACCACACCCTTCACATAGTCGCCGTTTCCCGCCAAGAAGGTGACGTAGGCTCGGCTTGGTCTGGTGGCGGGCTTCGTGGCGGTGGTGATGGTGGTGTCAGCGGAGGTGATATTAGGCGACATGGTGGTGGAACTTGAATTGGATTTGTGGTTGAAAGGGTTAAGGATTTTTGGAATGATCAAGGTTGTGTTTTGCTGAATAAGGCTTGTTTTTTTTTTAACTGGTTTGGTTTGGTGAGTAGGGCAATGGTGTGTGGGGGTTTATATAGATTTGGGGCGAGTAACTTTTTTAATTTTTTTAAATCATTAAAATTTGGGTCGGTTGAGCTGTTATGGTTAAAATTGTGGGATTAAGGTAAGTAATTAAATATTAGTCATGCCCTTGAGGGAATTCAGGAGGGACATGTGTCTACTAGTCTCACTTTCACATTGGGGAGTTTGGTCATTTTGCTTTACGTTAAAATATCAGAGAATATTCTTCTTTTTAAAATCATTTAATAAGTTATATCTAGTCAATTAAGCCTATACTCGAAATTAACATTTAAAATTTGATAGACTAAAGTAATGTCGTAGTCAATCATATCTTTTTCCTCTCAAGGCAGATAATCACTGCACTTAAAATATTGGTCGGAGATTAATAGGTCTTTTTTTTTTTTTTTCCAAGAGAGATTAATAGGTCTTCACCATCCAACCTTTTAATTTGGACGTTTGTGAGAAGATCACTTAAAATGCGGATATTCAAAAGGGTAAATAACTGAAGAATATATTTCAGCTCTTTCTTTGAACGTTACAAATTACATTAATACAACGCACAAAAATAATATAAGGAGCCAAAACTTCCAAGGCCAGGGAGTTAATTGATAAAATGGCAGGGCTAAAATTGGTATACACAACTATACGTATTCTCTGCATGTCTACCACGAATGGAGATCTTCTGTTACATGAAAAATGTTCCACTTTTGTTCCATAGGAGGATTCCACACTTTATTTGAATTTTAAAACAAAAATTTTAAAAATAAAATGGAAAAAAGCAAGAAATCCTCTTGTGGAACAAAAGTGGTTCATTTTTCCTGGAACAGAAGATCTCCGTTCGTCTACCACCTACCAAAAGGAAAGACCGCCCTCCGGAAGTCCTAGACTTTGCCATGTGGATAGTTACGAATACGTGGCACGATCTCTGTCGCCCGAAATTACTAATGTGGGAGCCACAGATTAAACCAATTACCTTATCTACCCCACCCTCGGTTCGCTTTTGCAATACTTGGGCACTGGGGCCTATTGGATCTGGTACGTGTCCACGGATCGCCTGCGGTGAGACCATGTGGCAGTATCAACTAAGGGACGCAGATCTCGCCACTTGGCGAAAGGTTGAGTTTCGAAGAAGCGAGCACGCACCACTCTCTTTTTTTGGTAATTATTTTTGCCAAAATTAGACGCCTTTAGCTTTAATTTAATTAGTAGAAAATTTAGGTGGGGGCAGGTTATTTTCGTAGGATAATCCGACCGACAGATCTTTGATGCGTCAAAGTTTCAAATTGACTTGATCCTCACCATCCAATATGACTTGATCTTGACCGTTGCTTTGTTTGGATTACTGTTACACTCTATTTCTAGTTTTGTTAGTTGGTCCAAATAAGACGTGTTTAACTGTAATTAGTACAAGTTATGAGTTAGGTGGAGGCAGTTTTTGTTTTTAGTACAGTGGGTCCATTACTTCATCGGATAACGCTAACCGACCAGATCCAACAAGTTTCGGATAATATTTTGATTTTCGACGTTGTAGTAAGATAATGTTTTTTGACTGTAGACTAGTGGACTAATGGATGACCTACTTGGCAGAAAATAGCACCAGAATGACTAAAATGGCTATAGACTTTTACTTTTGGAAATATTCCTTTCAATATTCTAGCAGAATCTTCTATTCCTTAAATTTTGGCATGTTGATTTAACGGTCTAGATTCTCGGGATGTGTTTTTATTTCCTGATTTTGAGCCTATAATATGTAGCTACTATCCTTTTTGGTAAATCTTTTAGTACTAGGAAGTTTCCTTGTTGAGCTGCGAATCACAAAGCTTAATTGACTACGATTTTCTTTTCTTATGAGGACCCCATTTTTATTCCCCTTCCTAAATATCTTATTTCCCATATCTTTGTGTTAAAGTAGAAATATGCTCTTGTGATTTTGTTCCCCTAATTACAGTAGTCGGCAGCGCAATCTTGAGCATTTAAAGTAGATTGTGGATTAACTTGGAAATCAAGATTCAAGTCACACCAGAATGAATGGCCATAAAGTTGTACCACAGAAACCATTGTGGTTGAATTTGAGCGCTCCATTGCTCGTCTTATTTATCTGAATTTCAGATCAATTATATTATTCGTTTAGGGATGACAAAAATCTCCATGGGTATGGGTACCCGTGGGTATCCGCCCCTGATGAAGCGGGTATGGAGGAGCTAAATGGGTATGGAGGCGGGTATGGAGATTTTTAAAATCCCCATGACGGGTATGGGGCGGGTATAGTATTACTAGTCTACAACCCGAACCCGACCCGGTTTTTTATATATATATATAAAATTAATTAATATGTATAATAATTATGTAAACTTTTAGAAATCACCCGAACTTAAATGAAGCTATAACCCTAACAATTTATAAACAATTATTAATAGATTATGATTATTTATAGAACTTTATTATTAATATTGTCCTTATTTTTTTCTATACGGGGCGGGTATGGAGGTGGGTATGGAGATACTAATCTCCATGGAGGCGGGTATGAGGATACCCGATTAAAAATTAATGGGTATGGAGGCGGGTATGGAGATTAAAATCATAAATGGGTATGGGTATGGAGATAGTACTACCTTGATCCGACCCGACCCATTGCCATCCCTATTCGTTTGATGTCCTCCTCAAATGATTTAGTTATCATTGAATATCGCTAAATTAACTGAATACGTGCTTACTGTTTTGATTACAAAAATTTATTGGAAGTATTATGCGCTTGTTGTTTTGATTACAAAAATATATTGGAACGATTCAAAGGATAAGTAGCAGAGCATATTGTTCAAGTATGTGGTTGGACTTTTGCACACACATTTCTAGATAACTTCTGCAACTTGGTACTTGATGTTTCAATATAATGTTTGAAAAACTTGATTTCCACTTGATCCTGAATTGAGAACTAGAGAGGGTGCAGCAAGTCAAGGGAGCAAATTAAAATGCGGAAGTTTAGCTTTGGAGAACAAGACTCTTTCCAAGAATGATGTCATCTGTTGAGAAATCAGCTGCTTTCCTGAATGTCCCTCTGCCAAAATCTAGGTTGTAGGAGTCTGTGAGACCTTCCACCAGGCCATATTCCGGTTTCCACCCGAGCACGCTCTTTGCTTTGTCGATCGATGCGAAGAAATGCTGCATCACGTCAAATGACATAGTGAAAGTTGGTTAAATCAAGTTCCAGCTTCATGAAATATAAAAAGATTAGTTAGCTTCCTTTTGCTTATCATCAAGTAGTTGTCCATATAGTTTAGGTTGTCTGAAAGACCATATTTACCTGGTCACGGAATGGAAATGCCTTCTTCTTGCCAAAATCAAACTCTTTGGGGTTATAGTGAACAATCTCAGGCTCAGGGAAACCACCAGCCTAACAAAACCAAAAACACATCAGGAATTTTAAAATGAGAAGACCATGAATCTTTTGTCCACCTAGAAACCCTATCCGCAAGCAATACCTTTGCACAAGCTTTTGCTAATCCATCGAAAGTGACATACTTGTCTCCAGAGATGTTGAATACTTCTCTGCTGGCCTTTTCATTACCAAGGACCTTAATGAAGGCCGTTGCTAAGTCCTGCAAACCGAAACCACATAAAAAACTTGCCCCCTTGTGCTGCAGTAACCATATATCTGAAAAACGTGCATTAAGACTGATACTGCACAAACCTTAACATGACCAAGCTGTGTTATTTGTATCCCTGAGTTTGGAACTGGGATTGGGCGGCCAGCTTTCAACCGGTGGAAGAACCACTCTTCAACAGGGTTGTAGTTCAATGGTCCATAGATGTAGACTGGCCTTATAGAAGTCCAGTTAACACCCTTTGATTCGAGCAAGGTCTCTGTCTCAAGCTTTCCCTTGTGCCTGCTCTTTGGATCAACTGCATCGACCTACAAACAAAATGTAGAGCAAAAGAACTTAGGAATAGCATCATCAACACTCTAGAGCAACTACTCAGCCTAAACTTCCATACTACCAAGATACTATTGATATGAAAGACTAGGATGCGAGGTAAGCAGAGATTAAGCTCTTCGGTTTACAATGGAAAAATCATGTTTACATATTCTCAAAAGGCTAAATTCAGGTAGGTAAAATCTGTATTGACCTTAGATTTAAAAGCTTGGTATTGTCCTCCCAATCAAGTTAGAAGATCTAAAACCTTTTCATTTCTAATCTTGTCTAATTGGGAATGCTATTCCTACAATCCCTATTTTGACAAAGATCAAACTCCACTTCACAATAGCATTCAGATTACATAGCCTTGTTGTTCTTTGCCAAAGCATGCTACTCAATACCAAGTTGCTTGACTAAGCTTTCGTGCTTGAGCCTATGTTACTCATCACTTTAAGCACAGAATTGAATTCCAAAACTATGAAAAGTTATAACATCTAGCATACCTCAAAGTGAGGTAACTGATCTGATTTGAGGTAGACACCGGCTGAAGAGCAGTAGATGTACCTGAATATCAGTAGCATTTAGAAATTCAATTATATAGTATGTAC
Source organism: Spiraea crenata (assembly GCA_033992175.1). Taxonomy (NCBI): domain Eukaryota; kingdom Viridiplantae; phylum Streptophyta; class Magnoliopsida; order Rosales; family Rosaceae; genus Spiraea; species Spiraea crenata. The sequence continues at coordinate 3,351,199 of JAVBHV010000041.1, read as the reverse complement.
CATTACTTTCATGTTTCAGACAATCCAAAATTTACCATTAGATAAAAAAAATTCATCAACAGGCTGTTCTTACTGTTCTAATTTCGGTAGTCCCTCCAATATCGGCAAAACTTCTTCTGCCTCTCGTCCTGAAAAGTTTGAAGAGATGTACATATAATGACTCAGAACTCAGAAGCATAAGCTAAACTAAACTGTATTGTAGTGTAAAACGTCAAATTACAAACAGCAAGATTGTGCACACCGTTGATGTCGTAAACAACATCATAGCCTTCAGCTGAAAGACTGGACTTCACAAAATCGTAGTCCTTTCTGTCTCCTTTCAAGTGCAAAATCTAGCGAAAACATGTTTATCAGAAACTCGAAATCTCCGAAACAATTCCACATTAATGAACATCTAAAGACTTATGTTCCCATTAGTATACCTTTGAAGCAAAATCGGTGAAGTCCGTATCGGATTCACCTGGCAACTGCTGAGTGATGGGTGCTTTCCCTCTGGTAAACAGAGTCACCTGCGAAATACAAAATTGATGATCAAAGTCGACAATGTACCAGAATACAAAAACAATGTTCACAAAAAAGCAATGGAAAAACTGGACAAAGATTGGAACTTTGAAGCCAAAATCCAAATGGGAAATTGGCAAAACGCAAAAAGATTGAAACTTTGAGGTAAAATTAGCAAATACCTGATGACCCTCTTTGACTAGGAGCCTTGACAAGAAGACACCAATGAATCGGGTGCCCCCCATTATGAGAATCTTCTTCGCACTCGACGCTTTAACGACCAATGCTGCTCCTCTCTGCTGCGAAAACCTTCTTTTGCAGCGAACTTGGGAGTGAAGCAATCTGGCGCCATTGAAGTCGGATAGAGAAGAAGGAGGAAGCAAAGATAAAGAAGGGCTTCTCTGCTGCTGCTGCACAGCCACCAATCTCGCCATTGCCACTCTTTTTTCTTTTTCTTGGTTTTTCTGTGAGATTTTTGAAAGTTTGAAACTTTCATGTCATCTTCTTCTTCAAATTCAACGGCGTTCTCTGGTTCGAACATTTCAGTGAGGATAAGAGGATATGGACCCACCCACCACTCGTTTTTGCTCCACAGCCTCTAATTGGGCGTTTGTGGAATTGATTCGGTTCAAGTCGGTTCGGTTTCATACTTCGCGCCATAAAGCGCCAAGACCCCTTTTTGTGGAGTGAAAATATATGGGTCGGATCTGGGCTTTTGAGTCGGGCTAAGTTGTGGGTTAAAGGTTGGGCCTTTCCCATGTTCATGACACAGTAGCCCTGCAAAGAAAGAATCTGAATCTAAACAACCAAGCGAAGAAGACGAAGAAGAAAGATAGAGTTTGAATGTTGAGCTGAATTCACCGCTTGAAGAAAAAAGAGAGAAGATGTTGCAGTGTATATTTCTGCTATCAGATTCCGGGTAAGTCGCCGAATCTCTGAACTCGGTTTATTCATTCGTTGTGTGATTTTCCGAATTGAATTGAAGAGTTTTTAGTAGGACAAAACAGATTTGATTTTGTGTTGAATTGTGGGATTTGGCAGTGAGGTAATGCTGGAGAAGCAGCTGACCGGGCAGCGAGTGGACCGATCAATATGTGCTTGGTTCTGGGAACATACCATTTCTCATGGTGATTCCCCTAAGGTATGTAGTGTTGATAATTGTGTAGTATTAGCCTCATTCTAATTCGATGAACTTTTCGGTGTATCGCATTGTCAGATTATGCAGTATATGACATATGTAGCTTCATTGTTGGTCGTTTTCGGTTTCGTGATTGTCTGATTAGAGTTGACATGGTTGGTTGTGTGTTGGTTCTTGTTTGTTGTTAGCTGCAACCGGTCATTGCTTCACCAACGCATTATATCTTCCAAGTTCTTCGCGAGGGGATAACGTTTTTAGCTTGCACCCAAGTTGAAATGCCGCCTTTGATGGCCATTGAGGTGAATATAGATAGCTGAATGTGCTTTATTTTGTTTGATGTCATTGTGTATACATTGAAATAGATTCACCTTTAACCATTTGACTTATAGTTCCTCTGCAGGGTGGCTGATGTGCTCTCGGATTATCTTGGCAGCTTGAATGAAGATGTGATAAAAGATAACTTTGTGATTGTATACGAGGTAATTGTCCTAATTACTACTTTTTCTGCTTATTTTGTTATAAGCAAAGGATTTACTATCATCTAGTGTCCTCATATTGAGTTTTGCTTCAATGAAGCTTTTAAGATAATCTTGACTTCTATTTGCAGCTTCTGGACGAGATGATTGATAATGGCTTCCCTCTCACTACAGAACCTAATATTCTAAAAGAGATGATAACTCCACCAAACATTGTTGACAAGATGTTGAGTGTCGTTACTGGAAACAGTTCCAACATGAGTGACACACTTCCAGGTGCAACATCCTCGTGCATTCCATGGAGAACAACACAACCGAAATATGCTAACAATGAAGTTTATGTTGATCTTGTTGAAGAAATGGATGCTGTTGTAAACAGGTCTGTCCTTTTTTATTATTTGATAAGAGATAGAAAGGTCCAAGTGTTGGAATTTGGATCAAAGATTATTTTTTCCTGTTACAAAATTCAATTGGTTGTTTATGTTTAGCCATTGTGGTCTTGTGTGGAATTTTATTGGGATGCTGAATATATCTATGTTCCTTTTCTTTTCCTCTCTGGTTATGATTCTTTGATATCATTACTTATGGATTAAAGGGATGGCCGAGCTTCCTTCTAGTAATGAATTACTATTTACAACCTGAAAAAACAGACAGCTGAGCTATGGATATGCTAATCATTATTCATACTGTATAGTGTATAATATGCGTCATATGATGTAAAATGCACCATATCTCAAAGATTTGAACTTAAGGTTGTGTACATGCTTCTCAGGGATGGCGTCCTGGTGAAATGTGAAATATATGGTGAAGTTCAAGTAAACTGCCATCTCTCAGGTGTTCCTGATTTGACTCTTTCATTTGCAAACCCTTCTATTCTTGATGATGTAAGATTCCATCCATGTGTTCGGTTTCGCCCTTGGGAATCCCATCAAATTCTGTCATTTGTGCCTCCTGACGGACAGTTTAAACTAATGAGTTACAGGTGTGTGGAGTTTTGATACTTTACCTTGTTGATGATGATATATGTTAGCTTGGTTACTTCTTAAAACCTAGGAAATTTTAGTATCTCTGTTCTTCCTTTATGTCATTTCCAAAGTAACTCTATGCGCCTTGTGCAGGGTAAGAAAGTTGAAGAGCTCTCCGATCTATGTAAAGCCTCAACTAACCTCAGATTCCGGAACATGTCGTGTTAGTGTGTTGGTTGGAATACGAAATGATCCTGGAAAGACAATCGATTCGCTAACTGTAGAGTTTCAACTGCCCCCATGCATTTTATCAGCTGATCTGAATTCGAATTGTGGGACAGTGAACATTCTGGCTAACAAGGTACTAGCATAGAATTGTCCTAGTATTCATACCCTTGGCATGAGGACTACCCTTGTACTTTCGATCTATAAATTGTGATATTCATACCCTGCGGTATCATGGCCTGTTCTTGTTTTTGCAGACCTGCTCATGGTCAATTGGCCGGATTCCTAAAGATAAATCTCCTTCAATGTCTGGAACATTAGTGCTTGAGGCGGGATTAGAGCGCCTCCATGTGTTTCCCACATTTCAAGTGGGTTTTAGGATCATGGGTGTTGCTCTCTCTGGCTTGCAAATAGACAAACTGGACGTGAAAAATCTACCAAAACCACCTTACAAGGGTTTTCGAGCTCTCACTAGAGCAGGAGAATTTGAAGTCAGGTCGTAATGCACCAATGTGAATGTTTGTTTGTGAAGCTCCTGCTTGGAGTGAAGTTTACTCTGGTCATCATGTACTGGAAACCTCTGTACATTTGTTTTTGTAACACAGGATTTTGGTCAAAAGAAGACAATCAAAGAAAATATAGTTTGATTGAGATTTGACATTGCCTCAACTTAATTTGTTACTATTATTGATCCTTTCCAGCGTAAACTTACTCCCTTATTATTTGTCGTGTTTAGCAAACGATAATGCACTGACACTGAGCTAGGAAAACCATGTACCAAATGAGGCCATGCACTAAGTTAAACAATCATATGTTTAAAGAGCTGGAACTGTAAATTCGCATCCGAAGAGCAAAGGGTAAGAGGGAAAGGAATAAGAATCGTGGATTACAAAATTTTTGTACACTGTTATGGCATCTACACAGCAATCTTGTTCACTCTGAAGGACTCCATAACCCGGCGAAGGTCATTCTCTTCTTCCACAAACACATTTTCTGGTGTCTGTAATCTCAATGCATATAACTGGTTGTTTTCAACTCCTAGGACGGAAAGGTACCGCCTGTCCCATTCCAGACGAACCAATCGATCTTTTGGCATGACAGCCAGCTCGTTGTTGTTGGCATATGATTTTATGTTAACCTGGAAAACACATTTCAAAACACACAATGAAGATATGGTTCCAATAACGTAGGTATAAAAAGAACTTAAAGCAAACCCTCTTTGAGATTCAAAAAGTGTATAGCAGATCTTTAGTACTATAGAAAGATGTGGAAGAACATCAAAATCGCCTCACCTCAACTTGATAATAAAGCTTCCCATCATCTGCAACTCTGGAAGATGTGGAAAGAATCTTTGCTTCGCGCCTCACGCCAAGTCTTGTGGACATGAACTCTGTCAGGTATTGCCTGAGTACTATCTTTCCGGCTTCTTCAGGCGGACCAAGATCTGCAACGGTCTTGTAGTTGGAGGATGAAGGGGACGAAAACTCCACACAGATGTTCTCATCAAGAATATAAGGGTCTCTAAAGAATATGTCAGCTCCAGCACCTTTTACTTGAATCCAGTTCTTAGGGTACTTGAATGAGTATCCATCAAAAGCATCTATATATTCCCTTAATGTAACAAGAGATTGTTCAGCAAATGCAACACTCCGAAAGCCAACTCCAGAGAAGATGCAAGCTGACAAGATTAAGGCCATTGCATTCCTCCTAGGAACTGCAAAATCTTTAGTCTGATTATATATTAGAAATGTATAGCCAGATGACAATGTTGTGTGGAAATTCCATGCCAATGCACAATCCTAGCATACCTTGGAAGAAAAACCGGAACAATCCTTATTTGATTCATCTTGAAATGGCTCTGTGATTGGTGATCTTGGCCCGCTAAAGGAACCTACCTGCCAAAATCCATTTAAAGTCAAGTATCTGAGACGATATTAAGATGTGGGAAAAACAAATTCTATATGAAATATATGCAAAAGAGAAAGATTTGAAAGAAAATGGGAATAACCTGAAGTCCCTCTTTGCCATTTGAAGCTCTAACATGTAATACATATTTTGGCTGCACTGACACCCTTTTCCTATACTGCGAATGATATATTGATCTTCAGAACCATAAGACATGGATAAAATCTCAGGGAAAGGCATCATGAAGCTCAAAACTTCTAGTAACAATTGCTAAATCCCAAAAACTCTACAATACAACAATGTACGAGATAAATCAACGCCTCCCGTTGATGAACCCGGTTGAGTTTCCTCCCTTACAGTATAAAATGATAATCACAATTAGATTTGCAATGTATGCCATAGAAGTTCAGTATTCTGGGACCAAAGACAACATCATGAAACTCGGAAAAGAAAGCAGAACACAATTGTTAAAGACAGAGACAACATAGTACCTGGAGCTGAGTGTGGAGTCTGGCGCCATTGAAGTCAGAGGGAGAAGAAGGGAGAGGAGCAAAAGAAGGTTGTCTGTGCTGCTGCACCACCAACAACTTTGCCATTGTTTCCCTATCCACCTTTTTTCTTTCCTTTTCTTGGCTTTTCTTGGTTTATATATCCACAACCTTATCATTCATATATCAACAACTTTACCTGACCTTCATTTCCCATATTCTCAGTACCCAAACAAGAGAAAAGAAGGATCACGGAAAGGTGATTTTGGAGGCCCAATCCCAAGACAAGCCAACACAAAATGGGCTTCAAACACATTTTACATCATATAGTTTGTCCACTATCATCGCATCATCAAATATTATCATTATCGTATCAATATTAATACGATATTGATGGATGCTATAATACGATTGAATAAGGATGAATAGTAATTCATATTATAACATTAGCAAATGATTCTCGACGTTGCCTTCCAAAGATATACGACCGAAGAAAGAAAAGTCAGGCACGGTAGTGGTGGTGCATAAGATTTGAGGTTGCTCGAATGCAAATTGGCATGTTAAACAAAGTAGTGGACAGCAATCCTTGGACACATCACTAAGACTTATCCCTCCCATACACTTTGCAAATCCATTATGGCTCCAAAGCCTACGTCCACAAAATAAACAGCCATAACAAAATTTAGTAAACCAAACAAAATAGAAAAACCACTATTTGCAAATTAAACTAAAATCTTTAACCAGCCTAAAAACTTTCCCAAGGCCCTATTTTAATCAAAATCTTTTTGAAGCCTCATTTAATCAAAAAAAATTAGCAACTTCTACTAAATAAAAGCATCGTGTAACATGGAGAACATTACTAATGCATGCATCTATTTATTATCAACCTATTTATCTTAGAGTTCCAAAAGCTCAATTTGTGTTCAATAGTATCTATATTTTGCCATCTGTTGTGTGGATAATATAAACAAAATTGTCCACATGGAGTTTTCACATTGGCTTTGTCCAGAAGGTTATAATTTACCAAAAAAGGCAAAAAAATCTTCTCCAAGGCGCCACCGTTTTTATGCATAAAAGCTCAACTTGTTCACCTAAATCAATTTTCAACCAAATCTCTCAAAACAAACTTTTCAGACACAATTTTCTCAATTGCTACAACGACAATCTGTCCACCGCCGATGAGCGCCTTCTCTCCCTGTAAGTTCGAACATAATTTCAAGCCTGCCATTGATTTCTCAATCTGCAGAGGATCAGGATAGGTAGCTTTTGTATGCATATTGTTACAATATCAAAGATTCGATTTTTCTGGTCAAGCATCGATCTTTTGGGTTGCTATGAATTCCCTGAGTTATCTTTGTCGCTCTACGATGAAACCCACATGTGGAATTCTGAGTAGTTGTCGAAAGTCGGCTTTTTTCGGTTTCTTACCTGGAAAATTCTACCATGGTTTTGCAAAGACTGGAAATTTATCCAAGTTTGGTGGCAATTTTGGGCATAATGCTCAATATCACACCAACCCTTTTCGCATTTCGGGCTCTGGACACGTTTGTGATGATACACGGATAGCTTTTCGGGTTCCTAGTTGGGGCTTTGGCCAATCTGGGGTTGTATCTAGGCCTTGTTATAGTCATGGCACAGCTAGTAGGGGTGTTTCTGTGATTGCTAGGCTATCATCCAAGTTTCGAAACCTTTCAACATCAGTTGACACCCGTGTGAATGATAGCAACTTTGAGAGGATATATGTTCAGGGTGGTCTAAATGTGAAGCCTTTGGTTGTGGAAAAAATTGATAAGGATGAGAACATTGTGGTAGAGGAAGTAACAAGGATAGATGTTAGTGATGAAAAGGGGAATGTGAATTATGCGGAAGGTGCGGATAGAGCTAAGGTTGTGAGTTCCGAGAAGGAGTATTCGGAGATGGAGAAGGAGGCGTGGAGGCTATTGAGGGATTCAGTTGTGACGTATTGTGGGAATCCTGTGGGAACTGTGGCAGCAAATGATCCGGGTGACAAGCAGCCTTTGAATTATGATCAGGTCTTTATCCGCGATTTTGTCCCATCAGCACTTGCTTTCTTGCTTAAGGGAGAAGGAGAGATTGTGAGGAACTTCCTCCTTCATACACTTCAATTGCAGGTAACCATTCATTTCCACTTAGCTAGCTTCCTCTTCTCCAGCATTTCCTATATGTATTTTCATTGTTCTATACATGATTAATCATGAACAGAAAGTTTAAAACCTTACTCATATTTGGTTTATGAATTAAAAGTTGTCAAAAATTGAAAATTTCCTTTATATTCATTTAAACCATGCTAATGTTTGAATTTGAGAATTGATATATATATAGATTTTTTTTTGGTACTAAAACAAGCATTCCACTGATGTTGGTGTGCTAATGCATATTGGTTGCCATACAATTTCAACAACGCGCTTCACTCTAAAGTTAGTGATACTATGCATAACTTTCTTAAGGTTTCATCTTGACCATACTGTTTTATTAATGTACCTTGAATCAATGATTCTGGTTTCTTGCATTCCTAATTACATCTTTTGTCTTAGAGTTGGGAGAAAACTGTTGATTGCTATAGCCCGGGGCAGGGATTGATGCCTGCAAGTTTTAAAGTTAGGACTGTGCCTCTTGATGGAAATAAGTATGAAGAAGTTTTAGATCCAGATTTTGGGGAATCAGCTATTGGCCGTGTTGCACCTGTGGATTCTGGTAAGTATATCCGAACTATATTGATTGGTAAAATAAGAATGTAATTCTCGAATTGGATGCTGCACTCAGTCTGCTGTTGTTGGCGTCCAGGTGTCATTGGATGCTTGCCCTGTGAATTTTGTAAATGAAACTGAATGGAGTTTCTTTCAATTCCCTCATGTATATGGCACCCAATGAATGATGGATTGTTTATGTAACTTTTTGACAGGATTATGGTGGATTATTCTGTTGAGAGCCTATGGGAAGATAACTGGTGACTACGCATTACAGGAAAGGGTGGATGTTCAGACAGGCTTGAAGATGATCCTGAACTTGTGTTTGACTGATGGGTTTGATATGTTTCCTTCTCTTTTAGTTACGGATGGCTCCTGCATGATAGACCGACGAATGGGTATCCATGGTCATCCCCTTGAGATCCAGGTGAGTTGTAAAGTTGCTTTGAATTGAGGGTGCTTATTAATGTTAAATTGTTCATCAAATTATGACTTTGATATCCGCAAAACAAAATGACTAGTTGTGAATTCAGTAGGGTCTACTGCAAAACTTAGAATCGTTCTAGGGAGTGTAGAAAATAACATAGAACAGATTATAGGGCCAAGTTAATAATATTGGTTGTTTCCTTCTGAACTTAAATATGGTGCTCAAGACCTTTTTATGAGAATCTTGTTTTTATATGGTCCTTCTATCCTTACTACAAGCTTCTGATATTAATTGTAGTGAATCGTATTCGAGCTTACTTATGCTACCTCAATTTTTGGCTAATTTCATTAAACCAATTATGATTATTTCAGGCCTTATTTTACTCAGCTCTACGGTGCTCCCGGGAGATGCTTGCTGTAAATGATGGATCCAAGAATTTGGTCAGGGCCATCAACAACAGACTCAGCGCTTTGTCATTCCACATCAGAGAATATTACTGGGTGGATATGAAAAAGATAAATGAGATATATCGATATAAAACGGAAGAGTATTCTACAGAGGCCACCAACAAGTTCAATATCTACCCTGAACAAATTCCTTCGTGGTTAATGGACTGGATTCCAGAGGAAGGCGGGTATTTTATTGGCAATCTACAACCAGCTCATATGGACTTTAGGTTTTTCACTCTTGGAAATCTTTGGTCCATTGTTTCATCTTTGGGTACTCCAAAGCAAAATAACGCCCTGTTGAATTTGATTGAAGCCAAATGGGATGTTCTTGTGGGGCATATGCCTATGAAGATATGTTATCCTGCCTTGGAATCTGAAGATTGGCGTATAATCACTGGCAGCGACCCAAAGAATACGTGAGTTGCCTAGAAAGACATCTTTATTTCCTAATTGTCTTGCTGTACCTCCAAATTTGTTCATGACCACTGAAATATGTTTTTCTTGACTTCTACAGCCCTTGGTCATATCATAATGGTGGATCTTGGCCGACACTCCTGTGGCAGGTAAACATTGCCTTGGCAGAGTGTAGATATTTCATCGAATTCTCATTTTTATGGAATTAGGTGTTGTGATACTATCATACTACCATTAGCCTCTATTATTGAATTGGGAACTAGCACTATTTATGTAGTTGAGGTTCGGTGATGAAGCTAGGCGGGAAGCTAGTAGAAAGACTAAGAAATATGATTTGTAGTACATGTCCTTCTCATTGTCATGTTTAGATGGGTGCCCTCCTTGTTACACATTAGTGGGTTGGTTATATGGGTGTGCAAATTATAATAAGCTGGTTTTTATCATTCAGTTACTCAATCTCCCTCTAAAATGCTTTTGCTATCCTATTTCAGTTCTCACTGGCATGCATCAAGATGGGAAGGATTGAACTGGCTCAGAAAGCAGCTGCTTTGGCTGAGAAGAGACTTCGAGCTGATCGCTGGCCTGAATATTATGATACAAGAACAGGGAAGTTCATTGGAAAGCAATCACGACTTTACCAAACATGGACAATTGCTGGGTACCTTACAACTAAAATGCTGTTGGAGAACCCAGAGAAGGCAGCCTTGTTATTCTGGGATGAAGACTATGAACTTCTTGAGATCTGTGTTTGTGCACTTAGCAAGACTGGCCGCAAGAAATGCTCCAGAATTGCTGCTAAGTCTCAGATCCTTGTATAATGAGACTCATTCTTTCAAGGGCAGATAAATGGCCTTTGTATTGTACAGCAATAGGGGTAGGATAGAGTACGAGAGAGTTGGATAGAAAACAGTCGTCGACTTCAAAGTGCATCATACAGTTTTCGTTTGATACATTCTGACTATTCGTTTTGTCATCCGATTAATCAGTTAAGTTGATCGGGATGCGCATTTAAAATGACAACATTGGCGAGGAGCGTTTGTCATGGCACCTAATCTTCGTAATGTATGTATTCGTATCGTAAAGATACCTTTTCGTGATTGATCATTGATATTGTACTTGTACCAAGCATCCCATTATGGATAATTTGATTGTATTGTATTAACACGCCAAGAGTTTGTTTTTGGCTACTTCACTGCCCCACTGAAGATGCTCTTATATGGCAGAAGTGTTTATGTTGTACATGAAATTGTAGGTACTGCCTTATGTTGTATATAAAATTGAAGGTACTGATAGATACGGAAAGATAACTGCAACCTGACCAACTTATAGCAATTGAACTAACTATTTGAAAGTTGGTTAGAAAAGAAGCATAGTCCTACAAAGAAAGCATAGTCCTAAATAAGTTTTTTTTTTTACCAGATAAGTTCGGGCAAAGGATATCAACAGGTCAAACCCACAAAAGTGGCCCCTAACTGAACAAGCAGAGCTGACATTACTTGAAGATAACTCGGGGTGAAGCATTTAGTTGTAAATCCCTCTTCTTCGGATATAGTCATTAACAGATAATGCATAAGGATGCCTCTTCCCGTCATCCCTCACTTGGCACCCAACTGTTGCTTCGATCACTTGCTTCCTCATCATGTATCCAATATGAGCGCCTTGAGGTCCACCAAACTTCTGAAGTGCAGCCAACGAGATTGGCAGTTCAAAATTGTGCAGCGTATATGACTCTGTCCCTTTGTCCACGGGTGCATTTGTATCAACTAGCTTTCCGGCACCAGCTGCAGCTTCTAAGGCTGCCTCAGTTGCTTCCCTGCCAAGCTCTCCTATTACATTTACCTTTTTTTCCTCGTTAGTCACTGCATCTGTAGTTCCATCTTTTGCCTCAGCAGCTTGATCTCCTCCAGGGCCGGAGATATAGTAATTCCTTGATCTAGTCCATCTTCTCGAGAACGGATCATAACCAGGCTCCCCAGCTTTTGGATTCATATTTGCTTGTTTCAACCCCGAAGCATTTTTGAAATTCTCGAACCTGTTCTTTCTGTTCATCTCAGCCAACCTGATAGCCTTGGAATCTTTCTTTTCGGTCTGCCTGGATGCTTCCAATTCCTGGATCTTTGACTTGATCATCTCAACTTCCACCTCATCACCCTTATTTTCTGCAACTTCCAACTGCGTCCTCAATCGGTCCTTCTCAACTGCGATATTAACTGGCCTTGGAGATGCATACTTTTTCTCCTGTAACATTTGTTTCACAGTGGTTGCTGAGTAAACAAATGTATTTGATTTCTGAAGAGTCTCCCTCTTTTCTATTGCCTCCTGCTTGCTTGGCATTCGGCCAGCAGTGCGCTCCACTTCCCCAAACCACTGATTAAACTCCTCTTCTGTTGGAGGAGAGTCTGAGACCATAGACATTTGCCACTTTGAAGCAGAAAGTTCACTGCCCCAAACACAATTCAAGTATTTATGCGTGACTTTGCCCTCTAGCTTGTAATGCCGGTCAGGCTTCGTTGCATCCACATTCTGAACCATGCAAAGCCGGTAGACGGGACCACTTGATGATCTCCCAAATCCAACCCTGACAAAGCAACCCACAATTAACTCCTCAAAAAATGGTTCCATAAACCATTTTGCAAGTTTGGACCTCGGGATAGTTATATCCTTAATGTCCTCGAATTTTGGTGGCTCTGAACTTTCCTCATCGCTTTCAAAGAACTCACCATCTGCATTGAATGCTTCATCTTCAGCATGTAAACCCACGTTCTCAATCTGACTGAAGCCACCCATGTTCGCTTTACGCTTCATTGACGAAATACCTTGGCTACCTGGACTTCCTCTTGATTCATCCTTCACTGTAAGGAGATGCTTTAGACGTTTTGCTCGTATTTGACTCAATGCACCATCCATAGCAGCTGACTTGTCAGCAGTCCTAGCTGATGAGCGTACACCACGAGACAATAGAGGAGGAGAAGTCTCTTTCCTTGATTGGCTCGATTTTGCATTGCCTCCCCTGGGTTTGAATTTCTCCACAATATTTTTACCGACCTTCTTTTCTGCTCGCTCTGACAAAATCATCTCTCTTTCAAACTCACTCAGTTCTGCAAGCCGTTTTCGGTCAGCATCATTCTTGTATAGATCAGGGCCAACATCGGATTCATCACTGTCTTCATCATCACTGCCAGATTCTTCGTCACTACCCCTTTCAGTAGGTTCAAACCTCTTCTTCAGAGGTACTTGAGACTGCTTCCTGTTTGCATAACTCCGATCATTATCTGAGTCCTCATCCCTGGAGTCACTTCCATCATCAGAATCAGAACCAGGATGCTGCTTTTTAGAAGGTAAAGGCCAGTGTCGTTTTTTCCCAGGTGTACTGGTCTTTCCTGCTGCCTCAAGGAGCAAATCTTCCAAGTCTTCCATGGCCAGCTGTCTGCTTCCCCGCTACAGGAATGCTTCTCGCAAAATCAGTTGTAACGTACAGAGCACCTAGTTCACCCACAGAAGAAAACATTAACATACACTTGGAGCCATTGCACTAATAGTTAACAAAGCAATATCAGTAACAATCATAAGCACTAATAGTAATCTATGCCAGCGTAGGAAAGCTAACTCATAGAACCAGCACAGACTTTCTTAAATTATATGATAGCAATGCAAGTACAGTTGACACCTCACAGAATGAAGACATTCAAGAAGTGATCTTAGCAACGCCGTCACACAAAGCACACTATCATTACCTCCATAATCTTGCAATTTATGGAACAGATCCTACTCAATTAAGAATTGGTCAGCAGCTCATACAACATTGTACATGTGCGCACGCGACAACGAGAGATTGATACTAGGTTTACAATGCAGCCGTTATCTCACCACATGATGAGCAAACAAGACAAACAAAAACTAGAACTTAGGGCTAATTCAGCTAATTCACTTTCTCTTTGGTATCATATTAAAGTTCGAAACTTTCCAAAATGCTAATCAAAATGCCACCTGAATTTCCAGCAAAAACGATATTCGAAAGTACACTATAAAAACAATATCTAAAATACGAAAACAGAAACAAACCATGGTAATTGCAGTCTGCACATGTAATTGCACCGCTAAAAGGAGAAAAGAAACCACAGAACAGAGATTAACAGAGATTATCAGCTAGAATAATACCAGAAAGACCCAAAACCTGTAATTTATGCACCAAAACACAGCAGTAAACGAGATTTGCATGCTGGGGTTTAAGGTAAAAAGTAGAACTCACACAAACTGTTCGAAATTACGAAGAAAGTTACAATCTTTTTTCCTGGGACAAAAAATTGCGACACAAAAAGGAGAAAAGAAACAAAAAAACAGAGATTATCAGCTAGAATCATACCAGAAAGACCCAAAATCTGTAATTTATGCACTAAAACACAGCAGTAAAACGAGATTTGCATGCTGGGGTTTAAGGTAAAAAGTAAAACTCACAAAGACAGTTCAAAATTTTCAACATGTAGTTCGAACTTCGATCACAGCACAAGAGTTAACAGACAACCACCGAAGAACAAGAACATGAACATTTCCGAAAGACAAAAATAACAGAAAAAAAAAAAAAAAACACGAAATTCCATGTTGGGTTGGTGCGGAAATTTTGAGGAAACGAAAAAAATGATACCTTTAGGACTATTGGGTAGTGGGAGAAATATTCCAGAAAAACGAACTCAATTTGGTTCAGTAAGAACGAATAGAGAAGAGTTATGAGGGCAGAGACAATGTGTGTTTGGCAGCCGAGAAAGAGCAGGAAAGCAGTGAGGATTTCAGAAAGAGTGGGTTGTGTGGAGTGACCTTGTTTTAATATTAGAAACAATGAATGGAATACTAGAAGAATCTGCAACATAAGTTTATGATGATACAATAATAAACTAATAGGCCGTGTGGCCAACATAATCCAACTTATAAGTATAGTAGGGATTCTATGAGTGGTGTTAGTTCCACTTTTTTATTTTATTTGCATACCTATAATTTTATAAAATTTTTAATTTCAATTGTAATTTTATTATAAAATAACGTGTAAAAAACAATGATAAATGAAAAAAGAAAAATATAAATTTTATATTTATGCAGTCTCTTCGTTTTCCTCTCAAAGCTCCTCTGTCCTCCATGTCTCCCCTCCTCCAAAATCTCTACAATTTCCTCTCTTCTATTCATTAGATCCTTAAATCATTCAAAGCTCCTCGGTCTCTCATGTGTTATCGTATAATTTACTTTTTTACAGAAGTATATTGAAATTTCGATCAAAGAACCAAAGTTAAAAAGAATATATTTGGCTGGAAGTTAATTTTGTGTGTGGAGAGAGCGTTTGTCTTATGGGCATTTTAAGAATAATAGTTGGTGGAAAAAGAGGTCTGAAATTTAATGGGGATGTAAATATAAGATGTGTGAACAAATATAAGGCAGTGGAACTAACAGCCCCTATAATTATATGATATTGGCATGAACTAACAAATTGAACCCGTTGATCAATAAATAACTAAATTTGATACTTTTACTTATTTCCCATGCACACCTTGTAGCTTGGAACATTATAAATTTGAGT
The DNA here is from genome assembly GCA_033992175.1 of Spiraea crenata. NCBI lineage: Eukaryota > Viridiplantae > Streptophyta > Magnoliopsida > Rosales > Rosaceae > Spiraea > Spiraea crenata. The sequence continues at coordinate 3,335,940 of JAVBHV010000041.1, read as the reverse complement.
ATGGAGACTTGATCATGTTGGAGTGCAACAAATGAGCTCACCAAAATTACTATCCATAACACCAACCATCAAAAACTCACTTCGACGGGCTGTTCACTTTACCACGCAGTCAAACCCACCTTTTGTAGCAAAAAGGCCCAGCATTTTAGCTACGAACTTGATTAAATCGTATTTTGAAAAGGGCTTAATCAAGGAAGCACGTAAGGTGTTCGACGAAATGCCTGAAAGAGATGTGGTTGCGTGGACTGCGATGATTTCCGGGTACACATCGTGCAGTCACTACAGAGATGCATGGGATATCTTCCGTGAGATGGCGAAGAATGAAATGTGCGCAAATCCTTATACTTTCTCTAGTGTGCTTAAGGCCTGTAAAGGCATGAAAGCTCTTTCAAATGGTGCACTGTTGCATGGTTCGGCTGTCAAGCATGGAATGCAGGGCTCCATATATGTGGAGAATGCACTCATGGACATGTATGCTAGTTGTTGTGTTAGCATGGACAATGCGTGCGCGGTATTTAACGATATTCTGGAAAAGAATGATGTGTCATGGACTACTTTGATCACTGGCTTCACTCACAGAGGTGATGGCTATGGGGGGCTTCGAGTTTTCCGTCAAATGTTGCTGGTAAGTAGTACATTTCAGCAACTTTATTTTTTGAAGTAAATCTCTTTGTTACAACCTATATAGGAAGGATGCACTCGTTTACATACCTTTTTATGTAATGTTGGCAAAACAGGAGCAAGCAGAGCTGAATCCATTTAGCTTTTCAATTGCTATTAGAGCTTGTGCTTCAATTGGCTCACCTAATTTCGGCAAGCAAATGCATTCAGCAGTGATTAAACACGGATTCAAGTCCAACCTTCCTGTCATGAATTCCATACTAGACATGTACTGCAGGTTTGGTTGTTTATCAGAGGCAAATCAGCACTTCCATGGAATGACTGAAAGAGATTTGATCACATGGAACACCTTAATATCCGGATATGAAAGTTTGGATCCTAAAGAGTCCTTGTGCATATTTTCGCATATGGATACAGAAGGCTTTAGTCCAAATTCTTTCACATTCAGCAGCGTTATATCGGCATGTGCTAACCTAGCAGTTTTGAACTGTGGTGAACAAGTTCATGGAAGAATTATTCGTAGAGGCCTTGATACTAATTTGACATTGGCCAACGCCCTTATTGACATGTATGCCAAGTGTGGAAGCATAGCTGACTCGCACAAAGCTTTTAATGAAATGTCTCATAGAAGTTTAATCTCTTGGACCTCCATGATGATTGGATATGGGGCTCACGGATATGGAAAAGAGGCTTTGAACTTGTTTGATGAGATGGTAAATGCAGGTACAAGACCGGATCAAATAGTGTTTATGGCCGTTCTGAGTGCTTGCAGTCATGCTGGGCTCGTTGATGAAGGCTTGAGTTACTTTGAATCAATGAATGATTATAAAGTTACTCCAGATGAGGACATTTATGGATGTGTAGTGGATTTGCTAGGCCGTGCAGGGAGAGTTGAGGAAGCTTATGAACTGATAAAGAGTATGCCATTGAAGCCTGATGAGTCTGTTTGGGGTGCACTTCTTGGAGCTTGTAAAGCACATGGGCTTCCACATTTGGGCAAAGTGGCTGCTCGTAAGATATTGGAGTTGAGGCCACATATGGCGGGCACATATGTGATGCTGTCCAGTATTCATGCAGCTGAGGGTGAATGGGGCGAGTTTGCAAGTACGAGGAAGTTGATGAGAGGTATGGGGAATAAGAAAGAGGCAGGAAGGAGTTGGATTGAGGTAAAAAACCAGGTTTATAGTTTTGTTGTGGGAGATAATGTGGGATCTCATATGAAATTGGTATATGGAGTCGTGGAAGTTTTGGTTTGGCACATGAAGGAGGCTGAGGTCATAGATTCAGATTGGTCTATACATAATCTAGATGATGGAACTTGAAGTGAAGGAGCTGATGAAGCACCTTAAACGAGCGTGATGCTGTGCAGCATCGTAAAGAAGAGCAGGGAGGCAGTTTCGAAGGGCCTTTCTAGCACAGAGAATTAGTTTTGCTTATTGGAAGCCAACAGAAACGAAAGGCACAATGAAGAGGAAGTTTATTTTGCAATAACGTTCAACACTGTCCTTCAGAACGGTTGAAGTTTAAACCGGTAAAGCAGGGCCGGTGAGGCGAGGGGGACCACTATTCTTCCTGTACTTGTATTTGCTAACAGAAGTGATTTGTATTTTGCTAACAGAACTAAACTGTAAACAATTTGACTAACAGAACTAAAAGTGAACAATTTGACTTGATCTCTTGTTCATCTGCTCTAGATGTATACACATTGGACAGTGCACAGTAATGGCAAACAAAAGTAAGAAGCCAGCGATATGGTCTCCTTCACCGTTCAGACATCAGATAAATGCAACATATGCAATTTCTGGCATATTATTAATTATTGTTATGCCAACGTAAACAAAGCAAGTATCTGCTTAGGAAGGTAATATCCAATTTATCAGGCGCAACATAAATCAATATACATAAGTAGACCAGTATAAAGAGCATCATGTCCAAAAAATTTACCACAAATGTGCGAAAGCTTCAATCAAGACCATCACAGAGTAGAACGAAACATGATCTCTCAACCCCGCTTCCCCGAAAACACCACCTCATCTGAAGAGAAAAAGAAATCAAGGCTTAACAGCTCTGCTAACCTGCAATATTTTCCGAGGAGAGGTGAGTAACTCTGAAACAGCAAGAACTCTGAAACAAAGAACAGCTAACAACTAAAAGACTCTAATTGTACCTCACATCAATACAAAGAACATACTACAATGAATATGATAAGCATGAAACTCACATCATATTCAAAATAATTAAGTCCACTAGCTTGAAACCCACATCATATTCAAAACAAAATCAACTTAAAAGAATCGTTTGTATCTCATTGCACCTGATTACGTTTCTCCATTGTGACTGCATGCCAAATCCTAATTTCTTCCGGAACAGCATCCATACCTCACTGGTGTAAGCAATGCACAATTTTGTTAAGGTAACTGTTGCTAATTGTTATATTTGTGTGATACCGTGGCGTTTCCCCAGTGACCATGGAAGAGAGAGAATGTGTAGCTGCATCTGCAACTTGTACCACTCGGTTCATTTCAATAGATGTCCTCCACTGCTTGTTTGAAACTTTGAACACAAAATTTATGCTCCCATCCAACATACCAAAACACCACTGCCTTCCATCACCTCTCGGATATAGCATCTGCATTGATCTTCATCCATGAGTTATATGGTGTTGTCAAAGCGCTTAGCATGAAAGCACTTTAAGCATGATGCCACACCAAGCCTTTCATTATCTATGTAGAAGTGCAGAGGTTCCAAAGAACACAGTGACAATAATAAGGCGAATAATGTTTTAGCCAACTTGGGTATGCCATACAGATTTGCTACCAATAATCCTTGCAAGAACAAGATCCCTCCTTAAAGTGATGAAAGCGGTGCTGATCCCTCACCAGAATATCCCGAGCGAAAGCTTTTGAGATGAACTTCGCTGCCGTGTGACAATCATTACATATTCGTAAGTTCTTTATTATTCTTATTGGTGCTGGTGGACTGGTAGTGATAATCCCAAAGGCAATTGCAAGCTTCTCACTATGTCTGAAAACAGCAGTTTCCTTTTCTTCTTCATCTATGTCAAATGAAACTTCATTGGTCTCAGGTGCATAACCTTCCATCTTCAATTTCTTAGCCATTTCATCTAGCATATCCTCAATCTCTTTCATTCTAGGATGTTTCGTATCTCCTGCCATAAATTCATGAACTATTCCATCTGCTTCAATCATGCTGCAGCCTGGGGTCTTTACCACGCCATGTTGCAACATTTTTTCCCTAATCTCATGAAGATCATCCCAGCTGCCTTTTGAAGCATAGATATTGGACAACAATACATGGAACCCGTCATGGTAAGGATCAAGTTCAATGAGCTTTCTTCCTATCCTCTGCCCCATTTCATGATCACCATGTTTCTTGCAAGCCCCCAACAAGGCACCCCAAGTAGCAACATCCGGTGTCATAGGCATGCTCTGAATCAGTTCCTCTGCTTCCTTCAGCATACCTGCCCGTCCTAGAAGATCAACCATGCATCCGTAATGCTTAACATTGGGTTCTATCTGGTGTTCCTGGATGATAGAATCAAAATGTCTACGCCCCTCATCTACTAACCCCATGTGCCGACAGGCTCCAAGAACTCCCATGAAGGTTATCTCATTGGGTGCCACACCACATTTCTTCATCTCTGAAAACATTTCAAGTGACTTCTCCACCAACCCATTCATTGCAAACCCAAGAATAAGAGCATTCCAAGTAGAAACTCCCTTGTCTGCAGTTCCGTGGAAAACCTCCAATGCGTTTTCCACAGACCCACATTTCATGTACATGTTTATAAGGGTTGTCCCCAAAAAGACATTGATCTCAAGACTATTTTTCCTTATATAAGCATGGATCCATTGGCCTAGGTCAAGGGCAGCCAAGTGAGTGCAAGCCGAGATGACACTCACCAAAGTGGTCTCATCAGGCCGAATTCCAAGAAGCTGCATCTCCTGAAACAATGCCAATGTTTCTGAGAAGCAGTCATGTTGAGCATAACCGGATATCATTGCACTCCAGGACACCATATCCTTCTCGGGCATGGAATCAAATAAGGCCCTAGCGTTCTCGACTAAACCACATCTCAGGTACCCTGATATCATTGAGTTCCAAGATATCTGATCCAACTGGTAGGCTGAATTGAACATCTTTTGGGCAGCCATTATATCCCCACAGTTTGAGTACATGTGAATAAAAGCATTTTGGAGATTAATGTAAGCTTCAATTCCAATTTTCACAACCAAACCATGGATCAATTTCCCTGTATGGACAGCTGATAAGTGTGCACATGCAGCAAGAACAGTGACCACCACAACTTCATCCACCAGAACTCCATTAGCAGTCATTTGCAGAAATATATCCAAAGCTTGCTCATACATCCCGTTTTGCTCATAACATGAAATCAATGCGCTCCATGAAACCATATCTTTCTCAGGCATCTCAGTAAACAACCGAAAAGCATCAGCTACACAACCTGTCCTACCAAACAACACAATCATAGAATTCGAAGCAATCGTGTTCCTCACTGGCATCTGATCATATATAGCCTTTGCCTTCTCCACATCCCCAACCCGAACATACCCCGCCAATATCGAATTCCATGATACCGGATTCAACACAGGAATTTCATCAAACAAGTTGCGTGCATCACTCATTTTCTCACAAACAGCATACATATTGATCAATGTGTTCTGAACATAAACATCCGAATCGAAACCCGTCTTGAAAACATGGCAATGCATCTGTTTTCCTTCAAATTCCGATGCCCGGATAGCGCAAGCTTGAACTAGAAGTGGGTAAGTGTAATTGTCAGGTTGTGCACTCTTATCCAACATCAGTTGATACAAACTCAAAGCATTTTGAGGGCACTTTCTCTGTATATAAGCTCTCATCATAGTGTTCCAAATGAACCCATTTGCGTCCTCGATCATTTGATTGAAAATTCTAAAGGAGAAATCAATGTGAATGAAGGTTGAATCAGTGCAGAACTTGAGGATTCTACTCGCAGCATATGTGTCCCTGATGAAGCCGGTGACGATCATCTGAGATAGTATTGGATTGAACTGCTTGAGATTATGGCATTTGGGCAATTGGGTTTCTAAGATTGACAAGTTTATGGTGATTTTCGACATGGGTTTGTGATTCAAAGTCGATTTTGCCGCTAAAGTAAGAGGCTTGAGCTTAGCCAAACTCATTTAGGAGGGAAAAAGAAAGCTAAAGGTTTGGACTTTTGGAAGACAGTTTCCTTCTTTTATAAGGTAAGATGTTTGTCATCGATATAACATATGATTTTGAGATTGTATTACTCTCGTTGAGCTCTAAAACGTTAATGTCATAGTTCATAACTTATTAATGTTCAGTTCATCACCTATACTTATAAATTTATTTATATCATTTCCACGATGTATTAACAATTTGATGTATTTACCTATGCCAAACTTCATCATGCAGGTTTGATGCAATTCTAATTCAAGTTGCAACAGGAATGGCAATTCAATACAGAATTCAATTTGGAATCAGTGATGGACGTATTACCTAATGAATTGGGGTTCACCATTTATAAAAGGAGGTCCCTTCTTCCATGAACAAGCACGCACAATCCTTAGCGATTCCATCGATAGGCTGCAAAAGAAGTTCAGAGGAATTAGAAGGCTTTTCAATTGTGCAATTCAATTAGCACAGAAGAGGAACGAACAATTCACTCGACACTCGACAGAGAAGCAAACCAATAAGCGAACCAGAAGAATCGAGAGCTATGGCAGGAGGTTAGTCATTGGTTTATGCAAGAGGTTTTTTTTTTTGGTTTTCTGCGATTTAGATTTACATATTTTACTATTAAGATTGAGTAGATTTGATTTGTTTGTGTGATTTACGTGGGGATTAGGAAAGAAGTTTCTTTTGTCAATAGGAAACAGACATTGTCTTCATCATTTCTAATATGTTTAGGAATCCTATCATCGCCAGGAATGTAACTCAACACCTTCTTCTAAATTGCATGCTCGGTGGTTTGTGGTTTGTGGTTTGTGTTACACACAAGAATTGAATTACTTCCAGGCAAAGTAATGGCACCTCCAACTAGTTGCCAAGGCGAAGTCACGATAGATAGGTTTAGTAATCTTCCGGATCAAGTTGCCCATCACATTCTCTCTTTTCTCACCTTTTACGATCTCCTGATCGGGGTTGAGTTATGTGTCCAAAAGCTGCAGACGTCTTTGCCTTTCAGCTCCGTCGTTAGATTTACTCGAACCACGCCGCTTCAACTCAAAAACCACATGTGAGGCGCGGCTGAAGTTGTTCAATTACTTGGAAAAGTTCTTTTCTCTCCGTGGGGATTCAAAGATGCAGCTCTTTCGCTTTGTTTGGGTTGATCACATAAAAGACAAAAACGACCAAACGCCATGCATCTGTGGTGACGACTACTTTCGTGTGATATCGTGGATCCACTATGCACTAAAATGTAACGCAGAAGATATTTATTTTATGAGAAAAAGGAGGGCAAGTCCAAAAGTAGTCGTCACTGGTACTACTCCAATATCGACTGTGGAGTTTCCATCTTCTGTCTTTCTCAGCGGATCCTTAAAGTTTTTAACGGTGAGAATGCCTCCACGAGAGTCACATGTGATTTTCAAAGCGCCCTCGCTTCCGTCTTCCTACTCCTCAAATCTCAAACGATTGGTACTGGAGAACATTGTTATAGGAGACGCGGACTTCTTCCAATGGATCTCATCTCATTGCAAATGCCTCGAATGGTTTACTCTTCAAAATGTTCACGTGGAGAAGAATAGTACCATCGCCATTAAAAGCTCGTCGCTGAAAATATTGGTACTTGCCATTACTTGCTATGATGATCTTAGCACACTTGACATTTCTGGAGATAAGCTTGACCTCCTGGTTATTGACAACAGCTCCCATCAGTTGAATATTTTTGCTCCAAATCTCAAACACTTGCAATTGAAGGGGAAATTTGTGAATAACCTAGAAATGGAAATTTTGAACGTCTAGAACGTGCTAATATTTATTTACAACCTACCGCAAATGACAAAGTCGTTGAGATTGTTGGCAGTTTAGGAGGCAGGGCCTTTGTTTGTCTAAACAAAAAGATGATTGAGGTAAAATTTCTTTTAAAGTCCTGTTTATATATACATATTTTTTCTTTTATGAATTTTGAGTTAGTACTAACTAATTTTGGATTTGGCGTACGTGCAGGCTTTATTCGAGAAAGGGCGCACTAATCCTGCAGCTCCATTTAATCATATTACTCGTTTGGGGATGCGTGTTTGCACTTTTAGCGACGAACTAGTTCTGAAAATTGCCTCTCTGTTAAGAAGGGTGCCTAACTTGGATGCTTTGTGCATATACTATGATGACTCATTTTCATTATGGCACACTATTGCTGATGCACAGACATTTGGGATGGATATGAACTACTGGAAGCAGCTGCGAAAGCTTGATTTTGTTAACAAGCTAAGCAATCTTTTCGTACAGCTTTTGGGCGGGTCCAATGAAGTTGAATTCGTGAGGTATATACTAGAGTGCGCTCCGAAACTGAAGAAAGTTGTGGTTTCATCAGCCCGTTCATCTCGGGACGTGAACGTGGAGGAAGTCGAGAGGAAGTTAGAGAAAAGCAAGACAGTCTCCAATGCTACCATCTCGCTTCGGAAAATTGAATCTTCCGATTACATCGATGATGAAATGTCAAAACCTTAAGCTTGATGAGTATTGTCTAGATATCTCAACTATTCATATTCCCTGTTCTTTTCCTTTCTCAAGCAGTATTGTGTTTTTCTTTTCTCTTTTCCAGTTAGCAATATGAATAAGATATAGCTTTTAAATTTGTGTGTGAGTGAGAATACGGTGGAGTAATGGAATCCTAGTGCAACAATCTTGACGAGCACAATACTGTTGAATCTAGCTACATAATTAATTGGACATAGAACTTCCGTGTAATCTGTTGTAGAACCTTCCTCATGTGGATGCTTCACTCATCCCTTACATCATCCTCCCCAAGCCCTTTGCCTATATAAGAGATGAAGCCCCCCTCCTTCAATACACAACCAAGTAATAAGAGCTCAGGGGGAGAGAAATAGTCAGGATACTTTGTATTGTATACGTTTCCAGTATTTCCATATAATGAGAGAAACCAGTACTACCGCCCCGAGGACTAGGCACACTTGCCGAACCTCGTTAAATTCTGTGTCTCATTTACTTTCCGCCACTGCACTACTTTCATACCCGTTCTGCAACACGTTATCAGCACGAATGACTCTCGTGTAAGTGTTAGTGGTGGATGCGGAAAATAATAATATGAGATGTTTTGCTTTACCTACCGCAAACCACTCTCTATTATTCTTACTGGAAAAGAGCAATACACATTGAATGAGAACCTGAAGATTCTCAATTGTGTGCTCTGAGAGAGCAATACACATTGAATGAGAACCTGAAGATTCTCAGCTGTGTACTCCGATAAAGAACTTGCAGTTCTTTACGTTTGAAGAATTGATATTGCTTTGCTTACCTACCGCAAAGCAGTCCCATTCTTTTCTAATGAAATTGGATGCTGCACAGAGAAGCACTAGCTTCTGCTCACCAAAAACAGTGCGGTGATCAAATACGCACTCCAAGCTCTGGCCAAAACTCACCTAACCAACCCATTCTCAAGTGTAGTTCTTAATTGGAGCATACACTTACCTACCCCCTTCTTCTCCTACCCTATTGAACTCCAAATCAACAAAGTTCAAAACTTCAGATGCCCAAGTCCAGGAGACCCAGGTATCGAAACTGTGTGTCGTGGAGCATAGCCAAGTGCATCGCGCCTATGGCCACGAAACACCACCGATTCTCGGTGATTGTGCTCGTCGATGACGACTTGAAGTCGCCGTCCCTCCGCCGCGCACCCGAAGATGCGCCAAGCCATGTGTTGTCTGGGAAGAGCAGACGTTTCGTCTCCCCGAGAGCGAGACACCGCCGTCCTCGAGGCCCCGCACGACGGCGAGACAGAGCCTGTAGTCGGTCACCCACGACGGCGAACACGTCTGGGCTGCCGATGATGACGCAACTCCAGACGACGACCAGAAGTGCGTCACATCGTCGGCTTCTCCGAGACGCTACACGGAGCTCGACGTGGCCGATGCACCGCCATGCACGACGACGGGTGACGATCGCCTTCGGCGTCTTCGACGAGTCTCGTCGGGTGACATTCAGGTCGTCGCAGCCCACGAAGCCGACGTCACGATCGTCCCCAAACCATCGCCGATGAAGATGCAGGCCGTTGTATGTTCGGTGGAACAGGCCGAATCATGAGTAAGATTGTTCGGAGGTTTTTCCCGAACGTGCCACGACCTAGTCGGTCATTGTCGGAGCATCCTTCCGAACGCGCGCGCATGGGTTGTCGGAGCGCGCAACCGAACGCGGCTGGGTTGCCCACTGTCGGAAGCCCCTACCGAACGCGCTGGGATTGCTTCTCATTGTTCGGATGGCATCACCGAACAAGGATTTGGGCTGGCCACAGGGCCTTTCCTTTTGGGCTTCCTTTGATCGGGCCCTTGGATTTTTGGGCCAATTGGGTGTTGAAAATGGATGGGCTGGCTTCCCTATTTTCAAGCCAAATTTAAATTGGGTCTTGAGGCTTTTTAATGAGCTCCCAATTTTAGTTAATTGGACCCATAGTGAACCCGAAGTTCACAATAAACCTCGAACCCGAAGTTTTAGTGTACTCAATACTTTTGTTTGGGCTATGGCTTTTTAGCCATAGTATTATTTCAAGTGAAATTATAATCAAACTTGAAGTTACTGATATTGTACTGGCACGTACAGTGAACCCAATGTTCACAACATATCACGAAACTGAAGTTTCGAATGAAACCTAGAGTTTCAAAACCAGAAGTTACTGCTATTAAACTGACATTTTTAACTTTGTGGGTTAATGGTGCGGATATCCCTCCATCCCATATTTAATTTCAGCAATTTAAATTCCGCTATTTACTTTCAGCAATTTAAATTCCTCTATTTAATTTCTGCAATTTAAATTCTGCAAATGTGGGACGTTGGACAGTTGTACCGCCTCTCCATATTTAATTTAAGCAATTTAAATTCTACTATTTACTTTCAGCAATTTAAATTATGCCATTTACTTTCGGCAATTTAAATTCTGTCATTTAATTTTAGTAATTTGAATTCTGGTTGTGGGATGATGGTAGTTTTACCAATTCCCATTTGATATTGTATGCAGTGCAATATCATAAGTAACAAAGTCTTGCAAATATTTGATATTTTATATCATGCAAGGGATCGGACCTGAAGATCCTTGATCTTTGTTATATGATTGGACCTGAAGTTCCTTAATCATCATTATATGATCGGACATGATGTTCCTTGATCAAATCCAGACTGAAAGTCATTGGGATTAATTGAGAGGCAGATTTTGCTCTCATCCGGATTTAAGTTTCAGTCTTATCCGGATTTTGAATATCAATTAATTGAATCAGTTGGAACCAGCAGTTTCCTTGATCATGCACCAATTCAATTAATACATGTTGAGAAATGTGAAGTTAATCATTTAGATGATAGCGCGGCTGCGCATGATATTCTCCCTGAATGGAGATATATTGCTTACTTCATACCTCCATGTAAACCTACAAAGGCCTTACACTCACCACATTCCGGAAGAATTTTGTTGAGTTATAAGGATATTCGATTGAACAGTTACCATGTTGAAAAGGGAAAAGTTTGTGGACGATTTCCAACCAATACGCGGACCATATAAAGATTTTATGGTTTTGGTTGATGTAGTGACTCGCTGATCATATGTCTATTGTCCACATCAAAAGTTGCATTTGCTAAACTTCTGGCACATATTGAGGGCTCACCACCCTAGTTATCCGTTGTAGTCTAGAAGACTGGATAATTTCGGAAAGTTTATATCGAAGGCTTTCGATTATTATTGCACGTCCCTTAGGATTGAGATTGAACATTTAATTCCCTATGTTCATACTCAAAATGATCTCGCAGAAACACAGATTAACCGGCTGGAGAGAGTAGACTAGTTGATGATGATCACAACGTTTCCCGTTTTCTGCATGGGACTATGCAATTCTGCATGCAACTATATTGGTCCGCCTAAGACCCATCTCCACCCATTCATGTTAGCGTTACAGTTGGTTCTGGGTACGGACATGATTCCCGTACTTACGCAATGTTGGGTGTGCAGTTTATGTGCGTTGGGCCACAACGTACCAATATGGGTCCTCAATTTGGAAATCTTTGTCGGTTATGATTTCCCTTCCATTGACAGGCGATCTCTTTTTCGCAAAATTTGGAATAGTCACTTTGATGAGACAATATTCCCGCCGTTAGGGGGAGAAAAGAACGTCAATGTTCCTGAAGAATGACGTGAATTGACGTGGATGTACCCACTATGTCTCATCTTGATACGCTGCAAACAAGCCTGTAATGAAGGTGTTCTGAGGACACAAGACATCCGGTAGGATGTCGTTCATGAGAACGAGGTACTAGCGGCTAGCTACTCTGTCCTCGGCTAGAAGCGAGAAGACTCGGTCGATGGATTCACTCCCAAAAGAGGAGAATTATGGCACAATTGAATCCTATCGCTATCTCAACCGATCCAACTCATAAATTGCGAGGATTATGGAAGTACCTGGAGACGTCCGGGTGATACCCCAAATCCAAATTCCCGAGGATCAAGAGATCTCGTCCGGATGGTTTGTGGAATCAGATGAGATAATCATCGATGATATCTTTGCTTATGCAGTGGCCACTGAATCAAAAGTGCGACGATATGAAGCGTCGATAAGACAACGTTGAACTAATTGGTGAAAATGGAAAGAACAATGCAGATCGATTTAGATTCCTAGCGAAAGGTGTTTGGACCTGAAGTTCCCACACTACCCAATGTGAACCCTGTAGGTTGCATGTGGGATTTCGTAAGGAAGTGTAATGATGAGAATGAAATAGTGCGAAGGCAGCCTTATGGTAAAAGGCTTCTCTCATTAGCCCTGACATTGATTACGATGAGATGTATTCTCTTGTAATGGACGTTGTTACGTTCCACTACCTAATTTGTTTGGTAGTTTCCGAAAAACTGATATACGGCTTATGGATATGATTGCAAGATATCTCTATGGGGATTTACATACAGAGATATGATTGAAATATGCAATTCAGGCAGATTTGAATTTCTTGAAGTGTGTCAGACCAGTATGTCAAACACGCCCAATGTGAACCCTGAAGGTTACAAGTGGGTCTTTTTACAAGAAAATGAGAAAAACAAGATTACAAGGCATACGGCAAAGCTTGTAACATAAAGTTTTTCACAAAGTCCTGGAATTGATATTATCCCAGAATGGATGCAATCAAGAATCCTTATGCGGTAGAGAGAGGACTGGACTCCAGCAGTCAAGTTTGTCCTTCATCTCTGTTGAGTACTGAGTGCATATGGCATGGACGTCGGTTCTCTTCTCTCAATGCTTGGTTATCCTTCTTGAGCACTTCTAGCTCATAGTTTCGGGCGCAGTCGTTTGGCAGATTTGACACTTGTGTTGCACTTTGGACACATGAAGCATAGCATGTGTCATGGCTTCTTTAGAATGCGCTAACAACATCTCATCCTCCGAGTCAGATGTCAGGCCACTATTGATGCGGTATCATCATTGCGCATTACTGAGTCTTTGACAGTAAGCGGGCTTCTGGAATTAAAAGTGGGAGCAAATCTTAACACTTGGCGTACTCAGGGGGAGCAGAGTCAAATCAGGAGAAACATTGGAGGAGGAAGCATTACTGGAAAGGAAGAAAGGTATGAAATGCTAGGAAAATTGGAGGGCTAAAGCTAGATAGTTTGCAAGAGAAAGTCTTCAAAGATGTGACTTAGATGAATGCACAGAGGATATGAAGAGAAAAATGGATCTTCTCTTTTCGAGACTCGACAGGGTGTCTAATTTCAACAGACGTTGAATCACTCACGAGATATTTTCAAGCGTTCTCGGATCCCAAGGAGTGCGCCTTACCTATCTTGAGATGACTAGAAAACGCATCTCAGCCATTTATTCTCCTGCTGGTCTATGTATATATCCTCAGCATTCTGCACTTAGTATAGTCTCTCAGGATTCCCAATTTCCTTTAGATGATCACTCATCAGCTTTTCATGTATAGTTTGCTTTCATATGTTTATTGGAAGCAAATGTATCTCATATCATGGAGGTTGGGAGCAAGGGCATCTATGGCATGCTCCCAATCTAGGAGTATCTCCTGGCTTGACTGGATCCTATTGATTCCATCAGGCTTCTTCTTGCCCTTTAACCAGAAGGAGAGTCAAAGGTCAGATGGATTAACTTCAACATTCTTCCTGAATCACTTGCAGAGCGGTTACAACATGATCCTGCGATGCGTGAGGAGGAAGATGAAAGCTAAGGAATGAAGGAAGAGTGGTGCAATCAAGTATTGGGTGTCTCACTAAGCCTTGAAAGAAATCAATAAGTACAATCCAAGGCGGCGATTCCGAAGTATTCAGAAGCATTCATGTGGATTCGTGAGATCCAAGGGGGAGTGTTGTAGAACCTTCCTCATGTGGATGCTTCACTCATCCCTTACATCATCCTCCCCAAGCCCTTTGCCTATATAAGAGATGAAGCCCCCCTCCTTCAATACACAACCAAGTAATAAGAGCTTAGGTAGGGGGAGAGAAATAGTAGGATACTTTGTATTGTATACGTTAGGATTTCCATATAATGAGAGAAAAGTACTCGCCGAGGATAGGAATTGCGAACTCGTTAAATTCTGTGTCTCATTTACTTTCCGCCACTGCACTACTTTCATACCCGTTCTGCAACATAATCAAAATAATCAAGCATTTAATATCCCTTCTGCTAATACAACTTTTTCTCCCGGAGTCTTCCACAGTAGTTCAATTGAGTTAATAAAAGAAACTCAGGTGACTTGAATTTAATGTCCATAACAATTTTCCTGCAATATAACCCATCTTCTAGGCATCATCACAACCTGAAGAGATAACACAACGAATACCTTAGTGGGAAAGTAAAGTCACAGTATGAAGGAGCATGGTGAATCGAATTAAACCATTTTTCATCAAACCAAAACAAAGAAGAGCAAATAAGAACAAAACCTATAAACAGGTGATGAAATTGATATCCACATACAGATTATTAGACAACCCAGTATACCTTAAATAGGTTATGAGACATCAAAAAGGTTTGTGTTCGAAATGCTAAAAATCTAGTGCCATCATCAGTAGGTAAATCAGAAATCATTCTCTATTGTTACAATTCCTATGGATCGTAACAAATAAAAAACGAACAAACAAATGATAAGTGATCCACCTGATCCACTCGGAAAAAACAAACATCCCCACAAAACAAAACTAAGGACTAAGGGAGGCCAATTAACAGAACCCTTAATCTCGTTGAGGGAAAACAAAGCCTTTTTCTTCAAACAATAGGTTCAAAAGAGAATTAAATCACAAATCAAATATCTCCAAAACTTTGTATCTATAACCTTTACTTACTAGGTAGGAGAATGAAAAATCAAATATCTCGTTGTGGGAAGGTATGTTTACTTACTAGGTAGGAGAATGAAAGAAATGAGAATAGTTGATAATTATTTTGTTTCATTAGTTATTCACTAATCCACTTAAAAATCAAAATTAAGGGGCGGCTCTACTCCAATTTAACGATAAAAACACCCCAAAAAAATGGAAATCGGATACCATTCTCAAATCTTGTTTCCCATCTTATAAGTAAACATGACATTACAGGACAAACACTATGCTATGAAAGTTGAAACTATTATTAATCTTCCTTAAAAAGGTATGTTCTTGTCATTAACTGGATTTATATCAAAAGCTACCTCGGTCAGATCCCGCCAACCTTCGTCTAACAAACAAAGCATCCAACCAACGAGATAGTGCCACGTCATAATGTAATTACTCATCAAGTACAAAGCTGAAGACTTGGAAGTGCAAGATCAGAACTAAACGGGACCCGAACTAAAATTGTACCAAAAAGATCAGAACTCAAACCCTGACCTTTTTACCGTTTCTCACCCTAACCTAACCCGAAAACCCACAATGGCTCCGAAACGCAGAGGCAAACCCAACCCGGATTCCAACGGCAGAGCCGTCGTCCAGAAATTGGCGCCTTCTCTTGAAGAAGAAGTAGCAGAGGTAAAAAAAAATATATATAATAAAAAAAATATCCCACTTTTTACTTCAGTAAGTTTTTATTTTTTTTGTCTTTACTCAATGTATCTACATAATCTAGGTTGTGCATCTGCTCTTATCATCTGTTTAGTTTGTAGGAAAATGGCATATAATTTTTTCCTTTGGTGGAGAATGCTTGAAGAATCAAACATTCTGTTCTTTGCCATCATAATTTTTATTTCAGAAAAAGAGTAATTTTCTTGTAAAAAGTACATAAAGCAGGAAAATTTAGATTATGTAGATACATTGAGTAAGAATTTGTATACCACAAGTTAAGAATTGAATTCCTATGCTTGAAATTTAGTTTGATCAACTGTAAGATGGGTGAAAGAATGCAAAAGATTTGAACTTTATTGTTTTTGGCTGATAAATTTGCTGGCTTTAGCTTTTTGTGTACCAATTTGAGTAGTTAGAGTTCTTTTCTCTGGAGACATTCTTTTCTATTAGTATTTGTCATTATAATCTCATTTATCTGCAGTTCACATTTGATAATTCAGATTTCTAAATTGCAGAATGATCCAGTAACTCATGAGCATTTTACCAAGGGAGCTTTAGTTGAGGTTAGCAGTGATGAAGATGGTTTTAATGGAGCTTGGTTTGCTGCAACCATTGTGGAACCTGCACAGAAGAACAAGTTCCTTATCGAGTACCAGAGCTTGAGGACAGACGACGATTCGGCATTTCTGAGAGAAGAGATTGAATGCCACCACATCCGACCTTACCCCCCGGAAATTGCTGTTGATCATTTCAGCTTGCTGCAAGAAGTTGATGCTCTTTACAATGATGGATGGTGGGTTGGTGTGATCTCTAAGGTTCTTAAGGGATCAAAGTACATTGTCTACTTTAGGGGCACCAATGAGGAGATTGAGTATAGTCACTCTGAGTTAAGGCCTCATCAGGACTGGATTGGTGGCAAATGGGTTATGGCTTCTAAGGTATGAACTTTTATCTTTGTCTCTACCTTCACTTTAACCTACTCTGCCTGGTTGTTTAGATTAACTAAAAAACTGAATTTTCTCATGGCCTGCCATGTGCAATGTATTTTGACATTGAAGTATCGAGGCAAATTTTTTCCATTTTCCACAATATCTTCATGTGAATCAAGTTAGGAGTTGGCATACTAGTGTAGTTTTAACTTCTGTAGCATCTTCTGGACACTATGTAAAATACAAAAAATGTGAAGAACATTTGAATGGAATGAGAAGAAATAGCGTGGTGAAGCTGGCTGGTTTTAGCTATTTGGTATCCAAATTATGTGAATGTTCTTGTCCGTAGTATCACTCTACATTTTAGATTACCTTTCTATGGTCCAAGTCTCAAGAGTTTGGTCCTCTACTGTCCAGTTTTTAATTGAAAAGTCATATATTGGTTGAGCTTTTACCTACTCAATACATGTTTCGGCGTAAATGATGTATCGTATCTTTGTTCCCCTTCTGCTTGCCATATGATCCTATTTTGGGTAACTTGGGGCATATCCTAAAGATCTATAATTTGGTAGGCGCTTGAAAGTTGCTCATAAATGATATCAGCTGAAAAATATTTTTCATAAATGAATAAGAGTTGAAAGCTGCAGGTCCACCTGCCATCTGAAAACTACTCCACTCGTGGCATGTTTTGATCAAGACACATTTCTTCTAGCTAGTCACATGCTGATGGTAGTAATGAGTCGATGACTTACGACCACAGTTAACATATCCTTGTTTCTAACTATAATCTCATTATAGCTTTAACAAGGAGTCTTTTTACAACACAACAATGTGTGAAGCATGCTTTGCAAATCCAACTGTCATCAACAGTCTACTACGAGGGAAAAGTTACCCCTTAACATCCTATGGTCAAAAGACTCATGTTTATTACATAACTTGTGGTATTGTAGAAATTTTTCTTTAGCTAGTTGTTGGCTGATTGTGTGCTTTTGGCAGGCTTTACATCTATGATTACTGGTGAAAAATGGGAACAATTGAGTATCAGCTACTAGGTGGTTCATTTGCTGTTGGTTGGATTCAATCTTAAGATGACTTGTCATGGTAGTGGAGGTTAAGTTTTCCCAGTCTTGTGCCTCATCATGTATCTTATGTAATGTAGTGACCATTTAGCCTCAGAAACTCAAAGTTAGGCCTTCTAAGCAACCAACTAGGCACTTTTCTATGAAACTATAGCCGGAGCTGTAGATTTCTTTTACCGGCTATCGGAATCTGGTGGACTGTAATTTCCATGTTATGTGATCATTGTTCCAGCTCTCTGTCTCTAACTTTGTGCCATGTGTGAGTTGAAGTTTCTTTTGGTTAAGATACTTGAATGCCCTTGAATTGATTGACCTGTGATGGTTGTAAGTTGGTACCAGGCATTGAATGGAGTGACCTATCGAAAAATTAGGTATTGAAAGAAACATCACCTTCTAATCTTGCTCAAAGTAGATTCCTTTAAACTCTATGACATTAGCTTGTTTCGATTTTGTGGCTGTTTTACTATCAATTTGAACTTTAAATAGGATTGTTGCTAGCCATGTGGAAAGACTTGAATGTCTATTTCCCTATGCAGTTAATTTAGCTTTTAATAAGCAGCAGGTACTTCAAATCTGCATTGGTGAAAGGTGAACATTAGGCTTCTGTTTCTGGAAAGTTGAGTTCTTTGATAAATGACAAAGGACCCTCTAAGGATTTAGCATTTCTGCCCCAAACCGGAGGACTTCAATGCAACAGCGGATGTATCCCTCCCTACTTAGACCCAAGTCACCCAAACACCAAACTTGACAAGAAAATAAATTTACAAACAAACAGAGCACCTTTTACAAATTAGGAAGGTGAAAGATGAAAGGCTAACACATCTATCCTTTTTTCCTGCCTGGAAATAGAGCAATATAAAAGGAATACTTTTAGACCAAATCGTTGAAAAGAGACAAATTTCTTGCAGAGCATTTGGATAAACAGAGAAGAGCTGTTCAAACCAAGAAAAGCTTGAGTGAAAACATGGATATAGTCACAAACTGAGTGCTACAAATTTCCTGGTCACATGTTCTCCCCTTCAAATTCTAACAAGGGAAAGTAAAGCCATTTGCATGATTGCATCCCCCTTTCATCTACTGATATGGCCAAAACCAGTACCAAAAACACCACAATCTAACATGAACTTGATAGAACAAATAAACACTTGATATAATTTGCTTTAATAAAATTTCCAAATTTATTTCATCTTGAGGTAGCACTAGCCATAAGTAACATGAGTGCAGGAAAGCAAGAGAAGGAATCCAAATGAAGAAAAGAAAAAAAGAACCAAGAACCCTACAAAGCAAGGACAAAGCCTTTGATGAAAAAGTCTTGATTCAATCGTTCATCTTTCAAATTGCAGACTCTCCTCCTAAACCTCGACAGCTCCATTAGCCTCCTGGACAACCTTCTTCTCCTTACCAGCATGACCGCTGCCCTCCTCGATTTCGAAAGCCGTAACGGGGAAAGTCCTATAAAGCCCTGAGGGGGTCTTGAAGGTGATCTTCCCAGTTGGTGGGTCATCAACATAGATATCACTCAATGGCACCCAAAGCAGGAGCTCCTTGGTCTTCACTCCAGTCAGCTTCTTGATCTTGCCCTTCTCCACATAGGCTGTGACCTCAGTGCCATAAGAGGTCTGCTTCCCAATCTTCTCCCACTTGTGTACTATGCTCTTCTTCTGCTTGAGCCACACAAACCCAGTTTCCTTCACATACCCAACTTCCTCAATGTCCTTCAATGGCAGGAGACCTTGTGGGAGGCAGATTTCTCTGAGCAGTTCCTTGGACTTCTCTGAGCAGATTTCATGCCCATGGTAGAGGTCATCAGCTTTGGCCTTCACCTCTGCTGTGATGAGAGACATTTTGATGATCTTCTGTTGCTTTTTTCTTTTACTTTGGGAAGCTTTTGGGAGCCTTGAATTTGCTCTCAAGTCTCAATGTAGTGAATAAATGTGAGGTTGAGTTGAGGCATTCAGTTGAAAGCGGTGGGGTTCATATAGATGTGAAGCTAGAACTTTGCCCTTGTGTATTCTCTAAACCCCCAAAAAAGCCATCCAACTTTTGCCCTTGTATCCCCTCAAGAATTGCATATATGACATTTGGTTATTGTGAAAAAGTTTGGGACATTTGGTTGCATATTGATGTAAGTTTTGCATGATTATTGTCATCATTGATTGATCATGGTTTTCTAATGCTTAACTCGGTTGAGGATAAGGTTGTTAACTACACGAAATGGTGATATTACTATGTACGTAGCAAAGAATTAACAATGTTGGGTACAAAATTATCCGTTATGATTCTTTACATAAGTAATAGTTATGGTTATTTTGAAAAATCGCGTGATGGAAGATTATGAGTAATCAAGCTACAGCTACTTTGAAAAGAGGGGCACATTGTAATTTTCTAAATAGGAGGGGATAATGACAAGAAGCAAAGCATTCATGACACAGTTGGGAGAAGTTGGCGAAATTAAGGGAGGAGAGGAGAGTTAAGGTTGTAACCAATCCAAGCCGTCCACGTGGGATGTAGTTGGGAACGGCAACCTCCTACCTATGCATTATGAAGAGCTGAAATAAACGTGATCTGGTGAGCGGAGGAACAGGAAAGAAAAGTACGCACTCTCACCTACATCCCTTAATTTTTGTCCTCATTGGGTCCCCCCTTTTAGTCCAATCTTCTTGTTGCTGCCCTCCATCCAACTAATTCCCAATTTAAACATTGAAAGAGTTCTTAAATATACATTGGTATACATACCAAGATTGGAAATAGAAAACGAAGTAATTATTATCATTCATTTCTTTTCTCATCTTTATTTAAGTTATTGGGAATGGAAAAATTATGAATCTCATCACATATTTGAGAATCATTTTTTTTTCTCCTATTTATTCAAATTTTGGGAATAAAAAAATTATGGATCTCATCATAAATTTGGGAATCATTCCCCATCTAAAGGAGCAATTTGATATTCAAGGAGACTTTGATATCTTATTCCTTATTTCTTTTTTATCATTCTCATTCCAATTTGGATTCCTTTTGAATAGATTAGAGGATGTCAATGTCAAATAGCATATCAGTTATATATGTGCATCAACCACTTATGGGTACAGTATATATATGAATGACTAATCAGAACATCATTTCTACTGCTAGAAATAGCTCACATGGTTATAGGAGGCATCAATCACTTGAATGAGTTAGCTTTTAGTTTTCAAAAAGCTTTCCATCATGTTTAACCTAAACTATGGGACAAGCTAATAATTTATTATGAGGAAGACTCTCAAAGGTATGATGCACCATCTCCGGCTGTCTTTTTCTTAGTGTCCTTTCTTGGTGTGCAAGGTTTTTTCTTGGCCTTTTTTTTCTTTTCTATCCATAAACTATAGAGTTTTTAACAATGTCAATGTTGAATAACATAACACCACCGCTTACCACCAATGTTAACATGCCAAACAAAACAAGACACTATTTCTTATCGATAAAAACCAACGCCAGAAAATATGGGCTTTTGAATCCATTCCTTAAAAGCGTAAACACAACCACCAATGATCTTTTTTTCTTTTCTCACTTGACCAAGATAAATGGAAACAATTTCGTATAGCCAACTACAAATCTTTTGTATGAAATTTGGGTCCACGAAAATCAATTTGACAAAGCATTTTCAATTAAATCATGTGGGATCCCTATAATTCCATAAGATAAATTCCATGAAGCACGCGAGTCAAAATCACACCAAGCTAGTGCTACGCTATGACCATCCACGGATAGTCAGGTACTTCGATTCTAACTTTTTGCAGAAGCCAAACTTGTTTTGTGGGCCAAACCAAACGCGTGCAGTGTTTGTTTACCCTTGTTGGTAATTTACAAGAACAAATATAGCAATAGAACCAGATGGCAACAATTAGATATTGAAAGTTTTGATACATAACAATTGTGTTGGCTATGCCGACGTTGAGCTTCTGCGGGGAATTGCCTTGAATAAGAATGGCATCGGAATGAATGACACGAATGTCATGAAGAACCAGTTACGAGCATATCCATCGTATCTGTATTGGCTTGTTCAATGTACAAGGGAACATCAAATGCATGAAGCTCTCTCAAAATTGTGGTTCTCCATCACATTTCCATGAGGAAAGTTGTTTAGCAACGCTTCGATGTGTTTAGCTTCTTTCGGCATTGACCCGGTCAGGACCTGGCGTGCATAAAATTTCATGCTTGTCACGTATTAATCAGCAGTAGATGAATTGGTAAATCTAAACAAGAGGACGATAAGAACAGTTTTTGGAACATGACAATCCCCTTCCTTTGGAATAAGAATGTGTGAGGCTGCTTAGGGGGACCATTCATAGAAAACGAAAAAGTTCCCTGATAAAGGCCTCAGTCATAATCGACCTTGATTTTATATCTGCCTCCTAACTAAACCTGTTATGAAGTCCAAATCCGGTTCATGTGGCTACTCAAAGAGGCATTAATGAAACCGAAGATCAGAAAACCCAAGTAGATAACACTACTACATAGAGATGAAATATAGTTTACGTAAACAGTGCTGGTATAATCAACAACTTTGCAATAAAACTTGCACTGTATTTTTAAAATATTGTAAGGCACACAATAACCAGGTAATGAACTTGAATTTAGTTTAATCATACCTCATGACCTGTCTCTGTAATGAGGACCTCATCTTCAATCCTTATCCCAATGCCTCGATACCTGCATTACATATCCTCAACACATCAATCAATGTATCAGAGTATCTAAAGCAAAACAACTCAAAACATATGGTAGGATGATTGATGCCCTAAATATGAGGCATCTAACAGAGTGAGAACATTCATACGCAAGAAATTAGGACTGAATAAAAACAGTATATTGTTGAAAGCTCAACCCAAAATACCTCTCAGGACCATTAAAAAGCAAAGGGATGTAGATTCCTGGTTCAATAGTTATCACCTGTAAACAAACATAAACAACCTAGTCAAACAAAAACCAATAATATAATAGCTTTGCTGTTTCAGTTCAAACACTTAATCAGAGTTTGTTGTGAATACGGAATTGGACTAAGTTACACTACCAGCTACTATTTTCTCACCATGTATTAAATGCAGAGTTAAAAAAACACAAAGCACATCAGGGAGCCTCTTAATCTTCTCTATTTCTAACTAGCCTCAGTTATGGAATATATAAAAGAAGATAAATTCGAGGTAAAGCTAGCAGAAAGAAACTAATTCCACTGGAGAAGGCAGGAAAACAAGTCCAGATCTCATTTTATGTGCACGCACACACACACAAGAGTTCAGTTTCACATGTAGCACCATCATCTTCTTAACTACAACACTCAATTTTGAGAAAAACCATAAAGGTACAAAAGTTCATTTTCTTTAATATGGCAGACCACTTACCACACCTGGCTTCAATTGACGGTCATAACCGAGTGTAGAACAATCATGGACATCCATTCCTAGATAGTGACCTGGACAACAGAACACAAAAATTGAATTTATCAATCATAAAATATTTGGGTACACATACATCTGATTAACCAATGCGAACTTTGATAATTATATTAGTAATATATTTTCTTCCTTTTATCAAGTTATTCAAAATATCTTCTTACATATCAAATTATATCAGAGGAAGAGATCCTAATCAGCGTTTAATTCGATATGTTCAGACCTTACATCCTAACAGCTTAAATTTTCGGGACAGTGAAAATGCAACAGATCCTATCAACTCTACTTGAAGAATAAATAAGTATAAGAACAAACCGATGGAGAAGGCGATATCACAAAATACCAACTTAACACCTCGACTCAAAAAATCGAATTTAAACAAACTAACACTATATCCTCATAGTTCCTATACTGGCAAACCAACAAACAGAATTTTTTTTGCTAAGAATGGACAGAGAAACCTATGGAAGTTGGATTTAGCTGATGGTAGGAACTGCTTCTAGAATCCTTCAGAATTCCAATTTCCCTGAGTCCTTTGTGAAGCATGTCAACCTATGCAAGAAAGTGACATTCGTAAGATAAGAAACAGAGGATGCATTTAAAGGTGAAGCTCTCAAGTCAAATTAACAGAGGAATAACAATTTAGGCTCAAAAGATCATACCGAGAAGCTATGTATTTCTCGAATGCTAGAACCAGGCTTGCATAGCTCCACAGATGCCTTGTTTGTTTGCAGAATAAGATCATAGAGCTCTTCCTGAAATAGTGACCAGAACTCTCATATTTAAGTCTCCCATCAATAGTATAATCCAATGCAATAATAGAACCAAACAAATCAAAATATCAAATACTCAATTGCTAAGATGGAATTTGAGTACATAAATGTGCATTTGAGTATGCAACTACTTTGGAAAAGTATTGTACAGGTAGAGAAACAATCTGCCATCCTTACTTGAGCTGAAGAAAAGCTGCCATATGGTGCCCAGGTACGAGTAAGATCGCTGACATAACCATGAAGCTCGCAACCAACATCCATCAAAACAAGATCCCCATCTTTTATCTGCAAAAGAAATGCGTTTCTTACTATAAGCATTAAAAGTCTACTTAAGATCAAGAATATTTATCTCCCATTTCCATGATGTGACCGCAAAAAGTAGAAATTGGATTTGATAATTAGCTCACTTTCTGATCGTTGCGAGCGTAATGTATCACACTGGCATTAGGCCCACCACCAACCACAGGATTGAATCTGGTCAAGGAGAATGAAATTGGTAAATCTTTGTGAACTTTTTTGACATCCGTTGGAAAAATCTTTCCAACCATATTATCGGAAACCAGATTCTGATCACTAAATTTTGTCGGTCATTCTACCACGCACATTTAATTTTACATGAAATATATAAAGTGGACAGAATAATAAATTACATTTTCAGATTTGACCATCCAGAAAAGGAAAAAGCTTACGCCATTCTCTGGGCACCCCTCATTTTGCATTCATATTCAACTTTAGCTGATAGCCTACCCTCATAAGGATGTATCTTTGAGTGAAACATTGTCTGCAGTAGAGCCTGCCCAAGACCAAAACAAATATGCACGTTTAATACAAGTCAGGGAATACTCCAGTGAACTTCCAATCTTAATCTTATAGAAGGATATATTACTACCATGAGTCTATGACCTTTCTCTCAAAAAAAAAAAAAAAAGAGTCTATGACCTTGTACAGAAACAGAACCTTTACAGGGCTACTAACTGTGATACCCCAACACAGTTCTCATTTAAAGCCACATAAAAATATATTTGTGAAGCAAGGCAAGACATGATAGAAGATGTGGGCCTTTTACATAGTCAACGATTTGGAATTACCTGGCAAGCAATTGATGCAGCCTCTCTCATCAACTTCAGCTCTGCTGGAGACTTTATTAACCGTAACTCATGGGTGAGAACCGAAGCATCTTTCACTTTTCCAGAGTAAGCTGCTTTCTGAAATGGATCCAATTCCATATATGCTGGTAGACCTGTCTGTACATTATGGAATAATTCGGCCGATCCCCTCATAATATCTGGTAGGATCTGCAGTCAGTAAAAGAAAAGGCAATGTGTATATAGAGTGATAACGTGCATACTAGAGAATCCAAACAGCTGTTAGACCACTACTTTCAAGAATATATGTTATGTGTTCAAGTGAACATTACTACTATTCATACCACAAACTGTTTCACCTTTCTGTATGGCTATGACAATGTAATTTTCATGTGTATCAATGACACTATCTTCATTTTGAAGACATTGATCATGTGCAATCTCTATGTAGCTTCACACAGGGCATGGTTAATCGTGGCCATTACAGGAATATATACAACTATTCCAGAAACTCACAGGTTTTATTCAAATACATTTATATTTAACTAGGAACAGGTATCCAATTTTCAAATTTTCAGAAAACTCAACTCACCTGCCGTAGTTTGCTCATGGGGTATGCTGTATCAGCCTTGAATACTTCAAGTGCTGCACTAACTCCTGCAGTTTGCCCTTGCCAAATCACATCCTAACCAAACAATGACCAAGAAAAAATCACAATTTGTCTACAGCTTACTCAAATGAGTAGTAGCTACCACTAAGTAGCATTACTGCCTTGCCAAATGAAAATTGCCTCCACACTACAAGAATACCACCAACATGATGCACACTTACCAATAAGCATACATAAGAAAGATTCAAAATTCTTTCTTACCACACCAAAACTAAAGACAAGACATTCAGTATGTATTTGTCATTCTACTTGCATGTCTCAGATTGCTAGGTTTTATCCAACAATGCTAGTTCATATGACCATATGTGGGAATGTGAAGTCAGGACAACTGGGACCCTGAAAAATAGAACAATCTTCGTAACAAATCAAAGCTGAGCTTACATGAGTAGTTGCTTCTGGCATGAACATACAAAAACCACATTCATGGCCTAAAACTGCAACACCGCCGGGTTGTTGGCAACCCGTAAGATATAAGTAATCAGCATCTTGACGATATGTATATGGAACGACATCAGTCATCATCTTCACAGGGGCAGCTGCAAAAATGGCCAAACCATTCTTTGGGAGCCCCTCCAACAACCTTTTTCTTCTCAATGTGTATTCCTCCGAAGTTATGCCGGGTGTAATCTCCCCTTCCGCCAACAACTGCAAAGGCAAACAACAATCATAATGGAATGACCTATATCAAACAAAAGTCAAAACCTTTTTTCACTTTCAAGCCACATTAAGCACAATTATTGATGTTTTAGTATCAGCACCTGTGGATGAGATGCAGGAGTTGGCTGCCCAATATCACCCAATTTCTTGGTGGAATATGCACGTTGTCCAATAGCCTGTAAAACCAACTCATATCAAACCAAAATTAGCTTCACTTCACCACTGCTGATTATATAAAGCATTTGAGAAACACCAATTACTATCATCGAAATCCTAGAAAAGTTGGGACTTTCATATCATTATAATTTCATAATCTCCAGTTCAGCAAACATTTGGTAAATTTGAAACCAATGGACCATTTGAGAAATGCCCACTTGATAATCCAGCTTGAAAATTGGAATAATCAAATTAAAAACAAAACAGAACTGTTTGAAAGTGGATTGAAAGTACCTGTTTGAGTGACATTCTCTGAAGAATTCTTCCTAAGGCAATCTTCATTGTTTGCTTTTGCTAAGCTTTTCACTCTACAAAATCAAAAGCTGGAGTATTTGCTTCTCTGAAGCTGGCAATCCTCGTACTTCAGTTCAGATTTCTCTGTGTATAGGGTTTAAGACTTCAGTTCGGAGATAGCTCCAATCTCTTTGGGGTTTAGTCAAAATCCAAATCCAGTACAATTGTGGGCTACCGCTTCTTCTGGGCTTTTCCTTTCTGTTTTCCATGAAGCCTTCTTTTTCCGGATAATGGGTGTGTTTTTGTTTCTTACACTGATTCTCTTTTACACCGTTTTTATGCTGTATAACTCACGTTATTTGGGACAATAGAACCTCTAATTCTATAGTAAATAACAATTTTGAATATTTATCAAGATAAAAATATTGGAGACCATCTCTAACAACAAAATAAATTCATACACACAGAAATAGTTTATGTCGACACATAATCGTTAGAATACACAAGCGGTTGTGGCAGCAGCACCATTAAGGTTCAATGGTGGTTCAAATGAGTTTTAAAAAAAAAACTCAAATCAAAACTGAAAAATAAGTTGTGGGCATTGTAGATTTTGAAGAAACAAGTAGCTTGACACCTCATTTGACCTTGGGGTGGTCGGATTTTGACTGGAATTGATCAATTTTGTTGGAAAAAGTTGAAAATGTTGATATATCGTTTTCGTTTTATACTATTTTACAGATTGCGATCTTAATATTAATAGAAAATAGAGATCGATACGAGTTTAATGCAACTGACTTCGTATCAATTGGACTCCAAATGAAATAATTATAATTAAAACAATTTTATTGAAGTTTTTAGAGCAAATTTAAAGAAAGAAGAGGAGGGTGTGTGCGGCAAAAAGAAGATAAAGGGTCAGTGTAATTGTGACACATGTTATTTTTTTGTTATTGTAGGAAAATATTTAAATTTCATGTCTTATGATAGAATCTATAGACTATAAAGTCATTAATCCTCTAACAAATTGAGTTCAAAACTTCAAATGTAAAGATACACATTCTTAAACAACCGAGTGATTGAGCTATAAACCCCTCGCATCGTTACTGCTTAGGAAGCTATTTTTACATGCGACCTTCATTCATGAGTTACGAGCTCTTTCTTTTTCTTATGGGCATTTAGAATAATAATTTTTCTTTTGAACTTTAAAAAAAGAATCTGAGTAGGGACAACAAGATAAGCCAACGGGCTAGATTATGCTTTGGTACACAAAATCAACGCATAGTAATGTATCCCAATTGCCAAACTTTAGCGCTCTAAATATCTTTGTTTCCGGTGGGTGCATCCTACACGTCATGCATTATGTATACAAGATTACTTAAAAGACCTAGACCCAAACAAGTCATCATTTACCTAATGAGGTCAAGTCAAGCTCAACTTTTAACTTCTTTTTTGCTTGACTAGCTCAAACTCAGCTTAATATTAGGGGATTTACCTAACGAATGACTGTAACGACCCTGATTGAAATGACTATTTTTTAGTATTAATAAGATTAGATTTTCTCATAAATAATAAATTCTAATTTCATTAAGCTGATCTAATAAAGGTCAACACATCACAATCCCGTCCAAAAACAAAAGAGATCATATCGAAGGGATAAAAATAAAGAAAAGAACATATTTAAAAATTAGGTGAATAATACATCATCATATACGACTACAACCACCGCGTGTCACGTGATGATTCGCCGACCTCACATGACCTTCCACGACTCCAGAGTAGGGAAGCTCGAGAACGTGTCAAAACCTAATCCCCCGGTAGGAACGCCACCACCAGACGCCACCTCGACGCCAGTGGGCCCGAACCCCATTGGCCCCGCCCCGGTCAACGTCGTGTTGGGCCCGCCCCCATTCGACGTGGGCCCGCCGACCTGCTGCTGCTGTTGATTATGATGGTCAAGCAAAAACGCCGACGTATCGAGCGTCGGCATGCAAAGGCCGCCAACCGATTGATACCGGTTACCGGGTCTCTGCGGCTCGGGCTTCAGAATCGAAGGCAGCGTAACCGGCCCGTTACCGAATCTAACGCCGGTCACCTGTTGCACCATCTGCCGGAAGTTGCTCGGGTCCGCCGTGATAAACGTCGTCTGTGACCGCTTCGACGCGCGAGATTTCCGCTTCGTAACCTTCCCTCCGCCGGAGACCGGGATCGCGCTCCTCTGCTGGCGCTTCTGCGGCGGAGCAGCACCCGAATCGAGGTCCTCAGACCCGGAAAACCCGGAAACTGTCGGTGTCGGCGCCGCCACTTCCGGCCGGAGGAGGCCCTCGAGAAACGGCACGAACATGTCGGAGGAAGAATCGAGCGGGTGGTCCGGGCTGCTGCCGGAGAGGGACTTCTGGAGCGCCATGGTTAGGGTCTTGGTGTCGCGAGCGAAGGCTTCGGAGAGCCACGAGTCGCCGTAGGTGGCGGTGGTGGTGGTGGTGGTGGGCCGGAAAGCCCAGGGCTCCATCTCCGACGACGCCATCAAAGCTTCAAATCCTTTTCCAGTTCGGTTGTGATAATACCGGGTCGGGTGAACGGGTAACCGGGTTTGCAGTTCAAAATGAAAATGGGTTTTTGTGTGTACGGACGTACGGAGACCGGAGTGAAGTGTAATTAGAGTGTAATTGACTGGTTTTTGTGTGAAATGGCGGAGCAAAATAAGTAAAGGTATGACTATGAAGAATGAAGGAGTAAGGAAGAAGAGCATGTGGATGTATATATATATATAGGGCGGTGGGGGCGGATTGAAAGGAGGAAGAAAACGCGTTGTTCGCGGGGACACGCGTCAGCTTGTCCGTACGCATTTTTTAATGAAATTAAATGGAACCGTAGTTTGCATACTATAACATAATGGCGCTGCACACAATTCAAATAATGAAGAACCGTCCACTTAATTTGTCACATATAATTGACTGAAGAAGAAGCCAGACAAGTCATTTGTATATATATGTTTAGTTTATAGATTTAAAGTTTGTTAATCAGAGAAACGGATTAATAAGTACATGCACTCGAAAATATATAAATTGCGTTATGTTCTTAGTGATTTCGATTCTGCAGTTTCAACGATAAAATATCACTAATACAACGAATTTGTGGGTGTATACTAGAATTTTTGTAATCACATTGATAATGAAGACGGTTGTTGTAATTAGATAAGCTTGGGGAAGACTACTAAAGAAGTAAACCATGGTTGAGGGGGGTTGACTGGTCAGTGGTAAGGTGACTATTTACTAGCTTGGGGTTTGGAGGGAAATTAGCAGCTGTGAAGAGATAGAAAGGGAATCTATCTATCCATCTAGAGACTTTGATTGGAGTTTTCAATTCGCAATGTTTGACGGTGGAGCCGCGTCATGCTGATGGACTCAACGCGTAAGCTTGCTTACCCACAATTTTTATTAATGTTATTTTTTTTTTCAATTTTATTATATATTATCCTTTCGCTTTCCAACTTTTAAAATTTGCCCCCTTCACACTTTGCTGTCACTGGTACTAGACCTGACTTTGACTTATGATCGACTCCAAAAGCAGAGGCTGCCTCTTCTCTTGTCTCTCTGTTTTTAGTAAAACGCCGTTCTCGTTCAAACGTTACTTGGGGGTCTGAAAACATTTTTGCTTGTTTTTGTTACAAGCACAACAACGTTTTGATGAAAGCTCGAAGTGCTTCTACAGTCGAAATTTACCTTCAAGTATATGTGTTAACAAATATCGGTAACGCTTTTGATTATCAGAAAGTGTTTTTAGTCATTCTCCTGGAAGCTACAACAAAAGGGAGACAGTTTACTTTACTATGTCTAACGCCAAGCAAAGGCCAATGGGTTTACAGAAACCGACCAAGAAAGTCCTTAATCCGATCAATGTACGGAGGACGAGTAGGAATGACGTGACCGGAATCATGTTCGATGACCATAGAGCAACCTTCATCAAATAAGGAAGCAAGTTTCCTGCTTTCTTGGTTTGCAATCTGCCTGTCTTGACCATGCGCACTGCCAAATATGTGTAGTGAAGGGCACTTCAACATCTGAACTCCCTCCTGCTCCTCAAACTCCATTAGCTTTGTAATCCCAAACCCGGAGCAAAGAATCACAAATCGAAATTCCATTTCACTAGCTTTTGATGATCTCGGTTGCCTTTGTTGGGCATGAATTACAGCAGCTGCCATTGCTGCTCCCTGAGAAAATCCCAACAGTCCATCAAAGGGGCCCTTCTGAGAATACATGGTTTTGATGTATGCTAATGATTCACCAAACCCGGCTGTTTGTTGCTGGTACTGTAGAGGATCAAATGGACTATCTCCCATTTTCCAGTCCCCATTGCGTTTACTCTCAGTCTCCACTCGGAAATCAGGTGCTACAAACCACGCAAACTTTTTCTTGCAATGGTCTGGGGGTGGTGGACAATGTTGTAGTGGTGATGACGGTGGTGATGTACATTCGTGATGCGACTCTGTGGCAGTCGAGGAGGGTAGGTATATGAATGGCAATTCATGAGGTGCATCCACAAACACGAGCTCAGCAATGCTCTTGAGTTTCTTGGCTAGTGATGCAGTTCTTCCTTTAAAACTTGAGGCATTCTGACGAAATCCATGTAAGCATAAGATTCTTAATTTCCTTGAAGGAGACTCGATAGCTGTAGCATACCAGTTATTACAAGATCAGAAAGCAAACCATGAACATAAGAAGATATAAATATCAGCATTCAACTCTTCAAAATCCAAATATGGATAAAAGCACTGCGGTTCAAAGAGATTAAGCTTACAGACCTTACCCTGTCTCCAAGGCAGCTGAGGAGAGAGCTTAGCATCTGAAGCGACAGCATCAAGCTCTATTTGTTGTGGTACTGAACCCAATCTTCCTCTTTCTGTGGAAGAAGTCGGCTGAACACCCTTCTGATGATTTTGGCAAAGTTCACAGACATATACAGATTCCTTCTTCTGCTGACACAAATTCAAAAACTCAGGAAACAGCATACATAATACACATGAATCTAGAAAAAGTGTGACCAAATGGAAATGTACTGAGCTAGGCTATCACATAAAAGAGATACATTTTATAAATAAGATTCTTGATAAGACAAAAGCATTATCCACACCAATATAACATAGGAACCCAATGGCTGGTGACCCAATTCAAAGGGAAGCTTGAACTAGCTTATTAAGTACTGTGCCTTCATTTTAAAACAGTCAATTACTCAAAAGGATGAAGCTATGTTACAAAGCATACCTGGCAACTATCACAGACCAAGACAAGCATTCTACAATAAGTGCAGCGGAGGCGTGAAGAATAATCATCGAACGAGAAGCCACAGAGAAGACAGGTGCCCATAATATTTGCATCTGAACTCCCAACCGAAATCCTACAGCCACAATGAAAATAACCAACTATTTTTTTAAAATATCATACCATCTAAAGGATAGACATAACAAATACTCCAATAACTGGTATTAAATTTATTAGTGGCACGCCAGAGAGAAATAGGGGGCATGAGTACATATGGTACAAATAATGACAACAAGAGGCATTCAGCCCATAATAAATCGTACCGGTGATCAAAAACAAAATTCTTTCCTTTGAAAAAACCACCATCTGGAAACTGTTCTAAATAGCGTTGTATGCCACCGTATAGCTGCAAGTGAATTCATACAGCAAGAGAGGCTGTCACTATCACCATCGAGAAGCAAGAATCTTACCAAATGAATAAAAAAAAAGGTTCTCTTCTTTAAAAGACCATACCTGAAACACATTCTCAAATCCAACACCTTTTGACTTTATATAGGCAGATGCCATTTCACACCTGATTCCTCCAGTACAATACCTGTAACAAAGCCAGCATATACGGTCAAGTGATTTATATTCAAAATATAAGATCATGTTACCAAAACATTGCAATATTTATATAAGAACTTACATAAGAACAGATTTTCCTTGCAATTTATCAGAGTTATCATCTATCCATGAGGGAAGATCACTGTACTGCCTAATGCCAGGATCTAAAGTTGCCACATTGGGTGTGTGGAACTTCCCAATTCTTGTCTCATATAAATTTCTTGCATCCAACAGGACAAGTTCTCTATTTGCCTCCGTGCTCTCTTTTTCAAATTGTCCTGGAAAAGTATACATTAAATTATCCCACATACCTGTAGATTCTTTTATTCTAAACAAAACTGTCTAACATTGCATCATGGCATCATGATGCATAGCATTAAGTCTAAATGAGTGAAGCACACATCATAGTAAGCACTGAAGAAGTTCAGGCAGGGGATATACTAACCGGCCCTTTGCAGAACAGAATGGAACTCAGCTGCGGATAAATGCTTTCCAGCATCCGAAATCTTTGGCGATTTGATCAGAGGATTACAGCTAAGAGTAACCAATTCCTGAGTCCAAGATGAAAAAAATATGTCAAGAAAGAAACCAGAGAGAAGCATAGCGTCCGACTAAACTTCAGAAAGTCAAAAAATATCCCAAATATATCTGGTTCATTGCCTATAACTACAAACACAGAATAGAAATCATTCGATTATCGATACGATGCGCACACTCCATATAAAAAGCCAAAATGCCAAATACTTTAGTAAATCAAACAAAAACAACAAACCATCAAAACTAGTCACCTTAACAACCCGAATCGATAGAGAAGTGAACCCGCAT
Source organism: Spiraea crenata (assembly GCA_033992175.1). NCBI lineage: Eukaryota > Viridiplantae > Streptophyta > Magnoliopsida > Rosales > Rosaceae > Spiraea > Spiraea crenata. The sequence goes on along the minus strand of JAVBHV010000041.1, from coordinate 3,302,329 downwards.
TCTTCAGCAACCTTGTCATTCAATGGCTGACCACAAGCTGCGAGCTTGAAGTCAGTTCCTTGGAACAAACTATTCGACTCAACCGCAGCAATGTGCTTCTTCAAATCACACAACTTCCCACCAACCTAAACACAAACAAAAATCCTCAATCTCAAAACCACAGAACCAAACTCAAAATCCAGACAAAACCCACTTCTTTGAAATGTCTCATATGAAATAAAGTTTAGTTCTTTCGTGAAATTATGAAAAACCCAAATCGTGAAATGTGGAAAAGGTGAGAAATTTGAACGTACAGTGACGTTGACGCCGAGAGGAGAGAGACGGACGCGGCCGAGGAGAGAGAGGGAGTTGCAGTTGGAGTTGTAGAAGCTGAAGAGCTCGTCGAGGTCTGGAATTTGGGTGTATTTGTAATACAGAAGAACCCCATATTGATCTTCTTCCTTTTGGTCTTCGTCCTTGTTGTCGATATTGGGTTCCATTGTTGAAAGCTTGAAAGCTCTTCTCCAGCAACTGAGCTTCAACAGAAGTTGCAGGTTTTTACTTGGCAAACCCAAATCTTAACCCGCAGAAGTGTGAGTTGGGCTGGGTTTAAGGCCCAAAGGGGACAATAATATGGCAGAATAAATTTGGTGATAAGATTAGGGAAATGCTATTCCCACTCCCATTTTTATCAATCATACTCCTTTTTATTTTTTTGGTATTAAAAAATTAAAATTGTGTGATTGTGGGAGAGCCTTGAGAAATAAAAAAAATGAAATAAAGTGTTAATAGTAAAAATTGGAGTGAGAATAGCAATTCCCTAAGATTAAGACAAACTTAATTTTGTAAATATATTGTGATAAAATCAAATTATATGACATGGTTATGTGAAAGTTAAATTTTGTAAGAAAGAGTTACCACATACATACACAGAAGCCACAATTTGAGTTCTAATATCGCATAAACACAAGAGTGACAATTTTTTTCCTGGGTATGGAAATGAAAAATAATTTAGGAAACAGCCGATTGCAGCATTTGGCATTTCTATCAAATTCCATAGACAAGCCTATGCGCCAAAAGAAAAACACCGGCCCTTGGCAGTGAATGAAATCAAAATGAGGTGCGAAGATCCATCAAACCCAGGTAAAGGAACCTACACTGCTAAAAGAGAACCCTAGACATCTGTCATCCAAAGTGGAAGCCATTAGGGGGTGGCTGGCTACCTCCGAATGTTAAACCATTTTGATTTGCGCCCCCATTCTCCTGCGTGTTCTGTACTTCCTCGTCTTCTTCACTCCAATACCTCTCCAAGATCTTGACAGCCTTCTCATAAATATCATTGTTATCATGTGTCTGCAGAGCCTCAATCTTCTCTAATCCATCACAGTCTTCGACGTGTTGCGCATATAGATTGATCCCTTCATTCATTCCCATGTCTTTGCAAGCCTCACCCACCTTCAAAATGTTCTCCAGACCTTCAAGGCACACTATCACAATTCTTGGATCTGGGCAAACAAGAAGATCACAAAGCGGCTTGATACAGCCTTGGGCCGCCATGAATCTGCAAGAACAGAAATCATGCATGTAAAATATACCAGAATATAGCATGAACACTATCAAACAAATTAATCATGCAGGAGAAACTGTAAGATTTTGCATTATTAGCTAGGAAAGGGACACACAATTCCTTGTCAAATTTAGTGGTCAATCATTATCTGTAGTTTTCAATACTGGCATTTTGTTCTCTTATTTTTATTGAAAGAAAGACAAAACTTCCCTTTCTTTCTATAGCAGAAAATTTATTGCTTTCAAGTTTTCTCCTCTACAAAAAAAGAATTTAAGAAATTTTAGAAACACCGGAAAACAAGTATGTAATAGTTTAGTACTATGTAATTTTTATGCTTTTCAGATTGATTAGTTATGTGATTCAAAAAAAGAGAAGTCAAAGAATAAGAAGGGATTAAGAGGAAGATTATCAACTAAAAAATGATCGAGCAGATATTTTCGATTAATTATCTAGCAGGAAGCTGTTGCATATTTCAACACTTGTCCCAAATTTCTTTAATATCACAAGGAGGTAGGAACCAAGATGGTGCAGAACCATTCTACTGATAGAGGGTTGGCAATATATTGGAAATAGAGTTGAGACGTATAGCTTATGTATACTCATATCTAGGTGTCCGTGTAGGCAAGTGGAATTAAAGTGCAAAAAGATGATTCAGTGGTAAAGTTAGAGCATACTGAATCTGTTCATGAGATCCTCCAGAAGTAGCATTTGAGAGGGCCCATGCAGCTTCCTTTTTTATGTCAAATTCTGCATGTTGCAGAAGGTGCACAAGCGGAAAGATGAGATTGGCATCCAACACAGCCTGTCAAATAAAATATAAAAAAGATAAAAAGTTTGTAAGTAGTGTATCAAGAAGCCAGGATCATGCTAATTCTAAAAGAAGCCAACACCAACAAAAGTTATTAATACAGCATCTTCCAACACATCTAAAAAGACCATACAAAACGTCCATCATTCTTAGCCAATTACCATTATAACTTGTAAGAAACAATATCAGTTAAGACACATAAACCTCATTGTGCTTATTTAAACAGATCAAAATAACTAATAAAGCAATTTCTCTTGCCTTTTGAGAACTAGTCTACATATATCGCAACGGTGGGGCTCTTTACAGTCTCACCCTACTTTCCTCCAACCTATCTACCAGTGAGCAACAGTATAAATAACCAACCAGATAAGTCACGTAGACATCCTACTTTGTAGAGATGATTATGGAACACCAGATATCCACCTAAAACGTGAGGACTGAGTAGTTCAATCTATATTAATAAAGTCCATACGAACATGATGAAGTTACATGTTATTACCAATTCTCATCTCAATTCATGATAAAAGTGTATCGCAACTTTCTCTTTATGCTTTTTCTTTGAACATTTGATGCAAAAAGTTTAAACTAAGCAGTTTGTCCAAACCAAGCACTTTACCTCAAAATCTAAATGCATGTTAACAGAATTTTCTACCTGTATTTGAGCTTTATTCCCCGCTGTGATATTTGAAATTGTCCAACAAGCTTCTTTCTTGATGCTTTTCTTGAGATTTTGTGTCAGAAGTTCTTTAAGGCAAGGGAGCACTTGGTGGTCAATAACAAACTGAAACATATACAGGGGTTACGTTGATACATATATTGACAAGAAGGGATTATTAAAAAATTAAAAAGAATTATCTTGCAAGTAAAGTAGAGTTCAGCTCAGATTGGGCTGTAAAAGACATTATAGAAGTGTTAGTACCTGAGTCTGGGCATCATCACCAGTAACAATGTTTCCAACAGTCCGCAGGGCAGGTATAAGAACTGTAGGTGATTGATGACTGACATAAAACATAACACAAGGTTGACATGCTATACAACTATGATAAAAGAACTGTCGGTGATTGATGACTGACATAAAACATAACACAAGGTTGACATGCTATACAACTATGATAAAAGAATATCAGACCACTCAAGGCAAATGCCGCATGGGAACAGTGAGTAGATGATTTACAAACTTACCGAAGAAGCTCCACCAGTTGTTTACAGACGCCTGCATTAATTACAGCCTGAATTTTCTCATTTGGACCGTCTGAGAGGTATGATAGGGCCCAGCAAGCATCTGTCAAGACTTCTTCATCATTTGAGTAAATCAGTTGTTGAAGAACTGGTAAGGCAGCCTTGACCTGAAAGAAAACATGCAGATAAGCAAGCATAAAGGATACTCATCATAATCACAATAAGGCATCCACCCAAATTATACTAGCAAGAGATATAAACTGGCATTTGCCATATAATATTTGTGCATCAGTACTACTTAAACCAGAAACAAAAAAGGCAGACTCTCAAATTGCACCCCTAACCTGATCAAATGGCGAAGGTGGCTTGCCCCGACAAAAGTTGGATAGAGTCCATGTAGCATTCCTCAGCATAGATAACTTTGAGTTTTCATTTAACTGAGCTAGCAAGGGCAATAGTGCATTTTGTGCAAGAACAAGATCCCTGCAAGTTGGTGAATCACCAGCAATGTTTCCTAGCGCCCATACAGCCTGTCCAGGAAACAACAAGCAAGGATTGTCATATAGTTAAGTACATTTTCTACAGTGCCCTCAGGTCAATGACATTTCTGAAACATATTAATAACTGGTATATCGTATTGCAACTGGAATGTTTTTCAAATATGTGCATGAACTCAGGATTAAAGTTGATGAAAAGTGCGGAAGGTAGTGAGAACCTGCTCTCTGACATCATCACTACCAGAGCCAAGAAGCTGCACAAACAATGGGACCGCACCCTGTTCAATAACGATTCGTGTATGATCTGATGTTCCAGATGCAACATTGGTCAACGCCCACGCCGCTTCAAACTGCATAAAAAGACGGAAGTCAACCTCAGGGTTTGGTTACACCTTAAGCATAACTTCTCTCTAACAAGGCACTCCGAATATCTTTCGTACCTGCAGTTGAGGAATATCCTGTCTTCCGAGAAACTGCACGAACCGAGGGACCACGCCTGCTTGAATGACCTCATCAATCGGAGGACTGCGTTCTACACAAAATCCAGAAGAACCACGTCAAAAATATTAATCAGATATAAAAATATACGAAAATTACTTCAAGTGTTTAAAATGCTCCCTAACCAATAGACAATAGCTTCCGAAAATAAGTGGTAGCCTCCAATTGCATCGTGGGATCATCGGACCATACTCTTTGCACCATTGAGGGAATACTCTCCAACTGTTCAGCAACACCAACATACAGAGTCAAATTTCAACACGAATCTCAATCATGAACATCCACACTTTCCACCAACACTTAAACTAAGAAATAAGCAAAAAAATCCAAATATTCCACAAAACTTACTTGCAGCATCTAAGTTAATCCTACAAGTATCTAAGCTCAAAAATGCACAAAAGTTACTTATTCAATGAAGTAGACAATCATGTAAACTACTCCCACAAACTTCCAAACAAAAAATTCGATCAAACCCAACTTACAAAGCCTTCAAAATACCTCAAACCCTAGTCCCAAACAGCTAAAACACAAATTATTTATTACCAACAAAATTTGAAAAAGTTAAGCAAAATTAAGCAAAACCTTGTTCTCGAAAACGACAGAGGATTGAGACCCATTAATTATCTGCTGTTGGGACTGGGTCAAACCCTCCCTTCTCTTCTTCTGCAAGCTGTCTTCGCGCTTGTTCTTGCGGATCTCAACCAAGTTGTCCTCCCTCCTCCGCCGTGCCTCCTCCCCATCGACCCCCGTCTTGTACGCCTTCTTGCGAACATCGGTTCGTGTGCCCGGCCGCAGAGACATTTTGGGGGTTTCGCTTTTGCTTTTGCTTTGCTTCGGATCTCTGCGAAATTGCGCACACCAGGTGTTGGACGAAATTACTCAGAGAAGAATTGATTCAGATTCGGGGACGGGCGCGATAACGGGTGGGGTTGTGGGGAATATAAAAGGCGGGTTTTGGAGTTTGGCCTGGATCGTATGTATGCATGTACGATGCGAATAATCATTTACGTCATTTGATTGATTTTTCTTAAACAGAATCAATCGACGGTGGATCTGAAAGGTTTGACAAGTTGCAGTCCAAGTAGAGTAGATCCTGTCCGTACGTTGCCTGAAGTATACGCAACGAAATGTCGACGTAGGACATACTTTATGGACTCACCACCTAATTTTTTTTTCTTTGTTGTTGTTATGTTTGTTTAAATTGCATCACTAGCTTTTCGGTGAACTCATTTGCTCTATAGTACTGGTTTTGAATTTGGTGACTGACAATATTTTTGGGCGCTCGATTTAGCTCAAACTAAACTTTGAATTTTAGGTTTATCTTCAAATAATTTACTTAAAAGTTATCCTTGAAATGCTCTAGATTAAACCATGATCAAGATTACGGCATTGTGTTTTTCCAATATGGTGATTGGTTATAGTTTATGACAACATCTATATGTTTGGGACAACATCCTCATATTCGAAGTACATGGAAATTTCAAAAGAACAATATGATTTTCGAATAGTGATAATTTTTGCATATTTGTGGCTTGTGACAAGTAATAAGGTTAGTGGCTATACTTATGTGACAAATACTAAAAAGCATACGGAAACGTTTAGATATTCATGTAGAGAATAAACCTACGATTATAACTTGCATGTAAAACAATATTTATTTACTCCTTACAGTTCGATATGTTAGTGGAAAAAGGCAGAAGGAAAGTACGAATTCACTAATTCCTTAGGTTCACTTAGAGCATCTCCATCCGAACAGCTATTTTGTCCACCTCATCAATTTTGACTAAAAGAACTCTGTCAAATTCCATCCATCCATACAGCCAATTTTAGGTGGCGGTGACATGCAATGGCGTCTTGCTATCAAAATTGGCAGCAGCTACCAAATATGTCAATTTTATTTTTTAATGTATTTTTAATGAGTGAGACTCAATTTTGTTGAAACTCACGCCACGCACTTAATTTTCACCCAATTATTTTGGTTGTTCACATTGTATGTGGAACCCATTAAAATAAGATAATACTCAAAATAACATATCTGTTGTACTCGTTTTTGTGTGCAATATGTCAATTTCCACATCATCCATCAAATTTTTGACATAAAAGAATTTAACATCTCCATTGGAGATGCTCTTAATCATCAATAAATTGCTACCACCAGCCATACTCCCCAATTGTCAATACAGCCAAGCAAACTAGTTCTAGCCCTTTTCTTTCATCTATTGAACCTAATATCCCCCCCAACAATTGGAAATTCTAGCCCATCCCATAAATTTCAAACTGATTCTATATTTGCAGCCCGCTCTATATATTGTAGTTTAAACCTAATGAGACCTCCTCCCTCCCACAACTTCTTTTTAGGGCAAAACATACCACTTGCACAAAGCTTTACATAGCGGAAAATTATTATTTATTTCATTCATATTTGTCACAACTTCAGTTTCATTTGTGGTAAAGACAAAATTAATTAAGTACACATAACTAAGTCAATCTACACAAAGTGAATGACTAATCTTTGAATACTTCTTTCCAACCAATACTTCAAAATTCCAGCTCACACATTTCATTGTGTTTGAAAACTGCAGTCCATACCAAAATCTAATTGGATTTTCCTGAGAAAAAGGCGCCATTTCAATATTCTAATAGTAGTTTAAGCCTTTTACTAATTTTCAAAACTTTTTGGACATAATGCAACCTTCATTTGATTTTTAAATTTTCCCTCCAATTTTATCTTCAAATAATGTATATTTGTCTCATTTGACAACTACTCACCCATCATCAACCACACAATTACCATTCTTACCATCACCACCGTCCGTATATAAACAACCCGCCTTTTCTCCTTTCCTTCACAAATCCAAATCCGCCCTCTCTGGAAATCAAATCGCCACCAGTCACAGAAGACTGCAATTAAGCCAGAGAGAATGTCTTCGTGGTGGTCCACGTCATCATTCCGGTCCCCGATCGGGTGGACCCCGCGGAGGCTCCTGAGGTGGCTGCCGGAGCTGAGCAGCCTGTCAATCGTCGACGACGTCGTTTGGTCGCTGGTGACGGCGTTCGAGTCCGTGGCCTTGGTCTCCATGCTCTTCTTCTTCTTCGTCTTCTGCGGCTGCACTGTCTGATCGAGAGCTCAATTCGCCGATTCAATATCTTGATGGGCCGGCCCATTTTCATAGGCGGAGATGCCGATGCTCCGCCGTATAGAAGCGCTGAGCACGTGACTTGGGTCGCGTGAGGTCTGTGCAATGTTTGGCTGTGTTAATGTTTGTGGTGTTGTAACTGAAAGTTAATGCAATAGCTTTCGATTCGAAATATGTTGATGTTCTGTTTTTATGGGTATTCAATACTTTTGAATCTTTGCATAATTGACCAAGAGAATAGCAGTCAGTTCAGAAATTTGCAACCCAAACAGAGTATAGGATCGTCATGGATCGAAGATTAAGAGCATCTGGCGGAATGAAAATCGATCATATATGCCAATGCTACCATAAAACAGAAAGTACTTCAATCAGCAGACTCTAATCAGCTAATGTTGTACTTGGACCACACAACCAATTGGTGCGCACAAAGTATTGTTGCTGAGGAAAGGCTTCGTCTGAATATTTTACATGCTTGTCATATTCCCATTGCCAAACTCTGAGATTTGGCGTATGAAAAATCACATTAGGCCAAGAGAACTCCAGTTTAGATACCAACTGTCGAGACATCTAACCAAAAGAAAACAAACATTTTGTGAGAATTAGTGAAAGACAAAGCAAATATATACAGAGAGTATGAAGAATATCAATAGAACGGTGTATAATTAGCATTTTGTATATAATCAACTTGAAGGTCCAGACCAAATTTGTCTGAGCATAAATTCTCGTTTTGTGTTGTCTTCATATGTGAATAATTATGTGACATTTTACTTCGTCTGATTTCCTTTCATACCTTGTGGCTTGCTATCAATATCAAGGATTGATTTTTAGAACTTTTTGCCTATATTTCATCTGATTTCAATTTCAATTTTGCATATTTTCATGGTTTGGTGGTTCAATCACAGTTCCAATCTTTTCTCAGCGTCAAAGAGGCAAACTCAACATGTTCTCGACGTCTGCCGAATATGGTTTTCAAGTTGACACCAATTTTCTTCGTGAAATATTATGTTACATTTTTTTATCCATATTTTCACTTTTTGTCGATTTTAGTTTCACTTTTTGTTGATTTCTTCACCTTTTCAGGTTGATTTCATCATCCCAATAAAACATAAGGGTTGAATGTGATGCTAATGGGGATATGAGTTGGGTGTGGCAAAATGTGGCAGGCGAGGTTCGAATTAAATGAACCAGGAAGAAGAGAAAACGCATCACCAATTATCACTGGAAGACTAACAAAAGATTCAACCACATTATAAATTCTCTTTCGATTCACAACTAATCAGTTTTTACTTTTCAATTTCACTTTTTCCTGTTATGTTGCTATCCGAGAGCCTACACTAGGTGTTGACTTTGTATATACAGAATAGGAATTAGTTTAGTTTCCTTTCCTAGTCGGCCTTGTAAGAGCAAAGGCACCGCGAGGGCAAAAGCAAGGGCAATCCTGCGGGATTGCCCTTCGGAGCACTATTGGGCGTGGCACCGGCCAAAAAAAAGGGAGGCAATCGGTGGGCGAAGCCTGCCGAGGGCGAGGGCGAGGGCGGGGATTGCCCGCGCTTGCGCTTGCGGAGGGCGAGATGACGTCACAGCGCCAGAAACGATCGCGTTTTGGTTGGTTTGGATTGATGGCGCGTTCGGCAGTGGCGGCCGAACGCTGTTTGGGCTGGTTTTCTTGTTCGGCAGTGGCTGCCGAACATGTAAAAAAATCCAAAAAAAAATTTCTATAAAAAATAAAAAAAAAATTTCTATAAAAAATAAAATTTTGTAGTATGTAATGTTTAATTTTAAGCACAAATAAATTAATTTGACAAATTTTTTATATCAAATATAATGGATCGCCCTTGCCCTTGCCCTTAGGGGTGCCTTTGCTCTAATGTGTACATACAAATATCCCTCCGAAGAGAGATGAATGAATTAAGAAGTTATACCAGTTTATTCTTCTTCTTGGTATCTAGAGCCGGGGAAAATTCTACAGTCCGCCAGGCGGACCGTTCCGCCAGGGTTTTTTAAGAGTAATTTGGGAAAACATGTGCAAGGCACATGATGTTTTTAAACAAAAAAAACAAGTGGGTGGACCAATCCACTTGGCGGACCGTAGAAAGTGCCCTAGAGCCGGTTGAAGAAAAAAAGAAAAAAACCTAGCCGCCTCAATTGTTTGTCGCGTTGTCACCCAACCAAGTGGTCAAGCACGCCGTCCGATCAAAGCTCTTTAGTCGTGCTCCTCTTGTGTTGCACGCCGTCCGACCAAACCCAACCGCGTAAAGTTTTTGTCGCGCTTTTCCCAGCCGTGCAGTTACGCACATCGTCTGATCTTCTCCAGCCCATCGCTTGCGTCAGGTCGTCGTTCGTCACACGTCCCACATCACTGTCCATCGCTCGCAGCTGGGCTGATTCTTCCGCACGCCGTTCGCTGCCCAAGATCGCAAGACTAGTTTTTGCGGTCGTGTTGTTCCGCTGCACTACCCAACGATCGCAAGACTATTTTTTGCCATCGTGTTGTTCCGCTGCCCTACCCCTGTGATCGCAAGATTGTTTGTTGTTTGCACTAACCCCGTGATCAATGGCTGCTGAAAAGAAAATAGAGACAGGCTCCACCAATTATGTTATGGCACAACTGGATAATTCAACATTCAATATTGGAATGCTACTTGATGAGAAGAACTATGATTATTGGGCACCGTTGTTCGAAACACATATTGCAGGAAGAAGGAAGTTGGGTTATCTTCATGGGTCGATCAAGGTTCCTATGGAGGAAGATCCGAAGTATGATGATTGGTTTTCAGAGGATGCACAGATTAAGAGTTGGTTGTGGTTCTCCATGAAACCCGATATTATGAAGCGTTATATACGCTTACCTACAGAAAAAGCAATTTGGGATGCATTAAAAAATGCATATGTTGATGAGAATGCTAAAGTTCGTGTGTATACCTTATGTCAGAAAACTTCGAGACTTCGGCAAGGTGGTCGGTCCTTGGCCACTTATTTTGGAGAGCTTGTGGAAATTTTTCAAGAGCTAGACCAATACAGCAAAGTGGTTATGGAATGCGAGAAGGGTATCCAACAGTATAAGAAGTCAACGGAGACAACGTGTTTATCTCTTTTTTGGGGGATTGGATGACGAATTTGAACAAGTTCGAGGAGAGATATTGTGAAAAGACCCTCCTATTGGCCTTGATGCCTCTTACGCATATGTTCGTAGGGAAGCATAAAGGAAAATGGCCATGAAAGCCTAAGATGACAAACCTGCTGATGTTGCCATGGCCGTGAAGTCTCGGGGTTCCCAGAAACGGGTCTCAAATGAGAACATAATCAGTCAGTCTAGCCGTGATTAGGGTTGGGTTCGGGACAATCCCAGCCAATCTCATCCCGCCCCGATCCCAATTTTGAGGTATTTTCGATCCCCAATCCCTATCCCGGAAAATTGGGATCCCGGAGTGTCGGGATCCTAGTTTTCCGGGATCGGGATCGGGATCCCGAAATGGAATGATTTCTCTACAAAAAAACGTTTGAAGTGACATTTTATTCCTCATTTGCTCAAAAATATTGCTGCCCAAAAATTCAATTATTCCAAAGTAAAGTTGAGACCAATCAATCATGTTGTCGTATATGAGATTTTCTAAGGACTTAAAACGCAAGGTTTCGATGAACCCTCTGCATGTTTCAACATTCCTAACTAAAACAACTCCAATCTTACTAACTTCATAATTCAATCTTACTAGCTAGTTTTGGGGATAGAATCAACCTCAGTGGAAGCCAGTCAACGGCGGAGATGGCGCCGAGCACGATCCGGAAGGCGATCGGAGTGGTTGAGGTTTGTGGAAAAAGAAAAGGGAACATCGTGGCCTAGTGCTTGGTTCGGGCAGAGAGAATTCGTGGAGCAGCCTAATCTCCAACTGTGGCAGAGTCGTAGGAGACGGCGGCGGCAAGATCTGAGGGACGGAGCACGGATTGTTTTTTCGCAATAATGTGTGAGTGATTGAGAGAGAGAGAGGGAGGAGAGAAGTAAAGCAGATGGGTTTAGTTTTATGGGTATTGGGCTTATAAAAAAGTGAAACCGATGGGTTTAGTTTTATGGGTATTGGGCTTATAAAAAAGTGAAGCAGATTGGTTTAGTATAGGTATTGGGCTTATAAAATCAGAAATTGGGCTTGCAGATTTCTACTCCTGGGATTCCGGGATCCCAGATTTTTTCAAAATGGATCCCGATCCCGATCCCGGAATTTCCGGGACGGGACAACAATCCTGGTTTTTCAGGACGGGATGGCTTCGGGACAGGATTTCAGGGATGGGATCGGGCGGGATCGGGATTTTGGGATTAAAATGCCAGCCCTAGGCGTGATCGGTCCAACTCCTTTGGTGTGGATACTTCCTACCGGCAGCCAACCAAGTGCCCACATTTTGGACTCAAGGGTCACTCAAAGAAGACATGTTTTGAACTCATTGGCTATCCAGATGATTGAGACAAGTCATGCGATCCAAGATGCAAGTCTCGGGCCACTTTGACTGAAGCAAAGGTGAACATGACAACATCGCCGAGAAAACATCAACATTCATCACACAACTGAGCATGAAGGTAAGGCTTTAAAGGCTTCTACACCTGTTATGAATAATGCATGGATAATAGATTCTAGTGCTACGACACATATGACTTATGATTCTCAGCAGGTACAAACCTTGAAACCATCCATCAGAACTGAAGTTAGTGTTGCTAATGGTGAAGCTGTCCCCGTTACAGGGAAAGCACAATCTCTTTATCTGATAATCTTAACCTTGATACAGTCCTTGTTTTTCCCTCCCTTGACTATAGCCTATTGTCTATCGCACAAATAACTATGACCTTACATTGTGTTGTTATTTTTTGGCCCTCCTTTTGTGTGTTTAAGGACATCCGGAATCGGAAGACAATTGGTTATGGAGTTAGGAAGGGGAAGTTGTATTATCTGGAGCTAACATCAGATAGCATGAGTTTGATTACAAGTGCCCTACCAGTAATGGCATCCGAAAAAGAGACTGGGGAGAATTCAGAAGTGTGGTTATGGCATCGTCGACTCGGGCATGCTTCCTTTGGTTATCTACAAAAGTTATTTCCAAGTTTATTTAAAAGAAATGACGTTTCTAGTTTCCGTTGTGACATTTGTGAACTAGCAAAGAGTCATCGTACTTCCTTTGCACCTAGTTTTAATAAAAGCTCTATTCCATTTGCAATCATAAATTTTGATCTTTGGGGTCCATCCAAGTTTTCTACAATGAAAGGTGCATATTGGTTTGTGAGTTTTATTGATGACTGCACCAGGATGACGTGGGTAAGCCTGATGAAATCAAAGAATGAAGTCATGTCCTTATTTAAGGTATTTCATAAAATGGTGGAAGTTCAGTTTCAGTCAAAAATACAGGTCCTTCGCAGTGACAATGGAGGGGAATATGTCAATTCTGACTTTCGCGAATATCTTGGTTCACATGGGATCATACATCAAACTACTTGTCCATATACACCTCAAAAAAATGGGATAGCTGAGAGAAAGAATCAACATCTGTTGGAGGTATTTCGGGCATCATTGTTAGGAGGTTGTCTTCCTGTCTCCTTCTAGGGAGAAGCTCTCACCTCGGCTGCTTATCTCATTAATCGTGTTCCCTCTCGTTCCTTGAACTTCCAAACACCCTTCCAGGCTCTCTCAAGTCTCACTGTTGGACCGCCTACTCTCAATCTTCCACCACATGTATTCAGGTGTGTTGCATTTGTGCATCTTCATAAGCATCAGAGAAGCAAACTTGATCCTCGTGCAGTGCGTTGTGTATTTGTGGGATACGCCACAAATCAAAAGGGATACAGGTGTTATCACCCTCCTACTGGTAAGATGTATATCACCTTGGATGTTGTGTTTCATGAGCATATCATGTACTATGACTCCCTAGTGTCTTCACTTCAGAGGGAGAGAGAGCTAGAAGTTCGAACTCTGGTATATGGTGTTCCTGATATTTCTCCTGAGGATACTTTGGAACCAAGTGGAGGTTCATAGGGGGAGTTAAGTACAATGGAGACTTCTGGTGCTAATGTTGAGGACATGCCCCCGGTTGCCTTGGAAACAGTTGACTTAGAGTCACCGCTAGAAGCTAGTTCACCATCAGCTATCCTACCGTCGGCTAGCTCATCATCACCAATGATTGAAGATACTTCCCTTCCTCCTCCTAACCCGGGAAATCAATTGTCACCGGTTCCGGCAGTTCAACCCACCCGTCAATTGCCATCCCGTGTCAACAGAGGTATACCCAAACCTATTTATGATCCTGACCCTAAGTGCAAAAATAAATACCCAGTCTTATACCCTCTGAACAATTATGTGTCTACCACGCATCTGACAGAATCAAATATGTCATTTGTGAATCTATTGTCTACCACGTGTGCAGGAAGCTCGGGTGATCCTCATTGGAAGACTACCATGAAGGAAGAATTAAAGTCATTGAAGAAGAATGCCACCTGGGAGATTGTAGACTTGCCTCTAGGCAAGAAGCCTGTGGGATGCAAGTTGGTATATACTGTGAAGTACAAAGCTAATGGAACAATTGATCGGTACAAGGCAATATTAGTAGCAAAGGGATATACTCAAGCATATGGAATTGACTATACAGATACTTTTGCACCTGTGGCCAAGATAAACATTGTGCGTGTTTTGTTATCATTGGCGGTAAACTTGAATTGGCCTTTGCATGAGTTTGATGTGAAGAATGCTTTCTTGCATGGTGCTTTGACTGAAGATATTTACATGGATATTCCTCCTGGAATTTCGCCGACTGGAAATTTTGGGAAGGTAGTGTGTAGGTTGAAGAAGTCTTTGTATGGATTGAAGCAGTCACCTCGTGCATGGTTTGGTAGATTTACAAAGTCCATGACCAAGTTTGGTTATCATCAGAGTAATTCAGATCATACCTTGTTTCTGAAGAGGAAAAAGAGGAAGCTTACTGCATTAATTGTATATGTTGATGATATGGTGGTTACTGGGGATGATTTTGAAGAATGTAAAGCTTTGCAGAAGTCCTTATCTACATAGTTTGAAATGAAAGACCTTTGTTCCTTGAAATATTTTCTAGGAATTGAGATGTCTAGAAGTAAGGCAGGAATCTTTATATCACAGAGAAAATATGTGATTGATCTATTGAAGGAGACAAGCATGTCAGCTTGCCAAACGATTTCCACACCATTGGAAGAAGGAGTGAGAATTGGAATTGAGCCTGATCAGGTGCCGATTGACAAAGGTAGGTACCAGAGGCTTGTAGGGCAATTGATGTACCTAGCACATACTGGACCAGATCTGGCTTATCCTCTTAGTGTTGTGAGTCAGTTTATGCATAATCCAGTGAAGCAACATGAGGATGCTGTGTTCAGGATTTTGCGTTATTTGAAGGGGAGTCCGAGCAAAGGTATACTGTTCAAACAACATGGTCATCTTGAAGTTGCAGGTTATACTGACTTTGATTGGGGAGGTTCAGCAGATAGACACTCAATGTCTGGATACTTTACATTTGTTGGAGGTAATTTGGTCACTTGGAGAAGTAAGAAACAAAATGTGGTGTCTCGCTCAAGCGCTGAAGCAGAATACAGAAGTATGGCCCTAGGAATTTGTGAGAATCTATGGCTAAAATTCTTGTTGCGAGACTTAGGTTTCGAAACTAGAAAACCCATGAAATTGTTTTGTGACAATCAAGCTGCTAGAGATATTGCTCACAACCTAGTGCAGCATGACAAGGCAAAGCATGTGGAGATTGATAAGTTTTTTTATCAAGGAGAAACTAGAAGACAAGATAGTTGAGCTGCCGCCTATACGCATTGAAAAGCAGTTAGCAGATATTCTGACAAAGGTTGTTTCTAACGTAAAACTTTCGGAGGTTTCAGACAAGTTGGGCATGGTTGATATATATGCACCAACTTGAGGGGGAGTGTTGACTTTGTATATATAGAATAGGAATTAGTTTAGTTTCCTTTCCTAGTTGGCCTTGTAATGTGTACATACAAATATCCCTCCGAAGAGAGATGAATGAATTAAGAAGTTACACCAGTTTTATTCTTCTTCTCTAGTTCCCACTAATCAAATTTTAGTGGTTGGCTATCGATTTCAAGGATTGATTTTAGATCTTCTTCTTCTTTATATTTTGCCTAATTTCAATTTCAATTTTGCATATTTTCATAATTTGGCGGTTCAATTACAATTTCAATCATTCTCGGCGTCAAAGAGGCAAATTCAACCTCTTCTCGAAGTCTGGAGAAGGCTGGTTTTCAAGTTGACCCTAATTTTCTTCATGAAATATTTATGTTATATTTTTTAGGAAAAATTACATTTTGATACTACTTGAAGATCAAAATACCCAAAAACACTACTACACTTTAAACATTACAATATACTACTACTTTGACACATGTTGATTTATAATTGGGTTGTACACTTTAATAACAACTTTTAACTTCAAGCGCGCTGCAAAATACGCTCAATCTCTTCATCCACGCTAGAAATCTCCCTACAAAGTTCAAAACACTTTTTTATCCATAACTTTCTCATCCGAACTCCGTTTGACACGAAATCAATTGGGTTGGATTCGTCTCGTCGCCCTCTTTCCATAGACACCAAGATTGTTACCCCAGACCCACTGTAGAGAGAGAACTGAGTAGCAATGTCTTCACGTTTTCCGACGAGATTCTTCGATTCCGACAATAAATGGGACAAACCACCACCAAAAACTTCATCCTCTCATCATTCTAGACATAGCCCAACCAACATTGAGCCTTAGTTTCTAGCGGATCATCGCCGGAGAGCCTCACATATTGGTTGAAACTTTCGGTGAGTTTCCGGCCAAGGTAATCTTTGAAACTAGTCTAGAAAGCTTTGTTGGGTTGTTTAGATGAAGATTGATATAAAAAATAATATGAATTGATGGTGAGTCAACACAACTATTCTTTCTCCTTCATTTTGAAGGACTTCTTTCAAATTGAAAGAACACTTCCTTCAAATTGAAGGAGCACATCCTTCAGTTTGAAGGAACACCTCCATCAAAGTTCATTTATGGGAATTTGAAGTACAATAGTTGAAGGAAGGAAGACATCCTTCAGTTTGAAGGAGCGCATCCTTCAGTTTGAAGGAGTACATCCTTCAGTTTAGAAAGGACATCCTTCAGTTTGAAGGAACACCTCCATCAAAGTCCAGTTTCTGGGAATTTGAAGTACGGTAGTTGAAGGAAGGAAGACATCCTTCAGTTGAAGGAGCACATCTTCAGTTTGAAGGAGTACATCCTTCATTTGAGAAAGGACATCCTTCAGTGAAGGAACACCTCATCAAAGTCCAGTTTCTGGGAATTTGAAGTACGGTAGTTGAAGGAAGGAAGACATCTTCAGTTGAAGGAGCACATCCTTCAGTTTCACTTTGAGGAGAAAGAATAGTTTGAGGAGCACTTTCTTCAACTTTTTCAATTTGAATGATCATCATCCTTCAATTTGAAGGAGCACATCCTTCAATTTGAAGGAAGTGCTCCTAGAATTGGAGGATATGCCTTCAGATTTTTGAAGGATCACATCCTTCAGATTTTGAAAGAAATCCTCCTATTTTGAATGAAGTCCTCCTTCATTTTGTAGGAACACTTCCTTCATTTTGCAGGACTCCTTATTTTGAAGGAAGTCTTTCATTGAAAGAAGTCCTCCTTCATTAAGGAAGTTCTCCTTCCCCACAAACTTCAAAACACTCTTTCACTCATAACTTTCTCATCCGACTTCGTTTGACACGAAATCAATTGGGTTGGATTTGTCTCATCGCCATCTTTTCATAGACACCAAGATTGTAACCCCAGACCCATTGTAGAGAGAGAACATGGCAGTCCTACTTCCCCACAAACTTCAAAACACTCTTTTACCCATAACTTTCTCATCCGAACTCCTTTGACATGAAATCAATTGGTTGATTCGTCTCATCGCCCTCTTTCCATAGACATGAAGATTGTAACCCCAAACCCACTGTAGATAGAGATCGAGGCAGAAACATTTTCACGTTTTTTGCGACGGAGGCGGAGGTGTGCGTGAGTCTCCGCTCGCTGAGCTGTAGTGGGCTTTTTAGTGTATTTTTGGGAAAGTAGTAGTATTTTGTAATAATTTTATTGTGGTAGTATTTTTGGGCATAATAAAAGTGTGATAGTAGTTTTTGGGTAGAATTTTTTTTTTCTTTTTGTTGTTTCTTCTTTTTCATGTTGCATTCTTCTATAACTATGGTTGAATGTGCTGCTAATGGGGATATGAGTTAGGTGTGGCAGAATGTGGGCATGCAAGGTTCGAATCAAATGAACTAGGAAAAAGAGAAAATGCATCACCAATTATCACTAGAAGGCTAACACCCAAGATTCAGCCAAATTTGTCATAAACTTGTGACAAAACCAATTTTGCCACAAAGTTGTGATAAACCAAATTTGTAACAAGATTATGATAAAACTGCAGGTTGGCACCAAGAAGGGTAATTTCTATTTTTTTTTATTAAAAAACTTAATTCAGACAAAATACTCAGCACAAATAAATTACCTAGATGACTAGTTATCTGATGTAATGAATTTCACAATCAGAAAGCACTTAACTTTAGCAAAACAGAAACTCAAGTAACTTGTCACTTTACAAGGATTATCTTAACAGTTGTGTGGATGCTTGTGACTTTGTCAAACATAGTCAAATTTTACTTTAGCAAAACAGAAACTCAAGTAACTTGTCACTTTACAAAGATTATCTTAACAGTTATGTGGATGCTTGTGACTTTGTCAAACATAGTCAAATTTTATGCCAGCTTAAGTTCTCAACAGGGTCAGTGAGAAGTAGAATCTCATGAGTTATCCACAACTACAATCTATTTAATGTAGCGTTCTAATGCAATAGTTAAGATGACTAGTCATGCGATTTTCCAATTTCATGCTTTTGGAAGTTTGTGCATAAATTAGTCTAATTTAGTTAAGTATATAACAAAACACAGAGATGGACACCGAAGTTTTGATACCCGGAAAAACTCAACAGAGGGTTACAAAACAGGGGTCTATCAAAACACCGGTCTTCCACTAAGAGGTGGCAGAAAATGCCTAATACAGGATTTAAACAAGCTCAAAATCTAATTGTACCTAAGTAGATGCAGCAATCTCTTGGCGGCCTATTCTCCTTCACTTCTTCTCTAGTGGATCCACATTTGGTTAATCACTTCCTAGGAAAATACACAAGTATTCATAATCAATGGCGCCAATGTAAGCATGTGGTGATGATATATGACCAATCACTGAAACATTTTCAAAGAGCTATAGAACTTGAGGAAATTTTCCAGAACTGAGTCAACTGCAGCAAACTATAAAGCTGTGCAACTGTACTGAAGTCAATGGCTCCTAAAACTCAACATTATCTACATTAATGTATAAATATGGGTAGACTAAGGTTGCACAATAAACTATTTGGACTCATAAATATACGAAAATAGATTAGAGTCCAAAAAAGTAAAGAGAACCTTCTCCAAAGTTTTGATAAGATGAATTCTTTTGAAAACCAAAACAGGCCAAAAAGGTTCAACACACAAGCAAGTCTCAAATCCTAACAACTCATCTATGTAAGTGAACTACGCACTCAAGATGAAGAAGCCCCTAATGAAAGAGATTTTTGAAAATAAAAGAGAATTTATACTTGAAAACCCTAATGAAGATGAGATGAGTTTATGCCTTTATATGCATACAAGGATAATAATTGTGTAAGTTTAGTAGTTTTTTTAGTGTAGTATTTAGTCTGGGCCTAATTCCTTTTGATGGTTAGGCCGTAGAGAGGAGAGGCGGGTTTCGGACTAGGCTTTATGCTCAATCTACTTTGTTACTATTGCATGCACATTTGTTTAGCTTAGAAGTACTAGACACTATTTTCCCTCATATTGCGGGGGTTGTTGACGAGGCCCCCAAAGTTATTTTTTATATGTAATATTTGTACTCCTTTGATTGGCACGCACCAAACCCCAATTAATTAAAAGCGCATTCCTTTGGATCAAAAGGATAAGAATTGTGTGGTGAAGAATGAACATATGTGATGTGATCTTCCCCCCCCCCCCCCCCAAAAAAATCTAGGAAGATACAAATAGTGGAGCACATATGTTTTTTACTTCAACTAAATGACCTAAATGACAAATACTGTCATTAGAAAAAGCAGTCAACAAAAAAAGAATCACGTGACTCAAATTGGAATATTCATTGGAAATTGAAATAAAATGACTAGTGTAGTCATACAAAGCATAAGGTTACAAGTCTATGAAAACTTAAACTATAAAAATTTCGAATGCTCAAATCGAAAGATATTGATGCAATATGACCAAGTGGATAGCATGATCTTCAAGCCTTAAAATCTTTAAGTATGTCTTCAATTCTAGAATTAAGTTCTAATTTATCTAATTGAGCTTGTAAATATTTACAATATTTTTGTGTAAGGCTAGCCAATGTACATGAGTATAAAATAACCTACAAAACTAATTTTGTCACAAGGTTGTAGCAAAACCAATTTTGTCATAAGGTTGTAAAAAAATCAATTTTATTACAAAGTTGTGACAAAACAAATTTTGTTACAAGGTTGAGACAAAACCAATTTTGTCATAAAGTTGTAGAAAACCCACTATGGCAAACTCAAATGTTGCCATAAAATTGTGACAAACCAAATTTATCACAAAAATCAAATTTTGCCACAAGATTATGACAAAGAAATTTTGTCTAAAATGTTGTGATAAATCAAATTTGTCACAAAGTTGGGACAAAAACAATTTTGTCATAATGTTGTGACAAATCCAAATTTGTCACAAGGTTGTGACAAAACCAAACTTGTTAAAAGGTTGTGATAAAATCAGATTTGTCACAAGGTTATGATAAAATCAAATTTGTTAAGATTGTGCCAAAACAAAAGAGAGCAATGGACTCTCCTCACTGCTGCAAGGCGGATAGGAGAGTTGCTGAATGCGACCAAATCTTCCGGGAACAATGTAGAATGAAATACATCATCTTTTGTATCAAACACAACAATCACCTCCCTCATTAATTCCTCCTCATATTCATAGAAGGCGGGAATTCCCTTATCTTGCTCAAGACCGAACCTCTGTAACACATTCCCTTGAAGCACAGCTGGAATTTCAGAGGCCAAATGTTAGTAGTTTCGGTTTCTATAGCGAGTAGGTTTTGATCTCTCTCCAAACATTTGTTCCCCTTTCCATACCTTTCCATGACCGAAACTCTGTACACTACCACTTTGGGAGGATAAATCACTACGTAGGGCACAAAGTCATCAATCCCATGGCCATACCTTTCCATACGATAAAGTCCAACGTTGACAACTTTGTAATCTTTTGTAGTCGTTAGGGTCCATGTTGTTCTCCAATAGTGGCGTGTTGATATCCACTGATCGCTTCAAGATTATGGAACTGGGGAGATTGTTTTACACAGCATTGTGCAAGTGCTTCCTCACAAACTCTTGACTGCTGATAAAAGCATGCCGCCACTTAGACACGCATTTGAATCGCTTAAGAGTTTTGGGAGGCAATGTTGAAAGAAATTGCAGTAGCATCTTCTGGAAGTTTTCCAAAATTTGCTATTTCGTTAATCTGGATATATAGAATATGATCAATCACATATTTGGCAAACTCATCTTACAAAAATAGTCAGAGAATAGAGAAAACGAAATTAATAATCATATAAGAATAAACAAGGTGAAAACTTCTCAAACAAACCAGTGCAGAACGAGAAGAGAAACGAGATGCATATTGGTTAAGAAATGGCCAACGAACTAATTTTACTGATTGATTTAGCTGACTTGTAGCCACTGATTGTGGAAACTTTTTAGTTGATTGAATAATTTGAGAAACTAAACTTCTGAATCAACTCTAGAAAAACTTTTTAGTCGATTATTCGTTGCTGGTATATATAGGAACACCAGCACTTTATTTCATACATGACATCTCGAGATTTTGGTTATTACTGCTTACAATACATTGTTGTTGCCTCCCATGACCGAGACTAAACTCTTCACATAAACAACAGCTTCTTTGATTAGAATCGGAAGATCCTTAAACTTTTTGGTAACGAAATTATAGGAGACGACGCGTCCATCAGTCATCATATTTATGTCATTGTCAACCATAAGAATGTCATCACTATTGTAAAATGCCAAGGCTCTCTGCGTGGGCTCGAAAGCTATGTGTTTCGTCCAAGCACCATTGCGTTCATCCATCAACCAAATTCCAAAGGAGATATAGCCTGTGTGAGTACGGTCCGATCCGAAAAGAGCAATGGATTCATTCCACACGACAAGGCGCTTATGACAGCGATACACAAACGATCCACATAAACTATCCGGTAAAAGTATGTCGTGAAACACCTCATTGCTTGTATCAAACGAAATGATCACGTCCCTAATGTTTTCGTATTCTTCAGTATACAATTCATAGTGGTTTATTTCCTTATCTTGCTCGTGTCCAATCCAATAGCACATTCCCTTGTAGTAGATTTCGAAACTCTCTGGCCAAAGGTTGGTAGTTTCAGTTTCTAAAGAATCAGTCTTGATCTCTCTCCAAGAATCGGTAGCCAAACTATATACAACTGCTCTAGGAGGATGCATAATGCTAAATATCAGATCCTCATCAAGTTCTTCCTCTGGAGTATGAGATAATCCAATGTCGATAATTTTGTAATCTTTAGATTTTGGATCATAGCCGAGTCCCATAGATTGTAGGAAACAATGTCCTGGCCTGTAGGTCTCACCTGCTGGCCAATCTTCCCGGGAGCATCTACTCTTGTACCATTTCGGAAGGTATGGCTCAGGAGAAAGTACACGACATTCCTCAATTGAAGGATTCCATAAGAAAACATCACTATGATCAGCTTCTAAACAAATAATCCCATCACAATGGCCCTTGATACAAAGATAATCGACACTAACATTGCGTAGACGCATAGCAAGAGGGAGATCGATGTCCTTGACACCCAAAAAAATACTATGATGATCATCATCATTAATATAGTTGGGGCAAGTAAGCAATGAGAATACCTGCAGGACCTGTTTTGGAGGAGTTTCAAATTCGTGATCATTGGCTAATCGCTTAAGGAAAATGCTAGTGGAGTTGTTGTTGGAGTTGAAGAGGTGCTTGGCTATGAACATGGGACTGCTGATGAAATCGTGCCACCATTTGGAGACGCACTTGAATCGGATCAAAGTTTTGGGAGGCAGATCCGCGAGGATTTTCAGCAACATCCATTCCCCAACAAATGTACTCCACTTAGCCATTTCTGATTATGAAAGTGAGATCATAAGAACAAACAAGAAGTTTGTAAGGAAGATTATGAAACAGAATCAAATGTTGACAAAAGAAAAGACACAATTACCTTAGTCCTAGGAAGAGGCAGAGATACCACGAAACAGATCTGTTGGGAGGGATCGATGTTCTGTTTAGATTTTGAGAGAAAATACGATGAAATTGTAATGAGGTGAGATAGGAAATCAGAGAACATAAAATGAATTTGCACTTATTCCTTTCCCAAACTAATCGAAATTCATCCGAAAATTACCGAAAGAACGGAAAGAATCGAAATTTCACCGAAATTTCTGACAATTTCTGATAATATTGAATGTACCCCCCTTTTGATTTCGGAGGACCAAAACTTCCGATATTTTGACCAAAAATTTCGGTGTTTCGGTCGAAGTTTAAAACCTTGATATGAACAATCCTATGGTTTAGTGACACGGTTTATCTAGTTCAATAGATTATAGCTAATTGTTGAGTCGATTAAGGTGAAAATCAACATGGTTTTCGTGTTAGGAAATGGGAAATGTTTGATTACTGTTAACCCATGCAAAATATCTATGGATAATTTGATGTAATAACCTTAAAAGTTCGTCTTGTTTGCATAATATGAGCCAAATTGGATTTGTTGTTCCTGTGGTGATGTAAGTGGGAGAAAAACATAGTAAAAGACCGATGTCTCATCAATTAGGTAATAGTACAATAAAGACGAGGCTCGAAAAGAGCTTACAAACCTTTTTAAAACCATGTACAACAATCTTCATATGCCTTAGAACTTACAATTGGACAAAACCTCAACCGAACTGTTTGACATGGTTTTCATGAATATTTATCATTCGAAAAATCATCAAAATTAATTGAACAGTAGTGGGCATTCAGCAATCTTCTCCCAAGATTGAAGCGTTTTATCTTTGTAGTGAATTTCGTACAATGCAATTCGAGTGATCGGGAAGCTCAAGCTTTTGATGCTCTCATCCATAATCAAAACTTTTGCTTGAGCCCTTTCCCTCTCTTCTTCTGTCAGATTTCCATATAGGAGGCTCAATCGCGGCAAAGGAGCTGCGAAAACACAATTAATTCCATGAAAATGACATAATCCGTAGCTACAAAAACAATGATGTCACAATATTGTGAAAAACTTACGATTCAACATGTCAAAATGTGCACTGTAGTTATGAATTTCTTCCAGTGACTGACACAAAAAGAACAGCATTATTAGTCGGGATTACAATTAAATCATATGCAGAAAATTCATATCATACAGATCAAATCGAATCAAATTGAAAGAATGAAAATTTACCTCATCGTAGGATAGATGGAATAGGAGGGTAACGCACTGGTAATAGGAAGGGCTATTGACCACGTCCTTAACTTTGACGATGTATGGCTTCATGAGATGCCAACTGGGGCCAGATCTGAACTTCTGGAGGGCGGCCTCCCGCGTCATGCGGATGGACCCCACAAGGGGAATGTGAGGCTCGAACTGGGGTCCACCAAACTCAGCGCGGAGACCCTCCATCAGGTTCTTGAGCCTGCGGGACACATCGTCCGGTGGAATGGCCCAAACCGAATAGGAATTCCTTTCCTTATTCTCGCCCACCTCCGCCATAATTGACTAAATGTGAATGAGAAGGTGAATGGAGATGAAGAGGAAAAATGCTGATGAGATTTTGTGAAAGAAAGGGAGAGAGATATCAGAATGAATGGAATGCATTTTGCTGATTGGATCTTTTTAGGTAATGGAGATAATTAGATGGGCTCGTGCATAAGAGCATCTCCAACAAACTCTTCAAAACTAAATTGGGACCCACATTATAGAGCCACATAAGCGAAAACACCCAAAAATCATCTCCAAGAGACTTTACAAACCCACTCTTCAAATTGAAAATTTTGTGGACCACTCTTCAAACTTGAAACTTTGTAAACTCACTCTTCAAATATTTTTGTAATGATTCTTTCATCTTTTATTGCTTTCTTGGCATTTGTAAACCAAAATTTGAAGAGTCTGTTGGAAAACAAATTTTTTCACTTCACAATTTTTGGTTTACAAAGTGCCACATAGGTCCATAAACATGAATTTGTAAACTCATATTTGTGAAATCTCTTGGAGATGCTCTAAGTTCGTTAATTTGGACGTACCTCCTCTTTGGGCTTTGATCTTCCTCATTTAGCAATCAAAAGTCTTCATTCTTTTTGTGTAGTATGTTGCACTCAGAAAATAGCAATGGACTAATTCCACTCTAAAGCATATGGCAACGCAATCCACAGGCGACAAAATTGTATCTGATGAAATGTCTCACCACTTGTATCAAACAAAACCATCACTTTGCTAATGCACACTGGGTAAGTAAGATGACTGTCTTGTGATACAAATTATGAAACTAATCTGCATGCTTCATGTCCACCTAAAGTTATGTGATGTATGTTAATTTAGGAGATATATGCCACTCTACAAGCTCACTCTCACCATATAAAAGCCCTTTGCGTTCTACACACGTGATGAAAATGGAAAACAATCTTGGCAGAAGATTGATGAAATCCCACTAAAATGAAGCTCTAACTATTCTAGTTAATTTCATGAAATGGAATTTGGGAAGAGTAGGAATTGTCTCAACATAGGAAAGTTGCTAGTCTACGCTACAAGATCATTCATGTTTGAATGTTTCTGACACACATGTATGATGGACACGATGCACAGTCAACAAAACTGCAGATTTTCTTTCAACTATAAACTGGTACAGTATAATAAGAATCCAGGTGCACAAGGTTTTAGAAAATGGAAAAAGCTGAACTGCTCAAATCCGAGTATTGGTGAAAAGCAAAATTGTATATATGGACTGCCGCCGATGCCAGTGCCACATACTTTAAGAGACCATGACTTAGAGAGGTCGGTATGATAATTTCATATGCCTTCGAGTCCTATTCCCCTTCTTAAACTATGCCTTTACTCCCACGGACACAAAAGTACCTGCAAGACAAAATGAAAGAACTTCCCAATCATAAATACAAAATCTGGGAAAATAATAGTAGAAGAGTTATCGTCAATTGGAAGTTGAAACAGAGTGTGGTCATTTTACCTAGGAAATACAGAGCCTGGCCATGAGGTTCACTAGCAGATAGACTGTCAGTGGCGGAGCCTTTGTATGGCCAAAGGTGGCCATGGCCACCACAAAGTTTTTAAAATCTTGTAGTAAACATGTATATTGTCTAGTAAAATTTGAACAATTACTAGGAATGGCCCCCACAAAAATTTAAACACCCATTAGAGATGGCCCATACAAAATTATTAGGCTCCCTAGAAAATTATTAGGCTCCAATTAAGTGAGCATGAAAGGATTCCTTTGAGGTATCAATTTAATTATTATAAACTCGAGGTGCCATAGCATCCACACTTGAAGAATATGTCTACACTTTCTGAATTATGCAGAGGATTAATGGAAACAGATACTTCAAAGAAGTTTTATCTTATTGATAGGTTGATTCGTCTTGTATTAACACTTCTCGTTTCCACTGCAACTACGGAAAGGTCATGTTCAGTTATGAAGATTGTTAAAACTGCATTTCGAAACAAGATGGATGATGACTTTCTTGCAGACAATTTGGTTGTCAAAATTGAGAAAGAAATTGCTGAGCCTCTCACCTCCAATTCGATAAATGATATTTTCAAGAATGTGAAGGATCGTCGCTCTCAATTCTAAGTTAGATTTTTTATGTTTTTGTTGTGGAAGTCCATCATGGAACTTATTTTGTAGATGACACTGTGATGTTTATGTTTGTTTTTGGGATATGTTTTGTATATATTGACATCACATAAGATATAACTGACTGTAGACAAAAGTAGCAATTTTTTGTTCCTTTTATATGCATTTTTGCGGTTTTTTTAGCGTTATGAATAATTGTGGCTCAAATTTTTTATTTCTCTTGTGTGTATGAACGGCCCCTGCTAGTCCATTGACCTAGCTCCGCCACTGACTATGCCATTGCCGCCTACTAGCGCAAAGCCTCATGATGACTCTTTGTTTGGTCGGTGATTTAGAAATCCAGCGACGATCACAAGCGTCGTAGAATGTCTTTCACTTTCCTCGCCAAAATCTTTTTGTGACCATGTTAAATTTTTGTCACCTTTTCCAATACTTTGTGACGAAATTTTGTGTCGTCAGTAAAACTTTTGTGACGAATGCTCATTCGTCACAGAATGCACTATTCCGCGACTAAAACAATGTACGTCACCAAAAGTTTTGTTACAAAATCATATTTTTCTTGTAGTGATCCCTGAATGGATTCCTTTTGGACATACCTATACCGGAGTGCCTACGAAGATCTGATGTGACTACTTCTTACATTCTACACATTCAAGGGGGAGTGTTGTAAATTGTATACCAGTTTTGACTGTGTAAACTAGAAACAGGAATACAAGATTACTGTCTAGATACAATGTATTAGGTAGACTTAATCCTGTATGGATTATATGTATTAATTAGGCCCATTCCTATTAAAGTTAGTAAACCCTATGAATACTCTACTATAAATACAGACACTAAACAATGGGCTAAACACAATTCAGATCAATCCCCTATTTTCTGGAATCTCTCTCTTACTCTCCTTCTCTCTCCTTGGCCATAATATTCTACAACAAATTCTTCATTATTTGAATTGTGTGCAGCGCCATTATGTTATGGTATGCAAACTATGGTTCATTTAATTTCATTAAAAAATATGTACGGACAAGCTGACGTGTGTCCAACGTGTTTTCTTTCTCCATTCAATCTCCCCCACTGCCCTATAGATATATCCACCTCTTCTTCCCCCTCAATCCTTCACACCTTTACTTATTTTCCATCAACACTTTCTCTTTGAGCCGAAAAATGTCTGTTATCGGTTGGCTCAGGAGAAACAAAGTCACTATCTTCATCCGCTCCAAGATCCGGGCCCGTAAGTTGAGAAACCTCCGCCGCCATATCAAAAAGAGGGCTGAATGCAACGGTTTGAAGATGGGGCGAGATCTGGAGGAGACTGAAATCGACACCAAGGATTCCGAGAGAAGGTTGGCGGAGACCACCAAGGCGGCCCGAGAAGCGGAGAAGGCGAAGCTTGAAGCCGAGAGGGAGAACCGGCTGAACCGGAGGAGGCTCGACTCGCTCGCCGTTAGCTTCCGACCACCGTCTCCTATGCCTGACCTCCGGAGGACTCCGTCGTATGTGGAGTTCTCACCTCCCCGATGTCCGATGTGCTCTGCAGACATCACGAGCCCTCAGAAGTGCTCCCGGCGTGCTTACGATATGCGCCCTTTGGACAGCCGCTAGTTAGAGGATTTTCCGGTGCGGGGAAGAGCCAGTCTCGGAGGTGGCATTTGTTGTAGGAAAATTAAGATTTAGTAATGTTAATTTCTTTAAGTCTTTCGGTATTTAGTTTTAGTAAGTTAATTATTGTCTTTTAGGTCATCTAGTACTTTGATTTCGTCTTTCAGAGACTATTCTTATTGGATAGTAATTTGTAACGTATCTGCGTACTTGTTCGGTGGTTAGAGATGTTATGTTTGACTTTCGATCATGTAGTAGATTTATATTAGAATCAGGTGATCATTCTAAATTATAAGTCATTTTCACTTGTCGCGGTTGAGTTAGAAGCGGAGTCTATGTATAAGTGCTCTGTCTACATCAAACACCAAAGTTTTGGATCTGGGAACACATATATCACACACGAGCGCCCAACCCTGCATGTCAATGATAAAGATACATGAATCTACATCATCTGGTTGAATTGTGAGCATGGTTTAGCTGTTAATATCACAAACGAAAATAGGATTCAAAAGAGGAACCTTTTGTAATGGCACAAATCTAACACAAGCTGGTAATATCTCACAAGTACAAAACAAAACCGGCTTCTTTCTTGTTTACTAACTTACTTACTTAGCTACCTAATTGGCGAAGGTATTGCTTATGTGCGACTATCTGGTATGATGTTTTACTGTATCTTCTGAAATACTGAGATTCATGAGCCAAACCCTCTCAAAATTTGTAAACCGAACCTTAATGCTGACTTGCAGTTACATTACTAGAAAATTCAAGAATTTTTGTAACTGTTGTTCTGAGACCACAGACCATAAGAGAAAATTCTACTGAAGATGAACATTCTAATAGTCTTTGGAGAAAAAGTGAAAAACAAAGAGCGTGCCAGTACCAAAATATATAGTTATTCTTATTATAGTCTTCTACAGTTAAGAAATATTACAGCAAGTATATCGAAAAGTCTGATTCAAATAATTAACTTCTAGAGCGGATAAAGGCAAAGTCATGGTTGAAATCTAAACAGAACTACATGGATAAAATGCTCGTCATAGAGTGTCACAAAAACATCAAAATTCCCAAGTCCCAACCACAAGCAGAGAAAACAAACAATACCTTGGAAGATTATCACAAAGTCTGATTCTCACCAACACTTGATGTGTTCCTCCTTGAGCCTAGCCCATGACTAGCTGCTGTCGATTCACCAACACACAAATACCCACTCCTTGGCCTACAAATTTATTTATTTTTCCACTGTTTACCTTCTGAACTCGACTCTTCACCTCCATCTTCTTCATAGTGGTTTCAGTCTCACCACTTTCCAAGTCAAAATCTAGATCACTTTCCCTAGGATCTAGACGATCCATTACATCCCTATCTTCGAAATGGCAGAAAACTGATGCAATCAAGAAATTTGGACGCGAATCTCCTCGTTGTAAGGTGAGAGAACATAACCCATGTTCAACCGAAGTGAAAAGAAAGACCATGCGGAGTGTGCTCTATTACCAGTAGACATACATAAAGATACATTGACTAATGAAGATCACGGATGAGGTTATTTTAGTCTTTGACAACTGTATTAGTTAGCATAGTTGGTTAGCTAATTATTGTATCTAGTCACTGTATAAATATTCCTCTTCTTCCTCTTAGAACATTTACTGAAACATTTGTAAGAAACACAGTTTATCAAATGCAAGAGCTCTCTGAGTTTCTCTTCTTCACCATAGCTATGGCTTCTTCATTGATCTGCTAACATGGTATCCGAGCAAAAGATTGCATTTTTCTCTTCAAAAAGGTTGCATTCTTCTTCGGTTATTTACCATTTTCTCAGGAACCAAACAAAAAGCAAAGAATTGAAAAGGGCATGATTCGCATGGTAATGGTGTTATAAAGAATATCTGTCGGAGGAAGGGGAGAGCAATTCCGCCAGATGAGCTTGAAATTTGGGTTCAGTTCAAAATACTTTATAACTTAGGGGTGGCACTAGTCAAAGTCGTTATCGAGTTTAGTGTATGTCAAGTTTAGTGTCTTAGTGTCTTGCTGCTTATAAAGTTTACTCTTTCTCACTCGCTGCTTCAATAGAAAAGCTTTCTCAATTGCATATTGGTTCTCAGTTACCTGCTAATTCTACATTTCCCACAGGACCTCCTGCATCACCAGAATTCAGTCCTGCAGATGATGACTTCATAAAGGGACCTCCTGATGTAGGAATTGAGGGTCCACGTTGCATCTGCGTAGGAACTCCTTGACCGGGAAGCCGAACCATCGAGGGAAGGTTAGATACCGTCATCCCGTTGAAGGCAGAATGGCTTGCCATTGGTGGACCAGGGAAATGTGCTCCTTTCATAGAGTAACTAGAGGATGCACCATTCATGTCAATGTCGGGCGTACCCAGCGCTCCAAAACCCATGCCCAATCCCAAACCCATTCCACCAAACCGTGGGCGAGAAATGAGCCATACGGGGGTGCATGAAGGTGTTGCGTTCCTTCCTGGTGATAGCCTCATCGGTGGCATATACAAGCCAGCTCTCCCATCGGACATAATCTGAATGCACATTGAAACATTACCATGTTATACTCGAATCTAAACATTAACACAGAGAGATAGCCATCCTGAGGAGTGAGAGAGAGTGTTTACCTGTACTTGGAGTTGGAGTGTCTTCAAATACTCAATAGCCTCATCAAGCATTGAAGCTTTGTCCACCTTGCAAACCACAATGAAAATGTCAGCATAACCGAATTCCCTAAGACATCAACTAATAATATCAGGTTATCAGGTAGCATTCAGTATAATAACAACCCAGTACCAAGCAAAAGTTGAAGTTTGAAAGTTTGTACATGTACGTTTCAGATTTTAGTTGATAGACTCAACTAGACATGGATTATTTTACAAACTGCTTTCACTTTTGATAAGTATTTTGATTAGGTCTTGATTAGACCCAAACTGTTGTGTAACGTCTGGAGTCCATCAAACACTACAAGAAAATGCCAGGGAAGACTATGAACTTGAGAACTTAAAAAGGAAAACCAACCTTATTGCAATTGGGTATGAGTTCCTGTAGAGCTGGCATCTTCTCATTGATTGTTTCCCTTCGCCTCTGTAAACAGAGGTCCGCAATAAGTGTAATTCGAGAGTTTACAAAACGGCACATTGCAAAGGAGCCAATACGTCGTCTTTTTAGGAATATATCAATGAATGATTTTCTCACCTTTTCTGATAAATTATGGACTTCTGCTGCTCTGCTTCTCTTGGAACCCATGCCTCGAGCATGAGGTACTTTTTTTTTTCTTCACACCCACAGATTCTTCCTCTACATCCTGCACATGAGGATATTTTCTTGGTCTATTGAGGGAAGGGAAACAATGAGGGAACTCCAAGAAATTTGAATACGAGCTTTCAGCTTACTTCACTAGCTATGGCATTCTGACTCGTCAGTATCACGAGATTTTCGCTCCAATGCGATGCCTTGGGTCATCCGAAGGTCTCTCCGCACTATTGCCTGAGCAAACAGAAGAAGCAACAACAAGGCTCCATTGTGTTTCCACGATCCGGAAGCGCCCTGATTGCACTTTCACAAGGAGTAGGATTGGAGCTGATATCATTCTTAAGAGGCATCTTCTCGACATGGTGTGCCTCGGACTGTTTAGTACTAGCAGTACATGGTTCCTCAAGAGGCATAGCTTCTGGTGGTTTCAATTCAAGTCTGGATGGCACCACGGTACGTTGGGACTGTGAATTTGACTCCTTGGGGAATCTGCTGCTTGAAATTGATTAGCATTGACTCAGGAGGATTGATACCAGCTGCAGCTGGAACCTTGTCCTTATTTCCAATCCTTTCAGACCCTGTATAATGTGGAAACAGAACATACTCAAAGTCTTGACCTGAATCAAACCCTCCAGGTAAAGCTCAGACAAAGGCATGGTGAAGAACTGGAATCACTGTGTTAATCTTAAACGTCACAAGAACTTCAAGAGCATTGCCATTATTGGTAGATTCTGTCCACACAGAAGTCTTGAGTTCAAAGCACCAGAAATGAATATATACTATTTGTATTATATAGAATGCCAAGAGTGATTGAAGATGTAAAAGGCGCAACCAAAACCCCACTACAAGACAGCCCCAGTTCAACTTACAGTGGGAAAAGACATAGAAATTGTATTCCCTGCAGTTATATAATTTACAGAACAAAATCTTTCTTTAAAAACTGAAGTCTCTACCAGTGTAAATAAGCGAGCTCGAACAACGAAAACCCCATGATTCCACAGAGAGGGAGAGAAGCCAAGTGAACGTAGAAGACGGCGAAAGGCTAGCAGAGTTCCAGAGGGACCAATGCAGGGGAAACGTTTCCGAGCAGCGAAACGACGACGGAGAACGATAGTAGCAACGGAACGGAAGGGAGGTGGTGAATTTACCGTTTTGGGCCCGGATCAGCCATGGCTCCTCCTCCGCCTTCGTTTGAATATTGGATTTGGAAACCCCAACGGTCTTGAGGTTGTTTGAGAGGTAACTTCACCGGCGATGGCGGTTTCGTTGCCGTCGGGTCGCCGTGGGTGGGACTCTGGGCGGCGGACCGCGGTCGAGCGCTGCTGTGTGGAACGCCGTGGGAGATTGCTTCTTTTTCCTCCGCAGACCGACGTCGTTTCGCATA
Source organism: Spiraea crenata (assembly GCA_033992175.1). Lineage (NCBI taxonomy): Eukaryota > Viridiplantae > Streptophyta > Magnoliopsida > Rosales > Rosaceae > Spiraea > Spiraea crenata. The sequence goes on along the minus strand of JAVBHV010000041.1, from coordinate 3,269,424 downwards.
TTGTAGGCCGTAGGTGATGTCTCTCCTCGGTCTGTGTGGAGGATGGACAGTACATGGACGCGCGGGAAAAATTACATGGGCCCACTAAACGGGCTGCGGTTTCGAAGGGGTCGCACATTTTCGTTTGTTTTTGGTTCTTTTCGATCCCCGCGGCCGACGTTTCGTTTCGGAGAAGTTTCACTTCAGATGGCCCAAAGCCCAAGTTACAGATGCATGTTCCAATCCAAACCTCTTGTTTTGTTAGTTTTCATTCACAGCGTCACCACCACCACCTTTATTCTCCTTCAACTTCAACTTCACTTTTATTTTGTTGGCAATTCATACAAATATGGGTGGTTTATTACACTTTGACGGATTAGGGCAAGTATCTCTATGCACAAGGTCTTCGACCATCCATCCTACTTTTATGTAGCCTACCCTCCCACCCAGCTCAAGCTCATGTGAATTGAGTAGTACAGCCATACCAACTTGATTATCATTATATATACGTAACTCATGAGATCCTTGAAACTCCAATTGACACATGGCCCTATTCATAAGTAATTGATGAACACAAAATGGAAAGCAAAATCATTACTCAGTTCACGAGCCATGACAAGATTTTACAACCAAACTATACTAAATAATCAACAAAGAAACACAAAATGGACATAATATTAACAATTTTTGTGATGACAAGGAACGCTAATGCCATGTATTATTGAGACCACGACTAATGTTGCAACTCCCACCCATCGACACCCTTTGTACAAGCAGCGTGTATTCATTGGACATACTAGCTGCACTTGTCGTTCGAGGTCATCGGTTTGTAGATGCTCCGGAATTCGGCTATGATCCTACATCCAACGATTTTTTTTTTTTTTTTTTTTTTTTTTTTTTTTTTTTTTTTTTTTTTTTTTTTTTTTTTTTTTTTTTTTTTTTTTTTTTTTTTTTTTTTTTTTTTTTTTTTTTTTTTTTTTTTTAAAAATAAAAGGGAAAAAAAAAAAAAAAAAAATCCATCTAACCTTTATTGTCTTTTCATGTCTGACGATTACAAAGTTGTGGACATTGGATTTTCAGGTGCGGTAATACTCTTGTCATGGCGTGGATTATGATGTTTATGAGATTATTTATCCTCCCAAAGCATTAGTTTACACATTCGGGGAAGATCAATGGAGAGACATCCCAACGCATTCCTTAGATGACCTCCTTTTTCTTCTTTTTTTTTTCCGGATTCTATGAATTATGGGTGATGGATCAATTAGCGTTGCTAAAGGTGCTGTTTGGACAAAACATTTTCATGTTGGTGATCGAATTACAGTGCACCGCCCATTGACATTTTGGTGCAGCAATGAGATTCTAGCGTACGACGTAGATGACTGAATAATATCGTCGTATAACATCACCACCAAAGAGCATTACATTTTTGTTAGGGTAATTATCATGAATGGTGCCTGAACTTTCCTTGATCGGACTTCATGGTGCCTGAACTTTAAAAGTGATCAATTTGGTACCCAGACTTTTAAAAACAGGACTTTATAGTGCCTAAACTTTAAAAGTGATCAATTTGATACCCAGACTTTAAAAAAGTGGACTATGTAGTACCTCAGTCAATTTTTTTTTATCAAAATTCCATTAAAATGAGGGATAAAATGGTCTTTTGACATTAATTTTCATGCAAAATACTATTTTTACCTCTCAACCTCTATATAAATATGTACTATGATGTTTCGAAAAAATTAAAATGTGCATATAGCTATTTTCAAATAATAAATAAATTGATTAACAAAAATATACTCGAACAATAGATTTTTTTTCTATTACTCAATTTATGTTAAAAATATTTTTTTTTATGTTCGAGTATATTTTTATTTATCAATCTATCTATTATTTTGCAATATCTATATGCAAATATATTTTTTGAAACACCATAATACACATTTATATAGAGGTTGAGAGGTAAAAAATAGTATTTTACATGAAAATTAATATCAAAAAATCATTTTATCTCTTATTTTAATGGAATTTTGACAAAAAATTAAAGGAGGTACCACATAGTCCTCTTTTTGAAAGTCTGGGTAACAAATTGATCACTTTTAAAGTTCAGGCACTATGAAGTCCTGTTAGTGAAAATTCAGGCACCATTCATTTGGAAAGTTCTTGGCTGCTGAATTGATCTGTTGTAGGCTTCCACGCTAATGCGAGTCATGATTCGAACCGTTCACTTTATTTATTACTCAGTAAAGATCATCTCTGCAAAAAATCAATTCAACAGGAGATTGTTAAGTTATTTAATTATGTGAAACATACGAACAGTTTAATTAGACATGTTATGTTTATTTTTGGTCCAATTAACGTCCTTTCAAAATCTATGATACATGCTTGGAAGCGTGTTATGTTTATTGTTGGTCCAATTAACAAGAGGGGCTCCGAAACTTTCCTTATATACGGAGCCTTCCTTATGTAAAGAAAGTGGTCACGTAAATTAATAGTTAATCAAATCCCCAAAATTAGCTCAACCAAACTAGCTAAAACAAATTCAATCGGTATCCATACAGTAGTAATTAATTAGTGTTTTTTTGTGAATGAACAGTAGTAATTAGTTTAGTACAGTTGTACATGAGATTGACTCGCTGGATTAAAGATTGACTCGCTGCTTGATCAAATAAAAAAAAGATTGACTCGCTGCACCACTGAAACACATTCCAACATACCAAGAAGGTTTGATCTTGACCACAATACCATATTTTCCATCAAAAGACGAGCTTCTGCAATCTCGCCCGTCACTGCTGCTATCTCGATCTTTTCAGTATAAGACACAACGTGACTATTGAAAGATTTAGACAGTTTACCCCTCTTCCCTTGTTAACATGAAATCACCATGTCATCTGCTCGAAGATTAGATTTTATCTTTATGTAACGTCACTAATTTTACTGAACCGTAAACAATAAACATGGTGAATCGCAAACAATGAAAAAGTTTAGACAATTTTTAATATACGACCAATGCCATTGTGGGAATATATTTTGACCAAGAAGAGGAGGGAGGATTCAAGTTTCAACAACGCAAACTGACCACTCTTCAAAGGCATAGAAATCCTTAATCTATCAAGAAAAACTAACCATCATATTTGGGAGCTCCAAATCAACTGTAGACATACGATCCAATAATAAAAGTTATATACGACCGTTAAACAAAATAAGAGAAACTTGACATCACGATTTCTAGGATAGCCCGACCGCCAGAAATATCAACTATCCTACGCAAAACAACTATGGGATGTTTCTTTTCCAATCTTTGTTGTAGATGTCCATCATATGATATAATCAACTCACGAGAACCTCTGTAAGATTGGACTTACCTAATTCACATCAAACGGTGTCAATTTGTTATTTGAGGATCAAGTAATGAACTAATGTAATTAGCTTAACCTTGTAATACTATTGGATGTGTTTCTCAGTTGAATAGGAAAAGTAATCTACATCCAAGATTGAGTATCTAACCCAATCTAATTAGTACATTAACTTAGAGCAACTCGACCGCAAAACCGCGGGCGAGGTCGAAGGCGAAGGGGAAAGTACGCTTTTCGCTTGATCAATTGTGCAGGCAATCGAACAACCCAACTTGTTTCCACCGCAAATTGGAAGGTGAGGGCGATAGTGAGGGAGATTTTGGTGCAGCAATGAGATTCTAGGGTACGACGCTGATGACCGAATAATATCGTCGTATTACATCACCACCAAAGAGCCGTAAAAGCGTGATCTTTTTAGCCTTATATCCACTTCGATTCAGACCAATACTTTCTTTTGATGTACATGCGTGTCTGCATTGTAGATTACTAGACCCCGAAGAATATGATGGGGTTGGATGGTTGTGCTATTACTCAAATTTGATCAGTCTGATGGAGTGTCTTCAGTTTTGTTTTAATGATTCTAGATCTGAAACTGTCAGGTTGTATACAAACTTGATATTGTTTATGCAAAACGCAGCTTGCTTAGACCCCTTTTTGCCTGAAGGTAAGTCTTGAAATGCTTGAGACGGGGTGCAGGGGGCACATTATGGACAATACATTCGTGCACAATCTTCCTGACTAGCCTCAATCCAGCAACTGGACCAATGGCAGCAACGAAGTCATACTGTTCCATTGAAACACATAAAATCCATTATCCACACTTGCGCTGAGCAGGGGGGGGGGGGGTGTTGGGAAAAAATGAGAAATACATTCATCAAAAGCATAAAGGGAGACTAACCTTTGGGCGGAGATATATGTCACAGCCGACAAAGGCAGCAAGTTCCTGCATCCCACAGTAATACATTGTGAAAGATTAGAGCAAAGAAAAGCAGCAAGAAGTAATATGATTTACAACAGTTTATCCACCCACCTCACCGGGGAGAGTCGTGAGAAGCTTCTTCCGTCTGCGGTATTCATCCTGCAAAGTGCAAAGAACAGAAGATTATTGTTCAAGTCAAACTATGAGACTCCGTGGGAAAAAGAAAAAAAAAAAAAAAAATCTGCAAGAGACAAACAAAAAAGAATGGAAGTAAACTTAAGCAATAAGTACCAGCTTGATTCCGTATAGTCCGGCAAGCGCATGTGAAGCCAGGCCAGTGTAGATGATGTCACATGGAACTCCCTCCATGACTCTTAAGGCCTGAGGAATGAAATCAACTCAAATCAGAAATTCAATAGAAAGGGTCAAAAAGTACCAACCAATGTGACCACAATCAATAACAGATGAGAGTTTCAACCTGAGCTGCAGGAACTGTAAAGGAGATTAGGCTAAGAAGTTGATCAGCCTTAGAAACAGCAGCTGGGTCCGAACCCCGGGGAACAAAAAACTTCATGAAACGTATGGCCTAACCATATTTCATCAGCACCCAGAAAATTACACATAGATAAAAAATAACTCAAAAATTCAATAACTAACAAGAAGTCAAATCAAAACCATTATAATCAAATTTTGGTATGGATAACCAACCCGATCCAATTCGCATGTAATGCCATATTGTTGTAAAGTAGATTCCACCTTGGGCCAAGCTGCGTACACATCTTCTTCTGAAAAATACAATGCAATTCGAATTTCAACTTATGATGGAAAAGTTAAGGATAAAAGGAAAATGAAATATTCGATCATTGTGTATCGTTTGGGGTCCGAAATTCTAGGGTTTCATTCAGGAACCTGATTTAGGGTTTCAAATTAAGCTATAAAATTTGGGATTGATTACACGAAATCAGTAAATTGATGAGCAGAATGAGGAAAATAGACACGGAGTTGTACCATTGGATCGAAAGTAGGGCATCATGTACATCGTGACTTCATCTTCGTCTTCGTCTTCGTCCGTCTCAATCGGCTTCTTCGGCTTGTCCGGCCGCTCGACCTCGCCGTCGACGTCCATGCTGTTCATCGCGGTTGCTGATTTACGTTTCTACACTTGATCGGAAAGCTTTGGGCAGAGAGGGCGAGCGATGAGATCGGAGGAAGGTGGCTGGTCGCAGAGATAAAAGGGAAATTGTGAACGCCGTTGGATTCTTTTTCTATTATGTATGTATGAATATAATGTTACTTTCAATCTGCACCGTTCATTATACCTGTGTGCCTGTCGGGTAAACGGATCATAAGCCTCTGCATTTACTTTTCCACGCATTTACCGCATTTGCTGAGGTGTCAACCATCAAACACTACAAGCATTTTTTTAATTAAACATATCCTCATAATCCAACCGCTATAAGGGCCGAGATTAAAAGTTTCTTTTTTATTTTATTTATTTTTTTTGCAAAATTGAAGTATTTAATTCCACATTGACTTTAAATCTTCAATATTGCAAGAGCTTTGGCTTTTCAATCTTCTACTCCTTTTATACAAACATGAAACATATAATAGTTAATCAAATCCCCAAAATTAGCTCAAGCAAACCAGCTAAAACAAATTAAATCGGTATCCATACAGTAGTAATTAGTGTTTTTTTGTTTTTTTTGTGTGACTGAACAGTAGTAATTAGTTTAGTACACCTGTATATGAGATTGACTCGCTGCTTGATCAAATAAAAAAAAAAGATTGATTCGCTGCGCCACTCTCGCAACACATTCCAACATACGAAGAAGGTTTGATCTTTACCACAATACCATATTTTCCATCAAAAGACGAGCCTCTGCAATCTCAGTCGTCACTGCGGCTGTCTCGAAGATTAGATTTTATCTTTATGTAACGTCACTAATTTTACTGAACCGTAAACAATAAACATGGTGAATAGCAAACAAATTAAAAGGTTTAGACAATTTTTAATATACAACCAATGCCACTATGGGAATATATTTTGACCAAGAAGGGGAGGGAGGATTCAAGTTTCAACAACGCAGACTGACCACTCTTCAAAGGCATCGAAATCCTTAATCTATCAAGAAAAACTAACCATTCAAGTTTGGGAGTTCCAAATCAACTGTAGACATACGACCCGATAATAACAGTTATATACGACCGCTAAACAAAATAAGAGAAACTTGACATCACGATTTCTAGGATAGCCCGACCACCATAAATATCAACTATCCTACGCAAAACAACTCTGGGATGTTTCTTTTCCAATCTTTGTTGTAGATGTCCATCATATGATATAATCAACTCACGGGAGCCTCTGTAAGATTAGACTTACCTAATTCACATCAAACCGTGTCAATCTGTTATTTGAGGATCAGGTAATGAACTAATGTAATTAGCTTAACCTTGTAATACTACTCAATGTGTTTCTCAGTTGAATAGGAAAAGGAATCCACATCCAAGATTGAGTATCTAACCCAATCTAATTAGGACATTAACTTAGAGCAACTCTACTGGAAAACCGCGGGCGAGGTCGAAGGTGAAGGCGAAAGTACGATTTCCGCCCGATCGATTGTGCAGGCAATCGAACAGCCCAACTTGTTTCCACCGCAAATTGGAAGGCAAGGGCGATAGTGATGGCGATTTTGGCTGAGAAACAAGGAGAAGAGGAAGGCGGGAAGACGAGAAAGGCGAAGAAAACGAAGAAAGTTAGTGCGCGACGTCATCGCCCCCGCCGATTGCTCATTCGAAGGCGAAGGCGAAAATCACCATAGCCCTCACCCAACCTCCCTTTCGCGCCGATCGAAATTGCAGCGCTGGAGGCCGCTTGCCTTTTCCTTCAGTCGGTTTGGTCGATCGACCCCTCCGATTTGGCCTGCGGTGGAGATGCTTAAGTCACAAGTAAGGCAACTAAGGTTAAATAAGTCTTTTATGGGAGGACTAACTAACCCTAGCCAACACCTATATAAGCAAAGGTCCCTACGCACATTCAAGTAATCGGTTCTTGTACTATTGCCCCATAGAAGAAGAATCTTTGATTGTGTTGTAAAAACCCTAAGCTCAAACTCAAAGTATGTCATGTCCAATGTCAAAGGTATGCTCATGTTTTTTTATTATGGTCTATGTACTAATCCTATTGACGTTTGTATTTATGTTTCTGGTATATAGATCCTTATAGAGTTTATAATTGGTATCAGAGCTTGGTCTACCATGAAACATAGATCAAGCTATGAAAATTCAGTTTGGGTTAGCGAAAGGCTTTCAAGTTCATGCTCAAAATAAATTTTTGGGGCTAAATAAACGAAAAAACCCGTTTTCGACTATTCAAACTGCACATAAATTTTATCACAAGGTTGTGATAAAATATTACAAAATCAAATTTGTCACAAAATTATGACAAACAAAAGATTTGTCACAAGGATGAGACAAAACTAATTTTGTCATAAGTTTGTGACAAACTAAATTTTGCCACAAAATTGTGACAGAGCCAAATTTGTCACAAGGTTGTGACAAAATCAAATTAGTCATAAGGTTGTGACAAATTAAATTGTCAGAGAATAGAGTAAACGAAATTAATAAACACTATACCCGTGATGCATATATATTATTTTAGCTAAGAAATGGCCGATGAACTAATTTTACTGATTGATTTAGCTGACTTGTTGCTACTGATTGAGGAAACTTTTTAGTTGATTGAATAATTTGGGAAACTAAACTTCTGAATCAACTTTAGAAAAACTTTTTAGTCGATTATTCGTTGCTGGTATAGATAGGAGACATCAGCACTTCACTTCATACATGACATCTGAGCTTTTTGTTATTACTGCGTACAATACATTATTGTTGCCTCCCATGACCGAGACTAGTGGATATCAACGCGCTACTATTGGAGAACTACACGGCCCCTAACGAGTAGAGGACACCTGAAACGATCTTCTCCGTGCTTAATTTTGGCAATGATGATAAGGCCACTACTCCAGAAGAAACCTTCTTTTAGGGTGTTGCGGACGTCACGATATTCCTCATTCCATGAGATGAGTCTTAAACTAAAGTTGCATTGCTTCATATCATAGGCCATTGTGATGGCATTGTTTGTCTAGGTGCCCTACGTAGTGATTTATCCTCCCCAAAGTAGTAGTGCACCCCTTGGGAACAAATGTCTGGACAGAGATCAAATGGGATTCACTAGAAATCGGGACTACTAACATTGGTTCGCACTTGAGCAACATAAGGAGATTCCCGCCTATCGAGACTATGAGGAGGAGGAATATATGAGGGAAGTGAAGGTTCTTAGGATATCTCACGATGGACACTTATTCTCCTACGACAATGATGCTGAGAAGGTTCACTGCATTCTTATCAGGAGTCACGAGGTAGGTTTCGGTTGCCAGAACTGCTTGAGGTGAATCAATTTCCTAGTTTGCAATATTAATAAAGATGTTGGAATGCCCTTAAATTATCAAAGAAAAAAAAATGAACCAATGAGAATATTGTTTGTGTTTCTTCCTACTTCATTCCATCTTTGAATTTATCATCATCTTGATTCAATGCTCCTACAATACTGTTATTGGAGGTCTGCTGGTACTAGTAGTTGAAGCAAGGATCACAACACATGCCTGTCTATTCATTTGCAGAATTTCGATTCCAATTCATATCTACATATTTATTGTGTTTAGATCGAGGAGTTAAAAAATCTTAAGGAACACGGCCCATCAACTCTTCTCACCCTCTAAATTCTGTTATGTTTAAGCACTTAATCTGGATTCGGTAGGGAAGAATCATGTTGATGCTGTTAAAGTTCGAGTAGGTTCATAGTTTTCAGCATGGCCCCAGTCAAAAGTCTGCACGTATAGACCTTCAATTTATCTTCTCCATCTATATTAGTCCTTTTCTCCTAAGCAACTTTAAAAGATTCTGTGTGTCAAGTTTGGTGTTTTGCTACTTATAAAGTTTACTCTTTCTCACTCGCTGCTTCAATAGAAAAGCTTTCTCAATTGCATTGGTCCTCAGTTACCTGCTAGTGCTCCTCTCACATCATATTATATATATATATATATATATATATATATATATATATATATATATATATCATGAACACACTATTTGACACACTATTTGAAACATCCCTTCTTGTCCATTGATTTTGCAATTTTTTGTGGGACCCATTGATAATGGATTCAATCCAATGGACAAAAAGGGATGTTTCAAATGGTGTGTCAAGATCAAGGGACACACCATTTTCAAAAACACCCTTTCTTGGCCGTTGGATCGGCAACTTTTTGTGGGACCCATTGATAATGGGTCCAATCCAACGGCCAAGAAAAAGGGTGTTTTTGAAATGGTGTGTCCCTTGATATAATATATAATAATATATATAATATATATATATATATATATGGTCCGGTTCCCATGACACACTATTTTGACACACCATGTGAAACATCCCTTTTTGACCGTTGATTTTGCAATATGGATCCGATCCAACGGACAAGAAGGGATGTTTCACATGGTGTGTCAAAATAGTGTGTCCCATGATCCTCTCCCCATATATATATATATATATATATATGGGTGATTTTAATTTTTTGGGGGGTGGTATTGATTGTGGAAAGAGGAAAATTGTTAATTATATATATATATATATATATATATATATATATATATATATATATATATATAGTTGTGTTAGGAAAAAAAATTAAAAATTTTATTTTCTTTGGTTGGGTACAATTTAAAATGGTGGCAAAAAAAGATGCGGATTAAAGAGAAAAGAAAGGGTGTTTGTGAAAAGGGTGTGTCCCTTGATCCTCTCCCTATATATATATATATATATATATATATATATATATATATATATATATATAGGTCACAAAACGATAACCATACTGGCAGCTAATAAATCGTGCACTTGAGAGATTGCTCCATGTTTATTTTTTTTTTTTGATCGAAGGAATGATTGCTCCATGTTTATTAGATCAACTAGTACTAGTTGTTATCGAACGATGTTCATCTTTCTGATATAAGAAGAGGTCCCATATTCTAATCCGCACCCCCAATTATCTCGCTCATATCAAAAAGGATAGTTCATTGCTAGCGTTGCTTCGAAATGTACAACTATGGTATGGTTTATGAGAAATATAATTCCAATCCAACATCTTTATCGGCATTACAAACTAAGAAGTACATTTCATGTCAAGCAGTTACTGTGACTGAAACTATACTCTTGACTTTAACATTTTCAATTGGTGCATAATAACTAAGCTGTCCGTCTTGATTTGGTTAAGCCCTTGTGCGGCTTCCACTGCAGAAAATGCCCGTGACATGTGACCATTTGCTTCAAAGTCAAGACACACACTTTGACAACATAGATATCAATCATCTTACCGCATTGTCCTTGGTCATTGTACAAGCGTGTATTCATTGGACAGTACTTACGTATACACTACGGCGGATGATGGGGTCGGATTGCTGAATGTAATCAATATCTGTTAGCTTGTGTTTATGTTTGGTTTTACATGAACATGTAAAATGGGACATATATCTGCAAAATGTGGTTTGTGTTCATGACTTCATACGTAGCTCAACTTAAAGAGGTTCTAGGAAAGAAGCCTCTAAAGGCTGAAAGTATCGAAGAACAGAATCTATCACATGAATCTGAAAGAAATTAACAAATCAAGTCGACAAAAGTTCAAATCGGCAAAGAAGCGAAAGAAAAGCCCGATGAGCACGAGATGGCCAGTGGCAACAATTAACAATGTTATTTAAACATCACATTAATCTGTCCCATGGAGATAGATAGATAATATATTGTAACAGCATAGTCAAGAAACTAAAAACACACGGTTCTGCATTCCAGATGTCGGAAATCCGTTTCATCCTCCAGTTAGAGAATCGACATCTCAAGACTCGCTGACGGAATCGACCTCCATATCTGAAGCAGAGTTGGAAATTCCCAAGCTTGATGTATCATTGTCCACGCCTAAAGCCAGCTTGCTCATACCCCGATACGCCTGACTGTTAAGATTTGATAATTTCATAAGACTAGTTCACTTGTAATTAGAATTGAGAGAGAGTGAATGAACTTAAACACAATTCAAGCCAAGTATTGCTTTTGATATAAGCTAAGAACTCAGAGGTATATAAACTTGTTTCTCTAGCTTAAGAAATTGAAATGAAAGTGTTCAAATTGTTTTCTGCAACAGACTGCAGAAGATATAAATAGCAGAAGCAAAAAGCTTGAGCCAAAATATCCGGAAATGTGAAAGTCAGTTTCTAGGATATTTTCCCAAACCAGATCTTTTACATAAAGGTGAAAACAGATGTTTTCCACCTTCTACCTTATCTAAACTGACATAGCTATTACAACAAATATCAACTAGAGTAGTCTAAAACAAGTTAACCTCGATGAGACAAGGATTAACCAAACAGCTGTAACTGTTCTTTACCGAACAGCTTTGTAAGCTGAAACTGTTTTTTACAGAACAGTCTTGTAACTTGAATTTGAAAGAAAACTCGTTCTTCCAAATTTCCCAGACTTGACTTGCTGGACCATTCCATCTTTATGCAGCAGGAGTACTTATTTCAACACTGACGGCAAGCAAGGTAAGTCTTGAAGTCCCTGATAAGGGGTGCAGGAGCCACACCATAAACAATGCATTCGATCACAATCTTCCTGAGTACCCTCAGTCCAGCAGCAGCACAACCAATGGCAGCAACGAGGTCATACTGTTCCATTGAAAGTTAAAAACACACAAAATCCATTATCTACGGCGGAGGTGGGGGATGATCAGAAATACATTCATCAAAAGATGAGAAAGGGAGACTCACGTTTAGGCGGGGATACACGTCACAGCCGAGCAAGGGTGCAAGTTCCTGCATCCCACAGTCATACATTGTCAAAAATCATGAGAGCAAAGGGAAGCAGCAAGAACCAAACGTGATGATTTACAACAGTTTATGCACCTCACCTCACAGGGGAGAGTCCTGAGAAGCTTCTTGCGCCTGCGATACTCACGCTACAAAGTGCAAAGAATAGAAGATTATAATTGATCAAGTAAAACTATGATCAAGATTATAATAGAAGATCCCTTTCCCTTTTCCTTTTGGGCTGTTAGTTGCATTTTGAGAAGGAAGGAAAGAAAGAAAGAACGCAAGACCAACAGGGATGCAGAGGCAAAATTAAAAAGAGTGCATGGAAGTGGAAGTGAATTTAGGCAATAATTAAGTACCAATTCGATTCCGTGTTGTTTGGCAAGCGCAAATGGAGCATAGCCAATGTAGATGATGTCACATGGAGCTCCGTCCATGGCTCTTAAGGCCTGAAATAAAATCAACTCAAATAAAAAGAAAATCAACAGAAAAGGCTCAAAAATGGCAACAAGTGTGTGATAATAAACAATAACAAAAGAGGAGAGATTTAACCTGAGCTGCAGGAACTTTATATGACAGAAGATGAAGCAGCATTCTAGCCTTGGAAACAGCATCTGGGTCCGTACCCCCGGGGAACAAGGAAGTTCATGAACAGTTCAGGCTGACCATAAGTCAAAGTGGACAACAATTTAGCACGCATCAAATGATAAAGCTGACCAAGCTATACAGCAAATTACCCAAAGATGGATAAGCCTAGCTTTTGTAATATAAGTTAACCAACCTGATCCAATTTGCATGTAATGCCATACTGTTGTGGAACAGATTCCACCTTGGGCCAAGCTGCGCGCACATCTTGTGCTGCAAAATACAATGCAAAGGCCCATTGGAATTTCAACTTCCAACTTATTATGATGGAAAATTCCTTGTGAACCATTTTTGTCTATTTTGTGTATGTTTGTGACTTTAATCAGTGCATGTAATCAGTGCCTTTAATCTAAGAATACGAATCATTTACCATACATTTACAGTATGTTCAGTGAATGTCTTCTATGCCACATTCCTTGTGAACCATTTTTGTCCATTTTGTGTAATTGGACTGTTTCTGTATCTTTTGCTCATCATTCTCTGGTCACTTTTCATCCCATTGGTCCTGTTTAAGTTGGATTTTGTTAAAAATTTCCCATGCATTGTTCTAAAGTGTTCTGTGACTGTTAATGTAAAGTCAATCTTATTGAATGCACTTGTCTGAAATGCAGAACCTTTACAAACTGCATGTTGGAAGTATATGCATTATATTAGTAACTTGTGTTGTACTGAATTGAAATGCTGAAGTGACTCCATTCCTTCTAAAGTCACGAAAATTGTGGTTCTAATTTCGGAACTCAGTTTGTAGTGCATTTGTTGCAAGTGAAGTGGTTGTGACTTTCAAGATTATTCTCTCTTGAAATTTTCTACTAGTACGATCACATCAAATCAAACATATTAAGCAACATTTCAAATTCAATTCAAGTACAATCCCATAAGTTTCAAACTCAAGCAAATAAAATAGTCAAGTTACAAACCCGAATGAACATAAATAGTTACTTAGGTCTTCAAATATTCAAAGGTCATAAATTCAAACAAACTCTAATCAATGGTCATTTCCTTTAGATGTTGAAGCGGAAGCTCATTTGCTAGCACCTCTAATAATACCTCTACCTCTACCTCTACCTCTAATACTCGAAGAAACACCTCTAACATTTGTTGTAGATGTAGGATCCATTGTTGATGGTCTTGGAGGAGGAAGGGGAGGCAAACTCATTGATTAACTAAGACTCATTGAGGTACTACTCATTGATGAACTACTTGCAACTGAAGAAGGTGTAGCAGGAAATGTAGGCAATTGAGTATAGCTCGGAATCACATCTACAAAAAAGAATAACATTAGTAGAATTTAGAAACATAATAATTAAAATTAATAACAACTAACATATATAAAAACTCATATAAATAAAATTATGCATTACTTATTTCAATTTCTTCAAGTTCCTTGTACATTTTTAACTCCTCATCCGTTGGCTCCTTGTAAAAATTAAATTCTTTAGCCCTAAGCCAATCACTAGTGCAAATTAGCGCCTCAACCATGAGTGGAGTCAAAGAAGCTCTAAACGGATCAACAACCCTCTTGCCCAAGCTAAATGCCGCCTTACTAGCAATGGTGGAAGATGGTATTGCAAAGATATCTTTGGCAATCTTTGCCACGATTGGATATTTAAATTGATTTACCTTCCACCATTCCATTAGGTTGAACTCTTTGTTTCAAGCCGCCTTGGGAGCATCGGCAAAGTAAGAATCCAAGTCATTGGTTATCTCATCGGTTTTCATTGCATGTGTTTGCCTATCAAGTTGTCTCAACAAATCATTAGCACAATCATCATCATCATCATCATCATCATCATCATCAATGATGGCCACATTATTAGAAGGTTGGGTAGTATCGGGAACACCTCCCTTGGAGGCTTTATGTAAATCTTGCAAGCTTGCTTTCACCATGCTAATAACACCTTCAATTTCGGTCTTTGATTGACCAAGACTAGCCAAAGTCATATCAAGCATTGAAAGTTTGAATCTTAGGTCAAGTACATTGGTAATAAACACAATCATGTTTATTTTATGGCCATTTCCTCCTCCATTGCTTTGTCCTCAATACTTGTCAAACTTTATCTTCATTGATCGAGCCACCTTCATCAGAATGGGATTACTCCAATCACTCATCTTCTTCTCTTTAAGTTGTTGCAATGCCACTATTTCATTGAATATCAAATTTGAAGTAGGAGTTTTACTTGCATTAAGCTTTATGGTAGAATCATAAAACCTCTTAAGAAAAAGAGTAAAAGTTTGTGCATCCAACCAATCTTCCTCCATTGGTGGCCCCATCCTTCTTAACCTCTTCATTAAAGTAAGCTCAAAAATTCAAATCTTCATCATTCATTCTACTAAACACCACCTTATACTTGAATGCACCTTTAAGCATTTTATAAGTTGAATTTCATCTTGTAGGCACGTCCATGGGAATGCATGACATGCTATCCATATTCTCCAAGATAGCTACCTTTCGAAATGCATCTAGCCTTGCCGACGAAGAGTGAATGTACTTGAGACAATTCCGAATACCCTCAATTGCCTTCTTTAGTTCACCCAATCCATCCTTCACAATTAGATTGAGGATGTGACAAGCACATCTCAAATGCAAATACTCCCCACCAAGTACTCGCTTTCCTTATCTTTCAAGCTTCTTCTTCATACGTGCAACCACCCCTTCATTTGCTGAAGCATTATCAACGGTAATGCTAAACACTTTCTCAACTCCCCAATCAAGTAGACAACGCTCAAGGCACATGCCTATGTCTTCACCTTTGTGACTTGTGATTTTAGTGAAGTTGATGATCCTCTTATGCAAGTTCCAAGAATCATCTACAAAATGGGCGGTGATCACCATGTAGTTGATGTTTTGGACAGATGTCCAAGTATCCGTTGTGATACTTACCCTCCTACACATATTACTGACTTTATTTTGCCATTCTCAAGCATGTACAAGTCCCAAACTCCACGAGCAACCCTCTTTCTATCAGGGATCTTAAACCTAGGTTGAAGCCCATGAAGTAAGTTCACAAAACCTACCACTTCAACCGCCCTAAATGGTTGGTCATCTTTTATGACGAACTCCACAGTCAACAACTCACATTTCTTTTGATTAAAAACATGTGGGACTAAAGCTCCACCCATGGTCACATTAGCCAAGGTTGGTTGAGTAGATTTAGCTCCATCTCCTTCATGAAGAAGGCAACCTACACATTTTCTCAAATGATTGAGCAACTCTCTTGTCCCATTTTTTTTAGAATGGGTCGGCATCTCCAATTTGCAATAGTTGCATATCCCGATAACCTCTACTATTTCACCTTCTCTATTTTTCTTTTCTCTTTTCACACAATGATCCCATGCCGGTGAAGCTTTCTTCCTCTTCCTACTTCCTCCCGTCGCTATGGCCACTTCCTCCACTTCCTCCTCACCACCCACAACACCATCGTCATCACCCTCACCACCTTCCGTAATCTCCTCATCTACACAATCCTCTGCCCACATCTCTTATTCATATGCTCCTTGGTCCATCTATTAGATTTATACTACAAAATTACAAATGAAAAAAAAAATACCAAAGAACTATCACGTATTGGATCATGCATCCAACATTCACAATTTAATTTAATTAACATTAAAAAAAAGTAACATAAGAGAGCTTCATTAGAGTTGAGAGGTGAACACATTCGGGGAAGGATAATTCGAGCACTTCAAAATATTTCCCTCCTCACCACCCACTACACCATTATCATCACTCTCATCACCTTCCGCAATCTCCTCATCTACACAATCCTCTGCCCACATCTCATATTCATATGCTCCTTAGTCCATCTATTAGATTTATACTACAAAATTACAAATGAAAAAAAAAATACCAAAGAACTATCACATATCATATATTGGATCATACATCCAACATTCACAATTTAATTCAATTAACATTAAAAAAAAGTAATAAAAGAGAGCTTCATTAGAGTTGAGAGGTGAACACATTCGGGAAGGATAATTTGAGCACTTCAAAATATTTCCCTCCTCATTACCCACTACACCATCATCATCACTCTCACCACCTTCCGCAATCTCCTCATCTATACAATCCTCTGCCCACATCTCATATTCATATGCTCCTTAGTCTATCTATTAGATTTATACTACAAAATTACAAATGAAAAAAAAAAACAAAGAACTATCACATATCACATATCGGATCATGCATCCAATATTCACAATTTAATTCAGTTAACATTAAAAAAAAGTAACAAAAGAGAGCTTTATTAGAGTTGAGAGGTGAACACATTCAGGAAGGATAATTCGAGCACTTCAAAATGCTTATATTCCTTGTGTACAAACTAAGCAATGATTGTTAGCCTATTATATGCTTATCTATTAGATAATATGGCAATTCTTCTAAGTTCTAACCTATGCCAATCAATTCACAAAAAAAAAAAAAAAAAAAAAAGCTTTGCCAATCAATTAGTTTCTAGGTCCCTACTACATGCTACTTATCACAAAAGAAGACAGAATCAGTTCATGTATAATTAATTTCAAGCATAGTGTTATAATATGTTGGCTTCTACATTCTGCATAGTGAAGAATCATGTGCAGGAAAGCGAAGCAATTACCTTGTCGGCCGTCACTTGATCGCTTGGTCGCTCCTTCAACCACTATGTAGTCCTTGCTTATTGATATTTTATATTAGCCGGAGTTTTCCCGCCCCCAATAGGCAACAACTAATAAATGATAAGCAACGAAATTGAGTACTTAATTCAAACTGCACAAGAATAGGCAAGGAAGTTGAACCCAATAATTTCATTACGTATTCCAAGAATAGGCCAGGAATTTTATGCCCTTGCCTAATAATCTGTTGCTGAAGGGGTATATTTTTGTAGTTCTTATGTTTGGAGGAAGCTATCATATTTTGGCTTGGTTTAATTGGGTGAAGTGTAATTGGTCTTGCACTGTATTGTTTTCAGGGATTATGTTCACCCTACAGTTGATGGGGGAGAGGTGTTTGGACTCTTCCAACTTGATAGAGTGATGAAAACCGATACTGTTAAACAAGTATGAGAAATGGTTGGATATCGTGTCAAAGTCAGCATGAGGAGAGCGATTTTTCGAGTTCAATTGAGAGACTCTTGGAGGTGAGGACATCATTGGGAGTATTCAAGGTTGACTGACGGCTCTGTTCTCCATTTCGCTATTCTAACAAAAGGTAGAAGGGGTGGTGCAAGGAAGAGATGTGAAATTCTCTGCAAATGGGGACAATTCACAGATCTTGGCCGAGCGGTAATTTTGTGGGCTGCATTCGATGAGAGAATGAGAGAGCAGAGGTTCCGGAGGCTGCAATCTAATTGGGTGGAGAGACACCTCCAGGGGCGGAGCTACATGAGGGCTGAACCGGGTTGAAGTCCGGGTTCAAATTTCAAGCCCAAAAAATTTACTACTACTAGTCTTCAACATCTATCTATCTTGAAAGAAAATCATGAGTTTTTGGTTCATGATTTGTGATGATTAGATTTGGGGAGAGACATATTTCTGGGTTGCAGGCTAATACTTCTGGGTTATGTTAGTGAGAAAAATAGGAAGTGCAGAGGCTTGTAGAAGAAGCCGATGAGGATGAGGTTGGGGATGGTGAGAAACATATAGAATTATAAATTGGTAAGTGGGTGGGGTATATATTATGTAAACAATTGACTTGTGATTGGGAATGGGAGAGAAGACGGTGGACGGGGAATATATTGTATAAAAATGTGTTTTGTAATGGGGAATGAGAGAGAGAAACGGCGAGGAAGATAATGTAAGTTAAAAAAAAAATGGTTAACCATGGTGAAGATGCTTCTTGCTCTTGAAGCATAAAATATGTTCTTCATTTTTATAAAACTTGGTATTTCTTGTTTGTGTCATAAGTTTTAAGATATTGTTAATTTTGTTGAATTTGCATTCTGTTTTAATTAGAACCTGAGATTTTGTTGAATTTGCTTTTTTTTTTTCTCCTTATCGTTTTCTCTATCCAAACAATAGAATTTATAATTTCCATCATTTAAAAATTCTATATACATTATATCCAAGGGTGATTATATCCCCACCCAATAATTATCTCACCACACCCAATATACTCAACACACCCACCTCATATTTTTCTAAAGTCAAAATTTCTTACTACACCCAATATTAATTCCTAAAGGACCCTCTTTCACTAACAATCCTAATTGGTAGTAATCTTCATCTCCATCCCCAGCTAACCAAAGCATTAAGAGAAAAAAACTCTCTCCCTTTTGTGGATGTTTCATCTTCACCAATCTGGTGATTTATTACCCAATTATCTTGAATTTTAATCTCAATCTTATCAGTGTTTCTGCTGCAATTTCCTTCAAACTTAATTTCGCCATCAACTTCTTTGATTGCCTCTGGGCTCCATCGACATCCCTGTTGCAAATCTATACCCACTTACAACCTTTATGCTCTATCTTCCCTCCATAACTCATCCTCAACAACTTAAAGTAGATCTGCTCCTCTTCAATTCCTCCACAGGACCATCCAGCCGTTTGCTCTGTTTTAACCATTCAATTCCACACCCCCTCTTCAATGAACCTCAACAATCCCCATATTGTCGCCTTAAGTCCCAACCAAGACCAGGCCTTCTATAAATTTACCCATCACTTTTAGATGAGATTGCACCCCATATTCCCACACAACTAATCCTTGTCTTTCGTCGTTACAACGGTTTCAGAGCTCATGGTGGTGACCGGAAGGCCCAATCTCTTGTCTTCTTAGCTCAACCCAGCACTGCTTCCCTCGTCGCCGCCATGAATTGCCATAGCTATTAGCGTTTGTTTTTTTTCTTCTTCTTCTTCTTTGCGGCGATGTAATCAGACGCCGAACAAACCCAATTCGGAGAAACTGAAAACCCAAGTTTTTGGATAGGGATTGGGGTTGGCAATAGAAGATCCTAGTATGGAGTATAGGGAGTTCTACAACATCATTTGAGGTGGGTAGGTTTTTTAGTAATTACATGGTAGGATAATATAGTAAATTCATAATTAAAGAGTTTAATGGGTGTGGGGAGATAATTATTGGGTGGGGATATAAATTCCCTATATCCAAACATGGGTAGACAGATATCTATAGATAGCATCTCAGCAACCAAACATATTTCAAGGTCTTTCCTTATAAATTTAGTTAGTTTATATGAGTACAATATATTAGAAATTTAGAAAGTTTGGAAATTGGAGGACATATCTTTGTTGACGAAAGGAAAATTAAATTTTAGCCCGGGTGAGTTTCAAATCCTGGCTCCGCCACTAGACGTGCCTACAAGATGAAATTCAACTTATAAAATGCTTGAAGGTGCATTCAAGTATAAGGTGGTGTTTAGTAGGATGAATTATAAAGATTTGAATTTTTGAGCTTACTTTAATGAAGAGGTTAAGAAGGATGGGAAGTTTGTCAAAAGGTGGGGCCACCAATGGAGGAAGATTGGTTTGATGCACAAGCTTTTACTCTTTTTATAAAGAGGTTTTATGATTCTACCATAAAGCTTAGTGCAAGTAAAACTCCTACTTCAAATTTGATATTCAATGAAATGATGGCATTACAACAACTTATTGAGAAGAAGATGAGTGATTGGAGTAATCTCATTTTGATGAAGGTGGCTCGATCAATGAAGGTAAAGTTTGACAAGTATTGGGGACAAAGCAATGGAGGAGGAAATGGCCATAAAATAAACATGATTGTGTTTATTGCCAATATACTTGGCCCAAGATTCAAACTATCAATGCTTGATATGACTTTGGCTAGACTTGGTCAATCAAGGACCGAAGTTGAAGGTGTTATTAGCATGGTGAAAGTAAGCTTGCAAGATTTACATAAAGCCTACAAGGGAGGTGTTCTCGATACTATGCAACCTTCTAATAATGTGGCCATCATTGATGATGATGATGATGATTGTGCTAGTGATTTGTTGAGACAACATGATAGGCAAAGGCATGCAGTGAAAACCGATGAGATAACCAATGACTTGGATTCTTACTTTGTCAATGCTCCCGAGGCAGCTTTGAACAGAGCGTTCAACCTAATGAAATGGTGGAAGGTAAATCAATTTAAATATTCAATCGTGGCAAAGATTTCCAATGATATCTTTGCAATACCATCTTCCACCGTTGTTAGTGAGGCGGCATTTAGTAATGTGCATGAAGTAATATCTGTGAGTTCTACATGTAATTTATTCACTGGAGTTACTACTTTGGGTTTCTTTCGAGGCTAGTACTCTGTAGATAGAATACACAGATAGAAAAAAGCCACATTAGAAGCCTCCCGAAGCAAATTCTGTACATGCAAAAATTAATCTCAAACAGATAGAAGCCTCCCGAAGAACCCATTCGAAGGAAAGCACAACTTCTCCAACAGCTTGCTAACTGGAAACTCAAAAGATGGTCAGTCCAAAGACACATTAGAAGGCCACCCAACAAGGGAAGACATTGATGTCAGAGTTCAGCTCCTTAGCAGTAAAGTTAATTATATAAACAAAGAGCATGCATTACATGAGCCCAATCCATTTGAAAACAACACAAGTGCACTTTCCTTCCATTCTTGGTATTCGTTTTGTCATAACAATCTGCATAGCACACTTATCTAACCAAGGTTACGAACAGTCATGAAAGCAATCAATCCAACATTATTTTTTTATCTCATATCATGAAGGATGTCTAATTCTCCTTAGCTTTTGCAACCAATGATCTAGTTATCAAGATCTTCACCTAACAATCTATGACGGTGTGCTACAATAGCCTAGCTAATCCTCAGAAGTTTGCCCAAATTGAAGCAAATTTATACACCACAGACAAGAAGAGTAAAGATGCCAATGTATACAAAGGGCTTTTCTAATTCCAGTAAGTTTTTTTAGTAAAGGCGAATAACAGTAGAAACTTACTAATTACACAAGAGAACAGAATCATAATTCGTCTGTATATCAGTTATTTTAACAGTAACATCCTTTGATGACTTGTTGTATATTAGTTGTGAGATTAGACGGGATTTCCGGATGTCATACATACCTGTAAACTATTCAAATGAGGATGTCTGGGAAACCAAAGACGTCTCTTGTTGCAGAGTGCTTCCTAGTCTTCAGCAACAATAAGGAGAGATAATTTAGAACATTATACAAACAGAAGCATACATGAGAGCCAAACACAAATAAACATCAAGTACGGAACTCAGCATTTTAACATCAACAGAAAAAATGATGCCACACAACTTTTGCACGGCTCTTCATGAATTTGGCTCTATAAAAGCAAGAATCGCAAAAGTTTCAGTATTCAAAGGTTGTCATTAATTTCTCGGATGTTCACAAGCCAGTTATGGATGGTCTTCAAACTACACGCACAACACGTTCCTATTACAGAATGCTCATAATTATACGCAATTGGGAAAGGAGCCTATCTATAAACTAGTCATACCGCTATAGGCTTAAGCTTTCTCTTATGCTACTAACCAACACTTATCGATACTAATGCATGATCAAATGATGATACAGATGACAGAAAATGCATTACAGATAAACGTTCCGAAAATCGAAAGTCTTTAAGAACAATTCCTACCCAATTCATATATACTATCGAGTTTATGTATCACATTCTTCTCCCAAAACATTATTAGGCATGTAGTTATAAACATAAGCATCCAAACATCGTACTAGATAATCCAGAATAGGGTTTAGTCCTCACCGGATTGGAACAGGATATCCCAGCATCCAAGCAGCACCACATCGCCTGCGACGCCGTACTTGTCCTGCATCCTGGCGATTCCGGCCTCGTTCTTCTTGGTGTCGAAATTGTTGCTCATCTTGACCTTGCGAAGAATGATTCGGGCCACGTTTGATCTCGGGTGTTTGGGTGATGGAAAACGCCGAGAAAGTGAAGGAAAATTCAAAAAAAATATTTGTAGCCGTTGGGAATTTGGGGACGTTTTAGGGATTCGAAGAAATAAAATTCAAAAGCGGAATAAAGAGAAGGTGAGGCCGTAAAGCAATGTGGGCGTCAGTAATATGATCTGGCCTGATTGGGCCTGGCCTTAATAATATAAACACTTATTCATCCAAATGCCCCCTGCCACTCCCTTTTAGTTTCAGTTTGCCTCCTGTAAGTTAAAACGACTCACTTTGGCCTCTGCCACTCATATTGTTGTCTCACGTTACCTCCTAGTTAAAATTTCCGTTAGTTTTTGCTGACATGGACTGCCACGTGGCAAAAATGCCACGTGGCAATTTTATATTGGCTTAGATAAATTGTGGGGCCCTCTTTCCACCAATCACAAACCCACTGCCACCCGACTCCTACTGCTTCTTTCGTTGCCACCATCACTGCCGCGCTCTCCTTGCTCATCGGTGGCTTTGAAACGATGTGTTCCCCTTGGCAGAAAGACGACGACGAATTTGCTGACAACGACGTGTCATATGCGCCGCGGACCATCTCGCTGAAGTCACCGTCCTTGAGTAAACAATCCGACGGGGCATTGGCGGCCACCGTGGCGTCGTCGTCGAAGAAGAGCGGCGACTCAGAGGAGAGCGAAGACTCTGGGGCCGGCAGGAAGCCGAACACGCCATCATCCAAGTACGGCGAATCCAACGGCAGGTAGTTGCCCAAATATTCCAGTAAGGGGTTCGTGCCAGCGGTCTCGTCTTGGCACTCCTCGGCGGCGGCGGATTGGTCGAAGGACTTGAGCTTCAGTGGCTTCTCGGCTTCTAGAATGGTGGGTTGGCTTCGGAAATGGACAACGGAGGTCGGAGACGACAGATTGTGAGACTCCGACCCGGAAGTTGTTATTGGGTCAGTAACGACATCCTGCTTCGACTTTTCCTCTTGCTTCAGCAGCGGAGTCATGAAGTTGGTCAAGGCGTCGGGTCACCGGAGCTTAATGGTTGCGTTGTCGTGAACCATGGCGGCCTCCTCCGCCGTGTCGTAGGTACCCAACCACAGCCGTACACGCTGCTGCCCAACCGCAGTTGTTTCGTAAACCACATCGTTTCAAAGATGCCGATGAGCAAGGAGAGCGCGGCGGTGATGGTGGCAACGGAAGAAGCAATAGGAGTCGGGTGGCAGTGGGTTTGTGATTGGTGGAAAGGGGGCCCCACAATTTATCTAAGCCAATATAAAATTGCCACGTGACAGTCCATGTCAGCAAAAACTAACAGAAATTTTAACTAGGAGGTAACGTGAGACAACAATATGAGTGGCAGAGGGCAAAGTGAGTCGTTTTAACTTACAGGAGGTAAACTGAAACTAAAACGGAGTGGCAGGGGGCATTTTGATGAATAAGTGTAATATAAACGGCTCTTGAAAAGTCGGAGAAGAAATGACATACATAGGAAAGAAACCTCTTGAACAACAATAAAGTCTCTTTTATTGCAAATGATATGACTAGCTAGTACATGAAGATCATAACCCTGCTTTACGAGAAGCAAGTATGCTTTAAGATTCAAGGGTTCCCAGCAGCTTCTCCCCAACCAGATAAGAACCGTAAACATCATGAATTGCATACTTGATGTCTTCCTCAGAAAAAACTTGGGCAGAAAAAATTGGGCACGAAACATCTCTTCATTCTTCATAGGACTCCGTGGGTTGATGTCAATACTAACTTCACCCGCAATCTCGCGTAGTCCTTTTGACTGGAGACTCGGTTTCTTCAGTACCATAGCCGCCAAGAAACCTAATTCTACTCCGGCTTTCACCACCATATCTCTCAAGTACCAAAGCCCAGTATAAGAGCTACTAAAATTCATACCCACAAAACAGATAGTCCGATCAGAAAGAAGCTTTCCGAGTGCACTTGCAGTAAACTTATCTGCATTGTCAGAGTAAAAGTCTGTCATAATTTGACCAAACCTTGGAATGATCGGGCAGCGACCTTCGGCACATAGAATCAACATAGAGAGACTAGAGTTTACAATCTTAAGATCAATTCCCATAACACGCTTTTTCAGCGTCGCGCTAAGTTCAGATACTTTCTCATCAATCAGACGAGCAGAACCAGGCACTACAGTCACCTTGACTTTGGCACCATGAACTTCAACTTCATATGGACGCATTTTCGACAGGAAACTATAAGGAATCATTTTGAGATATAAAAAACTCAAATGGCTTGGTGAGTTTATAGGATGAGGTTGGTGAATTTATTGGAATTTAGTTCATCGTATCACTAGATTGTTGGAGGCACATACATTTCGATGATTTGTCTGTAATTAGAAAGTCGACTGAAGAGTCTTTTGATGCTGTCATTCATTGAATTACATGAATCTTGTGATGAATCATGGGCATTGGAAAGTCAAACGTCCTAGATGTTCACATTATCATTGATCCAGCTTCTCATATACATGTCTAGTACAAAGAATCAACACTGAAGCATCAATATCTCCTCAACTCAAATTAACGTATCGATCATAGCAGCACCGTAGGCCCCACTTAACTTCACTTTGAAACCATGAATTTAACTTGGTAGGTCTCCTTTTTTAACAGAACTTGCAGAGGTTTCATTCTTTCTGAAATATGATTTGACAGGTATTGGCGGAAAGGTATCATACCTTATGGAGAGATACAAACTGCGATAGAAGTTCATACTTATGTTGATCAGTTTGGTGAATTTAGGAACCTGGAAAGTCAGTAATCCCTTTTTTTGGAACTTAGTCAAAAGTAGTTTGATGTTGCCATCGCACTGATTAACTAAAGAATCTTGAGCTGTTTAAAATATGATGTTTCATCATAACAAAGCACATGTTTTCAAACTGATCAGTCGACAGTCTTCTTTTCTTTCAATCTGGATTGTCTAACCAAATGACACGTGGGAATACGTTCAATTTGGGAGCTTAAGACATACTTGATGCAGTTACTACAGTATGCTTTAAGTTTGCTTTACTAGAAGCAAGAGTCTTCCGATGTTATATCCTTCAGTGAATTACATGAATCATCAGATGTATCATGGGCATTGGAAAGTCAAAAGTCCTTTGATGTTCTCACATTGGCTAACTGTGTATACAAATTTATTATACAGAATCAGCGTTGAAGCATTGATGAATTCAGTCTTTGTATCAATCTCCTCAACTGAACATATAGATAATAGCACCATTCATCGGCCACACCAACCAAACAGAAATAGGACCAAAAGCAAACTCACGATTGGTGCAGAGCCTTCATTGATGTTTTATAGGCTAGAGTCAAGTAGTGATTCAGTGACTTGCCCTATAAGCTATGATTAAGTGATAGAGTTATCTTAGTTAAAGTTCAACGAATAAATGATAAAGAGTTATCTTAGTTAAAGTTCTATGTCTAACAACTTCATACAGAATTAGACTATTTTATGCAGAGATATTGTTATACTAGGAAGCTGTCATTGGCTTAGAGAGTTCTATTATCACATACTGACAATCGATAAGCTTTGGGATCAAGCAGAGAGTTCCGGCACAAAGATGCAGAAATTGAGCATCACATGAACCAAATCTTGATATAAAAGTTCCATCACAGGTCTTTGCACCAGAAAACGTACATCAATTTTGATAGATTTCTTAAATAATCAAAGTAGTATTATGCATTGTATGTACGTACTCACCTTTACTTTGGGACCATGAACTTCAAGTTCGTACTTGTTCATTTCTGACCGAAATTTGAAAGCTATCAATATTCTAAAATGAATTCGATTTAACTTAACTCCTAGGAAGGCACAGTACTGATTTCAACATTCTAAAAGGTCTTCCTTTATTGCATAACAGAGTAGTTGATAATACTTCACAGCCTTTGCTTTATAAGTCAATACCAGGTTAAAGCATTCCCAATAGCTTATTGCCAACAAGATAAGAAGTATAAACATCATAAACTACATTCTTCATTTCTTCTTCTGAAAATATCTGGGCATCCCAGGAAGGACAGACCTTATTACTTGATGGCTTAATATCAACACCAGCTGCAGCTGCCAGCTCCTTTAGCCCACATTCCTCCAGATCCGGTTTCTTCAGAATCCTAGCTGCTAAATAGCCCAATTCCACTCCAGTGTTGGCCACCATACTACGCAATTCTGCATCCCGACCAATAACTTATGTTTTTCATTATTTCAGTACCCACAAAACAGACAATGCGATCAGCAAGAAGCCGGGTGAGTCCAGATTTAGTCTCACTTTTTATCCCATTAGAAAGCTATGGGACTATCAAACATCGGCTTCCAGCACAAAGAAGCAGCATTTCAGCATGAGAACCGTATTCGTCAGCCTGCACTTTGATATCAAGTCCCATAACAGGCCTTTGCAGCAGCAAACTGCTCATTTTTGAAATTTCTTGATCGATCACAGTTGCATCGTTCTGTAAAGTGACCTTCACTTTGGCACCATGAATTTCAACTTCATACTTGTCCATTTTTCACTGAAATTTGTGTGGTATCATTCTCAGATGATATGTTCCAGTTACACAACCTCACAAGCAGAAAGATGTTTATGAATATATACTGAGTTTTGTATCTTGGAAAGTGGAAAGTCAAGACCCTTTGATGTTCCCATTATACTATTTAATTATTAAAACTTTTGCATTGGTCAAGCTTTTCGCATCCCCCATTGAATCTACATAGCTGTCAAGACGATCTAGGTTCTTGAAATCTAAATGGTAAACCTTCAACACTAATTAGCATAGATGACATGTTCAGATCAAATTAAATTTTCAATTTGAGAACTTGTAGAAATACTTGATGCATTATTGGACTGATTGAAAACATTACATAAAGATCATTATTGAAAAGATTTACTAGAAGCAAGTGTTCTAAGTTTCAAGCGTGCCCAAAATCTTCTTCCCAACCAGATAGGATACATAAACATCATGAAGTGCATACTTTATGTCATCCTCTGAAAAATATTCAGTATAAAAAATGGCATAGTTCTTCAAGCTAGGAGTAGCCCCCGTACTAGTACGTGGTTTAATGTCAATACCAACTTCACCTGCTATCTCACTTTAGTCCTTTCGATTGGAGACTAAAAGTTTCTTCAACATCATAGCTGCCAAATGACCCAATTCTACTCCGGCCTTCACCACCATTTCTTTCATTTTATCATAACCAGTACGATCATAGAAGGAATACATAGAAGATCTCCTCAAATTCACACCCACAAAACAGATAGTCTGATCAGAAAGAAGCTTTCTGAATACTCTTTTGGTAACATCTTCTGGTTTCGAGTAAGATGCCACCACATACGTAGCAAAACTCTGGATGATAAAGCACCGATCTTAGACACAAAGAAGCAGCACATATACCTGGAGACTACACTCACCTTCACTTGGCACCATGAACTTCAACTTCGTATGGACGCATTTTCGACAGGAACTGTATGGAATCATTTTGATACATGCAAATCCCAAATAACTTGGTGATTTAGTAGGATGAGCTAAGTGAAATTATTGGAATCTATTTCATGTTATTAACAAGAGATTATTGGAGTCTCATACATTGATGATGATATGCATCTTTTTAGAAATTCGGACTCAACAGTCATTTGATGCTTTACATACGAATTCTGTATTCACAGGCATTGGAAAGCCAAAAGGTCCTTTGATGTATCATTATCATTGGTTTATTATGTATTTCTCCAGCTTCTCGCAGCAAACATTACAGTCTTTTATACATCAATCTCCTCAACTCAGATATAACATATCAATCATAGCTGCGACCACACTTAACTTCACTTTGACACCTTGAATTTTAACTTAGTAAGTTAGTAGTCCATTTTTTTTGACAAAAAACAGTAAAAGGACCAAAAGCAAATTGGCAAATTGTGCAGAGCCATCATCGATGCTTTATATTTAGAGTTAAACAGTGATTCAATGGTTGCCCTGCAAGCTATGGTGGTCAAGTGATAGATATATTTCTATCAGCTAAAGGTCTATGTACCGATATGGTTGTAGTAGGGATGCTTGGTCATTGGCTCATGCAATTAGTTGGGAAAGCACTGAAACAGCAGAGGAAGGCAAGTGAGTTGTTCATAAAGCCCTGAGACGGTCAAGCAACGATTTTCAGCACAAATGATTTTAATACCAATTCCCATGGACTGGCTCTGTTTGGGACATCACCAAGCTCCTGAGTTTTGATATATTTTCAATCAATCATACGGGATCATGAACAACACTAGCTTTCACTTTAGCCCCATGAACTTTAACTATAGTGACCCATTTTTTAAAGGATTGGTAAGGTATCATGCTGAGCTCAATACTGAATAGTATTGAGAGTTCTGTGGGTTTCCTTTGTTTATATTAAAAATAACATGGATAGACTTGAAAGGCCTCCGATTAGTAAATGAATCTGAGGAAAGACATAACATGTCGATTGGGAATCACTACATTACATGCTTGATACATGGTATCTAGACATTCGACTCTGTTCGGTTAATTAATCTCATGAATTTTAAGGATTATAAATCCAATATTCACTTCCTAATGGCAGTGGAAGCGGAAGCTCATGAAGCATCCCTGATTTAACTGGTATTGGCTGAGAGTTATCATACTCTATGAAGGTACAAGCTGCGATAGACCTTCCTTCATACTTATATTGATCAGTTTGGTGAATTTAGGAACCTGGAAAGTATCCCTTTGTTTTGGAACTTAGTCAAAAGTCCTTTGATGTTGCAATCGTAATGATTAACTGCAAAATCTTGAGCTGTTAAAAATAAGACGTTTCATCATAACAGAACACATGTTTTCAAACTGATCAGTCGACAGTCTTCTTTTCTTTCAATCTGGATCGTCTAACCAAATGCCATGTGGGAATAAGTTCAATTTGGGAACTTAGACATACTTGGTGCAGTTACTACAGTATGTGTTTTGTGCATTGCCCTATTGAATTCTTTTAACTGGAACTTGCTGTCGAAACAAAATGTAGTATGTAAAAAGCACAGATCAATAGTGCCAGAACAGTCAAAGTAGTGAAAACATTGAAAAGAAAACGAGCTCTAAAACAACAAGTGAAGTCACTTTTATTGCAGACATATTAGTACATAAAGATCATTATGAGCCTTGCTTTACTGGAAGCAAGTACGCTAAGTTTCAAGCATGCTCAAAATCTTTTTCCCAACTAGATAGGATCCATAAACATCATGAATTGCAATCTTTATATCGTCCTCAGATAAAAATTTGCCACAAAAAATGGCGTCCTTGTTCTTCAAGCTAGTAGTAGAATTACTAAGTGGCCTAATGTCAATACCAACTTCACCTGCTATCTCACTCAGTCCTTTGGATGCAAGACTAGGTTTCTTCAATATCGTAGCCGCCAAATGACCCAACTCTACTCCGGTCTTCACCACCACCTTCATCGGTTTATGAGCAAAATCATAGTGACAATAGATTGAAGAGCCCCCGAAATTCCTACCCACGAAACAGATAGTCTCATCAGAAAGAAGCTTTCCGAGTACACCTTTGGCAACATCTTCTGACGTCGGGTAAGAACCCACCAAATATGTACCAAAACTCGGGATGATCAGGCAAAGATCTTCGGCGCAAAGAAGCAACATACAAAGCTTAGAGCCAGACTGCCTAATATCAACTCCCACAACACGCTTTTTCAGCGTTGCTCTCAGCTCAGAGATTTTCTCATCAATAAAACGAGCATTACCGGGGACTACACTGACCTTTACTTTGGCACCGTGAACTTCTACTTCGTATGGACGCATTTTCGACAGGACCCAATATGGAATCATTTTGATACATGTAAATCCCGAATAGCTTGGTCACTTTATAGGATGAGATAGTGAATGTATTGGAATTTGGTTCAATGTTACATATCCTTTGAATTACTTACGAAAATATGTTTCATTGAACTACATGAATCTTGAGATGTATCATGGGCATTTGGAAAGTCTAAAGTCCTTTGATGTTCTCATTATCATTGATTGATTGTGTATTGCTCCAGTTTCCCGCAATAAACATATACAAATTTAGGTCAAAGAATCAGCATCGAAGCATGACAAATTCAGTCTTTACATGTGCCTCCTCAACTTAACATATTGATCATAGCAGCATTCGTCGGCCACATTTAGAGAACTTGGAGAGCTTTTCATTCTTTCTGAAATATATTCGGGGTCACAAATAGACCACTTAACAACCAAACAGAAATAGGGCCAAAAGCAAACTTTACAATTGGTGCGGAGCCTCGATTGATATTTTATCTTGACATTGGTGTTGGCTGCTACGTGCCCCTAGTGTGTAGGTTTTTGTGGCCCAAAGTCTATCCATGCGTCCATCACACTTTCAATTATTTTGGTGCCCTACTTAATTACAAGCTTACGTTATCAAGCTCAGTTCAATGTCGTACTTGATGCACTTAAAAACTACACTATGTGTTTTGTGCATTGCCCAATTGAATTCTTTTAACTGGAACTTGCTGTCCAAATAAAATGTAGTATGTAAAAATCACAGATCAAAGTCCAAGTCAGAGAAGAAGTGAAAACATTGAGGCAAAAATCACATATCAAAGTCAAAGTCAAGTGACCATTCAATTTTTCTTGAGTTAACAATTATTTAAAATCATATGCAATCATGATGAATTGCTTTAAGAAATGGTTTTGAAAAACCAGCTGATTCGTCTTTATTTCAAGCGTGCCCAAGATCTTCTTCCCAACCAGATAGGATCCATAAAAATCATGAATTGCATACTACTTTATGTCATCCTCAGAGAAATATTCCGCACAAAAAATGGCGTCCTTCCTCTTCTTCAAACTAGGAGAAGTCCCCAAGTTGTTTAATGGCTATACCAACTTGGCCTGCTATTTCACTTAGTCCTTTGGATTGGAGACTTGGTTTCTTCCATATCATAGCTGCCAAACGATCCAAGTCTACTCCATCCTTCACCACAGTATCATTATACGATTATAGTAAAAAGACATAGACGTACTCCTGAAATCCATACCCACAAAACAGATAGTCTGACCAGAAAGAAGCTGTCCGAGTACACCTTTGGTAACATCCTCTGCCTTGGGGTAACAATCCGACATATATGTACCGAAACTTGGGATGATCAAGCACCGATCTTCGGCCCAAAATACAGGGATTATATTTTACTACCTTAAAGATCAACTCCCATAATATGGTCTTTCATCATTGCGCTTAGCTCAGAGATTTTCTCATCAATCAAACGAGCATTACCGGAGACTACCTAGACTCACCTTCACTTTAGCATCATGAACTTCTACTTCGTATGGTTGCATTTTGGATAAGAAACTATAAGGAATCATGTTAATACGTAAAAATTAATAATATGGAACTCTCACAAACTCTGATAACTGAATATTGTGTTCTTCTAGTTGTGTTTATGTTACAAATAATCCTCCCAACAATTCTATTTACAGTGATAGCTTGTGGGATATATTTTCCTAAACCAAATCATAAATCCAAATCTTACTCTGCTCATAACAATCCAAATTCGATATATTTCAAAAGCTAGGTTGTTTATACACTGGTTGATACATTCTCTTCTGCTCTCTCTTTTTGTTAGTGCTATTTATCGACTTCATCATTTTCTTAATCATAATTTCCAACTAGTAATAAGACAAATTTCATCGATCTAAGTTCCATTGATAAATCTAAAGTGACTTTTTATCAGCTACTTATGCTTTTCTTGACTAATGTTAATCATCCGGATTAGTGCCGGAAGTTCAGTTTTAAGTGTTGGACAATTGGGATTATGGATGCTAATATTCCTGCAAACAATCACACGAGATAATAATTAGGAAATAGCTCATTACAAGTAACACTCTAAAGATGAAATACTTATCTTTGGGAACGAGTAAACGGTCTTCACGCATTCTTGAATAGAACAAGATTTGGTTGAGGCATGTCAAAGGACATTGTCCTTAAGAGTAGATTTCGCCCCTCGGAGACAATGTCTCGGTGTAGCTAGGTTTGTATGGCGCCCTACCCTCCAGGATACAACAACCTGACCCTCGTAAGCGTACACTCGCAATACTTGGATCATGAACTACTTGATTCCTTCCTTTGGTACGAAAACATTCAATGAATACTCAAAAGATTCGAAATGTAGAAATATCTAGATGAGAACAAAAACTCGTGAAACAGAAAGAAAAAGGAAACATTAGAAGATGAAGAGGATGAGATCATGAAGGCACGAAAAGGATTAAAAAGCCCATATATGTATGTCGCTATATATGCCAACGGCAACCTTGAAACTCCTTTATGCTCAAGAATGAAATAAAAGGTTTAGTCAACAACATAGTTGGCAACGGCTGGGGGGAAAAACAAAGCATTAAAGGTTTCAACAAAACCGACACACAACATCAAAGAATGTCATTGATTAGCTATAAATTTAAGAAAAACGTATCTTGAAATAATCACAAATAATAAGTGTATTTTGAAATACCATTAAAATTCCAACAATCCCCCACATATTTCAAAATATAGGAAACTCGAAAGTATACAATAGATAAGAAAATGTACCAAAGGAAGCTGAGAATCCAACGCATCTAAACTGGTGTCTTTTGGACTATGAACCAATCATAGGACAGGCAATCGTAATCCACAGAAACTTGGTGAAAATTAAAATTTTCTATGAACCAAAATTTCATATGCGAACCAGAGGACTAACTGTCCACATTGAATTCCGGAATCAAGTTTGTTCGCGGGGTGGCACGAATAGGCCCTGCGCCGACCTGGATATTCATGAGTGCTCTAGAGAACATGCCTAAGCTCTCATAGGAAGCGGCCCCACCTCCACACTCATATAGGTGAATCCATCAAGTGTGCACTGCAATCAAGCACACCACCCAATACAGGCTATGGTATTCATTTAGAACGTATGTTCAACCTCAACTTCAGTCTTGCACTATCTGCACCATGGGGATAGACTCTCATACATAGTATTTGATAGTGCACACCCGATCAACAAGTGACTTGTTCTTACCCATATGAACCTACTTCCTGGGACCTCCATTCACATAGGTTGGGTTACCATCACTCTTGATCGCTGTTGTAGGCAATAGTCTTATCCCCCTCGATGCATTGCCACTAGTTTTGAAATAGTGGTTTTATTAGAGAATTGGCCAAAATTAACTCTAACACGTCACCAACTGTGGGATATATCCCAATCTCAAGAAGCTTCTTCACAATATTGAATCACAACCGCGTACGCTTTCCGGGCTTTGTAACCTGGCTTTCACAATAGATATACACCGCCATAGACAACATTAGTCTCATCCATAAAAGGCTAATAAGTCATTAGTCTCATTCAATTTGTACTCCAATTATGTTCTCTCTATCATTGCACGCAAAACAATTAGTGGATTTCATTTCAATATAATTCTAACTCGTACAATAATCAGTAATGACTTACATAGAAATCCATTAGATCATTAAGAATACCAGGATTACGTCTCAAACATCCGGTACTCAAATATTCATAGATCTGCAGTGATCTATAGGAAACATTTTTGTATACCTGCACAAGCTACTAACTGCAAGACTGCTTTATTATCACAACAGAGAAGTATTGCTAGCATCACAAGTGAAGCCATTAAAGCGCAACAACATTAGCTTCGGTTCAATACCAAGAAGGGTGCTCCCATTCATTTTCATACCAAAGAATGAAAAAAAGTCGAATTAGTATTAAGACTATCGCTGAATACATTTTGAAGATATAGCAAAAGTGCTAGCTGTAAACCTGCTTCATGCAAGTCAATAGCAGTGTATACCAACATAGTTTAGGTAACCATGTTTAGAATAACTCCCACATGTTAATCATATACACTATTAAACAATACCAGTGGACTGAGATGATAAATGTACTTTGACCTCACCCCCACAATAAACACGTAAAGGTAGAGCAAGAAGAATACGTGAAAAGAGTTGGTAAGCTGACAAGTGTTGCTGCTTTTAAGGTAATCTAAAATGACTATGTCAAGGAATTCAAATAGCATTGTATACCAT
This sequence comes from Spiraea crenata, assembly GCA_033992175.1. Classification (NCBI taxonomy): domain Eukaryota; kingdom Viridiplantae; phylum Streptophyta; class Magnoliopsida; order Rosales; family Rosaceae; genus Spiraea; species Spiraea crenata. The sequence continues at coordinate 3,234,694 of JAVBHV010000041.1, read as the reverse complement.
AAGTGAAATGTAAGATACAGTTCAGTGGTCTCAAATTTTGACATAATTAAAGGACCGCCTGCAATAGTCTAGGAAGCCATGAAGTGTACCTGCTCAAGTCCTCAAACGAAATTGTTAGATAGCTCGTTACATAACATAAGACATGAAAAGCAGATACACTTACTTCATCTCATTGTATTCTCTTAATTACCGAGATAAGGTTGATGATGAGAGCCAGCACCAACTCATTAGTCATTTAAATTTCACCGCGACCGCCAAATAAATGACTAGTGTCCTTCAAGTTTATACTCATGATACACAACAAATATAGAAAGCAAGAAAACAAAATTTCACACATGAGGCGTTAAAAGTAGTGTTCTGGAAAATTAGACAACCCCCACAGTTTAGGCATAAGAGTAGTAACAAAAGTACCCATAGAATCTGACTTTTTCTACTCTTCTGAAACAAGAACCCACGGCGAAATTGAATCACAAAGTCGACATGTTCTTTTCCGGAGGATTGGAAGGTTAAACCTTCTCACATTTGAAACTCTTAGATTCCAAATTTGATTCCTCATAATTTACTCTATTCAATGAATAGAGCCTTCCCCGGAAGATACTACGAGAATTGGTACTTGTAGCAACTCAACTGTATAGATAATACCCACGAATATAGTGAGCATCCACTAGAACATCACCGGAAAAACACTAATGGTAGAAACAAATAATAGGCACACACACAAATTCGTACATATGAGAAAGCTTATGAAGTATCAGCAAATATTAGCACATTAGCATCCATATATATATATGACGACCATGTTATTTGAGCACACCGGCATCCCCACACATCCAAGTGTTTTTAATCACAGTTCAGTCAAGTGAACGTGAATTCTTCTAGTACTCAGAAAATCTCTAGTTTATTAACATGGTACTAACCCCCACAATGACCCCCACAAATCCTAGTAAATTTACGAGATAAGCCTTTGAAATTTAAGCACACATGTTGAGTTACTCTTTAATTATAGATGAATAAAATCATGGCCTTCAAAAATTTGAGGTCTGTTACACATCAAGTTGAAGCCAGGTCAAATGAACATCAACTAGGAATTGAGAAAATCAACTAAACTAGTAGAACAAATGCTATATATTAATTTGTATTTAAGACGGTCAAAGACTACTTGAATGCAATTTCCAGTTACAGAATCTCGCTAAGAACAAAATTCTGTATAAAAGCTAGAGATATAAATTGCAACAAATTAATCATCTTAATAATTAGATTAAACCAAAGTTCTGAGCTTGAGGTTCTTATTAATAGGCGTCCTCTGCCGCATGATTTACTTACAGAGATGTCTCAAAGCAAGAGGAAGACACATACCTTGTGGCCAATCATATCAATATGAAATATTTGGATAGTAATGAGTCAAACTGCACTTACAGTGTCTACTCCCAGAGGATTAAAGGGTCTAAACCTTTACACCAAATTTTATAATAGTGCTCCATCCAATGGATAGAAGCCTTCTCTGGAAGTAACCGCTTTCAGAATCACTCTCCCATCATAGCTTCTTCTCCAGCCATTGCTCAATGACAAAGCATTAGTTATTCATAGTCAATTGGAATCATAGTCAATATGAGTAATATTTGTAAAACGTATTTCAAGAGAGCGTTCATAGGTGGTACTCATAGATATCACAACATATGAGAAATTATTTAACAAGTCCTACTTCGAACATGCATAAGAATTAATGGTCGGGCAGCAAGGGGATAGATAGGCAAGGTCTAAAAACAACTTCATAGTGAGATTGAATTAGTTCATCAAAATCCAAAACCAAATGACCGAATCAAAATATAGTGTGCTTCTAAATCAAATATCACAATCATATAAAGATAGGGACATTACCTATCTGCTTCCTTTTGCAACTAGTGTGGGAAACAAGGATGTTCGGTTCACTGCCAAGTATTAAGTCACTGTTGACCAAAAGTTCAGAATATATACCTGAACTCCACTAAGTCTCATGCGTAATACAATTTGGTTGAACAAGTGAAGGGCCAAATAATTCGTGCTCTCCATATTGATGCCAACGTTTAGATCATATGAATAATCAACTTTCATATTTTCTCTCGATGTGACTAAGTTGAAGATCACAGGATTTAAGAGATTAGCATCCAAATCTACTCTTAAGATTGTTGGACAATTGGGATTATGGATGCTAATATTCCTGAAACAATCACACGAGATAATAATTAGGAAATAGCTCATTACAAGTAACACTCTAAAGATGAAATACTTTCTTTGGGAACGAGTAAACGCTACGATTTTAATAGAACAAGATTTGGTTGAGGCATGAAAGGACATTGCCTTAAGAGTAGATTTCGCCCCTCGGAGACAATGTCTCGGTAGCTAGGTTTGTATGGCGTCCCTCAGGATAACAACCTGACCCTCGTAAGCGTACACTCGAATACTTGGATCATGAACTATTGATTCCTTCCTTTGGTACGAAAACATTCAATGAATACTCAAAAGATTCGAAATGTAAAATATCTAATAGAACAAAAACTGTGAAACAGAAAGAAAAGGAAACATTAGAAGATGAAGAGGATGAGATCATGAAGGAAGAAAAGGATTAAAAAGCCCATATATGTATGCGCTATATATCAACGGCAACCTTGAAACTCTTTATGCTCAAGAATGAAATAAAAGGTAGAAAAATAGTTGGAAGGTTGAAAAAAAAGATTAAAGGAACAAAACCGACAAAACATAAAGAATGATTGATTAGCTATAAATCAAAAAAACGTATCTTGAAATAATCACAAATAATAAGTGTATTTTGAAATACCATAAAATTCCAACATTAAGATCTAGTTAGTCTCTAAGATTACGGAACCACAAACGATAAATCCCCAAAGTATTCCGGGTTCTTATCTATTCCAAGTACAGGGATAGTTTACATGTCTTTTATCAAGTCCTTTTCTTTTCTTTTTGCCACCAATGAATGAGCCACGTGCGGCAAGGCAACTAAAAAACCTATAGTATATTGATTGTCAACTGTGTCACAGGACAAGGAATCAGAAGATGAGAGATAGGCGTATTTGTGTGCTAATAAGTTGAGCCACGAGTTGCCAATTATCTAATTTTTCACATACCACCACACAGCAAAGGTGGCAGCCTAATGAAAGGGGTCCCCAGAAAACCCTCTGTTTGACACATCTTTCTTTGTCCTCTTCCTTCGTTTTTGGGCCCCGACTCCAAATGTGACCAATGGTGTTGGGTCCTTCCTCTACGGATGGGTTTGGTTGTTGGACTTCGACAACTCAAAAGCTTTCCTCTCCATTTTGTCGTCTACCGCAGTCATAATTCGTGTGCTGTTTTTTTGACAAATTCCACTGCTATCTCGGTATACCAAACTAATTCAACCCGATTCTATTAGGGTTGTTACGGTTTTATATTTTAACCGAACCAAACCGCATCACGCCTCAACCCTTTCAGGTCTGTTTTTGCTGAGAATAAGAGAATTAATATTGTAATGGGGGAGAAGAATATGCTATCCTTGATGATTTGGCTCAATGATAATTTGGCGCATTCATCTCTCTAGGGCAGAATCAGGTACCCAACAAGAAAGGGACACATTGCATGCCAAGTTGGAAGTACAGGTGTTGCCATTTCAATGGAAAAGCGAATGTGATAGCTCTTCACACTCCTCCTGAGGCAGTTTCTTCGGGGACCAGTCAAAAGTGTAGCTATCACATAGTTACATATGGTTCATGTGATATTTCTTATCAATAGTCAGATTTTCATTCATACACTGTTTTGAGTACTCCTATATAATTGCACTATGTAGGATGAGAGTTATCTTATTGAATGGTGGTGATACAAAGTAGATAGCTAGAGAGAGATTGGAGAAGAGTCTTGAATCCAATTTTGGAGGTTTATGTATTATTGAAACAAAGTGTACCTTTTCCCCTTTCAACATATGGGACGGTGGAATAAATTCTGACAATTGAAAGACGATAAGCGGTTGCCAATTATTAGTATTCTGATAGTCAAACATAATAAATCATAAATTACTTCATAAAATTATACCGTACATTTTAAATTTTAAATTAATTCATAAGTAATATATTCACGTGAATGTATGACTATATATACAACTTTTAGAGGTTTCAAATTTGACACCCAAACATATCCAATGCGGTAGTATACAAGATTGATGGAAGTAACGAAAAGGAAAGGATGGAGTTCTTAGAGAAAGGCACATGGAAGCATGTGCTAGATAGTGTATGTTTGAAATCAAGGAGTAAATAGAAAGCACGCACAAATAATGCGATTCGCTAAACAGAACAAGGCATGGAAGCCTCCAAAATGGCAAAATATGTGGTCCTTGATTCGACAATGATGACCAATTTGGCTCCCATCCCAAACACCCTTTTGATACTTACACTTGATAGGGATATGCCACACTCAGCATCTCCTCTTATCTGTCTCCACTTGGAAACCGACAAGTGAGCCACTGCTGTAACGAAACTTACTAACTCTGAAATAGGAGAAAGACTTTCATTGATTTATTATATTGCCGAATTATTGTTTCAAGCCAATCTCGTCTTAGACCATAATGTTGTGTATTCGCACATTAGGTTTGTGCAAATTGGTGCCGATTGTGAATGTCCTAGAGTAATAGAGTATATCTTTCTTTCTTCAAATAGCATGTGAAGGTTGATTTAGGCGCACATGCAGCGGTTTTGGACTCTTTGATGGGTGAGTGCTCTTGAAATTGTAGGGTCACAAAGGCACTTGATGTGCGGCTGTTTCTTGTGAGACTTAGTTGGCTCTCCATGAATCTCTCATGGCTTAGAGTTTGAGGTTGTGGGGCTAATTCTTCCCGACCACCTCCTCCTTCCCCGCGATTTCATATCTCATTAGTATCCAAAAATGCCAGAGAAATAAACATGTGTTCGTGTCTGGTTAGTTAACACATTTTTTAAAAGTCATACGATAACAAAGTCATTCCTGTATAAAAACAGTTGCTAGTATAAAGGATGTCTATGTAACAAAATTGTGTAGCCAAGGATAGATACGTCTCTTACATCCATGTCACATGGTAAAAACTCATGAACGTAGACAGTGGGCTGCAACTAATAATTACCCTTATTATGTGTGTTCTTGTGACACTATAGAAAGGGTGCTAAAACAAATAGATGCAAATGATGAGTGTCATACGACAACACAAGTGATAAACTGTGCATGCAGGTCCTTTTTTGTATGGTAATCAGGGAAAATAACATTATAACAAGGGTTAGCAAGATTATTAGCATGGTCTTTATGTCTGATTAATCTGCATCATCTTCTGGTGGAAGTGGGACCTTGAGGGAAATGACATACAATTGACCAAAACAGTTAAAGAGTAATCAGATTGTACTTAAGCAATAATATGAGAATGTTTGGCGTACATTGTCAGAAAAACATTCTATTCTCTAAAGTCAGGGCGGAGTACTGCCAATCCAACTCTACCAAAAGTTTGACCTCGTTTAAATACCATAATAACTTCCAACCCTTAATAACTTGATACATCACATTCCTTCGCTAATTTTAACAACCACCCTTAATAACTTCAAAGTGATATTATTTGTCTCCAACGTTAAGTGATGAATTAAAACGTAAGTATCATAGGTCTTAATCACCACTTACGTGACTGATCACTTTGCTTTGGTGGCTTTTGTTTCTGCGTCGAAACCTCTAGTCTCTTGATCTGGTGTAGGTGACATTTGAACGCAGGACCTACCACAAACTTACACATCTCTCTATTAATACGTTTATGCACGCTTATAGATATAAATGACTTTATATTTTTATACGCTAATATTGATAATTTGAAAATATAACCGACTTGACTTAGCAGCTATTACGTATATATATATGATTAATTCAAGTTAGTGTTGGTGTTGGCTTTGAGATGGAACTAAACCCAATACCAAAAACTTGTGCCTTACTGATGAATGAGAACCAAAATTGGGTGGCATATTCAATCAATTCAATAAATTAATCAATGTAAACAAAAGCAAGCAAAATGATAGCGGAGCTTAGGAGAAAGTAAAAATGCTATACGTATACGATTAAATACACGAAACTGAACATTTCATAAAATTAAAAATATTTATAGAAATTACAAAAAGAAGAAAGAAAAAAAAAGTGAAAAAAACACCTGGCACAATAAGCCGAGGCGGGCGATTTATCAGCGTCAACTACTCGAAGCGGCGCGATTAACCGGCGAACCGGAAAGAAGGTCGGCTAGAGCAGTCATGGCTCTGACCTGCATCTCCAGAGCCGCTATGTAATCGCCGGCTTCTTCTAGAAGGTTCGGCAACGGTGCCTTCCTGCAACCGGGAACCAACCGGCTCAAAACCCGTACTTTTCTCTGCACCGCCGGTAACTTCCCCCTCTCTCTCCAAACCGCCGTCGTCCTCAACCGGCTGTTCCCGGTCGCCCTCACCTTTCTCCGCTTGTGAAGCTTTTGGCTCAGCCTGAGTGGACTAGTTAGAATCGCTCTGCTCCACCGAGTCGTCCCTTTCGCCGCCGCCGCCAGCACTCGGTCTGCCGCCGCCTTCACGGCTCTCTCCCCACCGCCAATGACCTTCGCCCCCGTGGACGACGCCGAAGATCGCTGCCGGACCTGGTGCAGCGCCTCCGCGAGCTTCGTCGAGTAGATCCGCTGCTCGGTCTCCGATCTCCACCGGACTCCTGGCTTCGCCGTCCGATTCCGCTCGGATTCAACGGCTCCGATCTTCCGGCGCTTCTTTTGGCTCGACTCCATAACCGCCGAAGCGTCGAGGTTTGAGATCATCGGCGCCGCCATCGGATTAATCGAATTTTATCGACGCACCTGAAAAATCAACCACCAAAAATATGGTTATTACGATGAAATCAGTAGCTGATGTAAATCACATGTTCGATTGTGTTTGTACCTGATCGGAAAGAGTGGAGTTTGATAAATGGTGCGGTAATTTTTAGAGCCACGACGGCGGTCGCGGCGGCGATGGTGGTGGTTCCTTTTTTTGGCTGAGAGAGAAGAGAAGAGAAGAGGGAAAGAATGAAATGGGGAGAAGTGGGGGGGATAGTGAGGAGTATAAAAGCAGTTCACGGGAAGTTCCACGTGTCGTTCGCTTATTCACAATTTTATGGCCATGGCTCTTTTTTGTTTCCCTCCAGCTTTGTTTTTTTTGGTTGAATAATAATGGGAATATTACTATTCTTTACCAAGGAATATTGAATTTCCTACGTGACATCACCACTCATCTTTCATATTAGGCTGTAAAAATCGTCGAAATGAAGTTCATGTGACGTCGTTAGATTAATATTAGCCAATTAGTAATGTAGCACTAAAAGATAATAGACCACTACGAAAGAGATTCGAATAGAACATGGTATTGATAGAGAAAAACATGTAACATTCATTAATCGGACAATATTTGTGGGCTCGTTTAGCATGTTTTCTCATCTATTAAATTGTATCAAATGAAAATGACATGCACCCAAAATTCGTATAATATGTTGTTGATTGAGTCATGTTATAATCTTGCCACGGAAGGTATCACACTTTAAAAGTCGAACGATAGAAAAAGTTTAGGAAAGATGGATTAGGTCAACCGAAGCAGCTAAACCTTGATTAGGTTCAACTAAGGATGATTAAAAGAGAGTTGGTGAAATTAATAGTATTGGTGAAATTAATAGTTTTGAGTTGTACGTCTCCCTGGCAGGTGAAATATTTCCTTCTAGGAGATGGAAGCATTGCAAACGTGCCGGATTGATTTTTACACACAACATTGAAATTTACCAATAATAGAGTGAAACCTCAAATCCGCCGTCCAAATGAAACGAACTGCATGCTTTGCTAAGACAATTTGTCCCCGGAAAACAAGGAAAATAAACATGGGCGGGCCTATCTCCTCTCGTTTCTTGTCTTGCAAGGTCGGCATGTTATTCCTTCATTCCTTATTATAACCACTTTTTTATAATTACGATCGCATAATGTTAACCATTTATAAAACATTTCTAATCCGTTACTTACTAAAAAAATCACAATAGTATACGTGAATTAACAATACATCACATAACAGTATAATAGTTATACGAAAATTTCCCGATAGTGTAACAGTTACACGGAAAGCGCCAAACTGTTGTGTTGGCTTGCACTGATTGGTTTGTGGCATGGGACCCAGTGAAATTTGTTTTCTAGCCAAGCAATGATTAGTGGGTGATGCACCAAATAGAAATTAAAGAGGGGAAAGAAAGAGCAGGCATGTGGTTGTTTTGATGGCATTTTCTATCCTACGAGCCTTTATTTTGTACTTTTGTTATCAGCTGTTTGGACCGATCTCTCAATGGATGATGTGGCCGGGTTTGATCCACATTGCCTGACCATTTTATCTTCCAACACTCGCTACTAGCTAATATTATATTCCCCAAGGAAATGGCAGAGCATGTTCTCGCCCTTTTGTTGGTGTTTTAGTATTGGCGATTTTTATCTAATCCAACCTATGAAGACGGAGATTGATTGAATTATATGTCAGATGTGATTTCTTATATTATCTTAAACAGGGTGATTAAAACTTAGGGGCCTATTTTCACAACTGGAAGATAAACAATTGAAAGAATCAGATTTGCTAATTGCATGCCAGAGAGATTGTCCCCTAGTGTGAGACACATATTTCTATACCAGAAAGTAGTATTCAATTAAAATTTGTGACGCTACTTTATAGATGATTCAGTGCAGAACACCTGGATCATGGTAAGATTAGCAGATGAAAGAAAAAGCTTTGCTCAGTTAGAGACATCATTTCGGTTTGTTGATTGACTATGAACTTGCATTTTGTACAGCTAAATGTAGATAAGTTGGTTAAAATAATTCACTTTTTTCGACTTGGAATTAAAATAGCTGGATATAAGAGAAGACAGCTAAATGTAGCTAAGTTGGTTATAATAATTAACTGTTTCCGACTTGAGTTAAAATAGCTGGATATAAGAGGAGTTGAGACTGCAGAAGAGACAAGGAACCTTTGATTGGTTTTGGTGCAGCCTTGTTCCCTAACATGGGTTTTGTTAGATTTGTTATTAAACGTTTTTTAATCTGTCGTCTACTTTCTTAATTATTGTTTCCGTCTCATTAATTGATAATTATTTTAGGATGGTTGAACTTGACAAGCAAACTAGCTTTGGGTGGATGTTTCCCAAAATTGTTAGGTTTTATTGACTCTGATGCCAATGGTGGCAGCAATTCCAACTTGAAATCAAACTAGATATGGTCAAGCCTCCGTTCGGTTTCCTAGAAACCATTGGCCTTGGGAAATTATACAACTTGACAAGTTATATCTCATTTAACTTGTAGATGAATCTGAATCTATGTTTTCAAATGGTAAAAGTAGATTAAAGTAAACAAGGTTGTTGTTGGAAAGAAGATGAACATAGAATGTGGTGGCAGAAGCACGCTGTAGGCTGTCATATTCTAATATTATAATCTGGTTGTAGAGCCTAATTTAGTGTTATATATATTCACATGAGTTGATTAGGTCTTAAGAGCTTGTCAAAGATTGATGCTATCTAAACAATTTTTTTATCATCTAGGTGTGCACTATGCTTTGCTCCTCAGTTTAATATAAGTGATGAAACATTCATCATTTGATTAAAATGGAGACAGGTGCGCACGAGTGCGTGCCTTGGTAGGCAATCCATCCCTTACTTTGTCGCTAAGAACCATAATCATGTTGTTTAATGTTAAACTAATGATAGCAATTAACAAGGCAAATGCTAAGAATTGCCTTTAGCATTCACGTTCATCAACCGCAGACTCCGCGTCCAAGCGCACACGGTGTTGTTTGGTTTGAAGCAGAAGCTCTCAACAACCATGACATTGACAATGATATCAAGTAGATAGCTATTAGGATAAGCTAGGAACCTGAAAGGTCAAAGGTGGTCAAAGGGAACATCCTGTGCCACAACGTGGATCATAACTCCAATAGCACAACAAGGGGCAACTGGTGCAGTGATATATCCTGAAAGACAAAATGAATGAGACTTACAATAGGAAACTCCTGCAACCTAATTTGCTGAGCAATTGGATAACTGCTGATGTCAGTGCAATTGAATTCTTTGACTTTGTCAACACAAGCTGAGAGCTGTTTGAAGAAACTTACAGAGCCGCGCCCAGCAAATATATTCATATACAATAGTTTGGTAACTAATTGCTAATGTGGTTTGGTATCCTATACTCATGGTGAAGAAATGAAAAAAAGAAATAGATATTACAAGATATGTACCAGAAAACTAATGTCAGCGCGCAACTGGTAGTGGTAAGCTGCTTGTTGAAGTTTTCGGCTTTACAACATAAGAAAGTGTGATGTTTTCTGGGCTGGATTCCAGACTTCCCTCTCGGAAGGGTACTTCAAAAGATAATGACTGGTATAAACAGACCTCATCTTCCTTGCAATAGTACACCTGTTAGGAGAAACCAAATCGAGTGTAAATCCTTTTCTAGTTAGCAGGCATATGGTATAATAGTAACGGTACACTAAAATAGTGTTTAGAACATAATAATCCATACCTTGCAATTGATTCTCCCCAGCGATTTTGAGGGAGATGGTCTCCTGAAATGAAGAACTGCTGATCCTTCTGGACTAAGATATCCATCCGGGGGATCAATGGAAACCGCAGTTTCAGACTCAGTTTCGACACTAAACTTGCTTCGAGCTTCCTGCATTTAAGATCTATACATGACAAACATGCAAAGGCCAATGCAACACCAGCGAACTAAAAATAAGATGAGAAACCACTGTAAAATAGATTACTAATAGAAGCTACAGGTATGTGTTCTTTGAAATGAAGAGAGGGGTTGGGACCTTTGAAAAATGATACCCTTCGGGTACTGATATTTGAATAGATAGGTTGCCCTCATTGGATGAACCACCATCAACTGTAATGGTCTGTGTGTCAGCTGAAGATCGTCTTCTTAGGCGTTTCAGAGATTTGGATTTTGTTACAGGAGGCTGAACCCCTTTGAGCTCTAAAGTCAGAAGTTCAGCTTCTTCATTGGTTGAGTCTAGATATCTGATCAGACTGTTGTTTGTATCAGCTATGAAAACTCTTCCTGTAAAGATACAAACAAAGACTTTGAATCCGAGCTTGCAAGAATATATGTAATTTCAAGTTATGCAGAATTGAAATTATGCAGTTTTGTGTGTAAATAGAGAAAAGGCATTACCGTCTTTCCCTTCAACCATTCCTGCTGGCTCAGAAAGCTGCCAGAAGATATCAGTTTATTAGGAAAATGAATCGAACAATTAACCTTTTATTTCTTTTCCTTTCTACACTTGATAGAACAAACAGGTACTGTAATCATCATTATAATTGAACCTACTCGTTAGATTTTTGGATCATTTACCTTCCTAAAAGAGTATATGTGTTAAATTCCATACAGTGCACCATTACTATTCAAATTTATAGAACAAAAACAAATTTAGTCCCGAACCTGAGCTTCTAGAGATTTCCCATCCTTGAAGCCAGATTTTCCAGTCCCTGCAACAGTACTGACCTTTTTACTAGCTGGATCTAGCTTCTTTATCTGGAGTTAGGAAAGATAAAGTTACTTGACCAGGTGCTATAAGCTATTTTAAAAAATTTAATTGGTAAGACTCAAAATAGTTACTGTTAGTCATAATCAGAAGTTACCTTGTGATTATAGCTGTCTGCTATATAAATTTGACCACTCTTTGCACCTAAGACTCCTAGAGGATGTTGAAGAAGTACTTCATACCCTACTCCATCACGGTCACCGAACTATACAAAATTTGCCATAAAAATCTATATATAAAAAACAGATATACATAATAGAAAAGGTCACGAAAACGAAAAGGCATTTGCTTAGATCACCTTAAACAAATTTTCCGCGTAAAATGGATCACCACCAGCTAGCAATCTTGATCCTCCTGTTTTCAGATCAACTGCCCTGATGGAGCTACTCTCACTATCAGCAATATATAGCTCCTTTAGATCTGCAATAACCAAACGAAAAGGTAATAATCTGTAAGTGTCCATGAGAAAACTTACTTATGTATGACGTAGAAAGTCATGAACTATGGAGAAGTAACGGAAAACATTACCAGGAGACAACGAAATTCCCGAAGGCTGAGCAAATGATGTGCTTGAAGCGCTAGTCGATCACAAAACAAAATGACTGTGTCAAGTCTGGAAGTACTGTCATTAGATAAATTGTTGATTATGCCAATTAAACATCTGCACATTATCTGTTACCTTGATCCGTTCAAGTTTCTTTCATAACCATCGCCACTAAATGCTCTAGTAACTCCGTCACCTGTGCTGTGCTCCCAGATTTGATGTTGGCCGGCCATGGCAATATAAACTTTCTCATTGACTGGATGAAAGCAGGCATCCCACGGAGAGTTTAAGAGCTGACAGAAATAAAGTTATATATGTTTGTAACTTCACTTTATATATTCTTGACTATTCCAAAAAGAGATTTGCATTATCAAAATTCATGGTTCTGTAATCTTGCCTGAGAATTTCCTTTTCCTCCCCCTCTGTAATCAGAGCCTTTGGTTCCATTTCCAGCTAAAGTGCGCACTGTATCATTAACAAAATCAATCTCCCTACAACGAAAGAAGCTGGATTATGACATACTCATGCATGAAATCTCAAAAGTAGAATAATTATGATTTCATCCTTTTACAGTTAACAGGATAACAAACATGGGAAGCAAAACTTGACATGGAAAGTTATATCATTCGGTACATGTATTTCATATATGCACTAACAGAAGGAAACACAACAAACTATTCCTTCAAATGAGAGGAGAGATATCTATAGCAACTGCATACCTCAAAGCATGGTTTTCAGTGTCCGCAACATAGAGGATATTTTTCTTCGGGTTGTAAGCTAGGCCCTAGTAAACAGGATGACCAAAGGTTATGATCAAAAGCCAATATTCAACACGAAACATGAGATGACAAACATAAATGCATTCAAAAACGAAGGAAAATGATAATATAGTGATCATAAAATAACCCCAAGGCCAAGCAAGGTGGTTATATAACTATGTCAAGCTCTTGAACACAGCTTAATTCCTTGCCTGAGGCCGATTGAAGGTGGCATCATCAAACGAACCATCACGTAGACCTTCCTCTCCACTACTTCCAATTTGAACAATAAAATTTCCATCTAGGTCCGTTACCACCTGAAATTCATGCACAAGATGATTAGATACGAATCCAGTTCATTCATATTCTGCTATCACAATCAGCAGGAATGTAGGTACCAAATTACTCTCCAAAAGGAAATTAAAGTTTGTAATTTTGGACAGGGAGGGGAGCCTACTATTCGATTATGATTGCTGTCTGAAATGAAGAGCCTATTGTTCAAGACATCAACTGCAAGCTTCCCAGGAAACTTTAAGGGGGATGTAACTAAACGAGGATCATTGTCTTTCTCCAAACTCAGAGGAATAGGCGTATTGTCCAACATCTTCTTTCTGCCGTAAAACAGAAGCGCTGCTTCCACCAAATCATCGAGATCCTTTCAAAAGAAAACATTTTGTTCTTTAGTGACCAAAGATTCAGCAGAAATCCACAAAATTAGTTCTGAGTAGCTTCAAAATACTACAATTAACCGTCCTGAAATGAAATAGAGAATGTCTTAAACTGGTTATGAGTACCTTACGGCGACCTTCACCTGATACTTGCGCAAGGAGCCTGCCATTGGGCCCAACAATGGCAAATGTTGGCCATGAATTGATACCTAGCTCTCGCCATAGATACATATCTCCATCATTTACAACCTAAAACAGTAAAATGCATTGAAAAAATTAACACTGGATAAACTTCACTCTGCAATCAAATTTGGAAATAAACCAATTACATCAGGATTATGTGATTCTACCCCTTCTATGGATGAGAAGCAGCGACCCAAAGCTGCAAGTGACTAAATGCTATATGTAGGTACTGGAACATGTTTAATATTATTGTTCTGAAAGCATAGTCTACAGTTCTTAACAACAGTTTAATATTATTGTTCTGAAAGCATAGTAAACCAAGTACAAATCGATAAAAGCATAGTCTACAGTTCTTAACAACAGTTTCAAGTAGATAGCATTCAGCAGTTGAAATAATTTTGGCTTTTTACAAACTGAATGATTAAAAGATGGTCATTCATTACCAGAGAAACCAGTCTACCTGGAAAACTAAGACACCCAAATAAAACAAGAGATCTATGTCTTCGTATACTAATTACTAAGTAAAGATGACAAAGCATAAATCTCACAGGGTGAGTGATGCCATAGCGTAACACAGCATTGCGAATGGCTTCTAAATCTTTCTCATTATCAAACTTTGCAGAATGGACTCCTACAACAGTGAACTGCACAAGAATGAGAACAAGTACATCAACTGACATAGAGTATAGCTCTGCCAACTGGGACATGAACCAGTCAGATAAACATCATTGAATTTTGAAATGAAAAATAATAAAAGGATTTGGAAGAAGTGAATGTTCTATTCGTATAGCATAACACGAAAATAATTATAAAACTCTTCGACCATTACTGGCTATGTGTTCTTTTTTCAGTTACTCCCGGTTCCACTCTTTATGCTACTTAGTTCTTTAATGTACCACCATTTCCACATTGAGTATTGCTGTAGCGTGACTGATATCTTAGTTGGGCATCTCTTGTCAGTATGGACTTTCTAAAGAATCCTCAATGACTACGGGAACAAACTCATTCATTCTATAAGAAAATTAAATTAACAATGTGAAGCTTATACAACTTTGATGACCAATAGAGAGCAATAAAAGCAGAAGCCTGTGGCATATATACTTGACATGACAGACAAATTGGGAAGAAAAAGAAGGATTACCGGCATATCTTTGTACTTTTTCTCCAAAAATTCTAGATCTGGCAGTACATGCATACAATTTATACAACAATAGGTCCAAAAGTCTAGGAGAACAACTTTTCCTTTCAGATCCTGCCAAAAAAGTTTATCAAAGCTAACGGCATATAGTAAATCTTGGTTTCAGCATATAGAAGTTCAAGTTTTACACCAATTACCCTGCTAAACTTAATGGGAGCTGTATTCAACCAATCAAGTTTTGGTGGAAATTCTGGCACGATAGGAGCATTTCCTCTTGCACAGTAAAAAATATTCGTTGGAGCAGGTTATACATGTATGTATTAATGTATATAAAGAATCAACTACATTATAGAAATTATGATATGAATACATCTACAATAAAAAAAATATACAAAAACAGGTAGTCAGTGAAATCCTTCTTTACCTGGTTTCCAGGTCAGATATATAATTCACAAATTGTTGGATTCTGTCAAATCTTGATTCACCTATAAAATAAATAATAGAAAAAAAACAACATTGTGGTTTTTATTTCTGCTGTAACTATGACACAATAAAGATATGGTAAGCAGTCAAAAAAGCTTAGGTTTCTTTATATATATACCAAAACCAAAGAAGTGACATGAGTACCTTCCTTCCGTGTAAGAGATGGCTGGTTGATCCCAAATATCACATTCCATATAGCTTGAGGTGATGCATATTGCATTGCCTGTGCAGGGAACTCGGTAGAATAAATACATTATACATAATAGGACAATAAAGAAAACAAGACTTAAAAAATGTCATCTTTTTCATGTTTACGACCGCTTGAAAATTCAATGCAAAATATTTTACTCCGTTGAGTTTTACCTTCCAATTTGAGACGATGAAGGCAAGACAAGACAAAGCAATCCCCAAGCTTCCATATCTCAGTATATCTCGCCGAAGAACCCTGCAACCTGTCCATAAATTATTCTGCATCCTCAAGCTAAGGTGGGGGCTCAATATGCTGTGTGTTTGGTGGAAATGCAACTGTGTGATAAATATTCTCATTTTAATAGGTACAATACTCAGTACTCAATCGTTAAGTGCAAAATCTTCCAAATCTACTCAAGCAATGATTTTCTCAGGGGCCAACTTAAAGTAATACAGCTTTTTGGTCTGAGTTGCGACAATGAAGTTAAACCCCAGGAACAAAGAAGAAGCCACATTTTGGAAGGACTGTTTTCCTATTGTATCGCTAAATATGATTGCACAATAATTTCTTTCGTGCTAATAGAGGACACCACTTATGAGCTAAAATCTGTTCAGGGAAAGAAATGCATTGACTGATGTTAACAAGGAAGCTACAAATTCGGCACTAGTAGAAAAGGGAGCATTAGTAACCCCTTAGTCACACCACTTAAAACTGTTCCACGATGAGGACTACTTTTGGCGGGCTTAATAGAACCTCCTAGGTATAAATGAAACCCCATACCAAATGCGTGACATAACGAATGTTCAATCTTCTAACACGTACAAAATAAGTAATAGATGCTCCAAAAGGAGAAATGGCTTTTTTTAATCAGAAAAATACAATTGAAACGTTGAAACTAAAGAACCCTTCTTACCCTCCATCTGTGAAAGCCAACTCATTGGCAGAACCAGTTTTCTGTATCAACTCATTATTTATTTCTGTGACCTTTTCTGTTTCTGTTAGAGTTGATGCAGAAGGAATCCCGTCTGCAGTACCATGCGAACATAAGACTTTGTGTTCCAGAAGATGTGTAGTATAGATTTATCTTGTAAAAATATGGTGTGAGAACAACAATGCCATAAGCTTTTGAGCACTGTCTTAGTGGAACTAGAATCCCAACAATAGATCAGTCAGTTCAAAGGGTGCAATTAGATATAGGCAACAAGGAGTCCAATACAAAGATGACCCACAAGAAGATAAGTCTTATATATTCCTTCTTAAATTCCACTAAAGTCGCTTCACCATATATTATTCATGGTGCAAAATGAGATTTGCATAATATTCTCAAAACTACATACTATAACCGCCGGAGCCACCACTGAGAATGTCATCCAGTGAAATATTTCCTATTTCAGTTCGGATTAACGACGGATCAGCAGCCTTTAGCGTCTCTTCTGATAAAGTAGTTTTGACAGCTATGCATCTACAAACATCAGAAAAAGATTAGCAGTTACCACAATTATAATCGTTAGTGCTCAATGTGTTGCTTCTTGTGACTCATTTCCCTCAACATATATGAGTAAAGTATGAAACTTTGTAAGCTTACCTCATTTTTGCAGCTCTGGCAGCCTGCACTCCAGCTAGCGCATCTTCAATAACAAGGCACTGCCCAAGAATAGGAGGAATTATTATACCACAATAACATGAAAACTGGAGGTGAAACAGCTATGTATTCCAAAGACCTGGAAAAATGTGCTCACTCAGCTCATGGACAAAACCCATTAGATGGTGAAGAGAGTTTCCATAAATACAAGTGTTCAGCGGAGTAAAACTATAGAACAACCTCAATTTTAGACTATGGCCTTAGGGAAAAAGCTAAGAAATCAACCTCTCATGGACAACTTTGTGTGAGATTCAAGAAAGAAAAAAAAAGAAGCTTTTATTACTTCTATTTTCAGAACATCTCTTCTAGTTATTAATGAATGTGCAACCACAGTGATCAGTTAAAGTTTAAGAAAACAGCAGAATCTTCTGGTCTACCTCATTTGGGGGCACATCCAAGATCTTCGATGCAGCCAAGAAGATATCAGGAGCAGGTTTTAGTTTCTCAAAAGCATCAGCTGATATGATAGCATCAAACCTGATAAAGGAAGAATTTTGGATACAAAGGATAGCAAAATAACAAGAGTGAGAAACTAATGATCGTACAAAAAAGAGAATTAGTCAATAATAATCCCATGATACCAAACTTGAGAACCACAGCATAGAGCTAGATAGCTTACATTGACAATGGTAGATTGGCAGCAGCTAGATTTGCATTAACCTTGACTCGATCAGCACTAGATGCAACAGCGACTTTAAGGCCTTTTTCTTTACACTGTTTTGTGGGGGAGATTATCATTAAAGACTAACTAACTGGAATAGCAAAGTAGTGACATAATTTCAATTATGAGAAGTTTCCTTGGTACCTGACTGATGAGTTCAAGGGCACCTGGGAATCCTATTCCAGAATTTGGTTTTGCATACTACAAGAAATGGTGGGAAAGTTGGGTTACCCACAACTCGATGGCTAACAATTAGGGACATATGCAGATGCAGTCTCATTGCATTATATTGATAACATTAGATACAAGGAAAAGTTAAACCAAAAGTTTGTTGTCAGTAACCTTGTCCAAATATATCTCAAAGAATCTCTTCTTAGCTGCCTCAGGATCGAATCCCTTTACCCCCTTAATAGAAGCTACACCTCCCAAGAAGTTAGCCTCACCTAGTACATTGATGCAAGATGAGCAACATCAGGAAAGTGAAAACCTTTTCAATAACACAACTGTGAATCTAGAACATCAGAAGATCATATTGTTCATAAATTAAGTCTAGCACCATGCAAGCAAGCGTAAGAGGCAATGCAATTGTACAGTAACATAATAGGCTGTCATACATCAACTAATTCATTGTAGCAATAGCCATGTTAACTGGCAGAAATGATCAGAACTTCCAACTCATGGTCTCTTTAGGCTAAACCCAACTAAACAAAGTTATTTACACAATAGTCAATAACAGCAACGCTATTGTCCGTACTTCGGGTAATGCATAAGTCAAATTGCTCCTTATCTAAGATTTCAAACACAGATTATTCAACTAGCAAAGACAAAAACTCAAAACCACATTTCCTATCACTTTTGCCACCAATATCACTCTACCCAAGTCAAATATTGCAACAAAAGCTCAAAAGACACTACCCAATGTTAACAATCCTTTGCAATAAAGATAAAGTTTCAGTCTCTACCAGTTCCCATGAATGGAACAAAGTCCTCCGCCGTGACCTCCACCCCCATCTCTGCGAAAACATCGACTCCGGCCAATCTCGACGGCTCTTCGCTATCACAGAGCACTCCGTCCATGTCAAACAACACAGCGGAGACTTTACCCCACTCACTTCCGCTAAATTCTTCAACACTTTTCTCCTCCACTTTCACACAGGCTTTCACATCCATTTTCTTCGAGAAGACGAACCGTCTCGGCCGCCATTGGAAGAGGAAGGTAGGCACTGAAGTGGGTTTCGGCCCTTTTGAGCTATAAGGATGTAAAGAGCAGAGCTTGGTGGGTTTTGAGAGAGAAGATGGCGTTGATAATTTCATGGCCATGGCGGATTTGAGCTCAATGGCGGGGAAGGGACCTCTGGTTATATTATGTCCCATTTGGACGAAAATAACCTTATTTTTCTTGAATGAGTGTGCAATATTTACGGGCTTCTCGTCCTTTCGAGGTTGAATATTGATTTTTGGAAATTGTTTTTAGTGGTGGAGAAATATGTGTGGTCACATTCAAAGTTATTATCCTCTCATGTCTTTTTCTAGTTTTCTGAGGAAAGTTGTAACAAAAGAACTAATACCAAATTTGATTAAAAATTTCAGTTACTAGCAAGCAAGGCGTTTGTACCTCAATTGAGATTCCAAATCTTTTTCTATCAGAAAAGGCTTAATATTTGAGTTCATATTGAAATGAAAAATGCATTGGCTTTCTACTCTTATCAAAAATCTACGACTTTGGTTTGCCAAATTGCCACCTTGTTCAAATTCTCACCTTTCACAATCTTTATTCAGTTACCTTTTTGTGTCAATTCACCGTCTATATCATGACAGAAAACCAAGTGTTTTTAGGTATAAGTAATTACTTTGGCCTTTGATCTTTCTCCGTGGCTAGATGGAACTTTCAATTATACCATTCCTAAAATGATACTTTACAAAGACCTTACCAATACTCCTTACACGAACATCTACCATTCCTAAAATGATGATACCTCATTCGATCCCTCACAATCACATCCCTATCATATACTTTCGAAAAGATCTTCATGGCAGAATGGCAGTCCTCACAAATCCTCAAGTTGTTCACAATCTGGATTGTTGTTCCGGGTTTGGTACTTATGAGTCCGAAAGCAATTGCAAGCTTCTCACTGTGGTACTGCAATGCAGTTTCCTTCTCCTCCTCTGCAATGTCAAACAAGACTTGTGAGCTATTTGGTTTGTACCCCTCCACCTTGAGCTTCGTTATGATCGTTTGCAGCATTGAATAGACCTCCTTCATTTTCGGGTGTGATCCATCTCCAACTCTGAATTCATGAATTGTTCCATCAATGTCAACCATGCTGATTCCAGGACTTGTCTTCACCCCCCTTTCCTTCATCAAAGTTCTTACCTTTGCAACATCATCCCACATACCTGCCTTTGCATAAATGTTCGACAACAGTGCATAACGACCGCTGTTTTGAGGCTCCAATTCCAGCAAAATTGTTCCCACCCTTTCACCTATTTCGACATTTCCATGTATCCTGCAAGCACCTAACAGTGCTCCCCAAACAGCTGCATTTGGTTTCATTGGCATTGAGTTTATAAGCTGCTCGGCTTCTTCTAAGAGCCCTGCCCTTCCAAACGTATCAACCAGAGCCCCATAGTGCTCAACCTTTGGCTCAATACCATAAAACTTCTTCATAGAGCTAAATAATTCAAGTCCTTTATCAATTAGACTCGAATGTGCACAAGCAATTAGGACATTCAGAAACGTAATTCCATTCGGTTCCAACTTCCTCCTCTGCATATTGGAGAAAAGCTCAATTGCATCCTCTGATCGGCCGTGCATAGCAAGCCCCCCAATCATGGCATTCCATGTCGAAATCTCTTTGTGTTTCACATTTTCGAACACTTCCCATGCCATGTCAAGACGCCCACATTTCGCATACATATCAAGCAATGCAGTCCCTAAAACTGCATCCAATTGAATGGTGTTCTTCTTGATATAGGCATGAATCCACTTTCCCTGATCAAGCGCTCCCACATTAGCACAAGCAGCTAGCACACTTGACAGTACAAAATTTTTAGGACTAATTACTTTCTCCTTCTGCATCTGATTGAAAACTTCCAACGCCTCCTTGTGACGCCCTCCTTGTATGTAGCCATCGATCATAGCACTCCAAGATATCTCGTTTCTTTCGTGCATTTCATCAAACAACTCCCTTGCCTCTGTTAACATACCACACCTTGCAAGGCCACTCACCATTGCATTCCAAGAAGCAACATTTTTAGTTTGCATGTGGTTATGAAACAATTCCTCAGCTGCTTGTACATCTCCACATTTCATGTAACCATCGATCATCGCATTCCAACACACAACATCACTGGATTCCACATCTTCATCCAGAATTCTCCTTGCCTCTTGTACAAGCCCAAAAGATGCATACATCTGAATTCCAGCACTTCTTATGTGCCCATCTTCACCAAACTGATTCTTCACAACATGTGTGTGGATTTGTGTACCTTCTTCAACAGCTCCAGCCAATGTGCAGGCCTTGAACAATGTGGAATAGGTGAACTTATTAGGCCTAGCATTCATATCCACCATCTTACAATAATATGATATAGAACTCAAAGCTTCATTGTTCTCAAGGCACCCTTGGATCACAACATTCCACACAAAGACATTAGGCTTCCACACGTAATCAAACACCTTCAAAGCGAATCCGAAGTTGTTAAAGTCCCGATTTACATAGCATTTCACAACGGTACCTGCTACATAGTGGTCTTGAAAGTGGCCTGACCTCAGAACAACACCATGAGCTTGCTTGAGATGTTGTAGAGAATTGGTGCATTTTGTGGTTAAGATGCGTAAGATTGTTTTCTGGGGGAGCTTTGAGGTCGGAGCTGCGCTTTCCAGTGACGCTTCTTTCGATTGGACTCGTTGAGCAAGATTTGTGGTGGTGGTGGTGGTGGTGGTGGATGTGTTCATATTTCCTTTGCTATGTTGTGTTATCCACTCCTTGGCTTGTAGCAAGGTGCAGCAGATTGCAGATTATAAAAATCAGGTTTCAAAACGACAGGTCGTTCTTTACTATAGTTTGAAAGTGAAATACATGTCGTTTATGACAATGCTCATTCATAATTGGAAAATTATTTTGAAATATGTCACATGCCAATGATGAATTTGATCAATAAGAAAAAGCGAAACTTTTCCAATTAAACCTGTTTTAGTAGGATTTGTTCCCCCTTCTGCATTCCTAGGAAGTTGGTCATCTTTCTGCATAGATATATGTAACAGAGCGCACAACAATTTTTATAACAAAAGAGAGAGCATCCTCTGCCCCAGCTTAAAGCTGATTGTCAAGGTATGTAGCAGTATAACTTGTATTTGTTGAATTCCCTTATCAATATACTACGAAAATCATGAACCTATATGGGCTAATTGTTTACTTACAACTTGGTTTACACTGGTAATCTTTGCAAGCATATCGAATTTGCGGGGTGCATGATCATGGTTTATCTGTTTTCTCATTGTTACATGATTAGTCATTTAACTACCAGACTCTTTTTGATTGCAATTATCTGAACACAGAAAACTTTGTGGTTAAATTTAGGCGATTGTTGCATTATATTTGTGAGGAGGCTTGCAACAATGTCGACTTTTGCAGGTCTTGCAAGTCCGGAAACTGCGTTAAAGCGAGCTGAAGGTGAGGGGTTATGGTTGATTTTTCTCTTGTACTTGTTAGATAAACATAATCAAACTTATGAAAGATTTGTTGGGGGGGGGGAGAAAAAAACATGTGTGTGTGTTTTGTGTCACACACAGGAGTTTGTTGTTGGTCGGTCGAGCACACCACTGGGTTGTTGGTTGGTGATTCAATCTCATCGTGTGGGGTGAAGTGTTGTTTTTGTGTTGGGTGGTTGTTGTACCCCTCGTGAGGAGGCGGGGTGCCGCACTCCGCTCGCGTTGTTGATGCATCTTCTCAACGGCGACGAGGGGGGGGGGGGTGCGCTGCCGCGGAGAGGGGGGAGACCCCCCCCTTAGTTTGTTGGGGGGAAAAAAAACCCCCACCAAACCACCCTGCGCAGGGGGGGAAGAGTAGCCTTCCCGGACGTGCGGGGCGGATCCTCTCCCCCTGCGTTTCCCCTTTATTAAAAAATATTTTTTTTTTAATCGGGGGGGGGGGGGTGTGGGTTTTTTTTTAACCTTTTAGACAAACTCACTCGTGCGTCTGAGTGTTTTCTTTGAGAAAGAAAAGACAAGAATGCTAAGACAACAAGAGGTGAGTGGCAACGCGAAGAGGGAGAACGGGCAAACAGCGGGAGAACCGGAAAAGAACAATGGTATAGGGATCCCAAGATGGAGCAAGGGAGGAGCGAGTGGCAAGAGTAGGTGCAACGGGTGGAGAGAGACAGGGGCGGACGGAGAGGGGGGCAAAGCAAGGCGCAGATACGCGAAGGAGAGAGACAACGATACAAATGAGCACAAAACCAACGAAGAAGCAGACGAGACGAGAAGGGGAGTGGAGACGATCCGGAGCACACTATAATAAAATATATAAAAGGGGGGGGGAGGTAGGGGAGTAATTATCAAAACAAACAAAACATCGCGCGGAGTGTTGGGGAATAAGAAAAAAGAAATAACAAAGGGGGACAGGAAATGGAGAAGGGAGGGGCTGCAAAAATAAAAAAAATGTGTCCGTCCTTTTTTTCTTTCTTTTTCCCCCCCTTCGTCCCTCATTGGTAGCAAGCGAAGATGGTGTCCAAGCTTCTCAACAAGGGGGATGAGAAATCTGTTTGGAGAGGGAAGACCCCGAATTTTTCAGCTCCAACAGTTGGCGCCGTGGGAACAAACAAAAAGTCACATTGAGAAGTAAGGGGCACATTTGTCTTCAAAAGCACAATGGGGGCACGGAGTACCAATTCGAGAAGATTCACGTATTGGACGATTCAGTTGTTCAATGGAGTCGAGGGCATGAATCCAGGTTCATGAATGTGGCAGCCGAATAGGAGGAGAAGAATTGTTGATAGTTTTTTTCAACGGAGGGAGAGTTTCTATTCTTTGACTTTTTTCTCTTGATTCATCCACTCACTTGGCATGAAAATAGATTTATATATTGTATCACTTCCCTTCATGCTGAATGCTTCATGGTGTTGAGTTTTACTGAAAAATTGTTGATAGTTTTCATGATTTTTGAGGTTTTGTTCGAATTTCCGTGAATACCATTTCATGGTGGTATTTAACAGATTAGTCAATTGATGGAGTGGAGACATGCAAGTGTGGATAGATCCTTGAAAAGATGGTGTGCTTGGCTTTCGGGATTTCGGTTTACCTTTTATTTGTTACTTACTATAGTACCGCTTTCTTGTTAATTCCAATTCATATATATATATACAAGTGCATTTATCTGTGAATCCTTCTTTGACCTTCTGCGAATCTAGATGATTGGTCTACCTTATGAAATTATCGGATTAAACTAATGTAGATTTTTCCTCTGCTGCTGAGGCTAAGCTCATGAAATGGGGGGAACCCATCATCTCACGAGGAAGGGAGGCAGGACCGTATTACACGAACTCAAGACACATGATGGAATTGAGTTACAAAAATCATTTCAATTGCAAGTGATTAAGCGGAGCAGCCGCGTTTCATATCCAGAGGACAATTTGTCATGGCATAGCTTTGTTCAATAATTGACCAGAAGAGGACCACTAAAGCACAAGGCACCGGGCAAGATGAGGGCTAGTCGAATGGAGCTATGCGCTGAAAACGGGGCTTGAGTTAAACGCCGTCAAAACAGGGAGATATTTATTCATTCCACGAATCATAGCATGAAATGCATTTCTCTACCTCAGCATATTTGATATGATGAAATGGTATATAGTATTTGCATTATATGTTAATTGGAAAGCAATGATCAGTTTGGACCGGGGGCATCTATACACTACATGAATTTGTAGAACGAAAATGCATGGCCATACTTTAAGTACTACCTACTTCATGTCTTTGATGCAGTGATCACGCGAAGAGATATATTATCAACCTTTCTATCCCATCGAAACAGTAGCTAATGTTTAGAAAGTTAACTTGTTATAGCAATTCTATATATGTACTTCCAAGTTCTTGCAGGATAAATAGTTTAGCAGTGGCTAAAGCATCAGCTCTTTGTAACTCAACTTCATGGGTCGACAATACATTGGGGGCAATCAATCAGATCCTTTGGTGATCCAAACTAAGTTTCACTCCTAGAGCTATACATGCTAAGAGGAGTCGAATAGGATCCTTCGGCGATCCCAAACTCATTTTCCCCAAGAGCTAAAATATGCTAGTGGGAACATTCGGATCATTGCGGATCCCCACTCGGGTAATTGCGATTGGTTGCGTGTCTCTGTTCGGTTTTTTGTGTCTTGTTTCGCTTGCTTTCGGTTTTGCGTCCCCTTTCTCTCTCTCCTTTTTTTCTTATTTTTGCTTTTTTCCTTTTCTATTTATTTCTTTTAGACTTCTGGATTTTTGGTGTTTGTTGGGATCTATGGGTTCCTTTGTCTCTCCTTCCCTTACTTTCTTTTTCGTGGCTATATGTGCTAGCTGGATTGGATCAATGAGTCACCTCTTCTGTCTTCTCTTTGTGGTTGTGTGTTTTTTGTTTATATCAACTTTTGATATTTTCTTTCTCCCTTCTATCTTTACAATTTATTATTTCTTCTTTGGGTTTTTTCTTGTTGTGATTTTTTTTTTTGTTTGTAGGTGTCTTGTATGAGGCTAGTTGTGGAAGAACACGTGACCGCACCCCAGGTCAATATCCTTTTTTTGGTCTGTGTTTAATGCTGCGTGTTGTGGTCGTCCTCGTGGTGTTGTGCCCGCCGCACGAAGTTAGTAATTTTTTTTTTTTTATTTTTTATATTTTTTTTCTTTTTTTTTTTTTTTTTTTTTTTTTTTTAATTGTCTTATTTCTACGAGTGTTAATGATTGTTGTTATTTTTTTCTTATATATATTGATCTTTTTGTTTTTTTGGTTATATATTACTCTTTTTCATATCTACTTTTTTTTTTATGTCTCGGATGGTTGTTGCGTCGGGGGGTATATGTCTATGTGTTTGGTTGGGGGCTAGGAGTGAGTTTCTGTTTGTTTATTGTTTGTTTTTTTGTTTTTAATATTTTTTTTTTTTTTTTTTTTTTTTTTTTTTTATATTTGTTATTATTCTGTTTTTTGTTTTGTTTTTTTTTTTTTTTTTTTTTTATTTTTTTTTTTTTTTTTTTTCAATAGAGATAGCTTTTTTTATTTGATGATGCTTTTGTTAACTCATAAATAGCCCTGCTTCTCTTCCCTCTTTGGTTGGAGTTAAATTCCTTTGTTTTAACTTTATTTTTTTCGGGGGGCATCTCTGCATAACTGTGTAGCTGTAAGTTCATGTTGTGGTGCAGGTGTATTGTGCTTATGTTGTATTTGCTTCTGGTTTCTACTTATTTTTGTGTTCCTTTTTTTTTTCTTTGTTTTTTTGTTTTTGTGTATGGAAAAAAAAAAAAAATAAACCCTCCTCTTCTTCTTTTCTTTTTTTCTGCTTTGCTGGAAGTGTTGGTGTGGTGTTGTAGAGAAGGAATGAATTTCTTTTTTTTTTGTTATATTTAGGGTTTTAGTATTTTTAGTGATCTTGGCCGGAGTAGGTGGAAAGTGGGGGGGATTTTTGCGTGGGTGAGGGGTTTGTTTTTTTTTGTTGTTAGTGAACAACAGTGGTGTGTTGTCGTGGGCCCCCCGGGTTTGTTGTTGAAGAGGTTTTTCAGAAAGAGAGATTTGCTTTCCTTTGTGGTCTAAGAACGCAAGTGGGATTAGGCCTTGGCCCACAGGGTTGATTGATAAGAGGGTTTTAAACTTTATAGAAAAAAAAAGTTCTCTAAATGGAAAATAAACAATAAATATATAAAGAAAAGTAAAAAAGAAGGGAAATAAATTTGTAAAAAAGAAGGAAGACAAGGAAAAAGAAAAAATTTAAAAAAAGGAAAACAAGAAAAGTTCCTAACTCCTTTGTGTCCTGTTCTTTTGAGAAGGAAGGGAGGGAGAGAGGGGTTTTCTCCTCCTCCCCCCGGTGGGGGGGGGGGAGGGAGAGGGGGGGGGGGGGGGGGGGGGGGAGGGAAGAAAAAAAGGGTGGGGTTAGAAAAAAAAAAGGAGGGGGTGGGGGGGGGAAAGGGGGAGAGGGGGAGGGGAAGAAAAGAAGAAGGGGTGGGATGAATGAGAGGGGGGGGGGGGGAGGGGGGGGGGGGAGGGAGGGGAGGGGGGAGGAGGGAAGAGGAGGGGGGGGGGGGGGGGGGGGGGGAGAGGGGGAGGGGGAGAGGTGGAGGAGGAGAAAGAAAAAAAACGAAAGGAAAAAAGGAAGGGGAGGAGGAGAGGGGGAGAGGGGGAGAGCCGGGGCCACTATAAAAAAAAAAAATTTTAAATAAGGGGGAGGGGGGGGGGGGGTATTTAATAAAGAGAAAAAGGCGGGGGTGTTCTGACCCCCCCTCCCCCCGGGGGAGGGGGGGGGGGTCTAAGAGGGGGGGGAGAGAACTCTGTGGAGGGGGGGACCCGTATTTTTCAGCTCCAACAATTGTGTAGTGTAAATTCATCACTAATTGATCAAATACTGTTTGACTGGGTGCAGAGTTGATCAATGTGTGGCAGAAGCAAGCTGCGTTCATGATGTTACCTCAAAGAGATAGATCATGGCAAAAATCACAGGAAAAAAGCTATGTTCAAATACGTAGAGCTTTGGGTCGAATTGTGCAAGGGTAGATTGGCCAGGGACGGTCTTTATCAGGCCAGGAACATATGCCAACAAGTAAATGCCAGCTCCTTGGAAGATGTAATCGAACATTTGATGCACCTAGAGGCGAGAAAGCTGCTGAGTTCACTCTCAAGTTCTGGAGGAAGAAAAACTTGATCATGTCGATGACCTTGAAGCCAATAGAAGGCCAGAAGAAGATTTGATGCTGATGAGCTACGCCATTGGAGGAAAGGAAGGCACATTTGGTAGCGAAGCCGGTACCCCTTGGCTCAAGTTTCAGTGGGAAAACTACAGAACAGTGCTGGACATTTTGAGAAACAACTCTAAGTTGGAGGCTCTTTATGCAGTAAGCAAATCTTCGAATTGAACCTTTTCTTTGTTACGTAGATGCTAGTGCATTCTGAGTCTCATTCAAATCTTTTGTTGATGTGTAGATGACTGCAGACGCCTTCCAGTTTTGCAAGAAATACATTAGAGGAATAGAATTTCCGAGGTTGTGTGAAATATCAGGAACCATTCGACCAATCAGGTAATGTCTGCAGATAAAAGATACTGGCCTGACCTATCTGCACTGGAGACTTTGCAACTGTTAACTGGATACAAGATTTGAGCAGCTGAAGATAGCTACTGAACTTGGAATGTGGCAGGGGGGGTTTCGTTCAGTTGAAGATATCTATGGACTGATGTGCATGGTTCAGAAAACCCCGAAAGCATCCTTGCTGGTGGTTCACTATTCCAAGCTGATTGAGATCTTTTGGAGTTCAGATGGCTGCCTTTATCATGCTTATGCATGGTTGAAGCTGTTCACACTTGAGAAAAGATTTAACAACTTAAGCAGCAACGATTTGCAGTTGATAGCATCATCTGTTGTCTTGGCTACACTTACCGTTGCCCCTTATGATCAGACACAGCCTGCATTGGAACTTGAAGTTGAGAAAGAGCGCAACCTAAGGATGTGATCAGAAACAGCCTGCATTGGAACTTGAAACTGAAAAAGAGCGCAACCTGAGGATGGCTAATCTAATTGGGTTCATTCTTGACGCTGAACTTAACAAAGGAGATCATGTGGTGCTTTGCAGATCATCTCTTCTCTCGGAACTGGTAAGTTTGCCGTCGTCTGTTTTATGGCTATATTTACAGTTAATTGAACTTTAATTCCTTGCGTTGCAAAGTAATGTGGTCAAATTTTGGTATTGTTTTCAGGTCTCCAAAGGTGTGTTGAACTTTGCAACGGCATCATACCCAGAGTTTGGTGGTGTGCTAGCATAGTCTGCTATAGTATTCATACCCAGGGCTTTAAAGGTTTCCTGTTCAGAGCAGTTGAGGGAATTTGCTGCTCTTTCGGAAAATCCTAAGCTTATTTGGAATTCTGATAGAATGGCCAAAATGGAGTTGGAGTTGGTTCCAGTTTCTGGGAGAGATATTTCTTGGCAACATTTCTTCCGATATGGTCACTGTTTGCACATTTTTTTTGAGAGCACTAACAATTTTGCTTAAGTTAATCATGGTTTTGTCTCAGGATTTACAATCGAGGCACATGCGTTGTTGCAGTTGTGATTAGTCTTCAACCATATTCCGATACTCTGTAGTTTCATATATCGGAGGTACATAGATTCAAACTTTTATCTATTTGCAACTTAAAGTTACAATTCATTTTCTAGGCATTTTTGTTAAATCTTTTCTAGGTTGTTTGAATAAAAGCATATAAGTAACAAAGTTTGTATCTTTTAGCCCGTAGTGGAAACTTTTAGTACAATTTCATTTGATATTGAGTGTGTGGATACGGCTATGTTGGTGTGGATTGAAGCGTTAGGTTCTGCTGTTGTTGTGCTGAAATTGGTTGTCACTGTTGTTGTGCTGAAATTGGTTGTCACTGTAAAATATGGCTGTTTTTTTTGGATAAGGCTGTGAGGACTAGGGGTGATTTTCGGACGGATCGGATCGGAAATAAGGGTTCCAACTTCCGTTCCAAAAAAGTTCGGAATGAAATTTTAGTTCCAAATTCGGAATCTTTGGAAATCGGAAAAAATTCGGAATTTTTCGGATCGGAATTATATCGGAAATTTCGGAAATAATTCGGAATTGTTAGGTTCTCAAGATGAAATAAGATAAAATAATATACAAAGTATGCTTACGAGATGAATACATAGTCTAAAGCAAGTAATAAATGTGTCTACGAGTAAGAATAAGCATAATTGAAGTAAATATTATTTATTCTAAAATATATTATGAACTATACAATAAGTAAATTATTACAAAACATATGAAATGCATTCTATTTTTTTATCGGAATAGGTTCGGAAATCTTCAGAAATAAGTCGGATCGGAAAGTCGGAACTTTCGGATTGAAAAGGCACATTCCAATTTCCGTCCAACTTCTTTCGGAATTCTTCGGATTCGGAATTTTTTGGCATCGGATCGGAATTTTTCCGTTCAGATTGGAATTTCCAATCCAACTTGCACCCCTAGTGAGGACATGCATGAAATGTGGGTTTTTGTGGTCACTGGATCTTCGTTTGCTCTAATGAGTTTTTAATTGGTTTAACCCGCAATTTTGGGTGGATTTGTTTGTGGAAATGGGACATCTTCATGTGTCTGGAAGGAGGCTTTTGTTGTTTGTGAATTTCGGTGTACTTTAGATGGTGATGTACTTGGTTGGTTATTGAGGCTTTAGATTATCAACCCAAGGGGGGTTATAATTCTTTGTTGATTCTCTTTCTGGGCCACCATGTTCCTAATCAGATGAGGAGAAATTCTAGACAAAGGTGACTTATAGAGAAGGAGAATAACTCGGTTAGAATTTTGAATTATAGTCCTGTATGATTTTGAACATCAAACTCATAGCAGCTAGGAACATTACAGGACATTTGAAAATTATATAAGCTAATCTTTAGAAGTTATCATAGCATCTCTTATCATAGCATCTTATGCTAACCTAAACACAACAGGGGATAAACAGATTATGTAATTGGGGAAAAATATGACTTATTCATAGGCTGGCTACTTTGATTCTTTGTTAGTTTTGCAATTTATTCATGTTCATTAACTGAAGATTCAACATTAGGAAAACCCCAATTATGGACTTGGGAGTATGCATCATCTCATAAAATATGGTTGTGATTTCGTTACTTTGCAGTTTTTTTCATGTTCAAGAATTGAAAACACAATCAGTTATGATTTGTACATTTGGGAATGCATGTATTTGTGTATAGGTGGTGGTCTGCAGAGACCATTGTGGTGGTGACTGGGGGTAATAGGGAGATTGGTTTTGAGATTTCAAGGCAGTTCGCAGTATCTGGGATGACAGTTATCCTTACATCCAGAGATCCAAGTGTGGGGACGAAAGCAGCTAAGGTCTTCCAAGAAGGTGGTCTCAATGTGTTTTGCCATGAGCTGGATGTGTTAGATCCTGTGTCTGTTAACAAGTTTTGTGAATAGTTAGTTGATTGTCATATTACTGGGTTGCACTACTTTGTCATTTGACATGTGAAGTATTATTCAACTATCTGTTCCTTTTTTTTTTGCACATAAATAATGCAACTGTTAATTTCAATCACGGGTCTGAGCACTTTTGAAACTACGTTGTGATGCTTTTCTTGATAAAGATACTTTATCTTTGCTCTGAATTCTAATAAGATTTCCTTTTTTAACATATTTGAAAACAAAAATGAAGAATAGGATGGAAAAAGAACAGGCATCAGTCATACTAATCTTACTCTCAGACATTAGTATGTGAGCATATGAGGTGCATAATTGATAGTGATACGCAGCATCCACGTGTTGTTATAAGCAGATGAATGTAACCTCTATTTGCTTTGCTATGCGTTTTCACAACCCGCGGCATCGCGCGGGCATCTTTGCTAGTCAATTCTAGAAGTCACTTGAACAATGACTTCTTATTTCAGGTAATCAGTGGAGTACTGCTTCTTTTGGTAGTTTCGACTAGGCCAACTTTGTTTCTCCTAGACACATCGGGAATCGCATTGGTTTCTGTTTCTTTTGGCCAAATCCTAGTTGATCAAGATCTCCTATTGCTAATGGGATTGTTCACCGATATACCTCTCTCTCTCTCTCTCTCTCTCTCTCTCTCTCTCTCTCTCTCTCTCTCTCTCTCTCTCTATGGACTACAGAGAGGTTGCTCCAAAATTCGTACAGAAAGAGGAAGCGGATAGTTTAGAAGATGGTTATTGAAAAAGACATATTGACCAACATACTACTACTCGTGCCTCCGAAAACTGTGATCAGATGCAAATCCGTGTGTAAATGGTGGCACACCCTCATCAACTCATTGATCAACGATCCAATCTTTGTAGCCAACTATCTCTCCAACTCCAATTCCATGCACAACAATCTCTCCTCCGCTTGCCTTCTTGTCAAGAGATCCGTCCCCAACTCCAATTCCATGCTATTTTCGGTACTCTACTTTAGCCAGAACAATGGTGGCCATGATGATGCTCATAGTACTATTCTATCCTGCATGGAGGAAATTCCATTGCGTTTGAGGACCTAGGGGGATGACCGGAAGCTTCGTATAATAGGGCAATGCAACTGAAGACGTCCAACTCTATTGACAGTGACAATACTAGTGACCATCATGCTTACTGTCTATATGGAATCCAACATTCAATCAAGATTTCAAGATTCTTCTAGCGGAGCCCCTTGTTCCAGATTGGCCAACACTCTACGGAGACCTAGGGACTAGTTGGGATGTTCCATACAATCAAGGATATCGACTCAAGGATGCTATTGGATTTGGCTATGATCCTAAATCCAATGTTTACAAAGATGTCAACATTGGATTTTCTGGCTTTGAATAACATTGGCATAATCCTGATGTTGGACGTTTGATTACTTACCCACCCAAAGCTATAGTACACACTACATGAAGTAGTTCTTGGAGAGCGATCGGACAGATTCATTATAAACTGAGACTATAGTTACCTTTGGCCTGAAAGGTTCCAAATGTACTCGGACGGAATATGTTATTGGTTGGGACATGAGCAACAAAAGAATTGCATTGTTTGGTGAAATTATGATGTTGTCACACACATACGATATCCACTTTCTCAACTACCACCCGGAGCAGGAGAAAAAGTACTTGCAGACGATGGGCACCTTTATGGTATACGATGATGACTTGGTCGATGCTATTAGAATGCTCAAGGAAGAGACTAATTGGAATGGGTCAGAGACGTTTGGCCAGCGGCCCCCCGGCAAGACTGAGAATGATCACTGGGTTGATATCATGTTTGCCCGTATTGCTGCAGAGGAACTTGGACACACCATTGTGGCCTGAAGATCAGTTATCAGACATATATCTTAAATTCTTTCTGCGTCAAGCTTTCCTGCATTTAGTGAACAAAAGACATGTTTTGAGGTGCAACTAGCTATGGGATGATTACTTTGGTACCAATAGTGCTATTGTTAGTGTTCTTATTAGACTAATCCCCAAGCTTTCCTTCGTAGCATGTCATTCGACTATTTGACACTGAAGTTGTTCCTATAATGCCAATATTGTTGAAAAAGTACATTATTTATTGATTTTAGAGCCTAGAGAAAGTAGAGATATTAATATATAGGTTTTCTAACATGTTTTTAATCTTTTTTTTAAACTAAAATTTCCACTGGCATCGAAACTCTTTCCAAAATTTCCATAAATTTTGACTATCAAAATTTCCATCGAAACCGAAATTTTGTTCCTTGGTCAAATTCAATACAGAGTTAACATGGAAATTGATGCTCTGTTCTTCTGATGACTTTGCAGAGAGAACTGGATTCCGATTCGATGCGATTGAATCCAACTGATTTCACATCTTGGATTGAAGGTGATGGTTGACTTCAATCAAGTACATTTGACATGTTGAATTGCTTCATGGTTTTTACCTTAAAAATCTTTTGAGTGGCATTTGTAATTTGAGTTGTGCATAATATATATTTGAGTCATAGGAGCTGTTGTGATTGATCTTTCTGTGCCGAATTTTATTATTATCCACTTTTTTTGGTTGTATCTGATTTATTTTGATGTTCAACTTTTTGACTTTGAGGCTTATCACAATAGCTCCTATGGCTCACATATATATTCTGCACAGAGTTAGCGTAGAAATCGATGCTCTGTTTTTTTAATAACACACAGAGGAAATCCGATCCCATCCTTATGTTGTTTAGTTGTGCCATTGCAATTGACAAATCATCTTTCAGTCCATCCTCCATTTGGTATTCAAAAGATTATTTTAGTGATCATAAAAACAAAGGACACAACTCTTGGGAAATTGGTTATTCTTAAAACTAGGCCTCAACAGTGACTCAGATTGGCCCAGAATAGTCGCTATAAATTTGATGATCAGTTAGGGTTTTACATCTCCAATCTCTCAAAGGTGAAGAAACGACAGTCGGCTGAAGGTGAAGAAACGGCAATCGGCTGAAGGTGAAGAAACGGCAATCGGCTCAAGTTTGAGGTAAGTCCGGGTTTCTTTCAATGGAGGATCGAGCCTTAATCTTGCTGTTTTGTGTTTTCATCTGCACTATGAGATGAGTAAACTCTTAATCTTGTCTATTTGTGTTTTGATTTGCACAATGAGATGAGTAAACTCTTAATCTTGTTGATTTGTGTTTTCATCTGCACTATGAGATGAGTAAACTCTTAATCTTGTTTTACAGGAAATGAAGCCACAGCAAAGGCCATTGGCGCCAGAGGAGGGACTACACCCAATTCTACCGGTACAAATTCCTCCTACCATCAAATCTAATGTTGAATCTCTAATTTTCCATATCTTTTCTCAAATTTTGAGGTAAGTTTTTGAACTGGGTTCTTTCTTGAATGGAGGATCGAATCTGATGTTTTCGTTGTGTGTATGCTTTAAATCTCTAATTTTCCTTTAAATATTCTCATATTTGAGGTAAGTTTGAAGTGGGTTTCTTGAATGGAGGTTCAAATATGAGGTTTTCATAGTGTGCATGCTTTGGATCTCTAATTTTCCTTTTTTTCTCCTCAAGTTTTGAGGTCAGTTTGAATGAGTTTATTGAATTGAGGTTGGAACCTCCATTCAAGAAACCCACTTCAAACCTACCTCAAATATGAGAATATTTGAAATTAGAGATTCAAAGCATACACACTGCGAAAATATCAAATTCAATCCTCCATTCAAGAAAGAAACCCAGTTCAAAAACTTACCTCAAAATTTGAGAAAAGATAAGGAAAATTAGAGATTCAACATTAGTATCGATGATAGGAGGAATTTGTACCGATGGAATTGGGTGTGGACCCTCCTCGGGAGCCGGTGGCCCTTCCGGTGGCTTCATTTCCTGTAAAATAAGATTAAGAGTTTATTCATCTCATAGTGCAGATGAAAACACAAAAAAATAAGATTAAGATTCGATCCTCCATTGAAAGGAACCCAGGCTTACCTCAAACTTGAGTCGAGTGTCGTTTCTTCACCTTCAGCCGATTGCTGTTTCTTCACCTTCGAGAGATTGGAGATGTAAAACCCTAATTGATCATCAAATTAGGTTTTTGAATTTATAGAGACTATTTTGGGCCAATCTAAAGTCACTGTTGAGGCCTAATATTAAGAATACAACCAATTTCCCAAGATTTTTGTCTTTTTTTTTTATGATCACTAAAATAATCTTTTGAATACCAAATGGAGGATTGACTGAAAGATGACTTGTCAATTGCAATGGCACAACTAAACAACATAAGGATGAGATCGGATTTCCTCTACGTGTTATCAGAAAAACAGAGCATCGATTTCTACACTAACTCTGTGCAGAATATATATGTGAGTTATAGGAGCTGTTGTGATAAACCTCAAAGTCAAAAAGTTGAACATAAAAAAAATCAGATCCAACCAAAAAAACTGGATAATAATAAACTTTGGCACAGAAATATCAATCACAATAGCTCCTATGACTCAAATATATATCATGCACAACTCCAATTACAATTGCCACTCAAAAGATTTTTAAGGTAAAAAACATGAAGCAATTCAACGTGTTAATTGTACTTTATTGAAGTCAACCATCACCTTCAAGCCAAGATGTGAAAATTTGGATTCGATCGCATCGAATCGGAATCCAATTCTCTCTGCAAGTCATCAGAAGAACAGAGCATTAATTTCCATGTTAGCTCTGTATTGAATTTGATCAAGGAACAAAATTTCGGTTTCGATGGAAATTTAGGTAGTCAAAATTTATGGAAATTTTGGAAAAAGTTTGAATGTCGGTGGAAATTTTGGTTTAAAAAAGAAGAAAAACATGTTAGAAAACTTATATATTAATATCTCTACATTCTCTAGGCTCTAAAATCAACAAATAATGCACTTTTTCAACAATATTGGCATTGTAGGAACAATCTTAGTGTCAACTAGTCGAAGGACATGATACGAAGGAAAGCTTGGGGATTAGTCTAATAAGAACACTAACAATAACACTATTGGCACCAAAGTAATCATCCCATAGCTAGTTGCACCTCAAAACATGTCTTTTGTTCACTAAATGCAGGAAAGCTTGACGCAAAAAGAACTTAAGATATATGTTTGATACCCAATCTTCAGGCCACAATGGTGTGTCCAAGTTCCTCTGCTGCAATACGAGCAAACATGATATCAACCGAGTGATCATTCTCGGTCTTGCCGGAGGGGCGCTGGCCAAAAGTAATTGACCCATTCCAGTTAGTCTCTTCCTTGAGCATTCCGAT
Organism: Spiraea crenata; assembly: GCA_033992175.1. NCBI lineage: Eukaryota > Viridiplantae > Streptophyta > Magnoliopsida > Rosales > Rosaceae > Spiraea > Spiraea crenata. Next base: position 3,198,415 of record JAVBHV010000041.1, on the reverse strand, counting down.
AGCATCGACCAGGTCATCATTGTATACCATAAAGGTGCCCACTGTCTGCAAGTACTTCTTCTCCTGCTCCAGGTGGTAGTTGAGAAAGTGGATATCGTAGGTGTGTGACACCATCATAATTTCACCAAACAACCTATTGTATTCAGCTTGCTTCTCCAAAAAACTTCGGCTTCCTGACTCACTCTTCATTGAATCCAACTCTGATTTTGCAATTGATACCTGCGGAAAGCTTCCTTAGTTTCGCGCTTTTGCTCCAAATCTGCGTTAAATGATGCCAGCATTCCGAGTTGGAAGAGTACCTCCTATCAAATCAAACAGCGAAACACCATAACCAAGTGAAGATGCCAAATGTAATAGTTTAATAATTCATTGAAGTAATGTTTTGGCAATGAAAATTTCATGCCTATGTACAAGCAAAGTGATATATACATTAAGTCCCTTTGCCTATCTAGTTTAGTTCACAGAATAGAAAAAAAGTAATTGAAGAATTCATCGATGGCAGGAGGAATTCGTATCATTGGTATTGGGTGTGGCTCCTCCTCTGGCATCGATGGCCCCTGCTGCTGTGGCTCCATTTCCTAAAGAAGAAGATTAAGAGTTTACTCATCTCATAGTGCAGATGAAAACACAAAACAACAAGATTAAGATTGGACCCTCCATTGAAAGAAACCTAGACTTACCTCAAACTTGAGCCGATTGCCGTTTCTTCACCTTCAGCCGATTGCCATTTCTTCACCTTCAGCCGATCCATCGACAGGTTCTTAAACATATTGGGAAACATTTAGGTTAAGAAGAGACTCAGATTACGAGAACTCTCTCGCTTTTTCCCACTTTCATGTTTAACAGTGGATCTCCTATGCAAGAATGGGGTGTGGTGTAGTGGTAGACTACCCACCTTCCTCCCCTCTCACCCGGGTGCAATCCCTCCCCCCTCCCCTTTAATATAGAATTTGTAGTAAATGTATTTCCATCAATCCAAAAAAAAAAAATAGTAAATGAGACACAAACCCTTAAAATTTAAACTTTTTCAATTAAAACTAGGGGTGGGCATTTGGACCGAAAACCCAGGACCGTACAGGAACCGGCACCGAAAATTACCAGTTGACCAAAAAGTCAACAGAATGGGGACGGAATCGGACCGAACCGGCCCTTTTCGGGTCAGACCGATTCCTGGAAAATAAAAATAAACAAAAATAATTTTAAAAGTAAATATATATACTCTAAAAAAAAATCCTAACTCATTTTCATTTTCCCAACCCGCCTCCACTTCAGCTTTTGCTTCTTCCCAGCTGCATAACCTCCATCCCCACACCTCCACCACCAACCTCCATCCCCACACCTCCACCATCACACCTTCATCACCGGCGCATAACCTCCATCACCATCGCATAACCCCTATCGCCGTTGCAAAACCTCCATCGCCGCACCTCCATCACGAGTTCAGGGACGTGTTCACGGATGGCGACGGTAACATCGACATCAACGAGCTAGGATCTACAAGGATTTTGAAACCCAGTCCTCCTTTTGTTCTGCTTCTCCACCGATCTCCTCTATTATGAATTGATTGTTAATTTAGTTGAATTGATTGTGTATTGAGTTGAATTGATTTTGTATTGAGTTGAATTGGTTGTTAATTTAGTTGAATTGGTTGTGAATTGAGTTAAATTGATGTGAATTGCGTGTGAATTGCTTGATCGGATTGAGTTGAATTGATGTTCGGGGATCTTCTTCTCCTCTTGTCGATGATCGGGACTTTACCGGAACCGTCCCGTCCTGTCCCAAAAATTCGGGTTCCCGAAAGTCGAGAGTCCCGATCTCCCGGTCCGGTACTCAGCTTCGATTCCTTCATACCCGACCCACCGGTCCAGTACTCGGGATTGGGCTCACTCCCAACCGTACCGGACCGAGCCCAGCCCTATTTAAAACCCACCAAACATTTTCCTTATGAATAAAGCCCGCTGACTAGATCTCAACTTAAAAACTTTCCATATTTGTCTTTATGTATGTGTTTATCTACCAAGTATGCCCTTATTTATAATTAAAGAGATATATAATTGGTGGTTTGATTTAGATGTTTACAAAATTAAATAATATGACGATACTTAGGTGATATGACTTAGGTGTTTATAAAATTAAATATTATGACTATACTTAGGTGACATGATTATGGTGTTTACAAAATAATATGACCCAATTATATCGTCTCAAGAGAACACATGGTTACCTAAGTTACACCACCAAAGTTGACTTATATCCATGTGAATTGGCTCAGGTTGCTGTAAGTTTACTTATATCAAGGTGGATTGGCTTAGGTTTTCTGTAAGTTGACTTATACATAGGTGGATTGGCTAAGACTTTCTGTCAACTTTTTATTTCCTTGGTGGCCTAAAGTTATATAAATTCGTGTAGTTTTAAAATAATACATGATTACCTAAGTTATAATACCTGAATATATCCACATGTAAAGTAAACATTATATACCGATATTTACATAAAAAAGATATATACCTACGGAATAGTTCAGGGATGGGGCATACATTGTACCTATCTTTTTTTAAGAAATATAACTTACGCCAAACTTGAGTGAGGGTTAGTTAATTTTTTTTCAATTTTACTTTATTTGTTTTTAAATTTAAAATGACAGACATGTAAATAATTTAAATTGGTTGGTTGATTATAGATCTTATGTGATAAGACTATTAAATGATGGGTTATATTCAACAAAATAAATACACATGGGTATCAATCAAAATAATACAAATTTTTTGAGCTTATATCTCATTAACCCAAAAAAAATGGTGGATCTCCTTTACCAAGTTGAGAGCTGGTGTGGTGTCGAACGGGCCGGTGCGGGCTTTTTACCTGGGCCTGGAACCGGTCAACTTGACAATCTGGTTTTTAGTAATAATACGGTAGATTAGTATGCATTCATTGATATTGCAGCGTTACGAATGTTATGTACCGAGAGGTCCTTTTTTCTATCCAATGTTGAAAATTATAGCTACCCTCTCAATAGCTGTCAAGCTGTCAATAGTCCGTTAGAAATTTTTACCGAACGGTCATCCAATAGAGACAGTGTGATTTTTATCCAGTTATGAGTCTACTTCTGATGGGAGGACGCTAAATTAATATATAAAGAAGACTCTAGCACAAGACCACCATTAGCTAATATACGAGTCCCCTAAGAGCATCTCCACCACAAGAACTCACAATTGACAGATGACGAGGGCGAAAGGAGAGAAAGGCGAGGGCGATTTTGTGGGCAATTCAATCGCCCACATCGCTTTCCACTGCATATGCGAAGGCGAGGGCTGAGAAAGGCGAAAGGCGAAAGGCGAAAGGCGATCGACGAGAAAGGCGAAAGGCGAGGTGCGACGTTAGCAAACCACGTGGGTTTGTAGATCGCCCGCGGAGCGTCCGAAGGGGATCGACGCCTTCGACCTCAAACCGCGTCCGATTCCAACTGCGGTGGAGGCTGGTTTTCGTCCCCTCGTCCGATTTCGCAGGCAATTTGCAAATCGCCGGTCCGATTAATGCCCCGGTGGACATGCTCTAATATACATACATGTAGATGTTTAAAAAAATAAAATAATAATAAGTAACGTTTGAAACTTTTTGCAACTTATCAATGATCATAAACAATATACAAACAAGCCGCAAACGGCATCATGCCCTTACGAGCAGAAAGAAACTAGCAGCTAACTAAGGAGAAGGGACATTTCAGGTTCGAGCAATCTCCAAGTTTTCCGTAGAAGGAATGAACTTCAAAGTACAAAGACGGCAGTGAATCATATTAAATATGGACTGCAGAAATTATAGAAGGAGGGGAGGAAGTGTTCTTAAACATCCAGTTGTTACGCTCTAACCATAGGCAATACACGGTTACTGCCAAAGTAAGCTTTTTGAGAATGGTGGAAAGAGATTTGCCCTTCCACTGGATAAGTATGTGAGACAAGTATGTCCGGGTCTTCAATGCAGAGGAGGCTGCCAAACAGACGTGACATCCTAAAAATATGATGAGACATGCTCCATCCTTTTAACGTTTTCCTTCTTTTTTATGTGGATTGAGATGCTCCATCGAGAATATGACATTGGCGTATGCATTGGAAATTCAAAACATAAATGGCCTTGATCAAGTTGGCGTTTCATCAAATATCCGAGTGGACCACTATGCTACCAAAGGAGGACAACTGCCTTTACAAAATATATACACAAAAAGGACCTCCAAGATTAACATGACCATTCACCACATGGAAAAACACATGCCTATTAGCATTTCACACAAGATTAGCACAGTCGGTTTACTTATGTGAGTTCTTCGCGGAAGTCCATTGATGCTTGAATTTCTGTACAAGATTTTTCGGTATCAGATTGTAAGCCTGCGTAGTTGCCACTACTCGGCGGAGTCGTTGTCTCCGTCTCTGCCTTTAGCATGCCCCCATCTTGCTCATGATCGGCCGCCGTTGCTTGAGTGGCCAATCTTTCTTCCTTTAACATTTTACTTTCCTCAATGTAAGGCTGCAAGGGAAACAAGTAACGCGGAGACACTGTGATATTGAAATTTCGAAGATGGATAGCTATAGTGTCAACTTAATAACAAGAAAGAATTAGCAGCAATCAACTTGCATTCGAAAATCATAATATGTCACTTTATAACGTTCTCTCCCTGATTTAGTTATGTATTTCTACCTGTTTCTCACTCTCAGACATGCACCTCCATGCATTCATTGCCATCTCATGGAAATCACGGCCCTTCAATTCACCGGAGTGGGTACTTTTTAACCGCTCACACTCTTTCTTGATGAAGATTTGATAAGCACTGTGATTCCCTCGTGGGACACCGCGACGATGTTTCTTCATATTTTTGTATTTTGAGGTTACCTTGCGACACAGGTTCTGTTCGGCAGATGTGGAACCTAAACCAATTTTCAACCGAGTTGAATAAACTAAAGACCAACTACATCAGCAAGCATAACGTCTCATATATTTTCAAACTCGTTTCCTATCACATCTTTGATTTAATTGAGTTGAAGGACCACCTGCCGAGCCTACTCTTATGTTTCCGACTAAATTTATAATTGTAACAATAACATTCTAGTTTTAGTAAGCGGACATTTGAACTTTGATCTACCAAGTAAGCAACTGTGACATACCCATCAACATTTGTTGACGATTCATCTTGAGGATCTTCTTCCCTGAAGCACCATCACCAAGATTTGCTAACACCTGAGAGGAATTGGGCAATCTTTCTTCCTTTAACATTTTACTTTCCTCAATGTAAGGCTGCAAGGAAACAAGCAACGAGATATTGAAATTCCAAACGTGGATCCCTAGTGTCTACTTAATAACATGAAGGAATTAGCAACAATCAACTTGTCTTCGAAAGTCCTAATAATCTGCCACTTCATAACATTTTCTCCTTGATAAACTATGTATTTCTACCTGTTTCTCACTCTCCGACATGTATCTCCATGTATTCGTTGCCATCTCTCGAAAATTGAGGCCCTTGAGTTTCTCCGAATGAGTGATTTTCAACCGTGCAGATTCTTTCTTGAGGAAGATATGGTAAGCACTCAGAGTACTGCAACGTCGTTTCTTCATCTCTTTGTTTTTTGGCTTCAGCTTGCGACTCTGATTTAGTTCCGAAGATTTGGAACCTAATCAAATTTTCAGTACAAAGGGTTGAATGAAGTAGAAACTAGAAACCACCTATATCATCATTCAGCAAGCATAATGTCCTCTATCAAACTCACTTTCCAATACATCTTTTACCTAATTGAGTTACCTGATCAACTGCCAATCCTACTGTATTCTTCATTAACTGCAGTAAATATATATTTGAAACAATAATTTTCTAGGTGTAGCATGCGGACTTTTCAATTTGGGTCTACCAAGTAAGCAACGGTGATATACCTATCAAAATTTCTTCACGATTGGTCTTGGGAATCTTCTTCTCTGCAGGACCATCATCAAAATTTTCTAATATCTGTGACATATTGTCCATACACTTCTCACCCATTAGTGCTGACAGATCCCCAAAACTATAGAAAGCATGACCTGAAATTGTAGCCATAGTAAGGTATCACTAGGCACCACCATCTTGCCATTGATAGTATGAAAAGAAAGGTAGAGCAAAGATAAACATTCAATTATAAAACGTCCTTATTATTCGGATACCACAATACATATTGCAAACATTGCACTTCAATTGGAGTAGCTCATCTACCTATCGCGTAAGCAGCATTTCGAGGGTCCCTGTAGTAGTAAAGCTGTTCATACTGGTAGAGAAAGAGTGCATAAAGCTTCATAAGAGGACGAGGCTCCTGTTGGTTGTTCATGTCCAATTTTAAGGCAAATGCAACTTCACCCCATTTCTCATCTACGGTAACCTGGAAACAATCATAAATCGATCACATTAACATCTTCACCTGTAACACATTGTCCGGTTACAATGACTCAAAATCAAGAAATGAATTCCAGCTTCCAACAGGACTAGAATCCCAAATGTTGTAAGTTCCGAATTTTGGATAAATGTTCACATACAGAACTTTCTGAAACATTCAATGACTCAAAATCAACAGCATCTCTAGTAACCAAATTACAAACTCAATGTACGGTCATGGAATTAAACCTGGATAAAACCCCCTCTTTGGGTAACTTCTTTGTAAAACAGATGCAAATCCAAAGTTGTGTGTCTGAGGTCAAAACTGCACTTTCACATAGCAGCAACAAACCAATCAGAGAGATCTCCAAGTGGGGCTACAGGACAAGTTATATCTAACCAATCAATTAGCATTCCGAACATTGAAATGAGCTGCCTTAATAGTCCGCATGCACAATCACATCGAGAATTATCGACAACTTTATGAGCAAAAAGGTTCCAAATTTGCTTATTGTAAGCAAAGATTCCAACTTTTGTGTATATTGTTTCAAAGATTGTAATTTTGATTTTGCTTTCCTACAAATTCATCCTAACCAAACAGAGTATAAACATGAAAAAAACTGAAAACCCATCATAAAACTCACTGCTTTCAGCCAAAACTTGAAATTAACAAAAACTCACACAAGATTGAGCCCGGTTGGGTTGTGCAACTTGCTGAGTTTCTGATAGAAGTTGTCAATCTCAGAGCTATTCCCCGCCGAGCTTTTCGAATTGGGCCTTGAATTTCCGGCATTGGAGTTCATGCTGCTAGCAGGAATTTGGAACCCAAATCCAAATTCCTGAGTCTCTTTTGGCTTTTGTGTGTCGTTTTCAGTTTCCATTTTTGGAGAGAGAAGCTTCAACTTCCATGGCCTCACTGTGCTTTTCGTCTACATATAGGCATTCAACACTCCGCCGTTTGTTGCTGCAAAGTGGAGTAGCTCGCGAGTTGACACGTACCCCCTAACTGTACTTGGGAAATGACTACTTTGTCTCGTTCCATTGAACTTGCTCAGGATAGTTTTGTCATTTGACCATGAAACCTTTTTTTTTTTTTGGGGGCAAACCATGAAACAAATTACGTTCACATCCGCGGAAGTTTCATGCCGACGGATTTCCCTCTAAGCTTCTTTAGGAACAATGCATACAGCAACACAAAAAGGTTGCAACAAACATTTCATATTTTGAAATATTGCAACATAGAACGGCAGTTCTCTATTCTTAATGTTTCATTTTCTCTGTGTATTAATGATGTCCCATAATTCTACTATGGAAGAAAACAATGCGCGATGTAATGTACTACTTGGTGGGGAAGTCAACTAGGTAATACGAGAAATGTTTAGTGTGCCAATTTTACTGCTATGAGTTAGTCAGGTTGAAATTAGGGTGGAGGATTGAAGCTCAAATTGAACTATATTCTTCTCCTTTCCATGATATTTGTGCGTCATTGTAAGATTTGCCCACATGTTGTTACGTACTGGCAAACAAGATTGCAACTTTAGTGCATACAAAAGAAATCTTACTATGATTTTCATATCACCTTATTCGATTTTGGCTATTATGTGTGGCAAAGGAAACGTATAGGAATCCCAACGGGGATTCTCTTTGTTAAGTGTTGGTCTTTTTGTCCTAATTATCAAAATGTAGAAGAAACTTGCAAGTTGCAAATATGAAGAAACTTGCTAGTTGCAAACTTGGAATCTACAGTAGCAACGCAACACACTGCCTGCGCCACTAGCCCACTTAGGCAAGTTTTCTGACGTTGATAATATCTTTTCTTCGTCAAGTATGAAAATCTACTATATTTTCGAATGTCAAATTAACACATATATATGGTAAAAATAAAGATAAACAATACCACTAATTATTTGGTGGGAGGATTTTGTGGAAAGAATTGCCATGTATTGCCATTTGTTTGATCACCTCGCAGTTGAAAATTCTCTATTAAGTCATTAACCCAAATCATTAGCAGTTGTATTAAAATTTACCTTCTATATAAGATGAAGCATTTCTTCAGCATCTTCAATTTTTTGAGTTCTCTCTTTTCTTTTCTTTTGGGAAAAGCATGCAGTTCATTTTAACGCCATTTTTATTGGCTCTTTTATTTCTGTGTAGTACATTGGAAGCAAGGTCCAATCCATGGAGCTACAATGTTCAAGATCACGTCGCAAGGACCATTATAGTCGATAAGGACGGTAAAGGACAGTTTACTTCAGTCCAACAAGCCATCAATTCCGTACCATCAAACAATCCGACATGGATAAAAATTCACACTAACTATGGCATCTACACGTAAGTAACATATCATCTCAACTCTTAGTAATTAGATTGGAGGATTGAACGCTTGAACCTTGTTGTAATGCGCAATTTTTATGTGTAGTGAAAAAGTTGAGATTCCTAAGGACAAACCATATATCATTCTTGACGGAGACGCTAATCGCTGGCCTGAGATCCAATTTAGAATTGGTGGATCTGTTACTAAAAGTCCGACATTCAAAGCACATGCAGATAACTTTGTGGCACGAAATATAGTATTCAAGGTTTAAGTATCTACATTCAAAGCTATAATTGTATCTCATTTCGATTGCTAATTAATGTTATAATGGCAGAACACATCTCCACATTTCATGTAACCATCGATCATCGCATTCCATCATCAAGAGTACTGCAACGACGTTGTTTCATCTCCTTGTTTTTTGACTTCAGCTTACAACACTGATTTAGTTCCGAAGATTTGGAACCTAATCACATTTTCAATACAAAGGGTTGAATAAACTAGAAACCAGAAACCACCTATATCATCATCCAGCAAGCATAATATCCTATATCAAACTCACTTTCCAATGCATCTTTTACCTAATTGAGTTACCGTATCACCTGCCAATCCTACTGTATTCTTCATTAACCTCAGTAAATTTATATTTGCGACAACAATATTCTGGTTGTAGCATGCGGACTTTTGAATTGGATCTACCAAGTAAGCAACGGTCATATCAACATCTCTTGACGATTGGTCTTGGAAATCTTCTTCTCTGCAGGACCATCATCAAGATTTTTGATATCTGAGACATATTGTCCATACACTTCTCATCCATTAGCGCTGACAGATGCCCAAAACTATAGCAAGCATGACCTGAAAATTTAGTCATAATAAGGTATCTCTAGGCACCGCCATCTTACCATTGATAGTACGAAAAGAAAGGTAGAGCAAAGATAAATGTTAAATTATAAAACGTCTTTATAATTTGGATACCAAAATACATATTGCAAACATTGCATTTCGATTGGAGTGGCTCCTCTACCTATCGCGTAAGCAGCATTCCGAGGGTTCCTGTAGTAGTAAAGCTGTTCATACTGGTAGAGAAAGAGTGCATAGAGCTTCATAAGAGGACGAGGCTCCTGTTGATTGGTCCCTTTACAAAATACATACACAAAAAAGACCTCCAAGATTAACATGACCATTCACCACATGGAAAAACACCTTCCTATTAGCCTTTCACACAAGATTAGCACAGCCGATCACCACAATGGTTTGCCAAATTTACCGAAGCTGCTCTTGATGCCGGATTCACCCCGTCTAAGGCAAATTGAGAGTTCTTGACATCCACTATCCAACTTGAGGGGGAGTGTTAGAAAGTCTTCAAATCTAGGTAGGGAAGTAAATACATAATTAATTAGTATTTGATTACCTCCCTTTTGTTGTATTCCCTAATTGTAGCGGAATCCTTGTAAAGCAAGGATAAACATCTATTACAATTAGGGAATCCTTGTAAAGCAAGGATAAACATCTATTCTGACTCAATTTTTTTTTTCTACACAATTCTAGTTAATCAAGATTTCCAATGGCCATTGGGTTTGTTCACCTATATATAGGAGTGGAGAAAGGCACAGAAATATATTTAACCTTGAATATCCACGCATCGATCAGACAAAAACGACAGAAAAAAACCCAATCCACGCCTTTTCTTCTTAGTCGATTGCTCTTTAGAAGAAGATGATTGAACAAGACATATTGTCCACAATCCTGCTACTCGTGCCTGCCCAAACTCTAATCCGATGCAAATCTGTGTGTAAACGGTGGTATGCCCTCATCAACGAATTGATCAACAATTCCAGCTTTGTCGCGAAGCATCTCTCCAACTCCAATTCCATTCGCAGCAATCTCCCCTCCGCTTGCGTTCTTGTCAAGCGGACAGTCTTCATAAATACCAACACTAAGGACAAGGAAGTACTAGTTTCCTTACTCTACCCTTCTTGCAAAAACAATGGTGATGATCGCGAGCATAGCTTTTTTTCCGGTGTCAAGGAAATCATTATTCCGTATCCTATCCCTTTAAAAGCTGCTACTTCGGGTATTCATATTATAGGCCAATGTAATGGAATCATCTGCCTAGCTCTAATTGATCAATTTAGCCGTGATCGTCGTCATCATCATGATCATGATGTGTTTCTTTGGAATCCAACACTTGGTCACGATGTCAAGCTTCTTCCTCCACAGCCACTCCATTCAGGCTGGCCAACAATCTACGAAGACCTACAATGTAGAAATTGGGATGTTCCATGCATATTTCAAGGATTTCGGATCAAAGGAGCTATGGGATTTGGGTATGATCCTAAATCCAATGATTACAAAGTTGTCAATGTTGCGTTTTCTGGTTCAGAAATTCAGGTGTTAGATAATAGTGTACCAAAATGGGGTGATTTAGTACGTTTGACTATGTACCCACCCAAAGTTATAGTATACTCTCTAGGAATGGATTCTTGGAGAGAGGTCAATACCAATTCTTTGGAAACTGAAACCACTTACCTTTTCCCCGATAGTTTCCAACTCTACTCCAAGGGAATGTGCTATTGGGTGGGACGTCATCAGTACAAGGAGGTGCCCCAAATTTATAAGAAAAATCTAGTTAGCGCCGAGGTGGATAAGTACGTATTCATGAACAACTCCCGAGTGATCATTTGGTTTGATACAAGTTCTGAGCAATTTGATGCGATAGCCTTACCAGATAAGCTACACAAATACGGCACATTTCCCTTGTATAATGATGTGCGCCTTACCATGTGGAATCAGTCAATTGTTATATTTGCATATATGCGTGACAGATCTCTTCAAATATGGCTGCTGGATGACGTTGGTGGGAATATGAAGGCGTGGACAAAATACTCAACTATTGAATTCAATTACCACTTTATAAAGGAAGCGGCATTCTGGGGTGATGAGGTTCTCATGCGTGATCGACATGGTTATTTAGTCTGCTACAACATTCGCACCAAAGAATCTAAGAATCTTCTTATGCAAAGCATTGCGATTGATTTTGAAGCGCTTACTTATGTAAACACTATAGTTCCTGTCAAAAGGGGTGGGAAATAACGAAATGGTCTTAAAGAGTACGGCCCATCATCCTCTTGTGGGCTGCAAGCATGGTTGGGCGACAGTGCAGAGGCCGCTCCAGTGAATGTTATCTTGCTTAAAACATTGGTGTCTTGAGCCTTTTTCCATATCGTCACTAATAAAATAGTACTATATAATTAATAGATGCCGAATCCATAAACACATTCAGCATCAATTAACATCCTACATTCTTTAGAGCCTCATTTTCAATATAACTAGCGAGCGTGCCCGCGCAATGCTGCAGGATTGTGAAAACGCATAGTGTGACACCCTGTTTTGTTTAGTTACACTAGACACAATGCCCGTGATACTCGCGGGCGAACATGAATTCAATTTGAGAGGATGAAAAAACTTCTCATGTATGTGGGTTTTTTGGGATTGAATTGAAATGTAATTTTAGTTATGAAAGGCTTACTCGAATTAAATCTGACGGTTTCAATTGACATTGAAAACGAAGATTCGAAACTGAGAGAATTGAATCTTATCTCAAGTGAAAATTCAAATGTCCAAAACCACAAATCTCAGAAAATTAATGTAGAAAACTCATTGAACCTTTACCTCCAACGGCTGCAAATTCATCACGCGGCTTCTGCCGATTGGATACGTCTGATTGCCGCTTTGAGTTGGGGAGGGAAATGGCAAGAGAAAATTGAGAAAATGCGGAAGGGGATGGGGACATCTAAAGAGTTTATGAGTTATTTTTCTGAAATTCCAATATTAACCATGTCAATAAAATATGTTCTAGTTATGATATTTTTTGTTTCAAGGTTATTTTTGCCCATGGCAAAATGAACTTTTTTTTGTTGGTCTAAAATACCCTCTTAATATTTTTGCATTGTAAAGGAGTGAAACTTGGTTTTTATGTAATAGAAATAGAGCATGAGGGTATTTAAATAAAATTTGTGAACAGTGAAAAAATCATATTCTTTTTATAATAGTAGAGATGGGAACCCACTTTTAGTGTTTTGAATACTGTTCATGAACAATATCCGGGTGTGGGAAGATGACCACTTTGCCCTTTTTAACTTTAAAAAATTTTGATTAATACATAATGGTAAATTGGTATTTTTACTGTTTTGAATACTGTTCATGAACAGTGGAACCCCTATTTGCTTTATATAATAGTATAGATATGTTCCTTATCAAGTTAAAATGGTGACTTAAATCATGCAAGCTGTTGCAGTAATAATGAATTGGTAAGCCTTAGAGACAGAGAATCGTTAGTAAGAGAGAATAGAATAGATGAATAGAAGAGAGGTGTGTTTGTCCTCCTTCGTAGTGCCTTTATTTATAGGGAAACAAGCTAGGGTTTCCACCAATCCCAATAGGAATGGGCTTTAGCTAATACAAAGTCCATCAGGGTTTTCTACTTCTAGTTTACACAATCATACCCTAATAAAGATTCCTACAACACTCCCCCTTGAGTGTGGAGAACTCAAGAAGTAGGCGCATCAGATCTTCGGACAAATAGAGTAGGCGGTTGATGAAGTCGTTGCGGCAGGCACTCGGAGGAACATGAGTCAACGGGGAATCCATGGGAAGAATGCTAACACTAAAACCTTGCCAAAGGAAAACCCAGTGGGAAAAACCAAAGGCGAAGGGGAAAAAGTGAGCATGCATTTGTCGACACTAAAAGCGTACAGAGGTATGACCAACCCGATGTGGGTGCCTCGTTAAAAACCTTGCCAGGCAACAAAACCCAGTGGGAAAAAGTTGTCCTGTGCTAAGGGGAAAAAGAGTACATTAAGGTCAAGTGAGTATACTTCGGGATACTCCCCCTGAATTCGACAGTGCTCCCCCTGAAGACTACAAACGTTGTAAATCAAATAGTAAACGCAATCCAATACCTCGAAGAAGCTTCTGGAAAGGTAGACTTCGATAAAGATTTGGTGAAGATATCCGCGAGGTTGTCTTCGGGAACAAATCTGCTTGACTTCAAACTTCTGATGCTTTTGCTGATGTATGAAGTAGAACTTCAGGGCAATATGCTTAGTATTGTCGCCTTTGATAAATCCCTTCTTCAGTGGTCAATACAAATGGCATTGTCTTTATGGAGAATCATGGGGACTCCACTAACAGAAGACAAAGCATAAGTATGCCGTATGTGCTCGATAACGCATCGTAGCCAAATACCTTCACGCGTGGCCTCATGTAAAGCGATGAGCTCGGCGTGGATTGAAGAGGTGGCAACAAGAGTCTATTTCATAGACCTCCAAGATATTGCGGTGTTCCCTATGGTAAAGACATAACCAACTTGGGAACGTGCCTTGTGCGGGTTTGATAAGTAACCGGCGTCAGCATAACTAACAAGGCAAGCATCACTTCGTGGATCTAAGAGAGGTAATCCATCATGGGATGCGTAGGGATAGATGATCCCATATTCGCAGTACCTTTAAGGTAGCGAAAGATGTCTTTAATACCAATTCAGTGGTAGCGTGTAGATGCATCGCTTAACCAAGCTAATGCGTTCACGACAAATGAGATGTCCGGCCTAGTGCATTGAGCTACGTACAATAAACGCCAATTGTACTTCGATATGAGACTTCGGGCACCAATATCGGCTCATCATCCTCCATAGTACGGTATGGATCACGCTAGGCATCTAGCGAACGGACAACCATGGGTGTACTCAAAGGCATCGCTTTATCTCCAATGAAGCGACGCAACATCTTCTGGATGTAATTCGATTGATGCACGATGATGCTATCAATTCGATGCTCGAGCTTCAGGCCGAGGTAGCATCGAGTAATCTCAAGTTCTTCAGGAACTTCCATGTATATCTCAAGATCCCAATAGAGATATGTAGTAACCACATTCATGAGCTGCATATTCAGTTCTTTGGGAAACTACCAAACTGACAAGGTAGCGGAACGTCATAACGTCCATTGCATGAGAATATATTTCCTTGTAATCAATGTAAGGGCGAATGAGAGAAGCCTTTCACCAGAAGGCGTGCATTACATTGCACTGTTTCATTCTTCTCATTACACTTCCTTACGAATCCACATGTAACCTACAGGGTTCACATTGGAAAGTGTGGGAACTGCAGGTCCAAACACTTTTCGCTTTACTAAGGAACATAATTCAACATGCACTTGTTTCTTTTCATTTGACCAATCAGTTCAACGTTGCGCTTCATCAACGGAACACGGTTCGATATCGTCGCACTTTGTGATTCAATAGCCACTGCTTTAAACAAAGATATCATCGATGATAATCTCATTTCGATTCCATAACCTCATCCGGACCGAGATCTTCTGGTTCTCGGGAGTTTTGGATTTGGGGTATCACCCTGGGACGTCTCCCAGGACACTTCTATAATCCTGCGCAATTCATGAGTTTGGATCGGTTGAGATGGCGATAGGATTCGATTGTACCATAATTCTCCACTTCCGGGAAGTGAATCCTTCGAACCGAATCTGCCTCGCTTCTGGCCGAAGACAGATGATTGGCTAGCCGCCGATGAACTCCGTTCATCAGGAACGGAACGTCATACAGGACGTTGCATCCTTCGGGGATGACTTTGCGCCCTACGGGGACGTCTTTCATTACAGGCTTGTTTGCAGCTGGTATGTATGATCTTGTCACTTGTTTTCAGGGATCAGGACGAGACAGAGTGGGTGAGGCCACGTCAATTCAAGCCGTTCTTCAGGAACGTTGACGTTCTTTCCTCCCCCTAACGACGGGAAGACTGTCTCATCAAAGTGACTATTCGCAAATGTTGCGAGAAAGAGATCGCCTGTCAATGGCTCGTAAAAGCTCAAATAGATGGGAATCCATTCCCAATTGAGGACCCATATTGGTATGTTGCGGCGGCGCAACTGGCACATAAAATTGCACACCCAAAATTGCGTAAGTACGGTGAATCATGCTCGTACCCAGTATCCAACTGTAACGCTTAACAAGAGTGGGTGGAGATGGGCCTCAGGCGGACCAATATAGCTGCATGCAGAATTGCATAGTCCCACGCAGAAATGGTCGGACCCGGGCCTGCCCGGCCAGTCTGACTTGTGTTTCTGCGAGACCATTTGGAGTATGAACATAGGGAACTGCATGTTCAATCTCAATCCTAAGGGACTGCAATAATCATCGAAAAACTTCGATATAAACTCTTTGGCGTTATCCAGTCTTCCAGACTACAACGGATAACTAGGGTGGTGAGCCCTCAATCAGGGCCAAGAGTTTAGCAAATGCAGCATTTCGTGTGGACAAACGACGTGTGACCAACGAATCGGTACATCAACCAAAATCATGAAATCTTTATATGGTCCGTGTATTGGTTGGAATTGTCCACAAATATTCCCTTGAATCCGCTGAAGAAAAGAAGGAGTGCATAAAGTATCTTTGCAGGGGATGGTCGAGTATTCCCACGATCATGCTTGGCATAAAGTCTTAATGTTCTGGACCTTATTCGACATTAGGAGATGTCCGCGTGATTCTTCCAGAATCCGGGTCATCATGTCATGACCTGGGTATCCCAACGGTCATGCCAAAGCGAGGAAGCATCAATTTCGGCGGACTTCAGGCCGGCCACAAGATGTGCTTCTATAGAGCAAATGGTTGTGCGATACAATCCATTAGGTAGGCGCTCTAACTTTTCCAATATACGTTTTCTGACGTATAGGAAAGATTTAATGCAAAGATAGTCCTTTCCATTCTCTTCAGAGATTTCAGTGTGGTAATCGTTCATTCGAATATCCTTAAGACTCAGTAACGTTCTTCGGGAACCATGTGAGTGTAAGGCCAATATAGGTCTTCGTTTAGGTATGAAGTTATAAATATATATCCATTCGGGGATATATCTCCATTCGGGGAGAATAATGTGCATATGTGATCGCACATCTGCCAGACTACTAACTTCCCACTAAGCATACCGTAACGGGAATTAATTGAAATCGGTCACATAATTTAGGAAACTGCAGGTTCCAGTTGATTCAATTAATTGATATTCAATAACGATGTTCACATACTAAAACAAACACCAAAACTTGGATTTAGATTCTAACGGGAATCAGTACTCTCAAGTTGTTTCGGCTAAACGGAGCCATTCCATGTCTCATTGGTTGCCTATCAGAAGGGTACTCATCAAAGACATTGATGGGGGCACGACACGTGCGAGATCAATGGTTGTACCACAATAGTGATAGCATATGATTGGCTAATCTTGGTTTTGGGTAGGTTGAGCCTTCCCCTAATGTCCACTCACGCCATTATTCATTCTTCAGGAATGATCTTATCTCCCCCTAATGGTGGGAGGGCATTTGGTCTGATCCGGGTCGGCCCGGCCGATCAGACATGTGCCAAAGGATAGCGGTTTGAGCTTCAGAAATCGCTTAGCATTTGCTTCAGGCAAAGGGAGCGTTTTGAGCGAGTGGATACAAGTATGTTATTCTTTTCAGCAAACAACAAAGTAGTAACCAGATCTAAGGACTTGGTAACCTTTTGCTCTCTATATTGCTACTGCAGGAGCACATTAGAGGCATGGTCTTCTGCAGGAGATCATTCTTGGTCAAGTCATCCTTGTAAAGCTAACGGAAAGATCAGATTCCATAAACTTTAGAACTATACTCAATCATAGACTTCAAGTCATGAGAGCGTAAGTTTTGCCAATCATGTCTTGCTTCAAGCAAGTACGTAGATCATCTTCGGGTGATCAATATGTGCTTCCAGCGTCCTTACTTCGGGTAAGGAGGGAACACGTTGTGTTAGTAGAGCTTTAGACAAAATCTACATTCAACAACTTAAGAACTTCAAGTTCTATGACATGGTTTCAGGTTGTAACTTGCAAACTTCAGGTTTTATAACATGTAACGTTGAGTCATAGACTCATAGCATATAACTTCAAGTTATAGCGCATAACTTCGTGTTATGACTTTGTGTGGTGATGTTTTAGGAACTTCAGGTTCGAAACTTCAGGTTTCTATGATAGTCCACGCTCGAAACTTCGGGTCGAGACTTAATATGAACTTCAGGTTCAATTGTACCTGCAATTTCAAACGAATACAAACATACGAAAGGAAATGCAAGGAAACAAATAAACAAGCAATGTGTGGATATGCAGGACCAAGTATGTTAGTAGTGCTTATTAACTTCAGGTAAGAGCATCTACGAATAGTAAAATTCAAGAACTTCAGGTTCTATAACATAACTTGGATATAACATGCTAACTTCGGGTTACAACATGTTTCACATATACTCGAAACTTCGGGTTCGAGGTTTTTCTAATGAACTTCGGGTTCATGTAAAACCTGCATACACACACACACACATATATATACAAATATTCCAACAGAAAACATAAACAACTGATGTTCTAGGATCTTCGGGATCCGTTTTGATATGCTTACTGAGCATATGGGCTTCAGGCCCACTGGGTATCAAAACAATAGGTCTGCTGGACCAAGGGCTTGTGAAGGCCCATTGCTGAACAAAGGAAGAGGGCTGCAAGGCCCGGGGTCTGCTGGCTGCAGAAAACCCAGGTCCGTTGGGGCAGGCCCAACCTGCGGCTGCCAAAGCCTAGGGGTCAAGCCCAAAGGTGGCTGCCAAAGCCCAAATGGATCAGGCCCAGGGGTCAGGCCCAATGGGTCAAGCCCATGGGTCTTGGACCGGTTCTGTGTGAACCGGGTCTGGATCGGGTTTGGCCCGGCCGGTCTGACCTATTGGAAGGCCGAACGGATTTCAACGAATCCGGCGGCTTCCAGCGGCGGTTCCGGGCGACGAGGAGAGGCGGAGCGAGATGGGCTCGACGCTGCGACTCCGTCGCGCACTATGGAGGCCTGCAGGGCCCACTGTGGCGGCGCGGGAACGGACCCGAGATGGAATCCGATTGGGAAATCGAGGATTCGAGGCGGCGGCAAATTCCAGCGACGGGAATTGCGGCGGCAGGGGTCTCGGACGGCTTACAATCGAACCGAGCTCCGCTCCGGGGTCGATTGGCCTTGAATCGGAGGGTTTCGACGGCGACGACGTCGGGTCGCGATAAACCCGAACAGAACCTCCTGGGTTCTTGGGTATTGGCGATGGCGGCGTTGGCGGTCCTTCAGGGACGGCCGGCGGCTTGTAGTGACGATTTCAGGTCGTCGGCGCTGGTCCCAGTCGTCAGAAGACGGCGACGGTGCAAGGCGCAGCTCGCAGTGACGGCGAGGCGCGTGCAGGCGTTCGGATGCTTCATCCGAACCTGGGTATTGAGCGCTGCCGCGTTCGGCAGGGGCTGTCGAACACTATTCCAGAAACCCTAATCCGATTTTTCCCTCTTTGTTCAACATATTATTTCAACCATATCCAACTTGATAATTTGTAAAACATAATCAACTCGTCGAATCACAAAATTCAAAAGGTAAAACATATTTACTTGATGATTGGATTCGGTTGGATGAACAGTTAATTGTGTGAGCTCTCGAACGGGGATTCGTCAATCTCCAAACGCGCAGCAGTAGAACTTTCGTGCTGATAACGTGTTGCAGTAATAATGAATTGGTAAGCCTTAGAGACAGAGAATCGTTGGTAAGAGAGAATAGAATAGATGAATAGAAGAGAGGTGTGTTTGTCCTCCTTCGTAGTGCCTTTATTTATAGGGAAACAAGCTAGGGTTTCCACCAATCCCAATAGGAATGGGCTTTAGCTAATACAAAGTCCATCAGGGTTTTCTACTTCTAGTTTACACAATCATACCCTAATAAAGATTCCTACAACAGGTCGGGGGTTGGGGGGTGGAAAAGAGAAATGTTTTTTATTTATTATTAAATAATAAAAATTTTTTTTATATATAATTTTTTTGTTTTTTTTTTTTTTTTTATTTTTTTTTGTTTTTTATTGTTAATATTTTTTTTCGTTTTTTATAATATAATGCTAAAATATAAATTAATAATTTTTTTTTTAAAAGGGGGTGTTTTTAATTATTAGATGGTTTTTTATTATTTAATTATTTATTTTTTTTTTAAGATGTTTTTTCCTTTATAGACATCAGTTTTTTATGCACAAGATATTGCATCAATTTTTTGGAATACACAATATTGGAACAAAATACACTTATAATTCCAAAAGTCATATATCATTGATACTAAAAATGACGTTACATGAGTTTAAGGATATAACCTTATCATCCCAAAAGACATATATGATATATGTACTTCAAAAGTATATATGAAATGGACATTACAAATTTTACAAAGAGCACATAACTAAGCTTTAATGAGAAATGCTGATCATATATTGGATGAAAGTACTAAGAATATTTTACCCCTATCTTACAATCATTCATCAAAAGCCCACTGAAACACCAACTCTGCCTGTCCTCAAACATCATCAACTTGCTCTTGGCACTAGCACCAAATCTGCAGCCTACAAAACCAAAGAAAACCATGACAGAAAGCCAACATTAAGATATAGTCCCAAGTGTATCATACATTGATCTGCAGATGGATTCATGTGTGATTCATATAAAAAAAAAAAAAGAGAAACCAGAAGCAAACAAGTTAAACACTTGTTTTAAGTTTAACTAAGCAACAACACATAAACCTACTACATAGATCGGAAATCTCTTGTGATTATGTTAGTGTGAGGTAACAAGTATGTTTGAACTAACCAACTTAATTCATTTCTGGTTATATTTCCTCAAATGTAAGGAAGCCTCTATTGCACGTTCAGACTAAAATAGCTTAAGTAAGCTGTCATTCCTATGCACAGGCATAAAGTAAGAATAGTAACTGAGACGAAAATTGAAGTTTTATTGCAACTTGATTCTACCACATTCATATGTTATTATTTACCTTTGTAGATGATAGATTTTAGAAATATATCGACCCTTTCCAAATACATCATCTTCAAAGGGTCTGTTCTCTAATAGTTCCACCCCTTCCGTACTGGTGGTGTTCTGTTGCTGCATCTTCGTGACCATGTACAGCTAAGCCACTTGATACTGAAATTCAAACATGTGATTCAGCATAGACTCTATAGTTCTTTATAAGTGACAACTAACTGAGTAAAAACTCATAGCAAAGTACTTACTCAGAGCATATATAATAATGGACAATAGATTAAATTTATGAAAACCAGAGCATATATAAGTACTTACTTAGGCTTCCACTAACCCTTTGGTACACCAATCTCATTACACGAAAATCATATAATGGTTACTAAAGTTGAACATTAACCAATGAGAAAAGAGAAATCCCTGTTAAGCAAAGCATTCAAGTTCACATCCTTCCTCATTGCACAACGGAAAAAACATCATACTTAAGATAATCAAGCTATTATCCCTACATAACACAGGGCAAGAAAATTATAATCATGCTATATAGATCAATGAACAACAAAAAGAAAAAACAATTATATCAACCCAGCCACAACGAGCCATATCAACCATAAAAAAACATAAAAGAACAAAAGTAAAAGTAATGAAAAGAACCAATTATCTCATCACCTCTGTACGGCCATGGTTACCAAGTAAGAGCTACAACCTGCAAATTAACAATACCCACAACCCAAAATCAAAACTTCAACCTCCAAATCAATTCCAAAATCCAAAACAAATCAACCCGAAAGCCAAATTCAAACCCCCATATCAAAGACCTTACCCCCAAATCAACCCTTAATCGAAATACTAACCCAAAATTCAAAAATAAAAAGGAAATAGATCTAGATTCGAGGAAGTGCGGCGAGAGAAGACAAAAGCGACCTGAAATTTATCCCAAAAGGGGTTTTTTCTACAAGTGTCAGATCTACAGAATACAAAAAACGCCACACAATAACACTTCAACACAATCAATTCGCACCAAAAAAACTCATCGACCATCACGGCGTAATCTTGTCGTGATGAGGAGACATGAAATGACATAAGGACAACCAAACAAGGAAATGGAAGGCTGGGCGATGAGATCTATAAGAAGAGAAGAGAAGATGGGAGGAGAAGGCAAGAGAGAGGAAGCCGTAGTTGAAGTAGACGAGGTTGCAGAGATCGGCGAAGGAGTTGAGTTTTGAACTTGTGAAAGTTGCGCTGAAATTGTTAAGGAAAGGAATTAGTGTTGAGATGAGTTTTCCTCACGTGTACAAAAGGCATCAGAAATTCAATAGCGTTGTTTTCTAATAGGCATAAAGATCTCGCTACTTAATGAAACTGATGCCATTTTAGCTACAAAAGGCTTCGCTAAATATAACTACCGATGCCTCTAATAGTTTAGGCTCTATCATTTATAAATTCAATGCCTATTCGACATATGACATCGATTTTTTTATTTGATGATGCCTATTAGGTGTAGTTTAAAGTCTTTTTTTTGGTAGTGAATAATTTAATAAGTACTATGGTAGTCATCAAAATAGTGGTAGTTCTGAAATTCTCATTGTTCAGATGCTTAATTTTAAATGGAATGAAGGCTTATTCTTCACTATTCTTTGCTGCGCTAGCTATGCTGCAGAACTGGCTTGCTTCTTTTTCTTGTCCTGACGGTTCAATCTGTTGCCAAAAATTTAGACAGGGGTGGTGTTATGGTAGATGAATGTTTGAAGTTTACTGAAAACAGTAATAAACAGTGAAAATACAAATGGATGTATTGTGTTTATGACAAAGAAGACATGTTTCAAATTTACCAGTGTTAAAATAGTGAATGCAGTCGTAAAAACACTCATAATATTGGACACCTTAAAATGGTCTTACGTGCGCACAACATAGTAAAGACTACATTAGTAAGTTTGAATAGATTGATCAGTTATTTCATACTTATAAGAGCTATTGTTTACCAGTATGAGTTTTCTTTTAAGAGGTTGGTCGAAACAGATCTATGCAAAACAACTAACACAGATTAGTGAACATCTATAATAAAACAAAACCAAAGGATCCAAAATGCAAAGGAAGTAAATCAAATATTCATAAGAGAATGAAACCATCAGCAAGTTTGCTGCACACACATGGTTATTCTATGAAGAACATAAAGTAAAAGAAGCTAGCAAATTTATAGCCAAACTTGATACATAAAATGTTAGTTACAGGTTAATCTTGTAATCCGGGAAATGACACCTATAAGATAATTAACTACAATGACGTGCTAATCAAGCAAAAGAGACATACACTTACAAAACTAAAACAAACAATAACTACTATGCTTGATTTCTTGAAAGAGGGATAAATAACAACCCTGTTGTCCAGCAGCAATGAAAAAAGCTAAGAAAAAACTATACATCATCTATGAAAAACTGTTAGGACAGAAAAATTAAACTGAGTAACAATGAAAAAGAGAAAATAGGACAGACATGCAGACTTTATCTATTACGATGGTCTATTAATACACATAAATTAGACCAAGTAACAAACAAACTATTACTGGCCGAGTATAATAGACAAACTAATAATGAGGCCGATTAGTTTTTTGCAGTTATTTTGCATACTGAAAGGGCCATTATCAAACTGCTCAGGTACTCCTAAATATCACTTTTCTTAATATTGGATCTTCCTAGGTCATGCACTACGAAAACACTTTTCTAGGTCATGCACGATGAAAAGACACTAAGCAAATAGCATATAAATGTGTGTGTCCATACCTCAGTCAATAGAACCAACTTAAACATGCAAATCAAATTGAAACCAATTTTCCGAATGTTTCCCTGAAAATATGAAAACAAATTTAAAGGCATATAAAAATCTTCAGAAAATACGAATCAGAACAGATATTCCTTTCATTTGTTTATGCATAAATTTCTCCACACAATCTGCTGCCAGAACAATTCATCTCATATTTTAAAAATGTCAAGTAATCCGAAACAAATTACTGCTTGAAAGCATAGAAAAGGAATTAAAAAATACAAAAACGAAGTCAGAAATCTCATGGTATCTGAAGACAAATTTTGCAGGTTGTATTGTCTGCACCACCTCTGAATATAATCCCTGTGAGCAAACTGAATAAACATAAATCTAGGTCTATCACAATGATCCTAGAGCAAAAAGTACAAATTCCCTCAAGCTTGAAGTTACTATCATGCATGAGGTCGCAGTATTTGCACCAAGTTCCCTGAAGCCTTTGGCTGTACTGCCTGCAGGAAATCAGCAGTTAAATACATATTGGTGAAACCTTAGTATTTTATGACTCATGGATAACATAGTCGATTAATAATTTGTTGAAGAATACAAGGCGTAATTCATTAACGAATTCAACAAAAAGCTACGGAACCACATTAAATTGCCTAACACTCACCAACCCATTTGACAGGTCACTCAAAGTTCTAACCTCAGGCAAAATCTGACACTCCTTCAGGAGCATCACAACACAAACACCATCCAAAACTCTCACCAACAAACCAAACCAAAAACTCGAAAAGCAATTCAATTTTTTATACGAATCCAACAAAGGCCTAAAAACCTCACTTGCATACAACCCAATAATGCAAGGCTCCCATAAAACATGAAGCTTAAATTTGTCATCAAAAGCATTAGGAAAGTTGTCTACCCAAATGTTAAAACGCAAAATTATGCATAATGCAATACTGTTGTGCGGAATGCGGAAGCGGATGCGGGATGAAACCACAACAATCACTAATGGCAAGTATGATAAAATACTGAAATCTAAAATAGACACAGAATTTATACTAATTCGGCGTATTGCGTAATCCAGTTCGAAGACGGCGAGGAAATTTCACTAGTATCAAAGGAGATTACAAAGTGATTCACAATCACAACCCGATGACCCAAACCACCCAAGCTCACACACTCACAAGTGAGTCAAGAACAAATCTCAGATTCTTGCACCCACACAAATACCCAAAGAGAGTACCAAATGTGTGAAACAACTTATACAAAAGAACAACCTAAACCGTTGCTCACAAAGTTGTTACCACACCAAAGATGGACTCGAACACCCCAAGACCAAGAAAGAGAGCTAACAAATGAACTAGCAAATCCTACAACAGTCCAAGAGAAACTGACTTTACTCTTGATGCAAAAAGGATTTCTATTTCTCCCAATCTCTCTCTTGCCTTCAATGGTTTCGACCTCCACACCAAATGCTAGCTCCATCAATAGGTTCTTATAGAAAGAAAATTCATGTTTTCTTTCTCTCACCCACATGCAGCCGACCTCAAATTCTCTCCTTACTATTTGCACTTCAATGTACAACCAACATGTTGTCTTAGAAAAGCAACCATCCAATCAAAATGAAGAAGTGTTCACACCTCTTCACACACTTTGTTGCCGTGGGAAATCTTCCAAATGATTTCAAAGAACCAACCACACAACACAAGCACATGGCCTACTATTTCATTCAACAAAACATTAATTTGAGCCAACAAAGTCAACAAATACATCTAAATTTGATAAAGTCCAAGAAATACTCACTGGTCAAGCAAGCAGTCTCCACTCTAACTTAGTAGGACATGAAACTGGACACAACCGAGTTCCAAAAACGACAGAACGAACGATTCACTAATGGAGATCGAAGTGTTTCTTTACTAATGAGTGAGGTTTGAGGTCTAATGAAGTCTGCAACTTTGCTCTGGAGATCTATCTGTCGAAGAATGAAGAAGTCGGCTCAGCACACAAGACCCGAAACATCAAGGGCAGAGTCGTCATTTCAGAAATCTGGGGACAAAACTCTTCTAAAACTTCAAGGGTATTTTCGTAATTACACTGTAGCTAAAACAGTAACCCCTTCGCACTCACGTTTCATATATAGATATATTTCTTTGATAAAATGAGATTATTGAAACAAGCTAATCAAACCCACGTAGTCTACTACATCATCATGAATAGTTAAAAATTAATGTTCTACAAATAGTGAAACACAATTGAAAATATTTGAAAGTACATGATATTGAAATGCAAGGAAAAAATAGTGCATGTATTATATTGAAGTTTAACCTAAATCACGAGGTACCTTGGAAAAAAAAAATCACGAGGTACATAATTATAATTTACCCTAAATAAAACCTTGCGTCAAATAGGAGTTGACCAAAAAGAAAAAGTTCAAATAGGAGGGTTCATTCCAACATTTTACTACTACAATTTTCAGTACAGTGAAGGTGGAGGGTAGGCAGCTTCGTAATCTTCATCACCGCTTGAGGCAGTACTTTGAGCGCATGTTATCAATCTTCCCGGCATAGTCGATTGGAGTAGCCTTATTGCAGAACACTTCATCCCATACTATACAAGATCTGTTTGTAAAGTTAGTGGATTAGTATCATGATTATGCATACTCAACTTCAAGAGATTTGAGAACCAGGTTACTAGAGGAGCTTAAATTGTAAGCATGCATTGTCGAGGTGTCTGCGTTAGTTCGTACAAGCTTTTCTTCAGTCGACAAATTAGATCTTCTTTGCCTCAGACTTTGATTCCTTCTAGCTGCTCCATGTAGATTTCTTCATCTAAGTCACCGTGAAGGAATGTCGTCTTCACGTCAAGTTGCTCAATCGCTAGGTTTAAGCTTGCAGCCAAACCAAGTACAACCCCGAATGGATGACATCTTCACCATAAATGAGAACCTAGCTATAAAAAAGGGCTCCAACAAACTTTGAAGTTTAAGGTAACCACATGTGCGCGTATTGCAAAGTTGCAATACCACTGAAATCTGAAATCACCCACTTGGCAATGGCATAGTAGCTAAGGCAAGAAGGGGCCACACTTGGGCAAGTGATGGAGTGTCAAGACCTCCTTGTAGGAATCATCAACTAAACAAGGTTAACGTGTCAATCCTTAGTGTTTTTAGGATACGTGTGTCAGCAACCTTGTCGCTCAAATTCTTATCATAAGCCTTGACACAAATTGTGTTTGCTCTACGCACAACCTTTTTGGAAGCTTCATCAGATTCTCCGGATCCGCCTCCTCCATCACATTTTATCCGTATTCTGGACAGACAGCGTCCACGATGTTTCCGAATGAAGCCCTTGCCCTGCCTAGGTTCAAATGGATAATTTGGTTACCATAGACACAACCTTGAGTTTGCGCATCTGTTTTACGAAAGTGTTACGTTACCCAACGAGGCGGGTCTATCCAGGTTTAATTCCTTGACCATACAATGCGTTTCTCTGAAAATATATGGTACTAGCTAGATGGTGCGCTGATTTTGAGTAATTGAATGCTTCTGCACATTCATGGTTTACCTATAAATGACTCGAACTTTTAGCTCTATGAAGATGTCCTTCGATATTGAGCCTGAGGTGGAGCAATATGGTGGTGCTGTGGTCGGTATGTTTGGAAGGGCATGGCTATTGGAAGAGGCAGAGCAGCTTATAAACTATCAAAACCAAATGCAGCAGTTTTGGGGGGAATTGTTAGGTGATTGCAGGATAAACAGAAATGTCGAAATAGGTGAAAGAGTGGGAACAATTTTGCTCGAATTGGAGCCTTAAAACAGCGGTCGTTATGCCCAGTTTCTACAGGGACAACCGGTGATTCCCTCCAGACCACATTCGTCCTCAAAACCCCACCTACGAAAAATCTTATAGCAACCAAAACACAACCATATATGTAATGTAATTCAGCCATTCATAACAAAAGTAAAAGAGTTTTTAACAGGCAATAGCTAAATCTCCAAAGGCACCAGAAGCAAGCAAATACTCCTCAAAACAAAACGATCCAAAACTTGCTATGGTGCAAAATCCAGGATATCAAAATGCTTAACGAACCCGAAAACAAGCTCGACTCAGCTCTAAGAAATCTCTCACGACGAGGAAAAAAACAGCAGCAACAGCACTTGATCTATCAACGCGGGAGACAATACTCTGCACGCAGTTTCTGAAGCTCCTCAGCATAGTCAGTTGGAATTGCCTCAGTGCAGAAAACTTCGTCCCATATACGAACAAAATCTGTTTGCAAGGTTTCATGGATTAGTACCATGATTATGGAAGTATCAATAAACTTAGGGAAGTAAAGCTCTAAACCTAGTACAGAATAGTTGAATCCTAATCTTCCTAGGCTATACTGCATCTGTAAGGTTATCTGAAGGAAGCATGCATACCAGCTTGATATCTGGAGGGAGAAAACGCAATTTGCAAGCGGAAATGGGGAATCTTGGGTAGGCTCTTCAAGATACTGATGGCCAAATCTCTCTCTTCACTGCCAAATAAAGATAAAAATCAGAGGTGGACAATAAAGATATCATGAAGCCGACAGAGAACCATTCGGAGCAAAAAATGACATCATTTCTTACACGAAAAAGGTTGCGACACACTTGACTATCTTACGTATCCACCAAACTTGCATACCACCTTTGTAAACGAGAGGAAACGTACTAGGAGGTACACTCTGTATAAAAAACATGAATCAAGGTAAGAGAGAGCACAATTACAATGAACACGTGAATCATGTACCTTGGCAGATTATTTTATGGAACAAAACCACAAGGAGGCTTTTGCAAACCTTCAACAGATTAATCCGTCCAACTTTATCCCCACTGAGGCGTCGCCAAGCAAGCTCAAATTGACACATGTTGATTGCTGGTTGCTGTACTTCAGGTGCTTCCTGTACTTGTTCATTTTGAAAGAGTGCCTGGCACCATTTAAAAGACAATCTTTTTTTATCAAACATACGTAAGTAATAGTTATACTTGGCACAAGCAGAAACAAAAGAACAGAGAACATTCAAACATATAGCATGTTGCCAGATGCACAAAGGTAGGGTTGCTCAAGATTTGACTATTCTATCATCAAGATTTGACTACCTAGTAGTTATAAGCAAACTAGCTAATGAATTGCAAACAGCAAAATAACACCATCATTTACCAATTCATTCTGAGCTTCAGCATCAAAAGCGCTGGCAACAAATCTGATTCCATAGCGATTGGCCAGAGTCATTATATCTCGGACCTTCTCTCGGTAAGAGGCCGCAGTCATCTGTGATGTGCAAGAAGAGTAAGAGGCCGCAGTCATCCGTGATGTGCGAGAAGGGATAACTACGGGATTCCCAGTCCAATTGAAGATGACGCTTAACTCAATAAGAGGTTCCAAGTCTTCCACGTTCTCGACTTCAATCCACTTAGCTTGCCATTTAAAGAAACTCAGTGTTCTCAACTGGAGATCATTTTCCTCCTCCACTAATTTCTCTCGGTTCATAATGTGTTCCATTGTCTCCAGATATTCTTCATATTCTTCTATATACATTTCAGCAACATTGCTCTCTTTTATCGTTGATTTTAGTTGGTTCGCCGCCTCCTTATGGCGTAGTGCTTCACTCTTGCAGAGCTGGTAGTGGAACAGAGCAGCACCGGTGGAATTGAACAACTCCTGAGATTGCTGGGTAAAATAACAAGACAAGTCATCATAAGCTTCAATCCCTGTACCTCTATAAACCAGGAGATTGCTGCGTACATTCACAAGAAATAGACAAATTATTAATTTAATCCATGTACCTCTACAGGCACCGATACAAGAACGAGACAAGTCATCATGAGCATTTTACTAATTTAATCATTGTACTTGTATAAACCAAGAGATTGCTGGGTGAATTCCCAAGAACTAGACAAAATAAACCAAGAGATTGCTGGGTGAATTCCCAAGAACTAGACAAAATTGACAAGAACTAGACCAGTCATCATATGCTTCTTATATAAATTTAATCTCTGTACCTCTTCGGGTTTGGGAATTTCGGTGATTCCTCGATCGGGAAATTCCCAGTGTCTTGCCCGCCGCTCCGACCCCAGAGGAACTTCTTCAACTACTACGAACATATTGACTGAAAACCAAGTACTGTTAGTGCTTTATGGTTGATATCACTACGAACATAGACCCACAAATTCAATTCAGAAATTCTTTCAATTTTCACCCGTGATGATTTCTATGTAAAACCCACACCCCCCCATTTAGAAACCCCAAACTTACCTCCAGGAGAAGGACAGAGGAAATGGAGGAATTCAAGAACCCCGTTTCTTCAGAGAGTGATGGAGAAGCAGAAACCGTAGATTGATTATCAATGGGGTTCGGAATATATAGTGACTATTCTGGGCCACTTTGGGAACAACCGTTGGGGCCTAAACCCTTTAAAGCATATAATGAGCCCAATTATTAGGTAGCCGAGAATGGACAACTGTTAATATCCTTTTACTACAATAATATATATAAGTGTAAGGACTCGAATAGTTCATATTCTCACCTAAACAACCAAGAAATTAGTTTCCACTTTCAACAGAATTAGAATCCCAAATCTCTAAGTTCCGAATTGCAGATAACAATCACCTTTTGGACGATGGTATGTGATCATTCAATGCATCATGGTCATGGAAATGAAGGCGGTTCTCTTCTGAGATTCTGCACAATCAAATAAAGATAACCGATCAGAGATGTCCAAGCGAAAACAGGACAAAGTACTGTATATAAACCCTTAATTAGTATTTGAAAGATAAATAGAACATTATCTAAAACTTCGTGAGCAAAAAGGTTTCAAATTTGCTTGCCTAAAGACAAATACAACATTACGAAAACCTAAGGGCGTTAAGGAAAATGAACGTTGCTCAAGTTTCAAACATCAACTTACTGAAAAATCTCTACCATTTACCATCAAGTTCATAAACGTCAAAACAACTTATAAGATCATTTTTGAACATGGTGGGAGAAGCATGTAGACATGTTTCGGACACTTAAACTTCACACTTTTTTCAGCTATGTATGGGTATGAGATCACTCATGAAAGAACTTGGAATGTTTGAACTACAATAAGCCCTTTCATTGTTGAACTCTGAGCATTCTCGTTTTCGTATTCAGTCCGAAATCTAACAAACCTCTAAATAAACAGGAACATATCGATCCAACATAGCACATATGAAAAGAATAAAACAGAGATGACCATAAAATAGCAGAATTAGTCATCCAGCCAAGGATTGACTGATTACAAGTATTAAGAGCCAACCTCAGAGCTAGAAAGTTGAATACAGAACTTTTTAGTAATATGTAAGTTCCGAATTTCAGATGAACGATCACCATATCATTCAATGACTCAAAATGAATAAATTATCTAGTAACGAAATGATCAGAAAAACTGATATAGGATAATGTATAACGGTCATGGAAATGAACCTGAATAAGTCATCTTCTTTCGTATTTTCTTGTGAACCTGCACATACAAAGAAAGATAACCGATCAGGGATGTCCAAGTGAAAACAGGACAAAGTTAGAACGACTTCTCGCTGTGTGTCTAGTAGAACCCGAAGCATTGATATTGAAACAAAGAAGTCCCTCAAGCATTGAAGAAAGAACAAAGAAAAGGATTTACCTATAGGAGAATCCTGTCTAGAATCATCGACTACTCGAAAGTCAACTCATCTCGGAGCATGGGAGCATGGATCGACTTGGATTATATATCCAAAAAGGTCCTCTCTGGGCCATTCCCCACGCTGCCTAGCGGAGGAGTGGTTATCTGAAGCGGATTCTCTCTTTTCTAGTAGATGCCGAACCTGATGGCCCCATTGACTAAGAATGGGGCGGGCGCAACAGCTACATGGATCCCTTCCTTTCTGTTGTTGCCAGCGCTTTCCCGGGCCGAGCCGGAATTTTTTTTAACTAAAGGGCAGGCAAAGCCCGAAGGCTGCTATCCCAACAGACCCGCTTGAAAGATATATTTCACATGCATAATCAAGCAACAGAATACGGAAGTGACAAGAAATATCTAAACCTTGGTGAGAAAATTGGTTTCAAAATTTGCTTCCTGTGAGCAAAGAGTAAAGACAACCAGACTATTGAGCTCTGACCATTCTTGTTTTCATCTTTGATCTGAAATCTAACGAACCCCTAAATAAATAAGAAGCTGTCGATTAGCGCATATGAAAGAAGATCGAGATGACCATAAAATAGTAGAATTAGCCATGAAGCCAAGGCTGGATTGATTAAAGGTATTAACAGCCAACCTCAGAGCTAAAAACAGAATATCAAAATAAAACATATCCAACCTAAAAACTGGATAAGTTATACAAAAGAAACTTCAGCGAAGAAAGATCAATCACAACAGCTCCTATGACTCGAATATATATTATGCAGTAATTACAACTGCCACTCAAAACATTTTAGCTCAACAAGCAAATCCAACAGCAAATGCTAAATGATACGATAGACTGTGTAATGAGTGTACATTACAAGCAAAGTAACCACAGCTCATTAATGAAAGAACTCTATTGTTTGAACTACATAAAGCCTCTCAGTCAACATAAAACGGGAAATGGCGCATCCTGCCTTCCTCTCATCCTAAAGACAAAGAGGGTAAGAAATCAACAATCAAAGCTTAGTTTATTCTTTTCCACCTACACATTATATGCACACTCAGTCAACATCTCCTAGTCGAACTTCCTTCATCGTTAAAACAACTTAACAGGTCAACTGAACTTCATTCAATGACTCAAAATGAGTAAAACATCAAGTAACCAAATTATCAGAGAAACCAAAATAGGATACTTGGTGGGAAAAGGTTTCAAAATTTGCTTCGTGTGAGCAAAGACCAAAGACAAACAGAACATTATGAAAACATAAGCGTTAAAGAACCCGAAAATTGCTCAGTTAGATACAGCTCAATTCAAACATCAGCTTATTGAAATATCTTTACCATTTATCATCTACAACCTCCTCTAATGGAATTTCCTTGGTCATCAAATCAAGTTAAAAGGTCAATTGAACTTCATACTCAATGTAGACATGTTGGGGACTATTGGGGCCTAGTTTTTATAAATTTTGATGAGCCCATTTATAAGTTAGAGCAAACTCTCTAAGTTATCAAGTGCATAATCAAGCCACAAAGATGAAAGTGACAAGAATTATCTAAAACTTTGTGAGCAAAAAGGTTTCAAAATTTGCTTGACTAAAAACGAAAACACAAGCGTTAAGGAAAATGAAAATTGCTCAATTTTCAGACAATCAACTTATTGACAAATCTTTTACCATTTACCATAGAGTGCATAATCGTCAAAACAAAGATCATTTTTTAACATGGTGGGGGGAAGTATGTAGACATGTTTCGGACACTTAAACTTTATACATTTTTCAGCTGTATATATGAGTATGAGATCACTCATGAAAGAACTTGGAATGCTTAAACTACAATGAGAACGAGACGACCATAAAATAGCAGAATTAGTCACCCATCCAAGAACCTCTAAATATACAGGAACATATCGATCCAACATAGCACATACGAAAAAGAGAACGAGATGACCATAAAATAGCAGAATTACTCATCCAGCCAAGGATTGACTGATTATAAGTATTAAGAGCCAATCTCAGAGCTAGAAAATTGAATATTTTATAACTTTTTAGTCATCTGTAAGTTCCGAATTTCAGATAAACAATCACCTTATCATTCAATGACTCAAAATGAATAAAATATCTAGTAACCAAATGATCAGAGAAACCGATATAGGACAATGTATCATGGTCATGAAAATGAACCTGAACAAATCATCTTCATTCGGTATTTTCTTGTAACGGCTGCACATTCAAAGAAAGATAACCGATCAGAGATGTCCTAGTATAGGTATTAACAGCCAACCTCACATCTAAAAAGTTGAACATCAAAACAAATCAAATCCAACCTAAAAACCCAATAAGATTAAGTTCCGCTAAGAAAGATCAATCACAACAGCGCCTATGACTCTAATATATATTCTTCAGTAATTACAACTGCCACTCAAAATCTTTTAGGTAAAAAAAATGAGCCAATTTAACATATCGATTGTACTTGAAGGAAGCCGACCTGCAACTTCTAGCCAAGCTAAGATCTGAAATCAATTGCATTTGATCGCATCGGATCGGATTTCCCTCTGCGTGTTATCAGAAAAACAGAGCATCAATTTCAACACTAAGTCTGTATTCAATTTGATAAACCAATGAAAACGAATAAAACCCTCGAACCTCAAAGCCAAAAAGTTGAACATCAAAACAAATCAAATCCAACCGAAAAACTGGATAATAACAAACTTGGGCACAGAAAGATC
Organism: Spiraea crenata; assembly: GCA_033992175.1. Taxonomy (NCBI): domain Eukaryota; kingdom Viridiplantae; phylum Streptophyta; class Magnoliopsida; order Rosales; family Rosaceae; genus Spiraea; species Spiraea crenata. Next base: position 3,164,718 of record JAVBHV010000041.1, on the reverse strand, counting down.
AATCACAACAGCTCCTATGACTCAAATACATATTCTGCAGAACTCCAATTACAATTGCCTCTCAAAAGATTTTTAAGTTAAAAAACATGAAGCAATTTAACATGTCAATTGTACTTGATTGAAGTCGACCATCACCTTCAATCCAAGATGTGAAATCAATTTGATTCGATCGCATCGGATCGGAATCCAATTCTCTCTGCAAGTCATCAGAAGAACAGAGCATCAATTTCCATGTTAACTCCGTATCGAATTTGACAAACCAATGAAAAACAAATAAAACCCTCGAACCTCCAAGGAACCAAACGCAAGCCAACATGTTTCATTGTATTGAATTTGGATCGAATTCGCCTCTGCATATTTTCACAAGAACAGAGCATCAGTTTCTCCGGGTTTTATTTTTTCTGGATTCAGGTAACAACCATATAACAATAATATAGTACAATCATATTGATTTGTGAAACTAACCTCACAATATTGTGATGCAAAAGGATTAAGATCCGGCGACAGGTTCTTAAACATATCGGGAAACATTTAGGTTAAGAAGAGACTCAGATTACGAGAACTCTCTCTCTTTTTCCTACTTTCATGTTTAATGGTGGATCTCCTCTGCCAAGTCTGTCGCCACTTAAATCCCATTGGTTCGATCAATCTAACTAGGGTATCTTTATTTTACCACGTTGAGCTGGTGTGGTGTCAAACGGGCCGGTGCGGGCTTTTTACCTGGGCCTGGAACCGCTCAACTCGATAATCTGATTTTTTTTAGTAATAATACGGTAGATTAGTATGCATTCAATCGAGGGGTCCCTTTTTTCTATCCAGTGGTTGAAAATTATAGCTACCCTCTCCATAGCTGTCGATAGTCCGAAGAAATTTCTACCGAACCGTCGTCCCATGCATGAAGAGCAACATTGATGTACCGACTCCTAACATATGAGAACAATATAACTGCAATATTGATTCTGATCCACTTATGAGTCTACTTTCGATGGGAGAAATCTAAATTTAGATGAGCCTAATTATCTAGCACAACACCACCACTAACTTTTTTTGATCAAGAAACACCACCACCACCACTAACTAATATACGAGTCTCCTAATAATATACATACATATAGAAACTTGGTGGAACTTACTAAGTATGTTGGTACCGCCACCCCCACCGCATACCAATACAAGTTGTGACAAGTGGTCTTCCATGCAGAGGAGGCTGTCAAACAGACATCCTAAAAATAGGAGGAGAGATGCTCCATCCTTTAACGTTTTCCTTGTTTTTATGTGACTTGAATTGGTCAAGGGTGTGCAAAATGAAGACCCACAATTAACATCGAGAATATGATACTGGCGTATGCATTGGAAATCCAAAACAAAATAAACATAGAATAGAAGGCCTTGATCAAATTGGCGTTTCATCAAATATCCAAGCTGTCATGCACTATGCTACAAAAGGAGGTCCTTTACAAAATATATACAGAGAAAAGACCTCCAAGATTAACACGACCCATTCACCACATGGAAAAACACCTTCCTATTAGCCTTTCACACAAGATTAGCACTGCCGATTTACTTATGTGAGCTCTTCGCGGAATTCCATTGATGCTTGATTTTCTATACAAGATTTTTCGGTATCAGATTGTAAGGCCCCCATAGTTGTCACTACTCGACGGAGTATTCGTCTCCGTCGAAATTTAAAACAAAATTAACATAAAAGGGCGTTGGAATCCCAAGTTGTTAAAGTCCCGACCCGAATTACATATATAGTGGACTTGAAAGTGGCCTGACCTCAGAACAACACCATGAGCTTGCTTGAGATGTTGTAGAGAATTGGTGCATTTTGTGGTTAAGATTTGTAAGATTGTTTCCTGGGGGAGATTTGAGGTCGGAACTGGGCTCTCCGGTGACGCTTCTTTCGATTGGACTCGTTGAGCAAGATTTGTGGTGGTGGATGTGTTCATATTTCCTTTGCTATGTTATGTTATCCACTCCTTGGCTAATAGCAACGTGCAGCAGATTGCAGATTATAAAAGTCAGGCTTCAAAACGACAGGTCGTTCTTGACGATAATTTGAAAGTGAAATACATAGTCGTTTATGACAATGCTAATTCATATTCTTTTTTTGAGAAGGATGCTAATTCATATTCGGAAAATTATTTTGAAATATGTCACATGCCAATGATAAATTTGATCACTAAGAAAAAGTGAAACTTTTCCAGTTAACCCTGTTTTAGTAGGATTTGTTCCTCCTCCTCCTCCATTCCTAGTTAAGGATGGAAACTACTTCCCTTTTTCATTGCACAATAAAACTAATTTTCTGTAATTAAACGATATAGGGTTAGTTTTTGAAATATCTCGTTTTGTGACATTCCACGTAAATGTAATCAAGGAGCTCAGCTGATTGCATCTTTTGTTGCTAGACACTTGTGTAATATTTCATGGGATGGCAATCCCCCATTTTGGCTTTTTAATGACTTGGAAGAGGACATCAATGTTTATATTCGGCTTTAAGCCTAATAAAGCTTGTTATCTTTGTAAAAAAAAAAATTTAATTTAGGGTAAGTTTTTGGTACGTAAAACCAATAATTAATAGGAAGTCGGTTATATATATAAACAGAGTGCACAACAATTTTTATAACAAAAGAGAGAGCATCCCAGGTTAAGGCTGATTGTCAAGGTATGTAGCAGTATAACTTGTGTTTGTTGAGTTCCCTTATCAAGATCGATACTACAAAAATCATGAACCAATACTTGCAACTTCATTTACACTGGTAATCTTTGCAAGCATATCGAATATGTGGGGTACATTATCATGGTTCATATGTTTTCTCATTGTTACATGATTAGTCATTTCAACTACCAGACTCTTTTTGATTGGAATCATCTACATAGTAAACTTTGTGGTTAAATTTAGGCGACTGTTGCATTATATTTTCAAGGAGGCTTGCAGTTTCGAATCAAACAATGTCGACTTTTGCAAGTCCGGAAATTGCGTTAAAGCGAGCTGAAGGTGAGGTGTTATGGTTGATTTATCTCTAGTAGTAAAGCAACATGTAGTTGATAAGTTAATTAACTCAAGTGTACAACAGAACCTGCTGTTGTGCCATCTATGTTTTTTTTAACTTTGAAACCTTTTTGTTGTTTGCTTGCGGATTGTGTTCAATGTGGCAATGTGGCTTTGGATTGGTATGTTGAATTTTTGAAATCAATTGGTTTTGAATCAAAGATGGAAATGACGATTGGTTTAGATTTGCTTGTTTTTTAGTTTCACTTTAGAATGTATGTATGTATGCCGCAATCCGCATCGGAGACTAGTGAGGGGATGCAATACTCCTGCTCCATCCTATATGAATGATTTATCATCAAATCATCGAACCTTGATTTGGTTTCATGTAAAATTTAAGATTGATCCGATCCTATATAATTGATGTTGTATTTGAAAAAAGAAGGGGAAGAAGAATTCAACTTACATTACATCATTACAGCTGTCCCATACTGAAATTAGTGAGCCATAGTACGTACTATGGCTTATTATGCACAAAGAAATCATAAACAACTTTTTACTTTCCTAATCTTCAAGAAGTCCACGATCCCAAATCCCGCACACAAACAAAATAGGCTCTCCTCCCCTTGCCTTCTTTCGAAAAGGTGATTTGTGGCGAAATTTTTTTCACAGTTTAGCTCATGTAAGGATAGCAGGGCTATGCTATATAATTAGATCGTGCCAGCAGATTCAATTTATCATGAGCTCGAATGTCGATGATGTTATGAACATTGATTAGATGCTTATAGGAACATGAACATGAGTATCCTAACTACAATACGTGAACAATAAACAACCACCTACCTCTGCCTTTAGTCATGTCACCGATCAAGCAAAGTCTTCTATATACAGCAATCATGTTCACTCTCTTCTCTATGGGACAAAGGCGTTATGAGCAGTATATGAATGTGTATAGGGGCCTCATGCTAGTGTAGTCTTTTATGGGAAGGCTCATGCTTTTGTTTAAGAAAATCAACCTAACTAATATGACATCAATTCGGCTATCCTAATGCCTTTATATGCTGCTAGACAATTCTATTGTACATAATGACTAATTCACATCCGACGATAATAAATTGTTACTTGAGGATCAAGGAATGAGAATCTAACCCAAAATCGAATTTGAGAAGAGGTAACTAATGGCAATTCATGTAATGCGTGAATTCGAGATTGTTGTTTGATAGAGTTCTGAGGTATTCAATGGTATACAAAGACCATATGAGCCATCGTACATGCTGACTTGCCCCTTAAATTGACGATGTGGAATGATTCAACGGCTCTTTTTGCCCTTGTATGATGATAAAGCTTAATGTATGTACAAGTGGACACTTGCTCGAATGCTTAACAAATGTTTCTTCAAACCAACAACTCATTGATTCAAAGGCTCTTCAGAGATATGGATGATAACTTTGGACGTGAGGGGTGGCGTATCAGGTCATTTTTAAAGCAGGTGGCATTTTGGGGTAATGAGATTTTAGGGATCGACCAAGGTGGATGTTTAGTCGGCTTTAACATTAGTACCAAAAAGCTTGAGAATCGTTCTTCTCCTATTCGAAGTGATACTGAATTTATTTTGGGTGATTTTGCAACTATTATGAACATCATGAGAGTGATTTTGATTAGAAGATGGGTTATATTGCAGAAAAATTGTTATGGACATCAAATTCAGACCACATGAATTTTTTTTTTATTAGCATCAAACTCGGTTAAACGACTATGGAAGATTCGATCGTTAAGTATAAGCCAGAGAGAAAAAGTGCTATGATCGGTTGTAAATAATTAGCACACGGATATTAAAACGACATCAGCCTGATTATTTTGATTACACGGAAGTTCTATGTCCAATTAATTATGGGGTTAATGGGATATTAGTCCAAAAATTTTACATTGGTTAGATACAAACCCATATAATTTTTTTTACTAGAAACAAACCCAAAATTTGTAACAGCTATCATTTAAGACATCTATTATTGTCCATGCATTGGTTCAATTTACAACTCTGCCACTATCTCTATAACAGAAATCAACTTTTTCTTTCCTTTAAATTTCCTAATTTGTAGCCTATATTTATTAAGATAAAATTATGGACATAATATAGAAATTAAAACTACGTAAATAGATGCATATATATTAGGTGTCGAAATTTAAGCTTGTATACTTTGATTAGGTATCTAAATTTAAGTCATGTATATTCGATATGGTACTATATATCATTTACTTTAAGCATTTTGCACGATGCATATACTTTAGGTGTACTCCACTAAAATGGCGGAACTACTTACAAGACTAAGGTGGGTTGTAGCCAGGTAGAGATTTGATTAAATTTACCCTATAATCGCTTATATTAATAATTTAGCCTCCTCTCAAAAAAAAAAAAAAAAATTAGCCCAGTAAGAAATTTTCAATATATCTTATATAACTCAACCTAATTTTTATCCAAATTCAAAAAAACTCCCCAGCCCACTACTTTTGCCAGCATAATGACCATGTTACTTTTGAACATCATTTACGTGTTGACATATTCAATGAAATTATACATTGTTAGTTGGCAGACGTACTTTATCATCCTAAGTTTCAAAACATATATACTATCTCTTAATTGTATTGGGGATTAGTTGAAACAAAGAAGTTGCAAAGTTACTATCTGATTGATAGGTTGATTCACCTCATATTAACTCTTCTTGTTTCTACGACAACTACTAAACAATCTCTTTTCTCAATGAAGCTCATGAAAAACGGCTTGCAACACGATGGAGAATGATTTTATAGCACATGCTATGAAACATTGTAAAGGAACTTGCTGAGAATATTCATTCAGATGTAGAAGCAAAAGATTTATATTCTCTAAAGGATCCACATGAATAGGTATGCAGGGAGTTCTTTTGATGTAGATTCACCTTTTATCAAATGTGTATTCGATTACTATATTTTTTTTCTTATGTATATATATATATTTGAACATTGTCAGAAATCTAATAGTGGATATTTAAGAATAAGTTTTGGTTACAAAATTATAATTAGAGATTTATTCTACGAAGATTATAGAAAATGTTGGTATATATCAAAACAAAAATTGATCATTAAAATTCAAACAAACAGTTTTAGCTAGCCTGCCCCAAAAAGAATTTTCTGGTTCCGCCATTGCTCCACTAGGTGCTTTTTTGGCGTGGCGTAGTTTAGGTAACTATGTGCTTTCTTCAGTTTGTGTAACTTGACTTAATTAACTTTTTTAGATAGATTGGTTAAAATACTTTTAATTTGGGTATGTTTAGGGTAAGGTGGATTGGTTAAGATGACTTCCATTTTGTTCTTAGTTGGGGAAGCTGAGGTGGCTTCGTTTTTATTCTTAGATGAGGAAGTTTAGGTGGCTTCCATTTTCGTTGTTTCATTCTCATTATATGAGAGGTAGATGAAGGAAATGAAGAAGGTGGAGAAGGGACACGACATAGAGAGAACAAGAAATCATTTTTCATTGATGTCTCACAAATCGGTTACACACTTTCAAAAAAAAAAAAACTTTATAAAATTAATAAGGACAACTTAGGAAGACAAAATTTATAATATGGATGGTTGTTGAGGTGGAATTTAGTCTTGGGTTTCAATTAAAAAGAAAAAATATTGTGGATTTCAAGTTAAACAAAATAATTTTTATGGGTTTTATGTCTCATTTCCTATTAATCATGTAGCTAGATTCAACAGTATTATGTTCATCAAGGTTGTTGCACTAGGATTCCATTACTCCATCACATTCTCACAAACAAGTTTAAAAGCTATATCTTATTCATATAGCTAACTAGAAAAAGAAAAAAAAAAAAAACAACCCAATAATGCTTGAGAAAGGAAACGAACAAGAAATATGAAAACATAAGGAAATTCTGTATCTGAAAATTAAGATATATCTAGACAATATTCATCATGCCTAAGGTTTTGACATTTCATCATAGATGTATTCGAAAGATTCGATTTTCTGAAGAGAGATGGTAGCGTTGGAGACCGTTTTGCCTTTCTCTAACTTCCTCTCGACTTCCTCCATGTTCACATTCTGAGATGAACAGACCGATGAAACCACAACTTTCTTAAGTTTCAGAGCGTACTCTAGTTATGGGATGATTACTTTGGTGCCAACCATGCTATTGTTAGTGTTATCATTAGACTAATACCCAAGAACAAAGTAGTCATCCCATACCTAGTTGCACCTCAAAACATGTCTTATGCTCACTAAATGCAAGAAAGTTTGATGCAGAAAGAACTTAAGATACATGTCTGATACCTAATCTTCAAGGTACAATGGTGAGTCCAAGCTCCTCTGCAGCAATACGGGCAAACATAATATCAACCCAGCGATCATTATGGGTCTTGCCGAGAGGGCGCTGGCCAAACGTCACTGACTCATTCCAATTAGTCAGTTCCTTAAGAACTCTGATAGCATCGACCAGGGTCATCATCATATACCATAAAGGTGCCCACTGTCTGCAAGTACGGCATGAAATTCAACCTCAGATTTGAACCTCAATCTCCAAGTCCCAAATTTGACATGAAATTACCTTCAGCAGATTGCTGTTTTTTCAGTGGTAGATGGAAGATGTAAACCCTTCTGCCGATTGCCGTTTCTTCAATGATGAAAACCCTAAATGATTATCAGTTGCGTTTTAAATTTATAGTAGTAACTTTTCTGGGCCACTTTGGGGACTATTGGGGCCTAGTTTTTATAAATTTTGATGAGCCCATTTATAAATTAGAGCAAACTCTCTAAGTTATCAAGTGCATAACAAAGCCACGAAGATGAAAGTGACAAGAATTATCTACAACTTTGTGAGCAAAAATGTTTCAAAATTTGCTTGACTAAAGACGAAAACACAAGCGTTAAGGAAAATGAAAATTGCTCAATTTTCAGACAATCAACTTATTGACAAATCTTTTACCATTTACCATAGAGTGCATAATCGTCAAAAAATTTCTATTCTCTAAAGGATCGCACGAAACCACGTGAATAGGTATGCACGGAGTTCTTTTGATGTAGATTCACCTTTTATCAAATGTGTATTCGATTACTATATTTTTTTTTATATGTTGAACGTTGTCAGAAATCTAGTAGTGGATATTTAAGAATAAGTTTTGGTTACAAAATTATAATTAGAGGTTATATTCTACGAAGATTATAGAAAATGTTGGTATATATCAAAAAAAAAGTTTTGATCATTAAAATTCAAACAAACAGTTTTAGCTAGCCCGCCCCAAAAAGAATTTTCTGGTTCCGCCATTGCTCCACTAGGTGCTTTTTTGGCGTGGCGTAGTTTAGGTAACTATGTGCTTTCTTCAGTTTGTGTAACTTGACTTAATTAACTTATTTAGATAGATTTGTTAAAATACTTTTAATTCGGGTATGTTTAGGGTAAGGTGGATTGGTTAAGATGACTTCCATTTTGTTCTTAGTTGGGGAAGCTGAGGTGGCTTCCTTTTTATTCTTAGATGAGGAAGTTTAGGTAGCTTCCATTTTCGTTGTTTCATTCTCATTATATGAGAGGTAGATGAAGGAAATGAAGAAGGTGGAGAAGGGACACGACATAGAGAGAACAAGAAATCATTTTTCATTGATGTCTCACAAATCGGTTACACACTTTCAAAAAAAAAAAAAACTTTATAAAATTAATAAGGACAACTTAGGAAGACAAAATTTATAATATGGATGGTTGTTGAGGTGGAATCTAGTCTTGGGTTTCAATTAAAAAGAAAAAATATTGTGGATTTCAAGTTAAACAAAATAATTTTTATGGGTTTTATGTCTCATTTCCTATTAATCATGTAGCTAGATTCAACAGTATTATGTTCATCAAGGTTGTTGCACTAGGATTCCATTACTCCATCACATTCTCACAAACAAGTTTAAAAGCTATATCTTATTCATATAGCTAACTAGAAAAAGAAAAAAAAAAAAACAACCCAATAATGCTTGAGAAAGGAAACGAACAAGAAATATGAAAACATAAGGAAATTTAGTATCTGAAAATTAAGATATATCTAGACAATACTCATCATGCCTAAGGTTTTGACATTTCATCATAGGTGTATTCGAAAGATTCGATTTTCTGAAGAGAGATGGTAGCGTTGGAGACCGTTTTGCTTTTCTCTAACTTCCTCTCGACTTCCTCCATGTTCACATTCTGAGATGAACAGACCGATGAAACCACAACTTTCTTCAGTTTCAGAGCGTACTCTAGTTATGGGATGATTACTTTGGTGCCAACCATGCTATTGTTAGTGTTATCATTAGACTAATACCCAAGAACAAAGTAGTCATCCCATACCTAGTTGCACCTCAAAACATGTCTTATGCTCACTAAATGCAAGAAAGTTTGATGCAGAAAGAACTTAAGATACATGTCTGATACCTAATCTTCAAGGTACAATGGTGAGTCCAAGCTCCTCTGCAGCAATACGGGCAAACATAATATCAACCCAGTGATCATTATGGGTCTTGCCGGGAGGGCGCTGGCCAAACGTCACTGACTCATTCCAATTAGTCAGTTCCTTAAGCATTTTGATAGCATCGACCAGGGTCATCATCATATACCATAAAGGTGCCCACTGTCTGCAAGTACGGCATGAAATTCAACCTCAGATTTGAAACTCAATCTCCAAGTCCCAAATTTGACATGAAATTACCTTCAGCAGATTGCTGTTTTTTCAGTGGTAGATGGAAGATGTAAACCCTTCTGCCGATTGCCGTTTCTTCAATGATGAAAACCCTAAATGATTATCAGTTGCGTTTTAAATTTATAGTAGTAACTTTTCTGGGCCACCTTGGGGACTATTGGGGCCTAGTTTTTATAAATTTTGATGAGCCCATTTATAAATTAGAGCAAACTCTCTAAGTTATCAAGTGCATAACAAAGCCACGAACATGAAAGTGACAAGAATTATCTACAACTTTGTGAGCAAAAATGTTTCAAAATTTGCTTGACTAAAGACGAAAACACAAGCGTTAAGGAAAATGAAAATTGCTCAATTTTCAGACAATCAACTTATTGACAAATCTTTTACCATTTACCATAGAGTGCATAATCGTCAAAAAATTTCTATTCTCTAAAGGATCGCACGAAACCACATGAATAGGTATGCACGGAGTTCTTTTGATGTAGATTCACCTTTTATCAAATGTGTATTCGATTACTATATTTTTTTTTAGGGTAATTATCATGAATGGTGCCTGAACTTTCCTTGACCGGACTTCATGGTGCCTGAACTTTAAAAGTGATCAATTTGGTACCTAGACTTTCAAAAACCGGACTCCATAGTGTCTGAACTTTAAAAGTGATCAATTTGGTACCCAAACTTTCAAAAAAAGGACTATGTGGTACCTCCTTCAATTTTTTGTCAAAATTCCGTTAAAATGAGAGATAAAATGGTCTTTTGACATTAATTTTCATGTAAAATACTATTTTTTATCTCTCAACCTCTATATAAATGTGTATTATGGCGTTTCAAAAAATATATATGCATATAAATATTGCAAAACAATAGATAAATTGATAAATAAAAATATACTCGAACATAAAAAAAATATTTCTAACATAAATTGAGTAATAGAAAAAATCTACTGTTCGAGTATATTTTTTTAATCAATTTATTTATTATTCGAAAATAACTATATGCACATTTTTATTTTTTCGAAACACCATAGTACACATTTGTATAGAGGTTGAGAGGTAAAAAATAGTATTTTGCATGAAAATTAATGTCAAAAGACCATTTTATCCCTCATTTTAATGGAATTTTGATAAAAAAAAAATTGACTGAGGTACTACATAGTCCTCTTTTTTAAAGTCTGGGTACCAAATTGATCACTTTTAAAGTTTAGGCACTAGAAAGTCCTGTTTTTTAAAGTCTGGATATCAAATTGATTATTTTTAAAGTTCAGGTACCATGAAGTCCGGTTAAAAAAAGTTCAGACACCATTCATGATAATTACCCTTTTTTTTATATGTTGAACGTTGTCAGAAATCTAGTAGTGGATATTTAAGAATAAGTTTTGGTTACAAAATTATAATTAGAGGTTATATTCTACGAAGATTATAGAAAATGTTGGTATATATCAAAAAAAAAGTTTTGATCATTAAAATTCAAACAAACAGTTTTAGCTAGCCTGCCCCAAAAAGAATTTTCTGGTTCCGCCATTGCTCCACTAGGTGCTTTTTTGGCGTGGCGTAGTTTAGGTAACTATGTGCTTTCTTCAGTTTGTGTAACTTGACTTAATTAACTTTTTTAGATAGATTGGTTAAAATACTTTTAATTTGGGTATGTTTAGGGTAAGGTGGATTGGTTAAGATGACTTCCATTTTGTTCTTAGTTGGGGAAGCTGAGGTGGCTTCCTTTTTATTCTTAGATGAGGAAGTTTAGGTGGCTTCCATTTTCGTTGTTTCATTCTCATTATATGAGAGGTAGATGAAGGAAATGAAGAAGGTGGAGAAGGGACACGACATAGAGAGAACAAGAAATCATTTTTCATTGATGTCTCACAAATCGGTTACACACTTTCAAAAAAAAAAAAACTTTATAAAATTAATGAGGACAACTTAGGAAGACAAAATTTATAATATGGATGGTTGTTGAGGTGGAATCTAGTCTTGGGTTTCAATTAAAAAGAAAAAATATTGTGGATTTCAAGTTAAACAAAATAATTTTTATGGGTTTTATGTCTCATTTCCTATTAATCATGTAGCTAGATTCAACAGTATTATGTTCATCAAGGTTGTTGCACTAGGATTCCATTACTCCATCACATTCTCACAAACAAGTTTAAAAGCTATATCTTATTCATATAGCTAACTAGAAAAAGAAAAAAAAAAAAACAACCCAATAATGCTTGAGAAAGGAAACGAACAAGAAATATGAAAACATAAGGAAATTTAGTATCTGAAAATTAAGATATATCTAGACAATACTCATCATGCCTAAGGTTTTGACATTTCATCATAGATGTATTCGAAAGATTCGATTTTCTGAAGAGAGATGGTAGCGTTGGAGACCGTTTTGCTTTTCTCTAACTTCCTCTCGACTTCCTCCATGTTCACATTCTGAGATGAACAGACCGATGAAACCACAACTTTCTTCAGTTTCAGAGCGTACTCTAGTTATGGGATGATTACTTTGGTGCCAACCATGCTATTGTTAGTGTTATCATTAGACTAATACCCAAGAACAAAGTAGTCATCCCATACCTAGTTGCACCTCAAAACATGTCTTATGCTCACTAAATGCAAGAAAGTTTGATGCAGAAAGAACTTAAGATACATGTCTGATACCTAATCTTCAAGGTACAATGGTGAGTCCAAGCTCCTCTGCAGCAATACGGGCAAACATAATATCAACCCAGTGATCATTATGGGTCTTGCCGGGAGGGCACTGGCCAAACGTCACTGACTCATTCCAATTAGTCAGTTCCTTAAGCATTCTGATAGCATCGACCAGGGTCATCATCATATACCATAAAGGTGCCCATTGTCTGCAAGTACGGCATGAAATTCAACCTCAGATTTGAAACTCAATCTCCAAGTCCCAAATTTGACATGAAATTACCTTCAGCAGATTGCTGTTTTTTCAGTGGTAGATGGAAGATGTAAACCCTTCTGCCGATTGCCGTTTCTTCAATGATGAAAACCCTAAATGATTATCAGTTGCGTTTTAAATTTATAGTAGTAACTTTTCTGGGCCACTTTGGGGACTATTGGGGCCTAGTTTTTATAAATTTTGATGAGCCCATGTATAAATTAGAGCAAACTCTCTAAGTTATCAAGTGCATAACAAAGCCACGAAGATGAAAGTGACAAGAATTATCTACAACTTTGTGAGCAAAAATGTTTCAAAATTTGCTTGACTAAAGACGAAAACACAAGCGTTAAGGAAAATGAAAATTGCTCAATTTTCAGACAATCAACTTATTGACAAATCTTTTACCATTTACCATAGAGTGCATAATCGTCAAAAAATTTCTATTCTCTAAAGGATCGCACAAAACCACATGAATAGGTATGCACGGAGTTCTTTTGATGTAGATTCACCTTTTATCAAATGTGTATTCGATTACTATATTTTTTTTTATATGTTGAACGTTGTCAGAAATCTAGTAGTGGATATTTAAGAATAAGTTTTGGTTACAAAATTATAATTAGAGGTTATATTCTACGAAGATTATAGAAAATGTTGGTATATATCAAAAAAAAAGTTTTAATCATTAAGATTCAAACAAACAGTTTTAGCTAACTTTGTGCATCGATTTCTACGCTAACTTTGTGCATAATATATATGAGTCATAGGAGCTGTTGAGATAAACCTCAAAGTAAAAAAGTTGAACATCAAAATAAATCAAATGCACCCAAAAAAAAATTGGATAATAATAAACTTCGGCACATAAAGATCAATCACAACAGCTCCTATGACTCAAATATATATTCTGGACAACTCCAATTACAATTGTCACTCAAAAGATTTTTAAGGTAAAAACATGAAGCAATTCAACAAGTCAATTGTACTCGATTGAAGTCAACAATCGCCTTCAAGCTAAGATATGAAATCAATTGGATTCGATCGCATCGGATCAGAATCCAATTCTCTCTGCAAGTCATTAGAAGAACAGAGCATCAATTTCCATGTTAACTCTGTATTGAATTTTACCAAGGAACAAAATTTTTGTTTCGATTGAAATTTCGGTAGTCAAAATATATGGAAATTTTGGAAAAAGTTTCGATGTCGATGAAAATTTTGGTTTTTTAAAAAAAGACGAAAAACATGTTAGAAAACCTATAAATTAATATCTCTACTTTCTCTTAGGTTCTAAAATCAACAAATAATGCACTTTTTCAACTATATTGGCATTGTAGGAACAACCTCAGTGTCAACTAGTCGAAGGGCACGATACGAAGGTGAGTAGATACCAACCACATTTGCCACACGAGCCCAAAATCCATTATCAAGAATCAGGCTCTCAGTTGTTCTTCCTTGTATAGTTCGACTGAGCGGACTTGAAGCCCAAGTATCTGAAGTAAATAATTGTTTGAGTGAAGCTTTCTTTCTCATAAGACTTTCAAAAGCAATATGGTTCGTTGTAAACCGAGTAGGGCCTGGGTCGCACTAGATCTCCTCCGCATACTTCTCGCATTTGTGAAAACAACCAATTATGATTATAAATGAAGTTCATTATGCCCCTCTCATCAATAATCACATTTGCCACACTTGATTCAAGAAGCATTATTGAAGATAAGAATTCAAAGGAAGCATTATTGAAGGCAACAACTCATTCAAAGTATAAAGGAAATTCTACCGAAATTTCACCAAAAGCTTACCGAAATTTCGGTTTTCAGTAATTTAGGAAAGTTTCAGCTTCTGAGGCATGAAATTTACCGAAATTATTAAAATTTCAGTAATTTTTCGCTAATATTGATATGCACCCCGACTCAAATTTCGGTATCCCAAAACTCCTAAAATTTCAGACGAACTTTTGATGTTTCGGCCCAAATTTTGTTCCTTGAATTTGACAAACCAATGAAAACAAATAAAACCCGCGAACCTCCCAGGGACCAAACTCAAGCCAACATTTTTCATTATATTGAATTTGGATCGAATTTGCCTCTGCATATTTTCACAAGAACAGAGCATCAGTTTCCGTTTTTATTTTTTTTCTGGATTCAGTAACAATCATATAACAATAATAGCACAATCATATTGATTCGTGAAACTAACCTTGAAATATTGTGATGCAATAGACTTAAGATCCGGCGACAGGTTCTTAAACATATCGGGCAACATTTAGGTTAAGAAGAGACTCAGATTACGAGAACTCTCTCGCTTCTTCCCACTTTCATGTAATGGTGGATCTCCTCTGCCAAGTCTGTCACCACTTAAATCCCATTGGCTAGATCGATTGCAATCTAACTAGGGTATCTTTATTTTACCACGTTGAGAGCTGGTGTTGTGTCGAACGGACCGGTGCGGGCTTTTTACCTGGGCCCTGGAACCGCTCAACTCGATAATCTGGTTTTTAGTAATAATACGGTAGATTAGTATGCATTCATTGATATTGCAGCGTTACTAATGTTCTTATGTACCGAGGAGCCCTTTTTTCTATCCAATGGTTGAAAATTATAGCTACCCTCTCAATGTCAATAGTCCCTTAGAAATTTTTACCGAACGGTCATCCAATAGAGAGCAAAATTGATGTACCCGAGTCCTTAACATATAAAAACAATATCGCCGCGACAGTGGGATTTTAATCCCTTTATGAGTCTACTTCTGATGGGAGGACGCTAAATTTAGATGAGCCTAATTAATATATAAAGAGGACTCTAGCACAACACCACCATTAGCTAATATACGAGTCTCCTACTATACATATACATGTAGAAATTAAAAAAAACAAGTAACGTTTGAAACTTGTTGGAACTTATCAAGTACGTCGGTACCGCCACCCCATGCCAATAGGGGAATGGATCCTCTGTTGATCCATTCCCTGTTGATCCCGGTGTTGATCCGGCCAAACGGCCCATTTTCACGGTAATGAACAGTGATTCGAACCGTTGAATTTGTAACTAATATAGTCAAGATCATCTCCACAAAAAATGAATTAATTCTGACATCGTTTGATCACCTAATTGTGTGAAACATAGACCAAACATATGAACGGTCAAACTGCGTGAATTTACAAACCGTCCATATATTTGGTATATGTTTCACACAATTAGGTGATCAAACGATGTCGGAATTGATTCATTTTTTGTGGAGATGATCTTGACTATATTAGTTACAAATTCAACGGTTCGAATCACTGTTCATTACCGTGAAAATGGGCCGTTTGGCCGGATCAACACCGGATCAACAGGGAATGGATCAACAGAGGATCCATTTCCATGCCAATAGAAGTTTTGAGACAAGTATGTCAGGGTCTTCAATGCAGAGGAGGCTGCCAAACAGACATGACATCCTAAAAATATGATGAGAGATGCTCCATCCTTTGAACGTTTTCCTTGTTTTTATGTGGATTGAGATGCTCCATCGAGAATACGACATTGGCGTATGCATTGGAAACTCAAAACAAAATAAACATAAAGCGCCTTGATCAAATTGGCGTTTCATCAAATATTCAAGTCCACTAGTGCACTATGCTACCAAAGGAGGACAACTGCCTTTTCAAAATATATACACAAAAAGGACCTCCAAGATTAACATGACCATTCACCACGTCGAAAAACACATGCCTATTAGCCTTTCACACAAGATTAGCACAGTCGGTTTACTTATGTGAGTTCTTCGCGGAAGTCCATTGATGCTTGAATTTCTATACAAGATTTTTCGGTATCAGATTGTAAACCTGCGTAGTTGCCACTATTCGGCGGAGTCGTTGTCTCCGTCTCTGCCTTTAGCATGCCCCGATCTTGCTCATGATCGGCCGTCGCTTGAGCGGCCAATCTTTCTTCCTTTAGCATTTTACTTTCCTCAATGTAAGGCTGCAAGGGAAACAAGTAACGCGGAGATACTGAGATATTGAAATTTCAAAGGTGGATCAGTAGCAGTGTTTAAAAAAGCGTTCTAAAAGAGCGCTTTTAGTGCGCGAAATAGCGTAGGGGTATAAAAATTCTACAAAGGGGTTACATAATGCGCATTACCAAAAAAGCGTACGCTATTTTACGCTTTTTTACGCTTTCTACGCTATTTCAAATTCCCGCTATTAGTGCGCTATTTCGGTATTTTTTTTTTCAGAACAAAAAAACCAAAACGACGCCGTTTTGGTGCTTTTTTCTTTTCTTTTTTTTTGGTTTTGACTTAAACCTATTTTCTTTCTACGAGTGCCAGCCGCAAACATCCTATTTTTCACTACATCTTCGCCGACTCACCGCCCAGTGCCCCTATTGTTCAGAAGAGGTTTAAGTTCCCAGAGAAAAACGTTGTGCTGTACACTGAGAAGGTGAACAACAGGGGTTGCTCAGGCCGTACAAGCTCCTCGTAGGCCTCGCTGTTCGTAGGTTCTTCATTTTCTTTTGGTTCCAAATTTCTATGAATCACATGGATATATAGATGAAATTTTTATTGAAATTGAATATATAGATGAATTTGTTTATGGATTATTTGTTTAAAGAATCTTTGAATGTTCAATTGAAATTGAAATTGAAATTTATTTGTTTTGACTCGTTTTGTAGAAAATGTCAACAAGTGATAGTATCCCTAGTGGCAAGAGAGATATTGCTTGGAAGCATGCAACCCAAGAACCCGGGGAAAAGTATCCTAGGTGCAAGTATTGCAAACAATTGTGCACTAGGGGTATTACTAGATGATAGAGGTGAATATTTTGATCATGATGGCTTTGATTTGGATGATGAGGCACTTGAGGATGAGGATGATGATGAAGATATGGATGTTTGAAGCAGTGTTTCTTTATTATCTATCTGTAATATTATTAATCTTGTTGAATTATTTTTTTTCTCATGTTAAAACTATCTATTTTGATGATTGGATATTGGTAATCTTGTTGAATTATGTTTGAATATTGTTGATTTGTTGTTGAATGATATATGGAACTTTATGGATGATTATGTTATAGTCAAATAATATGTATTTTCTTTTATACCAAAAAAGCTTATGCGAAAACGCGGAATAGCTTACGCTACGCGATAGTGAGCTAATACGTTACGCGATAGTGAGCTAATACGCTACGCTATGCGAAACCGCGATTTCAAACATTGATCAGTAGTGTCAACTTAATAACTAGAAAGAATTAGCAGCGATCAACTTGCATTCGAAAGTCATAACATGTCACTTCATAACGTTCTCTCCCTGATAAGTTATGTATATCTACCTGTTTCTCACTTTCAGACATGCACCTCCATGCATTCATTGCCGTCTCATGGAAATCACGGCCCTTCAATTCACCGGAGTGGGTACTTTTTAACCGCTCACACTCTTTCTTGATGAAGATTTGATAAGCACTGTGATTCCCCGGTGGGACATCGCGACGACGTTTCTTCATATTTTTGTATTTTGAGGTTACCTTGCGATACCGGTTCTGTTCGGCAGATGTGGAACCTAAACCATTTTTCAACGAGTTGAATAAACTAAAGACCACCTATATCAGCAAGCATAACGTCTCATATATTTTCAAACTCATTTCCTACCACATCTTTGATTTAATTGAGTTGAAGGACCACCTGCCGAGCCTACTTATGTTTCCGAGTTCTTTAGCCCCACTAAATTTATAATTGTAACAATAACATTCTAGTTTTAGTAAGCGGACATTTGAACTTTGATCTACCAAGTAAGCAACTGTGACATACCCATCAACATTTGTTGACGATTCGTCTTGAGGATCTTCTTCCCCGAAGCACCATCACCAAGATTTGCTAACACCTGAGACGAAATGGCCAATCTTTCTTCCTTTAACATTGTACTTTCCTCAATGTAAGGCTGCAAGGGAAACAAGCAACAAGAAATTGAAATTCCAAACGTGGATCTCTAGTGTCTACTTAATAACATGAAGGAATTAGCAACAATCAACTTGTCTTCGAAAGTCATAATAATCTGCCACTTCATAACATTTTCTCCTTGATAAACTATGTACTTCTACCTGTTTCTCACTCTCCGACATGTGTCTCCATGCATTCGTTGCCATCTCTCGGAAATTGAGGCCCTTGAGTTTCTCCGAATGAGTGATTTTCAACCGTGCAGATTCTTTCTTGAGGAAGATATGGTAAGCACTCAGAGTACTGCAACGTCGTTTCTTCATCTCTTTGTTTTTTGGCTTCAGCTTGCGACTCTGATTTAGTTCCGAAGATTTGGAACCTAATCAAATTTTCAGTACAAAGGGTTGAATGAAGTAGAAACTAGAAACCACCTATATCATCATTCAGCAAGCATAATGTCCTCTATCAAACTCACTTTCCAATACATCTTTTACCTAATTGAGTTACCTGATCAACTGCCAATCCTACTGTATTCTTCATTAACTGCAGTAAATATATATTTGAAACAATAATTTTCTAGGTGTAGCATGCGGACTTTTCAATTTGGGTCTACCAAGTAAGCAACGGTGATATACCTATCAAAATTTCTTCACGATTGGTCTTGGGAATCTTCTTCTCTGCAGGACCATCATCAAAATTTTCTAATATCTGTGACATATTGTCCATACACTTCTCACCCATTAGTGCTGACAGATCCCCAAAACTATAGAAAGCATGACCTGAAATTGTAGCCATAGTAAGGTATCACTAGGCACCACCATCTTGCCATTGATAGTATGAAAAGAAAGGTAGAGCAAAGATAAACATTCAATTATAAAACGTCCTTATTATTCGGATACCACAATACATATTGCAAACATTGCACTTCAATTGGAGTAGCTCATCTACCTATCGCGTAAGCAGCATTTCGAGGGTCCCTGTAGTAGTAAAGCTGTTCATACTGGTAGAGAAAGAGTGCATAAAGCTTCATAAGAGGACGAGGCTCCTGTTGGTTGTTCATGTCCAATTTTAAGGCAAATGCAACTTCACCCCATTTCTCATCTACGGTAACCTGGAAACAATCATAAATCGATCACATTAACATCTTCACCTGTAACACATTGTCCGGTTACAATGACTCAAAATCAAGAAATGAATTCCAGCTTCCAACAGGACTAGAATCCCAAATGTTGTAAGTTCCGAATTTTGGATAAATGTTCACATACAGAACTTTCTGAAACATTCAATGACTCAAAATCAACAGCATCTCTAGTAACCAAATTACAAACTCAATGTACGGTCATGGAATTAAACCTGGATAAAACCCCCTCTTTGGGTAACTTCTTTGTAAAACAGATGCAAATCCAAAGTTGTGTGTCTGAGGTCAAAACTGCACTTTCACATAGCAGCAACAAACCAATCAGAGAGATCTCCAAGTGGGGCTACAGGACAAGTTATATCTAACCAATCAATTAGCATTCCGAACATTGAAATGAGCTGCCTTAATAGTCCGCATGCACAATCACATCGAGAATTATCGACAACTTTATGAGCAAAAAGGTTCCAAATTTGCTTATTGTAAGCAAAGATTCCAACTTTTGTGTATATTGTTTCAAAGATTGTAATTTTGATTTTGCTTTCCTACAAATTCATCCTAACCAAACAGAGTATAAACATGAAAAAAACTGAAAACCCATCATAAAACTCACTGCTTTCAGCCAAAACTTGAAATTAACAAAAACTCACACAAGATTGAGCCCGGTTGGGTTGTGCAACTTGCTGAGTTTCTGATAGAAGTTGTCAATCTCAGAGCTATTCCCCGCCGAGCTTTTCGAATTGGGCCTTGAATTTCCGGCATTGGAGTTCATGCTGCTAGCAGGAATTTGGAACCCAAATCCAAATTCCTGAGTCTCTTTTGGCTTTTGTGTGTCGTTTTCAGTTTCCATTTTTGGAGAGAGAAGCTTCAACTTCCATGGCCTCACTGTGCTTTTCGTCTACATATAGGCATTCAACACTCCGCCGTTTGTTGCTGCAAAGTGGAGTAGCTCGCGAGTTGACACGTACCCCCTAACTGTACTTGGGAAATGACTACTTTGTCTCGTTCCATTGAACTTGCTCAGGATAGTTTTGTCATTTGACCATGAAACAATTTTTTTTTTTTTTGGGGGCAAACCATGAAACAAATTACGTTCACATCCGCGGAAGTTTCATGCCGACGGATTTCCCTCTAAGCTTCTTTAGGAACAATGCATACAGCAACACAAAAAGGTTGCAACAAACATTTCATATTTTGAAATATTGCAACATAGAACGGCAGTTCTCTATTCTTAACGTTTCATTTTCTCTGTGTATTAATGATGTCCCATAATTCTACTATGGAAGAAAACAATGCGCGATGTAATGTACTACTTGGTGGGGAAGTCAACTAGGTAATACGAGAAATGTTTAGTGTGCCAATTTTACTGCTATGAGTTAGTCAGGTTGAAATTAGGGTGGAGGATTGAAGCTCAAATTGAACTATATTCTTCTCCTTTCCATGATATTTGTGCGTCATTGTAAGATTTGCCCACATGTTGTTACGTACTGGCAAACAAGATTGCAACTTTAGTGCATACAAAAGAAATCTTACTATGATTTTCATATCACCTTATTCGATTTTGGCTATTATGTGTGGCAAAGGAAACGTATAGGAATCCCAACGGGGATTCTCTTTGTTAAGTGTTGGTCTTTTTGTCCTAATTATCAAAATGTAGAAGAAACTTGCAAGTTGCAAATATGAAGAAACTTGCTAGTTGCAAACTTGGAATCTACAGTAGCAACGCAACACACTGCCTGCGCCACTAGCCCACTTAGGCAAGTTTTCTGACGTTGATAATATCTTTTCTTCGTCAAGTATGAAAATCTACTATATTTTCGAATGTCAAATTAACACATATATATGGTAAAAATAAAGATAAATAATACCACTAATTATTTGGTGGGAGGATTTTGTGGAAAGAATTGCCATGCATTGCCATTTGTTTGATCACCTCGCAGTTGACAATTCTCTATTAAGTTATTAACCCAAATCATTAGCAGTTGTATTAAAATTTACCTTCTATATAAGATGAAGCATTTCGTCAGCATCTTCAATTTTTTGAGTTCTCTCTTTTCTTTTCTTTTGGGAAAAGCATGCAGTTCATTTTAACACCATTGTTATTGGCTCTTTTATTTCTGTGTAGTACATTTGAAGCAAGGTCCAATCCATGGAGCTACAATGTTCAAGGTCACGTCGCAAGGACCATTGTAGTCGATAAGGACGGTAAAGGACAGTTTACTTCAGTCCAACAAGCCATCAATTCCGTACCATCAAACAATCCGACATGGATAAAAATTCGCATTAACTATGGCATCTACACGTAAGTAACATATCATCTCAACTCTTAGTAATTAGATTGGAGGATTGAACGCTTGAACCTTGTTGTAATGCGCTATTTTTTATGTGTAGTGAAAAAGTTGAGATTCCTAAGGACAAACCATATATCATTCTTGACGGAGATGCTAATCGCCAGCCTGAGATCCAATTTGGAATTGGTGGATCTGTTACTAAAAGTCCGACATTCAAAGCACATGCAGATAACTTTGTGGCACGAAATATAGTATTCAAGGTTTAAAGTATCTACTTTTTTTTTTCCTCTCGCAAACTGCCTTATTCAAGCTATAATTGTATCTCATTTCGATTGCTAATTAATGTTATAATGGCAGAACACATATGACAAAATTGAAAACTTAATGGATGCCGATGGGAACCCAACTACGTGGGCAGTTGCACTTTCAATTGATGGGGACAAACAGAGTTTTTACAATTGCAGAATGCAAAGCTTGCAAGATACATTGACTGATGCCGTCGGTCGTCACTACTTTAATGGTTGCACTATTGAAGGAGCTATAGACTTCATTTGGAACATTGGCCAGTCACTTTATGAGGTTTAACATCTTCCAAAACGTTTTTACACTTATGTAGACGCAAATAAGCACGTGAGAAAAAGTGATGTCTTTCCTAGAATATTCACTCCTAGACGAGCCAGTATATAAACATTAATTGCTTTGCTATATGTAATCACATTGGGTCAAATGGTTGGTTGCAGAAGTGTGAAATAGTTTCATTGACGGACAAAATAGGACGTTTTGGGTACATTACGGCACAAGGTAGGGATCGAGCAGAGGATCCATCTGCGTTTGTATTCAAAGATTGCAAAATTAGTGGATCGGGCACAGTATATTTGGGAAGGGCATATGGTAAATACTCGACTGTATTGTTTTTTGGGACTTACATGGAAGATATTGTCGCCCCAGAGGGATGGGATGCTGCATGGAACACGGGCCACGAGTAAGTCATAACTCTTTTTAATAAAAACCATATCGGGATGGGGGTGTTCGAATTTGAGACTTCATGTAAAGAAATGTAAATGTTCTTAACCAAAAGATTTAACTATTTTTCTATCATATGCTGAATTTACAGGGATACGATTTCATATTCGGAAGTGAATTGCAGCGGGCCAGGAGCAGACATGTCCCGTCGCGTACCGTGGATGAAGAAGTTATCGGATGAGGAAGTGATGAGATTTACAAATGCAGCTTCTTTTATAGATCAAGACGGGTGGATTGGAAAGCAGCCAAATTAATTAGATCGAACCGAAACCTTATAGAAAACCAGGATCACGTTGGGGCGTAGCCTAGAAAGGTGATGCGGTCCGGCTGGATGGTATTTCCAAATTTGTTGGGTTGACCATATCCACGTGTCTTTATTGTATTGGTTTGAGACAATAATACCAATACCAATGGAAACAGATCCTCTGTTGATGCCTTCTCTGTTGGGCCGGTGTTGATCCGGCCAAATGGCACTGTTCCGATCACTTAATCAATGATCAGAACCGTTCAGTTTATAACTAATATACTCAAGATCATCTCCACAAAAAATGAATCAATTTCGACATCGTTTGATAACCTAATTGTGTGAAACATATACGAAATATATAAACGGCTAGTATAGTCACTCATTTGGACCGTTCGTATATTTGGTGTATGTTTCACACAATTAGGTGATCAAACGGCGTCGGAATTGATTCATTTTTTGTGGAGATAATCTTGAGTATATTAGTTATAAACTGAACGGTTCCGATCATTGATTAAGTGATCGTAACAGTGTCATTTGGCCGGATCAACACCGGCCCAACAGAGAAGGCATCAACAGAGGATCTGTTTCCTAATAATACTAATATATTGTGGCCCACGAATCTTTGCCCTACTTTGGAGGATCCTAAATATATAACATAAACACAATTGGTCATGTACACTATGGAAATAAAAATTGAGTAACTCCAAGAGAGTTATCAAGTTGAACGGAGGTTGAATTTGTTTTGGGATTTTAGTTTCACACTTCCAAACTCTTAACATTCAAAATGATTACCTGTTAATTTTTAGTTTTTTTTAGTGATTGTGATAATTTGAGTAACTATTAAAAAGTGAGTTTGTTTTAAAAAAAAAAAAAAAATAGCTGCATGAATCGTCACGCGGTTTAACAAAATAAAATTACAACAGTGAAAATTGTTCTTCAATCTCTTGGAGATGCTGCAAGGTTTAGAAAGGATGGAAGTAGATGGTAAAGAATCGCAATTTTTTGTTAGGATATGAACAATTCACATTTCACTCAAATGATACATAAATCTTTTTTTTCCAAGATGAGTTTCTGAGTGGATTTGGTGGCCTCAATCTGAAAGCTGCCGTGAACGGTAATTGTTTTAGGTCCTCGGAGTAGAGCAAAATTTTCCTTCTATATAAGATGAAGAATTTCTTCATCTTTTTCCATAGCTCAGCAGTATAGTTTTTCAGGGTCTCCTCTTTTGCAACAATATGCATTCCCTTGTAACACCATTGATTTTGGCTCTGTTCTTTTTGTTGGGTGCATTGGAAGCGAGGGACAACCCATGGAGCTATAGTATTCAAGACGCCGTCGCACGCACCATTGTAGTCGATAAGAATGGTAAAGGACAGTTTACCACAGTGAAAGAAGCCATTGATTCTGTACCACTAAACAATCAGGCATGGATAAAAATTCATGTTAACTACGGAATCTACATGTAAGTTACATATTATCTCAAACTTTCTTTTGGTTACATTGGAGGGATTGAAGTGTGAACTTATATGTGTGCTACTTTTTGCAGTGAACAAGTTCAGATTCCTAGGGAAAAACCATATATCATTCTTGAAGGAGACCTTAATCCCCGGCCTGAGATCCAATTTAATGCTAATGGATCTGTGGCCACAAGTCCAACATTTCAAGCACTTGCAGATAATTTTGTAGCACGAAATATAGTATTTAAGGTTAAATATGTACATTTACTCTCTGATTATTAAGCATTTCTTTCCCGAATCTAACTTTTTAAGATATTAGTTACTTATGTCAGTCTCAGTCAATACTAGTGGTCACCTTGCAGAATACATATGACAAACTTGAACGTGCCAATGGGAAGCAAACTACACAGGCAGTTGCACTTACACTTGATGGAGATAAACAAAGTTTATATAATTGCAGATTGCAAAGCTTGCAAGACACATTGAGTGATGCCAAAGGTCGTCACTACTTTAATGGCTGCACTATTGAGGGAGCTGTAGACTTCATTTGGTCTATAGGCCAGTCACTTTATGAGGTTCAACATCGATTCTTAAGTTTATTTTCTTTAATTTGTAATTCGTTTTGGACTAACTTTGGAAAGATTGGAAAAGCACATGGAAGATGAGGTGTCTGAAATCTGGTATTTCTAGAATCACTCTTGAATGAGACCTAGTAACGCTGGCTCGACTATTTGTTTGCAGAATTGCGAAATAGTTTCATTGTCGGACAAGTTAGGGTTTGATGGGTATATTACAGCAAATGGTAGAGAAGGACCAAACGATCCATCTGCATTTGTGTTCAAAAACTGCAAAATTACTGGATCAGGCCCTACATATCTGGGAAGACCATATAGGCCATACTCCAGAGTATTGTTTTATAGGACTTTCATGGAAAAAGTCATTGTCCCAGCGGGTTGGGATTCAACAATGGGTGGTGTCCCTGTCCCTCTGTGAGTGCTTTTAAGCGAATTACAAGTCTCTTATTTACTTACTTATGTTTTATGAAACAATAAGAGATTAATTGATTATTTTTTATGTAATTTAACAGGGCTCAAGTTTCATTTTCCGAGGTGAATTGTAGCGGACCTGGAGCAGACACGTCTCATCGTGTTAAGTGGATGAAGAAGCTATCAGACCAAGAAGTAGTGAGTCTTACGACTGCAGCTACTTTCATAGACCAAGACGGGTGGATAGGGAAGCAACCAAAATGAGTTAATCCTTTGAACAAACCAGATTTGTTTTATGTATTGCTTTATTTTTCTGAATCACGGGTGACTAGGTCTAATCAATTGGTGTAATTTTTGTTTGCAAAATGGAATAAAATGCATGTACCCTTGTGTGGTTTAAGATATGTATCCAATGTTATTTATCGCTTGAGTTATTTACATTGATGATTGCTTGTAACTGATACGGATTGAACTGTCTTACCACGGTCAGTGAACACTTAAGACAATCTTTAAAATGCTAAAGAAGGTTGAAAATACATATGAACAACAATGATATTAATCAGTGAGTATGGTCGGACCACAAAATATTGCAATTAGCTAACCAAACCATTTATCCATTTCTGTGGACTGCATCCCTGCTCAGGAGGGTCCTACACTTCATTATGTTAACATGGCACGACCTCATTGGTCCAAGTAGCCATTCGTGTGGCCCGCAATCTTCCAAACCCCACCATCGAATTTCTCGAGGCCACACAACACACCACTTTGAACTGTCCGCAAAGCGGCGGACTCACGGAACACCAGGCATGGATAAGGCCATGAAACCAAGCTAAAACCCACAAAAAATATGCCCCAGAAGACAACCCAAAGTATTGATTTTTCACCACCAAATCAAGACCCAAACTTTGAGCCGAAGTTGTTCGTTTGATGGAGTCTGAGAGGCACCCTTTTGAAATTGGCCACAACTCAGTGAGGAAAACTCAAAACATTCGAAAAATCTTGATTTATCTGCACCAAGTTCGTCTTTTTTGAGATACCAACTTCAAATTCAATCCCTCTGTGCTAAAGGGTAGCTTAGTTTTTGGAGTCTGCATGAGTGGGGAAGAACCCAGCTGGTGGTTTGTGCATTGGAGCAATGGCTACTTTGTCACAGTGTTCTATCTCCAATTCATTTAGTTTAGTGTCAGCTTGCCGGGCTTCTACTTCGGCGCCGCCGCCGCGGTGTCGAATTCGGTATCGCATTGCTTCTGGCGGATGGTTGAATTTGAACCGCCTATCTGTTGCTTCTCGTAGGTAAGCTTTGTGTTTTTGGTCTGTTGAAGTCTTAATTTGTTTTCTGAGAAAGGGAAGGAAAATTGGAAGAAAGTTTTGGAATTTGACTTCGTTTAGGTAGTCAAAGCTGTTCTTATGTAGTTCTGTTGGGATTGTTGGGGGTTTCTATGATCTGTTTGATTGCTGAAAAGTGAAGGGGGAATGGGAAGATTGAGGAAAAGGAGAGAAAGTAGAAGAGCAGAAAGTTTGAATTTTGGATTGGTTCTAAGATTTGAAACAAATGCAAAGTTTGTAACTTGTACGAATGCTCAATAACTAGTAAGATAAAACTATAAGAGTAAATGAGTCTTAAACAACGATTCATGACTTTACAAACTGCGGCATTGTGTAATTCCGTTGCCTTTCCTGTTCCTTGGGTTACAGGTTTGATCGTTTTAGTCCAAGGTGCTCAATAACCAACACTGATATACACTTCAGTCATGTGGCTACTGAAAATGAGGTCCAGGAGGAGACACCAGCTGTACAGCCTGATTGCTCGGTCCCGGTTGTTAATCTTAGTGCTGATATGCTTGAGAATGAATCTTTGAGTTTACTAACTGAAGACACTTATGTAGATAGCCTCTTGACGGCACTGCCCGTAAGTTTCATGCTGCTCCATGAATCTTTGCTTGTTCTTTTTTATTGCACTTTTGTGTTCCATTACTGTTAGGTCCTGTCAAAATCTTCATGCGGTTCTTTCCTTTGTTTAGGTTTTATCAAAAGAAGAGCAGCATATTCTTGCAGCTACTCCGGCCCATCCAATGGGATTATATGGTAAGAGCCTTTGTTATCCAAAGTAAAGCATGATGATGTGTCTTATCTAAGCGGTAGTCACTCTAAAAATGAAATTGTTGATGTTAACTGGTTTTAGTTTATGAATCTTTGAGATGATTTTCTGACCTAAAGTATATACTTTTCAGCTTTATATGCTAGTTGTCTAGCTGGAAACTTAGTGGAGCAACTTTGGAATTTTGCTTGGCCCTCTGCTATTGCATTGATATATCCAAGCCTTCTACCAGTGGCGTTCATGGGTTTCTTTAGTAAGGTTGCTATTGAGATAAATGAAGTCTATAGGAGAAGATGAAAGGAGAGTATAATTTCTAACTAGCTAAGTTTCATCTGCAACAGCTGGCTATAATTGCTGGAGGCCCTTTAGTTGGCACACTTATGGATCATTTTCCCAGAGTACCTGCATTTAACTTTCTCAGTATTATCCACGTAAGTAGGTTAATTTGCAAGGCTTTCGCAGATATATGCAGGCCAGTTCTTCTAAATTTTGTCTTCTTACTGTTTTGTCTCAGGCAGCTGCTCAGTTGTTATCTGCAGCAATGATAATTTATGCGCATTCTGTTACTCCTTCTGCATCATCCCTCCTCCTTCGTCCTTGGTTCATTTTACTTGTGCTAGCGGGGGCTATAGAGAGGCTATCTAGTGTGGCGTTGGGGGTTGCTATGGAGCGTGATTGGGTGGTGCTGGTACTGTTATTTTGAGGTTTTCTTGTTTCATTAGGATACTCACATAGACATGCATGCACATAGTTCTGTCCTTCCAAGTTGTCATTGTCCTGCTTTCATGTAAACAGTTGGCAGGAGTGAATAGGCCTATCGCACTTGCACAAGCAAATGCCATTCTTAATCGAATTGATCTTCTTTGTGAGGTAAATTGGAATCTTGATGGTCTTTTAATCTGTTTTCTTCACCAATATTTGTGTGGGTTTTCCATTATGAAGCCTTTGCTTTGCAATTTAATCTATTTCCACAAAGTCCAGGCAGAGAATTATGGTCAAGCTACGAAGGAAAACTTGACGAGACTTATAACTTTGTATAATTTACAGATAGCTGGAGCATCACTATTTGGCATTCTTCTCTCTAGGTATGACCCGGTAACATGCTTGAAGTTTGCCGCAGGTTTAATGGTCTGGTCATTGCCTTTTGTGGTAAATTCTCTTCTCCTTGCTCAGTTAAACTTTTTGTTTCACGAAATGTCTATTTTATTCTTGACCATAAATTTCTGTTCTGCAGATTGTTCTCACATGCTTAACCAACAAGCTTTCTAGTGGGGTTCTTGATCGCCCTAAGTGTTGCCAAACCTGTTGTAGAACATCCACTGAAGGATCTTTGTTTGATACTGACGACATAGGTAAATTTAATACTTCTATCTTGTATTTTAGTAAAAATGACCACCTTTGTTGTAAATTTTATTACAACTTCAATACTGTACTAACTGGTTTTGTTTTCTGGACAATCAGTGGATAAAGGTGTGGCAGCTATTAAACTTGGATGGAAGGAATACATGCAGCAACCAGTACTTCCTGCCAGCCTAGCCTATGTTCTTCTTTATTTTAATGTTGTACTCACTCCAGGCAGTTTGATGACAGCATATTTGACACAAAGTGGTATGTGCCATCTTTTGCATGAATGACATCTTTTTCATGATTTATCCTGTACAGAGATATTTATGTGTCTTCTGCTGTGGCTTTATATGTTTGGCTTATTTAGAAACATGATTCTAACTCCAACATATCGTGGCATTGTTTAACAGGTCTAAATCCATCTATTATTGGGGGCTTCAGTGGGCTTTGTGCTTTCATGGGTGTTGCAGCAACATTTGTGTCTTCATGTCTCGTCAAGAGACTTGGAATCTTAAAGGTTGTCTAATTTGCTTCGTTATTGTTTTACAGTCCATTGTCATTTCTTTTCTGTGTCTACATCTCATGGAGTTTCTTTCCAGGCAGGGGCAGCTGGGTTGATATTTCAGGCTTCACTACTCACTGTAGCTGTAGCTGTTTATTGTAGCGGATCTGCCTCACAGCATAGCCCCCTTCTTTTCTTCTTATGTTTGATTGTAAGTATAAGCTATTTTTTTTGGGTAAATAAGTATAAGATATTTCTCATTGTCCTATTACCTAATAGATTAGATTTGAACTTTATTGCTAAATTTTTACAAAGACCTTACTCACTAGTTCATAAACAAGATTTGGATGTAGAATTGTGGCTTCAGCCGCAGTTATGATAAGGATGTTAATTGGTACGAGCAGCTGAAAAAATCATATCAATGAGTTGGTTTGACAATGGGATTTATGATATTATGTTGACAATAAATTTTGATCAGGGTTGGTGATTCTCTTTGTTTGCTGTTAGAATTTTATACAGAATCCAAATAAAGCTAGGTTTCTTGTGAAGAGATTTCAGTAGTTGATGTTCCAATGCAATTATACTGAAAATATAAAGAATATTAGACGAGAAGTATATGCAGAAAATGTGGCCCAAACAATAGGTTGGATGCCCCTTCATCACCCACATTATAACTTGCTTTCTAAAACATAAACACAGAGGGTATTGCCTATTTGTCAAAGGTTTTCTTATATTCTATTGCGTTCTTTCATGAATAGCTACCTTTTGCATGCAGGTGTTATCTAGGCTGGGACACATGTCATATGATGTTGTAGCTGTACAGATTCTTCAAACTGGTATACCATCATCCAAAGCAAATATTATTGGGACAACAGAAGTTGCTGTTGCAAGCCTGGCAGAGTTTACAATGTTGGGAGTTGCGATAGTTGCCAACGATGCTTCGCATTTCGGTTTTCTAGCTGTGCTGTCACTCCTTTCAGTAGTTGGGGCGGCATGGATGTTTTGCCGGTGGTTGCTGAATCCAACAGATGAACAAAGAAGCCTCTTCTCTTTTGATGCTCAGTGCCAATAGTTCATGTAGTACGCCTTTGTATCATATCATATATCATATATATATCTATGGATGAGCTTCAACAGGCTCAACTTGTACATACACACTTTAAAACATTTCCAAATCATTTGATTTATTCAAAATCATTTTCGTCATCACGCTTTGATTCGAACTGAATGTCTCTGCCTCTGCTGAAATGTTCTGGTGAATCCAACTCTTTCTGAGATTCTGTAAAACAAAAGAAGTACGACTGTACGATGAAGGTGAAACAAGCTGAGACAAGCTGCAGAATTTGGCGCTACAATAGATGGGTTGGGCTGCATGTTGTATGAGTTTTGCTTGCTTTGGACCCAATCTCTTTTGTACTACTGGATCCTACTCCCAAAACTTGTCCACTGATACTTGCTCCTCATTGTAGAATCTACCAATGTTCCAAATCCCACTTCTTCAACAAAAGTGAACTGATCTTCGATCAACCTGTGAACTATATCTGCAATAGACTTGTAGCTAAATTGGTTGTAAGTATCGACTCAATACACTTGAAGTTGAACTCCCTATGTTCCGTTCTTGGCTAAAGAAGCAAACAAGAGTTTTCACGTCCACGCTATGAAACTTGAAGCTCAGGTCCCAAAATGGCTTGTATAAAATAAAGAATGATTACTCACTATTTGAGGTTTGAGGCCAAACTACTCATAATCACAGTGCATAACAACAAGTGCCCCTGCATAAATCTAATCTATAGTTTATTGGTAGCGTTATGACATCTCTGCTCCTCGTATAGAGAGAACTAGGTTGAACTTGCTACATTAACATCTGCGATGGCAGCGGGCATTGGGTTCTGTATTTGTCAACAGCACGTACCCGCCACGCTTGACGACCCCATCTCCCAAGAACACTTTTACTATACTACTACTATTTTTTTCCTCTGGTTTGACAGTTGAAATGAAACATAACATATACCAAAATACCTCCTTAACATTTACAAATCAAAAATTGATTTCGGTAATTAAATCGGATTCATTCGTTTATCGCGTTGATACATAAGTAGTTATAAAACATTCAGAGTTTGTAGAGTCGTAATCCATGAAATAATCCAACTTTGACACTTTATATCACAAACAATTAATGTACCAAATTCCATTCACTATCATACGTCAAGAGTACTAGAAAAATTGAATTCATTTCAAACTTAATGCTTAAATTAGTGTGATGGAAGTGAAAGCTCTTGACTACCCCATTACTCTTTGAAAAGATAGCTGTCATTCGTATTTTGCATTTCCATCTTGACTTCTCTTCCTACAAGAAAACATGAGGAAATTTCTAATAAAAAAGGAATAAAGAAAAATGGAGTTTCAAGTTACAAAAAGAAGGTGGGTGGTGAAAGTGAAAGAGAGAGTGAGTGAAGGGAGACTCACGTGAATCAAGGCAAAACGGCAGTCCAAGGCAGAGTGGCTACTACCGCCAATCTATCTTTCTAAATATCACTTCCCTCCGTGTTTGTCGCGTGTATTTTACGTCTCGCCTATGGACTTCTTGCCCTGTCAATATTGCCTTGGTAAGACTTCTCTTTCTCGCGATATAGTTTTACCATCTCATCTTGTGGTATCCAAAGCGAATTTGTGCCATCTAGTGGGTAAGTTAGGTCAAGATCAAGAATGTTAAATAGTTTAGCAGAATTAAGGTTGAAGATAATGTGTGTTTAGTGTCTTTTTCTGGATTGAAATTAGAGACGAAAAAATGGAATTGACTGAATGAGAATGATTTTGATTCCTTCCCTTTGATATGTTTACTAAAGTACTTATGAATCAAAATTTAGTAGGCCATACTCCAATTTAGGAACAAAAACCCTCTAAGGAATAGGAATCGGATACCCAATTCTCATTCTCGATTCATGTTTATGATTCTCTCTTGCAAATAAACACGTCCTAAAAACAAATACATCTCATAATTCAATTGCACATCTGTATATCTCATTTTCTATGACACTCTGAGTGCTTAGAGCATCTCCAAAGGTCTATATGACACATCCCTAATATTTGCAGTAACTATTTACCTATTCTATTTGAGCACACTATTTTATTGACTAGGTAAACGAATAAATTTAGTGTTACATCAGTCATTATATCACATATTTGCATAAGAAGGATGCTCTTACATACACAATTAGACAAAAAAATGTCATTCACTATAAGTAAACTAAATAGTGAATTTCAAAGATTGATTTCCTTTTTTTCTATTCACTGTGAAAAAGTCAAAAGATTGGGTTCAAGTCACGATAGAAATGTAGATCAGCAGTAGGCAGGCTAATCGGGAAGCTATAATGCCATAGATATCTCATGTGAGGAGAAAAAATGAAACTGGTAGGGAGATCAATTTTCAAGAAAACACCCAAACCTTTTTGAGGTAAAACCAACAACTACTCATTTCCCAAAACTAAAAAAAGAATTTTTATAACACAAAAGACCCACACAAGCCCCAAAGACCCTCGAGAAATGAGACATTTCTAGATGTACATCAGTAAAAACCCACCTTGATAATTGTTAGTGTCAAGATAATAGATCCCCTTCCATCAATCCCAATATCATATCACACTTGAATTTTATAAAAGCACAAAAAAGAAACAAAGGGTAACGAACACATGTAGGCCGGAAACTTTGAGTTTGATTTCTTACGTAAATGTATTATATTAGTTTCATAAGTTTTTTAACGAATCTTATAAATTTGATTCTTGTAAGTTGTGATATGTAAAGTTACTAAACTTACTTAACCTTCGATTTCCCTTGTTTCAGTATAGTAAGCAGAGCTCCTTCCTTTTCTTCTCCACAACCTATGACCTCCAGAGATCACCACATTAACCCAAACAAACAAACAACATTCACCACATCATTTCCCACACAGCTCTGCCCCCACACTCCCATCATTTTCAGCTGGACAAGTGTAAAAAGTAACAGTCACATTTCCATGATTTTACATCACTTGTTCAAGTTCCTCAACCCCTTATTCCCCATTTCCAATATTTTATTGCTCCAAAGATTTCTCTTTTTCAACACACTAGTGGTTTTGGTCGTAGAACACTAGTGCTTTTGATAGTAGAACAAGAATAAAATCAAAAGATTATGTTTAATTATTTACCCAAAAAAAAGATTATGATTAATTAATTGAGTAAAATGCAGGGAAGGGAAAAAAACTAAAAAGAAATCATCTTTTTTTCACTACAAAGCTTGACTGTTGCTGCTGTTGGTTGCCACAGTGCTTTGGACTTGAAAGCGCCCATCTTTTCATGTCTATTGACACTGATAGTTGATATATCACTTGCCTTGTTCATCTCCTCTTTTGACCCTTTTTAATTTCTCTCTCTCCCTGTTTCCATCTCTATTTTTACATCACTTTCAAACCCTCTGTTCAAGTAAACACACACATTCAAGCTCAGAATCTTGAGAGAGAAAGAGTCAACAGGAGTCAAGGGAGTGAGATAAGGAAAATGGGGTCTTTGGGGGTTGAAGCTGCAAGGAAGAAGGCAATGTGGCTCTATCCAAAAGTCATGGGATTCAATCCTTCTGAAAGATGGGGGCACTCTGCTTGCTATTCTACTGGGGGTTTGTATGTGTTTGGGGTATGTTTTAAAGTTTTACTCAAAGAAAATTAATGTTTGCTCCTTTTCTCCTGATTAATAATTATGCATTAAAGTTACTGGATTTTGAGTTTAATGTTAATGCAGACATCGTTTCTCTCTGCACATGCATGTTGAATGCTTACATTAATTTGTTCTTAATTTGGTCAAATTCCAAGTACAAGTATATCTTATTATTATCTGCACAATGGTTATTCTTGGCTGGTGACAAACTTGCTTTTTGCTTTGGCTGTTGTTGCTTCCTTGTTTTTCCTAAGTTAATTCCTTTGAGAATGCTTTTCTGTGTTGACTGCGTTTCTCTAATTAGCATGACAGTTTCTTGGTAGGTGATTGTTAGCTTCCGGCTTTCTTTATGTAGTAACTTTCCCTATGTATTTTTTTCATATCTTTCTTAGTTTGGTTTTTCATTTCTTTTTCTTTTTGGATTTCATTCTCATAATTTGATTTGAAAGTTCATTTCACTTAGTGCAAATTGAAGATGTAAACTTGGAGCTAATGCCTCCACTTGATGCTATGTCTATCTTAATGTATATGGCAGTCATTGTTTATGCCCTTGAATCTATATATATTATGTATAAAGAAGATGGCAGAACTTCCATAATCCTGTTCTTAGAAGCCCTTTATGTTGTTGTTACTCAGTTTTTGAAAACGTGATGTTGAAAATGTGAGATTATGGTACATCTTGATCTAATCGTTATGTTTTTCGGATTTAGGGGTGTTGCGGAGGTATGCATTTCAGTGATGTTCTTGTGCTTAATCTTGAAACAATGGTGTGGAATACTCTGGCATCAACTGGTCAAGGGCCTGGTCCGAGGGACAGCCATAGCGCGGTTGTTCTTGGTCATAGGATGATAGTTTTTGGGGGTACAAATGGCTCCAAGAAGGTAAATGATCTGCACATATTGAATCTTGTGACCAAAGAATGGACTAGGCCGGAGTGTATCGGTACTCCACCTTCACCCCGCGAGAGCCACACTGCCACGCTTGTTGGAGACGAAAAGCTAGTCGTGTTTGGGGGTAGTGGAGAAGGTAAAGGGAATTACTTGAATGATCTTCATGTTTTAGACCTCAACACCATGAGATGGACTTCCCCTGCGGTGAAGGGTGATATTCCTGTTCCTAGAGACAGTCATAGTGCTATTGCATTAGGAAAAAAGCTTCTCGTGTATGGTGGGGACCGCGGTGATCGGTATTATAGTGGCGTTGATATGTTTGACATGGACACACTGACTTGGTCAAGGGTATGGTTTTCCTTTTATTCAGTCTGGAAGTCGATGCTGGAATGATATGTGAATTATTCGCAGTTCTTATGAGTTTGGGGTTGTTTTGCAACAGTTAGCAGTTCAAGGATCTTCCCCTGGTGCGAGGGCCGGTCATGCAGCTGTGAGTATTGGAACAAAGGCAAGTGAAAATATTAATACCTGCAAAGTAGAAATGCTAAGAACATATACGCAGTGCATGAAAGTTGAACAATTTCATCTAATCATTAGAATTTTCCTTTCAAGTAGACAAATTAAGTAATGTTTAGTGAAGCGTTCACCTTGTAACTGTTATTCTTGGAAGAGAGAGCCATTGACCTCAGAAGCAAAATGCAGGTCTATGTCATTGGAGGGGTTGGAGACAAACATTACTACAACGATGCTTGGGTCCTAGATTTGAGTACTTGTTCGTGGACTCAACTTGATGTAAGCGGCCAACAGCCTCAAGGACGATTCTCTCATACTGCTGTTGTTGCAGACATTGACATTGTTGTCTATGGAGGGTAACTAGCCATCGTAACATCATAGCCTATGTTATTATGTAGGTCCTTCTTCACATAGTTCGACTCGGTTCCATCTTAATTTTCTGGTTTGAACTTGTAGGTGTGGGGAGGATGAGCGACCTCTCAATGAGTTGTTGGTGTTGCAGCTTGGAGCAGAACATCCCAATGGCCGTTACAATATTTCCATGTGCAAAATTTTCGGAAGCCATTGGAACCAAGAAAGGAGAAGGCTTTCCAGAGGCGCACATCCTAACACGGTACAAAAGTGACTAACATTTCAGTATTTTAGTGAATCCTATATGTTTCTATATTGAACAGAAAAATTTGTAAATGCTTGAAGCAGAAAACTACACCAATAGGGGGGAATCATGTAATAGCAAGAGAGACAGCCAATGAACCAGAATCAGAAGTAAAACGATCTGTCCAGTTCAATTCAGGTCAGCATATAGCATACCAAATTTGTATTCTTGCTTGTTGGTATATACCAAATTTATATATAAATCAAAAGTTGTTAATGATACGCTCATTCTTAATCAAACATGTAGATACTTTACATCCGAAGCGCAGAAGGACCAACAGCACAAAAGCATGGGACATCGAATCAGAACAAGAGGAGCATTCATTATCACTCTCCCAACATTCATCACCATCACACTCTGATCAAGAACAGACCACCAATCCTAGAGTTGTTGATTCTGCCACCGGTTCCCAAGGTTTTCATTCGTTTAAGAAAAATCATTGTCCAAGCAACAGCCAATCTCCAAAGAACCATAAAGATCTTAGAAGTTCCCTTCAAAGATCACCAGATCTTAACCTGTTAGGAGACCATGAGACCGAACCAAAACGGGGACAGTATGTTCCTGTCAACATTGGTAGACCAAATATGCAGCTTCTAGCAGCAGAACAGAAACCCTTCGAGGCACTGCCTATTCAGAATCTGGTATGTATGCACTTCTTTAATTGATCACTTTTGTTAGTGGATTGACGTAATGTTCCTCTATTTGCTGTATGATTCGGCTTTTTATTGAGTTCTGTTTCTCCTTAGATCGGTGCTGATGTTCAAGGCAAAGTTGATGGAGCTTTCGACTCAGGTTTCCTAATGACAGCAATGGTTAATGGAAAGCTGTACAGAGGAGTCTTGTTTGCACCAGTAAGCTTCCAAAACTTATTTACATTGTAAAACTGCCACAAGATTCATCAATCTTTGAAATAGCAATGCTATCTTGTTTGTTGCAACTCAACCAGGGACCTAGTATCATCTCTAGAAGGCCAACTCTTGCCCAAAATCCTTCATCTTCAACAACACAAGTGCCTATTTCTGCGACACAACCATTTCCAAACTCAAACCACTCGGAGCCACCATTGAAGCTATCGGAGCAGCCAATGAAGAATTCCATACATGGGTCTGCTCCAGGCCTCCGGCAACCTCAGATGGCTCGACCTTTTTCAGAAGTTCGAGCCAATTCATCATTAGCCAAAGAATCAAACGTTGGAAGTGATCTTCCAAGTGTGTTTTTAACACTTGGAGGACCAGGAAGTGGCCATGGTGGATCTTAGTGGCACCATCTTATTCCTTTTCAAAATTTTGTAATTTTTAGGTAGCTATGTTAGTAAATATTAGTTGGTCATCAGTTAATGTAATACTTGAGTTTCCATATATGATTATGTACTAAGATGATATTTTCTTCAATGCTTTATCTTACAAATTCGTCAATTGCCTACATATGTTCGGAGAAGGCTCCCAAAACTTCTTAAGATGTTCGGAAATGGGATTCGAACACCCCCAAAAGACAGAGAAAAAGGGAAGGAGAAAAATAGAAGGCAAAGTTAAAAGAAAAAGGTCAAAAGTAAAAAAAAGAGAGGTGTGATTGGATAGGGTGGGGTTCACAAAAGGAGCACCCGCGCATCGCGCGCTGCTGTCTTTGTTGTGGTATCTGAAGGAAAGGAAGCACCCACAGTCGCTGTCAACCGTCGGATCTGTCCAGCACGTCACCCCCACCACGTTGGTCCCGATTGATTGATTGATTGATCGTTGGTTATTGGTTAAGTCAGAGGGAGGTCACTTCTAACGTCCCCGTCTTGTCACGTAGGTCCGTCACTGACGTTTGTTGGCGTCATCCACGTACAGCTTCACTTTCTCCTCTGACTTGTCATTCTTCAGATGCTCAATTTCCTCATAAGTTTGGTGGGGCCCAGGCGTCACTGGCAAACGAAGGGGTGGGGAGAGTTGGACAAGATGGGAACTGGAGAAGATTGGTGAACGGACTGTGAGTTTGTGACTGATGATGACTCGGACCAATTTGCAGTTCATCATTGGTCGAAAAAGTGGTCTGAACATACAAATTTGTGATCAGTTCGTTACCTAAAGTTTAGTAGCATATTATAAATTATAATGATGTAGTAAAGTAGAACGATTATTCATATGTAAAAGCAGATATAAATATTAAGGGGCGGATTTGAGCAAAGACAGCAAAGGCGGTCGTCTGGGGCTACCGATTATCGAGGGTCTCAAAATTTTGTATATCCCTTGTGTTGAATTACGGCTCAAAATTAGGAATTGGGAAAGTTTCGTCTAAATCCTATTTTGGGTAGTAATTGGTTTGTTCTTTTCCTTGGTGTAGAAGGTTAGGGTTTTTCCTGTCTTATTAGGATTTTGGGTGACTTATTCTAATAGGATTAGGAGTTTGGTTATGCCTATAAATATGCTGACTATGTGATGCATATTGTTAAGGGGTGTAAAATCTGTTTGTAATCTTCTTTTGTTTAGTGAAGATCCTCGTTGTTTTCGCCCGTGGATTAGGCTTTCGCCGAACCACATTAAATCTTGTGTTCTTTCTTTGTTTTGTTGGCTATTCGTATTTTGTCTTCGTCGAATTCGTTATTGGCGTTTGATTAGCTTCCGCGCAAATTCACAACAAGTGGTATCAAGAGCTTAGGTTCCGGCTTGGGATTTTTTTTTGATTGCCAGTTCATCATGAAGTCTGCAACGTCGACAAGATATGAGATTGAAAAGTTCAACAAGAATAATGACTTTGGCCTTTGGTCCATAAAGATGCGAGCCTCGCTAGTTCAACAAGGCCTGTTGAAGGCTCTATATGGCAAGAAACAGTTACCAGAAGATATGTCTGATGCTGTTAAAGAAGACCTCTTGGAACGGGCTTATGGTGCAATAATCTTAGCGCTATCTGATGAGGTTATTCTTGAGGTATCCGAGGAGACTACGGCAGCTGGCTTGTGGCTTAAATTGGAGAGTTTGTATATGACCAAATCTCTTGCAAATCGGTTGTATGCAAAGCAACGTTTGTACACCCTTCGTATGTCTGAAGATGCGCCTATCCAAAATCATCTTGATGAGTTCAATAAAGTTCTTATGGGTTTGAAAAATATGGGTACTAAGATGGATGATGAGGATCTGGCTATGATTCTGTTGTGCTCTTTATCGTCTTCGTATGAGAAGTTTTTGGATGTCATGCTACATGGAAGAGATTCTCTTACAGTGGAAGATGTTAAAGCTGCTTTGAACTCTAAAGAGTTGACAAAAAGGTCTTCTGTAATGAAATCTGACTGCCTAGTGGTTCATGGGAAGAAGAAGTCCAAGTCCAAGTCTGAGGACAACACATGTCACTACTGTAAAGAGGAAGGACATTGGAAAGCTGATTGCCCAAAACTCAAAGGGAAGCTCAAGTCGGAGGATAAGGCCTCCGCTTCCGTAGCTGTTGGAGACTTTTGTTCTGAACTTCTGTAGGTGTTACAGAAGCAGGTGGAGCTTGATATCTATCAAGCGTTTGGTGTGTGTTTGGTGTCTTCGTTTGTTCGACAGGTTTTTTGTTTGATCTTTGTTGAAGAATTTAGGTTCTTCGTTTGGATTTGT
Organism: Spiraea crenata; assembly: GCA_033992175.1. Lineage (NCBI taxonomy): Eukaryota > Viridiplantae > Streptophyta > Magnoliopsida > Rosales > Rosaceae > Spiraea > Spiraea crenata. The sequence goes on along the minus strand of JAVBHV010000041.1, from coordinate 3,124,843 downwards.
TCGGATCAAGTTTGTTCCTGTTTGCAAGTTCGAGTTCTGCTTGGATTTGGTTCGTGTTTGTTATTTGGTATGCGGTATCAGAGTAGCGCATTTTGGATTCGGATTTGTTTCGGTGGAGAAGACGTTCGGAGGAGGTTTCACTATTTTGGAAGCTCGATGGAGTTTCGTTTGTTGGAGATTATGAAGATTTGCTAATTTCTCGCCGAGGTGGAGATTGTTGAATTACGGCTCAAAATTAGGAATTGGGAAAGTTTCGTCTAAATCCTATTTTGGGTAGTAATTGGTTTGTTCTTTTCCTTGGTGTAGAAGGTTAGGGTTTTTCCTGTCTTATTAGGATTTTGGGTGACTTATTCTAATAGGATTAGGAGTTTGGTTATGCCTATAAATATGCTGACTATGTGATGCATATTGTTAAGGGGTGTAAAATCTGTTTGTAATCTTCTTTTGTTTAGTGAAGATCCTCGTTGTTTTCGCCCGTGGATTAGGCTTTCGCCGAACCACATTAAATCTTGTGTTCTTTCTTTGTTTTGTTGGCTATTCGTATTTTGTCTTCGTCGAATTCGTTATTGGCGTTTGATTAGCTTCCGCGCAAATTCACAACACCTTGTACATACTACCATTAACTTATGTCTAGTATTGAAAAAAATTCAAAAATAACAATTTTTGAATCTAAAATTAAAACTAGATTACCTCAAAATAGATTCAATTTGTACACAAAAAAGGCCCAAACAAAGAGCTAACTTTGTAAAAGAGAAAAGAAAGAAGGTCCAAGTATCATTTAACTCAACTCAAAGTCAATTGACCTAGGTAGAAACAACACCACTTTTTCTACGAGGACTCCACCTCTATCTAGAAAAAACACCATTTCGAGTAATAAGTTTAGCTTTCTCCGCCGTTACGCCGTTCAAGTTGATGAAAAAACAAGGTAGTCGTGAATTACCCAATAATTTGACTTCTTCTTTCCCCGTTTGTTGTAGTTGTTGTATTATTGATGGAGTGATGTTTAGGTGATTTATTGTAGCATTGTAATATTATTTTTTGGGATTGTCTAATGTTTGTTGTTGCATTTTAATGTGATAATTCGTAGTATGTTTGTATATGGTTTATTCCTTTTTTATATATATATGAATCCGTATAACTGTCGAGGGCCATATTTTCAAACTTCATCTGGGGCCACCAAATCCTAGAACCGCCTAAGCAGCTGCTTCAAAATCCATATTATAAGTTACATATAGTGTGATGCAGTGTTTGGGAGCTGTGAAGAATTTCAAATTGATGGGGGTGTGGATTGTTTGGTTGATATGTATTTTGTAATTGAGATTTAACTGTGGAATTTTGCATATGCTATCTTTTTTTTTTTCATGCATATGTTATCTTTGGGGTTAGTTATTATGTTTAGAATCTTGAATTCTAGTACACTTATATGCAATCTCTTTTTCCTTTTTTCTCAATGCATATGCTAATTATGAGTTGGTTGTTATATTTAGAATCAATGTCTTGAATTATCATAGATTTTATGAATTAGTGTTTCAACTTGTTTTAGTGTTTGTAGGCCTTCACTACAATCAATCATGTTGCGAAGAAAAGTCTTTTCGATGTGTCACGGCCGTACAAGGTATCCTTTTACAAATAAAGAACAAAGAATGGTTCGAAAAAAGAAAGAAATTTAAGAAAAGAACAAAAGTCGTATAGATTCACAAAAACTACGTGGATAGGAACTAATAAAGAGATATTGAAGTAGTTCTATGGATTCAATAATATTTTTATTTCAATTTGAGGTTCTAGTTAAATTAACGAGAGAAATCTTAGCGATGTTCTTCATAACCAGTTATAACGTCTAATTTCTCCCTTGATTCATTCATACGAGAGACAAAGCAAAATTGTCTAATCCTTTTGTAGTTCCTAAACTTATTCTTCTCTTCAATATATGGTCCGTTAGTCCCTCCAAAGGAAACCAAAAATATGAGAAACTTGCATGCAGACATGATAGAGTTAGAAAACTATAGCAACTAGAAGTTCATTAAGTTCATAACAACATTGCTACTCATGAAACAAGATGTAAAGCATAGTGGAAATGTAATTGATGGGACCTAATGCAACTCAAGCACCATTAGTCCAAAACTAACTGAAAAATGATCCAAGTTCTTGGTCGTAAACCCAACCCAACATTCAAAAACCCAACTGAAACTGGACTTAAAAACGAGTGATTGGCGAATAGTGGCGGGAGAGGTAGTTAGACTGAGTACGGTAGTGGACAACAAGAAGGCGGTAATTACCCAACTAAACCCCACCACTTCTCAATTGACAACAATGGTGAAAACTCTCCTCCACTGCAAATTGAACCCTAACTTTAACCAGCTCTCATGCTCCAATCGCTTTACACCACGTATTCTGGATAACCCAATTCGTATTTCTTCAAGTTCGATCGGATTAGGGCAATCCTTTCGGTGGTGCTCTTAGGGTTCCCTTTGATTTTCGTCGCCGACCCTAAAGGTAAGATCTTTCGATTTGGTCAATTTTTTAGCTTTTTGCTGAATTGGCTTGATTTTCTCATTTGGGTATGTCGATTGTGAATCGATTATCGTTTTTCTTCTTGTTTTTGTGGGTTTTAATGCTAATTGGAATTTGCCCAGTTATTGGGTTTTGTTTGTAAGCTAATGTATATCGTTATTTCATTGGAAAGATTGAGTTATGGATGCAAAAGTTTGGATTTTTTGGGGTTTCTTAGGTTGATCGATGCTAGTGTGGGTACCCTTTGTTCTGAATTTTGATGGGATTTAGATAATTTTGGATATATACGTAGAAGAGACTTTGGAAGATTGATTTCTGCTGTTCAATTTGATTTAACTTTTAGGAATTGGCATGGTTTATTGGTTTTCGCTGTACAGATGTAGAATGAACTGTTTTGGATTGAGTTTGATCTGTTGTTGACTGCTAACTACTGCAAATACGATTTATGATGCCAACCTTCGTGTTATGTTTAGTTTCCATTGTTATGCTTATACGGTGTGGCCAATCCCATGGTTTATATGAAAATTTGATGTGTATGATGTTTACAGTCTTTACTTATTTGGTTCTCATGACTTTCTCAGCTTCTTTCACGGTTTCACTCTGTGATTGCTATGGAGGGTTTTGGAGGTTTGGGATTCAGTGATGTAACCAGTGCTGTGAGGAAGAAAAGGAGCAACACATCTCGTCGTCCTCGGAATGAGTCACAGCAGCTGCCTCTAGATTATTGCGAGACCTTGTCATCGACACCTCCTTCTGACGATGCAACCAAATTGTCAAGTGATGAGAATGATGATTATGGTTCAATTACTCGAAAGAGAGATATCAACCTGAACCTCAGTAGCGCAAGAGCTTCATTTAATAATATCAATGAAGCTCAATCTGTCCAGATTATAAATAAATGTGACGGAGGAGGATCTGGAGAATCTGATGAAGCTTCCAATGGTGGTTCTTTTGGAGGCAGTAACCAGCATAGGAATAGAGGGTTTGATACCAGAAGGTCTAGCAAGGGTGCCCTTGCCCCTGCTAATTGGAAAGGCGCAACCAAGGTTGGGCCTTTTGGAGTTGTTTCAGATGGCTCGGAGAATGAGAACAAAGTAAAAAAGGTCAAGCTTAAAGTTGGTGGTGTTACACGTACAATTCAGGCCAAGTCTACATCTGATAGTGCATCTGGTGTTGGGCCACCTTCTGTTAAATCTTCTAACATTACAGATGTGCCTCGACCACGCCGGAAGTTGATTCTTCAGGTTTGGTCTGTCTTGAGGCATTCGTCTAGTTTTCCAAAATTGACAATAATTGTGAAATAAATCTTGATATGGGTTCACATTCGAATGGAATTGCATATAGGGCAGGCAGAGATATGTTGAATTGGGTAGCATATAATATAGGCTGTTTACAGGAATGCTTATGGAAACTATAGAGGATGCATACAGTTGCACAGTTTATTAGATTTTTGATAGCTAGTTCTCATTTTATCTTCTACTTTTTAATTTTAGTCTCATCATTTTTACTCATGTAATCAAATTCGTTCAGGTACTTGGTTTTCTAGTTTCTCTTTCCTCCTTTTGCACAAGTTTTTGATTGTTTGATCATTGAGTTTATACAATAGATTAAGGATTATCAGTAGTGCATCTAACTATATCTATGTTGCAGGGAAACTCTGATGACACCCATACTAATGAGTTACAAGGAGTCCCAAGGAAGGCTTCATCTGAAAGTCTCGATGATGTTGGGAAGGTTGGTTCTTCAAGGGGTCTGCTTCCTGAAGAACCTGTTCGCAAGAGCAAACGGGTCCCTAAGAGGCGTTTTTTGGATGCAGATAATGATGGAGATGACGATGATGGGGAAGTTCGATACCTTGAAAAACTAAAAAAGTCTAAGATTATCTCAGATTATAGTGCAGAATACAATGAAGATGAGGAAAGAGAAACCAGAAAGGAAAGGAAGATTTCAACAGTATTGAAAGGGAGTGGCGTTGGCGAGTTTGTTGTAGATTTTGGAGATTATGGCATATCAAGAACAGGCAAAGAGGGTAAGAAGTCCAGAGTAGGAAGAGTATCTAATGATACTGATTATGAAGAAGAGGATGAACCTGTCTCAGATGGTGAGCCCAATTCTAAAAGGAAAATTTTGAGAAAGGAGTCTGTTGAATCATCGTCATATAATAAAAAGGAGATGTCAGTCACCACTCGTCAAAGGGCTCTTAAAACTGGCAAAGATGTCTCTTCCAGCATAGGCGCAAGTCTAATTGAGTTTCCCAACGGGTTACCCCCTGCTCCTCCAAGAAGTAAGTGATAATTTATCATAAGTAACTTTATTGGTTGAATAGGTGCTGACATCTCTAATTACACTGTTTGTTTTTTTTATATTGATAGAGCAAAAAGAGAAACTCTGTGCACTGGAGCAACAACTTAAGAAAGCGGAGGCTGCTGAGAAACGCAGGATGCAAGTAGAGAAGGCAACTAGAGAATCTGAGGTCTGGCTTTTCTTTTTGTCTTTCCGTTCTAGTGGTATGTGTATATGTGCTTGGAAGAAAGTTATTTATCATTCCCCTTTCAAATTTTGCTGAGTATTAGGCTGAAGCAATTAGAAAAATCTTGGGCCAAGATTCCAGTAGGAAGAAACGAGAAGACAAGATAAAGAAACGGCAAGAAGATCTGGCACAGGTAACAGATGATGCATAATAGATAACACTATTTCCCTTAATATGATGCATTAAACCAATTTGCGATTATGATACCTCAATTTCCTTTGCAGGAGAGGGCTGCAAATGCTTTGGTGCTTCCATCAGATACCGTGCGGTGGGTAACTGGTCCATCAGGATCAGTTGTAACTTTTCCCACTCAAATGGGCTTGCCTACTCTATTTGACTCAAAGCCATGCAGGTATAGTAACGTTTGAAACTTCTAGGCGCTTCAGTTTATATGATCATGTTACCTTTATCCCCGAATCTATGCACAGCTTCTGTTTTCCGAAGTGGTGTTTTGTTTTCCTTGGTTTTCAAGCACATTTATTTAGCTGCTTTTAAATGGAATTAGAAATCAACTCTCTAGCTGCGGATGAGTTTTTCTTCCTTGCTAGGTCTAAACCATCAAAGTTTATCTGCATTTCAGTTATCCTCCTCCCAGAGAGAAGTGCGCGGGGCCTTATTGCACGAATCCATACAAGTACCGGGATTCCCAGTCGAAGCTCCCTCTATGCAGTCTTCAGTGCTACAAGGCAATACATGAAAAGAATCCCCCTCTATCTGCATGTTAATTGATGAAATCGGCTTTTGCAGCTCAGGACATATAGATAATGCTGCATTTCATATGTTCTTCTGGTTATGTACTTTAGTTCAATTCATGCACTGTATTTATATAGATGGAAGTGATTCTTGTACAATTTATATATACAAATCCTGAATAAAACTGCCTGTTTCATAGACATTTTGGAACTTCGATATCTGCTCTGCAGCTTGAAAAGATGCAGGTTTTGACATAATACTGGAAGGCATAACATAAGCGGGCAAAATCGAAACTAAACAACGATAGGATCGAAATTACGAAACTCTGAACATAGAACTGATCTAAGACTGATAACATTCGTTTTTCTTTCAAAAGCCAAGGCCCTGACATGTCATCACGAGAATAGACTCAAATGTACTCCGTTATGAAATCTAAGACAAACGCATGCTTCATGGAGCACAAACATTTTTGTTATGTGATGAGAGAGTGCGATACAATATACGTTAATATTTGGTGATATTTAGTATACATGTTAATATTACGTGATGAAAAAGGTCAATATAAATTTTTATCATAACCTTATAATATAATTTAAATTAATCACAAGATGAATCGAGTAAATTCTACTATGGTAAAATTATAGAAATTTGTCCTCACGTGTGAAATAAAACAACGAAGAGCATTGTTCTTCTGTTTCAGTCTTTCCTCTCTTCCAGAAGCATCGGTTGGGCGCGAGCGACATGGCTAGAGCTCCAAACAAGCACGGTCGCGACCAAGCTCTGGTAATTTCATTTTTACTATTACTTCTCAGTTGTGATCAAACCACTAATTCAACGTGAGTTGGGTTTAATGTGCTTCATATGTACATCTAAAGTTGAGTTTTTGATTTCGACCAAGAAAAAGAACACTGCTTTTCGGATTACGAGATTACATGTTTTTTGTTCGGTTTTCCTCTTTGTTCTACTTAGGTTTTTTTAGTTCATAATTATAGTTTACTGGGTTTTTTTTTTGTATTATTTTTGGTTTCGTTTTCAGGATTTCCAGGGGTTTTTGAGTGACTTGCAGGACTGGGAGCTTTCTCTCAAGGACAAGGACAAGAAATTGCGACCACAAGATTCGAACCCGGAAAATCCGGTAGCTTTCTTGCTTTGCTCATTGTTTGTCTGGTGGATTTTGTTTATGCTTAGCTCAGTTGTGCTGTTGGAATGAGTTAGATGTTTGTAAAGTTCTGTTGGGTGTGTTTTGGCATTGGCATTGTCTAAAGATTTTGTCTTTTCAGAGGACTAGGGATTCAGGAACTAGTTCTGGGCAACATGGCTACTCAAGGAACTTTGATTCAATCAATACAATATCAAGTAGTTTCGCTTCGGAAGATAGTCTTCCTGATGCTTCTTCTGAGAAGGAATTGGTAGGATTTGATGGTGTTTTTGTTTGTAGATATGAACTTAAAATTCTTGGATCAAGTTTGCTTATAACAACTAGGTCGGCCTTGATACTGATTGTGATATTGTCTGATGTTAATTTATAGGGTAATGAGTATTTTAAGCAGAAGAAGTTTAAGGAAGCTGTTGAGTGCTATTCGAGAAGTATTGCTTTGTCCCCGTCTGCGGTAGCTTATGCTAATAGGGCTATGGCATATATCAAAATCAAAAGGCAAGCATGCATCAACTCTCTTTGTGTTTTTTTTTTCCTGGTAAACTGTAAGCATTTACTTACTTAAATATGTCTGTATATTCATATATTTTTTAATTACAGAACAGGTTTATGATTTTCATATATAGGTCTGTGCGCATGCTACATGCTTGTGTCAACTCTTACATACTACCTTTAACTAATTAGTAATTACCAAAGCATAAATGATTTCCAAATGTTCTGTAGATTCCAGGAAGCAGAAGATGACTGTACAGAAGCTCTGGATTTGGATGATCGTTATATAAAAGCATACTCACGACGTGCAACAGCAAGAAAAGAACTTGGAAAACTTAAACAATCAATTGAAGGTTGGTTAAAACCCAAACTATGACTTTCTTTCCTGACATTATGCATTCATGTATTTTTATTTCATTGTAATTTTGATCTTAATGGATATAGCCAACTGCAGATGCTGAGTTTGCCCTGAGGTTGGAGCCTCAAAACCAAGAAATCAAGAAACAATACAGCGAGGCCAAATCTTTGTATGAAAAAGTAAGTTAATTTCCTATCATAGGTGAAACAGCTGATTCTAAACTTTTCAATGAACATTTTGGAGGCTATTTCAGTGGCATTTATTTACCAATGGAACAGTAAAATCTTGAAAGAAACTACCTTTTATGCATCTGAAAAACTGAACTGTAGCCTTGAGCACTTTCAATGTTCCCTGTGCTTGCGCTTTTGTTTATATTTCTGCCAAGCACAATCTTAGTTATACTTGATATAGACTTTCCTCAACTTTTTAGGAGGTTTTTTGCGTGCTTCATTGATGGCTCAACTCATGGTTCTTTTGACTTTCATGCTCGTTTCTTGTATGGGCTAAACGCCAACCTTTGCAAGATGCAATTGACTTTTATTGCATTTCTCTTTTTCCTAAGTATGAAATCGGCTCATTTATGTTAATGCCCAGACTCTCTTTCGAAAGACATCTGGAGCTCTGGAAAGCTCTTTAACAGAAACACAGGTTGCGGGAAAGTTGGATGCTAAAGTGAATGGGCAGAGCATCCAGCCTATCACAAGTAGTACTCAGAAAACAAAAATGACTGGAGCTCAAGATGACACGAAGGTGTTAGGCTTAGCGTTTTGTTCTCCCTCTAACTTATTTGGTTTTCATTGATTTCGTATCTTTGTGCCGTTTAGTCTCTTCAAGTAGTTTATATTTTGGTGATTTTGCAGAGAAATAACACAAACAGGAAGCAAGACTTGAAGGAATCGGTGCAAGAGCTTGCTTCTCGTGCTGCTTCCCGAGCCAAGGCTGTAACAGCGCAAAACATTGTATCACCAAATTCAGCATATCAATTTGAGGTTTCTTGGCGAGGACTCTCTGGAGATGATGCTGGACAAGCTAGGATGTTGAAGGTCTGCAAAAGCATCATTGTGGTTTCAATTCATAATAGACTGTCAAAGTACAAGATTGATTTGCTCTTTCAATATGTGCTTTTACCTTGTTTCGTGTTGATTTTGGTGGGTTTTCTACTCAGGCTATATCTCCTAGTGCATTGCCACAGATATTCAAAAATGCTTTGACTGCTCCAATATTAATTGAGATGATCAAGTGTGTCGCCACCTTTTTTGTGTGAGTAATGTAAATTTCTGTTCCTTATGTTTTAGTGTAGAGCTTGATGATAGCTATTATGGTCAACCTTTGATTTTTCTTTCTTTTGCAGTGAAGAGATGGATTTGGCAGTCAGCTTTTTAGAGAACTTAACCAAGGTTCCAAGGTTCGACACGCTCATCATGTTTCTTTCATCCTCAGATAAAACGGGTATGCATGCTTACAATTTAAGCTCCTGTGGTAACCTGGTTCTCAAGTCTCTTGAAGTTGAGTATGTGTATGCCCATGTGGTTTAGCTATCTATAAAAGATTTCCTTCTTGTTTTTACGGGGTTTAGGATTCAGATGTCCATTAGTTGTTGCATATAACCGACTATGGTGCATAATCATGATACTAATCCATTAACCTTGCAAACAGATCTTGTTAAGATATGGGATGAAGTGTTCTACAATGAGGCAACTCCAATCGACTATGCTGAGAAGCTTGATAACCTGCGCTCAAAGTACTGCCTCAAGCGGTGATGAAGATTACGTTTCTGCCTTCCCTCCACCTTCACTGTAGTGAAAATTGTAGTAGTAAAATTTTATTTGAACTTTTTTGGTTGGTCAACTCCTATTTGAACTCGAGGAAGGTTTTGTTTTTATATATACAAGCTAAAATTCTACTGCAGTAACTCTTTAAGATGAAAGAACATATTCTGCTTCCATGTGTTGTCTGTTCAATCGTCTCATTTTTTTAACCAAAGAGTGCGTGATGTTAGTTGATGTAAAACTCTGTTTATGGATTCAGCGTCTATTAATTACATAGTACTACGTTATTAGTGACGATATGAAAAAAAGCATAAGAAATCAATGTTTTAAGCAACATACTCTCTCTTCTCACTTCACTGGAGAGTGCTCTGCACTGTCCGCCCTACCATGCTTGCGGTCCAATACGGGATGATGGGTCGTACTCTTTCCACTTCATTTCGTAACTTCCCTCTTTTTGACTGGAATTATAGTGTTTTCATCAGTAAGGACTTCAAAATCAACCGCAATGCTTTGCATGTGAAGATTCTTAGATTCTTTGGTGCGAATGTTGTAGCAGACTAAATAACCATGTCGATCACGCATGAGAACCTCATCACCCCAGAATGCCACTTCCTTTATATCGTGGTAATCGAATTCAATACTTGAGTATCTTGTCCACACCTTCATATTCCCACCACCGTCATCCAGCAGCCATATTTGAAGATATCTGTCAAGCATATATGCAAATAAAACAATTGAGTGATTCCACATGGTAAGGCGCACATCATAATACAAGGGAAATGTGCCGTATTTGTGTAGCTTATCTGGTAATGCTATCGCATCAAATTTCTCAGAACTTGTATCAAACCAAATGATCACTCGCGAGTTGTTCATGAACACATACTTATCCACCTCGGGTCTTACTAGTTTTTTCTTATAAATTTGGGGCACCTCCTTATATTGATGACGTCCCAGCCAATAGCATATTCCCTTGGAGTAGAGTTGAAACTATAGGGGAAAAGGTACGTGGTTTCAGTTTCCAAAGAATTGGTATTGACGTCTCTCCATTCCTAGAGAGTATACTATAGCTTTGGGTGGGTACATAACCAAACGTACTAAATCACCCCAATTTGATGCACTATTATCTAACACCTGAATTTCTGAACCAGAAAACGCAATATTGACAACTATGTAATCATTGTATTTACGATCATACCCAAATCCCATAGCTCTTTTTATCCGAAATCCTTGAATGCATGGAGCATCCCGATTTCTACGTTGTAGGTCTTCGTAGATTGTTGGCCATCCTGAATGGAGTGAGTGGCTGTGGAGGAAGAAGCTTGACATCCTGACCAAGTGTTGGATTCCAAAGAAGCACATCATGATCATGATGATGATGACGACGATCACGACTAAATTGGTCAATTAGAGCTAGGCAGATAATTCCATTGCACTGGCCTATAATACGAATACTCGAAGTAGCAGCTTTTAAAGGGACAGGATGCGGAATAACGATTTCCTTGATACCGGAAAAAAAGCTATATGCTCGCGATCATCACCATTGTTTTTGCAAGGGTAGAGTAAGGAAACTAATACTTCCTTGTCCTTAGTGTTGGTGTTTATGTAGACTGACCGCTTGACAAGAACGCAAGCGGAGGGGAGATTGCTGCAAATGGAATTGGAGTTGGAGAGATGCTTGGCGACAAAGCTGGAATTATTGATCAATTCGTTGATGAGGGTGTGTACCACCATTTACACACGTAAAAAAAAAAAAATCAACAATGACCATAACGTAAAATTGTATTTATGGATCAATAAGATATAAAGTACTGCTTTATTAATAACGAACGCATGACAAATCAATGATTAATATACTCTCTTCTCAATCTAATTGCTCTCATCCTGGAAAAAAAAAATGTAATTGCTCTCATTCTCCCTTAATTTATTCATTTCTCTCCCTCTTTACTGGAACTATAGTGTTTACAAAAGAAAGCGCCTCAAAATAGCTCACGTTGCATCGAGTAGTCAGGCGCTTAGACTTTTTGGTGCGAATGTTGTGGCAGAGTAAATAACCATCTCCACCTCCACCGCGCATAAGAATCTCATCACCACGCAATGCTATAACCATTAGAAAAGGGTAGACATTTAATTCAGTAATTGAGTACTTCGTCCAACTCCGCGCGTTCCCACCAACGTCATCCATCAGCCATATCTGAAGATATCTACCAAACCCACCTGCAAGTAAAACAATTGACTCATTCCACAGGGTGAGGCGCACTGGATTAAACGAGTAAAAGCCGGATCTGTCGGGTAGTGCATCTGGGTAGGCGATCTCATGAAATTGCTCAGAACTCATATCGAACCCAATGATCATGTGCCGACTCTCGAATACATATTCATCCTCTCTTGTTACTAGATGCTCCTCACGAATGTTGGGCAGCTCCTTACATTGTGCACGTCCAAGCCAATAGCAGATTCCCTTGGAGTAGATTTGGAAACTTTCGGGCCATAAGTAATTGGTTTCATTTTCCAAAGTCTTGGTGTTGACCTCTCTCCAAGAATCCATTCTAAGACTGTATATTATAACTTTGGGTGGATACGTAATCACACGTAGTTCATTATTACACAACACTAGTGGTGCATTTAACACTTGAATGTCGGCACCAGAAAACGCAATATTAACAACTTTGTAATCATTGGATTCAAGATCATAGCCAAATCCCATAGCCCCTTCGATCTGAAATCCTTGATTGCATGGACCAAGCCAATTTCTCCATCGTATGTCTTTGTAGACTGTCGGCCAATCTGCATGGAGTGGCTCGGGAGGAAGAAGCTTGAAATCCTGACCTAGTGTTGGATTCCAAAGAAACGCATGATGAATAGATCGACCAATCAGAGCTAGGCAGACGATTCCGTTACATTGGCCTATGATACGAGTATACGATTTAGCAGCTTTCAAAGGGATAGGGAGGGGAATATTGAATTCCTTGGTACCGGAAAAAAAGCTATGCTCGTCATCATCACCATTGTTTTTGCAAGGGTAGAGTAACGAAATCTGGGCTGACCTCTTGACAAGAACGCAAGCGGAGGAGAGATTGCTGTGAAGGGAATTAGAATTGGAAAGATGCTCGGCAACGAAGCTGGAATTGTTCTTCAATTTGTTGATGAGGGCGTACCACCGCTTACATACGGACTTGCATCGGATCACAGTTTTGGTAGGCACAAGTAGTAAGATCTTGGTCAATATTGGAGATCTCCAATATTCATCTTCCTAGGGAATTCGACCACGTAGAAAAGCGTGGGATTAATTAGGTTTTTAGTTTTCTCATTTTCATCTGATATGTGGAATAAGGTTAGATTTACACGCCTTCGCACTCCAATTTATAGATGAACAAACCCAATGGCCATAGGAAATCTTAATTCTTCTTGATCAACTAGGATTGGGATCCACATTTGAAAAGGAAACACAAATAGGATTTCCGGCCCCATGAGAGCATTTCCACCCATGCAGACCCAGGCGCAGGCGCGAAGTGGGTTGTTGCCCTCCTCAGGCGGGCGAGCAGGCGATGAATAGTGATTGGGCAAGCCTTCTGTCAAAAAAACAGCGCACACCCATGTAGGCGTAGGCGCAGACGATAACTTTTTAAATTTTTTTTTTTCAAAAACATGTATAAAAATTATCACTAATATTATATTCAAGTAATCTACACATAAAATTTATTCATACAAATTTTATTCATACATGAATAAAACAAATTTTATTTAAATTTGAAATTTAACATTACATACTAATAAAATAAAACATGAATATTACATGCTAATAAAATAAAATAAAAACATCATCAAATTAAATCACTCTTGAGGAGGAAACCAAGCGGAAGTCTCAGCCTCTTGGGCATCCTTAAAAAGCCTCTGTCTACGAGTAATTTCTTGTCTTTCCTCCGCCCAATATTGTTTTGAATTTGGAGTCATATAACTGCAATCCATTGCCATAACTTTATATTCAGTTTCCTGTTGCAGTAACTCATTTTCTCTTGCTCGTTCTGCTTGTCGGACCTCTTCCCTTCTTCTTGCTTCTTCAACATGAAGTGCGGAATTCCTCGCAAATTCTTCGCACAATGCTTTGGTGAGACTGGGGGGCTGATTCCTTGCTTTTTTTGCAGCCTTTCTTCCTATAGGACGAGTCTTTGAACTAGGTGTTGCAATAGTGTCAACATCATCGGATAAATTCACTTCCATTGGGGTTCCTCCCGATGACGCTCCCATTGGGGCTCCTCCCGATGACGCTCCCATTGATGAACCTTCATCTGTGAAAGCATATGAAGAAGGGGTTGGGTCCGGTATGTGGACTTGTACATACCGCTGACAATCCTTGACAATGTCCCAACCGCCCCATTGTTCGAAACTAGCCCCTTTCATTTCAGATTGATACCACAGTTGCGCATGTCTTATCTATTAAAATTATCATCAAAATTATATACCAAAATATAATGTTAAAAAAAATAAAATTTTTAAAATGTTTACCTCGTCATCCAGAGCATAGCCGCTCCCGGTATTTTGCGATCCTTTGTTCAATGCATCCTTCCATGTTTTGAATTCTTCGTTCAAATTCCTCCAGTGACTTTGTAGAGCTCCTTCATTTCGAACCGTACCGGGCATATGAGCAATATAGTGTTGGGTAATTTTTTTCCACATTTGGGGTGCACGCATTTCAGTACCGGTGATCGGGCAATGACATACAAATTTCCAAGATTTGCACAACTGGATAACTTCTGCTTCAATCCATACACTGCCCGGGATTGCTGCATTAGCTCTGGAGGAACGAGACATTTTGATTGGAAAAAGATGAGGAAATTTTGTATGCAAATTGACAAAGAAAGTAGCAAAATAAACCAAAATGATGGAGTGGAAATTTAATTTGGTGTATGAGAAATTATATGAAGGATTGTATTTATAGGGAAAAATTTTTTTTTTTTTAAAAAAAATTCGGATAAAAAAAAATTTCAAACGGTCAGTACACGTGGCAGCATATGGACCGTTGATTGCCAACGGCTACATCTGGCGGACGCACCAGATGCTGCCACGTGGCAGTCAGCAAACTAAAAAAAAAAAGAGCCGTTTGGGGCTACTTTTTGTGTTCGGCAGCCAACAGCAGCCCTTCATTTCCCGTTCGGACGCCACTACCGAACACCCCACCCACCCACTCTCCCTCACGCGCGTGTGCAATGCACGCGCCAGAATAAAAAAAATGGGTGCCATTCCGCGTCAGCTAGGGCCCACTTCCCCTCACCGCCCGCGGTCGTGGGCGCGAGCGACGCTCGCCGGCCCGCCCGCCTGGGTTCCTCTCGCTCGCAGCTCGCCGAGCTCGTTTCCTCCCGGTGTGGCCTGAATAGTGGCGGCGGCAGGCTAGCCGGACCGCCCGCTTGCCATTTAGCTTGTCCGGTGGAAATGCTCTGAAGAGACGTGGTGTAAAGATTTAGTTATGTGCCTTTCTGCACTCCTGTACGTTGGTTGAAAAACCCCAATGGCCATAGGAAATCTTTTTTTGGATATTTGAAAAGAAAACACAAATAGGAAGCGACCCACCTCTACACTCATATTGGTGAATCCATCAAGTGCTACGGGTAGGGTACCTGGACCCAAGCCTCAAAAAGACAATTATAGTAATGATTTCCATTACAAACGTGTATGAGTTTTGAAAAGGAAATAAGAGCAAGTCCACTGCACGAACTCAAAATTGGCTGAAGGCGAGGTGAATTTCACGATTTTTGCCCAGCTGATTGCTCAGGCAATTCTATAGCCCAATCGATTTCCACCGCGTATTGGAAGGTGAGGGCGAAGGCGAAAGCGATTTTGGCTGAAAAGACGAGGGCACGAGGAAGGCGGGAGGAAATGGTGACGTCAGGAACAGGCGAAACCGGAGGCGAAGGCGAAGTCGATTTTCGCCGTCGCCCGCGCCTGAGCTCCCGATCGTCCCACCCGATTCGTCCATGCTGGAGGCAGATCTCCCTCCCCCGTGTCCAATTTTGTCGATTGCCCCCACCGATTGACCGTGCGGTGAATTTGCTCTAATAATTATTTCCATAGCCCCCTTTTGTCTGTATTTGTAAGTGGCTGATTTCCATTACAAACATGTATGAGTTCTGAAAAGGAAATAAAAAAATAATTATTTCCATGGGCCTTTTGTCTGTATTTGCAAGTGGCTATGGCCCCGTTTGGCATTGCTTTCCGAAATCACTTTCGGTGCGAAAGTGATTTCGCGAAAGTTTTTCGGCCCAAAAAGGCGTTTGGTAAACCCCAACGAAATCACTTTCGAGGCCAAATCACTTTCACGAAAGCTGATTTCCGAAAGCAGGTCAGGAGTAGCTTTCGTAGCTTTGGCGAAAGTGATTTCATTTGGGACACGCTGGGTATTTCTGAAATTCTTAATGAAATTTTTTTTTTCCAATTATAACCCTGAGGAATATTTCAATTTACTTTAAATTGCCCCCAACACAGTCGGCCTCCAACGCAGTCGATCGTCCGTCGATCGCCCACAAACACTCGCCGTCGCCGTCGCTGAACACCCAGAAACCCACGCCGTCGCCGAACGCCCAGAACCCCACGCCGGCGCCGTCGCCGAACGCCCAGAACCCCACGCAGCCGCCGACGACGCCCAGACGCTGCCCAGACGCCGACGCCGCACGAAGACGACGCCCAGACGCCGCGCGACGACGACGCCCAGACGCCGCCAACGACGAAGCCCAGACGCCGCACGACGCCGACGATGACGCCCTGGAGTCGACGCCGGGAGCGGCGCCAGCAGTCGAGGCCGGGAGAGACGCCGCAGTCGACGTCGGGAGCGACGCCAGCAGTTGACGCCGGGAGAGACAACGCCGACGGTCGCTGGGAGTGCGACGACGATGACTGGGAGTGCGGCACCGCCGCTGACAGGAGGCCAAGAACCCGCCGGAACGAAAAATCGGAAATCTCACTGTTGGGGAAGACGATAGGTGCAACGCACCGTTTTAGTTTATATTGTAATTTTTTTTTATTTATGTACTAATATTTACCTATTCTAATAATAATCTTTCTAATATTATTATCAAATATATACCTATAAATTTAATAAAGTTTTGCTATTGTTAATTTTGTGTTAATTTTACTATTTGGTTCTATACTAATATCATAACAATAAAGTATACATACAAATTTATATTATTTCAAATATCTACATAAAATTTTATTGGAGAAGTATTAATTTTGTGTTGATTTTTTGTGCAAATTGATGGATATATATGATATGCTAAATAGTTTATTAAAATAGTTATTCAATAACATGTCTGTTTTGGTCATTATTTACATCGCACAGCACTTTCCTAAAAATGTTTACCAAACGCCTAAAACTGCTTTGGATCATCAAAGCAATTTTGACAGAATGTTTACCAAACGCCAAACTGATTCTAGCGAAAGCTGCTTTCACGAAAGTGATTTCGCGAAAGCACAGCAATGCCAAACTGGGCCTATATGAGGAGCTTCACTGATAGCTCCGCAAGCGCCAAAGTAGTTTCCGAGCATGGAGAACCTTCGAAAGTGCACAACCCACATGACAGCTTCTTCAGGCGCCTACAATTCTTGACGACATGCTGTTGTCGGTGAGCTCGCGGCAGGCTAAGAGAAGTGGGTTTGTGGGTCAATCGGGGGGATCGGAGTGGAGGTTGTCTCGGGTTTCATGGGGAACGATGAACGGCTGGATGGCGGGCTCGTTCTCAGAGGGGAATGAATGGCAGTTGTGGGATGTGTAGGCGCACGCATAAACAGTAAATTATAGATCATTTATTATATTTTAGCAACCTATTTTTTTTTGGGGCCTTGTGGTTTTAACCCATTACATGAGACAATTTTTAGAAGGGAAAATTTCACTGAGACCCCCTTAGGTTTGGGGATATTCCACTCAGCCCCCACAGGTCTCATTTATTCCAATCACACCCCTTATTTTTAACATCTGTTATCTTTCTTTAACTGTTAAGGGGTAAATTGGTCAACTTACGCTAATATCCACTTTTGCTTCTTCTTCTTCAACAAACCTACAATCACCGCCGGTAGAATAAAACCCGGCCCCCGTTCCAATAAGACCCATAACCACCAATCCACTGCTAACCACAACTATATCTTGGCAAGGTCCCTGCCATTGACATCAAAAGATCAATACATTTCCCATTGCGTAAGTACCATGAGCGACCTTTGTTCCACATACTTCTTCGAATTGAAATTCACCGGAAAAGTGAAATCACATGTGGTATGAATTCTCAAGGCTACGTTACACAGGGCATCAGAATGATGCATACTTAAATTTAATTATTCCTAGATCAAAGAACTAGTCAGTTACTAAGGAAATTGATGCTTCAAACGTTCTCCAAATGAGCTTATTTGTTCATCGAGAGAAGTATTTGCAACGATTCCAGCAATTGTTTCCAAATTTCAGTAAATAAGCGTGCTTCTATTCACAATCCATATGAGCTCTGCTGTGCTATGGACATCAAGTTTGGCATCCAACTGAAATCAGCAGTCCTAAGGTACATATACAGGCCAAAAACAAGCACCCATTTTTCGTAATCAGCTTTACTGACAAGTTCATGGCATACTTGAAGGATTAATTCACGGGGTAAGATTTGTTGACTTTGTTGGCTCAAATTGATGTTTTGTTGAATAAAATAGTAGGCCATGTGCTTGTGTTGTGTGGTTGGTTCTTTGAACATCATTTGGAAGACTTCCACGGCAACAAAGTAGTATGGAGAGGTGTGAACACTTCTTCATTTTGATTGGATGGTTGCTTTTCTAAGACAACATGTTGGTTGCACACTTAAGTGCAAATAGTAAAGAGAGACTTTGAGGCCAGCTGCATGTGGGTAAGAGAAAGAAAACATGACTTTTCTTTCTATAAGAACCTATTGATGGAGCTAGCATTCGGTGTGGAGGTCGAAACCATTGAAGACAAGAGAGATTGAGAGAAATAGAAATCCTTTTTGCATCAAGAGTAAAGTCATTTTCTCTTGGACTGTTGTAGGATTTGCTAGATCATTGTTAGCTCTCTTTCTTGGTCTTGGGGTGTTCGAGTCCATCTTTGGTGTGGTAACAACTTTGTGAGCAACGGTTTAGGTTGTTCTTTGTGTAAGTTGTTTGACACATTTGGTACTCTCTTTGGGTATTTGTGTGAGTGCAAGAATCTGAGATTTGTTCTTGACTCACTTGTGAGTGTGTGAGCTTGGGTGGTTTGGGTCATTGGGCTTGTGGGTGCAAGAATCTGAGATTTGTTCTTAGCTCACTTTGTAATCTCCTTTGATACTAGTGAAATTTCCTCGCCGTCTTCGAACTGGATTAGGCAATACGCCGAACCAGTATAAATATTGTGTCTATTTTAGATTCAGTATTTTATCATACTTGCCATTAGTGATTGTTGTGGTTTCATCCCGCATACGCTTCCGCATTCCGCACAACAAGTGGTATCAGAGCTCAAGTTCCGACTTGGAGTTTTGGTGCTGTCGATGAAACCACAAAATATGTCGGCGAAGTATGATGTTGAAAAGTTCGACGGGAAGAATGATTTCAACATTTGGCGCGTGAAGATGAGAGCTCTTTTGGTTCAGCAAGGGCTGCTCAAGGCGCTAAAGGGTAAGGAAGCTCTACCGGAAAAGTGGTCTGATGAAGAGAAGGACGACGCTTTGGAGCGGGCTCACGGTGCAATTTTGCTGTCATTATCTGATGAGGTGATCCGTGAGGTGTCCCATGAGGAGACTGCTGCTGGTTTATGGCTAAAGTTGGAGAGTCTATACATGACCAAATCACTCACCAATCGGTTGTATATGAAGCAACGATTGTACACTCTTCGTATGATTGAAGGTACACCTATTCAAGGCCATCTTGATGAATTTAATAGAATTATCATGGATTTGAAAGCTATGGATGTGAAGATTGATGATGAGGATCATGCTTTGATGTTGTTGTGCTCTTTACCTCGTTCATATGGGCATTTTGTTGATACTTTGTTATATGGAAAAGATACCTTGAATATTGAGGATGTTAAGGCCTCTTTGAACTCAAGGGAATTGAAGAACAAAGTGTCGGGCAATGTGAATGATGCTCAGTCTGAGGCGCTGGTTGTTAGAGGCAGAGAACATGGTTCAAGCAGTAATAGAGACAATTCTAGATCCAAGTCTAGGACTCGGAAAGGAAAGTGCAACTTTTGTCACAAGGAAGGTCATTGGAAAGTTGATTGCCCTAGACTCAAAGAAATTAAGGAGTCTTCTTCTTCTGATGGTGATGCTGCGAATATCGCAGAGGAATTTGAATTCGCTCTGTGATAGAAGTTCGGGTTCACCAGATTCGGAAATGGAGAATGTGGTGACTTTGAGTACTATACTCTCTTCTGTGAGTTTTTTCCAACACATGGTGGAGTTTTGAGAGTTTGTTGGGTTTTATGTCTTCCGTTGTGATTTTGTTTTCAAAGTTGTTTGGTGGTCTCTAGGTACTTTGAGTAGCATGGTTTATGTGCCATTTATGTTGGCTAATCATCAGTTTCAGTTGTAGTTTTTTCTTTGGTATGGCTTGTGAATATTTGCTTTGGTGTATAAGTGAGGGCCATTTGTTTCGGTTCTGCGAAAGTTGGATAGTGAAGACACCCACTATTTTGGAGACGTCGTTTTAATTGCAGAACACTAGTGTGGCACCCTCTTGGGGAAGGCATGTGGCACCCTCTTGGGGAAGGCATGTTACATGCTTCCAAACTTTGTTGGTCTGCGGACTGTTGGCTGGATTTGGTTGTCTCTGCTTTTGGTATGTTATTTGGAAACATAGGTGTTTTGAAGCAGGTGGAGCTTGTTTGCAAGCATTCGGTGGAGTGTGGTTAGGCACTCTCATTCAGCTTTGTGAAGGTGCGCTTGATTTTGTGGGTGATATTGAAGAAATGAAGGTTCTTCTGTTGGCATCACTCTATGTTGATCAAGGCATTCTTTTGGTATGCAAGTTCAAGCAGTGCTTGGGGCTTGATTTGTGAGTTTCTGTTGAGGAGCTTTTGAGGAAGACGTAGGAGGAAGATTTTATTATTGGCTTGGTGAAATTTGTGCCAAGGTGGAGATTGTTGACTTTGTTGGCTCAAATTGATGTTTTGTTGAATAAAATAGTAGGCCATGTGCTTGTGTTGTGTGGTTGGTTCTTTGAACATCATTTGGAAGACTTCCACGGCAACAAAGTAGTATGGAGAGGTGTGAACACTTCTTCATTTTGATTGGATGGTTGCTTTTCTAAGACAACATGTTGGTTGCACACTTAAGTGCAAATAGTAAAGAGAGACTTTGAGGCCAGCTGCATGTGGGTAAGAGAAAGAAAACATGACTTTTCTTTCTATAAGAACCTATTGATGGAGCTAGCATTCGGTGTGGAGGTCGAAACCATTGAAGACAAGAGAGATTGAGAGAAATAGAAATCCTTTTTGCATCAAGAGTAAAGTCATTTTCTCTTGGACTGTTGTAGGATTTGCTAGATCATTGTTAGCTCTCTTTCTTGGTCTTGGGGTGTTCGAGTCCATCTTTGGTGTGGTAACAACTTTGTGAGCAACGGTTTAGGTTGTTCTTTGTGTAAGTTGTTTGACACATTTGGTACTCTCTTTGGGTATTTGTGTGAGTGCAAGAATCTGAGATTTGTTCTTGACTCACTTGTGAGTGTGTGAGCTTGGGTGGTTTGGGTCATTGGGCTTGTGGGTGCAAGAATCTGAGATTTGTTCTTGGCTCACTTTGTAATCTCCTTTGATACTAGTGAAATTTCCTCGCCGTCTTCGAACTGGATTAGGCAATACGCCGAACCAGTATAAATATTGTGTCTATTTTAGTTCAGTATTTTATCATACTTGCCATTAGTGATTGTTGTAGTTTCATCCCGCATACGCTTCCGCATTCCGCACAACAAGATTAACAAAATAAACTGAAACGTCCCAGAAGAGCTCATGAACCAAATGCAGGATTCACATGTCAAGCAGAAGATAAACCACGGATCTCAGTCCTCCAAACCACCAAAAACTTAGTATAAAATCATAAAATAATTATAGATTCAGGAGGAGTGACTTACAAGAGGAGTGTAGAGACCCATTGCAATATACTGTAAAATCTTCCTCCCGACAAAAGGAGCAAAGAGCACATAAAAGCAAAGGCCAACGCCATAAATGAAGTGTTATTGTTGTTGCCAAACAACAAAACTTCCGCCACCACCAACATGTCGATGCCCGGACGAAAGTGGTGCCATCACCGCCACCATCATTGAACTCGGCGAGGCCCGATCAGCAAAACCCCAGTGACGGCAACTTCATCCGAACCCAAGAGTGCTCAAACGTCAGACGACGCGCCACTAGTTGCAACGGCATCGGCGATGGGAAATGTATTGATCTTTTGATGTTTTGATGGTTATGGGTCTTATTGGAACGGGGGGCCGGGTTTTATTCTACCGGCGGTGATTGTAGGTTTGTTAAAGAAGAAAAAGTGAATATTAGGGTAAGTTGACCAATTTACCCCTTAACAGTTAAAGAAAGATAACAGATGTTAAAAATAACGGGTGCGATTGGAATAAATGAAACCTGTGGGGGCTGAGTGGAATATCCCCAAACCTCAGGGGGTCTTAGTGAAATTTTCCCTTTTTAGAATCAACCCTTTTATATAATTATAAATATAAATTCTTATAAGAATTACAAGTAATTAGACTAAATACATATTAATACATTTAAGCCCATCATTTTCTATAAAATTACCTACTCCACCATTTGAAAATCTCAAAAACAGCCATTTGTTAAATTAATCAAACCGTTACTTATCTATATAATTACACCACCAACCAATTTGAATTCAAAATGAAATAGTTAATGGATGCAGTATTCTATAAATATCATGTTGTGATAGTGTGGTGAAGTCGAATGGGGGGACCCAACAATTCCTATAAAAATCCTGAATGATAAATAATAGCGTTGGGTACCTGTTCTTTTTGGACTAAGTAGCGTGGTGGTGCAGGCAGATTCAGGATTTCATCGAGCGTTGCCGCATCCGAAACCATTTTTCCGTTTCCCAAAACACACAACGACGGCTAGCAAGAGTAAGAGCTCATCGGCCGTTTCAATTTTGAAGGCGAACCAATTCACATTCACCAATTTTAGGGTTTCGTGCAGTTTGCTAGACTTTTAGGTTGTGACAGAAAGTGGGCTTGGGCCCAACGCTAAGAGACGCCTTGTTTTCACAAGGGGATTTTACTGTTTCGACCCGACAATGTTTAATCTTAATAATTAGCAACTAGAGAAAAAGCACAAGATTATGGAAAAATTATCAGGCGTGGAACCAAATAAAAACAAGCGCGGGCCCACCAAATAATGAAACACAACTACGTTGACCCTTGGGGTCAAAACTACTAAACTAGTAATTACACAACCAGATAAAAACAATGACAATTACACCTGCGTAAATAGGAATCAAAACTAATAATTACACAACCAGATAAAACAATGACAATTACAACTACGTATATAGGAGTCACCATTCAGCCCCGGTGGTCATGCCTAACTAGGGCGACTTGGGCTAGGAATTTGAAGCCCGGCTCAGCCCATAGGCCCAGATCATGGAAGCCCACAATAGTTCTGTACCTGAAAAAAAGAAAGAAAGAAAAACAGCAAAACAAAATTAGATTAATCTTAAGACCAATTCATTAGTACTAGTACAGAAACCAAACATGAGGCGCTAAAGATAAACGCATGTTCAATTATAAAGCATAGTTAGATACAAAAACATATTGAGCGCATGCACCTGAATTTGATTAGATCCAACTACAGAGTAGGCAGCTGTCCCGGCGTTCTTATTGCAATAAAGTTGTTCATACCGTCAGAGAAATAGTGCATGAAGCATCAATGGAGGATGAGGACGGTTCTAGTAGATTGGTCCCGTCCCGTCCAATTTTACCTGAAAGCAATCATAAAACCATCTCAATTACATTTCATCCCTTTCATTTGAGAAAAACCACTTCCACATGACCAGGTCTGCATGATTGCATTTGAGAATAACCAATACAGGATACTCAATGTAAAGGCCATGGGAATAATCCTGAACAAACCCTCCGCTTTCAGTAGCTTCATTGTAAAACACATGCAAATTTCGGCAGTTTTTTCTGAGATCAAAGCTGCATATTCAAAAAAAGGTGACCCGATTAAATTTGTCAAATATATAGAAACCAACTCAATACAGATTAGTTCTCTGAGTGGCAACAGGACAAAGTACAGTATCCAAACCCTTTATTAGCATCCAAAGATATGCTCTGTCTCTGCCTACAAATTCTACATGAGAAAGTTATCAAGTGCATGCGACAAGAGTTAACTAATACTTTGAAAGGAAACAGGTTTCAAAAGTAGCTACTTGTGAGCAAAGTCTAAAGACAATAAAGAGTAAACACACGATGCCCATAAATATTCAAACAGGTTTTTGGAAAAAGATAATTTCTTCCAGTTCAACTTCCGGGATGACAGAAGGAATCACTTATATACTATTGCCTCTATGGTGAATGTCTCATTGCCACTGCCGGAGTCGGTGATTAAGGAGAAGGAAGTCCGGAGGAGAAGGGAGGACTTACTTGAAATCTGCAAGAACAAGCGTCCAATATTGCAGAAGAAGAGAAAAGTTAATCGGTCCGAGCATCACAGGGTATTTAACAAGGAAATTTTGCAGAATGTTTGGGTTGTTTTTTTTTTTTCTCCCAATTTCTTAGTTAAGTGTTGGAGGAAATGTTGTAATTTGACTGGTGTTGCTCGGCAGATGGAGCCTGTTTTCTCAATGGTGCTAAGAGCATTGTCCAGTGCGCCCACCATGCAATTGGAGGCTACGACTTATTTTCGGAATCTATTATCCGTTGGTAAGGGACCAGTTTAAAAACTTGAACTAATTTTCGTATTAATCTATTGGTAATGATATTTTTAACGTGTTCTTCCGGGTTTTGTGCAGAACGCAGCCCTCCGATTGATGGCGTCATTCACGCACGTTTGGTCCCTCTGTTCGTGCAGTTTCTTGGAAGACAGGATATTCCTCGACTGCAGGTATGAAATATTTTCCGAGTGTCTTGTTGGAGAGAACTTATGCTGATGGTGTAACCAAACCCCGAGGTTGACTTCCATCTTTTTATGCAGTTTGAAGCGGCGTGGGCATTGACCAATGTTGCATCTGGAACATCAGATCATACACGAGTCGTTATTGTACAGGGCGCGGTCCCACTGTTCGTGCAGCTTCTTGGCTCGGGTAGTGACGACGTCAGAGAGCAGGTTCTCACTACCTTCACGCTTTTCATCGACTTTCTGAATAATCCTGAGTTCATGCTTATTTGAAAAGCTGTCCAGTTGCGATATGATATATCAGTTATTAACAGATGACTCCTTGCTTGTTGTTTCCTGGACAGGCTGTATGGGCGCTAGGAAACATTGCTGGAGATTCACCAACTTGCAGGGATGCTGTTCTTGCACAAAATGCACTAATGCCCTTGCTAGCTCAGTTAAATGAAAACTCAGAGTTATCCATGCTGAGGAATGCTACATGGACTCTATCTAACTTCTGTCGGGGCAAGCCACCATCTCCATTTGATCAGGTTGGGAGGGCACTTTGAGAGTTTTTCTTTTTTTGTTTCTGGTTTATGTACTACTGATGCACAAATATTCTATGGAAAATGTCAGTTTATATCTCTTGCTAGTGTAATTTGGGCGGATTCTTTATTGTGACCGTGATGAGTACCTTTTCTGCTTGCTTATCTGCATGTTTTCTTTCAGGTCAAGCCTGCCTTACCAATTCTTCTACCACTGATTTACTCGAATGATGAAGAAGTGTTGACACATGCTTGCTGGGCCCTATCTTACCTCTCAGATGGTCCATATGAGAATATTAAGGCTGTAATTGATGCAGGCGTCTGTAAACGACTAGTGGAGCTTCTGCGGTAGGTTTTTACACTATCTACTAGCTGTTCCCATGTGGCATTGGCCTTCAGTGGTCTATTGTTTTATCATAGTTGTATAGCATGTCAACTTTCCGTTATGTTTAATGTCAGTCATCAATCACCTACGGTTCATATACCTGCTCTGCGGACTGTGGGAAACATTGTTGCTGCTGCTGATGATAAGAACATGTCGCGTTTTGGGTGGATGTCTGGTGTTCCATAATCACCTCTACAAGTAAGATGCCTATGGGGTTTAACCCGTTGGTTATCTGTACTCTTGATCAATGGTAGACAGGTTGGAAGAAAGTAGGGTGAGACGGTAATGAGTCCCGCAGTTGCCATTTATGTTGACTTGGTCTCACAAGGGAAGAGAAATTTCTTTAATAGTTGTTTTGATCTGTGTCAATAAGCAACATAAGGTTTATGAGTCTTGACTGATATTGTTTCTTGCAAGTTATACTCATACTATGCGACGAATGATGAGCATTTTGTATGGTTTTATTCTGATGTATTGGAAACTAGCTTTGGCTGGTGGAAATCTCCTTGTTCCTGTTCCTTGGGCTTCTTCTCGATTAATATGATCCTGGCTTCTTGATACTCTACTTAAAAACTTTTTGTCTTTTTATATATTTTTTTTACAGGCTGTGCTGGATGCCAATCTCATCTTGCCGCTCGTGCATCTTCTCCAACATAAAGACTTAGACATTATTAAGGAAGCTGCATGGGCCCTCTCAAATGCTGCTACTGGAGGATCTCATGCACAGATTCAGTATGATCTGGCTTTACCACTGATTTATCTTTTTGCACTTTAATTCCACTCGCCTACACCGACAGCTAAATATGAGTACACATAAGCTATACATTTCATCTCTATTTCCAACCTACTGCCAATTCTCTATCACTAGAATGGTTCTGCAATATCTTGGGTCTTACCTTGTTGAGATCTGATAGAAAGTTGGGAAACCAGATGAAATATGCAACATCTTCCTGCTAGATAATAAATGGAAATACATGGTGGTAGTCTGCTCGATCATTTTTTAACTGATAATCTTCCTCTTAATCCCTTTCTTATTTTTTGACTTCTCTGTTTTCCAATTCACATTACTAATCAATCTGAATAGCATAAAAATTACATATTACTAACTACTACCGGTGTTTCTAATATTTCTTAAATTCTTTGTTTATAGAAGAGAAAACTTAAAAACAATAAATTTTCTGCTATGCCAGTATTGAAAACTACGGACATAATTTGATGACAAGTCTTCCGTTCCCTTCCCTAGCTAATAATTTTGCATCTTCCTGTTTCTCCTCGACGATTAATTTGTTTGATAGTGTTCATGCTATGTTTTGGGATATTTTACATGCATGAGTACTGTTCTTGCAGATTCATGGCGGCCCAAGGCGCCCAAGGCTGTATCAAGCCGCTTTGTGATCTTCTTATTTGCCTAGATCCAAGAATTGTGATAGTGTGCCTTGAAGGTCTGAGGGACATTTTGGCGGTGGGTATGGCTTGCAAAGATATTGAAGTGAGTAGAATCAATCTTTATGCGCAACACGTCAAAGACTGTGGTGGTAGAGAAGATTGAGATTGTGAAGAATCATGTTAACCCAGAAATTAGGCTGAGAGCTGGCCATATCATTTGGTTTCATTACATGACAGTTTTGGAGCGTAACAAACTTTTGGGGTTTGACGGAGTTTTGTAGTGAAATTTTTGACGACACTTTGGCTTTGGCTTTAGCTGATGCAATCGGCTGTTTCCAATTTTATTTTTGGGCAAATTACAATTGCTTATTTTGTGGTTTGAGTTAAGTTTCAAGATGATACTTGTTTTTTTTTTTTGCATTTCAATATCATGAAAGTATTATACCATAACTTGACTGTTAATTTTTCAATCAAATTATGACAAACATTGTGGGTACCACTAGTTCATTCTTTTTTCATGTATGTAAATTTATCTGTTTGTTTAATTATAGTGGATTAGTTTGCTTATACTTTGAATTGAATTATGTCGGGTATGCTCCGGTGATACAATGAGGACTATGACGGTGTTTGGCAGATAAGTAGAAATTAAAAAAGTTGATATCACCAAAGTTGAGATTGATGAGTATTCTAGTGGGGGTGATGGTTTCCTTCATAGTTAGGTGGGTTCTTAAATAGTTATTTAAGAACATGTCTGTTTGCGTCATTATATACATCTCACAACACTTTACTATAAATGTTTACCAAACACCTAAAACTAATTATTCTGATCTAAAGCAGTTTTGACAGAATATTTACCAAACGCTAAACTGATTATTCCGAAAATTGATTTCGCTAAAGTGATTTCACGACAGTAATTTTGCGAAAGCACAACGATGCCAAATGGGCCTGAATAGTGAGGACAATGACAGTGGTGTGGGATGAGAAGAGTGATGCTACATCATTAGTCTAGAACGACTTCAAATAAAAAGGTAACTTCTGTAATGTCCCTACTTCCAAAAGCTTCAGCTTATGAAATCGATCAATATTTTTCAAAACCATATCCTTGGATTGGCAAACTATACACATTCAAATTTAATCCCCAAAAAGAAATAGTATTGTGGTCTACCAAGTTCTGACAAAACTTGCCCTTTTTCAGCATGAAAGAAGAAAAACGATAAAAGAAACTGACACCCATCACGTGGGAGCTCAATCCACGCGCCTTTTCTCCCTTTCTATGCTTCGATACTCTCCAGAGTCGACTCCCCCATGTTCACTATTATGTTGGTGTAAATCACTGTTGCTCTTGCTGCTTTGCTCCTCAGATCTGCCATTTGCTGGAGAAAAGGTGAATTCCTTGCTTGTTTTCTCCGTTTTCTCTCTTTAATGGTCTTCTGGGTTCCCCTTTCTTTGATCGAAAAGGAAAGTTTACACCTTTATTTGGATTTCTAGGTGGGTTTTGGTTCTGGGTTTGTGATATTGTTCTGTAGCTTTCATTCATTGTGCTGTTTTGTTGAATGTATGTTTATCTTTGGTTGTATTATGGCTTTCTTTGCCTGTTGTATATTCAAAGAACTGTTTTTTCTTTCCACATTTAGTTGAGTTTCAATATGTTGGTTTTAACTATGTTTTGGCTGTGTACAGATAATATTTTTTTTTTATCATAGTTTTCTTCTGATGGAATTTTTGCTTGTGTTTGGTTCATGTTTGCATCAATGCAGACTCAAGTTTTGAACATATTAGAATGTAGTGTGAATTTGATGTGTATGGTGATATGGGGTTTTGTGCTGGGATGGTAAAGTTACTGGCTTTGTGCTTCATTTTGGTTTTGGGTACACTACTTCCTATTGTGCTGAGTTAATTGAACATGCTACTGATCTCCCCATGGAATTATTACCGAGGTTTATCGCAATTGATTGCCCATTTTAAATTTTATTGTTGTATTTCTTTAGGAAATGGGGCTCATCTCAAGAAAGCTTTTCCCAGCATGCGAAAGCATGTGCATATGTTGTCCTGCTATGAGGTCAAGATCTAGACAACCCGTTAAGCGTTACAAAAAGCTGCTTGCAGAAATTTTTCCAAAGTCTCCTGTGAGTATAATTCTATCTTTACCCTTTAACTTTGTGCCATAATGTTAACGGGTACGTAGTGAATGACATTACCGTCTATACACGTGTGATACAGATGATAGTTAGTAATCTGACCCCTCAATCACATGTAATGGGGCACTAGTAGTTCTACCATGCACTTGTTGAAGGAAATATTTTCTTTCCTTATGTGCCTTGGTGGGAGTATCTGTAGCAAAATTCAGACTTGCCCTTCTTTTATCAATTTTCTCATTGTGGAAGATTATCCCTTCCATTTTAGATAAGAACTAATGGAGGTAATAAGGAAGTTGCTTTGCATGCTAGAGAAAGTGACGTTCTTTGAAGTTTTAGATTTCTTTTCTCTTTGAATTATTCAATCTGCTGTACCCTAGGTATCATCCTTAGTCTCCTAGTCATTTGTCCGTGTATGGTATGGTGATGATGTTCTCTTGTTAGGCTGACATGTTGAGTTGTCAAATATTATATAAGACCTGATAAACAGATCATGTTGAAAAGTACGATGGTGTCCTTTGAGTGTCTAGCAAAATAACATAGCTGATTGTCTGGCAAGAGAAAATTCCCCTATCTATGTTAAGGAGATTTGGAGCCGAGAACTTCATTGAACCCCAGTCGGTGAGCAATGAATTGTTTTAGTAAGCAGTAAATAATACAGAATATGTCCCAAGGAACTATTCTTTAATCTATATTAGATCAAAATCCTGTTTACTATTTATGCTTTTTTACCAGTGGCTGGAGTACTAACGGAAAAGTATTCCAATTTCCAGGATGGCCCTCCCAATGAAAGGAAAATTGTGAAGCTGTGCGAATATGCTGCCAAAAATCCTTTTCGGATCCCAAAGGTATGAATTTTTTTATCCAATTTGCTTTGTATTGCTCAATAGAAGTGACCTTACCTTACACTGATATCCTACTGCTGAGGCCACGAGTACTGTAGCTGTTTCTTACCTTTAGCCACAGTTATTTAAGTCTTTACCCAGGGCTGTTCTTTATTTTGGAACAGATTGCCAAGTATCTTGAAGAAAGGTGCTACAAGGAGCTAAAACTAGAGCATGTCAAATTCATCAATATTGTTGTCGAGACTTACAACAAGTTGCTTTCCCTATGTAAGGGGCAAATGTAAGTCTTTAGCATTTTGCCTTTTCTCTCTTACCATTAACTCATTTAGAAGTGCAATAGAGATTTTGTGTGTGGAAAAAGGTCTATATGATTGATTGGCTGGAAAAAACTTAAAATTCAAGTCGGAATTTCACTTTTTTGGTGGATGTATTGTCCTCGTTGAGATTGGGAAAGAACAGTTCTCTTATGTATTGGATATGCTATAACCTTTTGGTATTGTAGATATGCTATTTTATTTAGAGTTTGGTTCATTGATGCTGTTTTGTGTGGTTTGAGGTTTCGTTTTTCTTTGTTGTTCCTTTGCTTGATCTTGTTCAAATGAAATTCTGTTGTTGTATTGAATATGTTTTGCATCTTTCAGGGCATATTTTGCAGTCAGTCTGCTGAATGTGGTCACCGAGCTCCTAGCCAACCCTAAGCAGGATGCTTTGCGCATACTTGGGTGCCAAACCCTAACAAGGTTCATCTATAGTCAGGTAATACACAAGTTACCTCTACAAAAAGTAGTGGCATACTCTGAGCAGGAGAGTTATTTTATCTGCCTAATCACAGCTTCAGTGTCCAAAATTTGTAATGTAGACAATGAAATCCTAAAAGGGAACCAAACTTTCCAGTTTTATTGACATAGTAACAATGCATAACTGAATTTGACAATCTCAGCTTAACATAGCTTAAGTCCTGTATCCATCTTATGACGCAATATATGTAGCCTTAAGCTAGAATGTTATGTTATAAAATCATGTGTATATCAGGCATTCCATGCCATCGTATTGTCATAGGGCATATAATCCATCAAGGGATTAATCAAATACGGAGGGTTGAAGTTTCATTCTGTCTTTTATACAGAATATATATTTGATTGCCTCTTCTTTTCTCAGATTTTTTCTTGTTTATTGACCCAATATTTGAACAGACGGATGGCACTTACACGCATGCCATTGAGAATTTGGTTCAGAAAGTATGTAAGCTTGCACGCGAAAGTGCTGAAGATCACCAAAGACTTTGCTTGAGAGCATCAAGCTTGCAGTGCCTTTCAGCCATGGTATGTTTAAGATTTGACTTCTTAAAACTCTTGATATATTTCAGCCATGGTGCCTTTCAGTTGGAATTTTGTTAATTTGATATATTTCTACCTTGGCAGGTGCAATTCATGGCCAAAGTTTCTTATATATTTGTTGATTTTGACGAGGTTAGTTCATTCAAGTTTAATTGTTTCAATCTAGTGTTATGTATAATGAAATTACTGTTAGCTTATACAAACTTTTTAGGGACATCTAAATGTCTCATTACTTGTTGAACTAATATTCTTTCATGATGCAGATTGTACATGCCACCTTAGACAGCTATGAGTCAGATACGCATAATGAAGATGATGAGAGAGGAGAGCCACATCATAATTGGGTGGATGAAGTAGTTCGAAGTGAGGGCAGAGTTGGTGGGGATGCTAGCCCTAGCTGCAAGATCATCCGGCCACGACCAGAGAAGAAGGATCCTTCTCTTCTTACAAGGTAGGAGCTGTCGACAAAGGGAGGACTTGCTTGTCAATACCTTTAATGTATCTGACTGCATTTTCTCTTCACCCATGTGCCCTTTTGTAATAGTTTTAGTTCCTTGTTTTAGAGAAGAGATAGAGACACCAAAAGTCTGGGCTCAGATTTGTATTCAGAAAATGCTTGAATTAGCCAAGGAGAGCACGACAATGCGCCGAGTATTGGATCCAATGTTTGTCTACTTTGATTCTGGGCACCACTGGGCTCCTCGCCAAGGGTTGGCTATGCTGGTTTTGTCTGATATGTCATACTTTATGGAGGCTTCAGGTGCCTGGTCTTCTTTGCACTTTAACATAATCATTTCCTGATGTCTTATGTTCTTCACATATATGTACCTACTTTATTTCTTAACTACGGACTTATGTTAAGTTTTGGCTGCAGGGAATCAACAGTTGGTTCTAACCTATGTGATCCGTCATCTTGACCATAAAAACATCTCACATGATCCGCAAATGAAATCTGATGTCATTCAAGTTGCTAGTGCTTTGGCTAGCCAGATTCGATCTGGAGTAGTGCTAGCAGAAGTTGGATTTGTGGCTGACCTATGTAGGCATTTGAGGAAGAGTCTTCAGGCCACTTCTGAATCCGTTGGAGAGCAAGAATCAAACATTAATATCATGCTACAGAATTCTATTGAAGATTGCCTACTAGAAATTGCTAAAGGGGTAAGTTTAGACTTGTGGTGTTTTAGTTTCTGCATTTTGTTGCGCATATTTTGCTTTTAAGAGCCGTGCTAGTGTTTTAATAGATTGGCAATGTGCGGCCACTGTTTGACATGATGGCTATTACTCTGGAGAAGCTGCCTTCTGGATCTGTGGCCAGGGCAACCATTGGATCTCTAATTATTGTTGCCCACATGATCTCAATAGCATTAGTCTCTTCAGGTTCGCAGCAGGTTTGTAAATCCCTTTTCTGTTATTAGGCATTCTGCCCCGCATCTGTTTGTATTGTATATTAGTGCGATACAGTGTTGATTAATGACCTACTTGCAACCCATATTACAGAAGGATAACTGATGTCTGGTCAAATGGTTTTTGATGACATGTATTTGGGATTAGTACCTAACGGAAACTTGAATTGGTGGTGACATCTTTGCATCAGAAAAGGACTCACGAGTAAATGGCATCTATTAATTTGATTGAAAAAAATATATCCAGTACTGTGTGATAGGATGGTCTCAGAAAGAAACCTAACTACTAGATACAAGTCCTATGGCATTGAAGGGTGTACATATTATTTTATGCTCTTAGTTTTTTCAGTACGCGTACTGAACCGTCTTTATGATTTCTCTTAGGTGTTTCCTGAGTCCCTTCTTGTCCAACTTTTGAAAGTGATGGTGCATCCTGATGTTGAAGTGCGTGTCGGGGCACACCAGATATTCTCTATTCTTCTCGTTCCAAGTTCTAACCGGCCCCGGAATGAAATTGCATCTCTACGGTCTGGTTTTGGATACCAATCTAGAGGATGGAATTCGAATACAGCATCTACCTTTGCTTCAATTACAGCTAGACTTGAAAAGCTAAGGAGGGAAAAAGATGGCACCAAATCAGAAAAGCCTGGGAACGTTAATACTTGTGAAGATTTTAAAGATAGAGATGCTACTGAAGAAGAGTGGAAGCTGGGGCTTACTCGCAAGAAATCTCCCAATTTCTACAAATTTAGTTCTATCATTGACAGAACGGCTGGTTCAGTCAGCTTATCAGAGCCAGTAATAGTTTCTCTATTTCCTTAACTGTTGATGTTTGAGGCAAGCAATTTTCACTTCTGTACTAACTCTGCTTACTTTCTGGTTTGTGGAATGGCTCAGGAACCATATGTTATGAAGTTCAGCGAGGATCAAGTAACACAATTGCTATCTGCTTTTTGGATACAAGCCAATCTTCCAGATAATTTGCCTCCAAATGTTGAAGCCATTGCCCACTCTTTCGTTTTAATGCTTATTTCTTCACATATGAAGGTGGAATTTGAGATTATTTATCTTTCTTGTATTATGCATCTATTGCTACTCACTTTCACCCTTGCACCTTCTATAGGGAGATGATAGCCATTGATTAAACATGATTCCAATGTTTGTAGTCTCCATTTTTATTACTCAAATGCCATTTCAAAAGTTCTGTCTTGTGTATGGTTTTCTCAGCAAGTCAGCATCCATGGTTGAATAGTGAGAATTGAAACCATGAAAATCTTATCACTGATAGGAAATCCTCAAGTTACCATTATCATTTTGCAAAGTTGGTTCTGTTAGTGTATTGCTTTGGTTATAATTCTGTCAACGATTCTCATTTTGGTGGTGATCTTATTCTTGGTTGATTTGCCCTTTTCTCTTAGGAAAATCCGTCGTTCTGATCCCCATCATTCTGCTGGGGACACCTAGACTTGCTTGTGTTCAGTTTTTCCTCTAGAATTGTTCATGTACACATGTTTCGCTATAGTTGCTAATAAAACTTCTCAATTTTGTAATTTTCAGAATTCAACTGACAATCTTATGGTTCGCGTGATTCAACTTTTGCTGTCTCTGAAGAATTTATCCCTTGATCTTAACAATGGTGTGTGACAGCATACATCCTTAGACAGTCATTATTGCTGGCAAACACTAAGTTTTGAATAAACTTCTTAATCTCTTGCCAGGTGCATTACCTCCAGCGTCTCAGAAGAGATCTATCCTTGTCCTATCAATTGGCATGCTGATGTTTGTGGCTAGGATTTATCACATTCCTGGTCTGAATGATTTTCTCAGGTCATTAATACCGTATGATGTGAGTATATTTCTTAACCTGCTCCTAAATGCTAATATTGCATGAAAACTGTGTGCTAATAGGATCACTTTCCCATTATTAATAGGATGAAGTTTCTACCTGTCAAGTAATTAGGAGTATTCCAGCACTTTCATCATTGAGCATATTCTAACATTAGATATTTCCTATCTCCTGTGAATTCAGGTTGACCCATATTTGGCAATCAGTGATGATCTACAAGTTTATGTAAAGCCAGATGCAGATGTTAGTAAATATGGATCTATTACTGATAACCAGATGGCTAGATCAGTACTGTTCGATTTGCGAAACAATATATATGAATCGGACAATGTCATGATGGAAATCTTGGTTCAGTTTTTATCAAGCATTTCTGAAGTAAGATGGTCTACTGATGGACCTCATTTCTTCTTTCCAGTTCACTGTCTCTCACACAATAACCCCGCAAACCCGGACGCATTCTTATATATTTGTTTTGCTTTTCCTTTTAAAGATGGAGGCAGAAGATGTGGCGAACCAACTTTCAGAGCCATTCACACCTGATGATGCGTTCATGTTTGGTCCAGTATCACAGCTCGACTTTGACCAAAATCAGATGGCTGGCCATTCGAAAGATTCACTGTCCTTTGACGGGGTATGCTTACTACTTCTTTAGGCTGATTTCCTTGCTACTGCTAAATTATTATTGTATTATGTGACTTCTGATCACTCTGGTGTATCATGCCAATTTAAAAATAGTAGCAATTATAGAATTGAAATTTAAAACATTCTCAGTGATGCCTCCTCGTGCTGCAGGAATTTTCAACAAGTTCATCAGCGGACGATGATGCAACAAGTGAAGCATCCGTTGCTGACCTCACTCGTTTCATTCCCAGAATGCCATCATCCTCTTCTGTGGCCCAAGTTATTAGCATTGGACAGCTTCTGGAATCGGTACTAATTTCTTCCCCTTCCACCTTGCTTGTTTTCTGTTTCTACAAGCATCTGTGTGTACAAGACGAGATTGACAACAGTCAGTTCAAGAAAGGTTAACCTTATTTATTTGACAAAAACTGAACAAATTGTTTGTAGGCACTTGAGGTGGCTGGTCAAGTAGCCGGAATATCTGTCTCCTCCTCGCCCCTACCATATAACACCATGGCAAGCCAGTGTGAAGCCCTTGGGACAGGGACAAGGAAGAAGCTCTCTAACTGGTTGGCCCAAGAAAATCATCACACCAGTGTCCGTGACCAATTGTTTCCAGCATTTCCTGCAGATCGACGCACGGCACTTCAGAAGGTCTGTCTGAATGCACCACTCCTACAAAATTACTCCATCATGTGTTCATCACTTGACTCCAATTCCTAGGCTCTTGTTTTGTGATTCTCCCTCCCATTTATTTTCGTTGCAATCCCCATGTTTCGGAAGCTCAACTACTTACTGGTCAATTTCCGTGCAGATAACTAGTGAAATAGGCCCTGCTCCAGGAACTGCATTGCCACAGGATCAGTGGTTAGCTATGAGGCTGCCTCCTGCTAGTCCATTTGACAACTTCCTCAAGGCAGCTGGATGTTAGTACGTAGAGAAGCCACACTTCTCCAAGTGTAGTCAATGTTGTAAAGTATTAGGCAGTTTAATCTACTATCTAGGCACAAATAGCTCAAAATTTTATCCTTATCAACAGTGATGTGGATGATCTGCCTGTAATTGAGCTAACGGTTAAACGTATGTAGGTTTTAGTATGAAACATATACCTGTAGTTGAGGTAATGGTTAAACTTATGTAGTTTTAGTATGCATATGTCTCTCCCTCTCTGTAGACCTGTTTCTCCACCTACTCATTCCCGGTGATCAAGAAAATGTGTACTCTATACACCATCTCCTGGCTTCTACAGATTGTTAAGATTCAGCGATTGTGAAAATGTATTAAAAAGGACAGACAGAAGATAAGTTTGACCCCATGAATAATCTATTATAATGCAAAGCATTGCTTTGCTGCAACTACAATCGCTACCACAGGCCACAATTACATTTTCCTCTTTGATGAAGAAATCACTGGAAGCTAATAACCAACATGCTCCTTTAAATTTCATGCATTAGCCTAATCGGGCTTTCGTTTTGAAGGCAGCACCATAAATTGTGAGTTTCTCTCGAAAATCGAAACCTTACCCCATACATGTGCTTGTGAACTTTAGGTACACAAAGCTGATGGATTGGATGGATAGACTAGTCTTCATGACATTTCCTCTGCAAAAAGGCCAAACCCCCTAACACATTTTTGGTCACTGAAGCCTCAGCAAGCAAACAGATTGGTCTAGCAAAAACCAGTGAATCCCATCTGTATTTTTCTTCATGATTTTTCAGCTGAAATCGCGGCCAGCTGTGTTGCTTGTTACTAGGGAATTGCCACAATTTCTCCATTTTCTAACCTAACTCCTCTCTGCCCAAACTCCCCATGTCTCTACTCTTTTATACCAACAAGCTGAATCAATGTTCACGTGGCCACTACACAAACTTTTGGCCACAAAATTCACTTGACTCTCCTGATCCCCCCGTGTTTGTGAATTGTGTTGCAGTTTGAAAATGGTTAATGTTTTTGATTTGATGCCAGTCTCAAGTGAACAAATCATAAATGCACTTCTTTTGGTACTTAGCACTTGAACTCAGTGCATTTTACCATAGAACACGCAGCAAAATGAATACCATTTTGCTTTCCCTCCAAGAGCAGACCACCCCAAATACTCAATAACCCCACAGGTACTTGCTACAATACAGTGGAATGCGCTATGCGCTATATGCTACTCTCAATTTGATGATATTAATTTGTTGTTGCATAGTTAAACTCTAAATCAAGAAAGAGCAAAGGAAAATGAATAGGCTGAATGAATGTAAAGAACACCAGAATTGTGGAGGAGTCCTTGAAATGACAATTGAAAGACCAAGTGGTTTGACCAACCAGATACAGGAGAACCATCAACTTGTGTAGGCCAATCGAAACGGGGTCATTTACTCCATGAGCAGTACAACTAACTGTACAAATTTCCCTTCACATAGAAACAAATGGTACACAAATATCAGAATAAGGCCAAAAATGGGTCAATGGACTTATAAATATTTTTTTGATCTGAAAACCTGGACTTATAAAAAAATGTGGTGTTCTTTACACGAATACCGTGACCTTAAGTTATACTGATAAATTAACTCTAATAACAGAAGGTTTGTATCGAATCAGTACAAGAACCAGAACTGTGTTATAAGAAACGGTGATGAAAGCTCCTATTGAGTTATCCAAATTAGTTTGTATAAGCTTGATTCTTATAAATAAGAAGCCTTATTTATTTTGGATATCAAACAAACTCAAAATTTTTTGCCCGCAATAATTGGAAGCATATACTTTTTGAGGATTTTTTGGAAGAAGGGAAAACGTTCTTGGGATTGATTGACTTGATGCGAAGACCCTACTCTGGCTCCACCATTGCTTGAGATATATGTAAATGAAGCACTTTCCAATCTGCAAAAGTAACTTCACGTTCATGTTACAAAAATTTGTTCAACTGAACTTCATCATGAGCATCACCTTGGATGGTAGAAAATTCTGTGTGCCCCTACTACTATTGATGCTGAAGTCTTTCATTAAGGTGCAAGCATAAAGAACTTATGAGCCATGGGCGTTTGTTTACATAGAATGGAACCGTGAATAGAGGAAGTAAGAATAAATTAGCTAACTAATCAATATGAAATCAACTATCCGTCTTCATTGATTTGTTTTTTTTGTTCGTTATAAACTTATTGATAAATAAATGCACCGGAAGTCAGAAATTTCCAATTCCATCATACGTTTTACATGCAGTAAGTAAAAGCTTGAACAAAATAATTTTATGAGACTCTTATAATAAAGATATTTCATAAACTTACTATCATCTCATGATATCTTAAATAGATTAATGTAAATAATAACTATCCCAACCATAAAGTGACGATAAATTCACATAATACCGTTGTAAGTAAATCTCATTAGCATTCTCTAAACACCTGATTTGAGCACTGTTTGGGATATTATTATCTGGGTTAGTAGAGTTTCTTTGAAAGGATGCTGGACCCCAGTGGCCTTGCAGTCCCAAAACCAACAGCCAATAGGATGTTGAAACGTAATGGAATGTCATGTCACTGGGTAAAGGCAGGCAGATTCAAAAGTCCCAATGCACCAGTAGTGAGCAGTACTATAAATTACAGCCAGCAAAGCTCTACATGCTCTCCAAAGTGAAGTTGAATACTTTGAAAAATGGTCTGAAAACAGTCCTCCAAGTTTTAGGCCCCTTGTCCACCGTGAAAATTACCTCTCTGTCCCATGTCACAAACAGCTTCTTCTACTTTTTCTCTCTGCTTTCCGTTTTCCTCAGGTCTTTCTCGGAAAAGAAAGTAGAGT
Source organism: Spiraea crenata (assembly GCA_033992175.1). NCBI lineage: Eukaryota > Viridiplantae > Streptophyta > Magnoliopsida > Rosales > Rosaceae > Spiraea > Spiraea crenata. Next base: position 3,085,993 of record JAVBHV010000041.1, on the reverse strand, counting down.
CCGGTCGTTTTCCTTGTCATACCCAGAAACGCAACAGAACATACCCACCCTTTTGCTCCTTGTACCCACACAAACCCACTTTTCAGCTTATTGTATGGAAGATTTTTACAGGGTGAACCGTTCAACCTCAGATGGTGTTGTTCATGTCAATAATAATGTTCATCATCATCAAAATATGATGACAAGTACTAGTAGCAACGCCGCCGATTGCGGTGGTTTTCACGGTGGCCATCTGGCGATGGATGATCATAATATGCTGATGTTTGACAGAGGCGTGGCTGAGAATTTGGAGGCCTGGTTCTAAAATTTTACTGAGGCCCTTCAATCTATCTTCTAAAAAATCATACCAAATTTTTTTTTACGCACATTATACTAATAAAATGGTAAATTTGAAACTAAAATAATAACAAACTTTAGAAAGATTATTGAATCGATGCAAAGTGTATTACGAACAAAGTATTGATAGAAAAAATAATTCAATCAACAATAATTTTGTATATGTAGAAAAGTTTTGAAATTCAACTAAGATATTTGATTAAAGCATTAAATTAACCTTGAATTTATCTAGATGATGACGCAACTTGGATTAAAGGATCGAGAAGCAGCTTTACGTTAGGTTTTGTGTAGCTTTGGAAGAAAAACGGAAGGAATAGTAATTAATAATTAAATATGTATAATATAATTTTAATAAATTTAATTATAAATATAAATATTATATATTTAATACACTAAAAAAATTTAAAAAGATTATTGGGGGGCCCACTTGAAGTGGGGGGCCTAGTGCTGGAGGGCCGAGCTGCACTCCGTCAACGGCGGCTCTGATGTTTGATCAAGAACAACAAATGTCGGATTTGATCAAGAACCAGATTGCCAACCACCCTCGGTTCCCTGATTTACTTGCTGCTTACCTTGAATGCCAAAAGGTCTTTTTACTAATCAGCATATTAATGCATGACTAGTTCATGAACTTAATTATCTTCTGACATGTCGCATGATATTTCATTACATATATACTTTAGTTCAGTATTGAGCACATTAGTCTTGATTTCAAATTTTCATTAAATATCAAGGTTATGATTAAATGTGTGCTTTTTAATAGGTCGGAGCAACGCCGGAGATGAAGAATGTGCTCGGCGAAATCGGAAAAGTCAGCCACTCCCTGAGTACTTGTAGTGAGATGGGAGCTGATCCAGAACTTGACAACTTCATGGTACATAATCCATATTCTGCTACTTAATTTGAGCATAATATGTTCACTTTGTTCTATAATGGCATGCATACATTTGTAGCTCCTATATAACGTGTATATTTAGTCCTTTTTAAACTTGGACTTAGTTGATTATGTTGCAGGACACATTTTTGTAAGTTGATTGCATAATATTGTGGTTGTTTTTGCAAGGAATCATACATTGAGGTTCTTCGGAGGTACAAGGAGGAGCTATCGAAACCTTTTGATGAAGCAACTACATTCTTGACCAACATTCGATCCCAACTTAGCAGCCTCTGCAAGGGCACATTGTCAAAAACCAGCTGGGACAATCACTCTGGTATACTTTTACACATTTTTTCGACTCCTAGTACACATAAGTAGCATCGATCCGCAAATGATATTTTGTTAGGCCTGGCCAATGAATTCGATAATGCCTTAAATTTCGTGCCATTCTTCAAGTTGATTGAATGTGAAGTTTAATGGATTAACAATAGGCTTCTTGTATTTGAAGTTACGAACGAAAAATTAATGCGACATCGAGTTGTGACTAAATCTAGCACCCTTTGCAGATGAAGGGGCAGGAAGTTCAGAGGAGGAACTTAGCTATGCGGAGGTGGAAGCATCCGCGAGTACTCAAGAAGCCTCCGGTGCTTGCTCCGGTGATAGGGAGCTCAAAGATATGCTCCTCAATAAGTATAGTGGCTATCTTAGCACATTGAGGAAGGAATTTATGAAGAAGAGAAAGAAAGGAAAGCTACCAAAAGATGCTAGAACTACCTTGATGGAGTGGTGGACTGCTCACTATAGGTGGCCTTATCCCACGGTAAATTTGATCTCAATCTCATAGCTACGTCTAAATCATTTCTAGTCTTAATTGGCTTTCGTGTTGCTGACAATTTTCCAAACCTAACGTGTATTATCTTATTGACGTTGCTAGTGAAAATATGACTCAATTCGAGTTTATAGAAGGGGAATGTGTATTATTATGCGTATATATCGCAGCTAAATGAACGAAAATGATGGTACATTGTTGTGTTTAGGAAGAGGAGAAGATGCAGTTATCTCAGGCGACGGCGCTGGACCAAAAGCAGATCAACAATTGGTTCATAAACCAGAGGAAGAGGCACTGGAAACCGTCTGAGGACATGAGGTTTGCGATTATGGAGGGTGTTGGTGGTCCAACCATTGGAGGACCGCCCGGTGCTATTTGATGCCGGAGTTGGGGCCAGAAATATTGAAGATACGTACTGATCGGAGATCAGTTGGTTCTAGTGATTCGACGGATATTAGTGTTAGTTTAGCTTGGTTAACTCAATCTCATGTCTCGTTTAAAGTTTCTAGTGAACCTTCGCCGCTAATAGTAATTAATGGCTTTTAGTTGTGTAGTGCATTCTGCATCGATTTTCTTTCTATTTTCTTTTTTTTCATGATCCCTTTTGTTGGGCTAAGCCCACTGTCTTCTTTTTTGGGCTGGTACATGTTGACCTTTTTCCAATGACATGTCGTGCAATGAGAAACCAAAAGTAGTCCGTGCAATTTGTGATGATCTTCAATCTAGACACTAGTTTGATGATTGAAGACACGAACAACAGGAAATTAATGGTCTTTCAAGTTTGATTAGATTGTTGTTTGTTTGTTATGTTTGTATTGGAAAGAAGTTGCTTCAAGAAAGTTCTTATTGATGAGAAGGGTAAACAATTATTCCAGAACAAAACAAGAAACTGAGGTTGTGTTTGTTTGTTTGCCATTCATGCTGGGTCGATTTTCTCATTCATCACGTAGGGAAAGATTCGCATGAATGGGAAGATTAGAAATAAACTAAATCCTAAACTAAATCCTAATTCTTGCATGTAAAGTAATACTCATCAAAATTAGACTACACCCTAGTTACATGAAAATCCATACATACATAAACTAAATTCCCTTAACTACAAACAATATTCTCCAACTAAAAATGTGTTCATGTTTATACACAATGATAATGATATGGCATAGAAGAATCTCTTGTTATTTTCACCCAATCAAAGATTTCGGAATGATTACGCAGCGAAGTTTCGACAAATCAGTAACAAGCAAGAAAATGATGAAACAACCTCTTCGAAGAAATCACAGTTGGACAAAACCCACCACTTAAAACAAATCTTGGTGCTTTCCTAAACGGCTTGCAATCTGATAGGCAACAATGAAAATGGAAGAACCTCTTTTTTATCCAAAAAGGAAATATGGACAAATGACGTATTTCACCTGATCATATCTATTCTACCAATTTCTATGCAACAAAACCTCTGGTCTCTATCTCAATTCTTCCATGTTATCTTTTTTCCCCTTCCACCCAAAATTGTGAGGAAATTAACCTTCCAGCACATATCCACATTATACAAATTGATTATCTCTATGATATAATGACAATATCAAGTTTCATAAAAGATTAGACAAACAAAATTATATCACATGCACAACTCAATCATCAAACTACCAAAGTACCCTACCTTCTCACTCTCTCATAGTGATTATAGGAAACCTTCTAAACCCCCAAATTAACCTTCAACCCAATTCAGCCAAACTTTAGATAAAGGCCTTCGCATTGCAATAGGTAAAAAAAAGAAAAAGAATAAAAGAACTAACCCCATATCAAGGATCCAATTTCCTTTGTGATATTTATTAGAATTGAAGATTCCACAATACATATTGAAAATGTCACAATAAGTAGCTACATAAACATGTCAGACATCTGGATCAAATACATAACAATTTGATCACTAAAACTCAATGGATCTTATTTCCATGCATTTGTGAACTATGAGCAACATATGCATGCAGAAAACTGAATTACCAAATGTTTAGGAAAGTTGATCCTCAAAGGCCAATTCCTCAATCATGTTCCCATGATTCATAAGGGGATTGAAGGCTTCAACCTCACAACACTTGTTGGGAAGCTTTATAGTCCCATGAGTTTCAATAGACGCCGATGAGAATGCGAATTTACGAGCTACAACAACCGAATTAATGACCTCATCGGTGGGATGAAACACAGAAAGAACCTCAAACCCTCTAAGATCATCACAAGGATCAACCACCGGGTACAAAAAGGCCCTCGCCCCATGTGCACTCCTCACCATCAAAATGGCCCCCGGCGCCATGTGCTCAGCCAAGTGCTCCACAATCTTCACCTTCTCCGCCTTGTCCATCCCCACGAGCGCAGCCAAGAACACAACCTCGTACTCTTTCAACTCATCACTTGTCACATCCATAACATCCATGGTATGGAACACCATTCTTGTAGATAAGTCCGGGTCCGAGGACACCAAGATTCTTGCCTTGGAGTTGGCTAGAGGGTCTATGTCGTAGTTATGAAAGGCGGTTTTGGTTAGGTGGTTTGAGGCCAGGACGATAGAGGTCATTGGGAGAGGGCCAGAACCGATGAAGGCTATTTTGGAAGGGACATGAGGGGAATGGTTTTGGAGGAGGGTGAACTCGAGCTCGGCGAGCTTGAGGTAGTTGGAGTAGTAAGGGAAGACGGTGAGGTGGCGGGTGGGGGTATCGAAAGTGGTGGTGAGGACGGCGGAAAAGTGATTTTCCAAGAGTGCTTCTGCTTCTCCGCAGAGGCGGATGAGGTTTGACCTAATGTCTTGGATGGACTGGCATAAGGTGGAGACGTCGATGGGGTTTGGTGGAATGCATGTGAGGACTAATTGGGTGAAGAGTGTGTTGACATTTTGGGAGGGTTTGAGGGAGTCAAGGCTTGAGATTTGGTGGTAGAGTTCGAGGACTCTTTGCACCAAGGCTTCTCCATGGCAGCACATGTCGACACTATGAGGAGATATTGATCTTTCTTCTTACCAAGGAAGTGTGTTGTGTATTGGAAAATCAAAAACTTGGTGACATGGTCTTGAAGCTGTTTGAGGGTCGTTATTTATGGGGCAATGATGTGGGGGCCATGTGGTGAAGGGGTGGAGTTCATTATTGGTTGTTTGCAACTTTTGCATTGTGAATTGTGGGTCCATGGCATTGCCACCTCAAGCACTGTTTCAATCAATGATATCAAATAGGTGCTCGTTTTTGTTGTTTGTTGTGAGTTACTATTAATCGTTCATTTGTGGGTAATGTAAGACAATATTAAACACTTGATTATAATACGTAATTGTTGATTCTTTTTAATACTTGAGGGGAATGTTAGAATGTATTGTTCATGCATTGACTTGAGAATCACATAGTTGAGAGGGTGTGTGAGAATATGGTGGTGTAATAGAGTGTGTTGTTTACAAGTTTGGATTGGGATTCCACATGCATGGAGGGCATGTGAGCATGTTGAAATGTAATAGATTAATTTTAAATTGGCTAGTGAAAGAACATTGATGATATTCATAAAAATTTGAGCTACTTTCTCATTGCCAATTGATTTTATGAAGAAACCGCAACTTTCTTCACCAACACACATGATATTTCTTGGGATTGGAGTCGAGGAGATGATCCCAATGCAAAGGCATATATAAGGTTTCAGAGGTATAGATACCGTTAAGTCAATTATAGTTTTCTTGTTCCTTCTGCAGGAAAAGTAGTTAGTGATTAGTTGCAAACTTGCAGCATTATGTGATGCAGTGATTTTTCTGGCCAATCGGAAGGTAGATACAAATCAATCATACCAAGAAAAATGAAGATATCAAAGTTTGTGACAACAAGGATACACTTAATTAGGATTAATGACCAATTAGTTTTGGAGATAACTTTTCTAAAGTCAATCGCTGACGAATAATAATAACAAACGGCTTCTTAGTGTCCATTAAGGGTACTCCAAGATGATGTAGCAGGTTGAAGATTCTCTAGCTTCTGCTTTTCACACAATCACAAATTGATATTAACATCTTATTGAGTACCGGTTTCTTAAGTAACTATAAGCATCATTCATTTCACACTAAATAAGTTGACAATATTTCTTGTGAACCCCACGTTTCTTATCCTATTATATCATAAAAAACAGTTTGATTGATCATCTGAATTTCTTTTCGGCAAATTTCATTTTCGCCAATGAACAGAATTCATCAATGATGTTTGCTATTCTATTTTACATTTTGGACAGACTTTCAAGTTAGTTCGGGGGAATTAATTATCCAATTGTGTACTTTATAAGTGTTTTTAATTGAATAATCTAATTACTGTATATTATTTTATTGATTGATAAGCATAAAGTAGGATAAGTACTGATTAAAGTTATTATAAACAATAGAATTATACAGGTGAGACAAGCCTCAACTTGATGATTTGAAGAGGTCAGTCATTAGTAGTTATTGATATAGTCTTGTGATTGTAATTGAACACAAGAGCGAACGGCAGATCGAATAACCATAAATCTAATTACATCCAAAGACCAAATAAAAAAAATGTAGTGCTAGATTTGTTCACCCAAAGAAAAAATGAAGTGCAGATTTTGTGCAACAATACTATAGTGTTTTTCTGTCAGAATGTCATCACTGGCATTTATGAAAAGACAAAAGACAAAATATATACTATTTCATTATTAATTAGAATATCATGTGGGGTTTTTATGGATAGGCAATGTTGTCATTTACACTGAGATTTCATTTAGACTTCTTCAAAGTAAAGTGCCCATCTAGTAGCTTCCACTATAATTTCAACCAGAGTTTTTGGCGGCTTTACATAAACTGAACGGCCACAATAGTTTTAATCTTTTTTCACCTTTTTCTGCTTTAAGTTCAATGGTGTAAATTAGATATTCCTCATATCATTCATGTAAGTAGTCCAATCTTTCAATTGAGTGCTTTTTGCCTTTGGAAGTTTCTGTTTGTTTGACCTATCTCTAAGGATAGATATTCATGAGAATTGGAAGTGCATGAGAATCATATTCATGGTTCATGGATCATGGCTCGTGGGTGACCTCCTTGAATGAAATTAGTTTCATTTGTTTCTATAGAGTTTCAATTTTTCCCCATTTCAATATTACTGGTATAAAAAGAAGGAAACCGATGAAACCTTTTTTTGCATCATCTGTAGTTGACCTTTTCTTTCGCATAATCCATCAATTGAAGTACTTTTAGAGATTACTTATACCATCTTCATTCCAAAATTTTAATCCAACCGAGGGTTTTATTCTTTCCACATTTGAAATAGAAAGCATTGATTCCAACTAAGGGAGGTGATAATTAAGCAAATATATCGACAGGTGATAGGTCATATTGTTTTTGATAATATTTTTAGTGTCTCTTTTGGTCGGAAGAAAAAAGCATGAACCATGCATTTGTATGGATGTAGAAAAAGTATCATAGGGTCTCTCCTTTTTGGCCAATTTGGCCACATTCACTCCCATCGATAGCATTAACGCGACTACTCGACATTGATATTGCCTTATCTCGTCATAATAGAAGTTTTTATAGAGTCGTGGGGTTCAAGTTTCACTATTTGGAAACTTTTCATCAATTGACATATGCACTCAATTGATATTGTTTTTGTCATGGCCCACCCTTTTAGAGGGATATTATCCACTTTGGGTCACATACCGCTGATTAGTATTTGGGCAACAACCCAAAACACGTCTCATTAAAGAAGGTGAACTCGGGCCCATATAAGCACATTCCATTCCCGGTCGATATGGGATTGAGCTACCCTCCCCAATCACCCTCGGGCACCACTCCGGGTAACCACAAAGGACATATAAGCACATACCACTCTTGGTTGATGTGGGATTAAGGTACCCTCCCATGTCACCCCCTGACACCACTCGGGGTAACTTCGAAGCACCACTCCAGGTCACTCTGGGGCACCACTCCAGGTCACCACAATCCACCCCTAGGAGGCATGACGCCCCTCTCGGCATATGTTTCGGTTAGGTTAAGCTTTGATACCAAATGTCACAACTAACCCCCTAGCGAGATATTGTCCGCTTCAAGTCATGCCTTCATAGATTTGTTCTTAGGCTGAAAAGGTGAACTCATGCCCATATAAGCACCTTCAATCTACATTTTTTCAATCGATGTGGGTTTTGGCACCCCTCTGGATCACTATAGGGTACCACTCCGAGTCACTCCCAGGCACCTCTCTGGGTTACCCTAAGGCATCACTCCAGGTCACCACAAGAAAATTCTACCATTATGCAATATCAACTAATTTAACGGTTGTATGTGAATAAATTTGCATCTTCTTTTTTGATGATATTTATAAGGTGTATCATGCATTTCTATAATGCAAAGTTTTGGAGGGTCTCGAAAAACCTTATACACTAGTTAGGGCAGTGTTGTCAGTATATGCACCATAGTTTGAATCCATGGAAAGTTGACGAAGTATAAGACTATCACTTGTATTGGAAAAAAAATTTAATTACGAGGATTTCTGTTTCATGCCTTCACTCTTGTTCTTCCTTTTGGTTTCTTGTTTTGTAATTAAAATGTCAAGATCAAAGCTAGGGCCATGGCATGTTGGTTGGCTATTGTGAAGTCAAATTCATTGTGGTCCATCTATCATTGATCAAAGGGTGTGTGGCAACCACACGACTCCATGTGCCGTACGCTACCCTAGACGACGACGGGCCCAACAATATTTGCTAGTTGCAAGTGTAATGCCGAAGACTCATTGCTCAAACTCTGGCCCTTACAAATTCACAACAGCTTTCAAATCTATTTTCGTGCTTAAGTCCTTGTCCTATCTCACCTTTCCATTCACAAAATCAACAAGTTAGAAGGAGATAACTTGTACGCTACAATGTTTTAAGCACACAAGCAGAATACATACTTGACAAGCCTGTTTGTGATGGTTTGTTACGGATCCAGTTTCCTGCAAAAGGGCTTTAGTCCAACTCTCAGCAAAAGGATAGAGTAGTTGATAAGCTGCTCAAGCCCAGGCCCAAATGTTGGGGTCAAGTTCAAATGAAAGAAAGTGATTGTAAACGGAGTTTAGATGAAAAACATGAATCTGAAACAAAAGTACAGTTTATTACAAGGAGTCTGCATGCAACTACAGAATAATACCATCCATCAAATTATACACAAATTTGAATGAGTCACTGAAACTATTTTCTTATATGGCATCTACAGAGAGGGTGATGAACATAGGGAATGAACCTAACTCATTAACCTCACAGTTCAGAATACGTTTCGGAGCTCTCGTAGGCGTTGGAAGATTCAGAACTTTCATAAGCCGGAGTTTCAAGGATTTCACTGTTTTCGGGTAGACCAAATTGAAGTATGTAATTGACTCCGTTAATCACATCATCGACCATCAATCCGATCCTACCTCCAACCCAACTGCCCAACTGACTTCCCACAAGATAGCCAACTCTACCAAGCCTTTGTTCTCCTAGAAATCCTCCAGCATAGGTGCCAAACAAGGTGCCAGTTGCCCTGAGAGCGCCTTCTTGTAATGTGCCGCCATAGTACAAAGCTTCAAAAAAGTCCCACCCGGAAGAGATTATAGGACCTATGATCCGCTTGGCTTTGCGAGTTGCTAATTTTGCTGCCTTTTTTCCTTCTTTCTGCGCTATTTTGGCTGCCTCTGTAGCAGATTCCCCCTGTGACAATGCATCAACCAATGCACTTTCGATTGCTTTATTCCTTACCGCCTCAACCCCAGAAGCTCTGATGTTGTAAACATAGAGCTTCACTCCCTCTTTCACAGAACAAGCTAGTGTTCCAGAACTCATATCAAAGCAGTTCAAGATTGTAAACTTCCCACTCTGCGATGAATGCTCTTCCCCAACCAGCTGCCGGCATTTTTCAGCTATAGAGAAATACCAAATAAGAGGAAAGATTAGAAGACGAGCTATTTAAGTAGTTAATGCACATCACTAGGTGAGTACGAATTCCAGCCTCAATAAAAGAGCATTTGCAATACACAGAAAATGGAAACTTTTCGTTTATAGTTCAACTAGAATACGGGCAATACGACGACAGTAACATAACCTTAACATCACAATGGTGTTTCATCTCTCTAGTTACCAGTTCAGGTCTCAAAGACAAAGCAACTGTTCCAACATGCGTCAACAGATTCACCCGAAAAACATCATGGACACAAATAGAACTATACCAAAAAGACAATGACCACTATCACTAACACAAGACAGTAACTTCAGCATTTCGGCAACAGGTGAATTTTTCTCATTCACCGGGAAACAAAGTTACTGACTTTAGCATGATCAAAGATCAAATGAGTGGTGTGGTTCAACAATTCAGATTTTGGACTATATGCATCCTCAGGTATCCAGATAATTAGGTTTAACAAAATCTACGTTTGTTAAAATTTGGGACTTTTAGTTTAGATTCATTGCATTGTCAAATACTAGACGACCCAATGAACCAAATGACAAAAAAGCACAGATCTTTACACATTCCACTGAGAATTGTAATCATCGATTTCGAATTGTAATTACTCTGACCCCTCAAACTTCTCAGGGGAAAAATATAAACAAACATTTGTGTACCTGTGATGCCGAGGACGATGACGCCAGCTATGAAGGCAAGTAATTGGATTCTTCTCTTCTGGAAATCCATGAAATCTCAACCAATTTGGGAAGAAAACGAAACCCTAAAGTTGGGCATGTATGGGGAAGAATCTCAGAATAGAAGAAGCTTCAATAACAGGGAAGAATCTCAGAGCCGTGTGTGTAAATATGAAAGTCAATACTACAGATTTGATTTCCCAGTCTAAACGCTGCGTTTTGGTGTAGTTAACTTATGACGCCTTTTTATTTTGTTACTTGTATACCCTTTTCTCAAATCTTTTCTTGGAGAATGGAGGTTGTAGAAAGTCGGTTACACCTCTTCGAACATAGGCAAATGAGAAATTACGAGACTAAGGATTCGGTTGGTAAATTTCGACCATCTTCGAATATAGGCATGCGGAAAAATTACGAGATTAAAGACTCGTTGGTAACTTTCAACCCCACCTAGTAAGAAAAAGGCTTTGTTGTTGTTGTTTGGCAACTTTCGACCGACTAAAACATCATCATTTTATAAAGTTTAAATGGAATAACTAGTTCAACTCTTTCCTTGTTTATTCTTTTTTTTGAAGTTATCATTTGGTAAATCTGCTTTCCTTGGTCTATTATTATGATTTTAGTTGTGTTGTGAAAGCAAGACAACCTAAGTAAATGGAAAGAATGATACAGCTTTTGGACAACCAATTCATTTGTTACTTGGAACATTGTCAATTCTTTGGAATAGTTCACAAAGTTTGGCAATGATGCTTCTGCTTGGTTATTGCAAATCATTACACCACAATACGATTCTTTATATTGATCAAATTTATCCAACAAGGCTACAAACTCCAATCCCACGACTGCAAAATGTGATACAAGACCTCATCCAGTCCATCAGAATTCTAGGAGCTGAAAAAAGCTTGAAGTCATCGTATATAGAAATTTCTATGGAAGTTAAATCCAACACTTGGGAAAAGAATCATAACCTTGAAGAGACGAGAAAGAAGAAGGGAATGCAGTACTTTTCTCTGGTATGAACTGCTGTGTACGAATGCCGCGTATTCGAATCACATTCTCCTCCTATTCTTAAGCATCATATGTCGATGACCACCTTTGGATGTGTGAAAAATCGAACAAATCTAATGCTTTTCGTTGTTTCTAACAACCCCATCTAATCAAGCTCTGATCTTCAAGTAACGTTTGGTAGTTGCTAGCTAGCGAGTTCAACAATCTACAAAGTGAGTTCAAGATCAGTACTTGGCGGTAAAGCTCGAGCCTTTGATATGGGCTTTGAGCTCTGACCACTGTACCCCCGAAGATTCTGGGGTTTTTGATTTCGTTCTGCGCCTCCAAACGAAAGGGGCAGTTTTGTCAAGTACAAAAAAACCAAAGGGTTTATCGAGGGCTTTAAAAAAAGCTTCAAAAACCCCAACTTTATAGTTTTCAGTCAGAGCACTTCAATTTTCTCCATCAATGGCGGTTCTTCTCCCTTAACAGAGAACCCCAGAAAATACCCAATACACACAATTCAATTTCCGATCTTTCCTTCAGTTTTTCAATCGATTTTGATTGCAGTATAGCAAAATGCTGAAGCTTCTTTCTTCTAGAGCTCACAGCCTGGGCCCGAACTTGGGGCTCCGGCCCCGGCCCACCGAGCTCGGCTCGCCGGTGCTCCGGGCACTCGGCTCGCTCACTGGGTTTACTCGGTCGAGCTCGGCGCGCCGGGCGTTCTTCTGCTCGGACGCAAGCGACGGGTCTGCTGTTGAGGTGGTGGAGATGGAGGTCAAGAAGGCGGAGGCTGGGGCGGAGGCCGATTCGAAGTCGTCGTCGGCGATTGTGCCGACGAATCCTCGGCCGGAAGATTATCTAACGGTCAGTGTGTTTCTGAATTATGAATTATGAATTGTGTTGGTGGTTAGATACTTGAACTTTGTGAATTCTAGATGCTTTGTGCTAGGAGTAAACTAATTTTTCATAGCAAGTTGATCTTGAAATGCAGTCAAATTCAGTAGAATATGAGAAGATGTTGTGTTCACTGAACCAACAGATCTTTTACATAATTGTTGCATAAATGTAACATTGGTTCTTTTCGGTTGCATTCGAACAGGTTTTAGCTTTGCCATTGCCTCATAGACCGCTGTTTCCGGGATTCTATATGCCAATCTATGTGAAGGTACAGAACATTATTGGATTGGATAGAGTGAAAATCAAGTTGGCTTGTGGATGGCATTGTCGAGTGCTGAACTAACTTGTGTTTACTTTTCTTGTAGGATCCGAAATTGTTGGCAGCTTTACAGGAAAGCCGAAAACGGCAAGCTCCATATGCTGGTGCTTTTCTTGTCAAGGATGAGCCTGGAACTGATCCTAGTGTGGTCTCAGGTTTTGATACGGAGAAAAACATATATGAGTTAAAAGGGAAGGACTTATTTAATCGTTTGCATGATGTCGGTACGCTCGCCCAGGTATCTGCTCTAACCTTAGGTTTCATATGCCCAGCGAAGGAGTTTATTTTGATTTTCAACATTTTTATTCTTCATGTTCTTTTATTCTTGGGTTTCAGATTTCAAGCATCCAAGGAGACCAAGTAGTTCTTATAGGTCATAGGCGACTTCGAATTACAGAGATGGTGAGGAAACTAATCAGTAAGCATGAACTTTTGATTAATGCCTTTAAAAGGCATAATTTTAGCATCTGTTTTGTCTCTTCACGTATATTTCTCTTTTAGTTCATTTACACATTTTATTGAACTGAGTAAAATATTTGAGTTTACTAAGAAGCTTTTGGAATTGAAATCTGTATTCCTATGAGTAAAATATTTGAGTTTACTGAGAAGCTTTTCGGAATTGAAATCTGTATTCCTATTTTGATACATGCGATCAGATAAGTATGATGTAGAGTACACTATTTATTTTGAGATAAAGATTGTTAAACTAAGCAAAACTTGTGGCTTATTGACAGGTTGACGAGGATCCTCTGACTGTAAAAGTTGACCATCTCAAGGTTCACGTTGTGCTTTATATTACATATTCAGTTATTAATTTGGAGGTTTTACACTGTCAATTTTTCTTTCCCTTTCCTTACTGGGTCATACTTTAAATTGCAGGACAAACCCTTTAACAAAGATGATGATGTCATAAAGGCAACATCATTTGAGGTTATATCTACTCTAAGAGATGTTATAAAGACTAGTTCCCTTTGGAGAGATCATGCTCAAACATACAATCAGGTTTGCTCAGTTTCTAATGATATTTGAATGTTATGGCATTTCTTCTTGCATCTTTATTTGCTTTACTACAGATTTCCTTGCGTGCAACATGTGTGAAATCCTTTTGTCCTCTCATCTTGTCCCTTCTTTTTCTGTCTATATATGCAGCATATAGGTGACTTTAATTTTCCAAGGCTAGCAGATTTTGGAGCTGCTATATCCGGTGCAAACAAGTTGCAATGCCAGGAAGTTCTTGAAGAGCTAGATGTAAGGATCGATTACTTGATTATTATGACTGATAAGACTTATAGTCAAATATTTCATTGTGACTGCTAAAAATGTGCCATTTTGATTCAGGTTTACAAACGTTTAAAGCTCTCACTGGAACTAGTTAAGAAAGAGATTGAAATCAGCAAGATTCAGGTAAGTCATTGCAATGTGCCATCGCTTTTAAATTTTATTCTTCATCATAGTTTGATTCCTATTTTTTTTAATATCCTTTCTTTTTTGCACTTAGGAATCTATTGCAAAAGCAATTGAAGAGAAGATAAGTGGTGAACAACGCCGCTACTTGTTGAATGAGCAGCTTAAAGCCATCAAGAAGGTATCTGTTTTCTTTTTGGTGGGCTTAGTTTGAAATTCATTATTTCACCCTTGCGGATGATCTGGAACTTACTTGGCTTGAAATTTTGCAGGAACTGGGATTGGAGGCAGATGATAAAACAGCACTTTCTGGTTAGTTCTTAGTTTTTATTTTGATTAATTATACCGTGCACATGTAGATATTATGCGTGCATGCAACTCTGCACAACTTTGACAGTCAAAGAAAGTTACATATACCACAAATATAAGAATATATGTTAGGACCCCCTTATAAGACAAAATAATGTATGTTCATTGCATGGTGTTATATGATGAATGTAATGTACTTTGCAATGGCTGGGAATGATAGTGTCCAATGTTAAATTTGTAGCCATGCTTGCAAATAGTGCCCATGATAGTTGTATGCAGTTGGTGCTTCCTAATCATCAGTTTTAATCTGAGTATAACTCAAGCATGCATGTGGAAACCAGTGATAAGTTATTCTAAGTTGTGATCCTTTGTGCAGCAAAGTTCAAGGAGAGACTTGAACCAAACCGGGAAAAATGTCCACCTCATGTTTTGCAAGTTATAGAAGAAGAGCTCACAAAACTGCAGCTGTTGGAGGCTAGTTCGAGTGAATTTAATGTGACTCGTAATTACCTTGATTGGTTGACTTCCATCCCCTGGGGAAGTTACAGGTTTTTAAGCTATTCAACTTGATCAAATTAGGAAGGATCTTTGAGTTTCCAATACTTTGATGTCATATTTACGATGCTGAAAGATTTTAACAATTTAATGGGACTATCATAAGTACGATATCTTGAATAAACACCATTGCCTCACTTCAAAAGGACTATCGGTAATGAGTGGTAATTGTGTATATGTAAACTGGATAATGGACACTAGCATGCGAAGATTTTCTCAATAAACTATAAAAGAAATATTAGTTGAGTTACTTCATTCTTATTCCTATTTTCTTTTTGGTAAGTGTGCTTCTGGTACTTAATTGAAGCAATGTATTATTTTTGACCTTGTTGCAGATTTTCAAATGTAATAAGTTCTCTTATCTAAATCCCAAATGCAGTGATGAGAATTTTGATGTTCTTCGGGCTGAAAAGATTCTTGATGAAGATCACTACGGATTAGCTGATGTAAAGGAAAGGATATTAGAATTTATTGCTGTCGGGAAACTCAGAGGAATGTCTCAAGGTTGTTCTACTTTTCATTTTCACAATTATCTACCTTGATATAGCTGCGTAGTCCCTTTTCCTCGTTCATCTTGTTTTCACAGACTGATCTTTCCTCGTAGATGATATTTATTTCTGGGGTGGTAGAAAATTTTGCAAATCAAATTGTGCTAGTTTCATGATAAGAGTTCAATTAATGTTCTTCTTTTTGATCATAGGAAAAATCATTTGTCTCTCTGGACCACCTGGAGTGGGAAAAACCAGCATTGGGCGCTCAATTGCACGTGCCTTGAACCGTAAATTCTACCGGTTCTCTGTAGGAGGGTTATCTGATGTCGCTGAAATTAAGGTATTGGGAAAGCTCTGCCCACTGAAATAGTGATAAGCAGCTGTACATCGTGAGCTATTGCGTATAATTAACTTCTGAAATTACATACAGGGACATCGTCGAACCTACATTGGTGCTATGCCAGGAAAGATGGTACAATGCCTAAAAAATGTGGGAACAGCTAACCCTTTAGTTCTGATCGACGAAATTGACAAGGTAATAGATGGCTGTTTCGCTTGCTTCATATTATACATGAGGCATAATAATGTGGGTCTGTTTAGTAGCATTAGAATGAAGAGTAGTTTGTGAAGTGCTTATTTACAAAATCGATTGATCATTTCTAGTTTCATAATATGTTGATGGATATTGAAGTTTACTTTTTTACTTCTTTTCTGGCAGTTGGGAAGGGGACATGCTGGTGATCCAGCGAGTGCTTTGCTGGAGCTTCTTGATCCCGAGCAAAATGCTAATTTTCTAGACCATTATCTTGATGTTCCAATTGACCTGTCAAAGGTTAGTTTATTAAGTGTTTTCAAGGCGTTTGGTGTTCTACTCTTCCCAGTTATTTCCAATTGATGTGCGTGTGTGAGGGTTGAACTGATAGATTTGAAATCTATAAGAATATGGGAAGAAAGTGAATGCTCTGGGTCCAATTTTGTTTCTCTCTCTAGCTAGTGCGAGTGTATCCATCATCTATTACCTCCTGCTTGTTACTTTAAACACTGTAACATAAGAGTGGTCCTAAAGCAGATGAGGGAACTCAGAGTATGAATTTTGAGGTATAGTTCTTTTATTGTGATTGATTAGTTTCGATATTTCACACCTTCCGACACATCCTCTCCTTGCACTGTAATGTACTCATGTCTATGATATGCACATTGGTCCACACTCTCCTCAGATTCAGTGTTCTAGGTAGCATCCGAAAAGTGTCATTGTAAGTTGTGGCATGGCCGAACTGAAACAAGAATTTAGGGCAGTATCTCTCTATTTTTTGTCCTTAATTTGATACATGATGTTTGCAAATTTTTTTGGCAGGTTCTCTTTGTTTGTACCGCAAACGTTGTAGACACGATACCCGGTCCTCTTTTGGATAGAATGGAGGTCATTTCCATTGCTGGTTATATTACCGATGAGAAAATGCACATTGCGAGAGACTATTTGGAGAAAACGACACGTGATGCATGCGGCATCAAACCTGAACAGGTACTGATAGTGATATCTGCATGGGTTTATGTGCATGCATACTGGTTTTATGGATCTTGAAGCTTAGTATATATTTCAGGTTGAAGTGACCGATGCAGCTCTTCTTGCTCTCATAGAAAGTTATTGCCGAGAAGCAGGAGTTAGGAACCTCCAAAAGCACATAGAAAAGATCTATCGCAAGGTTAGTCATCAACTGTATAGATAATCATTGCAAACTTGCAATTTCTAATATGATGAACCGTAAAAGCACAGATGGACCACTTTACGAAAAGTTTTCTTAGGTCCAGGAAGCAACTGCTGGGAATGTGGAAAACGACCTAATTGAAGAATGATATGCATTAGGTTTCTTGGACAATGATATGCTTTGACCAATCTTTTATGGCCTTGCAGATAGCTCTGCAACTTGTTAGACAAGGAGCATCAGATGAACCAGCTGTTGTTGACCAGTTTAATCTCCCAGATGAAACAGCAGTGGTAGAAGCCCAGATTGTGGAGACTGATGAAGCCAAAGTAGATGATGTTGATAAGTTAGATCAAATTGCAGGTACTAGCAATAACCACACTGGAAATGAATCATTAGAGACAGAACAGCCAGTTGAATCTGCAGTTGGTGGAGTTCAGATTGCTGATCCTGCTGAACCTATGGATTCAAAGGTATGTAATAATTTATGAAGTTAGTGACTTATAAATACTTTGCAATCTCTGTGAGAATACAGAAGATGATGCAAGTTCTACCAAATGGTTAAAGAAGCTTATTTTGAAACTGGTTTTTTGGTTGATTTTTGCCTTGTGACACTTCTTCAATATTTGTGTTCCCTATGCTTCTGCTGTCTGAATGTATGTGTTAGCTATCTGGGGGTTGAATGGTGGTTGTTATTGCCTCTACAGGATGCAAAAGAAACTGAGACAATTCAAGAAATTGAATCAACGAAAACAATTGAGAAAGTCTTAGTGGACGAGCCAAACTTGGCTGATTTTGTTGGCAAACCTGTTTTCCATGCCGAACGCATCTATCCTCAGACTCCAATTGGAGTGGTTATGGGTCTCGCTTGGACTGCCATGGGCGGTTCCACCTTGTATATAGAAACCACTCAGGTTGAGGAAGGAGATGGAAAAGGAGCCCTTCATGTAACTGGTCAACTTGGAGATGTTATGAAAGAAAGTACCCAAATTGCTCATACTGTTGCTAGAGGAATATTGCTTGATAAAGATCCAGGCAATACATACTTTGCCAATTCCAAGCTTCATCTCCACGTCCCTGCAGGGGCCACACCAAAGGATGGACCTAGTGCTGGTTGCACCATGATTACATCGATGCTGTCCCTTGCCTTGAAAAAGCCTGTCAAGAAGGATTTAGCAATGACAGGGGAAGTAACACTCACTGGGAAGATCCTTCCAATTGGCGGGGTATGTTTCATAAGGAGTGAACATAAGGAGTCTAAGTTACATGTGTTTCTGATATATTCTGTATAGAAGGAGTCTCGCCAAGTTCGCTATTATGTTTCTGAGTCAACTGTGGTGCATCTCAAACTTATCAAAATCTAATTTTTGTGAACAATTTAGGTTAAGGAGAAAACAATAGCAGCAAGGAGGGGCGGAGTGAAGACCATCATATTCCCTTCAGCCAACAAAAGGGACTTTGACGAGCTTGCCCCTAATGTTAAAGAAGGTCTTGATGTTCACTTTGTAGAAGATTACAATCAGATATTCGATTTGGCTTTCGGTGATGACCAGAACAAGGAAAAATAAGCCTTAACTGTGTCTTACAAACGTCAGTTCACATATCCTGTGCTCCCAAGGACAAACGTCAGTTCACATATCCTGTGCTCCCCAGGTCTGGACCATCCTCATTCCTCAGAACCCAGCTAAGCCATATTATAGTGGGGATAAATCAATTAAATGGGTGAAATGCACAGTTACTATTTTATTTTATTTTTATTGATTCACAATCGTTCTACTATTCTTGTATAATTGAAGCGTCCATTTGCCCCACTAATATTCAATAATCTGGAGTTAGCTTTTATACTGGATATGCAAAATAGTTGAGAGTGACAGTTTTGTGATTAGATTTGGAAATATTTGCCATCTCAATTACAAGCGTTAAATTTCTGAAATTACTTATAGAATTCTTCAACTCTAAGGAGTTTCATGAAGTTTGAGTGCTGTTTGACAAGGCCATTTTCTCTATTGAGGATCTTCATTTTGTTGTCACTGGACTCTAGAATTCAGAAAATTTTGTAGGTCCTCCTCACACTCTCTTTCTTTGTGGGTCTGCCTCATTGGACAGTTAGTGAGTGGGTCGGTAACGTCTTTGAGTAGCGTCAACTGTTTTGGAGGAAGAAAAAGAAAGCTCTCTTTTTCTCTTTTTTGATGGGTGCGATTTTTAGGAGATTAAAGACTACACCTCCTCTGCAAATCCTTTTTCACAATCAGATACTATATTTTTTTGTGGGTGTGGCGGCGATGCCCCTTTCCCCTCATCTTCCTCCTCATTTAACTTACCAATGTCATCTCTAGATTTTAGATTTTAACTTCCTAGTCGGATAATTTGACGTTTTATGCTAAACGACAATTATGAATCATGAAGGTATTACTTGATTGTATGTACTATCATTTTTCCACAACATGACACCTCTAACTATAAGATGACAATACACTATTTTTGTCTTGTAAATGATTGGGAGCAAATTTCTTGTGCTTACTAGTATTGCAGGGCTTGTGGATTGTCACGTCCACTGAAGGTGCACTTCACTATCAGTTTCACACGAACAAAATCCAAGCACAAGATACGAACATGATTCATTTCCTTGCTTGGGATGTACGTCATCACCACGCGTGCATAATTAAACTAAATATATCTGATTTGAGCCGCATATAATCAACAAAGTGATTTGGATAAGACCTTTTGATTGCAAAATTACACACTAAATCATTGCCAATAATCAGAACCAAAGCTCAAATTTAACCTACTTGGGCAAACCACCTTGGCTCCCTACCAAAACATGGAAAAGTTGCAGCCTGCAAGAAAAAAAGAGGCTCAATTTTAAAAGGACCCCATCAAGATTTTATGCATGAATCTTCGAGGTTAATCAGCATGCCAAAAACAAAAGAGAAAACAAAGAGGGAGATGGTCCACATGGGTCATACTCCACAATGGAATGAAAGGGAATGTTTTCGTTTTTTAAGTCAAACAAAAAAATGGACCATTTAAACTTTTGTTAATTAGAATAAAGTGTTACTTCTTTTTTCGAAGTTCAAGTTCTTATTTTGTTACAAATGAACTAGCAGGTTTGGTAAGGGTCTTCTAGGTTTTTTTTTTTTTTTAGGTCTTCTAGCATTGTTACTCAAGTATATTCACTTATGCTCTTTAAAATTCCGGATTTAACTATATTCAGAGTGTATAAATACTCTATATATCGTTTGTCTCAGAACATGGAACCTTAAGAAACGAGTTGAATCAATTATACATGATATGAAGGCATCACTATCAAACTTGTGCTCGATCTTACTAAAAAAAGGCCATGAGATATAAATCATGTTCGTTGTCAGTCAAAAGTGGAGGATTATATTTTTTAGAATTACAAAAACAATGATAGAGCCTATGGAAAATAGTAGGCGCCTAACCACCGGACCATCGTCCACTTCAACACTTTTGCAGCAGCCAACCCCAACCCTGCGTTCCAAACTCGCACGTGGGCCTTTTCACAATCCAATCCATATCATACATACATAGATCCCCCGCTTTGCCACATCATGCATGCCCAACTTTTTATTTTTATTTCTAGTCTTCTTTCATTCTCAATATCAATTGTTCACGCGCACATAAATAGGTCGTGTCCCGTTGTTTAGTAATTTAATTTAAGGAAAACTTAAAAGTACTTAAATGTGCATAAGTCACTGTAAATATATTTCTGTTGATCGAAAGTCTTCTTCTTTCCTTCGAGAACTAAAAAGGCAATGATTGACTATAAACACTTTAGAATCTTCATTTACATAACACACCCACTGTATATATTACCCCCATCCACCCACTAAACAAAGTCAACTTGGTCTTACTAAGCTTCAACCATACCAAACAGCACTTATAATTGAATTATGTGTAAAATGTTTGAGCGAGCTGGTTTAAATCTCATATTTAAATAACATATTGTAATGTGAATCTTATATATAACTCATACGAAATAAGAAAATACCTCATTAGATTAGTTACCCATGTACACATAGCGTTTTGGATTATCGGCCACCTAATCTGGGGATCAACCATCAACTTTAATAATTACATACTCTCAACTTCGCTGATGTATCAATCACACCAAAGTTCTGATTACAACATCAGCTGCCACTTGATGCAAGTGTGATAAAAGCAATCTGGAAGTTTTCCATTATGAAACTTTAATGCCGACGTCGTCGATCGGTGTGATCTTTTCTAGTCAAGTTGCTATTGTCGATGTCACGAAGCAAACAAGTGTTACAATCTTTTATATTAGTGATTCTACTTATTCTGCTCAATTAGCATACTTATTACTTAATTAAGGAGTAAAACATGAGCACGTGGGGTAAATAGGTACATTGTATCAAAGAGCGTACTATCATGTGTTAATCATCATCATCCTCTTGCGTCTTTATTTTGTGTGCTAACTAGACGCATTAAAGCATTAGGCTAATTACGTCTTCACTAATCACTTGCCACAATTGGTCTAATTAAAAATACCATATGCTGTTTAATATATAGTTTTTTGGCGCAGCCATGCCAATAAGAAAATAAATCAAATGAGCAATGCCGCCATACACAAAGAACAAGAATAAGGAAGTTCCATTATAACTATGGCCTTAAAAAAGGTGCACTAATTTTGGGGTACAGTTGCATTGGGCAAACTCATTTATCATGATCAGTCGATTAGAGCAAAAACAATGTTGCCCTAAAAACCCAAAAACCTATCATATAAACTCATATTTTTCACCTAAATGTAAATAATATTGTAAAATTTGGGTGTATAAACCCAAAATGAGGGTGAAAAATGTAACTTTAGGGGCAAATATACATCATCCACTATCGTTTTCACCTTGAGGTGGCGCTTACATGCTCCATCATTTTTTGTCTTTCTTCTCTCTTTTGCTGATATTTGGTACGCTACCTTCACTGTTTAAAAATATTTGACCGTCATGCATCCCACGCGGTAAAAAATTCATCAAAAAAAAATATTTTAAACATTTATTTAAAAAAAAGTCTATGATTACCATGATCTATAACCAATAATCTTGTTTCTCTCTACTCATTGTAATTTATGTTTTTCTTGTCATCCAAAGCCAAAAAATGGAAGAGAATTCAAAAAGTAGTGGAAAATGGCCAAATTTTCACCCTTTTTTCCCTTCATCATTAGAAAATTATGACATTTTCGCCCCACTCATTTTTCCCCCTATCTTTTTCCCCTACATTATTTTTGCTCTTAGGGGAAATTCATGAGTCTTTTTGGTTTCAACTCCTAGAGTAGAGTCTAGGGAAGGACTCTTCTTATCCATCAAAGAATATTATTTTGCTTTATGAATAGATTGTTATCACTACTCTGAAATACTTTATATTTATTTCTACTGAATTGACTTTGATGGGGTCTTGAATTTTTTGGAGTCCTAACAATGAAGTTATCTAAAATCACCAACTAACAAACGAATATGAGTTCTTAATAGGAAACAAGAAGTCTATTCATTTTAGGCATTCATAATGTAATTCATACTCATATCATATACAAAAGTGCTAGTAATCCAAGAGAATTTCACAAATTTGCCACCAGGGCTTGTATAGAGGGAACACTGTTTTATAGGTAGAGTACGTCATTGTTAGGATCATGTCGATGTGAAATTTAGTATATTAACGATTAATGTAAACAGTAATAATAATGTTTAACTAAAACAACTTGTGCAAAACAAAAGCAACCGATAAAATCCTCCATTTGCAACTAACGAAGCTAACTGACTGAGGATTTGGTTTGAAAAAAATCAGTAATTTCAACTCTCCATGGGAAGAAATTGTGAAAAGAAATTTTTATCTAAACTTCTTTTATTTCTCAAAATGTGGAAAGAAATTGTAAAGCATACACGTGGAAAGAACGAGGTCAGCAGTCCGTCGTCAAAAGGAGTCCTCTCTCAACTTACCAACTCTCTCTCAACTCAATATAATCTCACAGTCGGCTTCACACCCGTCACTTTTGCTCTGTTTTTCCCCTGTTTTCCTCTATTTTCGCTGCTTCGGATTCCCTTCGATAGAGTCAACCTATAAAACCATTCATTTTGGGGACCAAAACTGAATCAACCTCAGTTGGACTGCAACTGGGTTTTCACCAAAATCTTCCCGAAAAGCTCGGGAAAAAGAAAGAACAAGAAAAATGGCTCAAGGAGATGATGATTCTTATGGGATTTTCAAGTGGAGTGGCAATGATAATAATAAGTTTGATGGTGATGGTGGGATGAGTGAAGTTTCTGAATCTTCTGAGCAATCTATGAATTCAAAACCATTGAAGTCGGATGTTGGTTTTGCATGTGAACTTGAAGTTTCAGAGGCTGCAAACAAAAGGCTCGAACTTTCATCTCCAAGGGACTCCAATGAAGAAAAGGTTGATTCATTCACCATTTCATTTTGTAATCCAAATTTTTCTTTTGTTGTTTCAAGATTGTAAACTTTGGATCTTAATAATCTTGACTTGTTTGTGGATTTTGATTGTTTTTGTGAGTTTGAACCTTTTGTGTTTAGAATTTGCATGGAGGGTTTTCGGTTTTTGGACTGCTTTCATTTTCTATCTTGTTGAGATTTTTTCATAAAGCTTCACATTTGTATAGCTTTTAATTGTTTTTGTGGGGTTTAGTTTGAATCTTTTGTTTCTTTGGAGTTTGCATGCAGTTTTTGGGTGTTTGAATTTCTTTCCTTTTACTTCGAGGTGTCATTATCTTTCTCTTATTTTATAGCTAAGATATGCACGTTTTATTTCCTTAGATTTTCATACTTGCGTGGGCTTAAAGTTGTATAAGTTAGGTACGAATTAATAAAATCTTGGAATCTTTCTTGAATTAGTGAATAGTAGTTTCTAATCATGCTCCATTAATTGGTAGAATGCCATTTTCTGCAACGCTTTTCATATTCAATGATATGGTACTTCCCATTGTGTTACTTGTTAATTGTTTCTTGGTACCTTTAGTTGTTAACTTCTACGTTTTCTGCATTCTTTGTAGGCGCAATTGACTGAAACGCTTCTAAGCCTGCGTCCTCTTGGTTTAACACTTGGGAACATACCTTCTTTCTTAGATTTACAAGAAACAAAACCTCGAAAGAGAAAGGCTAAGCGCACGGCAGCTGAGATGAACGCGTATCAGTTAATGACCGAGAGGGAAAAATTGAAGGCTTCTAACTTCAGTGGGCAGTTACTCCGAATTGGTACATGGGAGGTTGGTTCTGAAGAATTAAGAAAACTTGATCTGATGTTGGAAAAAGTACTTTTTTTTCATTAGGTTGTGTGATTGTACTGTGTGCAGAAAGTAGCTCACAATGAAGGTGATCTGGTGGCCAAATGTTACTACGCGAAGAGGAAATTGGTGTGGGAAATCTTGGACAAAGGTTTGAAGAACAAGATTGAAGTGCAGTGGTCTGATATTATCGCAATCAGAGCTGTTGTTAGAGAAAATGAGCCTGGAATTCTTGAGATTGAGGTCACGCTTCTTTACATCATAGTATCCATAAATGTTACATGGATTAATGTTGTAAGTATAGTGCATATTGTTGTCTCTCAAGTGTCCTTGTTGATGTGATTTTTGTGTTTCAGTTAAGCCAGCCGCCTACTTTCCACCGCGAGTCCAATCCACAGCCAAGAAAGCATACCATGTGGAATGTAGCATCAGATTTTACCAATGGTCAAGCTCTCATTAACAGGTCCTTATTACAATTGTTTCTTGATACTTTTGTACGATCAAAAGTCCAGTAAATCACAGAATTACGATTTGTTTAACTTAGAGTCACAGTTCTTTATCCTCAATTGTTCAAGTATTTGAGCTGATGTAGCTTTTTGGTAACTTTCTATATTCAGGAGGCATTATTTTCAATTTCCCCCAGGTGCTCTAGACAAACACTATGAGAAGCTCATACAATGTGAAAGCCGGTTTTTTGAGCTCAGCCAAAGACCTTTCCCTAGCCGAAGATCTCCTTACTTCAACTCAGACTTCCAGAATGGATTCGCAGATTTCGCTTTGAATTTCAATAGACATGAGCAAGAAACTCCCTGCAATGGACAGCTATCCTTTTCTCCATGTATTCAGGCACGTTTAGATCCTACTCAACAAGTTCAAGCATATGAACAAACCAAACCATCTCTAAGGATCAAGGATTCAACTTCACCAATATCAGGTAACTATCTTGCTTCATCTATCGCTTAATCATGCAAGCCGTTTTTAGGCCTTCAACAGTTTAGAAGAACTTCACACTAATGTTGTTTCTCCAAACATCTTGTGATGATATAGTTATGGATTTTTCTTCGCCTTTAGATGAGGTGATCAGCAACCACGGTATTCAATATTTGCATATGCCACACTGGGATCAAGGGATCACCCGTGCAGTGAACAGTTCTGCAGATTTTATGGGAAGAGAACAACTTCCGGGGTTGGTTTCTGTTGCTGCAGCAGCTGATCAAGTGGATCAAAACAGTTCTTGCGAAGACTTTGATGCATATACTCAAGCATTAGTACGCGCTAATCTAGAGGCTCAAATGCTCAGTAATATTGAAAACCAGTTGTTCCTTGACTCACAAGTCATTCCAGATGCTAACTCGCTGATTGGATTTCCGGAGCAAGTGAACACTGCAGTTATAGCTGATACAAAGCACACACACTATGGACAAGACATGACTGGCCAGGGAAACTTGTTTTCCGGTGAAACTGTTGGTCTATTCCAGCCTCACCCGATCGACTTGATGATGCAGCTACCTCAACCAGTCGGCAGCTGGATGCAGCCACAAGGTTCTTCCCGGAACTCTCAGATGCATATGGCTGAAAGTAACTCAACATATTCATCTTTCTCTCAAAATCCAACAATGGAAGAGTTAGCAGCATTCAATAATTTGGCCAACCGCTGGACACATGATCCACAAAGATGAACGAAACGAAAAAAATCAATCCGTGATGAGTGTATATTGGCCTCTGTTTCGTCCTTTTGTTAGGTTAGTATTGCTTTTGTGGATATCCTTGTAGAGAGGGATCAGATAGTCTTGATCCCCTTTTGAATTAGTGCTTAGCATTTCCCTTTTTTTAGATTACCTTTTCCAAAAGCATCAAGGCATAGATAATGCTTTGTAAAAACATTGAACATGTCCACGGGCTGTTCTTGAAATCTCTTTGAAATTGAGTATACAAAGGCTTTATTATTCTGGAATTTTCTCCAATTAACTTCAACCATTTATAATTACTTCCCTACTGTCAAATAACAAAACCGAAGTCAAATTGTAGGAAAAGAAATCCACAGCAATTTGGACAGGGGAGGCTTATCATCAAACTTTCAGCAAAGGAAGGCCATCGATTTGAGTTCAAT
This sequence comes from Spiraea crenata, assembly GCA_033992175.1. Lineage (NCBI taxonomy): Eukaryota > Viridiplantae > Streptophyta > Magnoliopsida > Rosales > Rosaceae > Spiraea > Spiraea crenata. Next base: position 3,059,295 of record JAVBHV010000041.1, on the reverse strand, counting down.
AATATATACATACACAAAAGCCAGAATAGATCTGTCAATGTGCAAGAATAATGTTCATCTACTGAGAAAAATAACCAAAACTAAAATACATGGTTATAAAAGCCAATTCAACAAGCAAGCACAACTTAGTCATCCTCCGAGAGTGGAACTATTGACAATGGAACGCAATGCCACAGTTGAAATTGAACAACACAATGTGTATAATAACCTGGAAGAAAACTACTCAAACAAATTGCAAGACCAATGCCAAATCAACTATTCGAAACTTGTGAATCTTCAGGCATTGCAGCACTAGCAGGAGGCTCATCCGATTTCGCCACAACTTGTTGATCCTCTCCTTGACCTTGTGCAGCATTCACTTCACTAAAACTCCTCTTCTTGGATGTCGAATTCGTCTTGTCCTTCTCCTGTGATTCACTTGCTGCTGCCTCCTTAGGTTTCGCTTTCGCCTTCCCCTTTCCTTTCCCTTTTACTTTCCCTTTCTCCTTTCCTTTTCCCTTGTCACTGGCAACTGCATTGGTGTCGGCATTGGCCTTGGCCTCTGGTGGAGGAAACAGCGGCGGTTCGCGGCCGCTAAGCCGGCAAAAAACCTTTTCAACCGTCTCATTGATTTCCTTCCCCAATCCATTGTTGTCCAAAATCAACTCCCAAACAGATTTAGACGCCTTTTCCAGCACTTGAGTCTCAAGCTCCTGCCTAAGTGCATCAAAAAGCTCCCTTTTCGTCTGCTTTTCGGCCCCGGGAGTGTTCAGAACTTTACTCTGCTCCGCCATTTTAATCGTCGTGCTCTTCAGCTCTTCCTACAAACACACCCAATTCACCATTACCATTACCATCACAAATTCACAAACCCAACAATCAAAACCAACAATTTCAGCTCCAAAAATTCAAACTTTCTCAAGAAAAATTGAAATAAATTGATAGAGAAAGAGAATTAATTACATTGGCTTTGAGCTGATTGATGATCTTCAATCGGAGGGCGTCAATGGTGCCGTCGTTCATCAGAGACTCCAAAACGTCTTCTGGGGTTATCACCGAAGTAGAACCCATTGTTGAATTCTCACCGCGATTCTACAATTCGCGATCCCCAAGTTGTTCAAAGCTGCAAGCCCTAATTCTCCGATTTGGGATTTCCGATTTGCCCTCTGCGCGCGCTTTCTTTCTCTGAGCCAAGCCCTAATTTCTAAACGACGAGTATTGGCTACACTATTTATCGTTACTTGTTTTTGCAATATGAACTGGGCTTAATTGTGGACCTTCATAATACATTGAGCCCAAAGACCGATGTAACGAGTCTTTTGTAGGATCCAATATTTTCAGTAGAAGTTTATCGTAAATTGAAGGTGTTTTAGTTGTGGCCTCCTAAAAGTTGAAGTTATCTACAGTGGCAAAATACCGTAAATTGAAAGTGTTTTCAGTAGTAACTTACATACTTATTCGAAATTGAAAGTGTTTTCTTCGATTGCTTTCAGGGCGGCCCAGATAGTGTGCAAGTGGTGCCACCGCAGAGGGCCCATTTTGAGGGCTCAACTCATCGTACTATGCTGTATATATGTGGCAACTGAAGATTCAAGGTCAACTCAACCAGTTGAAGATGACCAAAAGAAGAACTAGGTGAGGATGATGTGTGGTTGAGAAGCTACGGAAACAGAGAAGTTGGGACAACATAATAAAACAAAAGAATGTCAAATTTGAAGACAAGGGAAACACAAATCGGATTTCTGAGGTTCCAACTCAATCACTTGAAGAGGATGTCAACAACTTGATTCATAGTACTTTAAAGTATTATCAGAATGGAAGTTTCATCAGATAAAAAAATAAGGATGGAAGGTTCATCTGCTTTCTTTGGCTCAAATTTAGTCAACGTACAAATTTTTGGGTTGATCTAATGTAAACAAACACAACCAATAGTCCAAACTGAACCATGTAGATATTTGGAGGCAAAAAAATTTGAAAATGATCTATACTGACAGAAAAACTCGTCGCAATACACTGCTAATATCTTTTATACCGGCGCCAGCAAATTTCGTTGCTGAAGGTGTTAAACAAATTTTGGCTCCTTCCCCACCCTTTTGGAATCACTAGGAAACACCATAGATCAATAAACAGACCTCTAGAGATTCTCTTTAAGTCATATCCATCTGAAAATTAATACATGACCAATATACAGAGGGTTGTACTCGTGATGAAACTCGTTTTTAGCTTTCATTTTCATCTCTGTCCAAGGAAGCTGATAAATAACTCATGATGAAGCCATCTAGGTCTCCTTCAAGGACAGAATCAGGATCCGAGACTTCATAGTTTGTTCGAAGATCTTTTACCATCCGGTAAGGCTGCAATTGAAGGAGCAATAAATGTTAGTTTGACTTGGGTTGCCAAAGGCATTGAGGACTAGGGATGAAAGTTGTGTGCTGCAAAAGCTAGAGCAGACCTGAAGCACATAGCTACGAATCTGGCTGCCCCAAGTTATGTCGGTAAGAGACTGTGAATACTGTGCATTCATTTTATTCTGGCGAGTCATCTCAAGCTGGTCTAATCGTGACTGAATAACAGCCATAGCTGAAGCCTTATTCTGATGTTGTGACCTATAGGAACAAGAAAAAAAGGAATTCCATAATTAGGATAAAATTTGAGTTCCCAAGTATAAAAAGCACGAAAAGAAAGAGTAGAATTGCAGACAAACATGCATGTGCCTGTCACACCTCTCATTTTGACAAGTGGCAGTAATTCCTGTAGGAATGTGAACAATTCTCACAGCACTATCAGTTGTATTAGCATGCTGGCCTCCAGATCCCCCTGAACGAAACCTCTCAATTCGCAGATCAGATTCATTGATTTGTACATGATCAGATACATCTCCCAGGATTGGAGTCACTGCAACAGCGGCAAACGAAGTATGCCTCCGCTTATTACTGTCAAAAGGTGAGATACGCACCAGCCTGTGTACTCCTACTTCTGCTTTGGCATATCCAAAAGCGTATTCACCATCAACTTTGATTGTTGCCCGCTGCAAGAACAAATTGATCTGAAGTCAGAAAACTAGCACAATTTATCAGTTCAAAGGTTTACTGCAATATAATCTGGAAGGAGGGGTGAATTAGCTGATGCTTGGGATATGCTAATTTCTTTTACTTTACTGGTAAATAAACACTACATGTGGTTCATGGATCCATTTGACGACAAAGATGAATCAGAGGAATGGAGAACGGTAAGAAATTGAACCTTGATTCCCGCTATCTCACCAGGCATTTCGTCCACCACAGTAATTTTATATCCATGTCTCTGACCCCACATTTTATACATCTGCATGACCATTGATGCCCAGTCATTGCTCTCTGTACCCCCAGCTCCTGCTTGAACCTGCATTTGGTAACACAAGATCATTGAATTGCACACACAGAACTGTCACTATGGTTCACCAGTATATTGTCTATCATAAGTAGAAAACGCCAATAAGAGTGAATTTGGTAACTTTGCTGCAGATAAACATGAAGCATCAACCAGACCTCTATGAAACACGAGCAAGGATCCTGCTCCCCAGATAACAAAGCTTCAATCTCTTTCTCCTTTGAAGTTCTTCTCATGCTAAGCAAAGCCTTCATCGATTCCTGCAAAGGAGAACACTTATAACTAAAAAGCACAATGCCAGCTGTTCTTGAGTACTTTCACAACTTAAAAGAAGAAAATTTAACTTCAAGGTACAGATTCATACGACTCATAACATGCCTATGAGAAGTATTGAGGGCCCACCGATTCCAACTCCGCATCATTCTCCTCGCGAGCAAGTTTGATCATGTCAACATGTTCAAGCAATTCCTGCTCAAATGCCTTCACTTCTTTCATTTTACCCATTAGTGAACCATGCTCACGGCTTATCTTCCCTGCATGTACAGGATCACTCCAAATATCTGGCCTCTCCAGCTGCGCTGTTAATAGATCCATCCTCACCAGCAGTTTCTTCCACTGACACCATAACCATATAATTCCTTTACTTTAGAAACCAAGCTGAAACACATCATATACAAACCCGAAACCATAAACCGATTCTTATGCAGACATTGTAATCATAGTTACACACTTATACTTGAATGCACCCCAATGCAACATAAGTAACAAGACTATGATTCCAAATGAAACACATAAGTTGCAAAAGATTAACAACATCCATATGACCTGATTAATCAATGAGCAAACAAACTAAACCGAAAATCGGATTTTTAAGATGTACCTGCAAACGTTTCTTAATAAGATGAATGGATTGCGCAATCGCAGCAGCATGGCTCTTCCAATCACTCTCCTCCTCATCCAAAATCGGCCAATCACTAGCAATGATTCGATCAACCGTAAGCCCATCACACGTCGACGGCTCCACAGCCGCCTGAGTACTTAACGAGCAACATAAACTCTTCACCATTGGATTCCCCAAAGCACCACAACCCGAAACCGAACCCGGGTTTTCAAAGCCCAAATGCGAAATGCCACGCCTTTGCGAACCAAACAGGGAAATCAAATCCGACCCAGTTGTACTTTTCCCGGAAGAAACACACCCGGAGCGTAAAGTTCGATTCTTTGGGCCGTTTTTGAGATACCCAGAATCCGAAATCCTCTGGTTTTCAGACGAGTTTGATAAATTTGGAGGCTTTGATGGTTGATTTTGATTTCTGGGTTTGGATTCAGATAGAGTAGAGAACAATAGAAAGGGGGCAAATTGGGCTTTGGGTTCCGAAATTCGACATAAAACCACCCATGACCTCGCTTTTTTCCTCAACAAAGAAGATGACATTTTTTTTTCTCTGCAAATTTTCTGAAGCTTTTTTGGGGTTTAACAGAGAAGATTTCTAAAGGGTTTTGTGATGAAGAAGACGACGATTTGTACCGTTGCCAATCCGGAAGTCGTTTACTTTTTTAAGGCCACAAAACGATGTCGTTTCGAACGTAATAGTAGCTCCACTTATTTTGGGCGAAAATGCCCACTTTAATCTTTACCCCCAAAGCCTTCGTTTTTCTCCACCGCCGCCGTAGCTCTTCCGCTATGTCGGCCGCCCGACCCGACGCCGTAAATACCAATTCCCAAAATACCCTACCTAACCTGCAGAATTACCCGGTGCCCCTATCGCCGCCTCTGCCGGCGGTCTCCAAACACATTGAGCTGGCGAGAGCCATGTCCGCCTCCTCCAAGTCGAGCCTCTTCTCGCTCTCCAGAGACGACGTCGTTTTCGAGGACCAGTGGCTCATCGTCGTGAATAAGCCTCCTGGGGTTTACTGTGAGCGCGTGTTGGAATCGGTCCCCAAGCTTCTCTGTGACTCGGCCGAGTCAAGTAAGCTCCTTTTTATCTGACTCAGTTAAGTTTTTCTCTGCTGATAAACAAATATGATTGAATTTAGTTTTTAACTTGTTGTAATTGGAATTAGTTTGCTAATTATATAGTTTAGGGGGTAAAAGTTTGGATTTTTATGAGTTTGGGGTGAAATATTGTACATCATTAGGCTCAAAGGTTTCATTTTTACCACTATTGTATTAGTGTTTACCAATTAGATGAAACCACAAGTTGAAATTTGGTTGCCTTTGAATTTGATTGTGTTTTACAACATAAGAGTTTTCGATTAGTTTGTGGAATGTGCTTCTCAGCAATGTGAGTGACCTTGATCAGTTATTTGCTTGCTAGAGAAGTGATTGTGTTCCTAGAAAAATCTGTTAAACGAAAACTTTACTATCATTCGGATCATTTGCGTTGTTTGGGAAAGTGTGGCTATTGTATTAGTGTTTACCAATTAGATGAAACCACAAGTTGAAATTTGGTTGCCTTTGAATTTGATTGTGTTTTACACCGTAAGAGTTTTCGATTAGTTTGTGGAATGTGCTTCTCAGCAATGTGAGTGACCTTGATCAGTTATTTGCTTGCTAGAGAAGTGATTGTGTTCCTAGAAAAATCTGTTAAACGAAAACTTTACTATCATTCGGATCATTTGCGTTGTTTGGGAAAGTGTGGCTAGGTGCTTGAATTCATACGATCTCTTGAGTTTTGTTACTCTTGTTGAATATTGTTCTGAGTTCAGTTTATCAGTTGCAGGGACTGAAAGCAACCATCCAGAGCTGCATCTTGCAAACCGACTTGATCGGGATACCAGTGGAGTAATGATTATAACCAAGTCCCACAAAGTCGCTTCCAAGCTTGTGAAGGCATTTACTGATCACAAAGTTTCAAAAACGTACATTGCACACTGCATTGGTTCAGCTCCGAAATGGGAAAGAATCACACTTAGATCAGGTCATGGTCGGTCAAAGTTTGGTGCCTGGCGAGTGTATGCTGCTTCAGATGTAGGCCGGTCACTTCCCGGTGGATCAATGGTCAGAGACATGGAAACCTCGTTTGAAATATTATCAATAAATGGACATGGTAGCTTCAAAGTGCCATCTGAGTTTAAGAAAGATGAAAAAAATATTGTGGTAGTTGAAGAGAAAGCTGTAATAGACGGTGATCCAAAGAAGGATGAGATTTTGGTAAGAGCCTGTCCTAGGAGTGGGCGGACTCATCAAATCCGCTTGCATTGCCAGTACCTTGGAATTTCTATAAGAGGGGATGTCAAATATGAAGGTGTATTTGAGTGGAAAGGGACAACATATGATTGCCATGAACTTCATGCTGAGTGCTTGTCTTTGGAGCACCCTGTTACTGGTCTTCCAGTATTGTTTCAGGCACCTGTGCCTTCTTGGGCTAACCAGATTTTTCAGCCCTAGTTGAGCTTAATAATTGCTCTCTGTGTGGAAAATCAAGATTTCAGAAGATCTCTCCTGCAAAGGGTCAGGTTTCATGCATTCAAGGAGAAATTTTGTTGTAGGGCTCTAGTGCATATCACTGACTGCAGTTGATATAATCATCAATCTTTGCCATATGAGAAGAACTCTCTCTTCAATACTTTGCCTTTGGCAAATTTTTTTCCCACTTCAGCATGGTTTCGTACTGTCATCTGCTGAAACGGGTTTTAAGTTTGAACCTGAAAGCAAGCGTACAGAAATCCCCAGTTTGCCACAGCGGTCTTCTCCTCACCTCACCACCGGCTCCTTGTACTCAAATGTTAAACTCTTGTAAGTAACAAGATCCAAGGAACATCTGTTGTACTATGTTGCCTTCTCAAAATTTGCAGCACATATTTAAAATCGTCACTTTCTGCTTGCGTTGTTAAACTTTCTTACTTGAAATGATTGAAGTTACCTCATTTGTGGTATGAAATCGAAACTTATCAGTCATATGACTGTCATTCCTATCATTGTCTAGAATCCCGGTGTCCATTTTGTTTAGGATTAAAATTCTTGTTTTCAGAGAAAATGCCACTTTCCCAGAATGTTATATTTTGGTCGACAACTTTCCGTGAAGTTTACAACTCTTTTTTTAAAATCATTGAACCTGGCTGAAAAATTCACCATTTTTTTATGACTGTTTGCACATTGTTATCAATTGATTCTACTAAAGAAAGGTAGAGTGCTCATGAAGGTAGATAAGTCTAGAGTTGTTCAACTCCAAATGCATGTGAATGGGATAGAATGCTAGTCAGCCTCATCCTGGTGGCAAAATATTCTATTAAGTCCGGTTTTAATAATCAGGAATCCAAAGACTTTGAAGACTAAAGTGGTGGTTTTGTAGAATACAATCAAAGATTGTTTCTCTTTCCCGCTGAAGATAAAATATTGTCATCTTTTTCTATTTTTCCCCTAATAAAAATGAGGTCTGATATTGGACTAATTCTACCACAATTCAATTAGCTTGCCCTTTCCTGACAATAATCTTTAGGTCTACGAACCTTCAAGGCAACGAAAAGGAAAATTTGCAGCAAGAATTTTGTTGACTTTTCAATTTTTTTGTGCAAATGTTTCTTTGCTGCAATTTGAATGCGTTTGGAATTCAAGTCAGCATCAGATTAGGCATTGAAAACAATTGCGTACAGAGAAAATAAAGTTTTTCCATAAGAAACGGTAATCCTTCATTTTGAATTTAGTATAAGAAAAGAAGACTGTTCTGTACTCTTGGAGAAGAAGCTACTTTGTAAAGCCACCAACTTTTACTACTGGCATCCTGGAGGTTTATACCCATAAATATTTTAAACAAGACTAAAGACTTTAAGGCCGAGTATGTAGGTTTTACATACTCAAGTTGGCTAGAACAATATGTTAACCCCAGACAGTTTAGATCATTTTACACTGTCGGTCTGATGTAAAAGTGAGACTTAATAGGCCTCATTCGAACGAGAAAGCTGTGATTGAGTGATTAAATTATTGAGTTTGTCCTTATCCATGGGGCTGTGTGATTTGGCCAACTCTATCCATCAATAAAGGCTATTCTGACAAAACGTCTACCAATTAATCAAAACAACCAGTTGTGCAGCTTGTGCTCAGTCCAAGGTTAAGTAGAATCTTCTCAAAGTCCCACCTGCCTGTCAAACCTGCTAGCTTAAGCTTTGTAGAATCCAATACCCATGCAAATGCAGACCCACTATATCATTTGTATTTGGATAATGCAATTGGTATCTTCAATTAAGAGGCTGCAGTTCAAAACCCATAATTCCTTCTTTGCCATAAATATACATAATATATATCCTTATTTTTGATCTGAAAACTGAAGGACCAGTTTGTGTTTCAAGTTTGTGGAAATGGCTTTGCTGAGTGAGGGCCTAACTCAAGTTCTGATACCTTTTGCTGCCTTTATTGGTCTTGCGTTTGCTTTGCTTCAGTGGTTTTTGGTGTCAAAGGTGAAAGTCTCTGGTGGCTATGTTGGCGAAACCGGCTACAAGGACAAGTTGATTGGAGGAGAAGAAGAGGAGGGTGTTGATGCCCTCGAGGTTACCATCAAGGTTGCCGAAATTCAAAATGCCATTTCCATTGGTGATCTCTCTAACTTTATATATCTGTTGTTTGATATTCATGTTTTAGATCCTCTGGTTATGAAGGCTATGCTAAAGGAGATGTAGTTATAAAAATTATTTTGCTTTCGTTTCCGCTTTTCTTATCGGTATAACATATCGGTATAAGCTGCATCCTAACATGTCCATCATGGTTTAAGGAAGCTAGGATTTTCCTGCCCTTTTGTGACAGAAAATCATTCTCTCTCGTTTTTGCTTCTTTGCTTTGTAATACTGATTATGGTTTTTCGTATACTCCTAGGTATTCTACTGAATTAATCTTTATTCTCTTGGATGTACATGTGTGTGCACATGAATTTTTTTACTTTGATACATAGAAATGCATCCGAATGGCAGTACCAAACTATGATACAGGTTATTTGTGCAGTTAAATCTAACTTCGATTTATGCAATGTTTGTAGGGGCGACCTCTTTTCTATTTACCCAATACAGATATCTTAGCATCTTCGTCGGTGCATTTGGTGTCATCATCTTCCTCTTCCTTGGTTCGGTTAAGGGTTTTAGTACCAAAAGTGAACCTTGCACATACAACACAGGCAATATGTGTAAACCGGCATTAGCAAATGCCTTCTTTACTACTGTTGCCTTCTTGCTCGGTGCTTTTACCTCTGTCCTGTCCGGTTTTCTTGGGATGAAGATTGCAACCTATGCCAATGCCAGAACAACTCTAGAAGCAAGGAGGGGTGTTGGGAAGGCTTTCATTACCGCTTTTCGCTCTGGTGCTGTGATGGGGTTCCTCCTTGCTGCCAGTGGCCTTCTGGTGCTATATATCTCTATCAACTTGTTTAAGTTGTATTATGGGGATGACTGGGAAGGACTATATGAGTCAATCACCGGTTATGGACTTGGAGGGTCTTCAATGGCACTCTTTGGAAGAGTTGGAGGAGGTATATACACAAAAGCAGCTGATGTTGGTGCTGATCTTGTCGGGAAAGTTGAAAGAAATATACCTGAAGATGATCCACGAAACCCGGCTGTAATTTCCTACATATCCCTTTGTACTCTGTCAGTTTTCATATATTTGATTGTGTTCACTCGTTGACTAACTTCATGTTTCTTTTTCAGGTTATCGCAGACAATGTGGGTGACAATGTAGGAGACATTGCTGGAATGGGATCTGACCTCTTCGGATCTTATGCTGAGTCATCTTGTGCAGCATTGTTTGTTGCTTCGATATCATCCTTTGGTATCGGTCATGACTACACAGCTATGTCATATCCCTTGATCATTAGCTCAATGGGGATTGCGGTTTGCTTGGCAACAACCCTTTTTGCAACTGATCTTTTTGAAATCAAGAAAGCAAGTGAGATCGAACCAACTTTGAAACGACAACTTCTTATCTCGACAGTTCTAATGACTGCTGGGATTGCCGTTGTCACTTTTGTAGCTTTGCCATCAGAATTCACTCTCTTCAGTTTTGGAACCAATAAGGCTGTCAAGAACTGGTATGCCTCTTTCCATCCAAGACATCTGTTCTTTCCACAGGAATCATTAATTCCATTTTGTCTTATCTGATGCTGTTATTTTAATCACATTTGGGCTGCAGGTACCTCTTCTTTTGTGTATCAATTGGCTTGTGGGCAGGTCTTGTTATTGGCTATACTACAGAGTATTACACCAGCAATGCTTACAGGTGAGCTGTTTTGCCGATGGTTATTTGTTTATTCTCTAGTTTCTTACATACGCATAACGTAATTGTGGACACAAACAGTTAAGTTTTAGAATTGTTTCCTATATGTTTGCTGTTGCCCGAATAAGCTATAATGTGTTGCATGTAGTTAGTTCGACTGCCTAGTCGAGCAAATGTACCCAAATGTCAATGCCTTTAATCAAATATCTGATGCTTGTTGCAATGTTTGGTTTGCAGTCCAGTGCAGGATGTGGCGGATTCTTGTAGGACTGGTGCTGCAACAAATGTGATTTTTGGGTTGGCTCTGGGTTACAAATCAGTCATCATTCCTGTATTTGCCATTGCTTTTGCTATCTACGTCAGCTTTAGCTTGGCTGCAATGTATGGAATTGCTGTGGCTGCTTTGGGGATGCTCAGTACTATCTCCACAGGTCTTGCAATTGATGCTTATGGCCCCATAAGCGACAATGCCGGTGGGATTGCAGAAATGGCTGGGATGAGCCATGAGATACGCGAAAGAACAGACGCTTTAGATGCAGCTGGAAACACAACTGCTGCTATTGGCAAGGTGAAAAGAGTCAAGACCTGAAGTACTAACTATGCTGTTTTGTTTTGTTTTGTTCCTTGAAGCTCAACATGTTCACTTTTGTGTCTCAGGGTTTTGCTATTGGATCAGCTGCTCTTGTTTCGCTTGCTTTGTTTGGTGCCTATGTTAGCAGAGCTGGAATAGAAATTGTTGACGTGCTGACGCCGAAAGTCTTCATCGGCTTGCTTGTGGGAGCTATGCTTCCATACTGGTTTTCAGCCATGACAATGAAGAGTGTGGGAAGTGCAGCACTCAAAATGGTTGAGGAAGTTCGTAGACAGTTCAATACTATTCCGGGGCTCATGGAAGGAACTGCAAAGCCAGATTACGCAACATGTGTCAAGATTTCAACTGATGCTTCCCTAAAGGAGATGATCCCACCAGGCGCATTGGTCATGCTTACACCACTCATCGCCGGGACCTTCTTTGGCGTTGAAACTCTTGCTGGAATTCTTGCTGGTTCACTTGTTTCTGGTGTGCAGGTAAATTTTCAAATTCTTAGTCTTCCTGATTCTGTATCGAGATTTCCATGATTGTTGTAACTTGAATACTTCAAATGACTAACAAAGCCAATTCAAAACCATTCCATTTCAAGACTAATTTTCGTACAATCTTGTTGCGTCTGCTAATAAGTCTCCTGGTGTTTTCCTTCCTAGATTGCCATTTCGGCTTCCAACACTGGAGGGGCATGGGATAACGCAAAGAAGTACATAGAGGTGACCTTTTTCCTTGCAAAATTCAACATGGTATTTGGCCTTTGTATTAACCTATAATTTAGTTTGTGCTCATTCTGATTTCCTGCTTTGATGCATCTGCAGGCTGGTGGTTCTGAGCATGCTAAATCGCTAGGTCCGAAGGGTTCAGATGCCCACAAGGCGGCTGTCATAGGCGATACAGTTGGAGATCCCTTAAAGGACACTTCTGGCCCTTCACTCAACATCCTTATCAAGCTAATGGCAGTTGAGTCCTTGGTGTTTGCTCCATTCTTTGCAGCTCATGGAGGCCTGCTCTTCAAATGGCTTTGAAATGAAGCTGTAGAAGGCTATCAGGTTAGCCTCGGTTTAGCAGTGATGTCAAATGCAGATCTACTCTAATTAGTAGTGTCATGTTGTAAAGTGAAAACCATGTACCTTTTGTAGTCCACAATTTTACTGCAACTGAATAATATGTACCTTATATAATCCCTACTAAATTTTTCCATTTATGTATCATGTATCTATCTGCTGTATATCAATGTTATGTATGTTGACATAATGAGTACCAAGTATCAATGTTATGCATATTGTGTTATGAATTTGCAATACACGAGTTGTGTTAGCATGTATTGAATCCATAACCTTGGCTGGCTCATGAGTGCTTACTTTGAAATATTGAGCCGGACAAGGTTAGGATGCGTAAGAGCCGATTGATGTGGACGAAGAAACCACTTTTGTATAAAATAGATCAAAACTCAAAACATTGGTTAAACTCAAAATCAAAGATGGAAATGGAAAGTAATAGCCATTGTTTGAAAACCATGATAAGCACAATTGCCAATCATGTAAAAAAAAAAAACAGGCTCTCTGACCAATTCCTTGTCTACTTTAATGAGTTTTGAGTGACTTCGAACCTAAGCATCCATCTATGCATCCACGAAGGATTGCCGGCCCACTTGAAGATTTGATAAACTTAAAGTTTACAAATGTTTATCTTATAGTTTGGAGCTACGTTCATTTTCCTATACTTTTGTCCTAAGCTAGGTCACAATGCGATTATACCTCGGAATATCCGTTATTTTTATTCTATATCAACAGCAAAGTTATGTTACTTTTCGAGACAAGAGTAATAAAGCCAAACCTAATGAATTGTAAGGTCGAGATCTTATATTCAGTTCACCATCTCTGCATATTAACATTTTCAAACAGAGAAAAAAAGTTTTACTTTTCATTCACTTTATAAGCAATTAGGCCATGCATTCATGTTGCTTTATAGGTCATTATGATTTTTCCCTACCAAAATGTGAATCAAAGCCGTTTTATTTGGTAAACTCATGTAGATAATGATAATTAATTCATAATCCGGTAACATAACAGATATCTTACATCCAAATACGATTCAAATACATCAACTATCAAATCGTAGCATTCCGATCCAGCTTCCACATGCAACTTTCATATTGTCAACAAGGTTGTACAAGACCATTAAGATTGGATAGTCCACGACATTGTCCTACAACACAAGAAAGAAACTGTCCAATTAAGGTAATTTGAATATGAAAACACAACACCCCCTGTTTGCTCCTCACAAACGCTAAAATGAATTAGGTCCAGCTAATGTTAACCTAATCTCCAATTTAGCATTAAGTATATTTTGAATTAATTCAAATTAACCAAGATAATCTCATCAATATCATCAAAAATATAGAGGGGCACATCCGTCAACTCACAATCGACTCCGCCCTACGTGTCGCGCCCAATTGCGCTGCCTACACTTCAGTGAGGCCCAATACGATCATGCCACATCAGGCCAATGACAAGCGGAGATGACGTGGCAGATTCTCATTAGTCAATTCCACAGCAGGTAAAACCCAAACAAAGGAGACCTCTGTATAAAACAGCCCACCAGAGATCGAGCTCGCTCATCACTCTGTAGCAGCTGCAACTCTCAGTGGTCGAAAACGATGGCGTTTCGAAGCTCTAGCTTGCTGTCGCTGACCCTTCTCTCTCTCCTCGCCGTGGCCTCCGCCAAGGTCTTCTTCGAAGAGCGATTCGAAGGTATTTATCGATATACACATCGAGCTCTGTATCTATCGGTGTATGGATTTGTGTATGCTCGGAGTTTTGCTGCATTTTCACTTGATTAGGGTTTTAGAGGTTTTTTTGATTGGTAATTGAGGTGAATCGAATGTCGTTTGTGGAGGATCGGTGCTGTTTTGATTCGATCTGATTGTTTTTTTGGTCAATGTTGATTTGAAGACGTTAGTGTGGATTCAGTTTACTGATTATGATACGATCTGTGTGAATTGATATGTGTAGGTTGATTTTGAGCTCGATTTGTGATTTTTGGTTACGTTTCGAATCGAAATGATTGGGTGTGTTTGTGTTTGTGATTGATGAAGTGGGGTTCAGGGTTTTATTTAGATCGATGTAAATGTGATTGGATGCAGAAATGAATAATTTTTAGGGTGTTTACTCCAATTTCAGTTCATAGATGTTGCATTGTCTGTTTTACCGTGTAGTCTGACGTGGTGGTTAAACTGGGATCATACATTAACTGTGTATTCAGACATTGTAAATCGATTGCAACGAGGCTCGTTTATATTGTCTTGCTACGCTTTGTTGATTAGAATTGAATTTGCTGTGTTACTGTGAAAGTGACTCATATCGTAGTCGAATTGACCTGGATATAGGTCGTAGAGTGTCAAGTAATGGTATTTCTTGGTCAAATTGTATTCAAAAGGTCGTTGATAAAATGTCTGATAGCTAATTTTTTTACTTTTTACTATTTCAAATGATCTTTATTCTGGTTTTGTTGTTCTGATTATCTTTTCTTTTGTGTCTTATACTATTGGGATATTACCAAAAGACGGATGGGATAAGCGTTGGGTTAAATCTGAGTGGAAGAAAGATGAGGGCCTTGCTGGTGAATGGAACTACACCTCTGGAAAATGGAATGGAGACGCCAATGACAAAGGTAATGTTTATCATCTCTTTCTATGCACGTACGTCATGCGGATATTCTTTATTGTGTTACTTTCTTGATGATTCAATGTAATGAAACTTGTCCTGATGACCATTCTATATGCCCTTGATGAAATATTGGTACAGGTATCCAAACAAGCGAGGACTACAGGTTCTACGCCATATCCGCTGAGTTCCCGGAGTTCAGCAACAAGGATAAGACACTGGTGTTCCAGTTTTCTGTGAAACATGAGCAGAAGCTTGACTGTGGCGGTGGCTACATCAAGTTACTCAGTGGTGATGTTGATCAGAAGAAATTCGGCGGTGATACCCCATACAGGTTAGTATAGTCTGACTATTTCTTTTTCTTTGCTTCAATTTTCTTCACCTTGTTTAAAATTGCTGATTTGGTATATAAACTTTCGTTGTTTGCAGTATCATGTTTGGACCAGATATCTGTGGATACACCACCAAGAAAGTGCATGCAATTCTTAACTACAATGATAAGAATAACTTGATCAAGAAGGATGTTCCTTGTGAGACTGACCAACTCACTCATGTTTATACATTCGTCCTCCGTCCAGATGCTACCTACAGCATCCTTATCGATAATGAAGAGAAACAAACCGGTAGCCTATACAGTGATTGGGATCTTCTGCCTCCCAAGACAATCAAGGATCCCGAGGCCAAGAAAGTAATAACCTTGCATATGAATTTTGTAGATTCTGTTAAAGATGTCATAACTGAAAGTGTCTGATAAAAATTAACAATGTCATGTTCACAGCCTGAAGATTGGGATGACAAAGAATACATTCCTGACCCTGAAGATACCAAGCCAGAGGTATTTATGTCATGCTTTGCATAGACAGCTTATATGTATATATAGTTTTATACTTCTGCTTTGTAAGACTGAATGTATTTTCATGCTGACTCTTAATTGTTGATATGTAGGGTTATGATGACATTCCTAAGGAGATAGCAGATCCCGATGCCAAGAAGGTAGTGATCTAACTTTGGATTTCAATTACGACCCATATAGTGAAGGTTATGTTTGTTGCTTGCTGACATGGCCTTGGTGTTTCAGCCAGAAGATTGGGATGATGAGGAAGATGGTGAATGGACTGCCCCAACCATCCCCAACCCTGAATACAAGGGTGAATGGAAGCCAAAGGTATGTGGAATTTCTGGTTTGAATAATAGTGTATTTTTCAACTTTTGGACACACTTTTTCATAGTCTTCACCACAACTATGCAGAAAATTAAGAACCCCAACTTCAAGGGAAAGTGGAAGGCACCAATCATTGACAACCCTGAGTTCAAGGATGATCCTGAGCTGTATGTTTACCCCAACTTGAAGTATGTCGGAATTGAATTGTGGCAGGTAATTTCTTCTGTTACCTTTCCAATTTGATACTTTTGTTCCCAAGTGCACCAAATGCTGATAAGCAAGTGTGTAATGTGGCAGGTGAAATCTGGAACCCTCTTTGACAATATTTTGGTCACTGACGAGCCAGAGTATGCAAAGCAGCTAGCTGAAGAAACCTGGGGCAAGCAGAAAGATGTATGTCATCTAATATACCTTTGGCTTAGCTCTTTAAAGCACTTTATTTTTAGATGTCTGACTGAGTTCCATGCAATTTCAGGCTGAGAAGGCAGCATTTGAGGAGGTGGAGAAAAAGCTGCAGGAGGAAGAATCAAAAGAAGATCCAGTTGATTCTGATGTACGCATGCTAAACCTTGGGATGATAACTCAGATCTTTCAACTTGTTGTGCAGTCCTAACAGGCTTCATTGTGCTTTTCAGGTTGAGGAAGATGATGCTGACGCAGATGATGCGGGAGATGAATCTGATTCCGAATCTAAACCAGACTCAACTGACGAGTCCGATGACAAACATGTATGTGTTTTTTCCTCTTGCTGTTAATTAAGTACATTAGAGGACTGTTTACTGACCATATTGTCTTGCACTTGCTATCTTCAGGATGAACTGTAGGCGTGGAAGCACTGCGATATCCAAGAGATAAGCTCGGGCATTAAGTGCACCATTTTTCGTCTTATTTTTTAGATGTAGAACTGTTAGAGGAAAAGATACTGCTAAATGTTGGCTTGCCAAACTGCTTTAGCTGCTGATTATGTCTTAAATCTTGTTTAGCTGTTGGAGCCATGAAGGACCAATGTGATGAGATGTGTTTTTCATGATCACATTCATGAGAATAGTTTAAAGAAGTCTTTGAATTCTGGTCTAATCAATGTTCCTTGTTTATTTTCATGCATGCAACTTTCTTCGTCCATTTAATGAGCCTCGACAGACTATCACGGGTTTATCACCACGGTCTCTTTCTATCTTATCTATCACATGATCACAAGTGAACGGAGATATGAACATAATGATTCAGTAAACCCGTGGTAAAGAGAAAAATCACTAAATCACTAAATTAATGGATTAATAATTATTGAACATTCTCCAAACTCCAATGAAAAATTTGAAGACCTCTAATCGTCAAATTACACTCATTCGGAGGAAAATATTATCCTTCTAAGAAATGGTATCTGGTCAAGTTTTTAAGTACAAACATCTTCTCTCTATTGCTAATATGAAAATCTTCAGAACGTTTTGCTGTGGTTATTTGCAGCCCTTACTTCATCAAAGAAAAAGTTCTCTCTCTGATCAGTAGTATTCTGCTATATAGTCTAAGATGCCATTGTTCTATGCCCAAAATTTTGGTGTCCATAATACTCTATCCAAATAAATCGAAAGAAAGTATACCAAATATGATCTTTGCTTTGAGATGTTTTAGGCTCAATGTCAGAGACAGATACTCAATACTCAATTGGGCATCGTAGAGCGATTTGATCAAAATTCCTGCAAGTTTGAGCCCTTAGCAAGACTTACACATCACCTCTGAGTCCTCTCTAGATATAAAGTTCTTTTCAAATGCTAAAAATTTCAAACTTCAAATTTATTGTCATCTCAAACAAAATTCAACTTTTACGTAATTCCTTAAATCTATTAGATTTCAATAAAGAAATAATAAAGTGACAAAATTATACTAATCTTATTTCATCTAATTTTTTCTGAATTGACTGGATGATTTCTAACAATCTAGGCATCTGCAAAGGTTTGGTCAAATGGAAATCCATCCCTGCTTCAATCATCTTGCTAACCTCCTCAGCTATTGCATGAGCTGTTAATGCTATAATGGGAACATGAACATCATACTTCTTTTCCTCCATCCTTATCAATCTTGTGGCTTCAAATCCATCCATTACTGGCATCTGTGGGCAATGAAAAATAACATATAAAAACCGAAAGCTGAATTCAATATGCACATTTGCCCCCTCAACTATATTCTGCATATCATAAGCTATAGATATGAATGTTATTGGCAACAATTTGATATCGACAACCAAATTTGCACAGCACCCTTATCGATTTGTCTTAAGAGAATGAAAAGATAAAGAATTGGGCAAGGATCAAAAGAAGGGAGTCTCAAGATATGTTAACAAGATGTAGTAGAGTTGGTTCTGATCACATTACCTCACAATCCATGAAAATGTAGTCGTAAGGGGTAGAGTTAGAATGGCCCTTCTTGCTATAATGATCATTTAAAGCTCTACAAACTTGATCGAAGGCCTCTTTTCCGTCTTGACAAAATTCAACAACAGCTCCAAGCTTGCGAAGATAATTGATAGTTAATCTTCGTAGCAGGTCAACATCATCAACAACCAATATCTTCTTTCCGGACAAGAGCTGCTCAGCACTTCTTTTCTCATCACAGTTATGTATGACTACTTGTTTCAGAGAACTATCATCATCATGAAGTGATGAAGAAGTTGTTCCTGCAGATTCATTTGCAGCAGTCTTCAAATCTATTTGTTGTACTTCTTGAGATACATTTTTCATTTCTAACTTTGGCAAGTTGCAACTGTTGAGCTCAGGTAGTAGTCCTAGTACTTTATACAAGCGTGATCCATGAAACGGTTTGTATATGACATAATCATTTGGAGGAGCTAACATTTGCCGATCTAGCTGCATCAGATGCGTGTTACGCGTGATTGAATTGTCTAGCCAGACAACCTTGCACCGAGAACTCTGAATATCTTTCCTAAAGGTTGCCACAGTTGCATATAGCTCTGAGAAAACACCAGCATTAGTGTCAATCACAACTAGTACAATTCCTTGAGGTGAATTTCTGGAGCTGCAGGTACTTTTATAAGTAGGCAGGATTTGCTCATCTCCATCTTTGATGCTTGGAGATCCATCACTTGTCCTTGAACAGCCTGAATTGTTGGATGCAGAGGCATTCAAATGGTCAATAAAACCCGACTGAGTTGACTTTTCTGAATAACTGAAGTACGAAATGTCCAGTCTTTTCTTTATCTTCTCAAGTTGTGGATGAAGATTTTTTACTTGCTTTACATAAGACACTTTTATGTTCCAGCTACTGATGTACTTAACCAAAATCCTTCTTCGTTCATCGCCGTCTATGAAGAGCACCACATGAGATCCATCTAGTTTGGGCGAAGGGTTCAAACGTTGTATGCCAAAAGGCGCAGGGCGATCAGTGTGCATTCTAGGTGTTTCTTCTTCCATTTCACCAGGTTTACATGTCAGAAGAGAAACATCAAAGCTAAAGCAAGTGCCTCTCTCCCCAAGCTCCTTATCAAGAATTCCGATCTCTCCACCCATTAAGCGAACCTATAACATATACCAAAATGTGATTAGAAATTAATTAATTCACAAAAGATAAAATGTATATTGACATTATCTGAATTACTTACCAAAGATTCAACAACACCAAGTCCCAAACCAGACCCTTCTTTTCCAGTAGCCCTGTCTGTAACTTGCACAAAATTTTCGAATACAAACTCGTGCTTATCTTTAGGGATTCCTTCACCTGTATCATCCACCTCAATCACAAACTTTGTACTATTGGGATCTTTCTGAGCTGTATGAAGGGCATCCAGATCATTGAGAGCTTCTTTACTCTTGTAAAACAACCACGAAGGACACTTCAACACACGATTGTGATTAGAAGCAATGATTGCATTCTCATAACTTGTTTTCTGGACCATGGCACGAACTGTGATATGCCCTTCAGATGTAAACTTCACAGCATTGCTAAGTAAGTTGCACATTATCTGTTTAAGCTTTCCTCTGTCACCTCTGACTTGGCATGTTCTAGAAATTGAACCATCACAAGGATCAAGCACAATATCAACACCTTTCTTTATAGCAATGGGGTAGAACATATCAACTACGTCCTCAAGAAGCTGGGCCAGATTGAATTCTTCTACTTCAAGCTGTACTTTTCCAGCTTCGATTTTGCTTATGTCAAGAACAGAATTCAAAATGCCTAGGAGATCTTTTGTGCAAGTATCCATTTGTGCCAAGTTGGCTGCTAACTCAGATTCTGGATTGGCATCTTCGTGACATAACTCTATCAAACCAGTGATTGCAGCCAAAGAAGCTCGAACATCATGGTTTGCTCTGCTGAAGGCCTTAGTTTTGTTCATGCTTTTTCTCTCTGCTTGTCGAGTTGCGCTTTCTTGTTTTATGATTCGTGCACATAAGATCATTTCTCGTCTTGCAGCTCTAATAATTAGGTATATAAATGTGCAAACTGAAACAAGAATTATAAACAACAGGAAGCCAAGCAGCACCACTGGTTTGTGGTCAAGGTTTAAAAGTCCATCGTTGTTACAAGCCAATACATATACCTGCAAAAAAGGAATTTTAAGATTAGCTAGTTGAAATGATGGAAAATACAGAGACAGATTGATTACAACAAAACTAATGAGTCAAGGCATACCGATTGGACTCCAATGATCTTGATGGAGGAGCAATAAGCTGTATACTTCATTCCCTTGATGTTCCATGAGTAAGTATATGATAATAACTTGGCATCATTATCGGGGTTACATGAAAACTTACCAAGATAGCTTGTTTCGTTATTTGGCTTCACCTTTTGCACTGAAACCGTTTTGTTACTTATTTCAAACTGAGTTTCCGGAATCTTTGTTTGTACAATCATATCTCCATCTGCAGTAGCCAACTGAAAATACCCCTGGTGGAAGTCTAAAGCCGCGAAATGATCAACGACAACTTTTGAGGGGATACCAAGGGAAATCACACCCCTTCCATCCATAGGCACATTACTTAGAAATAGGTTGTCTTCAGCTTTGTCCCATCTTGTTCCTAACGAAGAATAACCATTTGTGCTATTCAAGGCTTCTTGAAACCAAGTTGCATTTGCAGTGACCATGGAATCAGAAGCAACTGCTGTGCCATATAACATCCCAGTGTCCCTATTCACCGGTTGAGTATACCATTTCGAAGAAAATGACTTATTGGAGAATGTTGCAAAAGTCTGATCCTCAATTTTGTGAAACGAGAATAAAAGGCCATCTGTTCCAAAGTAAGAAACCTCTGTGATGTGTGGAATTGTTGAAAGTGCTAGAAATAGCGTTGGTGCAACCTAGATAAAGCATGAAATTTATGCACATCAACATCAGTAGTACCAAGTAAACAAACAAAAATTGTCAGACTATACACTAACCATTGTTTGGATGGTGGTGAAATTGAGTTCAGAGCCATTCAGTATTGAACTTAGAGACCTTGCTAGATTTATTGCTGACGGATTTAATGGACTTAACAGTTTTGCAGTCGAGTCGATTCCCAAGAGTGATTTGTTGAGTGCTTCATACGTATATGCATCGATACGTTTTTCGATTTCTGTTGTCATCCTGAATAACTTTGATATCATGAAGCATGAAAGCCCCTGCCAAATGAAGGGAGAGAATCAAACACATTGGTCTATTGCTTGATTTTCTTAAGAGATATTGAAATGCAGTATTGCTCAAGAAGCTAAGTCTACCAGAATGACGAGAAAACAAATGGGTCGCCACAAAACTCCCGAACAAGATTTCATACTCTGTGAATTCAACGATTTCATGGTGGAAACCGAGCATTTAATATCTGCGTTATCATCGGAAATGAAATATCAGATGATGATTAGTACTGATGCCTGAAACATCTTCATGATACCAAAATGAAAACATCAACGAAAATGAAGTAGGAGAGGAAGGAGAAGAAAATCACTAGTTGAAATACTTGACATCAGCTCTTCTGATGCTGCTGAATGCGGTAGTGTTCATAAACAATATATAGTTTGTAAGGAATTTGGTGAGAAAACGTATTAGTTTTATAAATTAGAAAGAGATTGGTGAGTGAATAAGAAGTTTAAACAAATATAAGGTTTACTTGATTTCAACAAACTTTCCTATTCAGAAGTCATAAACTTGATTGAGATTTTTATCCAAGAAACCAACGTGGACACCGGATCAAATCCAAACAATAACATCGAGGGAGTTCTACTATTGAAAGTTTCGACTAAAAAAAAAAACAAGAATGTCTACTCTTAAAAGAAAATTTGGTTTCCTTCTACATATTAGTTGATAAAAAATATTAAAAAAAATTAATACGACTCAATATATGAATTCAAGACTGTAACTGGGAGTTACTATACAGTATGTACCAAACGAACAACAAAAGTGCATGCCACAATCATTCTAATGGCCGACCATTCACACAAATATGCTCAACAAGCTACATAGCGCCACCACCGTCCTCGTGACATTATGTGTAGATATCATAACAAAAAATTGTTATTCGCAATACTGCTTCGTTGGCTTTAGAAGTAACTTTTCATTTTAAAAAATTTGTTTTCCTAAACGACAGAACACTTCAGATAAGTAGAATTTTGATTTTCATTTCAAGTGGTTTGCGTTCAACAACTCTTTCTTTAGATAATGCTTGGTGCATAAGTTTATCCATAGTTTCTTAACTGCACAAGATAGGGAAAATTGCACAAATACCACATGAACTTTTTCATTTTTGTGCATTTACCACCCAGACTAAATTTTTTTACAATTCACCACCTGAACTCTTGTGACATTTACAAAACACCACCTCCGTCCGTTTGTCATCCAATCTGCCGTTAAAGTCGGCATGTGAGAGGCACATGGTCCACTATTTGAGGTTATATTTGTGCAATCGGTGACCGGAAAAGGTAGAACGGAGGGAGGTTTGTCGGACGGTTTTTGGCAAAAAAAAATATCAAAACGTTTTCGTTCGCCGGCGGCAAACCGCTTGGGATTTGGGGTTGAAACTTTGTGGGAGTGTACTCGGGGATGTTGGGAAGCTAGTCCAGGTGGTTCCAAATGGAGAAACTGGTCGGAAAATTAGCGACGGCGACGAGAACTCTGGCGGCTCAGTTTTGCGTTTGGTTTCACCGGCGACTTTTCATGCCGTTTTTTACTCCAAAACTTTGGGGATATATTCTTGAGGTTGTGAGGGAACTTTTTGTAGTTGGAGTCGTTGCCAATCGGTGACCGGAAAAGGCAGATTGGATGACAAATCAGACGGAGGTGGTGTTTTGTAAATGTCACAAGAGTTCAGGTGGTGAATTGTAAAAAAATTTAATCTGGGTGGTAAATGCACAAAAGTGGAAAAATTCAGGTGGTATTTGTGCAATTTTCCCGCACAAGATATATAAACAAACAAACTTATTCTAATGAAAATAAACAGATAAACATATATACTCTTAATCTGCTCTGTGTTTGAAATGTAGATCTAATTTGTTATGATTTGCAATAGAAGAAAGAAAACAGACTCAATTTCAAAATGTGCAGGTACTGTACATTATCCCCTTACTATTTTCGTGCAATACAAGTTAGAGTAAAAAGGCCAACCAAACTTGCCATTGTTAATTGATCATAGTAACTGTAAACTTAACATATTTCCAACAACGAAAGAGAACTCAGCTCAGGCCTCATCATCAATGCATTAATGACAAACCAAAATACCAACTGCTAGTCTACCACCTCTCCACTTCACCTCCCACCGAATTCGGCATCCATATCACGCTTGTATACTGTTTAAGCTCATCATGTTATTTCTGTAGTGTTTACATAACAAAACGCTGCAGTGTTTCGAAAATTAAACTCTTAAACTCTTTGGTGCGAATGTTGTAGCAGACTAAACAACCATCTCGATCATGGTTGAAACCGAGCATTTAATATCTGCATTATCATTGGAAATGATATATTAGATGATGATTGGCACTAATTCCTGAAACATCTTCATGTGCAATTATAAGTGGAAGACGAGCGAAACACGTGGCATTGGCTCTTCTAAATGCTACTTAGGGCTAGCCAAAAAAATAAAAAAATTTGAACCGTCCATGGTACTGGAATGGACTATTATAATATTAGACCGAATTGAAAAGAATAAACAAGTTCCTTGTATTTTCATCCTGAACCAGAACCATACCAGATTAAATCAGTGTGGGATCAATTCCAAACTTTGAGAATCGGGCGTCTTGGATCGTACCATACATTGTAGCATAGGTGAGGTGTTAATCCACAATTGGTTAAATTCTTTATTGGTTTCCATTGAATGAAAATAAAAACCAATAATAACAATTACACAATTGAAAAGGTTCAAACATTACCTTCGTATTAATTTCTTCTTCTTCTTCTTCGTCTTCATGTTGTGCGGGCTTGGCTAGCTAGCTTTTCTGTAGTCCCCAGTTCAAAACGACGTATTTTCGAGAAACCGAATTTTCCTACTGGAAATAATTTTTCGAGAAATCGGAAATCCAAAGAAATGACGGCCTGGCACGAAATGAATGGTTTGCATATAGAATGGTGTCGTATTTTGAGATGGAAGACTATCGTACCCGCGTTTTGATTATCTAATGGTAAACGTTAGATATCAAAACTCAATCTAACGATCACGAATCACGATTGAAAGTTTGCACTTTTTTATAATAATTCAATTTAATGGTTAATTTTAACACTTTTCACCCTGGTGTCTTTACTTACTTATATAGATAAATAGACAGACAGATATATCTCCTGCATGTTTTTATTATTGCATGTTTTGGTAATATCATGAAGAAAACCATGAAATTTTCTCGGTGCAAAAGGGTCAATTAATTGGTGAGAATGAGGAGAACTTTAGTGATCCCTTCATTGCTACCAATTTGTTTGGATCAAGATTAAACTTCTTCAAAGTTAACAGCAAAACAATTCCACTTATGCCTTGC
This sequence comes from Spiraea crenata, assembly GCA_033992175.1. Lineage (NCBI taxonomy): Eukaryota > Viridiplantae > Streptophyta > Magnoliopsida > Rosales > Rosaceae > Spiraea > Spiraea crenata. Next base: position 3,034,393 of record JAVBHV010000041.1, on the reverse strand, counting down.
GTATCTAGCCAATCTAGCGAGCAAAAGATTATGAAAGTTTCAAAATGGAAGTTTGATGCTAACCTGCATAACAAGATTGCTGTATAAATCAAGGGTCCAGTGTTTAATGTCTTGAAGGACAATACATAGAAATCTCAAGCAAAGTATTGCATCCTATATATAGTTGATGTCTGACTCTTAGACCATCGTAAGTAATAGTATTTAGCCACACCCAAAATATTGTTAGTTTCTTTTTTTTTTGAAAAAAAAAAAAAATTCATCTTTAATAATAAGGGAGTTAAAGAGTTAAAGGGTCCAAATATCACCAAGGGAGTCAAAAGATTTGAGGAGTGGATACCTCTAGCCAGCTAGATACCCCTTTAGACCTCTACAAGCCAAGCTCACTCTCATTTTTTATGTATTTTGCATACCTGTAATCCCTTCTTGACCAAAAAAAAAAATCCCTTCTTAACCATTAGAGATGATAAATTTAGGGCTTCTACCCAAAAACTACTATCACACTTTTATTATGCCCAAAAACACTACCACAATAAAATTATTACAAAATACTACTACTTTCCCAAAAATACACTAAAAAGCCCACTACAGCTCACGCGAGCGTGAGACTCACGCACACCTCCGCCTCCGTCGCTAAAAAACGTGAAAGTGTTTCTGCCTCGATCTCTCTCTACAGTGGGTTTGGGGTTACAATCTTCATGTCTATGGAAAGAGGGCGACGAGACGAATCCAACCCAATTGATTTCGTGTCAAACGGAGTTCGGATGAGAAAGTTATGGGTAAAAGAGTGTTTTGAAGTTTGTGGGGAAGGAGGACTGCCATGTTCTCTCTCTACAGTGGGTCTGGGGTTACAATCTTGGTGTCTATGGAAAGATGGCGATGAGACGAATCCAACCCAATTGATTTCGTGTCAAACGAAGTCCGGATGAGAAAGTTATGAGTGAAAGAGTGTTTTGAAGTTTGTGGGGAAGGAGGACTTCCTTCAAAATGAAGGAAGTGTTCCTTCAAAATGAAGGACGACTTCCTTCAATGAAGGAGGACTTCCTTCAATGAAGGAGGACTTCTTTCAAAATGAAGGAAGTCCTGCAAAATTAAGGAAGTGTTTCTACAAAATGAAGGAGGACTTCATTCAAAATGAAGGAGGATTTCATTCAAAATGAAGGAGGACTTCCATCAATGAAGGAGGATTTCCTTCAAAAGCTGAAGGATGTGATCCTTCAAAAATCTAAAGGACATGTTCCTGCAGATCTGAAGGAGCACTTCCTTCAAATTGAAGGATGTGCTCCTTCAAATTGAAAGAAGTGATCCTTCAAATTGAAGGAAGTGCTCCTTCAAAAATCTGAAGGAGCACTTCCTTCAAATTGAAGGATGTGCTCTTTCAAATTGAAGGATGTGATCCTTCAAATTGAAGGAAGTGCTCCTCAAACTATTCCTTCTCCTCAAACTGAAGGATGTACTCCTTCAAACTGAAGGATGTGCTCCTTCAAACTGAAGGATGTCTTCCTTCCTTTAACTACCGTACTTCAAATTCCCAGAAACTGGACTTTGATGGAGGTGTTCCTTCAAACTGAAGGATGTACTCCTTCAAACTGAAGGATGTGCTCCTTCAAACTGAAGGATGTCTTCCTTCCTTCAACTATTGTACTTCAAATTCCCATAAACTGAACTTTGATGGAGGTGTTCCTTCAAACTGAAGGATGTGCTCCTTCAATTTGAAGAAAGTGTTCTTTCAATTTGAAGGAAGCCCTTCAAAATGAAGGAGAAAGAATAGTTGTGTTGACTCACCATCAATTCATATTATTTTTTATATCAATCTTCATCTAAGCAATCCAACAAAGCTTTCTAGACTAGTTTCAAAGATTACCTTGGCCGAAACTCACCGGAAAGTTTCAACCAATATGTGAGGCTCTCCGGCGATGATCCGCTGGAAACTAAGGCTCAATGTTGGTTGGGATGTGTCTAGAATGATGAGAGGATGAAGTTTTTGGTGGTGGTTTGTCCCATTTGAAGGACAATACATAGAAATCTCGAAGCAGAAGTAGTTGCTTGTTCTCTATCTACAGTGGGTCTGGGGTAACAATCTTGGTGTCTATGGAAAGAGGGCGAATAGTATTTAGCCACACCCAAAATATTGTTAGTTTCTTTTTTTTTGAAAAAAAGAAAAAATTCATCTTTAATAATAAGGGAGTTAAAGAGTTAAAGGGTCCAAATATCACCAAGGGAGTCAAAAGATTTGAGGAGTGGATACCTCTAGCCAGCTAGATACCCCTTTAGACCTCTACAAGCCAAGCTCACTCTCATTTTTTATGTATTTTGCATACCTGTAATCCCTTCTTGACCAAAAAAAAAATTCCCTTCTTAACCATTAGAGATGATAAATTTAAGGGTATCTTAATTTTAAAAAATTAGTTTTAAAGAGTTAAAATATAGCGTAATAGCTCTTCTAACTCTTTATTACTAAATATGGCCTTAGCGTTGTTATAGCTGTGCAACGAGCAAAGCATGTCCTATAAATGGTTTGGTTTGTTAAATAAACTCTATGGATTCAAAGTTAATAACCTATCTTTGTGTCGTGAGAAGGCAACAGATTAAAATTTTCGGGGACTTAAAAAAAAAATTGTGTCGTGCTTAATTGTGATGAACCTGGTAATTAAGGTGACTAAAATTGGTTTTCTTGTGTTGTCCAAAAAAAAATTGGTTTTCTTGTTTTAAAATTTGCTCTCTATTTTCTGGCCTTTTACACCGAAATTAACAAATTGACTCATACCTTCTCTTGGTCATGCAGCTTTAAAACTTTGACAAAATGGTAAAAAGAAATGCTTGGTAAGAAAAGTTGCGTGGTTGTGTGGCGGACAATGTGAAGCAGCCAAGATGCTTCGCTCTGCATTGCTTTGAATCTTTGCTGTGGAGCTTTGACACGATTGAATGTATCTGTTAGGCTCGTTGTTGACTGACTTTGTTCCATGAAGACTCAACCAAAAGGACTCCTATTCTTTCTATCTATTTCCAGCACTATCCATTGACTTGGAAGTCAAGTTCATGTCTTTATAAAATAGTTTCAAAACATTCAATATTTCATATTCATATCTGTTGATTATGGGGCTATCCCAGTGCTGCTCTAGTGGTGCTATAGGGATGGGTTCGACACTAGTACTAATGGTTGTATTGGTGTTGATGTTTCATCATCTAAATCTGGTGGTTTCATCATCTAATTCTTCATACTCTGTGTTGCAGCAGCCGCCATCTTGCCACGATGAGGACATGTCTGCCTTATTACAATTCTTCAACACCACATCTACTCAACATTCATCCTGCAAACCTAATATTACAGAGCAAATAAGCGGCTGCTGCTCATGGCCCGGCGTCACCTGCGATCAGAAGACGGGTCATGTGATTGCCCTGTATCTGCCGGACTGCAGTTTCTCCGGGTTGGTTCCATCTTCACTTGGTAATCTTATGCGCCTCACTGATTTGGACCTTTCAGTAAACTACTTTAATGGTCCCATCCCTGTTTCTTTGGAAAACCTTACCCAACTCACTCTTTTGGACCTTTCGAGGAACAACTTCAATGATCTAATTCCTGCTTTTTTGGCAAACCTTACCCAACTCACTTATCTGGACCTAGGTGACAATCAATTTAGTGGTTACATCCCCTCTTTTCTTGGGAATCTCAAGCTTTGGTACTTAGATCTTGGAAATAATAATTTTAGTGGTAGTATACCGTATACTTTCAAGAATCTCACCGACATCTCTGAACTTGTCTTGGAAAATAATCGATTAAGTGGTCCGATCCCATCTTGGCTAGGTAACCTTAGCACACTACATAAACTAAATCTTGGTTGGAATAATTTGCAGGGTTCAATTCCTCACTACAATCTCATCTATCTCAGAATTCTTTTTCTAAATGATAATAACTTTACCGGGACACTGGACATGATCATGTTTGATAAGCTAAGTCATCTTGAATACCTAGATCTATCCCGAAACCAGTTAGAGTTCATCAGGAGTAATGATACTAGAGTTGCTCTGGAAGCATTATGCAGTTTGGATCTTTCAGGAAACAAAATGTATGGAAATGTACCGAAATGGTTACTCAACATCAGCCCAAAAAATTTGTGGTTCTTGAATCTCTCTCATAACTTCCTTTCAGACCTTGACCAACCTCCGGAACTTGTTCTTCCTTGGATTCGCCTAAAATGGTTAGATCTTTCGTTTAACATGCTGGAAGGACCACTACCCATACCTCCACCGATCATCAGAGCCTTTATGGTTTCAAACAATCGACTAAGTGGAAAAGTTTCACCAGTGATTTGCAACATGACTTTTCTTGTAGTCTTTGATTTGTCTAACAACAAGTTGAGCGGCAAGCTTCCTCAGTGTCGCAGATTCTTAAGTCCTGATCTGCAAGTACTAAATCTTGGAAACAACTCTTTTCAAGGCGTTCTTCCTAAAGCATACACCAACACAAGCAAGTTGATGATGCTTGATGTCAGCAACAACCAACTGCAGGGGAAATTACCAAGGTCACTGGCAAACTGTTCGAACCTTCAGTTTCTCGATCTGTCAAACAATGACTTCGAAGATGATTTTCCCTTTTGGTTGGGGACTCTGGGACGGTTAAAACTTTTGTCCATGCACCATAATCGGTTCAGTGGTGTTATAGAGAAGCTTGTGAGCCATCATAGTTTCCCCAACTTGACCATTCTTGATCTATCATCCAATTATTTCACAGGTGAGTTTCCATTTGAATGTGTCTTCTCGGGAAATTTCATGAGGAATGTCCATGTTGAACACTCAACATATCTGACGATAAAGCAGTATGGGACAATTGAGTTTTATTTTGATTACTCAATCACGATAATGAATAAAGGCGTAGAGAGATATTTCTCAAAGATAAATGAAGGCTTTATGGCCATTGATCTCTCAAGCAACAAGTTTGAAGGGAACATTCCTGAGTTCATTGGGAAACTAAATGGGCTTCGCTCGCTCAACATTTCCAATAACATTCTCACTGGTTCCATCCCATCATCCTTGGGGAACTTAACACACCTCGAAGCCTTGGACCTTTCGCAGAACAAGCTCACTGGACGGATTCCTCAACAATTAGCCCTGCTTGGGTTCCTCGAAATATTTGATGTCTCTAACAACAACCTCACGGGTCCTATACCGCATGGTAGCCAACTTGATACATTCGACCACACGTCGTATGATGGAAACTCAGGTTTGTGTGGAGACCTCTTGCCAAAGAAATGTGAAAATGGTAAGGTCCCTGAACTGCCTCCTTCAAGCTTTGAAGAGAATGATTCAGACTCTGCTGGACCGTTCGAATTTGATTGGGAATTCATTTTGGTGGGATGTGGAAGTGGCTTCATAGTGGGAATGGTTCTTGCAGACGTCGCAATCACAAGGAGGCAGGACTTGTTTCTAAAGATTGTTGGAATGATGAGAATATTGGTAAGCAAAACGTTGAGTTTGGGATACAGAACTTGAAGGCTTTGCATCTGCTATTGCTCTTAGTTCTGTGTTTCTTTCCCCCTTCTGCATTGTGGGTTAGGTATTAAACTGTGTGAGACTGAATCGTAGCTTTCGTTTCTCTGTTGATGTCGATGTGTGCACTAGTATCGAATAAGTTCTTATTCCAGTTACATTTGTATTTTTTATGCTTCTGTGTATTGTTTGTTTTGTTGAAGAGCATGGAATAGTCCTCCTTATTACCCAGCACTCTTATGTTTTGTATCAAAAGGCAAAAATGGGAAGAAAGAGACATTGAATGATCTGTTTAATCAATGGAGGGAAACGCAGGTCGTGAACTTATTGTGATGAATATGGTACTAACACTACAAGAAAATTGCACAAATGATGTTTTATCCTTGTCTACAAGGTGATTGTTTTTTTTTTTTTTTTTTTTTTTTTATGCGAAGATTAAAATGGAAAGGTGGTAACGCACACTATAGCTGTCCTATAAATGGGTTAGCTTAGACAAACTCCATGAATTCAAAGATAACAACCTATCTATGCACTTTTTCCCGGAAACATCAAGTCAACTAGACTTGGAAAACAAACCACTGGATGTTACATAAGATGAATAAACGGTGACAAAAGCATAATTCACTGGTGTTTGCAAGGGTTTTACTCTAACTATGATAAGCATAACATCAGTAACATTGACGACTATAACACAAGCCAAACTCAAATTGAGTAAGTATATGACAATTTCTTAACATCAGTATCATAGACGACTATAACACAAGCCAAACTCAAAATTGAGTAAGTATATGACAATAATTTGGCATCATTGTCGGGGGTACATGAAAACTTACCAAGATAACTTGTTTCGTTATTTGGCTTCACCTTTTGCACTGAAACCGTTTTGTTACTTATTCCAAACTGAGTTTCAGGAATCTTTGTTTGTACAATCATATCTCCATCTGCAGTAGCCAACTGAAAGTACCCCTGGTGGAAGTCTAAAGCCGCGAAATGATCAACGACAACTTTTGAGGGGATACCAAGGGAAATCACACCCCTTCCATCCATAGGCACATTACTTAGAAATAGATTGTCTTCACCTTGGATAACCATCTGTGCTATTCAAGGCTTCTTGAAACCAAGTTGCATTTTCAGTGACCATGGAATCAGAAGCAACCGCTGTGCCATATGATATAACATCCCAGTGTCCCTATTCACCGGTTGAGTATACCATTTCGAAGAAAATGACTTATTGGAGAATGTTTCAAAAGTCTGATCCATCTGTTCCAAAGTAAAAAACCTCTGTGATGTGTGGAATTTTTTATTTTTTTTTGGTCGAAGATGTGTGGAATTGTTGAAAGTGCTAGAAATAGCGTCGGTGCAACCTAGATAAAGCATGAAATTTATGCACATCAACACCAGTAGTACCAAGTAAACAAACAAAAATTGTCTGACTATACACTAACCATTGTTTGGATGGTGGTGAAATTGATTTCAGAGCCATTTAGTATTGAACTTAGAGACCTTGCTAGATTTATTGCTGATGGATTTAATGGACTCGAACAGTTTTGCAGTCGAGTCGATTCCCAAAAGTGATTTGTTGAGTGCGTCATACGTATATGCATCGATACGTTGTTCGATTTCTGTTGTCATCCTGAATAACTTTGATATCATGAAGCATGAAAGCCCCTGCCAAATGAAGGGGGAGAATCAAACACATTGGTCTATTGCTTGATTTTCTTAAGAAATATTGAAATGCATTATTGCTCTAGAAGCAAAGTCTACCAAAATGACAAGAAAACAAATGGGTCGCCACATAACTCCCGAACAAGATTTCATACGCTGTGAATTCAACGATTTCATGGTGAAAGCCGAGCATTTAATATCTGCATTATAATTGGAAATGAAATATCAGATGATGATTAGTACTGATGCCTGAAACATCTTCATGATACCAAAACGAAAACATCAATGAAAACGAAGTAGGAGAGGAAGGGGAGAAAGTCACTAGTTGAAAGACTTGACATCAGCTCTTCTAATGTTACTGGAATGCTTTCACTGACGGTAGTGTTTCATAAATAATATCTAGTTTGTAAGTTGGGAATTTGGTGAGAAAACGTAGGGAGTGTTATAAGATAGAAAGAGACTGGTGAGTGCATAAGAAGTTTAAACAAATATAAGGTTTTTTCTTGATTTCAACAAACTTTCCTATTCAGAAGTCATAAACTGGACATTTTTATTCAATAAACTACCGTGGACACGGGATCAAATTCAAACACTAACATCAAGGGAGTTCTACTTTTGAAAGTTTCGACAAAAAAAAGAAGAATGTCTACTGTAAAAGAAAATTCAGTTTCCTCCAATATTTAGTTCATAAAAAGTTAAGAAAAAATAATACGAGTTAAGATGTAAAAGACTGTAATTGTGAGTTATTATATACCAAACGAGCAACATAAGTGCATATCACAAACATTCTAATGGCGTGCCCCTCGCACAAATATGCTCTACTAGCTACATAGCCACCACCATCCTCTTGACATTATGTGTAAATATCATAACAAAAAATTGATATTTGCAATACTGATTCATTGGCTTTAGAAGTAATTTTTCATCTACAAATTTGTTTTCCTAAACGACATAATACTTCAGATAAGTAGAATTTTGATGTTTATTTCGAGTGTTTGCGTTCAACTCTTTCTTTAGATAATGCTTGGTGCATAAGTTTATCCATAGTTTCTTAACTGCACAAGATATATAAACAAACTAACATATTCTAATGAAAATAAAGAGATAAACATATATACTCTTAATCTGCTCTGTGTTTGAAATGTAGATCTAATTTGTTATGATTTGCAAGAAAAGAAAGAAAACAGACTCAATTTCTGTAGGAAAGGAATGAGCCAAACGGAATACTTCTCATTGATACTGATATGGGTATATATACAAGAGTAATCCTTCTAGGAAAAGAAAAGTAATAAATACAATAGTAGACTTTTCTAACACTACTAATTGCATATCTAATTTCCTAATTGATATACAAAGATTTTCCTAACACTCCCCCTCAAGTTGGAGAGTGGATATCAAGAACTCCCAACTTGCGTAACAAAGTTGAGAACTTGTCTTTGCCCAAAGGTTTGGTGAAGATGTCGGCTAACTGATTCGATGAATTAGTGAACCGTGTAGCAATAGTACCATCAACAATTTTGTCTCTAATAAAATGACAGTCCATCTCAATATGGCGAGTCCTCTCATGAAAAACAGGATTAGCTGCAATGTGTAATGCAACCTGATTATCACAATACATGTGGGATGCACCTGAATGAGGCAAGTGTAAGTCCTCCAACAAATAACGCAGCCATGTGACCTCACACGCAGTGCCTGCCATGGATCTATATTCAGCTTCAGTCGAAGATCTCGAAACCATTTTCTGCCTCTTCGTTCGCCACGAAATTAAAGAATTACCCAAAAACACACAATAGCCCGTGGTAGAACGACGAGTCATAGGACAACCACCCCAATCAGAATCACAATAGGCAACCAATTTTAATTGATTATGAGATGGATAAAACAAACCTTGACCAGGAGTGGACTTCAAATATCGAACAACCCTGAGTGCAGCATCCCAATGAGGTTGTCGTGGTTGGTGCATAAACCTGGACAAAACGTGCACCGAATATGTGATATCTGGTCTCGTGATAGTGAGATAAATCAGCCGTCCTACAAGCCTCCGGTACTTGGCTGGATCCTCAAGAATATTACCTTTATCAGAAAGTTTCTCTTCCTCCATCGGGAAGTCCACGGGTCTAGCGCCAAGAAAACCACAATCTTTAATAATATCAAGAGCATACTTTCGCTGTGAAATGTTGATACCTTTCTTTGATCGCGAGACCTCAATACCCAAGAAGTATTTCAAGTCGCCAAGATCCTTGATACGAAAACGGGTATGTAGGAATTCCTTAAGAGAATTAATGGCATCCAAATCATTGCCTGTGATCAGAAAGTCATCCACATATATCAATAATGCTGTAAAAGATTTCCCATTAGCACGAGTGAACAAGGAGTAGTCAGCCTTAGATTGAGTGAATCCAGCAGCAGTGACAGCTTCAGTAAATTTGGCAAACCATTGTCGTGAGGCTTGCTTGAGACCATACAATGATTTGTGGAGGCGACATACAAGGTTCTCCCCCTGTCGCCGAAGTCCAGGAGGAGGTGACATATAAATTTCTTCCTTTAAATCACCATGAAGAAAAGCATTATGAACATCTAACTGATGGATTTGCCAATTTTGACTAGCAGCAATAGCAAGAACACATCGGACGGTGATCATCTTGGCTGTGGGTGAAAAGGTATCGTGATAATCAATACCTTCTGTTTGAGTAAAGCCTTTAGCAACCAAACGAGCTTTGTAACGCTCAACAGAACCATCAGCCTTGTGCTTGATTTTGTAGACCCACTTGCAACCAATAGGATGTTTTCCGGGAGGAAGAGGCACAAGAGTCCAGGTTTTGTTGATTGCAAGTGCTTCAAGTTCAGAATCCATCGCCTGCCGCCAATTAGGGTCGCTTTCAGCTTCTGCAAAAGAAGAAGGCTCCACATCTCGACTAATTTGAGCAACAAAAGAAAGATGTGATGGTGAGTAACGATGATAGGAGATAAAATTACATAATGGGTAACGGGTACCTTTTTGTGGACATGGCGGCGAAGACGACGAATGTGGGTGTGGTGGCAGTATCACCTGCGAGCAGACATAGTCCTTAAGACGAACAGATGGGAACTGGATACGTGTTGAACTTCGTAGAGATTCAACAGGAACAATGGGCAGCTCTAGAGGAGGAGCTGGGTCATTAGCTGCAATGGAAGCGGGTGAAGTGCTTTCAGGAGGCAAAATGGGAGAAATGGGCTCGGTGGGTGACGCAGGCTCAGAAAGTGGTGCAGAAGTGGATGTTGGTTCAGGATTTGGGTCGGATGGAGGAGTAGGGGTTGCATCGGCAACATATGGGTCTGGTGATGTTTGGATTGGATAGGATGGGCCGTCATCATGAATGATTGGTAAAGACACTGGTGGAATATGTTGGGTCGAGAATGGATCGGTTGAAGGTGTAGGACTGGACTGATCCGAAAAAGGAAAAGTATCCTCCATAAAAATTACGTCCCGATTAGTGAAGATTTTGTGGGATTCAAGATCGTACAACTTATATGCCTTTTGACCAGGTGGATACCCAATGAAAACACATTTATGGGACCGGGGAGAAAATTTGGAAGGTGGGTGAAGAGAAGTAGCATAGGCTAAGCAACCAAAAACCCGCATGTGAGAATAATCAGGTGGTTTATGATGAAGTATCTCGAAAGGTGTTTTCTTGGAAAGTAATGGTGTAGGAAGACGGTTGATCAGATAAACAGAAGTAAGGATACATTCTCCCCAAAATTTGATGGGCAAATGAGATTGAAAACGCAAGGCTCTTGCTACTTCGAGAAGGTGGCGATGCTTGCGTTCTACGACACCATTTTGTTGAGGTGTGTAGACGCAGGAATGTTGAAAAATGATGCCTTTTGAATTGAAAAAATCCCGAAGTGAGTGAAACTCAGCACCATTATCACTACGAAATTGTTGTACCTTAACATCAAACTGTGTCTCGACATAAGCTAAGAAAGATTTCAAAATTGACTGTGTTTCATGCTTATGACGCATAAGAAAAACCCAAGTAAAACGAGAATAATCATCCACAATAGTTAAAAAATAATGAGCACCAGTATTTGAAGCAGTTTTGTGAGGACCCCAAATGTCACAATGTAAAAGCGAAAAGCAGCGAGAAGTTGAAATAGAACTAACCCCAAAAGGTTGGCGAGTCTGCTTCGCCAATGGACAAACATCACAACGATGACTCGATGGAAAGGAAAAATCCAATGATGTATTAGCAAGATATTGAAGACGAGACAAAGAAGGATGACCTAGACGGCGATGCCAGAGGTCAGCGGAAACGGAAATGGAATTGCAAGAGGGGCGTTGACGTGAAGAGGTGGTGGAGGCTAATGCCACAAGATAATATAGATCTCCTTGTCGCTTACCCACACCAATCGTCGTCTTCGAGACTAAGTCCTGCAATATACAACAAGTAGGGAAAAAGGTGACCGAACATTGTAACCCATCTGTAATTTTACTCACAGATAAAAGATCTACTTTAAAAGTAGGGACACACAACACATCTTTCAATTGTATATCAGAGGTCAAATTAAGTGTGCCAGATGTAAGAATTGGAGCCTTCTCCCCGCTTGGCAAAGAGACTGGCGGAAGAGAAGAATTCTGAACATGATTAGTCAATAAATCAAGAGAGGAAGCAATATGATCCGTTGCACCGCTGTCGATTAGCCATCGACTGTGTGCAATCGGTAACAGACCTGAATCAGATGTGCAGGCAGTGGTGACATGGGCCTGTGCTTGGCACTGTGATTGGGGCGGAGCAATCTGGTGAGTCTTTAAAAAGGCTACAATCTGCTGCAACTGCTGGTCCGAAAGTGATGGGAGCTCAACTTGGTCTTCTTTTGATTTGTTTGCAGCATTCACGTGGGGCCGTGTGGAAAAGAAGGGGTTGGGGTCAGAACTATAAAGGTGGTCTAGGGTCTTGCCGCTGCCACATGATTTGGAGTCAAAGATATCTGCCATTTTGATGGCAAGATTTCAACAAAAAAGCCTGCCAAACGGCAGAGAAAAAAGAGGTGCCAAACGGCAGGGAGAAAAAAGGAGGTTTAGGTCTTGTCCTGCTCTGAGGCCATGTAGGAAAGGAATGAGCCAAACGGAATACTTCTCATTGATACTGATATGGGTATATATACAAGAGTAATCCTTCTAGGAAAAGAAAAGTAATAAATACAATAGTAGACTTTTCTAACACTACTAATTGCATATCTAATTTCCTAATTGATATACAAAGATTTTCCTAAGAGGGGGGGGGGTGTTTTTTCCTCCCCTCTTTTTTTTCTTGCGATACAAGAAAAGGCGACCAAACCTCCCCCTCGTCTTTTTTTCTTATTATTTCTAAACACACCCCCCCCACCAAAAAAGAATCCCCCCCCGGCCCCAAAAGAAAAGCAATAATGAAAAAAAAAAAAACCAATTCCTTTCCCCCCCCCCCCCCCCCTCCCCCCCCCCCCAATTCAGCATCCATCTCTTCTTCACCTAGCTACCTCTGCACCGTCCCCCCATATCACGCTTGTACACTGTTCAAGCTCATTATGTTATTTCTTTGCCCTTTAACCGGAACTATAATGTTTACATAACAAAACGCTGCAGAATCACTCAGGTTGCTTCGGATAAGAAACTCTTATACTCTTTGGTGCGAATGTTGCAGCAGACTAAACAACCATCTCAATCATGGTTGAATTCGAGCATTTAAAATCTTCATTATTATTGGAAATGATATATTAGATGATGATTAGCACTAATTCCTGAAACATCTTCATGTGCAATTATAAGAGGAAGACGAGTAAAACACTTGGCATTGGCTCTTCTAATGCTACTTAGGGCGGGAAAAAAAGAAAACTGAACCGTCATGGTACTGGAACGCACTATCATGAATTATTAGACCGAATTGAGAAAGAATAAACAAGTTCCTTGTATTTTCATCCTTGGATCGTACCACACATTGTAGCATAGGTGAGGTGTTAATGCATAATTGGTTAAATTCTTTATAGGCTTTTATCATAATTATGGCCTAAACTTTCAACAATCGGACTCTATAATTTTTAAACTTCAAAATCGATCAATTTTATAGCTAGACTTACAAAAACAAGATTAAACAGTACCTTCATTCAAATTCTGTCAAATTGGCATCACAAAAAGGGATGAAATAATCTTTTGACAATAATTTCTTACAGGAATATCAGTTTGGACCTCTCAATTGGTGAACCCCAGTTAAATCCGTTCTTTCAAATCGGGCCGACCCACCCAGAATGCAAATTTAGCGGTGCCTCACAACAACTCATTTCAGCCCACGTTTTTAAAGGCCCAAATCTTATACCCAATCGCTTCAAAAGCTGAAAACTCCGTCGTTTCTCAATTCACTCGTACGTACCAATTTCCTCATGGCGAATCCAGCCGACCAGAAAGTGCACCGGTACGCGGCGTGGGCCGTCCCACCGGAAGATGTCTCCGGCAGGATCAAGAAGCTGATGGCGGGCCTCCGGGCCGAGTTCGGTGGGCCCGAGATCATCGAGCCCCACATCCCCATGGTGGGATCCATCCTCTCAACCCACAACGACGTCGTTAAGAGATTCAGAGAGGCATGTGGAGCTACCGAGCCGCTCGAGTGCACGATCGAGCGTGTCGCCACTCGTAAATTCTATTATCAATGTGTTATTCTCTGCATTGAACCACAAGAGGTGGGTTTTTTTTTTTTTTTTTTTTTCCAAATTGGATTATTTCGTGTTTGATGTCGATAATGTGTTTGAATTGTGTTCTCAGGTAGATCGTCCGATGAAATCCTTCTCTTGCCGTTTCGGACGCTTGGGTAAGTAAAACAATGATCAATCTATTATTTGGTACAAATTAGTTATTCCAAAGTAAATAATCTTCATGCTTAATTGGTGTTTGAAGTTTGTCATTGAGAGTTGGGATTTTTGAGTTATTGGACAGGATGTACTGACATGTTATCGATGCATTTTTGTCAATGATAAGAAGGCTATCTATCATGCTAACTCAGAATGTGTTTTTGTAAGACACGCTTAATGTGTAATGTGTATCACTGTTCATGTGTAATTTTTTTTGCTTCTACCAAGGATTGAGTAGAGAAACTTGCATGTTATGAGTGCATATGCATCAGAACTCGCAATAAGTAGCTATGTGCGCTTACGTGAACACGTGAGTTTGCTGCTGATATTGTTCATCTAGCTCTTGCATAGGGAATCCAATTATTTCTGTGGGTTTTACTACTCTGTTTCAAGTTGAATTCAATTTCATATGAATAGGGTGCAATTTGTATGATTACAGGTAATATGCCACATTTGAGCCTCCTCTATGGAGATCTTACACAAGAAGAGAAGGAAAGAGCTAAAGCAAAAGCTGAGGTTCTGGATGACAGCATCGTTGGCCTCCGATTCACCATAAACCGAGCTGTATTGTACAAATGTAATGAAGATATGACTCAGCAATCTTGGGAGAAGATTGATGAATGCCGCCTCCGTTAGTACTCGTCATAGATTGTGTAATAAGTGTGTCCTTGTTTAGGATGCTATGGGCTCAAAAGCTTTCAGATTTTGTTATGATTTGCAAGAGAAGAAAGAAAACAGGCTCAATTTCAAAATATGCAGGTACATTATTATTATAAAGTGCACTTAGCAATCTGTGTTTTGCAATACAAGTTACTAGACTATGTCTACCAGAGGAATTACGATATGGAATGCGGCCAAACCTGGATTGGCCGTAGCTTCTTGGGATGATGCCAATTTCCGTTACGATACTCGAGATGACGCCTAAGTTTGGTGCTAGGGTAAGCGTTCTTGTCCCCATAATATCCAAAGTGCACAATGTAGTCTTCCCCTTGCTTCCCGAGCACAGTGCCCACCCACCAGCCATCGTTGTCAAAAGCATCCACTCTGTCGCCCTTCATATACTTAGGCTTCGATTCAACTGTTGCAAGTCTCAGTGTTTTGGGCGAATATGCTCTTCGAGGAGGCGGAGGAGGAGGTGGAGGCCGGACATCATCCGCCTTGACCATCTCTTCCAGAGGTTCGGATTGATCATGTTCCTTCACTAGATGCGTGTACTTCACTCTGTACTTGTGTCTCAATATATGTTCGGAAGCTTCCAATACATGTTCCACTATAGTTGCTTCATAATATGAGCCAATAAACCCTTGTTCTTTGCTGCAAACTTCGACCTTATCACCTCTTTCAAAGAACTTTTTCCCCATTGAAGATTGATCAGAGAAAAATTTGCTAGAGATTATACAAAAGAGAGAATTGCTTGAAAGATGAGTGAAGAATTGTGAGTGCACCACTTATATAGAGGTTGAGTATTTGCTTTTCCTATTAGGATACTTTCCTCTTTCCATCAGGATCGGAATTTAATTCCAAGCTTTTGATTTCCTCTTTCAACAAGGATTGATTGATATCAGTTGGTAATTTTCAAAATATGACTATGGTGGAATGTTCTAGCTCAGCAGTGTAATGCACCTATGAAATGGGGAATTCAAAGTCTAATCGGACTTTTCCAAACATTGTTCTAGAAAGAAACGTTTATCATCTCTTAAATCCGTTGATAGGTGAATATGTACATCATGAGTCCTGACCAAATGACACATCAAAACTTAAAAAACACACTCAATTGGAATACAAATTACAAAAATCAACTAGGGAAAGTAAGATAAAAAAGGACAACAAAGTTATGTGCTCCCAGCATTCTTTGTTTTTGGCTTCTTCACGATCAATACAGGACACTTCACGCTCTGTGCACAATGATTGCTAACACTCCCGAGAAAAGCCCTGATACATTGTAAAAAACTCATTAAGAAAAATGAACAATTCCGATTATAACATTTGCACAACGAGAATTAATAGAATATGGGACTAGAATTAACAGAATCTGGACCCAACCTCTTGACGAGACCGTAGCCATGGCTTCCCATGACCAGCACGTCAGCTCGAAGCCGCTCTACCATCTGGCAGATGACGTCCCTGGCATCCCCATTTTCTACTCGGGCCTCCACCTTAACCTGCCACCGGACCTAAATCGTCAAATCACAGCCCAAACACTGAAACTAAATCACAATTTTACCCTTAGAGAGTTAAAACTATTACATCATGCGGAAGGTCCTTGCACATCCTCTTGGCCTTCTCAATCACGCAGTCCGCCACCTCCGTGCCGTACTTGTCCATTGCCACCAAAATATCAGACGAAAATAAATACCCTGGATCACACACAAAATTACCCAAAAGCGCCACTCAATTTCCCATTCCCAAATAACCTCAATCACTATCGGCCCGTCTGAAAATAATTTTGAGTGTCACATGAACACTTTTTCCATGTGATTATGTGACAGATACAAAAAGTGATTAGTCTATTTTCACGAGGATTTTGAATCCTGCAGAATCATTTTCAAACGAGCCTTTATCACAAAATACCTGATGGGTCCTCTCGCCTACCTGTGCCATCTAGGGCCGTGTACACGGCCCGCGGGGGCTTGGCATAGAGCAGGACAAGGGTATCTTTGGAATTTGCCGAAACAACGTTCTTGAGGCACCAAGACAAGGCATGCATGCTCTCCTCGCTTTCATCGACGGCGACGACGATCTTCCGTTCGCTTTCTGCCACGTCAGCCATGTGTGAGTGATCGGACGGTTGAAAAATAGTTGAAGGTTGTTTGAACTGGTTTGCTAGAGATAGTTTGAACTTTGAAGAGCAAAGGTGGTGAAGTGGGTATATATAGTAAAGTGATGGGTGGAAATTGGGAAACCAGGAATCGGGTTGTTGGGTTAATCAATGTATCTGTTGGCGGTTCCGGGTTTGGGTTTTATATCGGGTTGGTGGTTTTGAAGACGGTGGGCCTGGTTTCCTTTGTCTTGGTTTGAAGATTATCTGGATTCGTAGTGTTTTCGGATAAGCTTACAGCTTCATTATTATTATTAATTGAATCGATGGTGTATGGACATCAATACATCTAGTTTTACTTTCTTTTTGTTTAGTATCATTTTGGGGGCCCGGGCGCCCGCCGGGCGGGGGGGGAGGGGGGGGGTTCTCCCCCCCCCCCCCCCGAAAACGCAACGGCGAAGCACAAATTCTGATTCATCACATCCTTTTCGGATGAATCCAAGGTTGAAGCTCAATTGTTTATTGATTCCAATAATCCTGATTCCTACCCTTAGCATCTCTTGTAATGATTATTCACATCCTTATCGGATGAATCCCACTTTGAAGCTCAATTGCTTTCTGATTCAACTAAGTCTAATGTTATCCTTGATTATAATCTCTGATTCAATCATCTCGAGTGAGGTAGATTTATTGATTCCTCCAATCCGCGCCTTAAATTGGCTCGATTCTAAGTTACCCTTTTTAAAGATCTCAACTAAATCTTGGTTTACTGATCTCAATCTTCTTCGATGCAGGCCCTGGCCTTCTAATTGGGCTTACAAATTGATTAAAGCTTTCAAATCCTACACAAATTATAATGGAACTTGCAGGAACTCGTCTCATAAATGGTATGCCCAAGTTCTCATAAGCTCTGTTATTGATCCTTTTAGTTATTTTTTTATACCAAAAGACGCCACCATCTATGATCAAAATAGTTTGCTTCTGGTCTGTTTTTCCCCTTTTATGTTTCTCTGGTTATGATTACTTGCCTGCACGCGTTAGCGACCTATATCTTCTTCCTTTTATTCGATTGGGATCCTGGGGCGGTGGAACGATTTCTTCTTGGATTGAGTGAAACGGATCCTGTCCGTGGCCTTGATTCTTCCCAGAAGTCGTTCTATGCGCTTCTCCTGGAAGTGCAATCGTTCTGTTTTCCCCTCTCTGTAAGTTGTGTTTTACTTACTTGTTTTGCTGGGTTTTACTTTAACGTTGGCTCTTCGTTTGCTGGGTTGTTTCTCGTTGTTTGCGCGGTTAACTTGTGTTACTGGTTTTACTTGTCTCTTTTCATTGGTTTACGCTTGTCTCTTCGTCTTCTGTTTTTGCTTTATGCTTGGTTTGCTGGACCTGCGCCCCCCTCTGGGCACGAGTTTCTTTGGCCTAGTTCCATCATTACTGCTAAGTGCCTTAGGCTTCTTCCTCCTAGTTTACCCTTTGCTCCTCCCCTTTGCTGGCTTAGCTTTAGTATCTTTTCCCAACCCCTTTTTATAGGTTCGTGGTGGTTTAGGAGTTCCTACTTCCTTTGCTTCTGCTGTGTTTTGTTCCCTTGTGCTGTTCCTTTTCCCCCTTTGCCACCTAGCCTGTGTGCTTCTACCCTTCTCACCATGACTACTAGGTTCTTTGCCAATAAAGATAAACAAACTAGCACCATTGAGAGAATCAGAGGTCCCCAATGGCCTGGTCTCTTCCCCAGACCAGGACCTGGTCAACAAGCCTATACCATCTCTAAGGGACAATGCTCCTTCACTGTTGAGAGCAACAGGACTAACGTCCGAATCTCTCAAGGTGCTGAGGAGCTTGTCCAGCACCTTAGCGAGAAATGCCTTGTGGGGAAAGTCTTTGGGCCAAAGTTTGATGCTAAGGAGATCAAAAAGAAGATGGCCCTGGATTGGAGTGCTGGAGTCCAACCCTCTTTCTCTCTTGACCATCACGGAAAAGGCTGGTGTGTCATCGAGCTGGCATCGCCAACGGAGGTGGATTTTGTGCTTACAGGTAGGCCCTGGCATATCAATGGTTTCATTTTCCACATCCAGAAGTGGACCCCGGACTTCAGCGCAAATACCAAGATTGACTCGCTCCGAGTCTGGGCTAGGCTTCCCAAACTCCCTATCCAGTTTCGCCGTGATGATATTCTTCGTGATTTGGGACAGTACCTCGGGGAGGTCATCAATGTGGACTCGGTTAATATGGCAGGTCCTAATGGGATTTTCGTTCGGATTCTGCTGGATGTGGACCTACGTCTCCCCCTCAAGCGTGCCCTTGTCATCAACGACAATGAAGCGAACCCCATCTTCATTAGCTATGAGAGGCTTCTTCAAATTTGCTTCTATTGCGGCAACTTTCAGCATGAAGGAATTTGCCCGGAAGGGAGGGCGGAGGACCATGCATTCATGGTTGAAAGACGTGCTGATTCGGATCCGTTTGTCTACCCACCCCACATTGAGGTTCCTCTAGAGGTTTTGGAGGAGTTAAAGGCTGCCAACGTCATGCTGTGCTTCCCTGCAGCGATTTTCTGGTCACCACTCGAACCTAGGGAGATTGGTGGTGCCTCTGGAGTGAACTTGACTGGTGAGGGCAATACTGGTGGATGGACTGAAGTGAGAAACAGGAGGGGCAGGGGTAGGGGCCGTCGAGGTGGTTCTTTTGCAGGTCGGGGTTTAGGTGCTGGGCAGGAGGCCCCTGCTGGTCGTGGTGGTTTTATCCCTGAACGCTCCCGTTCTTTTGCGGAGGCTGTTCGTGGGGGCTTCCTGCTGGAGGGAGAGTGCCACCCAAGAGATTCTCCGGCTCATACTAGGGTGTCTTCTGTAGCTGAGGTTGGTGGGGTAAGAACCTTTCTCGATCAAGTCCTTTTCATCCGCTCCAGTCCTCTCTTAATCCCCCCGCTTCCTAGTAACCCCCCTAATTCCCCTGTCTCCCCTATTTCTGTTCTTGCTGGTCTAGAGTCGCACCCTTCTTTTGATTTAAATGTTTTTTCTGATCACGTTGTCCCTGGTGTACCCCCTGCCCAATTGGTTATCCAGGAGCGCTCTGAGAACGTCTTAGAGGAAGCAAGATTGGTTGAGTCAGGGGCGGTGGACTCAATTATGGTGAATGCTGAGCACATGCCCTATCCTGATGGGCTCACTGATTTCATGAATTCTAGGAAGCGATCCAGGGATGAGCAGGGAGGTGTTGATCCAAGCTCTTCAAACACCAACAATATTGAGTAATGAAGTGGATGTCATGGAATGTAAGAGGAATTAGACGACCCGGTCTAGTGTCTCAATTTAAGTCCCTGTGTAATAGTTTTAATCTTAGCTTGGTTTGTTTGTTAGAAACAAAAACCCCTTTTGCTGGTACTTCGTCAGATTTATCCTGGCATAGGTTTGACAAGTATTTTGAAGTTCCCCCCATAGGTCGTTCGGGTGGTCTTTTGCTGATGTGGAACTCTCATGTTTTATCTGTTAATGTTATTAAGTCTCATTCTAGATATATCCACTGCCATATCCATGATTGTGTTAAAAAGCTCAGCTGTTATGTTACCTTTGTGTATGCCTTTCCACAGAAAACTCTACAACGACAGCTTTGGAATGATATCCTTATGCTCAATCCAGGAACTGATAGTTGGTCATTAATGGGAGACTTCAACTGCATTCTTTCTCCCCAGGAACGAGTTGGTGGAGCCGCTGTTTCCACCTCTTCGTATATGATCAATTTTGCCCATTTTTTGCACTCAGCAGGGCTTATATCCTTGCCCTTTACTGGTGTTCCTTTTACGTGGTCCAACAATCATAGAGATAATAGCATTCTGTTTGAAAGACTTGATCGTGTACTTGTAAACAATGTGTGGTGGAACCATTTCCCCACAGCTTCTTTAAACAATCTGCCCATTTCTGGGTCTGATCATGGTCCCATTATTATCTCTCTATATAAACAGCAACTTAGACACCATAAACCTTTCAAATTCGAAGCCATGTGGCTTACTCATCCGGGTTTTAAACAGGTGGTTCAACAAGCTTGGAATTCGCCCACTATGGGTACAGTACAGCAACAATTTTGTACTTCAACCAATGCTTTCAAAGTCTTAGCAAATCAGTGGAATAAATCAGTTTTTGGCAACCTTTTTCAGAATATTAAGAACCAGCAGATTCTTCTTGATCACTACCAAGAAAGGCTAATGACAAACCCTCGGAATGATTACTTGATCAATAAGGAATCTGAAACTAGAATCTGCCTGGACAATCTCCATAAGGCAGAGGAAACATTTTGGGCCCAGAAGGCAAGGGCAAATTGGTTAACCCTCGGTGATAAAAATACGAAGTATTTTCAAACGCAAGCCAAAATTAGAAGACATAGAAATACAATCAATAGAATTAAGGATGATCGTGGCATCTGGTGGGACAAAGATAATGGTATGGAAGAAACTTTTGTTCGAGAATTTAAATCCAGATTCACCGCCACTGATGCTTGTAGCAATGAGTTTATGACTGACTTTCTCTCCATCTTAAACCCGTGCATTGATGACGATGATAACCAAAGCCTTTTGAAGCCGGTCAATGATGAGGAAATTCATCAAGCCCTGTGTTCCATTGGTGGTTTAAAAGCCCCAGGTCCTGATGGTTTACACGCCATCTTTTTTCAATCCTTCTGGGACGTTGTTAAGTCACAGGTTTGTGGGATTGTTAAAAATTTTTTCCAATCTAGTGGAAGTATCCAAGCTCTAAACCATACCTTCATAGCACTGATCCCTAAGGTGGATAACCCCGACTCTGTTAGCCACTTTCGACCTATTAGCCTATGTAATGTAGTGTACAAAATTATCACAAAGATTATAAGCACAAGACTGAAACCAATCCTAAGGAAGTGCATTTCCAAAAACCAAGGAGCCTTCGCTCCTGAACGCGCGATCACGGATAATATTTTAATTGCTCATGAAATTTTTTCTGGTTTCAACAGGAAGAAAGGTCGTGTGGGAGAAATGGCCATTAAGTTGGATTTGGAGAAAGCTTATGATTATTTGTCTTGGGAGTTTATTAAGGGTGTGCTCTTGCGCTTTGGTTTCCACGAGTCCTGGGTGTCGCTGGTGATGGAATGTGTCTCTTCAGCTTCTTTTTCCATTCTCATCAATGGTAGCCCCCATGGTTATTTCGGCTCAAGCAGAGGTATCAGGCAAGGTGACCCCCTTTCCCCCTACATTTTTATCCTATGCATGGAACCCCTTATTAGGAAGCTAAATTTTCTCACACAACACTCTAAGCACCATGTTGGGCTCCTCTCTTCACCTGGTGGTCTCAGAATTTCTACTTTGATGTTTGCTGACGACTGCCTGATTTTTGCAAAATCCTCAACTAAAGCAGCTAGAAATATCTTACATGTCCTGAATGATTTTGCTAAGGTCTCAGGCCAGCGCATCAATTTTCATAAATCGTCTATGTATTTCTCTTCTAACTCCCCTAATCAAATCAGGAATGATATTGTTAGTATTCTAAATATTCAGCATAAGGCAACCATTGGGAAGTATTTAGGAATTCATAACATCATTTTCTGGAAAGATCCGGCAAATACAAATGATCTGATCCTTCGTATTAAGTCTAAGCTCGCTGGCTGGAAAGCAAATTCCCTCTCAAGAGCGGGTAAGCTTACTTTGATCAAATCTAACCTGGCAGGAATGCCAAACCATGTTATGGCCTGTTTTAAATGTCCAAGCAAAATTACTAAGCACATAGACCAGCAAAGTAGAGATTTTTTCTGGGGAGTTAATACCAAAACTCCACCGATTGCCTGGAATGCTCTTTGTACTCCAAAGAGTAAAGGAGGTCTAGGGATCCGCAAGGCCCAGGATTATAATCAGGCAGCTTTAGCCAAGCTTGGTTGGAAAATTTTAACTGAACCCGACAATTGGTGGGTTCAACTTATCAAAGCCAAATACTTAAGACATAACTCCTTCTTTATGGTTAAGCCTAAGCCTACTGCCTCCCTTGCGTGGAAAGGGATTCTCCAAGCTAGAGTTGTGATCTCAAAAGGTATGAGATGGATTGTGGGGAATGGTCAGAATATTAATTTCTGGACCTTCAATTGGGTTTTTGAATTTCCCCTTATCCTTCTCATTCCAGAAAGCCAGCGATCAAACTTAAATCTAAATGCCCTCGTCAGTGATTTTATTGTGAACCATAGTTGGGACCGACCAAAGCTGCTTACTTTCCTTGATCCCTCCACAGTTAATAAAATTTGCAACATCTATATTCCCCTTTACCCTATTGCTGATGAGTTTGTCTGGGGCTTTACTGCAAATGGCAGGTTTTCCGTCAAATCAGCTACTTGGTGTCAATCCACCTCTCAAGAGCATCCAAATAGTAAGTCCATTCGCAGAATGTGGAATTTAAATATCCCCCAAAAAGTCAAGATTTTTAGTTGGCTTCTTCTCCGTAATCGCTTGCAAACTAAATACAGGCTAAGTAGGTTCTACCCGAACAATGATCCCACTTGTCAATTATGCTCTTCGGATGTTGAGACCATGGATCATCTCTTTCTTGATTGCCCTTTTGCTAGGAACGTCTGGGCTTCCATTCCAGATGTCAACCTTCCTAATCCTACAGATATGATCATGTTCAGAGATTGGATAAAAAATATTTTCAATGATCCTTCCTCTTCTTCTGAGTTGCTGTCCAACTTGCTCCTCACTTGCTGGCAAATCTGGGACGCCAGAAATAACCTCATTTTCCGTCACAAAACCCCTCATGTTGGCCGTGTTATTCATCTCGCCTTGGCGACCGGTAAGGATTACCGGTTAGCGAACTCTTCTTCTCCTCCGACTCAGACTCCGGTGCTTCAGAATATCAAATGGAATCCTCCTGATCCAGCGTGTCTCAAGCTCAACTTTGATGGTTCTGTTAAGGATGCAACGGCGGCTTCGGGCTTCATTATCCGTAATGAGTTCGGGGCGCCTTGGTTGTTTGTTTTGTTTGTTTGTCTTTTTTTTTCTCTGTTTTTGGGGGTTTTTTTTTGGTGTTTTTTTTTTTTTTTTTTTTGTTTTTGTTTTTTTTTGTTGTTTTTTTGTTTGGGTTTTTTTTTTTTTTTTTTCTGTTTTTTTTTTTTTTTTTTGGTGGTGTGTGTCTTTTTCTCTGGCTTTTTTTTTTTTTTTGGTCTTTTGGTTGTCCTCGTGGTTTGTTTGGGGCTTTGCGCTTTAATGAAGTTTTTTCCTTTAGCAAAAAAAAAAAAAAAAAAAAATTATATGTTGGATATCTTGACATAAAGGTTAAATTTTGAATATGATATCAATCCACTTTCAATTTAAAAAACAAAAGCAAATGATCACAATTATTCGTTAATTAAAAGAAATTTTTTACTCCTTACTGATATCTGAAATGATAAGTTATACAAAATAAAAAATTAATAAGAATCAAACGTCTAAATTACGATAGTAAGACATATTATATTGGATTTGTCATAATGAATGTAAACTCACTGCACTATGTCAATTATAGAACCCGAATGTAATGTGGGAGAAGAGGACAAAGATGATTGCTGCAAGATGAAAGTCAAAGGTACAAATCCACCCAAAACGATACTAATTTAAGTGAAGAATATTCAAAGGTCTTAAACAAGAAGGGAATTTTAACAAAAATTAGATTCGGATAGAAAATATTGACAAAATCTCCTTTTATAGAATAAGAAGCATATTATGAAGTGCACAGCTGGCTATAAATGACGAAATGGAGAACATTTACTTTAACACGTCTTACATTAGAACCTATCTGGATTCTAAATTGCTTATATTCTTCATTTTATTTGCAATTAAATACAAATGATGTTTCTCCAAAGCAATCACCATGGTGACTCTCTTCGATACATTATGCCAGCATAGCAAGATTTCTTATTGCTTGTTAATTCAGTTGATGGATGGAAGTAATAGGTGAGTATAAAGTACTTTGGGGAGAGTGCACTCCAAAGTTGGTCATTCCCCAATCAAATTTCACAATCGAGCTGTTTTTTTTTTTTTTTTGGTAAATAAATTATATAGAAGAGGGCACAAACCCAACCAAACTTACAAGGCAAGGCCAAGAAGGACAAGCCAAAGGCAACACCCTACCAGAGGGAAAAAAACAGAGCTACAACAATTATATCAACACACTCCACATAGAAGCAACATTAGAATTGGCCGCCGAAGGAGAGAGGTGTAAGGTAGAGATCCTGCTGCGGATCAAGTTAATGATGGATTGCAAAACCACAGGGGCCTGTCTGGCTTCGTTCCGAAAGACACGGTTGTTCCTCTCCCACCAAATGGAGTACACCGTAATCGATAAAGACAATTTCTTGATAATGGTTGACAAATTCTTCCCATTCCAACGGGAAGAGAGCAAAGAGATAGCCGATGGCCAAGGCGGATTATTCCACGGGACCCCACAACGGAACAAAATAGCTTGCCAAAGACCTTCCGAAAAGGGGCAAGCAAAGAAGAGGTGGTCATGAGTTTCCAAAGCACTGTTACATAATACACAATTAAGGTTGGGCCGATTGATAAAATGCCCCACCCGGTCAAAGGTTGAGAGCCGGTTTCTTACTGCCAACCACAACACAAAGCTCGCCTTAGGGAGATTCCCACTGGACCAAACAAGCTTAGCCCAAGGGACTGCCCCTTGCCGACCAACAAGAGCCCGCCACATAGAGGAGACAGAAAAAGAACCATTAGCCTCCACTCTCCAAATGAACCTGACTCCATCACCAACTACCGAAATAAGGGGTTGCACAACAGAGCGAATCTTCAAAAGCTTCCGCCAATTCCATGAGCACACTGAAGGCGGTTTAAGAGACCAAAAATTCTTGTCACCGATGTAGTAAGCCTTAACCCAGTCCACCCATAAGTTATTACCCCCACCATTGAATAGATGCCAAATATGCCGAGCCATCAACGCATTATTCCACGGAATGAACCCACAGATCCCCAACCCACCCTCCTTTTTTGACAAGCAAACATCCGCCCAAGCCACTTTTGCCGAAGAGGGAGTAACACCGGAACCCGACCAGAGGAATCTACGCAACCTTACCTCAATCTCACGCAGAACTTTTTTAGGGAGAAAGAGGTGGGAGGCCCAAAAAACATGTAAACTACAAAGAACGGACCGAATGAGGAGGAGCCTCCCGGCGTAGGAAAGGAGCCGGTGTTCCCACCCCCTAATTCTAGCTTCAACACTCTCGATTAGAGGGGCACAATCAGCGAAGGTTAGCTTATTGGTGATAAGCGGAATACCAAGGTAGCGAACAGGCAAGGTACCCACATTAAAACCAAAAAGCTCCACTATGCGAGCTGCCCGATAGTCACTCAGACCAGCCAGGAAGATGTTGCTTTTTGTAGAGTTAGGAACAAGCCCTGCCTTAGCAGAGAACCAAGCTAAGGCCTTTTTGAGGATTCTCGCAGAAACAAGGTCACCGTGGCAGACCATAATCAGATCATCAGCGAACGACAAATGGGTGATCTTAACTTTCTCACACCGCCAGTGGTACCGAAACCAGGGGGCCCTCGCAACACAGTTCTCCACCTTTCGAGAGAATAACTCCATAGCAACAATGAAGAGGTAAGGAGATATCGGATCACCTTGCCGCAAACCCCTAGTGGACGGGAAGAAACCTGATAATTCCCCATTGATTGCAATAGAGAACCGAGCCGAAGAGATGCAGAGCTTGATCCAATTAATAAACCTAGGGGGAAATCTGAAAGCAGAGAGTGCTTGAACAATAAAGCCCCAACTAAGCGAATCATAGGCTTTTAAGATATCCACCTTGAGAGCACACCTTGGGGATCCGCCATTGAGGTGATAACCACGGAGGAGCTCTTGCACCAGTAAAACATTATCCCCAATTCGTCGCCCGCCAATGAAAGCAGATTGGGATGAAGATATAATCTTAGGCAGCACACCTGTCATTCTATTGGCGATCAACTTGGTAATGATTTTGTAGAGGGTATTACAGCACGAAATCGGTCTATAGTCAGCCATTGATTCTGGGTTTACCACTTTCGGGATCAAAGTCAGAATAGTAGCGTTGATCTCCCCAAGCAGAGCATCCCTCTCAAAGAACTCCTTTACAGCACTAATAACATGGGGTCCAATAATAGGCCAGGCCTTATGAAAGGAGCCCATTAAAACCGTCTGGCCCAGGGGACTTATTCGCTTTGATCGCAAAGCACACAGCTTTTATTTCCTCATCAGTAAAAGGTTCCAACATTCCATTAGCATCAGTAATAGATACCGGACTAGGCACCAGGCTACTGAGATCACCACACTCCTCCGAGGCCGTCCCATTAAGAAGTGTCTGAAAAAAGCTAACCGCTTCCATCCTTATAGCTGCCTCCTCCGTAAGAATCAAACCATCTGAGCGGGTTATCGAGTCAATTCGGTTACGGTTGCAATGCTTCTTGATCACACTGTGGAAATACTTAGAATTCAGGTCACCATCCTTCATCCACTTCAGTCGAGATTTCTGTTTTAAGAAGCTATCCTCCCTGCCAAGACAATCCGAGAAGGACTTAAAAAGCACCTTTTCCAGCTCCACAAGACCCTGATCATTAGGGTAAGATAGAAGGTGAGATTGGCACGAATCCAATTCAGCCTTGGCCATACGCACCGCATTGGTCACATCCAACTCTGGCCTCCTATTTAGACATTTCAGTTTTGACTTAACAAGCTTGAGCCGCTGGACAAACATAAATTGGGCAGAACCAGAAACCGGGGCGTCAAAAGCCTGAGTAACAATGGACAAGAAGTCAGGATGCTCTGCAAAGAAGTTAAAAAACTTGAATGGAGATTTCCTCCGAATCCTGTCGAGCCCCAAGGAGACAATAGCAGGAGAGTGATCGGAACCCCCAGGGAGTAAGAAGTTTGCAGTACTAGCAGTGAACATATTCAACCACGCACCATTAACTAAAACACGATCCAGTTTCCGCCTAAGGAAGGCCCCATCGAATTGCCGGTTATTCCATGTCAATAACTCACCAGAAAACCTCAAGTCGTCTACACCCACCTCACACAGGCAATCCCCAAAATCCGAAATAGCCTGTAGCCTATTATCAACACTACCAACACTTTCATTAAGGAAACGCGTAATGTTGAAATCCCCTAGAGCAATCCAAGCCGTACTGCTATGGGCCACCGAGTGGTAACCCCGGAGAGTGGCCCACAAACTACTCCTATGGGCCACCGAGTGGTAACCCCGAAGAGTGGCCCACAAACTACTCCTTAGATCATCATCATTAGCACCATAGATAAAAGTGACGTGGAAGCTATGCCCTGACTCGACCAGCCGAACCGAGCAATGAATTGACTTATCAGAACATCCCAACACTGTGAGATCAACAACAAGGGGGTTCCAACTAACCCAAATCCTCCCATTATGGTGGTGCTGGTAATTATTCACAACCCTCCAATTATGAAAAACATTACTAGAAATAGCATCAAACTTATGGGAACGAACTCGGGTTTCCACTAAAGTGTCTAATGGAGGTATAGATTGGGTAATAAAATATCCAATTTTTAAACATTGGGTACCAAAGTGTCTTATTTGCTAAACATTGGGTACTATTGGAGGAATTAACCCATGAATCAATCTAAAAAGACTATAATACCCTCAATTTGAACGGAAAATTAGACAAAGGCACTAATGTGTCTAACGGAGGAATAGATTGGGTACCAAAGTGTCCAGTTTTTAACATTGAGTACCAAAGTGTCTTATTTGCCAAACATTGGGTATCATTGGTGGAATTAACCCTATTGGTTTTCACTTGAGTTGGGGGGACAATTTCGGTTTTACCCATTTGCATAAGATTTAAATAGAAACAAAACAATCCTCACCGACTGATCTACGTAAGTCAATCGAACGGTGCACAACTCCCTAATCTCCTCAGAACAACATATTCAACCGTCCGATTGGTCCTTTCCAGCAATTACAGTAACAGTTTTACACTACTAATTTACTGCATCAGACTAAAAAAAAGGGTGAGCAAACAAAACTCTCTTGGTATTTCTCTGGTTTTTGGTGGGTGGATTTCGATCTGCCATTTGAGAGCGAGAGAGAGCGAGAGAGAAATACCATGTTCTTGTTTGATTGGTTTTATGGGGTTCTTGCATCGCTCGGATTGTGGCAGAAGGAAGCCAAGATCTTGTTTTTGGGTCTCGACAATGCCGGAAAGACCACGTTGCTTCATATGCTCAAAGACGAGGTTTTTGTCTTTCATTCAATCCTATGACATTGATTGAGTTTTCTGGTTTTTGGGTGCATTTGAAGTCAGTGAAAGTTTCGATTTTTATATGCTTCAATGGTTCTTTTGGAATGATTGGTATGTGGGTTTGCATTGAAATTTTCATTGCTTGCGTATTTACAATGAATGTGAGGTCTGTTTGATTGCTGGGAAAGTGTAGGAAAATGGTTCATATCATGTATTTTTGAGTTTGTGACATACAAAAGGAAGAACCAAATTTACTGGTGTCATTGGTTTTGATACTTCGTGATTGATAAAAAAGGAAGGCATTTGATTTTCTGATTTTGGGTCTTACTGGTGATGTGTTATTGCAGAGATTAGTTCAACACCAGCCGACGCAGTATCCGACATCGGAAGAGTTAAGCATTGGGAAAATCAAGTTCAAGGCTTTTGATTTGGGTGGGCATCAGATTGCTCGCAGAGTTTGGAAAGACTACTATGCTAAGGTCATCATTGATCATATAGTTTAAGAGGATACATTCGTTTGCCTGAAAATGTTATATGAGAACTGGTTTTCTGCACATGAGAATTCTCAGTGCTTGCTTTCGATATAATGGAAGCTATGCATTTTGTGTATTCTCAATGAGAATGATTGTTCTCGTATTGTGATTTGCCGAAATAACAATAGGAAACCCCTGGGTCAAATTGTCAAATGGGACATATATATCTGTTTTATCATCTTCTCTATTCGCATGTACATGTGCCTCCATAATCCCAGATAAAAGCTTTTGTGTTTATCTGATTCATAGGAGGCAAATATTGATAATGGTAGTTCGCTGATAGCACCTTTTCTCTTTAGAAGGCATGCTAATAGTACCTTACCACACATACATCCTTTACTTAGGCAGTACTTTTATCTAGATGACTGATTAGTTGACTGCACGCAGATACTTGGTTTTGAAGTGGAAATTACTATTAACGACTTAAATGAATAGAGCCCAGAGATGTAGTTAGGTATGTTATATAATGAATGTTTCTCTTATTAGGCCCTTAAATAGAAGCATATCTGAGCCATTAGATCAGATATGACTGAATGACCGATTTAGACGTGTTTAAGGACCTTTTTTTTTGAGTTGTTAGATCATACATTGATAGCTGTGATTTACATTGGTGAGTTATTGCAGCCGCGAAACACTTATCAGAGAACATCAGGTCACGCACTTTGACTGTTTTTTGAAATATTTAGTCATGATAGGTTTTTGGGATTTGGCTGATTATATAAGGAAAAATGTATTTCTGTTCATGAGTCTCAGAGGTTAAACTTCAAGTTATGCTGGATTTGTCTTAGCTGCTTCATATTATGTCCTCTTTTTGTTTCAACTTCCAACTGTTCTAACTATATTGTCTTTGTTCTGCAAAGGTTGATGCAGTGGTTTACCTGGTGGATGCTTATGACAAAGAAAGATTTGTTGAATCAAAGAAAGAGCTGGATGCTCTCCTCTCTGATGAGGCTTTGGCCACTGTTCCATTCCTTATTCTGGGAAACAAGATTGACATACCATATGCTGCCTCAGAAGAAGAGTTGCGATACCACCTTGGCCTGAACAACTTCACCACAGGCAAGGGTAAAGTAAACTTGGCAGACTCGAATGTCCGCCCCCTTGAGGTTTTCATGTGCAGCATTGTTCGCAAAATGGGTTATGGTGACGGCTTCAAGTGGGTTTCTCAGTACATTAAGTAGACAGCATTTCAAAGTTAAAGACTAGGCTCCTCACTCTCAATTGTTATTTCAAGCTTTCTTGTTGGAGATTTTTGGTTTTTTTTTTCTGTTTCAAGTAATGAGAAAACATACCCAATCCATGTATGTTGAGAAAAAAATCAATTGATGGTTTGTGCTCTGATTTTGAGTAAACAGGGCATTTTGTTCACTATCCTACTTGTTGTGCAAGTAACGAGGCAAGTAACGAGGAAGTATACACAGAATGATACTCGACGGTTTCAAAGTCTTGAACCATAAGTAACATCAATAGGGGGCGACACTTGCCCTTCGTTGACATCATGCAAATGCAATCACCAGAGTGTTGTCTATAAACATCAATAAAAAATAATCCGCTAGTCAATGAATGACAGGTTTTTTTCCCCCACTCTTGTACTCAAGCCTCAAAAGGGTAATGCTAAAAAGAACAAGTACAAAGTTGGTGGCTTACTTACCAAATTCCCTCATCTAAGTCCCCTTTGTCTCCAACCATTGTCTGCTATAACATCTCAACCCACCAACCAATTTCTCTTCGTTTTGGTTAACCAAGTATTATGGCCTCTTATGCCTTATGGAGAACATAAAACAACCATCTCGTACCACAGTACTACTAACATTATCATACCATGGCTTCAATTACTCTGCAAAGACACACGTTCCTCTGCTTCACACTTTTTCTTATTGCTGCCTTTTGCTGCTACTCAGGTTATACTTCGTCAAACCCTGTCGTCTTATTCTACTTTCCTAGCTGATCTTATTCATATGACTTCTTCGTTTTTTTTTGTAGCAGGGTATGCAGAGGAGAACCCGGGACAGAGGTTTGTGACAGCCTTGGCATGTTTCAATAACAAGTTTGTGAGTACAAAGCATGTAGCCCTTCATCTTACCATCATGTTTCAAGAATATTATTAGGTCTCCAGTTTTCGCTAATTCATTTTTCGTTTTGATTTGATTTCAAAGCAGATATATAGTGGTTGTGATGAAGCATACAGATTGAACGAAAGTGGAAACCTCAACGTGCCTCCTGAAGCAGCTGATGCGTTTTGCCATGGACCATGTTTTGGTGAAACACAACAAGTGCTTAACTGCGTTGACCACATGTTATCAGGCTTCGTTTTCAATAACAGGGCAACATTACCAGATGTAAGAGGCGCACTTCGAGCTGGTTGCAGCTACACTAGCCAAAGAGGTAAGAGATATTATGGACTAACTTCTAAAACATTCAAAACTGTGAATCCATAACAAATGAACTTCTAATTGTAGCTTTTTGATGTAGGGAATTTTGGACCGTTTGGTCAGTTTATCCAAGGCGGGTATGAAACAAGCAATGCAAAGAAGATACCGAATTTAATCAGAATTTTTACGTTCTTAGTTGTTGCTGGGTGGTATTTACTCATCTGAAACTGAGCTGAAACCACATACAGCCGGCCCCCAAGATGTACTGCTTTGTGGGATTACATGAACAAGTATAGAGTATATATTATTAGGGTTAACATCTTGCATCTTGTTCGATTTGGTTTGAAACAAGTTGTTCTTGTTGTTTTGCCTGTTATTATCATCTTTTATAGAAAGGGCTTTGAATCCTATAGCTACATCAACCTTTTAACAGCAGCAATTCTGGTATCGGGTTATTTTCAAAACTAGTATTCCGTGATTCTGTTCGGAATTCATGAAAATGACGTAAAGAAGCATTAGGTCTCAGTTCCAGCTGTAAAACAAGTTTCATATTCTGAACACAGCAAACATGAACGAAATCCAGATGCATTGCGAATATTGAGCAACTCGCTCCCGTTTTTTCCAATTCCACTAATCAGTATCTAACACTTCGAAAACTTTTGAAATTACAATTTGTACAAGCCCGAATACCTAAATATAT
Source organism: Spiraea crenata (assembly GCA_033992175.1). Taxonomy (NCBI): domain Eukaryota; kingdom Viridiplantae; phylum Streptophyta; class Magnoliopsida; order Rosales; family Rosaceae; genus Spiraea; species Spiraea crenata. The sequence continues at coordinate 3,001,791 of JAVBHV010000041.1, read as the reverse complement.
GAATGGTTCATACTAATATGAAAAACCACTAAGAATCAAATTGTGGCCCAAAAACTTGAATTGGCATGAGTTGATCACTTCTTGGTTGATGAACCGAATCCACCAAATCCCATCATAGCTGCAACGTCTGGATCCATTTCAGGTTCTTCTGCTTCCTTTTCTTTCTGAAACCACAGAAAGATGATTCAGAAAAAATTATTCAAAGAAAAAAAAATCAGCAGCTTGATAGTGGTATATATTAAAAATTACCAACCTTCTTTTCTTTCTTCCTTTCTCGACGCTGGCGCTTCCGTTCCTCCTCCTCTTGCTGTTGCTTCAAAATCCGTTCATCAAGATCTGAAAGGAACATGAAGAGAGAACACTTTTATCACTGACCTGAAATAGCATACACCTTAGATGTGAAATTAGTAATCTCAATCTCTAAAGGAGGAATTTACTTCTAACTCCTTGAATAACTTACCTTGCTCTGTGAAGGGGACATCACTTTTCCGCTTCTTGAGCTTCTCAAATCGCTCCTTGACCTGCATGAATTCAATATTTAACTATGGTTATTTCCATCACAAAGCTATTAACAAGGTCTACAAACTTTCAATTTCACAAACAAATAGATAATACTAGAATTCTACCTGTTCGACAGATGCCCGCTCTACCCGCATGGACATACCCAAAGCTCTTTGATCTACAACAAAGAAAACCACCACTCAACTCAATATACGAAAAAAAAAAAAAAAAACTATTATGATAACAGGAACATATTTTCAACTGAGCCTGATATAATGTCCATGGATGATACTTACGTTTCTTGCCATTGATATGATCCAAGTAGTTTGCAGAATCCTTTACCACACACTCACAAACTGAACAGAAGTATCCGGCCTGAAAAAGAATGAAATCAATCACAAAGTTTAGGGAAACAAAATATTGACATTAACACAGTACCTACACAAACAGCGAATGCAAACCATATAAATGTAAACTGATAATTTACCTGCTGACTTAAAGGTGCTATTGGAGTAACAACCTGCAATGATGCAATAAAGTATACAAAACAAAATCAGTATCCAAAAGTGATAAAAGAAAATTTGTAAGAATTATTTGGCTAGTATGAAGTTGTAATGACAAAACATCACATAAAAGATCCTAAATATAAACCTCTGCATCAGATCATCCCAACTGTCAACTGAACAGGCAGGAAATGAGATAACTCCATTTGGAAAGAGCAGTCTCAAACTATATTTTTCTTTGTAGAAAAGCAACATGGGACTAGCAATCTCCAAGTTTCCTATCAAAACTACCTTAATCCAAACCTATACACATCACATGGTATATTATGTTGCTTGGCGCCTATGCGGACAATTACTTTGGCAATGACCGTGTTATTCCCACAAATTGTTACAATCCAGAAAACCAAATGAATAGTAAATACGCCATGTAGTAACCATGCTACACACAAGTATGGTTTTCCATCAAGATTTGATAGCTTCATTATCATCCACAAGAAACATAAACGTTTACGCATAGTTGAAACAAATACATCTACGAAGCTGATTAACCAGCACAATACAATGCGTCCACATTACAAATGACAATTGACACCAAACACTCACCTGTGTCTTCCCCAAGCGAGACTCGAGATTAACTTCATAGTCCCTGTGCTTCAATGGCTTCCTTTGCACGATCGGACCTTTCGCTGCACCACAAGAACAAACAGCAATTCAGTTTATATAACTCAACAGCAAAGAAAACAAACTGAAGAGCACAAAGAGACCAAGATAAAAGATTAGAAAGCAAACCCACATTTCGATTTATGCGCTCCCCCTTCCTCCTCCTAAACCACAACCAAAACAAACAAAATCAGCAAAAAGTTACTTTACGATTTTCAAGCACAAAACTTTTCAAGGTAAAAAGTAAAAAACCTGTCTTTCACGCTCCCGAGCTCGCTCCAAGTACTCTTCTCGATCGAATTTCCTTCTGAAGGTATTGTCTACTCCACCAGCACCCTATATACAAACGAAAATTATATTTGGGTTAAAACTTGCATAAAGGCTGAAACTTTATCCTTTTTGAATTCAAGGACTTAACCTAACTGCACTAATTGATTGATTTTCAGTGAAAGAAAGCGAGGGTTTAGGGGAAATTTGAACTTACATTGTTGGCGGCCATGGATGCGCGATTCAAGCTTTGAGCTGAATTGCAGTTTGGTCCTTCAGGGACGCGATTGAAATTTGAGAAGCTGAGAGAGAGGGTTTTGATTTGCAGAGAATCGAATCCCACAAACGCTTTGAAGAAAAGGGGGAAGACGAAGCTAAAACGCAGGCTATATGAAAACGAGTTTAAATCCAGATTAAAATTCAAAGGTGTTTTAATCAGCGAATAAATAAGGTTGTTGTCGGTTAAATGCCAAAGCGGGCGTTTGGTCTAGTGGTATGATTCTCGCTTCGGGTGCGAGAGGTCGTGAGTTCGATTCTCGCAACGCCCCTTTCAATATTTTTGCCGCCTTATTTTAGCTTTCGTCAAATACTTTTTTTCATGTTTATTTTTTTAATCTCATCATTTATACAATATCGTGTTTTATTGGATATATATTAAAGTAATTTATTTAGTCTCAAGTATTTATAAGGGTGATTATATCCACACCCAATAATTATCTCCTCACACCCAATATACTCTACGCACCCACCTCATATTTTTATAAAGTCAAAATTTATTACTACACCCAATATTAATTCCTAAAGGACCCTCCTTCATTAATAATCTTAATTGGCCTAATAATCCTAATTGGCAACAACTTCTTCCGTAAACTCAGTCTGTTGTGTTTCTCCCGCCCCAACTATGGAGTCAAGTGGCGGAGGAGAAGGCTGTAATGAAGTTTGATTAGAGAATCTTCGAGACTAAATTGAAGCAATTGGCGGTTAAAAATACATGATTGAAGAAAACGACATCGCTTGAAATCGGAGATCAAGTTCGATCGAGGTTCGTCGTCGAAGAGGTTTTAGAGCTCCCCGTTGAAGCCGTGAACCACCAAAGCTATTGGCATTTTTTTTTTTCTTTTTTGCGGCGATGGAATCAGAACTGATTTCCTAAAGATTCTATGATTGTTGCATTCCTTGAGGTTTTTGTAAGTTGTTTATTGGATGGTGGATTGAGGATGGGGACAAAGGGCCATGTGTTGGTGGCTGTGCCGGTGGGAACCCAAGTTTTTGGTGATGCACTTGGTAGAATACCTGACCAGGTTTGCAACAGCAGATCGTAACTCTGGAGTCTGGGTTGGTGTTTTGCGACATCAGTTGAGGTGGCAAGGTGTTTTAGTAATTATATGTTAGGAGAAAATAGTCAATTCATAATTGAAAAGTTTGATGGGTGTGGGAAGATAATTATTGGGTGGGGATAAAAATTCCCTATTTATAATGAGCTCATACTAAGGTCATTGATTCTTCCACCCGATATTTTGAGATTCGCTTATGCTATTCTCAGTATCCTTCGTTTGTATAAAAGAATATTATTGTGCATACCTTACATAATATCATTATTATATTTTTTTTAAGTATCTCAAATAAAAACGAATTTATGACAAATTAGAATCATGCGATATTGATTTCGCTGTTGTATAATTATAATGATTTCAAAACACACGTATGATATGAATGAACGAAACATTCTTATTATTATTGTTTAGTTGTGTTTGGACATCAAGCTACACCATTCACCGAAAAGAAATTAATATTTTTCTTCTCTTCTTTGATTGGAATGATTCATCTTTCGGAACTTGACCAAATGAAAGGTTAGGTGAAAAGAGGAAGGCTGCCAAATCATAAGCAATGACAACATATCCCTTACGTGTCAAACTACTACAGGATCAATGACGAAAGTCCACAGCTCGCCCTCAAATTAACCGCGGGTAAATACCAATTCGATAAAAATCAAGTGACGTAGCTTTCAGTTTACGTTCAAAAATTATTTTCCATTCTCACTTTCTGAAATAAAAATCCCCAAAAAACCAAAAGCAAAAGTCAAAAACAAAGACGAGTATATATATAAAACCAGAGCGGAGTCTTATTCGCAAAACAACGGAAACGATGGCGAGATCGAGGACTCTGTTGTTCGCTTTCGCCGCCGTAGCTCTGATCTCCGCCGCATCGGTGTTCGCCGACGACGTCGTCGTGCTGACGGAGGACAACTTCGAGAAGGAGGTCGGTCAAGATCGGGCCGCTCTCGTCGAGTTCTACGCTCCATGGTAAAACTTCTGATTTCTCTCATTTTCAGCTGAGATTTTGATTAGAAAAGTTCGAATCGATTTTATGATTGAAACGAATGTAAATCAGTAGGAGATTAGTTTAATCGAGTATTATCGGATGCTGATTAGAGATTATTTAGCTGAATTTTTTTTGGATTTGGTGATGATGAGAAGGATTGATTAGAGATCTGTGATTAGGCAATCGAAGATTCTAGATCTGTAGTGGTTGAACTAAATCTTAACATTTAGAGTTTGAATTTTGGTTATAAATTTTTGAACTTGATATATTAATCTATGGTTAATGTATGGTCCAAATTTCAATTTGTTGCATATCTATATTCTGTTAAGCATAGAATGGATTTGTTTTTAAGTTCAATTTTGGTCCTCAAAATATTCGTACTTTTCGATGCAGGTGTGGCCATTGTAAGAAGCTTGCTCCAGAGTATGAGAAGCTTGGTTCGAGTTTTAAGAAAGCGAAATCGATTTTGATCGCAAAGGTTGGTTCTTTAATTCCGGATGTCTTTGTTGGAGTGTTTGATAATAGTGTTATAATCGTACTGTTGCAATTGTTTTCATTTTTAAATACATAGGACTACTGGTGATTGATTAATATGTTACTTCAATTCAATTGATGGTTTTCAATAGGTGGACTGTGATGAGCACAAGGGCGTGTGCAGCAAATATGGAGTTTCTGGGTACCCCACAATTCAGTGGTTTCCGAAAGGATCTCTAGAACCCAAAAAGTGAGTTATTTCCCCCTCTTAGGGTAGCTTTTATTGTAAACTCTTGCCAACAAACTCTCTACTCGATTCAGACTTATGTCGTCTTTTTCAGCATCCTTGTATGTCTTAGTAAAGTTGGTTTTCATTTTCTGATTGAATCTTATACATGTAGGTACGAAGGTGGCCGTACTGCAGAAGCTCTCACTGAGTTTGTGAACAAGGAAGGAGGTAATAATTGGACTTTGTTATATGAACTCATATGAGCTGAATAAATCTGTCAACGTTTTATGTGTGTTTAAGTTTGTTCCATTCTAATAAATCCTATGTTTATGAATCATCATTGATCTTTAAGCTTTTCTTTGGAATCAGGGACCAATGTGAAGATTACTGCTGCCCCATCCAATGTTGTGGTACTTACTCAGGATAACTTTAATGAGGTTGTCCTGGATGCAACGAAAGATGTGCTGGTAGAGTTCTATGCGCCATGGTAAGACGTTGTTTCCAGTATTCCTTTCAGATTCTTTATATTAGATACTGTATTGTGTCTTTGAGTAAGTGAAGCTAAATAGCTGTAAAAGAGGCAAAGGATACAGTTATCAACCCATGATTGTTAACTTGCAATAGTTCTTAGTGGAATGCAATTGGTACTTTTTAACTCTAAATTTGCTTTTGCCTTCTTTTATTTCCATGGCAGGTGTGGACATTGCAAATCCCTTGCTCCTGTAAGTGCATTTCACAGATCTGCTTTGTAACCTTTTGTCTCACGCTTGAAAAATAGTTGACCTTATTAATTTATTTTGTGATCTATCCAGACATATGAGAAGGTTGCATCTGCATTTAAGTTGGAGGAAGGTGTAGTGATTGCTAATCTAGATGCTGACAAATACAAGGATTTAGCTGAAAAGTAAGTCAGCAGTCTGTTAAGTAGTATCTAAGAACTTTCAGCCTGTGATTTTAGTATTGTATGTTGTATTGATTTTTAGTTTGTTTTCCACTAGTAGTAGATTTTAACAGCTCAAAATGAGTCTCAGTATATACAGGAACATTGCATTGAAAAGAAAATTCAGATTTGTAAAGTATGATTAAATGAACCTAATGAAAGACTCTGTATGCAGGTACGGAGTAAGTGGATATCCCACACTGAAATTCTTCCCAAAGAACAATAAGGAAGGTGAAGAATATGGCGGGGGCAGAGATCTTGAGGATTTCGTTGAATTCATTAACGAGAAAGCTGGCACTAGTAGAGATGGGAAAGGACAACTTACTTCCAAAGTCAGTAATTTCACTTCATCGTGAAAGCACGTCACCATAATTATTTCTTTTTCTGCCCTTCTTTCTTATCAATGATGTCCTTTTATGTAGGCTGGTATACTAGAACATTTGGACGAATTAGTAAAGGAGTTTGTGAAGGCTAGTAATGATGAGAAGAAATCAATCTTTTCCAAGATTGAAGACGAAGTTGCAAAGCTTGAGGGTTCTTCTGCAAGGTTAATAGTCACTCTTAAGTTTGGTTAGATGATATTTGCACGTTACTTAACAAATAATGTGTCTTTTAATGGTTATTTTAGTCAATTAGATCCAAACTTCTTCTGATTCACATGTTAACTTCTTTTTCTGTTGAACTTTTCAGGTATGGTAAGATCTACTTGAAAGCTGCCAAGAGCTCTTTAGAGAAGGGTGCTGATTATGCTAAGAATGAAATTCAGAGGCTTGAACGCATACTCGCCAAGGTCAGTCTTTGTATCTCAGTATTTACAATGCCATCCATGTTGAGCTAAGGTTATAATAGGTTTGGTTGATTGGAAGTTTACATGATTTGATTGAGACTTCATATGTTACAAGATTGTCAAACGTATTGGGCAGGACTAGATTTGACTAAAAAACTTTGCTATAGCAATAAATACCCAACATTTCATTAGAATTCAAAAACTCGGAATTAAATTAGAATGAAATCGTATGTTGAAAAAGTTGGAACTGAATAGAGGCCCAGGTCATTTTGATATATTGATCTTATTACTTGTTAAAAGAAAAACTTTTGATGATTTATAAAGAATGCCAAAACTGCAACCGCTTTGAATTGATGCAATGTAAGGGTTACCCATCTGTGTGGGCTGTACTTATGATTTGAATTTGTCGCTGCAGTCCGTCAACCCATCAAAGGCAGATGAGTTCACTCTCAAGAAGAACATTCTATACACCTTTTCTTCATCTTCATGAGGAGGCACTTCCTGGAAGAGAGAGCAATCTGTAACTTAGTATCAAGGAGGTCCTCAATTCCCCTGATCTTGGAAGAGAGAGTTTTCGATGTAATTTTATGCACACTTCGTTTACTGAACATTTTTTATTTTTGTTTTTAGTTATTATTTGTGGTAGCGAAAGATAGCCAGCATACAATTAACAATAATCTAGTATTTTTGCTTATGAAAATCTTATTACCATAATCTTCAAACTCCAATATCTTGTAGACTTCTCTTTAGGACTAAAGGTTAACATGAATCCTAAGTGACAAATGAGTACGTACACTTCGGTATTATACTGGCGGAGGTTGTTGAGGATTCTCTGAAAATCTTCACATGGATGAAACTTATGAGAAACTGGTGGTGGTGAGCCTAATTTTCGATATTCATGGGAGGCATTATTTAGTACTAGAAACAGACAAGGATGTGATGTCCCATCCAATCCAGAGTGTTAGTTACATCAACTTTACTTTTGAGGCTGCTTGGTCTGTCGGGCAATTTATCTTCAGTTGTAGCCGCTCGCTTTTCCATTCTCATGTTTGTGGGGCGAGTTTTACCAGAAAGGGAATCCGTTGAAGTTTCACTTTGGTGGCAATAACATAGCTAAAAGGAAGGTCTTCATTCACAAAACTGTGGCAACCAAAAGAGAAAGATGGGTGATTCTGTTTTCTAAAGATTGAGATGGAAATTGTTCAAAAAAAAAAATGATTTGAGATGGAAAGTTAGAGCAATGCTAGTTGCAGTCACCACTAGAGTTGTTTGTGCATTGTAGGGATCCATGTGAACGGGTAATTCAGAGTCACCAATGTGCTTGAGCCACTGACCTTATCATTCATACTCGACTGCCAATGTATTCACATGCATGCACAAGTGATGCACAGTCAATTAAGAGTCACTTGTGCGCTCATGCAATTGTCTTTTGCAATCACTCTTGGTTGTTCATATATTTGGGATCCACACAAAACAGATGATTAAGAGTCACCCACGAAGTTGTGCAAAATTTCCCTAGCAAAAACTCAAGACTATAGGCCTTCAGGCCAAAAAACAATGATATCCATATCCATAGCATAGGATATAATCAGTCCAAAACTAAGCATAGGATATAATGTAGGGAAATTAATGGTGAGATGGGACCAATTGTAGTAAGAACCAGATGTTTGAACTGCTCCCTCCAAGTTGATGCAAATAGCTAGCAATGTTATTGATCAATGTGTGAAATTTTCAAACCCGATCCTTGCTGTACCAGTCAAGACTCAAGACTTTTATGCTACCATAATCGGATTGGGGTTGGCATCCATTTAACTTTCCCTAAATAAAAATGTCTGGAAAAGTAAGCCCATGAACAATAATGGAGCTGGGGACCATGATAGGATTTTGCTGCTGTTTTTTCAGGCTTAAATATTTACATGTCCCCAGCGAAATAATGGACTTTGGTCCTCAGATCCAAAACTTTGCCTTGGATTAAAACAAAAGCTTGTTATTCATCTCTATTTAAATTTAATTACTTTCCAAGTCTATGGACCCTTTTAGAAAGAATTATAAGATTGATAGAAAATGGTAGACCTAAATTGCTGGAGATGCATCCAAAAAGAGATGCAATGTGATTATTTTGCCTGGGAAAGATGCATCAAAGTTCATGAGAATGTCTCATAATCTCAAACTCCTTTACATGTCCATGCGTAGGAAGCACCATGTCCCTTGGAAATTAACATTTCAACTTCCCTTTACCAAAGTTCATTGGTGTAAATGATTTTACCCAAAAAGCAAAGTAATCAACAACACAACACAGGTGGATTATTAGAGTCCCAAACAAAACAAATCACTGAAAAGCAACTGGGGTCACCCCTAAACCTCTTCCTAAATCTCTTCCAAACATCCCAACAACCATCTCATGCAAATTGTCCATATGCATCACCAAATTCTTTGGCAATAAATCCTTGGCCTTAAATATCTATTTTCCAATTATCCACCAAAGCTTTTATTAGCAACAGGTCATTATGATGTTGATCTTCATCTTGGCTATTGAAGACCTTAACAAGGAACCCCATGAGAGCAAAGCATTAAAAACACAGAATATAGCCATTCATAAATCCTGTGGTGCCAATAACAAGAGACTTAAGAGAATAATAATTTACAGTGGCAAAGCATCTTAACACAATCTCCATATGGGAATAAAAGAACTATCCCATAATTTTTCATCATCTTAACCCATGAAAATACAAAGAAGGCTGCACTTTCTCTTTTCAGAAAGAGATCTCTAAACATCAAGCCTTCAATAATTACATAGATGATCACATAATATCCTCACCAAAAAGTTACCAAAAGGAAAAATTCTATACACTTCCATTTTAACTTTTGAAATCTCTCACAACATAGATTCCAAATTCTAATATTATCTTACCTGGAAGAAACTGGGTTCAAAGCCCTACCAAACCCAGTGTTCATAGCAGCTCCATAACCCTTTGAGCTGAACCCCAAGCACCCAAGCAAGCCTTGCCTATAGGGCAAGAAGGTCTTTTTCCTCATCTCCTCAGCTTGAGCTCTGTTAGCAGTGTAATGCAGCTCGTGGAGAGACGGCGGCTGCCGCCGCTTCCCAACCCCGTTGGTGGGCTTTCCGGCCACGGCCTTCTTCCCCTGACCCGGCCCACCACTCCCCGGGTTGCTAAATTTGGGCTCTTTTGAAACCGACGAAGGACTATTCTGACTGCTCTGCTTCATGGGTTTCTTCTCTTTTGTGGCGGAGAACGAAATAGTCGACCAAAACTTGTGGTTGCTCCGGCCTTCGCTTTTGCTCCGGTGAAGAAACTCCTTCAAAAAAACCCACCTTTTCGAGTTCCGTCCGGCCGACGACGACCGCGAAGACGACGCCGAAACCGACGGAGTCGTTGCATTACTGCTCTCCACTTCCTCTTCGTCCCCATTTTTACCTTCTTTTTTCAGATCTTCCCCAAAGTTTTGACCTTTTTCATTTGGGTCCTCGTCATTTTGGGCCCACTCAAAGGGGACATTTCTCATCGGCGACATAGATCTCGTCCTCCGGCGAAGGGACTTGTCGCGGAACCTCAGATCCCGGCCTCTGATCGGTTCGAGCCCGTCGGGATCGTCGGTTTCGTGCTCGAGATCCAGCAGCGGAGCCAAAGCTTGGGGCTTTTCCAAGTGGGTCGAGAGCTTCATGGGTCGGATCTTCCCGTTCAGGAACAGCTCATCGGCGGAGCTCATCGGCCCGGTCTGACCCGACCCGCTCGACCCAAACCTCGCCGAGAACTCGAACTCGAACCCCAACGAAGCAGAGCTGGTTTCTGACGTCGACTGGGCAGCGAAGGAGCTGGACTTTGATGAGCTCAGGACGAAGTGCATTGGGCTCGCCGGAGCGCTGTAGAAGAACCCACCGGCGTGGGGTCCGCTCCGGCCGGGGCTCGACGGTGCGCTGACGTAAGGGGTGGAGCAAGTGCTCTCGAAATCGTCGAAGTCGAGCTGGGATTCTTCGTGGGTTTCGTGTGGGTTGTGTGTTTCGCCATTGCTAGGGTTTGGCGGGTCGGTTTTCGGATCCGGGTTTGGGGTTCGGCGGCCATTGCTGTTGGCTTGAGCTTTGAGCTCCATAATTTTCTGTGCTTTGCTTTAGCAGAAAGAGGGAGCAGGGAGTCAGAAAATATAGTGTGCAGAAAGGCTACTAGAACTTGCCCATGTAGTTTGGTTTTATTTCGATATTGCCAGAGTCTTCTTACTGTCCGTACTAGAGGTCCACTATTTTATTTGAGTATTTAATTAGGGGAGTAATTGGCTTAACCAACTAAACTAATCGACCTCATGGATTTGATTAGATAATAGAAAGAAATGATTTTCATTCTATTACTTTGGACCATTAATCCATCTTGTTTCTTGTTTTAGCTACTACATTGGAACTAGAATGCTGTAATTTTCTTTTTACCTCGCATTTTCTTTGCCCTTTTAGTTGTCTACGTCAGAAAATCTGAGGAGTCATCGCTTGCCAAGTTTGTAGTATACACCTTTCACCCAATGCATCATCAGATATCTGACCAAGAAGGCAAATGTATTATCAATATGCATAAGTACAATTCCATGATTCAATCTTACACCTTTTAATTACTTATTGACTCTTGCAGTTGCATGATTCAGCAAAAAAGAAGTCAAATGGCACCAAATTCGTCTCAAATTGGAGTTATGCTTTATTAATTATGGTTGTAGTGTCATTATTTCTCTATTTCTTTCCGTTAAAATGCAACTTAGCTTGGATGGCATTCCATTTGGAAATTGTATGCATGCTACTACTATGCTTCCGACTTATTTTGCTTTCGATATACGAGCGTCTTATCTACGAAAACATGTGAATAAGTAAAGTTGGGATTGAAATTTAATTGGGTGATCAATAACATAAAAATGGGGTTAAAAGGGCAAAACATTGAGAGAAGGAAAGGGATCGACTTGGGAAATGAGAAAGCAGCTCTTAATGTTAGACAAAGAAACAAGAGAAAAGTGAATGAGGAAGGGAGGCCCAAGAACGAAAGAAGTGCACAGCACATCGCCCGAAAATATTGATCTCCCTATATTAATGCTTTGCTTGTCCTCCTCTCCTGCCTATTTACCATCACATAAAGTGTTGTTCTTCAGCTGCCCAAATTCTGCCGTAGCCGTCCGTTTGTCATTGAGATCAATGCCGGCTCAACTTCTTTATTGTTCTCATCTTGATACCTAAGAGAGCTGCATTGCATTCAAGTCCCTAGTTCTTTTATTATTCTTCACCTCCTTTTGGACATGTAGTGAATGCATCTTGATGCCCAAGAGATACTAAGGTCTTTCATTCACAATGTGTCTGAAAGTTTTTGAGTTGCTCGTTTTACATAGTGTGTCGGAAAGTAAGTTCAATAGAATTCATTGGTTGAGAATAATCTGTTACTTATGCTTAAAATAGAATTCCGTTATGATTTGCTGTTATGTCATGAATATAATTCAATGTTAAATTTGACTCACTTTACACAATAATTATGAAATGATAGAAAATTCACATTAAAGTGCGGTTTGGAGTGAGTTCCATTAACATTGTTTGTTAAAAACATGAAAAAGTTTGGACCCAAGAATCTAATTGAGAATTGTAAATACAAGGGTATCAAGGAAGGCATTGAAGTTGATAGTTGCTTCAATGCACAATGTCATAGCTCTCTTCATAGGATCCTAACTATTGGGCACCTGTCCCAAGGCTGAGGTCCTCCATCTATACCCTCCCCTGCTCTAATTAATCATTATAAAACAGCAACCTCTATAATTAAACCACATAGTTTAACCACCATAAAGATGTAACATACTGATTAATCTTGTAATCTGTAAACTTTGTGGATGGAGTCCCTTTTCAGATTTCTCTGTACCCAAGAAATAAGAATATTGGTTAAAGGAGAGAGGATACATTGTTTTCGTGACAAGGCCGCATTCCCTTTTTTCTTTTTTTTTCTTTTTTATTAATATAAGTCTATAGTGACGTAGAAGATTTAAACACGAGATCGTATAAATAAAGATAAATATTTTTAATTAATTAAACTACAAATTTGTTTTTAGTCACAAACACACATTAGAGATGTAAAGACCCGTATTAAGAACCGGGAGTCATTGCTTACCCACTTAACCTCCAAGCTCAAAGGGTGTGGTGGATTGTACAAAAAAACCAATCTGAGTTTAGGACAAGCAATTCAACAGCACCATGTGCATTTTGCCACAGCAGCACATGCTCTGTTTTTTTTCTTTCCTTTCTTTGCTTTGCAGATTGTGAATCTAGGGTTACTGTACATAAATCTGTTTTATTCTCACCCACAAAGCATGGTCAATGAACATTAATGGTATCCACCAACCTTCCATTTATCATCCACGAGTAACCCTATGCTTTATTTGGTATGATTCCAGTTTGTACCAGTTTTTCTCCACAACCAGCATCTACTATGTGTAAATTTTAGATACCGAAATGATATAATAACTCTATCGATACAATAATAATATTGACACATTATTGATACATATATCTCGATAATCTACTATTAATGATACCAGGCATTTGGGAAACAGAAAAAAGATATTTCTCTTATATTAATACAATCTTTTTGGCAACCATGAATTATATAGCAAAAATCCAGAGTAATAGATTTTGTTGTCGTAGTATGTTAGTTATGCAGTCCTTCAATGAAGGAAACACTGAGAAACGTTCATCACAGAAGGCCCACTTGTTGATACGTCACACGTGATTAGGAAAATGGAAATTCATGTTTGTATTATTGTGAGAATTATATGAATGACTGGTAAGAAAATTCCCATTGCTGTTTGCAGTAGCCTAATACCCAAACTCGAACAAAAACTATAGGAATGACTGGTATGAAATTCCCATTGCTGTTTGCAGTAGCCTTACACCCAAACTCGAACAAAACCGGAATTATGTACTAATGGTAGGAGATTCTAAGTCGGAAGTTCTCAACAAGAAGAAGATCTCGAATGTAAATGAAGATAAATCAAGAAAACCAAACCATTTTCATCAGGTAAGTAATTCAACTTGCTATGATACATTACAATGGACTTTATGGAAGATCAACTTAAAAGGGACTAAGAGTGCCAAAAATCAGACACCAACTCGTCGACTAAAGAACTCAGAATCTTCTTCTCAATCTCTAGACCCTCCTCAAATGCTTCAACACCAAAGTCGAGCCATCTTCCGCGCTGAGTGCTCATGTCCGTGTCCACAAGTTCATCCACCATTAACTCTTCCATGTTTTTCCAACCCGAAATATCTCTGTACAGTTCCTCAGCTAACCACCCCTTCCTCTGAGACAATGTTGCCCATCTATCCCATGCTCTGCGGCTTCCACCAAAGTGTTGCTCGCATCTGATCTGCAGGCTTTCGTTTACACAGTCAAACAAAACCTTTCTCTGGACTTTCGGATACTCTTCTTCTTGGCTCTCCAAATGATCGAACAGGCTTGGGGTGATGACATTGTGAGCATCACCCAGGGCAAAATCTTCCATTGTCAAATCCACATTGCTCATTATGTATCTTACGTACTCCAGCTCCCAATTATTATTGAGATCTTGGGAACCAGATAATCTGGACATATTGTTCCCACTCGCATCCCATGTGGAAGCAGAAGAAGCTGAGTCAAACAAATCTGAAACACCATACGGCGGTAGGGTTTCATATGGCGAGCAGAAGTTGCTTTGATCTTGTGCTTGCGCCAATGAACATATATCCCCCTTACTGCCTGTAAATGGAGAATATATTTAAGACATTTTTCTTTCAAACGAGCACGTACATGCTTCAATAAAAACATAATGCCTGACTCATACAAGAGGTTTATCCTTTTCTCATACAAAAGATGACTAAGGGGGAGGGGGAGGTTTGACTCGACAAGAGGTCACTAAGCTTGTCTTATCTAATTTCATATAGGCTGTCTTGTTGATTTTCAAAATATCAACTAGCATAGACATCCCGAATCTTTTTAAATTCTGTACTTGCAAGAAAGTTTGGGATTGAACTCCCCACTAACCATTAGTAATTTAATGTGTATCACACAAAACCTTCAGTAGATACGTACCCTCAGATAGATCCAGCCATATTTACTCTGGTCCACTAGGTGTCAAACTTTTCTTAATGTTACTGAGTTAATTTGAAGATAATTCCTAATCTGACACTATCTAACTCATTTATCTGAATGAATATACTGGAAAACAGGATAAATAAAAATAGATGGTAAGGGATTACCATTGGCACTACGTCTGTCATCTGTGCAGCTTCGACTCTCGAATGAGGGTTCCAAAGCTGAAGTTGGACTAAGATGATAATCAAATTCTTCTCCAGTTGCATGGTTTATGCTGCTGCTACTGCAACACTCTTCCATCCCTTCTGATCCCTGAAATTGTTCCAAAGAATTTGAAAAGCATCCTGAGTTTCTAGGTTCACGATGCAAACTCAGAATCAAAATAACACAGCAGTTTGCATGAAAAGCATATTCAAAATTTAAATTATTATTGGAACCAAAGTAAAGCATTGCATCCAAAAGTTCATATAACGGAAAGATAGTAGTTCATAAGAAAAAATCAATACACAAAAGAAACATACCTGCCACTGCTGGCTCACATCAACTGACAGGCAATCATAGTCATCTATGCTATCTAATTTTTCTCTGAGCAAACCAAGTTCAACCCTCTTGCCTCTTGATGTGGTGCTTCCCACGCTGGAAACCATATCTGGCAAGCTAGAGAAAGAGCTAGCACTGGCAGTGGCCACTTCACTGGACATGTTACACTGAGATGACTCAACTTTACATGACAATTCTTGAAGCTTTTGTTCCAAAAGTACACTCAAAGCATCACCACCAATCACGTTGATCCCAGGTGAAGATAATGAAAAATTCTCTGAGTAGCTCTGCTGATCGTCGTTACCAAGAGAATCAATATAGAAGCTGTTATTTATACTCCTGACTTGGCCATAGGACTGCATTTCAGAGATGGATCTTTTCAGGGGAGATGTGAACGTAAATGAAACAACATCCATGTCCTGTTTCCTATTGTTTGTGCCCAGATTGGTGCACCCATCCACTGAAACATTACATTTTATTGACCTTTCCCCTTCACTGGTAAATTCACTATCAGAAACAGTTTCTTCTGAATGCACGTCGTCACTAACAGACCTTATCTTTCTGGAGACGTTCTTCATTCCAGTACCATTTCTGATTGAGCCCATCTTTCCATAACCAGCTTCAGAGTTTACAAGAACCTTATGTGCAGTCTTATTTGGCCTATTAGAGGCAATAGTTGATCCCAATCTTCTAGTAGGCTGACTAGGAGCAATACTTTTTGAAGTCATTCTATCTTTATGAGATACACAGTTCTGCTTTTGATTGTTCTGCCTGAGCACACTTTTGGTACTGTCAACAGAAGTTCTCTTATGTGGAGGTCTTTGCGCAACTGGCCTGCTCTTGGAAAACTGATTTCGTTTAACTTCATTCTGTCCCTTCTGGTTCACAAAACTCTTATTACTAGACGAAGTTGAGACCTCCTTTCTTTGCACATTGACCTTTGCCTGTTCTGCCAGTGATACTGATTTCCCCTTATTCCTCATATCCTTATATTGTCTTTCTGAACCAAGAGAAGCCTTTGGTGCTGGTACATTACCTGACCCACTATGGCTCCTGTCACCAGACACTCCTTTCATAAACTTAACGGCACTAACTTCCTTGGGTCTTTCAGGTTTTGATGCTTTATGCTCAGCTTCCAACTTCTCTTTTAAATCCCGAATTCTCAATGGAATTGAAGAAGGCCCAATAGCTGACACTTTGCTCTTGGAAGATGCTCGAGGGCTTGCCTCAATAATCTTTGAGGCTGCCTCCATAATATAAGCCGCATTCTTTGTTGGGATGAAGCCGGGACTTTTGATAGGTGAAAAAAGCTTATGGTGAGTAATTGGAATTGACTTAGCTGACTTCGGAGGCAAAGCTTCAGTTTGAAATCTTGCAATTAGGCGGTTATGCATCTCCTCCGTCCTAGATTCTACATGATTCCAAGAAAATTTATCCAGCTTGTTCGGCATATTTATGTGCTCTATGGCATAAAAATCACTCCATGAATTAGAATTGCTCCTGTCATTTGGAGGTGCCCTATGCGAGTGAGAGTCAAATGTAGAAGATGGCTCCAGGACAATTGGAGCGGGTAATGATTCCAGACCCATTAGTCTAGCAACTACACTAGGTGCTCTTGTCCCATATCCCTCATCACTAGTCACTGATGAAGCACAATTCCAATCACTACCTTTATTACTTGAGCTTGTTGCATTCTCATCCACCTCTACCTGCAAGCATGCCTATTGTATACAAAATCAGATTCTTACTTATTCAAACCACAAGAGAAACAAATAAGATGACGACCAAAATCCAAAATGAGAACATAGAGAATCTTTTCCTACCCTAGAGGGTCCTGGCTTTGATAAACTCTCCACATTCTCTTTTCCATGCTTTGATCCTTCACAGTCAAATTGGCATGAATGTAAGTACCATGCTCAACAAAGAAGCACCTACAGATAACTATGCAGCATATATACCAAAAAGAAAATTGGGGAGATGATATCTACCGGATGATTCAGAATTGCTCGTGAAGAGCTTCTTCCGAGATTTGCCATTCCAATCAAACAAGTTAAGAAATCCTCCTCTCGAACGTTTCTTCTCAACTTCCATTTTTATCTTCTGCAACCTGTAGTAGTTGGGGATTGATTTACAACTAAAGATCACTTAAGAGAACCCATGTGCCAATGTGTACTAGAATTTGTTGTGCTTCAAACATAAATGTGCAAATGGAATTCAAATAGAACAACATTAACAGTCTACAACAACCAGACCTACAACTTATCCACATTGCTCATTGACAACTTCGAAAGAAATTGACAAGGACAATCCAACATATGCTCAAAATGTACCATTCATCAAATCAACGTGAAAACAGTCAGATTATACAAATGGGTACTCTGCAAAATGACTAAAAGGAACAAATCTCTAATTATTTCAATCAAGCTCTTACCTTTAATCCTTCATCTACAAAACCCCATTCTTGGCACTTCAAAGCTCCCTCCTTTTTTCTTCTTTTCCTCTTCTAGCAGTCAAAAATAACTGAAATCCCAATGCTTTGAAGCCCAGCAACCACGATTCAAACGAGTACAAACAATTTCATCGAAATGAGCGATCTTTCAGTAAATCTAAGCACACTCTCTTCACCCAATTACCCACATTACCGAAACCCAACTCTTTCTTTCTATTTCTGGGTTAATTTCAGCGGTGAACAACAAGCAGAACCGAGATCAAAGATCTGAAAACTGGGTAAAGCAAAAAAAGTTAATTGGGTTTAGAGATGAAAAGACAGTGTTGAAAACTTGAGCAAAAGACTAAGTCTTTGGAAGCCCAACAACACAGCAAAAATGTTACTTCTTGAGAAAATCAAGCAGGAAACTTGAGTGATGAAATAGCAAGACTAAAGAATGCTTAGAGAGAGAGAGAGAGAGAGAGAGAGAGAGAGAGAGAGAGAGCTTGAAATGATAAAAAGGAGAAGAAACGTTGATTCTGAGCAAAGAATCGCTCAAGAGGAAGAAATGAAGCAGTGCACACAGCTGATGAGTGATGTGAAGTTTTTTTTTTTGCGAAGAGTGATGTGAAGTTTTGAGAAAATTCAACTTTTTTTATTTTTCAATTGGACCACTAAACGTATTATTATTTTTTTTGTGGTAAAAATCATGTACAGAAACTTATCATGCGCTGCCACGTGGGAGTGAAGTGAGTGATCAAAGGTTTCAAATCACTCCACTCCACCAATGTAGTCAACAGTTTCAATCCGATTTTGGGAATAGCAGATTTGCAGTTCAAATGGACTTGTTTTCCTCCCATTGTGATTTATATTTTCATGAATGCGAGATCAGCTTGTTTGTTTATGTGTGTATTTTTTGGGTAAAGATTCGATTATGTGAGTATCACAAAGTAACGTGATGATCATATGATTATACTATAAAAATTAAGAAATACAAGAATTGATACTTAATAACTGAGTATTAGTATTTTTTTCGTCTCCTCATACTAATACTTTTTAGGTCTTCAGTTGAGATTAAGAAAAACTAAGTTAGTACATAGAATTCTGATTCCTTCTTTGAATCTGAGTTTCAGTCCACCCCGCAGAGTGTGGATCAATGATCAACTTTTCTCATTACCAGAAAAAGAGCAAAGGTGAAGTTTGTTCCTAGCTCTCCTTAAATCATGCTCTTCTCTTTCATTTTATGTACATTTTTGAATAGTGACATTGCTTTTCACAAACTACGGCATTCTGTCATCTTCAAAGCTTTTTTGCTGCTTGTTATTATTCCATGCAAAAGTTCCACTTTCCCTTCACCTCCTGCAACAAGTTTTCCCTTTAAAACTGAAAATACAATAATTTTGGCAAAAAAGAGTTAGCTGTCCTTTGTCCTGTTTCAGATTTTGTGGCGTCACTCTATGATATTGATACCACTAGTTGCTTGCTAGGACCAAAAACCCTCAAGTGATAAAAGAGACCCTGGATTTTAGAGAGAGTCCCACATGAGGTGGGACTCAACATTCACAAACAATAAGGGCTACTCTCTTCCTCTTCCTATTGGTGACACTGTGACAGACTCATCCTTGATGGTCGGGTTGGAATTTTCGATCTAGATTAGCTATTTTGTAGTTTTGTTTCGGAATTTTTATCTCAACATTCATGAAAAGAAATGATTTCAAGAGAAAAGTCCAACTTGAGGTGGGATTCAAGATCCCATACGAAATTCATTATTAATGGTTTGTTAACATGTCATGGTCAAGTAGAACCTAAAAGTTTATTCTCTAAGATTGCATGTGCCATATTGTCAAATAATTCTTTAGGGTTTTTGTGGATCATAGACTTAGTCAAATTCACAAAGTACTTCCATTTTGACTAGAACACCCTGTATATGACAAGACAAATGGTTGGCAAAGTAAATAAATGAACTTGCTCAATGTCAACAATATGCAGGAGCTCATGAAGATGAAGAACACATAACCAAACCATGATTCTGCTTGTTAGCATTCTCAATTCAACTATTTGTGCACGGTTAAATTTAGACATAAATACAACATTACTATCGACCAATTACGCATGCAACAACATTGGGCAATCAAGCCTGCCAACTAAGAGTTATGTAGATTTCCTTGCACCAGATGCAATATGAATTGTAAACATGTGTATACCCGAAGGAGGAAGTAGCTATCTGTTCTCTCCTGCTTGATCAGAATCTTTGCTGAGGCAGTTATCACATGGATTAGATCCTAACTTGCAGGCATTTTCATCAAAATGCTCTCCGAAGTATTTGAGTAACATCTGTCTCCGGCATTGAGCCTATATCAAAGCAAAAAAAACGGATGACATATGTTATCAGTACTCACCTGATTATATAAAAAGCCAGACATACTTCTTTCGTTAAAGTAAGAAATATAACTGCTTGGTGGTTTCAAGTTGTTCACCTTTAGTTCACAGTACGACTGCATTTGCTTAGCTTGAGCCATTTCTGTGTTGAAACGTTTGCTTCTAGATCCTCGACCCATTCGTAGCATACATACAACTCGACTAAAATCCTTCTTCTGGTATAGGACTATGCATTCTGCAGGAAGATCATCTCTGCCGGCCCTTCCAGATTCTTGATAATAGCTTTCGATTGATTTGGATAAAGTATTATGGACAACAAAACGCTGGACATATGAAAAGGGAATTGTAGTATCATTTAAGTGCAATTGAAAGGTTAGAACATAATAACACTAATCAGAGAAAGAATATTTTCTTTCATGAAGTGCAGGACTGCAAATGACCACAGCAATACTTTTGAAGAATTTGCATACAAGCAACATTGAATAAAATGAAAAGCTGGTTTGTACTTACAACATCCGCCTTGTCTATTCCCATCCCAAAAGCAATTGTAGCACATACAACTTGAACCTCTCCTGTGTACCATCTCTTTTGTACTTCAACTCTTTGGCGGGCTGTTCTTCGAGCATGGTAATATGCTGTCTTAATGTTAAATTGCTCATTCAAGTATTGTGAAACCTCTTTCACATTCATTTTGTGAAAGGCAGTATACAATTCCGCACTGGTTCTGGAAACGACTTGTCAATAGCTTTCCAAGCTGCTTCAAGGGTTCCATGGTCTTAGGAATGACTTCATATTTCAAGTTGGGTCTGTCAAAGCTCCTTTCAAGGACAAGAGCATGGGGGATTTTTAATGATTTTAATATGTCCTGCAATGCATCCAGAGAAAGAATTTTTACTTCCTAGAAGAGACAGAAACAACTTCCTTCTAGAGACAGAAACATATTCATTCTGGTACTCACCTGACGGACTGAATGGGTTGCTGTGGCAGTCAATGCCATCACTGGAACATCCCGGAATTGCTGCTTAAGACATCCTAGTGCCCTGTAATCTGGACGAAAATCATGTCCCCACTGACTGAGAAGCATGATTGAAGAATTGAAAGATGTTACTGGACTGCTCTAGTTTAACAAGAGTAGCATAAAATTGATAGATCAACAGGTTTTTTCTTTTGGAAGTTTGACAATCCCAAGCTAAAACTTTCCCGATAATGCTACATAGATGAGCAACTGCCAGGTAACGAGACAATCAACATGCATACCAAACAAAGGATATACCTTACACAGTGCGCTTCATCCACAACAAACCCTGCTAGTTGTCCCTGTGATTTAGGCCAACACTAATTACGCATGTAACATAAAAGCTTTTTGGAACCTCAAGAAAAAGAGTTTCCAGAAACACTCACCATCATGTAAGAATTGTAATAATAGAGTCAGACAATAACCTCAAAAACCTCACCTTCGAATGCAGGCATTTCAGAACCTCATGAAAAGAAGAGTTCCCAGCAATTCTCTCAGGAGTCACATACAGAAGCTTGCATGATGGTTTATCTGTCCTGGAAACAAGAAATAGAAATATACACATACATGGTAGACAACTCATCAGGTAATTGTGTATGTTAAAGTATAAGTGCAACAAGCAGCATCAAAATCATATCCAAAGCAAATTGCAGTTACGCACGCAACACCCCAGAGTCCACAAACAACTTTTGTATGTTGTACATAAGTTATTAATTTTGAGAGCTAACCATAAGGATGGAGTTTCTGCTAAAGCCACTTACACAAGACTAGAAATTTCCTTTAGTTCATACAAAGAAAATATAGAAGAAAGAACCTTGCCTTAGCTCTCGGAGGACAGCTGCAGCTTGGGATGCAGTTTGCTGTGAATTCAAAAAAGTTGCTGGTATGCCATATTTGAGGTTGAGTGTTATTATCTGATCCTGAATAAGGGAAAGAAGTGGAGATACCTAATTGTGTCAAATATATACCAAATATATGGACGGTTAGTATAATCATGCAATTGGACCGTTCATATATTTGGTATATGTTTCACACAATTAGGTGATCAAACGATGTCGGAATTGATTCATTTTTTGTGGAGATGATCTTTACTAAATTAGGTATAAACTCAACGGTTCCGATCATTGATTAAGTGACTGGAACAGTGCCATTTGGCTCATGGAATGAAGATATACTAGTAAGAATGACAGCAAAAAACTTAATTGGACGAAGCATAAATTATCATTCATCATATAAACTCGTAGTTGGATAATTTTGACGTACAGCATATAAACCCATGGCATTCATCAAGACACCCGACCCTAGAAAAAAGTGCAACAGCTTCAGCAATTCCAATGGTAGCAGCAAGAACCAACGAAGTTGACACCGAGGGAAGAAGCTTCTTGCGTTCGTTTTCATCCTGGAAATCTTCAAACAAGCCATTTTTATTAAAACAAACTAAGAACCAAAACTACAAACATGACAAAAGCTTTCCTAGAAGAATTGTCAATGACCATCTCCATCGGCCTTACTAATGATTGCTTGTTCTTCAGCAACAAAAGAAGTAGTGATGTTGAGCAACGGAACGTTGAACAATTTCAAAACCAAATTGAACACTGAAGCTGACACTCCAACTGCTGCCAATTCAACAGACCCTACCCACAACACAAAACCACACATACATAACAGACTCAATTAGCCAGAAAGCTCAAGTCTTTATGAATTCAGCAAAGAGCTCAAAGAACAAAGTGGTACCTAAATGCCCAACAAAAGCTGTATCAACCAAAGAAGTAATGGGGTCAGCAGCCAGAGCCACTAAGCATCCAAGCAAATAGAAGAGTGTGACAAGAAGTTAAGGTATGCCCAACAAGGGAAACAATCATATGAGATAAACAGTTAGAAACACTGATCACAAATTAAAGATAGATACTTTCTGAAACCAAACTTCACCAAAATGATTTTAATCTAAATACTTGTCAAAAACAGGAGAAACAAAAGTTTCTATATGACAAATTCAATACCTACATTGGGTAAGTTTATAAAAAAAATCATGTCTTTTTTGCCCCTATCGAATGAATCCAACATTGGGTTAGCACCAAAACGAATCCAATCGAAACATCAATTGAACAATTAAACCTCATGAAGCCCCTATCGAATCTTTAACTAAAACAAAAATATCAGAAATTGATAAGTGTTTAGGGTTTGGATGTTTCACTGAAGATGAAATTTGGGGGTTCAGAGCAGACAGCATCAGAGGTCGACAACGATGACGAGCTATCGATAGCTCACCATCATAGTGGCATAGATCGACGACGATGTGGTGGCCATGGCGGCGAAGCTACAGCTCCTACTTTCGAGAGAGAAGGAGCTTTGGTGAACGTGTAAGAGAGGAAAAAAAATTCGAAGGAGCTATTTTTCTTTTTCTGTTTTCTGGTTTGTGTTTTTTTCAGTATTAAATAGGGAACCAAATTTCGGCGAGAGGAAAAAAAATTTCGGTTAGAAATTTCGGAAATTGGGGCATCCGAAATTTGAACTGAGGGATATTCAATATCATCAGAGATTTACCGAAATATCGTCGAAATTTCGATGATTTCGGCCGTTTCCGTTGAACTTCGATCAAATTTCGATAAAATCTGGTCCATATCCGTGAGTTTTGTTGCAATCGAGCGGCGGCTCAGTGAGTTTCGACGAAACTTCAGACATCTTGGTTCATTTCTCGGTGATGAGGGGTGAAATTCTGTACATTTTCAACAAATTTTGATGAAAAGGTTGAAGTTGAGAAAACTTGAAGTTTGTTCTGCAGTGCGGCGGCCGAAGTCAGGTTGGATGAAGAAGAAGACAAATCTGTAATTTACTCCAACAGTTAGACATTTTGGTCATTTGGTACTTAAGTTTTTTTTTTTTTTTTTATGTGCTTTATCTCTCCACAATAAGTTCTAAAATATACCAGCATTGAAGTATATTAATAATTACGTCACTAAAAACTCTGCAAGAATAGCATGGTGTTCCATCCGCGAAAATCAACTGAGTAATTGAACCCTCAGCTGAGAAATAAAAGAATGGAGATTAATGTAGGACTTAAGTTTATTTTTATCTTCTTACAAAATAGTGTGTTATGGTTTAACATTTTTGTAAAAAATTAATTGATAGTAGTACACAAACCATTAACCGAATACATAAGATTGGTGTTCCTCAATATTTTTTGGAATGAGTATTTCTATGGTATTCTATTTAACCGAAGAGACAAAAATAAGAGGTAACTTGATATTGTATCCATGAATTTCATCTACATGAGTAAACATTGTTACATAGTTTATATCTAAAAGTATGTGCTTTTTTAGTTGATTTTAGAGCTATAGAAGATATATATACATTAATTTATAAGTTTTATAGCATATTTTTCCTTATTTGCATTTTTTTACCGAAATTTCCACCGAAATCGAAATTTTGTTCCTTGGTATTAATTATGTTGTTAGCCACAGTTTTGGGGGAAGTGTGGCAAAAATTTGAATTTCCCACATGTTGGAGTGTGGGTAAAGGCTTATAGCCACACTTGACAATCAAGTGTGCCTAATTGAAAACGAAGAGGCACCAAATTTAGTGGTGCCTAATGTGGAGATTTCTAGTAGTGTATTTACAAATTTTTCTCCTGGAGTCTTCCACAGTAGTTCAATTGAGTTAATAAAAGAAACCCAGGTGACTAAAATTTAATGTCCATAATAATTTTCCTGCAATATAATCCATCTTCTAGGCATCATCACTCTCATGATGTTCATATATAGACATCAGCGATTGAAGTCATGAGTTTGAGCATAATTTTTTTCCGGCCAAATAAGTGTATGGAAGACCTCAGTCAAAATCAACTTTAATAACAATACTGCCAGGAAGGAATCAAACATTGTACGTAGAGTTTTCTTAACTGATACATGAATGTTATTGCTAGAATTTCATGGCTTCTCAATCTAGTTACCTCACTGGAACTATGCTGTTAAAAGTACAAATAGCTGCAGAATCACCCGGAATAAATTCAGTATCACTTCGAATACGAGGAGAATGATTCTCAAGCTTTTTGGTACGAATGTCAAAGCCGCCTAAACATCCATCTTGGTCGATCCCTACGGTCTCATCAACCCAAAATGCCACCTGCTTTAAAAATGACCCGACACGCCAAACACCAGTCAAGAGGGGGCTCATATTCCAAAAGATTCGCCATCTTTAGCAAAAACAAAAAAAGAAAAGAAGATTCGCCATCATTACACAAGTAAAAAAGGGCGGTTGAATCATTCCACCACCGTCAATTTAAGGGGCAAGATGGCTCATACAGTATTTGTATACCGTTGACGCCTCAGACCTCTATCAAACAACAATCTCAAATTCACGCTTATGAATCAGATTACATGAACCGCCATCAGTTACCTTATCTTAAATTCAATCTTTGAGTTAGATTCTCTTTGCTTGATCCTCAAGTAACAT
This sequence comes from Spiraea crenata, assembly GCA_033992175.1. Classification (NCBI taxonomy): domain Eukaryota; kingdom Viridiplantae; phylum Streptophyta; class Magnoliopsida; order Rosales; family Rosaceae; genus Spiraea; species Spiraea crenata. The sequence goes on along the minus strand of JAVBHV010000041.1, from coordinate 2,976,198 downwards.
TTTATTACCGTCAGATGTGAATTAAGTACAATAGGATTGTCTAGTATGATAGGATATAAAGGCATTATATAGCCGAATTGATGTCATATTAATTACGTTGACTTGGAATTCTTAACCAAAAGCATAATGAGTCTTCCTATAAAAGACGACATTAGCTCTGATTGACTCCTATGAATAGTTAAGGCCCCCATACACATCCATATGCTGCTCATAATGCCTTCGCCCCATCGAGAAGAGAATGAACATGATTGCTGTATATAGAAGACTTTGCTTGACCGGTGACATGACTAAAGGCAGAGGTAGTTGGTTGTTTATTGTTCATGTATTGTAGTTAGAACTCATGTTCATGTTCCTATAAGCGCCTAATCAATGTTCATAAGACTTTACTTTCCGATACATTCTCCGAATATGGAGCACTATGGGTTTCAGGCCCTTTCTCAATATTGTGGCTAGAATATGCCCACGGTTCACTGGGCGGGTGCCTATTGATGAATACGGGCGCTGAGTTAAGCCAGGGACGGACTTTCCCTGCCCAGTTGCGATTAGCCACGGATATATGCGTTTTGTTACAGATTAAACCCCTTATAGCCACAGATTTTGTCCGTGCCCATTGTGCAGTTTTCTAGTCGTGATATTAGCAGAAGGGATATTAAAACGATACCAGCTGCTTGATTACTTTGATTACACGGAAGTTCTATGTTCAATTAATTATGTAGCTAGATTCAACAGTATTGTGCTCGTCAAGATTGTTGCACTAGGATTCCATTACTCCACCATATTCTCACTCACACACAAATTTAAAAGCTATATATTATTCATATTGCTAATTGGAAAAGAGAAAAGAAAAACACAATACTGCTTGAGAAAGGAAAAGAACAAGGAATATGAATACTTGAGATATCTAGACAATACTCATCAAGCTTAAGGTTTTGACATTTCATCATCGATGTAATCGGAAGATTTGATTTTCCGAAGCGAGATGGTAGCATTGGAGACTGTCTTGCTTTTCTCTAACTTCCTCTCGACTTCCTCCACGTTCACGTTCCGAGATGAATGGGCTGATGAAACCACAACTTTCTTCAGTTTCGGAGCGCACTCTAGTATATACCTCACGAATTCAACTTCATTGGACCCGCCCAAAAGCTGTACGAAAAGATTGCTTAGCTTGTTAACAAAATCAAGCTTTTGCAGCTGCTTCCAGTAGTTCATATCCATCCCAAATGTCTGTGCATCAGCAATAGTGTTGTGCCATAATAAAAATGAGTCATCATAGTATATGCACAAAGCATCCAAGTTAGGCACCCTTCTTAACAGAGAGGCAATTTTCAGAACTAGATCGTCGCTAAAAGTGCAAAGACACATCCCCAAACGAGTAATATGATTAAATGGAGCTGCAGGATTAGTGCGCCCTTTCTCGAATAAAACCTGCACGTACGCCAAATCCAAAATTAGTTAGTACTAACTCAAAATTCATAAAAGAAAAAATATGTATATATAAACAGGACTTTAAAGAAATTTTACCTCAATCATCTTTTTGTTTAGACAAACAAAGCCCCTGCCTCCCAAACTGCCAACAAGCTCAACGACTTTGTCATTTGCGGTAGGTTGTAAATAAATATCAGCACGTTCTAGACATTCAAAATTTCCAATTTCTAGGTTATTCACGAATTTCCCCTCCAATTGCAAGTGTTTGAGATTTGGAGCAAAAATCTTCAACTGATGGGAGCTGTTGTCAATAACCAGGAGGTCAAGCTTATCTCCAGAAATGTCAAGTGTGCTAAGATCATCATAGCAAGTAATGGCAAGTACCAATGTTTTCAGCGACGAGCTTTTAATGGCGATGGTACTATTCTTCTCCACGTGAACATTTTGAAGAGTAAACCATTCGAGGCATTTGCAATGAGATGAGATCCATTGGAAGAAGTCCGCGTCTCCTATAACATTGTTCTCCAGTACCAATTGTTTGAGATTTGAGGAGTAGGAGGACGGAAGCGAGGGCGCTTTGAAAATCACATGTGGTTCTCGTGGAGGCATTCTCACCGTTAAAAACTTCAAGGATCCGCTGAGAAAGACAGAAGATGGAAACTCCACAGTCGATATTGGAGTAGTACTAGTGACGACTACTTTTGGACTTGCCCTCCTTTTTCTCATAAAATAAATATCTTCTGCGTTACATTTTAGTGCATAGTGGATCAACGATATCACACGAAAGTAGTCGTCACCACAGATGCATGGCGTTTGGTCGTTTTTGTCTTTTATGTGATCAACCCAAACAAAGCGAAAGAGCTGCATCTTTGAATCCCCACGGAGAGAAAAGAACTTTTCCAAGTAATTGAACAGCTTCAGCCGCGCCTCACATGTGGTTTTTGAGTTGAAGCGGCGTGGTTCGAGTAAATCCAACGACGGAGCTGAAAGGCAAAGACGTCTGCAGCTTTTGGACACATAACTCAACCTCGGGAGATCGTAGAAGGTGAGAAAAGAAAGAATGTGATGGGCAACTTCATCCGGAAGATTACTAAACCTATCTATCGTGACTTCGCCTTGGCAACTAGTTGGAGGTGCCATTACTTTGCTTGGAACTAATTCAATTCTTGTGTGTAACACAAACCACAAACCACAAACCACCGAGCATGCAATTTATAAGAAGGTGTTGAGTTACATTCCTGGCGATGATAGGATTCCTAAACATGTTAGAAATGATAAAGACAAAGTCTGTTTCCTATTGACAAAAGAGACTTCTTTCCTAATCCCTACGTAAATCACACAAACAAATCAAATCTACTCAATCTTAACAGTAAAATATGTAAATCCAAATCGCAGAAAACAAAAAAAAACAACTCTTACATAAACCAATGACTAACCTCCTGCCATAGCTCTCGATTCTTCTGGTTCGCTTATTGGTTTGCTTCTCTGTTGAGTGTCGAGTGAATTGTTCGTTCCTCTTCTGTGCTAATTGAATTGCTCAATTGAAAAGCCTTCTAATTCCTCTGAACTTCTTTTGCAGGCTATCGATGGAATCGCTAAGGATTGTGCGTACTTGTTCATGGAAGCAGGGACCTCCTTTTATAAATGGTGAATCCCAATTCATTAGATATACGTCCATCACTGATTCCAAATTGAATTCTGTATTGAATTGCCATTCCTGTTGCAACTTGAATTAGAATTGCATCAAACCTTGTTCAATTAGGATTAGAAAACTCTAAGTCCTTTTCTAGTTATATCAATTTGCCCCCTCAACTTGTACTTTACATGAATGTTATTGCTAGAATTTCATGGCTTCTCAATCTAGTTACCTCACTGAAACTATGCTGTTAAAAGTACAAGATGCAGAATCACTCAGAATAAATTCAGTATCACTTCGAATACGAGGAGAACGATTCTCAAGCTTTTTGGTACGAATGTCAAAGCCGCCTAAGAGCATCTCCAACCGAGATGTTATTTTGTCCACATAAGCAAAAATAACATAAAGTAGGAGAAAAAATGCCTCCCATCCGAACAGCCAAAATGAGGTGGCGCTGAGTTGGAAAAACAGCACCTCCCGTGCTGTTATAATTGACATCATAATCAATTCTTTATTTTAATGTTTTCAATTGGGCCCATATATTATTATATTTATTTTTATCAACAAATTCTCCTTTCTTTGGGCCCACCTAAAGTTTTTGTCCTATTTTTTGGTAAGTTTTGCTGAATGAATACAATGCCTTGGTTTTCTTTTTTCATTCATACATCACACGTGAGTTGACATTTCAACACCAGCACACAAATTCTTTACAACTTGCAGTTTATACATCACCAATTTTTCAACGGAGCATGTGAGGGCAGTGCATAGCTTACACTTCAACAGTACACATGTTCTTCGAATTGATTATTTTTATGTTTTAAATTCAATTAAATAAATATTGTATAAAAATTATAACAATAATAAGAATAAAATATTATTATATTTTGGTATATCGGATGGAGCTCAATTTCGGCTAAAATGTCAATTTGCCACATCAGCCACCAAATTTGAAATTGACTTCAAAAATTTGAGATGCTCTAAACATCCATCTTGGTCGATCCCTACGGTCTCATCAGCCCAAAATGTCACCTGCTTTAAAAATGACCCGACACGCCAAACACCAGTCAAGAGGGGGCTCATATTCCAAAAGATTCGCCATCTTTAGCACAAAAAAAAGATTCGCCATCATTACACAAGTAAAAAAGGGCGGTTGAATCATTCCACCACCGTCAATTTAAGGAACTGGATCCTCTGTTGATCCAGTTCTCTGTTGGTCCGGTGTTGATCCGGCCAAATGGCAATGTTCCGATCACTTAATCAATGATCGGAACCGTTGAGTTTATACCTAATCTAGTAAAGATCATCTCCACAAAAAATGAATCAATTCCGACATCGTTTGATCACCTAATTGTGTCAAATATATACCAAATATATGGACGGTTAGTATAATCATGCAATTGGACCGTTCATATATTTGGTATATGTTTCACACAATTAGGTGATCAAAGGATGTCGGAATTGATTCATTTTTTGTGGAGATGATCTTTACTAAATTAGGTATAAACTCAACGGTTCCGATCATTGATTAAGTGACCGGAACAGTGCCATTTGGCCGGATCAACACCGGACCAATAGAGGGACACCAACAGAGGAGCCGGATCCCAATTTAAGGGGCAAGATGGCTCATACAGTATTTGTATACCGTTGACACCTCAGACCTCTATCGAACAACAATCTCAAATTCACGCTTATGAATCAGATTACATGAACCACCATCAGTTACCTTATCTCAAATTCAATCTTTGAGTTAGATTCTCATTCCTTGATCCTCAAGTAACATTTTATTACCGTCAGATGTGAATTAGATTTAGTACAATAGGATTGTCTAGTATGATAGGATATAAAGGAATTATATAGCCGAATTGATGTCATATTAATTAGGTTGACTTGGAATTCTTAACCAAAAGCATAATGAGTCTTCCTATAAAAGACTACATTAGCTCTGATTGACTCCTATGAATAGTTAAGGCCCCCATACACATCCATATGCTGCTCATAACGCCTTCGCCCCATCGAGAAGAGAATGAACATGATTGCTATATATAGAAGACTTTGCTTGACCGGTGACATGACTAAAGGCAGAGGTAGTTGGTTGTTTATTGTTCATGTATTGTAGTTAGAACTCATGTTCATGTTCCTATAAGCGCCTAATCGATGGTCATAAGACTTTACTTTCCGATACATTCTCCGAATATGGAGCACTATGGGTTTCAGGCCCTTTCTCAATATTGTGGCTAGAATTTCCATGTTCTAGACCTTCTTTATTGGCTTGATTACTTGCATTTGGATCTTCTTCCACTAGTAAAAATGTTGGCAAAGGTAACCAATTATTGGTTACCTATAGAGGGGTTACTATTGTCCTTTAGTAACCAATATTGGTGACTATCTCCCTCTTTAGTAACCAATATTGGTTATTATTGGTTACTAACACCCTTTAGTAACCAATAAAGTGTTGGTAGTAACCAATAAGGTGTTTGTTACCTAGAGAGGGGTTACTAAAGGGTCTTAGTAACTCCTTCGTTTTGGTTACTAAAGGGTATTAGTAACTAATATTGGTTACTAATTTTGAATATCAATGTAATTATTAGTGGTATTAGTAACCATTCTTTTATGGGTTACTAAAAAATGGTTACCTTTGCCTACATTTTTACTAGTGTTCCTTTATTGATACCACAATGATTGGTTTGGTGAACCGTTTTCAGCTTCTTTGGTTCCCCGATTCAAACTTTCTGAATGTCCCTGCCCTTGAAAAGCTTGCTACTCTGAGGTTGCTCCAATAGGTATGCTGATTAGTTTCTTAATTGATGAGATATATTTGTTCAAAAAAAAAGTTTCTTAATTGATTGATGCTGTTAAAGCTTGCACTTTCTGCACTTAAGTATCATTTCTATATTGCTGTGCAAGTCACAATTTGACTGCCTGAGATACTTCTTCCATCAATATCAGTTGACGTCATACTTTTGTTTGCAGGTGTGGTATATTTGAGTTTTAAGCGTTCACTTGCTGTGGAAGTTGTTTAGGTATCTGCTGCGGAAATTGTAGGTAATTGAGTCCCTCTGTATTAGTTCTGTGTGTAATGTTTCTTTGTGGATCATCCATGCTTTAGCTTCTTTGATCTCATTAGTAATTAATAAATAGATCTGGTTATTTTCTTTTTTAGAGAAATTGAATGTGAGGCTTGATGTCATTGGTACTGAAATTGCTTTTTTAAGGGATGTTTTGTGGGAGAATGCTTCTGATGATGACACTTAATTTTTTTGTCTCCAATAACACTATAGACACCAAATAGTGTATGAACTTTCTATACATATTTCATGCATTTGCAACCTGCAGCGACGCGCGGGCATCATTGCTAGTTTTATATATACTAAAACCCAGTTTCTCACTATTGCAAACAATAGTGAAGTAGCTTTTTGCCCCTATCTTATACAGATGACAACTCAATTGCTGTTTTTCTTACAGTGTTTTACCATCAATCCTTACTTTTCTGTGCCTTTTCTTTTTTCTTTCGCCGCCTCAACTGTGCGAACCAATTCTCCACTCTGCGCTTTTGGGTTTCATTTGTGAGAGTAGTCTGGTAAAAGATGTATGCAAACTCTCCTCAAAAAAAAAAAAAACATGTATGCAACACATCCAAATAACTTGTTTCTTCAAACCCGCAGCTACGCGCGGGCATAACATCTAGTTAGATCTAGAGCGTGATACCAAATTAGTTGATGATGCCTAACATCACCGACATTCGAGCTCATGATGAACAGAATCTGCTGGCATGATCTAAGTATCTAGCATAGCACTGCTAGGCTTACAGGAGCTAAACTGTGAAAAAAATTTCGCCACAAATCGCTCTTCCTCATTGAAAGCTCTGATTGTGATGGCTCCAAAGACAGACTCCGCTAGATGGTTTGCTAGAAAGGACTTAGTTAAGAGCATCTCCACCGGTGGACAAATCGGACGGGCGATTGCCGGATCGCCTGCACAATCGGACCTGCGCGCGAGGGAACGCTTCCACCGAGGCACAAATCAGACTCGGACGAGCGGCGAGGTTGCAGTCGATGTCGGCGATCGGACGAAGACTCGGACTCGGACTCGGACTCGGACTCGGGCAGGCGCTGACAAGCGCAGGGGTTTTTTTTTAAAAAAAATTGTGAGTGCGCTGCGACGTCGCGCACTCAAGGGGGGGTGTTGTGGGCAGTTGGATTGATCTGCCGAGAGACTTGGGCCGTTGATTTGGGGGGTCAGTTTGTAATTAGTTTTTTTTTGGGTTTCTTTTGTAATTCTATTTGGGGTCATTTTGTAATTTTTGGGGCTGTTCTGCAATTTTTTTTGGGGTTGCTTTGTAATTATGTTTTAAAAATATTTCAAAAAAACCCTAAATTTTATTTTTTTCCTATAAATACTACAATATTTCTAATATATTACAATAAAAAATTAAACATTACAAGGAAAAATTTAACACATAAACGAAATGCAATCCATACCCTCCAAATTGCCCTCCAAATTGACTTTGTTGGGTGGAAACAACAAAGGCAATTTGGAGAGTAAAGATTGCCCTAGGGCAATTTGTGCAAAATTGCCCTTAGACTAGAGGCAATCCACCCAACATGGGTGGAGATGCTCTAATGCATTCATCCACAATACAAGACATGTCGTGTCCATTCACAGTATTTTTGGACATAACCACATTACTCTGTTCTTTCAATCTCAATAGTGTTACCCCTGTAGGCGAATTGCCAGATACATTATTGGAAAAAGCAAGTAAACGTTGACAATCAATTCTTTTCCATAACTATTAATCTAATTAATCTAATCAACAAACTAAGTTCAGTAACAAATCAGCAGGAAGCAATCATTGAACTTATAATTATATATGATGCAGAAGGTGCCAATAAGGCAAAAGATACACAATCAAGATGTAGAAGACGGGTGGCAATTACATTGCTAACTAGAATTTCCTCCCTTCTCAGTCTAGTTGCCTCCGATTACCCGAACTAAACTGTGTACATAAACAATAGCTGCAGGCAATGCAGCACCACATTTGATAGGAATAATCTCAGATTTTGGGTACGAAGGTTAAAGATCACTAAACGTCGATTTGTGTCAAAGAATAAAATCACATCACCCCAAAATGCAAGTGCTTGCATTTGCATGAACATCCACCCCAATTGCCCAAAATCAGGACACAAAGATTGGATCGTTGATCAATGAGTTGATGAGGGTGTGCCACCATTTACGCAAGGATTTGCATCTGATCACAGTTTCGGAGGCACGAGTAAAAGTATGCTGGTCAATATGTCTTTTCCAATAACCATCTTCTAACCATCCGCTTCCTCTTTCTGTACGAATTTTGGAGGAAGCCTTTCTGTACTCCCTATATATAGAGATAGGTATATCGGTGAACAATCCCATTAGCAATAGGAGATCTTGATCAACTAGGATTTGGCCAAAAGAAACAGAAACCAATGCGCGCGATTCCCTATGTGTCTAGGATAGACAAAGTTGGCCTAGTCGAAACTGCCAAACCACTAGTTGCTTGATAGGACCAAAAACCCCCCCAGGTAATAAAAGAGACCTTGGATTTTAGAGAAAGTCCCACATGAGGTGGGACAACATTCACAAACCATAAGGACTACTCTCTTCCTCTTCCTATTGGTGACACTGTGACGATTCATCCTTGATGGTCGGGTTGGAATTTTCGATCTAGATTATTTATTTTGTAGTTTTGTGTCGGAATTTAAATCTCAGCATTCATGAAAAGAAATGAGGGCTTGAACGATTTCTAGAGAAAAGTCCAACTTGAGGTGGGATTCAAGATCCCATACGAAATTCATTATTAATGGTTTGTTAACTTGTCATGGTCAAGTAGAACCTAAAAGTTTATTCTCTAAGATTGCATGTGCCATTTTGTCAAATAATTCTTTAGGGTTTTTGTGGATCATAGACTTAGTCAAATTCACAATGTACTTCCATTTTGACTAACACCCTGTATATGACAAGACAAATGGTTGGCAAAGTAAATAAATGAACTTGCTCAATGTCAACAATATGCAGGAGCTCATGAAGATGAAGAACACATAACCAAACCATGATTCTGCTTGTTAGCATTCTCAATTCAACTATTTGTGCACGGTTAAATTTAGACATATTACTATCGACCAATTACGCATGCAACAACATTGGGCAATCAAGCCTGTCAACTAAGAGTTATGTAGATTTCCTTGCACCAGATGCAATATGAATTGTAAACATGTGTATACCCGAAGGAGGAAGTAGCTATCTGTTCTCTCCTGCTTGATCAGAATCTTTGCTGAGGCAGTTATCACATGGATTAGATCCTAACTTGCAGGCATTTTCATCAAAATGCTCTCCGAAGTATTTGAGTAACATCTGTCTCCGGCATTGAGCCTATATCAAAGCAAAAAAAACCGATGACATATGTTATCAGTACTCACCTGATTATATAAAAAGCCAGACATACTTCTTTCGTTAAAGTAAGAAATATAACTGCTTGGTGGTTTCAAGTTGTTCACCTTTAGTTCACAGTACGACTGCATTTGCTTAGCTTGAGCCATTTCTGTGTTGAAACGTTTGCTTCTAGATCCTCGACCCATTCGTAGCATACATACAACTCGACTAAAATCCTTCTTCTGGTATAGGACTATGCATTCTGCAGGAAGATCATCTCTGCCGGCCCTTCCAGATTCTTGATAATAGCTTTCGATTGATTTGGATAAAGTATTATGGACAACAAAACGCTGGACATATGAAAAGGGAACTGTAGTATCATTTAAGTGCAATTGAAACGTCAGAACATAATAACACTAATCAGAGAAAGAATATTTTCTTTCATGAAGTGCAGGACTGCAAACGACCACAGCAATACTTTTGAAGAATTTGAATACAAGCAACATTGAATAAAATGAAAAGCTGGTTTGTACTTACAACATCTGCCTTGTCTATTCCCATCCCAAAAGCAATTGTAGCACATACAACTTGAACCTCTCCTGTGTACCATCTCTTTTGTACTTCAACTCTTTGGCGGGCTGTTCTTCGAGCATGGTAATATGCTGTCTTAATGTTAAATTGCTCATTCAAGTATTGTGAAACCTCTTCACATTCATTTTGTGAAAGGCAGTATACAATTCCGCACTGGTTCTGGAAATGACTTGTCAATAGCTTTCCAAGCTGCTTCAAGGGTTCCATGGTCTTAGCAATGACTTCATATTTCAAGTTGGGTCTATCAAAGCTCCTTTCAAGGACAAGAGCATGGGGGATTTTTAATGATTTTAATATGTCCTGTAATGCATCCAGAGAAAGAATCTTTACTTCCTAGAAGAGACAGAAACAACTTCCTTCTAGAGACGGAAACAAATTCATTCTGGTACTCACCTGACGGACTGAATGGGTTGCTGTGGCAGTCAATGCCATCACTGGAACATCCCGGAATTGCTGCTTAAGACATCCTAGTGCCCTGTAATCTGGACGAAAATCATGTCCCCACTGACTGAGAAGCATGATTGAAGAATTGAAAGATGTTACTGGACTGCTCTAGTTTAACAAGAGTAGCATAAAATTGATAGATCAACAGGTTTTTTCTTTTGGAAGTTCGACAATCCCAAGCTAAAACGTTCCCGATAATGCTACATAGATGACCAACTGCCAGGTAACGAGACAATCAACATGCATACCAAACAAAGGATATACCTTACACAGTGCGCTTCATCCACAACAAACCCTGCTAGTTGTCCCTGTGATTTAGGCCAACACTAATTACGCATGTAACATAAAAGCTTTTTAGAACCTCAAGAAAAAGAGTTTCCAGAAACACTCACCATCATGTAAGAATTGTAATAATAGAGTCAGACAATAACCTCAAAAACCTCACCTTCGAATGCAGGCATTTCAGAACCTCAAGAAAAGAAGAGTTCCCAGCAATTCTCTCAGGAGTCACATACAGAAGCTTGCATGATGGTTTATCTGTCCTGGAAACAAGAAATAGAAATATACACATACATGGTAGACAACTCGTCAGGTAATTGTGTACGTTAAAGTATAAGTGCAACAAGCAGCATCAAAATCATATCCAAAGCAAATTGCAGTTATGCACGCAACACCCCAGAGTCCACAAACAACTTTTGTATGTTGTACATAAGTTATTAATTTTGAGAGCTAACCATAAGGATGGAGTTTCTGCTAAAGACACTTACACAAGACTATAAATTTCCTTTAGTTCATACAAAGAAAATATAGAAGAAAGAACCTTGCCTTAGCTCTCGCAGGACAGCTGCAGCTTGGGATGCAGTTTGCTGTGAATTCAAAAAAGTAGCTGGTATGCCATATTTGAGGTTGAGTGTTATTATCTGATCCTGAATAAGGGAAAGAAGTGGAGATACCACAATTGTCACACCCGGTTTCAAGGTAGCAGGAAGCTGTACAAAACAAGGAAGGATATACATAATGTCAGGGACTTCAAATAAATCTTTCCAATATCACCTAGTCAACAACTATTGGTCTGCTTTGGAGCTAGAAAGTTCAGAGATTCTGAAAAATAAAATGTATAGCTTACTTTGATGAATTATAACAATATTCAAGTTTACAAACAGATCAAGTAGGCAAACTGCTGCAGTGGGGTAGCCTTATTATATATGAAAACAACCTGGTAGCATAAGCTTTTACCCCCTCCAGTAGGCATTAAGATAAAGCAATCTCGTTTTTGCATAGCTGCTTTACAAGCCTGATGCTGCAATGGACGAAACATCCTATTACCAAATACTACAACATTGGCCAGCTCAGCATCATCTAGAGCCTGTAACTCTTCATAAGTAAGAGTGTTTAATTCTTCATTCGGGGCACGGGTGCGCTGCTTTTTACAAGAAATTGAAGGAATTGATTCCCGAGTAATGCTGCTTTCACAATCCTAACACAAACACACTACTTCAGTAACTTCAAAAATTGCCGTTGCTATAGTAGATTGACATTACATTCACAGAAAGCTGCAGTCGGTTATGATTTCATTGAAGCAGTAAAGAGCATACAGCCATGAGACTACCAATGCTGAGAAAAAAACTGGTTCTTACCACTGATCTCGAAGAGCATTTACCCGAACTCTTGGGTGGGGCACAACTGCTCCAACCAGGAAAAGAAGAAAGCTTTGATCCACCACCTTTTCTTATTGGAGTTCTCATCTCCAAGTCTTCGCTATCACTAGAATCCAGCACCATCACATCTGGGTGCTTTTGCCTCTCCAGTGAATCCTCTACCATGTTGATCTTGCCTCTACCATTATCTGCTTCATCATCGGTAACCGCATCTTTGCCAAACATGTTGTTCAAAGCTCCACAAGCTTCAGACTCCATTGCTTGCATATCATCCCACTCTTCAGTGTCCTGCATAGACTCAGCCAGTGCTGCAAGAAAATCATCGCCGCAATGCTCCACGGTAATAAAATCCAGACCATCGTCACCTGAACCGTAGATCAAACAATACCATTACCAAATCAGAACTTCAATACAAAAACTAAGCCTACCCATTGGCTACCAACAAGCATCAATACCAGCAAATTAAGCAAAATGATGAAAACTACCACATTTCTACCAAAACCCAGTTACAAAATCAACAAACCCAATAAACCCAATTCGATTCCGAATCCAGAACAGCATAAAAACCCCAAGAAAATATAAACCCATTTGGATTCCCACTGAAATTGAACAAACCCAGAAGCAAAATCTACCAATATGCACCTAATTTTCACTTTCCGATAGGATTTGAACTAATGAGAATTGAAATGGGTTTTACCGTAGAGATCAATCAGACGATTCAAGCACTTGTTTGCCGATTCTTCATCGAACCCAGAATTGAGAGCCAAGCTCAACAATCGAGCTTTCTCTACCTCCAGATCGTGACCCTCCATTCTTGTTCGCTTCTCGGCGATCAATCTCTGCTTTCGTTGTGAAGTAAAAAACTGAGATTGTTTTACTACTTCTTCATCTCCCGCGCTAAAATTGCTTTGAAACCTAAATATGGAGTTTGCGCGCGCAATCGCCTTGCTCATGGACCATGGTTATGGCCCTTTGGGCTTGCTTTCTTTTCATGCGAAGTTCTGCGGCCCGGATTAATCTAAAAAGGTAGAGTTTTTTTTTTTTTTTTTTTAACAGTGTTTGGCCAAGTTGGTTAGAGCATTAAGGTGCATTTGATAGTCGAATGGTTATGTATGTTCACAGCTTAAACAGACTATAATATTGTCAAAAAGATGGTTGTAAGTTCGATTCCTAACAAACCTCAAAAGAGCCAGCTCTCTTATGGAGTCGATTCGTGCAATTTATAAATTATCTTCTCCTTCTAGTGTATATCAAGTTACCAATTGGAAGTTGTTTGAGGGTGCAGATTAAGAAGGGAGGATTTAAAGTTGTATTGAAAAAATAACACTTCTTCAATCCATCACCATACTCACAAAAGCAACGCTTTTTTTCTTGGCACGTAAAGATCCAACACATTTTATTACTTGCAATTCAAGCATACATAATTCTTTGCAACAAGTCTTAATGAGCAATAAAAAGAATAGCAGGATTCACCTAACTGTAACAACATTTGTGGAGCAATATTCCTCTTCCCAAATCCCAGAAGCGAGAAAAAAAAAACTTCCCAAAAAATTAGAAAGTCAACCAACAAGTGCTTTTCCAATTTGCAGATGCTTGTAGAAATCACATAAACCCCATAATGTACGTAGAATATACGTACACAAATCGAATCAAGAACACGGACGTTTAGCTCTATGCCTTCATCGATCGATCAAAGTTTCAAATGTGACGAACAATCTCGAGACATTTTCTCTTGAACCAACAATAGCCTTTCTTCAAAGACCTCTTGACCCTGCCTTCAGCACCATACATTTTGTATGTTGCAACACGGCCTCTTCTCTTAATCTCGGGATCGTTCCACAACAATTTCAATGGCTTAGATGACCTCTCATTAGCCCTCTTCTTCCCGCCAGCGCGAGCTAATTGAAGCTCGCGCTGGATTGATCTTTCTGGATAAGGAGCCCACGAGGGATGCAAATGTGACCTCCTAATGTATGACATTGTCCTGTTTTCGCTTAACCTCCTCGCAGTTACCACCATTTCTAGGTCCGGCGGGCAGCTAGGTGCATAGGCACGGTAACGAACCTGCTCCATTGATCTCTCTCCCTCTCTCACAATAGAGATTCCCGTTAATCTTTGGCCGGAGAGAGGGAGGGGGTGCAGAGCGCAGAGGCTCGGAGGATGACCGATTATTGTGCATTAATTAGGATTTATTTTGCTTCTACATATATTAAAGGGTGGTTGAGAAGTGATTAGTTGTTTTGGTGGAGACCAAGAATTTTGGGTTGGATTTTGTTGGTCATGGTTTGTTGTTGCTCCACAGTTCATAGTGCCATGTCAACCTTAAGTAAATTTAGGTGGTCAACCGGTATTACTGTTCGAGTAAAACTGTTCATCGAGAGCACGACATTGTTTGCATTAAACAAGATTATTGGTAATTAAACAAGGGTAATGACGCAAACTACACCTTCGCACTTACGATTAAAGATAACAATTGGTTCAAGCTGGGGGGTCCAAATTTACTGGTTTAAGGCAAGCTACGACGTCCATGGCATAGTAGCATATGAAACTAAAGTGAAACTAAAGGGAGGTTGTATTCTAAAATTTAACGAAAATGCAGAATGTTTTGACACTGTGGTCAAACACTGTCTCTTTCGACCAATCAGCTAAATTTACAGGTGATATCAAAATTAAGATACTGCAGAGCTAAATTTGCAGCCTATTGCAATGGAGAAGGAGACGGTATTGCAGAACTAAGTTGGTAATCCTCCTTTGTCTCAACTTTAGCTGACTCCTTTCGACTCCCCTTTTTTGACTTCTTGATGTTATCCATGTGGGAAATCTGCATATCAACCCAACATTTGAAATGGTTAAGTGAAGTAATAATCATGCATAAGATGCCAACACCACTTTAAACTGAGAACAAGTCAATTACAACGTTTTCGTATCTGCGCTTACAATGCATGATTTCCACTCAGGTTTTCCATGCCCCTCTCCATCAGCAGTTGTGGAGTGATTACGAACATGACGGAATATGTGAATTAGAACAACTGCGTCAAGAGCTGCATATTCCAGCTGCAAAAGAATAAGGCACAAGTTCATTTGAAATTGCAATTGGATAAGCAGCCAGCTATCATATCGTTACAGAAAATTAACTTCGTGTTTCCCTCAACAAGAGGAGGAGGATTTCAAATATCTCCTTCACTATGCTCCAAAAGCAAATTTACAAGTCATACAAGTTGTAGCTAGAATCTAAATCCAAGGTAAGAGCGTACCTGGTTGGGTGTCAAAGGTCGTTGCTCCCAATTGCTATTCCTTCTTGTCTTGTTCAAACCAGCTCCCAGTATTTTCTGAGGTAGTATACAAGAAGTAAATTGTGCATGATCAGTATTAGAATGCAAATAAATAGCTAGCTGTATAGGTTCAAAATGTCAATTAAGAGAACCAAAAAATCATGGTATACTCATGATGTTGTTACCTTTGTAAGCCCAGAGAGACCACCCGAAGGTTCTTTGAATAGATTCTGAATATCCAGTAACATCTCATAGTGTTTGAAACACTCTAACTCATATGAATGAGCCAACTGCTTCATATCGCATTGGAAATTATAGCCTACAAGGAACATTATTTACAGCTATCATTAAGTGAACTCTATGTGAAACGTTTCCAGCTTATTTAATAAAATGGGTGGAGGGAGACAATGTGGGAAAATGATGCACCGAAAAGAAACTCTATTTCACCCAATGGATTACAATATCTCATACCAAGTTTTAGGATCCTAGGAGATTGCAAAATCCGAGTTAAGGAGTCATCCAGAGCGTCAGGAACGTCACTAAATAACTTCATCAAGTCAAGGATGAAAACCATTTTATCAGAAGCAATTTGCATGATAGAAACCTGCAATGTGAAGGCAAAAACACTTCAACAATATGAACAAAGCATGCGGACAAAAAAGGATACTTGTTTCTGAGTATGAGATATAAGAACCAGAAAGGGAACTAACATCCACCAAAGAATGAAAATCAGTTTACTGTGGTTACCTTGTTGGGTTTGCTGCCTTTTACATAGTTTGGCTTCCATTCACAATCAAGACCCAAAACTTTGCATCCCTCAAGGTGAGAGGTTGCATTACGTAATGCATCAACTCCCTCAACCCAAATAACGCCTTCTACAACCAACTCATTGAGATGCAAATAACGACTATGGGCAGGGCTTGCGTCTGGTACTATATGAAAGATTGAACAAAAATTATACAAAACTAACTTCTTCAAAATGCTATTTCCATACATTGTCTTTCATTGCTAGTAATAAACAAATTAGTAGTTGGGTTAAAGAAGACTTAAACTAACTGTACCTTTGCCATTCAAGAAACCTTCAAGTGAGTAACGATCACATAGTTCGTCAACCTTCTCTGAATAACCAGCTTCCATTGCCAAATAAACCTTTAAAGTTAAATTAAAGAAATTAGGTTTAATACCCAAAGATTATGAGGCGACAGATCACTCTAAATCATATATCACTTGGTTTCGACATTATCTACTATGACTAGAAGGGAAAAAGCATGCTTTCAGACATACATGCATATAATTATGATGTGTACAATTATACATTGCATTTATACCTCAAGTAATAATTTCCTCGTAAATACATAAGTCATCATGGAAATGTGATCTAATGAAAAAGCTGCATACCAAATATTCTAGAAGCTGCCTATTATTGTTTGTCCTTGCTTCTGCAACATCCCAACATCCTTTTTCTGCTAGCTTTTTTAGTGAGCTGAAAGTTGATAATGATATTTCAGACTAACAAAAATATGAATTATTTTACAGAACACGCAAAGATTAGAATATTAAAAAGCTACCTTTCTTTATACTTATGATAAACATCAGGAAACTCATGCCGGAGATTGTTTTTCTGTATAATCTCAAAAGCATTTTTTAGCATGTTCTGGTCAATGTATGCATGGACAAGAACACCTAACATTGGCTGTCCCATATACGTTGCCCACTTATCCGCTGCTTTCAATTGTTTGCTTTCTATCATACTAAGGAGAAGAGATTGGCCACATTGCTGACGGATAGAGAAGTGCTCTAATAGAGTAACTGCAGTCATGTATAATTGAGACTTTATCAATCTACATATATATTGCTCAACAAACTTTATCGCAGTGTCAGATCTGCAATCATTTTTCTTGTTCAGGCACATTACTGTATAAATGTTTTCCAACCGAACATCAAAAAGGTCAAGTATCTTCTCAACTATCCTCTCATCATGGTTGACAGAGCCCCCAACAATATCGAGAAACAACTGGGCACCAAGGTCTCTTGCTTCCATAAAGTCCCAGGCTGAAGTTTCCATCTTTTTGAAACGGCAAAGAGCAGATATAATCAAATGACTGAATCCCTCACAGTATACATCAAATATAGGCAAGACATAGAGGCACTGAATAACAAAAGTAGCTGGTCCTGGTTGGGGATCATTTTGGAGTACTAAATGAACCTGTTCTTGAAGAGCTCGAAACTTCTTAGTTGCCTTGCATGTGCCTATTCCATTTTCAATTGGAAACAACCAAACAGCAAAGAAGCATTACTACCAAAGTACATGCTGAAAAGCTGAGCAAATAAGATCTTTTCACCAAGCTTTCAGTCCGATTTTCAATCAGAACAAAAAGTACCACAAATTTAGACCAGTACTTATCATTCATAATAATATTCATTTCTATTAATCCTAAGACTTCCAATGCGTCCTGGGGAATAAGTTATGTTGAAAAATTAGGTGATCTGAGTAAATGTCAATTGGAAGCAACCGCATGATTTTGAACTGATGGGTTTAATACGCTACAGGGAGGACAAAATTGGACTAAAACTAGTAAATGGCCAACATGTAAGGGACCACTATGCATCAAGGACAACAAAGTAGGATTATTTTAAGTTACTCGTCAGAACAAAATGATGCTTAAAGACAGTGAAAGTAATGATTGGGAGCATAATACACGTACCATGGAAATAGCACTCTTTCAAGAGGTATACGAATATCAATGGAGAAATGTGCGTAAGGTCAGAAAAGGCATGCTTGCAAATAGTCAATGTCTCCATAGCATCACCTTTCTTGTCATGTGTGTCAACCCTTTCCTCCAATCCCATGGAACTACACAATGCTGCTCCTCAAAAACTGAACAAAAATTAGGTTGAAATAGTAAGTGAATGGCACAGGGCAATATCACTTCCAACACTATTCGATACCTATAGTCTAGCACCCGCAATCGGAACACTTAAACTCTTTTAGTCTCTTATAGATTGTTCAATGGCAAGTAACAAAGCAAGTGATTTCTAAGTACCTATAGTCTAGCACCCGCAATCGGAACACTTAAACTCTTTCAGTCTCTTATAGATTGTTCAATGGCAAGTAACAAAGCAAGTGCTTTCTAAGTACTCAGTATCCCCCACCCTGTAAAGGAAGAACAAACAGTGCATTATATTCTATCGGTTTAATTTATCTTCTACTTACGAATTGCAAGTGTTTTCATAACCCCTTATAAGTTTAACTACTCACTAGCAACCTGTAGAAAAAGCCTGAGGCATGTGTATGCAAAAAGCATGAAACTTTAATCTATGATCAACTTCGCAGTAGCTGTACAAGAAAGAAAGCGCATTTTACTTAATAGGCCTAGACCAGAGATCAACAATAATAACAGAAAATTGATTCATTTTTTGCTATCCTCCAATTCAAGCAAAGCAATAATTCCATCATACTGTTTTTCTCACCAACCAAACAGAGATTAAAACATATGCAGCTGTACTGGCATTAAGCATCCAATTCAAGCACAATAATTCCATCATACATTTTTCTCACCAACCAAACAGAGAATAAAACATATGCAGCTGTACTGGCATTAAGCATTGACCAAAACCATTCAAAAGATACAAGCTTTTATAAACATCTCAGGTTTCTAATCACTTAAGGGTAAACAGAACAATTCACTTTGACAAAATAAAAGTTAAAGTTTGGAACTTTCTTTTCGTTTCTTCTCTTTCTTCAATTTTCTAAGCAACCCAACAGTGCACCAGCTGAAACTTACTGATTCTCTATGTCACTCTCTGGAAACGCCGCCGTTGAGCTTCCACATGGGACAGTTGGGTGTCGAAAAGATTGAGTTTTTGTTGGAGCTCGAGACTGATGGAGGAGAAGCATGAATTACGGAAGTAAACGGTGTTGTTTGATTCTTGCAGAAAACAAACTCAAGGATTCGCAGAATGTGGTGGTAATTGTGACCAGAGAAATTTCATGGAGGAGATGGGTTGGGGGATGCAGCCACGGCATAGGGAATAGAGCTGGAGAATGCAACGCAAGAGAACGGTTGGGTCATTTTAAGCTGGGTTGGGGTGATGGACAAAATATAAAGTACAAATAGTTTTGTTTTACCTTGTTTTGTTGGGTCAAAGGTGGAGCAGGTTAATAAGATTATGGTACCGTACAAGCCACTACAAAGTACAAATTCATAGAGGGGGCTTGAAAATATTTTGGGTAGTTTCCCTTTGTTAAGATTTGTAAATAGATTGGATTTTAATCTGTGATTATATACAGATCCAATGCATGAATTCGAGATAAATTCAAACTTCTAATTTTGATGTGAATATGATAAATAATCAATTGGGATTCGTCTAATTCGATCTGCCAATAATTAGAGATGAAGCAGTCTAAACTGGATACGATCTGAAAAAATAAAAATTAATATCGAGATGTTAAACCTTTTTAGGTTTTTATGAATAGCGAATTTAAATCAAGTTGATCCGATCTGATCTATTCGCAAGTCATACTTTTGGGTTACTTCTACTACTAGTGATTGGTGGCTGAGGGTACATTAATGAATGAGCACAACTTTAGTAATTGATTTGAGGATCATCCTAAATGTATTCATTTGTATAAGTTCTTAGGGCTGTAAATTGGCTCGAGCTGCTCGGGTTCGGCTTGGGCTCGGTTCGTTTTCGGCTTGTTCAAGCTCGCTCGTTATGGAAATGAGCTGAATTTGAGCTTATTTTTAGGCTCATTGAAAAAGTGAGCCGCGCTTGAGCTTTGGCATGCTCGGCTCATAAAACTCATGAGAAACTCGTATATATATGAGGCGGCTCAAGCTCGGCTCGTTCGGCTCGTTCATTAAAGCTCGGCTCGGCTCGTAATTTAATATATATAAATTAATATTATTACTTATTAGTAACTAGATTAATCTTTCAATATTATAATTATTAAATTAAAATAATAGTCTAGCCCATTAAACAACTTGCAAAACTTAACCCTAATTATCTTCTATACATAACCAACGCACATTGAATTGAAAACAACAAAGAGGCACAAACAAATCGTTGAAAAGTAAAGAAAAGATAAAGTCATCATCATTTGGTCCGTTTCGTGATGGAACTTCCTGCAGATAGACTAGTTCATTCTTTTTTACTTGCTCATTTTTTTTAAAGTTAAATTATAATGATTATATAATTTTTTTACTTAGTTTGATATGAATTAATTATTTCAACAGAGACTCAAACTAAAGAGGTTGCAAATGTTCATAAGATTTGTTATAGTGATGTTTAATTTTCGTTGTAATTTGTACTTATTTTCATTTGCCAATTTTTTATTTTAAATATTGTTTTTACAAATGAGCCCAACGAGCCGAGCCAAGAGCTTGATCAAAAGCTCGGCTTGTTTGAGCTCCGCATTGTAAACGAGCCGAGCCGAGCTAAGCTCGAGCTTGCAATTTTTTATTGAGCCGAGCTTACGCTTTCATCCATGAAGTTTATGCGAGCTTGAACCGAGCTTGAGCTTCAGAAATTTTGTGCGAGCCGAGCCGAGCACCAAGGTGCTCGACTCGGCTCGACTCATTTACACCCCTATAAGTTCTCCATGTATACCGCAAATCCATGACTTGAGTTTTGTTTAAGGACTGTAATGTATTCACTTGTGTTTTGTTTTGTTTATGTTACCAATTATGTCCAAATAAAAACCTCTTTAATTGCATAAAACAATGAAACTCTAAACCCATGACTTAAACCTTATGAGCTCTGACATTATTTACCAAATTTAGTAATTTTTGGATGTGACTGTATGGGCTCAGCTGACTACTTTGAAAGTTCAGTTTTTTTTTTTTTTTGTCAAAGAAAGTTCAGTTTCACAGTCATGCACATTTGCAGTTTGCAGAAAAAGAATACAAACAATTTTCATCATAGTTTTATTCAGAAAGGCCATCGCCCTTTTGCCCTTTCTGGAATTATAATCTGCCCTTTCTGGATTTTGCCCTTGAGATATTTGTTAGTCTAACACGTGTCGTTTGGAGAGTGAGAGAGATGACAAGTACACCGGACGGTGCTTGACTGGATAAGAAAAGGAAACCTACAAATGTTGTCACTGGTCTGTACCTATAACCCTATTTTCGTCTCCAGTTAAAAGTAATATGAGTATTAAGAACTCATCAATTATTTTTAAATAAATTTAATTTTTGAAATTAGTAAAATAATTCACTATTAAAAAAATATATAATTAAACAGTTAATTTTTAGGTCCCTAAACACTAATTCCTAATTTTAATAAATCCTAACTAAAAGTTTTTATAGTTTTAGATCATTGAATTCCCTTTCATCCAATCAAATGTTTGCAAATCTTATCCTTTGTAACAGACTTATTTTACCCTTTAAAAAATAATTACACAATACTGCAATTGTTAGTGGCCTTATAGGCTTCGACAAGCACACCGCAATTATAGTACTCTGCAATTGTTAAAAACTTGTTGCCTTATTGCAGTGTTGCTTCGAAGAAAATAACAATTGCAAATCCAAATATGATGATTAAAAACGGTTGCAACTTAATCTAATGAAAATAACAATTGCATTGATAAATTGCTGTCGTATCAAACATTGACATGTTGATCAATGCTTGTGAGCCTTGGGGTGGCTTTTGAGAGAGGCAAGAAGCCGTGGCAGTGGCCACAACGGCGAAGAAGAGGCACCAACGACCCAACGATGAAGGGCGAGCGAAGAATATCGACGGCCAGCAGCGAGCTTCATGGTTGGAATTGACGACGGAAAGATCGGGGCAAGCTTGGCCCTGTGGTGCATATGGAAGAAACGAAATTGAAGAAAGTGGGGATGGAATCATGTGCGGCCGCAAGAATGACGGTGAGAGGTGCTAGTGATGGATTTAAAAAAGGGACAATTTTTGGCTACTCAAATCTTATCTTTCACTCTTTCGGTTGACATGTATCGTGATCGTAACCGTTCACTTTATCGTTTGGTTAGCTAACTATGTGAATAATTTGGACAGCTCGTTTAAAGTTTAATCGTAGCGATCATATGTTTTTCAATGTTAGATGACCAAACGATCTCGAAATTAGTGATTTTTAGTAGGGATGATCTTACATATATAATCAATAAAATGAACGGTTCTGATTACGATACATTTCAAAAGAAAGGGTGAAAGATGAGATTTGAGTAGCCCTTGAGTAGCCAAAAATGATCCATTTAAAAGCCACTAGGGCTAGTGGCAGAAAAATCAAATAAGCATAATAAAAAATTCAAAATAAAAAATTTGGGGACTTAATAAAAACAATAGAAGATGTAGGGATTTATCATCCTAAGTATTTTAATTTAAGGACTTTTTATTAGTTTTCTTTTTTTAAAATAATGAGCAAAAAACAGTTCCTAACCATTATGGATTTTATCAAGTTAATGATTATAAACTGTAGATATATGCACGTTCTTATCCCTATCTAATGTGTGATGGCTATTGTTAACGTTTATGTTTGACCTCACTTTTTTCAGCTACTTTGTCTTTTACTAATCACTAATTATGTGGTGTCAAACTCAAGTACAAAGTACAACATTAACTGACCTACATGCTTAATCTTATGCTATAATAAATCTACATTCTTGTAATGTTAGGCATGATACAAAATACGAAATTGATGAGTTTTGCGAAATTATAATTTATAAGGGACATGAATCATGAAAGTTGTCATTTTTCGATTCTGGTCTACAATAAAATTATGAAATTTCTGAATTTTCATAAAAGAAAACCAATAAGGAAGCTGATGGCCTACCAAGCATGATGGTAGTAAAGTTTAGATTTTGACGGATGATAAGAAACTTATGGAGACATGGGACAAATTTTTTTTGTTAACATGTCAACGTGTCAATTTCAAGGTACTATTACGGCACAAGCAGACCCTTGATGACACTATGTTGCCTTGGCTGCCATCCATATATGTTTTCAGAACAAAACATGATTCATTTGCCTTTATGTTAGTTTCGGGACAAGACAAAATACAAATGGCACTAGATATAGATTGCCATGAAGTCATTAGTGACCCCTACTTGTGCATTGTGAATCCTCTGATGATTATAACTAAGAAATCAAGAACACCACCACCACCACCATAGCATGAAGACACGATGCAATTGTATTTCTAAGGATGTATTATAAAAAGCACAAAGTAGCACTCAGCTCATTTCATTTTAGATAACTCTAATTCTAACGAAATCCACAGTTTAGAGAGAAAAACTTCCTTATCACTGGTTATAATGGAAAAAGTTTGCCTACTCTAAATAGAGTAGGAGCTCATACTCTATCACTTTTATTCATTCAATTTTACAATATTATACTATGATCGGAATTGTTCATCTTGTAAATTGTTTAGTAAAGATCATTCTCTCAAAAAATCAATCAAATGGAAATCTTGTTAATCAAATAACATATAGACAATTCATTGGTCATGTAATTATACTTTTTAATTATTTTGCATGGTTAGATAATTAAATGATCTTCGATTTAATTGCTTTTTTGATAATATAATCCTTATTAGATAACTTATAAAATGAATAGTTACGATCATAATATAATATCGTAAAATTGAACAAACTAAAAACAAAGAGTATGAGCTCTTACTCTATTTAGAGTAAGCAAGCTTCATCCGGTCTTAATAAACAATGCGTTTATACCTCTCATGTGTGAACACCTAACATCTGTCTCCAGACCATTAAATCAAATTATCTTTGAGCTCAGGTGACCCAACTCTACTGTGGTCGAGCTCACCAACCTATACGGTGGAGATAGGTCTCACATTATGTACATGGGGGTTGGATCTGAAGACTGAAAGAGACCATTCTTTGTACCTGCTGTCCCATGATAAATGTCATAAATTGAACAGTTGTACTGGTACCTCTCCCCCAGGCCAATCTCGCCTAGGGGGTTCCCATGTACTAGTTTATCCTCATCCAGTCACCTAAATGCAATGGATTCCAGTCTCAAAAAACACATGCCAGATATTATTGGCCGAGTACAAATCATGGGTTCCAATTCCAAAGTACATGCACATCTGAATGGCCTCTAGAGCCGTTCTTTGTTATCACAAAGATCATGTTCAGAATTTGGAGGCCCAAAAACCTTCTATTTACAACTTTGTGTGTACAAATTGGAAATGTAAAATAGAAACAGTTACAATATACCTCCTAGTTCTTCAGCTGGAGCTCTACTTGAACTGAACCGCATTACTTGGGGTAAAACCAGTCTGTATCAACACTAAATTCGACGGATGAGCTCTGTGGAAACAGTTCAGAAGAGCTTTCCTTCCACTCTTTGCCAACGTGACTGTTCTTCCGTGGCTCAAAGGCCTGTACATTCTCAATATAAATCAAAAAGAGTGATCTTCTACCAGATTACTAATACGTACGGCAACAACAGCTGTTCATATCAGTACTCAAATATGGAATGTGCACTGCAAAAGGAAAAGCAGATTTTGCGATCTAGGGACAGAATGGAACCTTGAACAGGCTGAACCTCTGGGTTATATGGACTTTTTCGAAACATGAAGAAACATCTTTTGTGCAAATATCCATCTCTCAAACACTTGATGGAGCAACAATAAGCACTGCTGCATGGAATACCTGAAGACAACAAAAACAAGTCCATGTTTTATTATATAGATAAAGACAGTTTAGATAAGCTTCTTGTACAAAGGATATTAAAAAGTTTACCTCCTTAAAGTATTCTAACTCTTGCCTTAGTTCATCTCCGATATCCTCATCTAGTACAACATAAGGTGGAGACTTTTGATAATTTAAACCAGTGCATACCTGAAAATAATTTCAATGTAAGTGCTACAATTAGAGAGAGAGAAATACTGGTATCATTTTTATGGCCTGTGTGCACATTCAGTAATAGAGATTACATAGAAAATACTAAGATACAGACAGAGCAAGGTCATTCTGTAGTTATAATGATGGAGAATACCAGTTTAAAACCTTCGTAAGAATGTGAAAAATCCATTTGTTGGAAATCCAAGCATGGATGCTGTTGTAGTGCAACAGCAACACGGATGATGGCACATAGAAAGCTGAACTTCTTTTTTACCTGACAGTAAAAGGAAAGGATGCATAACAGCACAAATAAATACAAGCTTTCGGAATGTCATGATCATATAAGACATTACCTCTTTTGAAAACTCCTTAGAGGAAACATGATCAAAGTTTGGCAACTTCTTCCTGTGATGTCTTGCAAGTAGTGATATCAGCTGCAAATTCACTAATTCATTATCACTATAGAGAACACACAGTATATTTGCACCAAAACTGAGCAGACAAAGAGAATTGACATACCTTCACCTCCTCGGTACTGTAGCCAAGACAATGGTTACCATTCTACAGGAAATAAGATTAAAGATCAATA
The DNA here is from genome assembly GCA_033992175.1 of Spiraea crenata. NCBI lineage: Eukaryota > Viridiplantae > Streptophyta > Magnoliopsida > Rosales > Rosaceae > Spiraea > Spiraea crenata. The sequence goes on along the minus strand of JAVBHV010000041.1, from coordinate 2,950,357 downwards.
TGTAAAGTTTTGTTTACTGGTTCTGAATGCACATGATTGAATAAAAACATTACCATGATAATACTATAAGAATGCTTATGGTAACCCTTCTTCGCAATAGAAAGGCCTATATTGTGAAGCAAACACGCAGCTTCAAGATATTCAAGATCCTTGTCATCTAGGGAGGCAGAAACTTCACTTGGAGACTGTGTGTCACATCTTCTTAAACCTTCAAAAATTTCCTGCAAAATTCATCCACTCATAGCACTGGATGTCTAAATACAATTGTTCTCGATATGCAATGCAAAGAAGAGTATGCAACGGCTTCTTACTTTATTAACAATTGGAATGTAATTCTATACACAACAGAGGTTTTACATACAACATCAGCCACGATTCAACTATCTTTCTTTTTCCCAAACATTAACACATCACTTGTAAGTTAGTAATCTGTCTGACACTAGAATTTGAGCTGATATCGAGTAGTAATCAAGTTTATCAAGAACCAGCTTCTGCTTATATCACAAGTACCCTACAAACAATCAAAATTGATACCTTTGCAATGCCAGCACACTGTGCAGCAACTTTCAACCTCTTCTTGCTATTGAACCTCATTGCAAGCCGCACAACAGACGACCACTTTGCATTGGCATTCAAATGATAGCCATCATTATTAGCCTTAGCTAATGTTTCTGCAATAACACCTTCTGCCAATGCATACCCAGACACCTCCATTTCCTCAACCCCAAGCACCTCAAAAATCTCCTCCAACAGCACAGCCCCAGCAACCACAAACTCGGACCGCCTTTCAAACAACTTCTCCCTCCTAATCTTCTCTTCCTCCCCACCACCACCACACAAACTCTCTACAACACCCTTGATTTCTCCTCTACTCAACTTCCAATCCCTCTTACTCCCACCAAAAGAAACCACATTCCCCACTTTCACCACATTGCTGGCATTCCCAAACCCGAAAAGGACCGCCTTTTCGACTGCCTTGATAGTGCCAGAAGATCCAACAACAACTTCAAACCCAAAGCTTTTAACTTTCTCAACCAACCCAGATTCTCCAACAACCAGCCTAATGTGCTCCCTCAATTTCCCAACATTTTCTTCAATTCCTCCAAACTTCTGGGTCAAATTCACATGACCCAACTTCAATGAAGCCCCAAACACAACTTTCCCTTGCTTCCCAATCACAAACTCAGTAGACCCACCTCCAATATCCACACCCAACACCAATTTCTCATGAATTGGCCAAAACTGAAGCATACCCAAATACACAAGCCGAGCTTCTTCTTCACCAGGCAACACCTCAACCTCAATACCAACCTCCATTTTCACACTCTCCAAAAACCCATCTCTATTCACAGCTTCACGAACTGCTGCAGTGGCCACACAGCGAACATGGGTTTTCTCGATTCTGTACGATTTCAATAAAGCTTGAAACTTTCTGAGAGATTCAATGGCGATGAGCTTCGAGTGATCGGAGAGTGTAAAAGGGGTTGTTTCCGGCGATGAGGAGGCGGTGTCGCGGCCGAGAACCACCGGTCCTTTGAACCGGTCGACGGCGAAGAACCGGCCGTCTGGGTATGCGCGGGCGATGAGCATCTTGAAGGAGTTGGTACCCATGTCAATGGCGGCAAAGAGTGTCGAATGGGTTGGTGGGTTTTGAATATTGGACGACGCCATTGGTGTTTCTGGTGATTTTGGTTTTCTGGGTTTTTTGGGTGGTTTTGATTACATTGCAAGATGGAATTGAGAAAAAAGTTTTGATCTTTGCTGTTTGTTAGTTCTTTTCAAAATGATGTGTATATATGTGCAGGAATTTCGCGGGTATCATTCTGTTTTTCTCATTTTGCTAATAACATCGGTTTAAGAGATAATAGTCAAGGTTTAAAGTTTATGATATTGCCGAAGTATTCATAAATGTTACATTTTTTGTGTATTATGGTTGGAAATCTCTCATTCAGAGTCTCCTTGCGAACATCTTCAGTGTTATTTGTATGTATGGAACATTATAGCTCGTAACATTTGAGTCTTATACTAACTTTTTAGCATGTACGCGTTTATAATTCTGCGTGTCAATTAATTAGGATGTTTTTGGTTGATTATGTAAGAATTGGATTGCTTAAAGTTCAAGCATTAAATATGCTTAATTTTTGTGCTTAGTTGCTTTAAGAAGTACTTAAGAATGTGTTAGTCAATAGTGCTTGCATCAGTACCCCAGAACCAGTTTAATTACTAGAAATTCTTCCTGGGTCCGGGGAAGACTTAGACATGAAAAGAGAGTCTGCAGCTCCCTGAGAGGTTCCCAGAATTTTCCTGGAAAATATGTAGACACCGGAAACTTTCCCGGAATATGCATTATGCAATCTCCACCAACCAAGTCAGTCAAGAGTACCGCCCAGATAGAGTAGTATTGACTATAACCACCGTCCGTAAACTACAGTTTTTCACTCAAAGACTCAACAGTTATGTTTTTTAATCTTCATAGTACCACTTTTTCTACATTTTGTGCACAAAGAAGATCAGACTCTCTACAGGTGGGCAGACAAAGATAGTGACAAACTGAAGTTATTGGAAGCTGCAGGCTTGTAACAAGACCAATCTTCTTTATGCACGACGTTCGGATGACGATTCAAAGAACGTCAAGTAACAATGGAATCAATCCACAATCAACATTTATAGATAACACTAACAACTGGTGTATCTAGGCTGCAACTCTAACTTGGACTTTGCATCGAAATTCAACTGAAAATTCAGAATCTTGATGCCGTAGTCACTTCAAGAAACATAGACAACGCGTACATTTGGAAATTTCACATACTGCCTGCACCTTCCAGCAACCTTCATGTCTCTATAATACTCTAAACACGCTTTGTCTGATGAGTATCCACGTGGATTCTTAATGTTTCCTCTTATAAATCAGCCACTCACACATCATATACTAAATCAACTTTCATACTACAAGTACATGATATAATTCATCTTAATGTCATAATCCGAGTGAACGACGTGATTTATATTATAAGCGAAACTAGAGAAACATCAACATTATATATCATCGAGTTATAACACATGACTGTAGTATTGTACACAACTCATGTTTCTCGGTTCAATTGACTTTCAGATGTCCTTTTTTTGTTTTGTTTTTTAGAATGACTTTCTGTTGTCCTAAATCTCTTGGATTGTACCGTTTTTAGTTTTTTTCAATCACGACGCGTTGGATTAGTTAGCTTATTCCAATGCTTGAGAATATGGTTCCTTTTTCTCCTATGAAAACAGGACAAAAGTACAGAGAGTGCATCGATCGATCCTATAATCTGACCCCAACTTTGTTATGTCCAAAAAAACAAACTTATTATTTGCTAATCCTTGCTTGACTTTCATGGTTTAGCGTGTTGTGTTGTTACTATTCCGAACCTTCCTTGTACCTTCTTGCCTCTCTGCATAACGGTCAATCTCAAGCTCTTTATAAAGCCTTTCAATTTGGCTGTTTTTGTTACAACTTACAAAATATTTTCCTTCTTGGAGAAGCTCAATTGTGCATTTCAGTGGAATAGGAGGAATAACGAAACTTGAGTTGTTGTTATTGTGTTCTTTTTGATGGTCCCCAAGAGGCGATTTCACGAGGAGGGTGGTGAGAACTTGGAGTTTCCAGTTCCCGAATGGAAACGCAGGCCCACCTTCAAGAAGTGAGTTGTTTTGTGAAAGTTGTGTGCTTGGTTTTGTGGTTTTGGATGGTTGACTTGGTTTCTTGACTTGGTTTCTGACTTGAGTTCTCTGATTTTCAAATTTTTGCAGTGTTGTTAGAGATGTAATGAGAGATGTTGCATTCAACGAAGTCGCTTGGGAACACTTCTTCCGAAGGGTGGTAAGTTTCGAATCAAATCTTGGTACTCTGTAATTCTTTAGCTTCTTTGATCAAGAAGAAAACACATATTTGATCGTTTTGATGCTTTTCTATGTAGAACTTTAGCAGGAACTTATATTGTACAAATTTGTTTGAGAAGTTTCGATTTTGAATCTCATGGGTTCATTGCTAATATACAGGTTCGAGAAGAGGTGGAGCGTGTGATTCATCCCTACCTCAATTCATATCCAAGGTTAGCTCTTTTTAAGTACAGCATTTCTGTTACATTGTTTCGTTTATTTTGGCGGTTTTAATCTTCTTTTGATCCTGAAAGGTCTTGATTTTGATATAATCTAGTTCGTTAACATGCTCGTTGATCTTGTAGCAGGACCTCACTTGAACCTGGGACTAGTGCATCCGGAGGAAGTGGCTTGCAGCTGCATTTTTGCAACAAACTGCCATCTACCATCTTTACAGGCAGCAGAGTGGAAGCAGTGGACGCAAAGCCTCTCCAAATAGTATTGATTGATGCCAGCACAAAGGCTGTTGTTCGTTCTGGTCCCCTAACTTCGCTGAAGCTCGAAATCATAGCGCTCAATGGTGAATTTGGGTCTGATGATAAAGAGGATTGGACCGAGAATGAATTCAACCGCTACATTGTGCGCGAAAGGGATGGCAAGAGGCCATTGGTGACTGGTGAGATAAATGTCACGTTAAAAGATGGAGTTGCCTCTCTTGGTGACATAGTCTTCACAGACAACTCGAGTTGGATTAGAAACCGGAGGTTTCGATTAGCAGCTAGAGTGGCAACAAAGACACCTACTGATGTGCGAATCAGGGAAGCCAGAAGTACGCCTTTCATGGTTAAAGATCACCGCGGAGAGTGTAAGTCAAGAAACTTAACTCATTCCTCTTGCTTTTTACTGTTTGCTTGTCCTGTGCTGTGTATGTACTAATAATTTTGTTTGATCAGTGTATAGGAAACACCACCCTCCTTCCTTAGGTGACGAAATATGGCGCCTGGAAAAGATAGCGAAAGAAGGGGCATTCCACAAGAGATTGTCTAGCTGCAGAATAAACACTGTCCAGGACTTCCTCCAGTTGTATGCCAAAGATCCATCCGGACTTCGCAATGTAAGAAACTCCTTTCTTCTGTTAAGTCCAATTTCTTCTCTGAAAATGGTAGCTTATGCAGTTTTTTTAATCGATCTACTTCTCTGCTATGGAAATGCAGGTCTTTGGTGGGATCTCAAATCGAACTTGGGACACAATCATAGAACATGCTACGGCTTGTAACGTGGATGATCACAAGTTTTACGCTTACCATAGACACGAGCAGGATGTAAGTCTCGTGTTTAACTCAATTTACAGAGTGGTTGGGGCAATCCTTAATGGCCAGTACCGTTCTCTCGATGAACTCAACACTCATCACAAGGTATGCATACAGATTTTCGAGTTCATTTTATTTTCTAATGTCTCAAACTTGTTCCTGACATATTTTTTATAATTGGCAGATGCTGTTGGAAAACTTGACGCAGCATGCTTATAGGAATGAAAGAGATATGGTCGTGGTTGATCCTTCCGATATATTTGGCCTGTCAAGGGCTCTGCCAATTCTACAAGCGGATTCATTCAATGGACCAAACCAGGATCTGCAACATATTGAATTTCCATTCCTTCAACAAGGTAAAATGTTGTTGCCTTTCCCTACTGATTGATTTATGCTTTTGAGAGTAACTAAAAACTAGTAAATTTTTTTCACAGATGAACCTGCGGCAATACAACTAGGATTCAACCACACATCGACTTCAACATCCTATCAAACAGAAGTTGGTAACCAATTCGTGGTTTCTCTGGCACAAGCTGGTGCACCAATGCAAGCGTTCAATCCAGCTTTACGAAACAGTTTCTCAATCGACGATTTCAGCTCCATACCGTACAATGGAGAAAGCAGTACTTGGCCGCCCCTTAGCGGTCTACAAGGCTCAATTGTTCCAACTGGTCATTTAGGCACAGATAACATATGGTCTCCCCCAAATGCAGTATGGGGACAAACAAACGCTTTCTACTTTGGTTCAACTAGTGACACAGAAGCGGGCCCCTTTGCGCACATTCCCACTTTTGTACATAATGCCGGGACTAGAAGACGCCCCAAAGCATGCTGGTGTAAGCTTCGTGCCGTGATCAAGTGGTGGCTTTCGTCCAGGCGGGATGTAGCTGCGAAAAGGATGGCAAGGCCTCTGTATCTGAACTTCTAGACTGTAGTTTTTCATCTGTTTTGTCAGTTCGTTGGTTACAAGTTCAACAGCAGTACAAAAGTGTAAGGAGCAAACTTTCTCCCACCTAGATGTGCTAAGCATAGTGTTGTTCATAGATTTATTTTCCTGCAATGTTTGCTCCCTTTGTGTAAAGTTGCAGAAAGGGGAGTTCTACTTTTCTTATGGTTGTTTGGCCATAATGTGTACATAGTGTACATAGGGTTTAAATGATCTATGTCAAAGTAGTTTTTACCATACAGAATAAAAGTTGTTCCATATTCCAAATTTAACGCATATCAGGGAGAGTATCCCAAATTCACTTTGATAATCGCTTGAAGCAGGAAAGTAGTAATCCTAAGAAATAATAATTAAATCCTAACTCCTCCAAAGTGAATTGGATCATGGGGAAATCCAAAGTACCTCTCTAAATGGCATTTGTAATGGAGATATCAAATATTAAGGGAAGTAATTTTGACACACTCCTTTAAACTCCATATCATTATTAAATTTCAATCATTAGATTTAATAATGAAAGAAGAATCAACAATTAAGATCAAATAAAATCGTATAGTAAATAAAAAGAAAGTGTGAACATCACTTTTCAATATTAAATGTTAAATTTCATTTTGTTGACTGACTTCACATTTGACATTTCAGGTTGGTGTATTCAATGCAAAACTAATGGCCTATTGGGAATATTGTGGGATCCGTTAAAAAAAAGGTTTTTTTTAGTGGTATTTAATATTTGTTAAATAAAACATTTTTATATTTGATATTTAAAAATAGACACTTTAATATTCATTAGGTTAAACTAACGGAGAGTATCATTTTTTATAAGTTCATTTTCATAAGATTAAATTTCATTAAGAAAATGAAATTTGTGGAGTCTACACGTGTTATATCATCAATTAACGAGTAAACTAACAGAATATATTAAAGTGTATAATTTTGTCATATAATAGATACTAAATTGTCGTCATACAATAGATAGCTACGTGTTAACTTTTAAATTTCAAATACAAAATATCTAATTTGATAAATATTGAGTATCACTGAAGGAATTGATATTTAATAAAATGATGTTTTTGTCAAATAAAACAACACTGAAGGCACAATTGCAAGAAAGTTTACTACCTCTTTTATTTAATTGGCATATTTAAGATCTAAAAATACTGAAATTATTTTTTATAAATTTATATTATAACACGTGAATTATGGAACATGTATGATCTCTCGAAAACAGCCCAATGGCAGGGAATGTGGATTAAACCAACTGCAGGCCCTTTTCGAATCTACTGCAAGAAAAATATCTCGCCCGCCGCTCGTCAAGCCATTCATTTTTGGAAAGAAATCTCTGGAACTTTCCATCTTGGTATCAATTTGCAGATATTTTCTCGGCCCCCAATTAAAACGACACCAAAAGAAAAACTCAGAAGAAACCAAAACGAAAGCAACCCCCACACGGCCTCTCTTCCTCCTTCCTCTCACACCAGAAAGCTCAAGCTCTTCTTTTTTGCCCAAGCTTCTGCTTTCATCTGCAAATCCTCTGTTTTTTTTTTTTGTTTTAATTCCAATTTTTGTGTGAGTTGGTGGGTGCGGGGAGGAAACTTGGGGGTGTTCTGAGCAATGGATAGAGAAGGAGGATCCAACGGTGGATCTTGCTACTATGCCGTCCTCGGGATTCGCCGGGACGCCTCCTTCTCCGACATCCGAACGGCCTACAGGAAACTCGCTCTGGTAAGTAATTCCCCCCAAAACGCCGCCGTTTGCATCCGCATCGCAATTCGATTGATTTTAATTTTCATCAATTTCTTTTAATTTGAAGAAATGGCATCCGGATAGGGCGGGAAGCCAGGCGGTGGCGGGAGAGGCCAATCGGCGGTTTCAGCAAATCCAAGAAGCTTATTCCGGTAAAATTAACCACCGCAAACGGCGTCGTTTGGTTACATTTAAACTTGTCGGTCGTTGAGCTAACGATGCCGTTTTGGATTGATTTCGCAGTTCTCTCGGATCAGGGGAAGCGGTCAATGTACGACGCCGGGCTCTACGATCCTCTTGAGGAAGAAGACCAGGTAAAAAAATTATTCACCGTTTCGTCTTACAAGGTTAAAAAAAAAAAAGGCAGTGAATTTTAGAGAATGTCGTTTCACGTGGGAGTAATGTCGTTTTCGTTCACGGCAGGATTTCAGCGATTTTATGCAGGAGATGCTGTCGATGATGAACAACGTGAAGAACGAGGTTAGATTTTTTTTGTTTACTTTCGTTGGACGTAATTGATGAGGGTAATATGGTAATACAGATGTGATTGATATTTTTTTGGGTTCGAATTCAATGGATTTGTAGGGGGACACTTTTGAAGACCTGCAGAAGATGTTCAACGATATGGTCGGCAGTGATGGTATGATGGAATTCGACATGGATCCAACGGCGAACAAGAGGGCACGTGGCGGTGGATCACGAGGAAACAAGGCCAAGCGCAGTACGGCTCGTTGCTAGCGCGATGTACGCAATCATTCGTCGATAAAACATGTTGACCTCACCAACCCACATTGTATCTTTTTTAGTTTATTGTTTCAATTGTAATTGGCTTGGTTTAAGCTTGGATTCCTCAAATTAAGATGTGATTGGAAGTGGAAGTGTTAGGTTAGTTTGTTAGGTTTTTAATCTTGTCTGGTTTGTGTATTTTGTAGGAGATGTGGTGGGTGGTGGTGACAAGTACTTTGGTACTTTTTTAATAAGAATATTTTCACTTTTATTCTCTTTTGTGGGGGTTTTTTTTTTATTTTATTTAATGTGATTGATAATTTGTGGATGTTGATGTATTCCTCAGCTCGATTCCTTACTTTTAAAAAATGGAAGATGAGACTAGAATGTTTGACAATTGTCAACTTGGCCATTACGCGACATGTGGAAGTAGAGAAAAAAAGATTTACACCTATCTATCTACATGCACATCAATGTGAAGCATAATAGGTTAACTTTTGGGCTACTTTCAAAATGGATTGGTAATGAAATGGGCTTGCTTTTAATTAGTTATTGGTCTAGTAGTATTTTCGAAAATTAGTGATCGAGATTCCTATATCAGTGATAGAGATTTCGGCTTCGAATCCTCTCGACAAAATTGTCGAAATGCAATGGGGTTGGATGGAAATATCCAAACTTTGGTTAGTTATGTTCTTTTCAATGGAACAAGATAGAGTGGACTCCTTGTTCTTGATAAGGTCTACGAAATCCATTTCCGTGAAGAAGATTGTGCATTGTGTGAGTGTTGTATTTAGTATTGGGTTGGGCTCTCTTGAGGTGCATTATTCTCTCTCTGCTTCCTTCAATAAAATGTGGTGGCCCGGGATAAACTTAGGTCTTACGAAAAGCCCAATGGACCTTTCGTTATTTCTGTACCACTCTTTTGTAGGGAAATGGGAGGAAATCAGAAATTCGCCTTAGTTTGATGTTAAACAATTTTATCACCTACTCTAACCACTTTAGCTAACCACGACATCTTAACATATTTAGCACAATTTTCCACTCTTACATGGAACTAGTAGTCACATACATTTTTGCCACGACATGTATGTCCATATCTAGAAAATGAAATGTAGAACTTGTCGCCTATAAATTAACAATTGTAGCTATTAGATTTACATCGTATTCTTAATTTTAAAACTTAAATCACAAGCACATGCTGATTGATATGGCCAATGGATACACATTAGAACATATTCACCCATGAGGCAAGAGGCAAGAGACAAGGGCAAGGGAATAGTCCCAAAAGGCTAGTACTATTCACGTATGACCCACTATAATAGTAATTGTCATTCGTTTTTTGTTCCACCGCAAAAGAGGCAAGAGCAAGGGGTGATTACTTTTCACGAAATTCATTTTTAGTATTTTTATGAACTAAAATAGTTTGCACTGAATGTATTAGAGAGAATTGACACTTTTTTTTTCAGTGTGGCAATCCTCACCTCATCAGCTTCAAATTCAAACTCAGTGGCAATCCACGTAATAACCAGCCGATCCGAGCCCAAAATTCCATCTAGCCTCCATCACCCACTAGCCCTATAAAATCGTCACAAATTTTCTCCATCCCTCTCCACTTCAAAAAACACGAAATAGAAAACACACACAAAAACGACTCCAAAAGTCCCCAATTAAAACAATCTCTCTCTCTCTCTCTCTCTCTCTCTCCTCTCCTGTTCGCTAAAACCCTATCTCTCTCTCTCTTAGGGTTTCGGATTCCCCCCATTTGTCGTCGAAACGATGTCGTTGAGGCCGAACGCAAGGGCGGAGGTCCGCCGGAACAGGTACAAGGTCGCCGTCGACGCCGAAGAGGGGCGGCGGCGGAGGGAGGACAACATGGTGGAGATCAGGAAGAGCCGCCGGGAAGAGAGCCTCCAGAAGAAGCGGCGGGAGGGGTTTCAGCCCCAGCAATTGCCGTCTAGTCTTCACTCCTCCGGCCTTGAGAAGAAGGTAACCTAAATGCTTCGATGATTTTGGGGCTTTTTGATTCAATTGATTAATGTGGAAGTTTATTTTAAGTATGTTTAATTGGCTTTTTTCCGATTTAAGTTAAATGTGATTATGTATTTTGTGGTTTAGTTTAGTTTTTATTCGAATTGGAGTGGATTGATCGACTTAAGTGCGGTTTTTTAGCTAGAGATGATTTAATTTTAGTAATTTCCTTTTCATATCTGCAGTTGTATAATGAGGTTGATTAGTCTAGCATAGGTATTTCAGTAGATGAGCAAGTGAAGTTACGAAATGTTGTCGATATTTTGGTGCCATTTTCGTGGTTTCTTCTGAGTGAATGACATCTACTTGTTGATTAGCAATGTGTATTTATGTCTGCTGAATTTATGCAACCTCCGAGATTTTAAAATGAAGGAAATATGTTGCTTGTCTTTGAGGCATGTAAAATAGATTAAAGATGATATAACTTCTGGTGGCGTTTATGTCTTGTTCTTGACTGAAGCTAATAAAGGGTGAATATGTTTTGAATACAGCTAGAGACTCTACCATCCATGGTTGCCGGTGTTTGGAGTGATGACGGCGGTCTGCAACTTGAGGCGACTACTCAGTTTAGGAAGTTGCTTTCAATTGGTGAGTAGATGGTGGTGGTTGTACGTCTGTTTTAATATATATTTTTTTAATTATTAGCCACTATGGTGTGCTTATCTATTTGTTCTTTTTTCTTTTCTGTTTACTAGAACGAAGCCCACCGATTGAGGAAGTCATACAATCCGGTGTTGTTCCTCGCTTTGTTGAGTTTCTGATGAGAGAGGATTTTCCACAACTCCAGGTCTGTTACCTCTCCTCAGTCAATATATGCATATCGGCTTATGTATTGCTTGTGCTAAACATTCTTTGCGTTGGACTTCTGCAGTTTGAGGCCGCTTGGGCTCTCACAAACATTGCTTCTGGAACATCTGAGAATACAAAAGTTGTAATTGATCACGGAGCTGTTCCAATATTTGTAAAACTTCTCAGTTCTCCGAGTGATGATGTTCGTGAGCAGGTATATATATGAAGATAGGTTCTTGTTTTGGTCCAAGTTGTTTTTGTTGCTTTTATAAGGTTCAATATTTATGAAGTGTGGGCTTTTTCACGTATCATGTAGGGTAAACATTGACTTCCCTTTTTTTCCCAGGCTGTTTGGGCATTGGGAAATGTTGCCGGTGATTCCCCTAGATGCCGTGATCTTGTGCTTGGTAATTCAGCTTTGATTCCACTGCTTTCACAGCTGAATGAGCAGGCAAAGCTCTCTATGCTGAGAAACGCTACTTGGACTCTGTCAAACTTTTGCAGGGGAAAACCACAGCCTCCATTTGATCAGGTTAGGGGATATTTCAGTTATGTTCAACTTGAAATATTCTGAAGTTGTGTCAATATCAAAAATACCGGTTTCATTTCTTTCAGGTCAAGCCTGCGCTTCCCGCTCTTGCGCGTTTGATTTATTCAAACGATGAAGAAGTCTTGACTGATGCATGTTGGGCTCTTTCATATCTTTCCGATGGTACAAATGACAAAATCCAAGCTGTTATTGAATCTGGAGTATGCCCCAGGCTCGTTGAGCTTTTAGGGTGAGTGCTCACAGCTTCCCAATTGGAAATTCTTTGTGCTTCTTGTTTTCCACTGTAAATTCTGACGCTCCTCCGCATCTTTTTAGTCATCCATCACCTTCGGTACTCATTCCAGCTCTTCGTACGGTTGGAAATATTGTTACTGGAGATGACATGCAAACTCAGGTATTATATTCTCTCTGGATATTTGGAATGTCTCTTTCCCCTTTTAGAGGTTTCTGGAGGTTGGCTTTTAGTGACATACAACCCAGCATATTATCCATTTTGTTTTGTCTTTCCTAGGGAGCTTGCTGCTTACCCTTTAGTGAAGTACGCATCTAAAATAAACACATACACGCAGAGGAAAAGAGAACATTAGTTGGGCATAATAAAATTTAGGGTTTACTACAGATTGTCCTCTTCTCTTTGCTAATGATTTATTTCTTTGCTGCATTTGGAACTAATGAGCTACACTTCTTAGGTTATCATTCAACATCAAGCTCTTCCTTGTCTGCTGACTCTTTTGACTAATAATTATAAAAAGAGCATCAAGAAAGAAGCTTGCTGGACTATATCGAATATCACAGCAGGAAACAAGGACCAGATTCAGGTAAAGTACCAAGATTTTCTTTCATTATATAGTTACATTCATGGAATCAAAGGTGTGGAACTTCATCCGGTGTTATATAAAGTCTGACATACTGATGTTGCCAATCATTTTTGTAATTCAACAGGCTGTAATTGAGGCCAATATAATTGCACCTCTTGTCAATCTCCTTCAAGGTGCTGAATTTGATATAAAGAAAGAGGCTGCATGGGCAATCTCAAATGCTACATCTGGTGGTGCTCATGAACAGATAAAGTACGAAAAAATCTTGTTAGTTTTCGTATACATTATGGTGAAACTTCTTGTCTGTTGATTTATTTTGGTTTTTTTTTTCTTTTGGTGACAGGTTCCTAGTAGCTCAAGGGTGTATCAAGCCATTGTGTGATCTTCTTATCTGCCCCGATCCTCGCATTGTTACAGTTTGTTTAGAAGGCCTGGAGAATATACTGAAGGTTGGTGAAGCTGATAAGAACTTGGGGGCTACTGGAGGTGTAAATCTGTTTGCCCAGGAAATTGATGATGCTGAAGGGTTAGAGAAAATTGAAAATCTACAAAGCCATGACAACACTGAGATTTATGAGAAAGCAGTAAAGATTCTTGAGACGTATTGGTTGGAGGAGGATGATGAAACAATGCCACCAGGTGATGCTGGTCAACCTACAGTGTACAACTTTGGAGGGGGTGACGTTCCAACTGTCCCATCTGGTGGATTCAACTTCAGCTAGAGGTGATGCACTGTTCCATACGTTATACATTTCATGTTTGGTTGGTGTTATTGATGGTACCAATCTGACTTATGTTATTTTGCAGAAACTATCCAAGTTATGGAGCGAAGTCCTTGAGTACGGCAAGGCGATAATACAGTCAGGTCAGGTCAGGTCAGGCGTCTTCTTATCTTGGGTCGTCTTTGTAGCGTTGAGTTTTGGGGTGTACGGCTCAGGTGCTTGCAACCGCTGGTTTAAATTGGTTGAGGCTCCCATGGGTTGATTATATTATATGATGGACATCTACAACAAAGATTGGAAAAGAAACATGTCAGAGTTGTTTTGCTTAGGATAGTTGATATTTCTGGTGGTCGGGCTATCCTAGGAATCCTGATGTCAAGTTTCTCTTATTTTGTTTCCATTTTGTTTAGCGATCTTATAAGTGTTATTATCGGGTCGTATGTCTACAGTTGATTTGGAACTCCCAAACTTGAATGGTTAGTTTTTCTTGATAGATTAAGGATTTCTATGCCTTTGAAGAGTGGTCTGTCTGTGTTGTTGAAAGTTGAATCCTCCCTTCCCATGGTCAAAATATATTCCCATAATGGTATACCTTTTATTGGTTATATATTAAAAATTGTCTAAACTTTTTCATTGTTTGCTATTCACCTTGTTTACTGTTACCGGGTCAGTGAAATTAGTGATGTTACACAAAGATAAAATCTAGTCTTTGAACAGATAATCTTTGACATGGTGATTTCATGTTAACAAGGGAAGAGTGATTTTTCTTCAGTTCAGAACTGGTTTAAAACCAGACCATATTGCAAGGCAAAAAAAAAAAAATCACTGTAGCGAAAAGTACTGTAGTAAAAGTTACTGTAGCAAGGCAAAAAAATTGGTGGATTCTAAGGCAAAAAAATTGGTGGATTCTAAACCTGTTCTGAACTGAAGAAAGACTGAGGGAAGAGAGGGGTAAACTGTCTAAATGTCAATAGTCACTTCTTTTGATGTTAACGGCTGTCTTACAATGAAAAGATAGACAGCCGTTTGTAAAGGCCCGTCTTTTGATGGAAAATGTGGTATTCTGGTCAAGATCAAACCGTCTTATGTTGGATGTGTTTCGAGAGTGGTGCAGCGAGTCAATCTTTAGTCCAACGGAATGAAGTAATTATTCAAAGAACTGGTGATGTGAATACCTAATGGTATCACCAATGCACCACCATTTTGGGGCTCTATTGCCCTTGGGTCTGTCAATTTGACAGCCCTTGTCAAAAAACACAACACCAATGCACCGGAGGCTGGGGCTGCAGAATAGGGAGCTCGCCGGCGGGCTCTAAGGTGAGGCTGTAAGTTTACAGCTCTATGTACAGCCCTTCCACCCAAAAGTCAAAAAAATGGCCCCACACAAAATTCAACTACAATTGAAGCTATTTGGCCGTTGGTACAAATCTCCCAAAACCCCCAGACATGGCCCACCATAAACTAATTCACAGACGGTTAGATTTTGTTGCACTGCCAAATCTGATGGCTGTTGTGCCATCTTTTCTTCCTCCAACAGAAATAAATCCAATGGCTCAAATTAAACCACTGTGAAATCCAACGGCGAAAAAGATCTCCTGGGTGTTTTAACTATTTTCCTTCACATTTTGTCTATAAATATCAATCATGTCGGAATTATTTTTTTTTGTCGAAATATTCATAAAAAAAACTAACAAAACAATAATTAATATTTTAGTCAAGAAAATTTAAAGACAAAATATAATTGGCGTACAATCAAGTTACAATATATAAAAAGTTATAGAGCCCGAGTGCGTAGAGCCCCTTCACTGTAAGACATATTCATTAAAGCCCGCATATGGGCTCTAAAGGAGGTTCTTCCGTCACTTTTAGAGCCCGAAAATGGGCTCTCCATTATGTACTTCGTGATTTAAACTCGTAGTTAGTATGTCCCGAAAGAAATATGAATCCGCTTGTAGCCATCGCGCAATAGATATGCCCACCCAATTAACATGAAAATCTCCAGAATCTCCGATAATGTTAGTATGTTTTGGCCAATTTAATTTAAAAATGAACTAAGAATTATTTTAATTAAACAGTTTAATTTACACAACTTTAACAACATTAATTATTTTAATTTAATTTTAATTATTTTATTAGTTCTAATATTTATATGATTTTGGGCTCACAACACCGTTTACAATTTGTGTTGAGACTACAAAAATGTGAGAGTCAGAAGATTTAGCAAAAGTTAAAAACTCTCATCTAGCTAGGAACTATTCATCAAACTAAATTCAGTATGGAGTATAACTAGATTGTTGAGAATTTCGAATTAAAATTGCCAAAAAATGTGTTTTGGCTAGTTTTTGGAGATGCTCTTTAAAAGACTGTGGACCATTGTTTGGAGGCTTTATGCCATTGCTTGCCGGACAGCAGGAAATTTTTGTCCTTAATCCAAATAAAGGTGAATTTGTTTTGTTTCATTCTTTTCCCTTTATGTTAGAGCAACTTCAGTGGGAAGATGTAAAATTGCGAATGTAAATGTAAATTTTACAAATTTGGAGGTATCTTAATAGAATATTCTAACATGTAAAATTAATTTGCTTTATTGAGAAAGTTGTAAAATATTGAAATTAGAAGTTTCCATTTCATCTTGAAATTTACATTCTTTCACTGGAGAATGAACTCTCAAAATATACGAGCGTTTTTCATACTAATTTTACATTATCTCACTGAAAGGTTTTTTTGGTTAATAATCTTCATTGATTGAATAAAAATGTATTAAATAAAGTATACTTTAACAATAATAGACCCATTTTGAAGATGTAAAAAAAAATCTATATTTGTGTTTTTTTTGTTACATTTTCTGGCCAAATGGACAATTTACATTTCACTTTTTCTACCCATTAGAGTAGAAATTTAGTTTTAAGAATGTAAATTTGATATTCCGGCGAGTTCGCATCTTCTCATTGGAGTTGCTATTAGGTGATCACGAGATCGGATAGAAAAGCCTTTGTTACAAAATTGTTGTTTTCCTACTACTACGTAACCAAAACACTCGTGTAAACTCAAAAATGCAACATTGCTGAATTATAGTAAATGAAAGCACTTCGGAAACCAAACAGAATGTTGAAGAACACCATTTCCCAGTAAAACCCGAATTACCAAGCATCAAAGTATGTTTAAACTCGTTAATGCCATTTTCTATTCCCAATACGGAATGAAACTCTCCTGCTGACACGTTGATGCCCCATGGTTTTGGCGGGTGTAACACATTGTACTGTGGTGTGGGGATACTTTCGTGATTTCAGATAAACCCCTAGACCACTAGGGTTTTTGGCCTCGTGGTTGTGCATATCCCACCTGACCTCGACAGAGCACCATCACTCTGTTCTCTGTCGATCCATTTCATCCTCCTCTGTTTTTTTCATGTCGTTTTGCTCTCTCTGTTTTGCTTTTTGATCTGGTTCTTTTCATTAGGCCATTTCTCTCTGCTTTTCCATGAGTTTGTTTGATCTTCTTGGCTTCAAGGAGAAAAACCCGTTTCTGTTTTTGGGATTTTGAGCTGATTTGGGGTCATGGGTCTCATGGATTTGGCGAAATAAGGGGTGGGTTTGGACACTGATTTGAAGAAAAAGGTAGTAACTTTAGCCTTTTGATGGTGATTTTTGGAGCTTTCTATCTTAGTATTTTTGCTTCTGACAGTTCTGATTTTTGTTGGGGTTTTTCAAAATCTTGCAAAAAGCTTTGTTGCCTGGAGAGATGATGAAGGAGAACAAGGTGAGGTGCTGCTCTGACTGCAAGGCCACTCAGACGCCATTGTGGAGAACTGGCCCAGCTGGACCCAAGGTCTGACCCGACCCGACCAAACCCCCCACCATCAGTTGCCTCGTTATGTTTTCCTCTTACACTCAATTTCTTGATCATGCATTGCACTTTTTCCTTGGATTTAAATTTATTTTCATTTCCTCTTATGCATTTTTGCTTTTGAGCTGATTTTGTTTTCTGGGTCCATCTCTTTCTTTCAGTTTTCATCTTTCCTTCAATAATGCTTGGGTATACTTGTTTACTGGGTTTGATCTTTTGGTTTCCATTTTATGGCTCTATTTATGATTCTGTTGGTCTGGGTTTTCCTCTGTTTTTGCGCCTAGTTGATGGTTTCGTTGCCTTTTCTTGTCAAATATTTGTTTTATTTTGTAAGTATCTTGTTTTTGGTCATTTTTTTCCTTTCAAATTAAATCCCATTTGGTTTTTTTGCGTAGTTTTCTTCATCTGCTCTGCACCTGTTCATATTGGTCTTGTTTATGATTCTGATGCTCTGGTTTTTCTCTGCTTTGAACCCGTTTGATGTGTTCCCTCCTTTTTCCTTGTCAAAATATTTGTTTGATTTTGGAAACATGTTGTTTTTGGTCACTTTCTCTGCGGTTCTGCATCTGTTTACAAATTTCAGCATTTTCTCGCTTCAAATACGAAAGCAAATCCATGTTAGTATTGTTCTTTGTTCATAGTTTACTACTGCATCTGCATTTTGTGATTTTGATCATTAACTTGATTTTCTTGTGTTGTGATTTGCAGTCACTGTGCAATGCTTGCGGAATCAGATACAGAAAAAAAGGGATTTTTAGTGTGAATTGGAGCAATGGACCACCAAAAAGGAAGAAGAGAGAGAAAAAATGCGGCATGAGCAGCAACAACAGTACTATTAGCAGCACCACAAGCACAAGCACAAGCACCAGCACCAGCACCAACAGTGTGCTGCTGCGTCTGCCACTGGGCCCACTACAAGAACCACCAGAAGCACCACCACATCTGCCAAAAGCAGTGATGACAGAGATATTAATGAGCCACATAAGGTGAGGTTGGTGAAGTTGGGGAAGGAGGTGATTGTGAAGGGGTCACCACCGGCGGTGGAGAAGAAACTACGGCGGTACGAACGGCGGAGGAGGAGAGAGTGGGGCGAGGTGGAGCAGGCGGCGGTGTGCTTGCTGGCCATGTCATGCAACTCTGTTTTTGGTTGAAGTTACTGTGAAGGAGTATATAGTAAAGTAACAACCCACCCAGGAACTAATATACTTTTGATGGACTATGTGGCTACTTAAACTAGTGGTAACTTTTAGGAAGATTAACAAAACCCTTGTTAATCCTATTTTGGGGTAACATTTTCCTAGTAAGAATAGAAAGGAAGGTGAAAGAAATTGAAAGTGGTAATGACATGTCTAGGGAATGAAATTCCTGTATTTTGGTGCCACCTTAACTACGTTGTAAATGTTGATATCTTAATGGAAGTATGAGAATTTGATGGTTCATGTCATGCTTGGATGTATCAAATGTGATGTTTCATGTTATGTTTGGCATGATCGCCATGTTTCTCCTTTGGTTTTGTGCATTAAGAAAGTAGTCCAACAACTTGCAAATGACTTCAATTTTGACTTCGATCTGAAAGGACTTGAATTGGGACTCTCAAAACAGTGACACGTCGTTGTGCATAGAAGCAAACCAGGCTCGTCCTCCTATGCGCCCAATTTTTAACTTTTTGTGACGATTTGAGTTGAGAACAGGCCACCTTTTCTAACTTACAAAGCTGTCCAATGATGCAGAACCCCCACTTCAGCTCAAGTCAGTTCAAGTTTATCAGCCTTCATCACAAACTTTTAACTTTTATCTGGGGAGAAAATATAATCAACATGGTAAAATCACTAGGGTTCTTCTAACTGTTATTAGCACAAAAAAGTTGGATTCTTGTAACTTAATTGTACGGTGAAATTGGTTTGCGTTACTTGTACCACATTTTAGACCCATCTTGCTTGCTTCATAATCTCAAGCAAGGAATTATACCACATGATGAAGGATGTCCATTATTAATTTTGAATTTTATGGGATTAACTTTTTTCGCCACCCCTTTGCTCAGCCACTCTTGTAGCCTCCTCTCGAAACTCAATTCCACTGTCTTCTTTCCGCTTTCAGATCTAAGCAAATCTGTCACAAATTTTACTTCTCCGTTTATGTGGAGGACAAAAAACGAAGCACCTACCTCGACATTATAACTTTTTATATCTAAGTTATTTTTTTTTGTTAATCAATACTTGTTAATATTTTTTTCACTGTACAGGAATAACGAATTGATACAGGGTGTTTCAAATGTGTTTTGTATTACAATGGTTTCCAAAACGCGAAAGTATGGGTGAGTGGCATTTTGGTGCTTCATAGTAGGGGTGGGCGTGGTGCGGTTTGGTGTGGTTTTGGGGTGAAACCGCAAACCACACCATTCTATGCGGTTTAGCATAATTTCAAACCAAAGTCAAACCACATATTAGCAACTTCAAGTGGTGCGGTTAACCACCATTAGCGGTTTGGTGCGGTTTGGTTTGACTTCGTATGCATTTTCTAAATTTTATGAATTCATATATGATATAAGTAGACCAAAATTCATTTCAAGATCAAAATTCTTCATAAAATATTATTATTTTAAAGCTAACATGTATTAATTAGAGTTGAGAGTTTGATTACTTGTGAAGGATGCATGATAGGACAATAATAACTAATGAAAAGATAACATGTGTTAATTATTTTATATAAATTAAACTTAAAATTAATTTTGCAGTGCGGTGTGGTGAACCGCGGTTTTGAATATTTGGGAACCACAAGTCACACCATTACAAGTGGTGTGGTTCGGTTTTGCAAGCCACATGTCTTAAGAAAAATATTTAAGCCAAACCACACCGCACCAAACGGTTTGATTTGGTTTGGTTTGCGGTTTTTCAGTTTGTTTGCCCACCCCTACTTCATAGGGCATTGCCAAAAGATACAAAAGTGGATCCCATATAATGTAGCATTAGTAAAAAAAACACAGTAATCAAGCAGCGTAAGGGAACAAAGTGAGTTTTACAGGGAAAAATGAGACAATTTGAGAGTTTCAGTAGACATTCCTTCAAATAAGTAGCCGCAAATTGCAACTTAATGAAATTAGTTTATAAGGGGCAGCATACATGTGAGGAAAAAGTTTCAGCAGACAAACTGACTCATTTTGGTAGCTTTTGGTTCACGGAATCAGATTGATAGGAATGAGAATAAGATTGATGGGAATAGGATTACTGGGAATATAGGGTGGGAATGAGAAAAAGAAATTCATTACGTTGTTTGATTATGTTGGGTGAGAATGGGAAAATAGATGAGAATGCGTATTGAGATTCGAAATAAAATAGTTAATTTTACAATTAGACCCTTACTTAAAAAAAACAATTTTTATAAGGGCAAAATGATAAAAGTATCATCATTTTTAGATTACCACAGCTTAGGAATTGCAATACCATAGGGGAGGGAATACCATTCCGACACATTTTTCCGTGGGACCCACTAATTTTTCCGGGGGCCCAGGAATACTTTTCCCCTTCTCCTTCGCCCAAACCTGGGTTTGCCATGTTTTTTTCCCATATCCCCCACTTTAAATCTCCACTTTGAGCAGTAGGACAAAGTTTTAAAGGGGCATTCTTACAAAATAAATCTAAAATTATTTATTCAATATTTTATTTTTTCTAATTTTGTCTTTACATCCCAAGTATCCATTTTTAGATAATTTGCAAAAGGATAAACTAATTTGTGGGAAAGGTTTGGTGCAGTGAGCAGTTCGAAGGCGCATCTCTCTTTCTCTCGTCAAAGAGAAACTGAAAAAGACATTGGAGCCAAAACCGGATCGAGCACGCGACTCGCAAGTACTGCCTGCCATTCCCACCATTGCTTCTCCCGATTTCCACCACTTTAAAAAAACAATCTTCATTTTTATAGCACTCCTCCGCACGTCTCATTTTCTTTCATTTCCATCTTTAAACTCCTTCATTTCTGACGTTTCGGCTAATCCATTCAACCAATTTGCCAGGCAAGTTTCTATCTTTTTCTCTCTTTCTTGTTGCTTTTGGTTTGGATTTTCAATGGAAGGATTGTGTTTTTTGAGTTTTGGATGCTGTTTATGTAGGATTGAACGAGCTTTCGTTGTTTGCTGACATGGGTTTGATGTGCTTTGTTTGAATTTTGATTGATTGCCAACTTCATTGTTGTTTATGAGCTCAAAGGAACTACCTTTCCCCATCTGCTTGGTTTGAATTTTAGCGGACCTTGTTGATTGGATGCCATTTTTATGTATTATTCATTGAGATTTCGTTTGCTGACATGGGTTTGATTTGTTTTGTTGAAATTCTGATCTGTTGCAATTTTCATTTGTTGGTTATGAGCTTAAAGCATTCACCTTTAGGCCTCCGCTTGGTCTGAATTTGTCAACGTGTTTGTTTTGAAATGTTACAGATGAATGTTTTGAATCTTGATTGCGTTTTTTTAGAAGCTGGTATTTACCCTCATGTAGGATTTTGATTAACTCTTGTATATCAGTTGAAATGTTTGATGATAATACCCTTCGAAGGTAGGGAATTTATGAAAGATCGGACCTTTGTGAAAAAGAAGGATCAAGTCTTTTAAATTGGAAGTGGTTTTCCAGTTTCAAAGTAAAATGGAATGCTGGTGTAAGATGTTTTGCTTGTGTGGAAAATGCAGCTGTTACAATTGGCATTCAAATTCATTTACGAATTTTCAATTTCACATTTTATCGGTTATTGGTTTGAGGTAAATGGTGAGAATTCTAGAGCTACCATTAAAGGGTGTTTGTCCACGTTTATGTATACTTGCCTTAGTTCACATTTTAATTTGAATTGCAAGTTCTGATAGTTAATAATCTCAGCTGAAACTTGTTTGTTCCATAGTTTACTAGTCTACTTATCCTTGGTTGAAATAGTATGTTCTCATTTTTTCTTTCGTTATTGGGGGTAGTAGATCAATTGCTATTGCTTGTCGTCTATATTTTTCATGAGGGTACTCCTTTTGTATCTTAATTTTCAGGTCAAAGCCGATAGCTTTATATGGTGGGAATTTATCTCCTCTGGTAATCTTGCCTGCGTGGGATTCTTGAGTTCAGATGAGAACTGCTTCAATGTGCTTTTCTTCTTTGCTGCAAATTCCAAGATGCAGAGTTTATAACTTAGCTCATTTTTGGAGTGAGAGTTCCCAAAATTTGAGTAAGACTCGAGGATATCATTCTACCTCTAAGCTGCATGATTCCAAAATATATGTGCTTGATGGAGGAAACAGTAGAAAATGGACTAGGAGACCTCTAACTACAAACACAGAAGGAAGGAACAAGAGTGCCCAATGCAGTGATCCTAGGAGACTTAGGCATGAAGTTTTGGATGTAAAGGTTTCAACAAGTGTTACATTAAATGTAAATAAAACTGAAACAAGTCCATACCAACCGATTCAGCACTTTGACATTCGAAAAGAGATTGCTAAGAATAAAGATTTAGCCCGACTAGTGACAGTTATGGTTATTGATATTGAGACTACTGGGTTTAGCAGATTGAATGATCGAATCATTGAGTTTGCACTTCAAGGTCTCCAAGGGGGTGAAAACAGTACCTTCCAGACACTGGTAAACCCTGAACGCGTTATTCTAAATTCACATGTTCATGGAATTACAACCAGTATGGTCAACAGACCTGGTGTTCCCAGGTAATCTTACCTTACGTGTTGTTACTTTTTATAATCTTTTTAGAAAGTGGTTGCATGCCCACTCCTGATCTATTCTAGTGTGTGCGCGTGTTCGCTTGCAAACAGTTTCAGAAGCTCTACTTATGGATTTGCTGTTGTGAATATTTTCAGGGAGGAGGACTTACTACCAATCCTAGTCCAGTATGTCCAAAGCTGTTTGCAACCTGGAGGTTATGCATTGCTTCTTGCTCACAATGGCCGTGGTTTTGATGTACCCTTTCTTCGTAATGCATTCGAGCGCTGTTCCATGGAAGTTCCTTCAAATTGGCTGTTTGGGGATACCCTTCCTCTAGGACGTGAAGCAATGAAGTCTGAAGGTGAGTTTGTGTGTGCGCACGTACATACACGGGCATTGTCAAGCCTGTAGAGTGGTTGATGAGATATTTAAGGCTTATTATGTAATTTTTGAACAGGTTCAAAGGGACCTTCAAGAATATCATTGCAAGCCCTTCGTGAGCACCTTGGGATTCCACTGGATGGATCAGCTCACAGAGCCATGGCGGATGTGAAAGTGTTGTCAGCAGTGCTTCAGAGGTTGACTTATATGCTGAAACTCACAGTTGCTGACCTTGTTGAAGGATCTTTCACAGCTGCAGAAGCTAGCATTCCAAAGAAGAAGAGTTCCAAATAGACATTCATCTGCTCTGCATACTTGTAAGTTAATTAATAATCAAATGATCCAGTTGCATGGAGTATCTCCTAGCAGAGCTTGAGATCATAGTTGAAAATTCCCTGAGGGTGCTACTGGACCTGTTGGGGTGGGATAGAAAACGAAAATAGCTGATCATTGTAATTGTAATATATTGTTTTAGATGAACATATACGTCCATTCTTTATTCAATCACAGCAATTTCGATTTGTCTGATGGAAGGATGTTCGTTTTTTTTTTTTTATTTTGAAACTCGGGTCTCTGTCAATCTGCCTTGATGAAACTCGAAATGTAAAGTCTGTTGAGATTTGAGAGCCAAAGTAGAGACATTTCTCCAATTTCCTAAACAGGTGTTCTAACCCTGTTACAAACCTGCATCTGTTCTACAAACTGACGATATCGCATTTGCAACAATGTTTGGATTGGCTCACATACACGTTCAATATGCCAAGGAGTACAACAGTTGAGTGTAAAGTCGATGTATTTCTTTATTGAATGATTAAACTAACAATGAAACAAAGAAGAGCCTCTCTTATACATTGTGAGTTCTTGGAAACGAAAGCGCAAAATTGCCGCAAATGAAAATCAAAAGAATCAACATAGATCTCGTCAAAAATAACACCCTTCCCCTAGGTACAACACTACTACAACACAAATTGTAAGCTCTATACAATCTTCTGGGCATTCCTTCCCCAATGAATCATTACCCCTCCCCTCCCCTCCCTCTACCCACAAATATGGAGGAATTACAAATAGTCGTCACTTTATGTAGTATACGTAACAAGAACACTCCAAAACTCTTCTAATCTTCTGCAGGGGAGAGCATCTTTGCAGGTGTAGAAGTCCAAAGGGAAGGCTATGACAATTAGAATGTAACCAAAATCTGGAAACCGATTTCATCTTGCTCTCAGATCACAAAAATATCTCCTTGAGGATGAGGAGGACCAACATGACAAAGCACATGATAACGAGTACTGTAGCACACATCACCATCCCCCCTTGTTTCTGTGTTTTCTCAGCCTGTAAGCCCAATCCGTTAAGCACAACATGGCATAAGAATAAACAGGAAGATAAAGCGCAATGTAAGAAGGGGAAGATAAAGGACCTTTTGCAATTGCTTGAGGCCATCCTCAACTGTACTGGCGACATTTTGAATATTGTAGTCTATCCTATCAACAATAGTTCCCTGTTTGAATAAAGATGTTCGGTTAATGGCTGACATATAAAGAAAATTCAAGTACTGATATGCCATGAGTGGCATGAGTACTAACCTGGTCTATCACTAGTACTGACAAATCCTTCATAATCTGAGCAAGCTCATTTACAGATTCAACAACCTATAGGAAAGGGAAACGTGTATATGTCAATTGTAAAAGAAACACAATCAAGGGTGTGGTCGGTGTAATATCAAGGATCATGGGTAAAGATAGTCACTTGCCTGTTGGATCTCTCTTTCCCTTTCTGCTGTGAATATTTCATTTTTCTTTACCTTGGCCATCTGACGCTCATTAAACATCTGACATGATATGTGTGTTATTGTCATATCATATTCATAAGGCAGAAAATGTGTACAAAATTTGAGCTACTGAATAAGCACAACTAATACGTGAAATAGATAATTAGGTATCCTCGTATTTGTCATGATCGACAAAATCTTGAAAAGATATGATAATGAACAGGAGAGAAAGCTTACTATGTCATCCAACTCATCACCGTCCATTCGAGAACTACTTCCATTTAAGTTCATCTCCAAATCATCCCCATCTTGACCCTACATCACCAAAAAAGAGAAACAAATGGACTGTCAGAGAATATACAACCAAAAAGTTAGGTAGAGTATAATACCAAGGCAGACCACATAATCTTCCACTATACAAAATGAATGCATAAACATCCAAATTCCAAGAAGAATATGGAAATATCATCTTGGAACTAGATCATCAAGCCAGAGTAACAATAGGATGGTGGGAAGGTTAAAACTATTTTAAGACCTCTGTTTGTTGCCTGAGGCGCTTTAAATAAGTTGACTGTTTCTTGCGAAGTTCCATTGAGAGGTTTTGAAGGTCAGTGGCAAGAGATCGCTGCAAAACAAACAAGCAGACATTAGCATTGTTATTCGAGATTAGTTAATTTGTAAGTAGAGCTAGAATGTTAAACTCTAAAGTAAACCAAGCTTAGAGAATCCCAATCACTCAAGGAGTTGCCAATATCTAATGGCTTTTAAGTCATACCTGCACATTTTTTCGAACATTTGAATCTTCCGAAGGCCCAGCAGCAGAAAGTCTTTGCAATATCTTTTCAGATTTCCGTATCAAATTAGTTATCTCTTGCGTTAGACTCTCAATCAAGCGTTGATCTTCTTTACCATCTCCAAAAGAAGGCATTAAAGCCTTTGCATGAGCCTTGTTCAGCTCGACCATTTTTACCCGTGCACGCTGCACATTTGCTGCTATTTCTTCAGATAGATCCACCCATGCTGGCGGTAGACCAACAGTAACTGCCCCCCTACTGCAGTGACAAAAACTCAACTTTCATTCTACAGAAATAAACAAACATCCATACCACCCATTACTTGTCTCTACGCATAACAGTAAAAAGAAAGAAGGATACTCTTCATAATTCTCTTAACAATATCTCACACCTGCTAAAACTAATGTAAAGGAGGGAACCCCATTCTGAGAACTCACATTGCGAGCATATAATGACTAACTCAAACATGAAACCCGAAAACCATAATCGTTATCTACACCGAACTAGCTTCATAATGGTCCACAATCACAAACCTGCACTATACCAATCCCAAAAGTCTATCCCTGCAAACCAATCCGTAATTATACACTTGTACCTAGTGATCATCCATCAAACATTGATTGCCTAAGGTTACAAAGCTATGATCTAATACTCCGGCATTCGATTTCGTATCGAAATCTCACATTTCATCTAAATATTCACTTCAAGACTTTTAATTTCTCCATAATCCAATGTTTCACTTCTCTACTTAACCATATTAGCACAACAAATTATTTCCAATTTCGATTTGGAAAACTTTCAATTACATTAAATTCAAACTATAATTTGATAAATTCGGACAGAAATTGAGAGATGGACACCTTGAATTACCGGGATCTTCAGTACTGAGCGGAGCATACGACCGATTCGGATGATTCAACAGCGAAGTGCTGACCAATTCGATGACCGGACCGCCGCCGCCGGAGCTCGTCGACGGCGCTGAGCTCGTCGGAGAGCGGACGGACTTCAACGCGTCCCTGTACTTTCGGAAAAGCACGGTCCGATTCCTCGTCGCCATGGAAAAAACGGAGCTCCGATTTCAGATTCGAACCGAAAATCTCACGGATCCGAAACAGAGAAGTCGGGTTCGCGCCTTGTCATAAAAATGAGGGGAGTTGAACGGAAAAATGAACGGGTTGGTTGCCTCGCTGGCGGTCGCACGTGATTGGAGATCCGGCGGCGAAGAGGGTTGCGCGGACGGCGGAGTCACGTGCTCCGGCGAATTTGGAAAAATGGAGAATTTAGAGAGGTGGTGGTGAAGGCTTGGTGCGTCGTCAACTTTGGCATTAAGAGTTGGTTGGTTGGTTTGATCGGGCTCGCCGGTGTTAGAACAACATCGGTCTTGTTTGAGTTTTTGGGTTTTGGGCCTTTGGGCCTTGTCATGGTTCTTGAGTAGTTCAAGGGGTGGAAAACGTTGGGTTTGGCCCGGTTTTTGACTACAGACAAAAGTATAATACGATAAAAACTGCAACCAACATGTTCATTAGTGTTCTGATAACCTGAATGGACCATAAAGTTTCACATTGCATTGCACCTCGTAAAGTCATTAGCGCCCACAGTGCTCGTTATCAGTGTTCAGCGTACATAATCAATTGTGCTTGTGTGTATCTACTAATACCATCAAAATCGTTTACCTGTTTCTTATGTGGTCATATGTAAGAAGTTAACAGAATTCATAACATTATACAAAGTGAAACGCAGAACATGATTAATGATGGAATAAAGAATATCATGATCTTCAAATGCAATATGAGACTCGACTAGGGATGGCAGAAACCCCTCTTAATGAGGGAAAAATTCGTGAAGAAACGTGGAACAGAGATCTCCATTCTTGAAAATTAAAATTCTTCAGTGGGAATGGGTCGGGGATAATATTGTCATCTCATCCCAAAACCCGCCTCGATAATACATTTTTGGTATTTGTAGGTGATAAATTTTTATTTAAATGCATACTTTTTTTATTTTAGTTAACAAATAATTATGAATATGATATTATAAAATAAAAAATTAATTTTATTTGTGTGAAAAAGATGAGAATAGGGATGGGGAGGACATGAGGAGCGAGGATGAGAATGAGAATGGTAATAGTAAACCCTTCATTAACCTACCATGTTACCATCCCCAGACTCAACTATTGTTTCACCCGCACTTATAATTATTCCATGTACATTAGTAGCTTTATTACGAGGGCCCGCGGCACATGGTGGGAAACTAGCGCGAAGTGAAACTGGAGGCAGCGGAAGGCGTGAAGGCGGCTGAGCTTTATTTACAGTCAAAAATCCAACAACAACAAAACGCAGAGCTGTAAAAACAAAAATAAAAACAAAAACAAAGACCTCCATCTCTCCATCGTTTCTCTCTCCTCCGTCACTGTGCTCCCAAAACTTTATATATTTTTTATTCGCCATTTGTCATATTCGCCGCAAAATTTTGCCTCCACCATAAATTCCACCATTTCCTCTCTCAACAAATTAAAAAAAAAACTAAATATACAGAAATACACACAGAAGCCAGCGTACAGATTAGATAGATATAGATAATAAAGCTGTGTAGAGAAGATTGAAAATTCGCTCCTCTCGTTTCACCAGAATCAACCACCACCGCCGCCGCCATCTTCCGTCAATTACGTCACCCTCGCGCTGCCGCAGCTCCATCAGCTCAAGAACCCATAAAGCCGATTCCTTTTTTCCGATTCCAATCTCTGTTTCTGTCCCCAGTTGTTCATTTCTAGGGTTTGTGAATCCGAGAGGTTGAAAAACAAAAACCCCTTCCTTTAGTAGCTATGGACGGTGATTCATGGAGCGCTCGTCTTTCAAGTGCGTCTAGGCGTTATCAATCGGCGCTTCAATCTCGATCTGGTGAGCTAAATTCATTTCTTAGCGTTCATTTGATTTTGGGTTTGATGTTTTGTTTGGTGGGCAGTGAATTGTTATGAAAAAGCTGAAGTCTTTTTCGTTTTTGGGTTATTTTGTGTTGTGTTTGTTGTATTAATATGTTAGAAATTGAAAAGCTTGATGCTTTTTTTCCTAATTAAGTAGATGAAATTTGAAAAGCTTGAATTTTTACCATTTCTGAGATTTTGAGGACCCAGGAAATTGAAAGCCGTGATGATACCTCTTACTAGGCTGAGCTGAATCCAGCTAGCTTGATTCGAATTCTGTTGTTCTTGAGTGTTGTATTTGTTTTCTGAGCTTTTTGTTATTTGAAAGTTGTGTATTGGGGCTTTTATTACTGATAAGAATTAATCAAGGGGCCTTCAATGCTTATGGTTTTGCATGTTTTGATAAATGGTATTGTGGAAAATGCAGATATGTTCATGGGGTTTGAAGAATTTGATGGGGATGATGATGTGAGGGAGGAGTTTCCGTGCCCATTCTGCTCCGAATATTTTGATATTGTAGGATTGTGCTGTCACATTGATGAAGAGCACCCGGTGGAGGCAAAGAACGGGGTATAAGTTCATTGCTGTACTCATCATTAGCTAATTTCGTGTTTTCAGCCTTAAAATGAGCTAATTCCTAGTGGGCTTAACTAACTATGTCGAGTTATGTGAACTTGCTAACATGTATTAATACATTTCTCTTATTACTCATTTGATCGGCAGGTGTGTCCGGTTTGTGCATTGAGGGTGGGGATTGATATGGTTGCGCACATTACTCTACAACACGGAAGTATATTCAAGATATCCTTTTGGTTTGAGTTGTCATGTTTTGCAGATGTTGCATGTTATCATATTCAACTTTATCTTTCAATGCAAGGAGTGTTCCACTGTTATTTTGTTTGAAAATAACTTTCTTATGGAGTCTCAGAAATAATCCTAAATTGTGCCATTTATTGCATGAGAGTTGAAAACAAACTCCAGTATCCCTCAATTAAGCCACATTGAAGATGGCTGATATGGCACTTTGTGTTCTTTCTTGTGAATTTTTATAACTCAAAAGTCAGATTAGGCTGTTATCTTCTTGGATTTCATGATAGTGCTGAGATTCACTATACTTTGTACCATAGATGTTCCTCATTAAAGATTTCCACCTATGCTTGATTTCCTTGACTAGTAATTACATGCAGCGCAAGAGGAAGACACGAAAAAGTGGAGCTCATTCCACTCTATCTATGTTGAGGAAAGAGCTGCGGGAAGGAAATTTGCAATCTCTTTTTGGAGGCTCTAACTGTGTACTTTCCTCATCCAATGCAGCACCTGATCCGTTGTTGTCATCATTTATTTTGCCCATGGCGGATGATTTTGCCAGTGTTCCGCCTCAGTTCTTAATGGAGACAAGTTCAACCAAGAAGAGCACAGATGAGAGAGTATCAGAACGGTAAGTTATTAGATCTTCAATTGCTTTTGATAGACCTAAAACCTATCTCGCCAGCTTGCTCTAATTCTGGCTTCTAATCTCATGGTGAAGCTGGATTTCTAGCTAAATCTTCCTCTATCTGTGAAAAAATGTAGAGGAGGGTTCTGGTCTCTGTGAAGGACACATTTGCATTTATCAACTCGCATACACCATGCATTCTTTTTAGGGGTACTTTAAACGAACTTGGTTGTATTTGTATGTTTATGGATATGTAGTAGTTTTTCCCCTCATACTGCATATATGTGCTAGGTCTAACATGTTCTTTGGTCACAGAAAGGTCCAGTCACCTCCTTTGTCCATCAAGGATAAGGAAGAGAAGGAAAAAAGATGCGCCTTCGCTCAAGGGCTGTTGCTGTCCACCATTCTTGATGACGATTTATGAAGTTCGTAATGGCTGCTGCAGGAGTGAAGTTTTCACAACCGAAGAGCCCCTGCGTTCTGTGGTTGGTTCGTAGCGAGGATGCCAGTGTATTAAACACAAAGGGGTGTGGAATAAGTTAGTTTGTAGTAGTTGATTGTAATTATGTGGCATGTAAACTTTAGTTTTACAGGCCTGAACAAAACCTTCGTATCATCTGTTATTTTCAGGTCGTTATTTAGTTCAAAAGAAAAAAAGAAGAAAAGAAGAGAATAATTTCTTTTCGTATATGCTTCGCCCTTTTAACCCTTTTCGCATTTTGCACCAATCTAAGTCGTCCCCGCACAATTTCTTCGTTGTGTGGTTCCACGGCGGGTTTGACTGCAAACACCAATTTGCGTGCGTGCTTGTAGTTTGTACTTCATTGTCCTCTTCCCTTAGACAAGTAGAAATTTGAACATTTTTGTGTGTGTAGGGTGGGAAATTGTGGTATTTGTTTTGTTCTTCTTCTAGGAAACCCAAGATCTAGATCT
Source organism: Spiraea crenata (assembly GCA_033992175.1). NCBI lineage: Eukaryota > Viridiplantae > Streptophyta > Magnoliopsida > Rosales > Rosaceae > Spiraea > Spiraea crenata. The sequence continues at coordinate 2,919,122 of JAVBHV010000041.1, read as the reverse complement.
AGCGTGTGAACCCAATTTCACTGGCCGGAAAAGGTTGCTTATTGTTTGGCGAGATGCTGCAGTCATCTCCACCCCCACCTACCACCACCTAGAAACGAATGGCATTTCAAAATGTTATTAAAAAAATGGGGTCATGGGTGGGTGTGAACATAATTGAGGATATGTTGACATATGGGTCCGGTTGGTTTATGCTTTTATGCAGTTGAAGGAAAAGATCCCATGGATAAAGAAAACAATTGCAGATACAATACTATTCGAGGGGTTTGTGAAAACATTGGTCGCATGAGTTTTACCATACGAAAAATTCAACACCCATGCGGATTCAACTTTTACCAATAACATAAAAAGTCTAGAATGATTATAACCAAGGTGCAGAGAGCAAAACTCAAAAGCAATTGAGAATATATGATTAAATGCCTCAGAACAAAAGATTTATAAATTAGCCTATCTAACAATTACCGTAATGGGCTTAAATGAATGGAGTATTTCGACATCAGTACCGAGTTAAATCTATAAACAGCTAAACGAAACATTGTCTGAATTCCTAACAAAATGGAGTGGGAGGGAAGCAGGAGGCAGAAAGACACTAGTCGCAGCAATACCTAAAGACCTAAACTTAACCAAGGTGGTAGTCTTTTATCCAGAATCCTCTTCACAACATCTTCTACAAAAGACTCAAAACAAGGTGAACAGACACCTCGCAGCAGACTTGCCTTTCCGCCTGCTGATAATTCCAAGTGGGAGCATGCTGATGGAGGGGGCACAGCAACTACCTCATTGCCTCTGTGCTCAAGTTCACATAGAGCCAAAACAGTGTGTGTAGATTTCCTTCTAATCTCCTTGAAACTAGCTTCGTCTGAAACACAAGAATACAAAGAGTTTCAGCCTCTCGGTCACAGAGTAGATACAAATCTATTGACCAAGTAGAAAATACCAAAAGAAAAACTACAAATGCTAATAGGCAATTTAGAAGGCCTCACATGTAACAACAATAGCAATATGCAGCTGGATTCAGATGAAGGCATTCCACGTATCAAAGTAGAAATGCCTGCGTCTGAAACACTCCAAAATGACCTAGTTCATGATATATATATATATAAAACTAACTCGAAAGCTTCACATACCTAAATTCACATCTTGGGATAAGCTATTCAAGTGGCTTTCAACCATCGCTTTCAGTTGGTCCTTCGCTCTGTGAAAATCACTCTGTTCTACTGCAGGAATAGGGGGCGCACCACCATCAGAACCAATAAATGGCCTAATGCTTAATTGAGAGAATTGCCCGTAATCTGATATTGAATTTATCCCCCTAACTTCAAGCCTTAATGCTCCATCGAGAGATCTATCAGGAGATGTTGTAGTTGGATCCGGGAATGCTTGCATTCTCTGAGGACTTGAGGACGATGAGAAGAAACTGTTGTCTTGCAATTGTGCTAAAGGATTATCTTGCAATCTCTCTTCAAAGAATGTAGGATAAGATGCCCCCATTTCATTGGTCCCTGTATGTGGGACTGATATTTCCCTCCCCTGAGAAGCTTGAGAATTTGAAAAATTACTAATCAAACTATCAGATGAGTTCCTCTCAGTTCTACTGGCCATAAAACTCGTTCTGTTAGCATAAAAGAGTTCTTGAATACGGCGGTGTATCATACGTCTCCCTGATAGAGTTGGTGCTCCACCCCCAGATAATGGCGAAGCTGCCTGAAAGCCCCCAACAGGAAGTCTAGGGGATGGCAGATTCCCAAATCCTTGAGTAAACTGTGAACGAGGTGAGGACACCGAATTAAGGTCTATCATCGAACCTTGATCAAAATTTACAACATGAGATTGTCTAAAAGACAAAATGTTGTTTGCAGTTCTCTGATCAGACTGCCAACCCAGACCCTGTGAACTTGATGATCCCATAGCTACAGGTCTACAACCCTCACAGTACCAATTACCTTCAGGTACTTCCCGCCCAAGACCAGCACAATAGGTGTGAGTAGGTGAATCGCACATATCACAGAGTAGCATGAGGCTATCTTCCCCGCCTTCATGGCACACCGAACATAACACATCCTCATAAGGGTCAAGATAGCTCCTAAGTTCTTCTTCGCTCGGTTGATAGACCTGCATTAACAAATAAACCAATTTGAAAAAGAAGAAAAAAAACACACTAATAAAGAATAAAATAATAAGTACAGAGATAACAGATGAGATACCTGATCACGCTCAGGGACCGGTATCACTACTTCTCTCAAATAAATTCCTGATGTAGGTTTTCCGGGCTTAGTAATGGTCTTAAACCTCTGCTTGCACAATGGGCAACGAGATTCCACTTTTCCCCATTCCATGATACACGTGAAACAAAAATAATGAAGGCAACAGTCAAGTGTTCCCCTTACTCTTCTTTTATCTTCCTCAGAGAGACAAATTCCGCAGATCTGCTTTACCAGCTCAGCCTTCACTTGCTCAACCTTTTCCTTGCCCTTCCTTCTAGGAGGCTTTCTTGGCTGCTCTACCTGAATCTTAGTAGACACTGATGAACTCTGCAAATTGGTTTTCATGCTTTCACAGAACTCCGTAGCTTCTCTTACTTGTTCCCTCTCTTCCTCGGAGATGGTGTAGTCATCATCAGATGACACAAAATCCGAATCTGACGGCATAACATATTTCCTCCTCCTTTTCCGAACCCTCTTTTGTTCATTGTTTTCTGTCACAGGCAGGTCACTATCCATGAAATCATCATAATTTTCAAGATCATCATCACATCTATCCTTCCTCCTCAGTATCCGACTCTTTCTACCATTCTTTTTCAAAGGCTTCTTTGAAGCCATGGCTTTTGCACCCTTTTTACGTCTTACAGGACCCTTTCTTCTCGAACGCCGCTTGGCCACTTTCACAAGAGTTTTCTTCTTTCTCGCCACTGGTTTTTCTTCCACCTCTGAAAAATCATCTTCATCGGGTGAAAATTCCTCGTCCTCATCATCATCATCTTCATCTTCATCATCGTAATCCTGATCCTCCTGATATCTACTCTTTCTCTTCTTTCGTGACGGTTGGACCCCATTGTTCTCCCGAACAGAAAAACCATTTTGGACTTTTGCTCTAACTGCCCTACTGTCCTGCTTGATTTCCTCGGTGTCTTCTTCTTCCTCCTCCTCATCCAAAATAAATCTACCAGAATCCCTTTTTGCCCTTGATCTACTGTTCTTTCTCACTGTTTTCACTTCTTCTTCATCTTCCTCCTCGTCCTCCTCATCCATAACAAATCCATCAGAATCCTTTTTTGCTCTTGATCTATTGTTCTTTCTCACCGTTTTCACTTCTTCTTCGTCTTCCTCCTCGTCCTCGTCCTCTTCATCCATAACAAATCCATCAGAATCCTTTTTTGCTCTTGATCTACTGTTCTTTCTCACCGTTTTCACTTCTTCTTCGTCTTCCTCCTCGTCCTCGTCCTCCTCATCCATAACAAATCCATCAGAATCCTTTTTTGCTCTTGATCTACTGTTCTTTCTCACCGTTTTCACTTCTTCATCGTCTTCCTCCTCCTCCTCCTCCTCCTCCTCATCCACAATAAATATATCAGAATCCTTTTTTGCTCTTGATCTACTTTTCTTTCTCACCGTTTTCACATCTTCATCATCTTCCTCCTCCTCTTCCTCCTCCTCCTCCTCAACAAAGCTCTCATTCGATGCATCTCCATCCAGAGAAGAACAATAATCCTCCTCTAAATCCTCCGAAACTTCATTTTCCTCATCGGAAATGACATAATCCTCATCCGCCGAATCATCGGACTCCTTGCATTTTGCCGGAGTCCCTTTCTTGACTTTCCGCCTGGAACTAACCTTCCCTCCCTTCGCCATCTGCTCCTAGCACCCAAAAAAAAAAAAAGCCAAAAATAAACATATCAATCAAAATACTAATTTCTCAAATCCCATCCCAACAAATCACATTAAAAGCTTCCTCAATATCATGTTTTCTTTGCATGCTCACCGATCAACCAAACATAACAACCACCCAAACATTTCCGATCACCGATCTGCTAATTTCGCCATTAAACTAACCCAAAATAAACCCCAGGTTTGCTCTCCTACAATTTTTTTTTTTTCAATTACACCAAAATCCATAGCAAACAAAAAATTCACAAGCCTACCCCTCCCTCCTCCAAATTTCCCATTCTTTTTCAGCTCAAATTCATTCAAATCGTCACTAAAACTTCACACAGATACCAAATTCCCAATTGAACAATTCACCACACAAAAATCCAAAAAAAACCACAGGTAGGGATTTTATCTCTCCAAAAATCAAATTCCAACTCCAATTCAAACGAATCCAAACAGAAATTGAAATTCAAATCGCACAAAATAAAATCGAAAATCGAAAGATGAGTGGTGGTACCTGAGAGAGAGAGAAAGCGAGCACCGGAAACAATGGAAAAAATTGTACGAATTTTTATTTTTTTAATTTTTTGTTTTATATGCGTTTTGCGTTGTTTCCACAGAAAACGTATTTATATTGCGCGAAGGGAAGAGAAAACGTTGCTTCTTACGGCGAACGCAACTTGGGCGTCCCCATTGGATGTTTCCTTTTTGCGAAGTTACCGGAATGCCCTTCGTACTTTTGTCTCGGCTGTTATTCGTACGTGGTTGTTTTGGTATGTTTTTGTTTCACTGCAGCTTCTGTGTTTCAAGATTTTATTGTTTTCTAACCCAAAAAGAGTTCGTTTCATTTGAATTTTTTGCTTCCCGGGTGAAAAATGTTTTTCGATCTTTGATTATTCTTTAAAATGAAACAAATTGTACCAATTTGGTTCTGATGATTCTTTAATATAATTTTAACTATAAAAATATAATTTGAATTTGTATATAGAGATGTGTTGTTGTAGCGAACTGAAATATGATAAACTTAGATTGCAAAATAAAAACGTTCTTAAACACACTGTCTTTTGTCAAAGGAAGGAACTTAGATCATCTTTAACAATAGAATTTATAGGAAGGTTAAATACTATTAGTTCTTTTTCTTTTCTTTTTTTATAAAAAATCATCTTTTAGTAAGGGTGATTAAAGGGTTGAAGGGTCATCAAAATCGTTAGAAAACTTAGGGAGTGGCTAAACGATCTCAAATTCGATTAATTTTTTTTAATAATTTGTACAATATAATCAAATGAATGAACCGTTCCAATCGTGTTATTACATCGTAAAATAGAAATATCAAAAGGAATTGTTCATGGTTGAGTGCTCAACGTTAAGCAAGTTCCTTCCTTTGCGAATTTAAAACCCAATTAAGCTACAATTTGTGAGGGTGCAGAATTTTAGGAAGCATAGTTGGCAACATAAATTTGTGAATGGAAGTGACCAATGGAATTGAAATTCAAATACGCATCTCCGATGTCTAAATCTGATGGAGAATCATGACCTGAAAATGCAATTATAATAGGATTAGTAAAGTAAAAGAGTTAATTTATACAGTTTATTTTCTTTATTTCATTTTCGATCATCATTGCAGTTAATTAATAATTTCTTTTATTGGTGAGACCCTACAAGTAGCTTTACCCATTACCAATCAGCCAATAGGGAAATGGACCCAATAATTCTAATCACACAATGACATGAAATAACAGCTATCCATTATCTCCTAACCTTTTTCCCTAATTCCACTATTTGGATTTGAACCATAGAAAATGAGATAAATTCATAATCTGTTGAAGATTTTGTCAAGTAATGCTACTTTTAACTCACACAGCTGGGTTTAGGAATCATTAGTAACGATTTATCCATTCTTTTGGAAAAGCCAACGAGAACCACAAGAAAGAAGATTTGCACTAATTGCAAAAGATTATGGGGGTTTATTTTGTCATGTGGCATAATGATTTTAACCTTTTATCTTTGTGCGATTTCAACTATTCCTCAATTGATATAGTTAGATGTTGCTTATTGGATATGAAGTTTGGGCTTTGAACAAGTTTTTGTAGTTTGGATCCAACCAACTTTGGACCTACAGAGAAGATTTTGGTGGGCTCGAACTAAAATTTGGGTTTTAATGACCTCGAGTCCAATGACAAACAATAGACTGTTTTCGATTAGCCAATGAAGTCTTGGCCCAGCTTAATGAGTGTAATCATAGCACTGTCACGTGTTATAGATTAATACACGATGAAATTAGTACATATGATGATATGAAGAAAAAAACATGTGTTATAATATATGAGGCATGTAACGATACCTAACAATGCAATGACACATTCAATAGTTATGATTGGGTGAGAGTTAAATTGCTAAAAGCTTTTATCACATATGTTTTTTCAATATTTGATTGAGCTTGATACCACCTATCTTTTAGGTTAACAACTCATCAAGCTCCTTTGCTCCCCGCATATTATATGACTTGAATAATTTGAGTTGTCTAATATAGTGACTTTGGCTATTACTTATTAGGCATTGCCCTTAGCCACTCAAACTTGATGTTTAGGGACCATCTCCATTGAGTGATTAGTGGCTTAGTTTATCATAAGAGAATCTTGGCCCCTTAAAGAAGAACATGAAAGCTTTCATGTCAAGCTACTGAATTAGTTGTAGACTTGTGAGATTAAAGGAGGATAGGCCTAATAATTTGACAAGTCCCTCTGGCATATAAAAGTTTGCTACTACTTTTATTTTTCTTGGAAGATTATGAATAAATAATGTGCCAATATGATGTCTAATAAGCTATTGTTACATCAGAGCTGATAATGAGGGGAACTGTTATACATTTGGAACTAAGTTAAGAGGGACAAATGACAATGCAAATTGTAGTTTTTGAAGTTGGAAGAAATGCCACCAAAGTAATGTAAGAAATGAATTTTTAACTTCCACCCTATTTGGTTGGGTCCAAAAGAGTGAGGCAGCAAAAGACATAAAATTTTGATCCTGTCGTGGTTTTAGGGGAAATTAGTGTCATGACTCATGACTGGCCTTGATCACTCACCAGAGACTTCGGTCACCACGATATATATTGCACATGATGGTCACCCTTTTCATCCCCTTTTTTATGCATATGCTAGCTAGATCATTGGAATTTGGAAATGGTGCAGACTGTCCTTTTCAAGTTGTCCATGTATACATCAATTAACTGGTACTGTTCGTCGATAATAATAAAAGATATCTCACATTAATTAAGTCTCCATCCCATATCATACCGAATCCATGAGTTTTACAAGTGGAGCAAACGCTTGGGAAATTGATTAGTAGAACCTGATATTGAAATTTGAAATAGCCAAGAGTTGGGTGGGTTTGGTCCACTTGGTCTTGCCAGCTAGCCATTTGGTGGAAATGGAGCACCGGCCGCTATAACTTATATTATGCTGCGTAGTCTTCAACCAACCATTTTGACTTACGAGTTAGAACTAAAGCTCTTTCAACCTTTCCAACCTAGTTTCACTCTTGTTTATATCTTTTTACTATTGAGGATATGAGGGGTTATCCGACCTTAGGAAAAAAGACTTTGTAAATAATTATAAAGAGTTTGGCTATTCCTCCATAGCCAGTTGGTTTTGGAATGGAACCTCAATCACCTTCATCATAGTATCAGAATGAGTCGATCCATGTGTGAAGCCAAGGCCAAAGAGCCTAAAATGGCCACACGTGTTTCGCGTCCTTAATTAACTCAGTGTAAGACACAAATATACCTGGTTTTGAGGGGGGAGTGTTGAGGATGTGAAAAGTTATCCCATATTGGTTAGAAAGAGACCTTGCAAATGTTTATAAGGAGTTGGACTACTTCCCCTGTTGTTAGTTGATTTTGGAACAGGACCTCACCCACTTTAATAATATTTGTAACAATCAAAACTTTAATTATTTTTTTTTTTTTTTTTTTTTTTTTTTTTTTTTTCCTTCCCTCTATATTTATATTTTATTTTTTTTTTTTTTCTTTCCTCCCTTCCTTCCTGCCTTTGTTCTTGTTTTTTTTTGTTTTTTGTGGTTTGTATTTATACGCCAAATTTGGTTTGTTTTTCTTTTCTTGGGCGCTTTCCTTTTTTTTTTCTGTTTTGCTCCTAAAAATTTTTTTTTTTTCCCCTTTTGTTGCTTTCCGTTATCAATTCACATCTCAGTTAAGTTTTTCATCCAAATTCAAGGGTAAAATTGTCTTTTTCAATTTTGGTTGAAATTTTTTTTTCAATTTCATAATTTTTTTAATCTTTTCACCCACTATTATTATCTTTTGTAATACAATTTGTAAGATTATTAGTTGCATTTTTTTTTTGGATTGTTGGGTTGTTGCGGCAGAGTGTCTTATAACACCAAACACATTAAACTATCATCGTTATGAATAAACACTTTCATGTTAGTCCAAATTGAAAATTAATGACAACAATTTTTGTAAAAAAATGATGAAAAAAATTGAAAAAGACAATTTCACCCTTGAATGTTGGATGGAACGTAACCACAATTGTCCACAAGTCCCTTCTTCTCTCCTTTTTGTGTTGTAGTGGGTTTTTTTGGGTTGTGGTTTTAGATTTTTTATTTATTTTTTTTTTTTTTTTTTTTTTTTGGGGGGGGGTGGGGGGGGTTTGGGTGGTGGGGGGGGGGGGGTATTTTTTTGTGGGGTGTTTTTTCTCCGGTCTTTTTTTTTTATTTTTTTTTTAATTTTTTTTTTATTTTTTTTGGGGGAAATTTTTCTTTTCTCCTTTTATCTTTTTTTTTTTTTTACCACCCATGGTGCTCATAGAGTCCATACTATTCCAACTTAGGGGCCATTTGATGCAAACGGAAATTGAATATGAATTTTAAGTTACTTACGATAAAAAACTTTTCTTTGTTACATGTAAAAAAAAAAAATACAATCAAATATTATGAGTAATTTAGTCATATTAGTATCGGGAATTGCTTTACGAGAAAGAGGGGCAAGCTTAAACAGCATGTGCATCTTCACCTTATCCCACCCCACCACAATGACAAAGGCCTAGAAGAATCTTTGAACTAAGCCACTTTACCACAAAAACAGCAAACCCAAAAGAAAAAATTGGAATTATTGTTTGATGCCATATATTAGAGGCTTTTCTAACCAGAAAAGCATTTCTTTAATACAACTACAAATGGCCTAAATCATGAAGTGGTGCACATATCACATGTGCTCTAACTTGCCATGTCCATTTTATGAAAATGGTGAAATGGGTCGTTCAATCAATCATCTTCCATTGAAAAGTGGAAGAAGGGGCAAGAATGAAGATAAGGTGGTGGCAGCTGGTATTGTTCCTCTTTCAACTTTATTTTCAATTGCTGGCGTTTTTATTCGATTAATCAAATTAAAGTACTTTGTGAAGGGTTTGATCAATTGCATTAGGGCTAGAAGCTGATCAGTGTTGAGATTGAAGTAACTTTATCATGTAAAGTGCCAAGTTCTCAATTCTTGGTTGTGTACAGTGGTCCTAATGATCATCTCGAAAATTGATTAATTTCTCTACTAGGTCATGGTCACATGTCTTAGTCTTTACACATAAGCAAAGAGGCTGGTCTATGATATTGAAATGAAAAAGCCTAAAAAAAGTAGATGACTTAGCCATTTGATGATACGATTACGCAAAATGTACAAAGATGTTACTACATACTACATAGAATTCAAATGTAAAAGGAATACAAGTAAGGTCAGCATTACCTCTATTCTGAATTGTGTACGAAGTAATTATAAATCTTACGGTCACATGACATATCTTATTAATATATTATATTCAAGTACATATAATGAATTACAATTTTTCTTGAAATGAACATGTATCTAGCTCAAATTTCTTCCCCGTTAATCGGAAAGGAGTTCTAGAGTTTGTTGTTGATAATTTTGGGAAGACTTAACATCTTAACTTGTGTTTGAGAGGTTAATATGGTTTTTATTCAAACAATATTCATCCAACGCCCCTTTATCCATTTGACCAAAAAGAGATTTCTGACAAAAAACTAATTTAATTCCAAAAGCTCTTGTCGCCCGTGAAATACAAACCGTTAAAGCGCAGTTCTCCCGGGAGGTTCGGAACCAGGTTCGGTGTAGCTTCTCCTTCAATATTAGGAGAAAGAACAAGAAGCTAAAACAGAGAAGCCCTCAAGAAAAGCTTTAGAAAATTTGCACAGAAAGTGAAGGAAACGACGAGAAAATCATCCAAACACAATCTCTTCTCTCCCTTCACTTTCCAATTCTTTTTTTTTTAGTTTTTCTTCTTTATCTTCAGAAATAGGAACTCAATATCTTTACAGCCAAGTCTGTTTTTTTTCTCTCGTAGAATTCAATCAAAAGAATCGAACTTTTCTCGATTCCCATCAGAATTTTGGATTTTTAATTGTGGGTTGGACGATTTGTGCCATTTGTATTAATGGGCAGGAGCTGATTTTTCAATTTGGGTTGGTTTTAACGGCCGGAGATTGTGCTTTTTTTTGGCGGGAAATGGCGACAATGGCGACGGAGCAAGTGTTGCCTTTCTCCATAGCTTCTGTGGTTGAAGATGTTCTTCAACAGCACGGGGGTCGACTTCGCGATATCGACTTGGCTTCCAGGAAGGCAGACGAAGCTTGTAAACATCTTACTCCTTCTTTTTCTCCTTTCATATGGATTATCATAAGAACTTTTATGTTGTCTAATTTGTTTATTTTGATTGAAACTTATGGAGTTTTACCAATTTGTGGGAGGGATAAGTAGAATTTCTTGGGGAGTTTTGATCACCAAGTTTTCTTCAAAATGTGGTAAGATAGTAATAGTTTGATGCAAATGTGAAGCTACTTTTGAGAAAAAATGGCAAACTAATCATTTGGTAAGAAAGCGAATCGGGTATGGAAATTGGAATCAAAATCAAGTCCAATAATGCTTTCCATTTCAATGAATTGGTGAATGATTTTGAATATATAGCAAGTTAAAGTGAATGTTGCCATTACTGTTATGCAGCCTTCAGAAGGTATGAAGCAGCGAGGTGGCTAAGAAAGACGGTGGGGGTTGTGGGGGGTAAAGATTTACCAGCTGAGCCTTCAGAAGAAGATTTCAGGCTCGGCTTGCGTAGTGGGATAATCCTTTGCAATGTTCTTAACAAGGTTAATCCCGGAGCTGTACATAAGGTATGGCCTAACTTGGGGTTTATGTTACTTTTGTTGTTGTAGGTCTTTACTTATTTATTGGTTTTGATAATGTTCACTGCCTAGCTGGTTTTAGGTTATTGAAGGACCTTCCGACTCCGACATTATTCCTGATGGGGCAGCTCTATCAGCGTATCAGTACTTTGAAAATGTCAGAAACTTCCTTGTGGCGGTGAATGAAATGGGGATTCCGGCCTTTGAAGCCTCTGATTTGGAAGAGGTTGGTGTTGTTTTGGTTGCATGAAAAACAAGAGTAGAATAATCCATTTGAAAGCATACTGAGAAACACATTTATGCTTTGAATTGAATTATCACCTTGTTTTTTCTTCAATCGTCAGTGACATTTTTGCACATTCTGAATTTACAGGGAGGGAAATCCTCAAGGCTTGTGAACTGTGTTCTAGCACTAAAATCATATTATGAATGGAAACAAGGAGGTGGAATCGGATCATGGAAATTTAGTGGAACTTTGAAACCGCCTACCTGTGGGAAATTTGTGCGAAAAAACTCAGAGCCCTTTGCAAGTTCTTTCCCCAGGACGTTATCATTGGGTGAAAAGTCAATAGATAGTTTGTCCAGTGACGATATCAATGAAGCTGTTAGTGAGATTCGAGTTTCTTTTAGTCTTTACTTTACTCTCATCGTAATGCAGAACTAATGGTTTTGTCTTCTGATATGCAGAGTTCCTCTCACTCCTTACACATGCTAGTCCGTGAAGTACTTTCAGACAAGAAGCAAGAAGAAATTCCCTTCGTAAGTGTTCTGTTGCCTATCATGTTGGTTAACTTAGTAGATGATACTGATGTCGATGGGAGTCTAACTCTTGCTTTTTACAGATTGTGGAATCTATGTTGAGTAAAATCATGGAGGAGTTTCAGCGTCGGATTACAGGCCAAAGTGAGCTGGTAAGCAAGCTGTCTTTCTTCAGTACTGGTACTATATCCAGAGAAATACTCATTGGACTTAAAGAAAAGTGTATTTCTGGTTATACCTAGTTCAGTACTTCCTGACTCACAGAAGTTGTACTGTTTTGTCACTTATGACAGGTGAAAACAGTTTCTGGAGAAATGTTGTCGCCTTGCCCTTATAGATCTCTTTCTGAATGTTCTATGAAGGTATAAGTTTAAATTTATAATAGAAGTGACAAATTTCTGTCAATGGGATATCATTTCATGCATGCAATCTCGAATATGTTTGCAGCTCTTATCTCTAGCACAATCGGGTGACATTTTCTTCTTTTGAATGATGGTTTAGATTGAAGATGGAAATGTTTCCACCCCAACCAAAGAGGAAGAAGTATATGATCTTGAAGAGGGGCCAAAAAGTGAGTCATCAAAACAGAAAATATTGGTTGAACGACAGCAGAAAGATATTCAGGTAAACTACAGTTGTATCATTTTACCAACAGCGGATTTTGCTAATAGCCTAAAGTACTGGTGGAACTTTTGTCAATATTCTGTAGGAATTGAAACATACTCTATATGATACAAAAGCAGGAATGCAGTTTCTAAAAATGAAGTACCAGCAGGAGCTTAGCAGCCTAGGTATGACACGAAAACTGGAATGTTTCTTCTGTTCTTCAGAGTTCCTGTTATATGTATGGAGGGCCATGACTAGTTTATCATGTAGGTAAGCACCTGCACGGTTTGGCTCATGCAGCAACAGGATACCAGAAGGTTCTTGAAGAAAATCGCAAGTTGTACAATCAAGTGCAGGATTTGAAAGGTAATATAAGGGTATACTGCCGAGTGAGGCCCTTTTTGCCCGGGCAATCAAATCGTTCCAATTGCTATGATCATCTAGATGACAAAAGTATTAAGATCATCACCACTTCAAAGTACGGCAAAGAGGGACGGAAAAATTTCAGTTTCAACAAAGTATTTGGACCTTTTTCAACACAAGGTTAGCAAGTCTCCATACAGGTTCATTTCTGATCTATTATGTTTGCCAGCGTTTTCACTGCTACCTTTCTTTCTGTGCAGAGGAGGTATTCTCAGATACCCAGCCTCTGATTCGGTCTGTTCTTGATGGTTACAATGTCTGTATATTTGCTTATGGGCAAACAGGATCAGGAAAAACTTTTACAATGGTGAGTTATATGCGTAGATATTACATCATTCAACCCTTGCGGCCAGTTAACTCCTGACAAAGCATAACTTGGATTCATTTGGTTCTCGTTCTCTACGCAGAGTGGACCTAATGAGGTTACAGAGGAAAGTAGAGGTGTAAATTACAGAGCACTTGGTGATCTATTTTATCTATCACAGCAGAGAAAGGATACCATTTCCTATGAAATTTCTGTTCAGATGCTTGAAATTTACAATGAGCAAGTCAAGGATCTCCTAGCAATGGATGGTTCTAACAAAAGATATCCTTCATGAGTCATAAAAATATTCATTGTGCATATTATTATGTTCTTTGCAATACTCTCATATTTCTGTGGGTTCTTAACTTCAAAATACATTAGAAATTCGTAACAGTTCTTCACATGGAATCAATGTACCCGAGGCAAACCTTGTTCCTGTATCATCAACATCTGATGTTATCAATTTGATGAACATCGGGCACAAAAATCGTTCAGTGGGTGCCACAGCCATGAATGACCGGAGTAGTCGGTCTCATAGGTAAGATTAATGTAATGTAGACAGTAATTTATGCTGTGTTCCTTTTTCAGTTTATATTTTGCAAAAAATTCTGAGTACATGTCAACAACGTGCATACATTCGATGATGAAGACTAAATATAAAAGATCACGTCCATCTGAACAGAATTTGTCACATTTCATGTTTTGAAGGTTCTTGGAACAGTACTGGTCCTATTATATGCATAGAGCTGTAAAGATTGACTTTGTTCTGTTACCATACACAGCTGCTTGACCGTTCATGTTCACGGAAAAGATCTGACATCTGGAAGCATCCTCCGCGGTTGTATGCATCTAGTCGACTTGGCAGGAAGTGAAAGGGTTGACAAATCTGAGGTCACAGGAGACAGATTAAAGGAGGCACAACATATTAACAAATCCCTCTCAGCTTTAGGAGATGTCATTGCCTCTCTTGCTTCAAAGAATTCACATGTTCCTTACAGAAACAGTAAACTCACGCAACTTCTCCAAGATTCACTAGGTAAGATCATTAACCTTCAGAGGGTGTAGGCATTTTCTCATGGTGTAGTCTCTTTTGTAATCATTTGATAGTTGTGGTTATCAGGAGGGCAAGCGAAGACACTCATGTTTGTTCACATTAGCCCCGAGCCTGATGCTCTCGGAGAAACACTTAGTACACTCAAGTTTGCGGAACGTGTTTCCACAGTTGAGCTTGGTGCTGCTCGAGTTAACAAAGATAGTGGAGATGTAAAAGAACTCAAAGAACAGGTGATGCATTACTTCGACGCTTTGATAATTTGGACGGAGTAAAAAGAGATGAATGCCTTGTTTACAACTTTTTGTTTCCTTTTTCAGATTTCTAGTCTAAAGGCAGCCTTGTCAAGGAAGGAAGGAGAGGGAGGACACCTTCAACATTCGCAATCTTTAAGCCATCATCATTCTCCATCCGTAAGCCCAGAAAGATCTAGAATCAAGTCTGCTGGGTCTTCCCCTTTGCATTCTAATTGGAAAAGCACCGGGGATTTGCCTGGAGGTCGCAAGCATCATCTCGAGGATTTTGGAAACATAGGGGTATTGGCCAAAAACTTTTTCGTACGTGTCATTGAATGGCATCTAACACTTTTGTGTTCATTTTGAGCTGCAAGTATTAACCAAATCTTGGATTGCTCTAGGTTCAGAAGAGCTCTGCATCAAAGCTAAAAAGGCGCAGTTTAGATCCCCAAGATATGATGCGGAATTCACCTCTATGGCCAGGTGGTGGTCTTGGGCTGAATGGGAAAGAGGATGATAAGGACTCAGTTCTTTCAGCTGATTGGGTTGATAAGGTCATGGTGAACAAGCATGAAGGTGCAAATAGAGAAGAGAGTCTGTTAGGATGTTGGGATGATGACAACACGAGTTGCCTCCCCGACCCTCCCAAGTTATTGATGGAACAACACAAATCGGCAAACAAAGAGGAGAGCCAAGGCAATGAAGTACAAAGGAATCGGTTTGAGATGAACAACGCCGATGATTCTGATGCTGCAACCAGTGATTGTTCCGAGCCAGACATGCTTTGGCAACTAAGTCCTCTGAAGGTTACCAGCATTCCAAATGGGGTGGGAGCAAAACCAAAGAAAACTCATTCCAGGCCAATAAGGAGCCCAGAAGCTAGGTAAAGTCTAATTGCTTCAGTTTACAATGTTTTCTATGTAAACTTTCTTCCAACACCGGCAACTTTGAAATTTTCTGATAAAATTGTCCTTGTACCTGATTTAACCAGGAGTTTAATTCCATCGTTGATTCCTTCGCCGTCAAGGAAGCCACCCAATGGAGTAAGTCAACCTCTCCAGAGGCCCGGAAGGCAGGCAGGTGCTGGCGAAGGGAAGCGAAAATCTGGGAATGCAAAGTGATGATGGTGAGTTTACTTGTATTGTGTGCAGAGGGAATTTTCTGTATGATTCTTTCTTCAATTTTTTTTGGGGGTCATTTTTGTGTATCCATGTCTAGAAAAGAGAGAGGTTTCGATATATATTGAAGTGGCAACAATTTCAGTTGCCTGAGTTTTTGTGGTGGTGGTCATAGGACGTATACGTTGTCGCACCCCATTCATCTCAGTTTGTGTATACGAGTGCTGATTTTACCATGTTCGTCTCAATTTGTGTATATGACTGTTAATTTGCAAATTGCAATCAAATAACAGTACGATCTTTTTGTAAAGAAAGTTAGAGAGAACACATATCCTGTTTGTCTGTTCAATTCGAGGAATGCATAATGTTGATTTGTGACAACATAAGAATACAAAATCAATGTCCATATCATTACCATGGAAATGAAATACAGCTGAACATGAGAACTGGATGAGCTAGGCTATATATTTCTTGATACCACTCATCCAAGATCCCAATATCACACAAGACATATCATTACCATATCATTCCTTTTGTAACCAGTCAAACAATCCCATCACAATGCCTTGAGATGCTTAAAAAGACTCCCCCACAGCCAATTACATACGAGCGCATTTTTGTTAACCATCAAAAAGATGTGGTGAGCATTACCACCCATTTTTCCACCATTGATTTGAAATTACCTACTCAAATCAATGGTGGAAAAATATGTGATAATGTTCACCTCTCCTTTTTGGGTGGTTAGCGAAAAATGTTTCCATTACATACACCCATGCTCTCTAGACTAGACCCATGGATTCTTGAGATCTTCGAAAGCCTTTAATTTGAAGAGGGCCTCGTTCCCGCCATTTCTTCCTTGTTGTATCTTTGGGCTCAAGCTGAACACTTTTGTTTTGGTCCAGTTTTGTAGCTCCGGGCTCTTTTATATTTGGGCCTCTTGTATATTTGGATGTGCTTATGAAATGCGAAACACTCGCCAAACGGATAGCCAGGATCTACGGGTGGATTTGAATCGCATTAGGTGTTTGGGAGGCAGTATTGAGAGGATCTGCGCCGTCAGATCTCATGACATTTTCGCATTCGCCAATTCTGTCGATCTATAACTCAATGAACGCTTTCCACTACCACAAAAAGCCCTAATTATCAAATCCGATTAAACCGTGGATTTTTGTGCACTTTCTTTGGGGTCCACTTTTATATCTTTGGGCCTTCTTGTGTTTGGGCCTTTTTTATTTCATTTTTGATAAACATTAACGCAATAATGTGACAAAGTCGCATAATAAAGCGCTATATAAACCATATATCCCAATTACTCTAGCAAAATAAAAATGAAGATTTAAATTTTCTCCGATACATCTATAAAATAGAATTGTAGATATTTGAAAAAATTAAACCAGTACGAAATTTTATTCATTTGTCACTTCTTTATCCAAATGCCTCCTGCCACTCTATTTCAGCCTCAGTTTGCCTCCTGTAACTCCAGTTGTCTCAATTTACCTCCCGCCACTCTATTTAAGTCTCAGTTTGCCTCATGTAACTCCAGTTGTCTCAATTTGCCTCATGCCACTCTATTTCAGTCTAAGTTTACCTTGGCAACCCTAAACCCTATACATTAAATAATAAATTAAGCTAATTTACCCAGTAAAAACCCACACATATCTAGGCAGGGAAAACACAAAGTTCAAAAACGGCAGTAGAGATCAATAATAATTTGTCACCTGGCAGTAGTTGACTATGAATTAACGGATTTGGGCTGGAGAAGGCAAATTGAGACTATGGAGTGGCAGAAGAGAATCTAGAGAACAGGAGGCGAAACTAAGAGCTGAAATGAGAACAGGAGACATTTGGATATATAAGTGTTCATTTAATATTGAAATATTTTTGAAAATTTTCACAATGGTTGGTTGGAGTCTAGAGACAAGCACACTTGTACACAAGTCAACGGGACCCAACTCAGCTGTCAACAACACTCCGGCCAAAGGCTATTTCCGTCATTTCCGACTCATGCATTTGCTGTTCTTCAGCGTGGGATTTCGGACATAAATGTCATTTCGACAGAGCATTTGCCCAGAAATCGCTCCGTTTTTTCGCTCAATTTCCTCTCAAATCAATCAAATCGCACAATAAAGTGCGACGCTTTTCTCTCTCCTAGGGTATATTTGGGAGCAGACTAGTGGAGAGCTCAATTGCAATGAAGGATTTGTAGATGGACTTCAATGTCAGATCTTCCCTGAATTCTAAGGTACCTGAATTCTCTTCCCCAATTATCACTTCTTTTTTTTTGTTGCAATTTTCATGGATTTATTAGGTTGTGGTTTAGCTCAAATTGATTAGATTAGATTGTGATTTTTGTAAATTAGTTTTAGTTTACTGTGATTTTTGATGGGTTTCGGCTTCTAGAAGATCCCATTTTCCGACATTTTGTTAATCTTTTTGATTCCTCAAGTTTTACTTTGTTTAATGAAGTTGAAAAAGTTATGTACTTGTGAAAAGGAATCGATTCTTTTGTTTGTTGGTTTTGGTGGAATGTGAAAAAGGTTTGAAATTTGTAATAAATTCGAGATAAAAACCCCTTTTTTCCCTTTGGTTTGCATTGCATTGGCTTTTGTTTTCACTTTTGGAGCAATGAATTATCGAAAATGATTAATGCGTGCTTAAGTCTTCATCCTAACATCTGGTGTGTAATCTTCAGTTGGTGGAGATATGAGGTGATTTCAGTTCTGACTAGGTTTTGTTGGATTGTTTGGGTGATTAGGGTTTTGGCACTTGAGTCTTGGCAATGTCACCGCGGAGATTAAAATGAGCAAGGCTGAAGTATCAGCGATGAAATCTCCGCTTGTTCCCCTTGCGACTCTGCTTGGTCGCGAGCTTAGGAGTGAGAAGGTCGAGAAACCTTATTTGAAGTATGGGCAGGCTGGTTTGGCAAAGAAAGGAGAGGATTACTATCTTATAAAACCAGATTGCCAGAGGATTGAATCGGATCCTTCGACATCATTTTCTGTCTTCGCGGTACTTTCCTCCCTCTCATCCTTGTACTTATGTAATGGATAAGTAGTCTGTATTTGGTTGCTCAAAAACTGAGGAGAAAGAAAACAAATTGCGAAATGTGAAAAGATTACCTGTGTAGACTGTAATTCCATTTTGTCCAGTTGAGTGGAAGTATATTTTTCTTTCTTTAGTGTGATAGAAGAGAAATTTGTAACTTTTCCTTTCGTTTCATACATTTGTCAGCACCAAAACAGAGATTCTTTCTGATTCAAATTTGAAATGGTTGATCTCAGATTTTTGATGGGCATAATGGTATATCAGCTGCTATTTATACAAAGGAGAATCTATTGGCTAATGTTTTGAGTGCCATTCCTCAAGGAATCAGTAGGGAGGAATGGCTTCAAGCCCTTCCCCGGGCATTGGTTGCAGGTTTTGTGAAAACTGACATAGAATTTCAGCAGAAAGGTTTACATCAAACCGTTTCTTTTTTCTATTACTAAAATTTTTTTGCTTGTTTTAGGTTTTCTTAGCTTTATGATTTCATTTCAATCTCAGGGGAAACTTCTGGTACAACTGTCACATTTGTTGTGATTGATGATTGGACTGTGACTGTTGCATCTGTTGGGGATTCTCGATGCATATTGGACACCCAGGGAGGTGTTGTCTCACTGTTGACCGTTGATCACAGGTTGGAAGAGAATGTAGAAGAGAGGGAGCGTGTTACTGCCAGTGGTGGTGAAGTAGGAAGGCTCAATGTTTTTGGGGGCAGTGAGGTATAGCAGAGTTTATTTTGTTTATTCTTTGTACTTGTAAACAGAAAGGCATCTCAATGGAAATGTTTCTTTGATGGTCTAGATTTCTTATGTCTACATGGTGTCCACAGGTTGGTCCCCTTCGCTGCTGGCCAGGCGGATTATGCCTTTCTAGGTCAATTGGTGACACAGATGTGGGAGAATTCATAGTCCCTATACCTCATGTAAAGCAAGTGAAGGTAAGTTTGTAAGGTGCTATTGTGAGTGGTTTTCTTTTCAGTCAAAATCTTTATGCTCAATAATCTTCTTTTTCTGGTTATGTAGCTGTCAAATGCTGGCGGAAGACTTATAATAGCTTCTGACGGTATCTGGGATGCTTTGGATTCTGATCTAGCTGCCAAGGCTTGTAGGGGACTGCCTGCAGAACTTGCTGCAAAGCTAGTTGTTAAGGTGAGACGATATCTGGGATGCTTTGGATTCTGATCTAGCTGCCAAGGCTTGTCGGGGATTGCCTGCAGAACTTGCTTATGTACAGACAAAGATACTGAGTCTGATTTTACTTACATAGTCCTTATTTTCTTTGATATGCTTTAGGAGGCTCTGAGGTCAAGGGGACTGAAAGATGATACAACCTGCCTAGTTGTTGACATAATCCCTTCAGACCGTCCTGTCTTGCCTCCAACGCCAATGAAGAAACCTAACATGCTTGCCTCACTTATCTTTGGGAAGAAAACTCAGAATTCCGTCAACAAAACAAGTAAGCTTTCTGCTATTGGAGTTGTGGAGGAGTTGTTTGAAGAAGGTTCAGCAATGCTCGCTGAAAGGTCTGTTCATCATGGTTTCCTATCTACTTGCTGTAAGACAGTTTCCAGCTTGAGTTAGAGTCTCAACTTTTCTTTCTTGATGGAAATGCAGGTTGGGCAAGGATATTCCTCTGGATGCAAACTCTGGGATTTTTCGATGTGCAGTCTGCCAAGAGGATCAGCCCCCAGCAGAAGGTTTATCGGGGCCTTTCTTCTCTCCAGCATCAAAACCTTGGGAAGGTCCCTTCCTCTGCGCAAAGTGTCAGAACAAGAAAGATGCCATGGAAGGAAAACGACTGAGCAGTCCCACAGTGGTCTTGTAGTAATTTACCTGATTTCAGATTCTAATGTATTTTTTCTCTAGCAGTGTGAGCATGGTTGGTTTTCATTTTTCAGGTGGTGACTTTAATAGATGTGTGTAAGAAATGAGGTTGAGGTATGCAGAGAGTTAGTAGGTGTTTTGCACTTTGTCGAAAGATTGTGTCGATTCTGGTTTGTGCTCAGCTGTTGGACTTGACTGACAGAGGGCAGAGGTGTTTATCATCGCTAACAGCTTTAATTTGTAAGTAAAGTGAAATTTGCATAAATATGTTCTGTTGTAACTGCTCACTTGTGTAACTGTGTCCGTTTGGAAATTAGCAACGGCACGAAATCTAACTCATTGGTGTTCCCTCTGCTTATTTTTGTTTTGGAACAAATGGAATATATATGATTTTTATGAGAATGGAGTAGTGACAGTAAAATATATGATTGATAAGCAAAAGTTTGTAGGAAGTGTCTGCACAATTGCCGCTTCGTCATGCTATTATGATTCTATGCTTAATGGTTGTATGGGTAACCATTTCTATTGCAATTCCTTTTAGATCGAATTAATTTGGATAAATGTCGAATATCTTGGCACCAAGATCCTCATATTTGCTCAACGTCTAGTCGTACACGGTTCATAACACAATTTGGTTTGTGTTTTGTTATAAAGTGATGATAAAATTTAAATTTGTCATAAGATTGTGACAAAATTAAGTTTTGTCTCAATTTTGTGACAAAATCAAGCATCTTTGGGAACCTACAAGCCTTCCTTAGTAAAAATCAACACATGCACCATGGAACTCCAAAGGACGGAAAACTGAACCTAAAGATCTTGCACCTTGACAATATGCAAGAAGAAGCACCAGACGTCAAGAACATAGCAAGTTGCACGATTGAAATGGACCGCTAGGAAGGAAAAAATAATGTAGGCTAAAAATTCCAAAATCAAGTTTTGTCACAATCTTATGGTAAATTTAATTGTTGTCACAATCTTGTGACAAAATCAAGTTTTTTCACAATCTTATGACAAAATCAAATTTGTCATAACTTTATGACAAAATCAAATTTGTCACAAAGTTATGACAAAATCAAATTTTGTCACAAGACAAATTTAAAGTTTGTCACAATCTTGTGACAATCAAATTTCGTCACAAGACAAATTTAAATTTTGTCACAATTTTGTGAAAAATTCAAATTTTGTCACAAATCAAGTACGAAATGATGCTTTGCCATAACCTTGTGATAAAATCAAATATTATGATAACCTTGTCACAAAACTCTATGATAACCTTGTCACAAAACTCTAAATCAAGTTTTTTCACAATCATGTGACAAAATGAAGTTTTGTGACTAAAATTTTAGTGACAATCTTGTGACAAACAAATTTTATTAATACTTACTTACGACAAGTTCAAATTTTGTGACATATCAATTTTTATCAAAAAAAAAAATTGCGATAACCTTGTGAATCAAATTTGTGACAACCTTAGATTCATACTACTTTTTAGGTGCGTGCGAGGTCACGTCCACGATTTGTAACAATTGAAATGGCTAGAATTCACTAACACAACATATACATCAAACCTCAAAACCAGTTAAGAGGATTGGGCATAATGGTATTATTAATTTATTAATAACCTCATGAGAAGGATCCAAACTCGGGTAAAAGGGAAGAGCCCACTACTGCTCTTACAAATGCACGAAACTGAACTCAGTTAGGAGGCAACCACTGAAGCTCAATGCCATAGCTCCATTTATCAACGGGATCCTGAGGTTGAATATCAACCACAGAAGTATAAGCAGTGCAGCCTCCATCCCTAACCCTAATCATATAGGAAGTCATGTGTGAATCTTTCAAGTAATGGCAGCAGAGGCTACCTTTACATGCATTTTCCCCACCCTCCAACATTTTGTCCTCAAAAACCCTACAAAGGCTGTTTGAGGAGCAATTTAGAGGTGACTTGAGGATATTGTCTTTGCAGTTGAGCAAGATGACAGTATTTCGATTCGACACATTGAAGGGCAAGTGCTCATCAAGTCTAAAACCTTGCAAAGGCAAATCAGCTGAACGGCAGGTATCGCCATCTTGTATCAGATCAGGGGGACTTAAGATGAGCTTATGAGCAACCGTGTCAATGCTGAGGACCTTGTAGTTGAAGCCTTCAGCTGATTTGAACTCAAGAATGCTGCCATCTTTGTTGCAGTAGAGTTTGTACCTTGAGTCCCCACAGTTGTCATCTGTGCTAAAAGGATATGGTACTTGTAGGCTACCACATTTTGGGCAAGCAACAGAAGCTGACAGATGGTTAATTTTGAGGAGGGCCATGGCAATGAGCACAAAAACAGTCATATTCATCTTCACTCTTATGCAAAGACATAGGGAAGTAAGAAATACTGCGAGCTAGTTGTCTATTTATAGAAAGAATGATACGATTATTAATAGCAATTAAATACTAATCCGGCTCTTGCACTTTTTTTTTTTTTTTTTTTTTTTTTTCCAAACGGCTCTTGCACTTGGTGCCTAGGTCCTTCTAATTCATAAATAATAACCACCAAATGAAGGTACTCCAACAGCTGTCGGCGGACTAAAATTTCAAAGAAGAGATTGAGGAATGGAATTGAATATACAAATCCTAATCACTAAAAGAACTAACATTGTTAAGAATAATGGCACCCATGAACGATGAAGCTAATTAGCTGGTTGTTTCAGGTAGCTGCAGTTTTGCCTCCACCAGGGAGGAAATAACAAGTGGAAATTAATTAGGAAAGTAACATCCCACTTTCCCAAAGTGGTCTATATAATAGAACATACAATTTGGGGAAAAGCCAAGGACAAAGTTCTTCTAGTAAAGTGTACAAACTTTAAATTTTAAGTCTAATGCAAATTTAAGGGGTCAAGCCAAGGTGAGGATCATTTGTTAATAGATCAAAGTGGATTATTCCCCAAGGCCACCAACTACAAAGCACTTTTAGGATTAAAGACCATCAACAAAGATTCAGATCACTAACAAAAATAAGTTCATGGGCAAGTAATAATTTGAGGAGAAAAAAGATGAGCTCATGAAATGCGAGATGTCTTGTGTGAAGAAAATGGCCGAGGGAACGGTGAATGCCTTCGTTCAATAGGATTTAAGAACATTTGATAGTCTTTACACAATGATCTCAACAGTAGTTAAGAACCCTTCATCCTTCCACAAGAGAGAAAAGAGCAGATGACTTCATTCACTGGGGAAAGAAAAGAACAATGAAGACAAGTAAACCAAGTGCTATATAAGCACAACGAAGTAGAACTCAAGCATTTTCTTTCCTAGGTTACATCAGACTAGCAAATACGACATTATGTTTCCTCAAAATGAGGATTCCCTTTCCAACGCTGAGCTTTCCCCAATGTGCCAATTGACTGTTCCTCTAAATCAAATCTTCTCCTGCAAGTGACAGATGAGCGCATTGATCAAAAGATGAAATGGTATCACCCAAACAAGTATGGTTTTCTGGTCTGAAATAATTGGTGCAGCACAGAAGTAACTACGATATTGCTTGTAATGTCAGCTTCCTATTGGAATACTATACACTAGTTGACCATGCCATTAGTTGCATATACTATAAAAGTAAAGGAACTTACGCAGATCATCAAACGATATACTGCTGATGCTTTCTCCAGTCTTTATAAGGCGAATCTTCCCTGCAGGATAAATCACAATATAAGTAGTTTCACAATGGCGGTATAGCATACCATTGATGAAACAGTATACGGTTGGAGGCACTGGATAAACTTTCAGACTATATTTCACTCAGGATTACATACAAAGAGAAAAACTACATTCTGATATTTACCATCATAACGAACACAAATCTCTGGAATATTTTTAACTTCGCCGTTGATGCTGTCATTGTAAACTCTAGTTTCAATGTCACCTTCAACATATATTGGTGAACTGCAATTAACGTTCAACCATTAGAGAAACATTACACAGAAACTTCTTTCATCATGAGAATGGAAACATACTTCTTAACAAATTGTTTAACTGCATAGGCCCCAAGTGTTTCATTATGCACAGCAATTCGATGCCATTGAGCAGGCTTTGCCAAATCCTTTGATCCCAGTGTTCTTTGGTCAAACATGCCCCCTGTCCCAACTGTGAAGATGGTTACAGTCCGGCCATTCCTCAAGATCTTCTGCACAGGGGCCTGCCCAACTTTTCCACAGATAATTGCCTGCACAAATGTGAAAGAGCCTAGCATAAAAATCTGATAACCACATGACAGAATAATCTTTTAAAACACTGCTGATTGCTGATGAAAAGAGGAAATGCAACTTTATCCACTCTGATGATTTATGTCCAATCTTTTAAAACATCCCCAATCGAACCAATAGGTTTGCTAGGATAATATATAATCTAGCTCAATCCTATATCCTGAGACCCCAAAAATCTGTACTAAAGTTTCCACATGAATCATCATCCACTTGTATTTGTACTTTGGTATGAACAGTACATAAACACACACACACAAAAACTCTTTACCTTGTGAACCGTACATAAACACACGCACACACAACACTCTTTACCTTGTGCACACCACGAAATCCCCAGCCCCTCCTGGGATCCACAGTATGCCCTTGCAAATCCGAAACTTTCTTGCCACCAATCAAATCATCGAAGTCATCTTCAGCCGCATTTGTTTTTGTGTCATCGTTTTCAATGTCACTTGTGCTGCTTGAGCACCACAGCTTCGAGCTTCTTTGCACACCCACAGCTATAACAAAAGGTCCAAATATCAAAACAACACCAATAACTCTCTCTACCTAAAACACGAAATCATGCTGCTGAATTCTATCTACCATGTTACTCAAAACACTTTTCTAGACTAAACCCATCGGTGGAAACTTTACAAGTTCATAACAATACAACATATTAACCAATCTAGTACAAACTTGCATGTGCGTGAAAATTGTTCCATTTAAACGAAATTTGAAATTTTGAACTGAACCCACAAAACAAAATAGTAAATTTCAGCAAATTCCGAAGTAGAAATCAGAAATGATCTCTGCAAACAACGCATTCATATGAATCAAACACACAAAATGCAAAGATGAAGTTTTTGGGAGAATAAGAGATAGAGAGAGAACCGAGGGCGGAGGTGGGCGAGGAGTCAACGGAGACTCTCATAAACTTGGAAAACCTGACGGCGAGTGAACTCATTTTTCAGCTGCAAACTCAGTGAGTCGAGAATCGGTAGGAACTCGGGAAGGGTTGAAGGAGGGTTTAGCTGTTGGGAGAGGCGCGAGAGAAAGAGATGCGAGTCCTAAAGTGAAAATAATACAAGTAAACTAAAAACTAAAAATGGAAAAAGTTGTTAAACCTAGTTTTTTACTTTTTATCTCTTTGGTTGAGGAAAGTAAATAATTTTCTTTCATCTTCTTGAATCTTGCTTGCCCCCCCTTCCCTTTTCCATTTCAACTTTTCATCTTCTTAGCTGTTGCGATAATGTTGCACAGTTGAAATCATTTTGGGTTTGCAATTTTTGATAGAGAATAACATGCGCGAAGGAGTACGTAATCAAGGATTTGAATTGTTCCTCTAGGATTGTCATCGGGGTAACAGTTTTCAGTAAAATTACCTACATAGATAAGAGTGGTAGGAGATATTAAACAACTTTGATGACGATGAAAAGCAATGTGAAACATAAGTATTGTAGGAGGGAACGAAAACTAACTTCTGAGTCTTAAGTTTTCAAATTACATTGAGCATTCGTTTAGGTGACACTCAGAAAGACAGAAAGAAGAGGGGGGAAAAATAAAAAGATAAAACTAAAAGAAAAGAGAATAGATAAAAGCCTCTACTAGGTCTTTCGGTACTCAAATTAAGAATAACCATCTTCTTAGTTCATCCGGAACATTCCCAGCTTAATCAAAATCAAAACTGTCCCAGGATCAAGCAATGCGGCCAAACCTATCTGCATGATCAGGACCGAGGAACCCTGGATGAGGACCAGCGGTCTGAGCCAAAGGAGGGGGGTCTTCGCTCATCACTGCTTCGCCACCTATCATTAGCTGGGGGTGGGGCATCAGACCTTGGTCCCCTACGATCAAGTTCAGGAGGAGCCTGCGGAGGAGCTTCACCTCCCCCTCGCCGAAACTTAGGCACATACCTCCCAGGAGCTGGTGCAGGTGCAGGTGCAGGAGTTGCAGCTGCAGCTGCCTGCTGCAGCAGCAGCAGGAGGCGCTATTGCAGGTTCAGTTGCGCGAGGCTCAGTAGGCGCAGAAACAGGAGCAGTAACTCTTCCCAAAAGTGCTTCCCTCCTCAGCCTTTCTTTTTCTTCTAATTCCCTCTCTCTTTGCCTCTGCTTTTCAGCAATCTCATCTAGTTTGGCCTTTCTCTCAGCTTCCTCTTTCCTTTTTCTCTCAGCTTCTGCATATGGTTCGGAGCAGAAAGTATTGAGTAACAAGGGATTGCACGTGTAAGACACATATAATGGCAATTATCATAAAATCATATACCCCATTTAAAATTTCTCTGAATTAACCCACAAATTGTACAATAGTTATAAACATGAAGAAAGGAACATAATATATCATGTTTTTCCATTCGGAGTAATATTATCTGAAACTAAATCAGGTCAGTAATCCAGAGAGGGAAGATGCTCTAATTCTCACAGAAAGCTTAGTAAACCAACTTTTTTTTGCGTAAGATCACATACCTTCACGTCTTCGCGCTTCTTCTTCCTCATGCATCTTTCTTAGTCTCTCCTCTTCCAATCGCACATAGAATATTGTCTTTCTATTTAACTCCCTCCTCTGTTTCCTAGCCTGAATCATTTGACTGATTTGTTGTTCCCTCTCTGCCTTGCGCCTGGCATATTCAGCCTGCCGACGATGCAACACCATTTCCTGGAGAATCATCTGCCAATGCGGAACAAGATGGAAAATTGATTCTCAGCATCAAGATCGCTTGATCTAAATAATCTCTAGCATAAATGTGCGGGAACAGGTAGGCACCATAAACCACAGCAAAGGTTGTATATGAAAACCTACCTTACTGTCTAATATCCGTGCAAGCCTATTCTTCTCCTTCAGATCTCCTTCATGGCGCTGCTGGCTCAACTCAACTTCCAGCTGCAAGCAGAATAAGGCGTTACGGTTAGCATGCAAAGCAAACTTGTATGGAGAATAGGGGAAAACAACAGAAGTAGGAACAGAAAAAAGCCGTGGGCCAGGCCCAATGTTGAAGGGAGAGGTAAATTCAAAGTGCAAAACTGATTAAAAAGCTAATAACAGCATGATATGATGATTAAATAATGAAAAGTAAGCAAAATAAATACAAAAAACACTACCTGTTGTTCACGTTCATGAAGCACCCTCTCTTCCACCAGGCGTTGTTGATACGCGGCTTCAATCAGAGGGGCAGACTCTTCACTTTTTGCTCTTTCCAAGTAATCCATTGTTTTAGCAAGTTTCAGTAATTTCTTCTCCATTTCATGCCTCTCTCTCAGCTGTTCAGCGAAGGCCAAATCCATTACTGATTGCTTTGTCACCTCCTGTACAAATATAAAACTGATGAGATTCGGTCTTCAACCTATACAAAAGTACAGGAGACATCTGTCACTCACTCCATCCAAAAGTATCTTCTTTCCCTTCTTTTTACCGCGTTGCTGCTGCAAAAGCTTCTGTGCTTCTTCAAGTTCTCTCTCCTCTATTTCCTTTCGGATCCTCTGATTCTTCCTTTGCTCATACTCAGTTGCAAGCCTCTTCTGCTCTGCTTCCTCAGTTTTTTTCTGTTGCAGAAGCCTCTTTGCCTCTTCCTCACGTTCCTTAAAACGAAAAAAATGATAGCTTAATCTATGTTTTGGCCATTTCCAAACTTTATTAGCTATGCAACTCAAGGTAAAAGTAGATACAGGCATACCATTTCCAGAAGCTGACGTTCTTGTTCTTCCTTCCTTTTCTCAATAATTGATTTCCTGGCAAGAAGCCTCTTGTGTTCTTTATCAACAGTCTCTGCTAGCGAAGGCAGAATTTTACCAAGTTTTGATGAGCCCTTTAAGGGAGGGTAGAGCATAGCCCTTGTCTCATTAAAAGACTCAGCTAATTTAGTCAGGTGATCACGAAACCCATCAGACTCCAGACCCTGAAATAACAGCCAAGAGAAGACAATCAGAATGTGACTTGTAAAAACTGAACAAAAAATAGTACAACGTGCCAAACATGCAAAGGCACTAAAGATGCAAGCATTAACTTACCATGTTGCCAAATAACAGAACACCCTTCATATGGTCGACTTTCATAGCTATAAAATTATGTTTTACAGCATCCACATAAATCTTCTCAACAACAGAAAAGTCGTAAAACGGTATCATCGCTGATAAGCATTCAATATTCATTATCTGATACACCTGAGAAAGCTGAAAAATGAAGAGGGAAAAAAGAACCGTTCTGTTAAAAATCTATACTATCTATAATATCCTTCTCAGAATTAATTAAGAAACTGCAACATCAACCTACCTGCTGAAGCAACCTGAGAGTACCAAGCTTCTCCAGAGCGGAAACATATTTGGAGAGTTGTATTTCTGGAACAGAAGAAGCTGAAGACAGCTTACCGCCAAGTTTTGAGATTTTGGTCAACAATGGTTGCATTTTCACAGCAAGACTCAGAGGTACATATTCATGCTCCAGGAGATGATAAAGATCTTTAACTTCCTGGGTTGCACAGCTCAGCACACCTTTGGACACCTGAAAAAAACACTAAAATCAGACCATATTGACAGAATTAAACCACCATTTACAGAAGAACAACTCAATTTAACTTACCAGTTCCGAAAGTAGAGATGATCTTGAAAGCTGGAACAAAGCAGATTGTCAGAAAGGAAATCCCTACTAAAAAATGGAATTAAAAAGAAACAATGAAACACATGATCATACCACATCTCCCCTATCAAGTTTGGGATCCAGATTAAACCCAATTAGATTTGCCATCCTCAAATTGCGCTCTTTCTCATTTAAAAGTTCCACATGCGACGCAGCACGTGTCTGATCATATGGAGCAACAGAAAGAGCAGCCAAGACAACAGATGATGCTATCAACTGCAAATCCTTCTGACTTAAGTTCTTATTAAAGCTTTTTTGAAGTGTAAACAGCTTGAGCCATGCATAAGCATGATTAAGATGGCTATCTGAAATCCAAAAGATTTCAGTTAGCTTGCCATAGTAAACGACCATCAAGGATGCTTTGGGGGTTTTCTTAACCATGCACATCAAAAAATGAATATCTTCTACAGAACGAAATGCTTCCTGCAGATATCAACAGGAAAATATATAAGATGACAAATACATAGAATTCACAATTATATGAGAGAACTTGCAATTTTTAGATAGAATTCATCCATGAGAAAATAATAAAAATAAACTTACACACCTGCCAAAGTTCCAGTTCAGTAGCTATCTTCAGCTGCTCAAATCTAGTATCTAGATAGAGTTGCAAGCTCTCTGGTGCAGATATGTCAGGACGATCTCTTTGGTCTTTGTACTTGATCAGATTTGATAAATGGTTCCGGATGATTTCACATAACCTGCGGAACTCTGTAGTCCTTTTATATTGTTTGCAAAATTGGAAAGCTCGATGTGCTGTCATCTAAATATTAAAGATTTGAATAAGACTCATTATTGTAAATATGTAACAGAACTTAAAATTTACAATAAATCAACTGCATGGGACAAATCACAACACTACACAATGAACCGACATCATTATTGACGTGTGCCACTGGTCAATGAACAAAACAAAATCGACGTGTGCCACTGGACAGTCCAGGATGTGCAGAGCTCGAAAATAAATGACAACAGTAGTTTATCAGCTTTAATATGTGTACCAACAAGCATCTAAGATAAAAGCAAGGTATATAAGAAAACTATGAACTGTACTTCTAACTCTACTTGGCATGAGAAAGGGTCACCAAATGGATCCTTGCAACTAGCAAGTATCATACGATTTCATCTACTATATTGATTGATATGAATTATTCTGATCCTTGGAGAAAAAACACAACTTTCACAAAAATTTAGCAAAGCCTCCCTGTAAATTAGCCACAAGACATGCAAATTCAAATTATTTCTAAGAAGACACGCAAATTCTCAAAAGGCAGTAAGAAGTAATGTAACCTTGGAGAAAACATAATAATCCAGAGAAGCCTAGCTAACCATTCAGTAGGTTTATTTCTAGGATATAAATAAAAAGGGAATAACTAGAACCTTGAAGACCACTCACCACAGGGGATTTTAATACTAGAACATTTACAACTTAAGGCAGGAGAATTTTAACTAGCAGAACGAACAATCAAACTGAAGCTATATTCGGGAGAAGAGATCCATTACCGCATAAAGAGCCTCCAGCTTGGAATTATTTCGCAAGATCTCCAGCACTGTCCTGTAGGTTTCCCACAGAAACTTGAACCAGGGGGTCACGACTTCACGATCAGACCTATCCTTCCCTTTCTCTCCACTCACATAGCTCAGCATCAGATCTTCTGGCCTTCTATCTGCCTCGAGGTCATCGACATCCAGTGCCTCTTCCAACGCTTGCGCCTGGGACCGTGCCTGCTCGGCTTTCTCAGTGGACAGATGCATGAAGTGCTTGATCACCTCCTCCAAGGAGCTGACATTCACTTGCTGACATATAATACGGTACTGAATAAGCCCATCCTTGGCAAATCTACCTTTCCTCAACTCCACACAAAGCTCTACATACTTAAACATAATCTTCTCAAGTGGCTTTTGCCACGCCCTGTATCTCTTTGAGGTGATAAGATCATGAAGCGATTGCAACGCATCTTGCTTCTGACCAACATTGATCAACTCTGCATCCCCAAATCGATTAACAAATTGTCAAAATTCAGACATAACCAGACAGAATGCCGAAGATAAGATAACAAAAGACGCAATCAGCCACACACAAACTCACCTTCAGCTCGCTTCAGAGCGTTTTCCGGTTTCGCAAAATTCGCCATGATTGAATCAAAACTCCAGCTGCCCCGCACACAATGCAACAGTCACCTAAAAAAAACCACAACGTATTCCGGCGTTACAGTAATCGAAATCCGCTACCAAATCATTCTAAAACGAATATAATCATTCAAATCCAAACAATCTCATCAAAATCAAACAAACACCGAATCCAAAGAAATATTATTAAAATCAATCACCCGAAGCATTAAGCATCTAATTTCTGAATCTAAGATCGACGAACGTACCGCAACTTAGGGTTCGGATTACCGAAGAGTGGTTATCGCGAAGATAGAATTAGGGTTTTTGAATCGGAGAACAAGGGCGGAGAAGGAGAGAGGTCGTTACCTGAAGTGGCCGCAAATGCTAGTGCGCACAGAGAAGAAGAAGCGAAGGAGCGCAGGAAAGAGAGAGCAGCAGAGAGATTGATTTTTAGGGTTTTAGGTTTGTTGTCCAATCCGCGAAATTGGAGTTACTCCTTTCGCTCTGGTTGGGCTTCTTATGGGCTTATTTTTCTCTGGCGGTTATGGAACATCTTGGGCCTGGGCTTTCCTATGGGCGCCACAATTCCTATTCTGCATCGGACGTCCACCTTTTTGCAAAAAAAAAAAAAAAAAGACTACACAAAAACTTATCCTTGTAAAACAGGGTTGTAATTATCGATTTTTTACAAGAACTTATCCTTGTAAAACAGGGTTGTAATTATCGATTTTCTTCAACCCTTGTGCAAATCTCACAAAAAAATATTGTAATTAGGCAAAAAAAAAAGACATGTACTAATCCCACCGACATCTAAACATGAATAAATATGTATATAAATTAAAAGGACCTTAGGCGACCCCCACAATTCAACAATTCCATAAGACACGTACTAATCCCCAAATTCAATCGAATCCCGATTTCCTGTCACTGTGAGAGCCATGTCGATCTCCCTCCTGCCAGAGGAGAAGGTGGAGCAACAGCAGCTGCGTGATCAATTTGATGGTGTGTATGTATGCTTTCGAATTTCGTTTCATGGTTTCTTGTAACCACTTTCATCTGGAATTCGCTTGACATTGCTATCTTTCTGTTAATTCTGTTTGATTTTTGCTTTGCAAGAGTCTAAGATAAAGAGACACTATTACAAATTGTAATCACTAGCCACTCTTGACAGAGACTTGGGGGAGAATGCAATTCACGTTTAGAAAAGATAGAAAATAATAATTGTATTCATACGTCTCGCCTCATCAAATCAAAGATTCAGTTTTGTTCTTGTTATATAATACAATATTGTTTCTTACTGTCTTCACCATTAATGTAACATTGCACTGATATGATCATCTGTGTCTCTCAATTCTCGTGTAGATTTGGGCATCAGCGGAGATTGGACAGACGACGACAGCCTGCCTCTTTGTGTGTGTTGTTTGAAAGGGTGCCACTTTCCTGAACTGTGCCCTTACATGCAGATTGTCCCAGAGGGTGAAAAAATTGGCCCTGGCTTTAGACTTTGTTGTAAGAGGTGTTTTGAGGAGGAATTCCACCCTGATGTGCTACAGACTTGTGTGAATTGTGCTAGTACGAAGAAAATGGCTGTTGAAAACATGTGTGACATTTGCGGTGAATATCGTGGTCACCTGGAAGATGCTTGCGAGTATCGTGATTTTGTTGACTGGGATGCTCTTGAAACGTTGGGCTACGTGTCTCCCCCATACTTGGATGCTGATGCACTGGATGAGGCACAGAGGCGTAGAGCATTGCAGGATGGAGCTAAAGGCGTCACGCCAGGAAAGGCCACCTAATCGAATGCTACAACAGGAGGAACAAGCCATATTAGATGTCCTTTGAATTAAGTGGCTTCAGAATGTGCTTGCTTCTAGAAGAGAATTACAAAACATAGTTATTAGTGTCCGTGGTAATGCTTGGAGTATATTCATGGAACTACTCAAGCTGATTGTACTTAGTTTATCTGTACTGTATGCTGCAGTTAAGAACATACCAAAAGTATACTGGTAGTTGAGAATATTGCTATATACTTCTGTTATTAATATTCATAGTTTAGCTTGAGAATCATATCTGTTTTTGGTGTTACTGAGATGATCACTGGATACCTACTGTCTTGGAGAGTCTACGAGCGAGTAGTTAGGAAGATTGTGAACAAGCTTCATGAAATCCCAGCCCTGCAAATTCATCATCAATACACTGTACGTAATTAGTTGTGGTTTATTCGATAAAAAACTAGTTCGCGGATTAGAGCTGCTAAATAGAGCAAAGATGAACACTAGTAGCGAAACCTATGAGCTTTGTTTTGTAGTTTTTCAAGTACGTGTAAATCGCGTCTTAAGGTTATGTATAGAACTTACCCTTGCAAAACTTGTGCCTGTAAATATATGCTACTATCCAACATCGGAGAGGAATTGGAATTCTTATGCGTAGGGGCCCGCCAACATCTACCCGGGGAGAGATGTTCACAATTTCCTCGCGCTTGAAATATGCAGGATCCGGCTTGAGCCTTGATGGTATGCATGCTTTAGATCTTTTGTTTCAGTCCTGACCAATTTTCATCTTAAATTCGTTTGAGATTGCTGCCATTGTTGTCGACTCGTCTTGCCTTTTGTTTTATTTTATCTTCAATTTATTTTCTTGAGCGTCACAAGTTATTTCTGTTTGGGATCAACTCTGTTGTTGGCCTCAGGGCTATACCACATTATCTTGGTATACTATATAGTAAGGATTGATATGTTTCACTCCAAAATCCCCCAAGTTATAGTTACCAACAAATCTATATTAGTAATAAGATGACACGTCAAATTTCCTTTGTTGACACTTAGCTTGTCTAATTTTTCCAAACACCAATAATAAGAATATTTTACCCTGCCGTGGTGAAATAAGGCAAACCCTAATCCGCAAATTCCATCGAATCGTGCCATGTCGATCTCCGTCCTGCCAGGATCCGGGCCGCTCCTTGGGCCAGAGGAGAGCGTTGAGCAACAGCAGCTGCGTAACCAATTGGATGGTAAGTGTGTATGCTTTGGAATTTCAATTCCATCTGAAATTGGCTTTGAGATTGCTCGATTCTTATTTGTATGGTATGTGTGAACGCATTTGTAAATGATGATTTAGAATATAAGCGGAATTTGAACCTGGAATGTCGTTGGATACCTAGCTTAGCTAGCAGCCAACTTGAGAGTTTTGGCCTCGGGATTTTATATATTTTAAATTAAATTTTAACTTTGAAATTGTAGTATTATATACCACAGCATTGCATTGCATCGCATGGATTGATCAATTTGCATTAGTCTAAGATACAGAGAGTTGCAGGAGGATACACTATTACAAACTGTAATCACTAGTATTCATGTCGATGGAGACTTGAAGACCAAACAAAATACTAATTATCATTGTATATGTCTCCCCTCATCAAATATTCAGTTTTGCTTTTCTTATGAAATGTAATGTTTGTTACTGTTTTCACACTAGCATTATTTACTGGTATCATCATCTGTGTTTTTTGTTGTGTAGTTTTGGACATGGGGGAAGAGTTGATTTTGGACATAAGGGGAGAGTTGAGGCCAGCTTGGGATGATAAACTCGGATTGCCTTTTTGTGAGTGTTGTTTGAAATCGTACCACTATTCTCAGATGTGCCCTTACGGTGAGGTTGTCCCAGATGGTGCAAAAATTGGCCATGGCTTTAGGCTTGCTTGTAGGGCTTGCAACGAGAAGGAATTCGACACTGATGAGCTACAGTCTTGTATGCATTGTGGTAGTGCTTACAAGATCGCTGTTGAAAAGAAATGTTTTGTTTGTGGTGACTACGGTCACTTGGACGAAGATTGCCAGTATCTTCATCTGGTTGATTGGGCTGCTGTTGGCGACTCTATGATACCTCCATTCGCGAATCCAGATGTAAGGGAGGCTGCACTCAAGGGTAAATGCATTGCAGGATGATGCTGAAGGCCGCACACAAGGAATGGCCACCTAGCGCACAAGGATGATGCTGTATGCTGCAGTTAAAAAATTACTGTGTAGTAATTGAAAGTATTGTTATCCTTGTGTTCTTATTAAGATACATAGGTTGCTTGAGAATCGTATCTGTATTTGCTGTTAGTTAGTTACATGATCTTTGCATATCATTCTCTAGTCTGCTATCTAATCTCTCTACTACCTTACAAAATCCCATCTCCTAGCTGCAAATTCATAGTCATTAATACACTGTAATCTATGAACCTTGCACACGAATTTTGTGATGACAATCAATGTCGGTAATACTTTCACGCATGGGATTAGCATAAGGAAAATGAAGTATTACTATGGGAATGTGTTTAAAAGCTGTTTTGTTAGGGGAGAAGCACTTGGATTGTGCTTTTTATGATAGTATACTAATAGAAAGGGACTCGTACCATACGATGTCATGCTAATCATCTGAATCTTTAATATTCTGTATGTGGAGTCCGCAAGGTGAAATCTCATCCTCCACTATCAATTAATCAAATCTTATGAAAGAAACTTGCCCTTATAAAATCGGCTTGTAACTAAATTGTGCCAAAATGTCATTATATATGAGCAATACTTGGCTGGTCAACCTGCCAGAGGAGAAGGTTGAGCAACAGCAGCTGCGTGATCAATTTGATGGTGTGTACGTATGCTTTCGAATTTCGTTTCATGGTTTCTCTTAACCAATTTCATCTGGAATTCGCTTGACATTGCTATCTTTCTGTTAATTCGTTCTGTTTGATTTTTGTTTTAGAAGAGTCTTAAGATACAGAGACACTATTACAAATTGTAATCACTAGTCACTCTTGACAGAGACTTGGGAGAATGCAACTCACATTAATGTTTCTTACTGTTTTCACCATTACTGTAACACTTTCAGGATCCGGCTCTCTCGTTGGGCCAGAGGAGAGCGTTGAGCAAAAGCAGATGCGTGAGGAACTTGATGGTATGTATGCTTTTGATTTTCGTGTCATAGTTTCTTGTTATCAATCAATTTCATCTGAAATTCGCTTGAGATTGTCGTTTTCCTTTTGCTTTATCTTTAATTTTCTTGAGCACCACAAATTAATTCTGTTTGCTTGGCGTTTCGTTGTTAGTAAATGTTGAAGATTCAGATTTCTGGATCTCAACCCTTCATATCCTAGATTTAGATTGACGGCTTAGTTTTCACATATGGGTATCTTTACATGGTGATGATATAGGATATGAGTTGAGATCACGAAATTTGAACGTCGAGTGTTGTTGGATATGTAGCAGTCGAGTTGAGAGCTTTCGGCCTCAGAATTTCACATAATTTAAAGCTTAAATTTGAACCTGAATATAATTATATACTGCATCATCTTCGTATCGTGTGGATTGATTATGTTTCACAGTGTAACATTGAACTGATATGGTCATCTGTTCCTCATTCTTGTGTAGGTTGGGACTTAATAAATTTTAAGCTCCCTTGGAAAGAACTCACCATCCCTCTTTGTGAATGTTGTTTAAAAGGGTGCCACTACCCTGAAGTGTGCTCTTACAGGGAGATTGTCCCGGAGGGTGAAAAAGTTGGGCCTGGCTTTAAACTTTGTTGTAAGTGGTGTTTTGAGGAGGAATTCCACCCTGATGAGCTGCAGACATGTGTGAATTGTGATAGTACGACTAAGATGGCAGTTGAAAACGTGTGTGACATTTGCGGTGAATCTGGTGGTCACCTGGAAGATGCTTGCGAGTATCGTGATTATGTCGATTGGGACGCTCTTGACAAGCTGCCGCCTTACGTGGATGCAGATGCACTGGATGAGGCACAGAGGCGTAAAGCATTGCTGGATGGAGCTAAAGGCGACACACAAGGAAAGGCCACCTAGCACACGAGACAATGAGGTAAACGAAGAAAGGAAAAGATGCTACAGCAGGGAACAAGTCATATCAAATCTCCTTTGAATTAAGTAACTTTGAACTACAAAACGTACTTATTAGTACATTTGTCCATGGTGATGCTTATCCATGTAACTACTCAAGCTAATTGTACTTGGTTTATTTGTACTGTATGCTGCAATTCAGAACTCAATACATATGAGCAAGGCCACCGCGGTACAAATCGGAGGGGGCGATCGCGTTTTTCGACAGAGGGCGGAGGAAATCGGTCGCCAGCGCGCGCCAATCGGTCGCCGCGATCGAGTAGGCGGGCGAGGGCAAAGGTGGAAATCGCCCTCGCCTTCGGCGGGAGATATCGACTGAACTGACGTCAGCGCACTAACGTTTTTTTTTTTTTTTTTTAAATTCTGAGTGTGTTGCTGACGTCAGCGCACTCAGCCGCGGGTTGATCTGGACCGTAGGAATGATCTGCCGAGCAGATCTGGACCGTTGATTTGGGGTCATTTTGTAATTGTTTCCTTTTTTTGGGTTTGTTTTGTAATTCTGATTTGGGGCAATTTTGTAATTATTATTTGAGTCAAATGAAACAATAATATTGATATTCGTGAGTATGAAAATATTTCAATTTAGTGGGCCACTTGGTTTAGCAAGGGTTTGATTTACAACTACAAGGAATCAGCTTCTATTCTGAAACTATCATACGTCATATATAAACAATACGACATACATTTATTAATCAGCATTGTCAGAATTGATGCATACTTGGGCTTTCTAATCAAGACACGCACTTGGGAAAAGTTATTAAGTCTCTACATTGAAACAAGTAAATGACAATCTGAACCGAGATTGTCAAACTTTAGTATTCTTCGAACCCTAATATGATGTTTATATTGTAACTGTCTTAGTAGTTACCATATATAGTTAGAACAGTAGATTAGCTGACTCTTGATTTTTCATTTATCACACCTTATCATTAACCTCAAATTTCATTCTCTATTAGCAATTTCCTTACATTTATACAAGTTACAACTAGAAGTTTGAAACCAAATAGTGAAGAAACCTTCTACATAATTAGTGCTGACCACCACTAACTACACATGACATATCAGATAACAAGCCACCATTATGCACAAGCATAAAACATACTTTAGTTTGAAGCAATTCAGGCCGCCCTTTATCGTCCTCTATGATGCCTTACAATATATTCAATTGGTTGATATCCACCTCAAGATTCAAGCTTTCCCTGACAACAACAATATTATCAGCAATTTAACACAATCATGAAGATGAGATACATACACATTTAAGGTTTGATGCTTGCCAAAAGGAAAACAAATTAATGCTACATCAAGGAATGAGTCATGTCAAATCTAATTTGAAATAAGTGGTTTCAGAATGTGATTTCCTCTGAAGAGACAAAAAAAATGAGAACTCTTACCGATGTAAAACACTAGCATTTTCTAAACAGGATACTCCCTCACCAATTTGTGATCTATAAACTCGCATGATGCCTCCCACAATACAACTTGCCCTACAAAGGCTCCGTCTATAAATTGGGAGAAAAGATCACAATTTTGTTGTACTTATCACGAACTCAAGATATAACATACAAGATGAATGTTTTTAAGTTCTTTTAATCAATAAAGGAAGGATAAAGCAATCAAAGAGCAAGAGGAAAAAAAAAAGAGCTTCTTACGAATATGTTGATTTTTTTTGTAATCATTACCAGTGTGTATAGTACTCGTAGCATCAGATCCGAAAATGATGCCGTCCTTTAAGAAAATAGCAGCCGTAGTTGTCCCATGTACCTGATAAAATAAATGAAACAATAATATTGATATTCGCGAGTAAGAAAATATTCCAATTTAGTGGACAACTTAGTCTAGCAAGGGTTTGATTTATAACTACAAGGAATCAGCTTCTATTCAGAGACTATCATACAACATCATATATGAGTAATACGACATACATATAATAATCGGCATTGTCAGAATTGATGCATACTTGAGCTTTCTAATCAAGACACGCACTTGGGAAAAGTTATCAACTCTGTACATTGAAACAAGTAAATGAGAATCTAAACCGAGATAGTCAAACTTTAATATTCTCCAACCCCTAGTCTGGTGTTTATATTGTAACTATCTTAGCAGTTACTGTATATAGTTAGAATAGTAGATTAGGTGACTGTTGATTTTTCATTTATCACACCTTGTCATTAACCTCAAATCTCATTATCTATTAGTAATTTCCTTACATTTATACAAGTTACAACTACAAGTTTGAAACCAAATAGTGAAGAAACTTCGTGCACAATTTCCATATTAACTGAGCATACTTTGACATAATTAGTACTAACTACCACTAACTACACATGTCATACCAGCTAACAAGCCCCCATTATGCACAAGAATAGAACGTACCCTAGTTTGAAGCAATTCAGGCCGCCCTTTATCGTCCTCTATGATGCTTTACAATATATTCAATTGGTTGGTATCCACCTCAAGATTCAAGCTTTCCCTGACAACAATAATATCATCAGTAATTTAACACAATCATAAAGATGAGATACATACACAATTAAGGCTTGATGCTTGTCAAAACGAAAAGAAAAAAAAATTTATGCTACAGTGGGGAAGGAGTCATGTCAAATCTACTTTGAAATAAGTTGCTTCAGAATGTGATTTCCTCTGAAGAGACAAAAAAAATGAGAACTTTGCCCGATGTGGTTAACAGTAAAGTAGAATACATGAGTTAAATTATAATATCCATGTTTATCAGTTCTTAGAAATTTCCTGCAAATTTTGCACCATCTGATGCAGTATTATGGATGTCTTGTCCACCTCTAGCTTTGCTCTTTAGCTCTTCAATCTTTGGCTTTTTTTTTTCTTGGTTGAACAAGAACTGAAAGCATGTGTGGCTTCGTGTCTACGATGTCAGCAAACCACAACTCAATTGTATTCGTTTGGATATCGATACTATCAATGTAATTAGCTATTTTAGTTGCCAATGTTTCCACATATGTCTTATCTTTGGCCTCCTATGTTCACATGTAACAAAACTGTGAGAAAAAAAAAAGGATATTGTGAGGAACTCTCTACATATAAACCATTTGCATTTTCTAAACATGATATCTACTCACCAATCGATCTATATATTCATATGCGGACTGCCACACACTAACCCTTCTGCTGAAGGCTCTAACTATATTAGTATTGAACACCTCAATTTTGTTATGGTTATCATGAACTGAAGATAGAACAAGATGAGCTTTTTTGACATCGCTGCCAGTGTGTATAGTACTTGTAGCATTAGATCCGAAGATGATGCCGTCCTTCAAGAAAATAGCAGCAGTAGTTGTCCCATGTACCTGATAAAATAAATGAAACAATAATATTGATATTCGCGAGTAAGAAAATATTCCAATTTAGTGGACAACTTAGTCTAGCAAGGGTTTGATTTATAACTACAAGGAATCAGCTTCTATTCAGAGACTATCATACAACATCATATATGAGTAATACGACATACATATAATAATCGGCATTGTCAGAATTGATGCATACTTGGGCTTTCTAATCAAGACACGCACTTGTGAAAAGTTATCAACTTTGTACATTGAAACAAGTAAATGAGAATCTAAACCGAGAGAGTCAAATTTTAATATTCTCCAACCCCTAGTCTGGTGTTTATATTGTAACTATCTTAGCAGTTACTTTATATAGTTAGAATAGTAGATTAGGTGACTGTTGATTTTTCATTTATCACACCTCATCATTAACCTCAAATTTCATTATCTATTAGTAATTTCCTTACATTTATACAAGTTACAACTAGAAGTTTGAAACCAAATAGTGAAGAAACCTTGTGCACAATTTCCATATTAACTGAGCATACTTTGACATAATTAATGCTAACTACCACTAACTACATATGCCATACCGGCTAACAAGCCCCCATTATGCACAAGAATAGAACGTACCCTAGTTTGAAGCAATTCAGGCCGCCCTTTATCGTCCTCTATGATGCTTTACAATATATTCAATTGGTTAGTATCCACCTCAAGATTCAAGCTTTCCCTGGCAACAACAATATCATCAGTAATTTAACACAATCATAAAGATGAGATACATACACATTTAAGGCTAGATGCTTGCCAAAACGAAAAAAAAAAAATTTATGCTACAGCAGGGAAGGAGTCATGTGAAATCTACTTTGAAATAAGTTGTTTCAGAATGTGATTTCTTCTAAAGAGACAAAAAAAATGAGAACTTTGCCCGATGTGGTTAACAGTAAGGTAGAATACATGAGTTAAATTATAATATCCATGTTTATCAGTTCTTAGAAATTTCTTGCAAATTTTGCACCATCTGATGTAGTATTATGGATGTCTTGTCCACCTCTAACCTTGCTCTTTAGCTCTTCAATCTTTGGCTTTTTTTTTTCTTGGTTGAACAAGAACCGAAAGCATGTGTGGCTTCGTGTCTACGATGTCAGCAAACCACAACTCAATTGTATTCGTTGGGATATCGATACTATCAATGTAATTAACTATTTTAGTTGCCAATGTTTCCACATATGTCTTATCTTTGGCCTCCTATGTTCACATGTAACAAAACTGTGAGAAAAAAAAAAGGATATTGTGAGGAACTCTCTACATATAAACCATTTGTATTTTCTAAACATGATATCTACTCACCAATCGATCTATATATTCATATGCGGACTGCCACACACTAACCCTTCCGCTGAAGGCTCCAACTATATTAGTATTGAACACCTCAATTTTGTTATAGTTATCATGAACTGAAGATAGAACAAGATGAGCTTTTTTGACATCGCTGCCAGTGTGTATAGTACTCGTAGCATCAGATCCGAAGATGATGCAGTTCTTCAAGAAAATGGCAGCCGTAGTTGTCCCATGTACCTGATAAAATAAATGAAACAATAATATTGATATTCGCGAGTAAGAAAATATTCAAATTTAGTGGATAACTTAGTCTAGCAAGGCTTTGATTTGTAACTACAAGGAATCAGCTTCTATTCAGAGACTATCATACAACATCATATATGAGTAATACGACATACATATAATAATCGGCATTGTCAGAATTGATGCATACTTGGGCTTTCTAATCAAGACATGCACTTGAGAAAAGTTATCAACTCTGTACATTGAAACAAGTAAATGAGAATCTGAACCGAGATAGTCAAACTTTAATATTCTCCAACCCCTAGTCTGGTGTTTATATTCTAACTATCTTAGCAGTTACTGTATATAGTTAGAATAGTAGATTAGGTGACTGTTGATTTTTCATTTATCACACCTTGTCATTAACCTCAAATTTCATTATCTATTAGTAATTTCCTTACATTTATACAAGTTACAACTAGAAGTTTGAAACCAAATAGTGAAGAAACCTTGTACACAATTTCCATATTAACTGAGCATACTTTGACATAATTAGTGCTAACTACCACTAACTACACATGCCATATCGAC
Source organism: Spiraea crenata (assembly GCA_033992175.1). Lineage (NCBI taxonomy): Eukaryota > Viridiplantae > Streptophyta > Magnoliopsida > Rosales > Rosaceae > Spiraea > Spiraea crenata. The sequence continues at coordinate 2,876,392 of JAVBHV010000041.1, read as the reverse complement.
TAACAAGCCCGCATTATGCACAAGAATAGAACGTACCCTAATTTGAAGCAATTCATGCCGCCCTTTATCGTCCTCTATGATGCTTTACAATATATTCAATTGGTTGGTATCCACCTCAAGATTCAAGCTTTCCCTGACAACAACAATATCATCAGGAATTTAACACAATCATAAAGATGAGATACATACACATTTAAGGCTAGATGCTTGCCAAAACGAAAAAAAAAAAAATTATGCTACAGCAGGGAAGGAGTCATGTCAAATCTACTTTGAAATAAGTTGCTTGAGAATGTGATTTCCTCTGAAGAGACAAAAAAAATGAGAACTTTGCCCGATGTGGTTAACAGTAAAGTAGAATACATGAGTTAAATTATAATATCCATGTTTATCAGTTCTTAGAAATTTCCTGCAAATTTTGCACCATCTCATGCAGTATTGTGGATGTCCTGTCCACTTCTAGCCTTGCTCTTTAGCTCTTCAATCTTTGGCTTTTTTTTTTCTTGGTTGAACAAGAACCGAAAACATGTGTGTTAGCAAACCACAACTCAATTGTATTCGTTTGGATATCGATACTATCAATGTAATTAGCTATTTTAGTTGCCAATGTTTCCACATATGTCTTATCTTTGGCCTCCTATGTTCACATGTAACAAAACTGTGAGAAAAAAAAAAGGATATTGTGAGGAACTCTCTACATATAAACCATTTGCATTTTCTAAACATGATATCTACTCACCAATCGATCTATATATTCATATGCGGACTGCCACACACTAACCCTTCCGCTAAAGGCTCCAACTATATTAGTATTGAACACCTCAATTTTGTTATGGTTATCATGAACTGAAGATAGAACAAGATGAGCTTTTTTGACATCGCTGCCAGTGTGTATAGTACTCGTAGCATCAAATCCGAAGATGATGCCGTCCTTCAAGAAAATGGCAGCCGTAGTTGTCCCATGTACCTGATAAAATAAATGAAACAATAATATTGATATTTGCGGGTAAGAAAATATTCAAATTTAGTGGATAACTTAGTCTAGCAAGGGTTTGATTTGTAACTACAAGGAATCAGCTTCTATTCAGAGACTATCATACAACATCATATATGAGTAATACGACATATATATAATAATCGGCATTGTTAGAATTGATGCATACTTGGGCTTTCTAATCAAGACACGCACTTGGGAAAAGTTATCAACTTTGTACATTGAAACAAGTAAATGAGAATCTGAACCGAGATAGTCAAACTTTAATATTCTCCAACCCCTAGTCTGGTGTTTATATTGTAACTATCTTAGCAGTTACTGTATATAGTTAGAATAGTAGATTACGGGACTGTTGATTTTTCATTTATCACACCTTGTCATTAACCTCAAGTTTCATTATCTATTAGCGATTTCCTTAAATTTATACAAGTTACAAGTAGAAGTTCCAAACCAAGCAGCGGAGAAAATTTGTGCACAATTTTCATAATAACTGAGCATACTTAGATATAATTAGTGCTAACTACCACTAACTGCATATGCCATACCGGCTAACAAGCCACCATTATGCACAAGAATAGAGCATACTCTAGTTTGAAGCAATTCAGGCTGCCCTTTATCTTCCTCTATGATGTCTTACAATATATTCAATTGGTTGGTATCCACCTCAAGATTCAATCTTTCCCTGACAACAACAATATCATTAGTAATTTAACACAATCATGAAGATGAGATACATACGCATTTAAGGCTTGATGCTTGCCAAAACGAAAAAAATTGAGTTCACTTCAGAAGTCGCCCAAATATCCTGAAGATATCCGCATTTCACACACAATAGCAATAACACACTCAATCTCATATTATCAGTGCTACCAACTAAAAGCTTCTTTGCCAACAAGTGAAACATACATTAATGCACATAGAGGACCCTCTAGTGTATAGCAAACAATACACGGCTGACTTTCTAAGGTTGTTTAAAACATTGTTTTTTTCAGAATTCAAATATTATATTGTACCTTACTATGTCAAAATTGAGATATTGGATAGAAATACTCTATTTAAGAACTAATACGAACATGTAACTGTAAATGTCGCGTCTTCTATCCATGTATATGTGACTGTAACCGTAGTTGTAACTCTCAAAAAAGAAGAAAAAAATAACCAACACGTACATGTATATGTAACTGTCGCGTCTTCTATCCATGTCTCTTTCCCTTTCAGGGCTTCCCCCATGATGATAATCTCTAACCCGAGCTTCATCATCTGACCCATCAACTTGATCATTCTCTTCTTCTTTGAAGTTCTCCTCCAAAGCATTTTTCCTGAGTTCCAAAGAACCAGTTGCTTTGGGAGTCCATCTATATGCATATAGAAAGGAATTAGATAGAAGACCATATAAACTGTAAAAGTACAAACGGGTCTAATAAATCAAAAAAGAGGAGATAGAGATGGGCAAGGAGCAGATATATGGTTACAATTAAGAAAATCAGGTAGGAAAAATTTTGAGTAGATTAATCACCTTTTTCTTAAGTTGTGGCATTGCAATGTCACATGAGAAATTTTTTTTGAGAAGCTCATTAATAGCCTCACCCACATTAGTTTTGGAATAATCTGAAACAATCAAAATGAGAGATTAATTATATTTGTGCTCATAAATATTCAACAGCAAGTATGCATGCTAGTATAGAGTAGTCACAAAAAATAATCAAAAAGACAAAATATTTTAAGTGTTGGATCAGATCTTATCCCCAGTAACTAATCTCCTCTACAACTCCGAATTGTCATTTCACAAAGGCTCCAGATAATGATACGCATCAATATCGGTGCCCGTAAAACGCAAGTCGAAAGCACCAAGGACATATCTGAAACCAAATAATTAATTAATGTTATATAGACTCTCAACTAAATTGATCCATATATCCACATGAAATGCGGATCCGGATATTAAGAATGATAAAGGCTAATTCAAAAAGAGCATTACAAAAAGGAATCGCCTTCTACTAAACCAACTTGCACTATTATTCCTTTTGTTAGAACCTTCATATACAAAAGCTCACAAGGACAACTAGGGCAAATTTACACAATATAGACAACAAGGCCCTATCCTACCGTATCACCTTTCATTCCTTCAATCACAGCTAACATACAAACTACATTAGTTAAATCTCTCACAATTTTCCCACAATGATAACCAAAATGCTCTTTTCATGCTCTTATATATATGCAAACATCCCAAAATACATTAGCTAGTTCCTCTAAAGGGTTTTAAGACACCCCCAAAGCACATCTATCTTCTTCATATCCATATATACCCATGGACCCTATACCAAAACAATCAAAACAACCCCCCAAAACAAACCATATCAGCTATTACAACAACCAAGTAAACACAAAACTCAAATCCGAGCTTTTCAGCAAATAAACACAAATGTCAAGTAAATGAATTACAACAACCAATTATAACAGGAAGTAATCAATCAAAAGGAGAAGGGGTAAAAGTGACTAAAACGCACTTGTAGTCGTCGTTTTTGATGAACTCAATGACAATCTCCTTCTCAGGCTGGATCTGAAGCATATCTCTCTCTCTCTCTCTCTCTCTCTCTCTCTCTCTCTCTCTCTCTCGAGTTTTTATAAAAAATATACAAAATTTAACCTCCACTTTCACAAATATCAATTTTTATAAAAACTTTCAAATATATCATAAATGTGATTGAATAGACCTAAGTGCCCTCAAAATCACAAGTACACCAAATAAACAAAAGATCAGTTTATCAGTTGACCATTAACACCGCCACCAAACCTCTTACTTGAAGAAAACACTCAAGAATCCGCCTTTTGCCTTCTTGAAATTTGCCTATTGGATCTTGTGAAGGGCTTCAAAGCCACCAGATTGGCCTCTCCAAAGCTTCTATACAGTCTCCGCTTCTTTGATTTCTCATATCTGCATCTGCATCTCAAACCCACCACTTCCTCCTTCATCGTTGTCACCATCGTCGCCCACATAGCCGCCGTCACCACTGCCGCCAACACTTCTTTCAATCTTCTCATCAACCAAGGACATCAATTTTAAATCTGAATCGATACTTTTATTACCATAAGCAAAACCCAGAAAAATAACAATAATATTTGGATTAATCATTGAGATGAAGGTTGCACCATAATGAATTTATGTTTGTTTCATCGTAACAAACTGAAATCGACGTGGGGTTCAAATGGTTGGTGATTTAACCTTCTGCAAATATTAACAAACACTTTTGTATTTTTGTAAATCGGAATGGCTTCTAGGCCCAGCACAGAAACTACATAGCAATGCTATTGTATATTGCTTTATTAGAGATCGATCTTCTTGAATTTTTTGAGCCAAAAAATTCAAATTTTTGTAGTTGGTGATTCGTTCAAAAAGCTCCATCTTCAAGAATTATGGTGTTTTAAGGCCGATTATCAATGGTGGGGGCATTTGAGTCATTCAATTGTGTTTTATGACATATTTGAAAGTTTACAAAAAAACTGATATTTGTGAAAGTGAGGATCAAATTTTGTATAGTTTTGATAAAAACTCCTCTCTCTCTCTCTCTCGTTCATTTTTCTGAAGTTTCCAAAACTCACATACAGTATATCAAAATGTATGTGAAAATTCGAATGCTTATAATTAGAATTAAATGGGAATAAATATATTTCATTCAAGAAATTATGAATGTACTGTTGACGAGGGCGGCTTCAAGGCTATGATGAGATGTTCGTCCATCCCAAGGATTTCTGACGTGCAGTAGATCCGAATCAAGCAGTATAGCTTTCGTACGTGCTATGTAAACGTAAAAAAAAGGCTATATATGTATATGCATGCAAATATTGCATATAAATTTTCCATGTACCAATCAGATTGAGAATATATGTTATTATTTTATGATATATAAATTTTGTGAAGCAACTCACAAACATGTGTTTGCTATATGTGAGAGTTCTAATATGATCTTTTGGTTGGATTTTCTCACCCATCTACCAATCACACTTGGACACTCAAAAATCATACTTGAAAGAGAATTGTTTAGTGCAAATTTGCATTGGGGGTTATATCTAGCCTTTCCTCTTCTCTCCTTTAGGCAACACGCATGCCGACCCTGAGATTCAAGGGCCCAAGACAAACATTTAAAAGGGGCTCCTATTGTTTAAGATCTTCATTGTATGTATAGTGATTTAGAATTAAGTAATATTTAGTAATTACTCTCAAAACTTTTCTTTTTTTTCCTAATCGAAAGATGTAATTGCATCATGTCCTCAATTTGACTTGGGGTTTTTATCAAAAACTATTATATGACTATTAGTATTACAAAAAAATATTACCTCATCTTTTTCTTACAATTTACTATTATTGTTACAATTTAATACCAAACTCAAACCAAAAAGCCCACCACAACCTGCCTGCGTGAGGCTCACGCGCCCCACACCACCGTCTCGAGTTTCTTGAACGCCCCAATGATTTTTCATAGCGGCTTCTCATCCGTCATTGTCAAAAGCTCGTGCTTTCTTCACAAATCTCTGTGTCTTTTAATTTTTCTGTTGGAAAAGTTCCATTTTACTTTGTGCAGATCAACGCAATGACTAAGATGAAGAATAACATAATGGAATTTGAAGGATTTGCTCCTTCAAATCTGAAGAAACATATCCTCCAAATTTGAAGGAACATATCCTTCAATTTGAAGGAGGTGTCCCTTCAAATTTACAGTGTTTCTTCAATTTGAAGGAACAGCTCCTTCATAATATTAAGCTGTTCCTTCAATTTGAAGGAGGTGTTCCTTCAATTTGAAGGAGGTGTTCCTTCAATTTGAAGGAACTGCTGCTCCTTCAAATATGAAGTTGTTCCTTCAAATTGGAAGCTGTTCCTTCAATTTGAAGGAAAAGGTCCTTCAAAAATTCAAACAAAATTGAAGGAGCTATTCCTTCAAATTTGCAGGCGTTCCTTTAATTTGAAGGAACTGCTGCTCCTTCAAATATGAAGCTGCTCTTTCAAAACCCATATGAGAAACTTGACTTGGATTGAATAAAGATGGCTTCGGGCAAAAAAGAGACGATGAAGATGGTTTCGGGCGAGGCGAGACGTGAAGAAGATCGTAGCGGCTAAAAATTAAAGCGCGTGTGGGTAAAATTATTATTAAAAGTGTACAAGCCAATTAAAAATCAACATGTGTCAAAGTAGTACTATATTGTAATGTTCAAAGTGTAATAATGTTTTTCCATATTTTGCTCTTCAAGTAGTATCCAAATGTAATTGTTTCAAACAATAATTGTTAAATAAAAAGGGCAAGAAGAATTAGTGAGGGAAGAACAAAAAAAGACTACATTTCCTTAGGCCATATTTAGCAAGGGAGGGGCTAAATGTCTCTTGGGCTAAAATTTAGCCCTCCAAATAATAATTTTTTATAATTTAGGGTAGGTTTAAATTTTACTATCTTTAGTAAGGAAATGCTAAATTTTATATCTTTTAAATATTTTTTAATTTAATGTATTATGTGGTTCGTATTTGGTGTGGTGAGTAACAATTATCATTTATTAAGTACAATTTTGAACAAAGTTTAAGCATATTGAACAAATTTTGGATTTATGTACGCCGTTAATTCACAAAAATCTCGATGATTCTGAATTTCGGATATGTTTTAGGAATCGAGTTAGTGAATAATTTTTATGAAGAACATTTTTTTATTTGAGCAACAAAAATTGGGCGTTTGGGCTACAACAGTTTTGGATGGGCCCCGCAAAAGGGGCTACCTAAAGGGATACGGGTAGCCACCCTTTAGCCCCCTTTGTAGCCTTTTAGACCTTTACCCCTCACATTACTAAAGACAATTTTTTACCCAAAAAAATGACTAATAATATTTAAGATATCCTTAAAGTCTACTGCTAAAGATAGCCTTAGTACCTTAATTTAGTGAAAAGCCCCAAAAAAATTGCTCTTATTTGCGGGGCGGGGGTTTCGAACGCGTGCTCCCGATAGCAATAGCTTCCAAGTTGGCCACGGGCGTTACAAATGATATCCATACATTATTGTTACAGTTTTACTACTTATCAAGTCCTTTACATATTCATAGAATTTTTTAGGGGCCCAACAAAATCGGGGACCCAAGACGATTGTCTCTTTCATCTATGCTCAGGGCCGACACACATAATAACAAACCTAAATGAGAATTGTTTAGTGCGAATTTGCTTTGAGAACCAATTTGTCATATCTTGATTTTCGATTTTAGAGAAGGCAACACATCTTACTATTCTTGTAGACATAACCATAACTTTTTAACCAATAAATATCCGCTCTTCTATCACATCCACTCTCCTATATTAGCCGCCTATCTTGGCATTCAGTTACAAGCCAATTTTATAAGAACAACCAATTTATTGACTCTCATAGTACCAAGTAGGACTGGGCATCGGGGTTGCCAGCTCAAGTTCGGACTCAACCCGCTAGCCGATTGAATAAGCTCGGGTTGAATTAGTTAAACCCATTTCCGCCCATGCAATCAAGAAGAAAACCACTAATAATTGTTATAACTTATATACACGTGTTGTTTGGTCAAGTCGATAGAGATAGATATTGATGTGCAGAAGCAGCAATATGCACAAACAATTGTTATTTTGTTCCCTACGACTATCAGTTATGTCCCCCGTCTCCCAAGCCCAACTAACCATACTCCCACCCCCTCCACTCTCTTTCTTGATTCAGCCTATTTTCTCGGATGCCACGAAAAAAGAAGGTACATAAAGTTGGATCATTTCGCATAAGAAAACCATTGACCACTTCAGTTTGGAGATAGAAACATGAAAGAAAACTCAAAGATCAATTGTAGAAACATTTCACAACACCGTCCATTGTCATACTATGTTAGGATCACTGTGCCTAGGCCGAAGATAAGGATCATAGTCCCCAAGTTGCTTGCCAACACGATGCGAAAACGCTTTGGTTATGGTTGCAACGTTGATAAAGTCGACGACAATGTTAAGCAGAGGCAGCAGCACAAGGAGGAAAAGATGACTAACAAACGCGGAAGGCTGCTGCGAGTCAAGATTGGTTCGATCTTCACCAACGCATTTGTTAACATGAAGATCAAGTCACCGCCAGGTGAAAAATCTTCCTCCAATATTGGCACAAACTTCATCAAGAGCAAAACCAAATTCAGCAACAGAGCCAACGACGATGATACTGTTCGTGCACGGGCCTTTCGTACTTTCACTACGATTAAAATACAGGTGGGGTGGAGTTGTGCAAGAAGAGGATTCTAATGGGAGGCAAGTGCAGGCCAATGAATTTGTCTGGCACTCGACACTATGATGAAGATGGCATTTTATTACCGGAAATCCTTCCATGATATAGCTATATATGGACATTTTCTCCTATATGATTTCATTCTGTTTCAAATTCCTTTGTTTGAGGGGAAATTTAGTATGCTTCCTGTGCAAAATTTTTTCACGAAATCAAGAGAAATAATCACTAGACAAAGTAGGGCACAAGAAGAATACTCAAAGCAACATATGTATGATCGTTAAATCATCTCTTCATATAAATTTGGGTACCACTGAGATGAGAACCACATGTGAATACGTCCACAAATCCAAGGACATGTTCAAATACACTACGCATTCACACAAACCCAGGGACAGGTTCAAATAAACCTTGCATAATATGGACTACTGAAGCGGTTTCAACCCAAGCTGCTTCCGAAGCGCATTTGCTGCAGCAATTTCGGGGTCTGGATGGTCAGTACCATCATCATTCTTCTCCTTCTTAGCTTTCTTCTTCTTCGTCTCCTCACGAGTGCCATGCTCATTAGGGTCATCCCGTCTCCTGGGACTAATGCTGCTGCACCCATGTCTTCTGCGACTATCTCCACCATCACGATCCCTACTCCGACTTCTGCTCCTTGAATAGCTTCTCCTCCTCCTGCCACGATCCCTCTCTCGCCTATCCCGCTGCCTAGTGCCCCAATCTCTATACTCCCTTTCCTCTCTTACATCCTTTTCATCTCTTATTCGATAACGGTCCCCATCCCTGTCCCTGTCTCTGTTCCTACTTTTAATCCCAAGTAACACAAACTACATTAGTTAAATCTCTCACAATTTTCACAAATTGTAACCAAAATGCTCCTTTCATACTACAATATATGCAAATGTCCCAAACTACCCGTTAACCAGTTTCTCTAATACAGTACCGAATCAATCAAAACACCCAAATGAACCATCAGAATTCGCGTACTGTGTAAATTCGAACTTCTCAGCAAAAATAAACATCCCAAAATATTAGTTTTTTTTTTTCTGATACTACACTCAATCAATCAAAACATCCACAGAATTCCAAAATCAACCAATGCCTAAAACACACTGAAAGTCCGAGCTTTTTCAGAAAATATAAAGAACACAAAACTCAAGTAAACAAATACCAACAACAATACAATTATTGCAACAAATAAGTAATCGATCAAAGAAACGCACTTGTAGTCGTCGTTTTTGATGAACTCGATGACGATCTCCTTCTCGGGCTGAATCTGAAGCATCTTCATGACGAGGCACATGAAAGGAGTGGGCTTTCGGGTGCCGCCGAAGGTGCCGCCGATGTGGTCGAGCTCCATGGCCTTGTCGACTAGGGTTTCGGCCGTCAGCCCAAAGCACTGCTCCTTCCAATAGGTGTTTTGGTATATCTTGGTCCGCACAATCTTCTCCACCAGGTTCTGCGGATTCGTCCCCCTTATGCTCTTCGCCGACGGGTCCGTCCGGTTCGCCATTCCGGCGAGCTCACGAGAACCGAACCGTAAATCGAACTGGAATTTTAGGGTTGCAGGTAGGGATGGTCATAATTACCCACGGGTTTATTACCCATGGGTTATTTCTCATATGGGTTTTAAAAAACCCATCAAATATCAATTGGGTTTGGGTAACCCATGGGTAATTAAATTATAACAGAAGCAGCCCAACACCAGAACGATCCGATCCACCGATTGGATCAGAAACAGCACGATGCAGACGTTCGCGAAGCTCTGCAGCGGCGGTGCCAAGTAATTGACGCGTACATGGAGCCAATTCGCGTACTGCAACTCCACCACCTCCGCCGATCGGATCGACGGCGGCGCGAAATGCCAGCCCTTGAAGTACGCGACGAGCTCGAAGCAGAGAAGCACCAGAACGAAGACCAGAAACGCCTTGATTACGCGGTACAGGCGGGAGGACGGCGAGTCGGTTGCGGCGGAGGTGACGCGGCGGTTGGCGGTGCGGAGGAGGACGAGGAAGGAGTTGGTGGTGGTGGTGGCTGGAGTCGTCGGAGATGTCGCCGGAGTTGTTGCTCTGCCGCTGCTTGTTCCACCATTCTTGGAACTCGTGGTTTTGAGCTCGAGACATTGAACTCGATTTAAATGGTTCATTTACAGTAATTTGTTGTTGGTCTTGTTCACGTGAAGGGAGAAGACAGGATAATGGGTAATCAATTACCCATGGGTTTGGGTTGGTAAAACCCACTGATTGTCAAACGGGTTTTGGGTTACCCACTACCCATCAGTAAAAATTATGGGTATGGGTTACCCATTACCCCCAAATTACCCATTTGGCCATCCCTAGTTGCAGAGGAAGAGCGGCAAATTGAAATCCCTAACCCGAGAAATAGATTTGGTGATATAATGAGAGAACAGAGGACGAATATACGCTGCGTTTTTGGGTTGAAATTGGAATTAGGTGCGGCAGCATAAAAACGCCGAGTCGTTCAGTTTAAGAAAGGGGCATACGGCATTGTACTACTTACTCTCTCTCCCGTGATTGGGGAATGACTTTCGAGTAAGTGAACACATACAAATACGGAATTGGAGTGATTTTTTATTCTAATTCAAATTGCCGGTAGGTAAATATTTAGTATAGGAGATTTTGGATCATGAAGTAGATCTACTAGATACATTATCTCATTCGTAATTGAGGAATGATTCTTGAGTAAGTAAATAAATAATAGAAATACGAAATTGGAATGATTTTCCATTCTCATTCTAATTACATGTAAGTAAATATTTTAGTATAACAAATTTTGGATCATGAAGTAGATCTACTATGCATATTATCTCATTCGTAATTGAAGAATGATTTCCAAATGAGTAAGTAAATACATTGAAACACGAAATAAAAATGAGTCGGTAATATAAGATAGAGGCTTACGCATATTATCTCATTCGTAATTGAAGAATGATTTCCAAATAAGTAAGTAAACAAATTGAAATACGAAATAAAAATGAGTCAAGTAATATAAGATGGAGGCTTATGCATATTATCTCATTCGTAAATGAAGAATGATTTTCAAATGAGTAAGTAAATACATTGAAATACAAAATAAAAATGAGTCAAGTAATGATTTCCAAATGAGTAAGTACATCAACATAAAATAAAAATGAGTCAAGTAATATAAAATAGAGGCTTACGCAGGGGCGGAGCTATTGGAGGGCTGACCCGAGCTGAAGTCCGGGCTAAGATTTGGGGCTTCAAAAAATTAGTAGTCGTAGTGGTGGTGGTGGCTGGCGGGTTTGGATTGAAAGCTATCGGTCGGCGGCGACTCGGCGTAGGACACAGAGGAGGAAGACGACGTCGTTTTCTTCTAAATAGAAGAGGCGTCGTTTTTTGATAAAAAAAAAGGAAAGAAGAGGTTTATACAGAGGGTTTGGGAGGCGTCATTGGGCGTTGGCTTTGGTTTATACAGAGGGTTTGGGAGACGTCAGAGGATTTGGGCGTTGGCTTCGGTTCTCCTCCGCTGGTGATTCCATTCAGCCTCCCGCAAAGAAAATTGGGTCCAAGATACAAACCTGAGGGTTTGGGCGTTTCTGTTTTCACCCAAATACAACTTGTCCGCCGCTGATTCCATTCCATCAGCAGTCAGCCACCCACAAAAAAAAATGATTTACACCAAATGGGAAGTCTATGAAGAGAAGATGTTACCTCCTTGTAAGCGGAAAGCTTCAGACTTTCGCCATTTCCAATAGCCTATTGATGTGCTTTTCGTTTTGGAAGTCCAGGGATCGATTCTCCTTAGACGAGCTCACTCAGGTTTGTATTCCCCGTATTGGATTTTTTAATTGAGCTCAAATTTTAGATTTTTCATTGGTTTTTGTGATAATTAAGTTGATGGTGATTATTACCGACTTATGTGTGTTTGTTTTGATTAATTTGTTTATATTGTGAGTTAAAGTTTTGGTATTTGAGATTAGAGTTTAGAGTTCGGAAGTTAATTGGAGAAAAAGTGTTTTGTTTTGTTGTATTGTCTTTGGTTTCTGAGAATGTAGTGTTAATTTAGCAGCCCCAGGAAGTCGAATCTAGTGTGAAGAGTATAAGTTGATAGAAGTTTTTTATGCCAAGGTGTGAAAGCTTTCTGTTTTATTGTATGTTTGGAGTCAAATACACGTGGTTATACGTGTAGTAGCTGACTAGAGCTTGAAATCGAATGTATAGAAAGCTGGAAAGAGGGAAAGGTTTAATCTTCTCATTTTGGAACTATTTGTCTTTGTGGAGCAGGTATTTAACTGATCAGCTGGTAAAAGTTCAAATTGTGAACGAAGTAAACAAGGTAACTGCAGTCGATTTTCTTCCTCTTGAGTTCTGTTATTGGAATTGTTTTGTCAATATTTCGTTGTTGAAGCGGCGCTTCTAAGTTTTTCCATTATCCATCATTAATTTACATGAATTTAAGTCCGATTGCAATGCCGCTCGGCCACATTTTGTGAATGGTCTCAGAGCAGATTCGGAAGCTATGAAAAATAGTCGTGTACTTTTGCTATTATCTGTTTCACATAGGAATCGGTTGATGGTATTGATTCAGATTCGATAGTTGATGATTTTATAGCAGTAAAGAATCGTAGGGTATCATTTAAATAGTTTAATTTTGTATTGCATTTGTCATTCATGTTTAGATTTTGTTACCTTGTTATTTTGTAATGCATCCCCACTTAGTGGGAAAAGGCTTTGTTGTTGTTGTTGTTATTTTGTAATGCATACCTATGTATATTTTTCGAGGTAAGGCTCATTACGTAATTCATGTTTAGAAAAAATTTGAAGCTTGAATTTTAGCCCGGGTAAAGTTCCAATCCCAGCTCCGCCACTGGGCTTACGTTATATCATTCCTAGTTAGATCATGTAATTTCATGCTTTCCTTGTTTGGTTAAAAGCTAGAGGATTTTCGTTTTTGCGGGTTGTGGATAACACAACAAACAAGGTATCCACGTGACAAGTTAGTATGTGAGTTTACCCCCCACCATTAGGAAACAGAAATTTTCTTGCCATGTGTTTTGTGTTTTGAATATAGAAGAATAGTCAGTCGCAGTCAATAACTTCTATGAAAAAAAATCAATAAATAGAAACCCACTTTCAAGGAACAGATCAATTATACTGAAATTTTCAATTATAAGTTCTATTTCTTGACTGCCAAAAGTAAAATCTACACACAAAATAAAAAATAAAAAATGGAGCTGTGGTCTCTGCCGTATAACCCACCTGCATCCCAACTTATCTTCGATAGGCAACTTATCCTACAAAATTCTATGCTGCGAAATTAAAAAATGTGGACTTGCGCCAAGAACATAAGATGTTCTCATCTTTGTGACCAGCGGGTGGTAGATGATGATGGTGTCCTTCCATTACATGTGCCTCAGCAGGCTGAGCTGCTCCCCAAGCCCCCTCCGGTTCTTTGGGCTCTATGACTTTAACCGAGCCGTCAGCCAACCCAACGGCAAACTGGTTGGGATCTTGCGGATGTACTGCTACAGAAAGTGGGCACAGCTCTTCGCTTCTACAATGTATGAACACCAAAAAATTAGTTAAAGATGGATCAACAATAAAACTAACTTTGAACTTTTAATGGCACGGTTCCACAGCTTACATGTTCTTGATGGATTGAGATAAGTACGCTGATGGAGCAATACGACATCTCAATCTTAGGCTATCAGCATCAAACACCCCAATGATACCATCGAGCAAGGTGGCGTACACTAGTTGACTATTGCAAGAGTATGTTGCATAAGTTATTGGTGCCGGAAGCACATCCTGTGGATGCCACTGCAATAGAATAACAAAGTTCGATGAGCTAATCACTGAAACAGATACCAAACATCCGTCGATTATGTGAAATATCGAGTTAACTTTGTACCTTTCGGATACAATCCATCTTTGAGGCATCATACATCACTCGTTGTGTCTCGTGAACCACCAGTAAGCTAATTTGGTCACAATGGAACTGCACATGAGTATCGCCAACACGAGACTTTTTTTTTTGTAGGTAAAATAATTGATTAACAAGGGAAAAGCCCCAACAAGAAACAAGAAGCTGGGTCAAAACCCAGAGAAAAGCCAAAGCCTTACAAAGCCACGAAGGCAGCAAACCCCGTCAGGGGAAAACAAAAATTACAAAGGAGATGGAACACCCCAACTAATAGCAGTAAGTAAATTGGCAGGCGTGGGAGAGAACTTTACAGAACACAACCGACATCGGACCATGTTGAAAATGGACTGGAGAACCACATCAGCAGGCTTAGAAGCATTAGCAAAAATTCGCTGATTACGCTCATTCCAAATGCAATAGACTGCAGCAGCCAACGAGACTTTCTTCACTACCGTAGAGAGGGACGTACCCTTCCAATCGGAAGAAAACTGAAGAATAGATGACGGCCATGGAGGGTTGAGCCAAGGGGTGCCACAACGAAGAAGACTCGACGCCAAATACCACTAGAGTAGGGGCAATCAAAAAACAAATGCGACTGAGATTCCACTTCACCATTACAAAAAGGACAACCAAGGGACTGGAGCGAAACAAAGTGGCCAACACGATCAAGAGTAGATAGACGGCCCTGAATGGCCAGCCACAAAATGAAGCTAGCACGGGGGATAGCAGCACCATGCCAAACCAGGCCAACACGAGCCTTTGCAGAAGGCATAGGCATTGCAATTGATTTCTTCTTCTCCCAAGTATCAATGCTCCACACACTGAGCTACAGGTTGTAAATAGAAAATGGTTACAAAATATTGAAGGGGCACAATTCCTCAGGCTTTATACGTTTGACATAATACATGAATTAAAGAACCAAGAACTCCACTTACGTGAGCATCAGCGCTGGATGACACCAGTATCTTAAATTTGTTGAAGAAAGCTAAACCAGTTATTCGCTTCTGGTGACCCTTCAATATTGCTTTCACCTCATCAACTCGAACATTGTATATGAGGATGGTAGAATCCTCCATTCCAATAGCGAGGACGTTATTATCCTCCGGATGGAATGCAAGGAAGGTGGGAGCAGGAGGAGGTTCCATGAATGTTGTCATTACCTGCAAATATTCGTGATTATAAACAGAGGAAATCCCAATATCAAGAGAACTTGGTACACATACACATGTACAAATTTACCTTGAAAGTCATCATATTAAACAACGAGATCTTTCCACCACAAGCTGACATCACATAAGAGTCATTCTTGGAGAGCGCCATGCACGGAGTTGCTTCTTCAAGGTCGACGCCTGAGATATCATTGTTCATACGAAGACCACTGTTGGGTTTCCAATCTTGCGGAGCAATACTGGCGGTAGCCTTTAAACACCCCCAAACAAATGTAAGAACATAACATTCACAAAACTAGATAGAGCATGGAGGAAAACAGATAATAGAATTTCAATAGGCTAGCTATTACCTTTCCACTTGGATTTTGTTCGCTACGCATCCATTTCCACAGCTTCTGTACACCATTTGACCCAAGTGCCAAAATGCCAGAACCAGCATTCGTATATAGGAGACGAACAACCTACATTTGAGTACTATGGTTTAAGAATTTCAAGGAAGATAAATGCTACAAACATAATGTGGTAATCATGAAATGCTTACCAAACCTTGTCGCAAGCGTCTGTTATGTTAGGCAGGTTAACTAGGCGGCACTGTGCAGGGTTGCGAACTTCAGTCAACTGCCAGGGTTTTGATTTATCCAAACTTCTGTTCGATTGATCAACTCCAAACTTGAAACATAGCCAATACAATGAAATCAATGATATGCCAAGAAAACTAAAAGGTAATGCTCAACTATTTCACCCAGTAGAAAATTAAATTCACAAGAATAAAGCCCTGAACACAACCGAGTCTACAAGATTCAAAAAGATCAAATGACATACAAGATTTTGAGTAGATCTAACAGGAGAGCTCTTTTCCACTTTACAATTAATTGCGCTAACATTTGTAACAGTAGACGAGCCAGATGCCTATCCAAACAGAAAGGAAATGGCTCTTCAAGATGTAATGAAAAAAAAACAATTGATGACAAAAACACAAAGCAGATGGAATGAAGGAATGATTGAGACCTTGATAGCAGAAGATTCAATGGCAGATCTTAGTCCCTCAAACGATGTGGTGGAATCAACAACTTTCAATGAATTACCTCCAACAGCATTTGCAAGTATTTTCAATCCATTATCTGATGTTGTCACAGCGAGAAGACTTCCTTCCCGATTGAATCTCAAACGAGGAAGGCTCTGAAACATATAATAATGATATCATGCTTTAATTCAACAGCTAGGAGAATTTCAGAGATACATATCAGAAATAATAACAATTTACTGACCGGAAGATCACCATCTGTCTCTGTGCTAGTCAGGACATTGTTATTGTCCATATCCCAGAACTTTATCTGCCTATCTTTACCCACAGCCAAAAAGCGATTTTTGGTTGTGTCGAACTGCACAGCTGATGATGCTTTCTTTCTGAGTCCAGAATACGTTCTCTTTATTGATCCTTCACTTTCATTCCATTCAACAAGAAAAGGCTCTCCCTCTTTACTTGTTCCGCGAGAGAACAATCTGAGAAAGATTATGTGACCCGATGGCACTTACAAAACTTTTGACAAGACATTTCAACCATGATACAATAACTCACAAGTATCTTTGAAATTATCATACCTGCTTCCATCTGAACTGTAAATCATTTTACACCACTTGCCAGGAGCATTGTAGTCAACTCTAGAACCATCATCGTCATACAGCCAAGCCTTTATTTTCCCATTAACATCGGTTGAAAATATGAACTGAAAAGTCAAAAGTAAAGCACATAAATGTTGTGATGAAGAAGAATAGATGACAATGGTGCAGGATCCTCTCAATCAATTAACTTAAGATTGGCCTTCGAAGCTATATAGTTTCCGTCCTGTTAAATCCCATACCTGTTTCACTCCATTTAGATAAAGTGGAAACTTTTGTATGTAAATTAAACAAAGTGTTGAGAGTTCTAATTCTACTTATTAGCTTATCATCTCCACAGGTCACAAGAGACAGTTGTTTATTAGGATTAGCAAAAGCTAAGTCATTCACAGGGCCATTATGGGCTTTGATCTGCAAACGAAAAGGATGCGATCAGAGCGTTAGTTACAAATTTAGCCTTCTTTGTCAATTGGAAAGTCATCATAATGTAATCTCACCTCCAGAAGTGGAGTACAAGTGGATCAAATCTTTGGTAAATGCAACCCCTGAAGAAAAATAAAGAACGTTAAGTGATGCACACAATAACTTAACAACTAATCTCAATAATCAGAATGCACATACCCACAAAACTCCCATCGGAACTTCATGTAAGACAGCTGACAGATATCAGTGTGTCTTTGGCAATTGCAGTCTGTATAAAAACTAAACATTAAGAACTTCCTTCTCATATCCCCAAACATCCCCACAATAACTATACGTAAGTTTCAAGTCAATCTTAACGAATAATTGCATGCAAGTTTTGACTCATCGGGAGGTTGGAGTAAATAAAAGAAAATAAAAAAGTGGATTAGAAATTAAAGTAGTTAAAAGAAAATAAAAATTATTTGTGTTTTTGGTTAGTCCGGTGAAGCACCAAATATAGGTCATGATTCAGTCCAATATAAGCCAATCCAGTATTGTTCTGAATAACCCTATGATACAGTGTCCTGCGTGCCAAACGAGCCATAAAATTCTAATTTTGTGTGCTACTTTAATTTAGTTGTTAAATGAGCTTTTTCCTTTATTTACAACTAGTTTGTTTGATTTTTCGAAAACCTATAATACGAAGACACGTCAAATTTTCAAGAGGGACTTTTTTTCCGGGAATAAAATTTCCAAGAGGACTTCCTATTCAAATTTTATTTTTTTTTTCCCCATGTTTTGGGCTTGGTATTTCCTAATAAAATTAGGAATGTGATTTATTTTGTGTAGGGTCCACGCGCACCGACATCTAAACATACGTGTGTGTGTATATATCATAGAAAAAGGACCTCAGGTGACCCCCACAATTTCACCCTTGCGCTTCTGGAACCGTCGTGGTGAAATAAGGCAAGCCCTAATCCCCAAATTCAATCGAATCCCGATCTCTTGTCACTGTGACCGCCATGTCGATCTCCGTCCTGTCAGGATCCGGGCCGCTCTTCGGGCCAGAGGAGAGCGTTGAGCAACAGCAGCTGCGTGACCAATTGGATGGTATGTGTGTATGCTTTGGAATTTCAATTCCATCTGAAATTGGCTTTGAGATTGCTCGATTCAGATTTCTTGATCCTTGGTGTCTTAAATTACTCTTGAAAGATCTTTTCCCGAGAAAATTGAATCGAATTGAACATGTAATTTAGTAGTTTATTCTGGGTCATTGAACGATGATTTTTTGTACATTTTTCTACGCATTTGTATATGATGATTTAGAATATAAGCGGAATTTGAACGTGGAATGTCGTTGGATACCTAGCTTAGCTAGCAGCCAACTTGAGAGTTTTGGCCTCGGGATTTTATATATTTTAAATTTGAACTTTGAAATTGTAGTATTATATACCACAGCATTGCATTGCATCGCATGGATTGATCAATTTACAATAGTCTAAGATACAGAGAGTTGCATGTTACAAACTGTAATCACTAGTATTCACTGTCGACGGAGACTTGAAGACCAAACAAAATAATAACTATGTTTGTATATGTCTCCCCTCATCAAAGATTCAGTTTCGGTTTTCTTATGAAATGCAATGTTTGTTACTGTTTTCACATTTGCATTTGCTGGTATCATCATCTGTGTTTTTTGTTGTGTAGTTTTGAACATAGAGGAAGAGTTGATTATGGACATAAGGGGAGAGTTGAGGCCAGCTTGGGATGATAAACTCGGATTGCCTTTTTGTGAGTGTTGTTTGAAATCGTACCACTATTCTGACATGTGCCCTTACGGTGAGGTTGTCCCAGATGGTGCAAAAATTGGCCCTGGCTTTAGGCTTGCTTGTAGGGCTTGCATCGAGAAGGAATTCGACACTGATGAGCTACAGTCTTGTAAGCATTGTGGTAGTGCTTACAAGATCGCTGTTGAAAAGAAATGTTTTGTTTGTGGTGATGACGGTCACTTGGACGAAGATTGCCAGTATCTTCATCTGGTTGATTGGGCTGCTGTTGGCGACTCTATGATACCTCCATTCGCGAATCCAGATGTAAGGGAGGCTGCACTCAAGGGTAAAGCATTGCAGGATGATGCTGAAGGCCGCACACAAGGAATGGCCACCTAGCCTATGAGACAGTGAGGTAAAGGAAGGGAAGGAAAGGAAAGGATGCTACAGCCGGGAATGAGTCATCTCAAATGTGCTTTGAAATAAGTGGCTTTAGAATGTGCTTGCTTCTGAAACCCTCTTTTAAGAGTTTGTGTGATGTAATCCTAGAGGGGAACTACAAAACATATATATTTATTAGTACTTTCGTCCATGGTGATGCTTGGAGTATATCCATGGAACTTCTGAAGCTTTTTTTTTACAGAGAAAACTTCTGAAGCTAATTGTTCTTAGATTACCGATTCTGTATGCTGCAGTTAAAAATTACTGTGTAGTAATTGAAAGTATTGTTATACTTTGTGTTCTTGTTTAGATACATAGGTTGCTTGAGAATCGTATCTGTATTTGTTGTTAGTTACATGATCTTTGCATATCAATCTATAGTCTGCTATCCAATCTCTCTACCTGACAAAATCCCAGCTCCAGTCTATAGTTTGGGCTTGGGCTTGGTATTATTACTAGTTCAAACTACGATCATTCGATTCTGCATTGAACATCCAATTTTTTATATAAATGTCAAACTAGTGATACGTGACAAATTTTGGTGATGACAATCAATGCCGGAAATACTTTCACGCATGGGATTAGCACTTGGATTGTGTTTAAAAGCTGTTTTGTTAGGGGAGAAGCACTTGGATTGTGCTTTTTATGATAGTATCACTAATAGAAAGGGACTCGTACCATACCATGTCATGCTAATCATCTGAATCTTTAATCTTCTATATGTGGAGTCCGCAAGGTGAAATCTAATCCTCTACTATCAATTAATCAAATCTTAGAAGGGAACTTGCCCTTATAAAATCGGCTTGTAACTAAATTGTGCCAAAATGTAATTATATATGAGCAATACTTGGCTACTCAACCTGCCAGAGGAGAAGGTTGAGCAACAGCAGCTGTGATCAATTTGATGGTGTGTGTACGTATTATTAAAAAAAACAAAAAAAAAATTCAGCAGCAAATCCTCCTGAAAAAGACAGCTAAATGATGTCATTGGTTTCTTTACAACTATTTTGTCTAACTATAATCAGTAGCCTACTTTCAATTTCCTTGGAGATTGTAATCGATCAGCTCATCTGGTCGCTTTACATACAATTAGATTTCTTATTATGAGAATAATGTTTGGCTATTCCACATTAGCTATTTAATAATGTTTGGCTATTTTCACAATAGCATATGATGTGAACGTTTCACTTCGGCTTTTCACCAAAGAAGATAGGGACAAATTTGTTGAGTTTATCCAATTTGTCCCCATTTCGTTAAACGAAAAACGGAATCAGACCACCGATCAGACCCAGCCAAATCAGAACCGTCGCCACATGATTGGACCACCCAAAGAACCGGCCCTGATCCAATCAACAACCACTATCAACGGAGGAGATGGATCCTGCAGATATTTGGTGGGGCGGACGTTGACGCGCGACAAACCCATGGCGAAACGCTTCTGCCACTATTTCACACACGCAACCCTCTTCCTCCACGCACGCACGCTCGCCTTCCCTCCTTCCGAACGGAGAAAGTGGCTGGAAAGTTAGCGACGACGGCGAGAACGGAAAGAGATTTGTCGGATGGTGGGCTTCTCCTCCGCCGTTTCTTCTCTGTAAAAATGGATTTGTGAAGGGACTTCTCCTTTGCAATTAGGCAATACTCTTGCCTATTTTTAGAATGAATTTGGCTGACCCAAACATTTTGGAATAAGATTTGGCCGGTTGGCCCTATTTTAGATAAAAACCCAATATATATAACGTACGGCGACCCCCACAATTTCCCAATTTCCTTGCGCTCCTGGAACCGTCGTGGTGAAATAAGGCAAACCCTAATCCCCAAAATGCAATCGAATCCCGATCTCCTCCCTGTGAGCGCCATGTCGATCTCCGCCCAGCCAGAATCCGGGCCGGTCTTTGGGCCAGAGGATAGCCCTGAGCGAAAGCAGATACGTGAGGAAATTGCTGGTATGTATGTTTTGATTTTCGTGTCATAGTTCCCTGTGATCAATTTCATCTGAAGTTCGCCTGTGATTGTCCGTTTCCTGTTGTTTTATCTTTAATTTTCTTGAGCATCACAAATTAATTCTGTTTGCTTGGCGTTTCGTCGTTTGTAAACGTTGAAGATTTAGATTAGTTTCTGGATCTCACCCCTTCATGTCCTAGATTTAGATGGACGGCTTAGTTTTCACATATGGGTATCCAATTGCATTGATTATTTTTTGGTACATTTTTTTGTGTAGGTTGGGACTTAATCAATTTTAATCTCCCTTGGAAAGAACTCCCCATCCCTCTTTGTGAATGTTGTTTAAAAAGGTACCACTACCCTGAAGTGTGCTCTTACAGGGAGATTGTCCCGGAGGGTGAAAAAGTTGGCCCTGGCTTTAGACTTTTTTGTAAGAGGTGTCTTGAGGAATTCCACCCTGATGAGCGACAGACTTGTGTGAATTGTGGTAATACTGATAAGATGGCTGTTGAAAACGAGTGTGACATTTGCGGTGAATATCGTGGTCACCTGGAAGATGCTTGCGAGTTACGTGATTATGTCGACTGGGATGCTCTTGACAAGCTGCCTTACGCGGTCACCCCATACTTGGATGCAGATGCACTGGATGAGGCAGAGAGGCGTAAAGCATTGCAGGATGGAGCTAAAGGCGACACACAAGGAAAGGCCACCTAGATGAATTCTGAAGTACGAGACAAAGTGGAAAAGAAAGGAAGGAAAATGATGCTGCATTATGGATTAAGTCATATCATATCTACTTGAAATAAGTGGCTCCGAATGTGCTTGCATCTGAGAGCTTTTTCAGAGTTTGTGTGTAATCCTAGAAGAGAATTACAAAACTTTGTTAGTACTTTTGTCCATGCTGATGCTTGGAGCATATCAGAACTTGTTATGTATATACTCTCAGCTGTAGTACCCGTGTTTTTCATTCACACAAGTGTGAAGGGCAGCTTCTCACATTGTTTCTGTTCACCAATTAATCTCTTAGCCTGAAAATTGCCTCACAAGAAACCTGCCCTGCCACAGGTGCGCAGTTTGAAAGTTCTGTGCGTACTGTTGTAATTAGGAGGGGCCAGTTTGACGATTGCCCTTACGAGCACCTGAGTGACAATTTGAGTTCACTGAGATCTTAATCAAACCCGACCGTAGGTATATTTGTAGTTGAGAATATTGTTATCCTTGTGTTCTGATTTAGATAATAGGTGCTTGAGAATCATCTGTTTTTGTTGTCAGTTATATGATCTTTGCACTGCCTTAGACAGTCTACGAGCGAGTAGTGTGAAGATTGTGATTTGTGAACAGCTCTTGACAAAATCCCAGCTCGCAGAATGGTCATTAATACAATAGTTTGTTTCGGCTATTTTCCAAAATAAGCAAGTTTGCGCATCGGACTTGCTAATTAGATCAAAGATGAAGAACACTAGCAGTGACATAAAGGCGTGTGCGAACTATAGTAAATGATATTCTGAAAGGAAAAAGTGATTGGTTGTCGGGAAAACAAAGTATTCTGAAAGGAAAAAGTGATTGGTTGTCGGGAAAACAAAGGAAAGCAGAGTGAAAATAGAGAGAAGTAAAAGTCGGAGAGAAAATCTCTTTATTGATGAACAGTTTTATAACATTACAATTGCTTAAGGAAGACTAAATGCCTCTTACTATTTATACATGTCAATTAAAACTACATCAAAACACCTAACCAAACATGAAAGACCAAGCTACTTTTCTCATTTCCTTTGTCTAGCACCATCTGCTAATACCTACCCCTCAATCGATGCTGGGGTACACAAGCAAAATTGGATAATGGAGGCCATTTTCTGTGCTGATTGAGTCAACTGCGTTGAACACAGAAGCCATCCCATCCGGATGCCTTAAGACCCTCTCTGAAACACTAGCAACTAACGCCTTTGTGTGAGTTCCTCCCAACTTTTGTATGCTAATTCATGTATAACCGAACAAACGAATATCTGAATGATTCCAGGAAGCTAACGCGTAAATCAGATCACGAGATTGACAAAAGAAGAAATTAAACAGTATACAATATGTGCTAACTGTATTGTCAATTCCAGATGGCTTCCCATGAATAATTTTTTCACCTTCCAAAGCCCATTTGTTTCAAGTTCACATTCCCCAAAACCTGACCAACCTTGGCGGCTCAAATCAAGACTAACTGAAGTGAATCTGAGAAAGAAAGAAGAGCAGCTGAGAGTGCAACACAAAATGCAGTGGACGAACCCCAGGCCTGAACCCAAAGGAAGTTCAGAAGTGATCACAACAGTTATATCTGATCCACAAGAGAAGAACTCAAATTATTTTATAGACAGTCAAGAATTTGAATTAGTCAACTATATAAACGGACGATGGAAACACACCCTTGAATAGATGAATAGAGGCCTCAGAAAAGCCAACACGAAAGGTTGAGTCCATCAACTAAAGCAGCAAGTGATTTAGTCGCCCCCAACTTGTTTAATTCTACCAATTGACTATGAAAAATCCAATCCAACGTCCTTGAGCTGGAGCCTTGAATCTGCACATCTCATGAGTTTCCAGATCAGTAACGTTACATGTAATTCTTGAATCTACACAAAGCATGCTAATTTCACTAGGCTAAAACAATCATCCAGGAAATTGCTCAATGATTACCTCAAAATAAGATACAGAACTTTTCTGCATTGGCAACACCGTCATAAATTTTAAGTAAAACCCATGAATAAAAAGAGCTCTTCAAATCCTGATATCAAGCAACACCACAAAAAGATTCAAACTTTACCCAAAATCGAACTGAGAACAATACAGTTCCCTACAATGGGAATAACAATTCCCTAGAATAAATCAATTAACTTTTAGATGGAAAGAAAGGCAATAGTACCAGAAGGAGTGGGAAAGCGAAGCGAAGAGAGACATTAGTGTAGATTTAGTTGAATTAGCTGATCAATCCAACTGATGCTGTGTGCTTGTGCTGTTGTTCGGTTTGTGGTAGATTGTTGAATCTTTCACTTCCTCTCTCTCTCTCTCTCTCTCTCTCTCTCTCTCTCTCTCTCTCTCAATTCTGTGGCCTATCTGCGTCCTCATCTCCCTCACCGTCAGATTCCATCTCAACAAACAACTGGGGTGGGGGGGGGGTGGGGGGGGGGGGCGGGGGGGGGGGGTGGGGGGGGGGCGGGGTCTGGGGGGGGGGGAAGGGGGGGGGGTTGGGGGAAGCGTTGGACCGAGGTTGTGGTCCGGGATGCTGTTGCCTGGGTGTTCTTTGTTCGTTTCGTGACTTTGGTGGCACGGGAGACAAAGATTGACTGGCTTATCATTCCATAGTACACCAACTATATACCCAGACCAGATGATGCCACCACAAGTATTATCTCAACAAATTAGCCAAATTGCCAAATTCAAATGACATTACTAGTCTAGTATAACATGTTCACCAACCATACAGAACATAAGGATGAAAGCAGGAAATCTCCTGTCTATTTTAGACTTAACAACTTGCACACCGATACATTGGGATGGGAAGAGATCAGAATTTGCAAGTTTTCAACTTGTTCTTTGAGAGTGTCATAAAGAACTTCGACAATAATAATATGTTGAAGGAAATTACAAGCTTTCACATCGCATTTTCCGGAATGGAGAAGAAAGACAAGGAGAAAGATCAACAAGGGGCTTACAAACCTGGTCCAGATACTCCAGCAATGGATACTAAGCTAAAGGCCCTGGAACGAAAGGTTTCCCTTGTGGTAGGATCTGTTCGAAGTTTTGGTGGAGTCCCCGCCCCCCTCTGGAACTGTGGGAATTGCGAGGATGCCACAATCGCGAAAGGCCAACAATGCATAGACAATTTCTTCTGCTATATAGGCGCTTATAATAGGAAAGGACTAAAAGACGCATTGCCATTTCTTTCTTTTAATCATGCCAAACTAACCATGAGATGAGTTGTCCCAAACAACTCTAAACATTTAGTTGACTCAGTGCATATTGCACGAAAGATGGTTTGATTCATCAACAAACATATGCAGCAATTAATTAAGGTTTTGAAGTTTTAGGGTTTGAGGGTGGGGTGATGGGGTGATGGAAAAAATAAATAGTTTTGAAGGGAGGGGAGGGAGGGAAACACATTGTTATTTTTTTTTTTCCCCCCCCCGCCCTCCTCCTACTCCTCCTCTTCTCCCCCCACCTCTTCTATGTTGTCTTGCTCTCCCCCCCCCCCCCCCCCTTTTTTTTTTTTTTTTTTTCACAGTACCCCATTGTTTTTTTTTGAGATAAAAGGAAAGGATAAATTGATTTTTTTTTATTAGGTTCCGGAATCTTTTTCTTTTTTTTTAAGTTTACGCATGGCGCTTGTTTGGGCGGCCAGGGAGGGTCCTTTTTTCCCCTGCCCGGCTTTTCCTTTATCCAGGAAACACCTCAGGCTTGGAATTTTGTCCTTAACGACATCTCCAAGATCAACATGCTTTATAGCAAGATCAGTAGTTTAGAAAGCAGAATTGCAATCAGTAGGAAGAAACAAAGAGGGATTTGACTAAGATAGTCAAGCACATGAGAACAGCAAACATAGCTATGGTTCCAGCACTATGAAAATCCTAACATAAATTACTGTTCATTGCATTCATCATCTGCTTTCTTTCTTGTTTTGTTAAATACATGAAAGAATTCAAAAGGCCTTTCGACTACAAGCTGAAATGAATATAGTACTTGCATACAAGACAATGCCATTAAATCCTCCAAATTGTTGCAGTACCCTAAATGCCAACTCCTTGCTATCAGAATTACGAATTAGAATGAAATGGTAAAAACAAGAACGAAAATTACAGTATGCATGCTCGTCAAAGGAGGCATCTACTTAGACTATGCATTGGTATGAAAAGAAGAGATCTACTGAAAAGCTCACAAATGGTACCTGAGAAAGTTCACAGAAACGAATACTGATGTGATAGATTAGATACGTTGATCTGGCCCAACATTTTTCATTTTCATTCAGCCATTCAATCATGAGGGTTTAAGCTTTCATCCTTCGAATCACGGTTTGGGAACCTACGCAACAGCCTACTAACTAGGTCCTTCGAAGGAGGTTGTGCATAGACGTATGTGTCTTGATTAACCCAGTTGCATTCCATTCCTTCGAATTCCTTTTTCTTGTCATTTTCGTATTCCTGGTGGAGCATACGAAACTTCATAAATGTTGCGCTAGTATCTTGTCTTGACTTAAACCTCATCCTGTAAATATAGTTTCGATCGCCTAACACGGCCAACCTATGTGGATGTTTAGCCCATCTCTTGGGACTGTCAAAATAAAACATGATTGCTTAGTTTAAGAAAACTCTACAATAACTTGTATTATGTAAACATGTACTAATGAATCTATATACCTCAAACTCATGAAATATGTCGTGAGATTGTGGCAGGTAACATGGTTGGATTCCTTAGGTACATAGACCAAAATGCTTCTGTTGTCTCTTTCAACTATCTCAAAAAAAGTGTGATACACATCCATCATTCTGTCATCCCATTTCTCTTGGCAGCCATTCCCACTAAAATGAAGCGCTGTCAAGTTGTCAACCAAGATGACATGTCAATGAAAATTAAATTGGAAAATTTACACAAATAGAGAGAGAGAGAGAGAGAGAGAGTACTTCTGATGCGTCCACCCGTGCATGGATCTGCCAAAGCACTCTTTAGAATTGCAAGCTTGATTGCCTTAAGGTTTTCCTCCATTGTATATTGTGGTCTAAAACTGTGAAAGTGTATATTTATTAAGACTAATAACTGGTTTGACAAAGTAAGCGGTTGATAATAAAGTAGAATACATGAGTTATAATTAAATACCCATGTTTATCAGTTCTTAGAAATTTCTTGGCAATGATTGCACCATCTGATCCAGTAGTGTGGATGTCTTGGCCACCTCTAGCCTTGCTCTTTAGCTCTTCAATCTTTGGCTTTTTTTTCCTTGGTTGAACAAGAACCGAAAACATCCGTGGCTTCGTGTCTATGATGTCAGCAAACCACAACTCAGTTGTATTCGTTTGGATTTCGATACTATCCATGTAATCAGCTACTTTAGTTGCCAATGTTTCCACATCTGTCTTATCTTTGGCCTCCTATGTTCACATGTAACAAAATTGTGAGAACAAAAACAAAAGGATATTGTGAGGAACTATCTACATATAAACCATTTGCATTTTCTAAACATGATATTGACTCACCAATTGATCTATATACTCATATGCGGACTTCCACACACTAACCCTTCCGCTAAAGGCTCCAACTATATTAGTGGTGAACTCCTCAATTTTGTTCAAGTCATCATGAACTGAAGATAGAACATGCAACATGAAGCTTGTTAAGTTCTCTAATCCAAATGAAGAACAAAGCATCAAGAGAGAAGGAAAAAAACTAGGGTAAACTTCTTACGAATATAATAATCATTTTTGTCATCGCTCCCTTCCACTTGTTCTGTAACTCTAGCGTCGGATCCGAAGAGGATGCCGCCCGTGAAAAAAACAGCAACAGTAGTTGTCCCATGTCCCCGGAGTATCTCACTTGTCTCATCTTTAGTTAATGTTGGAGAGGGAGGTACATTCTTTTTGGCATATTTATCTTCATTGGACTTGACATGTGGTGACATCTTTATATGCTTTGCCCTGGAAAAATGTCATCCAAAATGGAAGTGAGCTTCAAAATCAACTCAGATCTAATGGAAGTCTTAGTAAAGAGAAGACATCTTTATTGTGTCATAAATCAAGCATATATTGGGGACTGAAAGATGGCGGGAAAGAGAATCAATGATTAAAGCATGCATTATGAGCTGATGCGTACCTCATCCCGACGCGAAGAGTGGACAAACTCTCCAATGCAGTTGAAGGGCTTGGTGAGCAACAGCACAACAATGCAGTACGAGAGTTCCCGCCCTGTAAGAAGAGGACCAGTATATCTTCAAACAAACTAACAACAGTACGGTGAGAAGAAATAAAGAGAGGGAAACAAACCAGTGAATCTTGTAATATCCGAGTAAGCTTGGAATCGCAAAAAGGAATGTGGTTTGCTTTGCCAGGTGAACCACATGTTAGAGAATTTATCATATTCCCAAGGACTGAGAGAGACTTGTTGATGGTCTTGGCTTCTTCAATAACTTTTCCTTCAGCTCCAGTTATCTCTACTTTCTCATATCCAGCCAAATCCACAAGAATCAATTTGCTGGTCTTCAACCTGTCGACATATTCAGAGTGTCCAAGATCATACAATCAAACTTGGACACCAAAGTTTTCAACGTATTTATTCAGAATGATCAAAGAATACCTTCCATCTTTCTTTACTTCTTGCTCAACTGTGAATGTGTAAATACAATGGCTTCTGCTGCTTGCCATATTCATCTCTAAACCGATATTAAGTTTGACGAAAATAACACAAAGTGGATAACATTCCAGACAACTAATAATTCTGCTATTATACTGTGTACTAAATGATGGAATCAGAACTCAATCAAGAAATCCAAAGCAGGATACGGGTCTCGCCAACAGCTCTGTTTGATATGCCACTCTGCATTATCAATATAAACATTATAATCTAAACCATTGGCTATAAACTAAAACAGATTTCTTTAGTTAGTTCATCTTACAACTAGGCTTTGTAATGCCTCAACAGGATCTGAGACAGAGATCTGGAAAAGGGACAAATCAGAACATGATTGGACATACATTGCATATATACACAAACTCTAAATGGGTAGCATTCTTTATTGATAGCATGGGTAAACAATTATGCAATTGGGTCAAAAGATGAGCATACCTCTGTTACTCCAGTTAACACTATCCCCTGCGATTTACTCTCCTTAATCTGTATGTTGTCTTTTGCTAAATCAAACAGGTCCCTGGATAAGAAAAAGTACATTAACACTGAGTGCAGCTGTATCAATTAGAAACTTCCAAGAGTTCCACCATATTCAAATTACTTAACATAATGTGTTTGAGTCAAATTGAGTCACTCCAGTTCTACATACCTTAATTTTTCCATGTAGATCTCTACCTGAAAGAGAAACAAACAGGTGCTCAATTGGTAAAGACGATGTCAATTGCAAACAACTATATCCCCAAAAGATAAGAATACGTATATCAATACCATTGACAACTTGACTGAATGCTTGATTGTGCCTCCAGAAGACTTGATACAATCAAACAGTCCCTCCACTACTCTTGGAAGTAGTCCTCTTTCCTGCTCATCATGTACCAGTATGCTAGGCCCCTACACCAAATACCCCAACATCACCATTTCTGAGGTAAACGAATCCAATATCAATTACCAATCATTTCTAGTCTCACCTCCATGCTATAAGTCTTCCCAGCTCCAGTCTGTCCGTAGGTGATGATCGTACCATTGATTCCATCAACAGCACCTGTATCGTAGTTACCAAGCATACTTAGAGCAACGAAATGACAAAGAAGACCGAAAAACAAAGTGGATTGGTACTTATCCTTTGATATAAGAGCTAACAATCCATATACCTTGGACAATAGGCCAAGCTAGAAACTCATACACTTGAGCTTGCTCCGATTTTTCGTAGAACACATTATCAAAGCTGAATGTAAATTCTTCATCCTTCTCATCCTACCGTACAACAATCGAAATCTATCAAACTAAGCAACGAGCAGATCTAATTTCAGAAACTCAGGCGATGAGATCAGAACCTTGAAGAGGAAAGTTTCGGAGTCGATGCACTGAATGCAGACTTTATCGCCGTGATCTTTTCTCTCTTTGGAGCTCAAAGGCCTGAATCGAGCGCAAATCTTCATGCTCGTCATCATCTTCTACAAGCTAAAGTTGAATCAAACCTGCAAACATCAATAACACAATGCTCGTCAGTTATATGAAAGAACAAATAATCGTCATCAGATCTGTTTGGTTGACGAGAAATTGAAATTGAGTGGAAATTCGTGCTCGAATCAGCTTTGAAAGTGAAAATCTGTTCAAAAATCCAAATAATGCGAATCGTTTTCTCAGCAGCCAAACAGCTTAAAGAGCCAAAATCTCAATTCCTCTCGAGCTCTCAATTCTGTTTGGTTGACGAGAAAATTGAAAGAAAATCGAATTTCTAAGATAAGATTGATGCTATTACCGAAGAAAACTTCAAAATAGAGCTGAAATTTGTGCTCGAATCAGCTTATAAAGTGAAAATCTGTTCAAAATTTACACGACTCAGCAACCAAACAGCCGAAAGAGTCGAAATCTCAAAAGCTGAAATCTGTTTGGCTACTAAGAATTCAAATCGGAAAACACAAAATCGAAGAAAAAATAGAAGGTAAGATTTCGTGCATTTTCCTACATTTATAGGCAAAGAGAAGGATCGAGAGACTACTCTCGATTTTAAGCGCGGAAAATGAAAAAGTTCAAACCTAAAAAGCGCATCTTCCCCGCTGCCTGTACTCGCGAACCTCGCAGCGACGTGTCGTTTTATAAACGGTGTCGTCGTTTTTGTTTTTTGTTTTTTTTCCACCTTGCGAGAAATAAAACCTCTGCAGCTAAAACCCCAGAAAACGACTGCGATGGCGGACGACAGGGAGCTCCGGCCTTCATCGCCGTCGTGCCTCCACCATCTCTCCGCTTTACTCGCAATGAAGGATAAGAAATTAGGGCGAAAGAGAGGTCTCTTTGAGTTTACACATCTTTTTCTATTTTCATGCATAATATTAGCTCAAGTCTCTAAAACATTAATACTAGCATAATTTTTTACCTTTTCTGGCAATATCGCTTTACTCTACATTTGTATAAGGTAAGATTTACAACTTGCAAGTCTAGCTCGGTACCCCACAAAGATTCAAAATCAAATCTCTCTGTGGCCCACCAATAACGACCCCCAAAGTGTGTTACATTTTTGGTGTCCCTTTTGGATGTTCAAATTGACTAGCTATATCTTTCATATGTGTGAGTACTATAAACTTTTTGTTCCTTTTGTTAGGTCTCTTGTTTGTATAACTCCTTTTGGACCCCAGCAAGATATAGATGTGTCCTATAAATTCTTGACTTGTGACGTGCAATAGTTCCGAATCGAGCTTGCGTATTAATTTTCCATGTACCAATCAGATTGCTTTAGATTAGTTTGGTTAAGAATATATGTTATTAATTTAATGATATTAATTTTGTTAGATCCCATAAAACCATAAATTGAACCTATATGTCAGGGTGTTAGTTCTAAAATGATCCTTTGGTTGGATTTTCTCACCCATCTACCAATCACACTTGGACACCCAAACATGGTACCTAAAAGACAATTATTTAGTGCAAATTTGCATTGGGGGTTACATCTTGCCTTTCCTCTCTCCTTCTCTAGGAACACAAAATAACAAACCTGAAAGAGAATTATTTAGTGCAAATTTGCGTTGGGCAACTAATCTGTCAAATCTTGCTTTTCGATCTTTAAAAAAGGCAACACATCTTGCTATTTAAGGAAACAAATTTTACGAAGACATGCTTAAGGTGTTTCTTTTAGACATAACCATAACTTTTTAACCAATAAACATGGGCTATTCTATCACATCCATTCTCCCATGTTACCTGCCTCTCTTGGCATTTAGCTTCATGCCAATTTTATAAGAACAAGTTTATTGACTCTCATAGTACCAAGTAGGACTGGGCATCGGGTTGCCGGCTCAAGTTCGGACTCAAATCGCTAGCCGACTGAGTAAGCTCGGGCTGATTTAGTTAAACCCATTTCCGCCCTTGAAATTAAAATATTTTTTTTTAAAAAAAAAAAAACAGCCCACCCAACTCTCAGACGTCTGATTGTTGTTACATACATGTTGTGTTGTTTGGTCAAGTCGATAGAGACGATAGTGATGTGCAGAAGCAGCAATATGCACAAACAATTGTTATTTTATTCTGTCCCCCGTCTCCCAAGCCCAACTAGGGGTGGGAAAAAATCCCCGAATCCCGCGTCCCGATCCCGATCCCGACGATCCCGATCCCGACAATCCCGATCCCGACTAGTCGGGATTTTGTCCCGATCCCGACTGAGTCGGGACGGGATCGGGATTTTTTTTGAAAAAAGTCGGGATCCCGACATCCCGACACTATATATTATTTAATTATTTTTTATTAATGTTTTATTTCTTACCCTAACTGAAGCAGCTACAGTTATCCGATTAATCTAATTTTTTGATATGTTATAGGAATCGAGGTAATGAACAACTTTCAAGAAGAAAACTTTTTGATTTGAACAACGGAAAGTGGCCTTCTCAGGCTTTGAACATCCCGACACTATATATTATTTAATTGTTTTTATTAATGTTTTAATTCTTACCCTAACTGAAGCAGCTACAGTGATCCGATTAATCTAATTTTTTGGTATGTTATAGGAATCGAGCTAATGAACAACTTTGAAGAAGAAAATATTTTGATTTGAACAACGTAAAGTGGTCTTCTCGTGCTCTGAACAGTTCAACTATTTTCTTCCAAGTTCTACGTATTCTCTACTTTTTGTTTCTTTTTTTGGTTTTCTCCCCCTCTCCCCATGCCAACACACACCTTCATGGCCACATGGCCTTCATGATAATAGAAGAAGCCACACACACCCTCAAGTTATTGTATTACTATGTTAGTATGTTTTATTTTCATCATGTATAAGTTGTGCTTGTTAGTTTACATTATAAATTTATGCACACAAAAAAATTTAAAATTTCATATTATACTTGAGATTCAATTTTCGGGATTTATCGGGTTTCCCGATCGGGATCCCGACTTAATCGGGATTTATTGTCGGGATCCCGACTCAATCGGGACGGGATTCGGGATCATTTTTAGCCTCTAATCGGGATCGGGACGGGATCGGGATTTTTGTAATCGGGATCGGGATCATCCCGATCCCACCCCTAAGCCCAACTAACCATACCCCCAACCCCCTCTCCCCCACAACTTTCTCAAATCCAATCTCTTTCTTGATTGAGCCTATTTTCTCGGATGCAACGAACAAAGAAGCTACATAAAGTTGGATCATTTCGCATAAGAAAACCATTTACCACTTCAGTTTGGAGATAGAAACATGAAAGAAAACTCAAAGTTCAATTGTAGAAACATTTCACAACACCGTCCATTGTCATACTATGTTAGGATCACTGTGCCTAGGCCGAAGA
The DNA here is from genome assembly GCA_033992175.1 of Spiraea crenata. Classification (NCBI taxonomy): domain Eukaryota; kingdom Viridiplantae; phylum Streptophyta; class Magnoliopsida; order Rosales; family Rosaceae; genus Spiraea; species Spiraea crenata. The sequence goes on along the minus strand of JAVBHV010000041.1, from coordinate 2,842,763 downwards.
TAAGGATCATAGTCCCCAAGTTGCTTGCCAACACGATGCGAAAACGCTTTGGTTATGGTTGCAACGTTGATAAAGTCGACGACAATGTTAAGCAGAAGGAGCAGCACAAGGAGGAGGAAAAGATGACTAACAAACGCGGAAGGCTGCTGCGAGTCAAGATTGGTTCGATCTTCACCAACGCATTTGTTAACACGAAGATCAAGTCACCGCCAGGTGAAAAATCTTCCTCCAATATTGGCACAAACTTCATCAAGAGCAAAACCAAATTCTGCAACAGAGCCAACGATGATGATACTGTTCGTGCACGGGCCTTTCGTACTTTCACTACGATTAAAATACAGGCGGGGAGGAGTTGTGCAAGAAGAGGATTCTAATGGGAGGCAAGTGCAGGCCAATGAATTTGTCTGGCACTCTACACTACGATGAAGATGGCACTTTATTACCTGAAATCCTTCCATGATATAGTTATATATGGACATTTTCTCCTATATGATTTCATTCTGTTTCAAATTCCTTTGTTTGAGGGGAAATTTACTATGCTTCCTGTGCAAAATTTTTTCACGAAATCAAGAGAAATAATCACTAGATAAAGTAGGGCACAAGAAAGAATACTCAAAGCAACATATGTATGATCGTTAAATCATCTCTTCATATAAATTTGAGTAACACTGAGATGAGAACCACATGTGAATAAGTCCACAAATCCAAGGACATGTTCAAATACACTACGCATTAACACAAACCCAGGGACAGGTTCAAATAAACCTTGCATAATATGGACTACTTTAAGCGGTTTCAACCCAAGCTGCTTCCGAAGCGCATTTGCTGCAGCAATTTCGGGGTCTGGATGGTCAGTACCATCATCATTCTCCTCCTTCTTAGCTTTCTTCTTCTTCGTCTCCTCACGAGTGCCATGCTCATTAGGGTCATCCCGTCTCCTGGGACTAATGCTGCTGCGCCCATGTCTTCTGCGACTATCTCCACCATCACGATCCCTACTCCGACTTCTGCTCCTTGAATAGCTCCTCCTCCTCCTGCCACGATCCCTCTCTCGCCTATCCCGCTGCCTAGTGCCCCAATCTCTATAGTCCCTTTCCTCTCTTACATCCTTTTCATCTCTTATTCGATAACGGTCCCCATCCCTGTCCCTGTCTCTGTTCCTATCTCTTTCTCTCCCACGTCCGCGTTCCCTGTCATAGTCCCTATCCCCATCATAGTCTCTGTCATTATCACGATCCCTGTTTTAGGGGGGAAAATAGGCAAGCAGCAGTGTTAGCTTAGATATGAGAGTTTCACACCTTGAAACAACCAAATAATGAAATCAATCACACAAGCCACATAAATATAACAGACTGACATTCAATTCACCACCTTCAACGGAGTTGATTCCAAATGCCATATAAAAAAAGACACAATTGACCAGGAAACCACATGTAAACACTTAAAGAAAACTGTATGATCCATCATACTTCTCACTGCACACTGTCAGTGCAGAGAAACCTAGCAGGATCATGTTATCACTATAGCAATCCATTATATGATCCCCATGGCATAAAATGCCATATGAATGTACTAGTCGGAATTTTTATAGTCAGACAACAACTTCCACTTCATAACTCATTGTATCGCCTCTCCTTCTTTTAATCCCAAGTAACACAAAAACTACAATATATGCAAACGTCCCAAACTACCCATTAACCAGTTTCTCTAATAAACACCCAAATAAACCATCAGAATTCGCGTATACTGTAAAAATTCGAACTTTCAGCAAAAATAAACATCCCAAAATATCCAAAACAAATACCCAAAACATCCAAAACAAACCATCAGAATTCCAAAATCAACCAATGCCTAAAACACACTGAAAAAATCCGAGCTTTTTCAGCAAACATAAAGAACACAAAACTCAAGTAAACAAATACCAGCAACAATACAATTATACAACAAACAAGTAATCGATCAAAGAAACGCACTTGTAGTCGTCGTTTTTGATGAACTCGATGACGAGCTCCTTCTAGGGCTGGATTTGAAGCATCTTCATGACGAGGCACATTAAAGGAGTGGGCTTTCGGGTTTCGGCCGTCAGCCCAAAGCACTGCTCCTTCCAGTAGGTGTTTTGGTATATCTTGGTCCGCACGATCTTCTCCACCAGGTTCTGCGGGTTCGTCCCCCTGATGGGTCCAAAAACGCACCTGCGGGTTCGTCCTTATGCTCTTCGCCGACGGGTCCGTCCGGTTCGCCATTCCGGCGAGCTCACGAGAACCGAACCGGAAATCGAACTGGAATTTTAGGGTTGCAGAGGAAGAGGAGCAAATTGAAATCCCTAACCCGAGAAATAGATTTGGTGATATAATGAGAGAACAGAGGACGAATATACGCTGCGTTTTTGGGTTGAAATTGGAATTAGGTGCGGCAGCAAAAATACGCCGAGTCGTTCAGTTTAAGAAAGGGGCATACGGCATTGTACTACTTACTTTCTCTCCCGTGATTGGGAATGACTTCCGAATAAGGGCTCGTTTGGCAAATGCTTTTTCCGAGATAAAAGTGCTTTTAAAAATTTCGGATATCACTTATATCCTTGTGGTGGAAGGGGGATCAATTTCACTCCCGTGGTGGAAAAACTTTCAATCAAACCCTTGTGGTGGATCTTTGTTAGCAATTCACCCCAATTTGGAAATTCCGTTACAATTCCGTCAAATAAGAGGGTAAAAATGTAATTTAATGACAAAATGAAATAAAAATGCATCTCCCCAACTCAGATCGGACTTCGGCCGACGAATCGCAGTCCAGGGGTGCCGGCTGCCCTTGCACCTGACGCCACCCAATTATGCCAACGACCAGGACCGCCACCAAAATGAATCACCCTCCCATCTGCTTTCCTAAAAACAGGACACATTGTGAAACAACATCCAAAACGGCGTGCCGTCTTTCCGGTAGTTCACCAGATTCACCTGAACACCCCTCTCCTCCCTGATAGCCTCCCGGACCGCTATAACCGACCGCCGGCGAGGCGCCGGACCTTGAAAAACTCTTCCATTTTGCCCAATCACCTCGCTTTTCGAGTAGCCTAGCATTTTCAAGAACCCTTTGCTCGCGAAAACAACAGGTGGCCGGAGATTAATGGGTCGGTGATCGTGAAACTCTCCGGCGACTCGCTCAGAGCTTCCTGAACATAAAGCGAGTAGCGACTGTTGAACGATTGCTCTATCGAATTCAAACCCAGCTCCGATTCCATTGTCCAATCTCCTCTGCAAAGCGTTCTTCTTCTTCTTCTTCGTCTTCGTCTCGCTGCTTCAGAGTTGGTTCCAATCCCGTTTAAGCTTCGCGTTTATGCCGCTTCGCAGCTTCGAAATTTCAATCCAATTCAAAATTTGGAGCAAAACCCAGTTGAGAGAGCAACCGGAAAACCCAGAAATTCAATGAAAAATCGAAACTTGGTGAAAGATTTGATGTAAAAATGGCGTCTTTGATTCAAACTCGAGGTGGGTTTTATGTGAAAAAAAGCTACATCGTTTTGTGGGTAAGTGGCCTGCGAGTGAAAAACTTGTTCGCGCTCCCCACCACAATCCATCACGACTTGAAAATGAAAATTCGAAAATATCTTGGTGAACTGCAGGTACTTGTGATTTCGAATGAACCGCGGTCGCTGAGAAATACACACCAATCGTCTTTGGTTCATAAGTTTGTATGTGGAAAATTTTTGGAAATAAAAAACTCTGTTTTTTTCTCTGATGAAAATTTTGACACAATAGAAGAACCGACGGGGCCGAAAGCCTGGTGCAGCTGTGTATAGTAATTTGAATTGTTGATTTGATGATCAAAACAATAGTATCAATTGCATATAAGAAAATTTATCCCCGCCCCCAAATTTGCCTTAACCCAACCAACCCACCTTTATGCTTTGGGTTTCTAATCACAAAACAGAGAGACGTTGTCGAGGAAAGGAAAGGAAAAAGGAAACGGTGGTGATGCTGGTTTCGCCGGAGTCGAAATGGCCATCCCCCTTTTTTTTTTCAATTTGTTATTAAGTTGATAAATTTTAAATTACATTTTTACCCTCTTGTTTGACATAATTGTAACAGAATTTCCAAATTGGGGTGAATTGCTAACAGAGATCCACAGGGAGCTTATTGAGAGTTTTACCACGGGGTGGAATTGATCCCCCTCCACCAGAGGGATATCAGGTGATAATTGGCCTAAAAATTTTAGAAATACATGCTAAATGCTTCTCACTTAAGTAAAAATACTTTAAAATAGATATGAATGGTTTTGTATACATAACTGTTTCTGGTAAATTGAAAAGCGCTTTTGGCAAAAGTACCTAGGATGTGCTTTCTAGAAAATCAAAAGCGCTTTTAACACTGAAAAAGCATATGCCAAACGGGCACTAAGTAAACACATACAAATACGGAATTGGAATGATTTTTTATTCTAATTCAAATTACCGGTGGGTAAATATTTAGTATAGGAGATTTTGGATCATGAAGTAGATCTACTAGATACATTATCTCATTCGTAATTGAGGAATGATTCTTGAGTGAGTAAGTAAATACATAATAGAAATACGAAATTGGAATGATTTTCCATTCTCATTCTAATTACATGTAAGTAAATATTTTAGTATAAGAAATTTTGGATCATGAAGTAGATCTACTATGCATATTATCTCATTCGTAATTGAAGAATGATTTCCAAATGAGTAAGTAAATACATTGAAACACGAAATAAAAATGAGTTGGTAATATAAGATAGAGGCTTACGCATATTATCTCATTAGTAATTGAAGAATGATTTCCAAATGAGTAAGTAAACACATTGAAATACGAAATAAAAATGAGTCAAGTAATATAAGAAGGAGGCTTATGCATATTATCTCATTCGTAAATGAAGAATGATTTTCAAATGAGTAAGTAAATACATTGAAACACAAAATAAAAATGAGTCAAGTAGTGATTTCCAAATGAGTAAGTACATCAGCATAAAATAAAAATGAGTCAAGTAATATAAAATAGAGGCTTACGTTATATCATTCCTAGTTAGATCATGTAATTTCATGCTTTTGTATTCCTTGTTTGGTTAAACGCTAGAGGATTTTCGTTTTTGCGGGTTGTGGATAACACAACAAACAAGGTATCCACGTGACAAGTTAGTATGTGTGTTTACCCCACCATAGGAAACAGAAATTTTCTTGCCATGTGTTTTGTGTTCTGAATATAGAAGAAGACTAGTCAGTCGCAGTCAATAACTTCTATGAAAAAAATCAATAAATAGAAACCCACTTTCAAGGAACAGATCAATTATACTGAAATTTTCAATTATAAGTTCTATTTCTTGACTGCCAAAAGTAAAATCTACACACAAAATAAAAAATAAAAAATGGAGCTGTGGTCTCTGCCGTATAACCCACCTGCATCCCAACTTATCTTCGATAGGCAACTTATCCTACAAAATTCTATGCTGTGAAATTAAAAAATGTGGACTTGCGCCAAGAACATAAGATGTTCTCATCTTTGTGACCAGCTGGTGGTAGATGATGATGGTGTCCTTCCATTACATGTGCCTCAGCAGGCTGAGCTGCTCCCCAAGCCCCCTCCGGTTCTTTGGGCTCGATGACTTTAACCGAGCCGTCAGCCAACCCAACGGCAAACTGGCTGGGATCTTGCGGATGTACTGCAACAGAAAGTGGGCACAGATCTTCGCTTCTACAATGTATGAACACCAGAAAATTAGTTAAAGATGGATCAACAATAAAACTAACTTTGAACTTTCATGGCACGGTTCCACAGCTTACATGTTCTTGATGGATTGAGATAAGTACGCTGATGGAGCAATACGACATCTCAATCTTAGGCTATCAGCATCAAACACCCCAATGATACCATCGAGGAAGGTGGCGTACACTAGTTGACTATTGCAAGAGTATGTTGCATAAGTTATTGGTGCCGGAAGCACATCCTGTGGATGCCACTGCAATAGAATAACAAAGTTCGATGAGCTAATCACTGAAACAGATACCAAACATCCGTCGATTATGTGAAATATCGAGTTAACTTTGTACCTTTCGGATACAATCCATCTTTGAGGCATCATACATCACTCGTTGTGTCTCGTGAACCACCAGTAAGCTAATTTGGTCACAATGGAACTGCACATGAGTATCGCCAACACGAGACTTTTTTTTTGGTAGGTAAAATAATTGATTAACAAGGGAAAAGCCCCCAACAAGAAACAAGAAGCTGGGTCAAAACCCAGAGAAAGGCCAAAGCCTTACAAGCCACGAAGGCAGCAAACCCCGTCAGGGGAAAACAAAAATTACAAAGGAGATGGAACACCCCAACTAATAGCAGTAAGTAAATTGGCAGGCGTGGGAGAGAACTTTACAGAACACAACCGACATCGGACCATGTTGAAAATGGACTGGAGAACCACATCAGCAGGCTTAGAAGCATTAGCAAAAATTCGCTGATTACGCTCATTCCAAATGCAATAGACTGCAGCAGCCAACGAGACTTTCTTCACTACCGTAGAGAGGGACGTACCCTTCCAATCGGAAGAAAACTGAAGAATAGATGACGGCCATGGAGGGTTGAGCCAAGGGGTGCCACAACGAAGAAGACTCGACGCCAAATACCACTAGAGTAGGGGCAATCAAAAAACAAATGCGACTGAGATTCCACTTCACACTACAAGAAAACAGGTCAGTAGTGACCAACACTTAGTGACCACATTGACATTGGCCACAAATACACTCCTATCAGGACCAAATACCAAATTTGGTCAAACAAGTTAAGTGCGTGAAAGCCGCATTTTTACATCTTTTAGTGGCCAATATTGTCGTCGCTGATTTAACATTAGTGATCACCATTACAAAAAGGACAACCAAGGGACTGGAGCGAAACAAAGTGGCCAACACGATCAAGAGTAGATAGACGGCCCTGAATGGCCAGCCACAAAATGAAGCTAGCACGGGGGATAGCAGCACCATGCCAAACCAGGCCAACACGAGCCTTTGCAGAAGGCATAGGCATTGCAATTGATTTCTTCTTCTCCCAAATATCAATGCTCCACACACTGAGCTACAGGTTGTAAATAGAAAATGGTTACAAAATATTGAAGGGGCACAATTCCTCAGGCTTTATACGTTTGACATAATACATGAATTAAAGAACCAAGAACTCCACTTACGTGAGCATCAGCGCTGGATGACACCAGTATCTTAAATTTGTTGAAGAAAGCTAAACCAGTTATTCGCTTCTGGTGACCCTTCAATATTGCTTTCACCTCATCAACTCGAACATTGTATATGAGGATGGTAGAATCCTCCATTCCAATAGCGAGGACGTTATTATCCTCCGGATGGAATGCAAGGAAGGTGGGAGCAGGAGGAGGTTCCATGAATGTTGTCATTACCTGCAAATATTCAGGATTATAAACAGAGGAAATCCCAATATCAAGAGAACTTGGTACACATACACATGTACAAATTTACCTTGAAAGTCATCATATTAAACAACGAGATCTTTCCACCACAAGCTGACATCACATAAGAGTCATTCTTGGAGAGCGCCATGCACGGAGTTGCTTCTTCAAGGTCGACGCCTGAGATATCATTGTTCATACGAAGACCACTGTTGGGTTTCCAATCTTGCGGAGCAATACTGGCGGTAGCCTTTAAACACCCCCAAACAAATGTAAGAACATAACATTCACAAAACTAGATAGAGCATGGAGGAAAACAGATAATAGAATTTCAATAGGCTAGCTATTACCTTTCCACTTGGATTTTGTTCGCTACGCATCCATTTCCACAGCTTCTGTACACCATTTGACCCAAGTGCCAAAATGCCAGAACCAGCATTCGTATATAGGAGACGAACAACCTACATTTGAGTACTATGGTTTAAGAATTTCAAGGAAGATAAATGCTACAAACATAATGTGGTAATCATGAAATGCTTACCAAACCTTGTCGCAAGCGTCTGTTATGTTAGGCAGGTTAACTAGGCGGCACTGTGCAGGGTTGCGAACTTCAGTCAACTGCCAGGGTTTTGATTTATCCAAACTTCTGTTCGATTGATCAACTCCAAACTTGAAACATAGCCAATACAATGAAATCAATGATATGCCAAGAAAACTAAAAGGTAATGCTCAACTATTTCACCCAGTAGAAAATTAAATTCACAAGAATAAAGCCCTGAACACAACCGAGTCTACAAGATTCAAAAAGATCAAATGACATACAAGATTTTGAGTAGATCTAACAGGAGAGCTCTTTTCCACTTTACAATTAATTGCGCTAACATTTGTAACAGTAGACGAGCCAGATGCCTATCCAAACAGAAAGGAAATGGCCCTTCAAGATGTAATGAAAAAAAAACAATTGATGACAAAAACACATAGCAGATGGAATGAAGGAATGATTGAGACCTTGATAGCAGAAGATTCAATGGCAGATCTTAGTCCCTCAAACGATGTGGTGGAATCAACAACTTTCAATGAATTACCTCCAACAGCATTTGCAAGTATTTTCAATCCATTATCTGATGTTGTCACAGCGAGAAGACTTCCTTCCCGATTGAATCTCAAACGAGGAAGGCTCTGAAACATATAATAATGATATCATGCTTTAATTCAACAGCTAGGAGAATTTCAGAGATACATATCAGAAATAATAACAATTTACTGACCGGAAGATCACCATCTGTCTCTGTGCTAGTCAGGACATTGTTATTGTCCATATCCCAGAACTTTATCTGCCTATCTTTACCCACAGCCAAAAAGCGATTTTTGGTTGTGTCGAACTGCACAGCTGATGATGCTTTCTTTCTGAGTCCAGAATACGTTCTCTTTATTGATCCTTCACTTTCATTCCATTCAACAAGAAAAGGCTCTCCCTCTTTACTTGTTCCGCAAGAGAACAATCTGAGAAAGATTATGTGACCCGATGGCACTTACAAAACTTTTGACAAGACATTTCAACCATGATACAATAACTCACAAGTATCTTTGAAATTATCATACCTGCTTCCATCTGAACTGTAAATCATTTTACACCACTTGCCAGGAGCATTGTAGTCAACTCTAGAACCATCATCGTCATACAGCCAAGCCTTTATTTTCCCATTAACATCGGTTGAAAATATGAACTGAAAAGTCAAAAGTAAAGCACATAAATGTTGTGATGAAGAAGAATAGATGACAATGGTGCAGGATCCTCTCAATCAATTAACTTAAGATTGGCCTTCGAAGCTATATAGTTTCCGTCCTGTTAAATCCCATACCTGTTTCACTCCATTTAGATAAAGTGGAAACTTTTGTATGTAAATTAAACAAAGTGTTGAGAGTTCTAATTCTACTTATTAGCTTATCATCTCCACAGGTCACAAGAGACAGTTGTTTATTAGGATTAGCAAAAGCTAAGTCATTCACAGGGCCATTATGGGCTTTGATCTGCAAACGAAAAGGATGCGATCAGAGCGTTAGTTACAAATTTAGCCTTCTTTGTCAATTGGAAAGTCATCATAATGTAATCTCACCTCCAGAAGTGGAGTACAAGTGGATCAAATCTTTGGTAAATGCAACCCCTGAAGAAAAATAAAGAACGTTAAGTGATGCACACAATAACTTAACAACTAATCTCAATAATCAGAATGCACATACCCACAAAACTCCCATCGGAACTTCATGTAAGACAGCTGATAGATATCAGTGTGTCTTTGGCAATTGCAGTCTGTATAAAAACTAAACATTAAGAACTTCCTTCTCATATCCCCAAACATCCCCACAATAACTATACGTAAGTTTCAAGTCAATCTTAACGAATAATTGCATGCAAGTTTTGACTCATCGGGAGGTTGGAGTAAATAAAAGAAAATAAAAAAGTGGATTAGAAATTAAAGTAGTTAAAAGAAAATAAAAATTATTTGTGTTTTTGGTTAGTCCGGTGAAGCACCAAATATAGGTCATGATTCAGTCCAATATAAGCCAATCCAGTATTGTTCTGAATAACCCTATGATACAGTGTCCTGCGTGCCAAACGAGCCATAAAATTCTAATTTTGTGTGCTACTTTAATTTAGTTGTTAAATGAGCTTTTTCCTTTATTTACAACTAGTTTGTTTGATTTTTCGAAAACCTATAATATGAAGACACGTCAAATTTTCAAGAGGGACTTTTTTTCCGGGAATAAAATTTCCAAGAGGACTTCCTACTCAAATTTTTTTTTTTCCCCATGTTTTGGGCTTGGTATTTCCTAATAAAATTAGGAATGTGTTTTATTTTGTGTAGGGTCCACGCGCACCGACATCTAAACATACGTGTGTGTGTATATATCATAGAAAAAGGACCTCAGGTGACCCCCACAATTTCACCCTTGCGCTTCTGGAACCGTCGTGGTGAAATAAGGCAAGCCCTAATCCCCAAATTCAATCGAATCCCGATCTCTTGTCACTGTGACCGCCATGTCGATCTCCGTCCTGCCAGGATCCGGGCCGCTCTTCGGGCCAGAGGAGAGCGTTGAGCAACAGCAGCTGCGTGACCAATTGGATGGTATGTGTGTATGTATGCTTTGGAATTTCAATTTCATCTGAAATTGGCTTTGAGATTGCTCGATTCAGATTTCTTGATCCTTGGTGTCTTAAATTACTGTTGAAAGATCTTGTCCAGAGAAAATTGAATCGAATTGAACATGTAATTTAGTAGTTTATTCTGGGTGATTGAACGATGATTTTTTGTACATTTTTTTACACATTTGTATATGATTAGAATATAAGCGGAATTTGAACGTGGAATGTCGTTGGATACCTAGCTTAGCTAGCAGCCAACTTGAGAGTTTTGGCCTCGGGATTTTATATATTTTAAATTTTAACTTTGAAATTGTAGTATTATATACCACAGCATTGCATTGCATCGCATGGATTGATCAATTTACAATAGTCTAAGATACAGAGAGTTGCAGGACGATACGCTATTACAAACTGTAATCACTAGTATTCACTGTCGACGGAGACTTGAAGACCAAACAAAATAATAACTATGTTTGTATATGTCTCCCCTCATCAAAGATTCAGTTTCGGTTTTCTTATGAAATGCAATGTTTGTTACTGTTTTCACATTTGCATTTGCTGGTATCATCATCTGTGTTTTTTGTTGTGTAGTTTTGAACATAGAGGAAGAGTTGATTATGGACATAAGGGGAGAGTTGAAGCCAGCTTGGGATGAAAAACTCGGATTGCCTTTTTGTGAGTGTTGTTTGAAATCGTACCACTATTCTCAGCTGTGCCCTTACGGTGAGGTTGTCCCAGATGGTGCAAAAATTGGCCATGGCTTTAGGCTTGCTTGTAGGGCTTGCAACGAGAAGGAATTCGACACTGATGAGCTACAGTCTTGTATGCATTGTGGTAGTGCTTACAAGATCGCTGTTGAAAAGAAATGTTTTGTTTGTGGTGATGACGGTCACTTGGACGAAGAATGCCAGTATCTTCATCTGGTTGATTGGGCTGCTGTTGGCGACTCTATGATACCTCCATTCGCGAATCCAGATGTAAGGGAGGCTGCACTCAAGGGTAAAGCATTGCAGGATGATGCTGAAGGCCGCACACAAGGAATGGCCACCTAGCCTATGAGACAGTGAGGTAAAGGAAGGGAAGGAAAGGAAAGGATGCTACAGCCGGGAATGAGTCATCTCAAATGTGCTTTGAAATAAGTGGCTTTAGAATGTGCTTGCTTCTGAAACCCTCTTTTAAGAGTTTGTGTGATGTAATCCTAGAGGGGAACTACAAAACATATATATTTATTAGTACTTTCGTCCATGGTGATGCTTGGAGTATATCCATGGAACTTCTGAAGCTTTTTTTTTTAAAGAGAAAACTTCTGAAGCTAATTGTTCTTAGATTACCGATTCTGTATGCTGCAGTTAAAAATTACTGTGTAGTAATTGAAAGTATTGTTATACTTTGTGTTCTTGTTTAGATACATAGGTTGCTTGAGAATCGTATCTGTATTTGTTGTTAGTTAGTTACATGATCTTTGCATATCAATCTATAGTCTGCTATCCAATCTCTCTACCTGACAAAATCCCAGCTCCAGTCTATAGTTTGGGCTTGGGCTTGGTATTATTACTAGTTCAAACTTCGATCATTCGATTCTGCATTGAACATCCAATTTTTTATATAAATGTCAAACTAGTGATACGTGACAAATTTTGTGATGACAATCAATGCCGGAAATATTTTCACGCATGGGATTAGCACTTGGATTGTGTTTAAAAGCTGTTTTGTTAGGGGAGAAGCACTTGGATTGTGCTTTTTATAATAGTATCACTAATAGAAAGGGACTCGTACCATACCATGTCATGCTAATCATCTGAATCTTTAATCTTCTATATGTGGAGTCCGCAAGGTGAAATCTAATCCTCCACTATCAATTAATCAAATCTTATTAAAGAAACTTGTCCTTATAAAATCGGCTTGTAACTAAATTGTGCCAAAATGTAATTATATATGAGCAATACTTGGCTGCTCAACCTGCCAGAGGAGAAGGTTGAGCAACAGCAGCTGCGTGATCAATTTGATGGTGTGTACGTATTATAAAAAAAAACAAAAAAAAAAAGTTCAGCAGCAAATCCTCCTGAAAAAGACAGCTATATGATGTCAATGGTTTCTTTGCAACTATTTTGTCTAACTATAATCACTAGCCTACTTTCAATTTCCTTGGAGATTGTAATCGATCAGCTCATCTGGTCGCTTTACATACAATTAGATTTCTTATTTTGAGAATAATGTTTGGCTATTCCACATTAGCTATTTAATAATGTTTGGCTATTTTCACAATAGCATATGATGTGAACGTTTCACTTCGGCTTTTCACCAAAGAAGATAGGGACAAATTTATTGAGTTTATCCAATTTGTCCCCATTTCGTTAAACGAAAAACGGAATCAGACCACCGATCAGACCCAGCCAAATCAAAACCGTCGCCACATGATTGGACCACCCAAAGAACCGGCCCTGATCCAATCAACAACCACTATCAACGGAGGAGATGGATCCTGCAGATATTTGGTGGGGCGGACGTTGACGCGCGACAAACCCATGGCGAAACGCTTCTGCCACTATTTCACACACGCAACCCTCTTCCTCCACGCACGCACGCTCGCCTTCCCTCCTTCCGAACGGAGAAAGTGGCTGGAAATTAGCGACGGCGGCGAGAACGGAAAGAGATTTATCGGATGGTGGGCTTCTCCTCCGCCGTTTCTTCTCTGTAAAAATGGATTTGTGAAGGGACTTCTCTTTTGCAATTAGGCAATACTCTTGCCTATTTTTAGAATGAATTTGGCTGACCCAAACATTTTGGAATAAGATTTGGCCGGTTGGCCCTATTTTAGATAATAACCCAATATATATAACGTACGGCGACCCCACAATTTCCCAATTTCCTTGCGCTCCTGGAACCGTCGTGGTGAAATAAGGCAAACCCTAATCCCCAAAATGCAATCGAATCCCGATCTCCTCCCTGTGAGCGCCATGTCGATCTCCGCCCAGCCAGAATCCGGGCCGGTCTTTGGGCCAGAGGATAGCGCTGAGCGAAAGCAGATACGTGAGGAAATTGCTGGTATGTATGCTTTTGATTTTCGTGCCATAGTTCCCTGTGATCAATTTCATCTGAAATTCGCCTGTGATTGTCCGTTTCCTGTTGTTTTATCTTTAATTTTCTTGAGCATCACAAAGTAATTCTGTTTGCTTGGCGTTTCGTCGTTTGTAAACGTTGGAGATTTAGATTAGTTTCTGGATCTCACCCCTTCATATCCTAGATTTAGATGGACGGCTTAGTTTTCACATATGGGTATCCAATTGCATTGATTATTTTTTGGTACATTTTTTTGTCATGTACAAGTATCTTTACATGGTGATGGTATAGGATATCAACAGTTGAGATCACGAAATTTGAATGTCGAGCGTTGTTGGATATATAGCAGTCGAGTTGAGAGCTTTCGGCCTCAGGATTTCACATAATTTAAAGCTTAAATTTGAACCTGTAATATAATTATATACTGCATCATCTTCGTATCGTGTGGATTAATTATGTTTCACAGTGTAACATTGAACTGATATGGTCATCTGTGTTCCTCATTCTTGTGTAGGTTGGGACTTAATCAATTTTAATCTCCCTTGGAAAGAAATCACCATCCCCCTATGTGAATGTTGTTTAAAAGGGTACCACTACCCTGAAGTGTGCTCTTACAGGGAGATTGTCCCGGAGGGTGAAAATGTTGGGCCTGGCTTTAGACTTTGTTGTAAGTGGTGTTTTGAGGAGGAATTTCACCCTGATGAGCTGCAGACATGTGTGAATTGTGGTAGTACGACTAAGATGGCAGTTGAAAACGTGTGTGACATTTGCGGTGAATCTGGTGGTCACCTGGAAGATGCTTGCGAGTTACGTGATTATGTCGACTGGGATGCTCTTGACAAGCTGCCTTACGTGCTCCCCCCATACTTGGATGCAGATGCACTGGAAGAGGCACAGAGGCGTAAAGCATTGCTGGATGGAGCTAAAGGCGACACACCAGGAAAGGCCACCTAGATGAATTTAGATAAAGTGGAAACTTTGTATGTAAATTAAACAAAGTGTTGGAGAGTTCTAATTCTACTTATTAGCTTATCATCTCCACAGGTCACAAGAGACAGTTGTTTATTAGGATTAGCAAAAGCTACGTCATTCACAGGGCCATTATGGGCGTTGATCTGCAAACGAAAAGGATGCGATCAGAGCGTTAGTTACAAATTTAGCCTTCTTTGTCAATTGGAAAGTCATCATAACGTAATCTCACCTCCAGAAGTGGGTGAAGATTATGAGATCCAGAATAGGAGTACAAGTGGACCAAAAATGCAACCCCGGCAGAAGAATAAAGAACGTTAAGTGATGCACACAATAACTTAACAACTAATCTCAATAATCAGAATGCACATACCCACAAAACTCCCATCGGAACTTCATGTATGACAGCTGACAGATATCAGTGTGTCTTTGGCAATTGCAGTCTGTATAAAAACTAAACATTAAGAACTTCCTTCTCATATCCCCAAACATCCCCACAGTAACTATACGCAAGTTTCAAGTCAATCTTAACGAATAATTGCAGGCAAGTTTTGACTCATCGGGAGGTTGGAGTAAATAAAAGAAAATAAAAAAGTGGATTAAAAATTAAAGTAGTTAAAAGAAAATAAAAATTATTGTCCTGAATAACCCAAGGATACAGTGTCTTGCGTGCCAAACGAGCCATGAAATTCTAATTTTGTGTGCTACTTTAATTTAGTTGTTAAATGAGCTTTTTTCCTTTATTTACAACTAGTTTGTTTGATTTTTCGAAAACCTATAATACGAAGACACGTCAAATTTTCAAGGGGATTTTTTTTCTGAGAATAAAATTTCTTCCTACTCAATTTTGTTTTTATTTCCCCATGTTTTGGGCTTGGTATTTCCTAATAAAATTAGGAATGTGATTTACTTTGTGTAGGGTCCACGCGCACCGCCATGTAATCGTCCGTGTGTATATATATATATAGATAAAGGACCTTAGAGCATTTGCACCCCAAGGGGCGGGTGCAAGGGTGCAACCAAGGTTCAAAGTTTCGGTTTCAGTTGAAATTTCGGTCGCCAAAATTTATGGAAATTTCGGAAAAAGTTTCGATTTTGATGGAAATTTCGGTAAAAAAAAATAAAAAGACGAAAAACATGCTAGAACACCTATAAATTAATATCTCTACTTTCTATAGGCTCTAAAATCAACAAATAATGCAATTTTAACACTTAAGCTATGCAACATTGTCCATATGGATGAACTTTTATATACATAAGGGAGAAGAATGCGTGTTTTGCATACTACTAAGTTGTCAATTAACATAATATCTTAAATATTATTGTGGAATACTTAAGGTAAGTCTCATGAAACATACAATAATCATTACATTAACATTACAATATATCATAAGAGTTGTAAGGAATATAATACATCAGAATTACACATACTATAAAACTATTACGATGAGGCTGATCTTTACTTCTTGATATATTATCTTGGAACTGGTGATATTGCTCCCATGACATTTGGTAGCAGGCGGAGTGAATGTAATATTCAACATGCATGTAAGAAAGCCAAAAGATCTATCTATGTAAAGCATACCTATTGGTTTGAGCTTGATAATTGACGGAGGAGTGGAGGTGGCAGGGAGAAGTAAATCATAAAGTACAAAGCCTATTGTTTGTTTGTATGATAGATGATGAAGGTAGAGAGAAGTAAAGCATAAAGTAAGAAGTCTATTGTTTGTTTGTTAGCTTAATAATTGATGGTGGAGGTGGTAGAGAGAAGCTATGTAAATAAAACATCTTCACCAAAGCCTACATCAAAGTTTCACTGAAATTGTACCGAAATTTACCGAAATTTCCATCATATTTCCGAAATTTCATCGAAATCGAAACCGAAATTACCGAAATTACCGAAATTTCGGCGAAATTTCGGTCTTTTCTGATGATATTGAGACGTACCCCGATTCAAATTTCGGTGCTTCAAAATTACCGAAATTTCGGTGTTTCGGTCGAAATTTTGAACCTTGGGTGCAACCCCAAAGGTGGTACTATTCATACAAGCCTTTTGCACCCTTGGGTGGGGCCTTCATGAATAGTACCGCCTTTGGGGTTGCCCCCTTGCACCCGCACCTTGGGGTGCAAATGCTCTTAGGAACAGTCCGCACCCGCCCCTTGCCAGTGGAAATCAGTTTTTGCTTGGAGGGGCGATTTTCCGTTGGCCCCACCGCCTTTCCGCATCCTTGTACCCTCACCGGTGCAAATGCTCTTAGGCGACCCCCACAATTTCACCCTTGCGCTTCTGGAACCGTCGTGGTGAAATAAGGCAAGCCCTAATCCCCAAATTCAATCGAATCCCGATCTCTTGTCACTGTGACTGCCATGTCGATCTCCGTCCTGCCAGGATCCGGGCCGCTCTTCGGGCCAGAGGAGAGCGTTGAGCAATAGCAGCTGCGTGACCAATTGGATGGTATGTGTGTATGCTTTGGAATTTCAATTTCATCTGAAATTGGCTTTGAGATTGCTCGATTCATATTGCTTGATCCTTGGTGTCTTAAATTACCCTTGAAAGATCTTGTCTAGAGAGAATCGAATCTTATTGAACATGGAATTTAGTAGTTTATTCTGGGTGATTGAACGATGATTTTTTGTACATTTTTTTACACATTTGTATATGATGATTTAGAATATAAGCGGAATTTGAACGTGGAATGTTGTTGGATACCTAGCTAGCAGCCAACTTGAGAGTTTTGGCCTCGGGATTTTATATAATATAAATTTTAACTTTGAAATTGTAGCATTATATACCACAGCATTGCATTGCCTCGCATGGATTGATAACAAAACCCCACTAGTACTGGGGCTAACAAACTCTTAAATTGAGATTGAAACCATGGATCAATTTACATTATGTAAGATTGGACCGGTTGACTAAACACTTAAACACTAAACTTATGTTACTTAAGGAACAAGTAAGAGCTTATGTGAATCACCTATACTAGTTGTCCTAGTCAATATGGTATTGATATTGATTAGGAAGTGTCTAACCGGACTTGTCCTAGTCCATCAAGGATTGTTACTTAGGTTGCAAGTAAGTCAATTAGGGATTAGGATTCTATTATGGGTGGGCCTAATAACCCTAATTGCACTACTATATAAGCAAGGTCCCTACAAGCAATACAATAATCTTAGATTCACTATTCTGCCCCATAGAAGAGAATCACAGTATTGCCTTGTAGAAGACCTAGCCTATACCGCCGGCGTTCACCATGTCATCCGATCCGATGCCAAGACAAGGTATAGTGCTTGTTCATATTGTTTATGCTTTTGGACTAACCTATTGATGTGCTTGTGTTTATGGATGCTAGATCATATTAGGTGCACATGTTTATTCATGGAAGTTTACATGTGGTATCAGAGCCGCAACTTCCATGAACATAGAGTCTTCAATAGGTTCAGTTTTTGATTCAGAAATTCGGTTTTGGTTCAGTATAGCAATAATCAAGATCATGCTCACAATCGGTTTCAATTAAAAGCAAAACCAGTTTTAAAACCGGGGCAACCCGTTTCCGACCCGAATATAGAGACAAAGCAACCCGTTTCGAAACGCGCGGATCTTTTTGACCCGATTCGCGAATTAAACCCAATCGACCTAACGGTGTTACACCTCGTCCCAGAAAGGTGGGCCCGGGATGTACGGCCATCACCCGGAGGGTGACGAAGCCTAAACTCGCACACACAAGACCAAAATCACATAAAATAAAATTACAAAAGACACAACTGGGCCCATAACACTCATACAATACACTCACAACAATATCAGAGCATCTATGACGAGATAAAAGGAACAGCGGAAACGACAAGCAACCTGGACTGAACCGGGAATGTCCCTATACCCTCGGGACGGATGCAGAGCCATCGAACTGCCTCTCCTCGCGTCTCTGGTCAACTCAGCTACTAATCCCTGAGGGGGGCGCAAAACCAAAGGGTGAGTGGATGGAAAAATAAATAATCTTTCCAAAAACAGTTATGAAAACATATAATATAATCCCCCCTGCTGTAAAAACATAAGCTGTACTGAAATACTGAAAATACTGTAACATACTCTGGTCGGCGCCTGTCAAGTGCACGCGATATACCACACCCAATGCCAGGGTTACGCCAGGCAAAGCTATGTACATATGAAAATATAAACCCCTGTACTCCCACTCACATCATCACCCCCAGTCCCTGGAATACGCGCAGGGACCGCTATCACCGGAAATAATGCTAGCAGGTGGGGTCTTCGGATCGAGCACGATGTGAGCGTTGTGTCCTACGGCCGTAGTCCGAGTACTAAAATGTACGTGTGATACTATGTGCACTAGACTACTGAAAAACCAGTAATATATCTCCAGATAAATCCATATACGGTATGAATAAACCATATCCTCGAACTGCATGCAAACCAATACTTTAGGAAAACAAAACCCATCCACTCACAGTGATTTCCAGCCGTCAAGCTCGTCTGCGAGTACTGCTCGCCCATGGCGTCTCACTGGAGCTCGGATACCTATAAGGTTCCCACGAAACATCCGTCAGAAAAACCATAATCGAATACCATCTCCGAAACCCTAATTTCCATGTTTTGCTCAACCGGGGTTTAACCGTATCTCGGATGGCGAAACGGAGGTCGCCATTGGATCCGGAACGATGTTTCCAGTCGGAAAAGTGGCCGATCAACAGTGGTCAACGCCGGGCAACGCCCACGACGTCGCACGCCGATGCTGACGTGGACTGACACGACGCTGACGTGTCACCCACGTGGCAGCTGACGTGGCGGACGCGTGGCGCTGACATGCCTGGCACGTGGCACTGACGTGTCTGACACGTGGCACCCGCGTGGCAAGCCGCCACCGCCGCCGTCACCATCGCCGCGCCGCCGCACCGTCGTCGGAGAACTCATCGGAATCTGGAAAATTTCCAGATTCCGGCATGTCTTCAGCACCGCCGCGCGCCGCTGTGCCGTGCTGTCCCCAGATTCCGGCGACTATTCCGCCGGTTTCCAAAACCCCTAACTTCTTCATTTCTCAACCAAATCGAACGATCCTCATATCAAAATTCATCTACGGACAACAAGGAATCCAAATCTACCAATTTCAAAACTCACGGGTCGGGTTTGGCCGGAAATTGCGTCGGAAGCTCACAGTTTCCGTTGGTGTCGTCGCCGGCGATTCCGAGGGCTGCAGCCGTCGAGCCTGGGTGCTCTGAGTTCATCTCGCCGAGCTGGAGCCGATGGTGACGGCCGGACGTCAGATCCGCGGCCGGAGCGCGTCCATCGACGGCGAAGGGGCGTCGGTTTGTGTGGCTGGTTCGGGTTTCCAAATGTGGAAACCCGGCCGGTTTTCTCTTAAAAGCCCCGGTTCGAGCTTTCCAGAAGAATCCAGACCGCTGCCCACTCTGGGCTTGCCACGTGGCGGCCCACTCAATCCCACCAAATCGTTTTTCGGCCATAACTCCTTCGATATAACTCGGAATCCAATTCCGTCTTCGCGGACGTGTTCGCATCGTCGAGCTCTTCGCATAGAGTCCAATATTTGCTATACAATTCCCAATGGTCAAAAAGTCAACATCAGACTCCTAGGGGTATTTTTTTGTCATTTGACCCAAAAATCGGGGACGGGTCGTAACAAACGGTCAAATTTTCTGGGCAACAAAACAAATTGGGGGTTAGGGTTCTTGAGTATTTCAATTCCGAATTCTTTCAAAAATTCTCGTTTTTGGTCAAATTGATTTAGGGAAATTACTTCAGTAGTTTTGTTAAGTAGTTTCGAGTATCAATTTGTTCGCTTCCGCTAAAATACTGATGCAAGCTTGGACTCGAGATAAGTTTTCGAGAAATTTTGAAATTTGCTTAATTCTCTGCTTAATTTCGCACTGCTAGTGGAGTAGATGCGTATGAGGACCGCGCATAGGTTAGGAGATTATGCATGCTGTCCTGGGAGTTGTATGATTGATTGCGGAGACTGGCGGTTCGGATGGAATTGAAATTTTGATTTCTGAGCATGTTCATTGATTATTCTGGTTGAGAATTGCTATACTGATGATGATTGTTAGATAACAAACAGAAAACACTCCCAACTTAAGTCTGCTTGCAGTTATCTGACAAGTTGAGTTGATTGGTGTTCTTGTTTTATCAAGAACGTTTGGTACCAATCTGTTTGGTTCTGGATTCAATGGAGGTTCTCACTATGGCATGCCACACACAGTGGACTCATAGAGCTAACCTACTGTTGTTTCATAAGGATACAGAATCAAACGCTTGTACTTTTGTACCATTGACTGCATTAGTATAATTTCACACAGAAGGTTTAACTTCTGCAGTTTACAAAATGGTACATCAGTAGCATATAATAGACTCCTACAATGCATGTTCAGGATTTTGGTTTTGGCCACATAACGCAGTTGTGGCCAATTGCATCATCATTATGCATATGTAGAGCCTAGTTATATGATTCAGTTCAGGTCATTAAGCTGACAAACACAGGTCAGATTTTGGCATAACATGGGGAAATTTTTTTAACAATTTCAGAAAACAAATAAAGAACTTGTTTGTTTTGTTTGCTAAGTGTGTTTGTTTTAATACAGAAATCCCATAAAAGTTTTAAAAACACAAAACTTAGCAAAACCTTTTTCTGTTTTTCAGCTCCCAGTCTTTCAAACATAGAGGTTCTTAATGGATCAAACTTTAAGAAGTGGAAGAGGGACGTTAGCTTTCAGATAGCCTATAATCAGTGGAATCTAGCCTTAAACAACCCTAGGCCAGAGGAACCACAGAATAGGAGACAGAGGAAGGACTATGATAAGTGGATCTATGCTAATAAGATGTCACTGATGACCATGAAGGGCTCTATAGATGAAATCATAGTAGACAACATAGATGATCTTGAGGATGCCAGCCAATACCTGAAGAATGTGGGGGAACGTTTTGTTGAGTCTTCTAAGAATCACATGGGACAATTGATGAACCAACTGTGGACACTGGAATACGATGGGAATGGAATCAGAAAGCATATACTGAGGATGATCAACATTGTGAAAAGACTTAGGGATTTGGGAATGGTTCTAGATGATAAGTACCTAGTCTGCCACATCCTTCATCGTTTGCCTCCTGAGTTTAAGACCCTGAAAAGCAGCTACAACTCTGTTGATCAAAGCTGGGATGTCAACAAGTTGCTGGAAGTATGTGCTAGTGAGGAGCAAGACCTGGAGAATAAGAAAATCCTAGAAAAGGAGAAAGCTAAGATTGTCAACTTTATGCATGAGAATGCCAAGTCAATGCAGAAGCTGAAAGTTGATAATACTGAGAAGCCTAAGAGCTATAAGAAGGGCAAGGGCTATGCTGGTGGCTCGAGCAATTGGAAAGGAAAGGAGAAGTTCACTGACAAGAACTCTAAGCTTAAGGTCAACCCTAAAAGCGGAATTAATAAGCATGCCAAGCTTAGGTGTTTCTTCTGTGACAAATTAGGACATCTCAAAAAGGATTGCAGAAACCATAAAGAGTGGATGGCAAAGAAAGGTAATGAAATAGTAATACCTTTAGTACCTTATCATATTGAAGTTAATTTGATAAGTGTAGAACCTGATTCCTGGTGGTTAGACACAGGCTCACCTATCCATATTTCTAAAACTATGCAGGCTATACTGGAAAAGACAAGAAGGCAGCCGAATAGGGAGGAATCCAATGTCACAGCAGCCAATGGATCAAGAGTTGCTGTGAAGGCGCTTGGAGAAGTTAGCTTAGTTTCAGATTTAGGTTTTTCTTTGGATTTCAGCAATGTATTTTGCATACCTTCGATGAGAAGGAATTTAGTTTCTATGGTGGTTCATTTAATGGTAATGAGAAAGAGATGCAACTTTTTGATAAGAATGGAGTACTCATTGCAAATGCTACTGCTATGTTTGGTTATTGGAAACTAAATTGCAAAAACCCCAAGGAAATCCTATGTGTTGAGACTAGAGGCACTAAAAGAGAAAGATTGGATGAAAAATCTGCAAATTTATGGCATAGGAGATTAGGACACATCTCCAAAGAGCGTTTGCAGTTATTAGTTAAGAATGGTATGCTGCATGAGTTGGTTTTTTCAGATTTAGGTGACTGTGTTGAGTGCATTAAAGGAAAATTGACTAACACCAGGAAAAAGGGATCAACTAGAAGTAGTGAATTGCTTGAAATCATTCACACTGACATCTGTGGACCTTTTCAGACGAAAACCATCTGTGGAAACTCATACTTTATAACTTTCATAGATGATTTTTCACGTTTCTGTTACATTTACTTGTTAACAGAAAAGTCCCAAGCCTTTGAGAAGTTTAAAATCTTTAAGGCAGAAGTAGAAAAGGAACTTAACAAGCAAATTAAGGTTGTTAGATCAGATAGAGGTGGTGAATACTATGGAAAATATGATGAAACAGGTCAACACAAAGGCCCTTTCGCATTGTTTTTAGAACAAGAAGGAATTAAGGCTCAGTACACTACTCCTGGTACCCCTGAGCAGAATGGAGTTTCTGAGAGAAGAAATAGGACTCTTCTAAATATGGTTCGCTGCATGATTTGTACAAGTGGTTTGCCTGTATTTTTGTGGGGGGAAGCACTGAAAACTGCCAATTATCTGTCAAATAGGGTTCCTAGCAAAGCTGTCAAGAAAACACCGTTTGAGTTGTGGAAAGGGTACAAACCAGCACTGCATCATATTCATGTTTGGGGTTGTAAGGCAGAAGCTAGGATCTATAATCCTCTAGAAAAGAAGTTGGATGAAAAGACTATAAGTGGTTATTTCATAGGATACATAGAGCATTCTAAAGGTTTCAGATTCTACACTCCTAAGCATTCTTCTAGGACTGTAGAGACTAATAAGGCTCTATTTATCCATGAAATTGATCACTCAGACTATATTGAATATCCAGAACTCAATCCCTTTGATGACACAACCCACAGAACCTCTCAGCCTACTGTCACTATCACAGAAATTCCAGTAGACACATCAGAAGATCCTATCCCTGCCTCACCCGTCCAAAATGATCAAATTTCACTTGATCATATCAATCCAAATCAGTCTGACCATACAGTTGAGGAACATATGCTAACAGATGTTCAACATGGCAGTGTTGAACATCCAGAAATTGAAGATTTAACAGAACCTGAGCCATTTCCCATAGTTAAGAGGTCTAGTAGGGTTCCAATACCTAATAAACAGGATCCAAATTTTCAGTTTTATGCAGTAGAGACTGATTTTGATTGGGGGGGAAGATGATGATCCAGTTACATTTAATCAAGCTATAGAGAATTCACATTCAGAACATTGGTTAAAAGCCATGGAAGCTGAGATTCAGTCCATGTCTGATAATCAAGTGTGGGAGTTAGTGAAGTCAGATCCCAAACAGAAATCGATTGGATGTAAGTGGGTTTTCAAGACTAAAAGGGCAAAGGATGGCAATATAGAGAGATATAAGGCAAGGTTAGTTGCAAAGGGGTTCACTCAGAAAGAAGGAATCGATTATACAGAAACCTTTTCTCCAGTTTCAACTAAGGATGCATTTAGGATTATTATGGCCCTTACAGCTCATTTTGACTTAGAATTACATCAGATGGACGTCAAAACAGCCTTCCCAAATGGAGACTTAGAAGAAAACATATACATGAGGCAGCCTGAGGGTTTTATTGCATCTGGTTCTGAGCATATGGTGTGCAAACTTAAGAAATCAATATATGGATTAAAACAGGCTTCAAGGCAGTGGTATCTTAAGTTTGATTCAGTAATCACATCGTATGGATTTGTTGAGAACTTAGCAGATCAGTGTGTTTATCAAAAGAACACAAAAGAAGGATTTATCTTCCTAGTATTGTATGTAGATGATATCCTGTTGGCCAGTAGCAGTAAGAACCTTTTGCATAAAACAAAGACCTTTCTGTCAAATAACTTTGATATGAAAGACTTAGGTGATGCTGCTTATGTACTTGGAATTGAGATCAAGAGGGATAGAAGGAGGAAATTACTTGGTCTGTCTCAGAAGAACTATATGGTAGGATTCTGAAACGGTTTGATATGCAAGGGTGCAACCCAGGTGATGCACCAATATCAAAAGGGGATAAGCTGCATAAGAACCAATGTCCTACAACTTAGGCTGACAAGAATGAGATGAAGAAGAAACCTTATGCACGCATGATAGGCAGTATTATGTATGCACAAGTGTGCACTAGACCAGAAGTATCTTATGCGCTTAGTAAGTTGTCTAGTTTTCAGTCAAATCCTGGACAAGACCATTGGACAGGTGGTAAAAAGGTGCTGAGATATCTTAAAAGGACTGCAGATCACATGCTAGTTTATAGACATGTGAAAGAGTTGGAATTCGTAGGATATACAGATGCTGGATTGGCTGGTGACTATCCAAATGGTGGAAAGTCAATGTCTGGTTATGTTTTTAAGCTAGCTGGTGGTTCAATAGCATGGAGGAGTGTTAAGCAGACCCTAACAGCTACCTCAACGATGCACTCAGAGTACTTAGCAATCTATGAGGGAGTCAGTGAGGCAATTTGGATTAAGAACTTTCTCATACAAACCAACCTGATTCCTTCACTGTCAAAGCCTTTGGTCATATACTGTGATAATTCAGCAGCTATATTCTACACCAAGACCAATAAGAGATCAACAAATTCGAAGCACATTGATCTTAAGTACTACAGTGTCAGAGAAAGAGTTAAGCACAAGGAAATAGCAGTTGTGAAGATTGGCACAGCAATGCAGTTAGCAGATCCATTCACTAAAACCCTCCAACCAAATATATTCCTAAGACATCTTCCAGAGTTGGGAATTCTTCCTGTTAGATGCTTAGGATGAGTGGGAGCTTTCTGTTTAGGCCAAGACTCTTTTCTGTTTGAGTTTACAGTTTACAGTTTTCAGTTTTCAGGATTTCAAAAGAAATCAACTTCAGTTTTATTTTGAGCTCATTATGCTAATCCGTTAGTCTATGTAACTGATGTAGCATGTTTTAAAGTCATTATAAGACTTGTTAAAGTTGTACAACATTTTCATATTGATTCAGAATAAAATCCATGGTATTCAGTTTCAAAATTCAGTTTTTTGAGTTTGTGAGTTTACTGCAGTATAAACGTTTGAGGTTTTGAAATAGCTATTCACTTTTCAGGTTGGATTTAAGTCCAATATTTCGGGTTGGAAGTTGAGTCCAACATTCAGGTTGAAATAGAGTTCAACACTTAAGATTGAGTTTATCTAAGCACCATACGGTTAAGGGTGTTTGATGATTGGACCATGTACATGAATAAATTCAGTTCAATACCTCTTCAGTATTCATTGTACACTTCGGTTTAACAATGCCTTATGCTCATGTGGATCATGGATTTAGCACAAGTGATTATGGAGTGGTTGCAGTTTTAAACTGCACACTTTTCCTGGTTCTGTGTTAATGAAATGGTTTGACAGAGTGGGTTAGATTTGGGATCACTTTAGCTCATTGCATGCACTTTAGTTTACTTGATCAATTAGCATTTTGTTTAGTGTGTGTATTAGTCTTGGTCCAAGTGGGAGAATGTAAGATTGGACCGGTTGACTAAACACTTAAACACTAAACTTATGTTACTTAAGGAACAAGTAAGAGCTTATGTGAATCACCTATACTAGTTGTCCTAGTCAATATGGTATTGATATTGATTAGGAAGTGTCTAACCGGACTTGTCCTAGTCCATCAAGGATTGTTACTTAGGTTGCAAGTAAGTCAATTAGGGATTAGGATTCTATTATGGGTGGGCCTAATAACCCTAATTGCACTACTATATAAGCAAGATCCCTACAAACAATACAATAACCTTAGATTCACTATTCTGCCCCATAGAAGAGAATCACAGTATTGCCTTGTAGAAGACCTAGCCTATACCGCCGGCGTTCACCATGTCATCCGATCCGATGCCAAGACAAGGTATAGTGCTTGTTCATATTGTTTATGCTTTTGGACTAACCTATTGATGTGCTTGTGTTTATGGATGCTAGATCATATTAGGTGCACATGTTTATTCATGGAAGTTTACACATTAGTCTAAGATACAGAGGTTGCAGGAGGATAAACCATTACAAACTGTTATCGCTAGTATTCACTGTCGACGGAGACTTGAAGACCAAACAAAATATTAATTATGGTTGTATATGTCTCCCCTCATTAATTATGGTTTTCACACTAGCATTATTTACTGGTATCATCATCTGTGTTTTTTGTTGTGTAGTTTTGGACATGGGGGAAGAGTTGATTTTGGACATAAGGGAAGAGTTGAGGCCAGCTTGGGATGAAAAACTTGGATTGCCTTTTTGTGAGTGTTGTTTGAAATCGTACCACTATTCTGACATGTGCCCTTACGGTGAGGTTGTCCCGGACGGTGAAAAAATTGGCCCTGGCTTTATACTTGTTTCTAGGGCTTGCCTTGAGGATGAATTCGACACTGATGAGCTGCAGACTTGTGTGCATTGTGGTAGTACTTATAAGATGGCTGTTGAAAAGGAATGTGAAGTTTGCGGTGACAACGGTCACCTGGAACAAGATTGTGAGTATCGTCATCTGGTTGACTGGGCTGCTGAGGCTGCACTCAAGGGTAAAGCATTGCGGGATGATGCTGAATCCCGCACACAAGGAATGGCCACCGAGCCTATGAGACGGTGAGGTAAAGGAAGGAAAGGAAAGGATGCTAGAAGAGATTACTAAACATATTAATTAGAATTTTTGTCCATGTGATGTTTGGAATATATCCATAGATAGAACTACTGAGGCTAGCCAATTGTACTTAGCTTTAACTGCAAATCAGAACATACTATGTATATTTGCAATTCAAGATATTGTTATCCTTGTGTTCTTACTAATATGCGTATCTGATCCCTCTACTTCTTGACAAAATCCCAGCTCCTAGTGACAAATTCATGGTCACTAATACGATGTAATTTGTTCCGGCGTCTTCGGAAAATAATTAACTCTGCCATTGGAGTTGCTATAATTGCTAATACACGTAGTAGTGACAATAAGGCACGAACGAAATCGATGAACTTTGTTCTGTACTTTTTCTAGTCCTTGTAAGTTGCTTCCTCGAGGTGTTTAGATCCCTTTTTGCCCAAGTCTATTCTAATTTGGGCTTTAATGGTCACATGCCAAGCGGTGGCAAATTAAGAGGGCTGCTATGTACACGCTGAATTTTTTTATAAATTGTAATTACATTTATACCTTTATATGAAATTACATTTAAGGACTTAATTTCTTATACACTCATCTTTAGAACAAAATAAAATCTATCATTTGTACGCTTCCATCTCTCGCATCCTACTTTATGTCTGTAAACTCTAAATCTCATACAATCTTCTATTTTTGATGAAAAATTCAATGAAAGAGGATGAATCAAAAGAAGAAAATGTAAGAATTTTATTGCTTATATTAAAGTTTTGTTGCGAAAAATTCATCTCTTCAATTTGGCCGCACGTCGTCCATTGAAAGAATCGACTGGGTGTTATGTCATTGTCTGCTCCCATTAGTATCCAAGCTATCCCTTGCGTCTCTTGTGATGTTAATGGGTTTGGAAGTTCGTTTTATTGGTCCCTTTATATCTATAATTGGAGCTACAGGAGTAATTATGTTGTACTAGACTATAATTGCTGTTATTTTTTTACTATAGAATTCGGTTAAAGCAAGATTGGTATTCGTATCTTCATATTGCGTGCTGATTAGTTAGTGGTCTTATACAATTTGTTTTGCTCCTTTTGGCGTATATGAATTCCTACATAGAGCGAGGATACAACAAATTCGTTGCAAATTCTAATTTTAGGTGTTCAAAGAACAATTTAAGGGAGCTCAAGAAAATTTGTTCAATACACAAAATGAAGGGTATAAGTGGAAAATTTGAATCAAATTTGGGTGTTCAAAGTAGTTTCAAAAAAAGAAGATGGGTGTACAAAGAAATTAAATGTCCAAAGTAGAAAACTGGGTGTACATAGCAACCCTCCAAATTAATGATACAATAGTATATGAAAATTCTGAAATCAAAGAAAAATCCAATCCCCAATTTTCTTGAGAGACTTTAATGTGCTGGGAATTATTGGAAGAGATTGAAGAAAATATTAAACAAAGACAAAACCTATGATATAAGGAGAAAATAGAACCAAGTCTGGAAAAGAAGGGGGTTGGAAGCTGCTGAGATTGCATGAAGTGCAGGGAAAGAAGAAGAAAGGAAGGACATGAACTACTGCTATGCCCATTTATACTTTCTACATGAAAAAAAGGAGAAAACACACTCATAAAAAGGGTTGAACCTAGCTGTGGGAGAAGGAAAAAGACCCAATTGTACATAAAATCTCACTTTCTAGCTTTGAGGATACTTAAACATATACTACATATAAAAATAACGTGGTGCTAGGGGCCAAGCTTGCCACTCCCAATGGGAGGGCCGGCCCAGCATGTCATTGCCAATCATATAAATCTAGTCTCTATATGTGGAGTCTGCATTGTGAAATCCCACTCAAAGTTCATATGAATGAAACTTAACCTTATAAAATTAGGTTCTAACTTGTAATTGAATTGTGCGAAAATGTAATTATATGTGAGCAATACTTGGCTACTCGAAATTGAGCAGGAAATCCTCGTGAAAAAGACAGTTTTGAGTTTTGTTATTTTTTATTTTCCTTTATTAATTTTTTTAGGATTTTAAATTTTGTTTCTAATTTATTTTTTTCTTTTTCTGTTTTTGTAGGGCAGGATTTATTTCCTTTTGTTTGGTTCTATGTTGATTCTGTCTATTTTCTTGTTACAATACCACATGTGTTCGGTGCTTCTTTTAATTGCTTCTTAGTCTCCTTATTTTATGTGCAGATGTTAAGAAAGTTTGGGAAGCTGTGATGGACGATGGCGTATACGAGATATGCTGTTTAGTTTGGAATTTGTTTCCGCCTTTCTGTCAAGGCTGTTTTTCCCCTAATTTCCCCGTGATTGGCATGTATGAGATCTTCGTTTTTAAGATCCTACTTTAATTCCTAATCTAACGTTTGAGTTTTGGTATGGTTATTCTGACCATCTATATAATTTGTGATGTACATTCACGTGACTTATTAATAAATATCTTTCATGAAAAGAAAAAAACAAAGATGTCAATGATTATTTTCCCTTTCTTTTTCTATTTTTAAAATTTTTTTTTTTTTTTTTTTTTTTTCCCCTAAGGGGCCCCCTCATTTTTTCAAAAGGACTGCCCATGTTTTGGACTTGGCATTTCGCTTTTTGGTCAATAGATATTGGGTTAACTACATAATAGTATCCAAACTATAGGGTCAATTTCAAGTTCATAACCAATGTATTGATTCTCTACAAACAAGTACCAGAACTCTTGGAAATCATACGAGTTGCTCCCTCTGTCAACAAAACAGTTAAGTTTTCTGTTATATACTGACTAGATCATTTTAATAATGCTATATTGACAATTATAAATAATAAAATATTACTAAGTTAAGCAATAACTCTAAAAACCAATTAAGTAAACACAATCCTTCTCTGCATCTCCGCTGTTCTTTCTCTTGTGGATGTTCTACGCATCAATGCTTGGACTGTTCACGAACCTAATAGCAAATGTTGACGAAATTTGAAGAGAGTGAATGCAAGAGAAAGATTAAATGAAGATGCAGAGAAGAGAAGAGTGTTTATTTAAAGTTCTTTTTTTCTACTTAATAATATTTTATTATTTATAATTGTCCTTATAACATTATTAAAATGATATAGTCAATACTTAACGGAAAACTTAACTGTTTTGTTGAAGAAGGGAGCAGCTCGTATGATTTTCAAGAGTTTGGGTATATGTTTATAGAGAATCAATACATTGGGTATGAACTTGAAATTGACCATATAGTTTGAATACTATTATGTAGTTAACCATAGATATTTGGGTCCCTAGTGAAATAGGAAATGTGATCTATTTCGGTCCAGGCCCAGCGACTTATATACTTACTTACATATATTTATATAGACCGCGACCCCCACTATTTCCCAATTTCACAATTTCCTTGCGCTTCTGGAACCGTCGTGGTGAAATAAGGCAAGCCCTAATCCCCAAACTCAACCGAGTCCCCCCGATTTCTTGTCACTGTGAGAGCGATGTCGATCTCCGTCCTGCCAGGATCCAGCTCGCTCTTTGGGCTAGAGGAGAAGGTTGAGCAACAGCAGCTGCGTGATCAATTTGATGGTATGTATGTACGCTTTCGAATTTCGTGCCATGGTTTCTTGTAGCCAATTTCATCTGAAATTCGCTTGACATTGCTGTCGCCGTTGTCTTGTTTATCTTTCTGTTAATTCTATTTGATTTTTGCTTAGACCTTTCGTCGCTAGTAAATGTTACTCATATTTCTTGATTCATGTCCTAAATTACCCTCGAAAGATCATTTTCAGAAAAATAAAAAATAAAAAATTTTGAATCTCATGGACGATGACGGTTTAGGATATCAACGTTGGGGATCAAGAAATTTGAACATGTTGAGAGTTTTGGCCGCAGGATTTGACATAATTTAAAGCCTTACTGTTGCAAATTGTAAATTGTAATCACTAGTCACTCTTGACAGAGACTTGGGAGAATGTAATTCACATTAAGAAATGATAGAAAGTAATAATTGTATTCATACATTTCTCGCCTCATCAAATCAAAGATTCAGTTTTGTTCTTGTTATATAATATAATGTTTCTTACTGTTTTCACTATTAATGTAACATTGCACTGATATGATCATCTGTGTCTCTCATTTATCGTGTAGATTTGGATATCAGCGGAGATTGGACAGACGACGACAGCCTGCCTCTTTGTGTGTGTTGTTTGAAAGGGTGCCACTTTCCTGAACTGTGCCCTTACATGCAGATTGTCCCAGAGGGTGAAAAAATTGGCCCGGGCTTTAGACTTTGTTGTAAGAGGTGTTTTGAGGAGGAATTCCTCCGTGATGTGCTACAGACTTGCGTGAATTGTGGTAGTACAAAGAAAATGGCTGTTGAAAACATGTGTGACATTTGCGGTGAATATCGTGGTCACCTGGAAGATGCTTGCGAGTATCGTGATTTTGTTGACTGGGATGCTCTTGAAACGTTGGGCTACGTGTCTCCCCCATACTTGGATGCTGATGCACTGGATGAGGCACAGAGGCGTAAAGCATTGCAGGATGGAGCTAAAGGCGTCACGCCAGGAAAGGCCACCTAATCGAATGCTACAACAGGAGGAACAAGCCATATTAGATGTCCTTTGAATTAAGTGGCTCAGAATGTGCTTGCTTCTAGAAGAGAATTACAAAACATAGTTATTAGTGTCCGTGGTAATGCTTGGAGTATATTCATGGAACTACTCAAGCTGATTGTACTTAGTTTATCTGTACTGTATGCTGCGCAGTTAAGAACATACCAAATACGTATATTGGTAGTTGAGAAAATTGTTCTATACTTCTGTTATTAATATTCATAGTTTAGCGTGAGAATCATATCTGTTTTTGGTGTTACTGACA
Organism: Spiraea crenata; assembly: GCA_033992175.1. Classification (NCBI taxonomy): domain Eukaryota; kingdom Viridiplantae; phylum Streptophyta; class Magnoliopsida; order Rosales; family Rosaceae; genus Spiraea; species Spiraea crenata. The sequence continues at coordinate 2,810,643 of JAVBHV010000041.1, read as the reverse complement.
TGATCACTGGATACCTACTGTCTTGGAGAGTCTACGAGCGAGTAGTTAGGAAAATTGTGAACAAGCTTCACGAAATCCCAGCCCTGCAATTCATCATCAATACACTGTAATTAGTTGTGGTTTATTCGATAAAAAACTAGTTCGCGGATTAGAGCTGCTAAATAGAGCAAAGATGAACACTAGTAGCAAAATATGAGCTTTGTTTTGTACTTTTTAAAGTACTCGTAAATCGCTTCTTAAGGTGATGTATAGAACTTACCCCTTACAAAACTGGATTGTGTTTGTGCCTGTAATTATATGGTAGTATCTATCCAACATGGGAGAGGAATTGGATTTCTTACGTGTAGGGGCCAGCCGACATCTACACGGGGAGAGATGTTTACGTATAAAAAGGACCCCGACTCACATAATTTCACAATTTCCTTGCGCTTGAAATATGAGGGATCCGGCCCGAGCCTTGATGGTACGTATGCTTTTGATCTTTTGTTTCAGTCCTGACCAATTTTCATCTTAAATTCGTTTGAGATTGCCGCCATTGTTGTCGACTCGTCTTGCCTTTTGTTTTATCTTCAATTAATTTTCTTGAGCGTCGCAAGTTAATTCTGTTTGGATCAACTCTGGTGTTGGCCTCAGGGCTATACCACATTATCTTGGTATACTATATAGTAAGGATTGATATGTTTTCATGACAAAACCCTCCAAGTTATAGTTACCAACAAATCTGTTTTAGTAATAAGATGACACGTCAAATTTCCTTTGTTTACACCTAGCTTGTCTAATTTTTCAAAAACCAATAATAAGAATTGTTTTGACTGAAAAAACTATAATAAGATGACACGTCAAATTTCCAAGAGGAATTTGTTTTTTACAATAAAATTTCCAAGAGGACTTCCGCCAATATCTAAAACGTACAACGTGTATATAGATAGATGGCTTTTTTTATACCAGAGGTCCCTGTTCTGTGTCATTTGTCTAGTTTTAGTCCCTGTGCTCTAGTGTGTCTCACCAGAGGTCCCTGTACTCTGTCACATGTTTAGCTTTAGTCCATGTGCTCTAATGTGTCTCACCAGAGGACCCTGTGCTCTGTCACTGTCTCACCAGAGGTCCCTGTGCTCCAATTTTCAATCTCACGGATTGAAGTAACTTGAGATTGAAAATTGGAGCACAGGGGACCTCTCGGTGAGACAGTGACAGAGCACATGGACTTATGGTGAGACACATTAGAGCATAGGGGCCTCTGGTGAGAACACACTAGAGCACAGGGACCTCTGGTGAGACACATTAGAGCACAGAGACTAAAGTTAGACATGTGACAGAGCACAGGGACTATAGCTACAAAAAAAGCCTAGATAAAAGCCTAGATAGATATACATAAAATGGACCTTAAGCGACCCCACAATTTCACCCTTGCGCTTCTGGAACCGTCGTGGAGTAAGGCCAAACCCTAATCCGCCAAAAAATTTCCCATGTTTTTGTGATTTATTTGTGTAGGGTCCAGGCGCACCGACATCTAAACATACAACGTGTATATAGATAGATATATGGATATATATAAAACGGACCTTAGGCGACCCCACAATTTCACCCTTGCGCTTCTGGAATCGCGCAATGTCGATCTCCGTCCAGCCAGGATCCGGGCCGCTCTTTGGGGTAGAGGAGACCGTTGAGCAACAGCAGCTGCGTGATCAATTTAAGGGTATGTATGTATGCTTTGGAATTTCGATTTCATCTGAACTTGGCTTTGTGATTGCTCGATTCATATTGCTTGATCCTTGGTGTCTTAAATTACCCTTGAAACATCTTGTCTAGAGAGAACTGAATCGAATTGAACATGGAATTTAGTAGTTCATTCTTGGCGATTGAACGGTGATTTTTTGTGTTTACACATTTTTATATGATGATTTAGAATATAAACGGAATTTGAACGTGGAATGTTGTTGGATATCTGACAGCCAACTTGAGAGTTTTGTCCTCGGGATTTGAAGACCAAACAAAATAATAATTATATTTTTATATGTTTCCCCTCATCAAAGATTCAGTTTCGTTATTCTTATGAAATGTAATGTTTGTTACTGTTTTCACATTAGCATTTGCTGGTATCATCATCTGTGTTTTTTGTTGTGTAGTTTTGGACATAAAGGAAGAGTTGATTATCGACGTAAGGGGAGAGTTGAAGCCAGCTTGGGATGAAAAACTCAGATTGCCTTTTTGTGAGTGTTGTTTGAAATCGTACCACTATTCTCAGCTGTGCCCTTACAGTAAGGTTGTCCCGAAGGGTGAGAAAATTGCCCCTGGCTTTATGCTTGTTTGTAGGGCCTGCATCGAGGATGAATTCGACACTGATGAGCAACAAAAAAACAATTGTAATTAGGCAAAAAAAAAAAAAAGACGAGTTCAATCCGAACTATACTCTAGAAAGATCGTGCAATTATATATGCTACACTATCCAAACGTGGTGTAGGATCCAGGGCCCACCGACATCTAAATAAATCGATGTGTATATAAAAGGACCCCATGATGTTAAACCGAAGTCTTGCCACTTGCAGAGCCATGTCGGAATCCGCCGTCCCGAGCCCTGGGCGCGAGGGAAGTGTTGAGCAACAACTGCTGCATGATGAAATTAGTGGTACGTATGCGTTTGGTTTTATGACTGATTTTCATCACAAATTCGCTTGAGATTGCTGTCATTGTTGTCGTTTTGATTTTTGTTTCATCTTTAATTTTTCTGAACGCCACAAGTTAATTCTGTTGTTGGACTCAGGGATGTCACATAATTTAAAGCTCAACTTTGTTATCATTGTTGCATTATGCTGCATTATGGTCATCTGTGTTCTCAGTGGCGGAGCTAGGATTGAAACTTCACCTGGGCTAAAATTCAAGCTTCAAATTTTTTCTTTCGACAATGAAGATATGTACTCGAATTTATTATGCTTTCATAAACTAACTAAATTTATAATTTTTTTAAGCAAAACTCGACCGTACAAATAAATTTTATTGATAAACAATACAACTAGTCAGGGGGACGTAGTGAGCAATGGTGGACCCAAGATTGAACAGGGGAGTGAATTTTAGAAGGTTAAGTGTCCTAAAAATAATCCCACCACCCATATTCAAGGAATTGGATTTTTGTAACTCAAAAGCATGAAAATTTCGACAAGTATTTTGAGATATAATCTACTACGATCAAATTTTTACAAAAAAGATGAAAATAATGATAATTTTTAATGAATGTTGAAATGGTGCTTGCTTAATCAAGTGTATTTACTTCTGCAAAAAATGAGCGAAAAAGCTTCAGTATAGTATGCAGGTAAATGAAAACATAAAGTACAAAAATAGCAAATTAAAATTATTTGGATATACATGTATAATATGATTTGTAATGAAAAATACGGATACATAAATTATCTTTCTAAATTATAGAAAATATAAATTTTCTAAATAATAACTAATGAGAAAACATTAACACATAATCTAATTTATTAGAACATGCACACAATAAAGTCTATAATCTCTTGAGGAACTTTGGAACATACCTTGCTGTCTCTAATTTGAAAAGCCAAATGGATTTTGCTCTTAATATAGGCTTCTACATAGGTAACTTTCACATTTTATGGTTATTATTTCATGAGATTAATAAAACAAAAGGAAATTATATCCAATTCATTAAAGTGAAAAGGAGCTTGACTTCCACGTGATAGGCCACGTGACTTTCTTTCTTCTGCTTGTTCGTACCCACTCTCCCTCTCTCTGTCGGCGTCGGAATGAAACCAGACGGAAGACCCACACCCATTTCATCTTCTTCTCAATTTCGTTTTAAAACCGTACTTTCTGCACCCTTTTTTTCGTTGATAAAGTACGAATTCACCGAGACTCATACGTTTCTGCTCACTTATACATGAATTTTTTCGCATCTTTCGAATTGATATTGTGGACGGACGTTTCTGCTCAATTAGCGCTGATGTCTTCGTCGCATATAACTACTAGTACTACTACTAATATTTTTGTGCCTCAAATTTTAACCCGGGCTTCAGCTCGGGTCAGTCCTCGTGTAGCTCCGCCCCTGTGTGTTCTCATTCTTGTGTAGATTAGGACATAAGTGGAGATTTCAAGCTCCCTTGGAAAGAACTCAGCGACCCTCTTTGTGAATGTTGTTTAAAAGGGTGTCATTTCCCTGAGTGTGGCCTTACAGGGAGATTGTCCCGTACGGTGAAAAATTTTGCCCTGGCCTTAGACTTTCATGTAAGAGGTGTTTTGAGGAGGAATTCCACCCTGATGAGCTACAGACTTGTGTGAATTGTGGTAGTACGACTAAGATGGCTGTTGAAAACATGTGTGACATTTGCGGTAAATAACGTGGTCACTTGGAAGATGCTAGCGAGTATAGTGATTTTGTCGACTGGGATGCGCTCGACAAGCTGCCTTACGTGCCCCCGCCATACTTGGATGCAGATGCAATGGATGAGGCATGCAGACGTAAAGCATTGCAGGATAGAGCTAAAGGCGTCACACCAGGAAAAGCCACATAGTCAATGCCACAACAGGGAACAAGTCATATCAGATGTCCTTTGAATTAAGTGGCTTCAGAATGTGCTTGCTTCTAGAAGAGAACTACAAAACATAGTTATTAGTGTCCATGGTGATGCTTGGAGTATATACAGTGAAACTACTCAAGCTAATTGCACTTGGTTTATCTGTACTGTATGCTGCAATTCAAACCTCACTATATAATCTCATTTGTAATAGCCATGTTTCTTTACTCACAGTTTGCGCATTAGAGTGTGTGTTTTTTTTACACAATACCAGCCACGGTTGACCATCTGAGAATTGCAACTGTCAAGTACAAGAAAGAAATGCCATTATAAATATCGTAGACGCATTACGAAATTGACCCATAACCATGTCCACCAAACAAGCAGAGACTGCAACTTAAAGACATTGTAGCAACATGTACTCCCAATCACACCAAATAGAGAGTTGCTAATTAGAGCAACGATGAAGAACACTAGCTACATAAACAGGAATATTGTAATTGTATGTATATGCTACTATCCTACATTGGAGAGGAATTGGATTTCTGATGTTAGGATCCAGGCACAATTCTGGTAGTGGCCGTTCTTTTCCTTCCACCCACAATTCTGGTTCTTATTTTCGTCCCGGACCAGGTTCCTTTAATCCTTCCTCTAGTGGTTCGGGTTCTCGTAGCGAGAATGTGCCTGATGGTTCCTCCGGCAACGGCAACCGATCTTCTTCCTCCAATGGTCTCTTGGGGTCTGGTCCCAACTCTTCTTCTGCTCCTCGTGTGGTCTGTCAGATTTGTGAGCGTCCAAACCATCAAGCTCGTGACTGTTACAACCGTTTCAACATGGCCTATGAAGGTCGTCTTCCAACGAGTCGTTTCACTGCCATGGCTGCTCAACAAACCTCTTCTGCTGGCCCCTCTAATTGGCTTATGGACACTGGTGCTAACTCGCATATTACCAATGATGTGGGTTATCTTTCCCAAGCACATGAGTACCGTGGTGCGAATACTCTTGGTGGCGTAGGAGGATCAGGTTTGCCTATTCAACATATTGGTCAATCCCTTATTTCTCTTAATAATCTTCCCTTTCCCGGATTGTTTCATTGTGCAGGATCTGCAGACCCAGAAGATCCTTTTTTGGGGACGGAGTAGTCACGGTCTCTATCCCTTGAAGTTTTCATTCAATAAGCCTCCCTTTTATTATGTTGCACATGTTGGTGTACGTGTTCAAGGGAATGTTTGGCATTTTAGATTAGGACATCCATCTAGTCAAGTTTTACATCAATTGTTTTCCTCCAATAAGCTGCCTTCTTATGGCCCAAAGAATATTTCGAAGTTTATTTGTCACTCTTGTCCATTAGGGAAAATTAATAAATTACCATTTCAATCTTCTCCTACTTTTAGTGCTCATCCACTTGATCTCATTCATAGTGATGTCTGGAGTTCCCCCATTAATTCTGTTTCTGGTTTCAAATATTATGTTTTATTTGTTGATGATTTCTCACGATATTCTTGGATATACCCAATGCGCATGAAATGCGAAGTCTTTTCTCATTTTCAGAAGTTTAAAACTTTGGTCGAAAATAAATTCTCAACACGTATTAAGGCTTTTCAATCCGATGGTGGGGATGAATATACTAGTAACCTATTTTCTAATTTTTTATCCACCCACGGTATTGAACGTCGTATTTTCTGTCCTCATCATCCTGAACAAAATGGGCTTGCCGAACGCAAACACCGTCATATTGTTGATACTGGGCTTACTTTGTTAGCCCACGCTTCAATGCCTATGACATATTGGGCCGAAGCTAGGCATACCGCTGTCTATTTAATTAATCGACCGCCTTCTAAGCTGTTGGGTCACATCTCATCATATCAAAAGTTGTTTCATCCAAAAAAGCATCCTAATATGAATTTCTTAAAGTTTTTGGGTGCGCATGTTTTCCTAATCTTAGGCCATATAATACTACTAAATTGCAATCTCGGTCTGTTAAATGTGTTTTTCTTGGGTATTCAATTCATCATGAGGGTTATAGGTGTCTTAACTTATCTACCAATCGTGTGTTCTTGTCTAGACATGTTTTATTTGATGAAAACTCGTTTCCTTTCAAAGAGACTGCGGCTACTCCTCCAACAAGGTCTGCTGGTTCTTCAGATCCTCCTGTGTGTATCAGCGGGCCCTTGCAAATGGCCAAAACACCACCTGTTCCACTCACTACCTTATCACCTGCCACACCTAGCACATCTACCCCACCAACCCACCCTCCACCTCATCCTTCTATACTTTCCTCTCCTGCAATACCTCATGTAGCCTCTCCACCTACCCACACACAACCCCATCAGACCGTAGCTCCCATTCCACCTACCCCAACTCCCCATGCATCCTCAATCATTGTGTATCACCGTCAGACACATACCCCTCAGGTTCCCCCTGTTGTCTCTGACTCCTCCAGTCACTCACCTCCCACCACATCTGCGGTACGTGCTTCACATACTCATTCTATGGTAACTCGGGGTAAGATTGGTGTTCGTAAATCCAATCTTCGCTATGCAAATATTGCTTTACAGACTTCTACTGATGCATTTGTTGAGCCTACTTGCTTTACACAGGCAAAGACATCTCCCGAATGGTGTAATGCAATGGCTGATGAATTTAATGCTCTCCAACGAGCTGGTACTTGGGTTTTAGTCCCTCGACAATTCAATATGAATATTTTACCTAATAAATGGGTATATCGGGTCAAGCGTAACTCTGATGGTACTGTTCAACGATACAAGGCCCGTTTGGTTGCTAATGGGTTTCATCAACAAGAGGGCCTGGATTTTGGTGAAACTTTTAGTCCCGTTGTGAACCATTCAACTATTCGCCTTGTTTTGGCTCTCTCTGCTTAGTAGTCTTGGCCCGTTCGTCAATTGGATGTTCAAAATGTTTTCCTTCATGGCTATCTTGATGAAGAAGTGTATATGCGTCAGCCTATTGGCTTCGTGGATCAACAGTATCTTGACTATGTGTGTCAGCTTCAGCGCTTGCTATATGGGTTGAAACAGGCTCCCCCGGGCCTGGTTTTATTGTTTTTCATCCCACTTGGAAGATTTGGGCTTTACATCCTCAAAAGCCGACTATTCCTTGTTTACCTATTTTCATGGTCCTGTTCGTATTTATCTATTAATCTATGTTGATAATATATTAATCACAGGCAATGATCAATGTCATATTACTACTTTGATCAAGGACTTGTTTTTAATGAAGGACCTTGGGCCTGTCAATTACTTCTTGGGCATGGAAGTAAACTCTACCACCGCAGGCCTATCACTTACCCAACATAAATACACATGTGATCTCCTTCTTCGTTCCAAAATGCACGAGGCCAAACCTATTTCCACGCTGGCTGCCGCAGGGAAACGTCTTAGCCTTGGTGATGGTGATCCTTTGGCTGATCCCACCGAATATCGGAGCATTGTTGGAGCGCTTCAGTATCTCACTCTTACTCGTCCGGATATCGCCTTTGCCGTATCAGGTGTGTCAATTTATGCATCAACCTACATCTGTTCATTGGACTGCTGTGAAACGAATCCTCCGTTATCTAAAAGGTACTCTCCGGCATGGTCTTTCTTATAAACCGGGTTCTCTGATTCTTTCGGCCTATTCTGATGTGGACTATGCCAGGGATCCGGATGACCATCGTTCAACTGGCGGCTATTGTATTTATGTTGGCTCCAATCTTGTTTCCTAGAGTTCCAAGAAATAAGGCAGTGTATCTCGGTCTAGCACAGAGGCGGAATACCGTCAATTGACCTACACCACCGCGACTATTTCCTGGTTTCGCTCTCTCTTTCGTGATTTACGGATTCCTCTTGCTTGTCCGAAGTTATGGTGTGATAATATCAGTGCTATTTCCTTGGTCTCAAATCTTGTTTTTCATGCTCGAACTCGTCATGTGGAAGTTGATTATCATTATGTCCGAGAGAAAGTTGTTCGTGGTGAGCTACTTGTTCATTATGTATCTAATTTTGATCAAATTGCTGATATTTTTACAAAGGGTTTGTCTGTTACTCGATTTCTTCTCCTCGTCTCCAAGCTTCCTATTCGTGATCGACCCATCAGCTTGCGGGGGTGTGATAAACCACTTGTTATCTGATAATTGTTTGTAGACTTATCACTTGTATACTTAGGTTTTATCCTTGTATTTATCTTGGTATAATGTTTACTTTATCACTTTGTTAAGCCTATCTGTTCAAAGGCTTATCTGTTGTATTGTCCTACATGTTATGGACTCTTGTATTCCTCTCTATAAAAGTAATACAACGCCTATGAGAAACTCATGGCATTTCATCACAACTTATAAAGTCTTATTTCACTGACATCTTACCCATGTGTATGTGTAAAAATCAAAAAGACCCCGACCCTTTCACAATTTCCTTGCGTTTCTGGAACCCTCCTGGTGAAATATGCCAGGATCCGACCCTAGCCTTGGGCGAGAGGAGAGCGTTGAGCAACAGCTTCTGCGTGATCAATTTGATGGTATGTGTGCGCTTAGGAATTTTGATTTCATCTGAAATTGGCTTTGAGCTACAGCAGAAAATGAGTCATGTCAAATCTACTTTGAAATAAGTGGCTTCAGAATGTGATTACCTTTGAAGAGACAAAAAAAATGAGAACTTTACCCGATGTAAAACACTAGCATCTTCTAAACAGGATACTCACTCATCAATCTGTGATATATAAACTCGAATGATGCCTCCATGCAAAGGCTCCAACTATATGTTGGGAGAAAAGATCACGATTTTGTTGTAGTTATCACGAACTCAAGATATAACACACAAAATTCTTTTAATTAATAAAAGAAGGATAAAGCAATAAGAGAGTAAAAGGAAAAGAAGAGAGAGAGAGAGAGAGAGAGAGAGAGAGAGAGAGAGAGAGAGAGAGAGAGAGAGAGAGAGAGAGAGAGAGAGAGAGAGAGAGCTTCTTACGAATATGATGATCTTTTTTGTCATTGCTGCCAGTGTGTATAGTACTCGTAGCATTGGATCCGAAAAGGGCAGCCGTAGTTGTCCCATGTCTCTGATAGGGTAAAAGGAACAATAATATTGATATTCATAGGTAAGAAAATATTTCAATTTAGTGGGTCACTTGGCATAGCATGGGTTTGATTTACAATTACAAGGAATCAGCTCCTATTCAGAAACTATCATACAACATCATATATGAATAATACGACATACATATAATAATCAGCATTGACAGAATTGATGCATACTTGGGCTTTCTAATCAAGACATGCACTTGGGAAAAATTATCAAGTGTGTACATTGGAACAAGTAAATGAGAATCTGAACCAAGATTGTCAAACTTTAGTATTCTCCAAACCCTAGTCTGATGTTTATATTGTAACTATCTTAGCAGTTATTACGTATTGTTAGAATAGTAGATTAGCTGACTCTTGATTTCTCATTTAACACACCTTGTCATTAACCTCAAATTTCATTATGTATTAGAAATTTCCTTACATTTATACAAATTACAACTAGAAGTTTGAAACCAAGCAGTGGAGAAACCTTGTGCACAATTTCCATATTAACTGAGCATACTTGGACATAATTAGTACTAACTACCACAAACTACACATGTCATATCAGATAACAAGCCACCATTATGCACAAGCATAAAGCATAACCTAGTTTGAAGCTATTCAGGCCGCCCTTTATCGTCCTCTATGATGCCTTACAATATATTCAATTGGTTGATATCCACCTCAAGATTCAAGATTTCCCTGACAAAAAAAATATAATCAGTAATTTAACACAATCATAAATATGAGATATATATACATTTAAGGCTTGATGCTTGCCAAAACGAAAAAAATTGAGTTCACCTCAGATGCTACAACAGGGAATGAGTCATGTCAAATCGACTTTGAAATAAGTGGCTTCAGAATGTGATTTCCTCTAAAGAAACAAAAAAAAATGAGAACTTTACCCGATGAAAAACACTAGCATCTTCTAAAGAGGATACTCACTCACCTATTTGTGATATATAAACTCACATACTGCCTCCCACAATACAACTTGCCCTACAAAGGCTCCGACTATATGTTAGAAGAAAAATCACGATTTTGTTGTAGTTATCATGAACTCAAGATATAACATACAAGATGAATGTTTTAAGTTCATTTAATCAATAAAAGAAGGATAAAGCAACAAGAAAGTAAAAGGAAAAGAAGAGAGAGAGAGAGAGAGAGAGAGAGAGAGAGAGAGAGAGAGAGAGAGAGAGAGAGAGAGAGAGAGTACCTCTGAGGCGTCCACCTGTGCATGGATCTGCCAAAGCACTCTTTAGAATTGCAAGCTTGATTGCCTCAAGGGTTTTCTCCATTGTATATTGTGGTCTAAAACTGTGAAAAGTGTACATTTATCAAGACTAATAACTGGTTCAATTGCTTGATTCATTGACAAAGTAAGCGGTTAACAGTAAAGTAGAATACTTGAGTTATAATTAAATACCCATGTTTATCAGTTCTTAGAAATTTCCTGGCAAATTTTGCACCATCTGATGCAGTAGTGTGGATGTCTTGTCCACCTCTAGCCTTGCTCTTTATCTCTTCCATCTTTGGCTTTTTTTTTCTTGGTTGAACAAGAACTGAAAACATGCGTGGCTTGGTGTCTACAATGTCAGCAAACCACAGCTCAATTGTATTCGTTTGGATATCGATACTATCCATGTATTCGTTTGGATATCGATACATTTAAGGCTTGATGCTTGCCAAAACGAAAAAAAATTAATGCTACTGCAAGGAATGAGTCATGTCATATCTAATTTGAAATAAGTGGCTTCAGAATGTGATTTCCTCTGAAGAGAAAAAAAAAATGAGAACTCTTACCGATGTAAAACACTAACGTTTTCTAAATAGGATACTCACTCACCAATTTGTGATCTATAAACTCGCATGCTGCCTCCCACAATACAACTTGCCATGCAAAGGCTCCGACTATAAATTGGGAGAAAAGATCACGATTTTGTTGTAGTTATCATGAACTCAAGATATAACATACAAGATGAATGTTTTTAATTTCTTTTAATCAATAAAAGAAGGATAAAGCAATAAGAGAGTAAAAGGAAAAAAAAAAAAAAAAGGAAAAAAATAGAGCTTCTTACGAATATGTTCATTTTTTTTGTAATCGCTGCCAGTGTGTATATTACTCGTAGCATTGGATCCGAAGAGGATGTCATCCTTCAAGAAAAGGGCAGCCGTAGTTGTCTCATGTGCCTGATAAAATAAATGAAACAATAATATTGATATTCGTGAGTAAGAAAATATTCTAATTTAGTGGGTCACTTGGTTTAGCAAGGGTTTGATTTACAACTACAAGGAATCAGCTTCTATTCAGAGACTATCAGTACAACATCATATATGAGCAATACGACATACATATATTAATCGGCATTGTCAAAATTGATGCATACTTGAGCTTTCTAATCAAGACACGCACTTGGGAAAAGTTATCAAGTATGTACATTGAAATAAGTAAATGACAATCTGAATCGAGATTGTCAAACTTTAGTATTCTCCAAACCCTAATATGGTGTTTACATTGTAACTATCTTAGCAGTTACCATATATAGTTAGAACAGTAGATTAGCTGACTCTTGATTTTTCATTTATCACACCTTGTCATTAACCTCAAATTTCATTCTCTATTAGCAATTTCCTTACATTTATACAAGTTGCAACTAGAAGTTTGAAACCAAATAGTGAAGAAACCTTGTGCACAATTTCCATATTAACTGAGCATACTTGGACATAATTAGTGCTAACTACCACTAACTACACATGCCATATCAGATAACAAGCCACCATTATGCACAAGCATAAAGCATACTCTGGTTTGAAGCAATTCGGGCCGCCCTTTATCATCCTCTATGATGCCTTACAACATATTCAATTGGTTGATATCCACCTCAATATTCAAGCTTTCCTTGACAACAACAATATAATCAGCAATTTAACACAATCATGAAGATGAGATACATACACATTAATGGCTTGATACTTGCCAAAACAAAAAAAAAAAATTGAGTTCACCTCAGATGCTACAGTAGGGAATGAGTCATGTCAAATCGACTTTGAAATAGGTGGCTTCAGAATGTGATTTCCTCTGAAGAAACAAAAAAAATGAGAACTTTACCCGATGAAAAACACTAGCATCTTCTAAAGAGGATACTCACTCACCAATTTGTGATCTATAAACTCGCATGCTGCCTCCCGCAATACAACTTGCCTTGTAAAGGCTCCGACTATAAATTGGGAGAAAAGATCACGATTTTGTTGTAGTTATTACGAACTCAAGATATAACATACAAGATGAATGTTTTTAAGTTTTTTTAATCAATAAAAGAAGGATAAAGCAATAAGAGAGTAAAAGGAAAAAAGAAAAGAAAAAGGGAGAGCTTCTTACGAATATGATGATCTTTTTTGTCATCGCTGCCAGTGTATAGTACTCGTAGCATCGGATCTTTCTTTTTTCCTTTTCCACCACCTAACACTGCCAACCTATGAGGTACTTGAGTCTTTCCTTTGACACTCTCAAAAATAAGATATGTATACTTAGTTTAAATCAAATTCTTACTTAATTTCTACTTTGTGAACATATATTATTCAATGTATTATTTAATGTATATATTTACCTCAAGTCTCAGAAATGATTCCGGATTTTCAAGGGAGTAATGTGGTTGGATTCTTTAGGGGCGAACACCAAAATACTTTTCTTGTTACATACAGATTGGTCGAAGAATGTGAGGTACATATCTATCAGTCTATCATCGTGTAATTCTTTGCACTCCATCTCACCCACGAGATATACTGTCAACCAAAAAGGACTTGCTGTCAGGAAAAAATGAATTGGGATAAATGCATAATGAGAAAGATATTGAAGAAAAAATTACCTCTAATGCGTCCACCAGTGTGTGGATCAGCCAAAGCACTCTTTAGAATTGAAATTTGGATTAGCTCACAGGCTTCCTCTAATGTGGAATTCCAGTTATAACTGTGAAAATTGTAGAGCTATCAAAGACTAATAAACTGTAGAAATTCAATATCATTGATGTGTATAAGTGATTAATAAAGCAGGAAACATGAATTAAAGTTTAATACCGTTTTCTAATACTTAGAAAAGCAGTGTGTGCACCCTGTGATCCGATGAAGTAGTTTCCTATTCCACCTCTAGCTTTACTCTTGAGCTCTTTAGATCTTGCTTGCATTTTTGGATTAACAATCCTTCGATCTTGAACCTTACTCTTCACCTCATCAGCCTTTTGTTCTTTTTTGGGTTCAACAACAATTGAATACAAACGTGGCTCTGTTCCCAAATATCCAGCAAACCACAAATCAATGTGATCCTCCTCAATGTTGAAATTGTTCATGTATTCAGTTACTTTAGTTGTGAATGTCTCAACATTTTTCTTATCTTCTATCCCCTAGATTTAAATATAACAAAATTGTGAGCACTATGCCAGATGTAAAACACTAGCCTTTTTTAAACAGGATACTCACTTACATATTCGTTATCTATAAACTCGCATGCTGCCTACCATCATACAACTTACCCCGCAAAGGCTCCGACTATGTTGGGAGAAAAGATCTCGATTTTGTTGTAGTTTTCACGAACTGAAAATATAACATACATGATGAATGTTTTTAAGTTCTTTTAATAAATAAAAGGAGGATAAAAAAGAAGAAAAAAGAGTAAGCTACGAATATGATGATCTTTTTTGTCATCGTTGTCAGTGTCTATAGTAATCCTCGCATCGGATCCGAAGAGGATGCCGTCCTCCAAGAAAAGGGCAAGCGTAGTAGTCTCATGGGGGGTAGGATATTTTCCTTTTTGGTGGGGTGGTTTTAAAAAAAAAGGGGTTGTTTTTAAATTAAGGGAATCAGCTCCTATTCAGAGACTATCATATTGCATTTGCAATTCTATGGAGATTAAAGTATGATGAGAAGATTTTACACATACAACATCATATATGAAAAATACGACATACATATAATAATCCGCATTGTCATGATTAATGCACACTTGGGCTTTCTAATCAAGACATGCACTTGGGAAAAGTTATCAAGTGTGTACATTAAAACAAGAAAATGAGAATCTGAATAGAGACTGTCAAATTTTAGTATCCTCTAACCCTTAGTCTGTTGTTTATATTGTAATTATCTTAGCAATTACTATATATATATATATATATATATAGCCAGAATAGTAGATTAGCTGAGTCTTGATTTTTCATTTATCACACCTTGTCATTAACCTCAAATTTCATTCTCTATCAGTAATTTCCTTACATCTATACAAGTTACAACTAGAAGTTTAAAACCAAGCAGTTGAGAAACCTTGTGCACAATTTTCATATTAACTTAGCATACTTGGACATAATTAGTGCTAACTACCACCAACTACACATGCCATATCAGCTAACAAGCCACCATTATGCGCAAGAATAGAGCATACCCTAGTTTGAAGCCCTTTATCGTCCTCTATGATGCCTTACAATATATTCAATTGGTTGGTATCCACCTCAAGATTCAAGCTTTCCCTGACAACAACAATATCATTAGTAATTTAACACAATCATGAAGATGAGATACATACGCATTTAAGGCTTGATGCTTGCCAAAACGAAAAAATTGAGTTCACTTCAAAAGTCACCTAAATATCCTAAAGATATCCCCATTTCACACACAATAGCAATAACACACTCAATCTCATATCATCAGTGCTACCAACTAAAACCTTCATCGCTAACAAGTGAAACATACATTAATGCACATAGAGGACCCTCTAGCGTATAGCAAACAATACACGGCTGACTTTCTAAGGTTGTTTAAAACATTGTTTTTTCAGAATTCAAAGATCATATTGTACCTTACTATGTCAAAATACAGATATTGGATAGAAATACTCTATTTAAGAACTAATACGAACATGTAACTGTAAATGTCGCGTCTTCTTTCCATGTATATGTGACTGTGACTGGAACTGTAGCTGTAACTCTCAAAAAAGAAGAAAAAAAGAACCAACACGAACATGTATCTGTAACTGTCGCGTCTTTTATCCATGTCTCTTTCCCTTGCAGGGCTTCCCCCATGATGATAATCTCTAACCCGAGCTTCATCATCTGACACATCAACTTGATCATTCTCTTCTTCTTCGAAGTTCTCCTCCAAAGCATTTTTCCTGATTCCAAAGAACCGATTGCTTTGGGAGTCCATCTATATGCATATAGAAAGGAATTAGATAGAAGACCATATAAACTGTAAAAATACAAACAAGTCTAACAAATCAAAGAAGAGGAGATAGAGATGGGCAAGGAGCAGACATATGGTTACAATTAAGAAAATCAGCTAGGAAAAATTTTGAGTAGATTAATCACCTTTTTCTTAAGTTGTGGCATTGCAATGTCACATGAGAAATTTTTTTTTGAGAAGCTCATTAATAGCCTCACCCACATTACTTTTGGAATAATCTGAAACAATCGAAATGAGAGATTAATCATATTTGTGCTCATAAATATTCAACAGCAAGTATGCATGCTAGTATAGAGTAGTCACAAAATATTTAAGTGTTGGATCAGATCTTACCCCCAGTAACTAATCTCCTCTACAACTTCCGATTGTCATTGCACAAAGGCTCCAGATAATGATACAAATCAATATCGGTGCCCATAAGATGCAAGTAGAAAGCACCGATGACATATCTGAAACCAAATAATTAATTAATGTTATATAAACTCTCAACTAAATTGATCCATATGTCCACATGCAATGCGGATCAGGATATTAAGAATGATAAAGCCTAATTCAAAAAGAACATTACAAAAAGGAATTGCCTTCTACTAAACCAACTTGCACTATTATTCCTTCTGTTAGAACCTTCATATCCATATATCCTACCATATCCCCTTTCATTCCTTCAATCACAACTAACATACAAACTACATTTATTAAATCTCTCACAATTTTCCCACAATGATAACCAAAATGCTCCTTTCATACTCTTATATATGCAAACATCCCAAAATACATTAGCTAGTTCCTCTAAAGGGTTTTAAGACACCCCCAAAGCACATCTATCTTCTTCATATCCATATACCCATGGACCCTATACCAAAACAATCAAAACAACCCCCCAAAACAAACCATCAGATATTACAACAACCAAGTAAACACAAAACTCAAATCCGAGCTTATCAGCAAATAAACACAAATGTCAAGTAAATGAATTACAACAACCAATTATAACAGGAAGTAATCAATCAAAAGGGGAAGGGGTAAAAGTGACTAAAACGCACTTGTAGTCGTCGTTTTTGATGAACTCGATGACAATCTCCTTCTCAGGCTGGATCTGAAGCATCTCTCTCTCTCTCTCATTTTTTTGAAGTTTCCAAAACTCACATATAGTATATCAAAATGTATGTAAAAATTCGAATGCTTATAATTAGAATTAAATGGGAATAAATATATTTCATACAAGAATTTATGAATGTACTGTTGACGAGGGCGGCTTCAAGGCTATGATGAGATGTGCGTCCATCCCAAGGATTTCTGACGTGCAGTAGTTCCGAATCAAGCAGTATAGCTTTCGTACGTGCTATGTAAATGTAAAAAAATGGCTATATATGTATATGCATGCAAATATTGCATATAAATTTTCCATGTACCAATCAGATTGAGAATATATGTTATTATTTTATGATATATAAATTTTGTGAAGCAACTCACAAACATGTTGTTGCTATATGTGAGAGTGTTGGTTCTAATATGATCTTTTGGTTGGATTTTCTCACCCATCTACCAATCACACTTGGACACTCAAAAATAGTACTTGAAAGAGAATTGTTTAGTGCAAATTTGCATTGGGGGTTACATCTAGCCTTTCCTCTTCTCTCCTTTAGGCAACACACTTGCCGGCTATGAGATTCCAAGGGGCCAAGACAAACATTTAAAAGGGGCTCCTATTGTTTAAGATCTTCATTGTATGTATAGTGATTTAGAATTAAATAATATTTAGTAATTACTCTCAAAACTTATTTCTTTTTTTTCCTAATCGAAAGATGTAATTGCATCATGTCCTCAATTTGACTTGGGGTTCTTACCAAAAACTATTATATGAGTATTAGTATTATCAAAAATACTACCTCCTTTTTTCTTACAATTTACTACTATTGTTACAATTTAATACCAAACTCAAACCAAAAAGCTCACCACAACCCGCTGGCGTGAGGCTCACGCACCCCACACCACCGTCTCGAGTTTCTTGAATGCCCCAATGATTTTTCATAGCGGCTTCTCGTCCGTCATTGTCAAAAGCTCGTGTTTTCTTCACAAATCTCTGTGTTTTTAAATTTTTCTGTTGGAAAAGTTCCATTTTACTTTGTGCAGATCAACGCAGTGACTAAGATGAAGAATAACATAATGGAATTTGAAGGATATGCTCCTTCAAATCTGAAGGAACATATCCTCCAGATTTGAAGGAACATATCCTTCAATTTGAAGGAGGTGTCCCTTCAAATTTACAGTGTTCCTTCAATTTGAAGGAACATCTCCTTCATAATATGAAGATGTTCCTTCAATTTGAAGGAGGCGTTCCTTTGATTTGAAGAAACAGATCCTTCAAAAATTCAAACATAATTGAAGGAGCTGTTCCTTCAAATTTGCAGGTGCTCCTTCAATTTGAAGGAACTGCTGCTCCTTCATATATGAAGCTGCTCTTTCAAAACCCATATGAGAAACTTGACTTGGATTGAATAAAGATGGCTTTGGGCAGAAAACAGACGATGAAGATGGTTTCGGGCAAGGCGAGACTTGAAGAAGATAGAAGCGGCTAAAAATTATAGCGCGTGTGGGTAAAACTATTATTAAAAGTGTACAAGCCAATTAAAAATTAACATGTGTCAAAGTAGTACTATATTGTAATGTTTAAAGTGTAATAATATTTTTGGATATTTTGCTCTTCAAGTAGTATCAAAATGTAATTTTTTTTAAACAATAATTGTTAAATAAAAAGGACAAGAAGAATTAGTGAGGGAAGAACAAAAAATGACTACATTTCCTTAGGCCATCTTTAGCAAGGGAGGGGTTAAATGTCTCTTGGGCTAAAATTTAGCCCTCCAAATAATAATTTTTTATAAGTTAGGGTAGGCTTAAATTTTACCATCTTTAGTAAGAAAGGGCTAAATTTTCTATTTTTTTAATTTTTTTAATTTTAATGTATTATGTGGTTCATATTTGGTGTGGTGAGTAACAATTATCATTTATTAAGAACAATTTTGAACAAAGTTTAAGCCTATTGAACAAAGTTTGAATTTATGTACGCCGTTAATTCACAAAAACTCCGATGACTCTGAATTTCGGATATGTTTTAGGAATTTCGGTAGCGAATAATTTTTATGAAGAACATTTTTTGATTTGAGAAACAAAAATTGGGCGTTTGGGCTACGATAGTTTTAGATGGGCCTCGCAAAAGGGGCTACCTAAAGGGCTACGGGTAGCCACCCTTTTAGCCCCCTTTGTAGCCCTTTAAACCTTTAGCCTTCACATTATTAAAGATGATTTTTTACCCAAAAAAGGACTAATAGTATTTAAGGTATCCCTAAAGTCTACTGCTAAAAATAGCTTTAGTACCTTAATTTAGTGAAAAGCCCTAAAAAAAATTGCTCTTATTTGCGGGGCGGGGGTTCGAACGCTTGCTCCCGATAGCAATAGCTTCCAAGTTGGCCACAGGCGTTACAAAGGATATCCATCCATTATTGTTACAGTTTTACTACTTATCAAGTCCTTCACATATTCATCGAATTTTTTAGGGGCCCAACAAAATCGGGGACCCAAGACGATTGACTCTTTCATCTATGCTCAGGGCCGACACGCATAATAACAAACCTAAAACAAACCTAAAACAAACCTAAATGAGAATTGTTTAGTGCAAATTTGCTTTGAGACAACCAATTTGTCATATCTTGATTTTCGATTTCAGAGAAGGCAACACATCTTACTATTTAAGGAAGCAAATTTTAAGAAGATTTGCTTATCTTGTAGACATAACCATAACTTTTTGACCTGTAAATATCCGCTCTTCTCACATCTACTCTCCCATATTAGCCGCCTATATTGGCATTCAGTTACAAGCCAATTTTATAAGAACAAGTTTATTGACTCTCATATTACCAAGTAGGATTGGGCATCGGGGTTGCCGACTCAAGTTCAGACTCAACCCGCTAACCGATTGAATAAGCTCAGGTTGAATTAAACCCATTTCCGCCCATGCAATCAAGAAAACCCGGCCCACCCAACTCTCAGACCACCAAAAATTGTTATAGGGGTACACGTGTTGTTTGGTCAAGTCGATAGAGACAGATATTGATGTGCAGAAGCAGCAATATGCACAAACAATTGTTTTTTTTTTTTTTTTTTTTTGGTAACCCAGTCAACAGAGGGGGTCACAGCAGCCACCTACGTTGTCAGTGTTAACACTAATAGAGCCCACCCCAGAAAACATCTGGGGACCCTTGCAGAGGCCCCTCCCCACAAAGATCAGTTAAATCAGGACTTGGCGTGCTGGAGAGGAATCGAACAGCTGACCAGAGGCTTTTCAGCATAGTCCCAGTCCTCCCCTCAACCAACTCGCCTACGCCCAGGGGTCAATGCACAAACAATTGTTATTTGTTCTCTACAACAATCAGTTATGTCGCCCGTCTCCCAAGCCCAACAACCATACCCCGACCCCACCCCACCCCACGCCCACTTTCTCAAATTCACTCTCTTTATTAATTCAGCCTATTTTCTCGGATGCCACGAACAAAGACGCCACATAAAGTTGGATTATTTCGCATAAGAAAACCATTGACCACTTCAGTTTGGAGATAGAAACATGAAAGAAAACTCAAAGTTCAATTGTAGAAACATTTCACAACACCGTCCATTGTCATACTATGTTAGGATCACTGTGCCTAGGCCGAAGATAAGGATCATAGTCCCCAAGTTGCTTGCCAACACGATGCGAAAACGCTTTGGTTATGGTTGCAACGTTGATAAAGTCGACGACAATGTTAAGCAGAAGCAGCAGCACAAGCAGGAGGAAAAGATGACTAACAAACGCGGAAGGCTGCTGCGAGTCAAGATTGGTTCGATCTTCACCAACGCATTTGTTAACATGAAGATCAAGTCACCGCCAGGTGAAAAGTCTTCCTCCAATATTGGCACAAACTTCATCAAGAGCAAAACCAAATTCAGCAACAGAGCCAACGATGTTGATACTGTTCGTGCACAGGCCTTTCGTACTTTCACTACGATTCAGGAAAACACAGGTGGGGAGGAGTTGTGCAAGAAGAGGATTCTACTGGGAGGCAAGTGCAGGCCAATGAATTTGTCTGGCACTCTACACTATGATGAAGATGGCATTTTATTACCTGAAATCCTTCCATGATATAGTTATATATGGACATTTTCTCCTATATGATTTCATTCTGTTTCAAATTCCTTTGTTTGAGGGGAAATTTACTATGCTTCCTGTGCAAAAAATTTTCACGAAATCAAGAGAAATAATCACTAGATAAAGTAGGGCACAAGAAAGAATACTCAAAGCAACATATGTATGATCGTTAAATCATCTCTTCATATAAATTTGGGTACCACTGAGATGAGAACCACATGTGAATAAGTCCACAAATCCAAGGACATGTTCAAATACACTACGCATTCACACAAACCCAGGGGCAGGTTCAAATAAACCTTGCATAATATGGACTACTTAAGCGGTTTCAACCCAAGCTGCTTCCGAAGCGCATTTGCTGCAGCAATTTCGGGGTCTGGATGGTCAGTACCATCATCATTCTTCTCCTTCTTAGCTTTCTTCTTCTTCGTCTCCTCACGAGTGCCATGCTCATTAGGGTCATCCCGTCTCCTGGGACTAATGCTGCTGCGCCCATGTCTTCTGCGACTATCTCCACCATCACGATCCCTACTCCGACTTCTGCTCCTTGAATAGCTCCTCCTCCTCCTGCCACGATCCCTCTCTCGCCTATCCCGCTGCCTAGTGCCCCAATCTCTATACTCCCTTTCCTCTCTTACATCCTTTTCATCTCTTATTCGATAACGGTCCCCATCCCTGTCCCTGTCTCTGTTCCTATCTCTTTCTCTCCCACGTCCCCGTTCCCTGTCATAGTCCCTATCCCTATCATAGTCTCTGTCATAATCACGATCCCTGTTTTAGGGGGAAAAATAGGCAAGCAGCAGTGTTAGCTTAGATATGAGAGTTTCACACCTTGAAACAACCAAATAATAAAATCAATCACACAAGCAGCATAAACATAACAGACATTCAATTCACCACCTTCAACAGAGTTGATTCCAAATGCCATATAAGAAAAGACACAATTGACCAGGAAACCACATGTAAACACTTAAAGAAAACTGTATGATCCATCATACTTCTCACTGCACACTGTCAGTGCAGAGAAACCTGGCAGGATCATGTTATCACTATAGGAAGCCATTATATAATCCCCATGGCTTAAAATGCCATGACAGAAACTTCAATGACATATGAATGTACTAGTCTGAATTTTTATAGTCAGACAACAACTTCCACTTCATAACTTTTTATATTTAGGAGGTAAAGTTCCGAAATATTTAACACAAAAGCTACAACAACCGAAACCTTCATCGCCAACAACCGAAACATACTAATGCACATAAAGGACATTCTTGTGTGTGCACCTTACTCTATTAAAAAACATATATCAAATAAAAGTATTCTAGTAAAGATAAAGAATCAACACAGACCTGTATCTGTGACTGTCGCGTCCTCTATCTCTTTCTCTTTCCCTTGCAGGGCTTCGCCCAAGATGATAATCTCTATCATGAGCTTCATCATCTGACCCATCAACCTGATCATTCTCTTCTTTCTCCTCCTCCTCTTCAAAGTCGTCCTCCAAGGCACTTTTCCTGAATTCCAAAGACCCAGTTGCTTCGAGAGTCCATCTGCATGCATATATAAAGGAATTAGATAGAAGAAGAAGTAAAAATGGGTCTAACATATCCATGGATAGGGAAAGTTAAAAATTAAAAAAATCAACTAGGAATACTTTGAGTTGAATAAGCACCTTTTCTTAATTCGTGGCATTGCAATGTCACATGAGTAATCTTTTGTGAGAAGCTCATCAATAACCTCATCCACATGAGTCAAGGAAAAATCTGTACCAATTAAAACGAGAGATTAATAGATTAATCATACTTGCACTAGTGTGCTCATTCAATAGAAAGTATGGTAGCATAGAGTAGTCATGAAAAAAAAAAGGGGATTAGATATCTTACTCCCATCAGCCGATTTCCTCCTCAACTTTCTATAGTCATTGTACAAGGGCTCCAGGTACTGATATACATCAGTATCAGTGCCCGTAAGACGCAAGTAAAAAGCTCCAAGTACCCGGACATATCTGAAACCAAATAACTAATGTTAGATCATGTTGAAAAGAAAGACTGCTTCAAAAAACAACATTACAAAAGGAATCTCCATCCTACTACACCAACTTGCACTATTATTCCTCAATCCTTTCTGCTAAAACCTAAGCTCATCACACATTACAAAAAAAAGTCCCCATTGTATCACCTCTCCTACTTTTAATCCCAAGTAACACACAAACTACATTAGTTAAATCTCTCACAATTTTCACAAATTGTAACCAAAATGCTCCTTTCATACTACAATATATGCAAATGTCCCAAACTACCCGTTAACCAGTTTCTCTAATACAGTACCGAATCAATCAAAACACCCAAATAAACCATCAGAATTCGCGTACTGTGTAAATTCGAACTTTTCAGAAAAAATAAACATCCCAAAATATTAGTTTTTTTTTTTTTTCTGATACATCGATATATACTCAATCAATCAAAACATCCACAGAATTCCAAAATCAACCAATGCCTAAAACACACTGAAAGTCCGAGCTTTTTCAGAAAAAATAAAGAACACAAAACTCAAGTAAACAAATACCAACAACAATACAATTATTGCAACAAATAAGTAATCGATCAAACAAACGCACTTGTAGTCGTCGTTTTTGATGAACTCGATGACGATCTCCTTCTCGGGCTGAATCTGAAGCATCTTCATGACGAGGCACATGAAAGGAGTGGGCTTTCGGGTGCCGCCGAAGGTGCCGCCGATGTGGTCGAGCTCCATGGCCTTGTCGACTAGGGTTTCGGCCGTCAGCCCAAAGCACTGCTCCTTCCAATAGGTGTTTTGGTATATCTTGGTCCGCACGATCTTCTCCACCAGGTTCTGCGGATTCGTCCCCCTTATGCTCTTCGCCGACGGGTCCGTCCGGTTCGCCATTCCGGCGAGCTCACGAGAACCGAACCGTAAATCGAACTGGAATTTTAGGGTTGCAGAGGAAGAGGGGCAAATTGAAATCCCTAACCCTAGAAATAGACTTGGTGATAGTGAGAGAACAGAGGACTAATATACGGTGCGTTTTTGTGTTGAAATAGGAATTGTGGGGGGAGGGGGCAGCTCAAAAACGCCGAGTCGTTCAGTTTAACAAAGGGGCATACGGCATTGTACTATTTAAGTTTGCCCTTTTCGTGATTGGGAATGACTCCCGAGTAAGTAAAAACACATGCAAATACGGAATTGGAATGATTTTTCTTTCTTATTCTAATTATAGGTAGGTAAATATTTAGTATAGGAGATTTTGGATCATGAGGTAGATCTACTATGTACATTATCTCATTTGTAATTAAGGAATGATTATTAAGTGAGTAAGTAAACACATAGAAGGTCTTCATTCTCAGTCTAATTACATGTACGTAAATATTTTAGTATAAGAAATTTTGGATAATGACGTAGATCTACTATGCATATTATCTCATTTGTAATTGAAGAATGTTTTTCAAATGAGTAAGTAAATACATTGAAACATGAAATCAAAGTGAAATAAGTAGTATAAGATAGAGGCTTACGTTATATCGTTCCTAGTTAGATTATGTAATTTCATGCTTTTGTATTCCTTATTTGGTTAAAAGCTAGGGGATTTTTTGTTTTCGCGGGTTGTGGATAACACAACAAACAAGGTATCCATGTGACAAGTTAGTATGTGTGTTACCCCACCATAGGAAATAGAAATTTTCTTGTCATGTATTTTGTGTTTTGAGTATAGAAGACTAGTCAGTCGCAGTCAATAACTTCTATGACAAAAATCAAATAAATAGAAACCAACTTTCAAGGAACAGATCAATTATACTGAAATTTTCAATTATAAGTTCTATTTCTTGACTGCCAAAAGTAAAATCTACAAACAAAAAATGGAGCTGTGGTCTCTGCCCGATTATCCACTTGCATCCCAATTTATCTTCGATAAGGGACAAATGGGCAACTTAACCTACAAAATTCTATACTGTGAAATTAAAAAATGTGGACTTGTGCCAAGAACATAAGATGTTCCCATCTTTGTGATCAGTTGGTGGTAGATGATGATGGTGTTCTTCCATTACATGTGCCATTCTCAGCAGGCTGAGCTACTCCCCACGCCCCCTCCGGTTCTTTGGGCTCGATGACTTTAACCGAGCCGTCAGCCAACCCAACGGCAAACTGGTTGGGATCTTGCGGATGTACTGCTACAGAAAGTGGGCACAGATCTTCGCTTCTACAATGTATGAACACCAGATAATTAGTTAAAGATGGATCAACAATAAAACTAACTTTGAACTTTCATGGCACGGTTCCACAGCTTACATGTTCTTGACGGATTGAGATAAGTATGCTGATGGAGCAATACGACATCTCAATCTTAGGCTATCAGCATCAAACACCCCAATGTTACCATCGAAGAAGGTGGCGTACACTAGTTGACTATTGCAAGAGTATGTTGCATAAGTTATTGGTGCCGGAAGCACATCCTGTGGATGCCACTGCAATAGAATAACAAACTTTGATAAGCTAATCACTGAAACAGATACCAAACATCCGTCAATTATGTGAAATATCAAGTTAGCTTTGTACCTTTCGGATACAATCCATCTTTGAGGCATCATACATCGCTAGTTGTGTCTCGTGAACCACCAGCAAGCGAATTTGGTCAGAATGGAACTGCACAAGAGTATGGCCAACAGGAGCCTTTGCAGAAGGCATAGGCATTGCAATTGATTTCTTCTTCTCCCAAGTATCAATGCTCCACACACAGAGCTACAGGTTGTAATTAGAAAATGGTTACAAAATATTGAAGTGGCACAATTCCTCAGGCATATATTAATACATCAATTAAAGAACCAAGAACTCCACTTACGTGAGCATCAGCGCTGGATGAAACCAGTATCTTAAGCTTGTTGGAGAACGCTAAACCAGTTATTCGCTTATGGTGACCCTTCAATATTGGTTTCACCTCATCAACTCGAACATTGTAAATGCGGATGGTAGAATCCTCCATTCCAATAGCGAGGACGTTATTATCCTCCGGATGGAATGCAAGGAAGGAGGGAGCAGGAGGAGGTTCCATAAATGTTGTCATTACCTGCAAATATTCATGATTAAGCATAAACAGAGGAAATCCCAATTTCTAGAGAACTTGGTACACATATACATGTACAAATTTACCTTGAAAGTCATCATATTAAACAACGAGATCTTTCCACCACAAGCTGACATCACATAAGAGTCATTCTTGGAGAGCGCCATGCACGGGGTTGCTTCTTCAAGGTCGACGCCCGAGATATCATTGTTCATACGAAGACCACTGTTTGGTTGCCAATCTTGTGGAGCAATACTGGTGGTAGCCTTTAAACACCCACAAACAAATGTAAGAACATAACATTCACAAACAAATGTAAGAACACAACATTCACAAAACTAGATAGAGCATGGGGGAAAGCAGATAATAGAATTTCGATAGGCTAGCTATTACCTTTCCACTTGGATTTTGTTCACTACGCATCCACTTCCACAGCTTCTGTACACCATTTGACCCAAGTGCCAAAATGCCAGAACCAGCATTTGTGTATAGGAGACGAACAACCTACATTTGAGTACTATGGTTTAAGAATTTCAAGGAAGACAAATGTAGCAAACAGAATGTGGTAATCATGAAATGCTTAACAAACCTTGTCGCAAGCATTTGTTGTGTTAGGCAGGTTAACTAGGCGGCACTGTGCAGGGTTGCGAACTTCAGTCAACTGCCAGGGTTTTGATTTATCCAAACTTCTATTCGATTGATCAACTCCAAACTTGAAACATAGCCAATACAATGAAATCAATGATATGCCACGAAAACTAAAAGGTAATGCTCAACTATTTCACCCAGTAGAAAATTAAATTCACAAGAATAAAGCCCTGAACACAACCGAGTTTACAAGATTCAAAAAGATCAAATCATACAAGATTTTGGGTAGATCTAACATGAGAGCTCTTTTCCACTTTACAATTGATTGCGCTAACATTTGTAACAGTAGACGAGCCAGATGCCTATCAAAACGGAAAGGAAATGGTCCTTCAAGATGTAATGAAGAAAAAACAATTGATGACAAAAACACAAAGCAGATGGAATGAAGGAATGATTGAGACCTTGATAGCAGAAGATTCAATGTCAGATCTTAGTCCCTCAAACGATGTGGTGGACTCAATAACTTTCAATGAATTACCTCCAACAAAATTTGCAAGTATTTTCAATCCATTGTCTGATGTTGTCACAGCGAGAAGACTTCCTTCCCGGTTGAATCTTAAACGAGGAAGGCTCTGAAACATATAATAATGATATCATGCTTTAATTCAACAGCTAGGAGAATTTCAGAGATACATATCAGAAATAATAACAATTTACTGACCGGAAGATCACCCTCTGCTTCTGTGCTGGTCAGGAGATTGTTATTGTCCATATCCCAGAACTTTATCTGCTTATCTTCACCCACAGCCAAAAAGCGATTTTTGGTTGTGTCGAACTGCAGAGCCGATGATGCTTTCTTTCTGAGTCCAGAATACGTTCTCTTTATTGATCCTTCACTTTCATTCCATTCAACAAGAAAAGGCTCTCCCTCTTTACTTGTTCCACAAGAGAACAATCTGAAAAAGATAGTGTGAACCGATGGCACTTACAAAACTTTTGACAAGACATTTCAACCACGACACAATAACTCACAAGTATGATAAACTTGTGATTTAATTACAGAAAAAGAACAAAGTGTCCATCTTTGAGATTTTCATACCTGGTTCCATCTGAACTATAAATCATTTTACACCACTTGCCAGGAGCATTGTAGTCAACTCTAGAACCATCATCGTCATACAGCCAAGCCTTTATTTTCCCATTAACATCGGTTGAAAATATAAACTGAAAAGTCAAAAGTAAAGCACATAAACGTTGTGATGAAGAAGAATAGATGACAATGTTGCAGGATCCTCTCAATCAATTAACTTAAGATTGGTCCAGAGCACAGCAGATTTCTCAGTTGTTTGGACATACCTCAATGTTTTCCTTCTTATGAGGACAGACTGAATAGACAGGTGCCTCATGACCTTCGAAGCTATATAATTTCCGTCCTGTTAAATCCCATACCTGTTTCACTCCATTCAGATAAAGTGGAAACTTTGTATGTAAATTAAACAAAGTGTTGACAGTTCTATTTCTACCTTTATTAACTTATCATCTCCACAGGTCACGATAGACAGTTGTTTATTAGGATTAGCAAAAGCTAAGTCATTCACAGGGCCATTATGGGCGTTGATCTGCAAACGAAAAGGATGCGATCAGAGCGTTAGTTACAAATTTAGCCTTCTTTGTCAATTGAAAAGTCATCGTAACATAATCTCACCTCCAGAAGTGGGTGAAGATTATGAGATCCAGAATAGGAGTACAGGTGGATCAAATCTTTGGTAAATGCAACCCCTGCAGAAAAATAAAGAATGTTAAGTGATGCACACAATAACTTAACAACTAATCTCAATAATCAGAATGCACATACCCACAAAACTCCCATCGGAACTCCATGTAAGACAGCTGACAGATATCATTGTGTCTTTGGAAATTGCATTCTGTATAAAAACTAAACATTAAGAACGTCCTTCTCATATCCCCAAACATCTCCACAATAAGTATACGTAAGTTTCAAGTCAATCCTAACAAATAATTGCATAACGAAGCAATCACCTGAACTTGTGACGAACTTTCCATATCCCATATCTTGAATGGCTCTGAAACCAACCTTTCCCGCAACCGAAGTTCCCAAAGAGTAACCTCACCGTTGTTAGAACCAACTGCCATACAAATGTAAAGCTTAGAGAAGACTTCGGGGAGAATGGGGACAGCTAAACCTTGGCTATAGCGTACTAAGACTTAAGGCCAAAACAAGATGCAAGGAATCAAACCTAGCAGTAATGTGTGGTGAGAAGGATGAAAGTCCATGCTCGTGATAGGATATCCTTGACGCAAAGTAAAAGCCACTGTTCTGGGTAGATCATCTCCTGACCAAGAAGCTTGCTGTCTGGATGCTGGATGTGTAACCTATAAGTAAAGTGGTAACAAAAATACCAGCATTAGCAACAATTGCAGAATACACCAGTAGGTAATACACAGGCAAAAAAACAATAACATTACAACTATTACAAACTTGAAGACGCGAAACAGTATTTTGTCTAATATACCTCCTCACTAGCTCGCATTCGTTTCATCTGTTGTTCACAATCAGCACTTTGATAATCAACCATAACGGGGATTTCTGGAGGTGTTCTTGGACGCTTCAAGATTGGAACTGCTTAAATGAAAAGATGGACTGTTATGTACTAGGGATTGACTAGATAAGCAAAAAGTCCTTCCCATTGTTCATAACTCATAAAACAGTTTACTCAGCTAATTAGCAACTTAAATTGAAAATTAAAATGAACATCCAGAATATGTTCGATGTGAAAGTGGAACAATAATGTTCAGCACATGAAACAGGATGGATGATGCAGTTTTAAAAATGCAACTCAAGTTCTAACCTTGGTTCTGTGGAAACGGGACGGGTGATGCAGTAACAGCAGCTGCTTGCCCAGCTGAAGGGACTGTATGGGCCATCCAACCAGCTAAAGCATTGGCATTAGCAGCAGCTGCAGGGACCGAAAAGGTCTATGCATGGTAAAGTAAACACGATATCCATTAGTCCACATTTAAATCAAAATCCCTCGCATACACTAAAGAAGAAAAAGAAAGTAAAGATCAAAGCTTCGAAGATATATAATATCTTACACCAGGAGCTCCATTGGTGGGATAAGCAGCAGCAAGATTGAGAAGTGTAGGATCAAAAGGACCATTTTGAGATGTACAAGAATGATCTGTGAATAAAGACTTGATGTCTGGATTCGGTCTTGGATTCTTGCATAACTGGTGCTGCCAGTTCAAACTACATACAAGTTTCAGATATATCAGACAAATATTTGATTAAAACTTTAACAAAAGCGACATAATAGTGCATTTCTGATTAATTCTATCATAGAAGCACACAACTCAAGGAAATCTAAAAAGAAAGAAAACAGGACACCCTGATTTGATGATCCAAAAGGATATCATTCTCTCTAACCTTTGATTGATAAGAGTTCGCAGCCTTGACGGCTTCAGACTGGGAAAAGCAAGCTTATCATGAAAGAGGGGGTTTGCTTCTATAAGCTTCTTAAGCTCGATCACCATTAGAGTACGAGCTACTTGGGTGTTACCATACCTCGACAGCTGTTCATTTTCCCTGGTAAAGTTATTTCCAAGATAGAGATTATTAGCATACATGTACCTATAAAGATTTCATCTTTGATCTTTGTTTGTTCTTAAAAAGTTGTTGAACAGCCTTCACCAAATAGATCAATAACCATTTCATAACAGGCATACCTGAAATCTTCAAGAGTTAGAAGCTGTGTCAGCTCCTTGTACAGATCTTCATTAAATACTGAGAACACTTTCAAATCTTTAACCAAGATTTCCATAGCCTTCTGCTTGTCTTGCCTATAACATCGACGAACACAAAACGGCATAACATAAGATCACGCTCTTCTTCATTAAACCAAAATTTAATTTTTCTAATGAAAACAGAACGAAGAACACAAGTAGACCTATATATTACCGATCAAGTGCTTCGAGATATTTCTGCTTCCTCAGTTCGAAAAATATCTTCATTGAATATCGGTTGTCCTCAACTTTTGTAAACCCCAACAAGTATGATTCAACCTCTTTCCATTCTCCAGCCAGAGCTTTCTCCTCAAAGTACTTCAAGTTGAAATAGAACCCGGTTTCTTTCTCAAGTCTACAGAAAAGCTCTCAACTTTTACTTTCAAACACAATTAAACCAGAACAAAACAGAACAGTCTTGATGCAATTTCCTAAACCCCAACCAGTCAACTAAGCACAAATGCCACTGTTTGGCTCAAACAGAGTAAAATTTCAATGCTCTCTCTCTCTAGTTTCCACCACAACCAATGCAATAGAATGCCTAAAAACCAATTCCTTATAATCACCCCCAAACAACCAATAGTAGGCTAATTTCATAAAATAAAATAAAATAAAAAAAAATCCAGAACCAAAAACATAAAAATCACAATCAAAACATAAACCTCAAGTATCAAAAACTCATAACCAAAACCTTAATACATACATACATATTAACGTTTTAACTTTTAATAATTAAACGAGTAAAACTACATATGAAAGCCCCGCCTTTCTGTAATATACGTACAAAAAACAGAGGGATGGAAGCTTAATTAGCTAACCTGTGCAAAGCCTCTTCGAATTTCTCCTCCTTAAGGAATTGGATTATCAAAAACAACATCTCTTTACTCAAAGTCGCCATTTTTTTCTGAAAATCCCTCTTTCTTCTCCAAAACAGAGCCAAAAAAAACAGAGCTTTTCGAATTCAGCTGCAAACACAGCTACAAAATCAATGTCCAACGCAAAATTGTCGGATCACAACTACTCAAACCTCCCAATTGAGGTCACTGAAACCTTAAAGACCTCGAAATCACTCGGAATTTTCTGGGATTGTGCTACTTGCAGTTCGAGGAATCCTAGGGTTTTTTTGAAAGACTGCGTGCGCAGAGAGGGGACAAAGAAAGAGACTTTGGTCGGTTTTCGCTATCTTCGATGCTTTATGTGCAGGAGTCTTTTCCTTTTGTACTCTCCTCACTGATATGTACCAGCACTTATTGATAAGACGTCGGACTTATTAATAAGCGGCGTTTATTTATCCAGGTCGGTTTTCGGCTTATCATTACGTGGATTTCAACCCACTTGTCTAATCTAGTAAATGTTCGCGGCACTCGTCCGCTCCTTCCGCTTTTGTAGTGTCGCTTTCGAATTCGAGTGTGTTAAAGGAAGTTTACTTTCTCGACAATTTATCGCAGCGCAGCGTTTAAGGAATTGGGGTTATCCGCAAATTGGGTTTAGTTTTGGACAAAAGTTGTTTATTGCATTAGCATGACAACACATGTTGAAGTGCATCTGGCCATCCAAATTGTGAGCTAAAACCTGATTCGCGGGTAGCCTCAAACACCATTTTGTTTTTCACATATCAATATGTTATTGATATAACCGCATTCAGACAAACACGTGAAATGTGAATGAGATCATTTCAGCAATTATCGGACAATCAATTTCATAGTAAATACTTGAATGGATCATTTCAAGTGTCGATATGTTATTGCATCAGCATGATAACACATGTTGAAGTGCACATAGACATCCAAATTGTGTGAGCTAAAACGCAATTTGCAGGTAGCCCAAACACCATTTTGTTTTTTAAGTGTCGATATGTTATTGATATTACCACATTCAAACAGGTGAAATGCGAATAAGATCGTTTCAGCAATTGTGGGACAATTAATTTCATGTCAGACCAAATTGTCTACAGAAGCGAGACTATGAAGTCCAGTTCTGATTGGCGTATGTATCTTGAAACTCAACCAGGAATGCTACCAAGTAGCTGTCGATAAAGAATTGAACTAAGATTTTGCTTGCCTAATTGGTTACTCAGCAATCTAATCAACCTACACCGGAATTACAAAGTTACAAGATGAACAAGATTTTGCAGTGGTAGCCTATTTTGGTGTGGCAACAGAAAGGATGAACTTGCTGGGAATCGGAGGAAGGAGGAGAGTGAAAGAAGAGGCAAATAGCCGAAATGTCATCCGTTGCAATCCCTTTCCTCTTGCGTTTCCACGCGTGAGAAGCAAATTCCACAAGACGCTTAGCAGATTTCGCCCTGTCTGCAGTCGAACCTACAATCTGCACCGCTTCTTGATTCGAAACAACATCCCACACCTGAAAGCAACACTCATCAATTACTCTCAACATTGTAGATTGGTAATACAATGTGACAATATGACAGTCATAAGATAAGATGATGGCAAGTTCACATTACCCCATCAGTTGCCAAGACAACAAATTGGTCTTTGCTTGTTATGTTTCTTTGGGTGACTTCAGGCTCAGATATAAGTCCAAAGTCCTTCACACAGTAATCTCCAAAAGCTCTAGACATTGCTAGTCCTGGTGATTCCCCATCTGGCAGCCACACCCTCGACACTCCTGGTTCATCATCTAAGCAGAAAACCTGCCCTTTGCTTTGAATTATTCGCTCCGCCTCCTCTGCAAAACGAAACAAGTTCAATAACAAAGTCACTGAAATGTGTAGCCAAAAGCTATATTTCTGCATTTGTGTGTAACTTTTGACAGAGAGAGATAGAGGCTGACGAGGTAAATGGGGCTTAAAATCGACAGTAAGCTGAACCGGCACCAAGCTTCCGTCATCCAAAGCCGTAGCCAAAACAGCCCGAGAATCACCAACGTTTGCTATGAAAAGGAGCTCTCCCTAAGCAAAGATATATATTCATGTAAAATACAATACGGATTAATACATTGAGACTTGTTCATCAGGGAAGGTACTAGCTAAATAAGAACTAAACTTATTGACTGCTTGAAACAGTTCTGGTTTCTCTGCTTATTCCAATGACAAATGAATTAGTACCTGTCTTACAATACTGAGGGCAGTTGTTCCACTGTGAAATGAATCAATTCTACGGTGGCGCTCAAGCTCTTCATCGATAGCGGCACAAGTCTTGATATAGGAATGCTTCCATATATTAAACCGGTGACACTTTTTATCCGATTCCATGTCCAAATCCCGGTCAAGAGAAGTTTGAGCTAGTGTCTCTTGCCAATTGCACAACAAAGAGGGTGGCATTGTTTCTCTGATCCTTTTCGCCACAAAGTGTCCCCACGGTCCATGACCGTCAAAGATCCCACAGAACATCATATCTTCCTGGCACCCAAATTCCTAAAACGAAAAAACACAATGGGATACAAAACAGAATCTTAATCCTCCATAGTCCCAATAGCTGGCAACAATGGAGCATGATGCAAGTAAATAAGCAACACTTCTTACCTCCCACACAATGCAGCAGTCTTGGTTTACTCCTTTCTGGCCTCTCTTTGAGAAAACAGAAGCAAAATTGTTTGATCCATCAACATTGACAGTTCCCGAAGAGCGTAGTATCAACTCATTCTTCTTCGCATCCTTGGCCATTGCTTCTGCAGCTTCTCTTGCACCAGAACTCCCATGGCTGTTTTTTACTTTCTTGATTGACAGCGACCGCGCTAGTCCACTGAACATGGAGGATAAGTGCCCCATTAGATGTCCTTGTGCAGTTAATAAAGTCCTGCCTTTTTCCTGGCCACCCTCAACTGTGGTTGGAGACTCAACAAATCTGAACAATGTTGAACATTTATAAGCATCACCCAACAGTTCTTCTGGATCTAAAATAAAACAAGCACAAACTCGAGAAAATACTTGGCATTTTGGTTAGCTAAATCCCACTTGATACAAGTTTTTAGCATTCTTCTGTGAGAATCGACAGAATATTAAGGCATCTTGAATTGAGTGATAGTAGTAGTGAGCGAGCAAAAGGACATTATCTGACTCAGAAAGGCAAAAGAATCTCAGATTTTAATATGAGAAAATGTACAAAACAATAAATGTGCAGAATTCTGATTCACATTTGTATGAATTCCCACTATGGTCTCAGAACTCTGACAAGTTAAATGCTCATTTCTTAATTGACCTATTGGCTTTGCATATTGTCTGTAAATTTTGGATCTTACATTAAAAAGGAAAATTGAGATAATATTTAGCTTTCTAGTATTTACAATAAAGACTCATCTAAACTTGGAAAGAAGTACACAGATAAGATTCATCTCCTTTGCTTCATTTTCTTGGCTTCCATAAAAGTTTTACCTTTTCTAATTTTTTAACCCTGTCCCCATAATAGTTAATGCAATCTAACAAAACCCAGATGAAAGCATGATACCAAATGAAACCCAGAAAAGAACATCCATCCATACAAGCATACTGTAAGAATTCAAATTGAGCTTCTCAGCTACCCAAATAACAAAACTTTTATCCATTATCTCAGCAATACAGCAACCAAATACAAAACCAAAACTACAAACCAAAGTTAAAGGTCAAAAAGAAACCTTGATAAACCAATCCAGCTAACCTTGACCGGAAAACCAGAAGCTAGAAAGCTGGAA
Organism: Spiraea crenata; assembly: GCA_033992175.1. Lineage (NCBI taxonomy): Eukaryota > Viridiplantae > Streptophyta > Magnoliopsida > Rosales > Rosaceae > Spiraea > Spiraea crenata. The sequence continues at coordinate 2,775,550 of JAVBHV010000041.1, read as the reverse complement.
CTTCAGGCACTGGCTGGAAAACTGGATTCACCGATCGGAACCGGGGGCAATTCCGACGAGACCAGCTGAGACCTTGTGGAAGTGAAGTTAGAGATGAATCAGACTCCATCATGACACCCCTGTCTCTCCTCTGTGTCTTTTTATGTTCTCTGATGGACCAAATGGAAGTGATATTTATGGGAGGAGGAGGAGGAGGAGGAGAAGAAAGCAAAGTTCTGTGCTTTGTTTGTTGTGTGCTGCATACAGAATACTATTTCTAATCCTCAATACTTCATACTGTGCGCCATGAAATGTCTCAGAAAAGGCTTTTGATTTTGTTAGCTCACAGAGTTACAACTGGCTACCAAAGATATACCAGAGTTTTACGTCTCATCTTCTCTCTCATCGTCAAATTTGTTAATAACTTTTAGTCAAAGTAAACCGTGTGGCTCGTGACTCTTCTAATCTTATGTCACATATATAATATCATAAGTTTTAATAAAATTCTTGAGACTTAACCTTCGAGGGATTTAAATCTTGTGTCACGGACACTATATCATTTGTTTTGGTGGAATGCTTGGTAAATGAGATATCAAACATTGATTAGTATGACAATGTGTCTAATTGGTCACCTGAGTTAGAAGTTTATAAATGGTCAACAATTTGTACCTTGCATTGTGTGAGTACATGGAGGATTTTGGAAAAAATATATATTAATGTTCTAGTAGCCAATGAGAACTTCAGGTTTTTCGTAGGAAAGAAAAAACAATAAGTTCAACTGTAGACTCCTTCAGCTCCAAGGAACAAAGACAAGTATGTCATATTCAATATTGAATGTGTATCCATTGTTAATTGAGAATACAAGAGAATATTTTGTTGTTTGATATTAAATTAATCGATTGTCCTTTAACATTGCTGCTATAGAATAATCAGGGAAAATAGTATTGTATTTTATCAAATGCTGATTTTTATAGGTAATATAATCTTGTTATCTCTATCGACTTAATGTTAATGTTTATTAAGAATTGTCTATGGTACAGATGGTTTTATCTTGGTCAACTGCTGCTGCCATCCACAAATACAAATACATTATCAAATACTTGCACAATCGTAATCATTTTGGTTAATTCATTGTAAACCCTTTGCAATACACAAAAGCCAGTTCGCTGGTCATGGAACTTATTTGTTTAATGGGGTCATTAGCTCAATGAACAAGAATTCAACCAACCAAGCTAACAAACACACAATCTCAATATCTAAGACATAAAGAGATTTATTATTCAAGTGGTGAAAGCTGTTTATTCAACGATTGACAAGTTGGCTATTTATACATGACGAGGTGAGGATCCAAGCACATTGTGGTAAATGGTAAGTTCCAACTTTGACTAGTGGAGTCATTTGGTTCCTACTTTGGTATGTCGGTATAGGGTAGGTAAAAACAAGTAGAACTTCCCAGAAAAAAAAAACAGTTATTAAATTGTGAAGAGTTCCAGAATCCAAAGCCTAGTGTATATAGCCTTTTGCAGAGGAAATCTTTAGCAACGATATATGGAAAAAATTATTACCCCAAAAGAAAGTTGGAAAAGAGATAGTAAATTTATTGGCAAAGCATATCTAACCTTTAGCAGAGGAAATCTAGCTTGCCTCTTTTCTATCAATATCAGTGTCCTCAACCTAAAAGCTAAAAGGAGTGAAAGACCCGCTACAAAGCATGCTGCATGATTGCACACATATCACATAATGTCGTGGAGCTCAAAGAAAGAAAAGGCGTTTTCTATGGTCCTACTCATTAGTCATTAGTCATTAGCCCTGGGCCTAGAGCACAGTGCTCCATTTGACTATGGCTAGTTAATTTCAGAAATAATTTCATAAATCGAACAAGATTATATCTTAAATTTATTGTCGTAAATACAAGATGAATATCAAGAAATAATATAGATATATAAATAATGTGAAAATTAGCTCATGTTGATTTCCGTCCAGGGTGTATTTCCTACGAAATGGTGTCCAATAAGTGTCGGTACAAGTAAGTTTATTCATATGGTTGTGGTGGGGATTAAACACTGGTCGGCAGGTCTTAGTCAGATCTCCACCGTAGGAGATATTCTTTTGGTTTGGTGGTGCATTTGGTGACAACTTTTTACAGTACCAACTCGGTACCTGGTGTTTGATGACAATTATTTACTGTACCAACTTGGTACTTTGGTGTGGTAAGTGGCCCAGTAGGCCAATATCCAATCTGGCATTACAGGAAACTTTGTCTGTGATATAATTAGCAGGTGCACCAAATTAAACATGGATGACCGATAATGAGCTCATAAGTCAAGTATTTAATAATATTTAGTTGTCGGTTGGAATGTCTCTAATTCCCCTTCTCAAAGTGTTTGCGTTTTCACGAAGAAGAAAATGGATTGATCAAAGTTGTGAGGAGTTTGCATTGCATAGGTTCTTGGGTAAGAGCAGAGCATGAAACACAAAGTAGTTCAGTTTCCTATTTTTCACGTGATATTTTGAAATTATATTTATTATTTTTTTTTTGAAGAGATTTTTTTTTTGGGGTTTTTTTTTTTTTGGTTTTTTTTTATGAAAAAAAAAATGAAAGAAATTAGGATATTATATATTTACACAATACCTCCTGATCCAGTACTCCGCACCACCATTACCGCACATGATGAGGGCGGTGAAAAGGTGCCGCAATTATGTGGGTCCGTGAACTCGAACCACTAAGGTATTGCCACGCAAGAAGAAGAGCAAACAATCATATGTGGGGCGGTGTAGTGGATAACGATGTCCAAGCTTCCAGAGAAGACGTTAAAAGGTAGGTGAGGACTTGGGTCATGTGTCGTGACCGTCACGCATGGACCTAGCAGAAAAGTTTATGAAAAGTCTCAGGGCCCAATTATTGTTTGATGACTTGAAATGTGAAAGATGGTTTGGTTTTTCTCCATTGATTTGAAACGAATCTCATACCTAAAAGGAGTTTATAGCAGCTGATTAAGAGCATTTCTCTACAAGTCCGACACTCTCCATCCGCGATGTACTACTTCTATGAAAAATATCAACTGCACACAAATGGGGTGGACTCGTAGCACATTTTGATTGACTGGTAAGAATAATAAATGGTTGGGACTTGTGAAGACAAAGTGGGAAACTAGAAATAAGGGGTGCATTCTTTCAAACAAAAATGAAAAATAAATTAAGGGGTGCATTCATGTGAAATAAGAGGTGCATTCATGTACGAGAAAAGAGCATTCTTTAAGAAGCATAAATCTATTGAATACTTAGAGAAATCAGCTCAAAAAACAGTTTGATCATGAGGAACAAAATTTACAAAGGTTTGTGCCGTCCGGAAGAAAAACCGAAAATTTACATCAGAGAGAGTACTTAAGTACTATTAATGCGGATATGATGTCCCCTTCCTAATACTTTGATGCCTACTATAGCTACAATCTCTACACGAGCCTTTCTAAAAGTAGAACTGTATTAAGTTGCCGGGTTCTTGAAATGGTCAGCTTGAAATTTCCTCAACAATTGCAGAGACTGGTAGTACAGATTGAGGTCAATGCCATCGACATTTCTTCCCACACGTGCCTGCAAGACCGCCTGTAAAAGAACAAGAACGGTAGAGCTTTGTCAAAGTTGTTACGGCCATGCGTTTTGATGAAGACCAGGAGAGCAAATCTTCCAGTGGATCTTTTTTACCACTTACCTTATTATCTGGTTGAATCAGCAGTTCACCGATGAACTGGTAGATGGATCCAACTCGAAAGCTAATCTCCCTGAGGTGCTCTGTGTTGATTCTTAAGCTATCACTTCCATCAACAATTGTCGCTATGGCTGTCTCTACACAATACTCTTGTAGCCTGCCCAAGAAACAAGGGATGCTAATGACCAAGCTTCTTCAAGAAATTACAGTATAAATATATGAAATGCAATCTCATCCAGTGTAGCAACCAACCAACATCTTGCATAAGACAGTACACAATTATTTGAATAAGTTGATCTATTTCCAGTAATTTTTGGTACTAGTGACTAATTTCCCATCTTAAGGTTCACTCAGAGTCTAAGTCTCCCATATGGCCTACTCCATTCACATCATGCTATTAATATGCGATAATCATCTTCCTCAATATCAACCAGAGATGCCACATCGGGCGGTTCTGCATCAACATCAGCACTCTTAACTGTCTAACATCATGGTGACCAGCTCACTAAACCAACACCAAACTACATTCGTTTTCGACCAATGCTGTCACAGCACCGCATCCGACATGCTCAAACCATCCGACCTCCATTCTGTGTATCATCAATTCCACCTCTAATTCATCTTTCTTTCTATCCCTCGTCTCCATCAGCCTTTCACCACTTATGATGCGAAAATGTCACCAAAACCAAACAGAGATCATCAACTACGTGTGCCACTACAACAAATATAGTTAGGAAAACAACAACTGTTGAAGAACTGAATCAAATAAAATGCAGGAAGCACATTTTTTATTGATGATTGAAAGGTAAACAACCATATAATAAAACTAAAAGGACCACTATACATTAGAAGGACAGAAATCTTTACTTTCCAGTTACTCGTAAAGACGCTCCTTGCTTGAAGTACGAGGAAGATGGATGCAGGTCTTGCAGTGAAACCAACGCCCCAGATTTTACTTCAGATGTTGCCATCAAGCAACCCTTCCAACCCAAACTGGGAAACAATGACCAAAAGTCTCAAATAAGTTCAAATACTACCATTCATCAACAAATTCATGATTGCAATAAAAATGTAGAGAAGACCCACTTCTAATATTCACAATTCAAGCTAAATGCAAATGAAAAATCACATTTTTTTTTCTCCTTCAATCCATTCACTCGACTAAAAAAAATCAACACAGAATGCAGTCGTGGAATGATAATAACTAACAAACTGAAAATACCCCACATACCCAAATTCAAAGAAGATAGTGAAAAACTGAAACTTGAACAATGGCGACTGATGTGTATTTCGAGTACCTTGAATTTGTCTGAGTTCGATTTCAAAGGCGGAAGCTTTTCCTTGTGTGCTCTATGAAGAAAACGATTGGGAACATAAAAGTAGTAGGCCTGCTTGTCGGTCGTTGGGCTTTCATGGAAATTAGTCATTCAGGTTTCATTGGGCTTGTCCACTTTGGCCCAATAATAGAGAAGAAAAGGCATTCGGAGAGCCACTACCGAACAAGTTGAAAGTAAGTTGGCTAACGTTCATTGAAGGCCTTGTGTCTTGAGTTCGGGGTCCCGAAGTTGGAATACAGAGTGTAATCAAGTATCCCAACATTTTGCTGTGAGAAGTCACTGTAGAAAAATGTTACTTAATAAGATTCTGGCGGAATTATTTGCTATCTTATATTTATATCGATCTTCGTTTTTCAATACCAAACACAAACCCAAACCTTACTACCCTAGTTGGTTTTGGGAAATAAGAACTTTCATCTTCCAACATTACTCTTTACATTCCAATGTGACAAAATTGAAAAGTTGGTATATTTCAAAAAGTCAAAGTGCAAAACAACAAAAGATCTTGAGGACCCCAATAAGCTAGATGAGGAATTAAACCAAGTACCTCAGCCACTGGGACAGTTTGGAATTGTAAGCAAACTGCTTCATAATTGATGGTGAAGAAGATAAGGCCAAATTTGGGGCGAGTCCATGTCAAAACCTAAGGGTGGTTGACAGATGAAGAACGTCTTCATAAAAGCCTTGTGACTCGTGACCGAACGAACACCAAAGTTAAGAGCACCAATGGGGCGGTGTCATTCAACATTCACACATATGATATGCCCATGCCTTACGGCGAACCACTCTATTAATGGCTAAGTTGACTCTTCTTCCCATTCATTTTCAATGCATTGATCACATAACCATTAGAAATTAATGAAGAAATTGGCCTAACTTCTAATAAACATTTGCGAGAGGTTCTTTAAATTTTCAATAATTGAAACCCTTCACGTTCTCAACATGCTACCTTATATGCATGGTGTCGTCTTTGGTCTCCTAGGCAAGTGTAGCTTTGATGCTATCTTAAAATTGTAAGTATCCAACCAAAAACCAATTGACAACGACATGAGTATAGCTGTATTGAGATAAACACTTACAAGGACCTTCGAAATAAGTCTCATGCGATGCGATAGCTCTACCTTATATCTTACAGTAACAAGCGTGATGTGTACAATGACTATTTTCATTGCCAATAAAGTTTTATGGTCTACACACGTTCCCTCTCTTACAATCACTAAACACACAAAAAGATTGGTTGGTTATGTGTGTAATGTGCCAAATGTAAATAGGGGTCGGTTCTGGTATTAGCTCCGGAATTAAATGCTCCTACCGATAACTACCAGTACCCATTAAATGTAGGACGAAAAAGTATAGCTGTATAGATCATCTTCTCCATACCATCTTTCTTGCTTCATATTGGTATTTGGGATCTTACTCCAGATTCAAACTCTCCCATCACAAATGGAAACCATAACATAAATATTTGGTGGTATTTTCTCTTCAGCCAGTTTTTTGTGACACCAAAAGAGTCCAACTTTGTCAAGTCCCATTTTTGCATGAGAAACAAATTTCTCATCTTTCTGCACTTGTTGTCAGTCAAATTCACACAATTCCCATTTCTTCATTCACATCTTTGATTGATCATCTTCCTTCATAAACACAAAGCACCAAGCAAAGTTGAAGGACTAATTAAGTTTCAAACTAGCCATGCTTTTTTGACCGCGAAGTTACCAATTTCATATGAAACAGAGAAGACCAGAAATTCTGCTATGATGGAGATAGAGGCAGGGAAGCCATCATCCAATGGTGTTGTGGCAGGTGGGTTGAGTCCTCTGAGTGAGACTTTGTGGAGGGAGAAGACCAGCGTTGAAATTGTTGGGGATGTTTCAGCCCGGCTGACGTGGAAGGATCTGACGGTGATGGTGACTTTGGGGAACGGTGAGACTCAGAAGGTGTTGGACGGTTTGACTGGTTATGCAGAGCCAGGGACTTTTACAGCTCTCATGGGGCCTTCTGGTTCTGGAAAATCAACCTTGCTTGATGCTCTTTCGAGCCGGTTGGCTGCTAATGCTTTCCTTTCTGGGACTGTTCTGCTTAATGGCCGCAAAAGAAAGCTCTCTTTTGGCACTGCTGTGAGTATTCATCTCTGTGTTTATGATTGATCATTGCCTTTTTGTTTACTTGGTTTCGGGTTTGTTTAGGTTGAATTAGTGCTTTTACAGTTGATCAAGATATAAATACTTGATTATGGGTTTATTTAGGAAGAGATTAAGCTCTGTTATTGTTTTGTTTTAAGCATTTTTCTTGTGATTGAACATCACCTTTTTTTCTTCTTGATTTTGGGTTTGGTTAATTTGAGTCCAGAACTTTTTATGTTTAATCAAGCGAGTAGTTTTACTTGGTAACTTTCATGTTTAATCAAGCTAGAACCTTTGGCTTGGTTTCGAGTTGGTTTAATTGGCATTAGTACTTTTACGTTTAATCAAGTTAGCTATGCTAAAGCTATGGCTAATTCTTTGTGTGACATGTTGATGATGTTGACATGTTGATGATGTTGTTTATGTGGATTTGGTGCAAATGAATCAGGCCTATGTGACTCAAGATGACAACTTGATTGGAACTTTGACCGTCCGCGAAACAATTTCTTACTCAGCTAGACTGAGGTTGCCTGATAAGATGCCATGGTCGGAAAAGAGGACACTGGTTGAGAGCACGATCATAGAGATGGGTCTGCAGGATTGCGCAGACACGGTTATTGGAAACTGGCATTTGCGTGGGATCAGTGGCGGAGAGAAGAGAAGGGTCAGCATTGCTCTTGAAATCTTGACAAGGCCTAGACTTCTCTTCCTTGATGAGCCAACCAGTGGACTTGATAGGCATGTAAATTACTGTGTTTAATGGATTGAAATAGGACTTATTTCTTTTGTACGGTTGATTCCTAATGATCATTTGGTTTTGTGTGGCAGTGCTTCGGCATTTTTCGTGACTCAGACTCTGCGTGCTTTAGCACGAGATGGAAGGACTGTGATAGCATCAATTCATCAGCCAAGTAGTGAAGTCTTTGAACTATTTGATCAACTGTACTTGCTTTCTAGTGGAAAGACTGTTTATTTCGGTCGGGCATCAGATGCATACGAGGCAAGAACCCTTTGTCTTTGTGTTATATTTACATTTGTTGATGTTACGTACAATTATATGGAGTTCTTACATTTATATTGGTTGGTGTTTTCAGTTCTTTGAACAGGCTGGATTTCCTTGCCCTGCTTTGAGGAACCCGTCTGATCATTTTCTTAGATGCGTGAACTCTGACTTCGATAAAGTAAAGGCCACATTGAAAGGCTCCATGAAGATCAGGGTATGCATAGAACTTTTTCTTGTGCATCTCTCTATCAAATAATTTTGTTATGGTTAGCTTGTGGTGTTTTGCTGTTCTGTTTACTCTTTGCATCAATGGTTCGAACTCCTAATAAATTCAAAACCTGTTTTTTTTTTCTATCAGTTTGAGACAAGTGATGATCCTCTGGAGAAGGTTACCACCGCTGAAGCTATAAGAGTTCTTATTGACTCCTATCGTACTTCTCAATACTCTTATGCAGCTAGGCAAAAAATTGAAGAGATAAACAAATTTGTAAGTGTTTATATGGAGTGGAATTTACTAACTGGTTGATATTTCTTGAAACTTTTCTACTAACTCTGAAAATTTTATTATATGATGCAGAAAGGAACTGTGTTAGATTCTGGAGGAAGTCAGGCTAGTTTCTTGATGCAGGCCTTCACATTGTCCAAGCGTTCGTTTATCAACATGTCAAGAGACTTTGGCTATTACTGGCTCAGGCTCGTCATTTACATTGTCGTCACAGTTTGTATAGGAACCATCTATTTGAATGTGGGAACCGGATACAGCTCAATTCTGGTATGCATTACTTGCTAAATAGTACCATCTCTTTGTTACCTCAAGTTCATTCAAGCACTCGTGTTCTGATTTATATTACATGACAGGCAAGGGGCTCATGCGCATCTTTTGTATTCGGGTTTGTCACCTTCATGTCAATTGGCGGGTTTCCTTCATTTGTAGAGGATATGAAGGTATGTCTGATTGCCACATGCAACAAGACCTCTATATATATACTTGATGTTAGTCTAAATCTGTACCATAATTTTCCCAGGTTTTCCAACGAGAAAGGCTGAATGGCCACTATGGTGTTGCTGCATTTGTTGTCAGCAACACACTCTCTGCAATGCCATTCCTGATACTGATTACCTTTCTCGCCGGAACTGTTTGCTACTATATGGTCCGTCTCCACCCTGGCTTCGAGCATTATATCTTCTATGTGCTATGCCTTTATGCAAGTGTCACTGTAGTTGAGAGCTTGATGATGGCCATTGCCAGTGTAGTCCCCAACTTTCTCATGGGCATTATCATTGGGGCAGGAATTCAGGTTTGTGTAACTGAAAACTGATGGACTGCTTGTTAGTTAAGATTATCCAACTTCATCTGTTGTACATATGTTTGATGAATTGTATGGTTTTCTTCAAATGTCAGGGTATCTTCATGTTAGTCTCTGGGTACTTCAGGCTCCCAAATGACATCCCAAAGCCGGTATGGCGATACCCAATGTCATACATCAGCTTCCACTTCTGGGCTTTACAGGTAAAACTGTTCAACATTTACTGATTAGCTATTACTTGTTGGTGAAGTTTATGCAAAATGTAACGACTATAAACATGTTTTGCCTTCAGGGACAATATCAAAACGACCTGAGTGGCTTGATGTTCGACAACCAGTCACCAGACCTGCCTAAGATCCCCGGTGAGTACATCCTGGAAAACGTGTTCCAGATTGACACCAGCAGATCAAAATGGATAGATCTCAGTGTTATCTTGAGCATGATCATTGTGTACCGAGTCATCTTTTTCATCATGATCAAGTTCAGTGAGGACGTGACACCTTGGATCAGAGGTTACATGGCGAGGAGGAGATTCAAACAGAAGAATGGAAGCCAAAATACAACAGTTGCTCCTGATGGTCTCACACAGTCCCCTTCTTTGAGGACCTATGCAACCATTAGAAGGTAGACCGAGAGCTGAATACGTTTCCACAAATTCGAGCACTTGTCGCCATTTGAAAGACGAAAACTGATGCTATGAGATAGAAGAATTATGTACACATTATTGTTGAGATAAGTTCTTTTGCTGTCAAGTGGAAGATGCAGAATCGGCCACATGAAGATAGGCCACTTCTCTTCTTTCATAAAAGACAATCTGCACCAACTTTGAATTATTTATGTGTAACTTATTTTAATAGTTAGTAGATCATTGGTTCAATGTTGACTAAAGATCTTTTTATTAATGTATGACAAGACTGTGATCCTTTAGTATAGATCTCTGTCAATGTCAAGGCACTGATGTGATCTTTTAGTAAAGATCTCTGACAATATCAGGGAACTGATATTTTCTGTAAAGCAGCTGTTATATAACTTAATGCATGTCTTGGCAGCAGGGTAATTAAAACATTTTGAAGCTTGAGAAACAATGTGTTCCAAGCTGAATCTAAACAAATATTTTAGACAAGATTTTTGTATTCAAATTCCTCTTTTCACAATTCTGATTTTGTACTTGAATACCACTAGTTGTTTCAGTACAAGTGAATTAGTCTTATGAAATTCTCAAATCTCAACAATTATAACAGTTCTCTGATATCTAGTAATATAGCATCTGTATCATTTCTCAAATTTAGGAAATTATTCTTACTTTCTGATACACCACCTCCTAAAGCCCAAAGAAAAACAGCAAAACGTTATTGAGTGCAATTGCATTCTCTTCCGTCTTGGGAGAGAGAAAGACTGTTGCATTCTCTCTGAATAAAGGAGATAAGATGTCAAAGATCATGTACTAAGAAACACGACAAACTCTTCATTGATAAAGAAAATTATATATATACTAAACGTTGGTTTCTCACTATTGCGAGCAATAGTGAAGTAGCTTTTTTGCCCTCATTTCCCCTTCAGCCCACTTTCTTCCCACAGTCGTCGGAGGAGAAAGAATGTCATCTTGCAGTTCACAGTGAGAAGTTGGCAATTGTCTTTGCCATCCTGAATACAGAGCCAGGGACACCAATCAGAATTACCAAGAATCTTCGTGTTTGTGGTGATTGCCATATTGCTATTAAGCTCATCTCCAAAATAGCCAAAAGGGAAATTGTTGTCAGGGACACTAACCGTTTCCACCATTTCAAGGATGGTTTATGTTCTTGTGGAGATTATTGGTAATTGGTGAGCTTCCATCCACAACTAACAGCGTGTGCCGAAAGTTGTTAAACCTTCAAGTACAAGCTGAATAATTTCTGTCGAAACTATATGGAATGTGATGTGAATGCAATGATAGAACATTAGATTAACAGGCTTCAATTATTGTTGCCAAATGTTTCATGCACTAAAGATGTGATTGTGTTGGTTTTGCTATGCGGTTTTTAAGGGTACCATCAAGCAAAGGCACATGAGGATTTGCAAGGCTGTTCATCGCACTTTGGCTTCACTTGTGCTTGATGAGGATGACCATCAAGGATGATCTAAAATGTCCCTCTAGCAGGTCAAGTTCTTTCTGTGTACCTTTTGTTCTGGTTATTGCATACTTCAGCAAAGAATTGCCTGTATGTATTCACCAAAACAGCTAATTTACTCTCTACCTTTGGCAGTTGGGTATTATCATTTTTTATCAGGTGCCTCCTCGTGTTCTCATTGATTTTTTTTGTAAATTTAAGATCTTAGGAAACTACTCTTATGCTAGCTAACAATTGCCACTTTACACATGATTTCTTTGCCACCTTATGGACCACTTAGTCGGTCAAAAATCTTTTAGAAGGACAGCGAAATTAACCAGAATTGTGATTAGATAGACAAGGTTGTGACAAATTTTGTCATAGAAAACAAATTTTGTCATAAGTTTATGACAAAATCAATTTATCATAAATTTGTGACAAAGCCAAATTTTATTACAAAATTATGACAAAATAAATTTTATTACAAAATTGTAACAAAACAAATTTTGTCACAAAGTTGTGACAAAACCAAATTTTGTCATAAGGTTGTGATAAATCAAATTTTGTCACAAACTTGTGACAAATAATTTTATCACAAGTTTATAATAAAACAAGGGAAAATTGCACAAATATCACCTGAACTTTTTCACTTTTGTGCATTTACCACCAAACTAAATTTTTTTACAATTCACCATTGAACTCTTGTGACATTTACAAACACACCTCCTCCGTTTGTCTTAATTATCGTTAAACTCGCATGTGAGAGGCACATGTCTACTATTTGAGGTTATATTTGTCGTCGAAGGAAGAGGGAGGGTGATTTGGCAAAACAAACGTTGTTCGACCGCTTGGGTTTGGGGTTGAACTTCATGATGCTCGGGATTTGGAACTTCTCGTTCAAAGAGAAAGTGGCGGAAAATTCGGGGCCAGGCTGTTTGGGTTTGCTTTATCCGTTTTTTACTACTTGGGGATATTTTTGGTGAGGATGGGAGCGTGCTCGTTAAAAGGTTGGATGTGGTTTTGTGTTGTTATTTTTCTGGGTAAATTAAGGAAAAAAGTGGTATTTGTAAATTTTCCCATAAAACAATTTTATCACAATTTTTGAAAAAATTTATAATAAAATTGTGATAAAATTAATTTTATCACAAAATTATGACAAAACTAAATTTTAATATAAATTCATAAGGATAATGACAATGGCAGTTACGTGGTTCTCTTGTGCATTTTGCTAATGAGTCTCTTTTGGAAGATCGAACGCTGGAGTAATTAAGCTAACAAATTACAAATGTACATTCCGGTTTCATAATAGCCTCCAAATATACCTTTTCAAACTTTACCTTTTCAAATTATGCTGATAAGATTCTCCACGTTCTATTCCTATAATAGTCTTCAATTACCAGTTTTTCTTAAGTTCAGAATAGGTTTAGAAGCCACCAAATTTTTTGCCTTGTTATAGTAACTTTGCTACAGTGTTTTTTTTTTTGCCTGCAATTTGGCTGTTTTACTTTAACTGAAAAAACGTTCAACAACTTTGACTGTTCACATCGTTCTGGGTCAGATTTGATTGCCGTATGGCATTTGTTGTCTGTTTTCAACAACGTATCCCAGGGTTTTTGTCTCCTTGATTGACGGGATGAAAAAACTGTTTAAATTATTCCGTGGAACTTGGACTAGACTTTATAGACTGCACTCCTTTTCCACAGAGAGAAGTCAACAATTCAATACCTGGAAGACACGACGACACGTCTGTCATACTTTTCTTCCCTATAGCTTTCAATCCGCCATAAATATGTATCTCTCTATCCATTTAGGGCCAAAAAAGAAACAGCACCAAATCAAACATATTCAAACATGGCAATGAGCAAAACAAAAGCCTCAGCTCTGTTGAACTTGTCCCTCTTCATATATTTATTATGAAGTCCTCCGATGCGGGGAATCGAATTTATTGGGGCCAAAACGGCAATAAGGCACCTTAGCAGACACTTCACTCCGGGAACTACAGTTTGTGAAAGGTTTCTATAACGTTTGGGGCAACCCGGCCATCAACCTGGCCATTTCCTGCTACCAATGGTACGGCAAAGCGCTGACATCAAAACTTGCCAAGCCAAAGGCATAAAAGTCCTACTCTCCATCGGAGGAGGTACAGTACCTATTCCCTTGCCTCAGCTGATGAGGCAAGGCAACTCGCTGATTACTTTGGAATAACTTCCTAGGGGTACATCCATTGGTCCATTAGGTACGAGTTTGGATGGCATTGATTTCGACATTCAGACTGGGGAACGTTCTATGATAAGCTCGCAGGTCACTAACGGACATAATAGCGCACAGAAGACGGTCTATTAGTGAGCACCACAATGTCCATTCCCGGATAATAACCTAGATGCTGCTATCAAACCGCCTATTTGACTACGTTTGGTGCAATTCTACAACAACCCTCAATCCAGTATGCAAACAATGATGCTACAATTTTTAAACAGTTGGAACGGCAATTGGAGCCAGGTTCCAGCCAAGCAAGTGTTTGTGGGACTACCGGCAGCTACTGAAGCTCGAGGGTGGATTTTTCGTGTGCTCTAGTCCAGGTTCTTCCAACGGTTAAGAGCTCTCCAAAATATGGAGGAGTTATGCTTTGGAGCAAACAGTTCGACACTGGCTACAGCGCCTCCATTAACGGCAGGGAAAAAATTCTAGATCCCCTAAGTTTTGGTCTAATTCTAGTCGGTTAGAATCCCTGAGGTTTGGTCTAATTCTAATCAGCCCCACAGGTTTTAAATATGTCAGTCACACCCCAAAACTTTAATCTGTTAGGGTTTGCAAACGGTCCAGGGGCAAAACCGTCTATCCAAGATCCTCATCTGCTTCATGTTCTCTTTTTCTTTTCTTTTTTGTGGACTCAACTTTTTTTTTGTCTCTTTCCTCTCCTTTCTTGATTCTCTTGAGGCTCCTACTACATTCTCGCATACCGCGAATCTACATTCGTAATTAAAAGTTAACGACTCAATACAACACTGCAAAATTCAATACTCCAATCCAAGCAAACAATAGAAAAAGAACTAAGTGGATCGCAACACCACCTTTCGTTAGTTCTTTTTCTACAACAAACACCACTCTCAATCTGCAACAAACATCAAATCTCACATCTCACAATTCTGAAATTGAAATTTACAACATTTTAAGTTACAATAACAACCCAGAAAGACCCACAATCATTTCTATTTACCACATTTTATTCATTCACCAAAAACTAAAAACAAAAGCCCAAGAGAAATTGGAGAAGAAAACTCAGTTGTCTACAGAGGGGGGCAGGAGCGGCGGAGGTGATGCTGGGTAGCTTCGGCTCTTTAACAAGCCCAAGTCAGATGGTTAGGAGAAAACATGTTTCAACCGAAAGCACTATGAACCAGACGGACTCGACCGAACCCCTCCTCTTTGCCCCCTCTGGCTTCCAAGCCGCCCCTGATTTCCACCTCTGACGACAATCAGACACCGCCGCTGCAGTCACGCCTCCTCCCCAACCCTCCTCTCCCGAGCTAAGCTCCTTAAATTCAACCCCATCTCGATCCGGGGAAGATTAAGAGAAGAAAAAAAAATTTGAGTACACATAAAAGAAAAGGCAAACTAAATTTACCAAAGGGGGGGAATAAAAACCGTTATTTCATAATTTAGACACAAATTTTTATGTTGTATCTTTGAACTGATAATATATTTGCAAGAAAAAACAACTACTATTAAAGAAAAAAAATAGATACAATAAAAAAGAAAAAAAGAAAAAAAGCCACCGCCGCTGCTCTCTTGTTGTTTCTTTTTGCTCCTGTGCTTCTTTATAAATTGTATGCGACGACACAAGCGGCAGGAAGCCCTCGGCCTGCAAACGCCTTGGCCTAAGCTCTGCTTTTCGAATCTGGGGGTTAGAAAGCAGGTGGGTTCTGTTGGGCGCCGCGGTCAGAGATTTGGCCGCTGTCGCATGCCAATGAAGTAAGGTGGAAATGGAAACAACCGGTGCTTCCCATCTTCTGTAGTTCTATTAAAGGTGGGCTTCTTCTTTATTGTTCTTTGTCTGATTTGTATTGGGTTTGTTAGGGCGGTTGGGATGGGGAGTGTTGGTTACTTTATACTTTTGTTCTTAGTGTGTTCTTCTTGTTAAAGGTTAATGACATCATATAGATAGGATCTTGGACCAAAGAAACGTGGAGCTCAAAGCTCAAACTTGTAAAAGTCTGTCAAGATGCAGAGAATTTGAATATATGAAATCACACACAATTGTGTGAATGTGAGAATTACAATCAACAGAAAATATCTCTCCACTCTCTCTTTTACAAAAGATTTCTTCCTCTCAAGTTCATACATCATCGAAATCCATTCATCAAATACAAACAAATCTCAGCAAATAAACCAAAATATACACAAACAATTCCAACATGGTATCAAGCTTAGTTCGGTTATGAGCTGGGTGTACTGTGAGGCTAGAGAGAAATCCAACTGAAATCTCTTTAGCTAGATGTTGGGTGTAGCTGAAGGCTATTCGTGGTACGATTGAGTTTGGAATAAATATCCCATCTTTCGATCTCATGGACTTGGAAGTGGATAAAGGAATCAAATTCTAAGAAGAAGAAAACAAAGTGAGAGAGCCTTATAGAAGACGTGTGATGATACGATATATTAGAAGAGCTGTAAGGATTAACTATAAAGGAGCTCTAGGAGTTCCTAGATATAAAAAAAAAGGACACTCTACAAGAAGAGTAGGGTGATAACAAGCAAGGAATTAACTCGTGGGTATATAGGATGAAGATAATAGCTCTACTACTACTTGATACTATTTGATTTAATCAACCAATGAAATCATATGTGAAATATAGAGAAGTAAGGTGTTAATTAGTTTGTCAGATTTATATCATATGTGTGATTATTGAAAGAACATCTAATATGAACACTGTTATTGATAGATCTTATTATGGCTAATACATTGAGAGTGAGAAGGCATTCATAGATATTGGAAAAAGTCTCATTCAAGGGAACTCAGAACTAAGAAGATGGATTAAGCTAGAAAGAGGGAGTAAACCACAGATAGAGAGAATAATATGGAAAAGGAAATGCAAGTGAATTCATTATGGAATGCTGTAAAGGAAAAGTTAAATGGAATGTAACAAGTGCCACATTGGGTTTCCCAAGATCTACAAACTATCAAACAAGGAAATGCTTATGTTTTATCGTACAAGACCATCTGAACAGTATACAGGCATTGTACTGGAGTGCTATATACAGCAATACTATTATTAAAATTGACAATATGATGAAGTATGGAAAGTTGATATTGGAAAAGGATTAGTTTGGAAACTAAAAGGGAACCAGACACATCCGAAGTGTGATATGTGGATAATGCTGTTGGGACAAATGATAAAGGTATGGTTGTATTTGATTTATTATATTCACTGTAACTTAGGACTGTAGCAAAGTTCAAATGAGGAATAGATGTTTCCATAGAGTTCAAATTACCATGATCAATAGGTATGCTGATTTGTGCATAAGTTTGGTTTTAATATCACTGAATCTCAAGACAAAAAATGGTGTATCTTATTTATGATTATTGTTTAAGGGTGTGCTTGGGACCCACAGAGAAGCATTCACAGAGAAAAGACCTGAACTTCAATTGCTGGAATTGGTACAATGATGTATGTGGACCATGAAGAAACTTTGGAGGAAACAAGTACTTCCTATTTATTGATGAAAGTAAGGATGTTGGACTTTTTCTAAAAAAGTGATGTTTGGGTTGATCAAGTGTTGATGCATTGTTTATAGAAACTGCGAAGTGACAGAGGAGGAGAGTATACATCACAAGAATTTGAAAAATTCTGTATGATGTAGGCATACAAAAGGAGCTCACTCTGAAAAAAAACAACAAACAAAGAAGGAAGAGTGAAAAGTGTTGCTCACTAAAAAATAATATAAATATACAGAAAAAAGAAGGAAGAAGGAAAGGAAGGAAGAAGAAGAAGAGAAAAAAAAAAAAAGGAGATGGTAAGAAGACCAAGAAAAAAGAAGAGTGGGAGTTAAATGGTTTTAAAACCAAATAAATGAGAATGGTTAACAGGAGCTGAAGCAAGGCTGGTGGCAAAGGGGTATAAAAACCTTGTGGATTTCAATAGACCTTTGCACAATTGCTCGTTGATCATAAATTCTAAACACAGAAGAGGTGATAGGAAGATAAAGTCTATATGAAAAGGCTATAATTAAAAAAGCTCCCAAGCTGTACTCAAAAGACACCTATTTGCTACACTGATAAGAAGAGTCCCCAATGAAGCTACATTTATGTAAAAAGAGAAGATTTGAACTCTTATATGTCCATTTATTTGATGACATATATATACAGAATTCCACAAAATGCTTAAATTAAAAAATATATGAGAAGGAAATTTAGGCCTAATCACTTCGGATGGGTAAAAGAGGGAGTTTTTTCACAGAAGAAGTATCATGAATCTGAAGTTGTCTCAATGTAAACCTCTTACTATACCTCTATCTCCTCCTAATAATTAAGAGAAAGATGGAAGTGAAGCAAAAGGGAGAGGAAGATAGCCACACGAAAAAAGCAATGAGATCCTAAATAATTCAAGCACTATTGACTATGGCTTACACTACAAAAAAATAAGATTACTCATTCTTTTGACAGTGATTGGATAATGAAGATGACATGAAGTCCACCTCTGTTATGTTTAGGAGTGCACTACTCAGCTAATGCTAAGGTTTGTCTTACAAGACTTTAGAAAAATAACCTACCACTCTACGTGTACAACACCCGCTATAGCTATGGCTAAAAACCCCAGTGTTTCATAAGGTCCAAGCACATCAAGAGAAAGTTCCATTTCATAAGGAATGCAATCCAAATGAAACAATCGAGATGCAAATATCAAGACTGATAACAACTTCAATATCTTTACTAAGCCACTTGCCAAGGATAGTTAAAAGGTTCAAGCAAAGGTGTGACCGAGTTAAAAGCTAAAGGATGGTTGTAAGCTGTAAACTAAAGTCCATAATAAGAACTACTGAGCTAGTTTATTAGGTTTTTTTTTATGCTCAAACTAAAGTCACTCACAGCAGCTCAAGAATGAATATATGAAATCACACACAAATAGTGTGAGATGTGAGAATTACAATCAACAGAAAATATCTCCCACTCTCTCTTTTACAAAAATTTCTTCCTCTCCAATTCATAATCATCGAAATCCATCATCCAAATACAAACAAATCCACAAATAAACCAAACAAATATACACAAACAATCCAAACAGGAGAGGTTGTTGGTGGT
Source organism: Spiraea crenata (assembly GCA_033992175.1). Taxonomy (NCBI): domain Eukaryota; kingdom Viridiplantae; phylum Streptophyta; class Magnoliopsida; order Rosales; family Rosaceae; genus Spiraea; species Spiraea crenata. The sequence continues at coordinate 2,756,711 of JAVBHV010000041.1, read as the reverse complement.
GATGTTGGGCGAGAGGGCCCAGACTCAAGTTGATTATTGTAATCAACGTGAAATTTCCTCTTTTTCTGAAGAGTCCTTAAATTTTTCCTCTTCCTTAGAAGCTTGTGTCCCCTGGCTGTGAATTCTTGGTTATCAAATTATATATATACTAAAATAGTTTTTTTTTTTGCCTTTTCCCCTTCACCCACTTTCCATACGTTGCCCACTGTTTTATTTCTTCTTCTCCTTTTTTTTCTTCTCTTCTGTTCAACTACTGCCTCCTCATATCCTGAATCACGAGGCCCTTCTCTGCCCATATTTTCTGTGATATCTTAAACGTCGAGTAAGGTTTGTCAGCCTTTCCTCCTCCTCCTAATAAGTTTTCTTATTTCTCTCATCTCTCCCATTTTTCATCTCCTCTTCATTTCTGCTTCGCCTGAGCCGATCCCCCGTTTCTCTTATCTCGCATTTTACCGATTTCTGCTTCAATTTATTTTAATGGCATAGGTTCTCTTTTTCTGTTTGGGGTAATTGAGCAAAGTGGAGCGCACATGGATCTGACCGTCTCTTCCAATTCTCGATCGGGTATTTTCAATTTTTTGTTGTCCTTTGTTATTACTCATTTGGGATTTATTTTTTATTTTTATTTAATTTTATCTCATTTCATTTTATTAGTTGTTGAAATAATAAAATTGATGGTGAACAAGCAAAGCGAAATCCGCCTTGCCCAGGACTTACGAATACCTCACTCTCCAAGAAAGCGAGCTTTTGAAGTTGAAATCGTCCGCAATTACCTCGCCCGCACCCACCAACAGGTCTCCTCATTCTCAACCTTCAATTTTCTTTGTTTCCAATTGATTCGTATGCCCATTTGCTTATATTAGCTGAAAACTCGAACTTTGGCTCCAAATATGCAATCAGAACCACAAAAGCTTTGGAACTTATGTTATTTAACGTTGATGAATACTGGGTTTGTGCATAATTATTTAATTATGGGTTTACATTTGTTTGTTGAGATCTTGATACCCATGTTAGTGTAGATTTTGCTTGGTGATCAATAATAAGTTGGAATTGGTATCCGGAACTTTATTGAGTTTATAACTTATTTAATATGAGAACTGAAAGTTTAAAGTTTGACTGGGATTGTGCTTGCATGTAAGGAAATAGGATGTCCTGATAAGGTCTCTCCTGGTCGAATTTTGATGGATGGATATGCTTTTGAGAAAACTAGAATTTAACACTGCCCTTTGATTTGTTATTGATCGTTCATGGTTATTTTTGGTTATCTGACCTTGATCATTCCTAGGTTTCTTAGTTTTTCTATTTTGTTTTATGTGTTTGTTGAATATTTCCATGTTGGTTTTTACTGATGGGAGAATGTTGATTTAGATTGAAATGGATTTGGTGTTTGATGAATTGGTACTGTTTTGGTGGATTCAGGTCCTGATTAGGGCAAATAGTTCTTCAAGGGAGAAGACATGGGTATGATTCTATTTAAATTTCGTTTCTTTTTGCAAAAGTTTTGGTTTTGGAATACAGTGGTCGAATTTTTCTTGGATATTTGGATAGGTTAAATTAGGAAGCATGAAAATTTGCAGTTTTTTGAATCTTTAGCTTGAATTTAGTTGACCTCTGGTTTTTAACATAGTCTTTTTCACTTCAGTTGTACTAATTCTTGATTTGGTTTCTTCTAATATGCTTAATTGATTGAATAAACGATACCATTGCTTTGCTGTAAGCAAAGAGTGGTTTTCATTTGTGAAACCTGCTATTTGATGTACATACTCTTTTGCATAGGTGGCTATATTATCTTTCTATAGAACTAATATCTAGGGAAGCAGCCTGACTTAAAATAGATGTACTATCTCCACTATCTCATTGCAATTCTGTACTGCTTCTTAGGTTCCGTAAAAGTTCATATTCAACTGAGAGCTAGGAAGCTAGGTGATTATAATCCTTATTTTGAATATCCTTTTTGAGCTGAAGTCCAAAAAAAGTTTGGTGATCAGACAGAGAGATACAGTCTTCATGGTAAAGGCCATCGAACACTGGGAGATATTGCAGCAAACTTGAACATTTTTTTTGGCCTTTGCAGAGGCCTCTTTGTCTTTATGCTACCTGTTTGTGTCTTCCTTTTGTGTGATATAATGTAATTTCCCTGTCTTTTCATCTAGCTTTTTATTACACCTAAACTCTTAAGTTAATTTTGGATACTAATTAATCTGGATGGTTTGGGAATGTTTAGAACTGTGAAATGCATAATTTGATATTTTAAGGGTGTCCATTTGGTTATTATTATTATTTTTTTTGGCGTGATCTGATTTTCAGGATTAAGGCTTTGGTTATTTTGAAGCAGGGAACCAATCTGGATCACTCATTTTGACTATCAGGTAGACTCCATTCCTTTTGGAATCCTAAACAAAGACTTAAGTATTTTAGTTTTACTTGGCCTTCATTTGTTTGTTAAAGACATTCAAATGATGATCATTTAGACAACCGTGTGGCTTTGAGATTTGACTATAACCAAGTAGAAACATGAAGTGAAAGAACCATTAAGTTTATCTCTACTTAATGCAAACATGTTGATGGTAATCAACTTTCGTCTATGGTTTATAGGCATTGCAAAAGAGCTGCATAATTCATAATTATTCATAATTATCATAATGTTGGCCAAATATCATAGGAATTCTGTGGTAGCATTGATATTTGGAAATTTTTAGTATTACCTATTGCTTATTTGACTCTTTTATATATAAATAGGGTATACTTTGTTAGTACGTTTAACAATTCCCTTGGTTTCACACCCAATTTAACAAATCCTAAATCCGAATTGGCTGAATTTTCTTTGGGCTTCGTCTCTTCCTCAGAGAAACCAGAGTTGTTGGCGACATTTGATTTGGTGGCTTTTTCAAGACAGATTTTATGTTCGTCACTTGATCTGGTCTTTTGAGGGCCGTCCATCTTCACCTGCCCAACTGTTGCTATAATCATCAAATCTTTCAGAGCAAAGGTATGAAAGTTTATTTCTCTTTGTTACTAACTAGCATTATTTAGTTTTAAATTTGGTTTCTTTAGCAGGGAATCAAGATGAGATTATATTGGTCATTACCATAAATATAAATATCAATATATTTATTGGTCTGACTTCTTAAATCTAAACAAGTCATTATCTTTATTTTGGCAATATTCTGTGTAGCTGGCTGTTGTATTGTCAGTTGATCACCAAGGAAAAAAGGCTTATATGCAATTGGTAATACATAAGAAAGTAAAACGACTGAAAGGTTTAAAACCTAATCATGAGTTCATCATGATCACAATGAACAATCGAATATGCAGAACATGATACAGGAAGAAAGAACTCCTTAATAAAACACATTATGTTTTCTTCTTAACCCTTAGTTATTAGCTTATATGTTTGAGATATTGTTGGTTGATTAGATGTTTCTCTGTACCTCTTTATGTTTCCCCAAATTTCAAAATCATCAGCATATTTTCTGGAGACAAGAGAGTGTGATTGTGAAAGTGAAGCAGCAGTATTTATAGAAGAATTGCAGCAATTGTGATCTGCAAATCAGGTATGCATTGTAGTTGTCATCAATCAACAATTAACAGCCAACCCTTCCTAGAGTTGCGTTCAGGTTTCAGAGGCATTAACTAAAGACGGCTGTGTATTTAATGGTTACGTGTTTGTTTTATATTGACTTTAAGTTTAAATCTTTCAATAAATTTTCTTTTTGTATACTGAGGACAACATATCTTGGTGTATTTAAGTTGTGATTTATGCTGATGACTTTTTGGGCTTCATAATGCAAGAATTGGCTATGTCCTTTGAAACACTTCCAGATTAGCTTGCTTTTCTCTGACGGTCATTAGTAATGTATGTTTACCTTATCCTCAAACATTAGCAAATGTTTTGAAGGAATCTGCGTTGGTCAATTATCAAACCCAGAGTTGATTAAATCTTTGGTTCTCCCTCAGTGGATCAGCATACTTACTTTTTTATGCTTTTTGTGAAATTTTTGTAATTTGTTAGGTGTATTGTTTTATGTTTTGAGTCGTATTTGTATGCCATTATCAACCACCATGATTTTTCTTACATCAGTATCTTTGTGTATGTTTTATACTCTTGCTGTCAACCCCGCGGCATCACTGCTGCGGGCATTCTTACTAGTAAATTTCTATAATAGACTTTCTGTACAACCAGCGAGTAAACCTGTATGTAAATTAATTCTGACAACACCAAGATGCACGATAGTACTAATTTCACTAATATTCACATACTAAGTAGGGCCAGCGGCATGGATTTGTTCAATATTGGTGCTTTTCTATTACTAATCTCTCTCTTATTAATTTGCTGAGTTGAATAATGTAAAATTGTAAGTAAAACAAATATCCCCACTATTTACACATCTATTTCTTAATGGAATACTTGAGGGGATGTATAAAATTCACTTTCATTGAACATTGGCCTCAAATCTTCTTGCTGCATAAACTCTAAAGGGAAGGAAACAAGAAGTCCCCTCACATGCTTCAGTCTTTCCATTGGATCTATTTCTTTCACCTCTCCATTCTCACTGGACTGTATCTTCTCAGGGGCGATTCCCAGATCAATTGTGGTGTGGCCAAGTTTTTCTTTCAAATGAGCCATGCATTGTCTCAGAGCAGCTCTGTAGTTGATAGGAAAAATCAATTGAAGAGTGCATAGAGATAGAGCAAGGAAATGGAATAGAGAAAACCACCATAATGTACTTTACCTTGAGTGTATAGAATCGTTTGGTATACAAGAAAAGACATCTTGGTAGATAATTGAATTTTCCTGAAAAATAATAGACATGACTTAATTAGGTATGGAGCAGCAAGGAAGAGGAAAAAACTAAACACCAGAAACACAAAGTAGTTGTGGAAATTGCTATGTATCCACCGACACAATTTGGCTGCACAGAAAAACTACTTAATCAGGATTCAACACCACAAATGCCACCACTATATCTAAACAAATTTGCAAACTTTATTACCTTTGCAGTTTCTAACCACAGATCTTTGTATGTTGCGTCTGATACGGGATCATTGATTTGATTTACCTGAAGGAATTTATATTCATGAACCAGTGTTAGTTTTTCATGACTGACTATCCAGAGGCAAGCTTTAAGTATTGCCTACTTTACGCGAACAATGAAAACAAGCAACTAAAGAATATCTATAATTTGCAAATGTCACCAACCTCCCCTGCATGAAGACCCAGGTGCTCAGACCAGAGGGAGCACCTAAGGCTATAAGCGAATTTTCCGGCTTTCCAAGGCTGTCCATTCATAGATGATTCAAGAAATTCTTTATCCTCGAACACTACGCCAATCTGCAACAAATATAACACATAGTCCAAAAGTTAATGCTTTAATAGTATTCAGTCACTAGTTTCTAGTCAATGGCATTGTCATTACTTATGAGCAATGGTTGAGCTGAGGTCACAAACAAAAGAGCACCTCAATGCGTTAACCTGCCAAATACACAAATTCTACCTCAGAGTCTCTAGATCCAAGAAGACTTCTGTCGTTGATATTAGATGATCCAATCACCGCAACACGGTCATCTATTATCATTACTTTGCTGTGTACATAAACCTGAATAACAAGAAGAATATATGATAAATCTAGTGAAGGCTTCATGGGCTAAAATAAGAAAAGGTGCAGATAGGACATGAAATGCAGTACCTGACTTGTAGCCATTGGGCCACCTTCGAAAAGTCTGCCATATGTTCTCAGACCATAGAAGGAAATGTAATCATGTGTCTTAGGACCAAGCAGAACTTTAAGATTGTGCAGTATTGAATGTTTTTCCCAGCTTATGGTTCGGTACTGCCAATGCATTATGGCTCTAACAGTAGCTGCACCATAATCGTCCACACCACCCTATTATGCGTACCCAGAATTAAGAAGAAGGGAATCACTGAACTGATAATTCATAGCAAGAGGACAGTTAAATTAAGAAAATAAACCGAGACTGGGTGTACCTGAAATCCAGGTAAGAGTGGCATGACAACAATAACCCTAAAACACTTTTGTTCTTTGTGTGCTAGCTTAATACGCCTATACAATGCTTCCAGAACACGGTTCTGTATAATCTCATCCCCTGAAAGACCTGAAATGAAAAATTGATTCTGGAAGCAGCAAACGGCAACCAAAATAGCAAAATGATCAGCATAAGAAAAGAAGTACTATGAACAGCATCTCTTTGTATTTACATCCTGAGTATTGTTTGGCTAAACTTTCTCTTTGAACAGAAAATAAGATGGGCAGAGGTGTAACCTCGATATAGACAAAATGTTCTGCTTTCTCAATGAGAGAACAATATGCGCTGTGTATGCTTTCTTCAGTTTGACTAGATCCAGCAGACCACTGGCTCACACTTCTGATAACCTAGAAATTAAATATTCATTAGATAGAGCAAGAAACAAAATGTTGAAAAAAAAATTGATGGTATCCGAGAGGCACACTAACCTGACAATGGCATGGAGTGCGAGGACCAGTTTCTCCACAATCATCAGAAACAACATTATGATCGCCTTCCTCTGAGCTCTCTGACCATTCATTTGATGTTGCCAAGCCGGATTGTTCCAGCATGTTTGAATTTGTTTCGCTTTTCATATCTATAAATTGAAGGTCATCTGCAAAACCTTTCATCTGTGCATCTGGGTCTAAAGCTTCAACTTTAGCTTCACAGAAGAGGGCAATACCCTATTCAAATATCCCATTTGACTGGTCAAGAACAGGAGCATCTAAACCATCAGCTTCTTGAGGCAAAAGCAATGGAATATCCTCCACAGGTGATAGTGAGGAAAAGGAGTTCTCTCTGCAGATCCTATTCTGGTTTTCTTGTGCGTTTTTCTTCTCAATGTCTACATCTCCACTTCTTCCCATGTAATGAGGAAGGACCATGTGGTGCTGAGGCATAAGCAGCGGAATTGTTTGTTCATTTGGAGCTTTGTTTCTCTAGAAAATGATACATGAAGTTAGAAAACTTGATTATTAAAAAGGAAAATGCCTGCATGAGACCATCAGTACTACTAATAGCAGAAATCAACCTTAGCATGGTTCCAACGCTGAACAAAGTGCCTGGCAATGTCACGACAGGGCGGTCCCCATAGAGCACAATGAACATCATGCCATGGCATACGCGGATACTTTTCACGCTCCAATTCATCCTTCATTGCGTCTTCCCAAGAATTTGGTTCTGATTCTCTGCCCTCACCACAGATAGCAATAAACACTTCAATAAAAGACATTATCCCAATGCTAGAACCTATACTGATAGTAGTACGTAACAAAATAGAGAAGTACCTCGGATTATAATAGTCCTTTCCTGGCCAGATAAGAGGAGGACAGTCACCCACTTTATGTTCAACAGTGTCATAGCGACCAAAGCACAAATCTAATCCTCCCATGAAGCAAATCTGGTAGTCAACAATGACAAGTTTTTCATGATGTGACCTGTACGTTTATATTAGTAATTCATGGAGCATCATCAAGAAACCAACCGAAAACAAGCTCATAAGATAAACTAGGAGATATCCATATTCAGTCTATTCATCATTGAAAATTAGTAAGAGGAATCCATCCAGAAAGTGCATACCATAAATAAATACCCGTGGGGAAACGGTCCGGATAGCGCAACACTCGCACATTCTCATGAATGTTAGCGAGCATCTTCTTGCTGTATAAGCTGTTGATCTTTAAAGCAATAGAAACCTCCTTGTAGAGAAGAATGTAAATCTGAACTCCTTGCTTAGCTTTTTCTTCTAGTAGTGCATCAAGCCGAGAAGAAGAGTGGCTATGAAAAGGACGCCTTAGATAAAGTTCTGGGCAAAGCCACCAGCCAGTAATAAATATCTGGAAACAAACATTCTAGGCATGAGTCCTATAATCAGTAGAAGCATGCATTAAATTGCTATACACAGCACAAGAAACAAACCTCTGATTTTGCACCCTCGATAGCGGAGGCAATAGCTTCAAAAGCTGCTTGGCCATCTACAAACCATTGAGCTTGACTCCCATCATCTGTCAAACCCCGTGGAGGAGCAAAGGAACCAAAGCGATGAGGATGACACCAACCTTCAGGAGGCCTTAGGCCAGCATCATTAATTGTAGTAACCCATTCTTTAACTTTAGCATTGCTAGTGGTTCTTAGCCTTAAGCTTTGATTTCCACTAGTTACCTGTTAACATATACAAATTAATACCATCATACTCTATCAGTTTTAATAGGAAAAATCTGCCTACAGTGATCATTCTGTAGCTAATAAAGAATCCAGCACATGCTTTGAAACTGTCGTCGTCAACAAAAGTCCACTAAGAGAAGCTAGAGTTTCAAGCAACTTATATGAAAGTAAGTAAGACAACCGCTCACCCTAAATGTATAACGTAAAGGATTCCGCTCCTTTATTTGATTGGCCAAATATACTTGAGAGCCACCATTTCCATTTGAAGCTGGCAGTACATTGAAAACAACAATGTCTAAAAGTTCTGTGTCAAAAGGATCTTCCAGTAAGGCCACGAATCCAGGTTTTAAAACAGCCCACACCTGAAATTGAAACAGGAGAAGCCATGGAAAAAATGATTCTCTAGAAAGAAATAGACAATGTGTAGGCAAACATAGTCAAAGAGATAAATTTCATTGATAATACCTTTTGCCAATTGTTACTGCAACAACCAAGACAAAGGTATGCATAAGATTTCAGATCAGAATTAGACCCCCCAACTTTTGGTAGCTGCTTCACCATTACATAACCTTCTTTTAACTTCGGCCCATATTCTTGTATGAAGGAGAGCTTTGAGACCTCCAAAAATTTGCAGACCTAAAATCCGAACCACTTCTTAACATAACTGAAAATGAGTATAAAAATTCAACATCACTCATGAAAAAGAGCATACCTCTCGAGAATTTACAAGGTCCATGTTTCCCAGAAAATGGTTCAAATAACCCTGCATTGCCATCTTTGCTCTGTCTGAAATGGACTGCTGCCCTCCAATTGCTGGACGGAGAATGGGCAAAGCAGCACGAGAAGGTATGTATCTGCATGTCAGTAATTGACATTAAGGCCAAACTTGTGCCAAACACTAAAGAAAATAGGGGTATGAAGTCAGTAATCACTTGTTTTTAACACTTTCTTCATGATGTAAAGGAACAGCCCCATCATCTGGTTCATCATCATCTTGCACTACTGCGGTCTGATCTACTATTCCTATGCTATGAAGCCACTCTTTCACCTTTCATGTAAAAATTCCCAAGAAAATCATATAAATATTAGGCCAGATACAGATAAAGGAAAAATTCTCTAGTTTGTTACATCCTTATTTAGCTATTGAGTGAGTTTCAAGTGCCAATGTGAATGAATATGGAGGATTACATTGCAATTTTGAATCAGAAGAAAACTGGGACAAGTCTAGAGGCTGGTAAGTGACAAACCTGCTCTTGTTTCTCATAAAACTCCTCAATTATGGCGCGTTTCCTCAAAGCAAAATGCAAGAATAGAACTTGTGATGCCTTCTTGAGTAATCGCCACTTGAACTGGTAAATAAGAAAAGGAAAACATTAAAAAACGCTGGTCATACTAATGCAACAAATGGAACATCAAAGGCAACAAATGGAGAGTCACAAAATGGGCTAGCTCTTTCCTAGTAAAAACATCATCCGAAATCTTGAAAATCTACTCAAAAACTATGGTCTAAAAACAACCCAAAATCCAAATTTCCATTGTTGAACAACCCCAAATGTTCACTTAGATTGAAATTTAGTCATTTCAGTCAACAACAAGAAATGGGTTTATTAACACCAGCAATTTAACATCAATTTGTGATTCTGGGTCGTCTTCAAACTCGAAAAATTACCAGACTTTAATTGAAGATTACAGCTTTTCAATAACAACCAACTAAAACAGAAAATCAGATATAAATACAGAGAAAGAGATAACATGCATACCTGTTTGTACTGAAATTCAATGGTGTAAGAGAGAAGCATGGGGCTGATATCTCCGGTATCTGGCGGGGACACCGATACAATGGTGGCCACCGGAAGCTCTTCGAAAATCGGCGGCGGAGAAAAAGACGCCGCCGCATTCATTGCCTCCGACTTCGGCGCACCACTGGCAATGAGCTTCTCGGACGACATTTTCTGGTTCTTCTGCTTCAAATCCCAGTAAAACCAACTTTTTGCATATCTTTTTCAAAATGAAGAAAAGATTGAAACTTTGGAATTTGTATGAAAAACCCAGAAGGAGTTGGATTGAAAGAGAAGAGCTTGATAGAGAAACGAGACGGTTTTTATAGTTTGCAGAAAGTCTATAAAAACCGGGAAATTGAGGAAGGTTGTGGCTTTGGGTGACCTGCTGTGGCATGAGATTTTCATGAAGTTAAGGTTTTGGAGTGCAGTTCAAATTTGCATCATCACACGTGGCGGGAGGTGAAGTCAGTAGCATGGAATTTTGGTGAGTTGGGTGGTCGCTAGAAGAGTATAAATGAAGGTTAGAGGATGGTAAAACTAAATTTTCTAGTTAAGATGCTACACTCCTCTTAAACTAGTTGGCAAAATGAATGAACTACTCCTACACTGTCCAAAATACCCCACGGTCCAGACTTCATCAATGTAACTTCGACCTACTTAGATGAAAATTTGGACAAATTTGATAGACTATACAAATATACATGGATGAATTAGGGTCGTTTTACCTGCTGAACTGTCTACATATATAATCTGATCTGACTAAACATTAAAACCAATTTCATCTAACAATCAAAATTAAACTCAAATTATGGTTGATTCATCGAAAAATTCTTATGCTTCAGTTTGATCATGCAAACGAAACTCATAAAACACATATACCAAATGGGAACGACCGATTTAGTTCGATTACTAGGCAGGCACACATGAAAGTTCATTTTTCAGGAATGAACTTGAAGGCAATAAACTTGAAGGCATTTTGGTCAATTTGCATCCGATGTCGTAGAGTCTATGGACTCATTCATGGTTGCATTTGCCTACGGCATATCCCGTGGAAGGAATACTAGAAAAAGAATATTCATCTTTTTGTGCTGACCACTTAGAATATGCTGAAAAAAGTATATAGTGGGCTTCTCTCTCAATCATAATCCTCGTTCATCATGCATATCTCTGAAAGAGTATACGAAATAATTAAGTATAATTAAGTATAATTTAGTATAATGAAATTGTAGTTGGAGATTCCATTATTCCACCCACTAATCAAAGGAATAATACAGTCTTAAGAAGCAATGTAATGTTAATTATGTCCACACTTTGTCGTGCACGCTAATTATACGGTTGGCATTTCACCTGCTTTGCCATTCTTTTGTTGTTCTTGTAGATCTTACGGAAAATTGGCTCATAGTAGTCATACAACTAATAAAAACTTGAAGAATATGCAGTAACAGTGGAATTTGCCCATAAAATAAAATAAAATAACAGTGCTCACTAAGACCCAATCCAAGAGAATGCTAGTGCTAGCCTAGAAACAAACAAATGCAATCTTCACCATCACTTAGAATAGTTGAGTTCTGTTCAATCCACAATTACAAAAGATAGAAATAAGTTAAACCAACTGCCTGTGATCTCTCCCTCCTTGTACAGATTCTATTGTCCACTATCCAACCTCCTCTACCAGTGAATAATATAGAATCAAAGTCACTTTCATCTCTAGTTCCCACCAGCAGATTTTGTTGTCACATAAGAGTTCCTGCAACCCTCAACTCCATGCTTCAACATGGTATCTGCCGGTTGTTTCAAAAGCCCTGATGCTTCCTTTAGAAATAATCTCCTCAAAGGACGGCATTTGTGCAGACGAGCCTGCAACATAGACAGCGGCCCCCTCCTCCAGCAAACTCCACACCCTCTGACTATGTTCCCTCATCTTATGCTTATGCTGCACATACGCCTTTTGTGCTTGGTCTCTTGAGAAGGCAACGTATAAACCTCCACCCTTTGCCTCTGAAAGTACTCCATCATCATCTTGTGAATTAGACAACCAGAAGCCTTTGTACAAAAAATCATTGTCCTTGTTTCTGCATCCAAAGAAGAACATCACTGGAGCAGTTGGACCTGCCAAACTTTGTATGGCTCTTTCCTCCACAAATCCACGAAAAGGTGCACAGCCAGTTCCGGGTCCGATAAGGATGAGAGGAAGTGATGGTGGTGGGGGAGGAAGGGAACCTTTTTGAAATCATGCTGGAACATAGATACTTTGTTCAGGATCAAGCTTGGCTAGCCATTTTGAGCAGATGCGAGCTTGACTACTTTTGTAAGGTGTTGTCCATGGAGTGATCTGAAGGGGATGAAGAAATGGAGAAAGCCCTCATTTTCAGAGGAGGAACCAAGTGTACCAACCGTTTCAATGGCATTTGAACAGAGGGGAAATCCTCTAATACCTCCAGAACAGTCCTCCGTTCCCTCTGATTTTATTGGTATAGATCATCTCTTCCTTCAGGAGGTGACATAAAATATTGGAGCTTTTTAAGGATGGTAAGCGATTTGAAACAGGAAACTTGCCAAAATTGAACTGAATTGCAGTGCAAGAAATCAAAATTGAAGGATTTCCTGTTTAAACAAGGTTCGCTACCACGATAGAAAGAGGGACTTAGGGACAGAGAAAGCTACAGAAATTTGAGCAAACTCTAGCAATCAACATGAAATTTGAAATACTCTTTGCACAATATCAGGATAGATTTGCAGCTTCCTGCGCAGATTTTGTCCATGGAGAAATTGCTGAAGCTGGTTTGTTGTTGGGGAGGCCAAAGGTTCAACGAGAGATACTGGCAGAAAATGATCGCTATAGCAAAAGCTCTGAGGGCTGAGAAACTAAATAGTCATCCAGGAAGCAACACTTTTTCCTTTTTTTTTTTAACTTGATGTAATATCATGGAATACAATTTTCAAATCTTAGCTACTGACCAGTAAATAGTATCATTATAGATCTGTGTGAAGAATGCATGATCACAATTTGAAGCTGTCATTGAAGTTTGATATGACTAAAGATACAATGTTTTATAAACAATATGAACCTTTGGGACAGTTCAAACGGTCCAACTTCGACAAAAATATGAACTTTGGCATCATAGCATGTAACTTTGAAAATCTTAACTAGTGACCATTATTCGTTGTATTATATTGTGTAGATTCTATAATCTTGGTTGAAGAATGCGTGATCAAATTGCACTTATGACTACTTACAATCGTTTATAAGAATGAGAACATAGAGAACACTTCAAATGGTCCAACTTCGACAAAGACAGTGAACTTTGGCAAGAGAGGCCATATAATCGTCAGATCTGACATACATATAGCAAGGAAATTAGTTAGATTTATGTTGTTCAACGGTACTTAACTGCTGTGATAAGGAATCAAATTAGTTTAATTGGACTTCTAACCTTTGTCCATAAGGAGACTGACATGCAGCAAGGATATGAAGTTTTGCCCCATCAAGTTTCTTCTGCATTGTTAAAACTAGGTAGTCAGCAATCACACACAGACATTTAATTTCAAGCACTGGCTTTAGCAAGAACTATCTTATCACCAGTTTTAAATCGAAATTGAAATGTTGCCAATCTAGGGCGATATAGTAAACATTGAAAATCCAATGCGTAAACTGAAAATAGGACAGAAGATTGTTTGAAAGCAGATTCATTTTTGTTTCTAAAGGACAATTGGATGTTTCATTGTGCTTCATGGCAGCATACTTGTTCTTTGCAACAATGAACTCAAGGATATATCACAACATTCATTATACCCATTCCTCTCTGCCATTGTCAATCAGCACAACAGTTGGAGATGCTAAAACAATGCATCAATACAGAGGAACAGACATTGAAATGGCATACAGCATATGACACCAAAAGATCATCTCAGAGACAGCTTTTATAGTTTCAAGCCAACCTGAGATTCATAATAAAGCCCGGCATACAAAGAAGCGTAGAAGTAATCACTCTCCCGGCCATTCAAAAACGCAGCAGCAAGCTAGGCATTAAGATGAATCACATGAGTCAGAGGAAAGTCCTGGCATTAATGCAATGCAACTAGACTCAGTGATAACACAAGATTGTCTGCAGAAAAGAAGATGAAATAAAAAAAGGTTTGGCTCAAAGAAGAAAAGTTTAACTCGATACCTTTTCTGGATCACCACCATCTTTAAACATGTTGTAGGCCTCTAGCATGACCGGTCTTGGATCTCGGCCAACCTGCATTCGATCTTAGTATGCAGTTAGAAGAGTTTCATTCAACTTTCCACTGAATTCATTGGAGTAAAAAGCCTTTTAATCTATCAGGTAGAGATTGAGTCCTACAAGTCCCTCATATATGACACATAGGCTTGTTTAGAGCACAATTTAACTTGGAATCGCTAACTACCTCAAGAAATCGTTCCCTTGCTTCATTAACTCCATATAATTGAGCTTCACATAGAAAGCACCAAATGGACTCCTCTGTATCATTTGGGTTCTGAGCAACATCTAACCGGAACTGTTCTGCCCCTTCTTCAAACCTGTGCACAAAAGTTACACACTTTAATCCTAAACAAACAAATTTCTCAGCATAACGTTATTTTCTTTTTCAGACTTTGAGCATAACATTGCACAAAAGAACTATAGTACCTATCAAGATAGTAGAGTGACAACCCTCTTTGCCAAAGATCTGAAAACAACCATATCCATCAACACAATGTAAACTCAAATCAACAATTACCATCTCAAAACCACAAAAAAGACCATCAATCTGTAATCGAAAATCGATAACTAAGAACACACTTACATGCCTTTTGGCGAGGATCGAACTCGATTGCCTTATCGAATTCTGCTAAAGACCCAGCAACATCACCCTGAAATATAGTACCAAAGTTTCCAACTTTTCCAATTACAAACTAATGCCAAAGCAGGTGAAAAATTTTGCAACTTTGAGCAGAAATTGAATTACCTGCCTAAAGAGCACCATTCCGCGTCTGATGGTAGCAATGGCCTCGCGGGCATTGTTGTTGCCGCTGGTTAAGGCATCCCAGATGCCAGAAACTGAAGGAAGGAAGAGTCTTCTGGTGCTAAAGAACTGAGATTTAGTGCCGGTTTTGAATGAAAATGGCGGTGGTGGGTTTTGAAGTGGTGGAGTAATGGTGGTGAAGAAGAGTGAGCTATTCTGGGTTTTGGATGAAAGTGAAAAATGTGAAGAGGGGGACATGGAAGTAGGGGGTTTGAGATTGTTGGCCATAGCCATGGAAGAAGAAAGATGCAAAATCTTTGAATAGAATTTGATGGGTTTGTTTGTGTGCACAAGTTCTGGACCTGCGGTTGGCGAGATGGATAAGCCGCCAAAAGTGCAAATACTGATGAGCAAAGTGCATCCGGGCAATATCTATGTGTAGAAGTATTTGTTCCTTCCTAATGCTAAAAGTTATGCTACATATTTTGCTCGACAATGTCCAATGTTATTTTGTTCGACAACAAAACACTATTGTTTTCTTGTCACATTGGATAGTGATATGTGGATTTGGAAGCAATAATGTTAACGATCCAAACATGTAGAAAGTATATGGTTTCTTTTCAATTCGATAATGTTTGTTTGATCACAGTTAGAGGAGGGTCGGGTCTTCATCGTTGCTTCCGTCCTGGTTCCATGCCACGACAGATACATAAGCATATATAGTGTACGAGGTATCAGACCTACCCAAATTGGTCTACCTGCAATCTTTTGTTTAAAACACCAATCCATTTCCAAGGCTGTAAAATTACAAATTTCAGAAAAATCAACTCCATCAGCATTGGAGAGGCTTCTAGAGGAACCCTTTCGGATTACTTCATTCAGTTGATCAATATTTCTATTATAATCATAAGTGAAAGCAACTAGTTGCTCAGTCAATATGAAAGTGTAATTCTCGTAGCAAATTCATTTGTTAAGTTCTAAGTTTTAACTGGACAGCCAGTAAGTGTACGTAGGACCGCACAAAAGAAAAGTTGAAGTGTACACATACAAAACAAGCACATCCAAACTGAGTTACTATCGCATTCACATTTTAACATTAAGTCGAGAAGCTTGGGTACCATGTGAAGAATCTGCCACGGAGAAGAGTGGTACGCAAGTATCTTGGACTAAGAAGTTTTCAATCACATTAACATCAGTGGAAGATGAATTTCTCACAGGTGTTTGGAATGATCAATTATCCTGGCTTCCAGCTCCTTGACATTTTCTTCATACTCCAGCCTCGCCTTACGCCGGTGCAAGTGCAACCTTTTCTTCCCCTTGTCCACCATCTTTTCCCAATTCCTTTTCTTCTTTTCCAACTTCCTTTGCCTCTTTTCCAACTTCCTTTGCCTCTTTTCCAACTTCCTTTCCCTCTCTGACCTCAACCTCTTTTCCTTCATGACAGCGTCTGCCCTCCTGGCCTGTTGCAGCTCCCTGTCCAGGATAATTTTTTTTTTTTTTTTTTTTTTTTTTTTTTTTTTTTTTGCAGCTCCAAGCTTCTTGCCTCCTCCAACCTGTAATCCTCCTCCAATTTCTTCTCTTTCTCCAACCTCTTCCGTTCTGCCTCATCAGCTTCCACCTTCCTTCCCAGCTCCAACTTCCATTTTCTTTTCCAGCTCTCTGTCTTCTTGATATCTTGCTCGAACCTTTTGCTCTCCAACCACCTTTCCATCATCATATCTTCCAGCTCGCTTACATATTCCTCATACTCTAACCTCAAATGCCCCTTCAACCACTTTTCCTTCTTTTTCAGCCTCCATAAGCTTTCCCTCTTTAGCCTCCTTTCCTTCGCCAACCTCCTGTCCACCCTGAAAGCTTCCGCCCTCCTTTCCCTCTCCAACCTCCTTTCCGGCCGCAGCTCCATGTCTAGGATTGACAACGATTGAGATGAAAACTACGATAAAAAAAATATTATGAAGAATATATAACTTGAAACAGTATGAGAAATCTGATAAGTTTGATTTTTGATATCTGCTATTCCTAAACTTACTGGGAAAGAAACAGACTAAATCCTATGAAAGAAATCTTAACTATTCAACTCCTACATGGATTAGAGACTAAACTAAACCAAAATCGAGAAAACAAAATCAGGAAATCAATACTTTCAAATAGATTTTGCACGTTGATTTTCTTCTAACACACCTTGATCAGAAAGAAATATGCCAAGTAATTGATAAATATGGCATACAGATTCTATCAGAAACAATAGCAACTTAGCACCACGTTGGGATTTAACAAAAGCGAACAACCATAAGGAAACCACAGTAAAGGCAAACCACAAAGAAAGCCTAAAAACTCACCGGCAATTTTAATTATCTGAGGATTTCCAAGGAATAAGAAACTAGAATGCTGAAGAGAGGGAAGGAAAGCGGCCACACTGTCCAGGCTGGGGATGAAGAAGAAGGAACTCCTTCTATGGTGGAACGTTTGGGGGGTTTGATCTTTATATTGAAGCAAGAGCAAGGTGTAGGGTTTATTATTATTATTATTATTTTTATATTTCCCTCAAAATTAGGAATCATAATCAGATTTGGCTACGATGTAGTTATCACCAAAGTAATTATCGAGAAAGTTATCTAGATGAACATTCAAATTGAGTTGACATATGGTAAATAAAGAAAACAGGAAATAACCACCATTCTTGTATTGCAGGGCAGAGTTGAAGAACCGGCCGGCCCTCACCTTGTCCTTTGTGCTGAATTTTCTGATTTCTGATCTCCAATCGTCAGCCCGTCAGAACTCCGGTATTTGTAAGGTGATAGCGACAGCACTTCTTCAATGTTTCTCTCCTCTGTTCTCTCTGGTCTCTCCTTTCTGGTTTTTCTACGCCCCTGCCATTGTTAGTGGTTTCTCTCATGGATGCTTTAAAGCATCCTTGAAAGCAACAACAAAAGAAAGAAGAAGAAAGAGAGAAAACATAAAGAGAAAAGTTGTCTCCTTTGCTGTAGGTTGAAGGTGTAGAGCCGGCGGTCTACCTTGCCTGAAAAGTCTCTGTCGACTGGACCTTCCTCGCCTCAGGCGTGCTATGGATCGGAAAGTAATCGCCCAGCAATTTGCTCCTTTCTCTGATTTCTTCTTCTCCGGTTTCCCTCTTCTTTCTTTATTTGTGAGCTTTGAGCCTCAATTTATAGGAAACATATTCAGATTTGGTTGGATACGAGTGTTATCACTAAAGTAATTATCGATGAAAGTTATCTAGATGAACATTCAAATTGAGTTGACATATGTATATGTAATGTGATACCAAAATAACATCTAACCGACACCAAAAGATTGAAGCAAAACTGAGATTCAAAATAATGGCCAGCATAAGAATAGAAGTTTAGAAGTTATTACTGTCAAGCCATTCAAAAATGCAGCAGCAAGCTAGGCACAAAAAGTTGTTGATCAATGATCATAGCCATGGAAGAAGAAAGATGGAATTTTTGAGGTGGGTCTTTCAGAAGTTTGATACAGTTGAGTATGTGATTGTGATCAGAAAGCATCAACACTGCTTTACCGGTTAGAAGTTGTGTTATTTTGTCCGATACAAGAATAATTTGTTTCTTACATGTAAAAAAAATACAAGAATAATAGTATCTTCTTGATGAACAGCACACATCATCTCAATAGATCAGTCTACAAGTACAAAATGTGTTGTCACGGATCGGGCCCTATATACGTTAGGATCTGCTTGTCAACTCTGGAATCAAAATTCAAACGATCTCTGAGTCACCACAAAACAATAATCAGAATCAGAAATTATATAAACACATACATTAGAGAAAGTTAAAAGAAGATAACAAATAAAAAGGTAAACATGCAACTTACAATTTAGAGCAATCCTTTTTTTCTTCTTCTTCTAAATCAAAATCTTTACAATCTCTGAGTCATCAAAAAATAAAAATCCAGAATCAGAAAGGATAAGAGATTAAGTTGACGTACAAATACAATCCAAAGAGGCACCACAATCCCAGTTGGAGAGGAAACTATATAGAGAATAAAGAAACAAGGTGAAGAAGCTTACGGTGTGAAGCAAAACTTAATTTTAAGTTTACGTGAGTTCTTGATAGGCACACCACGAACAGTTGAATGTAAGATACGGATCATTCCGTCACAAATCCAAAAGGTGGTGATACACATATATTGACGTCCGTGACGATGTACACCACCTTTAGGACACCAACCACTAAAGGAGTTGAAGCCTGTGTGAAGATGACAAAAAACCAAGTTTCCCAAATGTACCATATAAGTTTTTGCCGGCCCCCATGAAAAATAAGGCGGAGGTTTAACCTGCATTCCCGTAAGCAAGGATATTGTGCTGAAAGAATAGGAAACAATCTCACCAGCAGCATCCCAACACCTTGTTAAAGAGAATGCCATAACATCATCCTTACTTTGCAGTAAGGCGTATATAGTATTGCCTACAACCTCAGCCCTACCTCGAAAAGCATAACCAGGAGAGTTGTCAACTCGGTACCACTTATTGTTATTCACATCATAAACCTTGTATTCACATGCAGCATCGGAAAATGCTGAAACCAAAATACAATTTTGACAAATAGCGTAACCGTCAAATATCATCTTGACCAGATTGCGAGAGTACTCATAGGCAGGCAAGGGCTCCCACTCATCAACAACAGGATCGTATCTCTCAAAAGAAGGATCTGGGATGTTTGGGAAGCACATTGGATGTGCCAAAAAATAAAGCTTATTGTATGCAGACATTACAATTCCATCTGGCTTAGCTGCTGCTGGAGGTGTAAATGGGACACATGACGGCGGCTTGTTTGTGTTTAGATTTAGAATAAATCCATGTGATGTCTTGGAGAATTTGGTGGGATCATCGAGTTTCCTATCAAGAGGGACAGCACCGGTGCCTAGCAATATAAATAATTCAGAGGGGCTACGAAACCTCGCACATTCCAAGAGAGAATTCTTAGGGACCTCGCCATTGAGTTCAAGGAGCTCCTCGCACACAGGGTCCCCAATTAAGGCGGGTGTGCCATCATCAACCTCAACTCCATCCTTCACTATTCCTCCTCGTTGGATTTTTACTTGATAAACTGCGCCCAAATGGTTGCTATTAGAACAATCCATCACAACATACACAGTATACTCATCCGGAGTTTTAGTACTTTCACTTTGAGTGCCCATAAATTCCAACCTCGATTGTTTCATCCTAGCTTCCGACTCCCTTTCTCTCTTATCCCGCAAACTTGGCCACTCCGACTGCCGTGCCTCCTCCAACCTCTTTTTCTCCTCCGAATTCTTTTCCTCCTCCAACCTCTTCCTTTCCATCTCGATAGATTCCGCCTCCCTTTCGCTCTCCAAACTTATTTCCGTTACCTTATCTTCCAACTCTCTTACACTGGCGTCATACTCCAACCTCATCTGCTGCGGCACCCACTTTTCCTTCTTTATCGGCTTCCTTTGCCTCTTTTGACTCTGCAGCCCCATGTCCAGGATTGACAACGATTTTAAAAGTTGATCTCCTAAACCCCAAACCCTAATAAAGAACAAAAATATACAGCACCAGCAGAATTAATTCTGATTTGAAGGAAGAAGAAATTAGACAACTGAGTGCAGGGATTGCAAAGGCAGAGACAGAGAGGACAGGCAGAGAACTTCTTATTTCCTGTCTTTGTCGAAGTTAGAACGTTTTGAAGTGTTCTCAAAGTTCATAGAAGGAACTTCTTCTATGGTGAAGGGTTGTGTGTGTTTTTTTTTATATTCTTTTTACACGCATATAGCACGTTTGCCTACTTGGACTGGGTAAAGTAAGAAATCGAGAAATTTGATAAACGTTCCCCTACAAATTAGGAATCAGAAACTGATTTGGATAGTTCAGTAGTTATGAGAAAGTCGGTAATTGTTTAAACTGAGAATGCAATATGCAAATCCCAGAATAATTGGGTTTCATGCTGTCCCCGGCACCATACTTGTTCAGCTGTTCTGTTCTTTGCAACACCAAACTCAAGAATTAATCGCAACCTTAACTGTAATGCATGTATATTTCCCATTGTAGAGTGGGGGTAGCTAAATTAATGAATCAAAGAGAGCAGAGACTCAGACATTGAATGACATATACACAACATGTGACATGAAAAGAAGATGCCAAAGAAACTTTTCATAGTTTGAGCAAAACCTGAGATTCATAACAAAGCCCAGCATACAAAGAAGCGTAGAAGTAACCACTTTATCGGCCATTCAGAGATGCAGCAGCAAGCTAGGCATTAAGATGAAAGACTTGAGTCAGCTCTGTCTCAATGCAATGCAACTAGACTTTTAAGGTAGATGTTTTCTAATAGCGCGTTTTGCACCTCAGAAGACAAAAGATGTGAGTTCTTAAACAACTTTCATCAATTTCATGAATACCAAAGATGTAATAACAACCATGGCCAACACAACACAACGCAACTCTATTCAACAGAACATCTGAAAACCACTAAAAATATCTTCTTCAATGACTTAAGTAGACTTACATGCCTTTTTGGATCGGACTAGATTGCCTTGTCAAATTCTTTTAGAGGGCTGCTATGTACACCCAGCTTTCTTCTTTGGACACCTAATTTCTTTGTACACCTATCTCATTTTTTTGAAACTACTTTAAACACCCAAATTTGATTATAATTTTCCACTTATACTCTTCATTTTATTTATTAAACAAATTTTCTTGAACACCCTTAAATTTTTCTTTGGACACCCAAAATTAGAATTTACTAAACTCACTCTTTCTATCTGATCAGACCTTTAGGATTCACCAAAAACTCAAATATGAATTTTTCTTTTGTGTATGTGGCCAAAGGTTGATAAATTTGAAGTTCAAGTACTTATTTTGTGCATTAACATACATTGACTTTTACTTTGATGGAATTTACGCCTACTGCAGTTTCCAATAGCATGAATCTTTTCTGCACTACTTTGGTTTTGGACTTTGGAGCCCGCAACAGACTAAAGTTTGTTGAGTTTGCTAAATTTGGTAAAGATCATTTGTTAGCTACGATAAGCCACTATAGGATCGCCAAAACGGCTCTGAACGCTGGGCGAGCGCATCCGTCCTTTCGATATGAAGAACAAACAAACAATAAAAAATTGAAGAGGTGCCATTCTTATATGAACAACGACAAACAAGTGCAAACAAACAAACAAACACAATATATGGTTTTTTATATGAACACGACATAACACGGCCGATTCTTTCAATGGCCGATGTGCGGCCAATTGAAGAGGTGAATTTCCGCAACAAAATTTTAATACAAGCTATAAAATTCTTATCTTTTATTCTTTTGATTCCTCTTTCACTAAATCTTTCATAAAAAATTGAAGATTGTAGGAGATTTAGGGTTTACAAACATAGAGTAGGATGCAAGAGATGGAAGCGTAAAAATGGCAGATTTTATTTTGTTCTAAACCTAGATGGGTGTCTAAAAAATTAAGTCCTTAAATGTAATTGCATATAAGGATATAAATGTAATTACATGTTATAAAAAATTCAGAGTGTTCAAAGAAGAAAACCGAGTGAACATAGCAGCTCTCTGCTTCTAAAGATCCAGCAACCATCACCCTAAAATAGTATCAAAGTTGTGAACTTTCGATTGCAAACAATGATAAACAGTGTGAAAGTGTGCAACTTTGAGCAGAAACCACCTGCCTAAAGAGCACCATTCCGGGTTTTAGGTGAAAATGGCGGCATTGGCGGTGGGTTCTATAGGTATGAAATGTTGAAGAAATTGTGGTGAAGAAGACTAAACTGTTGTTCGCCATGGCCATCGAGGAAGAAAGGGGAAATCTTTGAATTGAAGATTTCAGAAGTTTGACAGTAGAATGAAAAAAAATTGAATTGATTGAAGTTTAAGAAGTTCACTCAATTTTGATGGGTTTGTTTGTGCAGAAGGTCTGGAACCAGGGCCTGCGATAGGCGAGAAGGTTAAGGCGCCAAATGCTGGTGAAGTCAAAAACTGTAAAATAATGTTTCTTCAGAAATAATGTGTCACTTTAGTAGACTTTAGAAATCTTGTTATTCTAAATTTCTTAGTGACATTGTTGTTATGTTGATATTAGAAAGTGTATGTTGTTAGATATAATTTCTTCTTGCAGTTTTGTTTGATCTGATTTGATACCGATAAGAAACAATGATATTTTGGGTCCACACAAATCAATTCCTATAAATCAAGATATTATGATGTTAGCTTCAGCGTTTGATTCTATCATTTGGAATCATATTTTCAGAGAAACCAACTTTGTTGCTGATGTAGTTGCGAATCAAGGTCATTTTATCGATAATATATATATTTGGCAGGGCACCATTCCTACTACAGCTAATAATGCCATTTTATTTGATATTGTAAACTCGAGATGCCTTATTAACTTGGTTCTTTGATGAATTTCTTTCTTATCAAACCAAAAACCAATCCCTATAAACCAATCAAATTCCTAACCGAAATGCAACCAGAGATATTCACCAAATTGGCCAGCATCATCAGCCTTTCATTATTCTCATGTGTCGATGCCAAACTTCATCATGTTGTCATGATTCTGACCAGAATCTATGTTGGGCTGCATGTTGTCATGATGTTGACTAGATACCAAAATTTGAAGATGTTGTCATGTTAACGCTATTTCAACTCCTTCTGGTACCAATAGACCAAAAAAATAACCCTTTTGGCATCAATGTACAAGTATAAATACATTCCTTCTCAAGCTACACTTGAACTACAAATCCATGAGAAATGAATTTGGATCAGTTGCCTGAAGACTGTTTCGCACACATTATATCGTTTACATCTCCCCGAGATGCATGTCGCTCATCATTAGTTTCGTCCTCGTGCCGTGCCATGGCGGGTACGGATAGTGTGTGGGATACCTTCTTACCGCAAGATCGTGGAGAAATTCTATCCAGATTAGTGAGTCCAATAACTTATTCATCTAACAAAGAGTTGTTCATGAGTTTATGCAGTCCAAATCTAATTGATGGTGGTAAGAAGGTAACTCCCAATTGCTCATCGTTTTTCGTATTTTCAATGTACATTCAAGCAAAAATCAACTTTATTAATACTCAGTGACAAAAGTCTATCAAAAAATACAATGCCTCAAGATTGCCTATGCATAATATGATTCAAATATTAATTACAATATTTGAGTATTACTGCACTTTGCATCTTCTGGCAATATGAATTAATAGAGAATGCACAGGACATACATCAAAAAGTTTGCTTTTGCATTGACAGGCGGTGGATCAAATATGAATTTTGCGATTTACCAAAATTTGCAAAATTCATATTTGTTCCATTGCCTGCGGATGCACTAGTGGCTTTGAGAGGTTATCTGTGTTATGTATATCGAATGTCTTAATTAACTTTTCAACTCTCTTTTTCTTTAATTAGATCTTCTCAATAGATAAATCAACAAGTAAAAAGTGTTACATGTTAAGTGCAAGGGACCTTTCAATTACATGGGCATCACATCCTCTGTATTGGACATGGAGGCCTCGTTTTGAATCAAGGTTCGTACTAAATATGATGCTATGGATTCGTCCCCCCTATCTTATAGTTCTATCTTTTTTCGGAGAAAACTAAACTGCATTTTGAAAATTCAGATTTAAAGAGGTTGCCGAGCTCAGAACAATTTGGTGGCTGGAGATATGTGGCACAATCAACACTCAAATGCTATCGCCAAAAACAGTCTATGGAGCCTATCTTATTGCCAAGCTCGCTGATCGTGCATATGGGTTGGACTCTTTACCTTCTGAGGTTTCACTTGAAGTTGGTAACTTCAGAACACAATGTACAGTTTACTTGAGTACGAAGCGAGCTTCATCCCAATACGAACATTTATCGAAGCGGACCATAGGAGCTTCGAAATCAAGGGCCCCAGAAGGAGATGGCAGAGGCGGACTTCGTGAGCGCAAAGATGGTTGGATGGAGGTTGAAGTAGGGAGCTTTTACAATGATGGTTTTGATAATATGGATGTAAACATGAGCCTAAGAGAAGTGAAGGGTGTGCACCTCAAAGGTGGACTTATTGTTGAGGGAATTGAACTTAGACCAAAACATTAATGAATGGCTACACTATGTTGGATAATGTTTTGCATTATGTAAAATTGTCAATTGATTTTAAGTTGGATACTTTATGGCGAAACTCACACATGAATTACTTTATGTTGCAATATTGATTTTAAGTTGGATACTTTATAACGAAACTCACACACGAAATACTTCATGTTACAATCTGCTTTAATCTAGGGGGCAAAGGATTCAAATTCCCCTACAATTGATCATGCTTAGCCTATCAGGAACAGGAATATCGCTTTCCTAATGAAGAACAGAAAGATAATACCTAATGTAGCAAGTATACATCTTTTGGGAAAGTTAAATGTCCTATGTACAATAGGAAAACTTGTGCGTATAACATGTAACCTTTGATTTATTTTCACACACGTACATTTTAGTGGGTGGTGTGATTCAGTGATTTCACTAAGATGAAGCTCATGAAGAAGCTCAAGCTCTGGCTTGTCAGCCGCAGATTCAACTCCATGAAATGCGAAGAAATAACGACGACCGTGGAAAGCAGAATCCGAGAGTTACAGAAAGAAAGACAAGTAAAGCTCCGGGAAAAACAATTCAAAGGCTGCAGAGCTCCACCAGAAACGAGGATATCGCAAATTTGCTGAGTATCGGGACAATGAATGTACAAGAGACGAGAATATCTTGGTTGCATACAAAGTATTAAGGAGGCATTGTAAATCGGTGATCAATGCGATTCGGATCATAGAAAGGGACGAAGAGTGCCCGGAACAAGTAAAAGAAGCGATTGCGAGCTTGATAGTTGCAGCCCAAATGTGCTCGCATTTGGTTCCGGAACTCATGGCACTTGCAAATATGTTTGAGATGAAATATGGGAACAAATTTGTAGACCAGGTGACCAATGTTTAGCATCCCAGTTGTGCTGTGGATCGCAAGATGCATGAGAAGCTCTTGAACTCTGGCTTCAAACCAAAGTCCTGATCAAGTTTCATGCTACAACTCGAAAGTGTCTACTGTCGAACTGTTCTTGTACATAATTCTTGTAGTGAATTGAATTCATTGAATTCAACTCTTCATCTAAATTTATAGAGCGTTTACTAACTTGAATTCGGAGTAATTTTCGATTGCAAATTTGAGCTTAAATATTGCGCTGTTGAGCTATAAATAACACATCCTAGCTTAGTTTCATAAAACGACTTGATTAGATTATGTTTAAATTACTTTTCGTAATGTATAGCAGTAATCGAATGATATGGAAGACAAATGTTTTTCAATTGGAGTGCGAAAAAAAAATGTTTTTCAATTTGAAGAAAAATAATTAAGATATCAATAAGTCCCCTGCAATTATTCATCTTAAATTCATTTTAATCGGTCCAAAGCTCCAAATTAGATTTTTCTCCTGAAACGTTTAGGAATCTTCACACCAGAAAGTATTTTTAAACATCAAATATTATCCACAAAACCCATTAATCATCCAGAAACAATTGTAGAAAGAATTTACAACGAGAAAACAGAACAGTGCCTCCGAAGAGTCTAGAATATAAGCTACCATGAACATAGATTCTCCATGAGTCAATGAGCAATAAGAAGCCGCAAGAAGCCATAAAATTCAAAGAAATTTAAACAACACAAGGAAGTAAGAAAATTATGCGGGCTCAGATTAATGTATGAACAAATTCTAGTCCCGGACCACAAAAGGTCTCATCGAGCTGGGATTATACACTATCATCATCGCAAAAATATGACAAAGCAGAAAAATTATGTAGCAAAACAAAAACCCACCACTATAAAATGATTGAACATGAAATTCAAACCAGAAAAATCTCAACGGAGGCGGCTAGGGTTTTCTGTAAGATGAGGAGGCGGGTGAAGCGAGTAGAGTGGTGGCTGCGGACTGGTTCGCTTGTATTGAAAAGTCCTTATTTATAAGTTGGGAACGATGACCCAAATAAGAAATAAATGGATCTTCTGACCCATCACTGTTTTTATCAAGGCCTCACACTTGGTCCGATTGGCCCAAAATCTCGGCCAAAAAGCCCACTTGGTATGATTTTGAAGAATTTGGAAAAGAGAGTTGGATTAGTACCATGAATTTGAAATTTTAATCAACTTGTATGGTAGGGCATATGCTTTTAATTCTAAAACTAAGGTGCCTCACCGTGGAAACTTCTCCAATGTGATTCTTCCACTAGCCTGATAAACATGTTAATGATGCTGACGGCTTGACACGGGACTTGTAGTAAGTGACATACGTGTTCAATCGTACAAAATTCACTAAATTAATATCAAATTTATGGGAAATTAAAACTCAAATATACCAGAACGAATCGCTATCAAAAACAACAATTCACAAATTAACTAATAGCAATACATAGGACGATCTAATCTTAGTCCTTTCACAATATGTCGGAAAATGTAATGTTCAAATTCATTTTTGAACATCACTCTTCCACACTTGGTTGAAATATATTTATTTATGATATCCATTTTTGGACATTATGAGTGCAATGTTCAAACCCATGATTTCTACTGCAGAAAATTATTATAGATATCAAACCCATAATGTTCAAATCTATGAGTTCTATTGCAGGAAAATATTTATTTGTGATGTCCATTTTTGGACATCATGAGTGTGATGTTCAAACATATAAGTTCTACAACAGAAAAATTATTATAAATATCAAACTTAGACTACTTGAATTTTATTTATAGACATTAAACTAATTTGAACAACTGTTGAAGACCTTAGAAGGGACATGAAATATACTTGGATTGGTTCTTCCAAGTTCCAACAGAATTGCATTGTCACGATAAAAATACTATAACTTAAGAAAAAGCAAAGGATCAGGTATTTTAATGCAATGATTAAAAAGCAAAGAGAATGATCCAAACGCTTCCTTCATCAACCTCCTAATTTCTTCATCTCATCAATACAAAATTGTGACAAACCAACTGATTTCCGACACAACCACTTGGAAACCTCATTCGAACTCGCCACCTGTCCCACCGAAACACCCACTCATTAGCTTTCGTCCTATTCTTTACATTCTCCAACCTCCATCTTTATTCAGACAACAATCTCAGTTCTCCGCCTCCGACAACGACATGTCCTCGCGTTCCGGCGGCTCAGGAAATCCCAGCAGCATGTCGGGGAGGAGCCTTAGCGAGATATCGGACATTGACTGTCCGAAACTCGGATTGGATCTCGTGTCGGCCGCCAGGCGAAATATCGGGTTCTTACGAACCGTGGCTGAGTCTCAGTGGCTTCACCAAATGCCGACGGTTGTTGAAGCCATCAGAAGGTCAGCTCTGATGAGTCAAGAGCTTCTTTGTAAAGTATCCTGATCGGACGGTGGAGGTTGAAGATACTTGGGTTTTGGGTTTTTGCAGGTACACTGAGCTCTGGATGCCGTTGGTTTGTGATCTGACGGCTGAGTCGACAAAGCCGCCGGTGATTCATCCGCCAATAGACATTGAATGGGTTTGGTTCTGCCATACACTTAATCCGGTAAGCTCTGTTCTGGGAAAGTTCTAATTTTGATGCTGTAATGTCGTTGGGTTTTGTTTGGCTACTGGGAAAGTTTTGATTTTTATTTCATATCTATTTAAAGTTTTGTTTGGTTGCTGAGATGAGAAGTTTGAATTTTTCTGGGAAAGTTTTGATTTTTATGTTATAATGTTGTTGGGATTTTGCCATTGTTTATGTCAGGTTCATTACAGGCAATACTGTGAATCGAAGTTTTCAAAATTGATTGGGAAAGCAAAAATTTTCGACGCAGAGAACGAAGAGTATGCATTGATGAGGTGTAGAGAAATATGGATCAGAAGGTACCCGAATGAACCATTTGAGAGTGAAGTTGATTGTGATTCAGATGTGGGGGCTGTAGAGGTGGATAACGGAGAATTGCTTTTGGAGGAAGTGAAAAAGAATCGTTTTTTGTATTCGAAGTTTTCAGAGCCATACAGGACAGAAATTGTGTATTTGGTAGCAGCAAGGCAGAGGTACAAGAGGTTCTTGTTGATGGTGCAGCAGAGCTCTACTGATTTGTGTTCTCCTTTGGTGCCTGCCTCTGATATTATGCTCATGTGGCTCACACATCAGGTAGCCTTTTTCGGTTAATTTAGAAGAGTATTATTAAAAATCCGTCATAATTTTCATGAAAAAATTAGGTGCTAAACCTCTTTTTCGGTTGTTTGACTTGGTTATGTGAAGCAGAGTTACCCAACAGTATATGCTGAAGATTTGAGAGAGATGGAGGGTGATTTGGAGAAGGTGGTGACAATGTGGGCCACTGTCAAGGAAAAAGAGGTGGAGGAGACCAAGAAGCTGTGGGAGAAGACCTTTGATCAACCATATGAGAAAGCTGGTGGAGAAATAGCTTTGAAATTGGACAGGGGTGTCGAATTGAAGCCGCCGATTTACTGGGAGGTTTCTGACTCTGATGTCAATACCAAATACAAGCCCCTGCTACCCAGATTCTTACTTGAGGTTAGTTTAGAATAATACTGAAGTGTTAGCTTTTGCTGAGTTTTGAATTGAAGATTTGGGCCTTTTTGCTTCTATTAATATGTTCTGTAGCAGCTATGTTGATTGCAGTGCTTCCATTAGTAGTGCTAAACTGATGGGTGCGTGATGCCTCAATGTAGGTGTGTGTGTTTGTCAGGCTTAGGGACAGCATGAAGGCAATGCAAGAGGATATAAAACGCAATACCCTTCGTCTGCGGATGGTGAGGTGTCATAGGGAGTTAAAGCTTCTAAAACCCATCTCTGAGTTTCCCTCTTCATCTTGGAAAAAAGCCTGGCATATGTACTGTGAGTTTGGAACCAAAGGGGTCATATTGGAGCTTCGGGGGCGTGGTGGCTCCTGTTTTACAGGAAGTAACCTGATAGACAGTTTTACATTCCATTGGAATGACTTACTTAGATCACCGTCTCTATCTTTGGGAAAAGAAGATCAACAGGTGAACATTTTTGCTTCCATAACTCCACCGGTTCAAGCACCATACCTGTTGAAATGTGTGCCAGACCGTGTCACAGATGATTCTGGGGCAATGGTATCAGATGTGATTCTGAGAATGAACCAGTATCGTCCCCAAGAAGGCCGATGGTTGTCTCGTACTGTACTTGATCATGCAGGGAGAGAGTGCTTTGTGATTCGAATAAGGTTAAATTCTAATGACATTACCTTTTTTCTCCTGGAAAGGTCAATTTTAATCTTATGACAGTTTAGAACGATTTCATAGAACATTTTATCTCTTACTCAATTGAATACTAATTAATTGCAGGGTGGGAGAAGGATTTTGGAGAAGAGGAAACGAAGTTCCATCAGCTGTGAAATGGGAGGATCGGATAATAGAGATTCTAGAAGGTTCTTGGTCTTATGTTGCTGGCTCCATTGGTAGATCCCCTGGTATGTTGTATGTAGCAGTCTGTGCGCTTCTGAGATTCTTTGTTTTCAAATTACACTTAATTGAACTTGGAATCAAATTGTAAATATTCTGCTGCTGGTCTAGTACAGCGAAGCTGGTAGGCACAGCCATACCCAAAGAACCGCCAGAACCATGGAAAGCTGCATGGAATCTTTCAACTGGTGACGAACTGATGATACGGTGCGAAATGTCATCATCAATATCGAGTCTTAGTTTTGGTTTACAAAATCAAGCTGCAGAATCAACGGTATAGTGATGATTTCTTTTCTCCACTGGATGGATCATGTATTCTCATCATTTGGTTTAAAATCCAATCATATATTGCAGG
The DNA here is from genome assembly GCA_033992175.1 of Spiraea crenata. Lineage (NCBI taxonomy): Eukaryota > Viridiplantae > Streptophyta > Magnoliopsida > Rosales > Rosaceae > Spiraea > Spiraea crenata. The sequence continues at coordinate 2,725,971 of JAVBHV010000041.1, read as the reverse complement.
TTCAGCTGTTGAAAGGACGGAGAATGCAGTATCGAGTAAAGAAAACGAGGTCAGTGACCAAAGATGAAGAATTCCAAGATGAGGACGAAGGCGTAGGGGAAGAAGAAGAAGAAGAAGGGTTTGTAACACTAGTGCGGTATACAGAAGATAACCCGAATGGAAGAGCTACAGCTCTTTTAAATTGGAAGCTATTGGTAGCAGAGTTCTTGCCTGAAGAAGATGCGGTACTGGTGCTTCTTCTATGCATTTCAATCCTAAGAAGTGTATCAGAGATGAGAAAGGAAGATATCGGAGGTTTGCTGATTAGAAGAAGACTAAAGGAAGAAAAATTTGGGACTCGAGATTGGGGTTCTGTAGTACTTCACCCTTCCTCAAGTTCCTCTATTTCTTCACCTCACCTTCAACCTTGGTATTGGAATGCAAAGGCAATAGTAGCATCAGAGGGTGCAGGTCATATTACCAGACAACCAGCTATCAGCTATTCACCGGAGGAAGGTGGCGATAAGTTGTACAAACGAGGGATACTAACATGAAAGGCCACCAGCCTTTTTGTACTTGTATAATCTTAAAATTACATTGTATGTACATGATCATTCTCCTGTATATGATGACGATCATTCTCCTGTATATGATGACGCCTGAATGGAAAACTCGTTTGTCAAGGCACCCTAACGTGTCTGCTGAAAATTGCATGGAATATTAGTGCAATGCAATGCCATGCCCTGAAAAAGAAAGCATGACTTAAAGTCTTAGACTTCGTACAGAGAAAAAGCACAAAGAAGATGAATTTATAACTCCAAGAACAATACCTTTTCTCTATATACAAGCTATTCCCTCATTCCCACATGTATAAATGTACTTTTTTCCAATTGATCGTAAAGAAATTTCTTCCTCCAATGGGTTTAGTAAACTTTCTGCTGCTTCTCATTGCTCTGCCTTCTCTTCCGGGTTGGTCTTATGGAGAACCATCCATTGAGTCCATGGTTTCGCAAGCTTGCGCCGAAATTGAAGATCAAAGCAAATGCCTCACAAATGTGCAAGCTGACCTCCAAGCAATGGGGCCTGATCAGAGCCAACGTTCTGCTGCAATCCTAACTGCAGCTCTTAGGCACACTCTTGATGAAGCGAAAGCTGCAATCCAAATGATCACAAAGTTCAACTCTTTATCCATCAGCTACCGCGAGCAAGTAGCAATGGAAGATTGCCAGGAGCTCCTGGACTTCTCTGTCTCCGAGCTGTCCTGGTCTCTAGGCGAAATGAACAGAATCCGAGGTGGTGACAATAACTTTCACTATGGAGGCAACTTGAAAGCTTGGCTGAGTGCTGCCCTTAGTAATCCAGATACATGCCTCGAAGGATTTGAAGGAACCGATAGACGTCTTGAAAATTTTGTTAGAGGAAGTTTGAACCAAGTCACGCAGCTCATTGGTAATGTTCTGGCCTTGTACACTCAATTAAACACCTTACCATTTAAGCCTCCTAGAGATCATGGTCCCCCAATGAATAAGAGCTCATCGGGGGAGGATCCTGATCTCCCCGCGTGGATCAACAAGGAGGATCAGGAGCTGGTTAGAGCCAATCCACAATTGGGAATGCATGTAGATGCTACTGTGGCAGCAGATGGGAGTGGCCAGTACCGGACAATTGCAGAAGCTGTTAATGGATCTCCAAACTATAGTAACAAGAGGTACATCATATATGTGAAGAAGGGAATTTATAAAGAAAATATTGACATGAAGAAGAAGAAGACCAACATTATGTTTGTTGGGGATGGAATTGGACAAACTGTGGTCACTGGTGACAGGAATTTCATGCAAGGATGGACTACATTTAGAACAGCAACATTTGGTAAGTGACTCACAAGTACCATTGTTATATCTTGCATGTTATGTTACCTAGTAAACAATTATCGGACTTTAGCATCTTGTGTTACATATTGTAAATCTGACATGTTATGTTGCAGCGGTATCTGGAAAGGGATTTATAGCAAGGGACATGACAATTCGCAACACAGCAGGGCCCGAAAACCGCCAAGGCGTGGCGCTTCGGGTCGACTCGGACCAATCGGCCTTCTTTCGGTGCAGCATGGAAGGCTACCAAGACACGCTCTATGCTCACTCCCTCCGACAATTCTACCGCGAATGCACCATCTATGGCACCATAGACTTTATCTTTGGTAACGGTGCTGCTGTGCTGCAAAATTGCAAAATCTACACAAGAGTCCCACTGTCGCTGCAAAAGGTCACAATAACAGCCCAAGGTAGAAAAAATCCCCACCAGAGCACCGGGTTTTCAATCCAGGACAGCTTTGTAATGGCCACCCAACCAACTTATTTGGGCAGGCCATGGAAGGAGTACTCAAGGACTGTTTTTATGAACACTTACATGAGTGGGCTGGTCCAGCCCAGTGGGTGGCTTGAGTGGTATGGTGATTTTGCTTTGCGCTCCTTGTGGTATGGTGAGTATAAAAATTACGGGCCGGGTGCGGGGTTGGCGGGTCGGGTTAAGTGGCCCGGTTACCACATTATCAAGGATGCTGCCTCTGCAGGTTTCTTCACTGTTGGGAGGTTCATTGATGGGGTGGCTTGGTTGCCACATACTGGTATCAAGTTTACAGCAGGTTTGAGTAATTAAAGCATCCCTAATTCGGACCATATTCTTGGAGGAAAACTCGTGTCACGGATGTATACCATCTTCGTTTCTATTTGCTTACTATGTGTTTTGATTTATATGAAGGGATAGATATAGCCAAAATCTAGATTACATAATCTGAAGTAAGATGGACTTCATATGTCATATCTATTAAATATGTGATTGAATATGACGTCAATGTAGTATAGTAGTAGTAATATTTAGTCATCCTTTATCTTTGTTCAAGTAACTATTTGTAGCATATGTAGTTGTGTGTGTATGTATGATGATGGACGTATATGTCAAGCTCAACAAATAACTTTTTCTTACTAATTTTGGACTAGATTATCCAAAACACGCTAGTCTCAATACCTTGAGTCAGGTAGTCTCTTTAACACTTTGCAAACTGTCAATGTTACTAAGAAGGATCGGTGTGGGTCTAATTAGAAGCATCCATCTACTAGATATCCACAACCAAAGCCAGCACAATTACTGATCTGCAGTTATAAGTACTACTGTCAAAGTAGAGAAACCCTTCTTATTAACCAGTAACTTCAATTTTTCTTGTTTTAGAAAATTTAGAGAAATTAACAGCACTTTTTTGTTGGCACAGAAGCTTCCTTGCCCTCTAAGCCTCTTGTTCTGCTGACTATTGTAAATTTGTTACAAACCAACATTCCAAATCTCTCCTCTTTCTCCACCCTTAAAAAGTCACAACCCTCTAGTCCAAAATTTGGCAGATGAATCTAAGACCATTCTGCTACATTGGTAGTCGGATAAATTGGCTCTGATGTGTAGTTCTGTCCACCCATTCCTTTATCTTTCCTCATAGGAAGAGTTTGTGACAGAGGAAAAACAGGACACAAGCTGAGTTGTTAAGGACTTTACAAATTTCGGAAGAGACATCTTCAAAAATGGGATACGAGGAGAATGCCGAAATGAGATCAAAAAAGAGAATTCTGATTATTGTTGCATCTGCCTTCATGCTGATAACAATGGTGGTGGTAGTGGTGGCTAACATTGCCATGGAAATACACCCGTCTTCAGGCCGTTCAAAGGCCACTTCACATGACAAAGCTGATGCCTCAAAGAAAGCCATCACAGCCATTTGCCAGCCAACTGACTACAAGCAAGAGTGCTTCAACAGCCTCAGCTCCGGGGCCGAGAACTCCACAACTGATCCCATACAACTCATCAAAATTGGCATCAATGTAGCAATTCAGCATATCTCCAACGCCGCTGACAAGTCCACTCTCCTGATGAAGCTTGAGAAGGACCCCAGAACTTCTAAGGCCATTGACACCTGCAAAGAGCTAATGGCGTTATCAATCGACGAGCTCAAGCAAACTGTGAAGAGATTGAGGAATTTGGATGATTTCCAAAAGTACAATGAATTTTTCATGGATTTGAAGGTTTGGACTAGTGCTACAATCACATACCAAGAAACTTGTTTGGATGCGTTTGAGAAGACAAGTAGTACTACAAATGCTGCCGAGGAGATGAAAAATTTGTTGACAACTTCTATGCGTTTGAGCAGCAATGGCCTTGCCATGATTTCCAACATCTTTTCTGCCCTCACTGACTTGAACAATCCAGAACCAACACGCCGCAAACTCCTTTGGCTTGAAGGCATCACCCCTTTTCTTGGCAACAATGGTAACGAATTTCCCAAGTGGTATGAATCTGGTAGCCGGAAAACTCCTCACGGTGAGTAGTACTACTTCTGGTACGAAAATTAATAGGCCGGACATCGTTGTGGCAAAGGATGGAAGTGGGAAGTACAAGACCATCAGTGAGGCACTTGAACATGTTCCCAAATATGGCAATCAGACCTTTATCATCTACGTCAAGGAAGGAGTGTACAATGAGTCTGTCCTGGTTACTAGAACCATGAGTAATGTGATGATGATTGGAGACGGTGCTAATAAGACTAAGATCACCGGAAACAAGAATTTTGCAGATGGAATTCCCATCTACCGTACAGCCACTGTTGGTAAGCATGCTTATGTTACAAAACTGTAAATCTGAACATAACTCTCGCTCAATTAGACTCATTACTAACTAAAATTTGCGAATGAATGCAGCTATTCAGGGAGACCACTTCATGGCAACGGACATTGGGATTGAGAACTCTGCCGGTCCAGAGAAACATCAAGCTGTTGCATTGCGGGTTAGTGCTGACGAGGCGATCTTCTACAAGTGCTCGATTGATGGCTACCAAGACACACTCTTCGCACACACTCAGCGCCAATTCTACCGTGACTGCACCATCTCGGGCACCATAGATTTCGTGTTCGGTGATGCTGCTGCAATTTTCCAAAACTGCACTTTCTTAATCCGCAAGCCACTGCCGGACCAGTCTTGCATTGTGACTGCTCAAGGCAGGAAAGACCGGCGCGAGTCATCTGCATTCATCATCCAAAACAGCACCATCACCGCTGATCCGGAATACTTACCCGTCAAGGATGAGAACAAGGCGTATCTAGGTCGTCCATGGAAGGAGTATTCGAGGACAATCATCATGGAATCGTACATAGACAATATAATTCAACCAGAAGGTTGGTTGTCTTGGGCAGGTAGTTGGGGGCTCAGTACATGCTTCTACACAGAATTTCGCAACAGCGGCCCCGGTGCTAACAAGGCGGGACGCGTTACATGGAGCGGAATCAAGCAGATTACCCGAAAACAAGCAGCCTATTTCTGTCCTGAGAGGTTCTTCAAAGGTGATGACTGGATTAAGCTATCTGGAGTGCCTTATGTCCCTGGCCTCACCACTTCTTTTAAGCAGTCGAACTCTTCGGCTACAACTCCAGCCATTTTGAGAGGCTTCTGAGTTATGTTTTTACCTTTAAATATGTTGTTTAGGCCTGCAATATGTATAAAAAATTGATAATCATGCTCTAGACAGTGTATAACAACAAATTAGTTCTTTCCATCCCGGTAAACAATGTCCTTCAGACCTTTCTTTCACATTTAACTAGTTTCCCCTGGCTGTTGGGGGGTTAGCTCGAATGATTATTTATAACCACCGCAAGAATCAGTTTTTAAACTCTGTAATAACCGCATACTATGAACACGTTTCTTTTTCACTGAATACCAACTGGTTTTTCTTCAACTTTCTTGCAAGGGAACTTGAGAAAATAAGTGAAGTACGTTTGTATGTATTTTCCAATTCCAGAAAGATAAGGATTAATGATTACCAAAATGACCAATGAATTGGCATTGAAATATAATTCATTCCTCAAATGTACTAAACACCATTCTTTTGAAATAACAGAAACACTTGTAGAAAGAGTTTTAACTAAAGCTGAGAACGCATTTACCCAACAGATACGTAAACAAGATGCCAGAGACCTAAGGCCGAGCAAAATTAGATTTCCAAAAATAACATTTTCAACTCTCATCCTCTCAAACTCTGAAGCCCTTGCTGTTCCTCTTTCCTCTAGCCTTCTCAAACTTCCTTCCCTTTGACCGCACATAGGGCTTAGTGTGGCTGTGTGGGACACCAGGAGCTGGACCAAAGTGCTTCACTGCTTCACGTGAATTCTTTGGACCTCTGAGGAGAACCTGCATTGGAAACAAAACCAAGTTAACAAAATTATCTTCATTTCAACAAACAGTGACAGAATTAAGATGTTTGTAAGATCAGTGACCGAATTAAGATGTTTGTAAGATGGCAACTACTTGATAGTACTAGGAGCTCATACCGTGTTCTGACCCAATGGTGCCCTCAAAGCGAGTTGATCAAAAGTTAAGCACTCTCCTCCTGCCTTCTCAATTCTGGCCCTTGAGGTTTCAGTAAACCTCAGTGCACAAACCTTCAATTGAGGAGGACTGCGTCAACAACCCGAATATCATCTGTCACGGTTCCGACAAGAACAGCAATCTTGTTGCCCTATATAAAAACAGAAGAATTTAATGAGCTAACAAAGAATAAATAACGGATACAAGAACTCAAAGCAGGTAATATTGACTTCACACTGACAGGGGATGAGGATGAAGACAAACTAACCTTTGCTTCCATGAATTTAATCAACCTTGAGAGAGAAAGTGGTGCCTTGTTAACTTTGCTCATGAACAGACGCTTGAGAATAACAGCATTGAACTTGCTTCCAGTCCTCCGGACAAGAAAGCGGTAGAGCTGACCAAGAAAAACAGAATTCTCAGTCAGATAAAACATTCATTTCATTATAGAATATGGAAGGCGTACCACTAGAATGACCACGAAAAGAAATCTGATTAACAAAACTCAATGGAACAAAACTAGAAAAACAGAAGCTAGTTCCCTCAGAGTAAATTAGAAGTACTAATCATTCAAAAATCATTATTAGCATGGTTTATAGCATCACCGGGAACATCTCTTCCATACTTAAGCCTCATCAAATTCAAAACTTAAGAAATTTTAGAGTACAAAAATGAACCAAACTGTCTCTCAACATATTACCATGATCATCTCAATCAAGCAATCCTAAACATCAAATAAAACAGAAAGTAACAAATGACACCAGTCAATGCTCTATTCTATGAGAATGGAATCCAAAGTCTTTAAAAAAATTGGACTAGACAAACCAAAGTAGTGAAATACTCAGATAAAATGTGGAAAAAGTTCTATTCCTGGACCTACAAAAGGTCTCATAATGAGCTGGGATACACATATATCATCACAGACAGTAACAAACTACACCAAAAAATCCAATTCAAAACCTTTCCATAAACAACCGATCTATTGTTTTGCGAAAAAAAACCCGAATCAACAAACCAAATTAGTGCAATGCTCAGATAACATGTGGAAAAAGTTCTATTCCCGGACCACAAAAGGTCTCGTAATGAGCTGGGATACACAAATATCATCATAGCATCAACACCAAGCCCCCAAAATAACTCAAACCCAGAAATCAAAACACCATTTTCAATCAAACAAACTCATCAAAATCCAACCTTTCATTTGCTACAACCATTCTTCAATCAACACCCTAAACACAACATCAAAAAATAAAATCCAAATACAAAAATCAGTATAAATACAATTTATATATATACCTTGACAAGAAGCTTGAGATAGATATCATCGGACTTGGGCGCAGTGCGCTTCGTCTTCTTGCTCTTACCTCCGGCGATTAGATCGATACCCTGGTTTACACAAAAAGCCCAGTAAGATTTAGATATAGATACAATTACATATACATGTAGTACAAGCAAATGAAGCTAGGGTTTTGGGAGAGAGATGGAGATACCATTGGAGCTAGGGTTTTGGGGTGAAGCTCGGTTCCTCTGGTTGCGACGCCGCTGAGTGGGACTCCCAAAATGAAGCTAGGGTTTTGCGGAGCTTTATAGAACTGCTGATGGTAGTGATGCCGGGTTTGTTATCGAGTGGGTGAGGGTGTGTATTAGTGTTTGTAATGGAGCTTTCTTTAGGGCTTCGGCCGCCACACGGGTTGGGTTTTGGGTTTTGACCTACCAGTTTTACATGCTTGTGTTTTGGGCCAAGTATGATCTAGAAGTTTGGCCCAAATTATGAATCCGAAATAAAAGTTACTGGGAAAGTGATATGAATGTTACTTCCGGTGCAGGGTAAATGTTGTTAACTCTAGTTGAGCTACAACTATATGGTCTATAGAGTCAGGTAGACGACTTTCGGAATGCTGATGCTCCAAGAACCTCTTAGGCGTAAAGCCCAAAACTATAGAACATGGCCCATCCAGCCCATCTACTTGGTTTATTGTTAGTTGAAGCATGGTTTCTAGCTACATTGGTAGTTCTTTGTAATCCTAGTGGTGGAACCTTGTTAACTACGATTCCTCCTCCTCGCGAAAAGATTTCAATTTGATGCCTATATATATAGAGGTGTCACTTGGGGTTTAACAAGTAGAAGCTTTCTCAAGTACTAGTTTTCGGTACTAGTTTTGGGTACTTTTTGGTATTCTAATGTGATTCAAGTGCGTACGCAAATCGTGGCATGACATGCGTTTATTTAATCTCCAATCCAGCTTGCACAGCCAAACAATCATCTCCTGTTGGCATCGTTTTCAAAGTTACCAAATTAGCTGGTTTTGGTCATGAGGAAGTTGTATTGTCATATCTTAACTACTATTGCAGTCATGATGAAAGTGGTGATCATTTCGAATCTGTGGTCGAAAATCTCAAAATTCCGGTTTCTATGGGCCTTCCGAGTCGTTTTATGCAATCCAGCAATCAAAGAATTCAGACTTCTTCCCAAATAAGCCAATTACGCACAGCTGCCACGGGATTTGGCTATGATCTCAAGTCCAAAGACTACAAAGCTGTTCGAATTGTATTAGCATGTAGGCCATATTCTGTTTGAAGACATAAGGCCGTGAATGGCCACCAGTAATATCGCTGTCGATTACAAGTTTCCTTATCTTGGAATCTAGACAGACTGCCATCACTTGAAAGAAAAGCAAAACCAGTGAAAGAATTTTTCTGAAAATGCTATGCAACTTAATATACACATGCTAAAAAAAAAAAAAACCAAATACATTTTATCAAAAGAAGTCTAAAACCGAAAACCTCTTCCCTGCACAAGCAACAATATATGCAGTTATGATTTACAAATTCCATAGAAACTTTCGTGCAATAAAATTATCGGAGGAACTTCAAGGCTTGAACTCTGGATTCAGAAGGTGCTTCTCTCTCGTCAAGCTCGTCTATTACAAGAATCCAAAAGCAAGTACCAGTCGAGCCTGTTGTATTGCCTAATTGAGCTGTGCAAAACCTCCAAATGATCAGTTCTTTCCCAGTTTAGGAGGCTGCCAAAAGAAACCCACATCACAATTATGATCAGATATCATAGTACATTTGTTATCAGAGGAAAGTAAAACTAAAGGGCAATATGAATACCTTTTTAAGTTTTACGTTTGAACCACTTGCGGATGCTTTGTTATCAACTGGTTTCAGTATCTCAAAGGAACACACTAGAGCTTCATCGACACTCAGTAGAGCACCGGCATTATCAAACTCCCCGCCGTAGTTTGGAGCTGAAAATATGGTGACTAATCTTCGTTTTGCAAAGAACTCATAGCCATCCTCCACCACCTACATGTTGAGTTATAAGCATTGTGCAGGAATGATGCAGTAGCTGTGAAGAATTGAAGTAATGAAGCAGCAAGAAGAATTGAAGAAAAGAAATGAAGACAGAAGAAAAATAGAAATAGAGAGCAAATATGTGTATTCACTAAAGGCCAAGAGCCAAGTGTATTTCTGTTATGCTAATATAGTGCTCTAGTGGTCCCAAGAGGATAATGTATGTAGAAAACTATAGGAAATACATGTGTACAATGCGGTCCTGCATTTCTACTGCATATAATGAAAAACCCTACTGTGATTTGGCAGATTTTGCCTCACACTCAATTGATACCTAGTATCTTTTCCTATTTCTCTCATCTCTCTATTCTCTATCTTTGTTCATACTATCTTACTCCCCAAGAATACACAAAATACCAAATATCATAAACCCAGAAATCATCCTTAAAACCCAGAAACTCATAACAGTAAATCGGAAACAAGCAAATAACTTGCAAACCAAGTTATATTCACACTACATTGTAACTTAATAATTATTAATACTGACAAGGTGGATTAAGTGATCATGACAACAATTTGGCTAACAATTCTAATGCTGTACGCACATAAAGGTGCATAGAGGTACCAATTATAAGAGTGGTCATTTGTAGTTTGGATTCGGTTTCCTTAAATAACGACAAAGGATTACCTGATGACCCCGGCAAATGAGATCAAGTTCATTCTTATCTAAAAAATCATTAACTTTATCAGCTCCAAAAGTGCAGGAAACACCTCGATCACTGTCTGCCCATCCCTCAACCCTTCCATCAGGATCCGACCAAAGCAGGTCGCATAATAAACCATTATCCGGAATGTCAGTTGGCCTGGAAATTTCCTTTATTTGATCCAAGTTTTCCAACTCTGGTGAGAGCCCCCCATGCATACAAAGTATCTTCCCATCAATAAGTGCAGCCACAGGCAAACAATTAAAGCATTCAGTAAATATTTTCCAAAGCCGAACATTAAACCTCCTTTTACACTCGTCATAGAACCCATATATCCGATTAATCTTTGCATCTTCGTGGTTTCCCCTCAAAAGGAAGATCTTGTCAGGATATCTTATTTTGTAGGACAGAAGCAAACATATCGTCTCCAAACTTTGCTTTCCTCGATCAACATAATCTCCAAGAAACAAGTAGTTTGCAGAAGGAGGGGTAACCACCATACTCGAATAGCCTTAGTAAGTCTTGGTATTGTCCATGTATATCACCTGTAAGACGCCTGCAATATTAGGAAGACCAAGGACATAAAGAAATATAAGGAGATAATTGTACTATCAATGTTTTCACTTCAAAGTATCATTGCTCCCCTGTAAGTTATGCACCCTACAATGGTATATAACAACTGGACCAAGAAGCTTATCTGAAGAACACAAAGTCAATTATATTAAGTGCTCAAAACAGCAAAGAAACACCCAATGCAAGTTGTTTCCCAATCCTTTTGAGTAATTTCTAAAATTCTAAGGTGAATCAAAGCATAATATCCTTGTAAAACCCGAAAATGAATGCCGAATTTGCATCTAATGAACAAAATGACATACAAGGAATACATGCCCAATCAACTAATGACCATCTTATGATTCAAAAACTCAAACCAAATTCTCCAAAAGTTCATTACACATTCAAAATCATGAAAAATTCCATCTTTTACTCCCAAACATAATCAAATTATCAACCCACCTAACATTCTAATCCAATAACAATCATTTCCATAATCATCCAAGAAACACCAAAAAAGGAATGATCTTGCAATTTCATAATTCAATATCGACTATATTTAAGGGTAAAAAGAGCTGACCACAGATGCGAACCGGAGCTCGGATCTCGAGAAGATTGGGCTGAGAAAGGAAGATTTGGCGGGCGTTGACGCAGAGCTGTCGGATCTCCGCCTCCGACAGCTGCACTTGCTTCCCTCCTTTGCCTTCTAAAAGCCTCCTTATTATATCATCCAACACGCCTTTATCCATCATCCCCTCCATTGTCATCATCATCATCTTATCTCCCTTCTTTCTCCTCAAAAAGACGCAAACCCAGATTGAAATTCTTCAAAACTAAACATGGGTTGCTTTTGAAATCGAGAGAAATGGATAAAGATCCGAGCTTTTTTGGTGGGTCAACAAAGAAAAGCTGAGATTTTGATTTGATCAGCTGCAAAAATTGAAAAAATGAAAGAGAGAGAGAAAAGAAGAAAAAAATGGACAGCTGATTGATTGGGAGGAGAAGCAACAAAAGGGAGATTGAGGAAGGATTGAAGCGAATGGATTGGCAAATTTTTGGCTTGAATGCTTCTCTGTCTCAATATTCTGTTTCTATTTTTTTAAATTTTGGAACCTGAATTTTTCTCGCAGTGCCATGTAGATTTGGATTTTGTTGAAACCTTCAAAGTTGGACGACCAAAGTGAAGGAGGAACATAGACCGGCGCACGATAGCAACGTTGTACACGTGGATGGAGGTTGGTCGTGTTCACCCTGCTCCTACTGAAATCAAATTGTCATTCTCTTTTGTGAAATAAACATAAACAACATTGCCATTTTCTTTCGATTTTTCTTCGATTCAGTGCGGATTCAAAATCCGTATACTGTACATCTTTTAAAAACATAAAAAAAAATGATTTGGAAAATGACTGAGGAAGTCATCCGGTCATCTTTTAGTGTCCACATGGGTAGCACGTGATCGTTCTTCTTCGTCATCTTCTCTTCTGCGAGCTCGTCCTCATCACTCTCTCTGCGATGACGACGACGACAATCAATCCAAAAACACACAAGCACGTTTCTTTCTCCAGTCAAAACCAAATCCCTAGAAAATAAAATCCCCTATTCCGCCACAGGAAGTCATGACTAAGTCGGCCCAACTTCAAGCCACAAGAAGGAGAATTCCGCGAAATTGAGGATGATGAAGGCGCATCCAGAGAAGGGCGGCGCTCTGATCGGATCGCAAATCGTGGAGATGAATCGACGAAACTGAACGACCGCTGGTGATTTGTTCTTGTACTGTTTCGTTGCATTTCCATAGATGTAATCTGTAATTTCTGTAGCCCAATGTCTCTTGGAAATAAATTTGTTCCAGTATTCGTGTCGAACATTTGTTCCATTTGGTCCAGTATTCGTGGTGAACATTTGTTCTATTTGTTCCATTTGTTCTTCGGAAAAAATCCGCAAATTCTCGGAAAACTTTCACTGGACATACATCAGAAAGTATTTAGCATTTCCATCCATTCCAACCATGTTTACAATTGACGCTAAAATTGAAGGTACCTCAAAACCAAATAACATCAAATTTCCAAAAACTTGAAACTCATTTCAATTCTTCATAAAACCCAACAAAACCACCGACCCAAACAAACATACTCAGCATAAACATCTGGTGCATACATTCATAACCATAACATACAAGAAATTTCCACAAAACCCAATACATTCATAGTCCGCCAATCATCCGACCAAGTCCGCAACGTTCAACGGCGCGTGGCGAGGTAGGACCCAGAACGACGACCGGGGACGAAGGGGAACCAATCGGGGGGTGGCTTTCTGGAAGAGAATGGTCTGAACGATGTCGTCTAGCTTCCGAAATCGATCTCCGGCGAGGTGGACGAGTCGAGCTCAATCTCCTCGTCGTCGGCGTGGGCTTTTCTTCCTCCTGTTGTGCTCAACGATTCGCCGTCGAATGCACAACTCAAAATTGTATCCAATTGCTCTGGAAGTCGGCATTTTTCAATGAAAGTGGGCACTTTCTTCAGTGTCTGAGAGAGATTTCCCACAAAAGTGCCTACATCTCCTCTGCTTTAGTGGATTTTGGCGTCTAGCACAAGTGCCTACTGTTAACACAGCTTAGAGAATGAACAAGGAGTGTTTGGAAACTGAGAAAATGGAAGAGAAAAGGAGAGAAAGGAGAGAAAATGATAGTCTGCATTTCAGAAAGTTTTTACAGAATGTGTTTGTTATTTTAAACTAAGCTAAACAATTCCAGCTTTATAATAAGCTGAGGTAGGCTGTTATCTAACTATTAACAAACTGATAAAAGACAATCATGTCCTTTCTAATATTTCAGCTAATATTCCATCATATCCTAACACCTACATCTCGTCTCGCAAGTGGGCACCTTTCAATTTTTTTCTTCTCACAAGTGCCTACATAGGCACTTTACCTGCTTAGCAAGTGGAACAGGTTGCCTCTGCTAGGCATAATCGCCCACAGGTTTTGAATCAGATCTGAACCGAAGAAAGACCGATTTTCTTTTGTCAAACTATACAACACTAGATCCCTGGATTGCTCCGATGTGATTGAGCCTTTGTGACGCATTAGTAAATAAATGACATCTACATATAGCATATCCGGATTCAGAATTTCAACCCAAACACATCCACCGCGTTGGAACTTGGAACCCCTCCTCATCACCGACGTCCTATTCCCTACCCCTAGCATTCCTCTAAAAACGGGCACTTGTTCGTATCATTTAAGCCGCATTTCCAACGGAACAATGTGAACGCACATGTTCCGTTTCCAGTCTTCCTTGGGTATGATTCGAGAGGAGGGACATGTGCAGTACGTGGTGCTGGTGGTTGTATTTATTTATAGGGACTGCACTTGTGGTACAGATATGATCCCTTTCTTCACCATGTAGAGTTTCAGTATTTTGATCAAATGTTGTCAAAACAAACTATGCATATTCAGTTTCATACAGAATTGCTTTTGCTTGCATGCACAGATATTACTCATTGTGTTGGTCACTTTCTATGGTAGTTTCATAACACATCATATGACATTCACAAGTGTGAATCCACTATATATATATATATATATATATATATATATATATATATATTTTTGCAAATCAAGAATATTTAGCGCCTTTAATATTAATTATCCAAGGCTAGAGGCCATCAACAGGGGTTTACTTGACTATGATGTAAGATATGGACTCTACATCATACTCCTAATATAACAGTGATTAAGCACATTACTTATGGATCAAGTTATGGAGTTGTAATATGTATCTTAGTTAGGTTAAGTTGTAATCAATATTGTAACTGAGTTGATTACATATGGATCACATTGATATAGGGCCGGTTATTTGCCTAGTTCTATTAGAACTTTACTTAAAGCACAAGTATGGTAATTAGGGCGTTATAGTCTTTTATGGGAGGACTATAACTGACCTAATCAACCACTATATATTAAGATGTTTAGGTCCCTGCACACATACTGTTCCAACGCCTTTGCCCCATAGAGAAGTGGATTAAGTGGTATTGCTGTGTAGAAGATCTTTGCTTAATCAACTAAAGATGGCCGGTTCAAAAGGTAATTATATGATTATGTATTGCATGAACCATCTTGTGTCTATGATCTTAAACGTGCTCAATGTTACATGTGGTATCAGAGCCTAACGTTCAGTGAGACATAGATCAATTGTTAGATTTTGAAAACAAAATTCGGATTGTGTTAATTTAGCACAAAGTTTTCAATTAGGGTTTATGTGATGTTTAAAACCTTGGTTAAAAGCAAAACCCGTTTTAAAATCGCAATGGGTCAAATTTTGACCCGAATACAGACACATGTCGACCCAGGTGAAAACACGCGGGTCACAACTACCCGACATGTGAGAAACGCGCGTTTTGATAGTGTTAAGGCAACGGTCAAATTTTTCTGGGCAAATAAAATTGGGGCTTAGGGTTCTAACGTTTTTCGCTGCCCAAATTGATTAAAATTGATTAAAATTATTGGTTAATTGTTCGAATTCATCTGGGGTTTTCATTCGAAATTGCAAATTCGGTCTTGTGGTAACCTGTTTTAAGTTCAACTGCTTCCGCTGTTGATAAAGATGCATGCTTATGGACGCCAGATAAGTTTTCGAAATTATGAAGTTGAATATCAATTAAATTCTTGTTTTTAGACCATACAGAATTGTTAGAGCGTTCTTTCAAGGGGCGCGCATAGGTCTGAATCGTTAATTTAGTTCGGATGGCCCTGAATGCATGTTATAACTGTTTTCTGGAAATCTGATGATTGATTGATATTGTGATGTTATTCTAGCATGCTATTTTGATGTTTGTTTAAGTTTTTTACTTGATGTTTGTGTGTTAGAATACATTAGTGACGATTGTTATAATAACAAACTTAAAATATCTCCCAAATTATGCAAACCTGTAGAATTATCTGTTGGTTTTGAGGCTGGTTCATGACCAAGAGCTTTGCTCGGTCATGAATGTGAGGATTCAGTCTCATTTTGGTTTCTGGAATCAGTGAGGAGGTCTTTTGCAAATTTTGCCTTATCAAACGTCAAAAGGTTACTCTTGCTGGTTCATTAGGATTCAGAACCAAAAACCTGTATTTACAACCCATTAGTTACTTTGAATTTATCTCTACTATATGAGACTCATTGTGTCTTAGAATGGATTTGTGAATAGCATATAGTAACAATAACTGGTGTGCGTTAAGATTCATTGTCTGATTTTCATATATCTAGGTGTGATCATACATGAATGCTGCATAATTAGTTAAAGTTGGTTATATGAACTGAAGGATATCATATTCTGTTGCGATATGTCTGATATGATAACTTATGCAGTATGAGGTTAATTTAAAAAACAAAAGAAAACCAAATTTCGTTTGTGTGATGTTTGCTAAGTATACTGGTTTTTACACTTAAGCTCCCATTAAAAGTTTTAATAGTAAACTTAGCAAAACTTTCCTTTGTTTTCAGCTACCAGCCAATCCTCCATAGTTCCCCTTAATGGTACAAACTTTAAGAAGTGGAAACGTGAGATAGAGTATGCCTTACCCTTTGATGAGTTCGACATAGCCTTTAATGAACCAAAACCTGCCAAACCTACTGAGGAAAGCACAAAAGAGCAGAAGGACGAGTATAAAAAGTGGATGCACGCCAACAAGATGTCTCTTCTATTCATGAAGAGCAAAATTGAAGATTCCATTGTAGATGGAATTGATCCTTCTTCTAGTGCTGTTGAATACATGGAGAATATCACAGAGAGGTATGTGGAATCTCCAAATGGAAGGAGTGTGGAGCTGCTTGAAGAGATGATGGAGTTGGAGTATGATGGAACTGGTGTGAGAGACTACATAATGAAGAAGTTGGATTATGTAGCCAAACTGAGGGATCTCAGAATGAGATTAGATGATAAGTTTGTTGTCTGTCATGTTCTGGGGAAGTTGCCACCAGCTTTCAGCAAGTTGAAGTCTAATTATGTTGCTGTTGGAGAAAAATGGGATGTTAACCATCTTATTGCTACTGCTGTTGCTGAGGAAACCATCAACAAGAAGGAGGGCAAAATGACTGCTGCTACTACTCAGGTTAATCTGATGACCACTGCCAACAAACCACAGTTCAAGAAGCATGGTGTTTCCAGCAAGGATAAGTTCAAAAGGACTGACAAGTCTTCTGTTAAGAAGGATTTTAAGAAACAGAAGCCAAATCCCAACCCCAAACCACAGAACAAGGATAAGGAGAAGGATCCAAAATCTGATAGATGCTTCCATTGTGATAAGGTTGGACACATTAAGAAGGATTGCAGGCAATTCAAGGAGTGGTTAGCTAAACGAGGTACCCCTATAGTTATCCCTCTTATCCCTTACATTATTGAAGTTAATTTGGTAAATATTTCACCAAATTCTTGGTGGTTAGACACTGGATCACCAATTCACATCATCAATACTTCACAGGAGTTGCTTGGAAGGAGAACACCAAGTAAGGAGGAGCAGAATGTAGCTGCTGGGAATGGATCTAGAGTTGTAGTCAAAGCTATTGGACAAGTTAGACTAGCTCTAGAAGTAGGTTTTAGTATTAAGTTGGATAATGTCTTTTGTATTCCCTCCATGAGGAGAAATTTGATTTCCATGTCTTGTTTGGTTCAAGATGACAATACTTTTACTGGTGATAAGTATTGTATAAAGATTTTCAATAAAAATTCCCAGCTTATTGCTACTGCAAATCTTATTCTTGGTCACTGGAAATTGAACTGCAATTATTTTACAGAAGTGTTTGATGTTGAATTTGTGGGGAATAAAAGGGATAGGTTTGATGAAAACTCAGCTGATTTGTGGCATAGGAGATTAGGGCATATATCTAAAGAACGTTTGCAGAAAATGGTCAAAGAAAAACTGATAGATCATGAACTTGACTGCTCAAATTTATCAGAATGCAGAGAATGTGTTAAAGGAAAAATGACCAATAGTAGGAAAAACTTTTTATTGAAAATCTTTATACAAAAAGATTTGAGCATGATGAGTACAACTAGCCTACCAAAGTTTCTATGGGGGGAAGCTTTAAAAACTGCTAACTATTTGACCAATAAGACTCCTAGTAAGTCAGTTAACAAAACCCCACATGAACTCTGGTATAGAAAGAAGCCAAGTCTTGCACATTTGCATGTTTGGGGATGCAAAGCAGAAGCCAGGCCATACAATCCTTTAGAGAAGAAGTCAGATGAGAAGACAGTGAGCTCCTACTTCATTGGTTATGCAGAAAACTCAAAGGATATCGTTTCTACTGCCCTAACCATAGTTTGCGTATCATTGAGACCAATAAGGCTAAGTTCTTTCATGAAATGGTTCCCAATGGTCCTGCAGATGACTCAAGCTAAACTTTTGAAGAAAATCCTACTCTTTCAACCCCCGAAATCATTTATGCAACAACAATTCCTATTGTTTCAGCTGAAAATCCTACTCCTGAACCTACTCCTGATATACTTGATCACAGCTTGCCTGATCAAGACAATCAAATCCAGCTCCCTGATCCAGCTTATGATGATCATGAACCTGATATTCATGAAGATCCTACTCTTCAACAAGCCACTGTTGAAGAACCAGTTCCTATAGAACATCCCAGAAGATCTACCAGAACACCAAAACCAAATCAAGATCCCATCTATGCCTGCTCAGTTAAAGCTGAATTTGATTGGGGGGAAGATGATGATCCTGCAAGCTTCAATCAAGCAATGTCAAGCCACAACAGTCAAGCATGTATGGAAGCCATGAACACTGAGATGAAGTCTATGGATGATAATCAAGTTTGGGAACTAGCTGAGCCAAGTAAGAACCAGAAGGCTATTGGATGCAAATGGGTGTTCAAAACCAAGAGAAATGCAGATGGTAGTATTGAAAGATACAAGGCACGACTGGTTGCAAAAGGATTTACACAGAAAGAAGGCATTGACTACACTGAAACTTTCTCTCCAGTGTCCAGCAAAGATAGTTTCAGGATAGTCATGGCCCTTATGGCTCATTTTGATTTGGAACTGCACCAAATGGATGTGAAGACAACATTCTTGAATGGAGATTTGGATGAGGATATCTACATGAAGCAGTCTGAGGGTTTTATACAACCTGGAAATGAGCATCTGGTGTGTAAGCTGAAGAAATTGATTTATGGCTTGAAACAAGCTTCAAGGCACTGGTACTTGAAGTTTGAATCAGTCATTATATCTGATGGTTTTAAGGCTAACATAGTGGATCAGTGTGTTTATCAGAAGATCACAAAGGAGGGTTTTATATTCCTTGTGCTATATGTTGATGACATACTGCTGGCAAGCAGCAGCATCAGCCTACTGCACAAAACTAAGTCTTTCTTGTCTAAGAACTTCGAAATGAAGGACATGGGGGAAGCAGCTTATGTTCTAGGCTTGGAAATCATAAGGAACAGGAAGAGGAGACTACTTGGACTTTCACAGAAGAATTACATCAATAATGTGCTGAAAAGGTTTGACATGAGCAAGTGTAATCCAGGAGATGCTCCTATGTCAAAAGGTGACAAACTGAACAAAGACCAAGCTCCCAAGACTGATAAAGAAAGGCTAGAAATGAAGGAGTTTCCCTATGCCAGGATGATTGGAAGCATAATGTATGCTCAGGTCTGCACTAGGCCTGACCTAGCTTTTGCAGTTGTGATTTCATCGAGGTTTCAATCAAATCCTGGAAGAGATCATTGGAATGCAGGGAAGAAAGTACTCAGATACATGAAGAAGACCAGAGATCACTTACTGGTATATAGGAGAGTTGATAAACTTGAAGTTGTAGGCTATTCAGATGCTGGTTTAGCTGGTCAGTACCCTTCTACTGGCAAGTCAGTTTCTGGTTATGTGTTTATGTTAGCAGGAGGTGCTATTTCTTGGAAAAGCACCAAACAAACTCTCACATGTACCTCCACAATGCATTCTGAGTATATAGCTATCTATGTGGGAACATGTCAAGCTGGCTGGCTCAGAAACTTTCTGATACAGACATGCATTGTTGATTCCATTTCAAAACCTATAGCCCTTTACTTTGACAATTCAGCTGCCATATGCTTCACCAAGAATCACAAGATGACAGCTGATTCAAAGCATATTGATTTGAAGTATCTCAATGTCAGAGATAGAGTTAAAGAAGGACAGATCGATATTCTGCAGATTGGGATTCTAGATCAGCTTGCAGATCCTTTTACCAAGGCTTTAGTACCAAAAGATTTTCAGAAGCATGTCACAAATATGAGATTACTGCTAGATTTAGATAGCTAGGTTAAGTGGGAGGAATAGTGGGAGTTTTGGCTAGCTGACTTGTGTTTTACAGTTTTTATGTTTATGCAGATATTTTTGTTAAGTTGAGTGGGAGTTCTGCAGCTGTGCGTGCAGAACTCACATTCCCAATATATGTTTTCAGTTGATCAATAAAACCATGGTATGATGTTTCAAGTTCAAATTCTTACTCAGTTTATGTTTGAAAGTTCACTTTTATCTTGCTGCAGCTTTACAGATGTATATGTTGTTACTGTGTTTATGAAAATAGCTATTTATATGCAAATTGGATTTAATCCAAAGACTTATGTAATGACATATTAATGCAATTATGTTGCTGCATTAAGGTGATTGGACCGTGTACATATGAAACACTCATGTTATCAGTTCATTTAAAGTTTCAGTACACACCAAAGTTCTAATGTGTTTTGGGAATTTGTTCAATTGTTTCTGGTAACACTGGATGGACTGCATTATAGCAATGCTACTCTTTCCTTTGTTCTGTTTCAAATGCTTAGAACATGTAAATGTGATCAAAGATCTGTTATTACTCTTACTAGCACTTATGTATACTTGATCAGCCGATGTACTTGCTTGCTGTGAGTATGAATGTCAGTCCAAGTGGGAGAATGTAAGATAGGGACTCTACATCATACTCCTAATGTAACCGTGATTAAACACATTACTTATGGATCAAGTTAGTGAGTTGTAACATGTATCTTAGTTAGGTTAAGTTGTAATCAATATTGTAACTGAGTTGATTACATATGGATCACATTGATATAGGGCCGGCTATTTGCCTAGTTCTATTAGGACTTTACTTAAAGCACAAGTATGGTAATTAGGGCGTTATAGTCTTTTATGGGAGGACTATAACTGACCTAATCAACCACTATATATTACGATGTTTAGGTCCCTGCACACATACTATTCCAACACATTTGCCCCATAGAGAAGTGGATTAAGTGGTATTGCTGTGTAGAAGATCTTTGCTTGATCAACTAAAGATGGCCGGTTCAAAAGGTAATTATATGATTATGTATTGCATGAACCATATTGTGTCTATGATCTTAAACGTGCTCAATGTTACATATGATGCCAAAGGAAGATTTGCAATCTTCTAACACAGGAAGTCTGAGACTCTTGAGTAAGAGAGTAAAGAGATGTACGTGCTGCATTTTTCTGCAAAGTGGGAGGCCATAAACAGGGGTTAACTTGACTTTGATGAATTTCTAAAATTTGGATCATGCCAAATTAAGAACTCTGCTGCTCCTAGAACAACTACTATAATATGCAGCACGCGTACGTAGGAAGAACGCTGTGAGAGAGGGAGTTTTTATTATTTTGCTCATGTATTAATCAAAATTTTTAAAGTTGAAAGGGCAAAGGGGCCCTTTTCCACATACAATACTGTTCATGAACAGTGAATAATATTGTTCATGAACAGTGGAAGCTACTGTTCACAACTTTTACCAGAATACCATTATGCTCTATTTACATAAAAATCAAGTTTCACTGCTTTACAATGCAAAAATATTAATAGGGTATTTTAGTCCAACATAAAAAACTTCATTTTGCCATGGACAAAATTAACCTTGAAACAAAAAAATATCATAACTAGAACATATTTTGTTGACATGGTTAATATTGGAATTTCAAAAAAATAACTCATAAACTCTTAGATATCCTCGTCCGCTTCCGCATTCTCTCAATTTTCTCTTGCCATTTCCCTCTCTGACTCAAGGCGGCAATCAAACGTATCCAATCGGTGAAAGCCCAGTGATGAATTTGCAGCCATTGAAGGTAAAAGTTCAATGGTTTTCTTTATTAATTTTTTGTGAATTCTATCTAGCTTGAGATTTGTGGTTTTTGGACATCTGGGTTTCCACTTGAGATAAGATTCAACTCTCTCAGTTTCAAATCTTCGCTTTCAATGTCAATTAAAACTGTCATATTTAGTTTGGTTAAGCCTTTCATAACTAAAACTACATTTCAATTCAATCTCAAAAAATCCACATACATGAGAAGTTTCTTCATCCTCTCAAATTGGATTCATGTTCGCCTGCGAGTATCGTGGGTATTGTGTCTAGTATTCTATACAAGTGTAACATTCTTGTGGTGAGGTGTGGCAATCCTTCTAATATATTCTTGAACTATTATGGATTCTTCTTTTATTGTGCTAGGTATGCATGTTGTGCTGGCTTCTAGCCGCTGCATTTCAGTGTTTGAATGGTTGTGTTTATAGCCGTTGCTGTATTTCTGTGTGAAGTTGTTTCTCTGCTATCAAATACAAGAGTCTCAACATAAGATTTATCTGCATTATCCATGGGAGTACTTCTAAGCTTACGAGTACCAATGTTGAGATACTAAATCTCCCTCTTTGGTAACCATAAGAAGTTCATCACTCTTCAAAATTGCAATTCCCTGGTACAGCAAGTCATCAAAAGTAAAGTGTTTAGCCCAAGCACCCTTACCACCATCATTGCCATCCGCCACCCAAACCCCATAGCAATCGTCATCCAATTCATAGGGGCGATGCGAGCCAAAAAGAGCAAATCATTTATTCCACGGCATAACGTGCATATTGTAACAGTCTGTTTCCGGTTCATATAATCTGTCTGGAAATAGTATATTATGAAATACCTCATCACCATTATCAAACAAAAAGACCACTGGTTTCTTCTCTTCATCCTCCACTAGGTCAAAGTAAGGAACAAAATTTCGGTTTCGATGGAAATTTCGGTAGTCAAAATTTATGGAAATTTCGGTTAAAATTTCGATTTCGGTTAAAATTTTGGTTTAAAAAAAATACGAAAAACATATTAGAAACCCTATAAATTAATATTTTTACTTTCTCTAGGCTTTAAAAGCAACAAATTATGCAATTTAACATTTAACCTATATAGCATTATCCATATGGATTAACTTTTATATACATAAAGGAGAAGAATTTATGTTTTGTATTCCAATAAGCTATCAATTAGCACAATATCTTAAGGTGAGGCTCATGAAACATACATTAACCATACATTAATATTGCAATATAATATAAGAGTTTTAAGGAATATAATACATCATAATTACACACACATATTATTCAAATACATAAAACACCAAAAGAATTATTGAAGGCATGCACCGTTCAATGTAAGCAAGTCAAAAGAGAATAGATTATGAAAGAACCATTATTGAAGGCAAGAAAGAAAACACCGAAAGAAAGTTATTATTGAAGGCAAGAAAAAAACACTCAAAAAAAGCTATCGAAGGTACCAAAGGAAAGCAAGGAAACACCAAAAAAATGTTGTTGAATGCACAAAAAGAAAGTAGTGGAAAGATTTAAGGAGCATTATTGAAGGTAAGCAAGAAAACTCCAAAAGAAAGTTGATGACCGAAATTTTACCGAAAGTTACCGAAATTTCGATGGAAATTTCGGTAATTTCGGAAAGTTTCCGCTTAAAAAGCTCGAAATTTACCGAAATTTACCAAAACTATCGAAATTACTTAAATTTCGGTATTTTTCAGCTGATATTGAGACGTACCCCGATTCAACTTTCGGGACTCCAAAAATACCGAAATTTCGGTATTTCGGTCAAAATTTAGTTCCTTGGGTCAAAGACAGACTTGAAAGTTTTCTATTACTCATAGCCTAACCAATAACAAATTCCCTTCAAGTACATCTGGAAACGCTCAGGCCAAAAGAAAGTATCTTCGGACTCTAGGCCGTTGTTGTGGATTGATATTTCTCGCCATGAATCGGTATTGATGGCGCATATTTCGACTCTAGGAGGAGAAACAATTGGACCCTGACCGACAACTTCATGAATCATAAAACGCAATTTTATGAACTTTGTAATCTTTATTTGGGATCATATTCGAACCCCACATAAGAATACATCCATGTGGAATGCGCGATTTTGGAAGAAGCTTGAATTCCTTGATTGCTGGATTGCATACAACAAGGTTCTCTTGAGAATCAACTACGCAAATGATCCCATGGCAAAGTCTTGTAAGATTTAGAAATTCTATGTCTCCTAGCTCACTAATAGAGTAGATGATATTATCACTACCACCATCATCATCATTGTCACTGCAAAGATAAAGGAAGGAAAATGCTAGTTCCTTCACACTAGTAATCCTGTCGGTCTCGACAAAACGATAAGAATGCAGGTGGACGGTTTGTTGCGCATCGAATTGGAGAGGTGCCTTGCTATACTTTTGGGATTATTGATGAGACTATACCACGAGTTTTGGACATACTTAAATCGCATTGGTGATTTGGGAGGAAATCTTGAAAGGATATGCAACAGCATCTCCTCTGGCATGTTGCAAGACTCTGCCATTTCTGCTTGATCAAATCCTTTTTCTTCTTCTGGTTTTTGTGTCTAGCTATGAGTACTTTCTTAAACTAGTGGAAATGCTCATTTTAGTTAGTATTACGAAAATTATTGACAAGAACCTGTTAGCTAGCAGCCTGGTATCAATATGGTTCCTTAATTTTCTCTGTTCTTTTGGAAAATTCAGGTTTCTCTGTTTTCTCATTGTCATGTGGTGGCGCTTTATTCTAGGGTGCCAAATTACTTGCTCACCATATGTCCCTTCAATAACGTCCAGCCAAGATCTTGGTCGCTTTTTACTCCTGAGAAGCTGACCTGAGGGTATAAAATACTCTGATTTCCATTGCCCATTATTAACATCAAAAGTGAGTCCTTGGAATATCCTGCATAAAGCAACTTTCTTTCCTATGTTTTGTTATGATTCATACTTGCAATTGATTCTAACTTGTTTTCGTTATATTTTTCTTCAGGATGACATTCACAGCGAGCAAGAAAGAAATCTTAATTAACATTCTGGTAAGACTACCTGCGAAATCACTTGTTCGGTTTTTGTGTATATGCATGTCTTGGAGGGATTTGATCGGCAGCTCGAGTTTTATAAGCACACACCTTAATCGGAATGTCATAAAACATGTCCACGTGTATCTACTTTGCCTTCATCAACCAAATTTTGAATGTCTAGACGACCCTGATGACCCATATGTGAAAGAAGACCTTCAATGGTCGCTTTTTTCTTACCAAACATATGAGCAGCACTCCAAGTTAAATCATCCCCTAGGGATCACAGAACATTATGGGATATATGGTTCAAGCAATGGGTTAGTTTGCAGTTCGGATGAGATAGTAAAGTTCGACAGTCCTATACACATATGGAACCCATCGGTTAGGAAATTTAAGACTCTTCCAATGAGCACCAACATTAACACGGAATTTAAATGTGTTGCTCTCCAATTTGGATTCCACCCCGAGGTTAATGACTACAAGGTTATAAGGATGATGCGCACTGACAAAGGTACCTTCACTATTGAGGTTTATAGTCTTAGAGCAGACTCTTGGAAAATGATTGAAACTATTCCTCCTTGGTTGCAATGCACTTGGCAGCATTATAAGGGGACAATTTTCAATGGAGTAGCATACCACGTCATCGTGATAGGTCCTAAATTAAGAATTATGTCATTCGATTCAGGCAGTGAAGAATTCGAAGAATTCATAGCTCCAGATGCCATTTCTAATTTAAGGGAGGGGTTATGCATTGACGTTTACAAGAAACGGATTTGCTTGCTTTTGGGACTTCATCGGTGTGACGATGAGGGCATGGAAAAAGTTGACATATGGGTTCTGCAAGGAAAACAGTGGGAACAATTGTGTCCTTTTATTTTTCCTATGTATCATGAATGTGATGCTGCAATCGGAATAAGTACCAGAGACGAACTCTTAATGGAAAGAAGAGATTACGATAAGGGCGTAGCGGATCTGTGTTTGTGTAATCACAGAAGCACGGGAATTCTTGAAGTAGGAATTAAGTTGGCGGTCATGAAATATGACAAAATCGAATTCTTGTTTGCAATTCCTTACGTAGAAACTTTGGTTTTACTCAATAACCTTTTTTGAGAATTAGTTTTAGAAGGGCAAATTACATTTTTGTACTCTATGATTTGCACCGTATAACTATTTGATATTTGTGGTTTTGCAATTATATACTATGTGCTTTCAAAGGTTTGCAAACATAACCAACACGAATTGATCTAGCGTTAAAATGTGCGAGCGGGCTCCCCAAAGGGAAGATCCCAAGTTAGAAATGCAATAAAAGCTAGTCTCCACTTGATGTTGCCCAAGGATTCCCAACTAGCCTTTTCCAAGTCCGATTCGAATTAGTTCTTAATTGAAAACTTTATAATACCGAATATTTTGGCAGAAAAAACTTGCAAACATGTGCAGGTCTGCAAATTCACAAACGCAATACGAGAAGAATTGAAGGTTTTGGAGTAACGGAGGATTTGGGGGTGAGAAGAATTGTTAAATGATTTTTTTTTGGGAAAATTTATTTACAACCTAAAAATTAATGAAAACACCCCCATTGTTGTAAGGGCTTATGCCCAAAAACTACTATTTCATCTTTATTATACCCAAAAACACTACCTCACTTTTTTTCTTACATTTTACTACTACTTTTACAATTTAATATCAAACCAAACTAACAAACCCACCCACAGTCCGTGTGAGTGACATTCACGCGCCCCACATCACACGCCTCTGCTTCTTGTCCGTCAAAATGAAGGATGTGGTCCGTCGCAATGAAGGATGTGTTCCTTCAAAATGAAGGATGTGTTCCTTCAACTCTGAAGGATGTGTTCCTTCAAAATGAAGGATGTGTTCCTTCAACTCTGAAGGATGTGTTCCTTCAATCTGAAGGATGTGTTCCTTCAACTCTGAAGGATGTGTTCCTTCAATTTAAAGGATGTGTTCCTTCAAAATGAAGGAACAACTGGTTGAAGGATGTGTTCCTTCAATTTGAAGGATGTGATCCTTCAAATTGAAGGAAGTGCTCCTTCAAAAATCCGAATGACAGTTTCCTGCAGATATGAATGAGCACTTCCTTCAAATTGAAGGATGTGCTCCTTCAAATTGAAGGATGTGCTCCTTCAAATTGAAGGATGTGATCCTTCAAATTGAAGGATGTCCTTCAAAATGAAGGAGAAAGAATAGCTGTGTTGATTCACCATCAGTTCATATGATTTTTCTATCAATCTTCATCTAAACAACCCAACAAAGCTTTCTAGACTAGTTTCAAAGACTACATTGGCCGGAAACTCACCGGAAAGTTTCAATCAATATGTGAGGCTCTCCGGCGATGGCCCGATGGAAACTAAGGCTCAATGTTGGTTGGGCTGTGTCTAGAATGATGAGAGGATGAAGTTTTTGGTGGTGGTTTGTCCCATTTGTCGCCGGAATCGGAGAATCTCGCCGGAAAACGTGAAGACGTTGCTGCTCTGTTCTCTCTCTACAGTGGGTCTGGGGTAACAATCTTGGTGTCTATGGAAAAAGGGCGACGAGACGAATCCAACCCAATTGATTTCGTGCCAAACGGAGTCCGGATAAGAAAGTTATGGGTAAAAGAGTGTTTTGAAGCTTGTAGAGAGATTCTCGCGTGAATTGCAGCGCGCGTGGAGTTAAAAGTTGTTATTAAAGTGTACAACCCAATTATAAATCAACATGTGTCAAAGTAGTAGTATATTGTAATGTTTAAAGTGTAGTAGTGTTTTTGGGTATTTTGATCTTCAAGTAGTATCAAAATGTAATTTTTCCTTGTTGTAAACTATATTTTAGTATGACTGTGTAAATTAAAAGTAGAAATACTGTGTAGATTCGATTTATTCAATGGGCATAATCTTATATGGATTCTATGTAACTGCGAGACCCCATCCCAATATGATTGGTAAACCCTAAAGTTAATGCACTATAAATACAGACACCATACAAGGCGATGAACACATATTCAGTGAACAAACCTCTGTTCACAAATCTCTCTCTCCTTGTCCATATTATTCTACAACACCCACTTAATTTTTTCCTCCTCATAATACCAATTTTACCCTAAAATAATTTACAAAAATTAAACAGAAAGGATAAAAGCAAATCATCACCACCCTTCAAGTCTTGCCCGTCACCAACAATAACACCTAATTAAAATCTCCCCAGCACACACCACCCGCGCACCTCCCCAAATCGCAGCCCACCTGAAGCTTCCCCCTCCTCAATTGCATTTTTCTTTTTGAAGTTTTGTTATTCAAAATGAGGTGAAATTATGAACGCAATAATTTTTTTAATTTATATTTAGGAGTTGGGTAAAAGCTTGAGATTTGCCTAAAATTATCACTAGGATTAATGACTCATAAGGACATAGAAAACCACCTAATTCTATGCTAGGACACCCAATTCAAATGTTCTTGTGTAAGGACAAAACCACAGATGTCACAAATACACAAGTGGTCATGCTCTTCATTCCTCATGCGCCTTTCTTCTTTCTTTCTTTTTCCTCTCTCTGCGGCAAACTCGGCGAGCTTCTTGGCGGAGGATGCTGCTGGGTTTTGGAGCTTCAAAATCGCACTAAGGAATCTGCCATCAATTTCTGGACATTTTTGGATTCTTAATCCAAAGGTAGATCAAAACATTTGCTTCGCTGCACATTTTTACATGAACACAACACGCAGCTCTTCATGTATCCATTTTCCATTTTGAACTGCTTTTCTTATTCAATTTGTACTCGTGGTCTATTGGGTTGGTGAGAAAACAATTGAATTCAAGCATTTCGGGGTTAAAGTTCGAAACTTTAGTTTTTTCCTTTCACCGAAAAATGATGGGTTTTGATTGATGATTGTGTTTGTGGAAAGTTTGGAACCTATCTAATCTGTGTGGTGTTGTAAGAACAACTCTTTAATCAGAGATTATACATTTAGTGATTATTTGATAAAATATCTAAGTTGAATTTTAGTGATTGTTGATATTAAATAAAACAAATTTGGATCATATTTGTGTTGAATTTGGACGAATTTTTGATTAGATTGCAGTTAGTTTGTGTATTTCAATGATTGAAACGAGATTTTGAGTCGCAAATTGTTTCTGTGTTTATGTGTGGTATGAACTGTTTCTGTGTTTGTATAAACTGATTCTGTGTTTGCATGAACTGTTTCTGCGTTGCATGAATTGTTTCTGTATTAACATGAACTGTTTCTGTGCTTGCATGAACTGTTTCTGTGTTTATTGGATGAACTGTTTTTGTGTTTCTTGGATGAACTGTTTCTGTGAGTCGCAAACTGTTTCTGTGTTTCTGTGTGGTATAAACTGTTTCTGTGTTTGTATAAACTGTTTCTGTGTTCATTTAGTGAGTCGCAAACTGTTTATGTGTTTATGTGTGGTATGAACTGTTGCTGTGTTTGTATAAACTATTTTTGCGTTGCATGAACTGTTTCTGCGTTTGTATGAACTGTTTCTGTGTATCTTTGGATGAACTGTTTCTGTGTTTATTGGATGAACTGTTTCTGTGTTTTTGTATCGCATAACTGTTTCTGTATTTGACAGATGTGTTTCTGTGTTTGACAAAACTGTTTCTGTGTTTGATAGAACTGTTTCTGTGTTTGACAGAACTGTTTATGTGTTTCACAGAACTGTTTATGTGTTGGCAGTTGACATAACTGTTTCTGTGTCACTGTTCATGTTCGCGTCACTGTACATGCGCGTGGTTGTGGAGGGGGGGGGGGGGGGGGGGGGGGGGGGGGGGGGGGGGGGGGGGTTTCTGGTCCCCCATGAGCCGGGGGGTGCTTGTGGGGAGACACTCATAAACTGCTCTACCGTAATTCTTAGCAGATAACCCCAATTTAGGTTTAATAGTACATCCCAATAGGGGATCCCTTTTCTCTTTTCTTTTTTCAGTGGTTTGGGGGATGTGGAAAGAATAGTAAGGGGGGGGGGGGGGGGGGGGGGGGGGGGGGGGAGGGGGGCGTCCTTGGTGGGTGGAGGGGGGGGTGGGGGGGGGGGGGGGGGGGGGGGTGGAGGTGTCTTTAGAGGGGGGTGTGTGAGACACATGAGAAAAAAAAAAGAAATAGAGGGGGGGTTAATAAAAGTGGGGGGGTAAATAAAATTTCCCTTTTTTTTGCTAGAGATGTCAAATTTTATTTCCATGTAAGCTAAAGTGGTGGGCCCTACTTATGACCACGTAAGCCGATAATGGAGTATTTGAGTCCAACAAATTTATTAACAATAGCACTAAGTTTGCAAGTTTTCAAAAGTACATGATACAAAATAGCATAAGTTTGCAAATTTTTGAAAGTACACTGTACATGATATGTAATCGCAAAAAGCAAAACCACATGTATCTAATCGTTATACAACCTAAATCATATGATACTGAAATATTATGTGTCCTAGTTAGAACTATAAGTACTAAGTTGCCAAAACTAATCATCAAAGACTTGTCAAGTGCACTGATTCGTTTTGAGAACTGCTACTTACACCCAGTTTGTTCTATGAACACCCACGTTTCCTTATACACCTAACTTCTTATAAAATTTTTCTATGGACATCCAAATTTTTCACTAATCTTCCAAAAACACTCTTCTTTATGAAATATTTTTCTTTGAGCACCCATCTTCATCAACAAATCTCATCTCCTCCTTCATCAATCGAAAACTCCCTACTCATTATCTCATTGCAATATCGTCTTTTCTGATTTCTTTAATACTCCCATAAACACATAGTATCATATCATGTAGATTGAGTATGGTGATCTGCAAACAAAAACCCAACAAATCTAAAAAAAAAAAAAGTTTGGCTTTATTCAAATCTACCTTTAAATTAAAACCACGAGGATCATGCATATAAGTCTATCATCTGTGGAGATTTCACGTAAAAGAGGTTTACAGGTTTTGGTGGTGCATGCACTTAGGTCTTTTTGTTTTTTGATTTGGTTGATTATAGTTGCTAGGGTTCTAAATGGGTGTTCTAACAATAGAAAAATTCTCATTGGTGATCAATTTGAGTGTCTAAAATTTTTATTTTATTAAAGACGGTGTTAAGTACACTGAGGTAATTTTATATATGGGTAAAATAATGCAATTGTATCTTTATAGAAAAGAAATGATATCCAGAGAAATAAAATGGGTGTAAAAAGTAGACCACTTCGTTTTTCTTTCTATGATACCATACCTCTTTATTATGACTAACAAATGCTTTTATTGTAAAAAAGAAAGCCACAATATTATGGAAACAAGATGTCAACTTGATTCCGGCAATCTGCAGTTCGATTACAGTCAATCTGCCTCAGTGCTTTAGGTCCGTAACAAAACACCACCTCATGCAACAACTGGTAATTCGCTTTAGGCTGTGCTGGATCAGGTTTGCAACGGAGGATGGGTTTGCGTTTAGTTGCACTTTGAATGGGTGATATTATGTCTGAATACTTCCATTTTCTTGTGGCACTTGGTACAATTTGAGCGTTTTGGAGGATACTTGTAAGATTGTACGATCTCCACATTCCGTGGCATCGCTGGAAGTACTGAAACTGGGTAAGTGTCTGTTCGGAACAGGTACCATGTTTGGTCCATTCGTATTCCCAAAACTGGGTATCATTCCCACCTTCGACGTTGGGCCAAGATCTCTCTAGTCTAGATCGCAATCGAGGGGACTGCCACATCGAAGCAATATATTCAGTAAGGGAAAACACAAAACATGTGTAGTTAAGTTTTGGCCTTTTTTTTGGTATTGCACAAAAAAATTGGTCAAATAGTTTTGCCACATCATTTGAGTTTTATATTTTTTTTAATCATTTGAGTTCCAAATTTTTTTTTTTTTTTTTTTTTTGATAGTTAGCTCTATTGAGCAAAGAAATAATTCTCCAGAGCAACGCTGGACGTCAACCTCAATTCCAAATTTGGTGTAGCGGCTTGTTGTTGATGTCTATGTTATGTATTTATGAGGGATAAAGTTAAATGTCCCTTTATTTATTTAGATGTAATATTTTGATTTATTATTTATAAAAGTTACCCATCGAGGTTTCTTTATAAAATTAAATAATAATAAACTCAGTTTGCCTAAGTTTTCCTATAACACTCATAAGAGCTATATACTTTTAAAGTTATACGTATTTTTAAAAATTGATGGGTTATATGTATTCTTCATTTTATTGAAATCCACCATCGACACTAATGAGTTTATAAATTTCATAATTGAACTCATGAGTATATTTACAACATCTAATGCTTAGGCCTCCCAAGTCAATTTTTGAAACGGCCAACATCAAGTTTTAGCTTACGGTATCTTCAAATGACAATGTACTCTTCCAAGTCCAATAGTTGAAACGCAAATCGAAAAGAAAATTCTAATATTGCATACCACATCCAGAAATTTTGCCCCATTGCAATGGCTGCGCCTCCCCGGGTTTGAATAATTACTTGGCCATAGTCCATGGATGGTGAACCTTTGTAGTGGTCGGTGATTTTGGCAAGGTTTCTTGCTTATTCTGCAGACGGTTGGTGGCCAGTGTTGCACAAATTGAAAATAGGCATATGATAATGGTCCTGCCAAAATTTTTGCGAATATATTAATGTTAGTTACCGTAAACAGAAGAAACAAAAGATACAATACTAATTATAAGCATAGGGTAGAGCAAAAGTTTGTAATACAAACCACCAACAGCAGCAGTGTTCATAATAAAAAACGAGAAGAACGCAAAAGCAAGAACAAAGAAAGCTAGTGATGCTTTCAACGTCGCCATACTGAAAAGAAGACTAAAACGACAAAGAGAATACAGAGGGAGTGGAGTGATCACAGAAAAGCAGAGACTTTCTGAGCTACGGCTCACCGTGTGTGCTACTTATATAGGCGGTTCCACTAGACATATATACACTGCCTAAAGCCAATTGGGACGGGTGGAATGTTAAAGATCTGATGCTATTGATGTTAAGACTCTAAAGTCCACGCACCCACACATGAAATGTCTCAAGAGAATGTGCAAACCATTCGACATAACATATACCAACCGGTACTAAATTCGGTTAATACCACAATAAATTTGCTCGATATCACTACCTGAAAAGACTAAGAAATCACAACAGAACATCATCCTGCACATCTTTCATCAATCTTTTGGACATTAGAGAACATAAGAAATTACATGTATTGATTATAAGAGTTATATATCTACAATCTCAAGCCTGTTATTGTCTCTGTTGATAGAAACTAAGCTATTCACATATACACTAGGCTGGATATAGTATGGATTCCTCCTATCACAATCCACGGGAATACACAGTTCTTTAGGTTTCAACATTATAAGAGACAATAATCTCCCTCTCCGAGTTCACCATAAGAATCTCATCACTCTTCCAAGCTTGCACCATCGTCATAGCAATCCCCATCGATGCCTCAATAGTCAAATGTTTCGTCTATCGGGAACCTTCACCCAACACCCGTAATCCATAGTCTTCGGGTGAATCAATATATCCACCACCATACAACCCGAAAAGCGCAACAGACTCATTCCACAACGTTATGTGCACTCAAAGGTGGGCTCTTGGGTCTCTTCTAATCCGAAGCATCTTTTTGGCCCAGTTTTATTTTGCATTTTGTGAATAGTGGCATCGTTTTGTGAATAAATGTGTCTAATGAACACAACTTCTACAAACCGTCGTCTCTTATCTACACAGGGTGTTTGAATCCCTATAAAATAGAAGCAAAACATCAGAAGTATTCATCTTAATCTCCTTCACAGCCTTCATCTTCTACAAAACTGTTTTGAGAGAAAATACATCTAGTAAATTCGCCAGGACCAAGAAATTGAGTGCTAGGTTCTTGGCTACAACTTGTTAAATCCTGATGGCAGACTCTCAAAGAACTACAACAACGAGTAGGGGTGAATTTTTACTATAGGACATAGCATTACGCTAGCCTCAATCTCTGATCAAGTCAGTTCTCTGATTTCTCTTTACCCCAATTGTCATTGTATTGCACGACTGTATTTTGTGATTTATATTTAGTAAACACTAGCAAAAAGGCCCGCGCGTAGCCGCGGGTTTGCAAACACATACGAAGAATTTTTTTGCAATTCCTTTGAAGTACTAAAATGTTGTTTTCTTTGTTGTTCATGGAAGCATTGATGCTAAAGTTACACAAGAATTAGCAACTCAAAAAACCCACCACTACTGAACCAATATAGAGCAACCAATCAGATAAAGCAATACACATCCAAGAGACAATATTGATAATTGAGTTCAAAGAAAATGACATCATTCCCCAATTCACCGACAACTTTCAAAAAATAAATAGCACTAAAACTATAAATTTGACCAAGAAAAATCTTCAATTAACACCAACTACTATTAAGAATATATACAATCATGTTCTTTATGTGGTCCAATTCGAAAAATAAATAGCACTAAAACTATAAATTTGACCAAGAAAAATCTTCAATTAACACCAACTACTATTAAGAATATATACAATCATGTTCTTTATGTGGTCTAATAATAAGAGCAAGTCCATAGTTCAAGTAGGCAAAATGAAAGACGGAACTTGAGGACCTTTTTTTGTCTTTGTCAAGCGAAGCTTCTTATCACGTGTAAATTAATAGCAGCTTCTATATATAACTGTACAACGATAAAATCCCTAAAAGAGAGAGGTTCTGTGAAAAGAAATAATTGAATCAACTACCCATTTGTTTTCCACCTGCAGCAAAGATAATAACAATCAGATGCTACTGCCAGCCTAATCAACAACGCCATAACTAATTTCAAACTAAAAAAATTTGCAAAACAGTATGCATACCTCATCAGCAATTGTAAGAATGAGGGCTGAGCTCTTCCAGCCATTGTAATTTGATAGCCACTACACATGGGGGGTTATTGTTAGTAATCATAAAATACACTAAATTTATAACATTGAGATCATCACTTTCAAGTAAGGCAAAATTTAAGACCTCAATCATAGTAAGCGGGGTCAGCAACACAATACAAATGCATGAAAACAAAGAATCAAACTTTGCAATGAAAGAGCGATATAATTGAGAAAGTAAGTACCTTAAAATTGAAACCCATAAAAGGTAGCTACCAAACTGAATTTGACGCTTTTGGTCAACAAATCCAGTAAAGAAATATGTACTCATCAATCCAGAGTCCACAAATAACCACTCCGTTTGCAAAAACAGCTGCGAAGAAAAAAATACCCGAGTTAGGTTACCTTATAAGCTTCAACAAATCCGTCTTGATTGTGGCGGTCGTTACCTTGGGCGATCGTCTTGTAATTCCTCATACACCGCCACGATCGCCGAAGACAACCACATCTTCTCATCGATGACTTTACTGCAAAGCAAAAAATTTCAGCCAAGAGAATCAATAACCTACACCACAACTCAATGTCTTCAAAACCAGGATGGGTTCGAAAACGCATGATTAGAGAAACAAAGCTTTCGAAACTGAAAGAATTTGAACAAAGCAAAAATCTAAGTTCGAACCAAGGAACAAAATTTTGGTTTCGATGGAAATTTCGGTCGTCAAAATTTATGGAAATTTCGGAAAAAATTTCGATTTCGGTAAATTTCGGTTAAAAAAAGAAGAAGACAAAAAACATGCTAGAAAACCTATAAATTAATATCTTTACTTTCTCTAAGCTCTAAAATCAAATAATAGTGTACTCAATTAACAAATAAAATATACCTCAACCTTTTGTATACTCGAAAACTATAAAAATTGACATTATGCATGCTACTAAACTTAATAATAAGAAATAAAATTATAAATACAACTTTATTTTTCTTATCTCATGCGAAGAATACAACCTTTTGTGTTCAATATTGGACTTCATGCAAAGATCTCGACGATGCGATCGGGTCTGCGAAGCCGAATTTGGATTTCAAGTTACAGTGAAGCTATTACGAACAAAAAGGGGATTAAAGAGTGGTGACAAGTGACATGTGTCGTGCATGGAGTGGTCCATGTGTAGTAATAAAATGTTTGACAGCAATTGGGGTTTTATTGAACCGGAGTTAACGAGGAAATGAGAGAGAGCATAATTCGCACTAGGGCTGGGCATATGGACCGAAAAACCCGAACCGTCCCGGAACCGTACCGGAACCGTCCCGAAAAAAACCGGTTGACTTTTTGGTCAACGAAACCGGTATCGGAACCGGACCGAACCGGCTATTTCCGGGTTGGGACCGGTTCCTGAACCTGACTCCCGCCGGGTACCCGGACCGAACCGAGTATACTTAATTTATATACATATTATTTTAATAAAACATTTTATATTACCCAAAAGAAACCCTAATGTCTTTCATTCCCTCACGCCTCCCTCTTCAATTTTGTTAGCCGTCGCCTCTCACTCTCTCACTCTCACTCTCAGTCTCACCTGCAAATCATCACTCTCACTCTCATCTCTTCAAAAAAACCCCATAATCCTCATGGCCTCCTCTCCAAAAGCTGCATAGTCCTCACCGTCATTGATAAATAACTTTGAGATCGGCGGCACCAAAATGAAAGCACCCTTCTGCGGCGTCGGCGTCATCTGAAGCTCCTCTCCCTTCACCTTCTGCGGCGTCGACGGCACCAAAATGGGTGGAACCTTGTCCAAATCGGAGATCTGAAACACCACTCTGTCCGCCGTAGCTCAGCCCCCTCTCTGCAAGTGAACGCCACAACTGATTACGGTTGAAGGTAAGTCCCTGCCCCTGATTACAGTTTAGCGTTTATGTCTTTGATTGATAGCACCTGCCGACGTTTATGCCTCTGATTATGTTGTTATATTTGAGTGAAACTGTGCTACTAAGATGATAATGTGCTGTATTAAACAATTATGTTCTCTGTATTAGATTGATTCTGTGCTAATGATGAAAATGTGCTCTATTAATAAAGTTGGCTGCATTAATCTGTGCTGCATTAATCTTTGCTGTTATTGGCTGAGATGCTTTAGTTTTGTGTGTGTATGTTGATTTAGTGTTTATGGTTTGTGTTGGTTTGGGGTTAGTTGGCTGAATTGCGTATGGGTTTATTACTTTGATTTAGCATTTAGGAGATTGGTGAATTATGGATACTTCTCCTAGCTCCACTCCAGTTGTAAGTTCAATGGGTACAACTCCAACTCCAAGTCTGGTTCCTGGTTTAGTTGGTTCAAGCTCCAATTCTCCAGCTTCCGGCAATGTTCCTGCCTTTGTCCCCTCAGGATCCATCTCTCCAGATGACGGACCAGCTCCTGGTCTACCCCCACTCCCTCCACCTTCGAAGAAAAGAAAAGCTGACTGTTGGGGGCATTTTACCAAGAAACTTCTTCCTGAGGGTTCACATCCGCTTGCTGTTTGTAATTACTGCCGGACTGAAATCAAGTGCCATTCCACAAAGAATGGTACTTCTGGCATGAAGAAGCATTTAGAGAACTCTTGCACCGGTGGTTCACCATTGAGGGTCAATTACAAAGGCCAGCCTAGTCTTACATTTGACAACAAGGTTGGAACTCTTGTTGCGCATACAGCAAGGAGAGAACTAGGCTTGCTTGTGTTCAGATGATTATACTTGATGAGCTACCTTTTAGGTTTGTGGAAAACATTGGGTTTAAGCTGTTTGTTAAGGAGGCTCAGCCTAGGTTCGAGATTCCTTCTCGAAGAACAATTGCTAGGGATGTGTGGGACCTTTATCAAGATCACAAGGCCAAGATCAAGAGCGTTCTATGTCTCAATTCACAGCGAGTCTCCCTCACCACCGACACTTGGACTTCGATCCAAAATGTCAATTACATGGCTCTCACAGCCCACTTTATTGATGATGGATGGAATTTGCATAAAAGGGTCCTCAATTTCTGTCAAATTACCAATCATAAGGGCGAGTCTATTGGGAAGCTTGTGGAGAAGTGTTTGAGTGAATGGGGGCTATCAAAAGTTTTTGCAATCACACTTGACAATGCTTCCGCTAATGATGGTGTCATTCGGTATATGAAAAGGCAATTGGGGCATTGGAATACTCTCTTATTGGATGGTGATCTTTTGCATATGCGGTGTTGTGCTCACATCACCAATTTGATTGTGTGTGATGGGATGAGTGAATTGCATGTTTCTATTAAGAAGATTCGCAAAGCTTGCAAGTATACACGGTCTTCGCCATCTCGGTTAGAGAAGTTTAGGGCTTGTCTATTCTTGGAAAAGATTGATAGCAAAGGATTACTGCCTATGGAATGCAAAACAAGGTGGAATTCCACATATTTGATGCTAGAGGCCGCCTTGAAATTGCAAAGAGGATTTGAGAGGTTGGAAGAAGAGGATAGAGACTTTAGAGAGTACTTTGAGGTTGTTGATGAGGAAGAAATTAAGAAGAAGAAAAGGAAGGTTGAAGACAAGATAAAATTGAAACCTCCAAAAAAGGAAGATTGGGCTTATGCAAGGGCCCTTGTCACATTTTTGGAGAAGTTCTATCAAGCTACTTTGAAATTTAGCTCTTACAAGACCGTCACCTCCAATGTTCCATTTCATGAGATGGGTGCCATTGTACAAACTTTGAATAGGATGATGGAAATTGGAGATGATTATATGAAAAAGGTGGCAATCTCGATGAAGATGAAGTATGACAAGTATTGGGGGGATGTTGGTGAGTATAACCAACTTGTGATTCTTGGGGTGATTCTTGATCCTCGGTACAAGCTTGATTATGTGCAATATGGCTTTGAAGGGTTGGGGATTGATAGCTTCCGGGTTGATGACTTAGTCCAAAAGGCGAGGAATCTTCTTATGAGGGTTTTTGAAGTGTACAAGGTTGATAATGGTGGGAATGAATCCGTTGGGGCTGGTCAAGAGAGCATTGCTGTCCAAGCTGCTACTCCTATTGATCCTTGGTTAGAAAGCTTTCTTAGAAGAAGAAAGGAGAAGGGAAGTGCACAAATTCGGAATGAAGTTGACAAGTACTTAATGGAAGCTTCCGAGGATCCGCAAGACCAATCGTTCACTTTGTTGGGATGGTGGAAGGAAAATTCTAGTAGATTGCCGATTCTTTCAAAGATGGCTAAGGATGTGTTCGCCGTTCCGGTGTCAAGTGTCCCTTCCGAAGCTGCATTTAGTGCGGGGAATCGAGTGGTTGATCCATTTCGAGCATCTTTGACTCCCAAAACCGTTGAAGCCCTTATTTGCACCAATGATTGGCTTAGATCAGCGGTGTTTGACTTCGAAAAAGTGTCTACTGACAATGAATTGGATTTATATCAAGCATTGGAGCAAATGGAGAAAGGTAACGATTATTATCTTGTTCTTATTATAATGTTTGTTATGTTTTGAGTTGTTATATCTCAATATTTGTTTTGTTTTGTTTATATATATATATAGAGATTGAAAGTATGAACATTGCTGGATGTGTTGCTCGTTAGTACGAATGTCTATTGGATCAAGGTTAGTTCTTTATTCGGCTTTAATATATTTCTTGTCCAAGTGATTGCAATCTGCCAAATTATTACAAATCTGCCAACATTTTGCAAATCTGCCAATTTGTTGCAAATCTGCAGTGGTTGCAGATTTGCTTCCGAAACTTGTTATAGATTTGCTTCTTAAACTTGTAGTATGTTTTGGCCTTGATTTGATGCATATTTGCTTCCGAAACTTGTTGCTACTTTGACCTAATGCTCGATTTTCAATTTGTAGGTTTGGTGGAGTGCTTCTTTTGGGAAATGTCCCTTCTTTTGTGATCTTCAAGAGACACCAAATCGATTAGTTGTTTGTGTTGCTTAGTTTTTGTTCGTTCCAGACTTCGGTTTGTGTTTGTATTTGTATTTTAATAACTTTGGTTTGTATTTTAATTTGTGAGACTTCAGTTTGTATTTTAATTTGTAAGACTAATGTATGTGGGTTGTATTTGTAAGACTAATTTGGATATGTTTGGATAATGGGCCTTGCCTTTAAATTCTGATTTGGGCCCTAAATGATTGGTGTTTATTTTGGAATTCTGGGCCCAGAAAAGGGGATTTTATTTTCGGTCCTAGTCCCGGAACCGGCCCGTCCCGACCCGAAAAGTCGGGTTCCCGAAAGTCCGGGTTCCCGACTTGGCCGGTTCGGTTCTGGTAGCCATTTCCTCTTACCCGAATGTTCGGTCCGGGACTCGGGTTTGGGGTCACTCCCAACCGACCCGGACCGAGCCCAGCCCTAATTCGCACACGTTCGAACTCGTCCAAAAGCGAGTCAACTCACCTCACCGTCGAGTCACCACCGCCGACCACAAATCGGCTCGCCGACCACCTGCACCGTGCTCGTCTCGTCCTCGGCGACTCATCCCTGAAGTTGCAGCCTCAGAATCGGTGAGGAAGGCGGCCGACGAACCAAAACAGAAGACGCGACGTCGTGGAGTCTCGCCGATGTTCTCGCCGTTCCGGCCACTGATCGACGGCGTCGTCACCACCAATCGATTCCTCGCAGCCCAGAGATCGTCCCCATGAATTTCCAGCTCGAAAGACGCCGTGAATAGCCGCCGTCGATGGTCAACGGAAAGCCGAGCTTTCCGATCCTAATTCCGACCAACTCCGGCCGTGGATCGACCATCTCCACTGTCTTCAGACCTTCATCAACGGAACCGCGTGCGAGGCAAAAACATGCTCGGCTTACAAAATCAATAGAAAAGTTCAATAACGATTTAATTTTGCGAATCTGACCATTTGAAAATTCTGATAGAAAGAACCTGATGTGTGAGAGATGACAAAGTCCAGTGGACGAAACAACACAGCAGCAGGAAAGGAAATCAGATGCGAAAGTAGCGCGCGTGCTTGAATACCAATCAATTTCTGCGAGAAAAAGAACAAATAATTTGTTACTTTTGAAGAAACACAAACCCAAAAGATTGAAGAAAAACGCAAAACAAACACAAACCCAAATAGACCAAATCTGTGTGCTTTGGGAGATGAGAGAGAGAGAGAGACAAAAGAAACTTATGGGACGGAACGGAAGGCGGCGGGAGCGACATCTGAGAACGGAAGAGACAAGAATTCAGAAAGAATAGGCGGCCAGGTGGCAAGCGGCAAGAGAGATTGGTAGTTAGACGCGTGGGTGGACAGCGCAAAAGTAAACCAGTGCAGTGACAACAACATGCGAGAGGGACACCTCAAAAGCTCGAGGGCAATTTCGGGAGTTCTCTGTGCAAATGAGGAAAGTTGGGATTTTTTGTGCATTGAGTGAAGGGCAAATTCGGATATCCACTGTTACTTGTACAGTGAAGCTAGCCGCACCCCGGTTCGCGTTTAGTATATATAGAATTTGTTCTATCAGTATTGCCTATTGTGTACAAATTTCTTTTTGTTTTCCAACATAGTTCCCTCATGATATTTTTCACACAAAACACTCGGAAATAACACATCATGAAATACCTCATCACTCGTATCGAACAAAAACATCATTCAGTCTTGCGCTCGTCCGATAATGTATCATAGACCGACCGAAGTACTTTTGGTTGCTAACCAATACCAAGTTCCATTCAAGTACATCTGGAAATTATCAGGCCAAAAGAAAGTAGTTTCGTTTTCCAAATTAGCCTTCTCGATCTCACTCCACGAATTAGTACCGAAGGCGAATATTTCAACCCTAAGAGGGAGAAATGCCATACCATTACCGACAACTTCACCCGCGATTCTTACCGCTTTTGTAATCCTTTGTCTCGGGGTCACATCCGATCCCAACTCCCACGGCATATCCCGCTTCGTCATCTAGAATGCATGATTTCGGAAGAATCAATTCATCGATTGCCGGATTGCACAAAAAGATGTCATTTCGTTCGTAAATGGTTAGACAAAGTACCCGATTGCAATGTCCTCTAATGTGTACTATGTTCGAAGAAAGCGGAAACTTCATGTCCTCAACAATACACTTGATGTTGTGTTATCATTTTTTTGGTCATCTCCGGCATGATGGCGAAGATGAAGCAACGACAATCTGAGCTCCTTTTGACCGGGGTGATTCATGTCCTCCGTCATCTGCAAAAACAAAATCAAGAAAATATGTTATGTACAGAGCTATATGGTAAAAATTAGGGCCTGAAAAATGACACAAAATGAAAATCTGTACCTCTTCGAAGCGTAGTTCCACAATGGTCGGGTCCAAATATGTGTAGCTTGTATTTAGCATCTCGGTTATATGTATTTATTTACCGTCAATTCAGGAGATACATTTTTGTGGGACTTTAACTTGCCCCTGGACCATATGTATTAAACCCATTCACAACATTCCAAGTGTCAAAGCTTCAAGTAGAATTTGTACCAACCACCTGTTGAGAATGTGAAAGAAATTTATCTCATATTGGCTAATGAATGCGCATTGCTAGTACTTATAAGGAGTTGTTCTACTCCTCTCCACCCAATTAGTTTTGAGGTAAGAACCTCAACCACTTTCATCATGATATTA
The DNA here is from genome assembly GCA_033992175.1 of Spiraea crenata. Classification (NCBI taxonomy): domain Eukaryota; kingdom Viridiplantae; phylum Streptophyta; class Magnoliopsida; order Rosales; family Rosaceae; genus Spiraea; species Spiraea crenata. Next base: position 2,683,526 of record JAVBHV010000041.1, on the reverse strand, counting down.
GAGCGAAGTTGCTCACATGTTTGTGAATTTCTCACCACACGTGATCCACGTTCCCGATTAATTCCTCAGCGTAGGGTGCAATAATGACGCTACGCTTGAGGAAGACTTGTTGAGATTGTGAAAAAAATTTAGGAAATGGGACGCATGACCTAAAGGTTCAGAAGATTAATTTATTTACAATTAAGTATCGAACTCATCCCCCACCTAGTGGGAAAAGACTTTGTTGTTGTTGTTGTTGTTGTTGTTGTAAGCATCGAACTCATCATAGATATCCATACTGATGTAGACTTTAGAAATTAGAATCCAACACATATTAGATGTCTGAAGAATATGCAACCATTCGGAACACCACGGCACTAGACTACTACTCAATTCGAATTAGCACACATGAGATGTCGAGATTAGTTTGCTCACCATTACGAGTTCATCCCCTGAGATGTGAGCATCAAAACTCAAACTCATGATCGTATATTACTAGATTAAAGGCTAGTTGGTAGTTACTCAAACTTGATGAGAGATGATTCTATGCACTTCACGTTCACATGTACTCAGCCTTCTGGACAATAAGAAATTAGTGTAGTTCCTGCACATGATCTTTCATCAAGCTTTTAGACAATAGAGAACATCAGATCTTAATTAAATTATTTTCCAAGAATTATATATCTATACCCTCAAGCTTGTTACCTCGGGCCGGTGACAGAAACTAAACTACGTACTATTCCCATAGAAACTAGTTTCATTATATTACCTCATCAATCTTCCAACACCGTTGTACCAATCCCCACTGGAACCTTAAAACTCAAGCGCTTCGTCCACCGCGAATCCTCGACCTCATCCAACACCCATAAACCATACGCTAATATTTGGGCGAACCGCCAAGTCGGTACCTCCCCAAAAGCGCAACCGATTCATTTCACAACATTATTTCTATACCAAATCCTTGTTAAATGTCGTTCCAGAGCAACTACTATGCCTCCCAGTTGGGTCTAAATAATTGCTCGGCCATGGACCATGAATGTGCAGCAAAGAACTTTGATGTAAATGACAGAATAAAACTGATATGAAACAACAAGTAACCAATGAAAAGCTACAGAACAAGAGGCACACAATTTTACGTGGAAAACCCTCCAATTCGAAGGGAAAAACCACGGGGCAAACTCCGAAACACTTCCACTATGAAAATGGGAATACAAGCACTAATCTCTCTCTAATCTTTAGAGGATGACAAACTCAAGAGAACAAGCTCTCTTGGATAACTTTCTGAGTACTACAGCAGCACACTCTCTCACAAAGAGGATATCCTTTCTTCACTCTCTCTGGAATACAAGAGGTCACTCTCCACCTAGTTAACCTCACGCCAACTACCGTCTATATTATTAAAAGGAGACAAACCATTTAATGAAATAAAAGGGGCTGCTGGAAACACAAGGGCTGCTGCATAATTATATCATACACTTCCCTTTGTCCAAGTATATGCACCTTGGACAGCTGGACACCAAATGAATATTAGAATAGCATGAGGAGGGATTCCAACAATCTTCCCCTCCCTACTCATGCCCGAAATTGCAGACCTTCAAGAGCTATGCAATGATCATGTTTTCCAACAACAAGAGCCTTGGTCAGCATATCAGATACATTGTCATTTGTATGTACTTTTTCCAGCTGCAACAGTTTCTCTTCAAGCACATCTTGAATCCAATGATACCTGATATCAATGTGCTTTGACTTGGAATGACAGCTTTGGTTCTTACTGAGGTGTATGGCACATTGGCTATCACAATAGACAATAAATTTTTCTTGCTGTAAGCCAAGTTCTTGAACATACCTCTTTAACCACAACATCTCCTTGTAACATTCGGCAATATACTCAGATTCGGTGGTAGATAAAGCAACACACTTTTGCAATTTAGGTTGCCAAGACACCGCTCCCCCTGCAAAAGTGAACAGAAACCCCGAAGTTGATCTTCTGGTGTCTTCATCGCGACCCATACTTGCATCAGTGTAGCCTTCTAGAATAGGCTTATCATTTCCAAAACACAAACATAATTTTGATGTACCTCTAAGGTACCTAAGAATCCACTTAACTGCTTCCCAATGATCTCTCCCGGGATTTGCAAGAAATCTGCTCACCACTCCTTCGGCATGAGCGATGTCGGGTCTAGTACACACCATTGCGTACATTAAACTTCCTACGGCTGAAGCATATGGAACTTTTTACATTTCTTGCTTCAAGGACTTTGATCTTTGGTCAGATTAAAGTCACTATCAAAAGGACAACTCACAGAATTCGCTTTATCCATATTGAATCTTTCAAGCACTCTTTCAATATACCTTTCTTGAGACAGCCACAACCTCTTTTCTTTTCTATCTCGAGAGATTTCCATGCCAAGAATTTTCTTTGCATGCCCCAAATCCTTCATATCAAAGGATTTTCTTAGTTTTCCCTTCAACATTTCGATCTTCCTAGCATCTGGACCTACAACCAACATGTCATCAACGTATAGTAGCAATATAATGAAATCATTATCAGAAAATCTCTGAATGAAAACACAATTATCTGTAGTTGTCCGTTTGAATCCATTTTCTGTCATGAAGGACTCAAATTTCTTGTACCATTCCCTAGGAGCTTGTTTGAGTCCATAGAGACTCTTTTTCAATTGGCAGACCATGTGCTCCTTGCCCTTGATTTCGAAACCTTCTGGTTGCTCCATAAAAATGTCTTCTTCCAATTCACCATGAAGGAATGCGTCTTGACATCTAATTGCTTTATCTCCAAGTCCATGCTTGCTGCCAACCCAAGAACAACACGAATGGAACTCATCTTCACAACCGGAGAAAATATCTCGTCGAAGTCGATGCCCTTCTTTTGTGCGAATCCCTTGACAACCAATCTTGCCTTATACCTTGGTTGTGAATTTTCAGTGGACTTTAACTTGAACACCCACTTGTTGCTCAACACTTTCTTTCCCTTTGGTCTTTCCACCAAAACATATGTATGATTCTTGTGCAAGGAATTCATTTCTTCCTTCATTGCTTTCATCCACTCCCCCTTGTCCTTGTGACTTAAGGCTTCTTCATAACATTCAGGCTCTCCCCCATCCACTAGTAACACATATTCATTACGATTGTAACGAGTATTAGGCCTCGATTCTCTGCTTGATCTTCTTACTTGGGGAGCAGGCAGTGCTTGCACTTCTTCCTCATTTTCTTGTGTACTACCATCAAGATGCCCATCATTATCATCATTAACCATAGGTCCATCTGCTGCATTTTCGAGTTTATTGTGAACTTGTTCTTCTTCTCCATCATCATTTGCCACATGGGAAGGAATATGGTCTAAACTGATGGGGTATTCTTGTAGAGGATCTAGCTGGCGATTCTTACCAATGTCTTCAAGGAATTGATCCTCAAAGAAGAAAACATCTCTGCTCCTAACGATCTTCTTAGCAGCTGGATCCCATAACCTGTAGCCAAACTCTTCATTACCATAACCCACAAATATACATTCTTTTGACTTCACATCAAGCTTAGACCTCTCATCCTTTGGGATATGAACAAATGCCTTGCAACCAAACACCTTCAAGTAATCATAAGTCACATTTTTACCACTCCAAAATTTATTAGGAACTTCACCATTTAATGGAACTAAAGGTGATCAGTTGATCACGTGAACAGCGGTCATCAAAGCTTCACCCCAGAAGCCTTTGGATAGCTTGGCATGTGACATCATGGTTCTCACCCTCCCCACAATGGTCCTATTCATTCTCTCGGCCACCCCATTGTGTTGAGGTGTTTTAGGAACAGATCTTTCATGTCTAATGGCCTTACTCTTGCAATAAGAATTGAAATCTCCAATGTATTCTCCTCCATTGTCGGTGCGAACTTCAAGGTCTTGCCAGTTTCACGTTCAACAATAGCATGGAATTGTTTGAAAACTTCACACTTAATCCTTGGTTTTGATTGTGTATGCCCAAACTTTCCTGGAATGATCATCAATGAAAGTAACAAAGTATCTTGCACCACCAAGAGTATTAGTAGACATAGGGCCACAAACATCAGAGTAAATAACATGTAACACATTAGGTTTTCTAGGTATTGATTTATGATGAAAGCATGCTCTATGTTGCTTTCCAGCCAAACAATGTGTGCATGGTTCAAGAGACATACCTTTCTCCTTCAAACCAGCCAACGCTTCCTTCTTGGCTAGAACCTTCAGACCTTTTTCACTCATATGCCCTAGCCGTTTGTGTCATAGCTCCATGGTTGAGTCGGCTTGTTTGATTGCTAAATTTGCATATCTATTGTTGACTGTGGAATATGTGAGATATAAGGACTGCTCTTTCTTTCCTCTAGCCATTACCAAAGAGCCTTTAGAAAGCTTCCACTTTCCATTTTCTTGAACATTTTTATAACCTTCATCATCTAGTACACCAACAGAGATCAAGTTGAGACGCATGTCTGGTACATGTCTTACATTCTTGAGTACCAAATTGCACCCCAAGTTCGTTTCCAAGATGATATCACCCCTCCCCACAATATAGGAAATCTTGTCATTTCCCATTCTTACTCTACCAAATTCTCCAGCAACGTATGATGTGAAGAACTCCCTCTTAGGAATTATATGGAAGGATGCACCTGTGTCTACAACCCAGCAAGTATCTTGAGATGTTAAATTAATAAGACCTTCATCTTGAATAACAAGTACCTCATCATCTTGAGATGCAGCGGCTGTTGTATCTTTCACTTCATTCTTGTTGTTGTTGTCTCTTTTGGATTGTTGCTCTTTCTTGAAGATTCTGCACTCCCTCTTCATATGACCCAATTTGCCACAATGATAGCACTCCATATTACTTCTCCTCCCTTCTTTCGACTTTCCTCTTGAGTGATCACTTGATCTACCTCTAGACCTGTCTGAGCTTCTTTGGGATCTTCTTTCATTGCTCTTCCACGATTTTCTACAACAAGAGCTTCGGACTCATTATTGGATGTCCCTTGTTCTTTTCTCCTGCTTTCTTCATTGTACAAGCTCTCCTTAACCATATCTAGAGTTAGTTTTCCTTCACTAGAAGAATTACTTATAGTAATCACCAAGGTATTCCAACTAGTAGTATCAAGTAAGGAGCTAAGTAACAATAGTGCCAACAACTCATCTTCAATCACTAGCTTCATAGTTGCATGTTGATTCACCAAGCCTCGAAAATCATTCAAGTGCTCAGAAACATTTCTTCCATCTTTGTACTTCAAGTTCACCAATCTCCGGATTAGCAAGGCCTTATTTTGCGCTGTCTTTCGCTCATACATCGACCCCAACGTCATCAAGAGTGTATAAGCGTTGGTCTCCTTTTCCACATGGTGGAAGATGCTCTGATCAATCCAGTTTTGAATCTCCCCAACGGCTTTCCGATTGACAATGTTCCAATCTTTTTCAGATTTCTCCTCGGGCTTGTTGGCTTCATGTACTAGTGGCTCATATAAATCTTTGCAGTAGAGTATGTCTTCCACCCTTGGTCTCCATATGGAATAATTGGAAGTTGTAAGCTTGAACATCGTTGGTGACAAAACGGATGACTTCGCCATCAAGAGCTTAGTGTATCAAGAGCCTAAGCTCTGATACCAGTTGTTGAGTTCAGCGCAGCAAAGAACTTTGATGTAAATGGCAGAATAAAACTGATATGAAACAACAAGTAACCAATGAAAAGCTACAGAACAAGAGGCACACGATTTTACGTGGAAAACCCTCCAATTCGAAGGGAAAAACCACGGGGCAAACTCAGAAACACTTCCACTATGAAAATGGGAATACAAGCACTAATCTCTCTCTAATCTTTAGAGGATGACAAACTCAAGAGAACAAGCTCTCTTGGATAACTCTCTGAGTACTACAGCAGCACACTCTCTCACAAAGAGGATATCCTTTCTTCACTCTCTCTGGAATACAAGAGGTCACTCTCTACCTAGTTAACCTCACGCCAACTACCTTCTATATTATTAAAAGGAGACAAACCATTTGATGAAATAAAAGGGGCTGCTGGAAACACAAGGGCTGCTGCATAATTATATCATACACTTCTCTTTGTCCAAGTATATGCACCTTGGACAGCTGGACACCAAATGAATATTAGAATAGCATGAGGAGGTATTCCAACATGGTGAACCTTTGTAATGGCCGGTGATTTTAGCAAGGTTTCTTGCTTAATTTGCAGAGACGTTCGGTGGTTGTGTTGCACAAGTTGAAATAGTTGTACAGTACTGGCACAATTATAGTGATGAAGCTTTTCAAATTTGTCCGTTGGTGACTTAATCCTCATAATCAATTTTTTTGATCAATAGAAATATATTATAAAAGCGTTTAGCAAAATCAAACAAAGAAGTACAAATTAGACATCGACTAAACAAGGAATGCCTATACTCCTAACAGGACCCATGACTTCACTGCAACTAGGCAGCAAGAGCAAGCCAACTCGCTAGAGAAGGCATTAGTACAATCGGAAAAGAAAAACTTGACCGATTAACTACAACTTTAATAAGGACAACTAAACTACTAAACCAACTTGACAACTAAACCGGCAAAACATGGTGAACCTGAATCCCGAAGTCCTTCAAGGAATCTGAATCTGACAACTGCACAAGCCGCCACTAGCTCGGATTAAGTAGACAAACCAGCCAAGCATGGCAGAAGGGAAACCCGAAACTGCACAAGCCGCCACTAGATCTCACCCACTGCACAAGCGGCCACTAGATCGGGTGAGATCTGAACCTGCTAAGCCCAAAACCTGAAAAAGCACTGGCCAAGCAAGGCAAAATCGAGATTTGATGCCTATCAAACAATCGGAAACAATTACACCAGCCACCACTAGATGGAACCCATCCAACAACCAACAAAGATCTCGACAAAACCTCTCCGGCGACGGTAAGCGACGAGACAAGAGGTGGAGGTCGGATCGGGAAACCTGCAAAAGTAAACAGTAAAGCAAAAACAGAAAACTAATCCTCGAAGACTAGGCAGCGGCAACCTCCAAGCAACATAGGGGGGAGACCAACGGGGCTAGAGAGGAGGGACAGAGTAGCCTGCCGGCCCCAAGGCAAGCCAAGGGGCCGGCGGCGGCGGGAGTTTTGTGGTTTTGGGACTTTTGGGGAGAGAGGGTTTTGAGAGCGGCTAGGGTTTTTAGAAAATGAAGATTTTTATTCCCCTTAATAATTGTGTGTGTGTTTTTTAGTTTTTTATTATGGAATAATTTTTCTTTTTTTTTTTTTTTTTAAAGTTTTTTTTTGGTGGTTTAAAGTGGGGGGGGTTTTGGACGCCTATAAAGGGTATTCCTCCTTCACATTTGCAAAGCACCTGCACATGCCATTTTTTAACCCTATATACTACTTTCAACTAGTAGTTTTGGACAATAGTTATGTGACTTAGATACCTATATCTGATTGTGAACGTGCTCATAGTGGACCTTGAGCTTGTATGTTTGGGGCCGTATCTTGGAGTCTTATAATTCGTTGATATCTGCACGTAGGGAAGTTTTATAACAGCCTATTCGACATGCGTCACCGTATTATGATCACTTTGTTTGCTGCTTATATTGGTAGTTCCATGGCGCGGTGTACTATCGCAATCCAACTTGTTTGATAATTAAGGTAAACACAAGGATGGCAATGGGTCGGATCGAGTCAAGGGAGTACTATCTCCATACCATCCCCATTTGTGATTTTCACCTCCTGCATCCATACCCATTAATTTTTAATCGGGTATCCCCATATCCGTTTCCATGGAGGTTACTATCTTCATACCCGCCTTATACCATTCCCATTTATGATTTTCACCTCCATACCTGCATCCATACCCATTAATTTTTAATCGGGTATCCCCATACTCGTTTCCATGGAGGTTACTATCTTCATACCCGCCTCCATACCCACTCCGTATAAAAAATAATAAAAAATAAAAAATAAAAAAAATAAAAAAAAGGACAATATTAATAATAAAATTCCATAAATAATCATAATCTATTAAATATTTTTAGAGAAAGTTACCTACAAGGACGTAAAATAATACATAATTCTATGCTAGGACATGTAATTCAAATGTTCACAAATTAGGACAAAACACTAAATAATAAATTAAATAAATTAAAGGGGTATAACCTCCCACGCACTCAAAAAAAACTTCCACACCAAAGCCTTCGATCCGATCATTGTCTTCAGTGAAGCATGGAGCCACAGGTTGTTCGTTGAGTGTTTGAGCTCCTCGCACTTGAAGATCGGTGGGAGGAGGGAGGCTGAGCGGTGGCGATCGAGGAACAGGGTCATCGGATCTTCTTCCGCGGCACTGATGTTGGAGGAACAGGGTCCGAGTCTTGGGCCCGCCCGGGTGCGAACGGCGGAACAACGACGGCGATCAGAACCAGATCCCGAACTGCAGTGACATGTGCTCGGAGGCGCAGTGCTCCAGCAACCCCAAGTGCTGGTGGTGCCGCAGCATCGCCCTCGATGCCATGTGCTTCCCAAAGTCGGAAGCTTTTTGATTGCCCCCTCAGATCTTCACTTGCCGCCGCGGTGACGGCGTTTTGAAGTAGGCAGTGATGAAATTGTTGACGACGACATCGAGGAGTTCTCTTCTCAGGAAGATATTGTTCGAAAGGTTTTAAATTTTTGGTTTATTTATGGTTAATTGAATTTGCCAAGTGAAAAGGTTTGTTTCTTGTGTATTGTTTGATCAAATTAAGCCTATTAAGAAGTTGTCAAGTAGAAGAAAGTGCACTTTTGTTAGATTTGCAGACGAATTGCTCATAATTTTGGCATTGTGGGATTTAGATTTATGGTTAATTGAAAAGCCAACGAGATCTTCGTCTCCGCCGAAGAAGTTCGCACCTTTTTTTTTTCCAAACACTAGATTTCACCATAATTTCGATCCGATGCGAATTGAAGTGTTGATTTTGGGGTGTTTGGTGTTTGTTTTTTCAGGAATTCAACATTGAGAAGTTAGGTAGTAGAAAAGATTTGTTTTTTTGTTGATCTTATGGATTTGCTAGGAAAATTGGGAAAATTTTTTTGACATGAATTGTTTCTGTGTTCGTATAAACTATTTCTGTGTTCGTACAAACTGCTTCTGTGTTGGCATGAACTACTTTTGTGTTGGCATGATCTGCTTCTGTATTTGCATGAACTACTTATGTATTGACACGAACTATTATGTATTAGCAAAACTATTTCTGTGTTTAGTAGAAAATGTTTCTATATTTGACATAATTGTTTCTGTGTTTAGTATAAACTGTTTCTGTGTTTGACAAAAACTGTTTTTGTGTTGGCAGAAACTGTTTCTGTATTTTGCAGAAACAAGAACTGTTTCTGTGTTTTGCATAAACAAGAATTGTTTCTGTGTTTTGCAAAAATAAGAACTGTTTCTGTGTTCTGCAGAAATAAGAGCTGTTTATGTGTTACTGTACACGTGCGTGGTATTGTACATCTGTTATTGTTCACATGGGCATGCATCATTAATCACATTTGTTTTTGTATTATATTAATTATTATTTTGTCCTTGTAGAAGAATATTTAAAAAACTTGTCCTACCATAGAATTAGGGTATTATTTTTGTCCTTAGGGGTCATTGTCCCATATTTTTATTCATCTTCATATTTACATATTTAAGAAAGAAAAATGGAGTAGCAAGACCCGTAAAAACGACGCACAAACACGTTTGCAAATATTTTATATTGTTAGGGTTATAGTTTCAAAATGGAACCTCTAAATCTTCATTTAAGTTGGGTTGATTTTGAGTTTTTCTAAAAGTTGTATAATTATATTAGTTAATTATATTTTAATAATATATATATAAAATCCGGTCGGGTTCGGGTTGGGGACTAGTAATACCATATCTGTCCATACCCATCATGAGGATTTTAAAAATCTCCATACCCGCCTCCATCCCCATTTAGCTCCTCTATACCCGCTCCATTAGGGTCGAATAGCCACGAGTACCCATATCCGTGGAGATTTTTGCCATCCCTAATTGATGTTAAGACGATCAACAAGAGCATACTGCCTAAAGTCAATTGGCAATGGCACATGGAATGTCAAAGAATCATGATGCTATTGATGTTTATAAAGAATCTAAAAAGTCCATGCACACATGAGATACAAAATACAAACCACTCGGCATAGCATATACCAGCCAGTGTACTAAATTCGGTTAAGACCATCACAACAGACTGATTTGCTCGCTATATTACTTGGAAAAATATATGAAATTATTGTAGATTCACATCATCCTGCAAAATCTTTCATCAAAGCTTTTGGACAATAGAGAAAATGATAAATTACATGAAGATGTATTGATGAAAGTATGAGAAGAGCATACAATAATTGCAATGTATAGCTACATGGTTAATGTTGGAAACAATATAATGAATATTAAACACATAAAGGATCACTCACTAATCACATAAACACTAAAACAAGAATGATACTAACCACTTGTGTTGAGAATACTTGAAACCATGATGAAGGTATGAACTGTGATCTGAACTTCAAGGTTGACCGTTGGCTGTGTGTGATGTGACAGCCGGCTCTAACTCTTCTATAATCCACTATACTTAGCTCTCTCTATGGGGCAAGATATGTATGCAATTCATAGTGGTTATAGGGACTTAGATATGGCCTTTATATAGAGGTAGGTTTAACAAGGATCTCCCATAAAGATACCTAATCAAATCCGGCCTCTATTAAGTATATATACCAAGATAGGGTAAGTTCATACTCCTAATTGAATACCAACCCTTGTATGAATAGGTTACTTGTCATACGTTGGTTAAGAGTCCAATAATAATCTCATGTATAATCATATAGTGTAATCTTATTATTGAATCCTAATACAATATGGTTAAGTCCATTATTCTTACAATCTCCCACTTGGACTAACACATATTGTTCAATAACAAGGTTAAGAAATCGATTAAACATACTGAAGCTCTAGAGTACGGATTAATGTTGACTAAATTCAATTCAATCTCACAACTTACACTTTCTAGAGTAGAACTGCACAAAGTGATCTGTCCAAGCATGACAGGGCCTTCTACAATCACCAAAACTAGATTATGTAAGCTATAAAGATCACTTGGATATGCTATGAAACGTATGCTTGCACTGAAAAAAACCATGAATCTGCAAATCATACCAGTCCTGCTGAATTGGTTCTGTTAACACAGAATCCTTTCAAGTGTGAAAACTGAAGCACTTGAAACTTAATATAATATATCAAACATGTAAAACTAGAAATCATGATTGACAATGGATGGGAAAACTTTTAGACACTGAAACTGAATAATGCCTAACAATGAATATGAACTTAATGTTGATTCAAATATCAACCCAAAACATTTATCAGAAACTGTTTTAAACTTCACTGAAATGAATGTTAACTGACAAAATACAAATGAATAAACTGTGCTTTAAGAAAGTGTACTGGAATGAACATCACAGCTTTATTAAACTTGAAAATGAACTTACTGTCTTACAGAAAACACAGTATACATGTTCTATAATCAGTCTTTACTGAAAATGAAGTCAAATAATGAAAAATAAAGTTATCCAACATAACTCCCACTGAACTCTAGACATCTAAACTATGCAGAATGCCTAAACTTGGCAATGACCTTAAAAACTCTCAACTGTTAGAACCTTAGTGAACGGATCAGCAAGCTGCATCTTTGTTCCAATCTTCAAAACTGCGATCTCCTCTTTCTTGACTCCTTCTCTAACAAAGTAGTACTTCAAGTCTATGTGTTTAGCGTTCGTTGACCTCTTGTTGTTCTTGGTAAAGAACACTGCTGCCTCATTATCACAGAAGACTTTAATAACTTCTTCATTCAGAGAATCAACCAAACCAGTTTGAATCAAGAAGTTTTTGGTCCAAATGGCATGACAAACACCTTCATATAAAGCAATGTATTCTGCATGCATTGTTGAAGTTGTAATCAGTGATTGCTTGTGACTTCTCCAAGCAATTGCACCTCCTGCTAGAGTAAACACATAACCAGATATTAGGGGTGGGCACGGGACGGGATGGGACGGGATGAGGGTCATCCCGTCCCAGTCCCGTGTAATTGAAACGGGACGGGATAAATGTTTTTAAGAATTGGTCCGTCCCGTCCCGTCCCGAATTTAATCGGGACGGGTTCCGAACGGGACGGGATTATCCTATAAAAATTTTATCAACTTCAAACTAAACAAGCTAACCCAAATATGATAAATCAAAATCTATCTAAATACGCTAAGAGCACTTCACCAAAAGAAACCAAAAACAAATTATTACACAAATAAAAAACTGAGCGTAGACCGTTTTTGTAAAATTCACCAAAATTCAACCCCTCATGAGATGGAGTCGAAAATTTGTAGATCATAAGTAAACATGTGAAACTGACTCCTTCCAAAATCTCAAGTAAAACGGAGTTCAAATGATATGTTCACCAAAAGAAACCAAAAACAGATTATTACACAAATAAAAAACTGGGCGTCGACCGTTTTGTTAAAATTCACCAAAATTCAACCCCTCATGAGATGGAATCAAAAATTTGCAGATCATAAGTAAACATGTGAAACTGACTCCTTCCAAAATCTCATGTAAAACGAAGTTCAAATGATATGTACAATTTTACATGTGATGAGATACATATTTTTTTAGTATACACTTGTTTTTGAGCCAATAAAATGATGACACTTAAGGGCTTTTTATTATTTATTTAATACCATACATATTATACGGGTTGGGACGGGATTTTGGGATAGAAATTTCTCATCCTATCCCGTCCCGAAAAAATTAAATCGGGACGGGACGGGACGGGACGGGACGGGATAAGCTAATTTTGAAATTAATCCCGAACGGGACGGGAATTCGGGATACGGGATTTTCGGGATATTTTGCCCACCCCTACCAGATATGGATTTCTTGGTGTTGGGATAATCAGAAGCCATAACTGAGTTAGTGTATCCTACAACTTCTAGTTTCTCAACCCTTCTGTATACTAAAAGATGACTTTTAGTGTTTTTCAAGTACTTAAGTACTTTCTTAGCAGCAATCCAGTGAGGTTCACCAGGATTTGATTGAAAACGAGATAATATACCAAGTGCATGAGCTATGTCAGGTCTAGTACAAACCTGAGCATACATCAGACTACCTATAAGCCGAGAATAAGGTTTTTCTTTCATGAAGTCCTTTGCATTCTGAGTTTCAGGGCAATCCTTCTTATGCAGCTTGTCTCCTCTAGTCATTGGGGCACCACCACCTTTTGCTCCTTCTAAAGCAAACCTTTTAAGAATTTTGTTGATGTAATTTTCCTGAAAAAGCCCTAAACTGAAACTTTTCCTATCTCTTTTGATCTCAATACCTAGAACAAACTTTGCTTCCCCCAAATCCTTCATGTCAAACCTGTTTGACAAGAAGGATTTTGTTTGATGTAAGAGATCAATGCTGCTGCTTGCCAGAAGAATATCATCCACATATAAGATCAGAAAAACGAAATGCTGCTTCTGCTTCTTAAGGTAAACACATTCATCCACAAGATTTTCTTCAAAGCCAAGTTCTCTGATGACTCTATCAAACTTTAAGTACCATTGCCTTGATGCTTGCTTCAATCCATAAATGGATTTCTTCAATCTGCATACCAAATGCTCCTGACCAGGTTCTGCAAATCCTTTAGGTTGTTTCATGTAGATTTCCTTCTTAAGCTCACCATTTAAGAAGGCTGTTTTAACGTCCATTTGATGCAGCTTCAAGTCAAAATGTGCAACCAAGGCCATAACCATCCTAAATGAATCTTTTGTTGAAACTGGGGAGAAAGTTTCATTGAAATCGATACCCTCTTGCTGTGTATAGCCCTTGGCAACCAATCTAGCCTTAAATCTCTCAACAGTGTCATCTTCATTCCTCTTGGTCTTGAAAACCCACTTTGATCCTATTGGTTTGTGATTTGGTACAGGTTCTACCAAATCCCAAACTTCATTATCAGTAATGGATTGAAGTTCAGCTTGCATAGCTTCAATCCATAGCTGAGAATGATCACTAGAATAGGCTTGAGAGTAGTTTCTAGGATCTTCTTTTTCTAGATAATCACCAGTTTCCATCAATTTGATGTAAACATGGTAATCAGGTCCTATAGCAGGTTTTCTCGGTCTTGTTGAGCGTCTAAGTTCAGGTTCAGGTGCTGGAATGACTGGAAGTTGAGGTTCTGGAGTTGGAATGTCATCTGCAGGTTGATTATGGGCAAAATCTTCATTATTTCATTCAAAAGCATCTTGTATTGGCTCATCAGCTTCTGTAACTTCTTCAATAGTAACAGTAGGTAATGTAGTGGGAAGAAAAGGGTTTGGATATTGAAACTGCAAGGAAGTACTAGTGCCAGTTTCTGGAATTTCTGGGATTTCTGGGATTTCTGCAAAATCAAAGTCCTGGGGACTTTGATCTGCAGAAATATGGTCTTCAATGAATTTAGCCTTGCTGGTTTCAACTATCCTAGTTGTATGATGGGGGCTATGGAACCTATATCCTCTGGATTTCTCTAAATAACCAATAAGGTGGCAACTTATGGTTTTGGGGTCCAATTTCTTTTCCTGAGGATTATAAATCCTTGCTTCTGCTTTACATCCCCAAATATACAGATGCATCAACATAGGAGGCTTGTCATTCCAAAGCTCATATGGTGTCTTTCCCACTAATTTACTTGGTGATCTATTGCACAAATAGTTTGCTGTCCTCAATGCTTCCCCCCAAAGAAAGTATGGTAAACCACTAGTGCTTAACATACTTTGAACCATTAAGGTTCTGTTTTTCCTCTCAAAGACTCCATTCTGCTCAGGAGTTCCAGGAGTTGTGTATTGAGCTTTTATTCCACAATCTTGCAGAAAAAGGGCAAAAGGACCTTTGTTTTGCCCTGCTTCTGTGTACTTTCCATAGTTTTCTCCTCCTCTATCTGATCTTACTGCCTTAATCTCCTTTCCTTTATCCTTTTCTACTTCAGCTTTGAATATCTTAAAGGCCTCAAGAGATTTTGATTTCTTTGAGATAAGATAGATATGGCAATATCTTGTGTAATCATCTATGAAGGTTATAAAATATGAGTTTCCACAGATGGTTTTAACAGGAAGAGGACCACAGATGTCTGTATGAATGAGTGCTAAAGGTTCTTTAGTTCTTTCTGACATGAATTTTCTAGAGTTAGTCATTTTTCCTTTTATGCACTGCACACATGTATCAAGTTCTGACATATCAACATTAGGGATTCGTTTAGACTTAATTAGAATTTTCATTCTATCTTTAGAGATGTGACCTAAACGTTTGTGCCAAAGTGTTGTTGAATTCTCATCTAACCTGACACGTTTAACCCCCACAGAGTTTTCTATGCTAAGAACTTCAACATAATGAGTGCTAATAAGTTTCCAATGACCATGAAAAGGAACTGCAGTGCCAATAAGTTTAGAATAAAGAAAGACTTTTATTCCTTGACTGTCAATAAAAAGACTACAACCTGACTTGACTAATTCAGAAACAGAAATTAAGTTTCTGCGCATGGAAGGGATACAATAAACTTTAGGTAATGTAAGAATAAAATTTGGCCCTATACTAGACTCTAATTGCAGCTTCACTTGGCCAATAGCTTGAATTGCAACTCCCATCCCATTGCCTACGCAGACTTTAGACTCTTCACTACTTGGGGTTCTCTTTCTTGTTATACCCTGCAATGTATTAGAAATATGAATTGGTGAGCCAGTGTCTAGCCACCAAGTGCTTAAGAGTTCATAATTATTAACTAAATTTATTTCTATTGGAGAGATAACCGTAGATATTGCCATACCTTTCTTTGCCATCCATTCTTTCCAACCACGACACTCTTTCTTCACATGTCCTAGTTTCTGACAATAGAAGCACCTTACATTAGCATATTTCTTCACTTTGAGGGTTGGAGGTGTTGGTTTGGGGTTTTGGGACTTCTGAGAAGCATCAGACTTAGATGCATTGTTGGAAGGGTTACTGGTTTGACCAGTTTTCTTAAATTTGAACTTGTTGAAAGGTTTTGGGGGGTTTGGTTTCTCAACGAAGTTCACAGCAACTTCCTTTCCCTTCTTCTTCATGTGTCTCTCTTCTTCACTGACACACAATTTAATCAGACGGTTGATGTCCCGATCTTCCTTCTGAGCCTCAAAATTGCCTTTAATCCCATCAAAGTCACTATGTAGTGAGTTTAAAGCACTGTGGATGACAAGAGAGTCATCTGCAGGAAACTGTAAGTCTTTGAGAGCCCTGCCTAAGTCTACTGCTTTCAAGATATGCAGCCTCACTCCACCAACTCCCTCATATTTGAGATTTCTCAATTCATCCAGCAGCTTCCCAGTGGTGACTTTGTCAGATTCTTCAAAACGAGCACACACTCCTTCCAGAAACTCCTTTGCAGTCTTAGTTGTTTCAGCAGGTGAGCAACCCTTAGCCTCATCTGTAATGGTCTTTTCATGATCATCATGGACATCCTATCTGCATAATCCCATTCTTTTTTAGCCTCCTTGACTTCCTTGCTGCTTTCCACAGTTACTATAGGTCTAGGTTCCCTAAGACAGACATCGAACCTAGTGAAAGCTAGATGGTAATCAAGGTCTGATTTCCATCTCTTGAAATTGGATTGAACTGTAATCAACAAAACTGAGAATTAAGTTTTATGAATGAGTGTTAAAAGTTTGTTGGTTTTAATTGCAAATCATAAGATTGCAATTATGAATTCCCCATAAGCATGCTTGATGCACACCATCAGTGGCAAGAGCTCAAGCATATGAATTTATTATGCAGCTAAGGGAGAGAATTGCATGGTGTTATCAAATTGCTGTCATCTCAGAATGGTATTTGCAACTTGGAACCTGAATATGCAATCCAATGACTCACTGCATACTACTTATACACTCTAAAACCCCAGTGAAGTACTGAATTCCTCTCAAGAGGACCTTGACTGAGATTCTAGGTTATATAGCACCAGTTATGACTTCTTAACTAAATGATATGTAAGAAAAGCTATGATAAACCCGATCAGTCGAATTACACCATAGTTCCCCCACATATCCGAAGCCATAGAGTTGGTATCCTAATATTCTGGACCCAAGCAAAGCTTGTTGGTCCAGAGTCCAACTCTCTTAATGTATATGCTTACCAGCAATTAACAAGCCATGTATAGGGAGTTCTGAATTGCTCGTTTAATCACAGATAAACACGAACATACAATAACACAAATCTCATGTTGGAATCACACACAATTACACATCAGTCCTACCTATCCAGCCAAATAAACGATTCCAACATGATACAGATATCATAACATCATACATACACGAAACAATCAAGATTATATGTATATGAATTGAATATAAATGTTATCAATCTCAATTCCTCAATTATATGCATGATAACTTCAATCGAAAAACTGGTTGAGAGTTTGCTCGAAAACTTACTGAAAATCGCACCGATTGGCGAAAACTGGAGTTTGCGGAAACGAATTTGTATGCGGATATCCAAAACGGTGCTTTATGAACAATTTTCAGTACCCAATTGAACCCAAAAATGAGCAGCTATCAACAAATTCAATTTTCCCCTTTTTGTGTAAGAACCCTAATTCCCAAAATCAAATTTTGTTTTGCGGGTTGACCGTTGTGTTTGTTACCGTTGTAAGTAAAACGGACTCGGGCTTTGAAAATAGGGATTTGGGCTTGTACAAACAGAAACGGATTTTGAGCCATAAAAACTGAATTGGTCCGGGTTTTTTTATTTTTTTAATTTTTTTTTTGTTTGTTCTTTACACAATTTTGCATACCATGAAAATTGAACATGAATTTCAATTGAAAACATTTTGGTTTATGTATCAGTGAGCCGAAGCTCTGATACCAATTGTTGGAAACAATATAATGAATATTAAACACATAAAGGATCACTCACTAATCACATAAACACTAAAATGATACTAACCACTTGTGTTGAGAATGCTTGAAACCATGATGAAGGTATGAACTGTGATCTAAACTTCAAGGTTGAACGTTGGCTGTGTGTGATGTGATGGCCGGCTCTAACTCTTCTATAATCCACTATACTTAGCTCTCTCTATGGAGCAAGATATGTATGCAATTCATAGTGGTTATAGGGACTTAGATATGGCCTTTATATAGAGGTAGGTTTAACAAGGATCTCCCATAAAGATACCTAATCAAATCCGGCCTCTATTAAGTATGTATACCAAGATAGGGTAAGTTCATACTCCTAATTGAATACCAACCCTTGTATGAATAGGTTACTTGTCATACAAGTCACATTGGTTAAGAGTCCAATAATAATTCCATGTATAATCATAAAGTATAATCTTATTATTAAATCCTAATACAATATAGTTAAGTCCATTATTCTTACAATTAATTCCAAGAATTATATATCTACAATCTCAAGCCTGTTGTTGCCTCTGGTGACAGAAACTAAACTATTCACATATACAGTAGTTTGGATGTAATAAGGATCCCTCCTATCACAATCCACAGAAAGATTCTTAAGTCTTTCAGTTTCAAAATTGTAAGAGATAATCTCCCTCGCCGAGTTCACCATAAGAAACTATCACTCTTCCAAAATTGCACCATGACCGTATTAATCCCCACCAAGGCCGCAATAGTCAAATGCTTCGTCCATCGCGAACCTTCACCACCCAACACCCATAATCCACACTCTTCGGGCGAAGCAAGATATCCACCACCATACCACCCGAAAAGCGCAACGGACTCATTCCACAACGTTATGTGCAAATGAAGACTTCGCGCATTATACTTTTCATTCAAAACACTCGGAATTAACACATCACGAAATACCTCATCAGTCGTATCGAACATAAACATCATCTCAGTCTTATGTTCGTCCGATAATGTATCATAAACTGACTGAAAATATTTCGGTTGCTCGTACCCTAACCAATACCAAGTTCCATTCAAGTACATCTGGAAATTATCAGGCCAAAAGAAAGTGGTTTCGGTTTCCAAATTAGCCTTCTCGATCTCAAGCCACGAATTAGAACCGATGGCGAATATTTAGACCCTCGGAGGGAGAAATTCCATGCCATCACCGATATATTAATCATCATTACCGATGACTTCTTCGCCATAACCCACGATTCTTACCACTTTGTAATCTTTTGTGTCGGGGTCACATCCGATCCCAACTCCCACGGCATATCCCGCTTCGTCATCTAGAATGCATGATTTTGGAAGAATCTTCCATTCATGGATTGCCGGATTGCACAAAAGGATGCCATTTCGTTCGTCAATGGTTAGACAAAGTATCCCATTGCAGTGTCGAATAATGCCTAGAGACCCTATGTCCGAATAAAGCGGAAACTTCACGTCCTCAATAATAAACTTAATGTTGTTATTATCATCTTTTTCGCCACCATCATCGTTGGCATGATGATGGCGAAGATGAATCAACGACAATCCGAGTCCTTTTGGCCGGTGGTTTCGTCGGTTTGGATGGGACGTTTGAAAAGGATGCAAGTGGAGGGGTTGTTGGGCATGGAATAGGAGAGGTGGTTTTCGACGAACCAATGACTGTTGATGACGGAATGCCATAGTTTTCGGACTAATTGGAATCGGATTAGAGATTTCACAGGCAATGTTGGTAGGATCAGGGTAAACATCATGTCTTCCGTCGTCTTGCAAAAACAAAATCAAGAAAACATGTTGCTAACAAGAATGCACAGAGCTATAGGGTAAAAATTAGGGTGTGAAGAATGACTCAAGAAGTGTAGCTTGTATTTAGCATCTCGGTTTATGTATTTACCGTCAATTCAGGAGATAAATTTTCTGTGGGATTTTAACTTGCCCCATGGACTATATGTATCAAACCATTCACAACGTTCAAGTGTCAAAGCTTCCAATATAGAAATTGTACTGCCAAGAGTGGGTAATACGTTTCTTTTGTTTATATTGATATCAAAGGAAATTGAACGCATGACCTAAAGGTGCAGCAGATTCATTTACCTACAATTACGTATTGAACTCGTCAGAGATATCCACTATATGTAGACCTTAGGATCCAGCACACATGAGATGTCTCAAGAAAATTTGCAACCATTCCGAACACCACGGTACTAGACTACTCAATTTGACTTAGCACACATGAGATGTCTAGATTAGTTTGCCCACCATTACGTGTTAATCGCCTGATATGTGAGCATCAAAACTTAAACTCATGATCGTATATCACTAGATTAAAGGCTAGTCGGTGGTTACTCAAAGTTGATTATGAGAGATGATTATATACAACTTCGCATTCACATGTAGTCAGCTTTTTGGACAATAAGAAATTCGTGTAGTTCCTGCACAAGATCTTTCATCAAGCTTTTAGACAATAGAGAAACATCAGAAATTACATGTATTCCAAGAATTATATATCTACATACAAATAATCATCCAGAGAAGCATATTTATAGAGAGACGTTGTGTGTTACTTCACTTAACAAAATAGAACTCATAAATTTATTGGTAAAAAGGTAAACACAATTTACTTTCCAAATAGTAATACCAATTCATAACAAATCTCAACTCCTACTACAACAATAAATATTAAATTCCTACTTCCCTTAATTCTTCATTTTCCCCTTCAAACTCACTTTTCGCAATACGGATCCCACACTGCCACGTGTCAAATAATTGGTCCCATTGGGGGGTCGAATTATTGCGAAAAGTGAGTTTGAAGGGGCAAATGAAGAATTAAGGGATTCCTACTTCTAAATCGGGTGAGTAACTCAATCCTTCCAACACCCGTTAAACTCATGATGTTACCATTATGAGTTTGCTTAGATGTAATCTCTACAACAATTAGGGTTTGAAAAATTACTCATAATTGATACCTCTAGGAAGAGCAAGGTCCACCAATTTTCGAGTCTAAAAAATGCGTACCTCATATTTAGCATCCCAAGTCATGTAATTATCTCCAACTCCGGACATCGAACAAATGACCTAGGGTGCAGATTCATCATACGTCGTTACATTATTTGCGTCGAAATTTAAATGAAACAAGAAACATTCTACAAGTGAAGGCGATATCAATAAACTGAAAGCTAGTTGGTTTAATTCTTAATAATTAAGGGATGTAGGATATTCGTATCTTAGACTTATTCTAAGATTGGCTATCCTTGTAACAAAAACATTGTAAAATCATTCACATGCTCAATCTAGGTTTTAGAGTTTAGCTTTAGGCTTAGAGATAGGTGATTGAAGTGAAGATCAAGAAATGAAGAAGTGTTCAGATGCATTGTGACCAATCAGCACCTCATATCATTTTCATATGCATAAGGTTTTCATAAACTTAGGTTTAAAATTGAGAAAAATGTGTTCTTCATCAAAATTCCAGTTTTCATATGTTTGGTGACTGGTCACCTTAAGCTTTGCTTTTGACAGCTCAATTCCTGACAGTGTAAGCTGGTGATCAGTTGCTTGACAGATATAGTGCTTTGTCCGGTTTTAAACAGATCAGTGCTTTTATCAGGTTTTAAACAGGTCATGTTATTATCCGGGTTGACTGAACATCTGTTTAACCGATGGTTAGTCAGCTACACCCCACTACCTCGGTTTTGACTAGTTTTGACAGATCCTGTTGTTTTCCGGTCAAGCATGCTTTTAACCGTTATGTAGTCGACTGGTGATTGGTCTCTTAACAAATCAAGTCTTTATCCAGTTTTGACAGGTCATGTCTTTATCCGACTAAGCATGCTTTTAACCGTTGGGTTGTCAAAGGCATCCCACTATCTCGGAATTGTCTATGGTTAAATGGGATGAATTAATCCGGTCCATCCATGCTCATTTCTAGAAGTCATCTTGTCCGTTCAAAACTCATCCTCACTCTCTATAAAGCCTAGACCCCCTCTCACACCTCATTAGGGTTTTTGCACATACATTATCTTCTTGCATCTTTCAAAAACTCTCATATTGTTGCTGCCTTCTTGTTTGGTTTTGAACCATAAATCCTTGTGATCTTTCATTCACATAAAGTTTCTACAAGGATTCTTAAGTTAGCAAGCACATGAACTTCTTTCAAAGTTTCGGTTTTTCAAACATTCATCTTTGAAGGAAACCTTGAAGAAGTTCTCATCTTCACCGTTTCAACTTCCAAGTTTTCAAAACTCATTTAGTTTAGAAGTTGAAATAGTGTCTTCAATCTTGTCTCTCATGCTCACACATTATTTGAGACAAGGTTGATATTTAGGAGTCATTTGACTTTGTGTTTTTCTGCCCAGTTTCGTGACTAGTGCATTAGAACACCCAGTTGTCCAGCGGATTTACTGAAGCTCCGTAGCTCTCTGTAACTCTGTTGGTGACTGGTCTTACAGTATCACAGCTTACTACATTTGGTGCCGCTGACCAGACATAAGTGTGTATTCTCTGGAAAGTGATTGACCAGTCTATCTGTACCATCTGGAGGTGGAGCGATTGAAGAAGAAGCCGCACGAGGGACTGCTGCATCTAAGACTAGGTACATTAGATATTGAGCATTGTCTGAACCTTGTATTGGGCATCTTTTTGCCGTTTCATAGTGGAAGGCCGGTCTTCCTGATAGACCCCCGGTTCTTTTACCCTTTTGGGGTTTTTCCGGGTACCAAAACCTTGTGTCCATTTCTGTGAATTGTTAACAAGTTGACTAATCATAAAATCAGATTTAATAATGCACCAACTTGACATGACATACAATCTGGACAAAACTGTGTGACTGGTCATCCTATAACTGCTGCATTAGAACCGCTGGATTTGAATAGGTTGTAGTTGTGGATAGCCCGCAGATTTCATCTTCACTGAATCTGTTTTGGGAACCTAAGTTGGCATAGCATCCGAATGTGTTTGAAAAAAATTCACAAGCATACACAAACTTTCAATTAAAGGACTGGTCACATATTTCAGTTTGGAAATAAATTGACTGGTCACGTAGTTCAGTATAGAAACAAAGTATCAGGTTCATCACATTAGGTGACTGGTCACCTAAGTGATCTGTTATGTGAATTGTTTGTACTTGCCGTGACTTAATTGAAAATTACCCCCTCATTGCCAACCTGCAAGGGAAATTAGCTAAAATAAGCCCATTGGAAAACTCTTGTTCTAAAATAGGCAACGGGCAGAGGTCATTTCTTCACTAGGCTAAATGCTACAGTAAATTTGCAATTATATCCCTGACTTAAAATGTGGCCGTTGTACATCATAGTGTGGTCGTAGTCCATCGTAGTGTAATTGTAGTCCACCATAGTATGGTCGTGGTCCATTTCTGAAAAACAAATTACTATTTCACAATTTGCAATTAATTCCCTGGGTACCCAAAGTGTGGTCGTAGGTCATCATAGTGTGGTCCTAGTGTAGTCATAGTTTATCATAGTGTGATCATAGTTCACTATAGTATGGTCATAGTCCACCATAGTGTGATCGTAGTCCACTATAGTGTAGTCATAGTTCATTTCTGAAAAACGAATTACTATTTTCAATCACTGGGTCTGCAAAGTGTTGTCGTAGTTCATAGTAGTGTAGTTGTAGTCTATCATAGTGTAGTCATAGTCCATCATAGTGTGATTGTAGTTCACTGTAGTGTGGTCATAGTCCATTAAAAAAAATGAATTCTCTTCTTCTCCATCAGAACACTCTCTTCCTACACCCACTATGCATACTCCACCGCCACAGCCAACATCATCTCCCCAACCACATCAGCTCAATCTGCTCATTGGTCAGCCAACCATGTTCCCTGCAAACCATTTTCACATCTCATTTAATTAACCTACCAATTCACAATCCAAAAACCAAAAAACTCCACAACAAAATTGCAAAATGGAAATAATAGAACTCAAGATGCTTTGCCTCGCCTCTGCAAAAAATTATCCTCCAGTTCTATAAACAAATGAAATCAAAGAAACATCCCTTTAGAAAAATAAAAAATAAAAAGATTGAATGAAGACAATTATGTACACGACCAAAAGCAGCAAGGAATCCTACAACAATCACTGTCAATATATTATGCAAAGATCAAAACACTGTAGCGGAGAAGAATCATAAGCTTGGTTCTCCATTGACGTTGGCTCCGGCTCGTCTTCATTTCCATCATCCTGGTCTTCGAACTCAGCCAAGCTCTCAATCTCTTCCATGGCAGCTTTTTCTTCGACTCCTTCTCCAGATTTTCATCATCCTTCTTCCGCACTTCAATCTCCGACGCCGCCTATGTTGATCTCCACCATGGCCTGAATTGAGATGGCGATGAGAGGGCGGTATGAAGATGGCGATGGAGAGCGGAGAGATGGAGGGGCGTAATTGCAGGAGGGGCTTCTTGTGCAAATAGGCAATAATTTTCACATTTTGGAAAGAATTTGGCTGACCGACTAATTTAGAACATAAATTGGTCATTGGGCCTATTTTAGCTAATTTCCCCATAATTAACTTGAATGTTTTAGGGCCCGTATTAACTAAGCCAAACCCAAACCCAAACCCAAACCATATTGTGAGCAGGCCTAGCCCAGTTAACACCGACGCGGGCTAAAGTGCGCAGCAGAGCTAACAGATTCCCCATCCTCCAGTCAGTGTTCACAAAACTAAAGAGACAGAGTACAAGGTTTTATTCTTTGTTCGACTTTAACACCGATTTACGGTGTTTTCTCTGCTTGCGTCCTTGAAGATCTTAGATTTTTCTATTGCCTCCATTTCCCAGAATGTTCAAAAAGTAAGTTTTATTCACGCAGATAACTGTTTCATCAATGTATGTTTGTGTATTTCTAAGCGTATATGGTATTTGTTTGTTTTGTTTGTTGATTACTCGGGCATATGATTTCTGGGTTTGGTTTAATTCGTTGGAAACTTCAATCAGATTGATTTAGTTTTGCTTTTGTTTGGTTTTGTTGAGTATGTTTTGGTGCGGGTTTCGATTTTCGATTCATGCCTCGAATTCTTTATTGGATAATTTGGTGTTATATTGATAGTGACTCTTGAAAGGTCACTTCTTTTTCTGGATAATGAGCTTAGTATTTGGTGAGGATGCTTCAGGTTCTCAGTAGTTTGTTTTGTTGTGAAAGCTCTTCGGAGTTGCAAATTCTTTCTTCGATGTTGCGAGCTATACTTGAGAGAATGTTTCGTTATATAGTTGCAGCTGTACATCAGTGAAAATATCCCTCCATCATCCATGTATGTGTTATGTTTTAGATTTTCCACTGAAGAGGTGTCTGCGCAAAACCAAGTTAAGGCATCTGTACAACGCAAAATTCGGCAAAGTATTGCAGATGAGGTAAGAGGTTTGTGGGGATTCATTCATCTGATGCTTTAAGATACGCTTTGCATATGTTTTTGACATGTTTTCAAATTCAACTACAGTACCCTGGACTCGAACAAGTATTGGAGGATTTGCTGCCGAAGAAATCTCCTCTGATTGTGGCCAAATGGTTTGTTGCTCTGTTAGACCTGCTGTGATCTACTTCTAGCTCTGCTATTCGTTTCATGACATCTTATTTCCATATATCTAACTTTGTCTCTCACTCCATCACTTTTTTGCAGTCAGAACCATCTAAATTTGGTTGTGGTAAACAACATGCCGCTATTTTTCAACATTCGTGATGGACCATATATGCCTACTCTAAGACTCCTTCATCAATGTAAAGATTTCTTTTACCAGCCAATATGTCTTATCTCATTATTCTATTTTCTGGAAGTATTATTTGGCTATCAATTTTTTTTATTTTTATTGTCATGCCTGTTCACTGTGAAGTTATAATGCCCTTTTGTAGTATGATTCTAATGCAATTCTGGTGGTTGAATGATTGTGGAGGAACTTCTAGTAAATTCTAACCTTTTTCCATTTTGAGGGTTTTACAGATCCAGATATAATGAAAAAGTTGCAAGTAGATAGGGGAGCCATAAGGTTTGTTCTCTCCGGTGCAAACATAATGTGTCCAGGATTAACTTCTCCTGGCGGTGCTTTGGATGATACAGTGGGTGCAGAAACTCCTGTGGTATGAGTTATATATTTCTGTAATGACTAATGCAATTTCAAACTCATGCTAGCAAATTATATGATGTTGAGATTTTTTTAAGTAATTGCCTTTTTATGAAATGGAAATTTTGAAGTTCAATTTCATATACAAGTCTCTGATCTTTAAAACTAAATACTCTCAGGCAATAATGGCAGAAGGAAAACAACATGCTCTTGCTATTGGCTTCACAAAAATGTCAGCAAAAGAAATGTAAGTTTTCCTCTTAGGTGAGGGATATTATAGTTGCTTCTGGTAGAGCAACAAGGAATCCTTATAAAATTGAGGACAAGATGCATGTTAGGCAGGTGTTAATTTGTATTCACTAACTTCAGATATTAGCTTTAAACAGATCGTATATCTGTCATTGTTGGCTCCACTACATTTAATTGTTCATATAGCACAAATGCAAAGCTGAAGGATCTTCATGCTCATATTGTATTAGAACGCTGCTAGTTGCTTTTATTAAGTTTGTTCTGTTGTATTCTATATCTGATTGCCATGTTTAAGATGTTGACTCTTCACTTGGCTTACAGAAGAGATATCAACAAGGGAATTGGAGTTGACAACATGCATTATCTAAATGATGGTCTTTGGAAGGTACGTCATCGCTGAATGTTTACTTTGTGCCAAAATAGGTATCATCGGTTTTTGTAATAATGCTTTCCATAAACATCACAGTGGTATTGTCATGCCAACGTGTTTCTTATAATTTTTTGGGATCCTTCCTACAACTTTTTAAGGGTGTTCCTCATCTCTCGTCTTTGCAGATGGAGCATCTTGATTGAGCGTATTGACAACTAACTTGCTGTGATCGAGAGGAAATGAAAGTCAAACTATAGTTTCATAGATGTTCTATGGATTTTTCTGTCGCTTCAAGGGTCTGATCCCATCTTAAAGAGTTATTTGTACACACCCTTTCCTTATTTGAGTTGTTCTGTTGTATTTGTATGTGGAGTGATCATCTTTATCAAATGTTTCATCATTTAATCAAATTCATCTTTAATAGTCACACCCATTTTGCTACTGAACTCTCAAGTAAATGATCTTGAGCAAAGGTTACCAAGACTTATATTTAGCGTGCTTGTTTAGAAATACAATAGCACTTTAAGATGATCGTCCATCATTATATCCCTGAGACCATGGAAGGCTCCCTAATCTCTTAGTAAAAGAACCTCTTCACTAAATTTTAACAGAAATCGTTTACTGTGATCTTCAAAAGAACTGAACTGGAATCAAGTACTCGGAATTTGAATATAGGCTAAGGGTCTAAGATTAATACATCGATACCGCTGTGTTCACAAATAACACAATAACAAAATAACAACCTTTTTTATAATGATGTGATACATCTTCTGTGAGTTGACTTAACTAATTGCTTTCCAGTACAAGAAGCGGAAATTCATCTTTTACTTGCTTTTCCAGTTTCCTGGACTAGTAGGAGAGTTCTGGCTACTCTTGGATCCAAGTTCCTACCAGAGCGTTGCAAAGCGGCTAGTTTCTGGCGCCGGTTATAACTTTTCCTTTTGCTGCTCATTCAATAGACATGAACAAACTAGTATCAATAGCAGAAAGAAGAAGACTAAAACAAGAATGACCCATCCTAGGCTAGGATAACAAAGTATGCCCTTATTAATATTCGGATTGAGGTTACAACTAGCACTATAAGAGTGGCAGAAGGGGAGAGTGGAATACCTGACAAATAACAAGCCTGCTGTTAGAACCAATCCTCCCACGGCCCAAGAAACTCTTTCACTAAATGTCATTCCTGTCATCCTCTGCTGGAAATCCTTTAGCAGCCCCAAGCTATCAAATTTCTGCGGGATCTCAGACTGTGAACCCTTCCATGAGTCAGCAATCAAATCTAGACTGGCTTTACCACCATAGCAAAACACTTTCTCCGTGCGCACAGATATATCATCTTTAACAGCAAACCCTGCAGCATGGCAGAACTCTGTGCCATTAACGATCCATTCAGAAGCCCTTCCACATACATAATCATTTACTCCACACGGTGCTAGAACCTGGCAAGAAATTTTTATTAGGAAAAGTGATAGCCGGATGCATCTAAAAGGAATTAACTTAATCAAATATTTTTTTCCTTACATCAAATTATAATGGATTTGCTTAGCAGCCTTAAGTAAATTGTTCTAGACACTATTAGCAGCCTGGAAACAGCCTCTCCGCTTGCGGGGGTAAGGCTGCGTACATCTACCCTCCCCAGACCCCACTAGGTGGGAGCCTTATGCACTGGGCCACCCTTTACTATTAACAATGAAGCAGATAGTCCACGGAAGATCTCCCAGCACACGCTCCAGCCCCCATGTTTCCCTTTTCTTTAACATAGTAGTGAAAATTAAAAGCCAATTGCATACCTGTGTTATTGCATCCGAAGAGTAGTAAGCCTCAGAACAAGCCTCAAAGACCCTGTTACAGAAAGAGGCACATATAACTGGAGGTCCTGGCTGCACACCAATGCGCGGATCGCAGATAGAGCATTCCAACAGTTCCCACAGGTGCAAGCACTCTGGGCTAGCTTCCCCTGATGAAGCCAACTTCCTAACAGCTAGTAGCGCAGGCTGTGTCTGGGCCACATCACAACAAGTTCTTTTGCGGAACACCCTGCAAAGCGTCAGATCTTTGGGTCCCTTGCCCACCCGTTTTGGAGCCTTTCCCTCTGAAGAGAATGGCGGGAAGCGACCACCTTGTGAAATGCATACTCCATCAGGTTTACCTGCATTAAAACGAATAAGATTGTATTGAGTCACCGTTTCACATAGAATATGAAAAAATCAAATCAAAAGTGACAAATTAATATGCCTTCAAAAATCATCTGAAAAGGCCTTGGGTAGAAGTCCGTAAATTTCATTCGCTAACTTAGGTTTTTTAAACTTAATGGAGAAGGCCGAAATTTTTCCCACAATAATTACATTCTTGGAACTGGTGGGAAGAAGCTAGAGCTTCTTCCAAGAAATAAACCAGGCTTGAAGATATAGATCAGAGTAGAATATGAACAATGATGAGAGGTCATATCCAAAAAGCAAATGACATTCAGCTCGTTAATGAGAAAGAAACCAAGCAGGCAAACAAGAATATTCAGTCTAATGTCTAGACCAGCATTACATTCAGAGATGAACAACTAGACCCTACACTTATAAGATGTAATAAGCCACCGGAAGCGCATCAAAGATCAACTCATGTCAGCTTCAAACACAAGAATCACCCTCAAAACGCTAAACAACTCCAAAGGACGATTCTTGCATATGGTAGGTTCCCTCAAACTGTGAAACATTAACCATGCCAGGGAATCTAAGCTAGTGTAAAAAACTGAATAAGTCTGATCCTGCAGCTCTTATGTTAAACCCGACCAACAACCTAGTGATACGTTCAAGTGCTTGTCTAAAGTGCACCCAGCAAATGCAAACAATAACAACTAGATTAACATGAATAACCAACAACCCATCAAATATAAGCATTGAAACATCAAGTAAAACTACAAACGTAGATTCATGGCGTTGTTATTTTCATCAAACAAAAGCTGATTCCTTTTTGTAGCTGTAAAACTGGACAAGCACAAAATTCACTACAAAAGTGTTCAGTACTTAATTTAAACACACGGGTTGGATAAAACGAACAAAACCAACAAGTAATATTGACGAAACTGTAAATCTAATAGCAGATTGAAGAACCCGTATAGAAAAAAAATGAAAAAATGAATTTACCAGATGAAAAGGGGACAACAGTGTTGAGAAGCAAGAGCAGAATAAGAGGAGAGTGACCCATTTTTCTTCAAAGCTCCGTGGTTTTGCATTTGAATCACCAGCTGAAAAACTCGGAATCGGAGAACATACTATGTTGTTTCATCATCTGGACGAAACTGAGGCAAAAGAAAAGCTTGACTCGGTGAGAACGGTGGCCGTGGGTTACCCGATGACCCGAGTGCTATTGGATCTAAAGGGAGTACGGTACGGGTTGCTTTTAGCACCAAAGTCCAACAAAATTGAGGCCCATTCCGGTACTTATTACCTATGAAGCACCGAAATTCCGAGCAGCATTTCACCTTTCGGAATTCGGAAATTAAAAACCGAAATACGACCGAAACTTGTAAAAGCACGTATAGGAGAGAAAACATTACGGAAACAGTCCAATCCACATGGAGAATAATTTTGACAAAATTTTTTGGATTAATAACTAATTTCATACCTTAGCATTCACATTCTCTTCAAATTTGAACTTGGAACTTATAGTATTTCATTTGCATTCAATTTTTTCTATGTTATGGAAGTTCAGAACACTGATTTATATAAATTTAAATAATTTTTAATTAACATTTCGTATCGTATCATTTCACCGTTCCTATTTTCGTTTCCGTGAATCATAACTTGTGAATCATAACTTATTATACGTTTATATATTAACGAAATAATATCAATGACACAAAATGATAGCAATACAAGACTATCCACTTGATTGATTGCAACCACTATACTAGCTTCATTTGCAAAGACTTGAGAAGTTCTTTTCCCGATACCCCACACAATGTACCACACCTTGTCCTCGCAAAGAGCATTGAAACCTAACTCCTAATAGAACACTCAATGCTAGCCTGAGAAGTATAGTTTCCAACTTGTTATTATCCATGTTACATTCCTCAAGAACTCATAGTTACGCAAGTACTTTTATTCAGTTGATATGCACCTACTGTCGAGTGTTTTCGGCTGAAAGATGATACAAGAACATACTAGACACGGTTTTATTCAAATTCCGAAAAGCACTAATTACATATACAGCAGCCGATGAGACAAGTAGCAACTAGAATACTCGATCGATCGACATTATTACAACACGTACAAACTAACTAGAGGTCTGCCACATCAGCACATACAGCTTCGAAAACACACTACATTTCTTTAAAAAAAACAAAACAAAACAAAACAAAACAAAAGAACAGACTACATTACATTAATATGACCAGAAAACAGTCACGACATTACACCAACTCACACCCAAACTTAGCAAAGGGCTTATACTATATGTTACATACGTCGCGAGGGAGGCACATCTCAAGGATGATTCGATTCAAGAAACATGGTGGTCATATGTCACAAGTCGGATTGGAGAACCACGATAGTAGTCATATGTCACATTTCGGATCAGAGAAACCCAGTGTTCATATCTCACACGTCGTAAGGAGAACGGGGGCTCCTTTCTCCAAGGACCTCATTTGCCTTCTCGTATGCATCCGATGCCGACCTTCTTCGGAATCGAAATGGCTCCCTGCCTCCTAGTCAGAAACCACCGTCAGTGTACATTTACAAGTGACAAAATTTCAACTTTTAACCTAACTCTGGTTTCTTTATTTGTAGTTGCAACCTAACTTGAGTATCTACATTATTAAAAGCTAGGTGACATATAATCTGCCTAAGTCATTTGGTGAGATTCGATACCACTTGTTAAATAAAGGATACACACGTCATTTCCCAATATTATTGCCGGATGTATGTAGACAAAAATCTTCAACAAATCCTTTATCACTAAGGAATAGATATTTGGCGCGCCCACATGACGAAAACCTGGTCCCACAAATAATGAGAGAAGGGGTACATGGGACATTTCGTAAGCTTACCAGAAAGCGGCGACACCGGCGGCGTTGACCCAGCTGGCGAAATCGGCGGCGATCCGCTGTTGCCGCTCCCATATCCTGGGGGCTTCACTATCATAATACTCCGTGTAACTTTTGTCGCCTCCTCCGCCGCATACTCACCGTACGATCTCACGTTCCCGCCATCTGATGCCATGGATCCTACACAGATCCAAAACAAAACATAACCATGATCAGTTGCTTGACTTTCATTCTCCACCGTTTGATTCATCTACAATTCCCGGCAAAATTGATCATGATTCATCTAGCCCGATACATTTAAAACATTCATTTCTGAAAAATTCATGTAAGATTTGTAAAGTGGGACGTTGATTATGTTCATCGTACTAGCAGGCGGCGCAAGACAGTGAAAAAGCGACGCACCCTTGTCGGAGTTGGACTGGACACTGAAGGTTTTGTACTTCCGGAGTTTCCCAAGACCGCTGTCGGGCATTGGGCCGGCAACGGTGTCGTCCCAAAGCTGGTCGAGGAGGCCCATACTGCCGCTCGTCGATTGGCGTGCGTTAGCAGAAGTCGCGTGCAATAAAGCGATTGCTGGGGGATAAGACTACTGGGGGGAGCAAACAAGGTGATTGGGGCACTATTTATAGACCGAGATGGGGGGTTAAAGGTCGAACAAGTTCGGTGGATCCGGAGGCATCTGGAACGTTCATCTAGATCTGAGGGAAGGATGGTGACGTGGCTTGCGGATCGAGGGGCACGTAAATTGGGGATAAGAACGAGGTGACAGGCGCGGACCCCATGACTTGGGAGATTTTAAGGGCGGCGATGGCATGGGAGTAACTGAAGAGCCATTGGGAAAAGGACTAGAGGACAAGAGTACCACTGTACGACATGTCTGGTTTGTTGCTATCAGTATGTTATCGATATTGAGCTAAGAGGTGTCAATACGCTATCGATACCAAGCGAAGATATGAGCTTTAAGTGATTACATCAATATGGTTTCATTGATTGAAGAATCCAAAGACAAGAACACCCCATTAACTCTACAATCGAATATGACACATATCATTATAAGAAATGTCAACACATTATCGATATTGAACTAGGATATGAGCTCTACATGCATGACTACATCAATATAGTCCGTTGATTGAAGAAGCCAAAGACGAGAACACCCTCTCAACTCTACAAACCAACTATGTACATAATGGGGTAGTTCCGTTGTCCATGCATTATTGATATCAAACACTAACATGTGGACAGTACATAAATTAATATGACACTTAAATTATTATGAAGATAATTGTCCGGTCTAGAGAAAACATATATATTTTTAAGTCTTCCTTGTTTAATTTGGGTCACTGCCTTTCGGCCTGCCTTTGTTTTATTTGGGTTCGATTTCCAATTTTGGGCCGGCCTCCTATGAATTGAATCTCTTCAAGAACTATGGATGAAGGTCTTAAAATGTCAGAGCAAAGCTTAATGATAATAACTCAATTTCTCGCCCCCCTGATAGCACTCTATACGATGCATTTGCCATGAATAAACACCATTCAAATCAAAATATGAACGTAGAAGAAACATCCATTGCACTAAGGATCAAATTCCAAATAGTATTCATGATCACAGTAGAAGAACATAAGAAAGACAATTTCCCAAGCGATCCAAGTACAACACACAAGTGATACAGACTACCATTATGTAAGCAAAGTTGAGTAATTTTCCACTATCATCTCTGCAGATAAAAATTAGAGTAGTTTGACACCTGCTTCGACCACATTGTCAATGACAGCTTTAACCTTACCATGATACTTCTGTTCTCTCTTCAACTGCACGGTTACAGCAGGAATGTTCTTGAGCAGCAGGCGCTCCCCCAATATCTTCCCTATCTTTGCAGCAGCAGCAACATCCCGGCGAATCTCCATGCTTTCTCTCAAGGCCTTCTCTTGGGAGCTTGCAGAAGAGGCTACGGTGGCGGTTGGTGTGTGGACTACCTGGGCGTGCACATATTTGTTTGTGAAGTGCATTTTCAGGACATAAGGCTTTAGATACTTTGTAATACTTTGCCTGACTGGAGGAGGAACACCCATGTCTGCCTGGAAAGAGGTCAAAAGTTCAACAAGAAATGTTTTACTCAAAATTTCACTTATCTATGGTTACATGATCGAAAAATATTAACACAAAGTTAGAGTAGTTCTACAAGAAGAGATTGCAGCTCGAATGCAGTATTGCAATCATATAAAACTTCCATGATGCAGTAACATATGCAAGCCAAAACATCAACACTAAGCCAAACCTACTAATGACGCAGCAATGCAACGGAATTCCTGAATTCACACTTTCTTCTATGATTGCTTTTATCAATTAAACTGAAACTTTGCTCACAAATAGTATCGATACATTAAAAACTGAGTATATTCTTCAATGCCTCTATAGAACACAAATGTATTAATCTCTTTAATAATTTGAACCCAAGTCATTACATTTGATTACGATCACACCCTAGGGAATGTATCAGACTAAAGGACTAAACTTAAAAGAAGTAGAGGAACAATTAAAATTGAATTGCTCGATATTTGGTTCTTTCTAGTTTTTCATTGGCAACTTTTATCAAACAGTTGGTATGCAACTTCTTTACCTTCCCACTTACTACACAAAGTAACAGATTTCATGATATGGGTTCTTCCTAAACTAACACATTAGACACAAAAAGATCAACTTTAACATTCAAACTACATTTCTGTTTGGCACCCAGGAAAATACAAGAAACGAAAGCACAAATTGACCTTCCATTCTAACCCAAGCACAAACAAATTCTTGCTAATTTATAAAAACAACAGAGCTAATTATTTTCCTATCCCTTTTAATTGGTAATCAAGTTTTCTTAGCATAAATGATACCTGGAAAAGAAAATTTCAAGCGGTGGAGTTCAGAAGTCACAGGAGGGCTCAATTCCGAGCTTACCAAATGGTTTCGTTGGCGGAGACGAAAGAGTGCGGAGGAGGTTTATTTCTCGTTTCCTTTTCCCTAAAATGGACCAATTTACCACTTATGCAAGCCCACTTGAAGCTTGGGCCTTCTTTTGTTCAACTCATCAAATTCAGTTTGGTGGGCTGGATTCATTTTCAGTTCATTTTGGACGATCTAAATTTGATTCGATGTATGGGAATTTGGTTATTCTCGAATGCTATTGTAATTTGTAATCGTATTGCGAGTTTGATTTCTATAAACTTGTGAGCATAAGAAATGTTTCTACTGTGCCTTCCTCTTCCGTAGTTTATGGCCGATCTGACTCAGGTTGATGTTTTTCAGCACTTAGTACGGCATCTTTCCTTTTACCTTTTTTTTTTGGACTGGACTTTCCTTTTACCTTGTTAGTGAATTTCTTTGCTTTTTTCTTCTTCCCATTCACGTTTGTATCTTTTGATTGATGGAAATATATTTTGCTACAAGTTCTATGTTCTATATTAAAAGGAAGGGGGAAGAGATCGAACCCAGGTGAGAGGGGAGGAAGGTGGGTAATTTACCACTTGTATCTTAGTTTGCCTCTCTGGCTTTTCTAGAATGAACTTTGAAGAAAAAAAAAAAAAAAAAGTTTAAGTAAACACATAGAAGTGCTAAGTTCATTATGCCCACAACTTGAAATGGGCAAAGGACCATGGAATTTCAAGTGCACTCACTCTCTCTGCTTACATTTATGTCCAAACACAACCAACAATGGGAAGTGCTCCTCCAGGGTAAATTACAGGGTAGAAAAGAAATAACCCACAAGTTTACCAAAAGCTGCATTCATAAATTCAACAAGTGAATCATTGCCACAAAAATCACCAATGCCAATCAAATGTGATGTTTGGGTGATTTGCAGAGAGAACTCAGAATCCACCACAGACTATGGGGGGTGAAGTGAAAAAAAGAAAGACACCTAAAGACTTACCAAAGATAGGGAATCATATCCACCTTGGAAATCTACCATGCTCTCCCCAAAACCAACACAAAACAATACTCTTTTACTACACCCCCACACTCCCTCCCCTCACCTTTAATCAAACATGACTTTGCCCCTCCAACACTCAAGCCCAACACAAGAGGTAATGTCATCTTGTCATGATTCACTCCCTTCACTATTCAACTTCTGTTTCATGCAGTGTTTTTCCTTCTCATTGTCTTTCCTCCTGTAACATTTCCACCTCGTTTCAACACCACCGTCAATTTTTGGTCAACAAATTCATATATAACTTCATATCTAAGGATCGTACTATCAAAATAGTTTATCTTTCATCGGTTAAGGTGATAATGGAGTACGTCAACATAATTGCACATGAAAGATCAGTATGCGAACTACTAAAGCACCCTATCATTGACCAGGATAATAGTGGATTACATAGCTAACTATACATCAATGATCAATCCGCAGACTACTAAAGCAGTTCCATCCCATTTGTTTAGGACAATCGTGAAATACGCGAGAGTGCATGTATGTCAACCATAAGTGCCACACTACTGAAGTAGTCTACCACCTTGTTAGGAATCATTCAAAGTACTAAAGTAGTCTACAGTCCAATACATGAATACAATAGTGGGGATACATAAGTCTACCTTCTTATTAAGAATCATTCAAAGTACTGAAGTAGCATGCACTTCCATAGCTAAAACCGGTATTATTACTTTTTATTAGCAAGAAGTAATTAAGAATTTCCACAATTACATTCATTAAACAAGATCTTTTGGGGAACACAATTGCACATATCGGGTGTAAGTAAGTTTTCAAACTACTGAACTAGTCTGCAATTCAAATCCGTAATTTTTTAGCTTATATAAAGACTCGGTGAATTACTTTTTATTAGCAGGAAGTAATTTTTAAACAATAAAAAAAGTTGAACGGCTTCCACAATTACATTCATTAAACAAGATGTTTTGGGGAAAAATAAAGAAGCACAGAACGTTTGAAGAGAGCTCTATTTGCAAACTGGCGGCAGGAACAGACCCCAAAAAGGTGACGTTTTTCATTACCTGAAAATGTAAAAACTGTCTTTCACTTACGTAATAAATAACCAGTGCTTAATCAACCAGGTGATGATCAAAACGGTAACAAGATCAAGATTCACTGAGCCAAATGTCAAATCTACAATGCCACCATCATCATCACCTTTTGCTCGTATGAACACACTTAATTGAAATTGCTCTCTTTTCAATACTCTATAAAAAATTGGATTCGAGTACTGAATTCCTTTTGTATTTTAGTTTTTAATTCAATTTAAAATTTGATTGCTTTTGCTTCTCAATTTTCAAATGGGGTCTCTCTTTCTTTAAAGAATGGCCACTCCAAGACTCAATGCCTTTACTCTGTCTTCCCTCTGTTTTCTCTCTCCTTTGAACTTTTTGTATATAA
Source organism: Spiraea crenata (assembly GCA_033992175.1). Taxonomy (NCBI): domain Eukaryota; kingdom Viridiplantae; phylum Streptophyta; class Magnoliopsida; order Rosales; family Rosaceae; genus Spiraea; species Spiraea crenata. Next base: position 2,646,496 of record JAVBHV010000041.1, on the reverse strand, counting down.
ATGCATGGCCTCCTTCCCCATTTTGATTCACTCCACCACTTTTGGTTGAACAACCCAACTGTTGGAGAAAATGGGCGGAGTGTACGGTGGTTGTGGCTCTGCATGGGCAAAGTAGCTTTTGCTGGAGAAGCAGGGCACGTGCAAGTTCTAGCTCAAAGTATGCTCCATTGGAGCTTAGCTTAGCTAGCAAAACCTTGCACGTGCTCCCCTTCTCCAACACAAGTTTCTTGCCTCTTTGTTTTTAGCCCTCTTTTGCTGATAAGCCATGTGAGTTCTGTATGGGATGCTAAAGTTAAGTGTACATAGAATCTCTACTTTCTTTTCATTGCCATACTTCTCTTTTCTGACTCTGTTTCGATGTTTTTTCTTTCTGTGCAAGCGGGAAGGGGGATTTGAACTCGACTTCAAGTGCATGGTGAATTCTCGTAACCAACCAAGCTACAAGTCTTTGTTATTTGTTTCAGTGCTCTTGGAAATAGAAGATAGAATTCTGCATTTTTTTTTGTGTAAATGAAGTTTTCTGGCCTTTAATATGTATGGTTGAAGTTATAGCTAGCATTTTTGGGGCACGAGCATGTAATGTGATTGTGAACTTAACTTTATTTAGCTAGTGATGGTTTGACTAGCAAATTTGAGTTGACTCAAGAACCATGGTGATTGCTAAAACCAGAGTTCTTTTGCACCATTCTTTCTTGTAAGGTCCAAAAATGTCAGTATCAGGAATGGATAAGAAACTTCTATCTCATTCAGTTATAGATCAGAATTGAAAACCCAAACCAGAAGTTACAACCAAAAGGTTGAGAATGTACACATTACAACTTATACTTAGCTTCTACAAAATGGCAATTGGCATGGGTGATTCTTAAGAAAGTCAACCATGCTTGGACAACCCATATGATTCATCGAGTTAAGAGCATTTCCACCCATAGGGGCGGGTGCAAGGTGCAAAGGGCAAGGGTGGTGCAAGGGTGCAAAGGGCAAGGGTGCAACCCCAAAGATGGGTACCTATTCAGAGATGCCCATTGGAATTGCCTTGCCTTTCATTTTTCGTTCCACCCCAACTGGGGCAAGGGCAAGGGGCAAGTGTTGACCAACACCAATAAAATTTTAACCAATATGATGTTCAACCGTATTTATTTGTGATACGAGTCAATCCTAATTGGGTATTTATTAAAAATAATTCAGAATTTTTTCACATTTTTTGGGTAAGTTTTTTACCCACAAATAGTCCTAAATTTTGGTACTTTGGTACTAATATTAATACATCCAATTTTATTTAAAAGCTCAAGCAAAATATTACATAATTTTTACATTTTTTTCATAATTTTCTGGATTTTTTTGCATTTTTTCTCATTTTTACATTTTTTTTTCTCATTTTCCTTTTTTTTTTGCATTTTTTTCTCATTTTTTCACATATTTTTTTTTATAAAAAAATTTGGGCCGTTGGATTCCCAAATCGACGGCCCAAATGCTCGCTCGTATTCCCAAATCATCGGCAACATCAGCGCTCGCTGTTGTCGCTGGCCCGTCGCCGTCACCATCACCATCACCGTCGGTGGCCCATCGCTCGCCGTCCATCGCTCGTCCCTCGCCGTCCGTCGCTCTTCCCTCGCCGTCGCCCCTCGCTCGAGGTCGCCATCACTCGCGTCTCCATCGCTCGCCGTCGCCAACGCGCCATCGCTCGCCCGTCACGCGCCATCGCTCGCCCGTCACGCGCCAGCTTCCCCAACCCATCACGCGCACGACGCGCCTGCCCCCGCCTCTAGTGAAGGGGCAAGAAACCGCCCTTTGCACCGCACCTCTGCCCCGCCTCTCATGTACAGTACCCGCCCCGCCCCTCTGCGGTGGAACGAGTTTTTTGTGGAGAGGGGCGGTTTTCTGCTTTTGCACCCGCCTTTTGCCCCCTTGCCCCCATTGCGGTGGAAATGCTCTAAGTTCATTGACATTTTCATCCTCAGCCAAACCCAATGCCAATTTTCTCAGTAATATATAGTACATTATGGGCATGCATGATAGTAAAGAAGACTGTACGCTGAAATAGTCCCAACCCAATGGAGTAGGTGTCAAACTCTTAACTTCTCATAACTTAGGAACTAACACACTAAATGCAACACCAATTAAACCCATTATGGAGGTGTAAAAATTAATTTTGTAATTTCATTAATTAAAAGTATTTATCTGTACACTTAAAGTCTCAAGTTCCATTATCCTCCCTCCCCGGTATCAATTGTATCAAACTAGTCCAATGATTATCTTGTGAATCCAGCCAACCCATTCAAGAGCAGCTGACACAGAATTTATAGTCTTTGACCAAAATTGCAGCTGTTGCAAATTCTCTCTCTATCTAGCAAACTTACTCAATTGGTGCAACAGTATAAACGCACACGTTTGAGGACTGACCAAGATGGCGTAAGGCTACACAAAAATGGCAGTCAAGAGGAAGGGATTGTAAGCAAAGGAGTACTTGCACTGTGCCTTAGAAAGTGGGGGACTTTCTTTTTCCCCTGTTTTACCTCTGTTCATTATTCAGTTGAATTTCAATTTTTTTTGGGAAGCAAAGTTTTTTGATTTTGATAGGGCGTTGGGTGTTGGAAATTGAAGTGAAGAAAGGGGACAAGAATTGAAGATGATACCTTAAATTGCAAGCAAGGCTTTTAACATCCGAATATATATGTCATCATGTGTTTGTTTGGACACGCAATGCACAAATATCAAAGGATTCTGGGTAAAAATCCAACAACATTAATCATTATCTCACATGCTTTGGTTGGTCTGCTGTCTGCAACCTACAGGTCATGCTGAATAAGCAAACCTTCTGTCTTTGTTCTGGCAAAAAAGAAATTTGGGTTTTGCCATATTTTGATGGGTCCTGAGGCTGCAATGTTGTTGAGTGTGTCATGCCATAGTTATGGCTCTCTTTAGAAATGTGTCATGCCATAACATGCCTTAGTTATGGCTTTCTTTAGAAATCTCTTAAAAGGATCTGTGAACTATTACTATTCCCAAGCATGCTCATATTTATTAGGAATTGCACAGAATTAAACGACCATACACATGTAATCAAAACAAGGTGACTACACATACTAATAAGAGACACAGAGTTTATAGAACAAAGGGTTGTTAATCTAATCTAACCACACTACCAAAGCATTAACTGAAAACTTCCCACTCATAATATGGGCCACATAGTTATTAGAACAAGGATTCTTCTGGATTCATGTACTTGTGGTAATGTAAAGGCTTGAGATCCTGTTTAATCCCCTGCATTTTTGGCCCATTGCCACCAAAAGTGGTCATAAATTAAGGTGATCCGCAAAATCTGACGAGAAATGCACACTTTTTTGCTAAATCTCATAGAAAATAGAAATTCAAATCCTAGCAAGGCTGCCTCCCAAATCTCTAATGCGATTCAAATGCATCAAATGGTATGATCTAATAAGCAGCTCCCATTTTGTATCGAAGCACCACTTATCAGCAGGACCAAAATCAACAACGAAGAACTTGTACTTCCGTACCTTAATTTTCAGAATGACAACCTTAATAACACTGTTGAGGACATACATTTTCCACATTCTATGGGGTTATTAAAGACTAGTGGACAATTTATTCAGCTCCTGGGTTTGGAACTTGGTGAATCAGTTCATGTTGTAGGCCATTGTGATTGTGATGGGGTCCTTAGTTTATCTATTTACACCAGAAAACTTGTTCTGTACTATCCAGCAATCAAGGAGTTGAAGGTTCTTCCGGATTCGTGCTTTGAAGATGCCTTTTCTTGTACGTTAGGTTTTGGCTATGATCCGAAATCCAAAGACTATGGTTATTAGCAGTGTCATATGGTTTAGGGTTATAGTGTAGTTTTGATACCGGAAATCTTAAGTATCTCCCTGTTCGTGGTGTATTTCAAGGAGATTTTCAAGCTGTTGTCTGTGTTGATAGTTTAGTTTTAGTCGGAGGAGATAACAAACTTGATACAAAAGATAATTGTATCTGGCTAGCATTATATAACTTCTCACGTTGTCACTTCTTGTTAGCTTGATACCAACAGGAACCACATTTTGTTGAAATACTATTTGTTGTTGCTAGTATGGATTCTGGCATAGTAAGCATGGTGATCCTGATACTGGTCAATCTGATAGTCAATATGTTTGTTATTTTGATTTTTTTTTACACTGTTCAAAAGGCATAAGTTATTTGCACTTTGGGAGAACGACGAGCGTTTTATCGTTAACACAGAACTGCCTATGCATCCAACAGCAACCATGCCGGAAAACTTGAGTTTCTTTCCATTCGTGGCGTGTATTGAGCAAACTGTTGAGCTATTGTTTGTGTGAACAGTTAAGTATTCGATGAACGGTGGCAACCAGATGGAGTAGAGAGTGGAAACCTCTGATATACGCGGTCGCTCTTTCTTTATTTCATAATTTGGGAACAGAAAATTCGAGTTTTGGACCTAGTCCAACATTGTGAAAGAAGAACAAGACTAGACCAACTAGTCTGTTTAGTCATCCATTTCTCATGTTCGCAGATTCACCCTCGTGGTGAGGTTGATTTACATATCATGAAACAAAGTAATATAGAAGTCATGTTCATTGCATACCCACACCAAATCTGTTCATTCCTCGGACATTGATGCAGTTCATCAATTTCTGCGTTTTTGAAGTCTTGAACTGTGGCATTAACAGGAACAAACTATTCTATAACACCGGATGTGTACAATTGTGTAGAATAAAAAATGGCAGCTTTCATATAAATCAGTAGCAGGAATTTCCTTGAACCTGACCCTCAAAAGTTACATAGTACTAAGTAACTACCTAATCCAATACAACCACAGGAACATCATATGTTTAAAGAAGGCTGTTCAGGACAGTAGTTTTATTATATCCTCCTTCCAATATATTCCTAGCAAAATTTCCACGATGGCAGATATCCAGGAATCTGTGCAGTTTAATCCTTGTGAAAGTTCTCGATGTGCATGTACTTCGCATATTTGTCGGCCTTAGCTCCAGATTTGTGGTCATAGTATTCAACCACTGCTGCACCAGCTAATGCGGCAAGAGTTAGAGCCTGTGCGTGCAACCTGAAATGACATTGAGGGGCAATCAGAATGAAGCACAAGAAGTTCCATGAAATCAACCAAGGACTAGAAAATGAATCAAACAGATTTAGCAGAGAGGTGGAGAGGACCAAATCTTAAAATCACTAGGACAGATAAAGATAGGCATAATGTAAACAAAAGACATTTCAAAGCATCCACATTCAAAATGTAGAACCAAAATCAAAACAAAGTCATTGCAAGAGCAGCTCACAATTAGCACTCAATTTAGCCCTCCAAGGAGATAGGATCAAGATAATAAAGTTCAAGACCCAAGTTCACTACACATTGGGGCTTAGGCTAAAGGATCAAGCTAATATAGTTCATGATAAAACTTCCAAACAAAGGACATTAATTAAAATCTATAGCACCAATTCAACCCTATATCACCTTTCCTTTGTTAAATTTAGAACCGGGGAAATCAATGATTAGGACTATGCAAACCAAGGCATCAATTCATATACCATGAGTAAGGTGCCACATATAATATCGTCTAAAACCAGTTAAACGCTCTTGCAACTATACCCAATTCAGTGAGCAGATAAACCTACCTGTTTCGCTTAATGTCACAACTCACTAACTACATACATTTACAAAATGCAATTAGCAATGCTGCAGCTTACAAATGCAATCAGCAAAGCTACAAAATTCATGAATACGAAAAGTACCTGGCGTGAATGATCTTCACACTGGTTTTCATTCCGGGCTGAGACCAGTTGTACGCTATTGAACCCGCTATTCCACTAAGCCATAGACATCCTTTCCCAATCATACAAACAAAAAGCAAAGAAACTTGTCAAAACCAGCACCAGAAATTCCCCTCCAAAATATATACATCCACAAACACATAATCATGAATACCTTTTATCCAATTTCAAAAATTTAAGCACCAGAATCAAAAACCATGCCAAGCATTTGAAGAAAAATGCCAAAAAACACACCTTTTTCACCAATATTATGCCAATCAATAAAGGTTCACATAACATAAATCCCAGGTAATAAAGCAAGCACCCAAATGATGAATTCAATCATAAAGACACAAACTTTATGCATACATCAAATCAAGAACAACTTTTTCAACGATTATAACGAAGAAAAATCAAAACTTGGCGAGGAAAATATATAGAAGAGAATTACCAACAGTTCGAAGCTTGTGCTCGACTACATATTCCCTGATTTCATCGATCTTGCTCTTGCCTTCTCCCATTGTTCTGAGATTGTTTCAGAGAGAGAGAAGGAGAGAAATTTAAGGGTTTGGAAAGGAGAAAGGCAATTGGGAAAAGAGGGTTGTTTTTTCTTTTTTGAATGGGACTTTTATATGAAGGCAGACAACCAAGAGAAGAAAGGAAAACCGAACTTGTATACCTGCGAATACCGTGGGCTATTCGGCGGTGCACTATTTACAACGTGTCGGATTTCTACTTCTTTTCAATTGTTTTCTCCCCAGTACAAAATTATTTACTCTTCCTTCTTACCCCGTTTCTAGGGTAAATTTCCTTTTGACTATTATGACTTCACAAGATTTTTTTCTCTATATAGGTGGACTGATCTTGCAACATTTCTAACCATAGGTTCATGGCATGGGTAAAAAAAAAAGCTTCTCAATGGTTTAATTGTAACGAATTTTGGACCAAGTAATTTTTGGAACTTACAATTTCTGTACAAAAATGTATGTGATTAGGCTTAAGTGCTTAAGTGACTAAAGTGTCACTTAAGCCAACATGAACAACAAAACTACATGCTAGTTATCTATTCTTTCTTTACTCTTCACGTTTGGTTGGGCTTTTGTTTACTGGTTTACTTTCTGTTTTGGTATTTTCCTTTCATTATTCTTTGGCTATCTGGTATCTCCTATGGTTTTTTCTTTTTCCTAGCCGGAGTTTAGCCTCTGCCCAAACAGGGTTCTTTCATGAGTTTCTATTTCCTTTTCTTTTCTTTTGTTGTCCAATTTAGTTTGTTGCTTCCTACTTGATATGTTACTTATCGCAATTTACTTGGTTTTATGATTGTTGGTGGCCAGGGGTTGAGTTGCTGTTTCTCAAAGTTGGATTTTCTTGATACTTATCAGTGGATAGCTTCAATGGATGTTGTTTTCTCCTATTTCCTTTGTTGCTAAACTTAAATACCATTTGTCTGTGACTATCATCAAGTAGCGGATCTTTAGTAATATCCAGCTTTTATCTTGAGCGATGGTCCATTACCTTTTTGAGTTTTGGTGTTTGTATCTCTCTTTATTCTATGAAAGCTACACATTCTCAAAAAAAAAAAGGTTATCTATTCTTTCTTGAAACAAATCAGAGAGTTTCATCTTTGACTCATAACCTACCAAAGTACAAGTGTCTCACATGTGATTGTGTGGTGACAAATGATCCATGCACCTCTCATACAAGTTACAACATAACGTGGTCCATATTTTGACCAAAAGGGGTAAGTTGGTCCACAAAAATTAGATTAAAAAACCAACTTTTCACTCCCGCGCGATGACATGACGCCACGTAACAAATCCTACAGAGTTCGGAAAGCACCGAATCGGAGCCCACCTGTAAACCTGGTTATAACACCTCCCTCCTTCCAGAAGCTCCCACTCACCCCATAACCTCTCTCCCTCTCCCTGTGTGATCCCCCCCGTGAAGTTAAGGTAAGCATTTTAAATTCGTGTTCAGAAAAAATAACTCATAAAAACTAATCAAATTGGTAGATTTTTCAGTGTAAAGTTTGGATTTTTATCCTTTTACTGTGGTTTTGTACATAAATTTGAATGTGTTTTTGCAGGGGGGAGAAAAAGATGAGCAGCCGATCGATTTCAACTATCTACGTGGGCAATCTGCCTGAAGATACCCGTGTGAGAGAAGTTGAAGATTTGTTTGCCAAGGTTGAATTTTTGTTTATTTTTCTTCAAATTTAAATTTGGTTTTGCAAGTTTTAATTGAAATAAAAGCTTCATTTTTGTTCTGGGGAGTATTCTTTTCTTAATTTATTGATAAAGTTCATATCTTTATGGGTAATTATTCTAAAGATTATATTTTTCTAGTACCCTTTTTGTTGTTTTGTAAGTTTAACATTAATATAAGCCAACTTGTTTAATTTGTGTATAATTGCAGTATGGCCCCATTGTTGACATTGACATCAAAATCCCACCAAGAACACCAGCTTATGCTTTTGTTGAGGTGAGTTTGAAGTTTGGTTACAGATGGAGCAGTTAGATTTTGTTCAAAGTTAGGTTGATGTATCATGTGTGTTTTACTTTTTAAAACTGCAGTTGAGTGTTGTTGAATTTGTTACTTATGTTTATAAATGCTGTCAAACCAATACTGAATTGCAGTTTGAAGATCCCCATGATGCTGATGATGCAATTTATGGCCGGGATGGGTACGACTTCGATGGTTATCGTTTGCGGGTTAGTCATGCTTGTATATCCCTTCGTCTAGTGCATCTTGTATTTGCTACTGCTTCTGCTTAATGCTCATCACTATCTTCGTAAAGATACATCTTTGTTTTTTCATCTGGCTTTTTAGGTTGAAATGGCTCATGGTGGACGACGAACCTCATCATCAGTAGAACAGTATAGCAGTTACAGTCGTGGACCTCGTGGCAGCAGTAGTCGTGGAGCTCCCAGGCGCTCTGAGTATCGTGGTATGCATCAATTTCCAAACTATTTTTGCATTATTTTGGAATGGAATTCAGTTAACTTATATTTTGTCGATCTGCTGCTACAGTACTGGTCACTGGGTTGCCCCCATCTGCTTCATGGCAGGATCTTAAAGTAAGAAATATACTTCTATACTGTATATGTATGCTCTCCCAATACGTGTGTTTTATTGCAGTGCATTTTTTTTTCTTTATATATGATTGTTTGTATGTATCCAATAATCAGGATCACATGCGTCGAGCTGGCGACGTCTCTTTTACCCAAGTGTTCCGTGATCGTGGTGGTGAGTTGATTAACTTCAGTGTGCTTTTCCATTACCAAAGTATCAGCTTGGACCTTGGAGTTTTGTAGGTTGTCTACTTTTGTTAAGTTGAACTTCGTATGTCTTTGTTCCTAACAGAGTTGTTGCAATATTCTTGTAGGAATGACAGGAATTGCAGACTACACAAACTACGAGGATATGAAATATGCTGTAAGTGATACTTATAAAGAAAGTAAGACAAATGCATGGCTCTTTTGTAACAGTCTGACTATTTTCGCTATGCAGATCAGGAAACTTGATGACTCTGAATTCAGAAATGCTATTTCTCGTGCTTATATACGGGTATCTTCCACTTTGACTTGTGTTTGGATATACAGTAATGTGCACTCTGTCTTGAGTCCAAGTTTCCACTTTTGTCTTCATTTTGTTATTATATTTACAGGTGAGGGAGTATGATTCTAGACATAGCTATTCCAGGAGTCCCAGTTATGGTAGGAGATGGAGCTACTCTAGAAGTCCCAGCCGCAGCTATAGCTATGGTGGTAGGAGCAGAAGGTTTGTAGCCTTCCTTGTTGGAAACAGTAGGGTAGGTCTCTATTTTTTCACAGTGCAATCTAACGAAGGTTCTGTTTTTGCAGCATATCACCGGAGGCAAGGTATTCATTACGCTCTCCATCAGCATCTTATCCAAGGTCTGTCTCACGTTCGCGCTCAAGGTAAGTGCATGCTATCTTAAAGTTCTTAATTCTTATTTCCTGGGTATAGATGTGTGAAGTATGTGGATTTACAAGCAGGCCTGTCCCTGTAGTGCCTTCTATGTTAATTAGTGAAAAGAGAGCTAAAGATTTTTTTGATTTATGGATGTTCTGAAACTTGGACCTACGTTGTTCAGTGAAACAATGCTGTGCTGTAACTCATGCATTCCCTACCTTGAAAGTCGAAAAATTCTTGAGAAGTTAATTGAGACTTTTTCCCTAGGTTCTCATGTCCTCCATGTTGGGTCATATTTCCAGCTTTTTCCAACATGGGGATTTTTCCTGAAATATCCTTCGAAAACTCTCTTTTGCCCTTCGTCAAACTCGGTGTACAACTTTTCCAAATTTTTCAATGATGTAAGGTGCTTGTAAGAAGGGTTACCCGTTTTTCCTTACCTGTTTATGAAGGCTGTACTTTTCTTGCTAGATATGGATTTTGCGGTGATCTGGGAACTGGATCTTAGGAACTTGATGGAATGTAGTGCTTGTGCCTGCAACTATTGGTTGAGGTAACACCACTTTGCCAGTGAGCACCACTAAAAAACGTCTTAATTGACAATTTTTTCATGAGTTTGAATTCTAAGGAAACATGTGAGGGCTACCAGAAGGGCAAATCAGTGGTCACATAAAGCTCAAAACTACGTTCATTTACTCGCGATGAGGGGTGGATTTCTCCTCCTTTCATCTAGGATTAGATATTGTGCGATGTTGGTATTTCAATTTCTTTCTCATTGGTTGGTTTATCTTTTCAAGACTTGTTGGAAATATCATTGGATGCTGGCTCTAGAGCATTAGGGGCTGAACGTTTATGACTTTCATGTTTCCTTCCTTCTAGTTATGATTAATCTGCCCTTAGAAGTGGTGTCAGGGCCACAGGGTGAAATGTAGAGAATAATGTTGTTGGTACCCTTCTTGGAACTTATTGCAGATCTCGCACAAGTAGGTCTCCTGTTTTTTCTCCAGCTTCTTCTGTAAGTTCTGTTTCACTCTGTTTCTTGTTTTCTTGAATTAAAAGCAAAGTAAAATTGGCAAAAGAAAATGAATATGGCAGTAAGTTTTCTACAACTGAACTTGGTACTATGCAGCCTCGTACTCGTCCCAGGAGTACGAGCATACTGAAGTGAAGGTAGCTTGTCTTGGTCGGTCTCACCTGTGGCGCGGTACTTCCCTTTTGCTTCGTTGGATCACTATTATATAATAGATGTCATTTCTATGGAATAAGCAGCTAATTTAAGTGAGAATTTAAGTTTTGATTACGGTTGTGATTCCAGGGGAGATCAAAAATGAAGCCACTCTGCTCACTCCAAGGATCGCTGTCAAGTACAAATTTTATGAGTTTCTTTCGGTGTCTTGTTGACAGCGAGATATGAACTTAATGTAGCGTCCCAAACTCTTTAGATTCGGTGTTTAGATATGAAGTCAACGTAGTGTGAACATAATGTAGCGTCCCAAGATTCGGTGTTTATTGAATGGTCTTGTACTGTATCAATGAGGTTACCAAGTTGAAGTGGACATGATGTATTAAACTAAGCTGTTTAGTGCGGAAGTGATCTTACCCCAAACCAAAGTAGTCTTGTGTTGGAATGGCATGAATCGCGTTGTCTCTGGTGGTTATAAATCAAGACTGGTCATCTGTTCACAATTTAAGATCTGTGTTAAACCAGAACTCAAGATTAGAGTCACCTGTCTCTACAATATCACGGGCCTTCCAATTTTGGAATAATGCGCCTTTCAAATTATCTAAACTACTCAAATCTGGACTCCCCTATTTCAAAATAATTAAGAGTTTTTGGTTATTTTTACACAGTTGCTCAAGTCCAAGCACGCTTGTGGCATAATTGCATTAACGTTCCTCGTTAGGATGCTGAAGAGGCGCTATGCGGGTGCTGAAATATAAAAACTTGATCTAACAATTACGCACCTGTAGAGTGCCTTTACAGTATGGTCCAAGTAGTCAAAACTTGTGGTTATTTTGGATCAAGGGTTTCAAATATGAGTAGTTTTCAGATAATTCTCGAAGATTGTGTTTCTGAATCCCTTATATTTCTGCGTTTACGAATCATTAGGTCAAACTAGATAAATTTTGTTTAAAAGTTTAGAAAGGAGAAGCAAAAGGTGTCCAATACCAACAATTGTTCGAAAATGAAACCAAGCATTCATTCCAGAAGAATGTTTTTGGACATAAATAAATGACCCACTGTTTACTTGTCCTGAAGAACAGTTGGTTTTTCTCAAACCAGGATGATCATGGGTCACCTGCGATAAAATATGGCACTCAAGTTCTACCTTTGCCATCCAAAATGATCTTATTTCATGTCCTCAAGGCGAAGAAACTTAGAGGAAGCTTAAGTCCATCACACCACCGCGTGGCCGCAAAAAGATCGTTTTTCGGAGCCACTCCACAGTTTTTTGGAGTCTGTCGGGTCATGACAGACACCAAGCATTATATATCGTTTTTCAAGCATACATAACTTTCATTTCAGTTATAGATAGTGGTAGTTTGCTTCACCGAAATAAGGATAAGGAGAGAACCCTATGAGCGGTTTTGTGAAGATGTCCTCTCAGACCCATGCCTTTGCCGAAAGCTGGTTCCTCTAATTGCTGGGTCTGACCCACTGCCAGCCTGGTGAAGAACCGCCCAACCTTGATCTCGTTCAACCTGGTTCACTGAGAATGCAGGCAAATGGTCTCTTTCCCATGGATTAAAACGATTAGGTAAAGGATTTTCAGCTTCTTGATAGTTACGACCTGATGAACCAGGTGGGAAAAAGTAGAAACCACCATTTTGATCTGATGATGAAGCCACTGGGCCTGCTTGAGCCACACCTCTTTGATTGGATCTCCGGGCTCCTGAAATCATGGGTGTACGCATGGTTGGTGAATTACTAGGTTGTTGATAATATGCCTGGAGAGCTTGGACTCTGTCACGGGCCCGAGCATTGCTTCCTGGATAAGGAGGAATCATGGAAGATGTGACTGAGCTGCCAGCTCTAGCACTAGAACTGCAGGAAGAATACACCATGTTAAAGTTTCAAGGATTCATGAAATAAATAAAGGAAAGAATATCATCAAATGCGCAATGCTTCAATAAACATGAACTTTTACGATACATAAGTATGTAATGCACCTTATTCAATGAACAGTGTATCAATCATCATTGGGAAATGCTATTATACTCTTGTTTTATTCAACAAGTATATTAGATGTGGACATATTAACTCACACCCAGCCAATCCACTCTAATAACAAACTATAACTACAAGCATCTTGCTTTGTGTACAGTGAAATGAACCTTTAAGTTTATCAAAGCATACCTGTGACCGACGAGGAATGGATGCATAAAAGATCCTGATCTTGGTATATCTGAGTTTGGCCTAGCTGATCTTTGAGGAACAGATGGAATTGAAGCCTGGTCGGGGACACCAATATGATTGTTGGTTGTAGAGAACGGAGGTGGGGAATGGTGCTCCCAACCGTGATAATGAAGATCCATGGCAGGAAAAGCATAGGAGTTTGGTATTTCACTAGGTACTGATGTCCCACTCCAATGATGGTTAAAGTTGGAAGCTTCTGACACATTTCCACTAGAGTTTGAGGATGAGGGGTGAACTGGACCAAAGTAAGCGATATAAGGGCAAGGATGAGCAGCAGATGATACAGCTGTATGCTCAGCAAAGATAGCATGTTGTCCAAGTAAGTCATGATCTGCATCACGACATTACCCCTCTGAGTATTACATATTATATGCTAAGCCATCCACCAAACCAGAACATAATTACAAGTTGAATGAGAAGCAAAGAGTCTTACATGAAGTTGGTGAAAACTCCCCTTCCCTGTTAATCATAAAGCAAAAAAGTTTAACAAATAGAAGAATGCATTTAAACAGAAACAGGAAAGGAAAAACAGCAAAGCAAACATCTGCATGTAACAGCAATCGAACTCCAACATCATCCCAAAAGTATGCAACAGATAGCCAGCAAAATTGTGCGACGGATCAATAGTGCAAAAGTGTGCAATGGATCAATAGTGCAAAAGTGTGCAACAGATCAAAATAGCAGTTCCCAGAAAAACCACTGGTAAGATACTTCGGTCAAAACTCTCTGATCCACACATGGTTTGCTTAACCAAGCCACTATGTCAAACTAACAGCAAACTCTGTAATAAAAAGACTGAAAAAAATAAGATGGTAAAGAAAAGTTGAAAGACTCAATTAAATTTAGCTGCATGCAACTTGTTTCCAGCTCTTTCTGGTTAGATTGGAATTTCAATGAAGGTAACCTCTTCTTGCACATACCAGGCGGAATAACATATTGCAAAGATCCATAAGCATATTTTGCTATTCAATTCACTACTTGACAAACATGACTGAAGATGTGGGGGATGAAACACTTACACCAAGAAAAGAAAACTGGGGTCTCTTCATATAATGCCACACTTGTACAGATAAATTTGAAAAATATACCTTTTATTTTTTATTTTTTTTAAAAAAAAAAAAAAAAACTTAAAAGGACCAAGAGGTGGTTTATATGTGAGTTAAGATGTGGTCAGGAGTCAAGACCTCAGCCTCATCTCAATCCATATATCCCAACTCAATCTTGAGTTTGGCATGGTCTTGACTTAGTCCAGAACAGATAAGATTTCTAGCAAACCTACCTAAACTGGTTATCTTTGAGCAGCACAAGAAGCTACATGCTACTTATCAGAAAGGAAACAGTGTAAACAGAATTTGAGCATGAACCATAGCGAATGTGATAACTTACTCAAATGATGAAGGAAGTCGTGCTAAGCTACCAAACGGACACCAGTGCACACCGAATGACTGCAATAAGCATTTAAGTATAAAACAAAACATTAGAATTGTGAACAACAGTCCTTACGTTAATCTATCTGTATATGTGCAATGCTGGGCATCAAAGTCCACATCCCAAAACATGGCACCTTCTTTAATATCTAGAACACAGTATAACATGCAGAAAATATTTACAACATCAAAGTCAAAATACAATTAGGATCTAAACATTTTACCATTTCAGAGTAACTCAGATCATAAAGATCCTCATCATGGGCCCAGTCATCCATGCTAAACTCCGGAAATGAACGGCATCCATTAGCATAAAGCCATTGACCTTTCTCGATCTTCCGACAATTAGGACATTGCATTGCCCCCTTTATATTGAAGGCTGAACCAATGCAGTCTGAAAGGATCATAAGAAAAAGTCAAGGAACATGAACGCTGTCTTATCCTCTTATTGAACAACACAACCGCACTTACAATAGGTCTTATCATCAAATTTTGCATCTTTCAGTACAATAAAATGGTCCCATCTATCGAAATCAAACAACTAGAGCTAATTGAAATGTAGAAACTCCTAATGCATGATTCCACCAGAAGATCACATTATCATATCATATCAAACACGAAACTGGAAAACAACGACGACCCAACAAAATCAAAAGCTTAAGTTATGCTGAGGCCTGTTTCAGTTTAAATTTTCTTAAATTTCTGATCTTTCTTCAGTTCTCAATCAATCAAAGACCCCATTTGGATTAGAACCCACAATCGAACAAAACTGACAAATCAGAAACCAAAATTCAACCCCGATCTCTGAAATTACAGCCGGAAAGATTCAAAATTTAGCATCCAAATTGAGATTAGATTCAATTAGCAACTCACCTAGATGGAATTGATGCCCACATTGCAGCTTGGCCCAGGATCTATCCCCATTATCGGCGACGGTTTCGAGGCAAATCGAGCAGGAGACGACGGAGCCGCCGTACGACTTGCCTCCGCAACCACCACCGTCACCGCCAACACCGTCGCTTTCTTCCACGACCACCTCTTCATCGCTGCCGAGCCCCATTCAACAAAACCAACAAATCGAGCCCTCAAAAACCCTCAATTCTCTGAAACGCCACCGTTTTGGTTTTTCCTTCTCAATTTCAGACAAGATTTAAGTTAATCCGTCCGTTGAAACACAAACTACGGTCGGAAAATTACGAGGGAACAGAGTACGACGTCGTTAGGATCGAAGAAGAAGAAGAAGAGACGAAGCAGACCGACCGTCAGTTGTCGGAGATGTGTGTTTGCAGAAGAAGATTGAATTTTTTTTTCTCGACGAACATTCAATTTGTTTTTTGGAGAAATCTTTCGTTGGTGTTGGTTTGGTGTGTTTTTCTTTCTTCGTTTTCTGTCGCTCCTGCGCTTGCTCTTTCTCTCTCTCTCTATCTGCGTCTCGTGCGATTCGGGCCGTTGGATTAGGGAGAGGTTGGACTTTGGTTAAGGTGGGCGTAATAACCGCTGTCCAAAATCACGTCCCCACCGACGGCCACGATTGAGTTTCGAGTTTTCCGCCGTTGGATCTTGGTTGATGACGTTGTCGTTTGTCCAAAATGTCTTTACTTTTTATTTTTTATTTTTAAAAATTCATGTTTCTTGTCTTAGATAAGATTTTGTTTTCTACTTTCTCGGGTTAGAGAGAGGTTTGGTGTAAATTACCAAAAGTGTCAAAATTGGTGTGATATTTCCTTGTCGGGTCGGGTCGGGTCAGTTTATTTTTTAATGATTTAATTTTTCTTGAGCTTCAAGTTAGGAAGATGCTAAACAAGTAGAACAAAATCTCTTTTTTTTCGTACTTTTTCAACTATTATTTACATGCGTTGCCTAAAATGTAAAACCATATGCGCGTGAATCTTTGGACTTTTGGCGTGGAATATGTTTGATAATGGTGTATTTGTGGTATTTTAATGTTGATTGAACATGATTAGGATTTAAGATGCATGCATCTCGCAAATTGTATATTGCACATGCAAATTAAACAATCGTAGGATAGTTTAAGCATGGCAGGCTTAATTGTACATCTTGTGATGATCTTGTAATAAGATTGGATTAGAGTGTAGGATGAGATTGTAACTGATAATGTAATTTAGGGTAATGTAATTATTCTCTGAGGCTAGAGTCATGATGTAAAGAGCCTACTCTAGGAAAAGTTATATGCAAGGAATGAGATTAGGAGACAATTAGCATAGATTAACCTAATCTATGGGACAAATTAATGATACCTACCAAACAAGTCCATGTAGGCTTTGTATGCACTCTATACAGCTCATCGGTGAAGAGCTCGTGACACAACAGAAATTGACCGTATTAGCACCTAATCTCCTGTTAGTACCTATATTAATTTCCAGCTACCTAATAAAGTGGTCATTATGTAATTACTCTTCAAGCAATTGCGAAGTGGCTTTTTTTTCATAATAACATTCGTTTTAACGAAACAAGCTCAACAAAGCAAACACTTTGCGCATCAAAGAGAGTAAACTTCAAATTCACATCACTACGTTATCCCCATCTGTTCGTCAGAGTAATCAATGAAGTCATGTTGTGGTGCATATCTTCTGTTCCAGCTGTAGAATGGACTATAGAGGGACAAATAACCTATTTATACGTATAGGTGCATATGTCGTTCGTCACATGCCTAATTCTACATTTAGTGACAAAACTGGTTTTGAAAGTTGGGGTCAGTTCAATGAAATTTGTTTATAATTGATAAACACTTTCACAATTGGTAGCCAGTTAAAATAGGACATGTTCTCTCATGTATACATTATAAGGAGTAAGATAGACGCATAGGTTACCTTATGACTACTAACTCCTTAATTTTGTCCTTATTTTTGTGATTTTCTAAATTGACTAGTGACGCTCACGTTCTAAAATATGTGACCCAATGCATGGTCAAGTCTAGTGTGGTGAGCATGTGCCTTCTAATTGCTTTTATTCTTATCCCCACTAGCCTTCATTGACAAAGTAGTATGGTATTCTCACTCCCCACATGGTCTATTGCGTCTGAATATTCCCTGACATGCCACTTTTGTTGGCACTCTGATATCCTAAACCGTTCTAGTTCATCTACTTTCCTCATGATCTACCTTTTAGTCATGCTTGCCTAAAATGAGAACACCGCGCAAACAAGGGAGCTTTGGCTAACACAATATCACGTTCGATTGTGTGAATATTGCATCAAAAGAAGTTACCATATCGTCTTTGACTAGCTTCTACATATATCAAATTGGACTAACTCATTCAAAAAAGATTTTGAAATGAAACGTTTGTTTGTACAGTAGATTTCTCTGTTGTTCATATGTGTTCCACTAGTCCATTTATTTTCTATGGGCACGTATTTACTTAAGGGAGTAAATTTCACACTTTTTTTCTTCGTCTTCTGCACACTCATTTATCATTTCAACTGTTAATTCTTTTTTAAAAATTAGATCCAACGATCACAAATGAAAATATATTGTACTAAAAGGTGTGGCATAAGAAACCTTCCCCTCGACAATTATGCCAAGATATCCTTAAAATTTATATGCGATGGATGACTCTTGCAACCATGATACATTTGCTTATTCACATAAACATAATTTTAGTTGTTTTTCTTTCTAATCAACACGTTTGAAGAAGTATTCTCAACCATAAATGAGACTCTGTGAAATGTCTGACCTCTATCCTACATGAGATTAGATTGAATTGAAGTGTCATTTCTAATCAACTGGCCGCTGCTCCATGACTATGGGCCAAGGGTGGGGGGCCATCAACAATCATATCCCTCACGGAACCCACCAATTAGATGCAAGTCATGTCCTCCGTACCGTCGCGGTGCAAAACAACCGGCTGTGATCAACCTACAAAATGACGTCATCGGATCCAATACAATACAATACAATACAATACAACAAGAAACGGTACAGCATCTTCTCCCCCGCCTGAGACAGAGAATATTGAGACTCGTGTTCCGGATGTGCGTCAATATTTTGACTAAGAGGTATTAGCGAATTTGTATCTTACTTTTGATTTACCCTTTTAATTTACATTTTGAAAAATTAACTCCTCTTAACTTGCATTTTTAGCCAATTTCCCCCTCACAATCAAAATTAATAGACTCTCATCCAATTTTCCATTAAATACACTCACGTGATTTGCACGTGAACAACTTTTTTCGTCATTCACCACCATCGAGACATTTATGTGCTATTGATTGGGCTGAAGTTCGTCCATGCCGTTGATGGCATTGCCAATCTTAAGAAGAAGTTGGCAAAGAAGAATATCAAGGAACACGACAAGATGTCCATCACGTATAGGTTACGTAACTCAATTTGATGGAATTGGGTTAATTTTGGACGAAATGGGGGGAAATTGGCCAAAAATACAAGTTAAGAAGGTTAATTTTCCAAAGTGCAAATTGAGGGGGCAAATCAAAAGTAAGGTACAAGTTAAGAGGGCAAATTGGCTAATTCCCCTTTGACTAATTGACTCCTCCAGTCTTGACTAATGGACTAAGTAGAAGTATTTTTTTCAATGAATAAAATGAATACGTGCAATAATGCTTGTGTACGTACAGGACCTTCTTACAGGTACTTGCACTATCAACTTTCTTTCTTGTCCTTTGAAATTTCTTGTTTCATGCTAAGCTTGAATGGTGGAGTCGGTCTTGTTAGTTTCTGTTTGTTTTCATGGTAGAAGTTTGAGGTATGAGAATTTTCAAGCATGGTTATTTGGTTTCAAAATCAAATGCCTTCCTCTATCTTTGGAGAATATATTTGGTTAATTACCAATCTTAAAGATTCATAATGAGAGATGATCATGATTCATGAGGACACTAATGAGTTCTCGACCGTCTATTCGTAGGTGTATATTATGTGACAATCCAATTGTTATTCTAGTTTCGTTTCATAATATACTTTGTTTGTGAGATAGACATATACATGATAATTTCATACATGTTTACCGAATCTGGGTTGTTTTGTATGTATACATAAATAACATATTTTGTGCTTCCACACTATCTATGATCCATGGTTAATAAGATATGGATGAAATTTAGTTGGCATATAACGCATGATAGCAATTACTAAAAGGCTTAATTGTTAAAATGCCCCTCCAAACTCACTTTCGATGAAAATTCGCCCCCTCAAACTCCAAAATGCTATAATTCGCCCCCCCTAACTCCATTCCGTTAATCCGTTGCCCCCTTTGGAACTTTTCCATCCATTTTTACTGAGGTGGCAGCCACATCCTCAACAAATGGGGCCCACCCATGTCCAAATAAGCAAAAACTTACAAATTCATCAAATTAAATTGGGAATTCACCAAATACCGCCGACGATGAATCTGTGGACAGACGACAACACCGGCAATCACTCCCACCAAGTCCAGCAGCCTCAATCCTCTGCCTCCACGTCGGACTACCCGAGATCTGCTCCCGCCCAATCCCAGTCGTCGGTCGCGCCGCCCTTCAATCAGGAGACGCTGATGCAGCGGCTCCAGGCCCTGATCGGAGGTGCCCGCGAGAGCTGGACTTACGCCATCTTCTGGCAGTCCTCCTTCGACTACCCCGGTGCCGCCGCTGTCCTCGGCTGGGGCGAAGGCTTCTACAAAGACGAGAGGGACAAGTTGAAAGCCAAGCCCAAGACCACCACCACCTCCGCCGCCGAGCAGGAGTACCGGAAGAAAGTCCTCCGAGACTTCAATTCCCTCGTTTCCGCGCCGACACGTCAGCAGACGACGCCGTCGTCGATCAGGAGGTCACGGACACCGAGTGGTTCTTCCTGGTCTCGATGACCCAGTCGTTCGTCAACGGCGGCGGGCTTCCGGGTCAGGCCTTCTTCCACTCCAATCCGGTCTGGGTCGCTGGGTTGGACCGGCTGGCGACCTCGCCATGCGAACGGGCCCGGCAGGGGCAAGTTTTTGGGCTGCAGACTATGGTCTGCGTTCCGAGCGCAGATGGAGTTCGGATCTGATGAATAAGGTCTGAGTTTTGTTCAATTTCAATAATCTAGACACCCAATTTCGCCGACGCCGAGCCCTAACGTTTTCTGCAGATCCCCAATTTCACGATTTTTTACAGTTTTACGATTTTTTTTAGCAAGGGGTTTTTAACGATTTTGCTTATTGGGACATGGGTGGGCCCCATTTGTTGAGGATGTGGCTGCCACCTCAGTAAAAATGGATGGAAAAGCTCCAAAGGGGGCAACGGATTAACGGAATGAAGTTAGAGGGGGCGAATTATAGCATTTTGGAGTTTGAGGGGGCGAATTTTCATCGAAAGTGAGTTTGGAGGGGCATTTTAACAATTAAGCCTTACTAAAACAATAGTTTCACTTAATACTTACGGGCTTGTTAATCATTTGACTGAACATGGTAAACTAAATTTACTTTTGGAAAAATGTTGTGCTCTTCTGGTAATCACTATCAAACTATAGGCATATCAAACCTCAGTTTACTAGCTCCACATTTACATGTGACCATAGAGAGTGGGATATTGGAAGCAACTAAATATCTTGTAGAGATGTACTCATACAAAAAGTCTGATGGAGTGAAGATTTCGCATGTGAAGAAATAAATAAGTGCTCAAATGGGAATATAATACTGGGTAAACTCAAAATATTTTCTCATATTAAGCAACCGAAGGTGCTGCGCCTATGCTGTTCTTGAAGCTGATAAAATATAACCCGTATTATAGTAGGTTTGGGCACTTCAAGGTACCAAAGATAGGAGATGAATCAATTTGTACCAATGGCATCACTTTTA
This sequence comes from Spiraea crenata, assembly GCA_033992175.1. NCBI lineage: Eukaryota > Viridiplantae > Streptophyta > Magnoliopsida > Rosales > Rosaceae > Spiraea > Spiraea crenata. The sequence goes on along the minus strand of JAVBHV010000041.1, from coordinate 2,625,157 downwards.
TCAATGAAAATGAGGCATGGGGACTTCTAGTTGAAAGGCACCGCCAACAAGCTTTCCTCTATCTCCAACATCTACATTAATTCCAAGTATGGCCTACAAAAGCACATTATCGAATCCAGTACAACAAAAAACGGTAGAGGAGCTCCTCCCCCCTAGTGGCTCATCTACCCGATTTCCACCAATAATTTGACTAATTTACTCCTCCTACTCCTCCTAGTCTTACAGAACCCTTAATTCCAATCAAAACAGATGCCTTAATTCCAATCAAAACATCGACTTATTCATACAAACAACAACAAAATCTAATTAAAAGTATTTTTTGAATAAAAAAAATGAATATGTGCAATAATGCTTGTCTACCTGCATGAAATTACAGGTTGCACTATCAACTTTCTTTCTTAACCTTTGGAATTTATTGTTTCATGCTAAGTTTCGGGGGGGGGGGGGGGGGGGGGAGAGGCGGGGGGGGTAAGGCGGAGTTCGGGATTATTCCAGCATAGGTCCCACCCGAATTGCCCCCTCCTTTCATTTTTCGTTCCACCCAGGCACACAGGGCAGGGGCAAGGGGCAAGTAATCACTATTTACGGACAAATATCAATAAAATTTCCACCGATATGCTTTTGAACCGTTGTTATTTATAATACATATCGATCTAATTGTACAATAATTTAATTGGGTATTTATAGATAAAATTTTACGTTTTTTGCAAATTTTTTATTATTGTTTTCACATTTTTTGGTACTAAGGTACTAAAATTAATATAACTTCTTTTATTTTAAAACTCAAGCAAAATATTACATAATGCCTTTCATTTTTTTTCTTTTTTTTTCATAATTTTTTTGCATAATTTTCTGTTTTTTTTTCTCATTTTGTTTGGTATTTTTGGCCCAAATATTTCCTAGCCGTCGGATCTGGAGATCGACGGCCAGAAAGAAGCCACTTGGCAAAAAAAAATCAGCCCCCACCCAACTAGCACGCACCGCACGCGCCTTCAACCCCAGCCCAAGACGCGCACGACGTGCCCCTCACCCAGCGTGCACGCTCAGCCCATTCGCGCCCCGCCTGCTACAGTGAAGGGGCGAGAGGCAGCCCCTCCACCCTGCCTTCTGCACCCGCCCTCCAGGAACAGTCGCGACCCGCCCCTTGCCGGTGGAAACTCGTTTTTGGCTGGAGGGGCGGGTTTCCGCCGGGCCCCACCGCCTTTTGCCCATTCGCCCCCTTGCTGGTGGAAATGCTCTAAGCTTGAATATCGGAGTCGGTCCTGTTGGGATCTGTTTGTTTCCATGAAAAAAGTGTGAGGTACGAAAACTTTTTCGGGTGAAATCAAGTGTTGAGTAAGTAGGAGGAGTACTGTTATTGCACAAATTAGCTTCGCCCAGCTTTTGGGTTGAACAATGTACTAGTCTCTTTTTCCTTTTTTTTTTTTTTTTTTTTGGCCATTGAATGGCTGTATAGAAGGACTAGATTCAAATTGTGTAGCTATAATTCATAGTGAGGTTTTATGTCTAATGAGAAATGAACACAGACGGCCATAACAAGTTTTCGTTTAATAGATGCATAGTTTTGATTTGAATTTGACAAATTCAACTTTTAAGCGTAAGTATGTGTTTTGTATCGTTTACAGTATAAAAATCTCAACTTAGCCACCTACTTAAACCTATACCTTTATAAACGCATAACAGTTTCACATTCTTATTAGATAGGAACATGACAATTTCATGTTGTGCTTACAAATCGTTTGGGTTGTTTTGTTATTCATGAAAATGAATTGGATATGCTTATCACGATTCATGCATAGTAAAAACTAAGAAAATAGGCATGAAATGTGTTTGGCATATAACTCATGATATGGAGAACTAAAACCAAAAAGTTCACTTGATAGCTATTACTTTATAGTCTTGTTTTTCACTTGATAGCTATTGCATATATGTGACACCTCTATTTTACATGACTATACCAGTAAGTACACCTCAAACTGTCAAAGTCGCTCCACTGCATTTACACATTAGAAATTGGGGATATTGGAAGCAACTAAACTAGGGGTGGGATCGGGTCAGGCCGGGCCGAGCAAGGTTTTTGCTCGGACCAAAAAAAGCCGAATAGGGATCGGGCTCTGGATTTTTGGGACCGTTTGAGGGCCCAATGTAATCAGTCTCGGGCTGGGTTTTTATACCCTCGGGTTCGGGTTGGGTCGGGCAAAGCCCGATTAGATAGATCGGAGGCAAGTCGCTCAACCTCATTGGCTAACGCCACCCTTTCGCCGATGAGAGACGAGAGACACAGCCGAGGATTGAAATCAATCCACCAACAACCCTTCAGCTAATGGATTGAAATCAATCCATCAACAATCCATCAACAATTTATCAACAATCCATCAACAATATATCAACAATCCTCGGTTGCGTCCCTTGTCTCTCGCCGACCGTTGATCTGCACCATCGTCGAACTACACAGAGCTGTCGGCTCATCGCTCCTCGCTGGTCGTCGACGACGCCTCGTCGCTCCTAGCTTGTCCTTGTCGACGACTCGTCGATCCCCGCTGCTCGTTGTTGCTCGTCGATCTCGTCGTTGACTTCCAAATATCACAAATCGGGTTTGTGTTTGGGGTTGAGGGCTACGCATATCGAGACATGAATGGCGACGATCTCCACCGTCGACTATGGTGGCTTCCACAGAGCTTCCATTTAAGTTTAGCTTCGGCTCGGTGAAGGTTGAGTGGCGAAAAATGAAAATGCAAAGATGGAAAATCGGGTTTGTGTTTGGGGCTGGGGGTTTCTTTGGGTAGGATAGGGTGTGTGTGTTTTATTTTCAGATATGTGTAACTATATTTGTCATCCAATTAGTATAGGACATGTGTAAAAATATGTATATATTAATAAAATCATAAATATTCGAGTTTACCTGGCCGGGTCGGGTTCTGCAAAATCAGGTCCGTTTGTCGGACAAAATTTCACTGGCCGGGCAGGGCTTTTCATCATTCAGGCCGGGCTTATACAATGGGACCGGCCCATTACATTTTTTTGAGTCGGGCTCGGGCCGGGTTCTAGATTTTGGGTCGGGTTTTCCCACCCCTAAACTAAACATCTCATGGAGATTTTCCCATATAAAAAGATCTGGCCAAACAAAGGCAGAAGTTCAATACTTGGTTCTCGCTTGGTAGGATGTGGAAATTCGAGTTGTCTACCCTGCCATATTTCAACATTGGGCTGAAGATTCTGCAATTAAAACAACAAATATTGTAACTTCATTTGCCATGAAGTTAAAAATGACTAATACTTCTACTGCATGTTGCTCAGGAATACGGAATTAGATCAACCACTTTAGTTAATGCAGAGCTTGATATTTACTGGTATTGTGAATCTTCAAATAAAACTAGTAATTTCATCGTCCAAAAATACGAATCTTATCAATTAGGTAAGTGGTTAATCTGATTTTTTTTTTTCTCTTCTTTCTTCCACTTACAATACAAGTAAATTTGCCGGCCGTCATTCATGTGGCTAATCCTCACAAAGTCATAAATTAGATGATTGATGGTTAGTTCACTTAAAAGCACAAACCACTGTTTACTTTTTAACTTCATCTGTATGGATATATATTTCGTGCTGAAGAATGAGAAAAATAGGTAACAATATAATATGTATACAAAAATATTTCCAATTCAATGACCACTATCCAAAAAAAGATACTGTATGTACAAGCCGATGGCATGGAAAAAACCTTCGGCACTTCTTTGAGAATGTTTAGAAGAAATAAATCCATAATACACAAGTAGTCCAATGTTCGGCACATCAGACAACAGATGTTTAGGATTAGAGCTTCCAATATATATGCAGCTGATGCAAAATGCCTGCAACGACGCCCCAAAACAATATCTCTGCAAATAGGACGTAAAGTAGAATGCCGACTCTCTTTGAATCCCAAACCCCGATGAAAATGTGCTTTTGAATCCAATATACCTGCATGGCAAGAGTGAAAACTTTTCATCAGAACACTGAATATTGTGTTTTCTGCAACCTTTTCAAGGATGTAATTTCATAAATGGAGGACAACGTCAAAGTAAAAATAAAAAAAAAAAATATGCAAACATACTAGCGTGTTATGGGGGTCCTTATAGTACCACCCATTGATGAATCCTGCGAAGATGCCTTCAGCTGCCATGACATAGACAAGCATCGCGTTCATGCCGATCCATTCCAATGGTAGGAATAGGAACTTTATATCCCAGATGTCAACCTAACATAGCAGGAGATTCAAAATTTAGAAGAGAAATTTCAAGAAACCTCATGAAAGCTGGAAATACCTTCAGATAAATCGATGAAAAGCTTATACCATAACGTAGAAGGCTGAAAAAACCAAAGCTGCTGCTCCAGAGGTTATGCAGACATAGCTGAATGTGTATAGCTGTTTGTTTGAAGGAATTGCTGCACCGGAGTATAAAACATTAGAAAGCATAAATGATCGAAAATAAGTTAATAGCTTCATACACTTCACCTCAGTTCTCACCGTGAGTAAGATGAAGAGTAATTCCTAAGATGATGAGAGCACAACCTATCGAAATCCAATGCTTCAATCTGGCTGGATGACCCTGGAATTCGGAACACGAGGATAGTGGTTGGAATCTTTAAATACATTAAGACATAACCACTAGCTTAGTAAAGAATGTCAAAGACTTAACCTTCATATGTATAAGCACATGTCCAAAATGTACTCCAATAATTGTGGAGAGAATCGCAGATATAGAGCTACAAGAGAAATAATTCACATAAATGTGATGTTCTAACAAGTTTACCAAGTTTAAGAACTATATTCAATGAATTGGTTGCTTCCACTGCTAGGCTTCCTGATCTCGTGAGGTTTATGCTGAATCCCTGAGCCTTAGATCAACATCATCAAAGGGGCTCTCCAAGGAGAGCACATGCCTCTTAATTGTCCACGACCAGATTAATACCAAATGGTTAAAGTCGAAGAAAGGTAAAGGTTATTTTTACCTTACAATTCCTTCAGGTTCAAAAGGAGCATGGCACCATGAGGGAGCATCACTTCGAAATGGTCCTGCATGTGGTGAATTCTCAGTGCAAGCCTGCAGTAGTTTAGAGTGAAGGGAGTTAAATATTTACAACAAATTCCAAGATAAATTGTTGATCAGAAAATCATATAAATGAACTTTTGAAAAGAAAAAGACTAGTTACATACTTTGGATCTTCTCCAAGCTGGATGCTGATACACGTGATTGATTCCCAACACTTCTCTATCAATATATCCTACTGCATTACAAGGAGGATCCAATTTTCCTCTCATGCCACAAGCGACCTAAAATGGAATACATGTGGATAAAACTAACCAGTTCTTCAACAATTTTTTGAAATGCCTCTCATCAAGATCAAGGTATGAGACTTAGGAACAGGAGGCTTACAGTGAAGCTTTTTCCGTAATCAATACTTTCTTTGTCCTGGACAGTAAATTCCCAATCAGGAACATATGTCCCATAAATAACAGCAAAGTAGATAACGAGGACACAAGCTGCTGCAAGCCTGAAAATTTTGAAATGGAGAACTCATCTGGTATTGTTTCACAACTATCACTAATAAAGAAAAAACAAAAAAAAAACCATAGCATCGTAGGAACACAAAGTTACCAATGCCAATAGTACAAAGTGAAGATGGAGGAACTACTGGGAGCCATATCTTTCGTTTGTGCACCTCTTGAGAAAATCTCTATCAGTGCCACTACCAGATACGCCAGAGCAATTCTCTACAAATGGTAGCAAGCATCACTACATGTTGCCTTGCATCACGAAACTAAACAAGGCAATCAATATCAACTGACAACAGCATTCAAAAGCATCAAAATCATCAAGATCACCTGGAGAATTCCACACCATCTTATTTCGTTCATGTCAACACCATATGTAAGTTTGTCAGGAGCATGTGAGTAACCTCCTTCATAACATACAGAGGCATGTTACTATGAAAGTGAATATTGAGTCTTATCTAGTTCATTGTAGATTCCAGTCTAATGAACAAAAATACACAAAGCATTTCGCGTAATTCGGCATATCTTTGGCGAAAAACATACAGAGTCAAATTCGAAAAGAACCCAACAAATAAAGATGCATACTTTATAAACAAAGGACACGGACCTTGCAAAAGGATACCCCAAAATAGGAGCTTGACAGTTCTAAGCATCACCTTCTTGACTGCCACAAGTTTGTCCGGTATTCTCTGTAGCAAAAACACAAACAATTCAAGAAAGTACCTTACTTTGCCACCCAATTATTCGATTAACAACACCAAATTAGTAAAGAAAATGAAAGAAACTAACCAACCTTGAGAGAAAGAGCAAGGGACATGCCCACAATGAAGAGAAAAAAGGGCATTACAAAGTCAGCAAGATTGCAACCATTCCAAGGCGCATGCCCAATCACCGGCCACTCTCCGCCGGCATCGTCAACCAGAATCATCAACTTAAGTGTTGAGACACAAACAATTCAAGAGTCAAAACTAAACCAACTTAAGAGTCAATCAAACAGACAACTACATCAGCTTGAACTGAAGTGAAGAAGAGAAGTCAACTTGAAGTTACCGAGACGGTGAGGCCGCGGAAGATGTCGAGGGAAGCGAGGCGTTTCGGTTTGGAAGGCCGTTGTCCGGAGATATCGGGTTCTTCCGACACGATGAGGTGCTGGTGGTGTGTAGTTTCGGCTTTGATTTCGGCCATTCTGTGAACTCAAATGGTCTTTTTTTTTTTTTTTTTTCCAAATGAACTCAAATGGTCTTCGGTGGTGACTGATGAGGCTGAATGAGCTATCCAAGCTCAGAGTCCACTAGACTCCACCATGAGCGGTGAGCCATTTTTTATGACGATTAATGACGGATTGCATTTTATGATAAGACAGTTTTGTGGTAATGTTGTGATAAAATTTTATTTTGTTATAAGATTGTGATAATTAAATTTGGTTTTGTCATAAGTTTTTAACAAATTTAATTTTATTACAAAATTATGGTAAATTTTGTTATCATAAGATTGTGATAAATTTAGTTTTATCATAAAATTATGACACATTTATTTTTGTCATAATCTTATAATAAATTTTTTAGAAATTTTAATTTTGTATACCAAAATTTTTGAATTGTTTGATTTTGTAATAACTTTATGATGAAATTTTTTGAAATTTTGATTTTGTCATAATTTTTTTATTTTGTACAAAAAAAAGTAGGTTTTGTTATAACCTTATGTCTTTTGCTCCTAAAGTCTGTGCAACCACTTCAGTTGCAGTCACTTCATGTTTCTCTTCCCTACTCAATTCTTTATAACCATTTTAACGCAAGATCAGATCCTGCTTTTGCAGCAATATGAAAACGTTTTTGTGCCATCTCTATGGTATCCGTAACAAGGCTTTCTGCATTGTTCTTTCCGGACTTTCAAGTGAACTTCCTCAAAGATTCTAGAATTTGAACACCTTTAAGCAGAAGAGACCCATATGCTACAGCTGCTCCAACATGCCCTTGTCTGATGCCCTATGGAAACACTATAATGCAGAGGCAATATCTTTCTTCACACAGTCTCATGTAAGATACACAGCACCAAGAAGGTAAAGAGCACGTGGATGCATCTGGTCAACAACCTTCTCCAAATAATGGAATGCTTGTTGATCTGCAGGACGTGTTCATTCTTAACTCTAAGGCGGCAACCCAGTTCATGCTGTGCATCAGGACACCCATATTCACAGCATCAACTAACAAAGCAGCTCCCGGGGACATGGTATTTCAAATGCAATTTGGACATCCAATAGCTGGCATGGGTATTTGGGTTGTCAGCTCCTAAAGCCAACTCAAAGTTTTCCTTTGCTGCCCTTAGCAGAGGGATGTGGCGGCGGTCATTAAGCTCGCAGTAATCAATGACTCGGTCCACTTCCTTCAGAACGGTCCACCCTTTGGCTATCATATCCATGGCCTTCCTGTTTCTGCTATGCATTTCCCTCCATTGGTTGAATTGAGCGAAGCCATTGGCGGGTGGGAGACTAAGCTTATTAAGCAGCTGCCTCTGCATGAACTACGAGTTGTGAACGAAGAGTATCGGACCAAGTGTTTAACAACGAATATTTTCTGTATCTGTACTAAAGTGCTTGATGTAATGTGCATAGATACTGTACTACAAACCAAGTTACTATAGGGGATTGGTCATAAAACACAAAGAATACCAAGAAAGGAAAATTCTGGTCAGCAAGAACCCTTATCTCTATTTTTATCATCAGATAGATGCACTTCTACACAAGGCAAAAAAGGCCTCATGGAGCACATCCACATATGATTTGGCTAATTTGCATCATCCCAGCAAAACAAACTCAGACATACATTAACACACAGAAAAAAATAATAATAATAAAAAAAAAAAAAAAAAAACACTACACACATACAACATATGACTTGGCAAATCTGCATTCTTCATAATCAAGTGCCCTTTTCTATGTAGTTCATCGTAAAATCGAAAGCTAATTAACAAAATGTAAATCACATTCTCAAATTACATGCATCTTTATCTTGTTCTGTAATTTCTGCAATTTCTAACACTTAAAACCAGTCAGTGTTCAAGTATATTCCTTTACAATACACCTAATTTCTCTTTTCCCCTACATTTTCCCAGCAACCAAACAGTAAATTTCACGGAGAGAAAGCTCCTCACTTTACCATATTATGCTCTTCGCACTTTCTTCTTCAGCAAAGAAAGTGAAAGCTTTAATCAAAAACCAACAGCAACTACAACACTATCAAAGCCAATACAATACACAAATCCAAAATACAAGAATAAAGTTTCAAACTTTAGAATCACATCCCAACTCTAAAAATCAGCAGAGACATTTAGCATACCATGTGAAAGAAAGAAAGTTCTCTGTTTGGTTGCTGCGAAAACAAAGCGAGAAAATCATATTTATAGAACTGGGTTGCGCGGGCTTGACCTAGCCCATTTGAAGTATAGTACAGTACAGTAGTTTTCTTGGGCCGGGTTATATATTCTACCCGCGTAATATGAACTATAGTGAACTGACGAAAGGCAAAGAGACGTCTAACATTATGGCGATTTTATTTAAAATAGGCCAACCAGGCAAAATTTATTCCAAAATTGCGGGGCAGCCAAATGTGTTCCAAAAATAGGCAAAAATTTTGCCTAATTGCAAAGGAGAAACCCCTTCACAATTCCAATTTTCAGAGGAGAAGGAGGCGCCGCGCCCAACCACGTTCGCGGCGTGCCCCTTCTCGTTTGCTCCTAGAGATCAACCTCGTATAGGCCCAGGGATCTCCGGCGGCGTCAAAACCGATGCGGACCTTCATCGTTGCGTGGGTCAACCTGAAAAAGAAGGCCCTCTGCCAGTTTTTGCACACAGAGCCTCCTTCTTCCTCGCCGCAGTCGCTAATTTTCCGGCCACTTTCTCCATTCGGAACCACCTAGACTAGCTTCCCAACATCCCCGAGCACACTCCCACGAAATTTCAACCCCAAATTCCAAGTGGTTTGCTGCCGGCGAACGAAAACGTTTTGATCTGTTTTTTGCCAAAAAACCGTCCTACAAACCTCCTTCCATTCTACCTTTTCCGGTCACCGATTGATGATGACTCCAACTACAAAAAGTTCTCTATCGACCTCAAGAATATATCCCCAAAGTTTCGGGATCAAAAAAGCGTAAAACGCCGCCGGTGAAACCAAACGCAAAACTGAGCCGCCGGAGATCTCGCCGCCGTCGCTAATTTTCTGGCCACTTTCTCATTTCAGAAAACCTGGACTAGCTTCCCAACATCCCCGAGCACACTCCCACGAAGTTTCAACCCCAAATTCCAAGCGGTTTGCAGCCGGCGAATGAAAACGTTTTGATCTGTTTTTTGCCAAAAACCGTCCGACAAATCTCCCTCCGTTCTACGTTTTTCGGTCACCGATTGACAACTACCCCAACTACAAAAAGTTCCCTCTTGACCTCAAGAATATATCCCCAAAGTTTCAACCCCAAATTCCCAGCGGTTTGCCACCAGCAAACGAAAACGTCGTCGGTGGAGTTCGGAGAAGAAGCAGAGGGGACAATGTGAATACTATATGCGTACTATAAGACACTATAAGAGACTATGGTGGACTATGACAGCACTACAGTAGACTATGACCACACTATGGTGGACTACAACCACATTTTGGGTACCCAGGGATTTAATCTGTACTCGAAGACTATGAGGGACTATGAGGAACTATGGCCGCACCATGGGTGCATTATGAGGGACTATGAACGCGTTGATGAATTACAACGATTCTGTACTCAAAAAACTATAAGGCACTATGAGGGACTATGAGGCACCATGAGAGACTATGAGGCACTATAGCTGTACTATAACCCCAGGGCTTTAATTGCAAAGTCACTGTAGCATTTTGCCTAGTGAAGATTTGTCCGCTGCCCTTTGCCTATTTTGGAACATGATTTGGCCGGTTGGAATTATGGAATTGTGGTTTTTTGAATCGTTGTACTCAGCTAGCAGGTACTTGTTAATTTATACTGGATTGTAGTTGTAGTGAATGCATTCATGTACTATACTCTGCAGAAATAACATAATATTATGAGCACTTATTGTCTGCAGAAAGTCTGAATTTCAACTTTGTATTAAGAAAAAAGCACAAATGAAGCCACTCTTGAGAAATACATAAAATTACAAACTCCTCAACATCTTCCACCGGTATAAAAGCTTATAACACTACCACAATCATAATCAGCCACCACATTTCGCTATACACAACATAAATGACAATCTATGTTACAGTTCACCGCAGTTCACAAAAACCGAGGGAGAGATTATGGCAGACGACATGACAAATGATAGATACTCAACCCTAAGCAGGAGGACTCACATATTCGGAGATATGGGTCCTACAGTAGAAGAATGTTGTTCTATGAGTTTAGTATAATGGGTGAATTCATTTTCCAATGCCAAGTTCTTTTGTAATGTCTTTCGTTAAGTTGAATTGCAAGGTGTTCTGCCATGGAAACAGCGTGCGAGTAACTGGAAGTTTTCGTCGAAGATCCTGTACCACATTCATTAAGTTTCAAAGGTTAGCACTAGAACCAATCCAGACGGATGTTTATCGCCCATCCTGCCAAATTATGACCTATACAATTCATGTTTATAGTGAAGACATAATGTTCAAAGATGTTCAAATTATTCCATTTTCAAGCAAAGTCAATGGTACCTTGAAAGTAGTATCAGGCAAATTTGAATACGATGCCTGTAGAAGTAAATCTGTTAGTAAAAATCTCAATAAGTAATACACTGGACAGCTATTAACTAGACAAATGGGTATGATCTGAACCTCAAGAGATTCCAAGTACTCAGTCTCATGTTGGCGAATAATGGTGCCAATTGCGATCGCACTATCTTCGGAAGACTGCAACAAATATGAAGCCATATAAGTTTAGTTATGTAAAAAAGAAGTTTAAACAGCCACAGGAAAAGCATGACATGTGAACTCAATAAGATCAACAAGCCTCATATCCAATGCTGAAGTATACACAATATCAGATTCAATTGAACACTCGGTCTAAATCTAAACTCTAGATAGAGCCACAAGACTCGGAACATCCGGCAGCAGCCTGATTGTCAGGGCCAGGAATATAGCCACACCATGAAAACTTAGCTAACCAATATACAAACGTTTTACTATTTAGAAAATTCCAGACCAGAAGAACTTAGCTAACCAATATAAACTCTTTACTACTTAGCTGACAGACATGAAGAGTAAACACTTACTATTTACCAACTTTAGCAATAGCTACCAGCAAACATTCCAATATTCTGCCTATGATTGTGTAGAATTTGATACAGAAAGTAATACACAAGACCTTGCGTGACGGATTAGTCCAAGTAATAGCAAAACAAAAATGATAAATTTGGTAAAAGTCATATCTTAACATCAACCTGAAAATGTGTTGTCTCTTTGCATTCATGTTTAGCATCTAACTGCACATTTCCCTCCTCAAAATAGTGGGCACCAACCTGAAAGAAGGAAAAGCATATGGGGATATGGATGAGAAACTACTACTTCTTGGTTAGGTTCTTATTCCGTGCATTAAGCATATAATGATCTTGAATTGCATAGAGAAAAGAAACCAGTCTGCATTTCTGACATGCACCAGGTACATAATGATCAATACCTGCAGTTTGCCTGTTAGCTCCAGCATTTGTAATTCATCTCTGAACTCGATGGTCCATATTGAGCGCCAACTACCATTGCTATGCAACAAGATAAATAAATATATCATAAGATGACTACATAAAAAGAGGCAAACAAAGGAAAAACCGCATTTTCTTCTTATTTATAACTAAGAAAGGACACGGCATCATAATAGGAGAGGATTGTTATTGAAGACTATACATCTGCTCCAACTGATATGAAACACTCATGGTTGGGTACATAACTTTTTTTACGCACCAGTAATTTTGTGGGCTATGTCTAGCAGCTGTGATCACCACCACAAGCTCAAAGTCGGATCCAGGGCCTTCCACATCTTTACCATTGCCAGCATACACCGAGCATACTCCTTTGGGATAAGCTTCACTAACATATTTAAGTATTTCAGCATCCAGAGTACACCTGACAAAAGAATATGGAAATTGAATAAAGACCTGCTAAACCCACATATAGACACAGGCATACACGCATATACACACATGAATGAAATAAAAAACTGCAAATCTTGTGTGTCGTGTTTCCAAAAGCTTCCATAATTGTCTAGTTCTATAATCAGCATGCTCAAAGGATAGCGTGAGGAGAATTGACAGACATTGCATAGTTCACTACAGCCAACCCCACTATGAAGCGAAATAACTTGCAGCATACACATCTTCATTTCAGTTTACAGGATATTGGAAAAACACATGGAAAGAAATCTTTCCATCAACCTTACTAAACGTACCTAAAGTCCTCAACATATGCAGATGGAAGTTCCTCATCCAGGGCATGTCTCACCTCTGTACAAACCTGAACCAATCTTAGCACATTACAATGAAATACTTCGTGACAAAGTTTAGAGAACAGAAACAAAACAAACAGGAACCAAACAAGGGGAATTTAGCGACATGTGCAGTTAATGTGAAAGTTGAAACATGCATAGAAACATAGTTCAGATGATGAGTGATTACGAACAAGCTGCCTTAACCGAAAGATCTAAGAAATGCACGGATGCTTTACTTTCACTATCATCCTAATCCTTTATACATCAAATACAAGACCGCGCTACAGCGTTTTGCAAAGTTTAACTCTTGCTTCTTTTGGAATGAAAAACACTTCATTATCCATTCTACTAAAACTTAAGTTGATGTAAACTCCTCTATTCTTCACCACCATTTTTGGTATCCTTGTACATAAAAGAGAAAAAAAGTAAAAGACTTTGCCTGTTTGATGTGGTCAACTACTGCAACTTGAGCAGTCCTGGGATCAATGAACTCATTCTCATTCAGCTCACCAAATGATGTCACTATTACCTGAGGTCACATACCAACACAAATTACAGTACAATACATCAAAAAGCTATGAACTTTCACAAATTTGCACAAACTGGAATCTCCAAATTCATCGAAAAATCGGAAACTTTCGTCGAAAAAAGAAAACCACATACGTCTCCAATTCGACCCGGCATTTCAATTGAAATCAAGTGGGATTTGTTATACAGTGGGAACGCCTCCGCCGCGGCCTCCTCGTACAAAGCGTCGTCGTTTAACACCCCCTTCACATCTGCCGCCAAAAACCCAAAACACCCAACACAAAATGCGATTCAAATGACCGATCAAAAAACTGAAATTTTGGAAAATTGAACGAAATTAGAGAAGCTTTAGCGGCGACAAAAGGTGAGACCTTTGGCGACGAATTGGATTTCGCCGGGAGGAGAGTTGAGGAGGAACCATTTGGCAATCTCTTTCTTCTGCTTGTCGCTGAGCTCTGCTGTTTCTTCTTCGTCCGCCATTTTTTTCTTCTGCAGTCTTTTGCTTTGAGATTTGAATGTAGAAATGCAGTGGTGGAAGATTCAGGGGGAAAAGGAGGGGGGTATGATTGGGTGTGGGAACATGTAGAGATGGAGGAATCTTGGCCGTGGATTTTCTCGGAGCAAGAATATGATGAGGGGTGAGATTTCGTAGAGGGGGAGTTACCTTTGAGGTTGTGTGAATTTGTGATCTGTAAAGGTCACTTGGGGAACTTTGGAAGGTGTGAGAGTGGTTCCTTGCGAAATGATGAAAATTTGAAGTGGTAGGGATGGTTTTTGAATAATTTTCTCTATAATGTTTAGTTGAAATATTACTGTTAATATGCGTTGATACTTTACTTCATGTGCGAGTTAGACTAAATTTTTTGTAATCATGAAGTTCAAGACTACGGTGGGTTATGATGTCTAAACTTTTTTTCAATGTTCTGTTTCGTATTATTGTTAAACAAGTCATTAAGTAATGGGAGGAACTTAGGTGTTCAAAATTGAGCACCCAACCATGCTCAATTCTTTTTATTCTTTCCATCATACGATTGTATATCATGATCTGAACCGTTCATTCATTTAGTTCTGTAGTAAAGATCATTTCCTCAAAAAATCAATCTAATTTGAGGTCGTTTGGTCATTTAACGGTACCAAACATATAGACGGCTCATATTATCGATTTTGCACCGTTTATATATTTTGCACAATTAGATAATCAAACGATCTCAAATTTGATTTATGTTTTTAGGAGATGATCTTTAATACGTAAATTATAAAATAAACGGTTCCGATTAGGGTATGAAATCATATAATGAAAAGAATAAAAGGAATTGAGCATGGTTGGGTGCTCAATCTTGAGCACCTAAGTTCCTCCCTTAAGTAATTTCCAACTTGTTGGCAGAAAAGGATTAAATTCCTTCTTAAATTCCCAAATCAACCAGATTATTTTGATTTGATGCATTGTCTTTGGATTGAATGTAACAAGAGATCATATTGCAGGAATGAGACCTGTATAACACAAAATGAGAATTTGAAAGGGCTAAGAAAGAAGGCCAGAAGTTAACAGTGCTAAAACTATCCCACTTTTAATCTTGGTTCCTCACTTGACTGAAATGAGACTATACATATACACAACAGCCTGAAAACGTTCTACAAGAACACCACGAATGGTAAGATTTGTAAGCGCTTTGGTAGCAAAGTTATGAGAAACTACTCGTCTATCTGTGGCAACCATAAGCAGCTCATCACTATTCCAAAATGTCAATGCCATCTCAATCCCCACTATAGGTTCAATGGTTAAGCGTTTCGTCCAAGAACCCTTATCCATCACCCAAATTCCAATAGACTTAGAAACCCCACTTTCAACGTGGTAACAAAAAAGAGTAATGGATTCGTTCCACACTGCAAGGCTTCCATAACATTCTGTATCTTGTAAACACTCTGGAACTGGTACATCAGAGAACAGTTCATCGTCCATGTCAAACGAAAGGATGACTCTCTTGTGTTGCTCTAGTGTTTGCTTGTCTAGCTCTAGTGCAAACCAATAATACACACCCTTGAAGTACATTTGGGAAGAAGGGCACCATACCACATTACTCGGTATGTCAGTCTTGATCTCTCTCCATGAATTAGACCTCATAGTGTACACCTCTGCCAAGTGTGGATAGAACAAAATCCAAAACCCTTCGACATGCATTACGATTCTTACTACTTTGTAATCCTTACCCTTGCGATCATAGCCAAATCCGACAGCTACTCCTGTCGATTGCAAGTGACTTATAGTTTTTGGGGGAGGAAGATGAAGGCATGACCTTGGAAGAAGCTTGAATTCCTGTAGAGCTGGATTGCATAGGATAACATTTTCTGAGTAATCAGTTAGACAAATGAGTCCATGGCAATGTCCTGTAATGTCCAAACATTCCTGCCTTAAGCCTAAAGAAAGTGGAACGTTGAGGTTGAGATCTTGGACACAAGATTGATGACTGTTTTTATAGACATCACTATCGTTGCCATTGTAACCATTGCTGAGATCAAGAAGTGTCAATATAATGTGCTTCGATTCGCTGTTTTCGTCTTTGAGGATGCAACGTTTGAAGAGGATGCAAGTGGAGAATGAGAACCTGTTGTTGTTCATGGAATTGGAGAGGTGTTCATCCACAAAGCCAGGATTGTTGATGATGTTGTACCATGATCTTCGAACGCATCTGAATCGCATTAGAGATTTCGGAGGCAGCCTTGACAAGATGTGCACCAACATTTCTTCTGGCATCATTTTGCAAAACTCTGCCATTTCTTCTCCTCTATCTACGCATCCATGATCACAAGCATGGATTGTTAATACTTCAAAGCATGTGACAAGCAACAGATAAATGGAAACCAATTGTTTAATTACTCATGAAACATCAAAAATTGTTAATTTCATTATAAATCCGATCTGCAACTGGTAACGAAGATAGAGTTTACCTTTGTGTTCTCGTAGATTCAAGGAGATGCGAATCTACTTTTTGGATCAGGGAAGATGGCTGGTTTCTTTCTGATATGAGATTTGGGAAGAGACTATGTTATCTAATCAGTGGTTTTGAATCAGCTGCTTAGTGAGAGGAGAAAACAAATCGGAGGGTAGAACGTGAAGCAAGGACCAAATATAAATATTTCTTTTTTTATTCGTAATCTTATTTGCTTGTTCATACCAATTGTCGTCCTGTATGATAGCACCAGCTAAAAAAAAAACCAGTGTATCAATGCTATGTGTACTATGAAAGAAAGTTAACGATTCAATGTGTAATGAAAAACTGATCTCATTTAGAGAAGGGAGCTCAAGTTAGATTCCTCTAAATCAAAATTTCAATTCATTTATGATGAAAATCAAAATTTTTTTATGTACATAAGCCTCTTCTATAGTTTTGTAAGAAAGAACTAGTTCCACTGTGGTAATACATTAGCCTCCATAAACTGTTTCCATGCTTTCAAGGGAAGAACACCATCTCTGCCACTTGGAGAGGATTCTTGAGTTCTACGGTTCATAAATAAGCCTCTTGCTGCAAATCCCATTGACTCTGTCTGGTCCATAAAACTGCGCATCTGCCATGTAATACCACCTTCACGAGAGAAACCCACTCTGGCACGTTGATCAGTAGCCATGGGCTCTTGTGGATAGGGAGCACCTAGTTGGATCTGCATTTGTTTCATCAGGGAACCTTCATCTTCAGAAGATGTAATATTCCCCATTCCAAATGATTCCCAATCAACCTGCTCCAAAATCGCTGCAGCTCGCTCTGAGTTCTGTTCAGGAAGATTTTGTAACTGATTCAATTGAGCCAGTTTGTCAACTTGAACTTTCAGTTGGCATAGTCTATGACCAATCCTTGAAGATACTGCATCGTACAACTTTCCTCTTGATACATGCTTAGCTCCTTCAACATTTAACAAATCATCGAAGTAGATTGGATCACCAATAACCACAGTCACCTACATTTTCCAATTATATGCGACTTAGTAAACTGAAGAAACAAACGGTTATTCTTAAACGAATGTTCACACTAGTATTAGATCCAAAAGCAGCCAGACTAGCTCAAAGGCCTGTGCACTCATTTGGTTTCTACATTATCAGAAGTATTTAACTGGATAGATTACACCATAACGTAAGGACACTGAGTGGCTAAAAGTTGAACATTTACTGACAGTAAAATGTGCACCAATTTACCTACCGTTTTGCCAATCCTAGGGATACTGGCACCAATAGGCATGATGTCCTGCATCCCGCTATGCACAAATGGAACAACCATGGGAATACTGTCAGCATCAAGGACCAACCTGCCAATAAGAATATGCTATGGTTACTAAATGGTATTTCGTCAAATTGCAACCATAAAATCAATGTGCCATAAGTTAGTATTAAATGAGCTTAAAGACCAAATCTTGGGAGCCAACTCTCCACCTCCACCACATGGAAAACATTTAGCAGAAGAATATCTTTCTACTTGTTTTCAAAACAAATCCTTTAAATCGAAGTCAAGAAAAGGGGGCATGTATTTCTTTTCTGCAATACACTTTTACAAAAGATCCTCACCTCCCAACACCTCTCTTCGAAGACCCCATGGTTTTGCCACCATCTCGAGAACGACTACCTTCTGGAAAGATATGAACCCAACCACCTTGATTCAATTTCGAAATAGCCATGTCCATACCCTGAAGCCATTAAAGCATAAAGATGAGAACATGACCCTAGTGAGAATACTATGCCATTACTTAGAAGTAAAAGGTGACCACCAATATAATTATAGAAGAAGTAAAAACAAACACCAATCACTGATGGTGTTTGATTATATGCATATTAATAAAAACTATCAAGGTTTCGAAGAATGTAAAGCCATTTCAAAGCATACCTTTTGATAAATCCCATCACCACGAGAAACTGGCAAGACTTTGACAGATCGGAAAAATGCTGAAGTTACTGGATTAGCAAAACATCGATCAGATGCACATAGTGTCCACCTCACGTTCTTAGCATCAAGAATAACATGTCGCGGAAGCAATGCAGCAAGTACAAGTGGATCATCCATAGAAGCAACATGATTGCTCACCTAAAACGTAGATAAAAGAACGTCATTATAATTCAACTACGGGTAACCAGAACAGACATGCATCATGAAGTAGACTCGTAGAAGGGGCTATACCGTTAGAAGGGGCTTGCCTTTGGGTCTGCGCAGCACCGCATCATGTAATTTTTCTACACCATACACCTATCACACCCGAAAATCCAAATTATACCTGCATCCCTCGAATAACCATACAAACATCTTAATACATCACCAATTCCACAAAGTGTCACAAACCTGAACACGATTTAACCCATTCATAAACACATGACAAACATTGCCAATCACCGGAACCGCCACAGCTTGTACCATGCGAAGAATGGCCGATTGTTCTTCAGCATTTAGTTCCTTTCCCACTACATCCACCAAAAACAAAAAATCACCCTTTCAGTATGTTTCTCACTAAAAAAACCCTCTTTTCACTTCACTAATGAAGGAAAGCAACATTACTAACCAACGAAATGCAATTCAATAGCCAATATGAACCGAAAATCGTCTCAAATACGAAATTCTTAATCTCATACTAAAACTTTGCCTCTCATTCTAGCTAGCTAACTGATTATTAACCCCAAGACACTAAAGAGAGTAAATCACAATAAAAAACAATCTTTTACTGTTAAAAATCAAAAACTGAAATTCCTTCACTGCCTAAACTAACTCCTAAAATTCGCAAACTATCACAAATCACATAAAAGAGAAAAGAAAGTATCATATCGATCCAATTCCAATTTGATTTCGAAAACCGAAAACAAACACAAAGTGAAAGACCGAACCGACCGACCTCGTTTGCGATAGAAGACGGTGGAGGAAGGGAGGGAGTCCCGCCGGAAGTCGCGAAATCGTTCAATCCAGCGCTGGAAAGTGGACGAGAAGTAACCGTCGTCGGCGAAAATGGGGTGGTGGCGGAGGCGGCGGTCGACCTCCACCCTGAACCGCTCACGGAGGCGGAGCTGTACGGACAAGGCCTTGCTCTTCCACAGATCGCTGCGCTCAACCCTCGCAGCCGCCATTACAACAAACTCAGAGAAATTTGCGGAGAAATTTTCAGAAGAAGAAGAAAGAGCGAAGCGCGAGTATAGAGAACGTAGCGAGTAAACGGCGAAGCTTGTTTTGTGTTGGGGCGAGGGGTTTACGATGTGCCGGGTGCGTAGTGCGTAATGCGCACGATGTTTGATCGTTTTGTTACTTTTTTTTACTTTTTACCTCCAAATAATAAGAATTCCCAAATTATTTTAAAATTCTTTAAAATTACAGTCAAAATTTTAGGTGAATTTCCAGTAAATCCCTCAAACTTCCATTGAGAATTGAGAATCTCAATTCTTTTAAATTCTTTTAAAATTCCAATCCAATACACCCTTGTTATATTCACATTAGATTATGATATCACATATTGACCAAAAAAAAGATTATAATATCAGATAGTGCACTTTTTTTATGAAGAGTGTGTTTTAATTCATGATTTCTTGTAATGAAATTTGACCTCCAATGTTGCATTGAAAAAGACTATGGTTTTTTTGCCTTTTAAAGAACTAAATAAAACAATTTCCATGCTACATTTGTGTTGAAGCTTAGTACTAGAAATTCTTTATACAGGACGTTTGAAAACTTAAAATATCTGGATAAGATTAAGTGTTCTGCAAGTTTTCAACTAATTACAAATCATATTTTAGTTGTAACTCTCGAATATGTAGATAAGATTAAGTGTTCTACAAGTTTTCAACTATATTTGGAAAAATAATTACAAATCATATTGTAGTTGTAACTCTCAAATATCTGAATAAGATTAAGTGTTCTGCAAGTTTTCAACTATATTTGGAAAAATAATTACAAATCAAATTTTAGCTGTAACTCTCTGAGAGTTGGTATGAATGTAAGCGGAGGTCCAAGCCTAGAACACGAAACAATGCATAAGTCTCACAAACTGTATAAGGGCTATGGGTGGTCCATCATCCATTAGAGGGCAATGGTATGGGCCCTATGTTCTTCCTACTATTGGACGATTGTGATCGACTGGACTGTGTGCAATGCTTCTCCTGAGATGAATCAGATAGAAAATGGGTATGCAGAACAGTAAACACAGTCTCTGCGTCAGGTGTATTCTAAATATCTAAGTTTAAACAAAACAGAAAGATATGTTTTCAAAGACTTGAGATTCATATTGAAACCAAAATAAAATTGTCTTTACGGCCTATGCTTCATTTAGTAAATTCTGAAAAAGACGAGGAACATAGAGGAGACTTCATTTGAAACTTCAATCTATCTAGGCTTTATTTGTCAAACTCCCATATGACACCTCCATCCTCTGCAAGACCAAAGCAGCTATAGATCAGCATAAACTCTATTTCACAGCGGATGTACTAAAAACTAAAAGATGAGACTTCAAACAATCAGAAAAGTACAAGTTACTACAAAGCAACAAAGATCAGCTAGGTCTTAGAATGCCACAAAGTTCCCAATTTTCTGCCAAACACCAATTTCACAGATCAAAAGATATCCACAATGTTATCAAGATGCCATTTCTCTGTACATATGCAACGGAAAATGCTTGGACATATATTGAGCTGTACAATCTGATGTTATAATGAACAGAACATCAGCAATCTAACCACAAAAATCCTAATAGTCATGTCCTGGATGTACAACATAAACCATGAACTCTTAAGGGCACATTGCCTATCATGACAAAGGCTCATACATTTCCTGGGATCTAACCAAAACATTGAACTTTAAAGGAGCCGATCATTCGTTAGGGACAGTTTATAGATCATCAAATTTCCACAAATGGAATAAGAAGTGGGTCCATGTAAATGATCGAGACCTCGCAAACAACAACATTTAAACCATAGTTGTGCTAACCAGAATAGAACTTGTGATCACTACAGAACATGTTTTGTCTAAACTTCAATCCTACACTCATTTTACGGCCTGGAGATTGAACACTACAATAAGAGAAGAAAACCAACATCATAGTTAGTTATATGTATACCTCTAACTTTCTTGTTTATCCAAACCTCAAGCAGCATCCCAGCACCAACTCCACCTGCAATACATGCTCCGAAGAACGCAATGTTATATGGCCACGATCTCCGGGGAAGAAAATAGCAATCCGGAATCTGCCTAATCTTTTTAGGAAGCCGCTTCTTTATACCCGGTTTCACACTGGGGTTCTTCTGCATGTCATTTCCAACAGCTTTCCAATCCACCCCTTTCAACGGGTCCCTTGTCTCTTCAGCCGCCATGACTGTAAAACTCTCTCACTTCAGAGCTTGAGCAACCTGCTTGATGTTTTACACTGTAGGTCATGCGGGAAACACGGGTTGATAAGAATCCAGAATACAAAGATAACCACAAATTATAATGTAAAAGTTCAGAAATTTATGCTTTGCAATTCACATGAGCAATACAACAAGCGACAAAACCCCAAAACTGAAGACTTTAGCAGAAACCCATGTCGGAAACATCTCCAAACCACCGAATCAGGCATCGGAGACATCGAAATTGAGTTTGGTTGCTGATCAAATTCAAGGAGAAAGAAGAGAAAGTGAACTCATTACCTTAAAGTTTCAGTCTTGCCAACGAAACTGGAAACGCCCGACACCTGGGCAAGTTTGGGATTCTAGGTTTGAGCGATGAAGATGGGGGTTTTGTTGGCGATGAGGATTGAAAATGGGGTTTCGCGGCAATGAATATGGCGGCGCAGTGGGTTATGTTGGGTCCAAGTCGAAGTGGAGAGAGAGTGAGAGAAAAATGCGAAAAGGTTTAAGGAAAAATGTAGACGTGGCCCAATGCTATAGGCAGGGTATAATCCCCTACGGCCAATTTTATTAAATCCCCACTGCAACCTATTCAAGCACCAAAAACCTTTTGAGGCGGCAGAATATATATACATCATTACCATTTTGTCCCTGCAAAAGGGTTTTTGCTGCAATGGGCCCTCCAATTATTTTCTTTGCATGTGCAACTTACCATTAGAAAATTCGCATAGTATCCGACTGATGATTTTATTTCTCGGATGGCAACCAAACAGAAGAAATCTATCAACGAAATCAACAGCTGCGACTCCAAATCTGAGCTTTCTGATATATAATTTGTTCAACTTGTACTTTTTAAGGTTTAAAATTTGTTCGAGTTGAATGTTTATGTTGTATGCAAAGGTAAAACGAGAATTGTAAACTTGTAACTGGGGATATCCAACTTCTTAAACAAGACTTGAAGAGAAGGATCCGATTGCAATGAAAGCTTCAACTTAGTGTAATGATAATATCACAATCGAGTTAGTAGGGAGATTCTATAAATCACATCCCCATCAGATCATGGGAAGAATTCATGATTCAGCAACCATGAGTTGATGAGTAGTGTCGTCCGAGTTGATGAGCTCCACTCTTCAATATACTGTATAGAGCTAAAGGGGAACCAGCATAGCCACACTTGCACCAACACCGGCAAATTCAGTTTTCATGCCTCGCAATCTTCCACCAGAAGAAACCAAAGCCATCACCTGTGGTATTCTGGGTCTTCAAGCAGTCTCCTGTGTACTCCGGGATGTTACGTTCTCCTGGCCAGCATGGTTCAGACTTTGCTTTTAGCTCATTTTTGTTTGAGGTTGATCCATGAGAGAAACTCCGGACCTAGCCCCAAAAGAAATTACAGCTCGTTATACAAGGGCGGATCCAAGGGTGGTCCTCGGTGGTACCGGGACCACCCAAAGATCCTACCTCCATGAATGCCTTCGGAAGTAGGAGGAACGGAAGAAGAAGAAAGGGGCACGGTGCAAAGAAGGACCACCCAAAGTACTCAAAACCTCCATGGATAGGAAGAAGAAAGAAAACGGTGGCAACAGATGAAGAAGTGGCCACGAAGGAAGCCGCTGCTCTATTGTTTTCTGCTGGTCTGTTGTTTTTTTTAATGAAGGTTGGAGAAGACGAGTCTTTTTGGCAGAAAAAATGTCTAACAGTCGTGAGTGGAAAACAACTTTACACTGACTCTGACGCTTGGCCCATAACTTTCCAAATCACTCTAAGACTTTTGTAATAAAAAAAGTAAAAAAAAGTAAAAGCCCAACTGCCGTGTGTAAGTTTTAAACAAACCCCACAATCTCTATACGCCAAAATTTCTTGCCTTGTGTTGTCTCCGCCGTCCTCTTTGCTAGTCGCCACCCCCACACAATCAAAATTTTATGTAAGTTTCAAACTTCACACTCTACCTTTTATAATTTCTATTCATAAAAACTTTGTTGATTAGATTGCATGGTTTTTGTGCGTGTTAGTCGTATGGATTATATGAATGTTATCAATTTGGGTATGCTTGAATAGTTGTGATTAATTTGGTTATATGCTTGAATGGGATTAATTTGAATAGCTTGTATTGAAAATGAAGTCATAATGGAACATTTTCAAAAATATGTCGAATCGTCAATGCCCTTTGCATCGCTTGTAGGTTATTATGTATTTGATTTTGAATTATTGCATCATCTTTCAATTCTAAAAGGTATTTTTTATCCAAAAAAAAAATTTGTGGACATATAAATTAGGCCAGCAAGCTTTGGGTTCTGGATCCGCCACTGTCGTTATATCTACTAATGATGAACTTAGAATGATCAAGGAGAACATGTACTATATTTACAAAACTAGAAAAGGAGATTTGTATAATGTTACATGACACTGTTCCATAATAGACGAGGGAATGAAGGAAAATGATATGGTACAAACCTTGAAAAGAGCATCAACAAAGAAAAATTTGAAACTTTGGCTTTGCTTTTCCCACGTCCAAATAGTTGACATCAAGTGCAACTTCCCCAAGATCATCTGAACAGCACCAATAATACTTGCATTTCTTAATCTGCTGGACTTATTTCAGAAATCCAAAAGTGACTAATGATGAAACTTTCCAAAACCCTGTGGAAGTGAAAATGATAATGGATGTTCAAACCTTCATAGATAGTTCTTGCAAACTGTACATATTCGGGTATGAGATCTCTATAAATGATTCCATCTGGCCGGGCATCCAGCGCTACAAGGACACCTGGAAATCAAAAGGCTGTATTCCTCAACTCAATTACAAACGAAGTAACCTATGCTTCACATTTTTTTAGTATATCTTAAGTAAAAACATGCTCTATTCCTTTAATAAATCATAGTGATCTAGTCGCTGATGCATTCAAAGAAAATGAAAATCAAGAACTCCCCTTTCCTAGAAATGATCATCAAGACAGAAAATTGGTATAGTCTAACTACCAAAGCAATAAAATATTTGTTCATCACGACAAGTAATTCTTCATTTGTTTACACGACAGCCCAACTTCTGCAAATTGGTTGAAGAAAGGTACCTGGTGCTGCCCAAGCTTTAGCTGAATTGCTTGGCAATGGAGCCAGCCAGAGGATATTTCGCAAGTTCATTGAATCATTATATGACACATTGGAACCTAAAAGAGGTGATATTAGAACAGAAGGTGAAAAGGAAACGTTTCACAACAAGATCGCACCATACTATACCACTTGCAATCGCTTGATATGAGTAACCATTAAATTTGAGGAACTGCTTAGTACAGTAATGGTACAAGGAGGACACCATCTTAGCTTCTTTCTTCATTAACTTTTCTAGTTTCAGCTCAGTCACACTGGATATAGACTTAACACAATTCAAAAATATAGATTACATTCAGGGAACTTTACCTTTTTGACAGTAGCCCATATTGTATGGAAATACTTCTTTATCAAATGCAGGGTATTCTTTGGCATGGAACCTGCCAAACATAAAAAGAATATGTTCTTAAAAGAACCAACGTAAATGTTGTTTGTTGAGCAACTAACATACCATGCATTCTCAACCTTCCATACCGACAATACAAGAAAGAATGTAGTAAGAAAGAAACTAACTTACAGTATACCGAGTCTTCCAGAGTCTACAGCCAGAAAAAGGTGTCCGTGAAACAAATCATAGCGGCTCAACGACACATCCAACCCAACAGCAGGACCCCGAGCTTGAATAAGTTCGAATAAAAATTCAAGATAAGAATTCAACTCCTGCATTTCCACAGAACAACACCATATGAATCCATAAAGATAGCTACTTTCATGACAAGAACAACTAAAAAACCAAAACTTCCATTGCTTTTAATGCAAACCTCACTTATGAAGCGTCTCCCATACGGAGTTCTAGTAAGCTCGCATTGATTCTCTTTCGATCCTTCAACATCAGGCACCTAATACATTACTAAAATTAAACACCCTCCAGTCACAACTAGTGTACAGAGAATACAAGACAATCCAGACATTTCATCAAAGTATCATACAATGACTGTAATCAAAACAGATAATTTGCAAGAAAAATGACTTGGTAAGCACTTGCAACACAAAAGTTCACAACTTTTTCCCAATTCTAAGCACAGTAACTAAAACCAAAGATGAAAAACATACTAACAGTGATCATGGTCGGATCCAAAGCCCGTTGAATAGCCGCCGGGTCGCCACCGGAGTCGACGGCAAGCCGAGCCAGCTCCATAACCGGCGGAGGAGGCCACCACACAAGCTCATCCTCCTCCTCCCTACGACAAAGCCCACGCTTTTGCTCAAAGTTCAAAGCTTTTCGATTGGAATACGATTTTGAGCACAGTTTGTTCGAATTTGGCGTAAAGGGTACGAGGAATTTGAAGCAAGAAGTGAGCTCCTGGGCTACAGTGGGCCTAACGGATGAGGACTGTGATTTTGAGCCCAGTAGAGAGAGGAGGTCTGAAGGAGTGGCTTTTGGTGGAGATTGATTGATGAGATAGATTGAAGAAGATGAGGAGGAGAAGGCGGAGAAAGATAGGGAGATGAAGATCGTCAATCTCAGGGAAAGAGATGGCCTTTTCCCCATTGGTGCTCTTCACCTGTCCTCTATCGTTTTCCCATATGTTTGTGTATGATGCATTGAGCTGATAAAGAGATCCTCACTATGCCATACTTTGATTTTTAAGGTGGTCGGAATCGCCATCTCTAATCCCTAATTTCTAATATTATAAGAGTTTTTATAAAAAAATTTACAAAAATTGACCCCTAAATTTATGGAGTCTAATATTTCCACCTCATTCCTCTCTTCCCACCCCCCAATTTTAATTAAATCAGTTATAAATATATTATTTGAATGAAAATTATATAAATGGACACTCTTTCCCCACTTCACTGCCGTGGTGATGGTTAAAAATCTTTCGATTTCCGGCATACATGATAATCAGGACCAAAAAATGGAAGGAAGCAATGAAATTCCATATGACAAAGAAAACCAAAAGCATCCATTAGGAACTTTGATGAGAGAGGAGTTGAAAGTTGTCTGCAGTACCCCATGCGTTGAATTTAGAGTTCCTGACCGAATCCTACACACCTCAGGTAGCCTCCATAGGCCCACTTCGTTATGGCAAAGATCACTTAGTGGCCATGGAAGAGCACAAAATCAGGTACCTACAAGATTTTCTCTTGCGAACTGAACTGGACTAAGGCTGGAGGACTATATACAGACAGTAAGGGACCAAGAAGTAAAGATTCGTCCTAGTGGATGGATGCTGTCTTTATCATTGGGCTTTTAATGAAATTTAGCAGAGTTTCGAGCTGAAAATGACTACATATTTCATAAACCATGGATGGGAAATTATGGGTTTCCCGACTTGGGGATGCTTGAAAATCAAGTGCCATTCTTCATTCTTGATGAACTTTTTGATCCAGATATATGCTCTGCTTCTTCCTATAAGATTCCATCTTCAATACTATTATTTTCTTACATTTCTTCCGGGAGTCAAGTATTCAATGTCGAAAGACCCGAAGAAGTACAAGTCGCTTTGGAACTGATGGACACACTAACTTACTTGTGCCGATGGAATTAAAACCTCGAGGGAAACTTAAATATGTACCCGCGCTGGAGTCAAGTTTAAGGTGAGATCAACCCCAACCTTACTTGACATTCGATTTGCTGTTGGGATTTTGGAGATTTCCAAAATTAGAAATACATGATCCTACACAGGCCAAACTCAGAAACCTCGTTGCCTTTGAGCAATGCCACTACCTTGTGGAGCCTTACACTAGTGAGTATGTTAATTTCATAAATTGTTTTGTGAACACCCCAAAGGATGTGGAGTTGCTTGTTAAGTATGGAATTGGTGAGAATCTGCTAGGTGACAGTTGAAAACTATGTTTGGACTGAATTTCATCCTTCAATTCTTCTCTCATGGAGGTAATATATACAATCCTATTACAAGGAATTCTACTAAGGAAAGAAAACCTAATAGTAATTACATACTATATTTAACACTCTCCCTCAAGTTGGTGCATAGATGTTGAACATGCCCAACTTGTCTACGAATTTTGAAAACAAAGGATACGATACAGCCTTAGTTAGGATATCCGCCAGCTAATCTTCAGACTTCACCTTCAACATCTCAATGATCTTTTCATCCAATTTCTCCTTGATGAAGAATCTGTCAACTTCTACATGCTTTGTCTGGTCATGTTGAACTGGATTAGCAGCAATCTCACAAGCTGCTGTACTATCACAAAACAACTTAATCGATTTCGTTGGTTCAAAGCCTAAATCCCATAGTAAGAACTTAAGCCAAAGCACCTCCATAATTCTCAAAGCAATTCCACGATACTCGGCTTCAGCACTTGACCGAGCAACTACATTTTGTTTCTTACTTCGCCATGAAACAAGATTTCCTCCCACAAACATAAAATATCCAGAAGTAGAACGCCTATCATCAAGGGCTCCTGCCCAATTTGCATCTGTATGGGCTTCGATTTTAAGATGACCATTCTTCTTAAACAACACTCCTTTCCCAGGGGCCGATTTCAAATACCTCAGGATCCTCATCACTG
Organism: Spiraea crenata; assembly: GCA_033992175.1. Taxonomy (NCBI): domain Eukaryota; kingdom Viridiplantae; phylum Streptophyta; class Magnoliopsida; order Rosales; family Rosaceae; genus Spiraea; species Spiraea crenata. Next base: position 2,596,724 of record JAVBHV010000041.1, on the reverse strand, counting down.
TATCCATATGCTGCTTCCTAGGAGCATGCATAAACTGACTAACAACACTCAAGGCATAAGCTAGATCCGGCCTTGTATGCACTAGATACATTAATCTCCCAACTAACCTCTGATATCGCACTTTATCACACGGGACTTGATCTGGATCAACTCTTAACTTCAACCCTTCCTCCAAAGGCATATCAATCGGCTCACAAGCTGACATCCCAGTTTCATGCAACAAATCAATAGCATATTTCCTTTGTGACAAGAAAATACCTTCTTTCGAACGAGAAACCTCAATTCCCAGAAAATACCTCAAAGGACCAAGGTCCTTCATCTCAAACTCACACGACAAGTACTCTTGTAAGGCCTTCCTTTCTTCGGGATCATCACCAGTCACAATTATATCATCCACATACACAATAAGTGCAGTGATTTTACCTTGTCGTTTCTTCAAAAACAATCTGTGATCAGAGTTACTCTGACTATATCCAAATGCTCTCATAGACTTTGTAAATCTTCCAAACCAAGCCCTAGGTGACTGCTTGAGTCCATATAGAGCCTTCTTCAATCTACACACCTTATTTAGATGTTCAGCGGGCCGGTTACTTCCAGGAGGGAGGTCCATGTACACTTCTTCAGTTAACTCACCATGTAGGAATGCATTCTTCACATCAAACCGTTGTAGGGGCCAATCTAAATTGGCAGCCAAAGACAATAGCACTTGCACAGTTCCAAACTTCGCTACAGGTGCAAATGTCTCATCATAATCAATCCCATAAGTCTGTGTATAACCTTTCGCCACCAATCTTGCCTTGTACCTTTCAATAGATCCATCAGACTTGTGCTTCACTGTATAGACCCATTTGCATCCTACTGGCTTCTTCCCTGCAGGTAGCTCAACAATCTCCCATGTCTCATTCTTCTTTAGAGACTTCATCTCTTCATCTATCGCTGCTTTCCACATTGGGTCAGCAAAGGCTTCATGTATATTGTTCGGAATGGATACAGAAGATAATTGATTCACAAATGACTTACTTGATTGAGACAACCTATGAGTAGACACATAATTACTCATAGGGTATTTTACGTTACTCTTAAAATCAAGCTCATACACCTTCGCAGGAATGCCTCTAGTGGTTCGGTCTGGGAGCACTCTTCTAGGAACACTCGTTTCTAGCTGTTCAGGTTGCTGCAATATCGGATCATCTGGGTGACTAGTCATCAGTTCTTCATTTGAGTTCTCAGTTACCAACTCTTCATTGGAATGACCAGTCACTACCTCGTTAGTCGAATGGTCAGTCATCAATTCCTCATTTAGATTATCAGCCACCAATTCCTCATCTGTGTTACCAGCCACCAACTCCTCGTTCGAGTGACCAGTCATAAGCTCTTCATAATCCATCGTTTGAGCATCTCTTCTGTGCTCCCCCCTGAAGGTCAAACAAGGGGGGATAAAACATCTCATTCTCATGAAAAACTACATCCATAGTCACATACATCTTCCAAGTGGAGGGATGATAGCATCTATATCCATTCTAATTTGAACCGTAACCTAGGAACACACACTTGAGGGCCCTTGGCTCCAATTTACTCCGCTGATGTTGGTGTAGGTGAACAAACGCTACACATCCAAACACACGTGGTGGCAAATTGGTGACAGCAGGGGCTTGTACAGCTTCGGTCAAAACCTGATGAGGCGTCCTAAAGTTCAAGGTGCTCGAGGGAACACGATTGATTAAAGAAACCGCAGAAGACAGGGCTTCTCCCCAATAGTGTAATGGCATGTGGCCACCCAAAAGTGACGCACGGACTACCTCCAACAGATGGCGATTTTTCCGTTTTGCAATCCCATTCTGTTGAGGTGTGTACGGACAGGTGGTTTGGTGAACAATCCCATGACTAGTCAAATACTGCTGAAGTTCGGTACTCAAATATTCTCCTCCATTGTCACTACGGAGGACCTGAATCTGAGTGTTATATTGAGTCAAGACCATCTTGTGAAATTTCTGAAACAACCCATTCACTTCTCCTTTTGATTTCATTAGACAAACCCAGGTCATTCGAGTGCAGTCATCAATAAAAGTAACAAATCAACGAGCTCCACCTAAAGTAGCTTCTTTAGACGGACCCCAAACATCTGAATGTATCAACATAAATGGAACAGGACTTTTAGTCAAACTCGGTGAGTATGACACACGGTGGCTCTTTGCAAGCTCGCAAACATCACAGTGGAAACTAGAAACATCAAGTTTCGACAACAAACTCGGAAACAACTTCTGCAAATAACCAAATGAAACATGCCCTAGACGACAATGCCATAACCAAATATCTGACCTCTTCTTTACTCCACCAAATCCTTCCACTGATAGAGCCTTAGTTAATCTATTTGAACTTTCTGACACCAAGTCTAGGTAATAGAGATTCCCTTGTCGAACCTCACGACCTATCGTCTTGCGAGTCTGAATATCTTTAAATACACAAAAGTCAGGCCAGAAAACCACAATACAATTTAGGGCTGCAGTGATTTGAGCAACTGATAACAAATTATAAGCAAGTGACGGAACAACTAGCACAGAATCCAAGCTCAGGTTATTAGTGAGCGAAAGGGAACCTTCACCAGTAACTGGAGCGGGGGCATCATTCGCAGTTGACACCACAGGTTTGGTGGATAGTTCGAGAGATTGGAACTGTCTAGAATCGAATGTCATATGATCTGTAGCACCATAATCGATTATCCATGAACTATTCGAAATTGATGTAGAGGCTTTAAAAGCCTTACCTTCATTACATGCGGCTGCAATCAACACCGAGGCTTTCTCGGTATCCTTATAGGATTCATCTTCAACTTCAACAATAGCTGCTTGACTTGAATTCTTCCTTCTCGGATCATGATTATGGTCCCAATTTCTAGGGTACCCGATAACCTCAAAACAACGACCTTCTGTGTGATCGGCCATGCCACAAACGGTGCATTTGCGATCAGGGGACTGTCGAAGATCTAATACACGATCTGACCTAGTTTGACCCATGGTATTGTTGTGCGGAAAAAATCAGAGTGGTGATGGCAATGGTACAGCAAACGGGCCAGAAGTTATGACTGGTCAATTGAGCAATCTAAGCACAGATCAGGTTTGTTGGCAACAAACCAGGTTTGTCGGGGGCGCACGGCGTGCGGAAGAATCAGCCCAGCTGCGAGCGATGGGCTGGAGGAGATCGGACGGCGTGCACGGCTGCACGGCTGGGGAAAGGCTCGACAAACAATTTTACGCGGCTGGATTTGGTCGGACGGCGTGCAACACAAGAGGAGCACGGCTGAAGAACTTTGATCGGACAGCGTGCTCGGCGGCACGGCTGGGTGACGGCGCGACAAACACGATGGCAAAAAACAGTCTTGCGATCGTTGGGTAGTGCAACACGACGGCAACAACTGGTCTTGCGATCGTGGGCAGCCAAAAACAGAGACGATCGGGTGAAGAGCAGCGCTCTTCCTCTTCTGTTCAGGTTTTTCTTTTATTCGCCTAGGAAATTAACCTAAGCTCGTGATACCAAGTTGAAAACTATGTTTGGACTGAATTTCATCCTTCAATTCTTCTCTCATGGAGGTAATATATACAATCCTATTACAAGGAATTCTACTAAGGAAAGAAAACCTAATAGTAATTACATACTATATTTAACAGTGACAACAGTGAAGTGTCTGCAATGATTAATAACCTAACGGACTACCATATCTTCTATTTTATGACAATCAGTGAAGACTTGAAAGCTTACTGCGGAACTCGCTGGCACAAATGGAAGGCCAATTTGAGACAAAATTATCTCAACACACCTTGGGCAATTGTATCTGCCTTTGCAGCTATTCTTCTCCTTGTACTCACCTTCATCCAAACAGCGTCCTCTGTCAAGTCTTTTTACTTGCGCAAAGACGACGGCAACTCTCTGTATGTATTCTTCTTATCCATTGTCCTTGACCAGCGTGGTGAATGGTGATCGTTTTTGCAGTTTCAGATTTCACCTTGAAGTGAGTGATCAAGAGATATCCAGAAACTGAACAAAAAAAAAAATGTTTTGTAAGATGAAGAAGATTGAAGATTTATGTAGCTCTTTGTTTATTAGAATGAAGTTGTGTTTACGTAGAGTGCTTCAAGCAAATATAGTGAAATTGTTTTTTTTTATATATGTGATGTCTGCTCTGGTCTTTCTGTATGTACTAAGGTAGTTGTGTGTTGAATGTCTGATTGAGCGACAGCACAGTGCTTAAACTGGAGGTAGGCGCTTTTCCAGTACTACTTATTTTCTGATCACTTATGATTAGAAACCTCAACTACGTATGCGTAAAGTGATGAGGATTGAAGGTTATTAGCGCTGATGGGGAAGCATTTGCGGCTCAGATTTGTGAGAGATCTGTGAAGACAGAAAGCAAGTATGTGATTGTTTGTTTGCTTGAACAGTCTACATATAGTCTACATCTCTTAGGTTGAACAAAGTCATACGTATAATTCTTAGATTGAATAAAAATGCACTATTTTTATCGATTATTTTTGCACATTATATTTCGGGGCAAGCTCAAGCATCACTGCGTCACTGATCACATCATAGGAAGGAACAACAGATCACGGCAGTTCTAACAATTATATATACCAAAGTTTCTTCTTTGTACCATTTGTTTATCAGTTCATTCTTACCCAAACTACTACAAAATAAGAAATTCAACTTCATTCTTTTTCCCAGAAGCTCGCTCCTACGGAAAATGAGAGGGTTTACTTATAAATAATTGCAGGTCTAAGCAGAAAACTATTGGCCCTTTCGTTAGTACTCTTCCTTGGCCGGCAATTTTAACTATCAATAATGAATATTGTTCAACCACCCAAGTTAGGCACGCATAGATTAACATATTTTTAAAAGGAAAAAAAAAAAAAAAAAAAAAAAAACTAAGCTCGTAGTTGACTTGACTTCTTCAGATTCTGCTGTTTAAAGGGGGACCAGAGGAGCAAATCTGCATTGTGGGATTTTCCAGTCTAGCACTACGTACAACTTGGATCTTTCGTTCAAAGTAAGTGTGAATTCACTAACTTTATCTATCTTTTCTGATTTCTCTTAGTTTGTAGTTTTTTGTTGTCTGCATTTGCTATGTCCCACATTCATTTTCTTATGTTTCATATGGCTGTTTGTTACGATGCTTAAATTTTGCTTGTTTGAGCACTTGAATGGGCGTACCGGGCTTGGGAGAACCACGTTATGTTTTCATGCATTTATGATTTATCGGTCTAATCCTTGTTGAACTTATTTTTATTGATTGTCATTGAGTTCTGATTGACAATTAATGCTCAAGTAGTTATCATCTTCATCTATTACAGGCTTACAGCTAATCATTACCCCACATCCCATAGCTCAAGAGGAAAATGAATGCAGGAAGCAGCAGCCAATCCCCAGATGACATAGAAAGCGCATACCAGTCAAGTGAAGTATCACCGAATCAGTCTAATAACTTGTCTAGCCATTCCTCTGCACTTTGTATCTACAGAGTTCCAAAGCACCTACGACAAGCAAACGAACAGGCCTATACACCCAAGGTAGTATCCATAGGCCCAATTCACCATATGGAGGAAGGCTTAGGAGACATGGAAGAGCAGAAAAACAGGTACCTACAGCATTTTCTAAGTCCGAATGAGGTACAGTTGGTGGATTACACAGAAAGAATAAGAGGCCACCAAGAAAGGCTTCGAAGCTGTTATCCAGTAGAGGATCATGCCAAGTTTGGCGGTGAGCAATTTGTAAAAATTATTTTAGTAGATGCTGCCTTCATCATTGAGTTCTTATTGAGGTACTCCTTCGAAGAACTGCGAGATAAAAATGATTGCATATTCAATCAACCCAATTTGTTACAAAACGTATTGCGTGACATAGGATTGCTTGAAAATCAGCTGCCATTCTTCATTCTAGAGGATCTTTTTGACCCAAAAATGATTGCAAAATCTTTTCCCAACAGTAATAGTATTGCTGAGAAAATGCAGGGGCATTCGATGATTACCTTTTCTTGCAAGTTCTTCAAAACTCTGCTGCATATAGATGAGGGAGTACTGTGCTCTTCAACAGCTAAACATTTCGTTCATCTTTTGAGAAATTTATATCTACCATCGGATACAAACAAAGGAGGGAAAATCAAAACTCTACCATGCGCGACAGAGCTGAAGGAGGAAGGAGTCAAGTTTGAGGTGCGATCAAGCTTCAATATCTACGACATACAATTCACTAAGCGGACTATGAAGATTCCAAAAGTAATATTAAGTTCTGAAACCGAGTTTTTGATCAGAAACATCCTTGCCTTTGAAAAATGCCATTTGACTTCAGCGGAGAACTACATGTGTGATTATGTTCTGCTCATGGATCGTCTCGTGAGCACTCAGAAGGATGCCCAGTTGCTCTGGAAGCATGGAATCGTTCAAGACAGGATGATCGACAGGGTTAATATTGCATCTGATGGGATTATGACAGACCCTGAAGATACTGTCAGCAGGATTGAAGGATGTACTGACCAAATTAAGAAGCTTGCTGATGGCGTTATTTTAGACCCCAATGACTTTTATTTTGCTCCACTTTGCCATGACCTGAACGAGTTCCTTAAAGCGCGAAGGGAAACTAGATCAGGGTGGACTCTTGTTTCTATCCTCTTTTTGGTTGTCGTTCAAATAGTGCAGCTAGTGCTTCAACTACAAAACAAGGAATAGTGAGAGGCAAGTATAAATGCTGATTCGTTGAAGAGTACGTGCTCTTCTGTTTTTTAAGGACAGTTTTCTGTATCCATCTAGAATGATACAAGATATATATCGTAGATTTGTTTTTCAGTTGTGTGTGGTATAAGATTCATGATATTGTAGTGTTAAAGTTTGTAAGCTAGTATTGTAATATAAAATGGGAAAGAACATTGAATATATATATATATACTAGACACAATACCCGCGATACTCGCGGGCGAACATGAATCCAATTTGAGAGGATGAAGAAACTTCTCATGTATGTGAATTTTTGAGATTGAATTGAAATGTAGTTTTAGTTATGAAAGGCTTACTCAAACTAAATATGACAGTTTTAATTGACATTGAAAGCGAAGATTTGAAACTGAGATAATTGAATCTTATCTCAAGTGGAAACCTAGATGTCTAAAACCACAATTCTCAAGCTAAAAAGAATTCACAGAAAATTAATAAAGAAAACTCATTGAACTTTTACCTCCAATGGCTGCAAATTCATCACTGGGCTTCCGTCGATTGGATACGTCTGATTGCCGCCTTGAGTCAGAGAGGGAAATGGCAAGAGAAAATTGAGAGAATGCAGAAGGGGACGGGGATATCTAAAGAGTTTATGAGTTATTTTTCTGAAATTTCAATATTAACCATGTCAACAAAATATGTTTTAGTTATAATACTTTTTTGTTTCAAGGTTAATTTTGTCCATGGCAAAACGAAGCTTTTTATGTTAGACTAAAATACCCTATTAATATTTTTGCATTGCAAATGAGTGAAACTTGATTTTTATGTAATAAAAATAGAGCATGAGGGTATTCTAGTAAAGGCGAGAACAGTGACCCCACCGAATACTGTTCATAAACAATCTATCACTGTTTATGAACAGTATTGTATGTGGAAAAATGACCCCTTTGCCCTTTCAACTTTAGAAACTTTAAAAATTTTAATTAATACATGAGGGTAAATTGGTGCTTTCACTGGCCCTAAAATACTGTTCATGAACAGTGGAAAACTCCTATTCTTTTTATATATTAGTATAGATAAGATTGAGGATGTGACATAACTGCAGCAGAATGTACTCCTCCTAGTGCTTTATTTCGTTGCTTGCCCAGCAAGGAAAGAAGCACTATACGAATTTGCCTATTTGATCTATGGTTACTTGAAGAGCCTTGAATTCATATATATGTGCGACCAATCTAGACCAATATTGTACATAGTGAACTATTCATGGTGATTTAACGCTTACAAATTCAGTATTTTATTACATATACTAAAGTTCGTTAAAATTTTTGCTATTATTAAATGTGTAAAACATCACATTGTGACCATTTTAGAAAAATTGTTTGACATTCATATCTTCGAATGATTTGCATAAGTTCACTTATGATGTGATTGAGTTCGAAATCTTATAAAGAATTCAGGTATGAGTTGAGTTAAGAATTCTTTTTCAACAAAAAGGATTTGATATCACAAATATTATGAATCCAGTCATCTGTAACTAGTTTTGATACATTAGTTTTGAACGAGAAACAATCACATTACTAGCTAGCTAGACTCGTGTATTGCCTCAAGATTGTTGCTTCCCATGACTGAAACAAGAGTCTTTACATAAGGAACAGCTTGAATAAGCGATGCCTCTTCGACGCCATGAGCAGGAAGATGTGTGAGCTTTCGAGTCCTTAAGTTGTAGGACAATATGCGTCCGTCCTTGGCAACGAAAAGATACTCTTCACTATCCCAAGCTATCAAAGGAATCTCAACACTTTCAACTGGTCCTATAGTGAACTGATTAGTCCACGAAGCCGTCACACCATCCAAGTCTTTATCCTTTACCCAAAACTCTACTGATTTTGAAACTCCATCTCTCGGATAGGTCAAGAGAGCGAGGGACTCTTTCCACACTATAAGGCTCCTATGGGTATAATATGGCTCTAGATCATGAAAATGCTCTGGCACCGGCATATCATAGAATGACTCCTTCGTTAGATCAAATGCGAGGATCACTTCCTTCTCATGTGGCCCGTTCGCCAACCAGTAGTAAACTCCATTCCAGTACACTTGAGACGACGAACTCCATGTGCAATGGTGGCTGAAAGTGTCGCAGTCGATCTCTTTCCAAGAATTTGAACTCAAGCTGTACACCTCTGCTCTTGAGGGATGTTCACAAAAGGTCCCTGTTACGAACCCCACAACTCTAAGAACTTTGTAATCGTTAGACTTGGGATCATATCCGAATCCTACACATTTCACCATTGTTCTAAAGGAATCAAATTCCAGCAGATCCCACTCGTAATCGTCCATCTCCGGATAATCATCTGGGTCAAGAGGCGGCACTAGAAGTATTGACTTGGGAAGAAGTTTGAATTCTTTGAGTGCTGGATTGGCTAACACAAGGTTGAAGTCATCATAATGTCTTAGGCAGATTAGGCCATGGCAATGTCCTGAGAATGCTAGGCTCTTGTAACATTGGTCCATTGGAGGGGGGATCACAAGGTCCTCAACAACACAACGATCAAGAACATCACCGTCTTCGTAGATGCCAAGAGTAAGGAATGAGAGTAATAAGATTTCCATTGGTTTGTTGTTGTCGTCGTTGTTAACATCTCCGGGCTCTACAGGCTCATCATCATCATCTTCTTCAACAATATCGGTACACTTCTCTTCAGTTTTGGGATCTTCTTTGACCTCCTCTTCGATTTTGGGGTCCTCTTTAACTTCCTGCTCACCGTTAATGTCTTTCTCCTTGGTGATGGTACGCTTGAGGAGGACGCAAGTGGAGGAGGCGCATTCGTTGTGCAGGACATTGGAGAGGTGCTTGGCCACAAATCCGGGGCTGCTGATTGCATCGCAGATTGTCTTGCATATGCATTTGAATCGGAGCAGTGACTTCGGTGGCAGTTTTGCTAGTGTCTGCACCACCAACTCTTCCGACAACTTGCTAAACTGCGCCATTTCTCCTTTACTTTATTTCGCGCTCTACAAGTTTTTTAACTGTACATATCACATTGCACATCAAAGTTTCATGTATTTGGTCCAGAAACCAAATAGAGAAAAACAGATTAGGGACAGGTATATATATGAGATCGGAAAACGAGGTGGGCGAAGATGGAGGAAGAGGAGGAGAGAAAAGAGGCGGACCAGACAACCAGCTACTTTAGGGGATGGGAGAGAGGTCAAAAATTCCCCCAGATGTCCAATCCCTCACTATTCTCCGTTGAACAAATCAAACATAGGCCAGCAAAAAAATTAGCTGAAAATCCAAAACGGCATATCAAAAGCACAGCATCAACAAAGAAATTGAACTCATTCATTGCATATTATAATCGTCAAACGTATGATACCTACATCCTCGAGCCAGCGGTCTCCCTTGACGAAACAATCACTACCATAATATATACCATAATGAAAAGGATTGTTGAAGGGGTTCGAAATATTATTAAGGATTGCTCTACACTGTGTTTTTGTGAGAAGAGAAGACCTTCAAGCATTAATCATCCACAAAGAAACCCTGGTCAAAATATTACATTGAAAGTTCTACAGCGCTTCAACAGTAAACATGAAGAATAGTTTTTCTTTTAACTGTCATACGTGTTTGTGCACCCTCAAGAGAGATCGGGAGGCAGTTCAACTTGGCATCACTATTCAATTTCTTCCATCCAAACCTTGCTCATAAACAGATGGTCACTCTTGGATTCTTTGGACTTTTTACTCCCACCCATACGAGGATGCGATGGTCACTCTTGGATTCTTTTGACTTTATACTCCCACCCATACGAGGATGTGCCGCCTCTTTACGTCAATGCTTTCGGCCAATAACCAAGAATAGTTCATGTAACTTCTTCTACAATAGTCAAATAAAAAAACTTCTACAAGAAGACAAACACTCCAGTTAGAAATCTAGAGGAAACGATCTTAGGTATGGGAAGCAAAGTTAACATAACAGATGCAAACAAGATGACCACAACCATGTCATGTTTTCTACGGTACTCATGTATAACCATTCTAATATATTTTAAATCCAAACCAACGTTCATATTAAATCAAGCCAAAGTGTGAAAGTCTATTCCCTAATTAGAGAAAAATAGACAAACTTCAGTCCTTTGGAAACCAGTACAGATATACTAGCAGCATCATCTGTCAAGCAAGTATTATCTTGATAAAATAATAGCATTTGATTGATTTGATCCTTGAGACTTGATCAGTAATCTGAAATCATAGAATTATTATCTCTTAAGTTTAATAATGTGGCTGATCATTCAAAGAGTCCAACAAAAATGAAAAGTTCGCATTTGTAAAAGCTATGGAAACTTCAAATGGAATTACTGAAAAACCCATTAATGACTGTTGTTGCATGATAAGAAATGGTTAAATTACCTATACTGACAACAATGCATCTATTACAAACCACCAAGTTCATCTACAACTTTGACGCCAGCTTTCTTGTCCCATTCTTCAGGAGAGGCTACGTCTGCCATTATCTTTTCTTGACCACGCCAAAGGATCTGTTGGATGCAGTATTCCCAAAGGATCAGTCCACTTTTCACAATCATAGAAGAAGTAGGATACACAAGTCAATCTAAAAAGACTTACCTTGTCAATCACCCCGAATTCTTTAGCAGTGGTAGAATCCATATAATAGGGTCTTCTCATCACATTAGCTACAGCCTCCACCGACTAATACAAACACAAGGTCATACTATAAGTCCCTTTAGTTTTGGCGCATGTTTAAATTAAATCTTATGAAAGGAGCTTACATTTCCTGTGTGCTTGGCCAGAAGCTTTACAAGAATGTCCCTATTCGTTATTACCTGCAAAATTTAATGCAATGTTGAAATTTCCACACAATACACACAATAACTTGATTTTAAACGATGTTCAACCCAAACAGAATGTGGCCTTCTAAATGAATTCTTAAGTAACTGCATTGAGAAAATTTTTATCATTATTCGAACAAAACATTTTGTGTTTGACCCTCTGAGTAACCTCACAGACCAAGCAAATAATGAGAGCATGCAAAAGTACATGTTTTGAACAAGAACAAGGAAAACATAAATATTGACTCGGAGATCAGTTTCTTACTACATTTAAATGGTTAAAAATAAAAATGGAGAAGAGACTCACCTCTTTTGCACGAATAAGAACGTCACTAGCTGGCATCAGTCCAGATGATGGGACCCGAGGCTGTTGGATCATGGCTGAAACAGGATAGAAGGAAATTACAAAAGTTTGAAGGTCTGAGATTGCAGACTTAGAAATTCGAGTCTAACATACCTTTGGCATGTGGCATCATAAACCGTTTGCCCTTTGTTCCTGCTGAAAGCAATAGACAAGCTTGACCTATAGCGGCCCCAACGGCAACTGTATGTATCTGAATAAGCAACAACAATTATGTAATTAGCTAAAGAGTTTATACTCGTATCAAAACCAGATGCTTATCATGTTCCTAAGTCCTTTAGGACATGTAGATTGGAGTGTAGGAAGAGGAAGATCAGAAAGCTAATTTATGTGGCATACAAAACTTTATAGACACTACTTCTGAGGATCTCTAATTATAATAAACAATCACCCAACTTGCCACTCTCACTGTATCAAAACTGTTTTCACCACCAAATAATTGAAACCAATAAAACCAGAGCAACAGATTCGCATCCCTGCTACGTGCCACCACTAGCATATGTATTTCTTGTCCTCAATACAATTGCTAATCTGGAAGCATCCCATGTAGCTCCAAAAGCCACACTTATTAACACTAACCCCATCACCGCCAAATTAGAGCAAATAACTATGCAAAACGCAAAAACTCTTGAAAGCAATCACCTCATTTTTCAACTGCATCATTGCATCATAGATAGCAAACCCCTCTGACTCCATGCCAACCTGAATAATACGCATTAGGAATACATGATATAGATAATTTTTAGAGGAAGAGAGAAAGAGAGACAGAGGGATCATTTGATAGGCATCATATTTTTCTCAAAAGGACGACACTCACCGTTTCACCATCATCACGAGTGGTTCCTGTAGAATTGATATAAATATATATTGGTTGTTTAGGATCCATCCATTGCAGATACATCAATTCCGCAACAATAAGCTCTGTGACTGCCGGTACTAACTGAAAAATAGGAGCAATTTTTAGCCAATTTCAAAAACCAAGTAACAATAAGACTGATTATAAGCTAGTATGAATGAATTTCGACATTATTCCCTTATCTTTTGAGTCATACCCTTCCCTTTTGAAGGTCTAGATATTGAGGATACCCATAGAACACCCTCCAGGTCTAAAATAGGCACCGTACTACTTAATCAAGACAATACAATAACTTTCCCCACTTCCTTGGATCAAGGCAGTGAACACCTGCTCTGGGCTTCTCAATTCTCACCCAAAGCAGGATTTTTATGAAAAGATACCATAATCTGATTCTTTTAGAACACATTATCTACAACCAATGGGAATATCAGATTCAAGAACTTACCGGCATGCCAATATAAACTATCCTTCCGTGGAGTAGCAACGAGGGCAAATCTGGAGGTGGCTTCCTTGGCCTATGCTCGTTGTAAGAAACTGATCTTTCCACCTATTCCAAGCAAAGAAAATCATCAGATTACCAATTACACAGAAACAAAAATCCATAAAAACAAACAAAACGAATAGAAATGATCAACCAATGATAACATGTAAAACCATTTCTTCAATTACTACTATAGCATTGAAAACATCAAAATTTTCTGGAAAATTATAGCATCCAAACAACAAATATACAGTGAAAATGTGTTCCAACAAAACTTTCAACCCAAAACAAGAAATAGAGTCCCTACAGAAAGAAAGCTAGAAAATCCTACTAGCTGAACCAATACAGTAACTACATCAAAATTCAACCTTTTCAGCTGAAATCTTAAAAAAACAAGCTGAACCAATACTTTAACCAACTCAAAACTCAACCTTTTGAGGTGAAAAAACAAGCTGAACCAATACAAAATTAAGATTAATTCTACTAATTACAATAATTAAATGCAGAGAGAAAAAGAAAGATACTTGGGCAGGTGTGGCCATGAGCTTAGGTTCGTCAAAGACATCCAAGTACGGCAAATTGTCGGAATTTCCGACCGGCCGGTTGAGAAACGTTTCCGGCGACTTGGCGGCAATAGAAGCGAGCCGCGAAAGGAACGGGTCCTTAGGGTTTATCGGAGGCACTGGGATTTTGGCGGATGTTGCTTTGGCGTTAATGGAGCAAAAAGCTGCGAACTTTCGAGTACTTCTGGCTCGGAATGACGATGATGAAGAAGATGGAGATATTGAGATTGGCAACTGCAAAAAGCTAGTCGCCATTGTTGGAAATTTTAGCTTCTGGGTTTTGTCCGCAGAAGCTGAAAGATTGAAACTTTGAAGTGAAGCTGCTTTGATTGATGATATTGAAGTTGAAGGACCTTGAAGCTTCTTTGGCTGGGAAGTTTGGATGCTTATTGCTCTGTGGAAGCAAAGTTTGGGATGTTGTTGTTGTGGACTTGTGTGGTCCAAAATTTGGCCCAAACATATGAGACTTTTGAGCCCTTTTGGCCCAAAATGAAATTGCTTGGCATCAAGAGCCACCACCTCACTCATGTTCTCTGTGTTCACCCAAAAAACACCACCTCTAATGCCCTTCTTGAGGTAATTTTTCATGTTTAATTTAAGTTCTGAATGACCTCATTCATGTAGGAGCAGGAGATAACGATTAGATTTCTAATTTATGGTACAAGTAAAGCATAATTCTCGAAGTATCTACTAATCATTATACAATTATAGAACATTTGCAGAATCTGTTTTTATTTGGCATCACGGTAGTCTAATATGAATAGCTTGTTGAATAGAAATTGGTACACAAACTAGTAAAGCATAGGATATGATATATTATAAAGTATTAACTGACAAATAATCAAAAACGATGCCTAATGGACGGCCAATTTTTTCCATATCTGTTTCTCTGGGTTTAACACCAGAACATCACTAGGTAATATCAAAACAAGAATGAGCAACTGTCGATGAAGGGGTACATCAGCTTCACTGGCCTGCAACCAAAGGTTCTGCTTCAGGCACCTTGGCGAAAACCTTGGCAATTTTCTCCGTGGGAACCAACGGCAGATAGGAGGAGACCCTGTACCCCTTCTCGGCAGTGCTTTGCACCGTCTGGTTGTACTTCTCAGTGCAATATGCTGCAGTTGGCACGACAACATCAACCACCCTGGGGAGGACTTGATTCACCTTCTTCCACGCTGAAACAGCACATTGCTCAGCTTTCGGTTCATACTTAGCGTACAGGACTTTGGCTGTGGGTTCACACTTCGTGTAGTAGACAGATTTGGCATAGGTTGAGGCAGTGTCTACAACCCCGGCACGCTTAACCTCAGAGGCAACTGTTCGTGCGGCCTCTGGGGCTTTTTGAGCAGCTGATAGGGCTTTGGATGAGGCCTGCTTAACCACTGGTGGCACACGGCTGTCCAGCTTGGTCACAGATTGATCAACCTGAAACATGTTCCAATACCAGTTTAGCCCTTAACGCACAATGAAACCAGTACACACTTCACACCATCATAGTGCAGCAAACCAATTCAATTTTTGCAAAGTAAACAATTTGAAACACAAAAACCAGAGGGCATAATTGCATTTGCAGTTAAAGACAGAAAATCATTACTAACAGAGTTTGACTGCTAACTATACCAAATTAGAAAATACCAAAAGAGAATGAATAGGCCTAAAAACTATCAAATTTCTTTATTGAACAATGCATACAAAAAGAAGCTCACACCATCATAACATAAACCAATTCTTTTTTTTTTGGTAAATCAAAATATATTAATGAGAGCTCAAAAGAGCAACCAAGCTGGGGAACCAGCAACAAACATAAAGCTCAACCGGAAAGGGAGCCATGACATAGAGAACAAAGAAACGCAAAGCTAAGGAAGAGGGGTCGGAACATCCCACATGTGAGCAGTCCTAACATTCGAAGACGACGGACTGAACTTAAGAGTACATAAACGACACCTGACCATATTGAAGATAGTTTGCCTAACCACCGAGATTGGTTTACACGGGGAACCAAAAACCGTGATTACGCTCCAACCATAAACAATAAATGGTAGCTGCTAAAGACACTTCTTACACTCGTTGCAAGCGACTCGGTCCAATGGGAAGCAAAATAGGTGATGGACGAAGGCCAAGGGGGAGTTAACCAAGCAATACCACACCTAGCCAAAACTGACCTCCAAATCCCTCGTAACAGGGCACTAAAGAAAAGATGAGAATGAGACTCTAAAGCACCTCTGCAGAACACACACAACAAATATCAGGGATATAAATTGCCCAATACGATCAAGGGTTGACAACCGATTTGGATGGCTAACCACAAAATGAAACTCGCCGCGGAATGTGAGCTTTATGCCACAGCAAGTGAGCCCAAGGCACTCTAGCCCCAACATCACACATAAAAGACCACATAGAAGAAGACGAATAAGAATTTCATTCCTGGCACCCAAGAGAAACTGTAGAACCAGAGGAAGGAGCAATCGTAGCAGCCGCACGTTGGATAGCACCAAAAGAAGGATGGAAGGTAATAGGCCAGTCCAATTACCATGCTGGATAACCAAACTGAGCTTAGCATCCAAAGGAAGACCAGAAGTAGACACCACATCCATCCCAAAGGCCTCCAACAACGGACTAGTACCCACCCATAAATCATGCCACAAAAAGATCAGAGACCCATCTCCTACAGAGGCTCGAATAAGAGGGCGAACCAGAGGCCTAATCTTAAGCAACTTCCTCCAGTTCCACGAGCAGACTGATGGGACTTGGAGGGTCCAAAAACAGTTATGCTTAATAAAATGAGCCTTAATCCAATAGACCCATAAATTATCATGCTCCCCGAAAATAAGTTCAGATATGGCGGGCCATTAACGCTTGGTTCCACTTGTGAAGACAACGAATTCTAGCCCCTTCATTCTTTGGCTTGCAAACAACCTCCCAAGCCACCTTCGCACAATACGGGCCAGACCCAGAACCTCCCAGAGAAACGAACGCAACCTCTTCTCAATTTCTTTGAGAACTTTCTTAGGCAGAAAGAGATGGGACGCCCAATACACCTGCATACTACATAGCACCGACTTGATGAGAAGGAGTCTACCAGCAAAGGAAAGAACTTTGTGCTCCCAACCACAAATACGAGAGTCTATCGTCTCCAATAAGGGAGCACAATACTGAAACTCAGCTTGGAGGTGATGAGTGGAACTCCAAGATACTTAACGGGTAAGACACCCACTGTAAAACCAAAGCATTGGACTAGCGCCTCAACCGATTAGGATCCACACAGCGATAAATAATTGACTTTTAGAAGGATTAGGAGTGAGGCCAGACACACTGGTGAACCAATCTAAGGTGCACTTGATCACCGAGCCGAGGTAATATTACCATAACAAAGGAGTAGGAGATCGTCGGCAAAAGCTAGATGGGTGATCCTGACACGATACATCTCCAATGATAGAGGAACATAGGGGAGGCCTGGACTTAGCTGCAAACGACGAGAGAAAATCTCCATAGCAATAATGAACAAATAAGGGGAAAGAGGGTCCCCTTGTCTCAAACCTCGTTTCGAGGGAAAAAAGCCTACCAATTCCCCGTTGACCGCCAGGGCTAGAACGAGGGGACGAAATACAGATCCTAATCCAATGAATCAAGGTGGGGTGAAACCCAAAAGCCGTCATCGAATTAAGGAGGAACGACCAATCAAGGGAGTCATAAGCCTTGAGGATGTCCACCTTAATCGAACATCTTGGGGCACCACCATCCAAATGATAATCACGCAACAACTCTTGCACAAGAAGAACATTATCTCCTATTCGCCGACCTCCAACAAAAGCTGACTGCGAATTCCTGATGATAGAGGGGAGAGCTCCCTTGATGCGGTTGGCAATAAGCTTTGAAATTAACTTATAGATAACATTGCAGCACGAGATTGGGCGATAGTCCACCATAGAAGAAGGGGCAGCAATCTTGGGGACTAAAGTAATGATAGTGGAATTCAACTCACCTAATAAAGCTCCAGTCCTGAAACATTCACTAACAGCAGCCACAACATGATCACCAATAACAGGCCACGCGCGCTGGAAAAACAGAGCATTAAAACCATCTGAACCAGGGGCCTTATTAGGCTTCATACTGAAACAGACTCTTCTAATGTCATCAGGACTAAACTCTTCGATCATAGCTGCAGCAGTAGTGGCAGGCAAAGGCGAAGGGACCAAACTCGAAAGGTCCACCTGGATAGTCGGCCCCCCCCCCACCAAGAAGCCTCTCAAAGAAATTGACCGCTTCACACTTAATTTCAGCCTCATCAGCAGCAATAGACCCATCCTCCCGGGTAACCGAAGCAATCCGATTACGATTAGTCCTCTTTCGAATGACATTATGAAAATACGCTGAATTCTGGTCCCCCTCAGCCATCCATCTCAATCTGGATTTCTGTCTCAGAAAGCTTTCCTCTCGATGCAAGCAATCAGCGTACTCTTTAAGAAGCCTCTTTTCCAACTGAACAAGAGCCAGATCCGGGTTAGGGGTAGCAATCGCCGTTTGACAAGAGTCTAATGCAGCCTTGGCAGCGGTCACAGCATGAGTAACATCAAAAACAGGGGCTCGGTTAAGCAACTTGAGCGCTGCCTTAACAGCCTTCATCTTTTTCACCAGTTGAAATTGAGCAGTACCGTGGACAAAAAGACTAAAAGCTTGTGTTACCAGGGGTAAAAAATTATCCTGCTCAGCATAAAAATTGATGAACTTGAAGGGGATCTTTAGACGAGGGCCTCCATCCCCTAATCTAACGACCGCCGGGCTATGATCGGAGTTTCCAGGATTCAAAAAGGTGGCGTGACTAGATGGGAATCGACCAAGCCAACACCTTCTAGCACCCGACAACTTCGCGAAAGCAGGCACATCATCTGGTCCAAGAAAACACCAGAAAAGCTAAGAGAGATCATGAAACAATCAACAAATTGAGAAATAGCTTGATGTATGTGAACAACACTTATAAGGAATCTAGTGATATTGAAATCACCTAAAACCACCAGAAGCAACAACCAAAATTCAACCAAAACAACCAGAACGAAAGAAAAAAAAAAAAAAACACGAAAGCGAACACGGCAATCACAACTAAGCTATTTAGGAAATCGAAAAATAGATTCAAGCATTAACCCTATCAAGGAACAAAACCCAAAACCTTAATACCACAATCAAACTTCTGCAGTTAATGATTGAAATAGTATTCAAACTAACCAAATTCAATCAATGTCCTACAAAACAACCCAAGTACCAAAAGAACATAAAAAAACCATAGAAAACATAGGATTTGTGCATTACCTTGCGATCCACGAAGGTGAGGAGGTGAGCAGGAACACCATGGTACTTGTTGTAGACAGGTCCAACAACATTCTTCACGGTTCCCTCCACGGTCTCAACACCGGGCCTCAAAGGACCCGACTTCTCCTTGGCGTATCCGTACACGTTCGCCACGCAACCCGCCGTATAAACCGCCGCCACTTGTACAAATTCCAGGTACTTCAGCCTCTGTTCTTCCTCCTCGGTCTAAAACAATCGAGAAGACATTCACATAAACATCAGCTAACAAAACCTTAAACCTTGTTTTATCCGAATTAGAAATTGATCATAAGGAACATAACATACCATCTGGTGCTGGACCTGCACGGTGGAATCTTCCTGAGCCATAATTTCCAAAAATTTGCTTTTCTTGTTGTTGGGGAAATTGGAAATCTTGGGTAATTATTTGTTTGTGGAAATTGTGTTGTTGGAAATTAAGAGAAAACGATTTGGGGTTTTATAGGAGGACAAAAATAAAACGAATATTTGGATAATTACTTAATGCGTAAGAAATTGGGCGGTGTGGGGCGTTTGTGTGAAGCCGACCGATTGCGAAGTCTCCGTGTTAAGTTTGTTCTGTGGGGAAGAAGTAGTCCGTCAACGTTGCGCCGTTGACTGCTCGGCTGTTAGTTTTCGTCCGCGGGAGAACTAACAAACGTGTGAACGGCGAACTGATAATCGTGTGAAAAAAGTTAAACGCTGTTAGAATTTAGCTTGCTTTTCGGGAGCTTTAGCTTTTGGCGGCGGCGGGAGAGTTCGAGAAGGTTCTTTGAGTCCTACTTGCATTGCATGACCCTCTTGGCCCAAACCCAAATGAGATGGTTTTGTGTGTTCTCATCATAGAAGTGTTGGTTCTAAATCTTGACAGTTAGTCAAACGTTTATATGCAAGCCAAATTTATTCTCATTCGATTTATGATAGTTAGCAAACACTTAGAGCAAGTGCACCGCGGGTGAAATCGGACGGGCTATCACGCGAATCGGAGGGGGAAATCGCCCATTTGCTTGTTTTGTTGCTTCCACCGGGCACTTTTTGGATGGGGGTTGGGGGCGAAATCAGATGCGGGTGCGGGTGAGAGCGATTGTCGGACTCGGACTCGCCTGCAGGCAATTTGGTTTTCCTCGTTGTCTTCGCCTTTCTTGTCTGCCCGCCTTCCTTGTCTCGTCATCTTGTCAGTCGAAATTGTCCTCGGTATCGCCCTCACCTTCCAATTTGCGGTGGAAACAACTCGGGCAATTGGATTGCCCAC
Organism: Spiraea crenata; assembly: GCA_033992175.1. Taxonomy (NCBI): domain Eukaryota; kingdom Viridiplantae; phylum Streptophyta; class Magnoliopsida; order Rosales; family Rosaceae; genus Spiraea; species Spiraea crenata. Next base: position 2,576,344 of record JAVBHV010000041.1, on the reverse strand, counting down.
ACTATCAACCGGGCCGAAAGCGTAAAATCGACCTCACCTTAAGCCGATTTTGCGTTTTTGGCGGTACACTTGCTCTTAGCAAACACTGTAATGAAAATACGTGACTCAAATTCGTGTATTAAGCTGGGGGCGTGCAAAACAAAGTGGAGACTGAGTATAACAACGTAATGAATAGATTCACATAGTTTGCAGTAGCAAGTTGGCAGTTCAAAGAGGGGAATCTTCTGATTGTATAGGGGATTATAATTGTGGGTGGTTGCAGCATTATAAATTATGGTTAACTTCCTGCAGGATCATATATATCAGCAACCAAACTGAATTTATGTATGGTATCAGCAACCAAACTGAATTATCTTCCCAATAAAAATTTCCACCAACTCAGTTTTTAAGATGATCAATCTCAGTCACAGAAAAGGACGTTTAACTAGCTAGTTTCTGCAATGGCATGGCCACTGAATCATCATCTTAATTATTTGTCAACGTTATGGGTCTGCTTAAAACAAAGGAAAAAAGAACAGTAGACACTCGTCCTTACCATTTCACGTGTTAAAAATACTGTTCCAAACAATGACATTTACAGGAGAGTGACCACCTACCAAATAATTGATGTCTCATAAAACAACCAATTTTCCATGTTGAACAGATGAAAGTGCATGAAAAGTTCACCTAAGAGATTCCCATCCTTCAATAATGGAAGAAAAATATATACCAGCTGCCTTTACATAGGGGAAATCTTATAAGTGAAGGCTCTTTTCTAAACTACTTAGGTTTGGCAAAAGGGACCACATCCAGCTTTAATTTGATCTAAAGAGGATAGGGATAGGATGGACCCAAAGCATTTATCAAACCCAAACAACAAAACCCTACAAAGTTTAAACAAGAGAATTCAAATGGAAGAATTTAATTCCCATTTAAGCAGTTTGCAATTGCTTCATACAGTTCACATGGAAGACTTTAATATGCAGCTCCAAATTATAATGAAAACGAAGGTACAATTGTGACCTTCTCTGACTCATAAGTTATAGGCATTTCACATGAAGAAAAACTTGCATATCCCGGCTTCTATTTCCCCTTCCTCTGAATCCGTCTCCTAAACGGGTATGAAATCGGTATAATCAAGTTTTTCTCGCTTACCAAATGGTAACATACCCTCCAAACATACATATCTAAATCACATAAAGCCTCCATACTCATTACAAAATCCAAACTGTCCATCCAAAACTAAAGCCAAAAGTAAAGGAATCAACTTACTTGTCCCTATTGCATGAACATCACTTTCCCTACCCCACATTAAATCAAATAATTTCGAGGGAAAAAAAAAATCAGATATGAAAAATCCCAGGTACTCATACTTGCAAAACAAATTTTGAATCAAAAGAGAACCTGCAAGCCAAATAGAGAATATGAAAATTCTCCACCATTTGATTGAACATCTCTTTGAGTTGTCTTTTTCCTATTTTGCAGACAGCATCTTTGTTGCCATACCAACTCAACAACTCCCTCTTTCTTTCTGTTGTTACTTTCCGACGTCCTAATTCCTTGGTTACCTTTTTCTTCTTTGAGACAAAGGAAAAGGAAGCCAACAATAAAAATTGAAAAGATGGGTTTCCTATAAACGAACAACTAATCCATCCCTTCAAATCCCCAAAAGATGCTAACTTTCATCAAAACAATCCCATCAGTTGGAATAATCTCTCTACAGAAAACTTCAATTCAACATTAAACAAAAAAGATGAACTAAATAACATCAACAAGAAGATTGTTGACCAATGTGTGTTTGTGATGTACACAACTTAACACAAAACTATAGGAGCTTGACTTGCATTGATCAAAGAACAGATCTTTCCTCCAGAAGACAACTAAATCAATCTTTCTAGTTCATTAAAAAAAAAACAGTAAATTTGGAAAGAAAAAAAAAAAGAAAACCAATTTCTAATCTTTTACACAAACATTCAAATACGATAAATTGATTATAACATCAATATTTCCATAATAACAAAATGACACATCACCTCCCATCCCTCTTTCTCTCCCTTTGTTCATGTATAACAAATCAAACCCATCATTTCCAAGTGAACTGAAAAAACCCCCAAAAATTAAACTTAACTCCGGCACCTTGTGACGGCGCTGCAGCTGCGGCTGTAGGGGTTGGAGGAAGCCCCCTGCTTGCAATTGTAGTAGGAGGCGCCGCGCCTGGAGCAGGGCACTGTGTTCCTCTGCAGCGCACCGTAGCTGACGTACTTGGTGGTGGCTAAGATGCGCCGGTTGATCTCTGTGTCCATGTCAAACTCGGAGTCCTCGTCCCCTGCAGCCAAGCACTCGGCTATGGAGCCCTTGCAGGCGGATTTGCCGGTGGCCATCCACGTCAGCAGCTGCTGCTGGTGGTCCCCACTTGCTAGAGCTGTAGAACCCATCAAGAAGATTGCAGTGCAGATCAGGAGGAGGAATGCTGCACAGCTGAACCTAGCCATTAGTAACAATCTCAATCAATCTTTCTTCTTTCCTTATTTCTTTGCTTCTGGTGAAGTGTGAATGCTTTCTTTGCTAATTTCTTGAGCTTCTAATTTTTGCTTGATTTTGTTGCTCTGTGTTTGCCTTCTTCAGCCAAGAGACAAGGCCAACTAAGACAGATGTCAAGAACTAAACCTCGGTTAAAGAACTTATAAGCGGCTTGATACCAAGAAATGGCATGGATCTTGGCTCTTATTTACAACAATGCCCATGAGTGGTTCCCCTTACATTCATTTGTGTATTTGTTTTTGTCTTTATTATGTGACAATGCACTGGAAAGGGCAGTGATATGAAATTGATTAGTAATTACTCTGTTAGTACTAATAATATCGATATATCAATAATATATTCATAAATTTAAAATTTTATTTTATATTTTATAGAATCGAAAGAAGATGCGATACTTTTTGTACACACCACCTTACGTATTCTAGTCTCTATAAATTATAATTATAAAAGCATTATTAGCAACCAAATTCCATGTGTAATGGTGAAGTTGTATTTTGAAGACATGATTAACTGCCACCAAGTTCATCAAACTCATGGCGAACTTAGTAATTAAAAGCAAAGTCATGTGCACATTGATAATCCAAGCAAACTATTATAAATCAACGACTATATAGTTGACTGGTTATGTTTCTCTCTCTAAAGTGGAGATTAGAGAGAGATTAAAATAACAAAAGGAACAGAGAAGACGGCATCTAGGGTTTACACACATTTATCAATTATCCCAATACAACACACAAACCAAGTGGCCAAGTCCATCCAAGAATCGTTAAACCGAAACACGTTTTCTCCTTCCTATCCTACCTGTGCACTCTGCCCCTTTCTTTTTTATTCATATTTCTGATTGGAACAATGATAATATAAGGACAAAATGTGCTCAGTCATTTTAAGGAAGGACATTAAATTCATTAAGACTTCCAAGGACAAAATAATGAAGATCATGGTGCCATTATTTAACAAAAAAAAAAAAAAAGATCATGGTGCCATCCTTATGCCCAGATCAAGCGCAGCAACACCAACCCACTCACAGGACAATAGTTCACATAAAAACAGTTCGTGTTACGTAAAAATAGTTTGTAATACAATCTCAAAGTCTTCATTTACAATCTTTGAACTTCCATTTTCTCTTATCTGAATCTACTTTCTTTTTTCAATACCCAACACCGACATCTCAATTTCGCCCCTAATTTTATTACATCTAAACCAAAATTCATCATACCCAAACTAAATTTTATCACACTCAAGTCAAACCATATTTGGCCCTCAAATGCAATATTAATTTGGAGGAGTGAGAGGACGAAGAGAGTAGAAAAAAGGAAGAGGAAGAAAGGAGTAGGTGTGTGAAGAAAAAATTACTGGACCGTATATTATACTTCTATCATTTATCTTTTTAACCTCTTAAAGGAAGATTTAAGTTTTATATCCTAGAGGAAAAAATCGACTATGAAATCATCATATCTTTGTGATTTCTTTCCTTTTTATTAAAGAAATAAATAATAGTATTCATCTTCATCCATTTCGCATTGGCGTCATCCTTCATTATTATTGCCCCCCCTTTGTTTGTTTTCCCATTACTACTTGTTTTCAAGTTTCAACAAAACCGTTACAAAATTCACTATGCTTACCAAACCCATCTAGAAAAACCAAAGACCAAGAACAATTTAATTGAGTTGAATCTTTCCACCTGAATAAAAGAAAAAAGAACTTGAGTTGGATCCACGTAGAAAAGGGGTGGAGTAGATGTCCTGGCTGGCTATGTATCCCTTTGACCTTAGCTACAATACAATTAGTCGACTCGAATAACCTAATTCGAAATACAAAAGTCGACTTGGAGAGCTTCAAACCTAGACAATGCAATTGCATGCATAATTTCCTGTTCTCACCGATATACCCGCGCTTTATATCAATGTAGCACATTTAAAAGGAATTAACGGTTAAAATGTTAAAACAAGCGGCGTTAGCCAGGCAAGAGAAGGCGCTGCTACGTGCCGTAGCCGTTAGACATACGGATCACGGATCGCTAGGACGGCAGTGTTTGCGCGTTCGAATCCCAACACCAACTCCCTAGTCCTACTCAAGCCAGCTGCTCCCTTCACCAAAGCTTTTCCTAATTCCTAACAAATCCGCCAATTTTTCTTTTTTCTTTTCAAAGCACATGTGAAAATTTAATCCAGTCTAAAAGAGAAAAAGAGAAAAGAGTAAATAATTAAAAAGTCCACGAGACATCCTGGCATGTAAGTTATATTCAGATATCGTGCTGACATGTAAGGTGTAGGTGTTAATGGGGGTCCCCCATCTGCAGATCTTCTAGATTGTACAACCAAGAAAATGAGAGGAAGTTCACTTTCGAGGGGATGGCATATTCACTAAAGTAGGATAGGAAACAACGAGGCACTTTCCAATGGTGAATTGTCGAGACTTTTGCAGGTGATTTGGAGGAGAAAGATGGACTTACAACATAAGAAAGAAAGAAAGCAGCCAGCCATCAGAGCAGCCAAGAATGCTACTGTTCTTCGTAGTATGGTGGTGTTGGCGGAATGCAAAGTTCATCCTCCTCTCCGTCCTCATCACTGTCATCTTCGTCTGCATTTACCCAGTTATTAGGATTGCGTTGCGAGAAACCGCCACCATTGGCACTTGGCCTCTCTGAAAAACCAAGAAAATAGACAAGCTTTAGTACTGCAATTGTAAAAAATAGAGCAAGGTTAAGCTAACTAATCCTCTTACGAACCTTGAGGTTCATCTCTGTGATCCTTCTCCATAGGGTGGCAGCTAGAATGACAAGTCAAGAAAATGCATACGTAATCTAAGAATTAATAGATTTCCCAAATTATAATTTAAGCAAGAACTGATAAAGGAGTGAAGTACACAGTAAGATTTAGGATACGTATTATCATCCACTGGCTCATTTGCCCTAGCAGATGCAGCATTTGATACATGCATTCTGCTAATCCTCTGAATTTCTCTTTGATCAGTAGCACTCAAATTTCTTTCTCCTTGAACTTGCGCTGCTTCAGCACCATTGCCACTTCTTGCAGCACTTCCTGCAGAAAGTAAAAAGTTAAAGAGTCTAGAAGCAAGGTATCCTGTCAGTTTTGAAACATTGAAGAAAAAGGTTACCTGAAAGATCAGACCAAATTCTGGTGTGGTCAGATGGATGCTCAGAAGCAGTTGGTCTACACCGTCCTCGTTGTGCTTCTGTCCCTGCCCCATGTTCCTCCTGAGTATGCCTTGTGGTAGCTGCTTCCGGAGGTTCTGAGGGATTGATTTCGTTGAGCTGTGACGATAGCATGGTTGCAAGTACAAGTGTAGCATCAAAGTTTAATGCGGACCCATCATCTAGACCAAACTTTGGTGCCATTAGAATAGGCCTGCTTTCCCAACACATCGATAGCAAAGTTAATTTAGAGTGCAGAGGAAAAAGAATGCAAAGAGAACGTAAACATAATAAGAAGAAACTAGATATATCTTACTCTCCAGCTTTCTCAAAGTATAAGTGAATGTCAATTTCACAGCCCTCGCAGAACGAAAGGAATGCCTGAAACAAATTTAAAAATGAAAACATATAATGAAAAATTGGATTGGCTAGGATACAGCTTAAGAAAATGAATGTGAAGCACATAGGGTAAAAAGATAGCTTATGAAGTTTGTACGCTGTACTATGAAGCATCAGCCAACAAAGGTCATATAAATGATCACAAGCAACAACACTGGTTAGCTGGATGCTATCTCGATCCAAAATCAGAGGCTAATCAAGCGGGACAAAGCTGTTCATCATGTAACAAGTTCAAAGATGGTCAGATCCCACAGTTTGAATATACTAACCTTCAGCTCCTTCACGCCAAATGTCACATCTATAGGGTCTCCAGTATGAGTATACTGCAGAAACTCCTCTGTAGGATCTATCCATAGTTGAGTATGTAATGATGAGTCACTGTCTGTTTTTGAAAGAATGAAGCGTTAGAATCCTGTTAATGATAATTACATACAGAAGAAGCGAAATCTTTATTACCTTTGGTTGGATCAATATAACTTCTGAGTTCAACAGCTTTTCCTCCAATTTCACTTGCTATGTCAGAAGGCAATGAAGTGGGTTCTGTTGCTATGATAGTAATCTCCTGAAGTGATGACTGAAAATTAGCAAGCAGTCTGTTTAGATCTCGAGGTCTCACTACTAAGCTGCTTGGGAATCTTCTTCTATCAAGAGCCAAATGTTGTATGTCGGGCTCAACATTGCAAGTAATCCAATAAGCTTTTTTCATACCTGCAAAATGTCAGATGAAGTTTAGAACAATGGCAACCAAATAAATTATACTGAAAGGAAGACTTTCGATGGAAGGAAATCTTTAGAATGTTAGTATACTATTTTGTAGTATGACATGCCTAACCCATCTAAGTACAAATAGTACAAGGCATTCTATATTCTATCAGTGTGCTAAGATTACATTTCCAGAAGCCTGATCTTGGTTGTAAAAAGTGGTTTAATCAACTAAATTAAAGTTCATTTGAATTTTCATAACAAAGGCACCAAAGATATGAAAAGGGACAATTTACCATTAGAGCAAACTAAAGTCCATTGCAGTTTTGACGCATCAGGATCAGGCAAATGCACGCTTAGACGGTCTATACTTGCTAAAGGCGTCCTAAGCACAGAACAAACAGCCTGAACAGACAAAGTCAGCAAGATCACCATAGCATACTGGCCTGTGAAATACTGTAATTCCATTGAGAGATGACACCTTACCTTTAACAGCACGCTGCATTGCACCTGGTTTCCGGATACAGTATAGGCATCGAAGAAGTCAGGCTTAAATGTACTCGACTGAAAGGCAGACCGCGACGAATTCAGAGTGTGGAAAGCAAGCTGCATTGACAGAACGATTTGTCATTCACTTGGGGAAACAATTCAAACCAAAAAGTGACAACGAATTCGACTTCAACGCGTCATTCCCTATTCTTCATATTTCGATCGTTCTATTAGCAACAAAACTCAGTTATCTTTACTAACCCCATCAGTAGATACACTAATTGGATTGTTCTTAAAGCTCATATTCATCATCTTCCAAAACCCTAGAAATTTATCGCAATTTTACAACAGATAGTAATTTAAGAATCAATAATGCTTAGTGCTAATTGCAGTAAAAAATATAAACAGATGCACATCGATTAGTAACTAAGTAATTTACCAGCCCGATTGAAGAGAATCGAACAAACAGCGCGACTTGGTAATTTACCGACGAAATGGACAGTTTGGAAAGTGAAGAAAAAGTTACCTGAGAAGACGAAGCTTGGATGGCGAGCTCGTTGCCGACACGTGCGAGGCACGTGATCGACCGAGCGAAGGTCTTGAGGGCGTTGCCGCTGACGCTGAACTCCATCTCTTCTCGGTTCTCTCTCTCAGAGGAGAAACGCCGCGCGCTCTATTTCGGCAATGGCGGGAAGGTTTCCTCACTTTGGGCCCTTTCGGGCAATGTATCAATCTGTTTTCTTTGGGCTTCAATTTGGGTTCGGCTTTGAAATGTTTGGAAGATTGGGCTCGGTTTTGCTAAGCCACAAGGATGCCAAATGCCCCTATATATTTTTGTAGAGAGAATAAGAGATAGCAGAATATGGAGGCTGATCTGAAAGTGTATTCAGTCCTCTGTTTATGCTTGTATTTATAGAGGAGGTTTCCAGGGTTAGGAAACCCTAATGGGCCTCATTAATACATAGAATCCTAACAGGAATCCTACTTCTAGTTTTACACAGTCACATATTAAAACATAGTTTATAACACTCCCCCTTGAATGTGTAGAACATGAGAAGTAGTCGCATAGATCTTCGTAGGCTGTCGATGAAGTCAACGGAGCAGGCACTCGGGAATACGTATGTCCAAAAGGGATCCATTCAGGGATATGCTAACACCAAAACCTTGCTAAGGAAAACCCAGTGGGAAAAAGCCAAAGCGAAGGGGAAAAGGTGAGCAGCGCATGTCGACACTTAAGCAGTCAGAGGTATGACCAACCCAACGCGGGTGCCTCGTTAAAAACCTTGCCAGGCAACAAAACCCAGTGGGAAAAAGTTGACCTGTGCTAAGGGGAAAAAGAGTACATTAAGGTCAAGTGAGTATACTTTCGAATACTCCCCCTGAAGTCGACAATGCTCCCCCTGAAGACTACATACGTGTCAATTCTGACAATCGACGCAATCCGATTCCACGAACGAGCTTCCTGGAAAGTAGCCTTCGGAGAGACTTGGTGAACAAATCTGCGAGGTTGTCTTGTGATCGGATTTGCTTGACTTCAATCTTCTGATGCTCTTGTTGCTGATGTGAGAAGAAAAACTTCGGGGCGATATGCTTGGTGTTCTCTCCTTTGATGTATCCTTTCTTCAACTGGTCGATTACATGCAGCATTGTCTTCATAGATGATTGTCGGGACATCACTAACGAACGACAATCCGCTAGTTTGCCGAATATGCTCAATAACAGTTTCGCAGCCAAATACACTCACGTGTGGCATCATGAAGGGCGATGAGTTCGGCATGATTCGAAGAAGTAGCAACTAGGGTCTGTTTCGTAGACCTCCAAGATATCGCGGTATTCCCAATGGTAAAGACATAACCAGTTTGGGAACGTGCCTTGTGCGGGTCTGATAAGTAACCAGCGTCAGGATATCCAACAAGGCAAGCATCATTCTGATGATCAAGGGGAGATGATCCATCCTGAGATGCATAGGGATAGAATAAGCCCATATCCGTCGTACCCTTAAGATAGCGGAAAATGTCTTTAATACCATTCCAATGGCGGCGTGTTGGCGCACTCCTGAATCGAGCAAGCAGGTTCACAGCAAACGAGATGTCCGGCCTAGTGCACTGAGCTAAGTACAATAAAGCGCCGATTGCACTTAGGTATGGAACTTCTGGTTCCAACAACTCTTCCTCATCCTCTTTAGGACGGAATGGATCTCGCTTAGCGTCTAGCGTTCGGACGACCATGGGTGTACTCGAGGGCTTCGCTTTATCTTCATTAAAGCGTCGCAACACCTTGTGGGTGTAGTTCGACTGATGTACCAGGAATACCATCAGTGGAGTGCTCAAGCTCAAGGCCGAGACAGAAACGAGTTTTCCCTAGGTCCTTCATCTCAAATTCCGATTTCAGGTGCGAGGCAGGTAGTCTCAAGCTCTTCTAGAGTACCAATGAGATTCATGTCATCGACATAGACTGCAACTATCGCAAATCCGGAATCTGTCTTCTTGATAAACACGCAGGGGCATATTTCATTATTCACATATCCCTTACCGATCAAATATTCACTTAGACGGTTATACCACATCCGCCCAGATTGTTTCAATCCGTAAAGTGAACGCCTCAATCGAATCGAGAGGGTGTTCCGTGGTTTGGAACTATTTGACTCAGTCAACTTTAGCCCTTCGGGGACTTTCATATATATCTCTGTGTCAAGATCCCCATAGAGATATGCTGTAACCACGTCCATGAGCTGCATATTCAGTTTTTCGGAAACTACCAAACTGATAAGGTAGCGGAACGTTATTTACGTCCATTACGGGAGAATATGTCTCTTCGTAATCAATGCCAGGGCGTTGAGAGAAGCCTTGCGCTACGAGGCGTGCCTTATATCGCACTATTTCATTCTTCTCATTACGCTTCCCTTTACGAATACCCACTTGTAACCAACAGGTTTAACATTGGGAGGTGTGGGAGCAGCAGGTCCAAACACCTTTCGCTTTGCTAAGGAATCTAACTCGACCTGCATTGCTTCTTTCCATTTTGGCCAATCAGTTCTACGTTGACACTCATCAACGGAACGCGGTTCGATGTCGTCGCTTTTAGTTATTTCAGGAGCTACCTGTATAGGCAAACACATCATCGATGATTATCTCATTGCGATTCCACAACTCATCCAAGCTAGCATAATGGACCGAAATCTCACGATTCTCGGGAGTAGGATCTGAGTCTCTCCTGGGACGTCTCCCACGACATATCCATAGTCCTTAACAATTTCATGAGTTGGATCGATTGAGATGGCGGTAGGATTCGGTGGTGCCGGGGTTTTCCCGCTTCCGCGGTTGTGAATCCTTCGAACCGAATGGTCTGCCCCGCTTCTGGGAGGCGAGATGTGGCTAGCGCAGTGACCGTCCTTGGGACGTTAACCTGAGGACATTTGCAGAGGTATATGTGATCTCGTCACTTGTGCTGATCAGAGAAGGCGTGGCATGTTTTGAGCCACACTCTGAAGATCTAGAATGCGCGACTTCTTATCACATTGTGCGGGGGATCAGATGAGAAAAGTGGGAAGACCACGTCATCGCGGTTTGAGGAACGTGCGTTACTCCCCCTAACGGCGGGAATCTGCACAAGTGAAACGAAACGTGCGGAAAGAGATCGTAAGGGCTCTAAATAGCGAAAATCGAGGGGGAATCATAACCAACATATATCGCTCTTGAGGACCCATTTTGGTACGGGGGCGATCGGCACATAAACTGCACACCCAAAAATGCGTAGTGCGAAACGCTAGGTGTACCCAGTGACCATGGAACGGAGAGTAGGTTGGGTGGAGGTGGGCGGCGACATATGGCTGCATGAGAATTGCAGGCGAGAATAGGGAGCTGGTGCGCAAACCAAGGTCGTGGTAACTGGAGGCGCTGAGACGCTTTGCGAGGCCATTCTAGTGTGAACATGGGGAACAGGATGAATCTCAATCCGAGGGACATGCAATAATCATCAAAAGTCTTTGATGTAAACTCGGCGTTATCAGGAATCGTTAATGGGATAATAGGTGGTGAGGCACTTAATGTTTGGGCCAGGAGTGCGAAGGAGATTTCTTGTGGACAACAGGCATACATGTGCAGCGAGTTGATGCATAACCAAAACCATAAAGTATCTAAATGGTCCGCATGTTGGTTGGATCGGTACAAATATCCCCTTGAATCGCTGAAGAAAAGAAGGAGGATCTGAATTATCTTTGCGGGGGAGGGTGAGAATCAACTTACGAGCATGTGGAGTGACGGCGACACGGACTAGAGAAGGGGATGCCATGTGATGCTTGAGGATACGGCGCATAACGGCTGGGTGTCCCAACGGCGTGCAAAGCAAATAGGTGCTTGAATCGTAGTTTTTGACTAGCGAATGGTTTGCCTATTGAGCGAATGGTTGTTGATACAATCCAGAACGAGAGACCTTCCATCTCTCCAATATGCGCTACAGCCGATTGTGTGGAGGTAATGAAAGATATCTTGCCATTTTCTTCAGAGGTTAGCATGGATTGTTTGCTCGAATATCTTAAAACTCAGAGCGTCGGGGAACGGGGGTAAGGCCTCTTTGATGGAAACTGGGTACCATTGGACAACATAAAGTGGGCCTGCGGGTCAATCAGTTGGATGAACCTGATATGGGGCGGGTATGAGGACGAAGTAGAAAAATACCCTCGTCGAGGAGGTGTGCGTAGTCGACTATCAACCAGACATCTAACTCCCCACTTGTCATACCTAAGCATAAATTAATTGAAATCGGCATGAAAAAGAGAAACTTTATCAATTAATTATTCGAGAACAATTGTCAAAAACACATCCAAAAATAACTAAAACGACACCATAACAGAAATCCGAAAAGAAAAGCGAAATCATAAATGACTAGCTAATCTGGGAACATGAAATCCATGTAAAGTCTACTCTCCATAAGTTGGTTGATGAAATCAGGACTCAAATGGGAAAGTTGGCCCTGGCTGCCTCCTATGTGATAAGCATCACAATGGTTAGAGGCGGATCTTTGATCAATGGTGACTCAAGGGAGATGGTGGTAGGTGTTGGGGAGGGCGGTCCCTTATTCTTGAAGTCGGGGGTGTGTGTGGGGATCCACCCCTTGGGGCTGGTCTGTACATCTGGGCTTGGGTTTACCCTCCGCTTGGTTTGGCGATTGGCGATAGAAGCGCGCATAGCGGTGGAGGAGGCGCGCGAGGGCGGAGTGTTCTTCAAGAGACTTGTTTTCAGCAAGAAAGGGTAGTGAGTTTAGAACTTTGTGAACTTCGCCTCTGATGTCTGGAGAAGAAGAAGATGGAAAGAGAAAGTCTTTAAGTAGGTCACTCTGAAGTCTCCTAGGACTGAGAGAGAGCGCAAACTCAGAATTATCGCATTAACAGACTTGAAGTCTGAAAGCGTAGGAAGTGCTTGCGAGGCAAGAAGATCATTGTAGATGGCCTAGCGACTCGATTTCCGAGTGTCGGGGACTCGGAGCATGTGATGATTGGATATGGAAAAGATAAAGCTGATGTTTATCGCCACCCGATCCTTGTTGGCTATAGTGAAATGAAGCTCTTGAAGTAGATGGAGTCATCTTGTGCCCTGAGGAGTGTCCGATTAAAGGGGAATGTTGGGTGACATCTAAGAAAACAAGATGTGTAGTAGAGTACAAATCTCTACGAACTCAAAGTACTAGACATGGGGAGGCATGAAACAATTAGCAACATGCGTGGTTAGGAAACACGTTCTATGTCAAATCAATCAGATTATATGAAACTAATTGGCCTAATTAGAGTGAAATCTAATTGAAAGATGGGCAATAAAAGCCAATTAATTATTGTGTGAAAACAATAATCTAAGCCCAAAAATAGGGAAGCCCAGCCCAAGAATAATGGGAAAGGCCAAAATGGCGCCAGCCAAGCCTCAGCCCAAACATTTCGGCCCAAGCCCGCAGCCCAAAGGTCGCGCGCGGCGGGAGGATGCCGAACACAGGAAGGAGCGCGCGCGCGGGAGGAGCGAACACAGGAAGGCTCGCGCGCGCGGGAGGATGCGAACAGCTGGGAAGCGCACGCGCGCGCGGTGGAGGACGGCGGAAGACGGGGCGAGGGCGGCGAGAGCGCGGCGGGTGGGGAAGCGCGCGTGACGCGCAGGCGGCGAAAGCGAGGTAACGGCGCGAGACTCGAGACCGGAGGATCGGAAAGAAAACATCGGCGGATGCGGCGGCCGGCGGGGCGCTGGCAGACGCTCGTCCTGCGCGGCGAAAACGAGGGCGTCCCCCCCCCTCGGGGGGGGGGGGGGGGGGGGGGGGGGGGGGGAGCCAGCCTTTTTTTTTTTTTCCCCCCGGGGGGCTTTGGCCTTTTCTCCCTGGAGGGGGAAAAAAAAAAAAAAAACCTTTATAGAACGTGTTGAGAGAGAATAAGAGAGAAAATAGGAGGCTGACTGAAAATTCAGTTCCAGTTTAGCTTGTATTAGAGGAGGTTTCGATATTATTTTAAATAATTTCCAGTTATTAAAAATAGTTATAACACATATTATTTTAAAATAATTTTAACTCATCTGATGTGGCAATTGATCCAATCATTCAATATTTAGTAAGAGAATTATTAATTAAAATTAAATGCAATAATCACTTGCTATATACGATGGTTTAAGAGATGATTTACAAAAATATGGTCATCCTAGCATTATTTATATTTCTTACTGATAACAAACAATTTTAGTATTGAAATGTCAATAAAGACGTTAAATTTTGGTTTGGTTATGAGTTACAAACTTATTCCCGTTTTCCGGTGATCAGTGTTGATAATTTGCTTTTGGTTCATAGTTTTACGTCAGATATATGCAATGTAGAGGACAGAAAGTTGCTCTTCTAGATGCGTTGAGTTGATTTTATTTTCACTTATATATCAATTTGCCTCCTGTCACTCTATTTCAGTCTCAGTTTGCCTCCTGTAACTCCAGTTGTCTCAATTTGTCTCCTGCCACTCTACTTCAGTCTCAGTTTGCCTCCTGTAACTCCAGTTGTCTCAATTTGCCTCCTGCCACTCTATTTCCTCAATTGCCTCCTGCCACTCTATTTCCCTCAATTTGCCTCCTGCAACCCAAATCTGTTAAGTCATAATTAACTACTGTCAAGGCAAACTGAGACTGAAATAGAGTGGCAGGAGGCAAATTGAGACAACTGGAGTTGCAGGAGGCAAACTGAGACTGAAGTAGAGTGGCGGGAGGCAAATTGAGAACGGCTGAGTTACAGGAGGCGAGGCTGAGACTGAAGTAGAGTGGCAGGAGGCAAATGGATAAATAAGTATTTTATTTTTTTGGTGGATGTTTCAAGAAAACATGGAACTTCCACAGTTTTCTTTTGGGGTCATAAGTTGCAAAGTTCAACGTAAAACCGATAGAGAATGAAAGTCATGGGGCTCAAAAGTCCCAAGGTTTGAACTAAATCATCAATCTCATCATGCACTTAACAAGTTTGACAAGAGCAAAATTCCGAAATCAATAAAATCCACATTTTATGCCAGCATATATGAGAAGCTTGACAGGGGAAAGGGATGCTTCCAGCAAGAATAAGTTTTCCGATGAGGACAATTTGATATTGTAATCGAAAATTTAATGAGTATTGGTAGTCAAGAGTTTGGGGCAAGTGCCAATGTAAATGTCCTGCTCTTCCTCTGTTGAGGTCCATTTTCTAAATTTGAATTGGAAGAGTTTCTTGCAAATAATTTGTTCGGCCAGAACTTAAAAATTTCTCAGTGGTAGTATACTGGAATGAAGATTCTTGTCTACCAAGGCTTTCGCAATCCAAAACAATTAACTTTGGTACATTATTTTTTGTATTGTTGTAGATGTCGTTTTTTATATTCACGCAAAACAAATAAATTTTCGTATAAAAATAAAACAGGTGAATTGTCATTTTTCATATAGTGCTTTACTCTAAATTTAACTTTAATATATGGTAAAACTTCTATTAATACTCTTACATCGCAGTAAATGGAAATTTTAGTTTGAAGTTACTAATAATAAGGGCTCATTTGATTCACGGAATAGAATTGATGGGAATGAGAATATGATTGATGGGAATTATTAGTTTTAATGAAGAAAAGGGGGAAAAAAAAAAAAAATATTTTTTTTTTTTGTTTTGGGGGGGGGGAGGAGAAAGAAGGGAGGGGGTGTGGGGGGAAATATTTTTTTTTTTTTTTTTTTTTTTTTTATTTTTATTATTTTTTTGAGGAAAAAAATAAAAAAAAAAAAGGAATTTTTTTTTCTTGGGGGCGGGAATACAAAACCCACCTCCTAAGAGCATTTGCACCGCGGAGGGTGCAAGGGTGCGGAAAGGCGGTGGGGCCGACGGAAAATCGCCCCTCCAAGCAAAAACCGGTTTCCACCGCGAGGGGCAGGGGCGGACTGTTGCTGAGGGGCGGGTGCAGAGTTCGGGGTGGAGGGGCTGCTTTCCGCCCCTCCACTGTAGCGGGCGGGGCGCGCGAATGGCGGAGCGTGCGGAGGGAGAGGAGCGTGAGGCGCGGGTGAAGCCGAAGGTAGATGGCGCGTGCAGAGCGCGCGTGCACACGCGTCGCGCGCGTGGCGCGTGCGGCGCGTGGAAAGCGCGGCTGCCGACGTTTTTTGAATGCAACGGCTACTTCTGCTGACGTCAGCCCCAACGGCTACAAACGGGCAAAAGTTTTAAATGCGCCACGTGGCACCTTCCTGGCCGTCGATCTCCAGATCGGACGGCCACGATTAATTGAGCAAAAAAATCATAAAAAAAGGTGAAAAAATGTAGGAAAAAAATTGGAAAAATTGTAAAAAAAATTTCTATAAATACCCAATCAGATTTTACACTTACCACAACAAATCTTCACAAATTCTCTCTCCCTCATATATCTATCTTTCATTTGTGTGTTTCTTTTAGTTACAAAATGTCCTCATCCGATGCCGCGACTTGGACAAATGAGGAGGACATCCACCTGTGTGAAGCTTGGTGGGTAACTTCTCACGATCCAATCACCGGCAACAAGATAAAGGTAGATTTATTGTGGAATAAAATCACAGAGGAATTCGATAAGCGAAGTCCCGGAACATCCCGCACCGCCTCAGGTATTCAAACTCACTGGAAACGTTTGGTCGTAAAGTTCAATGCTTGGCGGTATGCTATTAGACAAGGACGAGCCGTTGTACAACAAAGTGGTTCAAATGCACAAGCTTTGGTATTTTTTTTTATCCTTGTTATTTATATATAAATTTTTTCATTTATCTTTATATACTTGTCTAAGTTTGCATGATTTTTTTTTGTGTGTAGGAAGATGCCATACAAGCATTTTACAAATCCAGGGCAAAAACCACAAGGAATTTCACTAACCATGATTTATGGGATATTGTGAAGCATAGTCATCGCTTCAAAATTTTGGAGGATACACCCATCAGTATGCACATCCCAGAAGAAACGCCGGGTGAAGATTCACCAGCTGCGGAGAATTTATCCGATGATGACACCCCCATTCGGATGACAAGGCCTCTAGGGAGAAGAAAGGCCAAGGAAGCAAGAGCGGCAAGGAACAAAACTCCCACTGAGACATCAAGATTCTTTGAGCAAATTGTACAGCAAGGTGCAATTACCATTCAAGAGAACAGGGAAAGAGAAACGGACAGAAAGGCGGAACTCCAACAAAGATTGGATAAACTTGCCGTGGATAATCAAGCTGCGCAAGATTTTCAAATTATGTCAATGAATAAAATTGCCAAGGATAATCAAGCTATGCAAGATTATCAAACTATGTCAATGGATACATCCAAGTTTTCTCCCCTAACTGCCAAATATTGGAAGGCAAAACGTATGGACGTCATGAGGAGAGAATTGTTTCCAGTTGATGATCCCGAGGTAGGTGGAGGGTCAAGCGCTGGCGGAAGTCATGAAACCCCGTACTACCCAGAGCAACCTTGGAGGAATGATGTTGAAGAATAAGTTGGATTGTAGCGGTTATTATTTTGTATTTAATTTTATGTAATGGTTTGTTTGGGATTTTAAATAAAAGTTTATGTATTTTTTTATCGGATGCCGTTTAATTAATTGTTGTATTATTTTTAGTTGACTTGAATTATTTTTTATTTTAATGAATAGTGATCGCCCCATTCGCCCCTGCCCCTGTTGGGGTGGAACGAAAAATGAAAAAAAGGTGCAATTCGGGTGGGCCCTACATAAATAGTACCCACCTTTGGGGTTGCACCCTTGCCCTTTGCACCCTTGCACCCGCCCTCTTGGGGTGCAAATGCTCTTTTTTTTTTGTGTTTTTTGTTTTTTTTTTCTTTTGTTTTTTTGTTTTTTCGTGGTTTCTTTTTTTTTTTTTTTCTTTTTTCTTTTTTTCTCTCTTTTTTTTTTTATTTTTTTCCTTTTTTCTTCCCACCCGAGGAATGATTAAGGGGAGGTGGTAAATGTATGTGCTTTGCTTTTTTGTTGGGGTTTTGTGTTGTTGTTTTGGTTTGTTTTTTTTTTTTTTATTAATTTTTTTCTTTTTTTGAATTTTTTATAGTGCCTGAACTTTAAAAGTGATCAATTTGGTACCCAAACTTTAAAAAGCCGGATTTCATAGTGCCTGAACTTTAAAAGTGATCAATTTGGTACCCAAACTTTAAAAAGCCGGATTTCATAGTGTCTGAACTTTAAAAGTGATCAATTTGGTATCCAGACTTTCAAAAATAGGACTATGTGGTACCACAATCAATTTTTTGTCAAAGTGTCATTAAAATGAATGAAAAAAAAATGGTCTTTTATATTAATTTTTATGTAAAATACTATTTTTTACCTCTCAACATTTATATAAATATATTTTATGGTGTTTCAAAAAATATATATGCATATGACTATTAAAAAACAATAGATAAATTGATGAATAAAATATAATCGAACATAAAAAATATTTCTAACATAAATTGAGTAATAGAAAAAGTTTATATTTTCATTAATCAATTTATTTATTATTATAAAATAGCTATATGCACATTTTATTTTTTCAAAACACGATAATACACATTTATATAGAGATTGAGAGGTTAAAAACTAATGTTTTACATGAAAATTAATGTCAAAAGATAATCTTATCCCTCATTTTAAAGAAATTTTGATAAAAAATTGAAGAAGGTACTACATAGTCCTCTTTTTGAAAATCTGGGTACTAAATTGATCACTTTTAAAGTTCAGATCCCATGAAGTCCAGTTTTTGAAAGTTTGGTACCAAATTGATCACTTTAAAAGTTCAGGCACTATAAAGTCCGGTTAATGAAAGTTCAGACACCATTCATGATAAGCACCCTTTTGGTAATCAATGGGTCACGAGCTCATATTTCTGAGGAATCTGAGTTAAACAGTCAAATGGGTTTAGATGTAATTTTACATTCAAGTTCCATTCTTGACCCCTTTGATTTTTCAAGTCACTCGACTGGCCTTTGCCTATACTTGTCAACTATTCAGTGCACACGAACTTGCTCTAAAGGTCCCACTATACACAACACAATCCAACACCCAATTGATTTTGACTTTTGTAATGCAATTTTGTTGTTTACTATCGATTCCGCATATTCTCATTAGTCAATGAGGGCAAGAATATTAATCAAGCGCTTTCTGAATTGCAAAATCCAAATCCACAGAAGTTGGCTAGGCTTTATTCGTTCTCCTACTTGATTATGAACCAGTAATGTTTCGCTAGTAGTTCCAATCAATAGCAATGCCACTTGTACTATCGTATTATAATATGAATCTAAATAATTATTGGCCGTTTATTTCATTTATTTTACTCTTTCAATTCAAACAAGCGACTAATTATATTTAACAACATACTCAGTTCATTTGTAATTTACTTTTTTTGGAAAACAATGTGTGAGGTTATGATGGGTTCAACTTTTCATATACGGCTAAGGTAAAAGATTGATAATAGGCAAAAGAAAATTAAAGGGAAGTTGTTTGCCACTTTGCCTAATATTGGCATGGCACATCTTTCTGTTTAGGCACAAAAAAATTTAAACTAACCACCATTTTTAAACCCATTAGCATGTGGCTCAAATCCATATCATCCAATGTTTATTGATCAAAGTTCCCGATTAGAGAGACATAGCCCCTTTTTTTAATCTCCACCCTTAGTTAATTTTTCCTTTTAGACACGATACTACCTAGCTCCTAATTAGGCCATGCTAAATCCCAGAACATAGAGCATAAACTCAGGTGCTTGCATCATTGTTGCTGTCATGATTGTGGTCATTACCAACATAAGTTAATTACTATACCACAACAAATAATTAACCATACTTATGCTTGTGATTATTATTGATTCCCTGCCCAAATTCCCTCCAAATGGACACAAGCACTTGTAGACAACTATGCTTTCAATAATCTGATCCAATCTTCCATCTGAGGCACTAAAAATCTCATCTTTCATCTCCTCTTCAAATTGAGTTCCTGCTCAATGATGAAAAGAGTATGGAGTGTAGTGTGAGATCTACCATTTCCTTATTTTTGTGATTTGAAATCCGTAAAAAAAAGAGGCAAAGTTGAGCTATTTTTTAGAGGAAACAAAGGACATGGTGTAATTAAGGAGAAAGACTTGTATACACGGATTCATTTTTGCTCACCACCACTTTTTGGTGGTGAGAAAAAATGCACTATGTATACACTCACTATTCATTTTTTGGGCCAATTCTGTATCGTCATGTGGCACTTTAGGCTTATGTGGCAACATTTGATTGACTCAGAAAATAAATAGTGAGTGCATGGAAGTCATTCTCGTAATTAAGGGCCCGTTCGGTAGCGTTTTTAGCGACCCATTTTTGTTTTCCCACCCTCAAAACGGCTGAAAACGCGTTCGGTGCAGAGTAGTTGAAAACATCCGCAAAAATGGAGAAAATGCCTTCCATTTCCATTTATGCCGCTTATCAAAGGAAACACGAAAACGTCAAATTGACGTTTTCACTCGCTCAACCCAACACCATCCAAAAATACAATGACGCGACGAACGATGCGATGCCGACGAAACGATGCTGTGTCGACGAACGACGCGACGCAACGCACCCAGAACGACGCGACGCGATGCGACGTGATGAACAATGCGACGAATGACGACGGACGAACGACGCCAACTTCGTCAAGAACCCACGGCCACGACGAACCCACTGACTCGAAGAAGTTGATTCCGGCGCGAGAAGGACGATGGCGACGACCCGCAGCTTTCGGATCTGGATTCCTCGACGGACGACCTGCACCTTTCGGATTTGGGTTTGGCGAAACCCAGAAGAAAAAATTTGCTTATTTTGATTTGGATTTGGGTTTTGTAGAACCCAGAAAAAAAAGTTTGCTATTTGGATTTGGATTTTGCAGAACCCAGAAAAAAATTTGCTATTCAGATCTAGATTTGTGTTTTGCATAGGCAAATTGGAAGGAAAGAACGTAGTTTGCTACTAAGTTCCACCGAACACATTTTTAAATTTCAGAATACCAGATTTATTTTATTATTTTCATTTTCTCGGTGTAAACTGCGGAAATACACTACAAAAACGTTACCAGATGGCCCCTAAGAGTTCCATGCAGGCCTAATTCCAACTAGCTGATTTGGCAAAAGTACATAAAATTTAAGTTGGAAATCAGAGCATCTGTGGCTGTAGCTTTCTGGTTTTCCTAATGCAATTTTTGCAGACTGAGGGTCTTGTCATTGCTTTCTTCAGTATAGGCCACTGTTTTATAAAGCATCATCATCATGATTCATGTATCTACTGATCTTGTTTATTGTGCGTGTGCATAGTTCTCTGGACTAACCTATATTGTATGCTACAAGGACAGCACTAAATTATTGATAAACAATCAACTGAATGAGACAAATACGGGGTTACTATAACTTGGGATGGAAGGTTTGACTGATTGAAGGAATCAGGTTCTAGATGGATGGAAATTGCCCAGAAACTGATTAGGAGGAATTTGCGAATGGGAAGAGTAGTTGGGATTATTAGATTGAATATGAACATGAATTGTTGGATCAAGATTCTTATACGAATCCTTTTCTTTTAATCTCTTGCAATGATTCCAACACATTTTCATCCTGTTTTTCAGCAGAGAGAGAAGCTTGTCCCACACTTCCTATTTTGAGCTCCTTGCTGCAGCTTTTTTCCCATCTATCTGTTTTATGTAGTACCAATTTGCAGGTGGTAAATAGTTATGCTTAGCAATTATTTTCTTGGAGCTAATTTAGCATGTGAACCCATGATGATGGCTACCAAGATTCATGTCTTATTTGTATTTATCATTACTCGCTGGTTGCTTCTACATCCGAAGTTATGTGTTCGATTCTCCCTATCCAATCAATATCATTGTGTGTGCTTCATTGACAGTTTTTTCTATTTTGCTAGCGAATAATTATCCTTGAGAACCCATATTTGTGCATGTACACCTCAATGAAGAATAAGAATAAAACAAATTAGGTTCCCTTGCTTATAAAGCTCGGAATGTCAAATGAAATTCGATTAGTGCCCGAAGGGGATAAGACCCTAAAAAGAGCCTTTTCCAGAGATTAAAAGAGAGGTTATTATTAAAGCAAACCAGTAGTTGTATTATTAGAGCTTTGTTTCGTTCCAAAATTCTGGAGAGTTGCACAAAATTACTAAGTCCACAGTAGTGATTCAATGAGAATATACCAAATGATCATCACCGATAAGACCCAAAAATTCCACTTACAAACAAAGTTTTGAAAAATTCAGGTAGAACTATGATTAAAGAATGAAGGTGGAGGAGTTTGGCCAAGTGTCACTTATTTAAAGCAGATAAGTGAGATTCTACTTTTCTCTAAACAGGTCAAAAAACAGTAAGGGTGGGGTTTTTTTGGGGTGTGTTTTTTTTTTTTTTTTTTTTTTTTTTTTTTTTTGGGGTGGGTGTTGTTTTTTTTTTTTTTTTGTTTGTTTTTTTTTTTTTTTTTTGTTTGTGTGGTTTTTTTTTGTTTGTTGGTTTTTTGTTTTTTTTATTTTTTATGGGTGGTTTTGTTGGTTGTGTGTGGTGTGTGGGTGGTGATTGGGTGGTGTGTGGGTTGGTGGGTGGGGGTGTTTGTGTGGTGTGGGGGTGTTGGTGTTGTGTATGTGTTTTTATATTTTAGTGTTTGTGGTTGGGTAGGGTGGTGGAGGGTGTTTGTGTTTTGTTTGTTGTGTGTTTGTTTTTTTTTTTTTTTTTTTTTTTTTTGTCCTTTTTATGAAAAGTGAAGTCAAACAGAAACTAATAAGCAAAACCAGTTGAACTATTCCTACTTCTGCTTCTGCTTGTGCTTCTGCTTCTGCTTGTCCAAGGAGACAGTCTCAAAAGAAAGAATTAAAGAAAGAGGCCTACATGCTACTACCGTACAAACTTTGCTTTTAATATAATCTTAAAAGTAAAGTGCTTTCAATCCTAAAGTAGAAGTCTTTGGATTAAAAGAAGTGAAAAACAAGTGAAGCTAAAAGCAAGAGGACAACCCATCCCAAACTTCAAAGGTTAATAGAAGCAAGAGATTGCTCTTTTAAGTAAAAACTTTCTGATTTGGTGAATTTTAGTGTTTTGATCTTTCACACAAGAAGCAGCAAAATGCTGATTTTCTGCAGATACAGAAGAAAGAAATGAGGATCAAAGCAAAGAAGGGAAACAAAATCTATTAAAACCCTAGTTTACTATTTTAAATACTTATGGGAATCTTGAAATGGTTTTCTACATACAGAAAGAGACAAAAATTGCTTGTGTTCTGGACATTGTAAATTGTTATTTCCAGTTCACAATGTGATCAGCATCCTTTAAGCACACTTCTAATAATACAAAGTTTGGTTAATCTTTCCACTTTCTCCATTAATTCCATCTTTACACATCAGTCAAGATAGCCTCTGAAAGATTGCAATGGTCCTGCAAAAAAACCAAACAAATTTGCAATTCACAATTCGCAACCAACCAAAGGCCTGCTAGATTTAAAGCATACAAAGTTTCGATTACAATTTGAATGGCCAAAAGGCACTTATCTTGTTTGTGATTAGCTTAAGAACTACATTATAATGGTCTCAAATCCGAGAAAAACTTACCTATCACGAATGCATACCCGTTCTTAATCACTTAACAAAGATGACATATGATAACAGAAAATAAGATAGAATCCAGGTGTATCCCCATTCATCACTCTGTAAACTATTAGCCACTATCTAATGATAAAGCCAAATTATACTTTGCACATCAGAAGCAGATAGAAAGGAGACCTGAGAGATTACTGCGGACCTACTTAACTAAATCGATTGCAAAGCTACCGACTCTTCAATTATTGATTGAACGAGCCAGATCGACACTACAAAGTACTTAACAATGTCCAGCACAAAAGATGATTCAACTACTAAAACAAAGCTAACTCGCTTAAGTGGATTAAAAGAGCAAAAAACTACAAAATACTAGACCATGCTAAACACAAGCTACTAAAAGTTACCCAAAAACTCCACTTATTTATCTCCTAAAACTAGATTAGTCTTCCTTCTAGTTATATTCACTTGACTAGATTCCACAAGGTCCATAACAGATTACAGAACATTCCCCAAGCACTAATACAAGGCAATAAGCTTCTTCCACTTCCTTCACCACAACCTTCAATGCTGCCATTTCCTCCACAAAGCTTCACATGATCTTGCACCCATTGGGGTTCTCATCACTAAACAACTCGAAAGCTTCACATGATCTTGCACCCATTGGGGTTCTCTTCACTAAACAACTCGAGCGAATCGGACCGCGGTGGTGCACCATAGGATGGCTGAGATGGGTAGTACTGCTGCTCAAATTCCAAACCCTGAGAAGGCGCATAAGTGTGTGAATGAAAGTTAGGCGCTGGTGTAGCATAATGGGATGCACCATAACTAGGATAGGCAGTGTTGTAGCTAACAGCTTGGACAGGTGCCCTATAGTACTGCCTTGGGTACTGCTGTTCATACACTTGCTGAGGTGGCAGGCCGTGATTGGCTTGTGCCGGGACAAAGCTCGGGCCGTTTGGACCGTAAGGAGGCATACGTGGGCCATTTGGCCCGTAAGCCCCATGAGGAAACTGAGAGACATGGTGGTAATTAGGCCCATTCGGCCCAACAGGCACATTGCCTCGGTTTGGCAATCCAGTATTTGCTGGAGCATGAGCATCGTCATCATCACAGTGATCCTCCGCATCAAATTCAACATTGGCAGCATTCCCTTTTTGCCCCTTCTTCTTCTTCTTTTTACCCCCGCTGCCACTTGCACCACCGCCAGCACCTCCGCCACTAGCACTGTTCTCAGCCTCACAATCACTCTCTCCGCCACCATTCTTCTCCACAATCGGCGGCTGGTTTTGTACATTCCCTCCTTGTCTCACCACCTCTGCCTTTGCCTCCTTCACCTGCCCACCACCGCCGCCGCCTGCTTTGGCCGGTGCACCACCGCCTTCACTTGCTTTGACCGAATTACCCCCGTTCTTACTAGTACTACCACCGTCATTACCATTCTTCTTAGCAGAGTCTTGAACCTGAACAACTTCAACTTTGGCTGTCCCCTTCTCATTCTGACCACCACCACCGCCTCCGCCGGCGGCTCCGCCGTGGCTGCTCTCCTCGGGGCTTTCGGAATCAGCTTGGACCTTCTCTTTGCCCTTTCCTTTGTTTTTCTTCTTGTCTTTTGCATTGTTGTCGGGGTTTGGTTGAGGCCAGAGCTCTGCATGTTTGCCTGTTTTTGTCAATTTCTTGATCAAAGTCTCAGCCTCCACATTCCCAGTGACTGTCACTTTCTGCTGCCTCATGTCAACCTCCATTTTATAAACCCCTGCAAAAACCCACATAGAAAATCAGTTCAAAACCCATAATTTCCAATTTTAAAACATACAAAATCAACCAATAACAAAACCCAATTACACAAATTCGAAAAAGCTTAAAGCTTTGCGTTCAAGTTCAAGTACAGATAATTAACTTGTAAAGTTGATGAAACAGGGGAGCTTGGTAAACTATAACCAAGAAGAAAACCAATCAGATTAATATCAGAAAAAGTCAAAGAGAATTTCACATCACAGAGACCAAATATCCAAAAGAGGACAAAGATTTGAAAGTGTGGGATTTTGGGTGATCACACTTACCATCAATGTTCTTTAAAATTTTGGTGACTTTCTTCTTGCAGCCTTCACAGTGAACAGAGACTCTCAAAACCCATGTCTGCAAAAACAGAGAAGAAGGTGCTCAGAATCAAAACATGTCAAAGTTGAAATCTATTTCAAAAACACATGTTTTCAAATCTTCAATTCACCTTGTACTTGAGAGTAGGTTCATTAATTTCCTCAATTTCTTTAGGCTCAGCTGCCTTGGCTTCTGTTTTTGCTGTCATTAGGACAGACGGAAAACTGAGAAAATTGGAAGCTCTGGTTTTAGAGAGAGAAAGTTCACAAAGGGGAGAGAGAGAGGTAGTGTGTGGGCAAGTGGCAACTGGGAATGCTTCTGAAGGAAGGGAGGTGTTCTTTATGGAGGAGGAAAGATCTAGTGACTGTGAGGGAATTGAGTTGTACAGTGGAAAACACAGTGGGGTCCCCCTCTTGAACTTGGTGCTTGGTGGGGGTGGCATTTTTATGATTTATATTACTGATGGTATTTCTTGGTACAGTTTTTTTAATTAATGTGAAATGAAAAATTTATGTACTTTTTTCTAGTTTTATAATTCACCGCAGTCTCAAGGAAGGATTTGATTAGCATTTGGAGTTTTAAATACAAAATCATGTGTTACTTTCTTGAGAATGTTGTTGTATGGTAAGGAAACTTTAAATGTTCATGAGATATCTATTTTAAAGTTAATAATTTATTTATTAATGTAATTTGTCTCGATGAAACACTGATAGACTTATCAGTTAAGATTTAGCAATTTATTTGTGTATGTAAGTCAAATTTATGAGTAATTTTTCTAGTTAAAAACAACAAGGGTACTACATATTTCACACAATTATAAACAAAACTATAAGCTTTTTCACATAGATTTCTTAATTTGGTGGCTATGGTGCTATGGGGTGTAGGACGAACTTTCCAATTAGAAGGCATTCGGAATAAAGCTAGCCTTTTGTTTAACTGTTAAACTAATGGTTCTGTTTTTTCCTGCCTTTACTGCTTTTCAAAAACAATTGCATTTCCATTAATCTGCCAACCTTAATGATAGTAAAGCAAGTCTTAATATCTTTGAATTGAATAGTACGGAAGAAACTCAAACAGAAACTTCATCAGCTGTACAATTGGAATATTTAAAAAGAAAGAATAATAAGTTTATTTAGGTTTTCCCCACAGAAAATGAAAAATGGAACAATAACCTACAACTTGGGATAGAAGTTTTTTTGTTGAGAAACAACTTAGGAGAGAAGTTAATGAACTTTCTTTGCACAGAACATAATGGTACCTTCACAATCCTAAACTTATAGCAAAGAAATGATTTTATAGCTTAATTTATTTAAGAATATTTATCTTTTATATTCGAGTGATTGAGTCTAAATTCCCCATAAGTTAAATGGGAGAGGAATTTGAAAGTTCTCTTCGGGGAGAAGACTTTGAGCTAACCTCTTTAAACTCCCCAGCTAATCCATGTGCACCACAGTTAATATACTCCTGCAACAACAAGACAAACAAAAACCAACTTAATTTGCAGAACATTTATAACAAGAGCCAAGTAAGAAAAACAAATTTTTACCACTCCGTATGCCCATGTAGTGCCATTTTTACCAAAGCTTCAAGATAAGCTTATCAAGCATTTGACCAACTTCAAAAGATAATGGGGGATAAGATCATCACATACTAGTTGGGAAAGAAGTTGATGAACTTTCTTGGCACAGAATGGTACTTTCAATTTCCTAACAATTTTATAGCCAAACTATAAGCGTGAATTAAGCCAATCCACATGATGTATAAAGTATGATTGGAGGAACAGCCAAAATACATGCAGGCCTATGACAATTCATCAACACAGCAATGTTACAACATCATGAAGAAAAAGCAAAAGCCCTGGTCACTTGAATTCAATTTCATGTGCCTGCTTTGATGTAGTCAGGTCAGGTGTGGGTGGTCGCACCCTTGATTGTTGATTTCGACGTATTTACCTTTCATTCGAGATTTCGAGTTCGATTTCTCGCATCGCCAATACTGCTCTCTAACTTGGTCTTGCTATTTCAGCCAAGTGATTGTGAACTTGAGGTCTTAGCCCATTGCATCGAAGACGGTCCAATATCTATGCTGGATAGATGTTCAAGTAAATAGGCCCAAACAGATTGAAAGCGTAAGGGCAATGACCCAAATCTGCTTTTCATTGATCCTGCCCGGTGCCACAGCAGTATCGGGCTGTGCTCTTTGGTCGGACGTAGGACTCTGTATGCGGATGTCGTAGATTGGGTCGGTCTTTGGAGAACATTTCCAAGTTTTATATGACTCTAGCGCAGGCCCAAATTATTGTTAGGTTTCAGAAAATGGTTATTAAACAGGTTCTTAGCTATTTGAAGGCAACTCTTGATTATGAAGAGAAATGATTATACTATGAGGCCGTTCATTCGCGACCCACATTAAAAGTCTTAATTATCATCGGGCCACCTCTTATATCTCGTGTAGAAAATCTTGGTTTAAATCCAAAACCCGAAATCTGAGCCCATACTTTGTCCTTGGAATAAATCAGCCCATCCAATGTCGGCAAGAAACATATAGGGACAATACTTCACAATATGACAATACATCTTTGTTTGTGTTGACTGTAAATAGTCAAAAGGAACAATAATGATAGAAAGCATTGTAGATAGATGAAACCAATTGAACTTCAGAGTAAAGCACCAAGTTGATACAGCGGAAAAGTCCTTGTATAAACATAATTCATATATCGAGACTAATTTATACTCTATTAGAATGATAAATCGGTTAATCTAATGACAATAACTACATTATAGAAGCTTGATAAAGAATTTGTTCACACAAAAGAGTGGAACATGAAATAACGGTCCCATGGAATAGTGTTTGATTAAATTGTAAGCAACCGCTTGGGTAGGTGTTGTCGGTTTCAGGTTAGGTGAAGGGGACAACAGATAAGCTAATGACTATGAAATTAGGTCATGCAAAACCAACGTTAATCCCCCCCACATTTGGATAGATGTCCAAAAAGAAACAACTCCTGAAACACCACAACTTAGCCATTAAAAGTATGAGAAAGGGACAAGCTTAGTTGGTCCTAATCAACCTTTATTGCCCCATATGTTGATGTTTTGATTTTGAGTTTTTAAGAGTAATTTGATTGTGTGTAAAGAATTTAATTTCTAAAAAATATCAAATTGTTGATATATCATTAGTATGATATTAATATTAAGTGAGATAGTATCGATATGTAATTGTTACTAATAATATTAAGACAAACATCTAATATATTTTCTGTGTGAGAAACAAACTTCTAATATTTATAGAGAACAAATGTTTGACATGAAAAAAAAAAAAAAAAAAAACTATTTGTACAAGTGATATATGGACCCCTTTCTACATTCCTCCCTACAATTATTGGGGTTGGAGAGATCTGGTGCAAATCAGCCTCAACAGATTTTGGCAAGGATCCAACCAAACAGGACCCACCAGGACTTGTGTTGATTTGATGACTTTTAGCCACTAAAAGTCACATTGAACTGCAAATCCCATTAATCATTTGGTATTCAAAGATCCTTCATGAACTCTAAAAGTCATCACTAATACTGAAAGAAAATGATGAACTTCTTCAGTACCAATTGATGAATCAACTTCTTGAGTGCCAATTGATGAATCAATTCTTATTCCAACCATATGCTTGGTTTTATGCATACCAAATGTCGTATTGATATGATATTGATATTGTTAACGATAATGATATAAATACAATATATATTGCAATTTAACAATGCAATATTTGCTAAAAGAAGATGTCCTATATAGACTCTTAACTTATTACTGAATAGCTCAGCAATATGTTAAGCTTTTCTCTACCAAAAGGTATCCAAAGAAATGCAAGACAAAAATAATTGGTGTCAAATTAGGGTTTATAACATCTTTGGAGACAGCATTAGTTCGCATGTTAAGAGTGTTTTGGAGGTGTATTTATGGAGGTGACAGGAGAGAAACAGAGAAGTAAAGAAGGGGCAGTACAACCTCAACTGCCAAGCTCAGGGGTTCCTTGGAGTAGCATTAAAGACTCACTGTACTGTTGATCCTATTGCACACAACCTATATGACAAAACTTCCCAAAGAACCTTTTTTTCCAAAGGAAACAAATACAAGATGATTTATAAACAGAGATAAAGATTGATGCTTTGAATGATTTCTTGTTGAGAGAGAGAAAAATGGGGTTCAGTTCTCAGATTCTCCACATGATTTCCATCATATCTTTTCTCTTCTTATCATTGCAAAATGCCCACATTGTCGCAGCAAAGGCTCACTTCAATGTTTTAGGCCTACAAAACCAGCTGCATTTCGTGGAGGACAACAATGTGGAGGGGGTAATGATTCAGCTGATTCAGCACCAGCAGATTGAGAAAGTTTCTGGAGAAGATAATGATCAGAAGAGTGCAATTTCTGTTGTTGAAAAGTTCAGGTTTTTACTTGGACTGAGGAGCTTAAACAAGAGAATGCCTTCAGTTGGGGGCACTGATAATATGGCCCCATCACCTGCTCCATCACCCTTCAGTGAAGGTGATGCTCCTAGTCAAGCTCCAACTCCTGCTCCTGCGAGCCGCATTCGTGCACATTCGCATCATCCACATCGCTTGCGCTCAATTACGAATGTGCACAAAGTTCATGAAGAGGATAAAGGCAGGATCAGAAAGATACTCGTGGCAGTTCTTGCTTCTGCAGGAGCTGCTACTTTGGTATGTGCCCTTGGCCTCATTTGGGGTTGCAGGAAGTACAAGCAACGCAAAAAGAAGCCCACAAAAGTGATTTCAATTTACGGAAGAGATGGAGGAGCAAGAGGTGCATCAAAGTTTGTGAGTTCACAGAAATCAGCAAGCAAGGTGAGCTTAAATCCTGTCACTTCTGATCTCGTTTATCTTGAGTCATTAGGCATGGATTTAGAGCAACAGCAGATTCCTTTTCCCAAGGAAACTTCAACTATAAACAAAAAAACATCACCAAATCATAGCACAGAAAGATGTGCATTGCTTGAGACTGAAGAACCGAATCAAGAAGTGATAAAATCGGAGTTTGATAATGCTAGCAGTAGTTCTTTCACTAGGGAAATTATGTCTGTTCACGAGGAGATTGTAGAGTCAATCCAGTATGACTCTGATTGTGCCAATTCCTCAACTGGGGAAAAAATGATCCCCGTTGATGCGTATTCTTCCGATGATGAATCATTTCATTCTTTTGGTGACTCAAATTCATCAAGCATCCGCCTTTCGAATGCTTCAGCTGGTAGTGTAGGTGACACAGCAGACATTCCCGCCACAAATGTGTCAATCAAAGAAACTTGTGTAGCACCCTCTTCTGTGAACTTACCAGATCATCCAACAAACCTAAACCAAAACTCAATTCCAGCTCCGGCTTTACAGTGTCCGGTAAATGCAGAACACAAAACAGTCAATGCACCATGCCCTCCACCACCACCACCACCACCGCCCCCAAGCGTACACTTTCCTCCTTTTCATTCTGCTCCTAGTTCAACTAGAATTTCATCTAAAGCTTCATGCTCTTCTTCATTTCCTAATGTATCACCACCAAGGAAATCAGATTCTTCTTCTGGGTCAAAACAAACACCGGAAGGTGGATTTGCTGTTTCACCTCGAAACTCCTCTAGGCCTTCAGGAACTCCATCTCCTATTCCCCCACCACCCTGCCCACCTCCCTTTTCGAAATCAAATAACAGCTTGTCCAATGGACCACCTCCTCCGCCACTCCCTCAATCTACACCATTGGGAAAAGATGGATCCCCATTGCCTAAACTTAAGCCGTTACACTGGGACAAAGTTAGAGCTGCTCCGGACCATTCTACGGTGTGGGACAAACTGAGATCAAGCTCATTCGAGTAAGTGACATTCTACTGTCAGTTATACCTTGCAATTTGGTTCTTGTTTTTTGTATTTGAGCCTGAACAATTATGACTCATGAACAGGTTGGATGAGGAAATGATTGAATCACTTTTTGGATACAACCTGCAAAACTCAATGAAGAATGATGAAGCAAAAAGCAAGAGCCCTTCTCCAATTAAGCATGTGCTTGAGCCAAAGAGACTACAGAACATAACCATACTTTCAAAAGCCCTGAATTCCACCGCTGAGCAAGTATGTGAAGCACTACAACAAGGTATGTATAGCTCCTATATCATGAAGATGAGCTGCACTGTAAACAACCAGATCAAGAGTCTGAATGAAATTGAACATTAAATGTGAACCAAAATAACCTTTTGTATGAATGTTCATATCGTTGCCAGGAAATGGCTTGTGTTTACAACAACTGGAAGCACTGGTACGGATGGAACCTACAAAGGAAGAAGAGGACAAGCTCTCTGGCTACAAAGGAGACATAAATGAACTCGGGTCAGCGGAGAAATTTGTGAAGGCAGTGCTTATAGTACCATTCGCCTTTCTACGTGTTGAAGCCATGCTTTACAGAGAAACATTTGAAGATGAGGTTGTTCATCTGAGGAACTCTTTTTCAGTGCTAGAGGTAACTTACTAAACCACATTAATTACACATCGATAAATACATGTTTAACACAAAATAATCACTATTTTGATTCAATTTTCTTTTGATTCTACTCTAGGAGGCCTGCAAGGAACTGAGGTCAAGCAGGCTCTTTCTGAAGTTACTCGAAGCCGTGTTGAAAACAGGAAATCGAATGAATGTGGGAACAATCAGAGGAGGTGCAAAAGCATTCAAGCTAGACACTCTCCTCAAGCTCTCCGATGTGAAAGGAACCGATGGAAAGACAACCTTATTACACTTTGTTGTCCAAGAAATCATAAGGGCAGAAGGGATTCGAGTTTCAGACAGCATTATGGGGAGGATCAACCAGAAAAACAAAAGCAAAACTCTAGAAGAGAAGGAAGAGGACTACAGAAGAATGGGGCTAGACCTTGTTTCCGGTCTCAGCACTGAGCTCTACAATGTGAAGAAGACTGCCACATTGGACTTGGATGTCCTAGCAAGCGGCGTTTCAAATTTGTCCGATGGAATGGCCAAAATCGAACATCTGATACACAAGGAGTTATCAATGGACGAAAAGAGCAGTAACTTGGTGATTTCGATGAAATCGTTCATTAGTCATGCAGAGAAGAGGTTGAAGGAGCTGCAGGGTGATGAAAATAGAGTGCTGTCACATGTGAAAGAGATCACAGAGTATTTTCATGGCAATGTGAGTAAAGAAGAGGTCAATCCACTTAGGATATTTGTGATTGTTAGAGACTTTCTGGGCATGTTAGACCATGTTTGTAAAGAGCTTAGAAATTTGAAAGCGCCACGCACCCCGAATCCTCTTGCTCCATTCCGATAGATTATGTAAATGTAAGATTGGTTGGTGTGTCATAAGATTTTCATGCTTTCCCTTTCACTTAAGGAGAGTGTAACTTGGTTTTGGATTGAATTAATTATTTGACCTTAAGGTTGTGCTCAGTTGTATTCGACCATAAAAATACTTACATGAAATGGAAATATACTTACTTTCTGAATTTATCTGATCATGTGAGGTCTCACAGAATGACAAATATAAAGATAACAGCTATGTACACTCGTGATAGCTAAGTTTTTCTTGCAAATGACCCGAAAAAAGTATATGGATTTTGGGCTGTAATGTTGTAATGTTCTGTTGGAAAGGTTTGGGCCTCATAAGGCTAATGCGATCATGGACCATAAAATGCAGCAAAAGGTTTGGGTCTCACAGTACAATGACTAAAACATCCCTAAGCTTTCACATAATATCCAGCTTACCCTTGAACCGCCACTGAACCTCCGCGCGCCTTTTTTCCCCTTCTTCACAATTCAAGAAGCGTCCAGAGTTTAACTAATCCCACGTGTCAAACTTCCATACGGCCGTTGACATGTCCCGTTCGCAAATCCCCAACGCGCGCTGATACTAATTTGCCGACGTGGCCAATGGCCATTGGACGTAAACACGCAATTACCAAATAAAACCCGAATTTGAATACGGATCCAAACCCACTTACCACATTACAACCGAACAAATCAACATGTATAAATAGAACCCCTTCAAAGCTCTGTTCTCACTCATTTCAAATTTCACGAATCCGAAAAAAAATCTAAATTCGAAGGCAAATAATTCACCGGAGAAGAAGATCAATGGCGACGACGAAAAGGATCCAAGCGCTCTCGTTTGCGTTCCTGCTTCTATTTGCTTCAGGTACCAAACTTTTCTGTTACTGTTAGTTTCTTTACTCTTATGTTATGTGACATTCATTGATCAGCTAATCTCGTCTAATTCTCTATTTTATTAAAAAACTACGATTATATTGATCATTTTAGTGTGCGAATCCAATTAGTACATTGTTCTAAAGAAATTATTGTGGTTGATTTTGCTTGGTTCAGAGTTTTTGTGTGGAATAGCTATAGCAGCCGATGCTGCTGATTCACCGAAATTGGGGACGGTGATCGGAATCGATCTCGGAACAACGTATTCGTGTGTGGGGGTGTACAAGGACAATCATGTGGAGATCATAGCGAACGATCAGGGCAACAGAATCACACCCTCGTGGGTTGCGTTCACTGATACTGAGCGTTTGATCGGAGAGGCGGCTAAGAATCAAGCGCCTCAGAACTCAGAGCGCACGATTTTCGACGTCAAAAGGCTCATCGGAAGAAAGTAAGCAACTTTACTTGATAATGTCGGAATGAATAGTTTGTTTGAGCTATTTGTGTTTAATTTGGAATTTTTGGATTATGAAACTAAGGGGGTTTTGGTTGATTTGTGTGATGTTTGTAGGTTTGATGATCCAGAGGTTCAGAGGGATATAAAGTTTTTACCATACAAGGTTGTGAACAAAGATGGGAAGCCTTATATTCAGGTGAAAGTAAAAGGTGAAACCAAGGTGTTTAGCCCTGAGGAAATCAGTGCTATGATCTTGGGGAAGATGAAGGAAACCGCCGAGGCCTATTTGGGGAAGAAGATCAAAGACGCCGTGGTCACTGTTCCAGGTATAGTCCTAATTCCCTTTCGATTTCTTCTATGACAATGTCGAATTAGAGAAAGCGTAGCGATTAGGTTGATGTGTACATTGGTCTGATAGGTTTGGTTTTGGTTGTTTTGTGTAGCTTATTTCAATGATGCACAGAGGCAGGCTACTAAGGATGCCGGCGTCATTGCCGGGCTGAATGTGGCTCGGATCATCAATGAACCGACAGCTGCGGCGATTGCCTATGGTCTGGACAAAAAGGGAGAGAAGAACATACTGGTTTATGATCTTGGTGGTGGTACATTTGATGTTAGCATCTTGCAAATTGACAATGGTGTGTTTGAGGTGAGGTCTACAAGCGGCGACACGCACTTGGGAGGAGAGGACTTTGACCATCGAGTGATGGACTATTTCATCAAGCTGATCAAGAAGAAGTACAACAAGGATATCAGCAAGGACAACAAGGCTCTTGGGAAGCTTCGTAAGGAGTGTGAGCGTGCCAAGAGGGCATTGAGTAACCAGCACCAAGTTCGTGTGGAGATTGAGTCGCTTTTTGATGGGATTGATTTTTCGGAGCCATTGACAAGGGCTAGGTTTGAGGAGTTGAACATGGACTTGTTCAAGAAGACCATGGGT
Organism: Spiraea crenata; assembly: GCA_033992175.1. Classification (NCBI taxonomy): domain Eukaryota; kingdom Viridiplantae; phylum Streptophyta; class Magnoliopsida; order Rosales; family Rosaceae; genus Spiraea; species Spiraea crenata. The sequence goes on along the minus strand of JAVBHV010000041.1, from coordinate 2,541,338 downwards.
CCTGTGAAGAAGGCTTTGGCTGATGCAAACTTGAAGAAGACAGACATTGAAGAGATTGTTTTGGTTGGAGGGAGTACTAGAATTCCAAAGATTCAAGAGCTGTTGACGGACTTCTTTGACGGCAAGAAACTGAGCAAAGAGGTCAATCCTGATGAGGCGGTTGCCTTTGGTGCTGCAGTTCAAGGTGGAGTCCTCAGCCACGAAGAAAAGGGTCCAAATGGTACTTATACACTTTCATTTCTTAGTCTGAGCTCATATTTTCGATTTTCATATGATGGTGACTCATAAATTAGATATGCATACTAAGAGTTGCTTAACTTTTTTTTGCAGATATTCTTTTGCTTGATGTTACTCCTTTGAGTCTTGGCATTGAAACAGTTGGTGGTGTCATGACTAAACTGATCCCAAGGAATACTGTTATCCCAACTAAGAAGTCTCAAATCTTCACCACTTATCAAGACCAGCAGACCACAGTATCCATCAAGGTATACGAAGGCGAAAGGAGTTTGACAAAGGATTGTCGCGAGCTTGGAAGGTTTGATCTCACCGGCATTCCACCTGCTCCAAGGTAATTGGAAACTCGCCAATGTGCTAAGTTATTATGTATCGCTTTGCATAAAACTGGTCTCTCGCTGTTGAAAATTAGATGGTTTGTATACTGAGAGCTGCATTTTTTTTTTTTTTTAATCGTGTGTTGCAGGGGAGTGCCCCAAATTGAGGTTACATTTGAGGTCGATGCTAATGGAATCCTAAACGTGAGAGCAGAGGACAAGGCAGCAAAGAAGTCTCAATCCATCACGATCACCAACGACAAAGGCCGCTTGAGCCAGGAAGAGATAGAAAGGATGGTGAAGGAGGCAGAGGAGTTTGCAGAAGAGGATAAACAAGTCAGGGAAAAGGTGGACGCAAGGAACAAGCTCGAGACCTACATATACAACATGAAGAGCACCATCAATGATAAGGAAAAGCTGGCGAACAAGATTGATTCGGATGACAAGGAGAAGATTGAAAGCACATTGAAAGAGGCTGAAGAGTGGCTGGAGGATAACCAGAATGCCGATAAGGTTGATTTCGAGGAGAAGATGAAGGAAGTGGAAGAAGTGTGCAGTCCGGTGATCAAGCAAGTCTATGAGAAGAGTGGTGGAGCTTCTTCTGCTGATTCACAAGATGAGGAAGATGACCATGATGAGTTGTAGAAAATTAGGAGGGTTTCATTGTTTTTCTGCTGCTGCTTTTTTTTTTTCACTCTTTGATAGTTCTACATTAGGTTTAAAATATTGTTAGTAACTTAATACTCTTGGTCTTCATGTATATTTGAAGAATTCCAATTTTACCATGAATGGGGAAACTAGAGTTTAACACATTTGGATTCAAAATGCTCTGCTTCATTGCCTGCTTCGGTTTCATTTCAGCAGCCACCACTGGCGATGGAGGCCCTGATAAAAGTTCGTTACCTTACTTCTTCTAATTGATCAGCTCCTCCGAGCTCCGCCGCTGCCTCTGCTAATTTGGCAGCGGCAGAATCAGCTTTGCCGTCGGATTCGCAACTGCAGTTTACTTACAACAGCTTCATTGTCCACTTGTCAAACACTGACGTGACTTTTGACATGTCGCCTTCGCAGGTTGCCAACGAGCGCGGATGGTAATTAGCTGATGTGGCGAGTAGGCATTGGACTGATTACGAACAAACTCCTAATCCATATACAAATACAAACGGAAAAAATTAGCTGTCTACTAGTAGTAGTATTACTATACATAGAAACCCCTAGCTCAGGTCCTTTCACTAAATTCAAATTCATAAGTTTCACACAAAAACCATCTCAGAAAGAAGAAGGCTAAGAACTTATAGAGAATGGCAATGGAGGTGAAAAGAATCCGAGCATTGTTTCTGCTTCTCTTTATTTCGGGTTCGCTTGCATAATGTGAGAGTTTTTACTTTTGTCCAATTCATTTACGGTTCTGTAAACTTCTCCAATAAGCTAAGTTCGCTTGGTTGTCTGTTTTTGAGTGACCATTTTATTAGTAAGACTTTTTGGCACGAAAAATTGTTGTGCTTGATCTTTGCTTGGACAGAGTTCTTGTGTGGAATATCATTAGCATCCGATGATGAACTTAGGTCCCGTGCTTGTTCTTATGTCGGTTATGGATGTAGTTACCCTGTGATTGGAATTGATCTTGGCACTACGTATTCTCGTGTTGGGGTCTACAAGTACATGTTCTACGAGGCCATTAATGTCGAAATCATAAAGAACCGTCGAGGCAATGAAAGCACGCCATCCTGTGTTGGAATTGAACTTAAGGTTGTCGGTTTGATGTAGGTTTGATGATCCAGAAGTTCAGAATGATATCAAGTTAAGGTTGTGAACAAGGATGGAAAGCCGTACATTGAGGTGAAAGTTAAAGGTGAAACCAAGGTGTTTAGCCCTGAAGAAATCAGTGATATGATAACCAAGAAGAAATTTTTGGCAGAAGACACAATCAATGTATTCACTTCACTACGTAAGGCAAGGCTTATGCACTCATTCATGTCTAAATTAAGTTACGCTCGTTGAATTTTCCCGACTACTTGTAACAGTAACATTGTAAATATCGTACCGAAAAGGAAAGTACCTTCCTTTTATGTCACCAGTGGACACATTTGAAATCAGTGTCAACTGGCACCGTAATTGGAAAGTTCCCAGGAAAGAAGTTTGCTTGCCGTGTTAAATGCAACGACATGCCGTCTGTTTGATCAGCCGTGGACGAACGACAAGACGTGGGATCAGAGAAGCCCTAACTTCAAAACTCACCAACTCGGAATTTGGCGGGTGAGTTTCTACGGAGAATCTTGGGCGTTTGGAAGCGATAAACTCAAGTACGCTCAATGCTTTTAAATTTTAATTTTCGTTTTTGGGTTTTAAATTTTGAAGCTTTTGTTTAAATGTTGACTAATTGAATATGCGGAATTGTTCTGTGTGGTTGTTGTTATTGTGATTGATTGCTGAGAAAATGAAGGAAAATTTTTGAAGTGAAAGAACTTATCTTTGAGCAATGAACCGAGCCTGACACCATAATATTCAATTGGATTTACGATAGAAGCTATTTTCATGTGGAAATTCTGTTACAGTTTGGATTTTGATGCATTTGTTGATTTGGGTTTTCTTAAATGTATGCTAGAGAGCATTCTTAATGGCCATGAATGCCAATGAAGTTGAATCCGATCAAGTCATTGCGAAATTGCTGGAAATGGGGTTTGAGAATTCCAGTGTCATAGAGGCTGTGAAAGTAGTAGGTCCGTCATTTGATGATGCATTGGAATGTATTTTGAATGGTGGCTGTGGAGGCAACCAGAGAGCATCAAGTAGTTCTAGAATGTCCACACGAAATGCAAAGGCTTCCGGGAAAAGAGCTTTGCCTGCCTCGGCTCCTCTAGGTCAAATTCGACAGTCTAGTATACTGGAGCATTTTCAATCCGGTGGTAGACAAAAACGGAGTAAGACTGATTCGGGGCCTCATGTGTTGAGTTCTGGATCAGAAATGGTTAGTAGTCCTGTAGAACAATGTGTGGAACCTCTTTCTGGTGAGGAGTGTAGTGCAGCTTTATCAGAACCGTATCCAGTTGATTGCCTGGATAGTCATACAGATTGGGAGAAGAAAGCTAACAGTCTCTTGCAAAAGCATTTTGGCTATTCATCATTGAAAAGTTTCCAGAAGGAAGTCTTGGCTGCTTGGATGGATCACCAAGATTCTCTTGTTCTTGCTGCAACAGGGTCTGGTACTAATACTACTGTATAGCTTGTGTTTGTGTCTATTTTCTCGATTTTGTGTTAGATGGGTGGCTCTCTTATATTCACAATTACCTTTGTGCAGGGAAATCTCTGTGCTTCCAGATTCCAGCATTATTGACGGGGAAGGTGGTGGTTGTGATTTCACCGTTGATAAGCTTGATGCATGATCAATGCTTAAAGTTAGCAAAACATGGGGTTTCTGCTTGCTTTCTTGGATCAGGGCAACCGGATAGTACTGTGGAAAATAAAGCAATGAAAGGCATGTACAACATAATATATGTCTGCCCTGAAACCATCTTGAGGTAAGAGACTTCATTACTATAAGCTGTTGTTTTACCATGGTGCTTCAAAGTTTCTCAAAAGTTCCATCTACCATGCTACAGGCTGATAAAGCCACTTCAAACATTAGCAGAAAATCGTGGAATTGCACTCTTTGCAATAGATGAAGTCCATTGTGTTTCGAAATGGGGACATGATTTTCGGCCTGACTACAGGTTTGTCAGATCTCTGTTTACAATTGCATTCATATATATCGGTACAAAAGTTGTGGTCGGAGTTGTGCATGACTCATGTAATCCATCTACATTGCATATCCATGGCTCAAATATTCTGGGGCATTGCATGAAGATGAGCTTGGTCAGCCACTGCAGTTCAACCCCCAAAATTGGTGTCAAATGTCAAGATGAATAAAGTAGTGATAAGTTACTAATGTTCTGTTTTGGTTCTCCATAATCTATTGCACTTTATGTGTATTATGTTTCTATTGTGGTTCTGTTTTATTTTTACTGTGCCTTGTAAGTTATGTGCAGTATCATCCTAGTTCTCCAGGTACAGGGAAGTTGTCGTGTTTCAATTACATATCGATTCCCAAATGTTTCAGGAGATTGTCTGAGTTGCGGAAAAACTTCAGCGCAAACAGTTTAAAATACTTGAAATTTGATATACCACTGATGGCATTGACTGCTACTGCCACCATTAAGGTCCGTGAAGACATTCTCAAATCATTGTCCATGTCAAAGGGGACAAAGGTTGTGCTAACTTCCTTTTTCCGGCCAAATTTAAGGTTTATGGTGAGTGTATTGTGTTAATTTCCTTGATAGATGTTTCAATATAGTTTTCTTTAGTTTTAGTTTCCTTTTGGCTCTCTAAATGAAAATATCAGCATGATTGGGATTTGTTTTACAGGTACAACATAGTAGAACATCCCCATCATCTTATGAGGATGATTTCCATGAATTGATAGATGCATACACTGGAAAGAGTACAACTGCTAAAAAGAAACCAGTGAGCATGCCACAAGAAGTAACTGAATTGCTGGATTGCTCTGATAATAGTAGTGAGGATGGTTATTCGGACATAAATGACGAAGTAAGTCCATCTCAGGAGAATGGTTCAAGCACTTCAAAGGGAACTGAGCTGTCAGTTGAGTACTTGGAAAATGATATTGACATCTTTCAGAATGTGAATGACTGGGACGGTATTGAAACTTGCATGTTCTTGTTTCCTTTCGTTTTATCTCTTTCTGTATGTGGTCCAGTATTCTAGATGCTCTAATATCTGCAATAGACGTAATAGCATGTGAGGGATGATTGATTATTTTTAAAAGCGCCAATCTCTTTCATATTTTCAGTTAGCTGCGGAGAATTCTGTGGAAAATCTGTTTGTGAGGACTGGAGTATTAGAAAAGAAACTAGACCTGACATTGTCGATCTGCCAAATAAACTGGAAGAAAGACTAAAACTTGTGCAGGAGCCTTTGGAGAAAGGTTCAACTATCATATATGTTCCTACTAGAAAAGGAACATTGAGCATTGCAAACTATCTTTCTAAGTGTGGCGTCAAGGCTGCTGCCTATAATGCAGCGGTATGTCATCAATTTAAACATTGCAGAATGTTAAAGATGCAAATTATTCTTACTGTTTTTTTTCCATGTACTTATTAGATGAATGCTTAGGTGAATGCTGATGGTAGATTCTTTCTTACTGTTCTATCGTGCTATTTCCCTCTTGAATTCTGCTCATTATCCAATTGCTAACTCATAGATGCTCCATGCTGCTAGTAACTCTATATCTGGTTTGAAGTTGCATATATATATGTGTTTCATTTTTCTCCAGTTGCCAAAGTCACGTCTAAGGGAGGTTCACAAGATGTTTCATGAAAATACCTTAGAGGTATGAATTGTGAGATCGAAGGTGATATATATATATATATATATATATATATATATATATATATATATATATATATTGAGACTATTATAGTTATGTTGAACTTTGTAATTAAAGTATAGAAGAGGTTAGAAGCAATCACTGACAAGATATTCCAGATATTGAATGTACTTTCCCTCCTTGTAGGTTGTTGTTGCAACAATTGCTTTTGGAATGGGAATTGACAAGTTAAATGTCCGGAGAATCATCCACTATGGCTGGCCCCAGGTGGTCTTCTTAATCGAGTTTTTCTTCAAGTGTAGTCGTTCATCCTTCTTTGTAATGAACTACAATAAATCAGTAGTTTGCTTGTTTCGTTTGGGTAACACATATGCCTTGCTATTTTCCTTGATCTAATTCTTCACTATCAATTGCTGTGATCTAACATTTTTATTTGCTGTAGAGTTTGGAAGCTTACTATCAAGAAGCTGGTCGAGCCGGCAGGGATGGAAAATTAGCCGACTGCAGTAAGTTCATCTTGGTTTTAAGATCATAAGATTTAAACTAGGTTACATTACATTAATTGAAGTCTATGCCCTTTTTCTCCCTTTGCTCTATCTTCTCTCACCTTATATTTCCATAGTTGTTAGACCTATTGTTCTGAAGTTCAGATTGTTGAAAAGAGACTTGATGAAACCTCTTGTGTTGCTCTTGAGCAGTTTTGTTTGCAAACCTAATGAGAGCTCCATCACTTTTGCCAAGTCGAAGAAGTGAGGAGCAGACAAAGCAAGCATATAAGATGTTGTCAGATGGTTTCAGGTTGATATTAGATACATCCCTTTGCAACCTTCGGTATTTGTCTCCACTGTGAATTTCAGCCATAGATCAACCTTTGACTAACTTTACCTAGCTTCATGTTTTCACTTGAATCCACATTTGCCTACATATGAACTATACATTTTCATTTGTTCACTTGCAGGTACGGGATGAATTCTTCATGCTGTCGAGCTAAGAAGCTTGTGGAGTACTTCGGGGAAGATTTCAGTAATCAAAAGTGTCTCTTGTATGTATCATATCTTTTGTTTTGAAGTTCTGTTCTGACGATTCGTTTCACTAAAGTTGGTGTTCGGACTAGGACCAATGTTCATGTTGAATATGTTATATCTTCAATGTGGTTAAAAGTAATCAAAAGTATCTATTGTATGTATCATATCTTCTGTTTTGAAGTTCTGTTCTAATGATTCGTTTCACTAAAGTTGACGTTCGGACTAAGACCAATGTTCATGTTCAACATGCTATATCTTCAATGTGGTTGAAAGTCTTTCATACGTTTTGCATAGTAAGCAATTTCCTTCAATGCAGGTGTGATGTGTGTGTTAAGGGACCTCCCGAATTGCAGAATTTGAGGAAGGAGGCAGATCTCTTAATGCAGGCTATGGCTTCTCATCATGCAAGTAAATTCATGAAGGATTCATTTGATGATTTCACAATTAGTGATATCAGACGTGACAGTTATACAGGAAAGCTAAATCTCAGGATGATTGTTAGTAAAATAAGGGAGCAGGTGGTTCTTCTCTCTCACTTTCTGGTTGTGTAATTCTTGCAGTGTTGGTTAAGATGCACCTCATATTCTAACACATTTCTGGTTATTCTTCATATAATGGCATTACGCGGTGTGCAGTCTCAAGAATTTATGGCAACTGAACTGCTCTGGTGGCAAGGCCTTCTCCGAATTATGGAAAGTAAAGGCTACATCAGAGAGGGAGATGATAAGGTAAGCATTGCCTTTAACTTGTTCGGTTTATGGATCTCTATATGATCAGTTTATCATGCATGTGTGGTTTCTATGCGTCTGTTGAACTCTCTTGGTTGAATCTTAAAGTTTCAACTGAAACATTCATCGCAGGCACATGTTCAGATAAAGTTCCCAGAGCTAACCGAGCGTGGATTGCAGTTTCTTGAATCCAAAAAGGAGGAAGATTTCTATATTCACCCAGAAGCAGATATGTTGCTCTCTGCATGCACTCCCAAATCTTTCTCGAGTTTCTCAGAGTGGGGAAAAGGCTGGGCTGATCCTGAGATTCGACGTCAACGATTAGAGAGTATGGGAAGCAAGAGAAAGCCGCGAAAGTCCGGAGGTAAAGGTAAATGGCGAGAATTACGAAAGCAATGGAAAAGAAAATCAAGTAAGCAGAGTCTAAGTACTGCTCGAGGTAGAATAGAAGCCAAACTCTCAAAAAAACCAAGGGGTCATGTTGAATGATTGACTGTAGAATTAACATGTAGAATCTACAGCATTTTTTTGACACAGAACGTTTGTGGGGATCCATTTGATTCGAAGTGCAAAATTTTCATAGTATCGTACTGATCAACTGGCCAACTCCATTTACCTCAACCAATTATTTCTTGACCAATGATGTTTATATTCCCTTAATTCCATTGAAGCAATATGAGTTCAAGTTACTTATTCTGATGTTGTTTTGTTGAACATACAGAGCTAATTTGCGTATAAAGAAAGAAACACAATAGCGCTTCCAATGATACAAAATTGAAGGCCTTTGAACAGAAACCAGAATACTAGTCTGTTTCTTTAGAAGAAGTTTTCCCTTCTGGACTCGATAGAGCACCCTTGAACTTGTATAGTTAGCATACATCCAAGGCTTCCAGCTTCAAATCTTCCTTGAGGTTTCTTCTTTCCAGCATATCAAACCTAATGAGATATACAAGTAAGACAGACAGTAGCAGGATACGAGACCTTATTTCAAAACTTAACTAGAAATTGAAAGGCATTAGAGATATCACAAAGAAAAGAATCAAACACTTTAGAAGAAGAAATGGATGGTACGAGGAGCTCCCTTCAGTCCAATGGGCGGGCTAAGCGAGCGGAAGGAGTTGCTCCCACACCATGCACCAGGCCAACACCTTAACATTCCTTTGCTGAACGATTAAGGGGTAGCCGAAATGCATGAGATGACAGCTCTTGCCACTCCTCAGCCCTCTGGATTGGACTGAAAGGAGCTCCCTCTTCGTTCCATCAGCTATCTAGCTGCACCTCCTCTGGCCTAACAATGTGGCTGTATTTATAGCACAGCTTAAAGGCCTTGGGGAGATTTTTTAAATGAATGAGATTCATTGGTCCCATGATTCATGGGAGTATTGTCATTTCTGATAATATTATATATCAAAGGATGGACTGATGAGTTTTGTCCTCATGTCGACTGTATCGTGTTTGATAGACAAGCCTATGGGTTTTGAAACATCACGATGATGCAATTGCTTTCTTGTGATGAGATTTTGACTGTACGACAATATTCACTACATCAGATTCACAGACATAACACACCACCATTCACTCATGGTTCACTCAACAGATGAAGCATGCCAAGAGAGGTCTTGTCTCTCTTCAAACTTCAAAGCAAAAAGACAACCAAACAACCAGACAAGTTATTGAACAATAATAGTACATTTGTACATGTACATAAAACTTATAATGTAGTGTTTTCTACTCTCATGATACTACCAGGCTAAGTAAAATCTTAATGTTACATTTAATCCTCAAAATTCATCAATAAAACAAACGTAATTCTTCATGACTTACAGTAGATAAATAAGTGCAAATCCTAACTATAATTGTAACTAATCACTTGAGTGACAATATTGAAACGTAATTATGATGCAATTTGCTTTCTTGTGATGAGATTCTAACTGTACGGCAATATTCCCTACATCAAAATCACAAACAGTTAAGGTTCCCTCAACAGATAAAGCATGCCAAGAGAGGTCTTGTCTCTCTTTAAACTACAAAGCAAAAAGACAACCAAATCACAAAATAAGTTCCCTTTTGACCAAAAAAAATAATAATAAGTTCCCTCCAACAGTCTTGAACAAAAAAAATGTAACATTAAGTACGCACGTACGTACTTCACCGTTTTCAATCGTTAAATTTCCTTTCGTCCTTTACAAATGGATGGTCCAGATACAAATGATAATCTGCTGAAACCAAATAACCATGCCATAGACCCATGTGGCATGGCAGCTAAAGATCTGAATCTCTGATCACCTATAGCTAGCTAGGTAGGAAGAAGATCTTTAGCCATCTTAAAAAGTCTTTAGTAATGGCAGTGATGAAGATTGCAGGTTCATGCCTTGTTGGTGAAGAATGCCTACATAGGTCATGAGATCATAAATTCAGACGTTAGTGATTTGTCGTTCTCCAATTGTTTTGGATTCCCATTTTCTCTCTCATTCAGAATTTGGTAATTTGTCTTTTTGGATAGACTTTGACATCTATTATAAAGTTTTAAGGAAGACTTTTAAGAAGGAGACGTAATGCAAATTATTGATTCATTCTGCATTATACTAAGTACTAAGTACAATCCAATCTATGTCAACATGTCAATTTTGGTATGAAATTTGGATGAAATTTGAATTATGGAATGCGAATTTCTGTACCCTCTTTTCAATTGTTGCTTCATTTGATTGCCATTTTGTTGTTGGTTTTTTGTTGCTGTGGTTTTTTTATCTTTGTTAGTATTTTGTATGTAAGGTGTTTGTGGAAATGCCTCAAAGAACCAACTTTTGTGTATTCTCTATTGGGTTTGGTTTGCTGTTTGTTGGGTTACTATAGAAATCGAAAAGAATTGTTTTTGAGTATTTGGGTAGCCTATCTGTTGATTTTGATTTTGACATATTTTTTTCGCAATGCCTGCTCATTGAACAAGGATCCTCACAAACGAATGACAGTAGCTCAGGCTTTAAGTGAGTTTTACATATTACTGTTGTTTAACTTTTAAGTTTTCTACTATGATTTTCCCGAGTCATTGGCCACAATTTTTTTTGGCAGGTCATCCTTGGATCAGGAATTACAACAATGTGAAAGCTCCTCTTGATATTTTAGTATTTAGACTCATGAAGGTATACATGCGATCATCATCTCTTCAAAATTGCCTGTGCTGAATCGGAATCTTGGTATATACAATCAAATAATTTGGATTCTTAATAAAGGGGATTAGAATGGTAGATTAGGTGTCCTTATATTCATCTATAAAGTTATGTGTAAAAATAATGGAAGTAAGAGGCTGTGCTGAGGTGTCAACAGTTGATACTTGATAACTTTCATTTTTGTAAACTTTTGTAACAGGCCTTGTTCAAGAAATTGACTGTAGATGAACTCTTTTATCTAAGGAAATAAACCGTGTTTTTAGTTGGCTTCAGTATAATTGTTACTGAAACAGATTGGAGGAAGTGAATGAGATTGTGAAAGATATGATTTGTAGGGAAATAGTTAGTTTTAAAACTTAAGATATTGTTCTTCAAAATGAAGGATGTGTTCCTTCAAAATGAAGGAACAACTTCCAATTTGAAGGAACAGAACAGTGAGGTGTTCCTTCAAAATGAAGGATGTGTTCCTTCTTTGAAGGAACAGCTCCTTCAAATTGAACGATGTGTTCCTTCAAAATGAAGGATGTATTCCTTCAAATCGAAGGATGTGTTAATGAATGAACAATTTTGCAATTTGAAGGAACAGTTCCTTCAAATTGAAGGATGTATTTCTTTAAAATGAAGGAACAGATCCTTCAAGTTCCTTCAAAATAAAAGATGTGTTCCTTCAAAATTTGAAGGAACAGCTCCTTCAAATTGAAGAATTTGTTCCTTCAAATTGAACGATGTGTTCCTTCAAAATGAAGGATGTATTCCTTCAAATCGAAGGATGTGTTAATGAAGGAAAAATTTCCAATTTGAAGGAACAGTTCCTTCAAATTGAAGGATGTATTCCTTCAAAATGAAGGAACAGATCCTTCAAGTTCCTTCAAAATGAAAGATGTGCTCCTTCAAAATGAAGGATGTGTTCCTTCAAAATTTAAAGGAACAGCTCCTTCAAATTGAAGGATTTGTTCATTCAAATTATTGAACGATGTGTTCCTTCAAAATGAAGGATGTATTCCTTCAAATCGAAGGATGTGTTAATGAAGGAACAATTTCCAATTTGAAGGAACAGTTCCTTCAAATTGAAGGATGTGTTCCTTCAAAGTAAAGGATGTGTTCCTTCAATATGAAGGATGTGTTTCCTTCAAAATTTTTGTGATTAAATGTGAAAGAAATGGTGTCACAATAGGCCTTATGATATTACAAGTAGGAGATAAGATTACAATATGAGCAGAAATAAGCTTCCAATTAACGGAGAGAACAACCCAGACGTTAGATGGTGTTCCAAACTTCCAGTGGAATTTATTCATTTTAAAATGAAATCCAGGTGTAGATTCTACTGTATACTTATCGAGTTTATAATTCTATACCCTTTACAGCAGAAAAATAATCTATTGACCACTGAGTAGAATTCATGCACATGAATGCAGACGAGCTCTCAAATAAAGACGAAGAGACTGAGCAATCATTACATGTCCTTTCGCCACTGAATCAAAAATCAACAACCGAACAATTGCTTGAAGACTATCCTTTTTGTCATTTACACTTACACTATCAGATTCCTTTGAAGCCGAACTGCTTCTTGTTCTCAACCCTTCATTCTCAGAACTTTTCAAGCCCTTTTTTGGTTTTAATCTCGCACAACAGCTACTAATTGCAGAGAGCTCAAGGAGAACAACTTTGCTGCTCTCTCCATCAGAAGAGATCAAGGTAGAATCTTTATGCGAGCCAATCTTCTTGTGTCGCTTTGAAGCAACTGCAACTTCAGTCCCTGCCACCAGTTGCACTGAAATCGATGCATACCAACACTAAACTCATTTTCTTTCCATTAGCACAACTTCGATCAGTACTCATAAGTTACGAAACTAGGAACACTGATTGTGATACTAATCGGAATAAGGATAATGATCAAACTCACCCTTCCTGCAATAGAATAGAAACACTATCCCTTGAATGGTGAGCAAAGTTTATCCATTATGTATACGGAACCTCTAGCCACGGCTGACTCGTAGACTAGAGGTCCCGAAAAATCAAAGCCTCGTACCTAAAAGCCAAGCAACTCTGCAAACACAAAACCGAAACCTTTCCCGAATTAGATAACAAGCTAACCGTAACAGCATTCACACCAACCAAAGAAATCACCAATTTCACCAAATATGATTAAATTACAACTAATTGCGCCTAAATTTGAATTCTTGATCAATCAACGAAAGTGAATCGATGACGATGAAGGTGAACAAATCGGTAGGGTTTCCGAATACTTGCCTTGATATCGCCGACGAGTGCGAAAGCGCAGACGAGAAATTCGAGGACTAGAAGCTTCTCGTTGACGGTTTTATTGGAAATTTCGAACCTCAGGAACCCTTTCAAGCCAGACCGAACTTGTACCGACGACTTTCACGTCCTTCGAAATCGACGCCGATTCTAACAATCGGCTGGAGGAGGAATTGGGAGGAGGAACTGGAGGGTTTGGATTAGGGATAGAGGGAGAGAGGCATAGCAGTTTTCTATGCCGCCGACTAACCTGACATCAAACTCCATAGCCGGAGACGAAGAGGCGACCAATAAGTCAATTGGAGCTTTCGTTTTGGCGGGGAGATTTGGTCGGTGACGATGGAGCGAGGCTCGTTACCTCCGAATCGGTCTTGGCGTGCATTGACGGAGGAGTGGGTGTGATTTGGGTAAATGTGGGGTGCAGGTAAATGTGGGGTGCGTGAGCGTGAGCCTCACGCCCATGGACGGTAGTGGGCTTTTAATTTTGGTTTGGTATTAAATTCTAATAGTAATAGTAGTAAATTTTAAGAAAAAAAAAAGTGTGTTTTTGGTAATATTAAAATTTATACTGTAGTTTTTGATAAGAGTCCTGATATATATTGAAAATTTGATTTTTGTTTTGTTCTACTCAATTAGGGGCAATTTTGGTATTATGAATGTTTCACCAAAATAACTGCTAAACACTTATCCCTAGATTAAAATGCTTAGAGCATCTACAGTGGATCCCCTAAAATCATTTTTAAGCTAAATTTGATGTAAATGTTGACAAAAATTGCTCTAGCGGATTCCCTATATTTAAAATTTTTTTAGAGTTCTCCCTCTTGATCCCCTATATTTAACATAGTTGGAGAGATAATTTAACATTTTGTTAGCTTTGCCACATAGGCATACGGTTGAGTTTGACGCCAATTCTTTGATTTCGCGCCTGTTCTTTTTCTTCGGTATAATTTTGCGCCGCGCCCACGCCAATTCTTTGATTTCGCGCCTGTTCCTTTTCTTTGTTCGTGCCATGCCAATTCTTGTTCTTTGGTATAATTTGGCGCCAGTTCTTTTCCCTTGTTTCAATTTGGCGCCAATTCGAAATTTTCCCATTCATATAAATAACGAAGCAAATCGGCCTCCTTTCTCTCGTTATACTTGCAAGCAACGCCTTTTTCTCTTGTTCCTTCTGAACTTCTGCGGTCTCTCAGGTATTGCTGATTTCTTGAACCATATATTGTGCTTTTCTTCAAATTAAGGTTCTGTTTCAGTTTTGGTTTCTGCGACATTGGAATTTCTAATTGTTTGGATATTAATTGAGTGAGGTTTGTTTGTGCGGGTTGAAGGTTAAATATATGGCTGGTTGTCTTATAAAACTATGTTGGAAACTACTAATATATAGAACAATGTTTTGAGATGATGCAAATGGAATATGTAGGTGATGAGATGTCCAACGGTGGCTCACAGTATATTGATCCATTTTTGACAAGTGATCCTCGACCTTCTGATCAATACTCACATGAATTTACTTATCATCAACATGAGGATGATGAGAAAGAAAGCGACAGAGAGAGGCTTTGACGATGAGTCCTAGACTCCTAAACCTAATCATAATTCTTATTTATAAACTGCAATCATGCCATCATATATTTTTATATACATAAATGAAATCGTGCCACTATAAAACCTAGCCGTTAGAAAACTTGATTGTAACCATATTTTGAAAATATCATTAAATGTTCTTAAGTTAGAAAAAAGTTAGAAAAATTATAGGGGATCCGCTGAAGACGCCTCGTCCATGGCTCCCTAAACTTAACATCGCAATCAAATTTAACGAAAATTATAGGGGATCCACTGTAGATGCTCTTAGTATAATCAATCCCTACTTCTTCTATTGTTTTTATTAAGTCCCACATTCTTTAATTTAAATATTTTATTTTGCTTATTTGACTTTGTTGGCCCTATCCTAGTGGCTTTTAACCACTACCTCTCGCCAACATTCACGCAGCCGCACCTCCATCCCCAATTTCTTCGCTGCACCGCAGCCAAGCTCGCCCCGACCTTGCCGGCGTCAATTCCAACTGTGAAGCTCCTGGTCGTCGGTCTTCATCGCTCGACCCATTGGGCCCTCCTTGTTGTTCGTCGCTTGCCCCCTGCCCTCTCTCCGCCCTTCACTGCCTTTTGCCATCATCGTCAATGGTTACTATTTCGGTGCCAAATCGACGCCAATGGTGAGATCACACACTGTCTGAAATGTCTTCTCTGTGAACTGCACCAGCAAGCACGAGCATACATCAAAATCAATCGTTTCCAATTACTTTAATTCCCAAATTTCTCTGGAAACCAATATATTCGCATATTGGTTTTCAATACTTTCTGGAATGCAATTGTGCCTTTGAATCTGAGTGGGTTAGGGGAATTGCAACTGTTAATTTCTTAGATTGCAATTGTCAATTTTGAGTATAATCAATCCCTACTTCTTCTATTGTTTTTATTAAGTCCCACATTCTTTAATTTAAATATTTTATTTTGCTTATTTGACTTTGTTGGCCCTATCCTAGTGGCTTTTAACCACTACCTCTCGCCAACATTCACGCAGCCGCACCTCCATCCCCAATTTCTTCGCTGCACCGCAGCCAAGCTCGCCCCGACCTTGCCGGCGTCAATTCCAACTGTGAAGCTCCTGGTCGTCGGTCTTCATCGCTCGACCCATTGGGCCCTCCTTGTTGTTCGTCGCTTGCCCCCTGCCCTCTCTCCGCCCTTCACTGCCTTTTGCCATCATCGTCAATGGTTACTATTTCGGTGCCAAATCGACGCCAATGGTGAGATCACACACTGTCTGAAATGTCTTCTCTGTGAACTGCACCAGCAAGCACGAGCATACATCAAAATCAATCGTTTCCAATTACTTTAATTCCCAAATTTCTCTGGAAACCAATATATTCGCATATTGGTTTTCAATACTTTCTGGAATGCAATTGTGCCTTTGAATCTGAGTGGGTTAGGGGAATTGCAACTGTTAATTTCTTAGATTGCAATTGTCAATTTTGATACTGGAATGTCCAGAAAATGTGAAGATCTACCTTCTGAAATAACAATTTGTAATTGCAGATTGTCTAAAAAATTTGAACAGAGAACTTTCGAAACAACAATTGCAATGTACTGTAATTGTCCTTCATGCCGGAGGCTTGAGTCCAATTACAGTATGCTGTAATTGTGTTTTAAATTTGAAAATCTGACATAATAGATAAAGGATGAGTTGTGGAAATGAGAAAAGCATCTGATTGGTTGAATAAGGGTTTGGGGACTTAAAACTAAGCTCAATATTAGTTGGGATTTTATAAAACTAGAAAGTAGTGTATAGGGGTTTAAAAATGGCTTTTTTGCAGCCACGGGTCCTTGCCTCTGCCAAGCGTGTCTTTGCCTTGCGCCCGCGCTCATGTAAGTCCCGCGCTCTAGCGCGTTCTCATATCCCTGCTCTCTGCCATTGCCTCATCTGAGTTCCTTGAGGATATGACCTCTGCGAGTTAGACAGAGCAGAGGATAGGGACCTTAGTGAGAGAGATGAGAGCAGGGATAGTGACCTCCTGAGACATATTAGAGCATACTAAAGCTAAACATGTGACAGAAGGATATGACCTCCCCTTAGACACACTAGAGAGGATAACTAAAGGTAGAACAGTCGAACATAGGATAGAACTCTCTGCAAAAAAACCTTTAAAAATTAATGTCCCTTTAATCTAAGGACTTTTTATTAGTTTTCTTTTTAATATATAGAGATGTTATTTTCAGTATAAAATTGTGTATTTCGTTTTTTCTTAAAATGTATAATAACTTTCTTGAAATGCCAATAACATCATTTTTTTGTGAAACTCTACAATTTTATAAAGAGACTCGCAAAAAATAATTCACTTTACCGCTGCCGTCAGCCAGGCTGTTGATTGGGAAGTTAACCAATGACAAGTTCATGCTAGGTTGGCTATTTTTACTTACGTGAGCAATATTAAAGAAGGTTTTTAAAATTTTAAATTAAAATATAATGAGCGAAATAAAGGTGGACGAGAAAGGACCCAAAATCCCCTTTAATCCACATTAAGAAAACTGGCCAATTGAGCAGCTAACGGGGATGGCTGGGGACTTGGAGAATTTATTTAGTTTTCGAGAGTTCTGCCTGTAGACTTCCAAAGGAAGAGACCTCTTGAGTTCGAGTGGTTTATCTAGTTGAGCTTTGTCTTTTAAGTTTTACTAGTGAATTATATTATAAACAAATTGGATGTTAAATAGCAGAGAATTGTTAACCGCAAGAGAACAAACAAGAAAGCAGACTATTATTCGATTGACTTCGAAACAGAGCTACCTATGTAATGTATTTTTCTGCACGAAAGCAACTTATTAAATTCACATAACCGTAACGGTCCAAATCAAAATGACTTTTCCAAAATGGCCGCTCTAAATGTTGATTCTGCTACAAATTTTCTGTGGCTATGCGTAAACCGACGACTTCTTTGACCTTGGCTTGAAATTTTTTTTGTTTTGTTCAAGAGACTTTGGCTCGACAGATGCACATGTAACATGTGTACAAAACTGTAACAGATTGTTTTCCATGAGAAGTTTAGAAAAGAAGCCATGTTTTTGGAGCTTGTAATGTTGATACTAGCAACACTAGCAGCAGCTGAAGATTCTGATTTCACCTACAATGGTTTTTGGTCTGCTAATCTCTCGCTAGACGGCATAGCAGAAGTCACCCCAAATGGCCTTTTGATGCTTACAAACGACACAAAACAGAACCAGGGTCATGCGTTTCATCCCAATCCGATAACCTTCAAGAACTCATCCAATGGCAGAGTATTCTCCTTCTCCACCAATTTCATCTTTGCAATTAGATCCGAATATGCTGATCTTAGCGGTCATGGAATCGCTTTCGTTGTAGCTCCGGCAAGAGGACTTCCCGGGGCGGTTCCAAGCCATTACCTTGGCCTTTTCCATGGGACCAACAATGGCAATGACACCAACCATGTGTTTGCTGTGGAGCTTGACACAATTCAGAGCAAGGAATTTAATGACATCAATGACAACCATGTGGGAATTGATGTGAACGGTTTGGACTCTGCTAAATCCGCTCCAGCCGGATATTATGCTCGAAATAATGGTGGATTTCGGAACTTGACTCTGGTCAGTGGCCAGCCAATGCATGTTTGGGTGGAATATGATGGTGCTAAGAAGCAAACCACTGTCACTTTGGCTCCAATCAATTTCGAAAAACCCCGAATTCCACTACTGTCATTGAAAAATGACCTTTCCCCAATTCTCAATAACACCATGTTTGTTGGCTTCTCTTCATCCACTGGCTCAGTCCCCACTTCTCATTATGTACTGGGATGGAGCTTTAAGATGAACGGCCACGCTCAAGAACTTGCTATACCACAACTTCCGAAATTGCCTAGACTCGGAGGTAAAAAAAGATCGAAACTTCTTACATTTGGTGTGCATATTTCATCTGTGGTTTTTATTTTGTTAGCAATTTTGGGTTCGATTTATGTCATAAGAAAGAAGAGGAAGTTTGCAGAGTTAGTTGAAGATTGGGAACTTGAATATGGCCCCCAAAGGTTTAAGTACAAAGAGTTGTACGTTGCCACAAAAGGGTTTAGAGAAAAGGAGCTTTTGGGAACTGGGGGTTTTGGCAAGGTGTATAGAGGCATACTACCAAAATCAAAAATTGAGATTGCTGTGAAGAGAATTTCACATGAATCAAGGCAGGGGATGAAGGAGTTTGTGGCGGAGGTCGTGAGCATTGGCCGGCTTCGTCACCGGAATTTAGTACAACTTTTAGGGTACTGCAGAAGAAAAGGGGAACTTCTTTTGGTTTATGACTACATGCCTAATGGAAGTTTGGACAAGTACTTATATGACCAACCTGTGGTGACTCTAAGCTGGAGCCAGAGGGTTAGAGTGATCAAAGGTGTGGCTTCCGGGTTGCTATATCTTCATGAAGAATGGGAACAGGTTGTGATTCATAGAGATGTGAAGGCTAGCAATGTTCTATTAGATGGGGAATTGAACGGAAGACTAGGAGATTTTGGGCTTGCAAGGTTATATGACCATGGGGCGGACCCTCAAACCACTCGTATAGCAGGTACAGTTGGGTACTTAGCCCCTGAACATACACGAACAGGCCGAGCTACCAAGAGCACAGATGTGTATGCTTTTGGAGCTTTTTTGCTGGAGGTTGCTTGCGGAAGAAGGCCCATAGAGGCACATGGACCGGAACATGACTTGATTTTGGTGGATTGGGTTTTTTCTTGTTGGAACAGAAGTGACATTCTTGAGGCTAGAGATCGGAACTTAGGGGCGGAATTCGTGGCGGAGGAGGTGGAGTTGGTGTTGAAACTTGGGCTGCTGTGCTCCCATTCTGAGCCTTCTGCCCGGCCGAACATGCGGCAAGTTGTGCAGTATTTGGAGGGTGACATTGCCTTGCCAGAGCTTTTGGTTCTTGGGCTTTCTTCAAGTGGGTTGACTTTTGCACACCATGAAGGTTTTGATGATTTTCCAATGTTATATTCTTCTTTTGTCGAGAGAGGGATTTCGCATTCATCATATGCTGCAGAGTCCACATTCCTCTCTGGTGGTCGATGATGACCAGCAATTTGGATCTCTAGCAAACTTTAGATTTATTGGCATACACAGTGTATATATATATATATCATGTCACTAATAGTAAGTTAATAACATCTTAGACAATGTACATTTGTTTTCATTATATCAGAGAGAGTTACCATGTATGTGCATATATGTAGATTATGCATAAAAAAAATCTAATCAATTAAAAGATGAATCATGACTAGATCGTATGCTACCGCCTTGTATGTGGGGAGGTGGGCCGGAAGGAGTTTGGGATTGGGGGGGCTTCTGCCCCATATTAACCAAACTTTACTTTCTCTCTTTGTTGGGCTTCTGCCCCCTATCAACCAAACTTGGCTGGTTTTCTTCATATAGCAGAGCATAAGGTGAGCATGCTTGAGGTGAATATTTCCACAGAAGCACAAACCTCGACAACTCCCACTTCACCATCTTCCCCCACAAGTCCACATAATCTAACCGTACTCATTGAACTCATCTTCATTCAGAACCCACATTCTTGATACCATTTACTCATATATGTTAATACCATTTTCTAACCAAAAGATGACCTTGGAACCTTTTGCTTCAGCTAGGGAAAACAAGGGATAAAAATGTTGAATCAAATTAACTTGGTATCCAAGCAACTTCTTGTAGCCATTTGCAAGTAAGTTTTCTGTTTTTGGTTTCACTCATCAAGTAGTATTACATTCAGAAAATTTTCACAAGAAAATAGCAAATGTGAAATAGATAAGAGGAAAAAAATAAATCATCTTCAATGCTAACTAGTTTGACCATGGAGAAGAGAAAGAGGAGAAGTAGAAAGCGAAGCAAAATCCATATCTCTATTGGAATACAAGCTCATCTTATCAAACGACGAAGACGAATCAAACGACTTCAACAAATCATCAAACGCCGCCGCATTGTCCTCCCCACCACCGCCCTTTAACCTCCTTGGACCCCTCAACTCCGCCGGCACCGCCATCTCCATCCAAACACCTCACCACCGTCCTCATACTCGGCCGCTCCGCCGCCGCAAACTCCGAGCACATCAGCCCCAACTTCAACACCACCGCCGCCTCCGCCGCATCAAAATCCCCCTCCAGCCTCCTGTCCACCGCCTCCACCAACCTCCCCGCACCGTACATCCCCCAAACCCAATCCACCAGCACCAGCTCCTCCGCCGCCGCCCACAAACCACCTCCAGCACCACCGCGCCAAAAGCATAAACATCCGACGCCGTACTCGCCTTCCCAGTCCTCGGCAGCTCCGGCGCCAAATACCCCTACGTCCCCACGACCCGGGTCGTGGTGTACGAACCCAACCCGTGTTCGTACAACCTCGCGAGCCCGAAATTGCCCAATTTCCCATTCATTTCGCAATCCAACAACACATTGCTCGCCTTGCCTTCACGTCGCGATGAATCACCACCTGCTCATAACCCTAGTGCAAATAGTCCAACGCCGACGCGACGCCTTCGATTATCCGAACCCGATTTTTCCAGCTCAAAATCGATTTAGGGTTTTCGAAAATCGCATTATCCAAGCTTCCGTTTTCCATGAATTCGTAAACCAGTAAAAGATCGCGTCGTCGGCGACACCAGCCGAGCAGCTGGACCAGGTTTCTGTGGCGGAGCCGACCAATGGTGGCGATCTCCGCCGCGAATTCCTTTAAGCCTTGCTTCGAATCGTGAGAAATTCGCTTGACGGCGATTTGGGTTTTTGAGTTTGGGATTGTTCCTTTGAAGACTTGGCCGAGAGAACATTGATTTGTAATTATAGGGAAAAAAATTTGAACTCCGGTTTTTGAACTATGAGGCTAAGAAATTTGGTAGTTGTGGACTATCGAATGTTTCACTATTCTATATCAACCCGAAGCAACTCCCTCACGATTCATCTAAATTCTTATTGCGAACGCCATCATCTCCAGAAGAGCAATCGGAGACAATCATTGTCACATTCCTGCAAGAATCAACCACCAAGGTTGTTCTCTGGCCCTACTGGACGGCATAAAAATCTTACTTGATGACAAATTAAATAGCAGGACACTGATATAAAGATAGTCAAGGAGATGATCAAACAACAAGCGCATCTGGTGTAGTGGTATCATAGTACCCTCCCACGGTACTGACCAGGGTTCGATTCCCTGGATGCGCATCTTTTTTTGTATGTATGTTTGTGCAAGCTATTTGTCATTTTCTGAATGCGCAGCTTCATTCAAATCCCAAGCAAAACAAAAGAAAAACGCAAAGAATATGGCACCAAAACTCATGTATCCATCACCTACATTAGAAAGGAAAGAATCTTATACTCAAAATTATATCCATTCTCCTTATAATGCTTATTCCCAAATGCAAACCACCTCCAATGGATTTTAGTCACATGATTTTCGCCATCATTGGTTTCTCTTCATCGTTCCTCCTTTTCGTGCCTAACGCAAAGAATTGGCACAAGCAACAAATCACAATGCAAAAGTTAAAGATCGTTTATGAAGCATTGGAGCAAGCTGAAGAAAGGGCCGCGAGGTTCCAAGAAAGGCACGATCGGATTCTAAGTCAGATGTGCTCGTTTTATTTGACGAATAAGGAGCTCGAGGTGGCCTTGGCCGGAGCTCGGACCGCCATGGATGAAGCATTGGAGTTTGCTGCCGATCTGAGGAGGTTGCAGATGACGATTGTTAGCTCTTTCCCTGGTGATCATCATCATCTTCTGGCCATGCCACAAAGGCAAGTTAGGAACAATTAGAGGGTAGATTTTGATTGGCCATGGTCCACTTTTTTAATGTTTGGTGGCTACTTGTCGAAAATTGAAAGTATTTTCAATGGCAAGTTGGCAACTCACTAAATGGTGGGAAGCAAATGAAGAAACATGTGCAAATTTCAATGTAATTAGCTCACCTCCATCTATAGTGTATTTAGTAGAGACCTACAAAAAAAAATAAAGGTATTTTAAGTGGCAATCCACCAAATGGTGGGAGATAATTAAAAAATAAATAAATTATAATTTCAGTGGGAGCTTATCTCCATATTGTATTTAGTAGCGACTTATCAAATAGTAAAAGTGTTTTTAGTGGCAACCCACTAAATAATGAGAAAATACGTAATTGAAAACATGTACTATTTAGTGTGGGAGATCACTCTATAGTGTATTTAGAATATTGAATGTATTTTTAGTGTAAATACATTGAAAATTCGTATAAATTTTGGTGGAAGTCCATTGTATCTCTTCACACTTTTCAGTGTATCCATCAAACATTGCTTATCAACTAATGTGCATCTCCAAACTTGAAACCTTGAAAATACTCCGAAATTCACCTCAGTTCTCAGGCCCATACTTTAGTATGGCCTTCCATTTATCAAAAGTAATTTGTTGTTCCTACAGGAAATAAGGAAATGGTATGAAATGGAAGGATGGGAAGATGAGGATAGATAATGGGTGACGTAATAGTCCTTTATTCCATTGGTCCCTACAAGTAGACTCGGATTGCCAACGTGTCTTCACCACCAGCCGTCGATAAGCCTCGAATCCCATCCCACGGCCTACAATTCAAACAAATCCCATAGGCCATACCAAAACCGCAGGGATCGCCAACGTGGCACACCTCCCCTATATATACACCGAACCAAATGAGGCAAATTCGAAATTCAAAACCAGGCGCATTCGTTTCAACAATTCACTTTCCCTCCAAAACGCTCCGTTTCAGTCCCAAAAACCAGAGAGAGTAATGGAAGCCACCAAGGTCACCAAAGGCGCCGGCGGCAGAAGAGGCGCTGATAAGAAGAAGGCGGTTTCCAAATCCGTCAAGGCCGGCCTTCAATTTCCGGTGGGTCGTATTGCCCGTTACCTGAAAAACGGCCGATACGCCAAGCGCACCGGCTCCGGAGCTCCGATCTACCTCGCCGCCGTCCTCGAATACCTCGCCGCTGAGGTAATTTCACCGATCCCCAATTCTCAGATCTAAAAAATCCAAGATCTACTTTTCCTATTTTCTGTTTGGTTGCCGGTAAAATTAAATAGAAAAATTGAAATTTTCAGGTGCTGGAGTTGGCCGGAAATGCGGCACGTGACAACAAGAAGAGCCGGATCAACCCAAGGCACGTGCTGCTGGCGGTGAGGAACGATGAAGAGCTGGGGAGGCTTTTGCAAGGAGTGACAATAGCAAGCGGCGGTGTGCTCCCAAATATCAACCCCATTTTGCTGCCGAAGAAGACCGCCAACTCCACCGGAGACGGCGGCGCTGAGAAGGCCCCCAAAGCACCCAAGTCCCCCAAGAAAGCCTGAAAACGACATGTCGTTTTTGAAGTAGACACCGTAGTATCTCTAGGGCCCTAGTGTTGTTTTGCTTTAAGTTTAGGGGCAACAATGATATTATGTAAATCCTTCTCGTGGGTATATCGGAAATTTTCAATGGAAAATGGCTTAATTTTGTTATGGAAATTCTGAATTTGGAATCTTTATTATTTACTTAATTTTAGTTTCGATTTTTAAACCGATGTCTGACATATTTGCCCCTTATTAATTTTCAATGATATTACTTTATTAGTTTTCATATAGTGATGAGTGTATTACAGTAGCCTTACCTATACAACAAGCTCTCAGCGTCCTATAGCTAATTGTAACAGGATGTACAGACTTTCAATTAAATAGATCAAGCAGCTCACCCTCAAGCATGTTCGGAACCTTAAAGCTCCTGTGACCCCATAACTAGAAGAGGTAAAGAGCAATCGAGCATGATACTTCCAGACTTTGATCTGAACTCTCAACTAAAAGCCGATTGGTCAATGAAAATTTCTGAATTGCCGCAGTTAGATTGTACCACTAAACTACCAATTCCTTTGGTTTCTCTTCTTCAGGAGTCCGTTAAAGAACACCATGCCCTAGGTTGAGAATGTACCCCCTGGGCCCCGCAGACCTCACCACCCTCAACTTATTGTGTTAGGTTCAGAACTATATACAACGGAAAATGGAAAGCAAATGACCAAAGTTCAAAACCATAAAGTTCCTCAGTCGATCCATACAGAATAAGCTAGGGGATGGCAATTGTTTGACAACTTTCATTTGGTTGGAAATGTTAGCCAGTAGATGTTTTGGTATAGGAGGAAATCGCTTTGGTACAGGACAAAATCCCAACCAACCGCAAGTGCTAGCTCTGATTCAGATGTGGTCAATTTGGTCATCGCCTCATGCATACAATTTATAAACTCTCAAAACTTTTAGGGGGAAGTGGAAACTTTGAACTTTAAGATGATGGCCAATGGACTCCCTGCCCCACTAGCTCCCCCCTCTTCCCTCTGGATAACCAATTTTTTTTTTTTTTTTTTTTTGTAACTTTTATTTCTAGACCACGTGCTAAGGCTAACAGCCGTTGATCAAATCAAATATCGTACGCAATTCCAATATAAAATGCGGCATAGCAAATTACGCCAATTTCAAATCCCTTCGCGGCCTTCAAGCTCCTCTTTTCACTTTCCATCCGAAACGCTGCGTTTCAGTCCCCGAATTTTCCGAGAGAGATGGCCTTCGGCGGAAGACACGGGACTGTGCGGAAGAAGTCGGTCTCGAAATCGGTTCGCGCCGGGCTGCAATTCCCGGTGGGCCGGATCGGGCGGTTCTTGAAAGCGGGTCGGTACGCCCAGCGAATCGGTACCGGTGCCCCGATTTACTTGGCCGCTGTTCTCGAGTATCTCGCGGCGGAGGTAAATTTTATCGAACCGCATTAATCTCGGATCTAAGCATTTTCATCTGGTTTATCAAAGTAATTTATATTGAAATTATGAAAATTATATCGAAATTGATTGATTTTCGCTTTGTATTTGTAAAAATTGATCCGTGGCGTGTTTTAATTTCCTGTTTGGCTGCTGAGAAAAGCAAGGAAACGGAAAGAAAATTGATTTTTAGGGTTTTTGTAATTCTTTTGTTGTGTTGTTGTTTCTGTTTCTGTAGATTTTTGTGATGACTGGTTATTTGGTGGAATGGGATTTCAGGTGCTGGAGTTGGCAGGGAATGCGGCACGTTACAACAAGAAGAGCCGGATCAACCCACGGCACGTGCTGTTGGCGGTGAGGAACGATGAAGAGTTGGGGAGGCTTTTGCAAGGAGTGACAATAGCGAGTGGCGGTGTGCTCCCAAACATCAACCCGGTGTTGCTTCCGAAGAAGACCGGCAATGACACTTCGGAAACTCCCAAAAAGAAGGATTCTTCTGGTGCTGCTAAAAAGACGGCTAAGAAGGTCACTAATAATAGTATGGGGGTTGTCGTCGTCGAAAATCCTCCGAATTTGGCTCATCAGGTGCCGGCTCCGGCGGTTTCTGATGTTGCAGATAATGAGCCGGGTGCAGCCCATTCTCCGGCAAAGGAGAGCTCTGGTGTATCAGCAGCATAGGTGTCGGTTGGAGTTTTAGTTCTACTTTAACAAGCTATTTTGATTCTAAGAGCTAGTGTCAAAAGGTTTAGTATGTTTAGAAGCGGTGGACAGTTGGGTAATAGATAGAACCTCTTTGAATGGGATTGAATTTTTGAAGGTCAACAGTTGGAAATTGAAATGCAATCAGCTTGGTGAACATTTGAAAGTTAAAGCCAAGTTCTCATATCAAATACTTCCCGTACTCTATGTACATGAACTTATTGGGTACATTATAGTACACATACATACTGACAGCATTTTGCGGTATGATGATAGTCACATCGAACACCAACTGAGTTATGTCCTTTTAAGAAAACTAAAACGAAAATGAAGTAAATGCACTTGTAGGCGTTGCTCAATCTTAAAGCATTTAACCCTATACTCGAAATTCCGAGTTTAATTCTCCGCTCAAGATTCTTTCTTTCTTTTGTATGAGAGAAAGGTTTGGGTATTGGTTTTGGGCTACAATTCTCAATGCACACAAAAAGGACCCCTAGTTAAAACTGCAGAGCCCATTGAAACTTTTACATTGGGAAGTTAATGTTATATTTTTATTTTCCGCCGTTGCGATGAAAATGAACGACCTATGTTAACATTTATTTCATGCCCTCTTCACAAAACCTTACTGTAGCAAATTGTGATCTTTTATAGATGGGCACGTTGGCTTATAACCGATGCTATCGATGAAATTGCGAGACATATATATATCCGTTGTGCAAATTTCCCTTTGTCTTTTCTGAGTAATGGAGATGGAGGGGAAGGCTCTCTAAACGTCGTAGCCGGACTAATTCAGACGTTTGACAACTCTGGTTCGGGCTCAGGATCCGAATCATCTTAATCATTCGAATTATTTTTATCATCTTGATCTAAATATGAATCTGAACCTGCAGCTGAATCTGAACCCGGGATTTTCGCGGTGCCGTTCGACAACCGCATGAGTACGTTTCTCTCTTGTTCTCTATATTGTTTATATTTTTTGTGTCTGACTGCGTATTAATAGTCATGGTCTGAGTTTACTTGCTTGTTTATGAGATTTACACTTGTTATTTACGTTTCCTTGTGTCTAGTAGACTAGTAAGGTATTGAATGCGATTTCTTTCTCGTTAAGGCAGTAATCCCATATGATGATTGATGTGTCTTTTCTCATCTAGCTCTCTACTTTTTTTTCTTCTTTCTTGTCAGGCTTTAAGAGTAGCAGATGGAATGCCGTTCGCCATCCTCTCCATAGGGTGTCGTCCAGGCCACCTCTGCCAGCGTCATGGGATCAAGGAGGTATGTAGTTAGTAGTTCTTCTACTCTGCCATTTTGTTTTTGTTGTGCATTCTTTATTAATATTTCTTGTGGTCTCAACTCCATTACTCTCTGCCTTGCTGACTTTTTTGCTTTTCGTTAATTTCTTCCGTCCTCTGCAATAAGGTGAGGTCAAACCCATATTTGAGTCAAAATCATCCCTAAAGCTTGTATTTGGCTTATATTTTTCAGGTCAAAAATAAAATTATGTTAAAAATTGGTTCAAATTTGAGGATTTTTTTGACATTATATGTCATTGGGTGGGACCCAAAATGCTTCCCAATTCTTTTTGTCTTTTAGTACAAATGACAAGGGCTTACTTGTCTAAGGAAAAAATCTGCTCCTTGCAGTGTATGATTCTACTCGAAAAATCTACAGCTCATATTTTTTGATATTCTTTGATTTTTTTTTTCTCTTTTTTTGTTGCCACTTAATTGAATGCTGCCCAATTCTTTGTCTTGTAGCACAAATGACAAGGGCTTACTTGTTTGAGGGAAAAAATCTGATGCTTGCACTGTATGATGCTACTCGAAATCTACAGCTTAGATTTTTTTTATATTAGGAGATCTAGCTGTGATTTTTAATTTTTTTTTTTTTTTTTTTTTACAGATTAGTTTCCCTAAAGAAGAAAGATTGCCATCGGAGGGTGTAGGATCGTCCGATGGTGGTTGTTGCGACATTTTGGCGATCTTTCTTCTTTATGGAAAGTTTAGGGTTTTCGATTTGGATCAGATGCGGCTAAGGGAAAGAGGGATTGGAAAGGGGGGGAATAAAGGGATGGTGCTTCACTAAATTTGCTTCCCATTTCTACCTTAGCAACCCTAATTCTTCACTCAACTAGTCCATTAGAGAAGAAACTTTTTGCCTTCTCATATCTCCATATTATGAGAAAGAATTGAAGGGAACAAGGTAAAAGTCTTTTGTTTTTTTTTTTTGGTTAGATACTGTACAGCCATTTGTTCCAAGCCTTTTTGGTCCAACTAAATTTTTTTTTTTGTCTGAAAAATTTGCATACTTTAATTTGATGAGGTCAGTTCTTTGTGATTATTATTATTATTATTATTATTTTTTACTTGTGGATTGAGTTCTTGCGATCAAGTTTAACACTTTCCAGCTTTTGGCTAAACCCATCATCATCCTTTTTGGAAAACTATAGATGTACTATATATACATGAGCATCTTCAATTACTAATCTGCTAATGACTAAAAAAATTATATATATTCAACCTATAGTCACTATGGACGAGGAAACTTTGGTTATATGGAACTCAACTAGCCCAGTAGAGAAGAAACTTTTTGCATTCTCATATCTCCATATTATGGGAAAGAATTGGAGTGAATAAGGTAAAAGTCTTTCGTTTTCTTTTTGGTCAAATAAAGCCTTTTGTTTCTTTTTGGTCCAACTTTTTTTTTTTTTGTCTAAAAAGTTTGCTTACTTTAATTTGATGAGGTGAATCTTTTGTGACTTTTTTTTTAGTTGTAGATTGAGTTGCGAGCAAGTTTAGCACTTTCCAACTTTTGGCTAAACTCATCATCTTCATTTTTGGAAAACTATAGTTGTATTATATATGCACGAGCATCTTCAATTATTAATTTGCTAATGGACTGGTTGAGTGAAGCAAATTAGGGTTGCTAAGGCAGGAATGGGGAGTCTATATGTAGGGCTTGAAATGGATGTTCCATATAACCAAAGTTTTCTAGTCCATAGTCACTTTAGGATCAAGTTGTGGTCCTATTCTAATTCGGGAGATGTAATTGGGGAGATTGGAGCTACAAAGGCTTTGTTGGTGTTATGCCACAATCAAACCACTTTTGATGTTATTATACAAATATAGGGCACATAAACACTTTATTGAAGAAGTAAGAGCGGTGTTGGATTCCTGTATGTGTGATGAATACTTATGTTGTTGAGATTCTGGGTTAGATCCCTTTTTCGGTGTTGTAATTGAAGATACTAAGGCATTGAAAGTTAGATGAGAATATTTATAAAGGATCAAGAGTAGGACATCAAGCTAACATAGCATAAAGTGTGTCAAACCTAGGGATCTAGAGTACTTTTTTTTTTTTTTTTTTTTTATTATTCAAAGTTGATAGTCTAAAAATTTTCATCAAGTAATATTTCTTGGTATCCTTGAATATACTTTCGGGTGCTGTGATGTGAGAACAAAAAGTGGATATAAGTGAAAGAT
Source organism: Spiraea crenata (assembly GCA_033992175.1). Taxonomy (NCBI): domain Eukaryota; kingdom Viridiplantae; phylum Streptophyta; class Magnoliopsida; order Rosales; family Rosaceae; genus Spiraea; species Spiraea crenata. The sequence continues at coordinate 2,511,749 of JAVBHV010000041.1, read as the reverse complement.
ATAGGTTGGTTTTGTGCGGTAATTGGTGGACTACAAGTACAAAACCATCGACTTTCCCATTTGAGCTTGTGGACGGGGAAGAGAATACGGGGACCATTTGAGTTGGATGGTTTTTTAACAAACATAAAGTCATGGTATGCATATATATCAAACAGCAAAGGAGAAGGGTACCATAAAACACATTATTCTGAGTACTAACTAGCATTCCCATTGGAGTCCAAGCTCAAAAACACATAAAATGCATTGCTAAGAACTAACCAGCCTGTGTTCCTTTCCCAAAAAAAAAATACTAACCATTCTTCCCCTCATTCGATCTTCATCTTGTCCTTGCTGTTCCCCTTGGCCTTACTGTCGTTATCCTTCCTGCCATTCTCATTACTCTCATCCTGGCCATTGACTTCCTCAATCTTTGCGGCCATCAATCTCAAAGCTCCCATCACCAATTCCTTCGCCTGGAGGAGGTTGCCATAGCCAACCACATTGATGACAAACCAAAGGAAGCTTGTTGTTGTCCCTTTTGCCATCCTCTTCTCTTCTTGTTCCTTCACCTTGATTTGCATTTTTGTCATTCCTAAGGCCGTGCCTGGTGAGTTGAGTCGGTAGATGTGAGATCGGCAGCTGCTTCCCATGAAAGGATTTGAAGCCACGAACTTGCCCTTCCCCTCCATCTCATGTATTATGTTCAACACTACCTGCAGCAGATTCATTCCGTCCACCAATTTGGGAGCCAATCTTGAGACATGAGCAACCACGTCTGTGGTGCGCTTGGCTGTATGGTTCAGGTTATGCTCGTACTCCTTCACCATCCTTCTTGCATGACCACTTGTTTCACCAAATTTTGTCCCCCTCGCCTTTCTTTTCCTAAGAGCATGACCACCACGGGCACTTGTTTCACCTTCTTCAGACAAGCTCATTTTGAAGCCTTCGCCCACAACCATGTCCTCTGTGAAGTGAGTCGGAAAACCAGCAGACCTCTTTGGTTGTCGGCCGACTCCAGTGACATGCATACTGCCAGCATTTGCCGAACTTTTGAAAGTTTGTTTCATAAGAATCAAGGCAATTGCAGCCGCCTTTATAGTTGGCCTCATTTCTTCAGGGTGGATGGGGTCTGATACAGCCACAAGTGTCTCGAGATCAAGTATTGTAGCTAATACTTCTTCTTCAGGGTGGCGGGGATCTCATGCATCGTCAGGTGTGTGGAGAGCATGCATTGGCTGTGTTGCTTTCGGTTCAGCTCTGTGGAGAGGAGTTGTGCAAGGAGTTGGCGATGTTGGATCGGAGGGTGTAGGATTGTTGGATGGTGGTTGTTGCGACATTGTGGCGATCTTTCTTCTGTAGGGAAAGTTTAGGGTTTTCGATTTGGATCAGATGCGGCTAAGGGAAAGAGGGATTGGAAAGGGGGGGAATAAAGGGATGGTGTGACATTTTAATTTGATGAGGTCAATCTTTTGTGATATTTTTTTTTTTTAGTTGTGGATTGAGTTTCGAGCAAGTTTAGCACTTTCTAACTTTTGGCTAAACTCATCCTCTTCATTTTTGGAAAACTATAGTTGTATTAAATATGCATGAGCATCTTTAATTACTAATTTGCTAATGGACTAGTTGAGTGAAGCAAGTTAGGGTTGCTAAGGCAAATTAGAGTGGTGTTGGATTCCTGTATGTGTGATGAATACTTATGTTGTTGAGATCCTGGGTTAGATCCCTTTTTCGGTGTTGTAATTGAAGATACTAAGGCATTGAAAGTTAGATGAGAATATTTATAAAGGACCAAGAGTAGGACAGCAAGCTAACATAGCATAAAGTGTGTCAAACCTAGGGATCTAGAGTACTTTTTTTTTTTTTTTTATTATTCAAAGCTGATAGTCTAAAATTTTCATCAAGTAATATTTCTTGGTATCCTTGAATATACTTCGGGTGCTGTGATGTGAGAACAAAAATTGGATATAAGTGAAAGATATAGGTTGGTTTTGTGCTGTAATTGGTGGACTACAAGTACAAAACCATCGACTTTCCCATTTGAGCTTGTGGACGGGGAAGAGAATACGGGACCATTTGAGTTGGATGGTTTTTTAACAAACATAAAGTCATGGTATGCATATATATCAAACAGCAAAGGAGAAGGGTACCATAAAACACATTACTCTGAGCACTAACTAGCATTCTCATTGAAGTCCAAGCTCAAAAACACATAAAACACATTATTAAGAACTAAGCAGCCTGTATTCCTTTCCCAAAAAAGAAAATACTAACCATTCTTCCCCTCATTCGATCTTCATATTGTCCTTGTTGTTCCTCTTGGCCTCGCTGTCGTCATCCTTCTTGCCATTCCCATTACCCTCATCCTTGCCCTTGGCTTCCTCAATCTTTCCGGCCATCAATCTCAAAGCTCCCATCACCAATTCCTTCGCCTGGAGGAGATTGCCATAACCAACCACATTGATGACAAACCGAAGGAAGCTTGTTGCTGTCATCTGGATTACAATCGAAGGGTGTAGGATCGTCCGATGGTGGTTGTTGCGACATTTTGGCGATCTTTTTTCTTTAGGGAAAATTTAGGGTTTTTGATTTGGATCAGATGCAGCTTTGGGAAAGAGGGATTGGAAAGGGGGAATAAAGGGATGGTGTGAGATTTTTGGTAGGGTTTTCGAGGGCGCTGCTTGGGTGCGGAGGCCTGAGGGGTTCCATCGGACTACTGACCCACTCATTTGCCACCATCTATTCCAAGTTTTTCAGGCTTAATTAATGGGGAACGTGTCGTGTCGTGTCTAGATTCGAGAATTGCACACATCAAACGCATCATATTATACCCTCCCTTTTGTGGGCTTTATGCATCCCAAATTGATTGAGGCAGAATTGGACTTGACGACCTCGTCCGTTACCATCACAGTCACCATCACTATCACCATCGCCGCCATCGTCACATACCACCGCGGCGCTAATACGATACAAGAATTTACTTCTATTCTACATTCTCAAATGGATTTGCTTCTATTCTACATTGTCAAAAATTGAAATTTGACACCACAAAACACAATTATTCATCTATGAACAACAATATTGTAATATTAAATATATGTTTTGTATAGGTTAAAGTGTATGGATTTGACATTATTCTCAATGTTCTCAATGTTAAAAGATTCAAAGTGTACGAATTTGACATTGAATCTTTCACCATTGTTCTCAATGTTAAAAGATTCAAATTTGACTCCATACTCTTATTAATTGAGTTTAATCTCGTTCATTTTCCTGTTAAATCTTTTTATGGGCTACAGTTTTTGTTTATTGCTTGTTAAAATAATTCATGAACATTTTGACTTTAAAAAAAATTCAAAATTGGAATTTCTTTTTTATCATTCGATTTCAAACCGAGTTAAAACATATAGTGTAGAATGCATGAATTATTTGGACTAAACATTTTTATTTTTGGACTAAACATTTTTATTTATCTTCTTCCTATAGAATCCGGCATGATAAACATATTTTAATTTTTTTCAACCCTTGAATTTTAATTTCAGCCATTGGATCATCATTTCCCCCTTTGAATTGATTATGTGAAATAAAGACTATCAAAATTAAGTGGTAGAACTAGAAACCAATCTGTAAAATAAAAAAAATAAAAATCACCACCAGATCTCCTATTATCAGAAAATCTAAGCTGTAGATTTCGAGTAGCATCATACACTGCAAGCAGCAGATTTTTTCCCTTAAACAAGTAAGCCCTTGTCATTTGTGCTAAAAGACAAAAAGAAATGGGCGGCATTCAATTAAGTGGCAAAAAAAAGAGAAAAAAAAATCAAATAATATCAGAAAATGTGAGCAGTAGATTTTTCGAGTAGCACCATACACTGCAAGAACCAGATTTTTCCCTTAGACAAGTAAGCCCTTATCATTTGTGCTAAAAGTCAAAAAGAATTGGGCAGCATTTTGGGTCCCACCCAATGACATATAGTGTCAAAAAAATCATCAAATTTAAACCAATTTTTAACATAATTTTATTTTTGACCCAAAAATACAATCCAAATACAAGCGTTAGACCATCTCCAATGGTGGAGTGTCAAACTCATATTTGAGCCAAAAAACCTCCCAATGGTAGTATTTGGTCCGTATACTCTAGCTCAAATTTGAGTCTGAGTAAATTCCTGTCAAATTTGACACAGGGATGATTACTTTTAACTCATAAATGGAGCCCATCAATTTTGACACAAATTATGAATCCAATCTCACAAATTATGACTCCAATCTCAAATTTGAGTCTGGAGTCAAATTCTTGGTCAAATTCTGCACCTTTTGTTTGAACTCGATTTTAAACCGAATGACAAAAAATTGTCAGATTTTAAATTTTTTTAGGTTGGAATATTCATAAAATTAACTTAAGAAACTCTATCTACAAATTAACTTGAGAAAAAAAAATTAATTGACAAAAAGTTAAGGTTAAACTCAATTAGTTAAAATATAATGTTAAATTTGAGTCTTTCATCATTGGGAGAAATGTCAAATTCGTATAGATGAATAATTGTATTTTGTTATATCAAATTTGAGATTATGACTCTAACCATTGGAGATGGTCTTAAGGATGATTTTGGCTCAAATTGGATTTGACCTCACCTTATAGTGATCAAGAAAGACCTCACCTTTTGCGTTTATCCCTACTGGGTGCCCTTTTCTTGTCAGGGATCTTGAGGTAGTTTTCTCTCTAGCTAAAGTGATATACGTCAAGTTAAAGATTCCCTAATATTTGAATGAAACTGCAATGGGTTTAGATTGACTTGATGAGTAATTTCTTCACAGCTTATATTTTTACTGAGAAAAGTATAATAGAACTAATTTTTTTGGTCATAATAACATGAGTTTTTCCCCATGCAATCTAATAATTAACATGAGTTTTTTTTTGTGTTTTTAACATTTTTTTTTCCGGTCAACAGTTCATCTTGGTCTCGATTAAGGAACGACCATATTTTTTTTTTTTTTTTTTTGTGTTTTTGTTGTGCATTCTTTATTAATATTTCTTGTGATCTCAACTCCATTACTCTCTGCCTGGCTGACTTTTCTGCTTTTCGTTAATCTCTTCCGTCCTCTCCAGGACGTGTATCTTTGTCGGAAGAAACTGCTGTTATCGACTCTCCCCGTGAACGTACATGAATCCTCTGCTTTGCTGCTTCCTTTTCACCATGATACTTTGGATGCAGGTGCTGGAGGAAGTGTCAGGCTGTGAAATATATCTTTGCCCGGATATGAGTACTCTGCTTTCTCCATTTATTTTTAATGGATGACTAATTCGTGAGTCTAGGTTTTTTTGTTTTGTTTTTTTTTTCGCTGGTCTTCCCATCACGGCCAGGTGAAGTGGGAATTGTGACTTTAACAAACAATCTAATCAACAGCAAGACTTGATCTGCTATCTGGGTCCACGTGGGTGGTTTAATGTAATCAGGAAGTTGATAAGAGGCTGCATTGTTCATCGAATTTCTCCTGCACCCATTGTCATGGCTATGCAGAAGATTTACCTGGAGGGCACGTATCATACAATGGAGCGTCTTGAGGCACTGAGGTTGGAACCTGCAAGTAATGAATCTCTCAGAGCTTGAGAATGCTGGGTACTGCTCCAGTATTTACTGTGGGTTGGTCTGATAGGTTGTCTACTCTACCTAGGAATTGATTAGTCTGCACTTTGAGACATATATCGCCACTTTTGTTTGTGACTGATGGGTTTTTTATCGTACAAGATGATGTTGAACTTGATCCAAGATTGAATTTTGTTGCAATGTAGTGGGGTGTTTAGTATATTATTATTATTATTTGTTACCTCCATCTTCTAGTCATGTTTTCTTATGCTTTTTCTTGGTCATTATTCGTGTTCAAATTAATATAGGCTGATTGAATGTGAGTAGTGCTTCTTTACAGTGGATGATAATCTATTTTTCTGGTCTTCCCACGTCCCGGTGAAGGGGGAATTGTGACTACAACTAGCAGGTTGTAATGAGTCGTTCCATCCATGTATGTGTATGAAAGAAATGTGTACGTGCATCAAAATGAAACGCTTCAGAAATTTATAGGAGAAAAAGAGATGTGAGAATCTTTTACAAACATTGAAAAGTTTTAATTTTTTTGATTGAAATCATGTGTCGGATCCTCCAATTAAGTTATGTCGTTTAAGACACAAAACAAAAGCTAGAAGAGAAGGATCCTCCAATTGAGTTATGTCATTTAAAGAAGGCTAGAATGCAAATGAACGAAATGTGCATGTAGCTAAATCTAAAAACATTTAATCCTCTATTCGAAGTTCTGTATTCAATTCTCTCAACTCTAATATCGCTTGTGTCTGCTTATTTCTCAGTTTTGGGCTACAGTTCTTGACGCTCCAGGGAGATTTGGGCTAAGTGATTTAAAACTCCAAGGCCCATTGAAACTTCTGCAGTGATTTTGATCTTGAGATTTAAGAAGAAAAATGGGGGTTAGCTTGGGTTTTTCTCAACTTTGTTTTCCAGAACTTGCAGTACATTGTTTCCAGTACATTTCAGAAGCCTTCGTTCTCGCTTCAACTCATGACCCATTTTCTGGTATTCGAATTCTAATTATTAAAATATGTTTTTAAATCTTATTATTAGTTAGTTGCGCAGATAGTCATCAATTTTCCCATCTGATTTCCGGCAGAGAAAACTTTCATCTCCGAACCGGATTGCGGCCATCGCCGCCGCTGCAGGGTCGGCTTTTTTGTATGCTAACGGAAATAGAAACTCCGGTGAGCTAAAAGTTCTTAGCTTTTTGCGAAACTGAATCTTAATTTTCTTTTGAGGAATCACAATCATTGTTTAATTTTCTTTTGAGGAATCACAATCATTGTTTGGTTGCTGGGAAATTGAGGAAATGAGAAAACAAATGTTGGGTTTGTCGTCAATCAAACGTTTAATTGAGATTGGAGTTTTATGCCCAAAAAGTTTGAATTTTTTATTTGAGGATAAAAATGTATGCATTTCTAATTCAAAACTGTGTTTATTAGCTGCAAAATGAAATGGGATTATAGATTATTCTTTGTAACTATTAATAATCATATCATTACTGATGAATTGGATGTTAGGTTCTACTATTTCGGTGTCAATCCCTGCGCCATTGCGCGAATCGTTGTCGCTTCCATGGCACACTGAGCTATGGATGCCACTGTTTTCTGTGGGAAATAGTTCCGCTCCGGCGTCAGATATAGGAAATGATACCTCTAGTGTCTCAGCAACTGGAGAGAGCCCAAAACCATGTGTTGGTTGTTTGGGCAGAGATTCGTTTGCGAAAGCGGCTGCTAAGGTTGGTCCTGCTGTTGTCAACATATCTGCTCCTCAGGGTGAGAGTACATTTGTGTAGTTGTATTGTATTGAGAGATCAACATTAGTGCTTGATTCCCAACTCATTGGTGCTGATTGTTGTAGGATATGGGATCACTCCTGGAAAGGGTATAGGCTCTGGGACTATTATTAACGAGGATGGTACAATCTTAACATGTGCTCATGCTGTGGTTGATTTTCATGGGCTGAGAGCTTCATCTAAAGGGAAGGTTAGAAACTATTCCTAGCTCCATCATTTAACTTATCATAGTGAATATATACTACTGTCACTGAGAAACGTATAATGAAAAAACTTTCAAGGTTCTAAAAGTTTATTTGAACATCACACTACACCATATAAGTACATTAATGAAGGTAGAATGGGGTAAGACCGACTTATAGAATGAGATAGGTATTTAAAGAGGACTTTTAGGGAACTCTTCCAATTTTTTAAGGCTTGATGTTGCACGTAACTTGTTTTAGGTCCACATCACTTTACAAGATGGTCGAACATTTGAGGGTACCGTGGTGAATGCAGATTTACAATCTGACGTTGCTATTGTTAAGATCAATTCTAAAACTCCGTTACCAACAGCAAAGCTGGGAACTTCACGTAAGCTTCAACCCGGGGATTGGGTGATAGCTTTGGGATGCCCACTTACGCTTCAGAATACTGTTACAGCTGGTATTGTAAGGTATATTAGTTCAAGTAAGAGGCGTTGGTCTTTTCCTCTACCAGTTATGAAATAAAACTCCTAGAATCGCTCACAGAAGCCTGCTGTTTTCCTCATACTGTTTTCTGCCATGAATTTAGTTGCGTTGACCGTAAAAGCACTGATTTGGGTCTTGGTGGATTACGGAGAGAGTATTTACAGACAGATTGTGCAATCAATCCGGTACCTTTCTCTTTCTCCTTTATGTCCCTTATAGTTATTTTGATATGTGCTTAAAACTTGGGTCTTTGTTCCGGGTTATTACTTGAGTGGTGCAGGGAAATTCTGGGGGGCCATTAGTCAATATTGATGGAGAAGTGATTGGTGTTAATATTATGAAAGTACTTGCTGCTGATGGATTAAGTTTTGCTGTCCCAATCGACTCGATCACTAAGATTATGGACCACTTCAAGAAAAATGGGTATAATTGTGTTTTATCATGAAACTAATCAGTTTTAAGTCATATAAATTTTTCAATAGATTGGTTTTATTTATAACCAGATATGTGAAAGTAATTAGCCATGTTTGGTAGGAGGGTTATTCGGCCTTGGATTGGATTGAAGATGATTGATCTCAATGAAATGATTATTGCCCAGCTGAAAGAACGAGATCCTACATTTCCAAATGTGAAGAAAGGCATTCTTGTGCCTATGGTATGCATGTAGTTGCTTATTTCCCCAATCTTATACAATATTTGTCCAAATAGTAGCTGAATCTGTAAGAGGTGGGATATATATCCATTCTTTGGCAGTTTCAAAAGTGCACAGACTTGTGAATTACTTAGCCATCTGTTAAGAATGCTTGCTTAGTTGTGATTCCATTGTTTTCTCTACCTTTGATGCATCTTTGTTTTCTATACGGGTATGTCATTTACAAACATGAAAATGAGGCTGTAAGACAGTGTTGGTATTCGACCAATAACACACAGGAATATTGAAACTTGGGCTTTTATCATTAAGATTTATCCGTCATTCTTTTACTTTATCCATTGGGATAGGTTTGATAATTGTACACCCAATGCTGGATCACTTGTCTGATTGTTTTCCTACTGTTCATCTAGGTTACTCCCGGGTCACCTGCTGAACGTGCTGGGTTCCATCCTGGCGATGTTGTTGTTAAATTTGATGGGAAGACTGTTGAAAGCATTAAGGAGGTACTAGATTCCTGGTGTCAAAATAAAATATACTTGTTATATGCTGGGTCAGAAACTAAAGCTTCTCCTGTTCTGCATCATGCTGTTGTTGTTGCTTACTGTGGTATGATTGTATGACTAAGATGACTGATATAATATGTAAAATTGTTGCAGATTATTGAAATAATGGGAGACAGAATTGGGGAGCCCATCGAGGTAGTGGTGAAAAGAGCCAAAGATGAGTTGGAGTATCTAACTGTAATCCCAGAGGAATCCAATTCAGACATGTAAATGAGAAGTTTTGTTTTCAAGGAAAGTCTGTTCTTACTTCGGTTCCTGTTATCCTGTAACGATGAAAAGGCAAGAACTTCAGCAAAAATGCATTAGCTCGCTTGTCATTGTGCTTTCGATACGAAAATTTTGTAATTTCATACCAAAAATAAAAACGATCCGTTCGTAATTTGTTGTATACTTTCTGAAGCTTGTCTTGCTCTCATGGGAAGCCATATGAACATTGTATTGCAATAATTTCCAAATTTGGATCCTGAGTGGTCCTTTTATTCCAGCAATTGAATATGCCATCCAAATCAGTGTCGCGACATCATCAGTAACACGTAGGTATTAAAGTGATGGCATACTGATGCAAAGTGATGGCAACTGATGCAATACGTGGTTACTATCCGATTGGAAGAAAACCGTCTCCTAGCCAATTCTCATTTTCCTCGGATATTTATATACGGTGTTTCTTTCTCAGTACCCATAAAATAATGTATTTCAAAACTCCTAATATTAACATAAGCAGGAACCAAAACTAATGTTTTCACATCGCATCACTTCAGAAAGTTTCTTCTGGCTTCAGGAAATTATGACATTCAAGCTGAGTCATTTGTCCTCCATTTACAGGGTCAAACTGGCATCGATAGAAGCTTCCATCCATCCCTAGAATCACGACTGTGTCCTTCTGGTGGCCGAAGGCAACAGTGTACCGCACACCTTCCTGCAAGTAATATTTAGCCGCCGACCATTCTGAGCTGAAATACTTGGGCAGCACACCTGCAACGTATCGAAAACCTGGAATTAGGTCCACAGTCTAAGATCGAGATCGACAACTGCCACTCATTAACAAATTGATGTAAATATTCAGCGGCCTCGGACTTGACAACAAAGTTTGTTGCCCACCAAAGGACATTCTGAGCAGCATGGAGTGCTAGTTATAATAGTTAAAGAATAAACCAGTTGCCAGCAGCAGCTTCCACATGCAACAATTTCACTAAACTCACGATTAATATTTGATTACCACTACGTTTAGAATTTAGAAAACCAAGTGTAAACGCAGGGTTGTCTGTGAGAGCCATTGAGTATCAGTTATATTACCTCTCACGAAAGATAGATAAGGAATGCCCAATCGACTGGGAAGACTGATTTCTGGTTCAATCCGTGGCTTGTCAGTCCCAAAGGATCCTGAATCAACCTTCAGGCTGAAAACATGGATAGTGCCCTTGTCACTTGAGACGGCAAGCCACTGGGCAGTCGAAGAGAAAGCGAGACTATAAATGTCTGCCCTGTCTGCACCTCTCCTTACCTACAGCAAAAACCGAGTAATTAGTAAGCAGACGTCGTTCCAATGGTTGTTAGAAAAGCTCAAGCATTTCTGTGCAGAGTAGTTACAAGACAACTTAGAAGCAAACATGCTAATAGACAAGAGATATAGCACAGTCCACAGCTCACAATGCTGTAGATGACACCCTATGTACTTATGATAACTTAAAATTCAGCACACCATTTAGCCAAATAACAACCTCAGAATCACAATGAAGCTGAAACAGAACCCAGTAACGAGGATGTTGCTCATCTTGATTCGAAATAAAGGACTTTACTTTTGAAGAACTCGAATAAGATAACTTCAAAACTCGACTTTGGATTTTCGCCTGATAACGAAATCATATCCAAACACACCCTAAAAAACCTAAAACCTCAATCAACCATGAATACCAAAGTCTTTTCTTTTCTAAGACAAAATCAAACTTTGACCTAATGAACACAAACACTTTCATATGAAAGCAACCCAGATAAACAGACGCTCATAACTCGATTTCAAGTCAACTAAACCTTGACTCTAACACCTAAAAAATCACATTCATTATAAAGCTTCAAGTTTAAAAGTTTCTATACCTCCTGGAGCAAAGAACCATCAAAAGTATTGAAAACCCTAATCAAAGTCCCTTTACTACTCGCAGTCGCCATCAGCCGGCCGTCATGCGTGAGCGCCAAGCACGCCAGACCCGAATTATGGGCCTGTACAAACTTGGTCCGCTTCGACCCGTAAACCTCGACCCGAACCTGACCCTTTTGGAGCCCCGGGCACACCAGCACCGGCTCGCTCGGCGCCTGCGAAACCTCGCAAAGCCCTTTAGGGTTTTCGATGGTCTCGATCTGATTCAACAGCTTCAGGTCGTGAAAACCGTAGACGGTGATGACGTGGCCGCAGATGACGACGATCCGGTCGCGACGGAGCCGGACGGACTTGACCTCGGCCCGGCAGGAGATCTCGTAGATGAATTTGGAATCGTAGTCGTTCCACATCATGACTTTGTTGGGCGGGTAAATCGGGTCGGGTCCGCCGCCAACGACGGCGATGAAGTTGGTGAGGAAAAGCATCTCGGCGATTCCGACGCCGCCCTCGCGGCGGAAGAGCTGGCGGAAGGGGTCGCAGGAGAAGGTGGAGAAGCCGGTGCTGGTGGCGACGGAGAAGCAGGCGCGGTCCTGGTTGAAGGAGAGGCGAAGGAGGGTGGGATTTCGGGTCGGGTCGGGTTTAGGGTTTTGGTTCGAGGAAGAGCAGACCTCGTCGGGTTCGGGTTCGGATTGCGGGGGGAGAGTCTGCTGTTGTGCCATGCTGGTTATGGTCGCTTCAAGCTCTGAAATTACGGTGGAGTGAGGTGGGACTTTTGAGTTTTTGACCTATTTATACAAGTTTCTGGGACACGTTTTTTACTGTGTGCAAGCTCTTATTTACAGTGGAAATCAATTTTACCCTTCTACCTCTATTTAGTGCATCCTCGTTTAACTACCTAAATTGGATCCACCATTTATTGTGATTGAAATCCTACTAGTACTACTACGATGACAATGAAATTGGAAATTGGAAATTGGAATTGGGCTAAAGGTTTTTGGTACGGCCCTTCAACATAATGTTTTGTATAATGTCATACGGAATATAATGTTACAGGGAATATGAGCGAGTTTTGAACTAAACAACTTCTTTATATTTTTTTCTTCATTCGAATGCTATTTGTTTTTCGGTTGAAATACATGATACTTTTTTTTTCCATATTCTTTACAAGATTTTTAACAAAGTCCCAATTATTTTTATCTTTAATTTCTTTTCATGTCAAACTTCATTCTCGATTAATTAAGCTTTCCTTTTGATTAAATAAAAACATAACATTTTGTATCCATTTATGTCATCACAATCATCAGAAGAAGAGTAGCGCAATACTGTCTTTCATTTAAAATTAATCGAACTCAAAATTTGTGAAACATATACGGCACAAGCTTACATTTATTATTGGGCTTCGCAAATATATTGGCATATGACTAAAGTTAATCCTATTATTTCGTGTACATATTAATTTTCAAAATCGAAAAATTTCTTATGCTTGTGGATTGCCCAAATAACAAATCATGATCAAACTACATAGAATTTTTATTTGAAAATGTTTGCTAATTGCGAAGGAAGTAACTAATGAGAATATTGTTCTCCCATTCCTCTTGGGACGACTAGAAACTTGTCGGCAAGGAGAAAAATACAGATTTACCCCCAACTGGCAACACCAATGAAAGTAGCACAACTTCTCGCGGTTTAGCCAAAAATTAAAATCCCCAATTCCAAATTTTCTAGGGTTTAATCGAATTCCAAACGACCTAGCTCGAACAATCCGATTCCAAATTCGCCATGGCTCGTAACGAAGAGAAAGCGCAGTCGATGCTCAATCGATTCATCACCCTGAAAGCCGAAGAGAAGAAGAAGCCGAAAGAGCGCCGCCCCTACCTCGCCTCCGAATGCCGCGACCTCGCCGAGGCCTCGCGGTGGCGCGAGCAGATCATGCAGGAGATCGGCCGGAAGGTCGCCGAGATCCAGAACGAAGGCCTCGGCGAGCACCGCCTCCGCGACCTCAACGACGAGATCAACAAGCTCATCCGCGAGAAGGCCCACTGGGAGCACCGCATCGTCCAGCTCGGCGGGCCCAACTACTCCAGGAACAACGCCAAGATGACGGACCTTGACGGCAACATCGTCGACGTCCCAAACCCTAGCGGCCGCGGGCCCGGGTACAGATACTTCGGGGCGGCGAAGAAGCTTCCCGGAGTTAGGGAGCTGTTTGAGAAGCCGCCGGAGCTCCGAAAGCGGCGGACGAGGTATGATATATATAAACGGATCGATGCTAGTTATTACGGTTATAGAGATGAGGAGGACGGGGTTCTGGTGAAGGTGGAGGGTCCGGCGGAGGTGAAGATGAGGGCGGAGGCGGTGGCGGAGTGGCGGCGGATGGATGAGATTAGGAAGGCGGCGCAGAGGGAAGTGAAGAGCGGGGAGGTGGCGTCCGCGGCAGCGGCAGCGGCAGCGAAGGAGGTGTTGTTTGAGGAGGAGGAGGAGGTGGTGGAGGAGGAGAGGAGGAGAGAGAAGGAGGCGATGGAGAGGAGTGAGAAGAAGGAGAGGGAGTTTGTGGTGCACGTGCCGTTGCCGGACGATAAGGAGATTGAGAGGATGGTGGTGGAGAAGAAGAAGAAGGAGCTGCTGAGCAAGTATATGAGTGAGGGGTTGCTGGAGGAGCAGATTGAGGCTAAGGAGCTGCTTAACATTCACCGGTAGACGACTGTAAAGACTGAAATGAATATGTTTGCTATGGTTTGTTTGAATCATTGAACTGATAGAAGATGTTAATTTTCTTGTCGAATTTTCGTTGAAGATAGATTTGAGACTGAGGAAATGTTTTTCAGAAGCCACGGTTATTAGTAATCCATTGACCATGACAAGTTCAGTTAGCATTTTTACTACATGTTCTGCATTTTCCCTGTATTCCTAGCTAAGTTTGACTGATTTGTGATTGTTCCTGAGTTAATCTAGTCACTCTTTTGATTAATACTCTAAGCTGTGTAATAAAGAACATATAAATTAGTTAGGTCATAAGATTGCACTTTTGAGAACAAGTTTCTTCTTCATAGGATTGCACTTTTGAGAACAAGTTTCTTCTTAAGGAAAAAAGAAACGTTAGAGGAAAGTAGGTTTTCACTTTTGTGAAGGACGATTTAGGAGTATAAGTATGAAATTTGAGAGTGAAGTAGTGTGAAGATTTGGATGTAAACCAAATTATACTCGGGCATTTGAGAGAATGGTTATGTAAGTTGAGGGAATGTGCACTTGATGTTATGCCGCAATAATGTCTTGGAGAGGAAACTTGATGTATTTTTCCTTCGGGCACTTGCAATTACCGCATACAGGGTTTGTTTGTTGTTATATCTTTTTGCCTGCTTTATAGGTATAAGTTTGCAATCATCACATACATTGTTTGCTTCTTGTTATGTCTTATTGCCTGCTTTACTGGTATAAGTTTGATTTGTGATTGGCCAAGTCATGTAGTAATTGAAAGAAACTGATTTTGAATGTCTTTTTGCATTGCTGTTTACCTTAAATGAAGCATGACATGTTGAAGTAAATTTATACTAGTGTCGGCGAGCACATCATGTTAGAGTGTAAATGTGAAGAAGATTTGGATGTAAGCCAAATTATACTTAGGCAGGCTCTCTGCTTTAATCATGTTGTTTGATAACGGTGAATAGTATGTACATTTGATGTTATGAGGTAATTATGTCTCGGAGAGGAAACTTGATGTTTCTTCCTTTTGGAACTGAAATCTGCACATCTTCTTGTTCTGTTTGCCATTATGTCTTATTGCCTGCTTTAGTTCAAACATTGTCTTGGTCCTTGGATTGGCAAGTTTACAACAGCAAGGCATGATGATAAGTGTTTTGGATTTCATCATCATCTTCTTCTATAATTCCTGGGTCTGTTGAACTCCAGTATTCTGGGTGGTTATCTTATAGGAAGCATGATGTGTTTGAAGTAACTTTAGACGATGAGACTTCAGAGATATTGTGCATCATGTCAGCAGCTTCTTACCCAAGAAAGTTATATATAGGATTGTAGTCTCTCACCTAAGGTCCACATTTTGAGGACCTGTGAGGTCCTCTTTAATATCATCCATAAGATTGATCTAACTGCATATGTGATTAATAAATTAGAAACTACACATACACCGTCTTCCACTCTATCATTAAAGCTTGAGAAAGATGGCATCATTATCACCATCGCCGGCTCCTCCAGATTCCACCATGATCGCTCAGCGCCGAAAAAGCTTCAATCGGAATTAGAATTGCAATCAAAATCGTGCTCTCGAGTTTTCAAGATGCCGGCGGAAAGTGTAGAGAGCTAAGCAAAGAAGAAGACAACGTCAGCAAATCAAAATCAAATTTTGGATTATTCTCTTTCTTATTAGCCCCTCTTTGAAGCAAATCATATCAAAATCACAAAGTTTTCAAGCTGCGAAACAGCACACCATGCTAGAAAGCAGAAATTACAAAATCCAATTGAAAGATTGAATTTCCTTTGCTGAACAGTAGGAGTTTTCCGGTAAAATCTGAACAAAACCCAATTTTTCCAACTCGGATTTGTTAAGATTGAAAGATGGAGAAGATGAATATGCGGGTCTGTGATTTGATTTTGGAGACGATCTATTTGTTTGTGCGCATGAAAGTGACGAGCACAACTCAAATAGAGAGGCAAGAGCACAGTGGGCATAATAATGGATTAGCTAATGCGGCTTCCACTAATCACATTTTGGATTTTCGGGTTTTCTGATGGGTTCGAAGCCATGGCTGCAATCGCACCCTCACCGCTGTCACCACCACCAAGACCCGCGACCCCCGCCTCATCCTCTTCCATGGCTGCAACCACACCCTCATTGCCGTCACCGCCACTAAGACCCACAACCCCCGCCTCATCTTCTTCGATGGCGCAATCGCCACTGAGGACTCAAGAAGAGATGTGGGGAAGAAGATGCAGTGAAGTTGAGGATTATCATTATGTTTGAGTGATCGAGTGAAACAGGGTGTATGGATAGTTTTTAATTTATTAATTACATGTGTCGTTAGATTAATCTTGCGGTTAGTGTTAAAGAGGAACTAACAGGTCCTTAAAATATGGACCTTAGGTGAGCAGTACTGAGGATTGTATATAAAATGTTCGTGCAGGTCCTTGGTCATTTTTTATGAAGTATGGACCACTGATCTTTTGGAATATGTTATGCTGTGTAATTTGTGAATTGGCACTGGCGTCACAAGGCCGAAGTTGTTTTCTTCTGCATCAATAAACACCATATGGCAGACACTCCACCACTCCTTGACTTTTCAAATTAACATTACGAATTATAGTGTAGTCATCTAGGCAAAAACTACCGTTTTCACTAATCCGATTATCTGATTCAATCAAGGAACGATTAAGACTATAATTAAGTTAATTAAGAGCATTTGGCATCAGGTTCCCATTATCCCTCTCACTTCTTAAATTTATTATAATTATTATAATTAAGTTAATTAAGAACATTCACCATTCCATTATCCCTCTCACTTCTTAAATTTATTATAACTAAGTTAATTAAGAACATTCAGCATCGAGTTCCCACTATCCCTCTTAGCTTCTTAAATCAAAGAAATTCAAATCTTCTTAAATCAAAGAAATTCAAATCTTCTTAAATCAAAGAAATTCAAATGGAAAGATATACAAAAGATCTAATGTGAAACAATATTAAGTTGATGTTCATCTATCAAAAACCAAACAACAAAAGAATTGCAAACAAACATAACATGTACAGGCAAGAAGGCGTATATACTCCATTGATTTATTCAATTCTAATATGAGACATACATAAACCCTCAAAACCTCCATCAAACATTATGTACGTCCTCATCAAAAACAAATCTACCATAAAAACCGAAACTAGACAAATTGAAATTTAAACATCCCAAAAGACAAAAAAGTCCTAGAAATCAAAGCCGCCACCAAAGTCACCACCGTCGAACCCGGCATCATACGCCGCCATCTCGCCGACGTCACCTATCATATCTCCGATCAGCAAACCGCCCAACAACCCGGCACCCACGCCCATCGCCATGTTACCTCCTCCTCCTCTCTTGGGCTTCTGCGGCGCGTACCCATAACCCGGTTGAGGCGGATACCCGTACCCGGCTGGCTGCGGCGGGTACCCGTACCCCGGTTGTGCCGGGTATGCATACCCGGGTTGCGGCTGCGGCGGGTACGGGTAAGCTGCTTGTGGTGGAGCCGGGTACGGACCTTGATGCGGGTATCCGGAGCTCGACCCGGGATGTCCGACCGGGTAAGCCATAGCGGGCGCATGGGCTTTCTTTTGGGGCTCTGGGGCCTGAACCGTGAACTTGTCCCCAAATTTGTACCCGAAATTGACCGTGCCCTTGGGTTTTCCGCTGGCCGATCGGACGGCGTAGCTGACGTGCTTGATGGTGTCGCCGCCGCCCATGGCGTCGAAGAGCTCCTTGATCGGGATCTGGACTTTTCCGATCTTGGTGTCGCCGAGGGTGCGCTCGGAGACGAGCTTGACGGTGAGGTAGAGGCGGTTCTGTTGCAAGGCGGCGTCGTCGACGGTGAACTTGACGGTGTAGTTGTTGAACTTGGGGTTGGTGCCGCCGTCCTTGACGACGGAGGTCCGGGTCTTCTGCTTCCTGTTGCGGGGGTCGCCGGAGACGGAGACGGCGGCGTAGACGTCCATCTTGGAGAAGATGTTGACGTCCTTGAGGCCCGTGGCCGACTCGATTACGATCTCCAGAGGTCTGCACTCCATTGAAAAAGCTTGATTGATTTCTTGAAAATACAAAAAGTTTTTGATCTTTTCTCTCGATTTGGGAGTTTGTGGAAATTTAGAGAAGTCGTGTGAATAATTCTGTGAAATTGGATAGCAAAAGTGTGGCGAAGTCATGGTTATATATTGAGTGAAACCGACCTGCTGACGTAGTTTCGTGGAATTTTCGTTTTATCTCTATCTTTTTTATTTGTTTGGTTAAGGATTTTTGCAAATTTTCCCTTTTTTTTATTGGACGCGTTATGCACATTAAGTTTCTAATACTTTCTAGATCTTTTTCCTTTTGAAGTAAAGAATAACACGGTCCTATCAGAATTAGGTTTCGAGTTTCGCCTATTTTGTGCGTGATAAGTGATTTATAGAAACGTGTTATGTGTTTGAAATTAATAAGAATATATGCATGTGATTATCAAGAATATAAAGAATCATAAAGAGTAATACGTGCATGTTAATTACAAAAAGTTGTGATTGTATTCCTAGCAATACGAATATAATCCTGATTTTGGGAGGAATGATTACTACAATAGGAATATTTCATGCTTTTCTTATTTATTTCCATTCCGATTAAGTAATCATAAGGCCGGAAAATTCTTCAACGCAAGTGGGGATCGGTCAATTTGGTGATGGAGATGTTTAATGCGAGTGGGGAGTAGTATTCAAAGGCCGCAAACACGCAAAAAAGGCGCGTAAAAGCCTATTTTTTGCTTCCATGCGCGTCTTAAATGGGAGAAGATAAGGAACAAGGTGATTACGCAAGCAATCACATGTTCATGTTGATATTGACTAAAAGCACAATATAAACTGGATTTTGGTTTAAATTTTAAAGTGACCTACAAGAACAATAAATAAATATAAGGAATCTAATTGTATGAGATACTCAGATACCTGATTCCTGATGACATTGCAGGTGTAGGGTGATCAAGTAAACCCCAGCAAATTCCCATCTTTTTATCTTTGTCTTTTCTCTATTTATTTTTCTTCCTGTTGGATTCTTTATGCACACAGAGCTGGGGATGAATCTGTTCTCTCCTAGAAGAAAATGGTTTTTGTTGTTAATCTCTAGTTGAATCTTTTCTCCATTCGTCTCCACCAGCTCCATCCAAAAGCCTATAATATTCGTTGCTATGTTTGTTTTGTTGTTTATTTGGTGCTTTAACAAATTTAACATTCCCAAGTATTAAGGGGGTCGGCAACCTAAAGGTTTTTCAAACAAATGTACACTTTGGTGAACCAACTGGCTAATTAAAGAAGAGGTCTCTATTTGGCGTTAAAACAAACATTTTCATATCAATTAGAGCTTCAAGCTTTGCCCTAATCTTATCAATTTGTTAGTTTTAGAAAAGACTAATTCTAGAGATAAACTTGTATAAAATGTGTACAATCTTTTCTTTCCACCAGACGATCCGGTAAAACATCCTACCAGATGAAACTTTACAATCATTGAATCAAGATACCAATTTTGATTAAACAGCTATAAAGTAAAGTCTGGTATAACAAATATATGTCATATTTATCCGTTATTTATATTATGAGATCAGAAGCTGAATTTGTGATTGTTGTGAATATTCAAGAATGTGGTAAGCCTTAAGATACCAATTTTGATTAAACAGCTATAAAGTCAAGTTCAAGTTCGATATAATTTTTACCAGACCATCCGATAGAGAGAAAATTGGATAACAACTATATGTCGTATTTGTCCATTATATTATATTATGAGTACTAATGAATCATGAGAGAATACATTAGCTGTGGTTATATTATATTATGAGTACTAACGAATCATGAGAGAATACATTAGCTGTGATATGTTCGTGAATCATTCAAGACATGTGGTAAGCCATGAGAGAAGGCATAAAGTGTGGTGTTATCTGCATTCCACCCAAGGAGGAGTTAGCGGTAGAAGGCCAATCTGACCAACTCAAGAGAGAATCTTTGTTTATATTACGATAACTTCCACCGCACAAACAGTCCTCCCACTTGATTCTACTTTCTTTTCGAACTTTGCAACTTGGACCATTCAATTTTCCAAGAACAAAAGCTATTGAGAATTTGGAATTGAGCAAATTCTATTCAACGGATGTCACTATAAACAAGTAAATAGACCATAAGTGAGTTCACTACTAGTTTGTGTCACACCACCAATAAAAAAATGGGCCCCTTATCATTTTTTGCACAATATGCCCAACGCAAATAGTCAAAACTGCTATATGTATAAGTAAACATTAGTCAAAACCCAAAATAGAAAACAAAAGGAAAAGCATGTAGGCAAGATGTCACTATTATCAGCAGTAGTACAATCTCGGAGTATTCAATCTCTAAAAAAACACCCTACAAGACATAAGCCACTACAATTCGCTTAAGCTTGGCCTCACTCCCCTCTTTAAGCTTTCAAGCCTAAAATGCCGCACCATTTCAATTCATGTTGTTCAATCTTGATGTCGTGCAATTGTCTTTAGCTCAGGCAAGTTTTTCCCAACTAAAGAGGATGGTACGGCACATAGCCGAGCAAGCCCTTGACGTTGGATACAACATCGCTGCACCGAGTTAACAGGCTTAGCATCTGCTGGGAAATATCAACATTTGGCGCCGCAGCGCTTGGAAATGCAGCGGGTGCATTAAGATTATGACCGTTTCTGGGTGGTGCTGGCATATCAGAATGCTGTGACAAATTACTATGTGGGGGTGGTGGTGGTTTTGCATATTGTGGAGGAAGAGGAAGGGGAGGAGGCGATGATGAAAAAGTTGGAGGAGGATTGACCTTTTGAAAGTTCCTAGTAGTAGTAGTATTAAAATCCATTGCAATAGAAGAAGTACCACCATCAGCAAAACTAGCACTGTTGTTGTTGGAGTTATTTCTATTACCAGCCATCATCAATGGATCAGCACTCCTACTACTTTCTTCCCCACCCAACATGAATTTTACACGAGCAGTCCCTTTACCATTTCCATTGCCACCAGGAGTTACCTGCCCTCGAGATTCCTCGCCCAACGCCTTCTTCAGGATTGACTTCGGCTGCACTGTACTCTGGAGAAGAGCCTGTTGCTGCTGCTGCTGCTGTTGTCTGCGCGCTGGTGGCTGACCAAGTATTGAGTCCCTAACCCGTGGGATCTCTTCAACAGTGCTGGACTCGGGAACATCAGGGCCACCCACTTCTCGCAGCTGACACCTCACATTAAAGTTTCCAAAGAGAGAGCTGTTTGCAGTAGCGAACCTCAATGCCGCATTTGCATCAGATTTGTACAGAAAGACTAATCGGCATGTTCCGGACTTCCAAAAGACACGGAGACCAGCCTGATCCATAGGTCCAAACCGAGCAAACTTAGCCTTCAGTTCTGCAGGTGACGGGAGAGATGTATTTGGAGGGAACTTCATCACTAACATCGTGTGCTCAACTTTCTTTGGTGCAGGCTCCATTTTCTTTGCAAAACCTGGCTTGAGTGACTTCCGCAGAACCGGTGTCGCTGATTCTTTCGCCTCTACACGCTTGGATTCTGATGGTCTCTGACCAGCCTTCTTTTCTGCCGCCAAAGTCTTAATATCAGTAATTTTCTTGGATCTCTTCGCCGCAATATCTCCTTGACGGTCAGATGGACCACGTTTCCGCCCAGCTATGGTAGGATCGTCGGATCTAAACAAGGGTCTTGCTGGTTTTGATGACGGCAAATCTCTGACTTGCTCACCAGATGGAGATTTAGAGGAGCGAACTTCAAGAGGTTCAGTCTCTGAGGGTGGTGACAGAACCAAGCTTTTCTGATACACAAGAGACCGGAACTGCAGAAAGAACTGCCGAGCAAGTGCAGGGCTGTTTGTTTCTCCACTGTGAAAAGGATCAAGGGCAAGGGCTTGCAAATCACTTAGAAGTTGTGGTAGTTCAAGCTCCACATTTCCCAAGCCAAGAATCGGCAGGTTCCCAACAGATTCAGATGAAATTTTAGTGGCAGCCACACCTTTCTTTCGATGCTCGACCTGGTTGGAATTTCCTGCTACTTTGCTCCCTGACGGACGTACCTTTCCAGAAGTCAAAAGCTTCTGTGCATTTTTGAAGCTTGCTTCCTCACCTAACTGTTTCTTCCTTTTCTTTTTCGTTTTATCCCCCATCATAGAGTCTTCACCGTGCAAGTCCTCTGCAGGCCGTTTTAAAACCTTTGCCTTTTTCGCTCCACCAGCAGCTTTCATTCCACTGGAACTCTTCAATCCAGACGCCTTTGCACTCTCTTCATATTTAATCTCAACTAAACCCTCACCTTCCTGCTTTAGAAGTTGTTTTGTACCATCTTTGGTATGTTCCTTGATCCCTTCCCCCAATAAATCAACACCTCCTTTGTTTGTAACACCTAAGACTTCCTCCCCCTCTTTTACTTCATTCCGAACCTCCACCTTGTCAACAGAAGGTTTTTCATCCAGAGTAACATCTTCAGTGCCGACACTGCCGAGAGAGATGGTTTCAGGTGTCTGTTCTGTGATTACAGCTTGTTTAACAGACACGTCCAGAGTTGAAACTGCAGAATTACTGCCTATTAGTTCAGTCTGTTCATGTTTTGCTGGAACCTCAGTGTTAGTAGACACTGCTCGAGCCCTCTTCTGTAACATATATTCCTCATCTGCTAATGCAACTGATCCCTCCGAGGAAGCAGATGGGGCTGAAGAACTAGGTTGGCTGATAGTAGTTTGGGGGACTTTTGAGTTATTGGTTTCATCTCTCCGCTTGAAAAGGTATTTGTCTTTCTTCGAATGGTCTTTAACTTTCATCGGTTTAGTGGCACTCTTCTGCCCACCAAGAGCTTCAGCAATCACCAACGGACCACTCAAAGGAGCTGGTTAAGGAAAAGAAAACCGAGAAAGCATGTTCAGCAAATCCAACAGGCATTGAAGAATTACAGCATCTAAATGTTCTTTTGTGCAAATTAAAACAAACAAAAGAAGGCAGGAATTAACACCCAATGATATACTCGAACATGGAAACAGTAATGTAAGACATTTAGAGGCCGCTGATAAGTTAATCTTACTTATACCATTTTACGAAACAAATTCAAGTTTCTATCCATATTTCACTTAACTCCCACTACCACGACATACATATGAAAAGAAACCACCATAAACTGATTAATCATTTCATTATCCACTTAAGTATGCATGTAAACCTACGGTTGCAAATAAAACATGATAATAACTTAGCTGATAACTTCTCATTTCTACACCTACAATCCAAATTACTTAAGCATTTCTTGCACTAGCACACCCACAAAAGTAAGTAACAACTATTCATCACCAATGCTGAGCAGCAAGCATTAAAATACCTCGTGTCGGCGCAGGTACAAGACTTCTTGAAGGCCGGCTTTGATGCGCACCAAATGCCTGAGCATACGTCTCATCAAACTCTTCATACACAGCCTTCCGAAGCGAAAACACTGCAGCCTTCTCCTTATTAAACCAAAGGCTATTCACATCACCCTCCAATGGATCCACAGCCAACTCCTTCACAAAATCCAGCATTTCCCTCGGCACAAACCCGTCCCTCGCCTTCCTAATCTGCTCCTCAGAGTAAACAGCCCCAGCCTCATAATCCGGAACATCAACGACATAATAACCTTTCACATTCGCCACCCGAAAATTAAACGGGTTCCTACATTTACAAGCCAGTCCAACCCCACTCCTCCTATTCGCCTCGTCCACAGCCTCCTCCACCGCCCTAGCAAACCCCTTGTGATTGGTCTGCTTAGACTTCTCAGGAAAATGTGGCTCAAATGGTATCAATTCCGCCGGGTCGAACCACCCGTAGCTACTGTCACCAAAGAAAGCCACCAACACGTGGCCTTCTCTCCTCGTCCGCCTCACCTGTGACGTGGCAAACGCCTCGTTGAATATGCACCCTGGCCACCAGGGGTGAGATTTCACCTTCCCCCACACCATATCACCGATTTCGAAACCGTAGCTCAACGCCCTCGTCGTCCCGAGGGCTATTCCGGTCTTTTCGTTGGCCACAAACTCGTCAAACTCGGATAACAACGACCTCTGCTCAAAAGATCGAGCCTTTTCGGCATCATCATCGCCGCCGTCGTCTTCATCTTCCTCCGATTGATCACAACCGTCGTCGATTTCGACCCTGGAAATGTCGAATACGTCGTCGTCTAGATCGTCATTGAGCGTCACGTTACTAGCCCTGACCTCTCCCGAATCAAGCTCCATTGGCGAAACGGAAACCCTAGCTCCGGCTTCATCGGCCGATTCAGTGGGGTCCGGTTTCCTGTCCAATTCGGAATCGGCGTCCATCTTCGAACCTGCTTGCAATCAAAATTGGCAGTCTAGAAAAACTGAGTTGTGGGGTCCGAATGGTGGGGAGGCATAGCTGCTATTGTCTCATGGTGAGTTGTGGGATTTTCCGGGAAAGTGCGAGAAACGGTGAGATTTTGGGGAACGGTACGAATAAACCCTAGATAGAGGGAGAGGAGGCCTGTTTGGATGGTAAGAAAATATGTGGGGATTTTTCTGGGTTTCGAGAAAATGAAAATAACACTATCGGTCACACTCTACTCTTATGGCCATCAAGATGATGCCACGTCATTTAATAATGCTGTTTATTCTCTTCTCTGCTGTACACGAACTTATCAATATTGCGGAATTTAGTAGTGAGTTTGACACCAAATTTTATGGAATTGATATTGCCGAACTTGCTAGCGCGAGCTTGATATCGAATTAAAAGGAATTGTGAGTTTATAACATTTTTACTCACCCATTTTATACCTTCATACTTTTCTCACCCATTCACGAAGAAATAGTAATGACCTTGGTTTGGAACACATAAGTAGGAATTCTGAATTACACGGAACTCTTCTTGATTTGCAAGTTTAGTGAAATAATTTGGGATATGCAAGTTGTCATGCACATCGGTGGGCACATATAAAAATAAGCCTTTCGATGGAGAGAACGACATATCAATAGAAACAGATGAAGATGGATAACTGAATTGATAACTCGAGGAATGAAAGATTTGAGAGGCCACTCAAGTAGGTGTATTTCCATAAGTAGGCAATAAAGTATACACAATGAGTTCTACACTTCAATTACTATATCCACTTTGAATACAAATTCCAACAAAAAATGGTGACCCAAAGAATAATATAGCACTCATAAACATGAACCTACAGAACTGAAATTGCAGTACATGTATGTATTCATGCAAAAACCCCCCAAGTGGGGTTCTCTCCCTCTCCCCAATAAAAGAACCTCATATATCTTATTTCTATCACAGGAAATAACTTCGTCAAGTAAAAGCAAGTCATTTCAAAATGTATAGAAAAGAAAAGTTCGATGAGAACCAAAACTAACAAGTATCAACCCCTATCCAATTGGCTTTGACCTCTATTTAGGCATCATCGGCTTTTTCACTACCAGGGGTTCCCGCAAGCCAGCCCCAGACACCACCTGAACCCTGCCTTTTAGCATTCATAGCTGCTTGTTCAGATGCAGCCTTTTGTCGCTGGAGAAGTTCAAGTTCTTTCTGCAATGACTCCATTGTTTGGAGCTTCTGTCGTAGTTCTGCAAGTTCAACCTGCAGGTTCAAAGAGTAGTTAGCAGAACATCCAGAATCGCTAAGGCATGTTTGGAAGCAGCCTGATCCTATACAATCAGGTTCCCGAGTAAGGTCGGCTTAAATGGATAGAGATAAAATTCAATGCCTTCCTCCTGAACCTCAAGTTTTTCAAAGATAATCCCAAAAACTATTATAAGGTCAACAGAATTTGAACTAAAAATGCAAGATATCTTGTTTGGCAACAGAAACATCCAGATCAACCGAGTATTGAGTGATAGTTGTCCATATTGTGATATGGAAAGTAAAACCAGTAAAGACATAAGGACATACCTCAAGTTTGAAACATCTTGACTGCTCAGATGCAAGTTGGCCACGTACAGATTGAAGCTCCTACAAAAGTAGTAGGATAAAATCAATGGCAATTCATATGGGGGAAAGTATCCAGTTCAGTATCCCTTAAGAATTTCATTATCCCAACCAATAAAAGCCCACCAGAATTATGGATATGCATGGGTTATGTAATAAGACTTACCTTATACAGGTCAGTATTACGAGTCTCTGCTTCTCCTAAATCTTGCTTTAATTGAAGAGTCTGCATTTTCTCCTTGCTCAGTGATGATTCCAGTTCTTCTTTCTCTGCTTTGAGGCTTGTTATAAGATCAGTGGTACTCTTGCCTCTTGATTTCTGCATATTGTGGCCAAAGAAACATGAAAATTAGAGAAGTAACACACAATCACGATATCAACAGGACATTTGGAACTAAATGGTAAAGTGGCAGCCATGTACGACATTAACTAAGTAACAACTTCTGGATAACAGAATGTTCCTCTAGGCAGTGATTTACATATGCAAGCATATAAACCATTTTGCTGAGTGATCCTGAGTTGACACAGTGAACACTGATTAACCAAGAAGATAACTAGAATTCCTACATACATATATGGATGTAATTACATGGGCCTGAAACTTATGTGCATGAACTGGATGGGTCTAAATTTCTACAAGATTTGGAATATTGCATACCATAGGTTCTGAGTCAACATTGTCCATAACGATTTCCCTAATTTTTCCTTCTTGCCCTGCTTCAAATTCAGATTCGAAATCTCTCGTACCATTTGTGGCATTATGAACAGCAGAAACACTGTCTGGCACAGGAGTGTCCATCTTTGGATGCAAGGTTGACTTGTGGCTTGGTTTAAGAACGTTAACCTACGGCAAGAAACAAAACTTAAGAGGACAACTCAACAAGAGCAGGATAAGCCACAAATCAATTAGAAATTGATCCTCACCTCATTGTTGTACCGCCCATTGTATCCTCCAAATGATACAAGTACATCTTCACCATTGTACGAACCTACAGCCACACTTAATCCCTGAAAAAGGAAGCAATCAGATGAAGGTGCCACTGCATTACTGCTGACAGTGAAATAATCTCACACTTGCCAGAAGGCCATTGTTCCAGTCCGCCATGGAGACAGATTTTATCATGACTTATAATTAGTAAAGTGCCCAAAACTAGAGTACCTCACTAGCAACAGGAATGCGCCCTTCAACAGTAGTTACAACAGACCACACAAGTGTAGACATATTTAGGACGACAGTTTCTGAAACCCCTGGAAAAATTGAAAATGAAAAGATGAATATCTAACTACCTGGATTCCAAAACCAACCAAACCATAGTAGTAGTATACGTACCACTCTTGTTGTTACCCCCACCAACAATAAACCAGTTCTCTCCTACTGTCACACCTGCATGTCCAGCCCGGGGAGTTGGTATCTCACCCTGTTGTGTGGGTTTTGACCATTCCATCTATCCAATCCAAGTATATGAAGACGTGAGTCATGATTTATTAAAAAAACCACAAAAATCTTGGATATAGTAGTTATCTTACAGATTGCAAATCAAGGACATGCAGATCATTGTAACAAGTGGCATGAGAACCCCCACCAAAGATAAGAAGGTAGCGGTCAGCATGAACAGCAGCAGCATGATCAGACCTTGGAGAAGGAGGCACCCCTCTGTGAATATCGGGAAAAATATTAACAATTAGCATGCCGTGGCCAAATACTTTCCAGGTTGCCCCATCCCAATCCCTTGAAAACATGCCAAAATTTGCCACAAAGTTAAAGTTTCTACTTATGTCTTACACAGCATCAATCTCATCCCAGGTCATTGTTTCTAGGTCAAGAATATGGAGGTCATTCAGGAGACTTCTTTTTGCATCTTGGCCCCCAAAAATCACCAAGCTACCTCCAACAAGAGCCACAGACTGACCTCCGCGTGATGCCTGATGAATACAAAATGACCATGATTTCAAAGTTCCAACTCACCCCCTTGCGCTTTAGATTCAGAGTTTCACAGTGCATAGCAACAAATAAAATAACCAAATACCGGTGGATTCCCATAAGTCTTTAAGAATGACCATGTGCACGTCTGTAGATCGAATGCCTTCACTGCCATCCCAAAACAGGGTGAAAATAAAGCATAAGAAACAGTATATAAATCAAGGTAAAAAAAGAGAGGCAACATAGCAAGTATGTGAAAATTTGTTTTCCTTACTACTTGAAAAGCACATGTTCAATAATAAAAAGATTGAACTTAATCTAGACAGAGGTTCTATAAGGCAATCAAAAGCAGCAAGATTTAGGTATGACAAGATTCCATATCATCAGAAAACTGAACGACATTAAGATAATAATACATACCCTGAATAGATTCAGTAGGATTTTTTGTATGTCCAGCAACTGAAAGAAGTTTATTCTCCCATGGAATCTACAGAAACATATACATGATTGCACATTATAGTGGGTATCGAGAATTGCCGCAACAAAAGTCAGCAAAAAGAGGTGGATGTTGCGCACAAGTTTATGTATTTGTACTATAGACCTGATCCTAACAATAATCAAGGGGGTATACTCAGTTTACTGACCAAAGAATGACCAGCGCATGGGGTTAATGGCACTGGAGATGGTGACTCAAGCGATTCAGTCTCAGATTTGGCCTCGATCTTTGACCAACTCCAACTCTTCAAATCCAAGACCTGTATCGTACTCTCAATTAGTATAGTAAGACTTTGTCAGCAATCCAATGTAAACCACATGTTCTACAGGTGTGCAACTCCTCATGCAAAAGTTTTCTTACATGGAGATCACTTAGGTAACGACCATTGTGGTTTCCACCATATATGTACATCTTGTCTTGAATAACTGCTGCTCCATGCTGAAAAATTGAGAACATGTTGCTCAAAAAGAAGGGAGAGAAGATGAGAAAATAAAGCTACAGAAATCCAAATACCTCATATCGAGATTTTGGACGTTGCCCGGATACTGGAGGTGCAGTCCATTGATCATAGACAGCAACTGAACCGAAACCTTCAGAGACAACATCTTTATCTTGAGCTTCAGCTGTGCTCCCATTTTCAGTGGAGATTGTCTTGGTCTCAGGAAAAGAGTTCCCATTCTCAACAACTGGATGAATATTTGAATTTTGCTATACCCAACGAAATATCACACGCACACACAGAGAAATGGTAAGTAAGTACATAAGAAGATTGGCATGTTCACAGTAACACAAAATTAACCTGGGTAACATTTGATATATATTTCTTTTCTAACTTATAACATCTAGTCCGATCACTTCTTTATTGATCATCAGGTTTGTCTAACTTCTGATCAGTTGGCTGTGAACAGGAAATGAAGGATAAAATAGGAGAGAAACAAACAACTTGCAGATTACTCACATTCATTTGGACATCTACCACAGGCTCTGAAACAAAGTTTGATGCTCTTGAATACCAACCTGGTTCTTCTTCCTGCCCAAAAAAAATGCAAACCAAGACAAGACATATTAGTAAAGGTTCTTGGTCACACAACAAAAACATAGACCTGAAATCTAGTTGTGCAGACCTCCAATATTTTCACAAAAAGACGCATTGCTTCCATGGAAGCCATGTCTGCAAGCTTCTTCCAGCTGCAAATTGCACATGAAAACAACATTAGGAAAACAAAACTCACCATTCTACGAATAAATGCATGACAGTGCAGACATGAAATACAATGTGCATGACAAACGCGCACATGTGTATTTGGTGCATAAGAAAGAGTTGTAAATGCAAACACATACCTGCTCCATTTACTTTTCTCGACAGCATTCCAAGCACTCGGTTCTGGTACGTTACAAGGCCCGACGGTAGCCTGCCATTACAATGCACAACAAGACAATATTAACTCAACACCCAACTTTACATACATACATCCATAATTCACACACAAACACAGTCAAACACACCCGAACATGATTGTATATATACGCAGAATTCAACCTAATTTCAGATCAACACCCGAAACACAACAATCACAATTCCGAAATTGCAGATCTACCTTAATTACAACGCAGTACACAATCAGATTTAACCGGAAACGAAACGATCAAAGTAAAATTCAATACACCGAAGCAACCAAATCATAATAAAAAACAGCATCAAAACGCAAATCAAAACAACCACGAACCACAGAATGTAAAAACGATAAAACATCAAAATCACAGCTACAAAGTGAAAAACGAATTAACGGCGCAATTGAGATTAGAAATGGCAATGCGATCGAGAAGCGATGAGATTGAGCGCGTTCGAACCTGCTGGTACAAGGCGTAGAGAATGAGAGCGGACTCGGAGCTGAACTTGGCGCGGACGGCTTTGGAGGCGGAGCGGGGAGATCCGTCGAAGCCGGCGAAGGCCGCCGCCGCGTAGAACCGCTCGGGGTATTGGAGACCCGAGCTCGCCCGAGCCATCGCCATTTTTTTTCTCTCTCGACTTCTCTGAATCGGGTTGGATTCGGGCGGGTCTGTTTTCTGTTTTTGTAAAGAGAAAGAGAAACGGGAATTCTGGGATTTCAATTTGGGAGTTTAATATTTAGTTAGCGAATGTTGGAATTGGAAGGTGATTTAGGTTGTTTTTTTTTTTTTTTCTTTTTTTTTTTTGCTGAAAGTTGTTTTTGCTTTTTGTTCATTTTTGATTTGTTGGGATTTGATTTCCTGGAATTTTACAGGTTTACTGCTTCATGGTGTTTGGGGTTAATTAGGCTGGGAATTGAGATTACTTATCAAAAACTTACCAATATCATGATGAAAATTTAATCATTTCTTTTCTCCCATCCAATACTACATTTTTATTTATGAAATTTCAAAAATAAAGCTCTCGCAATTAATTCGCTACCCTCCATGTATCTTTTTTGGTTTTGATGAAAACCCATGAAGAGAGTTTGTATCTAACCATACTAAATTCTTATGAAATATTATTTGTCATTTGAGGGTAATTTGGAAAGCTTTAGTGTTAGGTATGGGAAGGGAAATGATAGATGTAGATATAATCTCTCTATCATGCTTAATTAGGCTGATGGTTCACTCTTGCAAACGAGTCCGATGGAGGAATTGATAGTTGACACTATGGCTTAAGACCATTTCCTTGATGTATTCTGGATTGAATGTACTTGAAATAGTAGATGTAGTACATTGGAAAGTGCATTTGAAATAAGCATAGGCAATGAATAGTTTGGAATTTATATGTTTCTTCTTCCCATTAGTACACAACTTTTGTCATATTATTGCCAGACAATGCCACCTCTAAACCTGGGAATCAGTCGGTTTAAATGAGATAGTTGTTCGAGTACTTTTTTATTTTACTATTTACTTAACTTAGTCATGTCCACGTTGTTAATCCCTAGCATATGTTGTTGGTGTTAATGATGCAGTCTAGACCATGCATACACTTGTTGCAACATATTTTGATTGAACCAAATCAATTTTTACCAAAAAGTGAGATTTATATACAAAACACTCTTTATATCATCAATTTGATTGAACCATATAAATTTCCAAAAGTGAGATTTATATACAAAATACTCTTTATATCATCAATTTAAAATCGAATAATAAGTTGGATATCCATTAGCTTAACAAGTCAATACCCATTAGCTTAACAAGTGAATAGCATAGTGCTTGATCTAACCCCAATCCAACCCATCTCAACCCATTTTGCCACCTCTACCTAGTACCTGCCAATGACATGAGAATCTTAAAGAAAAAACTCCTTTGAAATACATTGTGAATGTGGTTGACTTTTCCAAACGAAAAGTAAAAGTACCAAAAAAAAACAATTAAAAGTACCATTTTGTTTTATTTTTGGTAGGAAAAATAAGAAAAACAGTTGGGCACAAAGCTCTGAGTTTTTCCTGGTTAAGTTCACAGATGTCGGAAGATAGCCGGAGTAGCAAAAAGAGAAAACAGAAGATAATAAACAAAGTAAAAACGAAAATTAAACCCATCCAAACACAGCCTCCGTCCGCCGCCTCATTGGCCTTTCTCGACTATTTGAAATTTTAATTAAATTTTAATCGAAATTATAAATGCTGGGTTTTCTGCTTCACTGGCTTCTTCTAGTCCCGTCGCCATGGTGAAACCCTAGCTCCACCCAGGTACTTTCTAGAGCTCGCGTTATGTATTGTAATTGTGTGTAAATGTTAATTGTGGTGAAATTTCTTCGTCTTGTGATCTTAATTTTTGCTTTCAATTTGAGCTGGAACAATTCTGAGGTTCAAAGTAGAGCGAAACTCGGTAGTTTGATCGAAAGTTTCGATTTTGGCTTTTGAATTTTGATAGCAGTAGAATTAGCTGAGAACAAGCGCACAATTGAAGTACTTGTTATGGTGCTTTTTTCGAATTCGTCGAAAAGTAAGCTTGAATTTTGCAATGAAAACGAAGTATTGACAATACTGTATTAGAAATTCACGCTTAGAGTTCGTTTAGGTGAAAAAGCTTTGATTTTTTTGGGGGTTTTTGCTTTTTTGGTCGCATTGCATTTTTCTGTATTAATGGGATTGTTTTCAGGTGGTTCTTGCTAATATAACGCTATAAGCAGTGGGGATTAAATTAACTGTTGAGAGTTCAATCTAATGGATCAATTACGTTCAACCCCGGGGAGTGGGGAGGACAATGTTGGGATTCCGGATGATATGCGATGCAAGAGATCAGATGGGAAGCAGTGGAGGTGTACTGCCATGTCGATGCCGGATAAGACAGTGTGTGAAAAGCACTATATCCAGGCAAAGAAGAGGGCAGCTAATTCTGCAATGCGAGCTAATTTGAAAAAAGCCAAGCGGGCATCGGTAGGCGAAAGTGAGATTTACTTGGAGAGTAAGAGTGATGACTTCAGTGCGCCAGCTGAAAGGACGAGATCACAGGAGAATAAGTACATGGAGAAGATATCAAAAAATCATTTCCGCTATTCACCTGAGTCACCAGCTCCGAGAGGTTTATCGACGCAGAATTTTTCAAAATCGGATGATGAAGAGATAGAGATGGAGCAGTATGAAGAAAATTGGAGATCTAATAAGTCACCACCTGTTTCTGCCTTGGACTCATCCAGGACTCGACCTCAGAGGAGTTTTGATGCTAATGCTATGATAGCTTCGGTATGTTGGTTTTTTAATGTCTTAGCTCCATCTGTTAGTATTACAACTTTTGTTGTCTAGGTCACTGTCTTTTGCTGCTAGTGTAGTCACCATCATACTGACAATTACACAACAAGGTTTTTCCCCTGCATGGTACTATTGCTCTGTAAGACAAGTGACCTTAACACGTCAAGTTTACTTATGGATATATTCTAATAAGTGCATTTCTTCCCTTAAAATTAGTACCTCATCCCCGAAATGGGATTGTGAATCTCTTTGATAGTGCAGATGTGCTAGGACCACTTTAACTGTAAAGGTTAAAGAGTTAAGCCTGGAGCATAGAAGTCACTCTGATTGAAAGATATATTTCCATCATGGGTCACAAGCTGTAGCTCGTTTATCTTACGTGAAGCTGTACATTTAGAAATAACTGTCTGATATAGCATGATCAGTACTCGTCTGTTTGCTGATACTAAGGAAAAGATTTTTTTTTCCAGGAATACTCTGATGCAGGCTCAGAATCATCTGAAGAAACTGGTGGCCAAACTTGCCATCAGTGTCGGAGGAATGACAGAGACACAGTCATTTGGTGCCTCAGATGTGATAGAAGAGGATACTGTAACATCTGTATTGCAACATGGTGAGTTTTAGTCTCTTGAAGAGGACATTTATGTATAAGCAATTAGTTTCAAGTCCATATTGTATATTTATGGTTTTACTTTTAGGTACTCGGACATCCCATTAGAAGATATTCAGAGGTCTTGTCCTGCATGTTGTGGTACTTGTAATTGCAGAGTTTGCCTACGTAGAGACAATTTGGTAAAGGTAATTAGTATGAAGGAGCTCCTATTAGTTACCTCATTGAGTTCCAATCTTTGACAATCTAATGGCTAATTTATCTATTGGTTTATTTGTCAATGAGTAAGTCCGATGTTTCTATTTTACAGGCAAGGATTAGAGAAATCCCTGTTCTTGACAAGTTGCAATATCTCCATTGTCTCCTGTCTTCAGTGCTTCCTATAGTTAAGCAAATCCATCAAGAACAGTGCTTTGAAGTAGAACTGGAAAAGAAGCTTCGTGGTAAGAAGCTCTGATCTTCATGGTAGTTCATAATCTTTACATGTTATTTGTACAAGGTTTCACCATTTTCTATGCATGCATATGTGTTTATTTTTGCAGGAACCGACATAGATCTTGCTCGAACCAAGTTGAATGCAGATGAGCAGATGTGCTGGTAAGTTAATATTCCCCCCTTCATTTTGTATAAAAATGTACTTACTATCCAAATGGAATAATAAACAAGTAAAGTATTCTAAAATTGTCCATGTCAAGATTCAGGTAGGGCCTACCTACATCTGGCCCTCTAGAGTTCATATATGCCTGTCATAAATAAACTTATCAAGACTCCAGGTTATCTGGAATCTGAAGGAATTTCTGTACATTAACTTGGTCTGCAATTTGAGATCTATTTATTGTAGATTTTCTTCCTGAACTGAAGAACATCTCCTTTCAATGTGTTTCTATGCAGTAACTTCTGCAGGATTCCCATTATTGATTATCATCGGCATTGTTCCCATTGTGCATATGATGTATGCCTTAACTGTTGTCAAGATCTTCGACAAGCATCCATGCCTGGTGTTGAAGGAGAGATGGTAGGTGATCAGTCTGGGGAGAGAAGTCGAGAATTAGAAACTACATTGGAGCAACCCAAACTATCCAAAGTCAGGCTAACTTTATCAGACAAATTTCCTGACTGGAAAGCAAATACTGACGGAAGTATTCCTTGCCCTCCAAAGGAGTATGGTGGCTGTGGTTATTCATCGCTGAATTTAAGTCGCATCTTCAAGATGAACTGGGTTGCAAAACTTGTCAAAAATGTAGAGGAGATGGTTAGTGGGTGTAGTGTTAACGATGATGCTAATCTGGATAAAAGTGGGCATAATGATCAAAGACTTTGCCAATACGCTCATAGAGAGGACATTGACAATTTTTTGTACTGCCCGTCATCTGAAGATCTGAAATTTGATGGAATTGGCAGTTTTAAAAGGCACTGGCTTAGGGGTGAGCCCATCATTGTTAAGCAGGTGTTTGATAGATCATCAATTTCAAGCTGGGATCCAAAAGTTATATGGAGAGGAATTCGAGAGACAGCAGATGAGAAAATGAAGGAGCAGAACAGAATGGTGAAGGCGATAGATTGCTTAGACTGGTCTGAGGTTAGCTGTTTCTTCTATTCATCTCTATGCCCTTCCCTTCTTTCTTGAATGATATATCAGCTGCTTATAAGTTATAATTGTTGTTGTAATGAAATGATCCCTTTGTTTAGTTTATTTTAATTTGTCATGAATGCTATTCTAAAGTATATATATATGGTTTGACAGGTCGATATTGAACTTAGTCAGTTCATCCGAGGATATTCTGAGGGACGAATTAATGAAAATGGTTGCCCAGAAATGTTGAAGTTAAAAGACTGGCCTTCTCCTGGTGCATCTGAAGAGTTCTTGTTATACCAGAGACCTGAATTTATCAGGAAACTGCCGTTACTTGAGTATATCCACTCCAAGTTTGGTCTTTTAAATGTTGCTGCAAAATTACCACACTATTCTCTGCAAAATGAAGTTGGACCTAAGATTTTTATTTCTTATGGGACCTTTGAAGAACTTAGTAGAGGCAGCTCCGTGACCAATCTCCGTTACAATATGCGTGACATGGTTAGTTTTTCTCTGTCCTTGCTGACTTGTGGTAATTGATTTTCATAGAATTGCTTAATCAAATGGAGTTGCCCTATTAATTTCGGTTTGCAATAATGAATGTTAATATTGTCAGCCTTTTGATGTAAGACGATTAACTATGCTGAATGAATAATATATATGTCATATTTTGTATATGTAGTATATAGTATGTGAGAGTTTTCAATCGTGGGATGTCACGGATCATGATAGACTGTTGATAGAGTTAGGCGTACAGTGAAGTCATTTGGATCAACATTGTTCAAAGGGAAAATCATGCATATACGTCTGTGCCACTGAAAAGTTCTTTTGTATGTACATTCCACATTAAATTCTTAATGAGTATTGAAGGAGTCGGACACATAGAGTGATGTTTTTTTATACCATGCCAGGATTCTTTAAGCAAAATAACATAAATTTGTAAGTTGTACTGAAGTAAGAAACTTTTCATTTTGCAACCTTTGGAGTTGGAACCTATATGTTATCTGTTCGGTATCAATTTTATAGATTCTCACCTGTTGAGCTGCTCTGGCCAGGTATATCTGCTGGTACATGCATGTGAGATGAAACTAGATGGTTACCAGAATACACACATTCAGAACACAGAAAAATCCTATGAGGAATCTGAGGTTAAAGAATCCTCTGGGGATCTACAAATGCAGGAATCTGCAGTCAAAGAATTATCTGGAGATCTACAAATGCAGGAATCTGAGATGAAAGAATCATCTGGGGATCAACAAACGGAGGAATCGGAGGTGAAAGAATCATCTGCGGATTTACAAATGCAGGAATCTGAAGTGAAAGAACCATCTGAGCCTCCACAAATGGATATTAGAGAAGATATGATGCCTGAACTATCACTTCTTGGTCAGAGTGTGGAGAATGAATATGGGACTGGATTGGATACAGTTAAACTCGAGAATGTAGTAGATCATGGGCATGAGACTACTCCTACCCTTGAAGGGGACATGAGCAATTGTCAACTGTCAGACAGAGAAGGTGGAGATGTCTCTGAAAAAGCCCAAGTGGGAGTTCTTTGGGATGTTTTTCGTAGAAAGGATGTTCCAAAGCTGAATGAGTATCTGAGAATACATTGGAAAGAGTTTGGGAATCTCAAAAGTGAAGATGATTTCGTAAGTTTATCTCTTAAATATCTATACCTCTACCTTTCTTCGATTGTATCAACATTTCATGCTCATAGCTGATCCTACATTCAGGTAATGCAACCTCTTTATGATGGAACATTATTCCTGAATGGGCATCATAAAGGAAAACTGAAGGAAGAATTTGGTAAGGATGCTCACATTTATCTTTAATTACTTTCTTGTGTGGAGATGATGGTCCGAATTGGCCGATTCCAACTCACATTCCTCCTCTCCTTCCCCCCTTTTCTCAGAAATTATTATTATTCTCCAGAACTCCTACTCATATATTTCCCTTAAGATGATCCCGAGTGAAAAGTTTGGAGATAAATATGGGAGTAGCCATCCACTGTGTTGATTTCTAGTTTACCATTTTGGTTTAATTAGCCCACCACTTATCATGACTTATTCAAATTGCAGACTGCATATGCTTTGTTAACGTAAAGCTACATTCTCTGAAAATTTGGGTTTCGAATTTGAAACTAACTTTTTTCTGGCTTGGTTTCTGGAGGAATCTTGCTTGAAATTAAATTTGTAAAGCCCGTCTTGTACAAGTTGTTTACGTAGCGGCACAATCCAACCTTCATTCCTGCCTATGTTTTCATAATCATTATATACATCATTTCTGACTTTTGGTATGTGGATATGTGCCTATGATTTCTTGGCGTTTAGTATTCTTTGAGACTTTTCAGCATTGGGGTTTTAAAAGTCTGAGCTTTATATTCCTTTTCTTTTTCTGTATAGGAATTGAGCCATGGTCCTTCGAACAACATTTGGGGGAAGCTGTTTTTATCCCTACTGGATGCCCTTTTCAAGTCAGAAACCTTCAGGTAGTTCTCTTTCTAGCTTAACCGATATATTTGAAGTTAAAGTTCCAGGATAATTATGTGAAGGGCTCAGATCAACTTGATGAGTAATTTATTCAGAGCTTACATTTCTACTGAGATTAGATGATTTTTTGGTCATTATTGAATATGAGGATGTCATGTGGACAACAATGCGGTGTATACCATTGTATTTTAATAATTAACTTGAGCTTTTTGTGTGTTTATCTTTTTCAGTCAACCGTTCAGCTGGGTCTTGACTTCTTATCTCCTGAAAGCCTCAGTGAGGCTGTAAGACTAGCCGATGAAATCCGCTGTCTTCCAAACGACCATGAAGCAAAGTCGCAAGTGTTGGAGGTTAGACAAGGGAAATTTAACTTAGAAGTATTCCGTGCCTGCCTTCTTTTTCTTTTATCGTTTTCTAGCTATTTTGGAAGCGTTCTGCTCCTTTCTTGTCTACTGGCTTATCTGGATTCATTCATTTCGTTGGTATTCTCAATATTTAATTTGGTTCTAATGCAGGTAGGAAAAATATCACTTTATGCTGCAAGTTCAGCTATTAAAGAGATTCAGAAATTGGTCCTCGATCCAAAGTAAGTACATCAAACATACAAGTTCTTATGGTTTGCACTGTTGGTTGATTCAGCATTCCGGTCCTTCCCATTCTTTGAGTAAAAGAAAAAACTAGGGAAAGATTGAAACCAGGAATTTCAAACTCGTAAAACCAAAGGCTTAGTCCGTATGAGTCCTAATAAGAAATAATGTATTCATTTGTAACTCATGACTTAAATTATAATTCGTGAGAATTAAAGCCTAACCAGAGTTGGTCTCTAACTCTAAGCTACCAATTACCCAATTCCTTGAACACAAGTTCGCTTGAAGGATCAAACCATGAACCTTAAACTCATACATCCTAAAACTGAATATACCTAAAGAATAAGAAGCTCAACTGTAATTCATAGAATTAAATGTAACTCATTAGTTTTGCTTTAGCAGGTTTGGTGCAGAGCTTGGATTTGAAGATCCGAATTTGACTGCAGCAGTTTCTGAGAATTTGGAGAAAATGACTAAGCGAAGACAGATAACCTGTGCTTGAATCCATTTACATTAGCTGTGGTTTAGGTAGACGAAATCTCATTAGAGCGCTGGGTAGTCTGCCTTGATGAGTTTCGATGTATATGTGCCGTGTGCAATATTGTAACTTTCCTTGCACTGCTGACTCTAAAGCCCGTCTGATCTTAGGTGCTAATCCTTCATATAATGAACGTTGTAGCACTTGTATCATCACTTAATGAAAAGCAATAGTAAGTTATGCTCTTATCAGGCATTCTGTTGGTTCCAAATGTTTCATTTGTGTTTTGGAAATATTTGCTTATTTCATATCAAGCGGCAAGGTTAACTCAGCAAATCTAGGGAAGTCAGACTTCACCTCCGGCCACACTGATTCCGGTGCCTGAGCATTTAGTGTAAATAAACAACCATCATGAGCACAACACACGGCAATGTTTTCCTTTGGAAATGTGCAAAAAGCTACTGGAGTACCCAATAGCTCTCCTCTTCGCACTGCTGGAAATATGCAGAAAGCTTCTGCTGCCTTTTTCATATCTCTTTATCTTCTGCAGGACGTTTATGCTCTTCGGAAGGAACTGCTATTGACTCTCCCCGTAGAGGTACATAAATAAAACTGTTTGTCGATCGATCGTGTTTACTTCTCTTTGCATTGTTGTTTCCTTTTCCCCATCTTACTGGGGACATGCATGCAGGTACTCGAAGAAGTGAGGCTGTGAAATATATCTCCGCCCGGAAGTGAGTACTGCTTCTTTCTTTCAACTTTTTTTAATGGGTGACTCTATTGTGTAAATCTAGTTTTTACTGGTCTTCCCACCACGTCCCGATGAAGTGTGAATTGTGACTTTAACAAACGACTTTAGTGCTTGTTATTTGCTTGCAAATGAACAGCATGACCTCGTCTGCGCTTTGGGTGGTCGACCATAAAATGAATGTTAAATGAAAGAGGTGGAGATTGACTTATTCAAATGAATGTTTCTTTTGTTCGGAATATTTGCTTATTTCATATCAAGAGGTGAGACTAAATGATTCAGCAATTCTGTGGAAGTCGGACTTCACCTCCGGCCAAGCTGATTCCGGTGCCTGAGCATTTAGTGTAAATAACCGACCACCACGAGCACAACACACGGCAATGTTATGCCGATGAAACGAGGAGCTCTCAACTCTGAACTCAAGCTCATAGTATTTCACATTTGTTAACCGATCCTCTCTCAAAGCTGATTCTATCAGAGTTCCCTTCACGCCGGGGCGTTTTCCAGATCCAGTGACTGTCCTCACCACGGCTTCCCCTACCTCTTTTGGTCCTCCAAATGCTTCAATTCTGCACAAACATTTCTGAAGGGTCAGCTGCAATTGAATTTTCTATTCCTGCTTATAGACAATGTACTATGAATAAAGCCAGAAGCTATGAACTTTATGAGCGCTTACTTGAAATCAGGAGCAACTGATGACACAATGACACTAACGTTGAGCTCGCCTGTGCTGCCGGGAGGGCCAAATGCGACGACAGGTTCACTAACACTCCGGCGGCGTCCATCAGTCATTGATTTGGCATTACTACTCAAAGGAGGAGGATCAAGTGATCTTTCAAACTCTTTCCTCTCTGCTGCTCGATACAAAAGTGTTTGGTCTCCAACCCAACTCACTGGATATATGAACTCTGTCAATTCATTCCAAAATGCATTCAAATTAGTAAGATCATTAATCTCATAACTCTTATCTCAACCAAAAAATGACACAATAAAACATGGCACAACTTACCAAATCCTTCATTTGTGTCAATGCACCTACTATACCCTCCGATAGGATAAAGCACATCGAGCTTGAGATTCCTACTAGTTTCCGGGGACAACCCGAGAAGAAAACTTGTAATTCCTACAAAGTTAGCACCAAGAGCAACCACAGAAGCTGACCCTAGGCCAACGAGAAGCCGCCGCCTAAACCCGGATGCTAGCGGTGCAAATTGCTCCGCCGGAGGCCTGCTTTCTGCCCGGATTATCAATTTCTGGTTGACGCATGCATGTTGGCATGCGTGGAGGTAGTGTGGCAATGCCGGCATTGCTTATGATGTTGTGTTGAAACAATACTACATTCCGTTTATTTAGTTAAAGGCATATGTTATCCAAACGAGTGGTGGTGGTGGTACTAGTACGATAGGGCCCTTTAATAAGTTGGACAATTTTTCATTTGAGCCCAACATAAGTTCTATGAGGTCTGTTATAGGAACAACCCTATATGTATTACACATAGGAGCAACATAAACAGTGCACTCGAGGAACTACATAGACACTGTACAGTTGATGAAATACTAAATGTGATCCACAATATAACTTACATGGCCAGATGCCTATTGCGCCTTTTGACAGCGGAAGTTCTTGTATGGCGGGTAAATAAATTTCTTCTTGTTTCTTGTTGGTAACCTTTTTCTGTTGTAGTTATTCTATTGGTTTTGAGGCGTGTGCTAAGACCGAGTAAGGTATTTAGTCGAATGCAATTCCTTTAAGGCAAATCAAGTTTCTATATGCATTGATATAGTTATTTGGTTTCACCATTGGTCAATAGTAATCCCATATCATATGCATTGATGTCTCTTTTTTATATCAGGCTTTGAGGAGAAAGACTTACATACGCTAAATTTTTTTAGGTAAAATTGTCTCGATGATTAAGAAATCGATACATTACGGACTTATAACAATTTTTGCAAAGATGATAATTTCGAATTGACTTGGGATAATGATGTGCCAATACAATGAGTTCATGAACAT
The DNA here is from genome assembly GCA_033992175.1 of Spiraea crenata. Taxonomy (NCBI): domain Eukaryota; kingdom Viridiplantae; phylum Streptophyta; class Magnoliopsida; order Rosales; family Rosaceae; genus Spiraea; species Spiraea crenata. Next base: position 2,470,142 of record JAVBHV010000041.1, on the reverse strand, counting down.
CCCTCTGGCTTTGGGAGCAACAGATGGAGTGCCGTGTAATATCATCTACATGGGCTGTCGTACCAGGCCACCTCTGTTACTCTTGGGTTTTTTTTATCAGACACACCAAGGAAACTTTTGATGCAGGTACTGCATACTGCAAGAAGTGTCTTGATAGTGAAATTTATCCTCGCCCGGCAGTGAGTACTTCTTCTTTCTCCTTTTTTTTTTTTTTTTTTTTAATTAATGACTCTATTGCGTAAATCTAGTTTGGTGAAGTGGGATTTGTGACTTTAACAAACGACTTTAATACTTGTTATTTGCTTGCAAATCGACAGCTTGACCTGGTCGACCAGGTGGGTGGTTGAATGTAATCATGAAGAATGTGGAAGACTGCATTCTTCGTGGAATTCCTCCTGCACCCTCTGTCAAGGCTATCGCAGCGCATTTCAGACCCGGCGGCCCTTACGAAAGAAAAAAGCGTCTTGAGGCGTTGAAGTTGTCACCTGTAAGTAGATAAATCGCTCAGAGGCCGCAGAGGTTGCAGAATGCTGGGTGCTGCTCCAGTATTTACTGTGGTTGGTCTGATCGGTTGTCTGCTCTACCTAGGGATGGATTAGTGACTGATGGGTTTTATCTTACAAGATGTTGAACTTAACGCTAGATTGAATTCTGTTCCAATGGAGTGGGTTTTTAATACATTATTATTATTATATCATCGTCGCCCATTCGATGTTGAACTTTATGTGTGAATGAAATTGATGAGATCGAATAGAAAAGAAATGCTCCGGATAAAAATAGATCGACCTGTAAATCTAGTACAAAAATTGAAGCTAAAACACTACATTCTTCACGTTCAGACTTCATATGATCCGAACCTTTGCATTCTTACATGAGTATCATCTCCACCATCAATTCCTCCAAACCCCAATTGGTCATGTTGACCGTGAAAATTTTGTGACGATCCTCCAATCCCCAAGAAGTCAACGGTCAAAGTGTCCCCACCAACACTCAGGCCCATTTTATTCGAACTAACTCCATTGTTCTTCACGAAGGCGCCATTGTTCTGAGGATTATGGTCGCCTAACATCCCGCTAAACGTCCCCATTTGCCCGTAATTAGCACCGAAAATCTGCGACGATTCTAATTGCGGATTATGATCTGATCTTTGCTGCATGAAGTGGTTCATCATGTTCATGTTGTACCCGCTAAATGTTGAGGACGCCATGCTTGTCATTGTTGTACCACCAGGACTATTAGTGCTACTCATAGTTGCACCCATTTGTGACGCCTTTTGGAGCAACTGCGTCGCGGATAAGTGTCCCGATGAGCCCGTGAACTGGCCGTGCCCTTGGTTTAGCTCAAAGAGTAGTGATGATGATGGTGATGATGATGAAATGTTGTTGCTTAGAGTTCTGGGTAACGCGATCAAGGGATTTTGGGGCATAGTGACTTTGGTATCAAAATTGTGATTAAACTGATGATCGGGCGAAGTATTATCGGCATTGATGACGACTTGGTTGTTGTTGATCGGCACTGGCGACGGAAGGACCTCGCCAGATACTTGGCCTTGTAAGGGTGGTCCTCCGGTGATGTTGTTGGACATTTGTGTTACTCCTTGGTTTGCTGGGTTGTTTTCTTCAGCTATGGCATCACAAAATGCTCTATGTGTGATAAAACTGTCTCTTCTGCACACATAAAGACAAATTTAATTCAGCTATGAATACAAATCAGGGTCAGTAGACCAAATTTTTAAAGTAAGACAGTATTATATCAAATGTCTTCGGTATATCTAGGCCGGCCGGCATCGTATAGGCAGCTAGGATAGATCAATCAAAATAAGAGATTAGTTATACTAATCAGCACCAAACATGTTTTTTAAAATATAAGAAGGATTAGGACTTTCAGCTCATGATATTGAAAACATATCATCAGTCAATCAACTTGCCAAATTTCATGTGCATGCACAATGCATGCATATCCACTCAAAATAATTTTAACATATAGTTTTTCCAATTATAGAAATACCATTAATTTACCTGGAGAAGATGGTTCCGCAGTCACATTTGTACTCTCTAGTCCCACAGGTCTTCGAATGAGCTTTCCAATCCGATTGAACCGCGTACTTCTTGGAGCACTTGTCGCATTTCCACTTTTTCTCGCCGTGCTTCCGGCAAAAGTGCTTCTTGATCCCCGTGAGGTCACCGAGCGCCCGGGACGGGTCGTGGTGGACGCAAGAGAGTTCGGGGCAGATGTAGACCCGCTTTACGATTTCGGTGCTCGTTCTCTGCTTGAGCTTCCACGGCAAGTTGTGGCCTCTCCTGTGTAATTGGAGGTTTTGGTCCCTTTGGAAACCTTTCTTGCAGATTTCACACACGAATCGGTTCGTGGCCATTAAGGTCTTTGGTGACAAGGCAATCACTTCTGCAGTTGGATCTACAGAGATTTCAACGAGTACAAGTTAATGAGTGTTACACATTCTGAATTTGAGCATTTTAACGACGGTACATATTTATCTCTACTATGTATGTTGTCCGTGTAAGAATGTAATAACTTCGGGGTCTGATGTGATGGTATCTTCTGTTATTTTCCTACCTCTACTCCAAATTCGAATGCCGACATATTATGTACTCCAGCCCATCCCATCTGATAAGGGTTAGATAACTGTTTTAGTCACGTGAACAGTGAGTATAAAGAATTATTGTCCGAATTTTGAGCTTCCTATATTTGTTGTGGTTTCAGATATTATTACAAAAGAGAGGAGGGAGACTATATAGTCAAGGCAAAGTAATAGTACTTTGCTACAATAATTGTAAAAGACTAATCCAATAATTGAAGGGCTTTCAACTATTACTTAGACATCAATAATACAGAGTTCATGGTTTCTGACCCCATCCAACCTTCTCTTTGTTCAGAAAATAATCAAAGAGAAAATCAATATAATCTTATCTATTTGAAGCTAAATAAACAAAGAAGTAAATATAATTTCCAAGGTCATCAAATCCTCATTTCTGAATATCGCTTGAATGACCCTTAAATAGTAGTGAATCTGAGTTTAATTATAAGTTACCTGGAGTTCCTGGTAGGTTTCTTTTCTTCTTGGCTGGTGGTGGAGGCTGCTTTTGTTGTAGAATGGTGGCATTAGCTGTTGTTGAAGAAGAAATATTATTGAAGGAGTTTGAGGAGGCATGATGAGAGTTTGCATGATTATTGAATAATAGCTGCTGCTGCTGCTGCTGCTGCTGCTGATCATGATCTTCTTGTTGTTGTTGTTGGAACTTCTTCTCCACCAGTGTTTCCTGAAGAGTTGCTGCCTGTGATAATTGACATGCTGAAATGGAAGATAAAGATAAAAACCAATTTGTCTTACTTCCAAACTCCCTCCTTTGTTTCTTTCCCCCCACTATATCTTGTTCTTGGTGCTCTCTCTCTAAAGCAAGAAAATTTGATTAAAAAATATCAGAAAAGATGGGATTTGTTGTGAGGAGAGGAAGACAAAAACCCAGGAAATTCTCCTTCAATTGGGGTGAACAGAGTTGTTGTTGGCATAATATCAACATAATATAAGAGCCTTGCACCCTCTCTCTCTTCTTTGGCCTTGTATTGCATGTAGTAAATTAATATTACTAATTTTTCATCAAAATTTGCCCCTAAGTTTCTTAGTTTATAATATATTGCCCTTGTATATATCTACTTCAATGACTTTAGATGGAATTAGTTTTCAAATATATCAACTGAGTTTAGTTTCACCACACTTTTATATAAAGAAACTAACAAGATAATGATCACAATATATAGGCATATTATAGTTACTCAAAAACGAGTTACTCAATTGTGATATATGATGTAATTATCTCCATGGTATTTCTCACTATTTTTTTTGTTATGAAAGTTCTTTATTAATAAAGACAATTCAGGATATAATACAAATTACATGGATGGCCAATGTAGGCAAAACCAAAAACTATGAAATCAGAAACTAAAGTAAAATTTTAAAAATATTTTCTCACCATTTTGAGGGATAAGAAAGAACTCAACAACTATGATATAAGGTAATTTTGTCATTATTAACAAATTAAGGGGTCCATCGGGTATATATAATTATGCTGATATTATAACAATTTGGTCTAATTTTCAAATAATGGTGGGCAGTGGCAGACAAGGGCTTCTCGCCGAGAATTTGTCCGTTTGTGTAGAGATTTATCAATACAGGAATTTTGTTCCCAAAAAGTCATTTTCAATGAGACAAAACCACAAGACTGCCACTGTGTATTTTGCCGCCCTTGAGCGCGAAATGACCAAGTTACCCTAACCGGTCACGGGTGGCGAATTGGACCGTGGCCTCCCGAAAAGGACACGACATGAGCGCAGAAATTCTTTTGTTCACGTGCACATGGTGCGGATCACTAGGCAAACGCCAAGGGGTATTTTTTGGTTATTTTAAATCAACTGAGGGTCCTTTTGGTCATTCACCGCGGTCAGCGATTCAAAGAAGGTGATAGGATGAACGATGACTTGTCGTCAGAGCATCTCCAAAGAACTTTTACGTATGACTTTGCTCGCAGCGGCATGTTAGAATAACAGTTTTTTTAAGAGATATTCCAAATAACTATTTAAATTATATAAATTTAGTAAATTTGTAAATTTATATATTTTCTTAATTATTGAAAATATTAATTTCTTTCATTTTTCAAAATAAATTGGGCTCTCCGTGAATTAAAAGTGTATCATTTGTCTTAATTTATTTGTAGGGGTGTAAATGGCTCACACAAAATTTTTGAAGATTAAGCTCGGCTCAATAAAAAATTGCGAGCTTTAGCTGCTTCCTTCCTTATTTACGATGCAAAGCTCAAATGAGCCGAGCTTTTGACTTGAGCCCTCGCTCGCTTGTTGGGCTCATTTGTAAAAATAGTATTTAAAATAAAAAATTGGCAATTGAAAATAAGTACAAATTACAACGAAAATTAAACATCACTATAACAACTCTTATGAACATTTGCAACCTCTTTAGTTTGAGTCTCTGCTCAAATAATTAATTCATATCAAACTAAGTAAAAAAATTATATAATCATTATAATTTAACTTTTGAAGAAAAAGAATGAGCACGTAAAAAAGAATGAACTAGTCTACCTGCAGGAAGTTCCATCACGAAACGAACCAGATGATGATGACTTTGTCTTTTCTTTACTTGTCAACTATTTGTTCGTGCCTCTTTGTTGTTTTCAATTCAATGTGCATTGGTTATGTATAGAAGATAACTAGGGTTAAGTTTTGCAAGTTGTTTAATGGGCTGGACTATTATTTTAATTTAATAATTATAATATTGAAAGATTAATCTAGTTACTAATAAGTAATAATATTAATTTATATATATTAAATTACGAGCCGAGCCGAGCTTTAATGAATGAGCTGAGTTTGAGCCGGCTCATATATATACGAGCTTCTCATGAGCTTTATGAGCCGAGCATGCCAAAGCTCAAGCTCGGCTCACTTTTTCAATGAGCCTAAAAATAAGCTCAAGCTCAACTCATTTCTGTAACGAGTGTGCTTCAACGAGCCAAAAACGAGCCGAGCCCGAGCAGCTCGAGCCAATTTACAGCCCTATTTATTTGTATATTCTATTAAAATAGTCAACTACTAAATAAATAAATTAATATAGCATCACATCAGCTGTTAAAGTACATATTTACCTTATATGTTTGTAAAATTCTTTGAAGATGCTCTCAAACTCAGCGTTCTCATTGCTTAATGGTAAGCAAGGCAATTAAAAAAACTTAATAGTAGAAGGGAAATATAGATTTGAATGTTTGATGTCTCTTTATGGAGATTCTAGGATGAGATTGCATGGATGTAGTAGTTTTGTGTTGGATTGGATGTAGGCGATCATAAATTAGGCCTTCCTTTGAAGTAACTTTTAAACAATCACGCACAGTATTGCCGTGTAATAACGTTCTGATTATAATATAGTAGTTTAGAGATTACTCCAGTGGCGATTAGAACTGTTCGGTGGGCTTCATTTTTCTTTCATTTCTGAGTAGTCTGTTTTTGAACGTGGTGGTTGAGATTAGAAAGGGAGTTATATACATAATTTATTAGATTATGAAACAACAATTATTGTTTGTTAAAACCATGTATACTTATTAATTAGCTAGCGGTTGTAGCTAAAGCTACTTGTAGCTTGTCTTATATATATCTGTAGGATAATAGTTCATTTTGCTTTCAATCACTATGTCTTCCTTGTCTGCGGTCGAATTTGAACCAATCACTATAATCTAAATTCTATTTATTGTATTAGTAACGTGCGTGTGTATACTTAGAGCTATCTAGCTAACCAATCCAAAGAATGCATGGTTTGAATTTTGTCTTCTGTTCTAATCCCATATTCAACACGAACGTCCATAACGGCGAAATGCTCCATAAGCATACTCAATTTTAATATAATTAGAAAAGGGCCAATTGGTTTATAATATAATTAGAAGATAGTACAAAGACAAAAGCTCACGCGATTATGTCTAAAGTATTACAAACCACATGTGTTTGTAGTCTTATTGTTTCACTCTTCTGTATATACATCATGCCATCCACTAGATTTAAACACTAAATTCCTTGTGGTCTAATAAAAAAATTTGATTGGGCGTCCTCAATACGAATATATTCAACACTACATAAGTCAATCTCAATCTATTTTGAGTTACGTATAGATATGTCCCGATTCAAAACTCCATCACTCGACAACTTGGCCAATCATTGAGCAAAAGTGTATAAACATGAATAGTACCACCACCAACATCCTATGCAGAGAAAAAGGTCCCTCGACCGACCAATTCATCAGTTGTTAATCATGACTCATCGATAATTATTATATAGCTAGGAAAAGCAAACGAAAATGGTGAGAAAAGAGACTCCCTAGCTGTTACGTTAACAAATGATGGTAAAGTGATTAATCATATTGTAATTACACTATAAGCATTTGAAATTGAAATGGTCTCCGTGCCACTTATTTGAAATATAATTTGAAGATCCCATATGTTGATTGATGAATTAATCACTTTCTATCCAAAAGCTAAGACTATATATTCACTTTCGGCCTTTTTTGTGTTATGGCAATCGAGACAATGCATATGTTAGTTGGAAAGCTACTTTTCAAACAGAAACCAAGATTTTGTTGTCTCACTATTGCCATGAATTACAAAGTGGGTGCATGTCATCAAAACACCATAAGGTTTTCATCCCTAACTAAATGAAAGGTCTGAATAAAACATACATAAATAAAAAGACTGAGTAGTTTGCAACACTATTTTCTCACCTACGTACATAGATGATATGGATATATCTATCGAACTAAAGAGATCTAAATGAAATCAGTATGATCAATGAATTTAAGCTATGTAAAATCTATACCGTGTTAGACTTTTCAATATGCTTATATGTAACAAATAAAATTTTGGCATTCATTTAGATTTTAATCAATAATCACCAGTTTACTTCATGGAACATGATGTGAACCGTTCAACAATAATGGTATCTAGCAAAAGAAGGTACGTGCTAGAATTGACATACTTTCCAAAAGTAGACTAGTTACATTAGTGTAGACTTAGTTAACATTAGTGCATGATTGTGTTATGATGACTATATATAGTAAGGAAGATGAGGCCAAAGTGCAAGCTACTTGCAAGAACTGCATAGATGTCATCTGTTCCTCTTCAACTTTCCGACCAAGATGTTTCACATGTTGCTCTCCGAGAAAACGTTAGATTTTTTTTTCGTTTCGACATTTGAGGCTGATATCTAAAGATGCCGCAGAGAATTCAAAAAGTCATCTTGATTGTGATTTAACTTTTGATTTTAGAATATAAGTTCCCTAGATACCAATAAGAATTCCACATGAATGTACTTTTTGGTGCCAGAAAGTGGGGTAAATAAGAAAGAGCCGTCCAAAAGGTGTGGTGAAAGAGGGAATGAATTCACCATATGGTTAGCGTCAACGCGTCACATTATACACTGTTCATTGAATTACACTTGGAAGATTCGCAAAGCATGTATGCCATATCAAAATCAATTACAAATAGTGAAACTATGATGCTCACGCACCCTGTAAATAGTGGTGAGCAGAAGGAACCCGGGTATAATAGTCAACAGGTCAACCTTTATGGGCCGGTGGTAAATGGGACAACTGAGGATGCGATTCAAACCAGAAAGAGAGGCCCATCATTGTAGGCCTATTTCAGTTTTGAAGCCCTAGACAATCCTACAAACCCACTAAAGAGATCTCATGACTTAAAAGTCAAAACAAGCAAAAATGCTGGTTCATGCTTCCTCCTGACGATGGATAACATGATCAATGTCTAAGCTTCAGCAAGGCTTTGAGAACTATGATATAACATGGCAGCCAATGAGCCAACAGACTCGGCAGCGAAAACTATAGGTTCCAAGACGCCAATGGGATTATGAGATATTCTTGCTAGGAATCTAACACTAGAGCTTTTTATCAAACAAATAGGGAGCCTAATCATGCTTGGAATGGAAACACAGCTGAAATACACGAACGAAAAAGGACATTCAAACTAGCATGCTAGAAAATCAAAGGTAAATGATATGTTTAGAGATCACAAGAAACTTAAGTCATATTTATAGGGTTAGACTATTTGAGCTATATAAGCTAGCTACCTATCAAAAACAATGAATGACCATAAGGAAAATTGACAGGTTCACAATCACTTGTCAAGACGAACAAGAAATTGGCACCTTACTGGGAATTGACCATCAAAGATTCATAACTTCAAGATGAAGCGAGGATGAAGAAAATGCATTCCTAGTAGCTAGTGAGCCACTTTTCTCCAATACAATCAAGAGGTTTTCCACTCCTATCTTTATCAGCGTTGAAAGCTTCATTCACATCGATTTCTTTCTTTGAAACCACAACTCCGCTATCTGTATCTGTGGTCACTGTATCTTTGCCAACTTTAAAATCTTCATCCACATCGACCTCTTCCTTTGAAGCCACAACTCCACTATCAGTATGACTTAAAGTTACTTTGATTCTTTTGGGGGCCTTATGCAAGGAACTTGAGAGTGGCTTTTCCTTGATACAAACTCCTTTGCGCTTTTTTCTAGGTTTAATAGCTAAGAAGCCGTCTGCAAGAGCTTCCAGTGCTTTGGCAGTTAGTGGTCGGTTTCTTGTGCTTTGCCTCCGAGAACTCATGTTAGAGTTACTCAAGGCACCATCAGCATGCTTCGTTCCATTAGATGGAAGGCACGGGCCCTCTCCATTTGTTTCATGGCTGACGTCTAGGTCCACAACAAAGTTGTCACAGTTTATACTGTCCTGTGTATCCTGATGTAGGTTTGGACTAGATGATCCCTGAGATTGATGTTTCTCATTTTCCTCATGAGACACATTCCCACCAGAATTGCCCCCACTGAGAGTTTCCGAACTACTCTCCATTACTGAACTACCTTCAGCCGGCGAAGTTATTGATGATCTTTTTTCATGAGGACTCACTTGAGAAACTACAAGGTCGCTTGCATCTGGTGAATTCAATGTTCCATGGGGTCCCGCTTGTTCAGACTCCAAACCTAGTGACATTTTCTTAACGGAACATTTCTCTGCCTCAGCACAAGCACTCAATTTTCGCCGTTTGACAAGAGGACCTTTAAAATTTGAATGCCTATTTTTTGGTCTCCGAATGAATTGATGTAATAAAGTCCTCTTTCGCTGCTTGTTATCGGATCTGCTGGTTTTGTGATCCAGGTGACTCTCTATATTCTCTGCAGAATCTGAGTAGTTTATGTTTGCTGTTTGATTTGTACCACCAATATCAGCTGTATCAATATGACAGTTGGCGCTGAAGTTATTCACTTCAGTATTCAATGATACATTAGTAGCATCAGGCTTATGCTTTCCCTGTACATCCTTAGAGGAGATTTCCTCAGTTTCTTGCAAAAGACCAGTCGATTTATAAATACTTTTAACTACAGCTGGAGAGCATCTCTGTTGTCGCACCTTTGATGATTTTCCTCCACGCACTAGACTGGTGTCAACAACTGTGAACCTCCTGCATTTCAGGTGCTTGGCCACATTAGTTTTATTGTTCATTGGATTTTCAGCAGTGTCATTCCCATACTCCTCCAGTTTATTCTCAAAAGCATCTCCTTCACTTTCACTTTCACTTTCACTGCCTGTTGAGCAACTGGTTTGTTTTGGCCTAATTACCGTTTCATCTGGTAAGTATCTCACGTCCACTATACCGCATGACTTTCCTCCATGAACCATGCTGGTATCCACAATAGTGAACTTCACACGATTTGGGTTGCTGCTAGCAACCCTGGGTTTGAGGTAGCAATGGCGTTGATTTCTAGATAGATCTTCCTGGTCCGATGTCACCTCTGGAACCCAGCCACCTTCTTCATTCCAGCTGCCGCCAAGATTTTCTTCAGCTTCGAGCTGAAGAAGTTTTGGTTCAGATGACACTTTGTTCAGAACATCACTAACAGAATCATAATACTGATTTCCCTTTACCAATTTTCTTCTTGAGAACTTTTTAACCCCAGGCATAAGAAAAACCAATGAATTCTTCAAGCTGACATAACCATGATTCTTAGGTTGCTCTGAATGCCATCCATTTGCAAGCAAACGGGGCCATACAGCCTCCCAAAAAATGTCGTTGCATCGAGCTTTGCTCAACCGAGATCCTCCGGTCAAACACTTCATTATTTCACTGAATGTAAGAGAACTAGAGGCTTTGGAAGCTGCTAATTTTGGACAAACTGGATTCTCCTGATTGTTCTTTCCAGGTTCTATGGCAAACCCTGTGAGGTCTTCCTTCCCTTTCCCAATTCCTACAGCTTTCACAAGTACATGAATGCCAACAGTAGACTTTAAAAAGGCAACATATTCTTCTAGTGAAGTTTTTCCCTCTGCAAACGACTTATAGCCCTATTGACAGGTCACATGGAAAATGAAAAAATTATAACATATAACTTTCAAATGGATAAAAATATGATTAACAACGTGCATATAAGCTTCTGAAAGATAAGAAAGAAAGCGATGAAATATTATGCATCTGAGTTTTAACATAGCCATTGTCATCCTGGTTATTCGAACTGGTGAAAACAAACTTTGAACAAATAACTTCAGTAATATTAGAGCAGTCGATTCTGGTGCTATATTACCATATGATGAGCAAGAAAAGGTATTAAGTAGCAATAAGGCTATAATGGAGTAGTCAAGGCATGGGAGTACAAAATGGTATTACATATGTATCATGTGAACTATCAAACAAACTATGGTTATTCTGGCACATGGAAGAAGAAATAGTGGTATAATATCAATGAGAATCAACAAGAATATGATTATTGAAGAACAACATCTCTAAAATTCATACTTAAAACAGCAGAATCAAGTACCTCTGACAAAGAATTTTGAAATTCCTCTGGGACATGAGGAATCATACGAGATAACAATTCGCGTTGCCTCCACCCTGTAAATATCTTCTCGCCGATAACACATTTCCTTTTTCTAATATTCCGAAACTCTGACCATCTGCGGTGTGCATCAGACCTATAAAACCTCCCATAATAAAAAGACAGTATTTCTCCCATTTCTTTATGCTCAATGAATCTCTTCACCTGATGAAAGTTCTTCCCAAAAATGTACAAACCCAGAATAAAGCCATCCACTTCACCATCACTCCAGCTACTACTTGATGAACCCGGAAATGGATAGCAGCATTTGCTTCTGAGACACTGGTTTGAATCTTCTTCCACCAACACCTTTCCTAGATTTTGCTCTCCTGATTCTTCTCCCTGGTCCAATACAAATTCCAACGGTTCAACTTTGGGTTTTGAACTTCTCTTCTTTAGTCTAGTGCCACAATCTTTGCTGTTTCTAGCTTCTTGAGACTTCTTTGCATTATCCACATTATCGGGGTTAGTTGGAGATTCCTGCCCATTATCTTCAATCTTATTCTTTTCACGGGACCAGACAATTGGGATGATGGGTAAACCAACTTGAAAGAAATGGGAAACATCAACGACTAATGAATCAGAGGAATCAGCCAAATTCTTAGGCTGCTCAGGTTCCAACATGGGAGGAATTCCCACCTGGTACTCATCGCCAACTCGGGGACTCACCTGCTGATCTTCAAGGTCATTGCTTATATCAGGAGTACCAGTATAAAACAATTGCTTGTGAGATGTCCCTTTGACACAATCACCAGAGTCGTCGGACTGAGCTGATTCCATCTGCCAAAAGTTTATAGAACATATGAACAAAACTTTGACCTGTAGAACTCGTGCATCACTGGCATAGGCATTCTATATTTTTGAGAAAAACAAATCTTTATGTATTATTCCAATTGATGTTCCAAAAGCATAGGAAGCATGAACACAAAGGCACCAAATTTTTTATAAAATTCCTTGTAAACCAGTTCAAACCGCAAAGGGTGTCATGAAATTACCCCAGTATGCTTGCTCAACCTCTTCCAACCAAGTACACACATAAAACTGCAAAATTTTATCACGATAATGGAAATATTCGATACTTTACTGCCTAAATATCAATAATGACTAAATCTTTCAGAATCAAACCCGCAGCAGAACTAAATTCTTCGAACAACACAATAAACACGAAATGGACAAGCTGAAACGAACGAAGATCGCTCCTTTCCTTCCAAGCAAATTATCAAAACATCAATTTCAAACACTCATACAACCCCACAGAATTTATCCAATGTGAAACTTCAAATATATACAAGCAATACGAACAATGTACAGAGCTGCCTCATAAGCTTCAAATAGAACCCCGGCTCTAACATATAACCCAAAAGAGTATCGAGGAAAAGAAAGCTCAGCAGTGACTGACCTCCATGGAAGAGCTCAAATGTGCAGAACCCACGTGAGAAACGAAGCCTGGGGAAATGGGTTTTCGTGTTAAGCTTTGATTCACATCTACAAGACTACAACTAACCTTTACTATGTAAATATTAAACAAGCCTGGAAGCCAAGTACACAGCAATAAATACCAAAACCAAACACACACAGTTCAGTGAAAGGACGAAAGTGAATACCTGGTTCAAAAAAGATTTGGAGCGCACGCGGGTGGATTCACGGGGTTGAAGACAAGGAGAAGTGAGAATAGGAGAAAAAATCGAAGTGTGATGTTTTGGTTTGCATAGAGAGCAAGGTTAAGGAGAGGAAGAGAATATGTTTCGTCTCGTGTCAACAGTGAGTTTAGTACAAGTGAAAATTGGCACACATGTATGACTTTTTCATGATATATACGATGGGCAACGAAATACTATAAACATACATCACACAAATTCTAGGGCTTGGTCAAGTCAAGTGAGTTACACGATTTTACACCCTAATTTGAGTCTGGATACCCATAGAATGGATTAACTTAGACTATTGTTCATCCAAAATTCATATGTTGTTGGCAAGAGGTCTCATATCTTCACTTCCTTAGATTAATATTTGCGTTTAACTTTGATGGCGAATTTGTACGTAGTTAAGTTGGCTAAAATATATAATGTGCCATCTAATTCTGTTTCCCTCTTATAATTTGGATTAAATTAGCCCATCGCCTTGAGAAGCAATTAAATGAGTTCTTAAATAATTAATACTCAAAGTTGAGTCTTTTTTTCTATGCATACCATTTTGATATTTGATTAACAGTTAAAAGAAAATCATGAAACCGAAATATATAAGAAGAAATTTGTCTATAGAAATCACTTCCACTTAACACATTACATATAGGCCCCCAATTTACGTATAGTTCCCATTTAATCACATTGAAAGTTAGATGTAGTGCATGTTTCGTGTGATCATGGAATCTCGAATCCCATTAACACAGCTTAGGGTGCCAAAGTGATATTCTGACCAATGGGAATGGAGGTGAGCAATGTACTGTTAACAAATATTACACTTTGGAAAAAGTCTAAGTATTAGTGCACAATTACAAGTCAAGTACTGTTGTGGAAAAAGCCATCTTTGGACTCATGGTATGTTGGCAATTACGTTACGCTGTCCACGGTGAAGACTTGACACGTTCGTGTATGGCTACATCATTTGCTCAAATTTGTCCATAAATTCTCTCAATTACGTGACTAAAATATTTGATACAAATAAAAGATAGTTTGATTTGTTAACTGTATTTATCATGTATTCGAAGTACTTTATTCAATTTGAATACAGATTACATTGGTTTCATATTGGTTTCATAGCTCAAAATTGCTATAAGAAAAGGGAATTGTTATTCCAACTCCAATTTTTTCAAAATACACTCCACTTTTTCTTTAATTTTTACACATAAATGGAGTGCATAATAAAAAAAAGTATAATACCAATAACATTTCCCTAACAAAATATATGAATTTGAAATCAAAATCTCGTTTGCTTTAAAAGATGACAGCTGCCCAACTAAGTAAACGGCAGCATTGTTCGAAGAAAACGACATCACCACCTCCCCAGCATTTTAGAGCTCTGGGCCTCCATGAAAATGGAACCCCTCCTAATCTCCACATCCAAAAAAGTGTTATCGGGTTGACCTGATCCACCGCCACCCATCTGGTCTCCGCTGTTACACAAGCATTTAAATCTCAAAGTCAACGGCTTTATACTATTTTAAACGAACAAGTGCGCAGAAGTGGATTTTTAATTGAATATAATCGATTTTTTCATCAGTGGAGATTCGCGCTTGAAACCCTGTTGAGTAAAAAGTGTGCTGCCTAATATGTTGAATAATCAAAAGTGGATAAAATACGGTGAATTATGTGAATTCAGAAAGTGGGTAAGCTTCAGATGTACGAATTTCAGCTCTGAAAGCCCCAATTGGGAATTGTTTAAGAGTAAAATTTGGAGTATTTTTCAAGTTCTACTGCAAGATTGGATTTTTAACTCTTTTCAACTTGTGGGTGGTGGTGGGGAGATTGAGAAGATCGTTCTGGCTTCAGTTGGAGATTCTTTATCTGGGTATGTTTCAATTTTGGATTATTGGGATTCAGTTTTGTTTTATGTAGCTTTGTCTTCAGCTTCAGTTACTTGTCTTTTGTTTGGCTGCTGGGAAAGCTGAGGAGAAAATAGAGGAAATTTCAATTCTTTTTGACTTGTATGCTTGATATGTTGGTTTCTGGCGAAGAAATGTTGGAATTAGAAGATTGTTAACTGTTGTGATGATTCATGTTGTACTTGAATGAGTTGCTGGATTAAATGAATCCAATGTTCTGATTTTTACTTTGTATGAGTGAAATTCTGGACTTAATGAATTATATATCTGTCTGCTACTGTATTGAGTATGAACTGTGTGATAACTTGGTGTGGAGGTTTAGTTAATTACACATAAAAGAGTAATTTTTCTTGTTCCATGATCTATACCTCCATTTTCTCACTAAACATTGTATATGTGTGAGACTTTTTTGGTCGAAGTATATGTGTGAGATGATGGGGTTCTGGCTTGTATTGAACTTTAGTTATTGTGTCAGATCATTTCCTAATTAGCATGAATTTGGTTTTCTTGACTAGGTTGAAAAACTGTGAAAAGAAATGATGAAATTAGTTCTCGGTTAGAAGATTTAAAGCTGTAAGTGTTGTGCGTCATTCAGGATGGGGAGGTCATGCTGCCATCCAAAATGTAGATTGGGTAGATTAATGGGTTGGCTTCAGCTTGTATTGGGAGGGCTTGTTCTAATTTTCAGCATATGTAGTCTCTTCAAATTCTACTCTGCAGGGTTTTTCTTGCACAACGAAGACATATGTCGACAGTTTTATGGTATCAAAGATGCCTATGAAGGTTTCGACATAAAAGCTTTGTCTGCTCGAGTAGGAGAAGTGGTCAATAGACTGGAAAGCTTGCAAGAAAAGCTTGAGTCAGCTGTGCAGCAAATGGAGAAGAACAAAGAGGTCTTGCATACCACTAATATTACAAAATTGGAGTTCAAGAAGTATCTGCAGGAGGAAGTGATCAGGCCTCTCTATAGTTCTCACATTGCTTTGAGACTAATTCGGTTACCTAAGGCTGAAGGTATTAGAAACTCGACTATGAAAGAGGAACCTTTGATTAACACTTTTGTGATTGAAGAGATTAGGAAATATATAACCCCAAAGGAAAGTAGATTTGGGAAAATTACTATATTTGGGACAGAGAGGATATACAATACAATCGGGCATGCCTGTGTGTTATACAAGAAAGAGTTGGAAGCATACATGAGCTACGACATTGGGTCTTATTGTAATGATGATTGGAACCTAGCACAAAAGCTTATGCTTAATGGTTGTGATCCTTTGCCCCGGAGGCGGTGCTTGACAAGGGCCTCCAAGGTCTACCAGAAGCCTTACCCGATCAACGAGTCTCTTTGGAAATTGCCTGATGATAGGAATGTTCGGTGGAGCAACTATTTGTGCAGGGACTTTAAGTGCTTAATGGGCAATAACTCCAGGAGGGGTTATTACAAATGTGTCGGTTGTTTTGAGATGGAGAAGGAGAAGCTTAAATGGGTTAGCAACAGCTCACTTTCTGTTGATTTTCTGATCAGGGATGTTTTGGCTATTAAACCAGGGGAGATTAGGATTGGTCTTGACATTGGTATTGGTACAGGAACTTTTGCTGCAAGGATGAGAGAAAATAATGTGACAGTAGTCTCTACTGCTCTTAACCTTGGGGCTCCTTTCAATGAGATAATTGCCCTGAGAGGTTTGATTCCACTTCACATAACGCTGAATCAACGCCTACCATTCTTCGATAACACAATGGACATGATTCATACCACTGGGTTTCTGGATGGATGGATTGACCTGCAATTGCTGGACTTTATCCTGTTTGATTGGGATCGTATTCTGAGGCCCGGGGGATTGTTATGGGTTGACCGGTTTTTCTGTGTTAAAAAGGATTTGGACGATTTCATGTACATGTTTCTGCAGCTGAGATACAAGAAACACAAGTGGGCTATTTCTCCTAAATCAAAGGATGAGGTATACTTTTCTGCACTGTTGGAGAAACCTCCAAGAGCAATATGATCATTCTATCGAACATTTCTCTTTTCGTAGAATGTTACTCTCTATAGTTATTAGTAGCTATAGTTAGTAGTTTACTAACATACATCACATGTTGGGAAGATCGCTGTCCTATTTGGCGGTACTGAGAATAGCTTTTCAATTCAATGTTACTATCTTTGTTTTCCTGATTAAAATTTGGCTAATGACTTGAATTATGATTTTTCATGGAATGTTCACTTTTTGATTTCTTCATGAGTTTCTCTGCAATCAAGAGCATGCAGTGAGACAAAGAGATAACTACTAGCTAACTGCTGGTCTTTGTTGTGCTTAGAGAGTAATCTGTCTTGCTGGAAATTGCTGAATCGATTGCTGTCCTCTGCACAAAGTAACTAAATTGACACACTTTGAACGCAAGGCTTTCAACGTACTCGATCTGGAAAAATAGACAGGCGTAGGCGTAGCAACTACAGAGACTTGGATAATTTTTTGTCATTGTTCATTCAAGGCCAATGCCATGAAAGTATAAACACACCCTGATTTTGGTATTGAGACCAGTCCTATCAACAAGTCTCAAAGCCATTCACTTACCAAATGATCGAGTAGGCCAGGTAATGAAACCAGATTAACGAACACCTGGTAAATCGTTAGTGCTCAAGTTTCCTCTTTCAAAAATGAACTGTTAGCAACACTAAAAGATAGTCATTATGCGTATTCTACTCTTTTACTGCACTAGTTAAGTGCATAACAACTAATTTCAACTCCATTTCAAAGGCCCTAAGACTTTTGGTCCCCTACGTCATAGTATCCATAAACGAGTCGGAAGACCTGACCAAAACGTAACATAAACCGAAATAGTTTGCCTGTGTGTCACCAAATAGAGTGACAAATATAATGGATGAGCTAATGAAACACTAATGTCGTCAGTAATCATCTCTTTTTAGGCAAACACAAAACGCGCACAAACGCTGTCCACTCGTCTTTGTTATAAGAATTACAAGATCTACTTTAGGCTTGCTAAATGTGGATTAATTTATTGATTAAGAGCATTAGAGGGTTATTGGGGACCATTGTACTAATACGAGGGATTAAGCCAGTCAATTGATCAAGGAGCTTTGGAAAAAAAAAACATTGATCAAGTAGAAAAGTACTGTTATTGTAATTACATGTTGTCTTACTTTATAACACTAGTAGGACATACTAGTGTTAATTAATACCACCATTCTGACGTGTGACGTCAACTGGTGCGTACATACACGCATATACATAAGCATTTAAATACAGAAACAGAAGCGTGCGCTAAGCATTTTGTCTTCTGATTATTCATTGCGACGTATCTGTGGCAGAAAGAATCTATAGATTCAAAATCTAAGTTTGTGGATTGATGAATATGGTTGATATTGAAGATCAGGAGGGGTCGTTGCTGCCAATTGCAAACGTGGGTCGGATCATGAAGCAAATTCTTCCCCAAAGAGCCAAAGTTTCCAAAGAAGCCAAGCAAACAATGCAAGAGTGTGCAACTGAGTTTCTTAGCTTTGTGACCAGTGAGGCGTCCGACAAGTGTCGAAAGGAGAATCGGAAGACGGTAAATGGAGAGGACATCTGTTGGGCGCTGAGTGCTCTAGGATTTGACAACTATGCCCAAGCAACTATGAGCTATTTGCACAAGTATAGGGAGGCTGAGAGAGACAAAGCTGCAGCTGCTACTGCTAGTAGTACCGCTGATAACACGATCAACAAAAACGGAAGCAACCAAGAGATCAAACAAGGCCCCTTGCAGGTAGGGGATAAGCAAACTCAAACTCCATATTTCGAGTTTCGATTGGATGCTTGATGAGGAAGGTGACAACTCCCTTCATTCCGACATCTATGATCTTGTTATTGTTCATGCTCAAACATTGAGTTGTATCTTTTTTACTCAAATATTGTTCATGTACTAGTTTCGTCATCGCCTGCTTCCTTCTTTTCATGACTGTAATTTCTTAGCCGTATATGTGAGTTAGACCAGTTGGTTACGGCAGTGTATCCATTCCCTTGCATCAAAGTTGTAATCCCATCAATCGAGGTCATTTCTAGATGAGAGTATGTTGTATTGCTTTGTAAAGAATGAGTGGGAGAAGTACAGTCTATTAATAACAAATGTAGTACTAGGTTTAGGGTTAAACCTAAGCCAGGGCCAGGACCACCATGTTGGTGGCTTTATACTATTAACATGAATTGCCGTGAAGTCCAGTACATTCTCAGGCATGCTTGGATTAGGGTAATCTTCCCGGTAAAGATTAGTGTAGAACCCTCCCAATCAAAATTAGGAGTTGTCAGAGTTAGCAAGTGTTCAAGCTTAGGGGGACCACTTGCTTCACAAACTCCTTTTTGCAAGGTGTTGGGGTAGTTTTTAAGCTTTAACAATCTAGTATTACTTTATAAACAAGTGATATTAAAGTAGGAGGATTTAAAGTATGAACATAGGGGCCTTTGGTACAAAGATAGGCTCCTGATCACTTGTGCTATAATTCAGTTTCACTTCCAACATAATGTGTGCTTATATGTTTTCCAAAACGTACACTAAACGATTCAGAAAATGATAATTTCAAATATATGGTACTCGAGTACTCAGGTAACAGATACAAAAGCTTCCACATAACCCCAACCATCGTCAACATCAGGTCCTACCCAATAACCTAAAATGATCATCTGGCTACAAGATTCTGCATTCATACCAGAAGGTATAATTTCAAAATGCAGTTTTAAAGGTGTGGGAAGATGATCTTGATATCTCCTATTCAAAGGCCATCTGCCTACGTTTGTAGTGCAGGCGACTGAGTACCTCGCGGCTGCAAATGCAAATCATACAGTTAGCCTAAACAGCGCAAGCAGGAACAAGGTAGATAAGAGTTAATGTAAACATGCCTATCCGCATAGCATCTTGATAGGATTTTTCCAATTACAATGAAAAACAAATTGAATGCCTTCAAGTATTATAGAAGAAACTTCAAACTTTTGCATTTACACTCTTATCTAAATTGAATTGAAACATACTCGTCCTAACCAGAAAAGGGAGCTTATGAGTACCTTGAAGAGATTCTAACTTCCTGATTTTACAGCAAACTTGGGCTGAAGTTTCTACCTTCACACCACTGACTCATGTTGGAACACCCAACCTGACACATGATTTGGAACCTCAAGGTTGCAGTAAAAAAAATGCATCCTCAGCCTAACATTATCAATGCAGTGGATCACCAGGTGAACTGGAGGCCTATATCCGTTGACATTGTATGTGCACATTTCACATTATCGGACATGCTTAAAGAATGGAGGTCATCAGATTTCATTGTCCTCTCTAAAATGAGCCATTTAGTCCTCAGAAACAACACAGGTTCAACTAAATTACCAAATTTTCTGGCTCTCTAGATTTGAGGAATATTGGGCACGTTACTCGTCCCTTGAAAAGCGCGATTTATAAGCGTCTGCGAGTTCACATAATTTGGGTTTATTTGCTTCTTTCCATTGTCCCTAGCACCCATACAGTTAGTTCTGCTGTTGTATTACAGGCACCTTGAACCCGGTTTCTTCATCCAAAAAGGACATAAAAACTCAAAATTGAACATTTTGGAAAAGTACTTCAAATAGAAACTAGTTCAACTTCTTAAAATATGAACCATTCCAGTAAGATTAAAGTAGAAAACCTGTTCTCAACGTTGGTTGGCTTGAAACTCTCAACAAAACTGTTATTCTCGGAGGTGTTTCCTGGAATTTGACACCAACAAATTAGGGAAAAAAAAAAAACATCACTAGACTAAAGAGACAGACAGAATATTCACATTTTACATAAAAATCATGCAAATACACAATTTAGAGCATGGTTTAGAGACTAAAATCTAAGCTGAAGCTAAAACTCCAACTTCACAAACCACCCAATAGTGAAATAAAGCAGTAACTAATCTTTTACCACTCTTGAAGCTCAAATCCTAGGTGTTTATACTGCTGAGCTGAACTTTGGGTAACTTAGAACTTACCTTTGTGAAGTTACGCGACGCAGAGAGAGGTGACGAGAGGGCCATGGCGACAAGGCACGCCATTGAAACGCCTAAACCTCTGCTGAATCTGAATCTCTCTTTGCTGCTGGTTCGGTGAGCTTGTCGTTTTTCTTAAACCTTTTGAGACCCTCAATGTCGTTTTCTTCTACCTACCAAACCCGACCCGAATATCCCCATCAAGCCCATTTCGTTTTTTCATGCTTAAGGTCCGTGGTCCATTATGAGCCCAACACAGAGGCTCTCTCGTTTTCGTACCAAAACAAAACGAATTCTTCTTCTTCTTCTTCTACAAACTCTGATAGTGTGATTTCACTGACGTCAGCTAGGGTTTTTCCGGGTCGCCATGGCCGATTTCCAGACCTCGACCCACCGCGCCAAGTGGATCTTCACACCTGAAGAACTGGTAATTAAACCTCCCTATCGAAACTCTCCTTTGCGTTTTTCTCATTCTTTTGCCAATTTTGATCGCTTGGGGAAAAGTTGAAGTGAAAATTGTTTTTACTTTTATGCTTAATCGTTCGATTTAGTGTACTTGAGTTGGGATTTTGATGCTTGCAAGAATTTGAAGTTGTATCGAAATGATGTGTGCGTTTATCAATTTGGTTGTCTTTGATTTAGGTCGAGAAGTACAAAGCTGCTACTCAAAGAGCTGTCCAAACATTGGAGAAGGTACACTTCGGTTGCGATTTCGGTTTGAATTATTTTCGATGCGTCTGATTAATGGTTTTTTGTGAAGTATGGCGTAGCACTAATGGAAGTGGACATTGATGGGTCAGTATCATATCCTAAGCCTCAAAAAGATAATGGTAATGTATCTTGCTAGCTTATTTTAATTCTGGATTGAAAGGTAAAGAAAAGGAGCATGCCGACATACTAGTTATCGTTTATGTATAGGTGACAAGAATTCTCGTCGGAAGCCCCTTAGCATCGAAGATGAGCAATTCATTCGAGTATTTTATGAAAATAAACTTCAAGAAGTGTGTAACAACTTTCACTTCCCTCATAAAGTTCAGGTATTTGGTTTCCCCTATCGAGAGAAATTATTTACGAAATGGGAAAACTAGAAAGATTGATCAGTTTGTGCACTATGCTTGTTTGGGTTTGTTTGCAGGCAACCGCTCTCATATATTTCAAAAGATTTTATCTGCAATGGTCGGTGATGCAACATCAGCCGAAAAATATAATGTAATGCTGGCTTCTCTGATTCTAACTAAATTTTTAATTCTACTAGGAAGAAATTCTATAATGCTTTGAGACATTGTAGAGAATCGGGTCATTATTCTTGATATATATTGATGTATTTGGTACTAGAATTCACATTACAATTTTCTGCCAACATCTATGATGGCAAAATTTCATTACAGTTAGATAATTGTTTGTGGATGAGTAAATTAAACTTGTTGACCTGTGCGCAGGTTAACCTGCATATATGCGGCTTGTAAAATAGAAGAAAACCACGTATCAGCAGAGGAGCTTGGTAAGGGGATCTCACAGGATCATCAAATGATACTCAATAATGAGATGATAGTTTATCAGGCATGGATGTGCCACACATTTCTTTGTTGTTTCTCTCTTGTTTCTGTTTTCTTTCGTAAATACAGTATACCTTTGTTTTGCAGAGTTTGGAATTTGATCTTATTGTATATGCACCATATCGCTCAATACAAGGTTTTATCGATGATATGGAGGTAGATTTTTGTATATTTTCCCTCTCCTCGTTGGACAGGGATGCTCTGATTTTACCATTTCCAACTCTTCTGGGATACTGTTCTTAAAAGTTCTTTTGGTGCTCTGTAGTGCATCTTTATTATGTTTGTTTTCTTGTTTTCAATTTGGTTTTTTTCTAGACATTCCTTCCACATACTTAGTGACAATTAGTGTTTATTTCTAGGAATTCTGCGGGTTGAAGGATGACCAGTTCCAAATGCTAAAGGTAATCGTTGAAATTATATTACTTGTATAGTGCTGAATAGCTTGTCCTGTATCTGTTTTATCATGTGGCGGAATCTTTAAAGTCTTTCTTTGTTGAGGTGCTGCAATATTTTCAAATAACCGATAAACAGTTGCAAGCTCTTGCATGGTTTAACGTGTTCGTATCTGCAAGTAGATACTTCTACAGACTTTTACCTGTATTTTTCGAATGTCTTGCAGAATTTGAATGATGCTGCAAAGATGGAAGTTGATAAAATGATGCTCACAGATGCACCACTTCTATTCCCTCCTGGGCAGGTACGCTTTGTCATTCTAGCTTAACATTTGGATATATACTAGAAATGAGAAAGCTTAGGCTTTCAACTCAATAGGCTAATTTGCATGTTAGGAAAGGCTGGGGTTATTGGTTCAGTGCTTAATAAACTTTATAAATTGGAAAATAAGTTGGTCATTTCATAATTGAAGAGCATAAGAGTGCCGAAAGAGAAGGAAAATTAGTATGGGTTTCACTGAACTTAACCATGTTATGTAGCTTGTGGGTATTGGATTGTGGTTTAACTTTTTGATCTATCTTTATCTCTGTCGCCTTTGATGCCCATTTCAATTTGATGCAGTTGGCATTGGCTGCTTTGCGGACTGCAAATCAGGTTCATCAGGTTGTCGACTATGAGAGGTATTTGCCCGAACTTTAGGTTTTCGATCTTTTTATTTCCTTCACCTTCCTAATTGGCTGCTCTAGTACACAGTTATTGTACTGATTTTGGGTTTGTGGAATGATAACTAATATATCTTCTTTCATGTATGCTCATTTTTAGTTACCTGAGGAGCATTCTCTCCCGTCAGAGTTCTGCACATACCATTTCAGAGCTAGTTGAATGTCTGAATGCAATAGATTCTTGGGTATAGTTTCATTACAATCTACACACTGTTTGATGCAAAATTCATTTGACTCTGATAGTGGCACAAAAGTTTCCGAAAGTTATATATCATACCTAGTATACATGATTAAGTCAGAGAAGGATTTAAAGTTTTTTTCATGGATACTGTATGCAGGCAAGAAAATACAATTTTCCATCAGACAAGGATCTTGCGCACATCAACCGGAAACTAAAATCTTGTTGGGGTGACGAGTATGCTCTTTTGTACCCTGAAATAATCTCATTTAAACTGGTGCCCTTTTCTCTTTGTATCAATGCCAAATTTTGACTGCTTTTCAGGAGTAAGAAGCGTGATAAGAGTTCAAAGCACAAGTCAAAGAGGAGCTCAAATGAAACCCAAAGTGTGCCTTCTCATGCTTAAATGTAAATCCTTTATAGTTTGTTCTTCTGGGTGAAGTTCTAGTGCGGGTTTGGCTACCACTTGGGGGCTTAATTTTGTGCCCCGCGGTTCATTCCTATTTCTGCTGCATGGAAGTTACTATCATATCTGGGTTATCTTGCTGCTTCAGGTGTCTGGACATTTGGAGACCCTAGCTTAAATCATCATTGTACTCACGTTGGAAGTGTTTCGTGTTGCTTTGAAAGATACTCCAAGCAATTATGTAGGTTGAAGAAGATAATATTAACCCGTTCTCTAACTAATCTTCTTCTTATCATTTTGTTCTCTATTTGTATTGTGCTGTTCCCTATATCAGTACTTCGAGTTTTGACAGTAATCTCAGGTCATCAATACAACAGTAACAATTTTTGGACTTTTGTGATGCAAACAATTCCTTAGCATCTACAATCACTATATTGTAATCTTTCATGAACTTCTTATACGGTCTTTGAAGGAAATCCTCCCGTTTCAGGTTTGATTGGGGAGTAAATTTCAATTGAGCTTGTTCGTCACCATAATTTTACCACAATCAAAACCACCATTAGTTTCACTAGCAAATCACTAGATGGGAATCTTATTTATATCTATAGTCGGGGTCTCATCTTGTCCTCTACCCACCGGACCAAATTACTCGTTAGGCGGTACGCAATCAAGTTTTTCACCATTTGGGTGAAAAAATAGATGGAGGATTTAAATGCTTTGAAAAGCATAGGCTTTTCTCTTTTTCTTGTTTCCTTGTATGGACAAAGAGTACAATTGTACTAATTTGATTCCATTTTCTTGTCTATCCAGTTTAGTCAACTGATCCTTCATTAGTCTCCAACCCTACAAAGTTAGGTTTTCTATTGATGGTGAGTGGTACGGGCTTTGTTAATCTTCACCATCCTTTACGTAAAGTTTCAACACTCCAGTATTATGTTTGGTGAAAGGCTTGATTCTCTTGTCGACTTTATTAATAACCTTTGTACTCATATCACATTGAATCTCGTACTTGATTATTCGCATTTATTGAAAGTTTTCGCCGTGAAAAACACTCTTTGAAATGGTCCTTTCAGATTTCAAAAATGATGGTACTATAAAGTTTGGGGTACCCTAAAGTAAAGTTAAATCAGATTAACCAATGGTTAATGGTTTTACTTAGATCATGAAATCCACTGTACTAAAACTGTCTCTCTTTTCCCATGGGGGCGGAGGCTGACGGAGAATCTTGGGCTTTTTTGTTGTGGACCTAAAAGTGGCGTGCGCTGTGATTCCGTGGGGTCCACTTGCACATCACTTCATCGTCGTCAAATCAGGCTAACCCCCATACGGCAAAATCCAACCCATCACATCACTTTGAAACCCAGTCCTCTCTACTCCTTGATCTTTTCATTTCTGTCCTTAGTCTCTTTCTTTTTAAATCTGAACCCCTAAATATTTCTTTTTTACAGTCCAATATCTTCTTTACATTACCACTTACCAAAGTAACACCAACAAAAAGAAGTAATATTTGCTCTTTGGTGAATACACCTCAGGCTCTAAAACAAACGGAACTACAACGTCAACAAGAAATCGATTTTGTACCTTCGGATATCTTGTTAGTCTGTTATCTACAATTTTAATGTAACAACATTAAAGGTATAGTATATAAAGTATCGTTTCTTATATAACTATTCAAGTAATAACACAATCACATGATATTCATCATTAACTTGTGAACTGATTATTGAGGTCATTTATAACACGTAGTACTAGATCCTTTTTATTTTTTGAGAAAAATATGTAGTACTAGTTCATAAAGTATCTTTTCCAACATGTACTAACTTTTGCAACTTTGCAATAGGTCAAAAATAAAGTTGTTGCCGTCACTATCACTAGAAAACAAATTTACCGCCACCAAGATAACAATAGTAATAATAATTGTCCCCTCTCTCAATTTTCTTTGAATTTACAGTTTAGTTTCTAATAGGGGTGTGTTTGGATGTTTTCCATCGGATTATTCTTCACTACTCCAGAGGACAATACCCAACACAGCTCCTGAAGATCCAAGCCATCAATCAACGCCACCCATACTTACTTGGCTCGCTCTCATCGAAATTAGGGTTTTCTTCAACATTTCTCTGTTTCGTCGCCCCCAATTTGTGCACTAAATTACACCAGAACCACTCTCACCAGTGGATTTCTCCACCTGGGTTTTGAAACCCGGACCTTTTGGGATTGGATTTGGTTGAAAAGTTTCCAACTTGGGTCAGATCACAGATCGTTTGGGGGAAATTTCCAGGGTTTGGTTGGTTTGTCTGAGGGGTTTTGTGGGATTTTTTTCGCGCCCTTTTGATTTGTTGACTTTTGGACCTGAGGAATTTGATCAAAGGGTGGTGGGGTTGTGGAGGAAGTGCGTAAATTTCAACGGTGTCTGCGTCGAAAGGTCGTGATTTGGGATTGGTTGTTTGGTTCCTGAGATATTTGAGATTTTGGGTTGGGTTTGGTTTTTGATTTGGTGCCTTTTGCATGTGTGAAGCCTTAAGGGTCCTCTGCTCACTTGTGGAGGTTCCCTTTTACTAAGCAATACAACAAGGAAAAAAAAGGAAGGATTTTGAGCTTTCTACTGTGGAAGGTGTTGAATTCTGCAGCTGGTGTTTCGGTTTTCTAATTTGGAGGGAAATGTTTGGTTCTGGTCCGGTTACTGCACATGAAAGCAGTGGAATTTCGGGACCGGTTTTATATCCAACGCGGTTTGTGTGGCCTTATGGGGGAAGGAGGGTGCTTCTCAGTGGCACATTCACAGGGTGAGGCATTTGACATGATTTTAGCTTATATTCTTTGTTATTTGAATGACCATCTATTTTTCTTTTCCTGTCAAAGCTCAGTGTCTTGATGACTTTGAGATTCATGTATGTTCAATTTTCTGTACAGGTGGTTAGAACATATACCTATGTCTCCAGTGGAAGGGTGTCCAACTGTATTTCAAGTTGTTTGGAACTTAACCCCGGGATATCACCAGGTATTATGGACGCCGATTGTCAAAGCTATCATTTCGCCTTCGTGAAGTCTTACTCTTACTTGGTGTGCTTGCTCACTGGCACTGTGGCATATTATACATTTAAGTTTCATTCTTATCTGCTGTTTCCAATAATTGCAGTATAAATTCTATGTTGATGGTGAATGGCGACATAATGATCAGCAGCCTTTTGTCACTGGGAATTGTGGGATAGTGAATACGATATTTCTAGCTGGGGAACCAGATGTGGTTCCTAGTATTTTCAGTCCTGAGGCTTCTGGTAGGACCAACATGGACGTAGATGATGTCTTTACTCGTGTGGTAAGTTGGATTCCTCCCACATCTTTGTATTTTGTAGCGTCTTGCAATACATGATGTCTCATGCTGTAAGGTGGCTTGTTCCAGGAAGCAGTTCCTAGGTTCTCAGAGGCTGATCTTGAAATCTCTAGGCATCGTATATCCCTGTTCTTATCCACACATACTGCTTATGAGTTGCTTCCTGAGTCAGGCAAGGTTTGAATGCTTTACCCTTATATGTAGGTGCTGCTTATTGTAGGTTTATTAGCATAATATAGTAATCTTGTCATTTTATTTAAATTGTACCATTGCAGGTCATTGCCTTGGATGTCAGTTTACCTGTGAAACAAGCATTCCATATCCTACATGAACAGGTGAATGTCTTTTCCACAAACCCATGAAAATTCTCTCATTTAAACAAAAAAAGGGTGGATGGAACTTAGATTCCCCATCATTCTTCGTTTGATTGTTTGCTTTCAATTCCAAAAAGTTCCTTGGACATCAATGCTCTTTGTATTTTGCAAAATCTATATTTTTGGTATCTAATGTAAGTTCTTCTCAGGGAGTGCCCGTGGCTCCTCTTTGGGATTTTGGCAAGGGTCAGTTTGTGGGAGTCCTCAGCGCATTGGACTTCATCCTAATTCTGAAAGGGGTAAGGCCTGTCTAAAATTATGGTCTTTGCTCATTGCTAAATTATGGACTTCAGTATTTAAATTTAAGTCGTGCATCTTGTTAGTTGAATGATCCCATATTAATTAAGATGCCTCTCGGCATGGTACATTGTAATGGTTGTTCTTTTGGAGGCTCCCTTGTAAAACATAGTTTAGACATGTATCGATGTTGCATCTGTTACCTAGCTGGAGTCAGTCTGTTGTTCCGGAGGGAGTCTGCATTTAGTTTAGTTTGCTTTTGTCTTTTGCCAGCCCACCTCCATTTTCATTGACAAATTTCTTCCTTCGAATAGCGTTAAAGTTCTTAGCTCAGCTACATGTGTCCTCGCCATGATAACTATCTTGAGCAGCTCATGAAAACTTCTTGGTTGCCAATAGATTATATGGATCTTATGAGCTTTATGCTGATGGTAGCATTTCATTAGTCATCTTCCCTTTTTTGTTCTGCATTTTTTCCTTAAAATATATCTTGCTATACAGATGCTGGCAGCCCTTTTTTTTTTTTTTTTTTTTTTTTTTTTTTTCAAATTTGTAGGCGCACAGGTATGCCCTTCTGAGTTTGTTTTCAGTTTATTAAAATGTGTGTTTTTGTGAAAGCTTGGGAATCACGGGTCAAACTTGACTGAGGAAGAGCTTGAGACTCATACTATAGCAGCATGGAAAGAGGGAAAATTGCATTTCAAAAGACAACTTGATGGCAATGGTAGATACTATCCACAATGTTTTGTCTCTGTAAGTTTTTTTTTCTCTTTAAATGAAATGTTCTCTATATACGGATCTTTTGAAATCAAAGGTTATCATCTGTGGTTATTTAGTTCATATATTTGTATATCTTTCTCGGCCTTTTAGTGAAGATCAAGTGCAATGACGTTACTAAATTAATAAAATGCTGTTTTTTTGAACAAATTGGTAAATGTGTTATTTCAGATTGACTGCATAATTAAAGCAATCACATCTATGCTCGTAAAAGTTTCTGATTTTGTAAACTTAAGAGTATTTATATATATATGCAGTAATGACAGGTTGACTCTCCATGTTACTTTCATAACTTGGCTCCACTATAGCCAGATTCGTGATTTCAGATCATGATAATGCTTAGTACCTTCTGTTTTGCTATCCAGGCTGGGCCTTTTGATTCTCTCAAAGAAGTTGCTTTGAAAATTTTGCAAAACAAGGTGTCTACGGTTCCAGTTATCCATTCACAGGATGGTTCATTTCCCCAGCTATTGCATCTTGCTTCTCTCTCTGGAATACTAAAATGTAAGTGTTTCTTCAGTAATTTGGTTAAGGTTACACAATTAGTTACTAATCTGTGATATAACGTTCAGGCATATGCAGGAACTTTAGACATTCTTCTAGCTCCTTGCCCATACTCCAGCATCCTATATCTGAGTTTCCTTTAGGTACATGGGTTCCAAATATTGGGGAGTCAAATGGACGGCCGTTGGCGATGTTGAGACCAAATTCATCTTTAGCTGATACCTTGTCTTTGTTGGTACAAGGTTATATTTCTTCTGTTTTTTAGCTATCTGTTTCACAGCCTGAGGTTCTTCTCTATTGGTGCTTTTGAATTGAAGTTTTAGTAAATTTTAATTGCATAGTTGTTTGTAGTCTTGGCTTTTAGCTGAATTTCTTTCATCCACACCTGAACTGTTCATGTTTCATTTCGTGATATTTTTCGGCACACACTCCAATTTCTTTCGTGTCCTGCTTCTGCGTGGCTTATGTTATTGCATTTTTCTTTTGCAGCTGAAGTTAGTTCAATACCCATAGTGGATGAGAATGACTCATTACTGGATATTTATTCACGAAGGTGATTTAATGACTTTGCTTTACACTTACATCAATTTACAAAGATATATGTACCTTAACTGCTACCCTCTTCAGTGATATCACTGCTTTGGCAAGAGATAAAGCTTATGCACAGATTCGCCTTGAGGAAATGAGCATCCATCAGGTAATTGATAAATCGCAAACTTGCTAAATCCAACGAGAAAATGACTTCCACAAGTGTTCTATGAAAGTGTGATTCATCATTCTGGTAAACTTTCATTTCACCGTTTTTAGAACTAATTGAGCTGTTGTCTGCCATTGCAGACATTGCAACTGGGGCAAGATGCAAATTCTCCTTATGGCTTCCTCAGTGGACAGAAATGTCAGATGTGTTTACGGTCAGATCCTTTGCATAAAGTGATGGAGCGCTTGGCAAATCCTGGTACATTGCTTTAATTTGCTATAAATACGGTAGCTGGCTTTCTTACATGCTAACATAATTTTCTCACAAGTCGCTTCTTTGCTTATATTCTTTAGGCGTTAGGAGACTTGTGATTGTGGAGGCGGGCAGCAAACGTGTAGAAGGGATTATTGCTTTGAGTGATGTGTTCAGGTTCTTGCTCGGCTAAGCTTAGACATATGTACGCTAGCATATACACCATAAGCGGATTCCAGTGATGACATGGGGGGCCGATTTTGTCTTCCTCTTGACACTTTTTATGCCTTTCATAGCTGAATGGCTTCATTGAATCACAAGTCTTTTATGGGCTGAGCCCCACCTTTTGCTAGAATAGAAATTTCGAAGAGAGAATCTGTAAATTGTGAGGATTCAATTTTTCCCCTTTCATTGGTATAAACCTATTCTCAAATTCTGGTTTTTTCGGCCATATTTCTTTCATAATCAGAATGATTTCAAATGTAGTTGGGTAAAGTAGTAGATATGGTAAGCAAGGTTACAATTTACAAAAGTTTTTCAAGGTTCAAACTTGTGATAGAATTCAATTTTGTGACATGGTTGTGATAAAATCTAATTTGGTGACAAAATTGTGAAAAAATCCAAATTGTTACAAGATGGTGACAAAATTCAATTTGTCACAGAGCTATGACAAAATTCAATTTGTCATAAAATTGTGACAAATGCAAATTTGTTTGTGGCAAATGCAAATTCGTTTGTGATAAATCCAAATTTATCACAAGGTTGTGATTAGGAGTGGGATCGGGCCTAGCCGAGTCAGGTTTTGGGGGGGATTGAAAAAGTACAATGGTGATTGGGCCTTGGCTTTTGAGGATCGTTCGGACATCCAAATTTTTCACAAGATGGTGACAAATCCAATTTTGTAACAAGATGGTGACAAAATCCAATTTTGTGACAAATCTAAATTTATCACAAAAGTTGTGACAAATCCAAATTTGTCCCAAGGTTGTGACAAAATCCAATTTGTCACAAGATTGAGACAAAAATCTAATTTGTCACAAGGTCATGACTAGGAGTGGGATCGGGCTGGGATCGGGCCTGGCCGAGTCAAGTTTTAGGGGGGATTGAAAAAGTACGATGATGATTGGGCTTTGGCTTTTGAGGACCATTTGAACATCCAATTTTGTAACAAGATGGTGACAAAATCCAAAGTTTGTCACAAGATTGTGACAAATCTAAATATGTCACAAAGTTGTGATAAATCCAAATTTGTCACAAAGTCATGACAAATTCAAATTTGTCACAAGATTATGACAAAATCTAAATTTTGTCACAAAATTGTGACAAGTCCAAATTGTTACAAGATTATGATAAAATTTTACATCCAAATTTGTGACAAGGTTGTGACAAACCCAAATTTTTACAAGGTTGTGACAAAATTCAAATTTGTCACAAGATTGAGACAAAATCTAATTTGTCACAAGATTGTGACAAAAATCTAATTTGTCACAAAGTCATGACTAGGAGTGGGATCGGGCCTGGCCGAGTCAAGTTTTAGGGGGGATTGAAAAAGTACGATGATGATTGGGCTTTGGCTTTTGAGGACCATTCGGACATCCAAATTTGTAACAAGATGGTGACAAAATCCAAATTTTGTCACAAGATTGTGACAAATCTAAATGAGGATTGCTATGTACACCAAGATTTATTCTTTGGACACTCTTGATTCTTTGGACACCCATATTAATTTTTGAAATTTCTTTGGACACCTAAATTTGATTTTAATTTTCCATATATACCCTTAAATTTAATCCACCCATGTCCCAGTCCCATCCATGGCCAGCAATTGTCTACGCCAAGCCACAATCAGACACTGTCCGAAAATGATTAAAATTCCCTTTAAATTTCTTAAATTTATCGTCAGAATACCAAAAATTTGAAATCCCAATATTCAATTTCAGATGAATTGAAATCAAGGGTGCGTTTGTTCTGCTTCTTTCTTCAAATCAACTCAAGTTCTCTTCTTCCTTTTTTCAGGAGACATTAGTTTATCTTGCAATATACGTGCACGGTCGGCACTTTTCCTCCTCATCCGAGGTGAACGTGAAACACGAGAAGAGACACGAATTGGAGAAGAAAGTACGTCCTCACAATTCCTTTCTCTTTCCAAGCATCCATGGATTTCCATGGAGCAGAATGCCTCTTCTCTTTATCTCTCGCGCTTCCACTCAATCCACTCTCACTCTCCTCTCTATCTATCTACATATCAAGATATAACAACCCAAATATGCAAAAATCAACATACAAGAACATAAACGCCATTTGATTTCTAAACTGAAATCTCCAGGAACAGACCTCAGATCGGCTCAGACCCATCTACTCTACAATTCCAACCAAAACTAATCAACGTGTGAATTAAACATACTTTCTTTTGATAGGATCCTTCTTATCAATATGCCACAAGTTAGATAATCGGGTCATATCATCTTTCCCCATTTTTTTTTTATAAAAAATTCCTGCTTTTCCCTTTCTCATGGAGACGAAAGAGAAGACAGAACAAAAATACCCAAAAAAAGGAGTTAACTTATTTTTTCTTGCCAAAAGGATTAAAGAGATCAGATGAGGTTATTTTTGGTTGGAATTGTAAGTCGTGACAAATCCGAATTTGTCACAAGTTTGCAACAAAATTCAAATTTGTCACAAGTTTGCAACAAAATCCAAATTTGTCCCAAGATTATGACAAAATCTAAATTTGTCACAAAAATTGTCACAAAATTGTGACAAATCCAAATTGTTACAAGATTATGACAAAAATTTTACATCCAAATTTGTGACAAGGTTGTGACGAACCCAAATTTTTACAAGATTGTGACAAAATCTTAATTTATCATAAAGTTGTGATAAAGTTTCAAATTTATCACAAGGTTGTGACAAAATCCAACTTTGATAAGATTGTGACAAAAGTAAATTTAAGGGAATTTATATCCACACCCAATAATTCTCTCTCCACAGCCATCATTTATTTGAATTATTAAATTACTTTTATATCCTTATATAAAATTACACATTAAGCCAAAAGATACAAAATAAAACAAAAAAAAATTTTCAACACACCCAACCTCAAATACAACTCTTCAACTTCTGAAACAACGTATTCTAAAAAAAAAAAATCTTCCACAACGCCGTTCAATTCCATCTATACAATGAAGAAGCTTACTTGAACTTCCGATTAAAATGATGTGCTAGTTTTATATCTTGTGATGTTACCACCATTATACCGAAACTTGCATAAATGTGTTGGCTTCATACGTCGTGAAGTTTCATGAGCTTGGTGGATATTTTTGTGTCATGTTCATGAATTAACGAAAATAAATTCATTTTCGTATTTATTTTCTTGTTAATTTGCATAGTTAATTTAATTTCTATAAGTTAGAATAGTGATGGGTGCAATGAGAAAATTCAATAATTGATTAAGGGTATTTTTGAAATATAAAATGGGTGCAAGGAGAAAATTCATACTAACTAAAATAAATGATGAGTGTTTTGAGAAGGATGAATGGGTTGAGACAAACAATGGGCGAGGATATAATCTCCCTAAATTTAATTGTTATTTTGTCACATAGTTGACACAATTGGGGTGATCATTTTTGTTCTTTTCCAAACTAACTTCGTTTTATATGTTTTGAAGTGCTGAGTGACGTTGATGATGGATTAGCTGATTATTTCGTAAATCTTGTCATAGAGAGAATATGTTCATTTTTTGTGAAACATGTTGGTAAATCATTTAACGTCTAATTTTACTGTTTATATATTTCTCAAAGCTAAATAACTAAATACACGTCAACCAAAAAGGGATACTATTGTCCAAACAATTACATGTCCAACTAGCCTAATAATGGGTTCGGTGGGTCGGTTTATTTCTTTACATGGGTTGAAATGGGTTCAAGCTTATTGACCGACAGTTTGAGATCTAAACCGAGCCGATAACCCAATGCCCAACCCTACTTGTACCCTTCATTTGATAAAGGAAACTGATAAAAAGGGCACAGAGCTACATACCCTCCCTTGTTTACTTCGACCGTTTGTTTGAATGGTGAAAAATGAATAAACGGATATGATGAAGCAGTCAAAATAGTGTTAAATACATTTTTTTGGTGAGGCATACCAAATCACGGTTGTCAGTTTTTCCTTCCAAATTTCTGAGTGCGAGAAGGAAAAGTTGGTTTATTTCTGTAGACAACAATCGGTCTATTCAACGACGGTGAAACCCACAACTTGTTCAAAGCACATTGCAATTACTGGGGAGGCACTGTGACAAATCTGTTAAAACAAAAACATAGAATGGTTTCTCTTTTTGGCCATCGGAAGAGGCATCAGTCATTCAACTACATACATGAATAAAAAAGGAAAAAGGGGCCGAAAACAAACAACAAAGCCAAGCCTTCATCGACGTATATACACCGGAGCCGCTTCTAATTTACAGGCTTCTCTTGGCAGTAAACCAAGAAACTCAGTCTGACCCACGTAATCAGACTTAATTGGCAGACAGTGGTCTAGAGTAACTTCAGAAATCAAGGTGACTCCTCGGGCTGAATGGAAGCATCGGACTCAAGTTGGTACGATCAAGGTGACTCCTCGGGCTGAATGGAAGCATCGGACTCAAGTTGGTACGAGTGCTAATATCTGGGTCTTGATTCTGCCCATGCACATTTGAATTTCTCTGTAAATTCCGACATTCTGCAGACATCGTGGATGCAGGCTTGTGACTGCATGATCTAATACTTGAGCAACAACAGCTGGAGGATACTGCCGTTCAGTACATGTCTGCACAACATAAGTTCAAAACATGTTTCAATTAGTTCAGTGTTCATTGTGAACATCCATACAAGTGTGAAGTACTTAACCACCTAAACACAAATTCACTTACCTGTATCATGTGCACAGCCATCACACATGCAGTGATAACCTCCGAAAGAACCTGTGCCTCATTTTTGTCAGTATCAGTATGCAACTTTGGACCAGATGAATCGGCGGTGGAACCTGGATCAACTTCACCAGAAATCAAGAGATTGCGATTGGCCACATTGCCATTTACTTGCTCTTGAGACTTTTTTATAGGTAATCTAGAGTCTAATGTCAAATGCTGGTAATCAATGGAATCTAGAGCTTCTCTTATCCTTACATAAGCTTCTTCACCTCCCTTCCTCGATGACATAGCCTGTAAGGATAGCATCATTGTGTTATCACACTAACTGCTTTCTATTTTCATGCCAAAGAAATGAATAGAAAAGGAAAGAGGCTTGATAAAAGAAAAAACGCTTGGATTTTCGGCCATTGATATGTAGAGAAGTTATGGTCCAAAAGCAATCAAAATAACCACTCATCCACTGGGAGAGACTTCATACCTGAATAGCAGCAGTTACCATCGTATGTGCTTTCAATCTTGAGCCTTCAACAATTTCCGTAACACTAGCTCCTGACTCTTGGGAAATAGAAGTGTCAAAGGAGGTTGGGAGGCCACCATAGACAGTGGAATTGCCTGGCGGTTTCTGCCATGGAGGCAGGGCATTTGCTGGGTAAGTATTACGTTGCCTCAAATTAAGCACAGCCGATGAAGCCTGCATGCAGAAGCGCACTCATTTTAGGGCTGCTACAAGGTCAAATCAGAAACTGGTGTATGTAAACTGTTGTAAAGCATGATATAAATTCACGGAAGCCACATGCCTGGCCACTGGCTTCCTTTAGCAGTACAAGTACTGTGGCGTAATGCTTCTTAAAAGGCTCGCTATCTTTTAAAGAGCATTCTCCACTGTTCTGGTTTTCCAAGATATTATTTGTGTTCCTAAGCTCCATCAACAATGCCTCCTAAAATTCCAAAAGAAAAAATGAACTCCTTCTGAGCATAGTTACTAATGTAATTCAAGATTTGCAAAGAAGCCTTGATGCTCAGATCAAGGTGGAAAAGGATAAGTAAGTACTCAGTCCAATTGCAAGGAAATTCTGGACTTTTCAGTGGTTTCATACATATACGCAAATTCACCAACAGCCATATTTAGGGAAATTCTAGAAGACCTAAGGAGTCGAGGAGGAAGTGGATGAAAGTAAAAACACTGATACGAAAGATGTCTATATGGAAGGCAGCTTTCAAACCAACTGAAACTATGAGAAGACCCCTAAATTCATGGATAGTTCGACATCAGAATGTTCCCAAATCTGACAAAATAAACCTAAATGAATTATATTCATCTGTAATGACTTCAATGATAATAAAAAGCTCTTAACCTTCTTATCAAGAGCACGATTCAACTCTGAAAGAGCTTGTACATCATCTTCCCTTGCTTGACTATGTGTCACCATAACATGTTGATTGTATGCTGTCTGTTGTGCAATACCGATATCAGCAGATGCCCCTTGTGGTAGTGAAGTTGTAAGGTTCATGTCCCCCTGTCCAAAATTAATCTGGGTTAATTATATATGAAATTGGTAATACATACTTTGAGACAGACTGGAAGACCACCATTATTTTGTTCTCTAAAGTAACAGGAGATGCAGTTCACTCGTTAAGAATACTTGTAAAGAACATGTCAATGAAATTGAAAAGATCAGCTAGTGGATTTTGTGCACTATGCAGAAGGATTAACAGAGAGAAATTCATAACTTCTGCTCACTGGAACTGACCTTTCCCTGCTTTATGGAAGTATTCATGGGGCTAGTTCCTTTCTCCATATGCCCACTTGAAGCAAACATCATAGGCCCTCCAAAATTCAAATTCCCATTCTTATTTGACTCCTTAAATGTAAGAAAGGATTTCTCAATCTGTCTCTTCAGAGCTTCAGGCATGTTATCCAAAGGGTTCAAAGGCATACAATCAACATCCTGTAATGAAATTATCTTATGTCATATCTAAAAGAAAGAAAGGATCATTCTTGCGTAAATGAATCATCATATATAATGGTTAAGGAAAACTGTTTTTCTAGGAAAACTGTTTTTCTAGGATTGGTAACTATTGGAGCCACTTAAGATCAAAGAATCTCGTATTGTGTGTCAACATGGGTGTGAGAAGGTACAAACATGGTTTAATGTAAACCATATAGATAGGGGATAAAAACGATGCTTTCATTCTGGAAATATATAAATACAAAATTAAAAAAAGAAAAGCAAAAAAAGTTGAGAATAGCCTGCTATACCATGACAAATTCAACTCCTATCTCTGGACGATCAAACTGAACCCTGCACTTATCATTATCAGCGGTGAGCACTTTTCCATCATGAACTTCTCTTGTTTTAGGATGTAAAGCAATTACTCGTTGCCCAACATTTAATGGTTTTGCTAAATCTTCTGGGAGCCCTTTCTCCTTGAGTTCAGCATAATGTTTCCTCACAGAATCGCGATATTGTTTGAGTTTCTCCCTTTCTCCCGCGTAGATAGTGCTCAGAAAACCTTCGAGGTTTTCCAAGGGAGCTGCAATGTACAGAAAACAGAACAATATATCTTTTGCTGATGTTTCCAAGATCCAAATACCATATTCGAGATAAACTACTTGAAAATGTACCTTCTAATGACACCCCATTCAACACGAGTTAGTCTTGGAATGTGTCCCAGTCCAACATGATTTAAGTACTCCTCAAACTCCCTTTTGGCAAACCAAGGGTAGTCAAGTGCACTGTAAAACCACTCGAAAGTGCACCATCTTCGTACTAAATGTGATGACAAACAGTGTTGAATCTTCTCCTGCGCATTGAGTGAGAAAACACTTTGGTTCTAAACTTACATAGTAGGGAAACATTCATACAGAAAAGCGATGGGGGGAGAGGAATGAATTTACCTTTTGATAGAGTGCCCTATCCTGCAGTGAACTAGACCGTACATTAAGTTGAGTTCTTAGGGTTTTCTCGGAAGACTTCTCTTTTGTGAGCAATGTTGGTAAATTTTTACGTCTACTTCTTCGTTTAGGTGGTAAATTAACTTGGCTTGCAGAGGGAAGTTCACTTGATACCATCGAACATGTCCCAATTCTTCTTGAATCACTATTCAAAGACCCTTCAGATTGGAACGATTTCCATTGTTTTGAAGGAGTGGAGATTTGATTGGTACGTTTTCCTTTAGTCACTGGTTTATTTTCTTCTTCAGCAAAGCCCTACAACAAGTGACATGGGAAATGAAGTAAAACATTATTGAATACCATATGACAGATAAAGAATCATGAACTGTATTCAACAGAAAGTCCATCTGAAAAAAAATAAAAATTCAATGCACATTAATGTACTATATAAAATGCCTTTAGACTACACAACTTTATGCATATGCTAAATATATCTATAAAAGATAAACTTAGATATTAAACTAACTAAAATATAAACATCCATCTCCTTCCCTATAAGGTGAAAATTGTGCAAATAAACTTTCACAAACAAAAAAGAATTGATTATCCGTGACTTTAATAACTGCCAAACTCCAATGCACAAAAATCTTTATCACAACAAGCAAGCTTTGAACTCATGTAAGAACATGCCATTTGCTGATTATATGGTCAAATTACCAAGCCAAATTTTTGTTGTCATAACTGTCAACTCATGTGAGATGTCCTCCTCAAGCTATTTGGGATAAGTGATACCCATCGAGAGAACAAAAGTGCAAGGGAAGTAAAATGTGATGCAAAACAGCCAGAGACATACAGGCAATGCTTTAACTCGGAACATATTTGCACCATAACCATATTCGATATTGACATTACTTATAATCTGCACTACAAAATTTTATATGCATATATGTATATAGATAGTCTAATGGATTTGGAACTGGAAAGTCTTACTTTTACACGGACAGAAGATGGACGAGGAGAAATAAGAGGTCATTGTATCGTCATAGAAAGGGATAGTAATTGCAAGAGAATAATGATCACACAAAAAGATTGTCATGCAAAACATGACAACCTTATGTATAATTACGACTTCAGGAAGACTGAAAAAGCATGAGCGAATGCAAATGAAAAGTGATCTGCATACCTCAGTCTTTGAAGGTTCGTTTCTATCAAAATCCACACGGACTTCAGAATTTAACATCTGCAGGTTGAACAAGAATTTTTGTTTGTCATTAAATAACCCAAAACTTAAACAAGGATTAAGGTAAGAGAGATAAACAAAAAAAATCTCACTGATAATCAGACTTCACTCTATGTTTACCTTTGATGTGGGCTTCCTTTTCCTTTTCCCTATTATAATGGTAGACTGAAGCTGTTGTTCTGATTCAGAGACAGCATTGATATCAAATGCAGGGTCCTTTCCAAATTTAGATTTTTTGGAATCCATTCCAGAAGTGGAGACAGGAACTCGCTGTTTTGCCCCTGCAAGTTTACTCTTATTTCTAGATTGGCTTGTAGATGTGGCTTCAGGCACACTAGATTTATCTTCCATATCAAGTTCTGTTGCTTCATCCTTCAACTGGACGGATGATCCTAGACCCAGCAAATAACAATAAACATAGTGATTAAAATAAAACTGTTGTTATTTAACCTGGCATACTAGATGTTTGAAATTAACAAGAACTGCATTCAGATGAAAACATTTACTCCCAAGACTCAAGTGCAATTTAAAAGGTTGCAATTTCATGAACTCATCTGGGTCATTTTCTTTTATGTTTTTCCATCCATAGAATGTAACGTGTGAATAGATGCCTCATTAAGTCTGATATAAAAGGGATGCCAATTCATTTATTCTATATGTATGTATACAAAGATAAAAACAAAAATCCATGGGCAAAAAAACCCATGTGGACAATACAATAGATCATGAAACACATACCAGATTCCATTGTGGGTTCTGGATCTGGCATCATTAGGGACAAATCAGCCAAAGTTTGCAGAGCATCCAAGCATGAGCTTTCATCTACAAGAAGAATTACAATGTCAGTAGGTTGTTACAATACATACAAAGCAAACTACAGGGTTTACACAGTGCTGAAGTAGGAATTTTCCAATGAATTAAAACATAGACGATTCAAGAAGATGTTGCCAATGCACAAATTGCAAGTGATGGAGTTTAATATTAACATGTTCAATAAAGGTGCCCATGCATCAAATGTGGAAAACAAAAGAAAAAAAAAAGAAGAAAGAAAGCCACATGTACCCAGCCAATCGCCAAGATTTAAGCTTCACTAGCATTAACAAAAACTGGCCTGCTCAAAACAAGCTGATTATCCTAATATTTTACAGTCAAGAAGATTCAAAAATATGATCCTACTTCTCTAGACATGATTTATCCAGTCATGTGACAGTAGCAGCCAACCACTCAAGTTACATGCTTCTCAAAGAAAAGAACATAACGAATTCCAAAAAAATGGAAAAAGTATATCCCCGAGCATAAGATTGCGTCACTTGCATTATTTCAACTTCCAAATAACAAGAGAGAAACAATAGATAGTCATCTCTCTGACTCCATCAATGGAAAAACTATAAAAGATTTAGAACAGAAATAATATACTACTGATGTCTGTAACCAACATACCTCCGAAATATAGTTTCTTCTTTCTCTTCCTTTGTCCTTGTTGGGAAAATCGTTCCCCTTTATGTGAAACATCAGTATCATCTTTTCCCCTGGAATTGGCATTAAGCCCTTCTTCCGTGCCACTGCAGGCTTCACCACCATCATCAAATTGATGATTCCCAATGTCTTTAACTTTACCTTTCTTTCCATAGAACTTCTTTCTCTTCCCATGAATATCTACTGTACCTACACCTTCTAACGACTCTCTGGTATAATCTCCGGTTTCACCCCCTCTGCTTCCTATACTAACTTCCAAGCAGCCTTCCTCCATCAAAGCATCACGAAGATGGGCCCTAGCTTTCTCTTGTGGTGGATGCTAATAAACAAGAAGCAATCAACCAATTTAGTTTCAAAACATCTACTAACAAGGCAAAAAAAAGTACTGCTAGAACTAGTGGAATCATATGTACCATTCTTTCCGAGCTCTGAACAGAAGAAGAGCTTATTTGCATGTGCCTTCTGTATGGCATTTGAGAAACTTGGGGAGAGCCTCCTCTTTGCGAAGCCTCAGTTAATAATGCTGCCACATGTGCAATTTCATCATCATTGTCCCCCCCTGATTTCCGGCCCTTTCTAATAGGAGAAGCATAAGCTTCCCCACCATCCTTCTTATGGGAATATGAAACTGGGAAGCGAGGGGTCCTCTTTCCAACAGCACGAGGCTCGCCACCTGATTCAATTTTAAAATCAAGCTTCAGGGTAGTCACTTTGGATATAGGTGGAACCATCATAAAATATTTCAGGTTTGAAAACGTAAATTATTGGAAGAAAAAAAAAACAGACGGTACAACTAACAAAATAAGGTCAATTAGGAACCAGTATGAGGTTCATTATATATGGTATCCTACCATCAAGCCTTCTCCTCTTTAATAATGATAGGCATCCTTCAACTGAAGCCCTTGGATGAGATTGTAAATTGTCCTTCGAAACAGCAAACTGATCTTTCCCAAGCTTACGTTTCTGGGATTTCTGAGAAGAACCTAAGACCTCATTGCTCTCTCGTTCACTATCACTTCCTTCCTATCAATTTACAGGTTAAACTCAGGTCAGAAAGAGACCCTGATGAGTTATTTATTTCAACATTATGAAGTACATAAAACACGTACATCAATAAAAAAAAGGGTTCAAAACTATTCCAAATACAATCCAAATACGGTGCAAACTTGAAAGTCTAATTCCACTCTCACCATAACATTATAATGATCTGTCATCATGGCTATTAGGCCAACTACAGAAGCTGTCCCCTCTGGCAATGACAAGTACGCCTGAAATCAGAAGTATCAATCATTCCTGT
This sequence comes from Spiraea crenata, assembly GCA_033992175.1. NCBI lineage: Eukaryota > Viridiplantae > Streptophyta > Magnoliopsida > Rosales > Rosaceae > Spiraea > Spiraea crenata. The sequence goes on along the minus strand of JAVBHV010000041.1, from coordinate 2,427,925 downwards.
AGTCAGAAATGCTACAAGACCACCTTAAAATGAATGTTTAATGATTAAGGTGCGTCATGGACCACACTTACTCTGTTCATATTATACAGAGCCTCCACCATATCAACACTTCTGTTGCGCACTGCAGCAGCCACCTAAACACCCACAGAAATCAATATTCTCAGACATAAAGCAATAAATAAAAGATAACTAAAAGATTACTGCATAACAACACTTCATCAAAGCATCAACCGCACTTCGTAAGATACACCCAAATGTCCAAAACTGAAATTTCCTACAACATGCTTCACCAAGTAATGTGCAAATTGCATTACTTTAAATTTAATTATAGCACCAAAAGCCTGCAGTTATCTACGCAATTTCCAAAGCCAACTGAATCAGGAGACAACTGACTGGCATACCTTCCTCCAATCCTTCCCATACTTCCTGTACGCATCGTAAAACCGCTGAAGCTCTCCTTTGCTCCACTGCGGTCCCATCTTATCAGACAACTTTTTCTTCTATGCAAAACATGTGAAAACAAACCAAACATCAAGGGTTTTATATAATCAGCCTACACACTGCAAAATTGAAAAGATAACCAACTAAAGAGACCAGGAATTTACCCGTTGCTGCTTCTTTTTATTTGAACCTCCCGCATATTTCTCAGAAGAGGCCTCATTTAAAGCAGCAAACCGCTTTACACTTTTGGTTTTTCTAGTCGGGGGCATGATTTCTCGTATCTAGAGCACATAAGGTAATAAAACTAGATTAGAAAACACATATTTACCGAGTACCACCAACCACAGTACCAACAATCAACTCATAATGACAATACCGAACCCGAAATCGAAAACCCATTTTCACTCCGATAAAATCCATAGCCCCAAAGTCCCAAAGATGATCAATTGAAAGAGAAGAAACACAGAAACCCAATTTTCAAATACTAAAAAAATTTAAATTTTCGAAATCCAGCAAAACCCAGAAACCCAATTTCAGATTTGACAAAATGCTTGATTCCACAAAACCCAATTCACATTCGGAGATCGACTACCCAAAATTCAAAATCCACTCCAGATGCAATCAGTCAAAAAAAGCCCCCGAAACTGGTTCAAAAAAAGAAAAACCAACTTTCCAAACAATCACTTCCAAAAAGCAGAGAAATTCAAACCCAATTTCCCAAACACCAACTAAATTCAAACAATCCGAACCCCACCAACCCTTCACAAAACCCTAGAAATCGCAGATCGGAGGCGCTTACTGGTCGTAGGGTTTATGCAAAGCGAAATTGAACCATCGGAGAGGAGGAGGCCGGCGAGGTTCTAGAGAGAGAAAGCGATTGGGGGCGAGGAGAGCGGAGTTGTAGAGAGAGAAAGAGAGGAAGAGAGAGAGAGTGCGGGGGTTTTGAGATTGGAGAGGAGGCGTTGCCGCGAAACTTGAATATAAAGGAGAGAGGTCGGAGCCAATGAAATTTTTTGATTTTTTTGATTTTTCATTGTGCGGGTTTCGCAGAGCGTGTAGAAGATGAAGGGTAAAGGAGGGAGAGTACGGAATTTGTAATTCTGTGGGGCTTATCACCGTACACGTGGGGTCGGTTGCTGATCTGAACGGTTTTTGGTTGATGTTGGTGGTTGGTAGTATAGGAACGGGTGTAGGGGATTGGATTTGAAATATTCTGTAAAAATCAAGATTTTTTTTTGAAAAGTTATAAGTGGGTGGGCCATGGGCTGGTTGATATTTGGGCTAGGCCCAATATTTTTCTGGCCCAATATGCTGAAGAAAACAAAGCTTCAGAAGTTCGACATGAAGTTGAAACATACTGGAGACAGTAAAGGATGCAGAAGTTGCCATTGAAATTTACAGAAAAACTTTGCATCAAAGTAATGCTGTTTCGGTATATGAGATATAACGATAGCGTCCGGCAGCTCAACCTAGAAAACTGCTAAAAAAGACGGACTGGTAAGATTACAACCCTGTAGTGATCCTGCATGGAGTTTCTGATTTGATGAAAACGCCTTGTGATACACCGGTAAAGAATTCAAACCGCCGATCCGGTAGCTGCCAGTCAATCGTAGACTGAGCCAATGTCCAGTTCGGACTTCCAGCACTTCTTCCCATCTGTGTGAGTTGCAATCTGCAACCATTGCACCTTATGAACCAATTATGGACCCGGCTGCTCTTTGATGCCTCATAAAAGTGAACCAAGCACTGCCACTATCTTCGTGGATGCCAAGCATTTTCAAATCATGGATGGTGAATCTATCTGGTAATCACGCGTCTACTGTTTCTGAAGTCGTCAGAGCCCCTGTCCTTGTCCCTATCATAATCATTTCCACGCTGCTGCTTTCCAAATCCTTCTCTTCTAGGCCCCTTAAAATTACGTGCACCACCTCTGTTACTTGTTCTCTGCTGATCATAATCATTCCCTTTAAATCCTCTGCTATTACCGCGAGATCCTCGTGCTGAACTATCAAAATCATCACTAAAAGAGTTCCCCCTACCACCCTTTCCAAATCCTTCTCTTTTGGGGCCATTAAAACTCTTTGCACCACCACCTCTGTTACTCATTCTCTGCCCATCAAAATCATTGCCTCGAAATCCTTTATTGTTACTACGAGATCCTTGTGTTGATCTATCATAATCCCCATTAAAAGAGTTCCTTCTACCACCCTTCATTGGATGGGATTCAAATTCTCTGTCTTTGGTAAAACGATAGCTGTCGCGACCTTTGAAGTTACTTTCTTTATTCCTACTCGGTCTACTTTTATGAGATCGAAAATCATCGCTATCTGATTCTGAACCAGAAACCAAATCATCTTCGCTATCAAATTTTCCTCTACTTTGAAAGTCTTTTCTGCTAGAACCCAACTTACTAAATCGACCTTGCCTGGATCCATTGTGATGGAGATCATCATCCTCATCAGAGGACAGTCCAAGTTCATCTTCAGAACCAAAGCTTAATCCCTTTGACGGACCAGTTGTATTTCTGCCCCTACCTCTTGATCTAGAATCAGCAACATGACTAGACTTCCAGTTGGGGTGGACTGAAAGCTCTTCATCAGAATCTCCATCAAGTTCGTCATCATCCGAGACAGGGAATGGTGGCCGTTGGCGTGCAGACTTGGATGCCTTATTGTAAGAAGGGGATTTTGTTCTCCGATCATCATGCAAACTATTTTCAGAGCCTTCCACTTCTGATTCAGACACTTCAAGCTCAGAAAATTCAATTGAAGCTTTCTGTGCTGAGCTTCTATTTCGAGTGTCCACCTCATAATTGTCAATATCATCATCAAAATCATCAAAATCATCAAATCCTCTGCCTGGCCTAACAGTATCAGCATCAGAAAACTCTTCATCATGGACCCTTGGTACTCTGCTATCTTTAGTGAAATCATATTCAGGGCGTCGAACATTTTCTCGTTGAGTCTGATTACCAAGAGCACCGTCACCCATTACCACAGAATCTGCATACTCAAAAGCAGCAACATCTGCACCATCTGACTCATTGTCATCAAAATCAAAGTTCCAGGCATTAGAATCCCCATGCTGAACAGCAGTCTTCTCGATCCTTGTCCTGGGCCTCGTTGCCTTTCCTGCACTTTGTTCTCTATATATTCATCAGGTGGGCGCTTGCAATCACAATGAAAACATGCCATATTTCTCCTGTAATTTAAAAAGTTGCACCTGCCACACAACAGATCATAAGAACATCAGAAATCTTGTAAATGAAAACCAGCTAGAATGTGAAACTACAACTAAAACGGACATCAAAAGATTGTGAGACCAAAAGCCAATACGCCAGGTGAAGATTACAGATGAAGGTGATATTCAATAATCAGTTCAAAGCCATTGAAATACACACAAAAACGACATGGAGGCAGAGATGGTGAGAAAAAGAGAGTACGATAGTCAAGCTAACAGGTTATTGTTATCAAATCATGGTTCCTCTGAAACTATTTTCCTATGCATTGATTGGTTGAGATATTCTGGTACTAAACCAATAGTTTCTTAATGTAAATATCAATATCTTATCAACATCCTGATTTCTCTCAACAAAAAAAACATCCTGATGAACCTAATTAGATGACAAGGATCACCACTGTGGTTGTATGCTACTTGCACAATCTTCAGTATCAATATATAATCATACAATAGGTACTATGAAGACATCAAAATAACGAGGCCAATTCCAATATTTCTGGAACAGAAAATAAGCAAGAAAATTGGAAACTACGAGAATGATATCTTACCCAGGGCATTCCCATTCTCCTGGAAGAAGCTGTCTCTTTGGGCGTTTTGCATCACATTGCAGGCAGATGGTGTTTTTGGCAAAATTCATGAAGTCGCACCTGACACCAATATTCATCATCATTACCACATTAACTGACAACCTAGTTAGCTAATTCAACTTAACTATGCTTCTCAACAACACAAATATAGGCTAAATGTGTCTATGATCTAAGTCAATCAGATGCCATCATGGGCATCTCAACACCATAAATATTAACCGAAGAAAACAAATAAAATTTTCCATGAGCCACATGAATAAGACTTAGAAGAAACATACTTAGTGCATAGCCAGTCCCCTTTTTTCATCTCAATGTCATCCCGTCCAACTCGTTTTCTCGGAGGGGGAGGAGGCTGCTTTACTTTTGGGGGCGCCTTCTTGATTATTGGAGGTGGAAGGTTAGGATCTATTGGAACTGAACTCAGCTTGACAACCTGATGAAGCAACTTACGTACCACCGTCTTGACAGATTTCTGTTGTTTCATGAGTGACTTATTGACTACTGATCCAGGATCAAATCCATAATCAAATAAAACACGCATTACATCAATAGTGCGTGCTTCATCCTCTTTGTTAGTAACTAGATATGCTCTTTCACAAGAATTCCTTAAGCTGCAGGAACTGCAAACCTGACATACAAGTTTATACTCATTACAGAAAATGCCAAGTCAAGCAATCACATCTACCTCTATATGGAAAACAAATAGAAGAGGTGGGCATGACACAATATTCAAGGAAACACTCACATCTCCTTCATCGAGGTGGGTATGCTTCCTTAACAGTTTCGAAGAGAAAACCACCTTCTTGTCCGTACTCGGGCATCCAAACCCCACCAAAATTTGAATATCCTGTCTCGACAAGGACCTGAAATTACTTTCCTGACTCAGAACTTTTCAACCTTGATACAATCAATTACAACATTTTTGTCCACCATATGCATACAGCTACATAAACTAGTGCATTTATAACCTTGGTAAGTCTATCAATGTAAACCTAACAGACTCTTAAATCCAATCATTTCCAATTGCTTACGAAAAAGAAAGATTTCAATTTGCATTCTTTTACTTGTTTTCCAAACAATCAAACTAAACCACCATTCCATTTAGCATCAGAAAAAACCACAAACCTTATGATATCAAACCGATCCTTTCCGAAATTAACACAGGCCGTATGAACACTCTTGTAATCCTTGAAATCAACACTACGCGCCTCATCATTAATCCCCAAAACAGCATCAGGGGCATCAAAGCCGATATCTTGGACCATTCTGTCCTCGTCCACTCTCCGGTGATCGAAGTAGTTCTGCTGCACCAGCCTCTCCATTAGCTCAATCCACTCCGGCCACGGGTGCACCACCTCCACCTCCTTCTTAACCGCCGCCGCCGCCACTGACCTCTCCAACTTCTTCGACTCCGGCGACGATTCGGATTGAATCAAATTGGCATTAGCGGTGGCGTCATTGTAAGCTGCGAAACCTGATTCTGGGTTGTTTTGGGACTTTTTCGATTCGCGCCAAGCTCGGATTTTTTGGAGGGTTTGGTCCTTCTCGGAGCGTTCTTTCTCGATGGCGTCGATTTGGTCGAAGACGAAGCTGAGGCGGGCGGAGAGAGAGGAGGGTTTGGGGTCGGCGGAGGAGATTGGGGCCGGCGAGGTCGAGTAGGGTTTTAGGAGAGAGGGGAGAGATGAGTGGGGTTTAGGGTTTGGGGAGAAGCGGGAAAGGCGTTTGAGGAGGAGAAGCGAGTATGGAGATTGTGCCATTTTTTGAGAATTTGCGAGAGGGGATTTCAGAGATTATGCCCGAGTTAAACCCTCCATGGATGATGATGATGGTGAAGATGAGCTTAAACCCTAGAAATGGAACAAGAAAATATAAATTGAATCATTTGGGCTTCATTTCTTTCCGCCATTGAGTAAAATTGGGCTTGGTTCACCAACAAAGAAATGGGATGAGAAATAATATAGGATGAAAATACAAATAAATCAATCAAATTTAAAATCGTGTATTCTGAAATCTAGTATTTTCAAATATTACTATATTCTCCTCAAAAAAAAAAAACTATAGATTTCATTTATCAATTGTGTATCTTTTTGGTACTGCTAGCAGCTAGGTGACTAACCAATCTCGAATTTCATTATTACTTCAGGGTAGGATTGTAGGAGATTACACGATGTACCTCTTCATTATTTACGTAACGACAGAGTCCTAGTTATATACACATTCATCACTAAACACACAAATTCCTATACAATTTCGAACCAAACTGATATACAAATGCAAACCCTAGATTGCAGAAAATGTAGGGGCAACAAGCAAAACCCCTCAGATTCTGCAAACCAGAAAGACTTGGTTGCGATCTTCAAAACCACTCAACCATGCATTTCGGGTAGAAACCGGTTTCCGTGGCAACAGAAGCAAGCCCTTGTAGTTCTTTCTGAACTTTGCGCCTCTCATAAAACACTGAGCAAGCAAGAGAAGTGCATTTGATGCCACTTTCTACAATCCAGTCCCCTCCTCCACAATGTCGACAGATCTGTAAAGAGATCGGTAAGGCCAATGTCATATGGACTTTGGAAGTTTTAAGAGATATTAAACGTGGCAACTAATTTGGTTTAACCATACAGATTGACATGTTTTCTAAACAAGACAGACAGAGAGTTCTAAGAACGGAAATATTCGAGTGATTCTTGTTGTAATTGACAAGAGTGAGAGTACTTACAGCAGCAAGGTGTTGCATTTCTCTCTCCAATTTTGATGTTCTTCCAGTTACAGCTACTGCAGCAGAACCTTTGCTTTCAGAACAATGATTGCAAAGATGGGCTGATCCCTGGACCAACTCACCGCACAAGATACAATGGCTTGAAAGATAGTAATAATCAATTCTCGTTCGATGTGGATTGGAAGCAGAAAAAGGGCGTTTACCAAAGGTTTCCCTAGCTGGGCGGGGCATTTCGGAAAACCATTGGTTCAAGTCAGCTCCAACAAGCCCAAACACTCGTTGCAGAGCAGGAATTATCTGTTTGTGGATGTAATAAAGATCATTTAACCTGTAGGGAGAATCAATAGCCAAGAGATTCATCGGATCCACAACCATATCAGCAAGACGTGCCCCAGGCTCCCCATGGATTACAACATAAGGTATCCGCTCAGCATAGCGTGGTTCTGCCCTAGGATCAATTCTAATAGCTTTTGTAGCAACAATTGCAGCTGGTGGAAGTGACGACAAAGCACTTGCCCGGTAGGTTCCTAAGCGAACCTCCTTTGCAAATACAAAATCCTGAAGTGACACTCTTCCTGATAGGATCCGCTTCCACTGACGCTCTAAGTATGCTTTGACCTGTGCACAACAACAAAGGTGATCAACAATCAGTAAAAGGGAATAATATTATTTCAGGCAGAATGCTCTGGAGAAGACAAGATATCCATGACATCAAACCAGCTGAAATACAATATGAAAAGGTCACCCAGTGCATGCACTTGTACCTCATACACGTCCTGACTTTCGAAGAAAAGTCTCAAAGACTGCTCCATTGTCTTGATGACAGCCCCACATGTGTCCCTGCGAACTGTCTCAATACCTTTAGCATCAAAAATAGGTACGGTCTGCTCAGGGCTTTCATAACTGTAACCAACATAACGCTTCTTGGTAAGGAGGAAGCACCCGCTATAAACTTTTTCCATTTTCAAAGCAACAGGATTTGGATTCATAGCAGTAATTTCAGATGCAATCTCACGCCCAATCTGAAAAGCATCTTCGACAGTGCGCCCTTTTAGGAGGACGAACATGCTGCAAAACACAAGGTTGGTTAACTGAACCATCCTCGAATATGTACGAGAGAACAAAAAAAACAAAACACTAAACTAATAGTCTCTATTGCCCAACATGCAAATCATACAAACAGACCACAAAAGAACAGTGCGAACTCATTATTGTCATGAGATATATATTCAACCACACAGGAATGATAGACTGCAAAATTTTTCACATTTGGAATATGAAACTGACTCATACCTGTCTGTGTCGCCATAGATAACTTTAGCCTTCCACTTTTCATGTGCATTTACATATGAAATAGCTTTTTCCAATGTACTACGGCCACATTGAACAATACTGTCGGCAATCTCGGCACAAGGCATGCGGCCACTAAACCCAGCAGCCGTATATCCATAAGTAACATTCGATATCAACTTCAGAGCCAATTGTCGTGCATTGAATATCTAGGAAAAGGTGTGATTTCTTATAAATACCATGATTCAAAGAATATACGGAGGATTCACAAAAAAGTTATACTGTATTCCCACATACCCTGTGAAGAACTTGCTGCGAAGATGACAACTTTTTCATTGCTTTTTTAACCATTATTCTAGTTGACAATATCTCCTCTAGTAAGCGGGGTAGTATACCTTTACGAACCTATATTACATGATTCACACCAAGAAATGAATGACATATATGTGAATCACATATGGTGCATGTACAGCAACAAGTACAATAAAGAATACCTTTTCTGGTACATACAGTACACCATTTGGAGTTACCAGTATTTGGTCTTTTAAGTATTGCAGATCACGGGAATCCGGTAAAAACGAACTGACCCCGAGTGTATTTGCCTCTGAAGACACAACCTTGCCCATGCATGTAGAATAGCAAAGGTTATATGCAATTATCATTGATGGATAAAGAGACTGAAAATCCAAAACTACAACTGGATCGGCATAAAAACCAGATATTGGTTCCATGACAAGGGGTATGCATTCCATTGCTGGTTGAGAAGCAACCTACATAAGGTGGAACATCATATTGTTAGCCACAAGATATACTGTGCATGATACATGTATTACATCATCCATGACTCCATAAACATCTAATGACAGGATAGCAAAGAAGGTAACAGCCAAATTATGAGAAATTTTTTGAGACAACAGACCAAAAGTGTGGGCATCAACCACAGAATACAAAGGATTCAAAGAAAGAACAAATAGATTGAAGGATGCATGGCCAAGAGCAACGATCATATGCCATTAGTGGAACATGCCACATTAGGCATTAGCAAAGAAGAGAGTGAAAGATAAAACTCATAGAAACCTGTTGATTTCCAGGGGATATGGCGAGATAGTTTTGTGCATGGGCCAACCTCAGAAGCATGGATTCAACACGGTATTGTGAACCTCTTGAGAGAACTGAAAAAAAGTCGATGCCAAAGACACGAGCAAGTTCTGATGTTCGATTTATCTGCAATAACACAGTCGAGGAAGACAATCAGAACGGCGAGGAGAAAGAACAGTATAAGAGACAGTAAACAGCAGTAATTTGGCTAAATATCAGGGCGTAGTTTTCCCCCAACCCCAAACCAGTAGTTTGGCTAATTTGGCTAATACTCAGGGACTAAGCAAGACAGAGACCAAATACATTGAAATAAGTGAGAATGTCATCAGCATATCATACCATGTCTAGTTGATTCATTATCTCAAGACTAAGCTTCACTCTCTCATTCACATACTCAATACAGCGATACCTAGCTCGTCTAGGGCCACTAGCAAACCATTTCATCAGCGTTTTGTTAGGAATATATGGAACTTTTCGTCGCAATACTGCTTGAGAAACAGCTTCAAACGTATACATATTGAGCTTGACTTCACCACGTATTAGCCTCCAGAGATTCAGGACAATTCTACCACCAACATGGACACCGCTGGCATGAGTTCGCCCCCATTCATCCTCAATTACAGGATCTTCTAGTACAACTGAATCAGAAATGACTGCCTGAGGAATTACTTCATCCTGGATTGCTTTCTCAGAAACTTCTAAAACTTCAGCTTCCATCTTGGTTTCAGAGGGTGCCCGAGATATCTTGTTCAGTAAACCTATACCAAGATGAGAAGCCCTTTCTGCCAAATATCCAAGAGAACCACCTTGAATATCCCAACCCATCAACACATCTGGGTCCAATGAGCGTACAGTTTTAATAAAATGATTAAATAAGTACGCCTCTTCATGAAAAACCAATACCTTGCAACCAGAAGTTCCATCAAAACTCCTGCAAAAGAGGAAAGTGATAAGCTACTATGGTATGCCTACTAATGCTTCGGTACAGTTCTTGTACTACAAAGTTGTTATTGCTTTCCAGTAATTACAGCATATTGTCTTAAAAGCTTAGAGCCCAAACTTTCACTAAATATAGATTACGTAAACTTTCCATGAGCAAATGAGTCAACTATTACCTAAAATACAAGTATCCCAATGAGGAAGATGCACCAAGGCATGCTCAATGTAAAAGAACAATCAGAAGAAACAAAAAAGTGTTAAATTTTCGCTACAAATATAACAATTTTACCTTTGAGAACTTTCATGTTTACTGTGCAAAAGAACATGAACTTCCAAACCAGAATCACTATCATTCTGAATAGCGAGAGAAATAATATTGATGGCATCAAACTGAGGGTCAGGTCGAAGATCTCCTCTGGATTGTGCTTGAACCTATAACCCAAATTTACATTCAATTTGTATCAATCCAAACAGACAAATATTATTACTAAGTAAATTGTTAATGGAACTTGATTCCAGAAGACACATAGAAAGGCCAATTACCAATATTAATCACAACATTCTTGTGAATCAATATACATTAGTAAAATTTTTGACAAATATCAGAACATGTTTCCACACAATTCATTTTGGTTTGACAAGTTTCAGATATAACAAACAAAAATAGGAAGACACTATTCTTTCTTCAGATAAGATACTCTATATACCTCTATGCATAACAATGTCAACTGTTGGCCGCCGCCAATACTTGCAGGGTCCCTGAATCCAATTTGACTAAGAGGAGTTGGCTTTGACCTCCCATCTGGTCCAGAAATCTGTGAACTATCTAGCGAATATTGAGAGTATGTTTGAACTTTTCCAGCATCTCCTTCTCTTTGCACTGTTTCTGTCCTGTCGTTACACAAAGGGCTCCTCTCTTCTTCCTGATTTCTATGATTTTCTTGAGGCCCTTGGGGTAGGATCCGTCGAACATCATGTAGTGAACCACATTCAAGTGATGTGTTGTCCCAAACATAATGCAAAGAACTGTGCAAACCAGTCAGACTCCTAGAAGATCCTGAAACATGTTTTATAAGCTTAACAAGACTTGTATCGTCTGATGCATTTAAACTAACGAAAAAAATACCATGCAATTGGAATGGGGTCCTCATGAAATTGTAGTATATAGTCAATACCTTGGTTTTCACTTGACAGCCATTTGTCTACATCTTTAGGAGAAGGGGGTGAAGTTGCTGGTGTTAAGAGATACAAGTAAGACCCATCAGTTTGATAGTGAGTAGGGACTCCCATTACAGGTTCTTGATTTGCACCAGATTCACTATTTCTAACAAGCTTGTTTTGAATTTCTGTCTCTTCCTGGCAGTCTCCCACAAAATATGGGAGAAGATCATCCATGGCTCTCCCTTGAATAGAAAAGGATATTCTGGTCAGTAATCGTTTCACCAAAGCACTACAAAATGACATCAGATTCCAGCCAAACAAATAGAAAAACTCTTAACACCTAAGCATGTTTAACCAACAACTAAAAGGATCGTTGACACGAAAGCATGCAAAACACAAGACATTCATACAAATTTTATCTGTCAAATATCATAAGTTTCCAACTAGAAATTCTTTGAGATATATTTGTTTGACAAAAAGCTATTACCCCCATTTAGAGATGATGAATTTTGAAATCCCCCCCTCCCACTCTGCAATAGGGGGCTTCCTGCAGAAGGTCAAGGCAATTAATTCTTTATCATCCGAATATATGACCTCAGACTGTGAGTATCTAAGCCCAGATGAAAAAGAGTCTCCACTCGGCTTGTGGCCACAACACCTCTCATTGTTTAGAGCAGTTGTGACAGATACAGCATGTGCACCAACAGGATTCTCAAAAGACATCTTGCATACTCCACCAGTAGACGATAACCCTTCATGGCCACTTTCAACATAACCATCTCCACCGGACACTTCATTCTGAACAGCAGAACTCTGCAAACAGCTTGAAGCAGAAGCATCCATTCGCTGCAAACTCTCGTCAAAGAAGAGGTTTTCCTCAGGACCAGGCTTGGAACTATGAATACTAAACTTTTCACAAGTTTCATGGCCAAGAGAAGCTTCTTTATCCAATCTCACATTGGAATTAAAATTTTCATCTAATGTATTTGCAGGTAATGAGTTCTCACTGCTAGACTTAAGTGGAAGCTTTCCATACAGACAACCCAAATTGGTTGGTTTAACATCATACACGAAACCCTGATGACTTACTGATTTTTGATCAGCTATTGGTGGCCTTAAGTTAGAAGACCCGTGGGACTTCTTGTCAAGTTCATCAGCCAGTGACATTTGAAAATCTAAACGTTTCGGGTAGAGAACTGTATTCTCATTATCTTGCATTACCACAAGAGCCTCATTATCCCTAAGAGAGCCAGATTCAGGTGGCTCAACTCGAAGCGCTCGCTTTCTCCGCATCAAGTCCCGCACAGAGCATCTGTGCAACATACTAGTCTCTTTTAAATCACTTGCACCAGTGTCTGCATGCTTTCCTACCTCATTTTCAGATGAGGAACTTAAACCAATAGGGTCCTTAGTTTCTCTGCATAAACTGATCGGCCCTCCTCCTTCAGTCTTCATCGTTTGGGTCGCAGACAAAGGTAAAGAGCCCCACAATAATCTTTTCCTTTTGTGCTTCAAATTGAAGCTTGAGCTAGCATCTTGTAGCTCCTGCTGTTCAGAGGTACTGAGTTTCCTCTTCCCCTCTATTTCAAGATTGCTGCCAACTGATCCATCACAAGGAGTTGAGATATCATCATCTCCGGAACCATCCACTTGGGGAATCATATGCTTATATAAACTTTTGGAAGACCGATTCCCATCAGAAGGTTTATGAGCTCGTTCATTTAATCCCTCAAAGTCGATCAATTCACCAACCGAATCGAGAATGTCCTGACACTCCTTTTGGGATTCAGTCTCATAATCCACATTTGCTTTCTCCAGAACCTGGTCAATCATTGTTGCAGGCAACAAAGGACTCAGAATTGTCTCACAAGCAAGTTCATCATCGGAGTTTAAATCATGAGCAGCCTGAGAAGTGGCAAGCCACCTAAGAAGCCCCAACACTTCACTATCTTTAGTATAATCTTGTGTTGACTGAGATCCAATCGCATCTCCTCGAATAAGATTATCATTTCTCAGTCCAACAAAATTTCCTTCATCTTCTGACCTTACATCTTTCTTTAATTCAGGTTGACACAAAGAACTGGCTGCTTCACCATGCACTTTCATAAGCTTGTTATTAAATTCCAGACCAAGAGATAGAGTTTTCAAAACATCTTCTGGATGTGGTTTAGCAAGATCAGGAGGTATTTCTGCCTCGTATATCCCAGTCCTTTCAAACTCCTAATGACCAAACAAAAAACAAAAATGTATAAAGCGTAACAATAGATAGAAAAATGACAAATGAATGGGATGAAACCAAACCTCCCAAATTGGTATAAGTGATTGGACCATTTTCACATCCGAACGAGTTTGCGAGAGGGATGTATACATCTTAAGCTGCTGATTAAGAATATCTGTGAAACCATCAATGAGCCAGGATTTGATCAGCGAAAGAAAACTAAGAAAGAAAAATTGACTGGGGAGTACTGAGCTTCAAAACAAACCATCCACAGTAGCATCTCCTTCAAGTTCACAAATACTTTGACGTTTAACACAGTTAGTATCTGGGTTTGAAGAACCATCAAATTGACCACTAGAGTTCCATGTCCAATGAACTGGAATTGTGGAAGATATCCAAACAGGTGAACTATAAGACAGCTGGCCCAGTATATCCACCTAATGCAAAATTCCCAAAACAACATGCTATAACATTATTCAACCAAATAGTAATTGCTCATAGGATCCATAAACAATAGCACAAATATGGATAATACGTCTCCAAAATCATCACATGGAGAAAAGAGACAATTGACCTGGAAACCGGTAGACATGGAACTTGACTTATCTATCTCCTGACTAGGTTGCCCGGTGTCGACAAACTTCACAGTGGAAAACACTTCAGGTATTGGATAACGGAATTTAATTTTTGATACATGTAGATGACCCATCCCGTACAAGTTGTAGTCAACCTACCAAAAACAGAAAAGTAAACAGACAAAAGGTAACACGAATGAAGCTAGATAACTACAAAATTTTGGGTATTCGAGTATCCAACTAATCTCTTAAAGTACCATGTACAACTTCTATCAGTGAAATAGAGCATGCAATAATTAATAGGCATTTACCAGAAATTGGAGAATGAATGGAATGTGTGATTCATGAGGCTGTAAGCATTTATCAAGAACTGAACCTCCCTGAAAAGTGGGAATAACAATGAGAATCGTGAACTGAACCAGCAATCAATGATAAGTAAGATGTTGAGAAGAGCACCAGAAGAAGATTGGCAGCACGAGAGACATCATGTGGATAGTAGCTTAGTTTCTTGTCAAGGTTTCCAACAACATATGCGAGGGGTAACAAGACAGTAAATCCAAAATAACAGGATAAGGATACAGGTATATCTTCACAAACAGCTCCTCTGATGAGTGGTAACCATAAAGCTTCCTTGCCTGGACGAGGCTGCAACTATGTACATGTTGTCGCTTTGAGCCAGCATTACCTTTGAGCTGTTCACACCAAGTACATTGATTCATGTTTTCAGTACAAGGCATTTGAAATTAAAAAAACAAGCAATCATCAAACAACATGAATTGCAGAAAATTACTCAATCTGATCCAACAAAGGCATACCTTTAAAGCTTTCTCTATAGCAAGAGCTATATCATGTGTATACGAATCACCTGCACAATCAAGCAAATGGAAACTAATAGTCACAACATGCAAAAGTATTCTGTTTAATAAGCCTTAACCCTATCCAACTCGAATTGCCTCATCCATTAACCTTTCAAAGCTCGCCTAATTCTAAGCACAACCAATACCTTTCTGGTGCAGCTCCATCGGTACATCAGAACATGGCACATACAAATATGGTAACGCCTACAAATGATCAAAACGGTGCAATTAGAAAACAGAAAAATTGAAAATGCAAAGTAGCATATAACCAATACATAACTAACACTTTCAAAACTTTCACACTAATTCCGAATCCAGAAACAGGAAAGAAGGCATAAGCATGCAAATTCGAAATCCGAAACTGAAGCTACAATCTTACTCTATGAATGTGCAAGCAAGTCTTCTGGCCGGCCGGAGTAGACCCGAATACTCTTATCACCGGCACCTGGTTCACCTTCCCACCTTCACAAAAATTCAACAAAAATGATTAAATTCAGCATAAAGCACCCTAACACCGTGTTTGGAGAATCCAAAAATTCTCAGTAGCCAAACAGAACTTTCAAATTCCAGAATTTAAGCAGTAAATTCTAATCTTCAGTTCAGTTGCAGGGATTATGAATCAAAACTGAAGAAAATGAAATTCAAGTTCAATGAAGCGCACAGCAACAGATTGAGCATACGGCGTCGTTTCACGGGGTAGGGGGAATCGTACCTTGGAAGCTGCTGTAAGAGATGTCGATGTCCGGGATCGGCGCCGCCATGTAGTAGTCGACGGAGACGATGCGGACGCTGAAAACGTCCGGCGCCGCCATTGGGTATCGCCGAATTTACGGAAATGCTCCGGAAGCAGAAAACAGAAGTGGCGGTTAATTTTATATTTTTGGGGGAAGAAGGAACATTTTGGCGCAAGAGGAACAAGTCGGCGGTTTTATGTTTGAATTTCCACAACTGGTTACTTATTTGATGCAGTGTAGCTTAGTTTATTCAAAATTCTAATTCATTAGAATAAATTAGAATTTGATTATATTTAATTACATATCGATCGTCATTTTCACGAAATATTAAGCTTTACAAATTATTTAAACTTACAAAAAAAATTAAGTTGTAACTCTTTCATCTAAATTGTAACTTATGAAAATTTGATTACATTTGGTTACATGAGAATTCTCATGCGCACAAATTAAATGTACTTCATCATGGTGAGAATACCAATGGAATTATCATGATGAGAGATGAACTTAGGATTCGAATATGTAGCCTCTTGGAAGGTTGTAGAAGATAATCTTAAACAGACATTACATCTAGTTACATGAGAATTCTCGAGCACACAAATTAAATGTACTTGATCATAGTGAGTATACCAATGGAATTATCATGATGAGAGATGGACTTAGGATTTGAATATGTAGCCTCTTGGAAGGTTATAGAAGATAATCTTAAACTGATGTGTCTGCTATTGAATTTTGATTCTAATGCCTTCTTGGAAGACCATATGCATCCCTTGATTCCACAAGTGACAATGATCACCAGCTCTGTTGCCTTTCTGTAGCCCCACATTTTCATTTCAAGCTCATTTTAATAAAACATAAACTTCATCTTGTGCTTTATTAAGGTTGTTCATTTTTACAGGTTTTCGTTTTCCTGCAAACTGCAATCCATGGTTTTTTTACCAGCTTACCAGAATAAAGCAATCTATTCGTATATGCCCCGAACATGTTTTCCGAAATTAAGTTTACTTCATAGCAATAATTGATACTGTTAAAAGAGCTATTTCGAGCAGCAATCCTTAATGACCAAAGCTATATAATACTATACAGGACAACAAAGTCAACAGCCATTTGAAGCAAATCTGCAGCATGTAGTGGCGGATTTACATGGGGTCATTAGGGGTCCTAGGACCCCTAAGACTTGGAGAAAAACCCTAACAATTTTTCATATGGACCCTTAACAATTTTACTTGCTTCTTGATAAAATTGATGTGTAGACAAGATGAAATTGTTTAAATGATTGGGTTGTTGTTGTGTTGAATATCTAGTAACATAGTTTTATTGGTTTCTTGATTAATTGATGTGTAGAATTATGTTACAGTACTTTAAGAAAGTTCGTAGAGAGGAACCTTCAAATAATCTGGATAGTACAAGTTCAATAGAAAGTGGGTGAGATGAAGTTCCAGCTAATCTCGAGGCAGATCCTGGATTAAGAACTCCAATGACGGATTATAGTCATACCATTCACGATGAAATTCGTAGAGCATATCTACTAAAAGGACTTTTTTGTAATCATATTATGAAGACATGAATTTTTGGGTTATGTATAAGTATTTTTGCGATTATTATAAATTAAAGTACTTTACATGCTGACCCCTCAAGATTTTCGTTTTATATCCGCTGCTCCATGTAGCCCTAGAGAAAAAAAGGGCAACTCACAACTGATCAGGTCGAAACAGTTTAGACCATCAATAAAGCCTATGGAAGAATGAGCTAAACTGTAACTCTTGCATTTTATGTACATTAGATGTTTGGGTAGTTGGGTAGTCTCTCTCAAGTTTAATTTGTATAACAAGTCTCATTGGACTTATTATAAACTCTAATGAGATACAATAATCCACTAGCAATGGAAACAGTCAGAGAAATGAATATGCACTTGAATCACCATAGTATCACGAATCTCACCACTGTTGTTGTTTTTTTTTTTTTTTTTTTTTTTTTCTTTTTTCTTTTTTTTTTTTCAAATTGTTTGAACTTTTTATAAAATAAAACTTCAAGTTTCGATTAAAAAAAATAAATAATTGACTGTTCAACAAATATAAGCACCAAGAAAAAAGTTCGACATATGTACTCATCTTCATCTCTCTATTCCCTCGAGTTTAGGGCTGGCTTATAAGTTATACCAAGCTATTAAGTTGAGCACATACATGTCCATGGCTTTTTGAAGCAGACCAACCACACAGCCATCACGAATTGCACACACGAGCAAAAGTATTGAAAGCCACAAACAATATAAAACTATTTAAAAAGGGAATTGTTATTCCCATTCCAATTTTTTCAAAATGCACTTCAATTTCTTTTTAATTTTTACACATAGATGGAGTGTATAATGAAAAAAGTGGAGTGGCAATAATATTTCCCTTAAAAAAATGAATTTAACAAACTAAATAGTACACCAACAACCCCCGCCAAAAATAAGAGGCATCGAAAAGACAAAATGGTTGGACTTCAGCCAGCGCCCAACTCGATTCATAACAAGATCTCTCTGTCGATTTCTGTCAAAAAAAATACAAAACAAAAACTCTCTACAAATGAACTAAATATGGTTGATTAGGGTTAGATAAACGATTCATAATATGTATAGTGTTCTCTTCTGCCAACAGTTGGATGATTGAGTAAGATGAATACTTTCCTAGCTTGAGAAAATAACAGAGTTATGTGATCAGTTTGGTTGGTAATTAGTACTTGCCTTAAGATGAGGAGCTTCACCAAACACCAAACTAGATGTTCATTCATAACAAGAAAATGAAATGGCAAGAAGATTTTTCTCTAGTTAGCTGCTCGAGTCAGGTTTCACATAAGCTCTTACCAAAATCATGAACCATAAACTCATTACAACAAGTATACTAAGAAATCTCGGCTTGGACGTATAACTCTTGGATTAAAAGATCCATTAAGTGGATTGAAATCAGCAGACCACTCTCATGATCATGTACCAAGCAAGTTGGAAACACCACCTCATCCAAATGCTTATACATATGCCACTTACCAGTCATTTTAATGTAAGAAAAATAACAAACCTTCATCACAGACCAATTACTCTATATATACTAACCAAACCAAGAATCAAATGACTTAAACACAAACTAGACAAGCATTAGATTGTGACACTGTTAGGAACTCCCTTGCCAGTGAGTCCAGCATCACCAGTAGGATACAGCAATGTATATGGCATCTTAGCCGGTCCAACCCGGTTCTTCAATTTCGCATCCGTGTTCATCGTGCTAATCTTCTTCTCAATTTCCTCCAGCTTCTTTCTAAACTTCTCAGATGCTTCCAGTATGTCTGTGTCCGTTGTCCATTCTGTTGTGTCTCTCTGCCCCAGATAAACCTCCTCAGCCGGGTGCCTTGACAAGATTTCTGTAAAGGCCATTCCGAGAAGCGTCTCTAACTGAGGTGCAAAAGTCTTCAAGAATGCCTTATCCGGGTTTGTTTTGAGCTCTTCATACTCTTCAGTCCCGTTTTCAGGCATGAAGCGCCGGCTTATGGTTGGCCTATTTGGGATAAATCCACCGACAGCATACTGACCGTAGTTCACTGCTGCATGATGTGCTGAGGCAATATACATCAGAATGGTGCATGATTCTATGAGCTCTTCTTTAGTCTGCATCTTAGGCCACCAGGTCTCGTCTTTCTTGTCAGCATGCCCTTCTTGAATGAGTTCTTTCCACCAGGATTGGAGTTCTGTGTCGTTTTGAACTGTTTCATCGGTTTTGTAGTAGAAGGAGCAGTAGTCTTCAACCCATGTTTTGATTGCAGACCAGATTTCAAGTCCATCGACAGCATATGGATAGTCCTCTATCAGCAAACGTATGCCATGTGGGGAGCTTGAATCTTCAACCGCTATTCCTCTAAAGATATTAAATGGTAGATGCTTGTAAGTGTTGAGTTTAAAACATAGTGACAACATTGATAAATCTCAGACCCTTAATTTGCATTCATTTTTCATCTGTAACATTGTGTCTTACCTCTCATTTCTTATGAGGACATGCTTTCATAAATTGAGTTGAATTGCATCCATTACCCAAGAAGTAGATGAGAAATGTTACTTGTGAAAAGGTTACCTTTTGATTAAGTCCACAGGAAGCGCTTGTTCAGGAAAGACCCAGTTCTTATACATTACAGAGGAAAATTCCATTGAGTACTTCGCAGGAAAGACTGTTTGCTCTATTATTCCACCAGCATTTGTGAGGACCTGTCGAGCCACTGCGTTTGCATTCATAGTGTCACGAAAATGAGGATGCAGAAGTTTGTGAATCGGGTGAACTGCACTCAACTGCCTTCTTGCTGCTATCACAAATGGCTCAAGCACTGCATGAGTTCTCAACCTGAAACAGAACAACAACATATTCAACTTCCAGGGGAGAAAAAGGTACGGATTTGTCTGATTCGATTTCTTTGACAGCATTGTACCAGTGGCTGACGAGCTGATGGATTCCAGAGTCATTTACGGCCACATAAGCCTTCGCAAGTTGCCAAATGGAACTTTCTATGCCTTTGCTAGAGGGAGTGTAGACTTTGCTGGTGCAGCCAAATTGAACTCCATCAGGATGTGGCAGGCTTAATTCAATAGCTAATGGCCTCAAAGTCCCATCATTCTCTAAGAACAGGAGTGTCCTGCTTGCATAAGTTTTGGTGGAAGTTGTGTTTATGCGGTTCAAGTACGGCATCAATGTATCATAATGGTCTAATATGAACAGCTTGTTGTTCTTGAGTGCCTATTTACAGAAAATGTTTTAAATAAGAGTATATAACAAGAGCAGAATATGGAAAAAAAAAAAAGAGTTAATAGTCTTACCTCGTCTGTGGTAAGTCCATTTAAGTTATGAGCTATGTGTTCTTGAGTTATTCGGCTTGTTTGATCACCGTATAGGCTTTGTTCTAGCTTGCTAGTAGGTGGAAACTCCTGCAGTTTTTCAGAAACAGTAACGGTTAAGGATGAGATCCATTTTCTACAAAACAAGTGTAGAGAATAGATCATTGAAGCTTAATATTACTTGGAGATGCTGTATGGCAACGGGATTCACTCCGGCCAGCATTTCTCTTGCAAACTCTTCATCAGTTCTCCAAGCAGACTTATCCTCTAAGACAAATCATTAACATACCAGTCAGTAAAAGAACAGCAGTATGTATATGAAAGACAAATAGAATGGAAGATCTTAGATTGAATCCAATAATCTTCTTAGAGGAATATACCTTTGATCACTTCAGGCACTGGGAATTTGAGGAACTTTTCACCATCACTTCGAAAAAGTTCCTTGATCATCTCAACAGGGATACTATCGCTAATATGTTTCAGTAAGCCCTGGGGCAACTGTATTCCTCCTTCATAGAGGTTAAGTAAGTCCTGCATGTCGTCAAACTCGTTTTGGCTACCAACAAGTAGAGATGCTACCTCAGGTTTAAGGAACTGAGCTATGGATTTTAGAGAATAAGCAAGCAAATCTGACATCTTTATGGGACTAAATCGTTCATCTCTTGGCACATATACATTCAAGCTCTCTATAAGCTTCAGCCGGCTCTCAGAGTTAGGATCTGTTTGAAACATCAGCAAAATCGTAGTGAAAACTTTTCCTTTTGGATGAGTTAACAGCAACAGAATCAATTTTCTGTTTGTCCGACTAACCTGTCTTAGTCGCTGGTCTTCCTGTTCTTACCCTCCGAGGATAAGGGAAATTACTTGACCCTCCAAGAACAGGACGCGCATATTCTGGACCCTTATCTGGATCTCCCAAATTATTGTAGTATGCATAGCCATAGACCCTCTCCCATTCTTGAAGCTCTCCTGTTTCAGCATCATCTCCTCTCAAGTTTGCTAGCTCATCTTTTCTGAATTTCTGTAGTGGCATTGGTGTATCACCTAAAAGATATGTCTGCACAAACACAAAGATCGCACAAACACAAAGATCAATCTGCTAATTCAGCACAAAATCATAAATCCTGCACACAAAAAGATCAATCTGTTAATGTTTCTCCTATAAATGTGTACCTTGTTAGCGAAGAAAATACGGTCTTTCTTGTACTTTTTAGCAGGGTACACCCATGAGTTGCAAACAAAGTGGATTCGACCTTCACCAGGAACATCTTCAAGTGTAAGATTTTTCAAGTAAAACTCACTGTGATGTTCATTTCTAATGAGGAATGCTCCTGGAACTCCAATCTCCTCATCCCAATTAAAAGTAACCTCAAATGCAGACTCCCCTGTCATTAATGGGGTGATGGTGGTCACCCAATTTTCCAAATATGCTGGCTTTCCAACTTTTCCTTGCATCCCATTTTCTACAAAAAAGATCAAGTTCACCAACAATCAAAATTTCTTATCTTTTTACTCAATTCAGATGTTTTGTTTTCCTCTTATGGGTTCAGATTGCTGTAAAGCAGCATTCTTTAACAGATAACATACATATTCAGCAAATGTTGCTGATTACTACTAACTTGGCTCCACTAAATCCAAAGTAATAAAACCATTAAAGCTAACCAAATAAGAAGTAAATTTTTCACCTGGGTCACCATTGACAGAACTAATGAGCTGCAGAGAAACCACTTTGCCCCACACCTCATGAACACGATCAAGAAATGACGCTTTAAGGTCATTGAACTCCAGAACATTTTTCTTCATCAGCACAACTGTCCCTTTGATCTTCTTGCCCTCATTTTGTCGCTCTGCCTCAATATGTGATGACATGTTAGCTGCAGAAGCCACAGATAATGGTTGAGATCGTCCTGCATCAGTCATGCACAAGAAACCAGGAAAAAATTTGATAGGCATAGGCAACAAGACTGATCTGCCATCGACTGATTTGGCAGGATCTGGATTGTTGATCATTTCTGCAAAAGCTGTGTTCGTACGAGCTCCACATGGAGCTTTTCTTCTGAAGCTCAAAGGATTGAGATACTTACATTGCAACATCTTTATCTGCTTCAACAACTAAAAGAATCTGCAGAAGGTTTGAAGATATCCGTATGAAAAATGTAAAGAGAAGGTTCATGTGTGATCTCAGTTCAATGCATATAGTAATATATATAGTATAGTTGTCCATTTTATTTAAAGATTTACGTATTCTACTGCAAAACTCTTTGTAATCTAGCTATATAATTTTGACGTAGACTTTTTGTAATGTTTGTGATTCAAGGTAACTTGGATTATAGAAGAACTTTCAGCAATACGAAATTCTCTGAATTTAGCAGCCAATTTGAACTAATCTACTACTATTTTCTTCTGGAAATATTTGGTGTGAAATGACTTGCATAAGCTAGATTTGATCTGCTTGATTTGCTAATTCTATCCACTGAATTTTTATTAGTTTATTTTCTTCATAGTTTATCCCTTGAAAGAGTGTCATTGCGGTCATACACCTGCCCCAAAAACGTATTAAATTGAATATGAACAAATTGCTAACCTCTCATATTTTAAAACAATTGCATCACCCATGTGATTGATTGATCGCGGCCCCTTAATAATAAAATCAAACATTAAAGTTCACAATACGCCAAATAGTTGGTTCTTCTGTACCAGCCGAAGTCATTCTAGTATGTATCAGATGCTTGGCAGAACTCATAAATGTCAATGGGAAGTGCTAGAGACTTCAATGCAAAGTATGAACTTAGGAGCAAGTAAACAATGCAAAAGTCAGGGATAATGTTATGCTCCACGCAGTGATGTCAAGGGGGGAAATGAACGGGAAAAAGCTGTTTGGAAAAGGGCATGTGCACGAACTAGAAACGTAATGAAAACAAGCTTAAGGGCCGGAGGAGTGATAACATAATCACCGACTTAGGAGAATAAGTCAAGCCTCAAATGCGATCAAACTGTCCCAAAACACATGGTCTAACACGTTACTAAGTCTTTATAATAACTTATTCTTTTATTCTTTATTTTAAGCCAAGAATAAGATTAGTACGTACTACAATGTAGAGAACCATTAGATTGAGACACTGTTGGGAATTCCCTGGCCAGTAAGTCCCTCCTCGCTAGAAGGATGGAGCAAAGTGTATGGCATCTTAGCTGGTCCAACCCGGTTCTTCAACTTCTCATCTTTGTTCTTTCTTTTCAGTCTTTCCTCAATTTCTTCCAACTTCTTACTGAAATTCTCAGAGGCTTGCAGAATATTCGCGTCTGTTGTCCATTCTGGAGTGTCTCTCTGCCCTAGATAAACCTCGTCAGCTGAGTGCCTTGATAAGATTTCTATGGAGGCCATGCCAAGAAGGCTCTGCAGCTGAGCTGTAATTGTTTTCAGAAATGCCTTGTCAGGGTTTGTTTTGAGCTCCTCATACTCGGGAGTGCCTTCTTCAGGCATGAACCGCCGGGTTATGCTTGGGCGGTTTGGAACATATCCACCAAAAGGGTACTGCCCAAAATTGATTGCAGCATGATGTGCTGAAGCAATCCATATGATGATGGTGCACGAATTTATCAGCTCTTCCCGAGTCTGCATTTTAGGCCACCAGGTTTCATCTTTCTTGTCACCATGGCCTTCCTCTCGGAGTTCTTTCCACCAAGATTGGAGTTCTGAGTCACTTTGAACCGTTTCATCAGCTTTATAGTAGAAGGAGCAAGCAATACTCTGTAACCCATGTTTTAATTGCCGTGCAAAATTCCAGGTTAAAAAATTGACTTTGCAGACCTTGGCGACTATTACGTTGCCCAACAAACAGAGCACAATAATTTTGGTTCCTCACGGAATCAAGTTCACAAGGCAAAAGAACAAGCTCCTGTTATTCTTTGCCTTAGGTTGTGATAGGCAATCTAGAATTGCAGGGTATATATGAGAATGAGTTAACGATCTTTCCTTTGTCGGAACTTGGGATTTATATGAGAATGTATTAATGATAAACTGTGCTAAATTACGGTTTATGGATTCAGATTTTGTATCATTCCACCTAATAATAAAGCTTTTCTTCAGGTGATTACAAAATTTTGTATTCCTATATATTCTATCTGCCATTTTGAAGGTTCTTGAAGAAGTTGTGTTACTCATATGCTTTGTCGTAAGTTACAAAACTAAAACTGTTATCTGTGTCTTACCTTTTGTGATAATTTGATGCCAATGCTTTATGGTATTTGGTTAGTGTTTTATCTTGCTACAATTCATATAAATTGAAACATGACCGATGAAAGTGAAAATGCCATCATGCTTCAACTAGAGCTTGTGGATTTTCACGCACATTTGAGTTGAGGACCAACAACGACGAAATGGGGCACGAAGCGCCTGTAATGTGAAGTGTAGCGCTCATGAATAAAAAAAAGGTATCTCCGCACCCGGTACCACCAACAATGAAAAGGGGCACGAAGAGCTCATGATGTGGCGTGCAACGCCCATGAATCAAAAAAAAGAAAGTCTATCGCACTCGCATAAGCGGATGCGGAGAGTCTAGGTCTTTTTTGAAGGAGACAAGTTAACATTTTAGTGCACATGAAAGTGCTAGCCACTAAGTTGGTTCGAAGTTCATAGTCTGTAGTGTTGAAAGAGGTTTTGGATTCTTGGGAAGCAAAGCACGTGTGCTTCTCGAGTTTCCGAAACGTGTTTGGATTAGAAAAAATAACTAACTATCGAAACCCACCGAACCCTCTCTTTTCGCCGTCTTCTTCTTTCGTTGTTGAATCAAGCTCGCAGCTTTTTCTCCCAATTTCTATCTAGGGTTTCAATCAAGTTCACCGGAAAACCAAAATCAGCATCCACGATCCAAGCCTGAAGGGGGGGATGGATGAGGATCCAGTTTCCATGGAGGTCGACAATTCGGAGTCTTCAGACGACGAGTTTGCGTCGTGTTGGCCTGAGATCTTCAAGCCTGAAAAGGACTATGAATATATCAAGTGTTACCCGGACGGCATCATAATGGCCAGGCCCTTCCCGAAATCCTGGGGTACTCTTGGAATTTCATCCCATGTTTATAAACTTTTTGTTCAATTTTGCATCGTAAAATTCAAATTCCGAAACTTGTGGCAGAAAAGGAGCTGGTGGAGTCTTGGCCCGTGGTGGAATCGGCTGTGGCGGAATGTGGCTTGGAATGCAAATTGAGTCTGGTATATGTTTATAACCCAATAACCCAAATGCTTGTTTAGGGTTGATCAATCAGAGAAAATGTATCATTTGATTTACAGCAAATTGATCTGCTTTTATTATCGTTAGAAACGCTCCTACATGATAATCGAAACAACCATGCACACGTTCAACGAAGGTTTTCGCAAGGGTCGAGATGTTCTTGCACTTCTGTCGCTGAGAGTTCCTGCACATCGGGTAATTGCCTTGATCTTTATTAGTTTGTTTCTTATTGGTCAAAAGTGAAGTTTAAGTAGTAGACTCGTTGTGACTCTCTTTATCATCAAAATTCATTTCAGGCAGCAAGAATACTGACGGTGGGAGTGCCTCGTGACATTATCCGCACGGGCCATCATAGACATGGAATTTGCACAGAATTTGAGATCAACAAGGTGGGTAATGCTTACATTTACTTTTGTTACATTTGCCTGCGCCCCAGCTATTAATTTTGTTTTGTTGGAGAAATAAAGTTACTCTTCTTAGTTATGCTTGTATCAGCATTCTTCTGTGGTTTTGTTGATTGCCTTTTTCGTTTGATGCTATAGGATTTAGTATCTGATTTCTTAGGTTGATCGATGGTATGATGAGTTGACTCTTGTGTTCTGCTCCTACTCCATGTAGGGTCTGACCCAAGACCTTCCTTTAATGCTGGGAGTGTGCAAAGCATCACTTTTCTGCTCTGTTTTATAATTTATAATCTTTTCTGTGGTATGCAGGGTGAATATCGTAAGCGGAAGAAACTTCTCATGACTCTCCCAGAAAAGGTACATCAAGTGTTGTATCTCATGTTTAGTTCTTACTGCTTGTCTTTTCTTTTCTCTCGTTTTCTGACAAAGTAGAATTTGGACTGATGTAGGAACTTGCCGCCCTTACAGGCTGCGAAATTTATTTCCGACCAAAGGTTAGTGTGCCTTCCTTCTTGTAATGGTTCTATTCTGAATGAATTTATATTTTCCTGGGATTCCCACCCCCAGATGAAGAGAGAGTAACGAGTTAAATGTTGTTTTGCTTGAAGAATGATGTGGTTGCCGCAATAGGTCCAGATATTGGGTTGAAGCTAGCCAGGAAGATTGTGACCGACTGCATTGTTCATAAAGTGCCTCCTGCACGCCGTATCAAGGATCTTCTCAATCGTGCTCAAGTGTCCCGGCGTCTGCAAAAGTTGAGTTTGGGATAAGTAAGGAGTCTTGAGGTTGGGAATGTTTGCTCCAGTTATGGTGGTTTACTTATGCGGTGGTACAAGGGGTGGGTTCTGCAACCGACAGATACGGCTGGTTCTGGTGTTCTGCTCCTGCTCCATGGAGAGTCAGAGCTAAGACCTCCCTGTAGTCCAGGGAATGTGCAAAGCGGCAGTTGTCTGCTCTGTATTCGACCTTCACCAGGAACATCTTCAAGTGTAAGATTTTTCAAGTAAAACTCACTGTGATGTTCATTTCTAATGAGGAATGCTCCTGGAACTCCAATCTCCTCATCCCAATTAAAAGTAACCTCAAATGCAGACTCAACTGCCATTAATGGGGTGATGGTGGTCACCAATTTTCCAAATATGCTGGCTTTCCAACTTTTCCTTGCATCCCATTTTCTACAAAAAAGATCAAGTTCACCAACAATCAAAATTTCTTATCTTTTTTCTCAATTCAGATGTTTTGTTTTTCCTCTTATGGGTTCAGATTGCTGTAAAGCAGCATTCTTTAACAGATAACATACATATTCAGCAAATGTTGCTGATTACTACTAACTTGGCTCCACTAAATCCAAAGTAATAAAACCATTAAAGCTAACCAAATAAGAAGTAAATTTTGCACCTGGGTCACCATTGACAGAACTAATGAGCTGCAGAGAAACCACTTTGCCCCACACCTCATGAACACGATCCAGAAATGACGCTTTAAGGTCATTGAACTCCAGAACATTTTTCTTCATCAGCACAACTGTCCCTTTGATCTTCTTGCCCTCATTTTCTCGCTCTGCCTCAATATGTGATGACTTGTTAGCTGCAGAAGCCACAGATAATGGTTGAGATCGTCCTGCATCAGTCATGCACAAGAAACCAGGAAAAAATTTGATAGGCATAGGCAACAAGACTGATCTGCCATTGACTGATTTGGCAGGATCTGGATTGTTGATCATTTCTGCAAAAGCTGCGTTCGTACGAGCTCCACATGGAGCTTTTCTTCTGAAGCTCAAAGGATTGAGATACTTACATTGCAACATCTTTATCTGCTTCAACAACTAAAAGAATCTGCAGAAGGTTTGAAGATATCAGTATGAAAAATGTAAAGAGAAGGTTCATGTGTGATCTCAGTTCAACGCATATAGTAATATATATAGTATAGTTGTCCGTTTTATTTAAAGATTTACGTATTCTACTGCAAAACTCTTTGTAATCTAGCTATAGAATTTTGACGTAGACTTTTTTAATGTTTGTGATTCAAGGTAACTTAGATTGTAGAAGAACTTTCAGCAATACTAAATTCAGAGAATTTAGCAGCCAATTTGAACTAATCTACTACTATTTTCTTCTGGCAAGATTTGGTGTGAAATGACTTGCATAAGCTAGATTTGATCTGCTTGATTTGCTAATTCTATCCAAGGTTTAAAATATCGATGTCGACAAAAATATCGATAGCTCATTTTACGGATATATCGATGGATATTTTGGATATCGATATCGATATAAGTATAATTTAAATTAGTTTTTTTTGTTATTTATATTTTAAGTTTTTTGTTTAGTGTATTTTGTTTATGTTGTTTTTGGGGTTTTTGAAAGAGAGAGAGGGAGGGGAAATTGATTAAAATATGAGTTTGTTTGAATGAATTAGTGGGTGGTTTTATTTTAATTATTTATGTTTATTTAAGAATTTTAAAAAATATAAATGTTGTAGTTATGATATTAATTAGATTTTTTAGATATAAAATTTGTTTTTGTGGGTGTTGTTGTTGAATATGTGGTGGAAAGATTGTGGTATTTTTTAAGGATTAGGGAAGTTTTAAAAAATGGGTACAACTGGGCTGCCTCAATAACTTGTACAAAATTTTGGAGGTTTATTTCCTATTTTATTTGAACTGCTTATAGAAACTTTTTAGAAAACAAAACGACGTGTTTCATTTATTTCTAGACTCTAATACCCAAATGCACGTGACCTGTCGTTTCTTGAGGGCTTTGGTGGTTATCTTCCTTTGGGGTTGAAAACAAGTGAGGAGAAGAGAAAGCGAGAGATGAACGTGCTTGGATCATACCAAATGCGTTCTCAAATTGTATTTATCATTTTAATTTTTCACGATAATATTTTAAAAATTATTTTGTGAAACGAAGCCAATGACCCTTAATATTAAACTCAACTCTTATTCCATGGATTCAAAAGAAAAGACCAATGTACTACTACATATTGCCAAGACGGCTACATTAATGTATAGATTGGATTAATTGAAAAAAATGAGACCGCAAGTCTCTTTTGGTCAAATTGCGCCCTAAAATAGTAAAAAGTACTAATTAAATAAAA
Organism: Spiraea crenata; assembly: GCA_033992175.1. NCBI lineage: Eukaryota > Viridiplantae > Streptophyta > Magnoliopsida > Rosales > Rosaceae > Spiraea > Spiraea crenata. Next base: position 2,398,493 of record JAVBHV010000041.1, on the reverse strand, counting down.
TAAATAAAAAATAAACTGCTTTATCACCACAACACCTACTACTCTTTCCCAAATCCTAGACAACACGTTGATGTTCGCCGCCGACAACAATTGACGGGCTCAACCATTCGATTGGAGCAACAAATTCGATCATCACGCTGCTAACAATTTGGGCACTTTTGGGTTCAATTTCAATTTCAATCCCGTCGATTCGAATCTCGATTACCAGTTAAGTTAGCAAACCAAATTCTTCAGCGCGCTGTTCTGTTTTCTGAACACCAACCCTCAGATGCTCTTCGTCTGTGGGACGGCAGAAGGCGGTGGCCGTTGTGGGGGTTTAAGAATCTGATCGTCATCCGGTGATGCGCCGTGCCCGTGCTTCTTCCTCACCCAATCCAGAATTGCAGACGCCGTGCCCGTGCTTCTTCCGCGCTTCTTCCGCACTTCTTCCGCGTCGATATCTCGCCGATATCACCGATTTCATCGATATTTCACCGATTTTGGCCAAAATCGTCGACATGGGGTGAAGGTATACGCTTCACCCCCCATTTCCATATCGGAGGCTTGAAAAACCGACTTTTTCCCGGCATTTTGGTTGGCATTTCCGATATTTTAAACCTTGATTCTATCCACTGAATTTTTATTAGTTTATTTTCTTCATAGTTTATCCCTTGAAAGAGTGTCATTGCGGTCATACACAATTAAATTAATTAATATATATAAAAAAAAATTTTTTTTTTTAAAAATTTTATTCTTCTGCCCCAAAAACGTATTAAATTGAATATGAACAAATTGCTAACCTCTCATATTTTAAAACAATTGCATCACCCATGTGATTATAGCAGCGCCATAATTATGAAGTCAAACATTAAAGTTCACAATACGCCATGGTTCTTCTGTACCAGCCGAAATCGTTCTATTATGTACCAGATGCTTGGCAGAACTCATAAATGTCAATGGGACGTGCCAGAGACTTCAATGCAAAGTACGAACTTAGGAGCAAGTAAACAATGCAAAAGTCAGGGATAATGTTATGCTCCACGCAGTGATGTCAAGGGGGGAAATGAACGGGAAAAAGCTGTTTGGAAAAGGGCATGTGCCTGAACTAGAAACGTAATGAAAACAAGCTCAAGGGCCGGAGGAGTGATAACATAATCACCGACTTAGGAGAATAAGTCAAGCCTCAAATGCGATCAAACTGTCCCAAAACACATGGTCTAACACGTTACTAAGTCTTTATAATAAGATGTATGTTTATGCCTAATTTCAGAAAACATTTGGTAATCGATCATATTTTAGACTATTTTCATTCCCATGTGAATTATTGCAGCCCCACAACTAGAAACTTACCTACCTGTCATATGCTTGAGGTTCACAATCATCCAAGGAGGAAGGTTCTTCTATATAGCAGCTCAAATAATTATAGTATACACCAGACTCTCGGCCGTATAGAATGCCAATGGCAAATGCTAGAGAGGTTACAAGCAGGAGGAATCAACATATGAATACTCAAAGGGGCTGTTTGGTACCCTTCACTGGACTGGACTGGACTAAAAAAATTTAGACTCGCGTATTCTGCTCCATGCACTTATGAAATAGAAAAGGTTATTATTTATTACTCGAAAATTGTATATGGATCAATCTCTGGCGAAAGTAGGGATGGAATAGAATAGACCAACATATGGATTGTAACAAGGAAGTATCATAACACTGATGTCTACAAAGTGCAAATCATTTCTGTTTCAGTGTTTCTCTGATGGATGTTACACTTCCAGGTACTTGATCAACACCTGAGTCTATTTAATGTAAAAGGTATTTCAAAGAGTAACTTATGTACAAACAACTTATTCTTTTATTCTTTATTTTAAGCCAAGAATAAGATTAGTACGTACTACAATGTAGAGAACCATTAGATTGAGACACTGTTGGGAATTCCCTTGCCAGTAAGTCCCTCCTCGCTAGAAGGATGGAGCAAAGTGTATGGCATCTTAGCTGGTCCAACCCGGTTCTTCAACTTCTCATCTTTGTTCTTTCTTTTCAGTCTTTCCTCAATTTCTTCCAACTTCTTACTGAAATTCTCAGAGGCTTGCAGAATATTCGCGTCTGTTGTCCATTCTGGAGTGTCTCTCTGCCCTAGATAAACCTCGTCAGCTGAGTGCCTTGATAAGATTTCTATGGAGGCCATGCCAAGAAGGCTCTGCAGCTGAGCTGTAATTGTTTTCAGACATGCCTTGTCAGGGTTTGTTTTGAGCTCCTCATACTCGGGAGTGCCTTCTTCAGGCATGAACCGCCGGGTTATGCTTGGGCGGTTTGGAACATATCCACCAAAAGGGTACTGCCCAAAATTGATTGCAGCATGATGTGCTGAAGCAATCCATATGATGATGGTGCACGAATTTATCAGCTCTTCCCGAGTCTGCATTTTAGGCCACCAGGTTTCATCTTTCTTGTCACCATGGCCTTCCTCTCGGAGTTCTTTCCACCAAGATTGGAGTTCTGAGTCACTTTGAACATTTTCATCAGCTTTATAGTAGAAGGAGCAATACTCTGTAACCCATGTTTTAATTGCCTCCCATATCTCAAGCCCATCAGCAGCATACGGATAATCTTCTATCAGTAAGCGAACACCGTGTGAGGAGCTTGGATCTTCGACTGCCATTCCCCTGAAGAGAATAAAGGATCAGATATTTAAGTTTTCATCAACCCTTTCATCTTTGTTATTTGACTTTAGACAATAGTGACAACATGCATCAAACCGTTTGGAACAAACTCTTAATTTTCCCTGTTTAAGATTGTGTCTTGGCTCTGATTTCCTCAAAAAAGTCAAAGGGCATGTTTTTCCATCAAAATTGAGTTGCATCTATTTCCATATTCATAATTGAGAATGTTAAGAATGTGGTGAGAAATGTTACTACCATAAGATTTACCTTTTGATCAGATCTACTGGGAGCGCTTGTTCAGGAAAAGCCCAGTTTCTATATATCACGGATGACCATTCCATTGAAAACTTTGCAGGAAAGACTGTTGCCTCTAGTACTCCACCAGCACTAATGAGAACCTGTCGAGCTACTGCGTTTACATACATAGTGTCACGAAAGTGAGGATGGAGAAGTTTATGAATTGGGTGAAGCACGCTCAACTGCCTATTTGTGGCTATCACAAATGGCTCCATCACCGCATGACATCTCAACCTGCAACAAATGCAAGAACATTTTCAAGATCCATATGCCGAAAAAATGTTATGAATCTATTTGCTAAGCTTTCTTTGACATTGTTATACCAGTGACTGATGAGCTGATGATAGCCAGAGTCATTAACAGCCACATAAGCTTTAGCAAGTTGCCAAATGGAACTCTCTACACCTTGGCTAGAGGGAGTATAGACTTTGCTAGTGGAACCAAATTGATCTCCATCAGGATGTGGTAAGCTTAATTCAATAGCTACGGGCTTCAGAGTCCCGTCATCCTTCAAGAAAAGGACTGTCCTGCTTGCATAAGTTTTAGTGGAAGTTGTGTTTATACGACTCAGGTATGGCATCAATGAATCATGGTGGTCTAATATGAATAGCTTGTTGTCCTTGATTGCCTATTACAGAAAATAAAGTTTTCAGTGACAACTTTCACATGATAATAAGAACATAAGATTACATAGGCACCTACGGTCTACTTGCCTCAAAATCATTTATAAAAGAAGCAAGTCAGAATAGTATTACCTCATCTATGCTGAGACCATTCAAGTTATGCGCTATGTGGTCTTTGGTTATTCGACTAGTTTGGTCCCCATATGCCTTTTGATCTAGCTTGCTAGCAGGTGGAAACTCCTGCAGTTTATTCAGAAATAGTACCCATCAACGATCAGAGTAAGTATTTGTCAAATGTAAGTTCTCTACTGTTCAATTTTCTTCAGAAACATATATAAAGAAACAGATCACAAAAGTTTGAGATTACTTGGAGACGACAGATGGTAACAGGATTTACTCCAGCCAGCATTTCTCTTGCAAATTCTTCATCAGTTCTCCATGCTGACTTATCCACTAGCATAACAGAAATCAGAAGAATACCAGAGTCAGCAAAACAGTTAAGAAGGCACGTAGAATAAAAGATCTGATATGCAAGCAAAAATAGTCTTCCTAAAAGAAAAAACAGTCATCTAAGATATTATCAGTAGATAGTTGCTGCCATATAAGCCATGTACCTTTGATCACTTGAGGCACTGGGAATTTCAGGAATTTCTCTCCATCAGTACGAAAAAGCTCCTTGATCGTCTCTGCAGGGATGTTATCCTTTATAGGTTTCAGTAAACCCTCAGGCAACTCAATTCCTCCTTCATAGAGTTTAAGTACATCTTCTAAATTATCAAACTCATTTTGGGTAGCAAGCAAAGTTGCCAACTCATCAGGCTTAAGGATCTGAGATATGGATTTCAGGGCATAAGCAATCAAGTCTGACATCTTTAAGTGACCAAATTGTTCATCTCTTGGAACGTATACAAACAAGCTCATAATAATCATCAGCGGGCTCTCACTGCCAGGATCTGTTAACATGAAGTTAGAAAAGTCTTAATGACAATAGACCTAACATTCGCAATAAGCCTACAGTAATAGATATCCACACTCCATGTCTATCATTGTCAAAGGTTGAAAGAAAACCAAGTTTTGAGTAGTAAAGGACGAATGTCCTCTAATTGGCTGACCTTCCTTTGTTGCTCGTCTTCCTGTTCTTCCCCGACGGGGATAAGGAAACTCACTGGACCCTCCAAGAACAGGACGGGCATATTCTTCACCCTTATCAGGTCTCCCCAAATCATTGTACAAGGCATAGCCATAGACCCTATCCCATTCCTGAAGCTCTCCAGTTTGATCATCTCCTCTCAAGTTTACTAGCTCTTCTTCCCTGAATTTCTGTAGTGGCCCTGGTGTATCACTTGAAATGTATGTCTGCACAAGGAATATTGTTCCATTTGTTATTTTATCAAACAATTCATAAATCCTACATGCATATTCACCCAAAACTGATAAGCAATTGAAATGACCCTTTTCAACATTTCTATCACATAACATAGAAATTCAAAGAACTTTATGCTTTGATCAGGTAAATTCTTACCTTGTTAGCGAAGAAAACACGATCCTTTCTGTATTTTTTAGCAGGATACACCCATGAATTGCAAACAAAGTGGATCCGGCCTTCGCCCGGAACATCTTCAAGAGTAAGGGTCTTCAAGTAAAACTCACTGTGATGTTCATTTTTTATGATGAAAGCTCCTGGGACCCCAATTTCCTCATCCCAATCAAAAGTAACCTCAAATGCACACTCCTCTGCTGTCAATGGAGTGATTGTGGTCACCCAATCTTCCAAAAATGCCGGCTTTCCAACTTTTCCTTGCAAATCATTTTCTACAAAAACAGTTCCAATTCAAAAATCAATCAGTCAACAAATGTTCAATCCAAAGTTGTGATCTTTTGGTGCAAATTGAAATGTTCTTGTTTATCTCTGTTGGGGTTCTGTTACTAAGAGTAAAGCTTCATTCTTTACAAATTACAGACTTTATCAGTGAGAAATTATAAATACTACCAATTTGGTTCCAATAAACACAAGATAAAAACCATTAAAGCTGATTAATCAAAAGTAAAGTAAAAAAGCAAAAAGCTCTTTTTACCTGGGTCACCATTAACAGAGCTAATAAGCTGCAAAGAGACCCCTTTGCCCCACACTTCATGAACACGATCAAGCAACGAAGCTTTGAGGTCGTTGAACTCCAAAACGTTCTTTTTCATCAGCACCACCGTGCCTTTGATCCTCCTCTCCTCTTTGTCTGCAGCATCCACGGTGGTGATGCTCTGGGACGGCTTGGAAGCTGATGATGAAGCCACAGTCAACGGCTGAGATCGTGACACAGCAGTCAATGGCAGCAACAGTGTTCTGCCATTCAGTGACATGACACGATCTGGATTGTTGATTGCTGCTGCAGCAACTGGGTTCATGATCATCGTCCGAGCTCCATCTGGAGCTTTTGTGATGGAGGTTGAAGGAGTGAGAAACTTGCACTGAAGCATTTTTGTCTGCTTCTCTAGTCAGCAAAATGTTATTTCAAAGGTTTGTCTGACAAATTGAGGATCTCAGTTTGAAGAATGTGAAGAGAAAAGGTCTGTCATTTTTGGTATTTATGGGATTTGTGAGCTCACTGCTCACTGTTTACTGTTTAGAATAATAATCTTCCAATCTTTCTTTTGTTAATTACAAGCAACTTTGTTACTGCTTGCAAAGTGAGCTTTTTAAAGTCCGACGCGTCACTTTATTCGACCACTTCCACTAATACAAGAAAGCAAAATTTCCTAGTCCTTGCAATCCTGATTCCTGTTGGCGGACCCAAGAATTTCTCCTCGAGTGTTAAGTCTTGGCTTCACCTACCCACTTACTGGATGTTGTTTTATGCATGGGGTTGACTTAAAGCCTCTTGACCAAACCAACCAGTACACCAGTACAGACAAATTTCTTATCGTTTCCTTGTTTCAAGATTTTGCATAGATTGGCTTGCAACCAGCCCGCCCTTATCTGCCTAGTTTTCTAATCTAAACTATTTATAGTACAATACACACAAATACTAGATTGGTTCACATTTTTTATGAATAAGTTTCATTAGGATTTTTAAATAATAGCATGGGACTGTGTATGAGTGATGCATTAAGGACCCACAAATATTTTTTTTTTTAAAAAGACAAAGATTAAAAATGGTCTGGCTACGTAGTTAGCTGCTGGACAGGTACTTAAAAAATTCGTATGTATAGATTCTTGGTGACAAAAAAAAAAGATTCATTTTGGAAGTGAATATTAAAAAAACAGTCAATGAAAAGGGTAAAGGGTTCCCATTTCTCATCTTACATCACCCTACAGTAGAGTCAACTGAATAGAATCTTTATAAATTGCAGAGGAAATTGCAGGGAATATGACTTTTCTTTACACAACTAGCTAATTATATATTTTAATTAATATGATGATGATTTTAGCCACCTTAAGCATTCACATTCGTCAAACGACTTGGTACAAAACAAGTGAACAAGTCAAGCAAAACCTTATTTACACCAAACTCACAAAGGTCTGACTTTTTTCTTAATCTGGACATGTTAAGGTTTCATAGTTACTCAAGTACTAAAGAAGTACCCTTTAAAATTAAGATTATTTCAAATGTGTCTAAATGCACCAATCTAAATATGGAAAATCATGATCCTTATTTTGCGATATATTTGAATGATGACAGTTTTATGCCTTAGCTGTTGCCGAATGGTTTTCTAACTAATCATGAAGGGCAAAAACAGAAGAAAATGAGCTAAAGAGAACAAACTGCATTTATACATATCTTTCATGGGAATCCTAAACTCATGTTATTTTCATCACCTTCTCACTCCCTCACTTACCAACCATGGAAGAAAAAAAAAATTAGATGCTCATGTAATTCTCATTCTCATATCCAAATTCTGTGAACGAAACGCTACCTTCGTTTAATTGATTTAGTTAGGCATGAGCACTCTTTACCTTGGGAGATATTCTACATAAGTGGTAGATTGGAATATGTTCCGTTACCATGGATTTTCAGTACAATATTATTTTCATATATACTTTGAAGAAATTGGAAATACAATCTTCAGTAGAGCTTTTAAAATAAACGTGTGACTATCTGTGTGATGCATTCAGGTTCTTCTGTATACTTCAAACTTTTTTTATTTTTATTTTGATAAAAAAACGTCAAATAAACCACACCGAGTGATGCATTCACGTTCTTCGGCATTCAAGTTCTTCCGTATACTTAAACAATTTTTTTATTTCCTTGCCTGGATAGGTTTCTTACTTAGTAAATTTTTGAAATGAACCCGATTGATGCAAAGCTGACAATTATTGTCCCATCTGTCATTTGCTGAATGATTATCCAACTGAAGAGCTAAAACAGAAAAAAAAATGAAGCTAATGAATTCAGAATATATAACTTTATAGAATATGTTGTACATCGGTGAGTTAACTGCAGAGTTTTTAGCTCCTGCGTGTACCTCAACTTATTTTACAGATGCACTTATTGTAAATTTACATAAAAATATGCTAATCTTGCGTCCAACATTTCACTTGCTCTACTTTGTTCAATACAGCAATCGCTTGCTTAGGTCTACTAACTATAATACAATCAACAGGATACATTTGCTATATGCACAACATGAAGAAGCTTGTTTAGATTGAGACACTGTTGGGGATTCCCTTGCCAGTAATCCCACCTTCGCTAGTTGGAAAGAGCAAAGTAAAGGGCAACTTAACCGGTCCAACTCGGTTCTTCAGCTTCTCATCATTGTTCATACCTATAATCCTCTCCTCTATTTCATCCAACTTCAGTTTGAATTTCTCAAACGCTTTCAATGCTCCCGCGTCTGCTGTCCACTCCGGAGTGTCTCTTTGCCCCAAGTACACTTCATCAGTTGAATGCCTCGACAAAATTTCAATGAGGGCAACACCAAGCAGAGTCTGCAGCTGAGCTGTGATTGTTTTCAAGAAGGCCTTATCGGGGTTGGACTCGAGCTCTTTATACTCATCAGTTCCCTTTTCAGGCATGAATTTACGGCTCAGAGTTGGCCGGTTTGGCAAGTATCCTGCATAAGGATACTGTCCAAAGTTGACAGCAGCATGTACAGCAGAAGCAGTCCATATGATGATAGTGCAAGTTTCGACTAGGTCTTCACGTGTCTGCATTTTAGGCCACCAGGGCTCATCTTTCTTGTCACCATGACCCTCCGAAACAAGTTCCTTCCACCAGGATTGGAGTTCGGTGTCTTTCTGAATCATGTCGTCGGTCTTGTAGTAGAAAGAGCAATAGTCTTCAACCCAAGTTTTGATAGCAAACCAGATTTCAATCCCATCAACAGCATATGGATAGTCCTCTATCAGTAGGCGAAGACCGTGTGGAGAATTTTCATCCTTGACTGCTACTCCTCTGCATTCATCAATAGGAATAGGATATGTAATAAGAAACGAAACATTAAAGTTATCAAAATGCTTTAAGTTTCTTGCGAGTTTAGATTTTTGAGTTTACTACCGCTTGATGAGATCTTCAGGGAGAGCTTGCTCGGTGAAATTCCAGTCCTTGTAAACCACTGATGACATTTCCATGGCATACATTGCAGGAAAAACTGTCGTCTCCAGAATACCGTTAGCATTAATGACGATTTGTCTGGCAAATGCATTGATATTCATCGTGTCACGGAAGTGAGGATGCAGAAGTTTGTAAATGGGGTGAACCACACTTATTTGCCTATTCGTCGCTATTACAACTGGCTCACTCACTGCGTGGGTGTTCAACCTGTGACCGAAAAGAGAAAACGTAATCAAAATCATAGTTCAAATTATGTGACGAAACTTATTTTGTAAAGTTCTCTCTCTTTGAAGAATTAATACCAGTGACTGATAAGTTGATGAACTCCAGAGTCATTTACTGCTACATAAGCTTTAGCCAGTTGCCAAATGGAGCCTTCTACACCATGTTCAGCTGGCGTGTATACCTTGCTGATGCATCCAAATTGATCTCCGTCCGGATGAGGCAAGCTTAATTCAATAGCTAGTGGCTTCAAAGTTCCATCACTTTTCAAGAAAAGGACTGTCCTGCTAGCATAGATCTTGTTGCTAGTGGAGTTTATCCGCCTCACGTACGGCATCAATGTATCGTGATGATCTAATATGAATAACTTGTTGTTCTTGAGTGCCTGTCCAACCAGATTCATTTCCATCGTTAAGATTTTTACAAAATCAGCATACCTTTCACAGTAAATCAATTGTTTAATTTGAAGGAAACCGAATCTAAGATGTTACCTGATCCACTGTTAGTCCATCCAAGCTATCCTTTATGTGTTCTTCTGTTATTGTACTGGTTTGATCACCGTAAACTTTTGGATCTAGCTTGCTTTCTGGTGGAAATTCCTGCAGTTCAATCAGAAGAAAGTATCACTAAAGATGAACCATGATCCTTGATTTTTCTGAGAAGAAAACTGAGGAAGAGGAAAATAAACTTGACAAACTTCAAATGGCAAGTAAGGTGAAGATTACCTGCAGACGACGAATGTTGACAGGGTTCACTCCAGCCAACATTTCTCTAGCAAATTCTTCATCAGTCCTCCAAGCGGACTTATCCTCTGCACAAATCCAATGTATAAACATCACCTTTAGATTAAGGAAAAGGGTACATTATATGATACTCTAGTGCTAGTAAACCTAATTAGTAGAATTGTTAGACAAATTAGCCGTGTCTTATAAATATGCACCATACCTTTGATCACTTGAGGCATAGGGAACCTGAGTAGTTGCGCACCATCAGTTCGGAAGATTTCCTTGAGCATCTCAGCAGGAATATTGTCTCCAATATACTTTAACAAGCCTTCAGGCAATGGAATTCCTCCTTCGTAGAGTTTAAGCAAATCTTCAAAGCTGTCGAACTCGTTTGGAGTTTTATCAAACAGGGCTTCTAGCTCTGGTCTAATGAACTGAGCTATGGATTTCAGTAAATAAACTAGGAAGTCTGAAAACTTCAAGTGCCCAAATCTTTCGTCCCTCGGGACATAAATGTTCAAGCTGTCAATTAGCTTCAACCTACTCTCACTTTTAGGATCTGTTACAGAAAAAGTCAGTTGATTAAAATCCAAACTGCCAGATCAACTTGAACACTAAAACATCATCGAAAGAGTCTCATATCGATATGATTAGCTAGGCTAACCTGTCTTCGTTGGTGATCTGCTGGTTCTTCCTCTACGAGGGTAAGGGTACTCAGTAGACCCACCAAGAATGGGACGGACATATTTTTCACCCCTGTCGGGATCCCCCAAATCGTTGTAGAAAGCATAGTCGTAAACTCTGTCCCATTCTTGGAGCTTACCTTGTCCATCTCCTCTCAAGTGTACTAGTTCTTCTTCTCTATATTTTCGCAGTGGCAACGGTGTTTCACTTGGAAGATATGTCTGCACAAACATACACCAAAGGCATAAACTTACTTTAGTCTTTATCTTAGGATGCAAGTCAAGAACTTCAAAAAAAAAAAAAAAATTTCAAAAACCATCAGATTCTAATGAATTGTGTGAACCATTCAGTACCTTGTTAACGAAGAAAACACGGTCTTTGGTGTATTTGTATGAAGGGTACACCCATGAGTTGCAAACAAAGTGGACGCGGCCCTCACCGGGAACATCTTCTAGGGTGACAGTCTTGAGGTAGAACTCACTGTGATGATTGTTTTTTATCAAGAATGCGCCCGGAATTCCAATTTCATCATCCCAGTCAAAAGTAACCTTGAATGCAGACTCTCCTGCTGTTAAAGAAGTGATTGTGGTAATCCAATCTTCCAAATATGCAGGCTTTCCTAGCTTCCCTTGCAACCCATTTTCTACAGAAACACATGTATCCAAGTTCAACAAACAATTCTGTATATAGTAATAACTCAAAATTAAGCAATAATCAAAGAACTGATTATTAGAAAAACAGAATTAACCGGTAGCTGGACTGGTAGTTGAAGTTCATAATGATAGGGCCCTCCATTACCGCTAATATCAATGCATTTCGAATGCCTCATGAGTCATGGCTAGAAGCAAACTGGGTTTATGCAAAAGAACTGAGCCATTTTTCTCTTGGACTAAAAAGCAAAAAGGATTGATTAGACGTAATCTTTAAACGTTTTATAATTAGTAAACTAGATTTATTGTCATAACCTACATTATCCAACAAAACGGATCTGCAACCCAACCAATCCCCCAAGAGAATTACAAAGTTGGTATCTGATCTTGTAATGAGATGAAAAGTGATGAGATGAAAATGAAACAATAGCAGAAACGTTTCATATGATTGTAATGCGAGCTAGCCCCGAAAATGGTTTATGTTTTCTTCGTCCAGCAATATTAATAACTACCAGTCAACAGAACCACATAAATTATAAATCTTTACCGGAATCAAAGGAAGATGAGTACAAATGAACTCACCAGAGTCACCATTGGCAGAACTGATTAGCTGCAGAGAAACACGTTGACCGACCAACTCATGAATGCGGTCGAGAACAGAAGCGTTGAAGTCATTGAAATCGAGCACATTTTTCTTCATCAACACCACACTCCCTTTAATCTTCCTCTCCTCTTTGTGTGCAGCATCCACGGTGGTGATGCTCTGGGACGGCTTGGAAGCTGATGACGAAGCCACAGTCAACGGCTGAGATCGTGACACAGCAGTCATTGGCAGCACCAGTGTTCTGCCATTCAGTGACGTGACACGAGCTGGATTGTTGATTGCTGCTGCAGCAACTGTGTTCATGATCATCGTCCGAGCTCCATCTGGAGCTTTTGTAACGGAGGTTGAAGGAGTGAGAAACTTGCAGCGGAGCATCTTTGTCTGCTTCTTTAGTCAGCAAAATGTTATTTCAAAGGTTTGTCTGGCAGATTGAGGATCTCAGTAACTTTGCAGAATATGAAGAGAAAAGGTCAGTGATTTTTGGTATTTATGGGATTTGTGAGCTAACTGTTCACTTTTTAGAATAATAATCTTCCAATCTTTCTCTTGTTAATTACAAGCAACCAAAGTGAGTCTTTTTAAAGTCTGACGTGTCACTTCATTCGACCACTCCCACTTATACAAGAAAGCAAAATTTCCTAGTCCTTGCAATCCTGATTCCTGTTGGCGGACCCAAGAAGTTCTCCTCGAGTGTTAAGTCTTGGCGTCACCTACCAACTTACTGGATGTTGTTTTATCCATGGGTTGACTTAAACCCTCTTGGCCAAACCAACCAATACAGACAAATTTCTTATCGTTTCCTTGTAAGATTTTGCGTGGATTGGCTTGCAACCAGGCGACCTTTATCTGCCTAGTTTTCTAATCTAAAACTATTTATAGTACAATAAACACAAATACTAGATTGGTTCACATTTTTTATGAATAAGTTTCATTAGGATTTTTAAATAATAACATGGGACTATGCATGAGTGATGCATTAAGGAGCCACAAATATTTTTTTTAAAAAGACAAAGTTTAAAAATGGTCTGGCTACGCAGTTAGCTGCTACAGGTACTTAAAAAATTCGTATGTATAGATTCTTGGTGACAAAAAAAAAAAGATTCTTTTTGGAAGTGAATATTAAAAAAAAAAAGTCAATGAAAAGGGTAAAGGGTTCGTATGAACATATGAATAAAGATTGAATTCTTTGTCAGTTGGCTTCCCATTTGTCATCTTTCATCACCCTACAGAAGAGTCAACTGAATAGAATCTTTATAAATTGCAGAGGAAAATGCAGGGAATATGACTTTTCTTTACACAACTAGCTAAGTATATATTTTAATTAACAATAATATGATGATGATTTTAGCCACCTTAAGCATTCACATTAGTCAAACGATTTGGTACAAAACGAGTGAACAAGTCAAGCAAAACCTTAATTACTCCAAACTCACAAAGGTCTGACTTTTTTCTTAATCTGGACATGTTAAGGTTTCATAGTTACTTAAGTACCAAGGAAGTACCCTTTAAAATTAGGATAATTTCAAATGCATGTAAATGCATTAGGATAATTTCAAATGCATGTAAATGCACCAATCTAAATATGGAAAATCATGATCCTTATTTTGCGATATATTTGAATGACGACAGTTTATGCCTCAGCTGTTGCCGAATGATTTTCTAACTAATCATTAAGGGCTTAACAAAAGAAAATGAAGCTAATGAATTCAGAGAACAAACTGCATTTATACATATCTTTCTAAAATATGTTGTACATTGGTGAGTTAACAGCAGAGTTTTTAGCTTCAGTTTAGCTCACATTATTGTAAATATACATAAGAATACGCTAATTAATATATTGTTAGGCTCTGAGAGTATTAGATGGAGTGGCGTGTGAGGAAGTGCGACAAGGCTTTAGGGCATGGTCTAATCCCGCATTTTGGGGCGTTGCGGTTGTAATTGTAATGAAGCATTCAATCGAGAATGAGACTGTTGTTGCTCCCTTACTTATTTCCTCGAAATAGATTTCTTCTTGGAAGAATGAAATTCAAAATTCCTTATCCATGTTTGGATAGGTCACACGCTTGAGTTGAGAACACAACATATTTTTACCAACTAATAAACTTTTTGTTGGATTCTAGAGGGTATTAGAGACCACAAGCAAAATTGGTTTCTAAAATTGTTGGTCTCTAATAGTAAAAATTCTTATAGAATTTCCTACATAAGTACAGAAAATGTACCTGCTTGATGCAAAGCTGACAACTATTGCCTCATCCGTCATTTTTCTGAATGATTATCCAACTGAAGAGCAAAAACAGAAGAAAATGAAGCTAATGAATTCAGAATATATAACTTTATAAAATATGTTGTACATCGGTGAGTTAACTGCCGAGTTTTTAGCTCCTGCGTCCAGAAGCACTTATTGTAAATTTACATAAAAATATGCTAATCTTGCGTCCAGCATTTTCAATACAGATCGTCTTGCTTAATGGTCTATACTAACTATAATACAATCAACAGGATACATTAGCTATATGCACAACCTGAAGAAGATTGTTTAGATTGAGACACTGTTGGGGATTCCCTTCCCAGTAATCCCAACTTCGCTAGTTGGAAAGAGCAAAGTGTAAGGCAACTTAACCGGTCCAACTCGGTTCTTCAGCTTCTCATCATTGTTCATACCTATAATCCTCTTCTCTATATCATCCAACTTCTGTCCGAATTTCTCAAACGCTTTCAATGCTGCCACGTCTGCGGTCCACTCCGGAGTGTCTCTCTGCCCCAAGTACACTTCATCAGTAGAATGCCTTGACAGAATTTCAATGAGGGCAACACCAAGCACTGTCTGCAGCTGAGCTGTGATTGTTTTCAAGAAGGCCTTGTCGGGGTCGGACTTGAGCTCTGTATACTCATCAGTTCCCTTTTCAGGCATGAATTTACGGCTCAGAGTTGGCCGGTTTGGCATGTATCCTGCATAAGGATACTGTCCAAAGTCGACAGCAGCATGTAGAGCAGAAGCAGTCCATATGATGATAGTGCATGTTTCTACTAGGTCTTCGCGTGTCTGCATTTTAGGCCACCAGGGCTCATCTTTCTTGTCACCGTGACCCTCCGAAACAAGTTCCTTCCACCAGGATTGAAGTTCGCTGTCTTTCTGAATCATGTCGTCGGTCTTGTAGTAGAAAGAGCAATAGTCTTCAACCCAAGTCCTGATGGCAAACCAGATTTCAATCCCATCAACAGCATATGGATAGTCCTCTATCAGTAGGCGAAGACCGTGTGGAGAACTTTCATCCTTGACTGCTACTCCTCTGCATTCATCAAAAGGCATGGGAAATGTAATAAGAAACGAAACATTAAAGTTATCAAAATGCTTTAAGTTTCTTGCTAGTTTAGACTTTTGAGTTTACCTCTTGATGAGATCTGCAGGGAGAGCTTGCTCAGTGAAATTCCAGTCCTTGTAAACCACTGATGACATTTCCATGGCATACCTTGCCGGAAAAACTGTCATCTCCAGAATACCGTTAGCATTAATGACGATTTGTCTGGCAAATGCATTGATATTCATCGTGTCACGGAAGTGAGGATGCAGAAGTTTGTAAACGGGGTGAATCACACTTAGTTGCCTGTTCGTAGCTATTACAACCGGCTCACTCACTGCGTGGGTGTTCAACCTGTGACCGAAAAGAGAAAACGTAATAAAAATCGTAGTCCAAATTATGTGACGAAACTTATTTGGTAATCTCTTTGAAGAATTAATACCAGTGACTGATAAGTTCATGAACTCCAGAGTCATTTACTGCTACATAAGCTTTAGCCAGTTGCCAAATGGAGCCTTCTACGCCGTGTTCAGCTGGCGTGTATACCTTGCTAATGCGGCCAAATTGATCTCCGTCAGGATGAGGCAAGCTTAATTCAATAGCCAGTGGCTTCAAAGTTCCATCACTTTTCAAGAAAAGGACTGTCCTGCTAGCATAGATCTTGTTGCTAGTGGAGTTTATCCGCCTCAGGTACGGCATCAATGTATCGTGATGATCTAATATAAATAACTTGTTGTTCTTGAGTGCCTGTCCAACCAGATTCATTTCCATCATTAAGATATCTACAAAATCAGCATACCTTTCACAGTAAGTCAATTGTTTCATTTGAAGGAAACCGTATCTATGATGTCACCTGATCCGCCGTTAGTCCATCCAAGCTATTCTTTATGTGTTCTTCTGTTATTGTACTGGTTTGATCACCGTAAACTTTTGGTTCTAGCTTGCTTTCTGGTGGAAATTCCTGCAGTTCAATCAGTAGAAAGTATCACTAAAGATGAAACCATGATCCTTAATTTTTCTGAGAAGAAAACTGAGGAAGAGGAAGATAAACATGACAAACTTCAGATGGTAAGTAAGGTGAATATTACCTGCAGACGACTAATGTTGACAGGGTTCACTCCAGCCAACATTTCTCTAGCAAATTCTTCATCAGTCCTCCAAGCGGACTTATCCTCTGCGCAAATCCAATGAATAAACATCACCATTAAATTAAAGAAAAGGGTACATTATATGATACTCTAGTGCTAGTAAACCTAATTAGTAGAATTGTTAGACAAATTAGCCGTGTCTTATAAATATGCACCATACCTTTGATCACTTGAGGCGTAGGGAACTTGAGTAGTTGCGCACCATCAGTTCGGAAGATTTCCTTGAGCATCTCAGCAGGAATATTGTCTCCAATATACTTTAACAAGCCTTCAGGCAATGGAATTCCTCCTTCGTAGAGTTTAAGCAAATCTTCAAAGCTGTCGAACTCGTTTGGAGTTTTATCAAACAGGGCTTCTATCTCTGGTCTAATGAACTGAGCTATGGATTTCAGTGCATAAACTAGGAAGTCTGACAACTTCAAGTGCCCAAATTTTTCATCCCTCGGGACATAAACGTTCAAGCTGTCAATTAGCTTCAGCCTACTCTCACTTTTAGGATCTGTAACAGAAAAAGTCAGTCGATTAAAATCCAAACTATCAGATCAACTTGAACACACAAAAAAACGTCGACAGAGTCTCATATCAATATGATTAGCTAAGCTAACCTCTCTTTGTTGGTGATCTGCCAGTTCTTCCTCTACGAGGGTAAGGGTACTCGGTAGACCCTCCAAGAATGGGACGGACATATTTTTCACCCCTGTCGGGATCCCCCAAATCGTTGTAGAAAGCATAGTCGTAAACTCTGTCCCATTCTTGGAGCTCACCTTGTCCATCTCCTCTCAAGTGTACTAGTTCTTCTTCTCTATATTTTTGCAGTGGCAACGGTGTTTCACTTGGAAGATATGTCTGCACAAAAATATACCAAAGGCATAAACTTACTTTAGTCTTAGGATGTAAGTCAAGAACTTCAAAAAAAAAAAAAAAAAAACCTTCAAAACCACATCAGATTCTAATAAATTTTGTGAACCATTCAGTACCTTGTTAACGAAGAAAACACGGGCTTTGGTGTATTTGTCTGAAGGGTACACCCATGAGTTGCAAACAAAGTGGACGCGGCCCTCACCGGGAACATCTTCAAGGGTGACAGTCTTGAGGTAGAACTCACTGTGATGATTGTTTTTTATCAAGAATGCACCCGGAACTCCGATTTCATCATCCCAGTCAAAAGTAACCTTGAATGCAGACTCTCCTGCTGTTAAAGGAGTGATTGTGGTAATCCAATCTTCCAGATATGCAGGCTTTCCTAGCTTCCCTTGCAACCCATTTTCTACAAAAACACATGTATCCAAGTTCAACAAACAATTCTGTATATAGTACCAACTCAAAATTAAGCAATAATCAAAGATATGATTATTAGAAAAAAAAAAAAAAAAAAAAAAAAAAACAGAATTAACCGGTAGCTCGAGTGGTAGTTGAAGTTCATAGGTAAGATTAGTTTAATGTCTAATCACTCAGTGACGTGGGCATTATGAAAGCCAACAAGATTAGAAAATGATTTCCTCTGTTTCATTAGCTTAATTATGTCACCTTTTAGCGAATCCAATTTGTTTAGTGGTACTTTTTGCTAACGGGGAAACTAAAGAATCGTTCCTTCAAATGATAGGGCCCTCCATTACCGCTAATATCAATGCATTTCGAATGCCTCATGACTAGAAGCAAACTGGGTTAATGCAAAAGAACTGAGCCATTTTTCCCTTGGACTAAAAAGCAAAGGATTGATTAGGCGTAATCTGCAACCCAACCAATCCCCCAATAGAATTACAAAGTTGGTATCTTGGTATCTGATCTTGTCATTAATTGCTCTACGAAAAGTGATGAGATGAAAATGAAACAATAGCAGAAACGTTTCATGTGATTGTAATGCTAGCTAGCCCCGAAAATGGTTTATGTTTTCTTCGTCCAGCAATATTAATAACTACCAGTCAACAGAACCACATAAATTATAAATCTTTACCGGAATCAAAGGAAGATGAGTACAAATGAACTCACCAGAGTCACCATTGGCAGAACTGATTAGCTGCATAGAAACACGTTGTCCGACCAACTCATGAATGCGGTCGACAGAGCCGTGGCTGAGAATTTGGAGGCCTGGTTCTAAAATTTTACTGAGGCCCTTCAATCTATCTTCTAAAAAATCATACCAAATTTTTTTTTACGCACATTATACTAATAAAATGGTAAATTTGAAACTAAAATAATAACAAACTTTAGAAAGATTATTGAATCGATGCAAAGTGTATTACGAACAAAGTATTGATAGAAAAAATAATTCAATCAACAATAATTTTGTATATGTAGAAAAGTTTTGAAATTCAACTAAGATATTTGATTAAAGCATTAAATTAACCTTGAATTTATCTAGATGATGACGCAACTTGGATTAAAGGATCGAGAAGCAGCTTTACGTTAGGTTTTGTGTAGCTTTGGAAGAAAAACGGAAGGAATAGTAATTAATAATTAAATATGTATAATATAATTTTAATAAATTTAATTATAAATATAAATATTATATATTTAATACACTAAAAAAATTTAAAAAGATTATTGGGGGGCCCACTTGAAGTGGGGGGCCTAGTGCTGGAGGGCCGAGCTGCACTCCGTCAACGGCGAAGCCTTGAAGTCAATGAAATCGAGCACATTTTTCTTCATCAACACCACACTCCCTTTAATCTTCCTCCCCTCTTTGTGTGCAGCATCCACGGTGGTGATGCTCTGGGACGGCTTGGAAGCTGATGACGAAGCCACAGTCAACGGCTGAGACCGTGACACAGCAGTCATTGGCAGCACCAGTGTTCTTCCATTCAGTGACGTGACACGAGCTGGATTGTCGATTGCTGCTGCTGCAACTGTGTTTATGATCATCGTCCGAGCTCCATCTGGAGCTTTTGTAGCGGACGTTGAAGGAGTGAAAAACTTGCAATGAAGCATCTTTGTCTGCTTCTTTAGTCAGCAAAATGTTATTTCAAAGGTTTGTCTGACAAATTGAGGCTCTCAGTAACTTTGAAGAATATGAAGAGAAAAGGTCTGTGATTTGGTATTTATGGGATTTGTGAGCTCACTGTTCACTGTTTAGGATAATAATCTTCCAATCTTTCTCTTGTTAATTGCAAGCAAAGTGAGTCTTTTTAAAGTCTGACAGGTGACTTCATTCGAACACTTCCACTTATACAAGAAAGCAAAATTTCCTAGTCCTTGCAATCCTGTTGGCGGACCCAAGAATTTCTCCTCTAGTGAAAGTCTCGGCCAAACCATCCAATACAGACAAATTTCATATTGTTTCCTTGTTTCAAGATTTTGCATGGATTGGCTTGCAATCAAGTCACCTTTAGAGCATCTCCAATAGAGTAGCTAGAAGTCATATTCTAGCTATTTTAGCTAAAAAATTATAAATTTTTTCTTCCAATAGCCTAGCCTTCTGGCTGGCTATTTCAACATTTTCTAACAATTGCTACTGTTCCTGGCTAGATTTGGCAAGGAGGAAATAGAAAGCTAAAAAGTGCTAAACTTATAATACTAATATTTGGCTAGATTTGGCTAGAGTGGGGCGGCTGGATTAGAGCATCTCCAAGAGTTGTGTTAAATTTTTGTTATTCTAGCTAGTCAAAATCTCTAAATATCATTTTAACTAACTTCTAAAGATAATAAAATTCAACAATGCTAGCTCTTATTTGACAAAAAAAAAAAAAAAACAATGCTAGCTCTTATAGAGATGGTTAAAATATTTATTATTTTTTCTTTGACAGTTGTCACTCACCATTTTTCTCCCTAAACCAGCCACCCCACTCTAGCCAAATCTAGCCAAATGTTAGTATTATAGGAGCATCTCCAAGAGTTGTGTTAAATTTTTGTTATTTTAGCCAGTCAAAATCTCTAAATATCATTTTAACTAACTTCTAAATAAGAAAGTTCAACAATACTAGCTATTATAGAGACGGTTAAAATATTTATTATTTTTTCTTTGACAATTGTCACTCACCACAACCTTTTTCTCCAGCATCTCCAAGAGAATAGCTAAAAGTCATGTTCTAGCTATTTTAGCTAAAAAAAAATCATAAAATTCTTCTTCCAACAACCTAGCCATCAGGCTGGCTATTTCAGCATTTTCTAACAATGGCTACAGTTCCTGGCTAGAGTTGGCAAGGAGGAAAGAGAAAGCTAAGAGTATCTCCAAGAGAGTAGCTAAAAGTCACGTTCTAGCTATTTTAGCTAAAACATCATAAAATTCTTCTTCCAACAGCCTAGCCATCAGGCTGACTATTTCAACATTTTCTAACAATTGCTGCAGTTCCTGGCTAGACTTGGCAAGGAGGAAAGAGAAAGCTAAAAAGAGCTAAACTTAGAGCATCTCCAAGAGAGTAGCTAAAAGTCATGTTCTAGCTATTTTAGCTAAAAAATCATAAAAATTCTTCTTCCATCAGCCTAGTCGTCAGGCTCGCAATTTCAACATTTTCTAACAATTGATACAGTTCTAGCTATGTTAAGATTTCTTACCTACTTAAGTACTGAAAATGTACCCGCTTGGTGCAAAGCTGACAAGTATTGCCTCAATGATGATCCAACTGAAGAGCTAAAACAGAAGAAAATGAGGCAAGTGAATTCAGGCTATATAACTTTATTGAATATGTTGTACATCGGTGAGTTAACTGCAGAGTTTTTAGCTCCCGCGTGTACCTCACATTATTTTACAGATGCACTTATTGTAAATTTACAAAAAAATATGCTAATCTTGCGTCCAGCATTTCACTTGCTGTACTTTGTTCAATACAGCAATCTATATCAGCTTGCTTAATGGTCTATACTAACTATAATACTATCAACAGGATACATTAGCTATATGCACACCCTGAAGAAGCTTGTTTAGATTGAGACACTGTTGGGGATTCCCTTCCCAGTAATCCCACCTTCGCTAGTTGGAAAGAGCAAAGTGTAAGGCAACTTAACCGGCCCAACTCGGTTCTTCAGCTTCTCATCATTGTTCATACCTATAATCCTCTTCTCTATATCATCCAACTTCTGTCCGAATTTCTCAAAAGCTTTCAATGCTGCCGCGTCTGCTGTCCACTCCGGAGTGTCTCTCTGCCCCAAGTACACTTCATCAGTAGAATGCCTTGACAGAATTTCAATGAGGGCAACACCAAGCACAGTCTGCAGCTGAGCTGTGATTGTTTTCAAGAAGGCCTTATCGGCGTTGGACTCGAGCTCTTTATACTCATCAGTTCCCTTTTTAGGCATGAATTTACGGCTCACAGTTGGCCGGTTTGGCATGTATCCTGCATAAGGATACTGTCCAAAGTTGACAGCAGCATGTAGAGCAGAAGCAGTCCATATGATGATAGTGCATGTTTCGACTAGGTCTTCACGTGTCTGCATTTTAGGCCACCAGGGCTCATCTTTCTTGTCACCATGACCCTCCGAAACAAGTTCCTTCCACCAGGATTGGAGTTCGCTGTCTTTCTGAATAATGTCGTCGGTCTTGTAGTAGAAAGAGCAATAGTCTTCAACCCAAGTTTTGATAGCAAACCAGATTTCAATCCCATCAACAGCATATGGATAATCCTCTATCAGTAGGCGAAGACCGTGCGGAGAACTTTTATCCTTGATTGCTACTCCTCTGCATTCATCAAAAGGCATAGGCAATGTAATAAGAACAGAAACATGTGAAGTTATCAAAATGCTTAAGTTTCTTGCAATTTAGACTTTTGAATTTACCTCTTGATGAGATCTTCCGGGAGAGCTTGCTCTGTGAAATTCCAGTCCTTGTAAACCACTGATGACATTTCCATGGCATACCTTGCTGGAAAAACTGTCGTCTCCAGAATACCGTTAGCATTAATGAGGATTTGTCTAGCAAATGCATTGATATTCATCGTGTCACGGAAGTGAGGATGCAGAAGTTTGTAAATGGGGTGAACCACACTTAGTTGCCTGTTCGTAGCTATTACAACCGGCTCACTCACTGCGTGGGTGTTCAACCTGTGACCAAAAAGAGAAAACATAATCAAAATCATAGTTCAAAATATGTGATGGAACTTATTTTCTAAATTTCTCTCTTTTTGACGAATTAATACCAGTGACTGATAAGTTGATGAACTCCAGAGTCATTTACTGCTACATAAGCCTTAGCCAGCTGCCATATGGAGCCTTCTACGCCATGTTCAGCTGGCGTGTATACCTTGCTGATGCGTCCAAATTGATCTCCATCCGGATGAGGCAAGCTTAATTCAATAGCCAGTGGCTTCAAAGTTCCATCACTTTTCAAGAAAAGGACTGTCCTGCTAGCATAGATCTTGTTGCTAGTGGAGTTTATCCGCCTCAGGTACGGCATCAATGTATCGTGATGATCTAATATGAATAACTTGTTGTTCTTGAGTGCCTGTCCAACCAGATTCATTTCCATCATTCAGATTTTTACAAATCAGCATACCTTTCACAGTAAATCAATTGTTTCATTTGAAGTAAACCGAATCTAAGATGTTACCTGATCCACTGTTAGTCCATCCAAGCTATTCTTTATGTGTTCTTCTGTTATTGTACTGGTTTGATCACCATAAGCTTTTGGCTCTAGCTTGCTTTCTGGTGGAAATTCCTGCAGTTCAATCAGAAGAAAGTATCACTAAAGATGAAACTATGATCCTTAATTTTTCTGAGTAGAAAACTGAGGAAGAGGAAAATAAACTTGACAAACTTCAGATGGTAAGTAAGGCAAAGATTACCTGCAGACGACGAATGTTGACAGGGTTCACTCCAGCCAACATTTCTCTAGCAAATTCTTCATCTGTCCTCCAAGCGGACTTATCCTCTGCGCAAATCCAATGAATAAAGATCACCGTTAGATTAATGAAAAGGGAACGTGATACGATACGCTAGTGCTAGTAAGCCTCTATATTCAGATTAGTACAATTGTTAGACAAAATTGGCCGTGCCTTATAATATGTACCATACCTTTGATCACTTGAGGTGTAGGGAATCTGAGTAGCTGTGCACCATCAGTTCGGAAGATTTCCTTGAGCATCTCAGCAGGAATATTGTCTCCAATATCCTTTAACAAGCCTTCAGGCAACGGAATTCCTCCTTCATAGAGTTTGAGCAAATCTTCAAAGCTGTCGAACTCGTTTGGAGTTTTATCAAACAGGGCTTCTAGCTCTGGTCTAATGAACTGAGCTATGGATTTCAGTGCATAAACTAGGAAGTCTGACAACTTCAAGTGCCCAAATCTTTCGTCCCTCGGGACATAAATGTTCAAGCTTTCAATTAGCTTCAGCCTACTCTCACTTTTAGGATCTGTTACAGAAAAAGTCAGTTGATTAAAATCCAAACTGGCAGATCAACTTGAACACTGAAACATCATCGAAAGAGTCTCATAGCAATATGATTAGCTAAGCTAACCTGTCTTTGTTGGTGATCTGCCAGTTCTTCCTCTACGAGGGTAAGGGTACTCAGTAGACCCGCCAAGAATGGGACGGACATATTTTTCACCCCTGTCCGGATCCCCTAAATCGTTGTAGAAAGCATAGTCGTAAACTCTGTCCCATTCTTGGAGTTCACCTTGTCCATCTCCTCTCAAGTGTACTAGTTCTTCTTCTCTATATTTTCGCAGTGGCAACGGTGTTTCACTTGGAAGATATGTCTGCACAAACATATAACAAAGGCATAAGCTTACTTTTGTCTTTATCTTAGGATGCAAGTCAAGAACTTCAAAAAAAAAAAAAAAAAAAAAAACCTTCAAAACCACATCAGATTCTAATGAATTTTGTGAACCATTCAGTACCTTGTTAACGAAGAAAACACGGTCTTTGGTGTATTTGTCAGAAGGGTACACCCATGAGTTGCAAACAAAGTGGATTCGGCCCTCACCGGGAACATCTTCAAGGGTGACAGTCTTGAGGTAGAACTCACTGTGATGATTGTTTTTTATCAAGAATGCGCCCGGAATTCCAATTTCATCATCCCAGTCAAAAGTAACCTCGAATGCAGACTCTCCTGCTGTTAAAGAAGTGATTGTGGTAATCCAATCTTCCAAATATGCAGGCTTTCCTAGCTTCCCCTGCAACCCATTTTCTGCAATAGCACATGTATCCAAGTTTAACAAACAATTGTGTATACAGTATCATTTCTCAAAATTAAGCAATAATTAAAGAACAGATTGCTAGAAAAAACAGAATTAACCGGTAGCTGGACCGGTAGTTGAAGTTCATTGGTAAGAGATTAGTTTAATGGCTAATCGCTTAGTGACATGGCCATTATGAAAGCCATCGAGATTTGAAAATGATTTCCTATGTTTCATAAGCTTAACTATGTCACTTTTTAGCGAATCCAATTTGTTTAGTGATACTTTTTGCTAACGGAGAAACTAAAGAATTGAATTGTTCCTCCAAATGATAGGGCCTCCAAAGTCATATTGACTAGGGATATTTTTACGCTGCTCAAGGGTGAGCAGCTAAGGCTGCTAAACTCCCTTTTTTCACACTTTCTCGCAAATTGTTTTTATGATCCGAACCGTTCACTTTATTCATTAATATGTCAAGATCATTCCTACAAAATTTCGATCAAACGGAGATCATTTGGTTATCTAATTGTATGAACTATATGAACGGTATAATTAGGCATTAAACGAACCGTCGATATGTTTTACAAAGATAGATAACCAAACGATCTCCGTTTTGATCGAAATTTTGTAGGAATGATCTTGACATTTTAATGAATAAAGTGAACGGTTCGGATCATGAAAAAAATTTGCAAGAAAGTGTGAAAATGGGCAGTTGAGCAGGCAAGGGCTGCTCACCCTTGAGCACCGTAATAATATCCATTGACTAGAAGCCAACTAAAAAATTGTTACGTCAAATTATAGGGCCCTCCATTACCGCTAAGGTCAATGCATTATTCATGAGGGTTATGCAAAAATCTGGGCAATTTTTCCCTTGGACTAAAAAGCGGGCATCATTGTGAAATAAAAAAAGGATTGATTAGAAGTAATCTGCAACCCAACAAATCCCCCAAGAGAATTACCACGTTGGTAGCTGACCTTTTCACTACCAACTCAGACAGAGAAAGATGATCTAGTCATTAATTGCTCTAAGAAAAGTGATCGATGAGATGAAAATGAAACACTAGCGGAAACCTTTCATATGGTTGTAATGCAATCTAGAGCCGAAAATGGTTTATGTTTTCTTCGTCCAGCAATATTACAAGCTACCAGTCAACAGAACCTCATAAGTTATAAATCTTTTACGGAATCAAAGGAAGAAGTGGGTACAAATGAACTCACCAGGGTCACCATTGACAGAACTGATTAGCTGCAGAGAAACACGTTCTCCGACCAACTCATGAACGCGGTCGAGAACAGAAGCGTTGAAGTCATTGAAATCGAGAACATTCTTCTTCATCAACACCACACTCCCTTTAATCTTCCCATTGCTGCTCCCATTGGTCCTCTCATCATGCCCTGTAATTGCCCCAAAGAAGTTGTGCAGCATTTTTTTATGTTCTGCTTTCCAAGAGGTAAGCAAAGAATATTGTGGAAAGGGCAAAGAATGTTTTTTTGTTGGTTCTGATTCTTTCGAATTTGAAAACGAATAATGAAAGCTGAAAGTTGGAATGGAGGGATGCAGCAGAGGGTGTTGGTATTTATAGGGAAAAGGTGATGATGAGGGGCAACAAAAATGGTGCGAATCCATTATTTCTGCGAAGCTACTTTCAGTTTGAGTACATGTTGATTTTCAAATATGGACACCTTCCAATTGATTCACTTTTCTTTCTTGAAATCCAATGGGTGGAAAGTCATTGGTCTCTTCTCTGCTGTAGATAAAGTCCCCTAAACATATCTAAAGGTAAATTACTTGAACAGTTGTACTTTTCTATAGGGATGGCTTTGATGGTGACTGAAAAAATAAGGCTACATTATTTATCAATTTACGTAATATTATTCAATCATTTAATTGAAAATTTGGGCTCATTAGATAAGATTTTGATATTTGTATTGTCTAATATATCATAACAAGAGGATATTTGTATTGTCTAATATATCATAACAAGAGGATAATCAATCTGACTATGAACATGAGTTTGGTTTTAAATAAGTATTGAATTGCATACATTGCATCTACATATAGGTACATTAATTGATGATATATATATTAACATTCTTGTTAATAACATATCAATACAGTATCAAAGCAATTGGGAGAGTTTGTTGTAATTGTAAATGTATAGTACCTTACCGAGATAGGGTATTCAATAGACAACAAATTAAAATTTAATTCAAGTTGTAGCACATTTTTGGCTCAATTTGGTTTCATCCTTGACAAATTCTTGACGTCAAGGGAAACTAAACAATTTTTTTGGCCGAGTGTTGGTTTGGAAGGAGATATTGTGAACGTGGACAACTTGGAACCGGAGCTTTGGTTTTGGCTTTTGGATTTTACCAGAAGCAAAACCTAAAAATGCCATTGAAACTTATTTTAGGCTTTGGTTTGAAGCTGCCTCATTGGACTTGTTCTTTCTGAAAAAATATTCTTCTCCCATTGCTTTAATATAATATATCGATTAACACAAACATTCTTTACTAGCTCCTCACTTTTCACATAGTTCTTTTTTTATTTTGTTTGGAATAATTCTCTTTAATCTACTGCCTTCTTCTTTAGCATCACTCACCAAAAGATCTTGCTTTTTGCGTTTAGTGGTTTAGTTTAAGATGAGGTCACACTAGTTTAATACTCATTTGTATTCAACAATTGCATATTGAACATACAATAAAAATACTTGCATTGAAGTACGTGTCAGTACTATGTTCTTTCATCCATACCATATACACACTTTGATTAAAAGAATGATCTCGATTCCTTGAAATACGATAAAATATGAGATTATAAAATGCAAAGACTTGTGATCATAAAGGTGGCTCTCTTTACTACAAATGTGGCAAATATTTATAGTGTTTTATTTCCAGTATAATGTGTCACACATTAAATTACTGATTCAGAATTTGTAACTTAAATTTGATTTAAGTTTATTAAGTTTTTAAGAAGAAATTTGAATCTATCATTCACGTCTTGTAGTATTTGGACCAGACTTTTAATCATTTCACATGAATTAAGGATAATCACTTCAGAGTTGTAGTGGATTAGGTATGTGATGCCGTGATTAAGTTAGTAAATCAATATCAAACCTACAACTGTGAAAGCATCAATTACTACTATTAGTGTTGAGGCATAATATATTATATACAGGAATAGGTATTCTAATTAGGTACGTGCTATTTATGGAGATATAGATAAGAAGAAAATTATGTATCATTTTCACGTGAGTTTTGATGAATAATTCTGTGCAGAAACTGCAAACCAAAGTTCCATCAAATACCCACCATTACCCAAAAATGAGAAGACGTATGGGGCTACGAAATGTGAGTTGAATTTTTTGTATTCAAATTTCAATGCATTTACTCTTTTGAGGCCTATCAACTTTGTACCCAATCCATCACATGAATGCATTAGTTTCTTGTACGCATATTAAGTTGAGGAAAAAACTTGCCTACTCTAAATAGAGTAGGAGCTTCTACTATATTTACTTTATTTTTATAATTTGACAATGTTATACTATGATCGGAATCGCTCATTTTGTAACTTATCTAGTAAAGATCATTTTCTCAAAAAATCAATCAAATCGGAGATCATTTAATTATTTAACTATGCCAAAATATAGACGATTCATTTGGTTATGTAATTTTACCGTTCAATTCTTTTATACGGTTATATAACTAAACAATCTCTGATTTAATTGATTATTTTAGTAAATGATCCTTATTAGATAAGTTACAAAATGTACGGTTCCGATCATAATATAACATTGTAAAATGGAAGAAACTAAAAACATATAGTAGAACCTCCTACTCTATTTAGAGTAGGCAAGCTTTATCCTTAAGTTGAAGCATTTTAATTCATGTACTTACCACCAAGAGGACCATGTATTAAATATGCGAACCGACTTTTTTTTTTTGCTTCTTTATACCCCGCCTTATTTATTTCTGGTTGTTGATTTGCACTTGATCTTTCAATCTAAATACTATAAATAAATAAAAATTTAAATGCGGATAAAAAAGTAGGTGTAAAAATAGATATATGCTTCTGCGGATCAGTTAGTACTCTTTAATCAAATGCACAACAATGTTCATGCGCTTATTATGTTGTTTCTTATGCTTGTCAAGACCTAAACCCTAAGATACGGAGGAAGGTATATACTTATAAACTCAAATGTTCAATAGGGGGCTGTTATTTTCACCCACCATCTCTCTTTCCCCAACCCCCATTTTAAAATTAATTCCAATTAAAAATCTAATATCATGTAAAATTACAGAAAGGGACAAACCAAATGGTGCTTGAGTCAAAGATAGAAAACTCACACTTTCGCCGGCCAAGCACTGAGCTTGCCGTCGAGATGAGCGCAATAGAGCAACTATGGTTGGGGTCGAAACAAAGACAAACTTGCGGCAGCCGCGCGGCAACGCGGCGGAGAATAGAGCGTTG
Organism: Spiraea crenata; assembly: GCA_033992175.1. Taxonomy (NCBI): domain Eukaryota; kingdom Viridiplantae; phylum Streptophyta; class Magnoliopsida; order Rosales; family Rosaceae; genus Spiraea; species Spiraea crenata. Next base: position 2,369,538 of record JAVBHV010000041.1, on the reverse strand, counting down.
TACTGGAGATGAACACCACTAGCTCCCTTGGGAATGTGATGTTAAGAGATGCCGGAAGTGTTCGACAAAATGCCTCAAAGAAACCTTGTTTCCTTCAGTGCGCTCGTTGCGGCTCATTCTGAGATTGCATAGTGCGGGTTTGGCGTTTATGCTATTTCATCAAATGGGAGTTGGTTGAATGCCTTAGGCCAAATTGCTCGACTTTCACGAGCTTGCTTAGGCTTCTTATACACTTGAGGATTGGTTGGTGGGTTCTTTGATTCATGCCAAGTAGTGAAATTTGGGGTGGATGGTGGATAAAGATGTTGTGGCTTGGAATTCTATGTTATCTGGGAACTTGAAGAATGGTGAGACCGAGGAAGGGCTCTGTGTTTCTAGTGGTATGTTGGGGACTGGAATTGTTCATCAATTCACATTTTCAATGGTTCGTGTGTACAGGTTGAATGTTTTCTTCTGGGGAAACTCATCCATGCCCAAGTTGTAGTTTCCAACACTCTAGATGATTTGATTTTGCCGAAGTCCCAGCTACCGTGATGAGGAGAGGATCGGCGGCGTGATTCTTGAAGAGCGGTGGTGGTGGAGATGGAGGCGAGAGGTAGGAGCGGCTGTGAATTTTGTGTATTTCAAAATACATTCATTTAGATTTAATATTGCCTTTCTACCTTGTTGGTGCTTAGATTTCCAATTAAAGTGCACCATAATATAAGTATAATTCCATCTTAAATACCCTTAATGAGCATAACATTTGTTTTCTACCTTTAATGGTGCGTTCCACAAGCTTTGTGGAAACCTCTTGGAAGATCTACATACCAAAAAAAAGTTGAGATATAGCTAAATGGTTTGAGCCATGCCTTATATATGCATCCGGGCTTTATCTCCTTTTTTTTCTTGATTCTCCTCAAAATCATCTCTTCTCTGCCCTCTAAATACTCATTTTGCTCCTACCGCAACATGTTCAATCCTTGGATATCTTTATGCTCTTCGTACCAAAGGAAAGAATCGAGTTGTGACCAGTATTGCGATGACGCTTCGAGGTCGGTTGTTGTATCCTGGAGGGTAGGGCGCCATACAAACCTAGCTACACCAGACATTCTCCGAGGGCGAAATCTACTCTAAGGACAAGTCTTGACAGCTCAACCAAAATCTTGTTCTATTCTAGATGCGTGAAGACCGTCTCGTCCCCAAAGCTAAGTATTTTTTTGTTGTTTTTTTTTTGTTGTTTTTTTTTTTTTTTTTTTTTTTGTTTGGGTTGGGGTGCTTTCCTTTCGGGCGCCGCCCAGGGCGTTTTTGTTTTGTTTTTTGGTTTTTGATTATTATTTTTTTTTTGGGGGGGGGGGGGGGGGGGGGGGGGGGGGAACCCCTTAATATATTCCGTTTTAACTCGGGTCTTAAATTGTAGGTTTTAGCATGCATGAGTAGCCCTAATTAATCAATCACAACTCATCAGCATTAATTGTAACTCAACCTAACATTGAACTGAACTGAAGTTATAAGTTATAATAAGGTACAACAATTTCGAATGGTTCACCTACTTCCAAAGAAATTAAGTAATTACTAAGTTAAGATTGATTTAGGACTTCAAAACAAACATATGTATGGTTCACGATTAATAAAGGAAGACAAATAGTGTTTTTTTAAAATCAAACCATGGTGCTGGCTCGGCCACGTTGATTATGATCTCTTGTACTATGATCATAATAATAATCATAGTAAAAATACCTGATCAAAATCAACCCAATCACCTAATCAACCACTTCGGTCAAACAATCATATTATCAAAATTTTGAAGGGGCACGGACAAACTGTTTTGTATAATAATCTCATTAGTACAGCACGCATCAACATCATTAATGTACGATCCGTTTAATTGTAGTTCCGTTCATGATCAAACTGTACACAAGTAGCACTTTGTTAAATATTGAAAACGTTGTTGACGTTGCTAAACTATAGCTATTTTGACCTATGACTATTATGATCGACGAGACCCGATGCAGTCACTTGCGACATGGTAACTTGTTTGACATTTCCACGTGCGGAATTTGGCATGCGACTCTTTACCTTCTTGCTGACCAAAAAAAGTAGAAAGAGTTAACTCTCACGTTTTTAATATTCAAGGTGGCTGCACAAATAAAATAAGATTACGATCATCATTTCCACGTATTTCTTCTGTATTATATTGGTTTTATGACATGTGAAGAAATCCTACTGGACTACTGCGTTTCTGAATTGGACCGGCCCAACAAAAATCAAATACGGTCCAATTGAGTCAAAAATCGTCAACGGACCTTAACTTGACGTGGCGCGTTCTCAGAGCCGATATCTTACCATGGTCTTGTCCACAGAGAATCATAACTTCCATGAGCCCCACCCAACGGCCCGCTTTTTTCCGAGGGTGAAGCTTTACCACGCAAATCGTGTCGTCGCACCATCTCGATTCCAATTTTCGCGCTCTTGGTCTCCTCTTTCTCTCTCTCTCTCTCTATGAACCCTAATTTCGAATCCGGAAATCCAAAATTACAATAGATTTCAATTTTAGGGTTTCTGAAATGGGCCTCGCCGATGCCCCCTCGCCCGATTCCACCGACTCCTCCATTTCCGGTGAGCTGCTTTTCTTCAATCGCTCTTTTGTTTTTACCTGAAATTAACAATCGCAATTAAATTTTTCAGATTTGTTTTCGTTTCAATTCTGTGTAAAAACATGGGCAGCCACTTAGTTTAGCTAGATGGAAACAAAAAGTTGCAAACTTGGGTTGTGTAATTGTAATTGGTGATGAATTTCTGTATTGAAATTAGTTTCCTTTTCGTTGTTTCAGATTGGGTATGTTGATGATCTGTGTGGTTCTTATTTAGTGGTGCATTGTTCAATTAGTTTGTATTTGTTCTAACTGTGTAGTTGTGTGCAGGACTTCGTGTGAAGCATCGCCGGGAACTCGAAAGCTTAACACTTACAATGCAGCCGTTAAGGACGCTGAAGTATTTCAATTTGGCTGTTGGCCAATGTCTTCGGCGGTTTATGGCAAAAGGTGGTTGGATTGTGCTGCTAATTTCGTTAGTTGGAGGTGTAGGAATGCTTACCACGACAGTTGGTGGACCTCAAAAAGAGGTATGTACTTTCGGAACACGGTTTTGTGCATATTTGCATTGTGTTAGTTGCAGATTGTTGGTTATGCTAGCCCATGTTTCATTAACTCAGATTGCTTAATACTATGAGTTGTTGAGATAACGCTTTATCTAAAGAATTACGGGTTTGATTGAATTGCAGCATGTTCAGGAGCTTATGCGTTATCTCCAGTTTGGACTCTGGTGGGTGGCTCTTGGTGTAGCATCATCTATTGGTCTTGGTAAGTATGAGCTATATTCGGAGTATCATACTGTTATGTACTGATGGCTAATTGTCCAATAGAAACTTACATACATGTTATAACAAAATGTTGAGCTAGCCATTAAGAATTATTTAAGTGCATTGTTTTCTTCTAGAGTTGTATGTTATCAAGAAGAATTTATTTCTGTAAGAGTAACAAAGCAATGAATGTTTGCTTTGTGCAGGATCTGGTTTGCACACATTTGTGCTGTATTTGGGGCCTCATATAGCTTTCTTTACCATGAAAGCCGTGAACTGTGGCAGGGTCGACATAAAAGGTGCCCCATATGACACCATTCAGTGGAAAAGCGGTCCTTCATGGATGGACAAAGATTGCTCTGAATATGGTCCTCCGCTATTTCAATCACAGCACGGTTCAAGGGTTCCGCTTAGCAGTATATTGCCTCAGATTCAGTTGGAGGCTATTCTATGGGGTATTGGAACTGCGCTTGGAGAGCTTCCTCCATATTTCATATCCCGAGCTGGTAAAATACTAAACAGCAAACTATATTCTTATTACCAGTGAGTCGAGTTGGACTGGTTTGAACCACTATTTTCACCCTGGGAATATTTCTGACTTTCATGCTTAACTGTAGCTGCTATGTCTGGTAGCAAATTGGAAGTCATGAAAGAGTTGGATTCTTCTTCAACTGAAAGTAGTGGAATTGCAGCTAGTCGCCTGAACCAGATGAAATTATGGCTTCTTTCACATACCCAATATCTGAATTTTGTGACTATATTAATTCTTGCTTCGGTAATCTTTCTTTCTCTTGCAGAAAGTTCATTACTAGGATGCATGATTGCTTGAAACTTAAGTATGGAGTTGTATTTCGTATGCCTGTTTTTCTTAAGGCTAATTATACTCATAGAGTAAAAATAATTTTCAGGTGCCCAACCCTCTATTTGACCTTGCTGGTATAATGTGTGGACAATTTGGCATCCGGTTTTGGACGTTCTTTCTAGCAACGGTGATTGGAAAGGCATTTATTAAAACTCACATACAGGTTTGTCATAATTACTAAAGTTCATTCTAGTAGAGAGTTTGTGTTTTCTCTCGTGTGCTGAAAGTTTTAAATTAGGTTATGCCCACCTATTTATAGATTTGAACCCAAGAGAATCAGTGCACTGCAGATTAGATTGCACTTCATGAACTTAGATGTTTAAACATTGTTTTGTCAAAATCATCTACTTCTTTAGGTCTCCAGCTTATGACGCAAAGATTTTTTATTGAATGATGCATTAGTATACACTACTAAGGTGGTTATGTTTCCCTGGAATTGCAGACAGTTTTCATCATCTCTGTTTGCAACAATCAACTTCTCGACTTGGTAGAAAATAAATTGATTTGGTTGTTTGGCCTTATCCCTGGATTTGGTTTTGTTGTGCCTGACCTCATCGCCAAATTGCATAAAGCGAAAGACAAGTATATGCATGCCTCATCTCCTGCCCCCTCAATCAACAAGGTAGTGTTTTCTGTATTGTGGCCTTAGTATCTACATGTAATGTGTAAGAGTCCAAGACTGAAATGTTTGTCCATATCTCGGAATGAAAGTGGATGTTTTCATGTCCTGTCCTGCTTTACGTAACACTTACTTTTCTCCATTTTCTGCTCTCAGGAGAAAAAATGGGACTTATCTGTTGGTTCCATTTGGAACACTGTTGTGTGGCTCATGCTAATGAACTTTTTCATCAAGATTGTGACATCAAGTGCACAAAGCATTCTTAAGGAAGAACAGGAAAAGGAATTGACTGCATTGTCGAACAATCTACATGCACCACCAGAACAAGAAAATAGCAGGTGCAGCGAAGCATCTGATTGAATCTCCTGAAGGTCATTCGGACCTGATTATTGTTTCCTTTTCCTGTCTTCACAGCTTGGGACTTTAGTGGCAGAACTTTTTTATATCTGCCATGATTATTCTCCCAAGGCTTCCCCTAACTAATCTCTGTCTCAATTTGTATATAGCACAATGATATTAAACATAGGTGAAAGAACCTGTAGAAGTATCTATGTGTTTTAGGGGGATGTCATTTGTACCATTATCACCGGATTCTCGGTTGCTGTATCTTAGAATTTGCCCATTCTGGGAAATGCAGTGGAATAAAAATGCATCTACACATTTGTGTACTTCATGACATTATCGCATATAGAAAGTTTAAAACTGTTCTGATTCCTAACACAAGCGCAGACAAGGACGAGAAGGAAACTTGGTAGATCAATACTGCTTCTCTAAAAAAAGGTAATGCCAATTTCACAGTTGCAAATTCAAGGAATAGCTCATAGCATTCTCTATTCAAATCTCAGATACACAAGCACAATTACAAACCACAAGTAGGTAGGCTTCATTTTGCAATTACAAATCACATAACTTACAATTGAAACAAGGAATGCGCTTCATTTTCATGGCTTCCACTTCCAAAGTACTAACCATTTGCAACGATTCGTTACGCGAAGCCAAGGCGATTCTCCCAGGTGAGGTCCTGTGAGAATTCAGAGATTGCAGCTCTTGGATCACCATCAGCAATGGCCAGATAGTAATGAGCAGTGGCATCATCCACTTGCAAACTTCTCCTCAGGGACTCAACCACCCTCTTCTTGCTCAGCGAAACCGAGAACAAAGTGGCGGAGCTGCCACCACTTAAGGCGGCGGTTTTCGGGTCAGGACTGCCGCCTTCCAAGTACAGCACCGCCACCTCTCTTTTCGCATAGTGATCCATTTCCACATAACACGTAGCTCCCACAAGCATTTCGGGATTGCTTATCGGAATCAACAATCGCTCCCGAGAGTATATTCCGTGCTCGCTCATCATATTGTTCAACCGCTTTATGTCCATCACCTGATCAAAACAGACAGAAATTGTTTCAAATTGTCCGAATTTATCGGCAACCAATCAGATTTTAAGGATTTAAACCGTCCGTACCTGGACGGAATACTTGACGGCGAGACTGGCAACGGTGTCGCCGCGCACAATCCGGTGAGAGATTGCGAATTTTCCGATGGAGTTGTCTTTCCAGAAGCTTCTAGACGCGGGCTTTCCGATCAAGCGCTTCAGATCCCATGGCGACTTGAAGGCGTTGAGGACGATCTCATCGTCGGCGGCGACGGAATTCCAGACGCGGCAGACGCAGCTGGACCGGGCGAGGTCGGGGATCGGAAGCTTCTGGAAGATGAGGCGGAGGGTGTCGCGGCAAGTCAAGGCGGAGAAGTGAGAGTTCATCGGCGATATGGTGGTGGTGGAGTCGTCGTCGGAGCAGCCTGCGATTCGCGCGGCGGCGGTGTTTGGATTTAGTGGGTTGAGGAAATCGTCGTCGTTTTCTGCGTCCCCGCAGCAACCCATTGTCGTTTCAAAGCTTCAAATTTGGAGATAAGATTTTGAGTTGTTGGAGTTTGGACTAATAACAGAATTGAACGCGGGTAACAAACCGTCAAACTAACTAGGGGTTTTAGCCGCTATAGCCGGTCATTTTCCTTTTAAGAATACACACTTCAAAGTGGGTTAGTAAACGTAGCGTAATTAAGGGATGAGAATGATTCATAGCGATTCTCATTCCTCCCGTTTTCATTCATTGTAAGTAAACGAGTCCATAAATAGCTCAGCACCCTCCTAGTACTGAACCCCCAAAAAAAAATCATCTCTCCCTCAAAGAACTTTTTGCTCCATCGGCTTTTGTTTGCTCAAATTTAGAAAAATTGATCCCTTAAATTAACAAATCATTTGCATGTGGTATGGTATTGGTGATTAGAAGTCCAAATTAGGTTCATTCCTTGATAGGATAGGCGTGAGAAACTCCAAATCTGGGGAGCGGCTTTCAAGCGGAGCTTCTCCGACAGCAATCCGGAGTTTGCAATTATTGAACTTAGTTAGTTTCATGGTTTTGTGTGCAAACATGATTGATTTAGTTGGGTTGCTTTGAACATGACCATTGTTGAATTTGGGATTTTGCAGCCCACGAATCTGTGAATCACTGCTTTGGGTGTATGTGGGAACAATGAAGGAACTACACAGAACTGCGTGGGAACTAGCAGGGAACCAATTGGGGACTAAGAGGGTACTATGTGGAAACTAGGCGGAACTGCGTGGGAACAATGCGAAAATGCGCGGGAACTAGTAGGGAACTGACTTGGGAACAATGTAAGTGTTCTACAAAAGAAAAGACCAACGTTTGGGTGCTTAGAAGGAAATCCATTTCAATCAGCAAATCGATACAAATAGTCATTTGCGCGGGTCTAAAGCCGCTGCTGTACAGTTTCAGTGGCGACTGAGGTGCCTTTACTCGCTGTCAGTCCCAAAATTTGAAAAGTCATTAGCAGCGTCTTATTCCGTCGTTACGCGATGCTAAAACTTTATTTGGTTGTGACGTCAATTTTCGCCGCTAAAATTCGCACTTCAGGTTTAAGGCACTTCAGGTTTAAGCTCCGCCCTTCTCTGTTTCAGAAATACGAAATATCATGTAGAAGTTTTTGGCACGGACAGCATATTACACAAAAATACATTAAAAAGTCTACTCCAAATTACACGCCGTAGATATGAAAAGTCACGGGCTTCAAAATGCGTGACCATGACCAAGACCGTATGTATCAGGATAACCAGCTCCATGAACATGACCATGGCTATGGTGGTGGTCATGGTGAGCATGATCACCGCTTTTTTCTTCATCGAACATCTTCTGAATATGCTCGGGGATCAGCTCTTCCTCAACCTTTTTTACAGATGCTGGCAATGACGACACAAAATACGCAATATTCTCACCGATCTCCTCAGCTGCGTCCTCCTATATCACATAAAGAGATAGGAGAGGTTATTGGAACTTCCAAACCCCAAGAAGAAGTCCTTGCTATGTTCAACGCAATATGAAGTTCATCGAAACTGGAAAGCAAAGTCTAAACCTTATGCATGTTTAAATGCAGTCTAATCCTTAACTTTCAAGATAATTGCCAGCTTGGGATAACTATGGTACATATTCTGTATTGCCAATTTGCCACTGCCATAGAATATCATGACTTCCAGATAGAAGAATTCTACCTTTACCAAATATTTAACAGCTTAGATTGCAGGAGAAAGTAGTCATGGGCGTGAAGGAGAGAGTATGCATGTTGAAAGTGTAATGAATCAGAAGGAACACATAAGTCAAAGCATGCATAAGATTGTATTGGCAGGTATTCTTATCTAAAAGTCTATAAAGAACTCAACAAAGAACAAAAAGAGAATGAAGAAATAGTTGGTAAGAAAGCAAATTTTCTGAAAAAGCTCCAGAAAATTAGTCCCTTCAGAATCTTTTAAGCATCAAAACACAAGGTTGGCCATGAATTTGCAAATAGTAATTGCCTCTATTCCCGAAGTTGCTGACTTTTGTTAATAAAAATTCAGATCTTCAACTTGTTATTCACCATATAAGATTTGAAAAACGTTCTCCACCAGAAGCATTTAGAGTTGTAGTAACTTTTAATACCAAATTCCAACCAAGGCAGTTTCTTTTAGTATTTAAAAACATCTACATAACCAGCAACCAGCTTCTTGACTTAGACTACAAAGATAGCCTTCAACAATCCACTTAACATATTCTACAGTATCAAGCAGGAACTATCCGGTTATATGGATTTTAAATCATGGCCGGTCGTTTCAAGCCTCTTACCCCCCAACATTGGTGCTCTATATGGAAACTTAGATGGAGAGCCAGTGTAGATACTAGTCTGTGAATACATTCTATCTCTAAAGCATTTTAAGCCATAAACATCTATTTGACAGGTAAAAAAGTAAATTTCAGAACCTACGAGAGATATTGTCCATTGTTCCCCGGAAACAAATTTATTGCTAAAATTTCAAACCATTCTAAAGTTGTAAACAGTAATATGCTAAACAATTGTATCCCACATACAAGAAAAGCAAAAAATAGTTCATGAATGTACTGAATTCTCACCTGAGGCCACCGCCCACCAGAATGGGTGACAAAATTTGCTTGTGGAAGTGCACTCGCAACCCGGTTTCCTTCTTCACTCCATTCCTTGGACCAACTACTAGACCAAAGCACTTGCATTGGCAAACCTTTCACCCCATCTGAGCCACCCCATTCCGCTATATCAAAGCTGTGATTCAACTTCTTCCACATCCGAAACACCAATCACCCTTGAGCAACTCAACTTCACCAACCATGAATAAGCATATGGAAACCTCAACACAATCTCCCTAACCACTGGCACTCCCATAACCCACAATGGCATAGCTTCCCCTAACTCATCTGTGTTTCAATTTGTACAAAGCACAATGATATTAAACATAGGTGAGAGAACCTGTAGAAGTATCTATGTGTTTTAGGGGGATGTCATTTGCACCATACCGGATTCTCGGTTGCTGTATCTTAGAATTTGCCCATTCTGGGAAATGCAGTGGAATACAAATGCTTCCATACATTGTGTACTTAATGACATTATCGCATATAGAAAGCTTAAAACTGTCCTGATTCCTAACACGAGTGCAGACAAGAATGAGAAGGAAACTTGGTAGATCAATACTGCTTCTCTAATTAAGGTAATGCCAATTTCACAGTTGCAAATTCAGCAATAGCTCATAGCATTCTCTATTCAAATCTCAGATACACAAGCACAACTACAAACGACAAGTAGGTAGGCTTCACTTCGCAATTACAAATCACAAAACTTACAATTGAAACAAGGAATGCGCTTCATTTTCATGGCTTCCAATTCCAAAGTACTAATCATTAACAACGATTCATTGCGCGAAGCCAAGGTGATTCTCCCATGTAAGGTCCTGTCAGAATTCAGAGATTGCAGCTCTTGGATCACCATCAGCAATGGCCAGACAGTGGCATCATCCACCTCAGTGACTCAACCACCCTCTTCTTGCTCAGCGAAACCGACGCCACTTAAGGCGGCAGTTTTTGGGTCAGGACCACCGCCTTCCAAGTACATCACCGCCACCTCTCTTTTCGCATAATGATCCATTTCCACATAGCACGTAGCTCCCACAAGCATTTTGGGATTGATTATTGGGATCAACAATCGCTCCCGAGAGTATATTCCACGCTCGCTCATCATATTATTCAACCGCTTTATGTCCATCACCTAATCAAAATAAGCAGAAATTGTTTCAAAATGTCCGAACTTATCGGCAACCAAACAGATTATAATTGTTTCGAATTGTTCCAATTTTCTCGGCAACCAAACGAATTGTAAGAACTTAAAACCGTCCGTACCTGGACGGAATACTTGACGGCGAGACTGGCGACGGTGTCGCCGCGCACAATCCGGTGAGAGATTGCGAATTTTCCGATGGAATTGTCTCTCCAGAAGCTTCTAGACGCGGGCTTTCCGATCAGACGCTCCAGACTCCAAATTGACTTGAAGGCGTTGACGACGAACTCGTCGGCGACGGAGTTCCAGACGCGGCAGACGCTGCTGGACCGGGCGAGGTCGGGGATCCGAAGCTTCTGGAAGATGAGGCGGAGGGTGTCGCGGCAGGTCAAGGCGGAGAAGTGAGAGCTCATCGGCGATATGGTGGTGGTGGCGTCGTCATCGGAGCAGCCTGCGATTCGCTTCCTGATGGGGATGAATTGGTGCATCATATCGGGATGTTGAGCTTGTGATTGCGGTGGCGGTGGCGGTGGCGGTGGCGATGTTGAAGCTTCAAATTTGAGATAAAAAGTTTGGGGAATAACAGAATTAAACGCGGGTAACAAGCCGTCAAACTAACTTTGGTAGTTCCGCTATTTATCTTGTTATTGGGCCACATAATGACTTTGGCCCACGTAAAAATCATCCCCGGTTCAAAAATTTGGAGAGGTGATTTTCATAGATAGTTTTTTTCTCCTTGTGCATATCCATGTTTAACTGCAACCGTTGAGTGGACTACCTATCCTGTGGTGATTTGAGGGGAAAGAAGTTACATTTCTGTCAAATTCACCAAAAAATGGAAGGAAACCCAACTTCAATCAGAAAATGGATACAAATACTCATTTGCGCCGGTCTAAAACCGCTTCTGTACAGTTTCAGTTGCGATTTCGGCGCCTTTTCTAGCTTTCGTGACGAAAATAAGGTCCCAAAATTTTAAAACTTTATTAGCAGCGGCTTTTTTCGCTGCTATTCGGAGCTAAAACTTTCTTTGGTAGCGACGTCATTTTTCGCCGCTAAAAATTGCACTTCAAATTTAAGCCCTGCCCTTCGCCGTTTCAGAAATGTGAAATACCATCTACTAGAAGTGTTTTTTTTTTTTTTTTGAGGAACATCTATTAGAAGTTTTGGCACGCACAACCATTAGAAAACCACTTTTTCAGTCCCTCTTTATATGGATACTCAGCATATTACACGAAAATACATTAAAAAGTCTACTCCAAATTACAAGTCGTAGATATGAAAAGTCACAGGCTTCAAAATGCGTGACCATGACCAAGACCGTATGCATCAGGATAACCAGCTCCATGAACATGACCATGGCTATGGTGGTGGTCATGGTGATCATGATCACCGCTTTTTGCTTCATCGAACATCTTCTGAATATGCTCGGGGATCGGCTCTTCCTCAACCTTTTTTACAGATGCTGGCAATGACGACACAAAGAACGCAATATTCTCAGCGATCTCCTCAGCTGCATCCTCCTATATCACAGAAAGAGATAGGAGAGGTTATTGGACCTTCCACACCCCAAGATTAAGAATTCCTTGCCATGTTCAATGCAATATGAAGTTCATCGAAACTGGAAAGCAAAGTCTAAACCTTATGCATGTTTAAATGCAGTCTAATCCTGAACTTTCAAGGATAATTGCCAGCTTGGGATAACTTTGCCACTGCCATAGAATCTCATGACTTCCAGATAGAAGCAATCTAAACCTTACCAAATATTCAGCTTAGATTGCAGGAGAAAGTAGTCATGGGCGTGAAGGAGAGAATATGCATGTTGAAAGGGTAATGAATCAGAAGGAACACGTAAGTCAACGCATGCATAAGATTGTATTGACAGGTACTCTTATCTAAAAGTCTATAAAGAACTAACAAAGAACAAAAAGAGAATGTAAGAAAGAAAATTTTTAAAAAAAGCTCCAGAAAATTAGTCCCTTCAGAATCTTTTAAGCATCAAAACACAAGGTTGGCCATGAATTCGCAAATAGTAAAAGCCTCCATTCCAGAAGTTCCTGACTTTTGTTAATAAAATAAGATCTTCAACCTTGTTTTTTACCATATAAGATTTGAAAAATGTTTTCCACCCGAAGCATTTAGAGTTAGTAGAAACTTTTAATACCAAATTCCAACCAAGGCAGTTTCTTTCAGTATTTAACAACATCTACATAACCAACCAGCTTCTTGACTTAAACTACAAAGATATCCCTCAACAATCCACTTAACATATTCTACAGTATCAAGCAGGAACTATCCGGTTATATGGATTTTAAATCATGGTTGGTCGTTCAAGCCTCTTACCCCCTACATTGGTGCTCTATATGGAAACTTAGATGGAGACCCTGTGTAGATACTATTCTGTGAATACATTCTATCTCTAAAGCATTTTAAGCCATAAACATCTAATTGACAGGTAAAAAAGTAAATTTCAGAACCTACGAGAGACATTGTCCATTGTTCCCCAGAAACACATTTATTGGTAAAATTTCAAACCATTCTACAGTTATAAACAGTAATATGCTAAACAATTGTATCCCACATACAAGAAAAGCAAAAAAATAGTTCATGAATGTACTGAATTCTCACCTGAGGCCACCGCCCACCAGAATGGGTGACATAATTTGCTTGTGGAAGTGCACTCGCAACCCGGTTTCCTTCTTCACTCCATTCCTTGGACCAACTACTCGACCAAAGCACTTGCATTGGCAAACCTTTCACCCCATCTGAGCCACCCCATTCTGCTATATCAAAGCTGTGATTCAACTTCTTCCCTATTTCAACAATCGCCTTCGACCCGTCCCTTCCCTTCAAAAGAAGCCTATGCGCCTCCACATCCGAAACACCAATTCCCCTTGAGCAACTCAACTTCACCAACCATGAATAAGCATATGGAAACCTCAACACAATCTCCCTAACCACTGGCACTCCCAAAACCCACAATGGCAGAGCCCCCATTGATTTCGACGACGTATCAATCATGGTCACACTCCTCACAGATTTCGAATTCTCCAAAACCCAATTTGCAACCATCCCCAAAGCTGAATCATGAAGCACCAAATGCACAGGAGCCAAACCCATTGTCCCAATAACTTGCCCCAACACCTTCCCAATCTCCTCACTACCCATTTCAATCGGCTTCACAACCTTTTGTTGCAAAGCCCGATTTTCGATTTCCTCATATGGAACCTGCCCAGTTTCAACCATCTGATCAAACGCCCAAAACAAACCCTTTTCTTGAATTTCACCATAAATAAACCTCAACCTCCCCAAAAGCCCAGTTGGGCCCTCCCCAATCTCCACCACCGTTTTATCAGAAAACCCATTTCCGGGCAGATCAAACGCCACCGCACGAACCCCTTTGGAACCCAAAAAGTCGACAACTTTTCGAAACGAGAACGAGCTCAGGCCCAACCCATGAACTATAACGACGTTTTCTGACCCCACAGGACCTTGCTCGGTTTGAAAAACTTCAATAGGGTTCTGGTTATGGTGGATTTGTACCTTGATGGTGCGACCCTTTGAGTAGTGGTGGCGGAGAGAAGTGGGCAAGCTCAAAAACCAAGACTTTGGGTCTTGTGGGGAGAGCGAAGAGATTGAGATGAAGAAGAAGGTGACGACGGAGACGGCTATGGTGAAGTAGAACCAGAAGGCGAAGGGGCTGCTTTGACTATTCTGCGGTGGTTTTGGCGGCGGCGATGTGGGTTTTGAGGGCTGGGATGGCTTGATCTCCGGCGAGCGTTTCGGCTCTGGTTGATGTCGGTCTTCTTCTTCCTCTGTGATTATCACCATTGACGATATACTTTTTTGGGTTTTGGTCGAAAAGTTTGAAGCTTTTTAAAAAAATTGGGATTTTTTGATCTGCGGACTGAAGACTCTGAAGAGTCGAGTTAATCCGCAAACGGTAAAGTGGAGCTCCGAATGCCTTTTTAAGTTTGGTGGTATCAACGGCATGTCGTCTAAATTGGAAAGATTGGATTTTTGTGCGACCGAGTGGCTCCCCTTCCATTTAGTTTGGGATGAGAAACTATGACTATTGACGATAGTGTAAAACTACTCTACTTCATGAAAAGAGCCATCTGAATGAATTTTGAGCTGTTAGAGTCTCTGCTGCTTCAACTAAACTTGTTCCTATCCTTGATTTTGAAATGGCTATGTGAGATTTTCAACATCTAGCTCATTTTTCGTACAAATGATTCAAAGATGGGCTCCATCTCTAATCTCAATTGGCATCTGGCATTAAATCTCAATAATAGTACGCTAGTAATGAGATTGGATCATGTGCATTCCCCCACCTTTATGTGCATTCACTTTTTTCCGTATTGAGAGAGCCAATTCCTATATAATCCATGCACCAACAAGTCTCTCCTTCACTCCTTTGATAAGCCAACCATCATGGTGCGACCTCTTTGCCTCCTGGCATTCTTTGCACTCCTCTTGCCCCTCACTGCCGCTGCCGCTGATGATACTATTACATATCGACGCCTGTATGAGAAACCTTGGAAGATCATAACGAATACCAGCGATCCGTACGTGGTAGAAATTGGAGAGTTCGCAGTCTCTGAATACAATAAGAGAGCCGGGACAAATCTAGCTTTTCAGAGCGTGGTTCGCGGCAGGACTACTTTCATATCAGGCACCTTTTTTGAGATTGTAATCGCAGTTAAAGATGGGTCAGTGTCTGCAAACTATGAAGCTGGTGTATGGGACAAAAGTTTTCATCAATCCAAGAAACTACTTGGATTTCACCCTGTTAAAAGCTAATTACATTAGGTGATGTGTACCTGTTTGGTGCTAGATAAGTAATAAGGAGAAAGAAAAAGTTCTCTATTTGTTATCGATTCTTAATTTGATATTGTGAGTTTGGTGCACTACCGTTACAATTTTTTGAACCTAATGACCCAAGTCATATCGTAACATATTCAACTAAATCAATCAGATTTGATAAGGAAATACACTAAAGTAATTTGTTTAGAGAATTGTTATTAGTACTCTTATTATTTTATTTTTTTTATTGTGCACTCCACTTTCTGTATACTTTTACTCATAAATAGAGCGTATAATGAAAAAAAAGAAAATGTCAATAATACTTCTCTTCTTTTATAATATACTCATTTATTATTGTCTAATTTACTAAGTCCATATGATTAACATGTTCAGCATTTCTCGCGAGCAAATGACAATAGAGATTCAGCAACAACAAATAAGAACCTATGGGTTGCTTCTTAAAATGCACCCAAAAAGTTATATGGACCAAAATCATCATCACATGGTAGTATGATCATGCAAAACTGGTTCTCTTGCTCAAAGTCTATGAAGATGTTATCTTTCTCGAATTCAAGGTCTGCCCCGCCTTCAAAGTGTAGTGTCATTGCTGGGAAAACATAGTCCACTGCTCTACGCATCTCGCGTAACGAAGGTCGTAGTACTCATTAGGGCTTCTAGCACTCCCGTTTAAAGGATGCCATCCGTAATTTTCCTGAAGAAAATCCGCCAATCTTGTCTCAAAATCTTGTAAGCCATCGGGAGATGAAATTGTACAAGGTTTTTGAATCAATTATGAAGATTAGGCCCTCATCATGATCACTTTGTGGCCGCACAAGTGACTTTGGTTCTATTGGGAGAAACTTTCCATACACTGATACTGTTCACCTCCAACATGTAATCATCACCCGAGCCTTTTTTTTGTGTTTGGTGCTGTCAATGGCATGTCGTCTAAATTGAAAAAGATTTGAATTTTGTGTGGCTGAGTGTCTCCTCTCATTACTAGGCCTAATCTTTTCCAAAGTAGAATGGTAGAACGTGTGACTCTTAAACGATATTGTAAATTACTTTAATTTATGAAAATAGGCAATTTAAAATGAGCTTTGAGCTGTTAAGAGTTTCTACTTCAGCTAAACTTGTTTCTATCCTTCATTTCGAAATAACTGTGCGAGATTTTTAACTTCTAAATTATGTTTTTGATAAATGATCCAAAGATGGGCACCCAGCTCTAATATGAATTGAATACTCCATATCTGATATATTCAAAGTGGGCAGCCAGCACAAATATGAATCTCAAGGTGTACTCTAGTTATGAGATTGGGCTATGTGCATTCTCTTTTTTCCTACTTGAGAGATAAGTATTTAACAGCAAATTCCTATATAAACTATGCACCAACCAGGCTCTCCTTCACCCCTTTGATGAGCTAACGTAACAGCAAATTCTTATATAAACTATGCATTATACTATTAAACGATAATGTAAAATTAGACTATTAATGATAATGTAAACTACTCTAAATGATGAAAAGACCTATCTGAATGAATTATGAGCTGTCAGAATTTCTGCGTCAACTTAACTTGTTCATGTCCTTTCGAAATGGCTATGCGGGATTTTCAACATCTAGCTCATTTTTTCCCATCCAGACTTTCGAAATGGGCACCCAGCTCTAATATGAAATGGCATACTCCATATCTGATATATTTTCTGGCATTAAATCTAAATAAATACTCTAGTAATGAGATTAGATCATTCGCATTACCCCACCTTCATGTGCATTCACCTTTTTATGTGCAGTCACTTTTTTTCCTTATTGAGAGATATGCATTCAACAGCAAATTCCTACATAAATCATACACCACCAAGTCTCTCCTTCGCCCCTTTGATAAGCCAGCCATCATGGTGCGTCCTCTTTGCCTCCTGGCACTCTTTGCACTTCTCTTGCCTCTCATTGCCGCTGAGGCTGATACTATAGATATCGAAGTCTACATGAGAAACCTTGGAAGATCATAACGAATACCAGTGATCCGTACACTAGTAGAAATTTGGGCAATAGTAACCTTTTTTTAGTAACCAATAAAAGAATGGTTACTAATACCACTAATAATTACCCTTTAGTAACCAATATTGGTTACTAATACCCGTTAGTAACCAAAACGAAGGGGTTACTAAAGCCATTAGTAACCCCTCTCTAGGTTACCAACACCTTATTGGTTACTAAGGGGTATTAGTAACTAATATTTTGGTTACTAAGGGTATTAGTCACCAATATTTTTCAACATTGGTTACTAATGGCAATAGTAACCCCTCTATTAGTTACCAACAATTAGTTACTAATTAGTTACTATTGCCCAAATTTTTACTAGTGGTATGTGGTAGAGATTGGAGAGTTTGCGGTCTCCGAATAAAGAGCTGCGAAAAATCTAGTCTTCGAGAGTGTCGTTAGCGGTATGACTACTTTCATATCAGGCACCTTTTTTGATATTGTAGTCGCCACTAAAGATGGGTCAGTGACTGCAAACTATCAGGCCGGTGTCTGGGACAAAACTTTTCACCAATTTAGGAAATTATATGGTTTTCACCTTGTTAAAAGCTAATTACATTGGGTGATGTATACCTATTTGGTGCTAGATCAGTAATAAAGAAAATGAATATTCTCTGTTGATTAATCCATTCTTAGTTTGACATTGTGAGATTAGTACGCACTGCAGTTACAATTTTTTGGGACCTAATGAGACATGCCATATCGTCACATATTCAACTAAATCAGTAAGGAATACATATAAGGTACTCATTTATTATTGTCTAATTAAGTACATCCATATCGGATTAACATGTTCAACATTTCTCGAGAGTAAACGACAATCGAGATGCAGCAACATCAAATAAGAACCTATGGTTTGCTTGCTGAAATGCACCCAAAAAGTTTGGGCCCAGAACATCATGGCTTGGCAATATGGTCATGCAAAATTGATTCTCTTGCTCAAAGTCTATGAAGATGTTATCTTTCTCCAATTCAAGGTCTGCCCCGCCTTCAAGGTGTAGTGTCATTGCTGGGAAAACATACTCCACTCCTCTTCGCATCTCGTAACAAAGATCGTACCCACCAGGCCGTCTAGCACTCGCGTTTAAAGGGAGCCATCCGTAGTTATCCAGAAAATAATCCACCATAGATTGTCGCAGAATGTTGTAAGCCGTCGGGACAATGAAACTATGTAAAGTTCCTGAATCAATTATGAAGATTAGGCCCTCGTGGTCATTTTGTGGCACAAGTGACCTCTGTTCTATTGGGAGAAACTTGGCATTCACTGTGCTATTGGTGACCTTCAACACGTAATCATCGCCCGGGCCTCCCAGAATGGGTGTAGTTTGAACATCAGGACCACTAATTTGTGCATCATGACCAAAATGTAACAAACTTTGCTCCACAGATCTTCAGCCTAGTGGGAGGCAGTAGGAAAATCTTTGGAGGGTGATGGACTTATTGGTGAGGTGAAATGCACGTTGTTTGGAGATTTTGATCAGAGTTGTGTGCATTTGATCAAGGGTGAGATTTTCATGAGAGACTACAGGAATCATTGTGAGGCTGAAACCATATGTTATGGCGGGAGACAAAAGCCATGTCAGAAAGAAAATTGACGGAACACTGGTGCTAAAGATTTTTTGAGTAGGGGAGCGGGGGTTAAGCATCAAGTAGTACAAATAGGTCCATCACATCATTAAGACTACAACAACACAAGTTTTTGATATAACCCAACGAATATAGATTGCATTTCTCAAAGGGTTTTTATCATGAATGGTGCCTGAACTTTTACTAACCGGACTTCATAGTGCCTGAACTTTAAAAGTGATCAATTTGGTACCCAGACTTTTAAAAACCGGACTTCATAGTGCCCGAACTTTAAAAGTGATCAATTTGGTACCCAGACTTTTAAAAACCGGACTTCATAGTGCCCGAACTTTAAAAGTGATCAATTTGGTATCCAGACTTTTTAAAAGAGGACTATGTAGTACCTCAGTCAATTTTTTGTTAAAGTTTTCTTTAAAATGAATTATATAAAATGGTCTTTTGATATTAATTTTTATGTAAAATGCTTTTTTTTTACCTCTCAACCTCTATATAAATGTGTATTATGGTGTTTCAAAAAAATAAAAATGAGCACATAGCTATTTTAGAAAAATAAATAAATTGATTAATGAAAATATACTCGAACGATAGACTTTTTCTATTACTCAATTTATGTTAGAAATATTTTTTTATGTTCGAGTAATAAATAAATTTATTAATGAAAATATACTCGAACGGTAGAATTTTTCTATTACTCAGTTTATGTTAGAAATATTTTTTTTATGTTCGAGTATATTTTTATTCATCAATTTATCTATATGTTTTGCAATAGCCATATGCATATATATTTTTTGAAACACCATAATACATATTTATATAGATGTGAGAGGTAAAAAATAGTATTTTACAAAAAAATTATATCAAAAGACCATTTTATTATTCATTTTAAAGAAAACTTTGACAAAAAATTGACTGAGGTACCACATAGTCCTCTTTTTGAAAATCTGGGTACCAAATTGATCACTTTTAAAGTTCAGGCACTATGAAGGCCGGTTTTTGAAAGTCTGGGTACCAAATTGATCACTTTTAAAGTTCAGGCACTATGAAGTCCGGTTAGTAAAAGTTCAAGCATCATTCATGATAAAAACCCTTTCTCAAATAACTTCATCCTAAATGATGTTACAGATTTATAATGCCTCTGTCTGGTTTGGTGCAGTCCGGGGTCATGTGCTGGCCAATCTTAAGACAATTTGCACAAAAAATTCTAACAGCACATCGGGGAGCATCGGGATCCTCAGGGTGACCGTTCTCTTTATAACAGCAGCGGCAAACTACTACATATTGAGGGCCAAGCTTTTGACCCAGTTTGCAAGAATGCAGGAGGGGACACCTATGTTCAAGGTGGCCAGGCTGTAAGCAGGCCTCACAAAAACGACCAGGAATGTCTCCCTTTTTTGTAACTCCCAACTCTGTTGGAATATCTGGCTTGCTTATACTGGTTTTCGATGTTTCCAGGATCTGCAAGCCTAATGTAGGAGAAACAAATAAACACATAAGTAATGGTAATGGCAATAGCAATTATAGATAGGGCTCTACGGTAGGGATTTTTTATGTGAGAGAGAGAGAGAGGTCATATCATATGCATAGCAAATAGAGAAGCTGCAGAATGCAATGGCACTATAGATAGAGGGATATATGGCGGCATCAACAAATAGCAATTACAATTTTGTACATGTAAATTTCTGCCATCAAACAATGGTGGTTATGCACAAACCAAAACGATTTGGCAGTGAATCGAGCAAGTGATGTCTCCACCACCACCACCAACAACAACAGAGTTGATCTACCTACCAAACACAAACATATGTTTCCTAAGACAGTGGCTATGGATCATAAGAATCATATAAACTCAATTTTTGTATAGAGAGAAACTAATTTATGTGCCAAATAAATAACACAACCTCGTCTCTTTTCTCTCTACATTTGCTACTTTCTTCTCCTCACCTCCACTGAACCTACATAGTCTTGTGATTCACTCAAATTAGTCTCTCTTTTTTTTTTTTTTTTTTCCAAGCTCAAATTAGTCTCTTTCAAATATCCTCAAAATACCAAAAAAACAAAACGAATGAATGAATACATAGCAGAGCAATCGCGAATTCCAAAAACCCCTAAAACAAACAAAAATCAAAAGCATACCTTCCAACTGACAGCGAAGCCCCTTGGCACGGCGATTCTTCTCTCGCTTGCGCTCAGATAAGGGCATTGGCATGATGGGGGTCGCCATGGCTCTGACGGAGAGACCGGAGAAGAAGAGATCTTCGGGGGATTGGGATCTAGGTTTTCTTCTTGGACGACGTATGATTTAATCCATTTTAGATGACGATCTAACGGTCTAATAGTTTGTATAGTCTTATTTTGAATGATAGTGGGTTGAACCGCCTTATCTTATTACCAGCAGTCTGGATGCATTTCAAAATTGCTCCTATTTTGGGGTGAACAAGAAAGAACCAACACGTTCGTTTACGTTTTGGAGGGCGTGTTTTCTTTTCACATTTTGAAAAGAGTTAGAAAATGTTAATTCTTTTATAATTTTCTTTTCGATTTCTTGAATCTAACCCTCTTTTGCAGGATTTATCGTATTTTCATGTTATTGCTCGTATCGATTTCATATTGTTTATATACAAATACATTTATATTGTTTTGTGGATTGTTAAGAAAGGATGCATGAGACTCCATTTCATTTCTTGATCAAGTTTTCCTTCGATTTCTTGAGTTTTTCTTGTCTCAATTACAGTTTTGAGTTTGGTTTTGCATTCTTCTTCCTTCAATGGCAGATACTTGCAGTTATTGGGTTGGTTAGCAAAAATTGTCCCCTCTATTCTATGCAATTAGTTGTTGCACAGGCAGGGTGCAGTACTGTTGTCCTCTCTGATTTCAGAAACAGAGTGTGGTATATTGGTTTTCAAGTTGATTTCGGTGATATGGTGGCAGCAATCATAGTGGCCAGGAATTTTCCGGCAACCGTAGGCGGTTAATTTCAACAACCTACGGTTGGGGGCAGTTAAGTTTTTTCGAATTTAAATTTAATTTTTAAATTTTTGAATCAGAAAAGAAAAAGAAGGCTGTTCTCACTCCTCTTTTGTATGGTCGCCGTCGCCCCCACTATGGCTCCGCTTTTCTACTTTACCGTGTACGTAACCTCGAAATTAATGTAAAAACTAGATGCAGATGCTCTTCAAAATGTGATAAACTCAAACATCTTTGTTTACGTCGAAGTTATTCATGTGCCGAAAACGGTTATTGTGGTTTCCCTCTCGGGGTTTGACGGTTTCTTCTGCGGCGGCGCGGCTCGAAGTCAGGGAGTTCCGAATCGCCGCCATGAGCGCATCCATCGTCTGCTGCTGTTCGAATCCATCGTGACGGTTCCGACGCCTTTGTCAACATGGTTCATGGGATTTGAGTCGAGTGTGCGGTGCGTATTTCTCCATTGTCATATCTTTTCCTGTTTCAAACACAAACCCAATCCCAATTCCAGAAGGGGTGGTTTGTGTGTTAAACACTGCCAATTTTCGTTTTAATTTTGTTTTAAATATTTTCTTGGTCCTGATCATAACCTATGTTGTATTTTAGTGAGCCTGTTTGTTTCCTTTTCAGTTTGTGTTTGAATGTGGTCGAATTGCCATTTGTTTAATTCAGTGGTTAAGTACTCTAAATTGAATGTTGTGTAGAAGTTAATTATTTAAACTACCAGGTTTCTCCCAGTGTTTTCTTTTCATCCGACTTGTTGTACATACTTGTGAGAGAGGAAGAAAATAGGTGTCAATTGAAGACCTAGATTTATAGTTGAAAGATACGGTGGCCTCTAAAGGGTGGTTCCAACTCCAGAAACCAGAATACGCAATGTGAAACTTAAATTCCTCATCTTCGAGTTCGTTCCCTCAATTTTGAGGCGAGATTTATCCCTCAAGTTAGAGGCGGTTTGCTATTATTTTGATTTGCAGGGGACAGGGACAATCTGCATTGGTTTTGCAGGGGATGAGACGGTGGTGGTAGCAATATTTTCCGGCAACAAAAATTTCCCAATCCAGATCTGCGGCAGTTACGTAGCAGTTAGGAATTGCATGCCACATCGTCTAATGGATTTCGATAAGTTGTAGTTTTCAAATTTCTTTTTACTTCTCAACCGTCAGTTGTGGTTCTTATCCCACTTATCTTATCTTCTAGTTTTTATTTCTATAGTTTTCTAGTTTTTTGTCCGTTAATTTTTTATCAACTACCAATTAAGAATAGTCTTTTCATTCGCTTAATTTCAGTAGTCTTTACTTTATCCCTTTCACATTATGTTAAATACCAACTATTTTAAAGTTTGACTTTAATTTTGAACTAGATTTAGGATTCTAATAAACTTTGTTGTTCCTAACGTTATTTCGGCTATCTTGTATTTTTCTATGTTTTCTTATATTTCCTAGCCAGGGCCTAGCCTCTGTCCAAAGAGGGTCCTCTCTTTATTTTCTTTTCTTCCTTTTCCTTTGTTGTCAAATTTAGTTTGTTGTTTCCTACTTGATATGTTACTTATTGCAATTTATTTGGTCTATGGTTGTAGGTGATCAGGGTTTTGGGTTGCTAATTCTTAAAGCTGGAATTCCTTGGTGAAGGGTTTAATATCAAATTTCCTAGAGCAGCGGAGCGAAACTTCTTAGGCATGGTGCATAATGGTTGCCGATAATTGGATCATATGATGATTATTAGTTTTAGTCTCTGGTCTTTTGTCGACCTTTGTAGCTTCAATACGATATCATTGCCCATGATTATCATCAGGTAGCGGATCTTTAGTAAGATCTAGCTTTTATCCTGACAGATAGTCTACTCCTTTTGGGTTTATGATTTCTGTATTGATTATCATTATTCTAATAAAGCTACAACATTCTCACAAAAAAAAAAATGGAGTATCTTCTATATATGCATATGTGGGTGTTTTTAACGGTCGATCTGAATCGGCCAAGACCTACCCACCCGCATAATAAATATAGTGATTGCAGTTTTGATATGGACATTGTTCTAGCAAACCAACCTTGATTTGCGTTTTATTCTCTATTGATGGATATTGACATACTGGAACTAAAGGGCACGATCCTGGTACCCAGATGAAACTGGGTAATATAAGAAAATGGTTTAACATACGAAATAGTCAGATAAATTCATATATAGGAAAAGTAAGGTTAATGTTTTCCGAAAAGAAGATAAAGAAATTGGAAGATATGTCTGTAGTAGCTGTGGTTCATTGGTATATATTAATTCAGACTAAATTCAGACCATGATCATGAAACTAAGAGACAAAATTGATAAGGAATTAAGGGGATTAGGCAATTAGACAAGGTCACAATTATCCTCTTTATTCTTCTAATTGGTAAAAAAGGAAAAGATAATAAGAAAATGGTTTAACACGCACAAATAGTCAGATGTGATTCATATATAGGAAAATTAAGATTAACTTTCTTGGAAAAGAACATAAAGAAATTTGAAGATGTATGTGTAGTAGCTGTATGATTCATTGATATATATATATATACACAGTGATGGCATTCGAATTATTGACCAGCATCTATAAATTTGGACTAAATTCAGAGCATGATCATGAAACTAAGAGATACATTTGATGAGGAATGAAAGAGATTAGGCAATTAAATAGGGTCACAATTTCCCCCTTTCTTCTTCTAGTTTGTAAAAAAGGAAATAATGATATGAAAATGTTTTAACATGCACATGATAATGAGAAGATATTTATATATGGGAAAAGTAAGGTTAGCATTCTTGGAAAAGAAGAGAAAGAAATGGGAAGATGTATGTGTAGTAGGTATGAGAATCATTGGTATATATGTGCACATGACATTGACATTCAATTAATGACCTGCATCTATTAATTTGGGTTAAATTCAAACCATTATCATGAAATTAAGACAAATAATTGATAAGGAATTAAGGAGATTAGGCAATTAGATAGGGTCACAATTTTTCTTGTAGAAAAAGAGGAAATGATGATATGAAATTGCTTTCACTAGTAAAAATGTTGGCAAAGGTAACCAATATTGGTTACTAATTTGTTACCAATTGGTAACCAATAAAATAATGGTTACTAATACCACTAATAATTACACTAATAGTAACCAATATTGGTTACTAATACCCTTTAGTAACCAAAACGAAGGGGTTACTAAAACCCTTTAGTAACCTCTCTCTAGGTTACCAACACCTTTTTGGTTACTACTAACACCTTATTGGTTACTAAAGGGTGTTAGTAACCAACAAAAAAAAATATTGGTTACTAAAGGGGGCAATAGTCACCAATATTGGTTACTAATGGCAATAGTAACCCCTCTATTAGTTACCAACAATTGGTTACCTTTGCCAACATTTTTACTAGTGTTTAATGCACACTATAGGCGGAAATTATGCATTCATATATAGGAAAAGTAAGCTTAACGTTCTTATGACGATGGACTAGAACAAAAATTGGAAGATGTATAAGTGTAGTAGTTGTGTACATGGCGTTGGCATTCCACTTGTTGACTTGCATCTATTAACTTGGACTGAATTCAGATCATAATCATGAAAGAAAGAGATAAAATTAATGAGGAAATTACAAAAATGAAGGAGATTGGGTAATTAGATAAAGTCACAATTTTCATCTTTCGTCTTCTGGTGTGTGAACATAAGAACATAACAAAACAAGTCATAGAGTAAGAGTTTTTGGAGATGCGATCCCCGAGCTTATCAACTTGCAACTCACACGACAAATTCAAAATATTGTAACCATAGATTCAAATTAAGATATTCTTAATTCTTTCAATAATGAAATTAGAAACTGTATCATAACTTGTGAAAAAATTTTGAACCACTACTGCTCCAAAGTAATTTTTTTTTCCCCTTTTACCAAAGATATGGTACAAGGTTATTACAAGCTACAAGATCTCAACACAGAACAAGTCCACTAAACGGATTTTTCTTCAATGCATACAAGCACTCAGTGCCTTCACCAGTTTATTTATATACATATTTAAATTTAAAGATTGTGTTAAGGGGATTACCCCGTTACCGGTAACCAATTAGAAAGTACAAGTGGACTTGCACGTGAATCTACACTTAAAAAATGTTTTATTCTTTTGACCACTTTCACGCAACTTTATCGCCTTCCCTACATTACAAAGGCATCACCGTTCACCGCCGACTGCCACTGCACTCGAAACGAACCAAAGGAAAGATCTCCGTCCTCACTTCCTCCCTCTCCTCCATTGATACAAATTATTATCTGTCCTATCATATATTCAGAAATTATTCGCTAGATCACTATCACCGAGAAACAGCCTCAATTCCGATTCAATGTTGTTCAATTTCAAAAATTCAAATTCAATTTACTCCTCGGAATCTTGGACGACATGGCAGACAGCAGGCTGGGCCTGAATTCGGCCCATCGCCGATGGGTGCGGGAGGAGGGCCAGATCTGAGCGGCCGAGGCGAGCCTCACCAGATCGGCATCGACGATGATGACGGCCCCAAATTAAAGAAGCGTCGTCTATCGGGCCCTTCAGTTTTCCCTCTGTTGTTCAATCAATTCGCCCATTTCCCGACTCGCACCACCGATCTCATTGCATCTCTGCCCCCTGGCCCCACTTTTTATCTTTAGTTGTTCAACCCTTGAATCCACAATCCCCCAAGTAGAAAACCCTATATGAGCACATTGTTGCTCTTAATATGATTGTTTTTTGAAGAATTACAAAGGATAAAAAGAGAAAAGAGGCACATTGCCTCTTTTGGAAGTGTTTGGCGGCAGCAACTTATTTGCCTTCTCTTGCTTCTTCTGCATCATATAAACCCCGAATATGAGCAAGTTGCTCCTTTTTTGGCTATATCAAGTCTTCAGGTCATCACATCTAGACCATTCGATTAAAATTAATGGTGTAGATGATGAAGGCACTGACTACATATAGGGCTCGGCAATGGGCCGGCCCGGGCTGGGCCTGGCCCGGGCTTTTAAAAAAATAATATATAGGTGGGCCGGGCTGGGCCGGGCTTTTCTTAATATTTGACAGCCCAAGCCCATCCAAGATCCATGGGCTTCCTGGGCTGGGCCTGGAGGCCCACGTAAGGTCCATATGGGCCGGCCCAAATAAGGCCCAGAATTTTACAAAAAATTCCCTAAACCCTAAATTACATAAAATCAATAAAAATTATTCACAAAAGATACATAAACTAGCATAATAGTTTGATAATTCCTCCAAAAGATAATAGTAAATGTCCAAAACATACATAATTAAGCATAAGAGTTTAACAAAAATATGCAAAAAATAATCTCCATCAGATTGATCAAACTTCAAGCCACACTTTTGTTTCATCATCGCATTGAATTTCAACCCCAGAATCTGCAACATCCATCCAGCCACACTTGTTACACTATGCAAAGATAAGCTTACACTATACACAAGATGAATAAAAAACGTTACAAGCACAAAATACTATGCAAATGATTGTAATAACCAATAAGCTTATTGAAAAACTTCATGTAGCAGAATATAGGGTACCAACCAAGACCATCTCAAAAGATACAGACCAGGAAACACAATAATAGCTAGGATTAAAGTCCACTTGTTTGTTTGCTTAGGTTTTCAAGTGGTATATTTAATATCATAGGAATATATATCAGAAACAGCCCTGAAAGAACAGAGAGCTAGCCACACAAATGAATGTGGGTTTCTATGCATCTATTACTTCTATAGGATTTCGATCAGCCTCTACTTAGCTTGTTAATCCATAACCAATTAGAAGCTGGGATCTCATGATTTGGGTTCTTCCATATCAGTAACAAACCCATGATTGGATGATAAAAAAAAAACAGCTTTACCAATTGCAGGACTTCTAACCAAGCGGGTTCGCATTCGAAATCGGAGCACATAAAAAAATCATTGATTACTTCAATTATAAAAAAAATCAAACATAAAGAAGACCGGATCGAGAAAAGAGAGACGAACCTTTCAAGATAGAACAACCTAATCTGCAGCTCGATAACCCAAGAACATTTGCAAATCAGCAACCAAGAACAAGAGCCAAATCTGCAGCTCGATAGAAGATGAGTCGAATCTGCAGCTAGATACTGTTTTCTTGTTTGACTGTTTTTTTTTTCTTGTGGATGCAGTGTTCAATGGGTTGAGGCGGGGAAGTTGGGAGAGGGGAAGATGTGATTGTTGTCGGCGGTAGAGGGGAAGTTGGGAGAGAGAGAGAGAGAGAGGGAGGAACAAAGAAACACGTACAGAACAAAGGAGGAAAAGAGGCTGAGGGGAAAGAGAATTGGGTTAGGCTTAGGGTTTAGTTAGGGCTACAGTTTCACGGGCCTCCACGGGCCGAGATATATGGGCTGAGCCGGGCCGGCCCATGTGGGCTTCAATGGGCCGGGCCTATGGGCCGGGCCGGGCTTTAGACTCCTTGTCCAAGTCCAGCCCAAATAATATATGAACCGGGCCGGCCCACGGCCCATGATGGGCCGGGCCGGGCTTGGGCCTTGTGGGCCTTCGGGCTTTTTTTCGGCCCATGGGCCCCCGGGCCAAATGATGACCCCTAACTACATACATGCACCGAAGAAACTCCGCCACTAAACAGCTCCAAAGTATTCTCTCTGTGTTTTATGTATCACAAGGAACGACACGTCGTTTGCTGGTCAAAAATCGTTATCTTCTTCCTCATCCCCGTGTGATGACTGATAACTGAACTTCCAACTTGGACAAAAAAGACTTCATCTTTCTCTCTCCGCCGAATTTTGCTACGATGCACTCGCTGTCATCACAGGCAGCGCGGCCTTTCTCCGCCTACAACGCCACCTCACACTCCGCCTACTACTTCCGCTTCTTCTCTCTTTCCCTCCCCATTTTCCACAATTTCAAATCCCACCCCAAAACTTTCACTATTTCCCCTAAAGCCCCGCTCCTGACAATCCGAAATTGCGCCTCCGTCTCCGCCAAGCCCTCGTCGGAGCTCCGGAGCAAGAAGCGTTCTAATTCGGACTCCTCCGACGAGAAGCTCCGAGCTCTCCGCGAGCTGTTCTCGAAGCCCGGCGTCGGCGTCGACGCCTATATCATTCCCTCTCAAGATGCTCACCAGGTTAGTTGAGCTGCTAAATCGAATTGGGTTTTGTTTGGTTTGAGATTTTCTACTGAAAGTTATGAGCTTTTTACTTCGTTTGTTTTTTAAATTTAAAGTTTGTGTGTTGGCTGGAGAATCCAACTTGGTTTTGATTGTTTTGGAACCATTTTTATGGTCCGGCATGTGGTGTTGCTTGTGAATTCAACTGGGTTTTGATTGGTTTGAGCTATTGTTTATAAAGTTAGGAGCTTTTGTTTTGGATTTGATCTTTTGAGTACCAACTTAATTTGATTGGTAAGGCGATGCGACGATGGTGTGCTGGTATGAAGAATTCACTTGGGTTTTACTGTTTGAAGCATTTAGATTGTAAAGTTCAAATTCTGTTGAAGTTTTTGCTTGATTTATTATGAGTGAAACAGAAAGAAAATGCTAAATCTCTGTTTCACGTTTAGGCGCATATACTATAATGTGACTTGTAGTAAATTCTAATTGGACTTTTTATTTTGTCTTCAGAGTGAGTTCATTGCTGAATGTTATATGAGGAGGACCTATATTTCGGGGTTCACCGGGAGTGCTGGCACTGCTGTGGTCACAAAGGATAAAGCAGCTCTTTGGACTGATGGGCGCTATTTTCTTCAGGTCTATAAAGATGAAATAATCATTTTCACGCTTTGATGGTCTCTACAGCTTTAGTCTTTTGAGTTTTGTAATCTTTAGTCGTGGTTTTGGGGGGGGGTGTTTTTTTTTTTTTTTCTTTTTTTTTTTCGGTGGGAAAAAAAAGGGGGGGTTTTTGTTGGATTCTCATGCGGGCTGGTACTCTTGGAGTTCCTACAACTATTGAATGGCTGAATAATGTTTTGGCTCCTGGTGGCAGAGTTGGCATTGATCCTGTGAGCAATACTTAGCCTCTTAAATGAGTGTTTCACTTGTCTTTTGCATACGTTTCTACCACTAAAGAACACTACTGCTTCTGACTTATGGAACTGTTCAGTTTTGAATCGTGGATATAATCACCTCTCTCATTTGTATCAGTAACATGAAAGAATACATAGAAGGACTAGTGCTTATGCCATTTAAATTGAAGAGATGATATTCTTTCATCTTTTTGCCATTCCTATTACCTGCTTTGTTCGTGATGCCACCTTCTCCATCATATTGTGAAGGGAGCAGTTTCTGTTTTCTTCGGATGCTGCAGAGGAATTGAAGCAGGGCATTGCTAAGAAGAATCATGAGTTGGTCTTCCTGTATGATGAAAATCTTGTGGATGGAATATGGAAAGAATCAAGACCAAAGCCTCCAAACAAACCAATTAGAGTACATGAGCTCAAGTATGCTGGTGTAGATGTGCCATCGAAGTTGTTATCTTTGAGGTCTGAACTTGCTGATGCTGGTTCAACTGCGATAGTTATATCTATGCTCGATGAAGTTGCCTGGCTGTTGAACTTGGTATTACCTTTGAGCATCTCTATGATATTTCTCAGCTGAGATGGATGCTAAACCTGGCCGTCAGCTTCTGACAGAATTTTGGATTTTTTGAACCAATTATGATTTAAAGTTAAACAATTTTTTCTGCTTCATTGTATAATTTATTAATCTACATGGTGTACCAATTTTGTTTTGCAGAGAGGAAGTGATGTTCCACATTCACCTGTTATGTATGCGTATCTGATTGTAGAAACTGATCAAGCAAAGTTATTTATAGATACTTCCAAAGTAAGCACAGAGGTGATGGATCATTGGAAGAATGCAGGCATTGAATTGAGACCATATGACTCCATTCTTTCCGAAGTAGAAAGGTGTGCTTGTGAGCTGAATTATTTACATATTGGAATACTTTTGAAAAACGTGGTAATTTTCTGCTACTGATTTGATCATCACTCTCAGTAGGGGCACTTGCATGGTGTCATGTAATGACACAGATATTAGGTCTTTTAGGATGCAGTAGTCAGGGAAACAATGAAGTTTTTTTACTTTGCATTATTTCAGACCTCCATCACCAGACTATTAAAACCTAGTTCTATTTTCAGCCTGGCAGCACGAGGGGCTAAACTTTGGTTGGATACATCTTCTGTAAATGCTGCTATTGTCAAAACCTTCAACTCTGCTTGTGAAAGATATTACGAGAACCTGGAAAGTGAAAGTAAGCCTAAGATGTATGACGACTCAAATGGTTGGTCTGGAGGACCCACTGGAATATACAGAGCGTCCCCTGTTTCTTTGGCAAAGGCATTGAAAAATGATGCTGAGTTGGAAGGCATGCGAAGTTGCCACTTAAGGTAACTTTTTCTTCCCTCACAATTTGATTATGTTATGATAATCATAGTTGGCCGCTTTGCATGTTATTGTTTGATACTATCTATAGATTGAAGCCTTAATTTCGAGTTCATATGAAATACTGAATTATGTGTAAGAAAAAACCTCATAGGGTAGTTCAGATACTTTGTTCTCTAGTTATGAATTCATGATTAGTCCTGTGCTGTTGAGCCTGAGGTTGTGGATAGGTTAAATTTGAAGGTCTTTGGAGTTATCTTTGGTTATAACCTTGTGTTGATTCACTCTTTGAAGAATCTTTTGAAAAGGAACTGGTAGCAAGACAGTCTAATCTCCAGGCATATGCATGTGTCTTTTGGATAAACAGTGTTAGTAATTAGTAATTCTGGTATAGGGAGGGACTTTACAAGGACATCTGTGGTGTAAAAGTTAAGCGTGTGGGTAATTTGTTTGCAGGGATGCTGCTGCTCTAGTGCAGTTTTGGGTTTGGATGGAAGCCCAAATAAACAAGAATGCGAAACTAACTGAGGTAGAGGTTGCAGACAAACTTCTTGAATTTCGCTCCGGGCAGCTTGGCTTCTTAGACACAAGCTTTGACACCATAAGTGGTAATTGCCAATTTCTTTATGTCTATAACTTTTGTCAAGTTCTTTCAGATTTTTCTTTCATTGCCGTCAAGCATCTTATTCCCTAAGTTACAGATCAATACATTGATGTCTTCTTTTGAATTCTTTATTCTTCTCTTTCGTTTTTCTGATTCCATAGTTCCCTTTTCAGTTACTTCAACTGTACAATCTTAATGACTTTCCAGGTTCTGGTGCAAATGGAGCTATTATACATTATACAGCAGAACCAGATAGTTGTAGTGTTGTGGATGATAAGAAACTCTTCCTATTGGATAGCGGAGGTCAGTATATTGATGGAACAACTGACATCACGAGGACTGTACATTTTGGTGAACCTCCCTCACGACAAAAAGAATGCTTTACTCGAGTTTTACAGGTATGTACCGAATACGTGGGCCAAAGGCCTGAATAATTTCTGAAGATTATTATTATCTTCGGGGATATCAAGCACTTATCCTTCACCAATACATATGATGATAGTGCAGCAGTTTGTATCATTAGCCTATTTAGCATTCTACTCAACTTTGCATTTCAGATCCTGGGTGTTTTTGAGTTTTCTGATAAAAGTTTCAATTACAGGGTCATATAGCTCTTGATCAGGCAGTATTTCCTGAAAACACGCCAGGTTTTGTCTTAGATGCATTTGCTCGGTCCGCCCTTTGGAAGATAGGACTGGATTACCGGCACGGTATTTTCTTCGAAGTTCTATCAACTTATTACAAACTCTTACTTTTGCTGAATTGATGATTAGCTCAGTCATTGTTTATTTTTTTCCTTTAACATGGCAGGAACTGGGCATGGGGTGGGAGCTGCATTAAATGTTCATGAGGGCCCTCAAGGTATTAGTTTTCGATATGGAAATATGACTCCCTTACAGAAAGGCATGATTGTTAGCAACGAACCTGGTTATTATGAAGACCATGCCTTTGGCATTCGGATTGAGGTATCCCCCACCCTTCTTTTCTCTTGCCTTGTTGGACTTACTTTATCCTTGTTCTTGATGCTAATTCTCTCCGTTGCTATATCCTGAGTGAATTTGTCTTCTGCTCTTGCTCCATAGTAATCCGCATGTTCATTCTTGTACAGAATCTCCTTGTTGTGAAAGAGATTGACACACCAAATCGTTTTGGAGGAATTGGGTACCTGGGATTTGAAAAACTCACTTTTGTTCCCATTCAGGTATGAATATGGTAACCTATAAAAATAGATTGGTTATCCTTATACGTATGATCTTTATCTGCAAGTCCATAACCAAAATCTTAGTGCAAGAATACCTGTTGGTTTGGCTCAGAAAATTCATTTGAAGTGGAAGATCCCCTATTACTGGCTGTTACTTTTAGCATGACTTTGGCAATGGAACGCTCTGAGCTAATATGGCTTTTACCATGCAGGCTAAAATGATCGACTTATCTTTGCTTTCTGATGCTGAATTTGATTGGCTTAATGATTATCATTCACAAGTTTGGGAGAAGGTACATTACAGATCAAGAAACTTACTTCCATTTTGGGTCCAGCGATTCTCATGCTTAGTGCCTCCCGGCATACATTCTTTAATATAGTTTAGTTTTTTCTTTGCTTTTTCCATAATAATTCCGTACTTAGTTTTAGATCTTATCACCACTAACCATAGGGTCTACAGGTCTCACCACTTGTCGATGGTTCTGCTCGTGAATGGCTTTGGAACAATACAAGACCACTTGTCAAGCAATGATTCTAATCGATCACTCTCTCTTATACCCTTTGTATACAAGTACAGCACCTCCGCCATTAGACATTGATAAATATAACCTTGTACATAGTTTGCTCTTGAGACGTGATATTCCTCATGTTTATTGAGCAGTTCAGTTAAAGTTCTGAGTAATAAAGTGAAGGGATTTCACATGTTCAACTGTATTTATCACTCTTTCTGTTTTTCATCCCTCAATCTTCCTGGATTATATTATATGTAGGTTTACTATGCCATTTTAGCTTGCAATTTTCAGTTTTCACTTGCTTGCATCACGGGCTTATATTCGAAATCTCCAATCTTTTGCACTAGGTGTTTTCATCGAATTTCGAAAGCCAAAGGAAAAGAAGTAAATGGCAGCATAGTAACTACTAATTATAGATGGTCCGGAATGATAAATATTAATGGAAGGAATTCATTGTAGTGTTTGTTTTGAATAAAGTGCTCAGTTTGCATTTCACTCTATAGGTGAGATTATAAGTGAGAAGCAAGTTATTGATGTTCCTTTTCTATCTGCAGGCCAGCTAATGTGGTCCAATTCTTTATATTTCAGTAATCAGTATGAAGATTAGACTTTAGTTGGGAACTCGAAGCAGGAGAAACACAAGTTCTGAATCTACTTGCGTATTGAGTTAATGTGATGAAGATGGTACTATATGATATTATGTAGCTTCTTAGGAGACATCCAAATAACGTATTTTGTACATGTGAACCATGTATTTCCAGCTCATAACCGACTTATTTTTCATATGGGACCTTGAAAAGTAATGTAGGTCAGGTCTTTCCTCTACCCAAAACAAAACTTGAAGAAGGGAAACTCTCTGTGTCGTTCAGGTCTCTTGTAGGTTTTCCATGACATACATGAGAAATACATTTACTGTCCAATACACAATAAAACAATCTGAGAAAAGAACGGCTCAAAGGAAATAAAACATTTTACTACATAAAATACCGATTCACCTTTATATGATTTTACATTTGCTATTCTCATTAACCTTTTACTTAAACATCCTCTTCTTTTTTCTTAAAATTGAGATACGAGTCTCTAATTGCATTCATTTTGTTGACAACGGCGTCTATTAGCGTCCTCTCTCTTGACGATGTTGCAGAGCATGAGAGCCCTATCTACATCAATGAGAACGAGTCTTAAGCGTTTTTCCAATTCATTAGCTGGACTAGTGTGTTTAAAACACCATATGGGAAACATTGAAAGATTGAAGAAGGCACTGTGGTGAACATTACGTGGAACACTATAGTGAACACTAAATCTTCGTTGAGATGACATAAGTAAAGATATGGAACCGAGCCTCAATTACTCTTAAATTGAGATTGTGGTTCCGAAAGCTTGCACCTTGATGCTTGCATCTTGATGCTTGCATCTTGATTCTTTATTAATTGACCATGTTGGTCGATAATATGTCGACTGATTGTACCTCATAGGTCATGTCTCGACTAATACACCATCGGTATAATGTGTCGATGCTGTCTCATTCTACCGACAAGCTTAGCAAAGCTGGCAGATCCGACGTCGTTTCCAACTTTCAAGCGCGGTAAAATCAAAAGGTAGTTGTGAAAAGATCCAAACAGATATAACTGTATGATCACATAGAAATCTTAACTATTGAAAGATAATCTCATAGTTTAAGCATAATAAATGTTGATTTATCCAAACATGGCCCATCTTTTTCGGTCTGATTATACAGAGACAAGAAGTGACCAAAGCGATGAGCTTTCGCATTTCTCGCTTCTGAAATTGATAGCGGCAGCTGAGCTCAATTTCACTCAGCTAGGGTTTAATGGCGGCGGCGATAGGGAAGACGCCGCTGGAGTCCGGGTGGCTCGCCGCCAGGTCCACGGAAGTGCAACTCACCGGGACCCAGCTCACCACCACTCGCCCTCCTTCAATTGGGCCCAATTCTCCATGGATGGAGGCTGTTGTCCCCGGAACGTAATCTCTCTTTCCCTAATTTTCCGCATTTCAGCTTGATTGAGTAAAATGTGGTTTAATTTCGTTCAAAGTTCTTAGCTTTAGTTGATTTCAGTTCTTGAAGTTTTGAAATTGGGTTGCTTTACATGGAAATGTGTGCAATTGCTTTGAATTTGAAGTGTTTGATTGGATGATTTGTGTGATTCGTTTGTAATTGGCCATTGTTGAATGACCAAGTGATGAAAGTCTACAACTTGGAATCAAAACTTTGCACTACTAGCTATTAGGAATTGAGGGCTAATCATGGTTTTGTTGACAGTGTATTGGCAACCTTGGTGAAGAACAAAGTTGTACCCGATCCCTTCTATGGGTTGGAAAACGAATCAATCATCGACATTGCTGATTCCGGGAGGGAGTACTACACATTCTGGTTCTTTACAAAGTTTTACTGTAAGATGGTAAGTGCTAGATGTTAACTATGAAATGCAATGCATTTCGATTTTCTTTTTGTTTTCGTTGGTATTTTAGCTTGAATAGTTTCTTGGTCATTTTCCAGTCAGGTACTCAGCACCTCGAGTTGAACTTCCGCGCAATCAATTACTCTGCAGAGGTATATCTAAATGGGCACAGAACGGTCCTGCCAAAGGGGATGTTCCGAAGGCATTGTCTTGATGTCACTGATATAGCGCATCCCGATGGTCAGAACTTGCTTGCTGTTCTTGTTTACCCTCCAGATCATCCAGGGACTATTCCTCCTGAGGGTGGGCAAGGCGGTGATCATGAGGTACAATATTTGTATCCCTGAGCCTATTCATCAAAATATCTAATTATCAAATGTATGGAATGTGCAAACTAGGATGACTATAATTTATTAATTTATAAATTTTACTTCAGATCGGGAAAGATGTAGCTACACAGTATGTGGAGGGTTGGGATTGGATGTGTCCTGTAAGGTGATTATGTTTTACTGTTGAAATTGCAGAGTGTTTCCTTTGGTACGTTATGATCACCAATTCACGATATGCTTTTCATTGGTATATTGATGCAGGGATAGAAACACTGGCATATGGGATGAGGTGTCAATCTCTGTAACAGGGGTGAGTTTTGTCTTAGTGGTTCACTTCCCATCATAGAATAGAATTTCGTTTGATGCTGCCTCAGCAATGATATGTTGAATTCCACCTTGTAGAGAAATAAATTATATTCGTCTTTATGGATTCGTTTGATTCTTATTGGAGTTCAGTAAGAATTGTTGAATCCTTGTACTTCCTTAGTATTTCCTCGTGGTCAAAACTATATATATATGCATTTGGAATGAGGTTTATTAGGACAATCTCTTATAGCTCCATGTTATTCCAAACAGCTCATATATTTGGTGCAACCTTTTGTTTCCAGTGAAATCATACGATTGTTTGTAATAATAACTTAATAGGTTCTTTTTCTTCTTCTTTCTTTTGACTCTTTTCCATTTTGGTGCAGCCGATAAAAATAATTGATCCCCACTTGGTTTCATCATTTTTTGACAATTACAAGAGGGTGTATTTGCATGCTACAACAGAGTTGGAAAATAAGAGCACCTCGATTGCTGAGTGTTCATTAAATATCCAAGTAACAACAGATCTTGAAGGAAACTTTTGTTTAGTAGAGCATCTTCAGACCCAACATTTGTCCATCCCTGCTGGAACAACAGTGCAGTATACTTTCCCCGAGGTCCGTGACAGAAATAAGTTATGCATTTTTATACTTTTCGAGAAGCCCTTTGGAGAATATATTCATTCAATTTGTTCTGTTTATTAGTTTTAGCTTTCAATACACAAGTCCAGTGCTAATGCAATAATTTTGCAGCTCTTTTTCTACAAGCCCAATTTATGGTGGCCAAATGGTATGGGAAAGCAATCCTTGTACAAAGTTTCTATTACTGTTGATGTAAAGGGATATGGAGAGTCAGATTTGTGGAGCCAGTTATTTGGATTCCGTAAAATTGAGAGCCACATTGATGCTACCACTGGAGGAAGGTATGGTAGATTCGTGTAGTTTCATATTTATTTTTTGTCTACTCTGTGTTTGATATGAATGCTTAAGCTTTACATTCTCCTCTTCAGGCTGTTCAAGGTCAATGGTCAGCCTGTTTTTATTCGTGGTGGTAACTGGATATTGTCAGATGGACTCTTACGACTTTCAAGAAAACGTTACAGTACAGACATCAAGTTTCATGCAGATATGAATTTTAACATGATCCGGTGTTGGGGTGGTGGACTGGCTGAGAGGCCCGAGTTTTATCATTACTGTGATATATATGGGCTGCTGGTAAGTTATGCCTGATCTTGCTTCCAGGTGTGCATGTTTTGCTAGGTTTTGTTGGGAAGGAGGCCTGAGTAAACTTGAAATGGGCCACTAAATTACTTGGGGGAATCTGATCTATACTACTCTGCTTCGGATCAAAATTTTGTAGGTCTGGCAAGAGTTTTGGATCACTGGTGATGTCGATGGACGAGGTGTCCCTGTATCAAATCCGAATGGTCCACTGGACCATGATCTTTTCTTGATATGTGCAAGAGATACTGTCAAGCTTCTCAGGAACCATCCTAGTCTTGCCCTTTGGGTGGGTGGAAATGAACAAACTCCACCAAAGGACATTAACACAGCTTTAAAAGAGGACCTCAGGCTCCATCCGTATTATGAAAGCTTATTGAATGATATTGGTACGTTTGCTGAAGCTTTATCTCCAGCATTGAGGGACCCAAGCCAATATCTTGATGGTACACGCATTTACATCCAAGGATCCATGTGGGACGGATTTGCAAATGGAAAAGGGGACTTCACTGATGGCCCTTATGAGATTCAAAATCCTGAAGACTTCTTTAAAGATGAATTTTACCAATACGGATTTAATCCTGAAGTTGGTTCTGTAGGCATGCCTGTTGCAGCTACCATCAGAGCCACAATGCCCCCAGAAGGATGGCAGATTCCTTTGTTTAAGAAGGTTTCCAATGATTACGAAGAAGTTCCAAACCCCATCTGGGAATACCATAAGTACATCCCTTATTCAAAACCAGGCAAGGTTCATGACCAGATTTTACTTTACGGGCCCACGACAGATCTTGATGATTTTTGCTTGAAGGTAAACTGATCTCTGGGTTATTCAACATGCACATCAGATTTATCTCGGTGTTGTTGCCTGTATTACTTACTTAAAATCTTCTCGCTGTTCTCAGGCCCAACTTGTTAACTACATTCAGTATAGAGCTCTATTGGAGGGGTGGACTTCCCGAATGTGGACTAAATACACTGGTGTTTTAATTTGGAAAACACAGAATCCTTGGACTGGTCTTAGAGGTCAATTTTACGATCATCTTTTAGACCAAACCGCAGGGTTTTATGGCTGTCGCTGTGCTGCAGAGCCAATCCATGTCCAGCTCAACTTGGCTACATATTCTTTAGAGGTAAGTTTTAGAGTTCTAGTAGCTCAAGTTGTATTTCTGTTGCAATGCTGATGCTAAATAGTTTTGTGTTGAAAGTATACCATGGAAGAACTATTCCTAAATGAACCATTATCATAAATTGCATACGATGTTAACCACATAGATGGTCTGAGATTTGCTGTCGTCTTCTCTTCCTGCCTTGAACAGGTTGTCAACACAACAGCAGATGAACTATCTGACATTGCTATAGAAGTCTCAGTGTGGGATCTAGAAGGAACATGCCCATACTACAAAGTTCACGAAAAGGTCTCAGTGCCGCCAAAAAGAACAGTACCAATTGCTGAGATGAAATATCCAAAATCTAAAAACCCCAAGCCAGTTTACTTTCTTCTTCTCAAACTCTATCACATGCCAGATTATCGCATTATATCCAGGAACTTTTACTGGTTGCATCTGCCTGGTGGGGATTACAAGCTATTAGAAGCATATAGGAAGAAAAGAGTTCCACTCAAGATTGTATCCAAGGTTTTCATCAGAGGAAGCACCTACGAAATGCATATGCATGTGCAGAACCCATGTAAGAAGCCAGAGCCGAAAGCTTTGACCTATCAAAACAATTTCACTTCTCAACAAGGTGATGGTGACTATGATGTAGCATCGGTGGAATCTGAACATGATGTAGCAGACGAAAAACATGAAGTTAGTTGGTTCCAGAAGATATCAAGACATTTCACAAAGGAGACCGAAGGTGTTAGGGTGGCTGAGATCAATGGCACTGATTCAGGCGTTGCTTTCTTCCTTCATTTCTCTGTTCATGGATTGAAGAAAGACCACAAGGAAGGAGAAGACACAAGGATTCTTCCTGTGCATTATTCAGACAACTATTTTTCACTGGTGCCGGGTGAATCTATGCCGGTCCAGATCTCTTTTGAGGTCCCTCCTGGTGTCACCCCACGAGTTAGTCTTACCGGATGGAATTACCATGGTCACCATAGAGTTCATTGAGCTGGTCAAACATTGTTTTCTTCTGTGTTTGCTGTTTGTGATATTTGAATCATACACTAGCTCTTGCTCACAAACCAATGTTACATGAATTCAATGAAAGGAATAAAACCAAGATATAAATTGAGAAATATGAATCTCTATAAGCTAAATGAATCGAATCCCAAACTAACAAGTTACAAGAGGACTGGCGAATACCAATTAATGGGGCTCATGCACTAATTTGGGGGCTCACATTGCAGGGCCCAAATATGTTAGGCCCATAAAAAGATCCATTAGTCTGTGCTAGAAAATCCTCTTTGCTCAAAACAGCCGCCAAAACAAACTGAAAAAACTGAAGCAGTTGGTCTCCTTGTTCGATTTTCATGGATGAAATCGAAGTGGGTGTTTCAGTTTCAGAACCTCAAATCTCACTACTTTCCCACTTGGTCTTCCTCTCTAATCTCCTCCTTCAAAACCAATGTTCCCCAAAGCTCGTATTCAGAAACGGCAACCTCCACATTGGTCCTCAACCATGTCGACACAAGCCTCCTCCTTTCTCTTTGTGGAAAAGAAGGCGACTTTCACTTGGGTTCTTCGCTCCACGCCTCCTTCATCAAGAACCCAGAATTTTTCGACTCCGAAAACCGCAATGTGATCGTTCTTTGGAATTCTCTGCTGTCGATGTACTTGAAATCCAGCGAGTTGTGTAATGCAGACAAACTGTTTGATGATATGCGCGTGAGAGACACAGTTTCGTGGAATACGATGATATCCGGGTTTTTGAGGAAAGGGGAGCTCGATGTTGGTTTTGGGTACTTTAAGCAAATGCTTGGTTTGGGTTTTGGTGGATTTGATAAGGCAACTTTGACTTCGATTTTAGCAGCTTTTGATGGGCGGGAGTTTTGTTACTTGAATAAGATGATGCATGGCTTAGTAATTTTGAATGGTTTTGAGCGCGAAACTGCAGTGGGGAATGCTTTGATAACAGCGTACTGTAAATGCGGGTGCTTTGAGTCAGGGAGGCGGGTTTTTGATGAGATGTTCGAGAGGAATGTGATTACGTGGACTGCGATGATTTCAGGCCTTGCGCAGAATGAATTCTATGCTGAAAGCTTGGAATTGTTTTTGGAGATGCGTAGTGGAGTTGTGGATCCAAATTCTATGACTTATTTGAGCTCACTCATGGCATGTTCTGGTTTGCAGGAGTTAAGTGTAGGATGTCAAATTCATGGTCTTGCATGGAAACTGGGAATTCAATCAGATGTGTGCATTGAGAGTGCACTAATGGACATGTACTCAAAATGTGGTAGTGTGGAAGATGCGTGGCAAATCTTTGAATCCACGGAAGAACTTGATGAGATTTCTATGACTGTTATCCTTGTGGGGTTTGCGCAAAATGGGTTTGAGAATGAAGCTATCCAGATTTTTGTGAAAATGATGAAAGCAGGAATTGAGATTGACCCCAACATGGTTTCGGCCGTTCTTGGTGTATTTGGGGTTGATACTTCTTTAGGTCTAGGGAAACAGCTCCACTCTTTAGTTGTTAAAAAGAGTTTTGGTTATAACTCTTTCATTGGGAATGGGCTTATAAACATGTACTCCAAATGTGGAGAGTTGGAAGAATCGGTCAAAGTGTTCAGTCGGATGCCCCAAAGGAACTCTATATCATGGAATTCCATGATTGCAGCTTTTGCCCGTCATGGAGATGCCTCCAAAGCATTAGAGTTATATGAAGAGATGAAAGCTGAAGGTGTAAAACCAACAGATGTTACATTTCTGTCTCTACTTCATGCTTGTAGCCATGCTGGCTTGGTCGAGAGGGGCATGGAGTTCTTGAAATCCATGGATGAAGACCATGGGATGAGTCCAAGACCAGAACATTATGCTTGTGTTGTTGACATGTTAGGTCGGGCAGGACTTCTCTCTGAAGCCCAAAACTTCATTGAGGGGCTACCTGAGAAACCTGGTGTACTTGTTTGGCAAGCATTGCTTGGTGCTTGTAGCATTCATGGTGATTCAGATATTGGTAAATATGCTGCAGATCAGTTGCGTCTGGAAGCACCTGAGACCTCGGCACCATACGTTTTACTTGCGAATATATATTCTTCTGAAGGAAAGTGGAAAGAGAGGGCAAGGACCATCAAGGGGATGAAGGAGATCGGGGTGACAAAAGAAATGGGCATTAGTTGGGTTGAGATTGATAAAAAAGTTCAGAGCTTTGTTGTTGGAGATAGAATGCATCCACAAGCAAAGATTATTTATGGGGCTTTATCAGAATTGTATGGTCATTTGACAGATGAAGGATATGTACCAGATGGCAGGTTTATACTCAACTGTTTGGGGCAGGATGCAAATGGATAAGCCAATTCCTTACTACAAACTTACCAAAATCAGGAAAATTTTGTGTGTCGAGAGGGAAAAGAGAATGAAGTAGGTTTTTCCTTCCTTTATTGTACAAGTTCCTTTCTGAGGGGCTAGTTGCAGTAGGCTGTGTGCTGGTTCCTGTATTTGTTTATCATTTCTTCTTCAGAAAATATAAAAGCCAGCCCATGGCTAATGGCACCCCTAGGACAACATAAAGTTGAACTTTCTAGTTCACCCAAATGGAACTTCAAATGGCAACAATCCGGTTCAGTGGGGCTTATCTCCTGGGTAGAGGAAACTTTGGATCAGTCTATAAAGCAGTTATTGATAATGGGGGAAGCTATTGTGGCAGTTAAGGTTCTATATGGTGACTCTAATCAAAATTTCCAAAGATTCAAGAGGACTGTCAAATACAGTATTGTCTGAATTCGGAACTGGAATCTTGTCAGACTGGTAGGATGTGCCTGGAAAACAGGTTTTCAGGCTCTGGTCCTTGATTTTATTGGAAATGGAAACTTAGAACAACATCTTTATCCCGGTGGACTAGAGGATGGAGTATCTTCAAGAAGGTTGTCCAGTCAAGTCATACATGGCTAAACCTGTCTGACAGGATTGAAGATGTTCTTATCAACACTAATACGGCGGATCATGTTGCAGACTGTGGGATTAAAAAGCGCATGTCAGCTGAAAGACTGAAAGAACATGTCAACACAACAGGTTTTCTTCCCCCAGATATGCATATCACGTTGACATCACTTTTACAGACCAGAATTAAACATTGTGATTCACAGAAATTGCTCACTTGGTTAACCATCTCTGTGTATTGCTTTTGAATCAGAATTTGGGCAGGGAACTGAGGTATCAGCTAAAGGGGATGTGAATAGTTGCGGTGTAATGCTGCTTGAGATGATAACACGAAGAAGACCAACAAGCAATGTGTGTGCGGATGGGCTTGATCTAAGCAAGTGGGTGATTTCTGCATTCCCAGACTGGATTTTCGAGGTTGTTGACACCGCTCTGAAGCAGGAGGCATACACAAGAGGCATAGATGGTGCTTTCAAGAAGCTTGAGCAATGCAGCATTCAGATGCTTGAAGTTCATGTGCACAGAACCAAGTGTGCTTTGAAGAAGATATATAAGTTACCATGTAGTAAACTTCTACATTTACTGTTAGCTGTTCTTTCTTTTCACCTTCTACGTTTACTGTAATCTTGTCATTGACCAAACAGCATCTTGATTGCTTCTTACCTCACAGGTAAAAGAAAATGCGAATTTCTATGGATTGAAAACGCTGCGTTTATACTCCT
This sequence comes from Spiraea crenata, assembly GCA_033992175.1. NCBI lineage: Eukaryota > Viridiplantae > Streptophyta > Magnoliopsida > Rosales > Rosaceae > Spiraea > Spiraea crenata. The sequence continues at coordinate 2,325,965 of JAVBHV010000041.1, read as the reverse complement.
ACAACACCCATTATTAACACAGTTAGCAAAGCCCACACGTAGAAGTGCAGAAAAATGGAACATTTATCTATGTTTAGTTGGAACCCTCCGACTCTTCCATTTCGAAAAACCGTTAAACCCCATAACTACCACCACCGCCACAAATTCGCAGTGAAGAGTTGCAGAGACCCCACCGGAAACAACGATGCTCCTCTCTCCGGCACGTCCTCCGCCTATGCTGTCCTCGGCGTCCAGCCACCGTGCTCCGCCGCCGAGCTCAAATCCGCTTTCCGCGCCAAAGTATCATCTCAATTCTTCTTTTGTAAGTACAATTATCCATTTTTGAATGTCTTTTAATTTGTGAAAAAAAAAAAAAACAGGTGAAGCAGTTACATCCTGATGTAAATAGGAATAAGAAAGATTCCGATATGATGATTCGCCGTGTAATTCGGGCCTATGAGGTAAGTTTTTGTACTTCAATATGCCAATTTTACTCATAAATGAAGGTTTTTGCTAACAGTGACAAATGATCTTGGTAACTAATAATCTGATGTGTGCAGATGCTATCGAATTATAGCCGATCGGAGATAATTGAAAGGTAAGCTTGGAGTTTGGTGCACTAATTTCTTGTTACAATCCGTTAATTTTTGTCTATTAAGTGTAGTTGTGGGTGATGAATTTGTAGTGAGTGTCTAGATCCCTTTGATCATCCAGAATGTGAAGCATTTGATGTTTTCGTTAACGAGGTTCTGTGTGTCGGAAAAGGTACTACTTACTGACTTTCAATTTTGTTGCAATAACATTGTAAAGACTGAAGAACAGGTGATCAGTTCTTTTGTGGTTGTTGTGTTGTGAAACAATGTGCAGGCTGTCCATATTCATGTGTTCAAAGAGCCCCGCATGCCTTCACGTATGCTTCAACCGGGACAGCAAGAGCAACTTCTGAAGGTTTGGTTCCAATTTTTTTGTGCTGCTTTCATCTTTATTCCATTTCTGAAGGTTTATTGATGTTTTATGATCAAAATCTGCTTTGTTATCTGTAATTATGTGGTAATAGGAGTTGGAGATGATTACCAAGTTCAGCTTGCAGTTGGACAGTGCCCTAGAAGTTGCATTCATTATGTTACCCCTTCCCAGAAAATTGTTTTGGAGGAGTTGCTTGATAGGTACAATTGTTTTGCCTTGTCATACTTGATCTTGTTAATTTGATTCATTAACTCTTGCTTTGGTTTTTCTTGGTTTTGCAGTATCATAAACACACCTTATGATACTTCGGCTGAAGCGGATTTTCTGTACTCTCTTATAGTTAAAGCACGGTTTGAGAACAATCGGTATCAAAAGCCTAAGAAGCAACCCAAGGCTTCAACACAACATGTAGATTGGTTTTGACTTGTGGTCTTACAAGTCACAACACACATATGTACAGAAGGATAGGAAAGCTTATTAGGATTGTCTGTAAAAGAGATCATTATAGTTTCTATGCTCAATGAACTTCGATACAAAATGTGTATTGTTGTCTTGTGTTTCTTTCATTTGCTTTTAGTGAAAGGAGCAAAAACTGCTTGAGTTTGTGCAATGAGATATTATACAGCACACATTACAACGTATGAGATAAATTGTAGCAGACGAACTCTATCTTGAAATGACCTTCATGAATCGGTTTAGTGAAGCAAACATCCCTGCAGCTTGATCCAACAAAGATTGGCCCTCGTCTGACTTGACGTTAACATTTCCAAATATCATCTGCAAAAAATCAAAACCGAAGTCATTTACCTTGATTATACATTTTGTGGATGGAATGCAAACGTGAAGGAGTTAGCAACAAACAATAACTAACATCAAGTTCTTCAGCGTCAGGGCGCGAAATGAGCTCTTTGGCAAGCCGATATCTGTTTGGTCTATCCTTGTCATCATAGAACACCTTCCACATCCTGGTACACGATCAGGGAAATAAGTTTATGCATAGTAGGACCTAACATAGCGTGCTTACAAACCATAGCCGGAAGGGACCAAATTGAAAGGTCAAGACTTCAGTATGATTTTTAAATTCCTTACCCTGGATAACACCTAAATACAGCGCCAGATTGCATAGGCCTCATTGAGTACACCGTAGTAAAAGTTCTGCAGGACACAAATACAAAAAGTAGCAAGACAACATCCTCAGAGAGATAAGAAAGGGATTCACCATAAAATGCAGAGAGAAGAAAATTATACCTCAGAAAGTACCGCCTTAACTTTCGCACATTGAATCCAACTCCAACATCCTCACTGATGAGACGCGGGTTCCACATGATGAGAGGCCTTGGCTGCAACGCACAAGAAAATGGAAATATCCTATTAGATTTGAGGTGCACTTTAGAATAACCAAACGGCAGGAAAAGAAGAAAATGCACATGCTACCAAGTAATCTTTTCTTTATGAGGCAGTCAATAGCTTACCGGATCATCTGCCAGAGTAGATGCAAGTTTCTCAACATATCCCAACATCTGATAATCAGGAACAATCATAACCACAATCTCATCTTCACTCTGTATAGGCTTTCGGTCACTTAAGCTGGATATAAGGGGACAAAATATGATAAGATAGAGAGTTTAGTACCAAAAACACAAACGAACACAGGCTAAAATTAAATTTGAACAGGTTTGGACTGAGCTTGGCAAACATGACATACTGACGGTAGGCAGGCAAACATGGTGAAAAAAACATGGTACACTTGAGGGCCAGATTCAACTGAAGACGATAACTATTCATGATAAGATTTTAGTGGAATGGTATAGATTACCTGGCGAATCCAAAAGCTGCATCTTTCCACTTGTATTTCAAAAGTGCTGCTGCACCAGCATCAGGAAATATGGCCCTAACTTTCTAAAAGTATTAACATATCAATTGAGATCACACATAATAGTGGCACAGGAAAGAACACACATACTGAACACTTCATATCAAAGTGTCAAGTTAAGGAAACATTTCCAACTAACCTGGCCACCGGTTTCTTGAATAAGGGTATCCAAAAATACCCTTGATAATTCCCAGAGCTCAGCTTGTGCACCTTCTTCATCTAGAAATTGCAGCTGGGGAATTAAAAGTTCAACCTGTGGAAAGATAACAAACTTATGAAACCAAGAATTCCTATTTCTCAAGACTTCAAAATAAAGCCATCTTCACACTTTCCCCATGACAAGCTATATGCTTTTCGATCATCTTTACATCGCAGACAGAAGTAAAGTGTCATTATAAACTTTGGATATCTGACACAAAAAACACTTCTGCAAACATCTTGCATATGAACAAGAATACATTTTTATGAACGTACAATGGCTCTCATTCCGCCTGAAGACACAAAGTCTGCACTTGCTTCACCTGATTGACGGACTGCACCCTCCAAGTCCGAAGGCAAGCAGCTGCAACATTGAATGAGTATAACATCAAATACAAAACCAACTGTTCATGAGATGTACGGAATTTCACATTTGCATAAACATTAGCGTCTGATCCATGACTATTATCATTTCTCCCTTAGGTCTCTTCTGATAGTTCGGCCCGAATTTTTCTAGTCCCTTATGAATCGTACACCTCTACGTAGTATTTGTAAGGAAATTAGTCCATATTTTTTCTAAGTAATGTAATCCAAGCTGAGCTGTCAAGATAAGCTAAATAGCAACAATCAAGTTTCTGTAATAATTAAGAAAGAAGTAGTTCACCTGTCATCTTCTTCTTGTTCATCTTCTTCAAGTGCTTCCACAGTTGTCGGTGTTACTGTATCTTCAAGATTGTTAATGTCTAGGGGAGGTTCAGCTTGGAACTTATCAAACTTGGCACAAATTCTAGATGATGAGCTTGAAGAAGACCAAGCTTTGGTCACCGAAATTCCACTGACCCCATTGAAGATAGAGTGAGAAGCAGATAAGGACAATTGTGTGGTTGAGGTTGAGTTGGATATGGAAGAGGGGGAACAGAAGTAATACAGGCAGTTTGGGGATGTGGTGGAAGCCATGGTGGTGAAGTTAGCCACTGGAAAACTAGTTATTCAAAAGTTGCAGAGCTTTTGTCTTCATTTTCATTTTCCTTTTTTGTGATTGGGTTGCTCATCTTTTTAGGAAGAAGGAAGAAAAAAAACCCCCAGAAACCATTATTTTGGGGTTTCTGTAAATTTGCCTTTAGAATTTGTGTTTTTATTGTTTATTATATTAAATTTTCTATTTTTAATATAAAATTTTATTTTTATAGATTTATCTTTATTAGTGAAGTTAAAGTAAATTAACTTTTTTATTATATAGAATATACTCTTGGTCAATTGTTAAATCCATCAAAAGGCCTGTATTTTTGGCATCTAAGTGAAGCATTACTTTTTTAGTTATACTATATAATTGTCGTTGGAATGATGACTCTCTTTTAATAGGTGCAATTCGCTTTAAGTTTAATGAAAGTTTGCTATCTTTGGAAAAAAAAAAATCAAAAGGCCTGTATCGAGCTAAACTACCCAAATTTTTTTTTTGTTCTCTTTAAAGCAAGCACCGTAAAATGCATCCATTCAGTACGCGATTCTTTTTTTTATCAAGACGATAAACGCGATTCTACAAAGTAACTACATGGTTATTATTATAACGTAGTCGCCAGGTAAAAATGGAGCAAAAATCGCAAAGCAATCAAACTTGGAGGAGATTTGAAAGTGCAAAAAAGGGCCTGAACATTCACATTTTGGATTAAAAAGCCCGTGATGGTTCTTGGGTAAACGTCATTACAATCAAGCCCAAAATCAAACGAGACTAGAGTCTACAGTTCCGCGGGAAGAAAATCAGAGAGAGAGAATTGGTAGTTAGTTACATTCTGTTATGCTGTTATAATTATAGCTGGTTCCAGTTAGAAAAAAACAATACAATTCATTTTGTTGTAATCTGAGTTTCAGAGTAATACAAGTCTCTCGTTTTCTCTCTCGTCATTTTCTCTCTGCATCTCAATTCCTTGTTCGTTTCTTCCATTAAAGCTTCAACCTCGAGCTCTCATCATCTCTGATTTGAAGGGTTTCGTCTGCGGATAGTTTCAACCCCGAATGCCAATGGTATGGACTGCGCATTTTGAATCTCTCTCTCTGATTTTCTTGTTTTGGGTAAATAAATTTTTAGGGTTCATTTTGATTTGGGTAAATTGCCTGCCTTTCCATTTTTAGGGTTCTTTTTATCTTAGCTGCGCATCTGGGGTATGGGAAACTAGTGCAATTCCAGGTCTTTTGAACGAGTTGGTAAAGGCCGGTGCAGACAGTGGCATTGTAAATTGGTGTTTGCGGAGTGCAGAGCTTGTGCGCATCTTATTGAAGGTTTCCAAAAAGAACAATTTAGATGTTGATGTTGATAAGGCATTTCACCGTGCTTGTAAAAACTCCAGGATTGCTACTATGGAATGTCTTGTGGAACAAGTACAACTCAATGCTGAAGATTTTTCGCGCGTTCTGAGGGGAGCTGTATGCAGAGGCCATAAGCCAGCTGTTGAGTGGCATGTAAAACGGGGTTTAAGGTTTTATGGATACGGAGACATAGACCTCGCTTCTTATCTAGAACAAGCAGTTCGTATCGGCAATATTGATGTTGTTGTTGCTTATCTCCTTCCTCAAGTGTCTCGTCATCACCTAGTGCTAATGAAGTTTAAGATGTTCGTGACGGGTGTTTATTCTTGTGATGGTATGGCACATCTTCTCCGTTCTGATTTCTTAGGTGACCCTGCAGCTACTTATGAGTTTGCAGAAACTATGGCTCGGAATTTATCCAATTACATTGGAGATGCACCTCCAAAGCTAATTGCTTTTTTTTTCAAGAGGAGTGGTCAGAGAAAGCTTTCTCGGATGGAATAAAGCAAGGGCAAGAACATTACTGTGAAGGGGTTTAAAATGGGGGGGGGCCCCGGTCCGCCTTAATCGCCTAGCCCCTGGGTTGAGGGTAGCAATTGCTTACTTGCCACTCTATAGGGAGTGCGTCGGCGCAAGTGGCAGTTTGGTGTCGCAAAGGTTGAGAGGGCAACTTGTTGAAGCCGTGAGAAGGCTTGGTGGTGGGACTTTACATGGGGTTGGTCAGTTCACAGAGCTCTTGGCTGTTCTGAAAAACCGTCTTCAGCTTTTACTTCACTAGCAAGAAGTAACTAGATCAGAATTATTGTCCTCATACACGAAGAATGTGCTGGCATTTGGCTTCAGCTATCAGCAGTTTAAATGATCTATTTTAAATCTCTTCCGCAGCCAAATCTATGTAACAGCGGAGTCGCAATGTAATTTTCTCTTGACTTGAAACTCAAACTTAGGCTTCATGCCGATTCTTGTTATCGCATAACCAGTATGATTTTGATTGCTCTTGTATGCTATAGATAATAATTGCTTCAACCACGTCGTTCTTGGGGAGGTAGCAGAATATTTTGTGGATGTTCATCTTGCTTGTGCTGAAAGTAATATCCTTTGTGTACATCTATATTATCGAATGTGTGGTATTTGAGAAAAGGTAAAAAGCCTACTCAGTGAAGGCAATAGGTTTGTGGCTCTTACACATACGGCTGGTGATTTTTCACCGAGTGTAGTAGTGCGCATCGCTTCCAAGGTCTAACTCATGGTGCACCATCATCATTATATTATTATTAAGGATTCTTTACTATATACGATGTAATTAGATTTGTTAATTTTAAGAAATAATGGAGATTTAAAATCGAATTTTTCCTTTTTAACTTATAATTTTGATAACAATTAAAATCTCGTTGGATTTTTTAACTTGGTTTCGTGCAGTAATGTGTTAGAACAAATGCTAATTTTTTTAAAGTTTTTTAAATTTGGCATTCGCTCCAATGCATTATGGATCGAACTTTCAACACTCGGATCTCTCGATTGGGCCATATTTCAAATTAGCCCAATTAGAACTTTAGAATATTGTGATAGCCGTTAGAGAGAAAAACCTTCTTCCATTTAAACGGATGGCTGAGATCCACTGAATTTAAAACTCGAATGCAATCAAAACCCTATCTTCGGTCCATGCATTCCACCCTAATTTTTTTTCTTTAATTATAGTAATTTCCAATAGGTTTAGGGACAATTATCCATTTGAAGATCTGAAATTGTAGTCAAATTATAATTGAGACTCTTACCAAAAACTACTATATGGATGTTAAAATGTCCCATATTGATATATTGACCATTCAAAACTGTCCTAGTTTAATATTTATGGTCAATTCCTAGGTCCTCATGTAACACCATTGCTATTGATGACGTAGTTTGAGTATTTTCATCTTAGCATTAATGTGTTTTAGTTTTTGATTTTCTTATAAATATATTGACATCTAATAATATTGTATTAGAGACTTCTTTTTGCTTAATATCAACAAAAATATATCCATAAAATAATTATTAAAGTGGAGCTAAATGAAGACAATTGTAATATGTTACGTCATTATGCAATAGCCTCACTGCACATGCATACGCCTGTATTAGAGATCTTTTTATTCATGGCTCTGCATGCCGCATCATGGGTGTTTGTTGTTGATTTTTGTCTCGGATATTGCAAGCGTATCCTTCAATTCATCGTATATAGGGGCAAGAATTGATTGACCAAAAGATACACGTAAGCATATGTAGTGAGGCTAGTTTGATATATGTCAGTTGCAGGTCTTTTGCATCCAGGCAATAAAATTCAATTTTTTTTTCTTCTGAAATTAAGCATCAAAAGATATCAAATTTAGAATCCTATTTATAATGATAGGCTGTGGATTACATTCCGTATGACAACAGAAACCCTAATAGAGATGATTATATTAAAGATCTTTTGTTTTGCCCCCCTTTTTTTTGGGGCCCTTTTTTTCCCCCCCTCCTTGCAGGATTTTTTTTTTTAAAGATTAATTTTAAAAGAAAAACTTCAACCAATTGCCCTTTCAATTGTGTGTTTTTTGATGGGGTTTAGATCTTGTTTTTGTTAGTTGACTTTTTATGGCTGTTGTGCAAATGATTAGTTCTCCAAGTCCTTCACTGCTTCCCATTTCTTCTCCGCCATATCCAATTTATACACCTTTATATCAATTCTTGTCGGCGACCACTTTTGTTCTTAACCTATACATCAGGTTTGATAAAACTCTTAATGACTCGATCTACAACCTAGAGCATCAAGCCACGACAATAAATTTTAATATAATAATTTTTAATATTACTCCACCTAATATTAGGTGAGATAAGGTTTTTTTTTTTTTTTTTTTTTTTTTTTTTTTTAGACCTTTGCTCCTAAACAGATTAATTGAGGCGAAAATCAAACCATATTTAAAGACAAATTGATTCGATAAACTCTACCTTTGCATAAGCTCGACTTGTGAAGAATCAAGTCCTTGTATTTGGAATTTGGGATTGTCCTAACAATAAGGTATTTGTTTTTTAACCACATGATAAGAATATTTTTTATGAGAAGTTTGTCGTTTTGTTTGAGTAAACCCCAAATTTGGCTGACTGTAAATGAAGAGAATTGATGGTGTTTTTGGAAGAATGGGATGAATTTCCTATCATGAACAATTTGATTGCAGAACTGATATTGAAGAAGAAGATTCAAAGCTATATAAGAGGGTTGATCACAAAAGTGGAGTTTAGCACATGGGCTAATGTCATAATGCCCCTATGGTCATATTGTACTAGATGCGTCAGATTAATCTGACGGTTCAATTAGAGCATCCACATTTTAGCCAAGATTCGGGGTCTGGAGTATATATATATATATATATATATATATATATATATATATATATATATATATATATATATGGATTAGAAACTTAATATCGGACTTTACATTTTGACTATTTTACCCTCTAGTTTGTAGTTTATATTACGTTATCTATTTTTCTAAATTTCATCGTCGTTGATAATTAGTCTTAGGTGCACTCCATATTTTCCTTTATTAATAAAGATGATTTTGTTAAGGATAAGGAATTTTTTACCTTTACCTTTTCCAATAGGTTAAGTAGTTCTTCTCTCACCAGGAATATAATTCCTAACCTATCCGTATAAATAGAATGGTTGGGAGATTGATTGTAACCCACAATTATCAAAATTATATAGTAGAAGAATTCTTGATAAAGGTTCAACAACCTGATCATAATTAAATACGGCCCAATCGGTAATTAGCGGCAGCTTAGCAACCATGGATTACACCATGAACGGCGTGGTTGATATGCAAGACAAGTTGAAGCAGCCGCCGTTTGAGATGGAGAAGATTGTCAATTTTGAACCCAAAACCTTCTGCAGACCCTTTTATTCGTTCAATGGTACTTTACTTTCCCCTCTTGTTATGATTTCATGTCTTTGTTTTACATACATTGGGTACTTTATAAGGAAGAACCATTATTCGTAAAGCCTGATTGAAAAATCCTTAATCCTTAAAATTCTTAATCATGGCTTCGAATTTCAGACCCAAATTGAACCTACTTTTACTAGGGCGATGCTTGGTCGATCAATGGTGATTTCTGATCTGCACCCAAGTGTGTTGATTCTAATAAATTGTGACTGTTGTTGTGTCAAATTTCTTTTGAGAGGGCATTTGGTTGAACAAGTACCAGGTTTTGATCAAATTAAATTCCATTCCATACTCTGAGTATAGTGTGTGTTCATGTTAAACGGTTCTGCTGCTGCTGCTTCTTTATTGGTTAGGCACGTAACACAAATGTCTACCTGGTTTTGTCAACATTATGTGTGTTTGGAAACTTGTCCGTTCTATAGATATTTTATCTATTATTGTTCAAAACTAGAGTGCAAATAATTCTCCTCATTGTTTTCTACAGTTGAAAGTATGCAAGAAGATTGGCCCATGGTGAAATCTGCGTTAGAAGCACATAATATTTCATGCTCATTGAATACGGTATGTCATGTCATGATAATTGTTGTTCAGCAAGCATCATCGCAGACTTTTTAAATATGAATTACCTACATCTACGTGTTGTTTATTTTAAACTATATATGTAATAATTATTTTAGTTTTTGTTAGATCGCGTGTCTCATCACATTCACAACAACTGCAACTACGAATTCAGATATTATTGTGAAGGCTAACAATGTGATTCACCTTCTCTCAATTGGTGTTCGTGCAACTTGGGTACGAATTCAGATCCTTTGTTTTTGCTTCTGGTCCAAGGAGCAACTCTTTTTGTTTACATGATTTGGAATAGATTCTAATTGTAGTAGTAAGGTGCTTATTTTTGTTCCTTCAATGTGATTCCTTTTCTCCCATTGCTGCAACATGTCGTTAACATTAATGAATACTATCTGAACTTTTGCATCTCAATTGATAGTTTTGCTTCAATTTATGTACATATAATCAAGAAATGATTGTGTGTGTGCTCAGTTTTCCTTTTAGCTTAAATGCCAGGTAGTCTTTTCTTGCAAACCGTCCCATACTGCTGTTTTCGTTTCATTTCATTTCTGATTCGAGTGCACAACATTTTGATTTCAGGCATTACAAGTTCTAAATGGAAGAGAATGCGATATCATCGAGACCCAAGGACTTTGCATAAAATATGATGTTAGCGCGGTAAGTGTTGCTTAAAGTTTCCTTGGATATCTTGTTCTCGCAAGTGTCTGCCAATGTTTTTAAATCATAGATAAGTTATTACTTTCATGGAAGCCTTCTCTAAAGTTACGATGCAGGACGTTAATTTAACCTGCTTGTTATTAGATGGCTAATTAGAAGAGTTGATAGTCTAGTCCAGGGGGGACCCATGACTTCTCTGTAATAATGTAACAATGCTGGAGACGTTTAGAAGCTCATTGGTCGGCTTTGATAAATATCTCTTGTTATTTGCAGGATCAATTTGTTGATCGGTGTAAACTCCTCCTTGATTCTCTAAAGGTGCATAATAAAGTTTTTATAAATTCGTCTCTTTTCTTTTCATGGCAAAATTGAAGGCAAAGAAAGTTATACCTCTTTTCAGCAGGAAAAATGTAAGATGTCAAGTTATACCATATGTTGTCACATCGCTAATATTTCACGATATAATTGCATTGTAGAAACTTTCAATTCGGCTAGGCTGCGATGCTTTCCATTGTGTAAGTATCAGCGTGACTCTCGATAGTAATGATTCTATCTCATGTCTATTTCTCTGGGTATTCACTTCCGAGTACAGGGAGTTGCAAATTTTGCAACTTTTACATTTGCTGTAAATGAATAGGTTGACACTTTCGCTGCTATCGCTGATTCACCTATAAGATTGAAGGCATTCAGGATTATTGTGGAACAATGCATTTCGGGTAGGACGAAACCTGCAGACCATCTTCAGACATTCAGGATTATTACGGCTACAACGAATCTCGAGGTTTTGCGACTGTCCTGCATATTCTCGAGGCTTTTGCGCAAGTTTGGACACAAAAAGGTTGAATAACAAAGTTGTACCTCAGTTTGGCAAGGAATTAAATTTTGAAAATTTCAGTGACCCTGGAAAGTTTTTGATTTCGGTAAAAAGTTCCATGTATATGATGGAAATCATATCAAATGTACTTGGAAACTTTTAGTAAAACTTTAGAGTGGGTTAACTTAGTCATTTATCTTTTATTTCAACCAAAAAATAGAAGAAATTTCATTATATAGTGAATAAAATTATCTAATATAAGTAATACTATCTGTTGTCGAAAATTGTTAGTTTGTTAATTAGTCTAGCTACTTCATAAATATTGTCAATAGTTGATGATGTACGCACTGTAATAATGATTAATTACATTAATATGGCTACTAGATGATTGACGTAGTTTTTGTCTGCATGACAAATTTTATTTGATTCCATAAATTTCATGATGAATTCAAAAAATCAGAAAAACTAGCTCGTAATCATAATATGATATTACCTTCTGTGAAAATTCGTGAATGCATCATTAATTATACTTTTGGTCAAAGAAGTATTAAATTGCACAAAATAAGCTATTAAACTGCACAAAATAAGCTATTAAACTAAACGCAGCGTTCAACAGCGAAGAAATAGAGGTGGAACACCAAAGATTGGAACAGAGGATCTCGTCTGGTTGTAGGGCCCACTACCTGAAATCTCCCGCCTTTCTAACCGTCTCCGTTCGTCTCCGTTCTCCGGCTTGTAACGAACTGCTCCTCCGCAAAGCTGCTGTACATATTCTCCCGCCTTTTCTAACCAACTCTGTTCTCCGGTTTGTAACTAACCGCTGCAACCCAACTTGTCCCGCCTTTTATAACCGACTCCATCTCCGTTCTAGAGAGAGAAAGTTAGAGTAATTTGCCTTTCAAGTCGAGTTCTTGCATTTTGCTACTCTGAAATGGACGACGGTATCTACAGTGATGATGAAGCACTCTCTGAAGATCAAATTGACGCATTTGTTGCTTCACTGCTGGTAGACGAAGCGGCAGCCTATGGCGAAGTGGAGCCGGTGGTGCAACCTGAGGAGGAGCCGGTGGTGGTGCAACCGGAGGTGGAGCCGGTGGTGCAACCTGAGGAGCTAGGAGCCGGTGGTGCAACCTGAGGCGGATCCGGTGCCGGTGGTGCAGCCCGCGGCGGGTCTTGGCAACAGCACGGCGTCGATTACGGCCGGTTCTGGCAACACGGCGTCGATTGCGGCTGGTCTTGGCAACAGCACGGCGTCGATTGCGGCAGGTTCTGGCGACAGGGCGTCGATTGCGGCGGGTCTTGGCAACAGCACGGCGTCGATTGTGGCGGGTTCTGCCAACAACACGGCGGTCGTGGCAAATTCAGGCAACACGGCGACGGTCGCGGAGAATTCCGGCAACAACACCGCGGCGGTTATCGGACCGAGGAGTCGTGCGCCGCCTAAGTGGTTGAAAGACTTCTTTGTTGTGGATGACAGCGGATCGGATTCTGAAGCCGAAGACTCCGACGTGGAGTGTGTCCCTGGTGCGGATTTGTGAGCCCGATCCATTACCAAGCCCAATATATTTTGATGAAGCCCAATGGGTGGGTATTGCAACCCATTGAACAAGAACTGAGCCATTTCCTTTTTTTGGTCGAAAGAACTGATGCTTTAGTTTTTGCATTTCTAAATCTTGTCTGAATTGTGATGCTCGTGATTAGCTCACATTTGATACATACATTTGATCAATCAATCCAGAATTCCTGAATTTTGCTATCTCACATGCTTTCATTGACTGATAATTGGTATCACAATCTCATTGGTATAAGCTTTTGCTGTAAGGACCCTAGTTGAAATTTGCGAACTTTAGGTTGTCCTGTTGCTACATGCTGTAAGGATCTAAGGATTGTCTTCTTACGTTTTCAGCAGTGAGTTTCGGACATTTTGTTACTTATGCTTGTCAGACCATACATTGAGGGTAGCAATTGCTTACTTGCCACTCTATAGAGAGTGCGTCAACGCAAGTGGCAGTTTGGTGCCGCAAAGGTTGAGAGGGCAACTTGTTGAAGCCGTGAGAAGGCTTGGTGGCGGGACCTTAGATGGGGTTGGTCAGTTCACAGAGCTCTTGGCTGTTCTGAAGAACCGTCTTCAGCTTTTACTTCACTAGCTAGCAAGAAGTAATGCCGATTCGTGTTATCCAATATCCAGTGATTTTAGTTGCTCTTGTATGCTATAGACAATATTTGCTTCAACCACGTCGTTCTTGGGGTTGTAGCAGAATTATTTTGTGGATGTTCATCTTGCTTGTGCTGAAACTGCTATCCTTTGTGTACATCTATATTATTGAATTTGTGGTATTGGAGAAAAGGTAAAAAGCCTACCCAGTGAAGGCAATAGGCACTACAAAAAAACTGCACAATGGGCACGGACAAAATCTGTGGCTATGAGTGGTTTATCCGTGGCAAAATGCATATTAGCCACGGATATCCGTGGCTAATGACCAATAGGCACGCTACACCGTTCTGTGTCTTAACTCGCCGTCCGTGTTGCTCAGTAGGCACCCCATTAATAAACCGTGGCTATGTTATGGCCACGGATGATGTAACTGTGGCTTGAGAGTGAATTATTATTATATTGTTAGCCACGGATGATGGATCTGTGGCTTCAGTGTGGGTTAAAGTGAACCCTGGTTATATTGTTGGCCACGGTTGATGCAACCGTGGCTTGAGAGTGGATTACCAAAAAAAAATATATGCAATACTTTTTATTTTTCTTTGATAAAAATATATGCAATAATTAAAATTGAGCTTAAATCACAAAAATATATCAATAAATCACCAAAAAAGAGAACAACAACAATAGACCATAAATAATGTATTTTCATATTGAATTTCTCTACAAATGTGTATAGAAGAGTATACTTGACCCATACAAATTGTTCCAAAATTTAAACTAGCAATATTTCCCTTCCACAATACTATAAAACAAAATTTTCCTCACATAGCAACCTGAGCCTAAGCCATAACAATCTGCTGCTGCTGCAAGCAGATGCTGATGCATCAAAGGGGAACCTTCAATTAGGCTTGCATCCAACAAAACCAAAGAGAGAACAGATTAAATGAAGGTTGCAAGGAAGAAAGAGAGCAAAGTAATTCTACACGCAATTAGGCTTGTTTTTAAACTTCAGCTTCTTGACTAACTCATCTATGCCAGGAGAAAGCCTGCATTGAATTGTACACCACTTTGAGCAGATCAAGCAAGAGAGTCTCGAAGCTATATATTACACTTTCTGGTGTTACTCTCCCTGCAAAATGAGGGATGTGAAGCAAAGTTAAGAGTTACCTTGGAAACCAAATACTAATACTTTACTGTACCTTGTGACAGGCAACAAAGATAGAATTCTAAATTATAGAACGAAAACTACCTAGAGATACATATGGAGACTGCAAATCAGCACTACTTGGTTATAAGATAAAGAGAGCGTGGTAAGACTTAGCAGAGTATATATGACTATGCTTAACAAGTTAGTTTCCATGGTAGACAGTTCAAGTGCATCTAAACAATGCAAGGAAGAAAATGAAATATTGTGACCTTAATGTGAAATATCAAGCAAGAATATGAATTTGTCACGTTTAATAGATAGACAATACAGCAATCAAGTTACTCAAACTTAAATGAGCATTCTTTGGAGTAAACATTGCTCTTTTATATGAGGCACGTACCAGTTCTAAGATATTAAGATCATAATATAGTGCACGCCCTTTGGTTGTGAATCCCCTGGTTCAAGAAGATGATAAATTTATTTCCCATGGAATGTACATTACCTTTAACTAAATATGAAAATACTAACACTGCAGAAAGCAGAGACCACTTTTTGTCTTCAGAGTTTCTGAGTTAGAGTTTTATGGAATACAAAAACATCAAGTTAAAGGCATGCCAAATGCAAGACCTGACAACACACTCTAGACATCCCCCTACCCAGAGACTACAACATTCTAACTGTGCATTCCAGTAAAGTTGACAACATACCTGACACATGCTGATAAACAGAAGCCACAAAACCCCAATGTTAGTTAACACCAAGAAACCTGAAACACATCAAAAAGCACAGAAAGTGAATCCAATGAAAGCTAAATCACATTAAACCCACAAAGCAATAGGCTTCAATATCGCCAATTCTGAAAATACATCAAATAAATAGTAGACAGCAAAACCCAACCCATCATGTTCTATATATGCCAAAAGAGGCAAAATCATGTCTATTATAAACACCACAAAGCAATTGGCTTCAATATCACCAATTCTAAGATATTCAGGAGTAAATGCCAGATTTGTACTATAACTCTTCCCATCCCTGCTATTTTTCATAAGGCCAAAGATAGATATTCTAGGATTTCCATACCTGCCAAAGAAAACAGAATGAAGGAATACAATCACAGAATGAAGGAATAAGCGAGAGTAAAATAATATGCCCCATATTGCAAGAACAAAACCAATAACACGTTCAAAGCGTGTTCTTTGCTGCAAAGTAGATTGTACAGTACATGTTACTACAATCATATAAGAAAACAAGAAAACAAGAAAACAGTGGAAATAATTACATATGTACTAAATAAAAAACTCAGAAAAGGCCATCACACCTTTAGATGTGTCGATGATGAGCACAAACATGCCCATGCCTCCCACAGGCAGTCCTCCAAAGATGGTAATCCAAAACTATAAGATCACTCTAATTAAAATTAAAATAAAAAGATCAGATGAAGGTTCACTACTAATGTTTTAGTGCCACAAGTATGTAATTCTTCTATTAATAAAAAAGACGGACATCTTACAAGATTAACTCTGAAAGGAAAACAAAAGAAGCAATATGCTTTACCATATCGATGGTGATATTGCCCAATTGAACTTTTCCATAATCTGCCTTCAGCTTCTTCAGACGTTCCTGTAATAACCAAAGAAAGGAGTTGTCAATATACAAAAATTACATAATAACAGACACAATATTCAAATGTAAGACTTGTTTAGTTTTGATTTCGCAATTGCTCAAATATCACAGAAATATGTTAGTGAAGAAGCTAAGGGCTTCAATACAAGCTTTCCCTGAAACTCATTGACTTGAGCATTATAGAACTGAACCAAAACGATGATCTCAACAGATCAGAAGTTGAAGCTAAGACTCTTTGCACAGCAGCTTATATAAGTATAGTATACAGAACATAAAAAGTAACTAGGCAAGAAAAACCAATCTCAGAACCTAAACAATTTGGCGTGGCCAATCATCAACACCACTGGAAAACACAATCAATTGGCAGACTACGTGTATCGCAGCAAAACACAACATCAGACCTCATAGAGCACACTAGATTATCGAAAAATTTCAACAAAAGACTTATCTTCCTGTCACATCCCAATCAAGGTAGCATCTATTTTGAACACTTTTACTATCCAAAAATCTGCATTACTATTTATTTAGTAACGACCCAAATCGTTATAGAAATAACCCAAACAAACAACATGAAATTGTACAAAAGCTATCAAATACATATTAAGAAACACAATTACCTCAATTTTCATACTGCATGGACTCAAGAGAAGCAAAACTTTCATACACCAATGCCCACATTTATAATGAAGTTCCAAAATGATCTATCAACGGCAATCTACTAGAGCCGAATCCTAACAATCAGGTATTCGAGTAAAACGTCAAATGCATATACTCCAAAACCAAATTCCAATTCCAAAGTTGAAGCATAATTACAACCAAACCTAAAATGGGTATTAAATAATCCGCACATTTACCTACAATTACAGTGGATAACTTATTGAGAAAACGTAGATCTGTTCCTTGTACACGTGCCTAGCGCCGGCGAACCCGCCGACAATACCAACAAAAACACCAGCCAAGATGGCACCTTTGAGCGCCGAGTCGCCGTCGAAGCCGCCGTCTCCCTCATGTACATCTTCAGCCTCACCAGCGCGCCGGAGATTGATGAACCAAGGAAAACTCTGTCGATTCATCGAGAAAGTTGCTGAGAACAACCGTGTGGAGGCAGTGCTTCTTAGAGGCGGCGTGGGGCTCGAGGTCTGGGTATTTGCGGAGTCGGAGGAGAGAGACGAGAGAAAGATTACGAAGGTCGCGGGCTGGAGAGTGAAGGCGAGTCAAGCTGAGTCGTAGTCGATGAGTTTGTAGATCTCGAATTTTTGGACTTGCAGTTTTGAGATCTTAGCGAGGTCAGGAAGAGGCAGAGGAAGAAAATGGAGAGAGAGTGCGAAAAAAATAAGTCGGTTTAGAGAGAAGAAAGATAAAATCGAAGACATAAAGAATATCGAGAGCTCAGGAGAAGAAGTAAACAAATTTTAGGGGCAAAATCGGCACTATACTGCACACAAAGGAGGGCACCCGTTTTTATTGAGGGCAAAAATGTCTTTTTGTTAGCCACAGTTAGAGGAAGTGTGCCTAAAACAATACAAGTATTAGTATTAAATTTGTTCAGCCACACTTTTGGTTGAAAGTGTGGCAAAAATTTGAATTTCCCACATGTTAGAGTGTGGGTAAACGCTTATAGCCACACTTGACAATCAACTGTGCCTACTTGAAAACAAAGAGGCACCAAAATTTAGTGGTGCCTAAAGAGTGGTGCCTATTGTGCATATTTCTTGTAGTGAGGTATGTGGCTTTGGCTGGTCATTTTTCACCGAGTGTAGTAGTGCGCATCGCTTCCAAGTTCTAACTCATGGTGCACCATCATCTTATATCATTATTACCGAGTCTTTACTATATAAGACATAATTAGGTTTGTTAATTTTAAGAAATGATGGAGATTTTAAATCAAAATTTTCCTTTTTAACTTGTGATTTTGATAACAATTAAAATCTCGTTTGATTTTTTAACTTGATTTCGTGGTTTCGTGCCGTAATACATTAGAGCAAATGCTAATTTTTTAAAAGTTTTTTAAGTTTGGCATTCGCTCCAACGCATTATGGATCGAACTTCCAACGCACGGATCTCTCGATTGGGCCATATTTCAAATTAGCCCGATCAGAACTTTGGAATATTGTGATAGCCGTTAGAAAGAAAAAGCTCCTTCCATTTAAACGGACGGCTGAGATCCACTCAATTTCAAACTCGAATGCAATCAAAACCCTATCTCCGGTCCCCAACGACACAATTCACAACGCGCTCTTTCTCTCTCTAGCTCTCGCAGATCTTCGTCGTCTACAATTCGCCAAAAGCACTTTCTCTCTCTAGAATTCACAGAACCCTATCTTTCTCTCTCAAGAATTCATCGCGTTCTTGCTCTGATTCGACGCCATGGAAGGTACTGTGCTCTCTCTCTTCAGCGATTTTCTTGTTTTTGACTTCGAATTTTTTCAAAATCGAACATTGTTCTAATTGATGAAATTTTTGTGATTCTGTTCAGATCAAACGGTGGAAATGATCCCTAAAAAGCGCGAATACGTTGTTCCAGACCACTATTCCAAGCCGTCTTCAATCTCCGAAACAAGTTCGTCATTTTGTTTTTCGATTTAGGGTTTCTTTCTGTTCTTTTATTCTTGAAATCCCCAAATTTTGCAATGAAATTAAGTTGTTTCCCCCTTTTTTTATTTTGAAAATGTTGAATTGGAGGTTCAGATGCGTTAATTCTTGTTTTGAATTACCTAATTTTAGTTTTTCATTTTACTGAACTGGAGAATTGGGATAATTTCTGATCAGATTTGATATTTCATTTTCCAGTTGAAACCCTAGATGCTGAGACATGTGAGGTGGACAGTGATGTCAGCGACAAAGGTGTGTATTTTCTGCAAGTGTTATACTATAAATGTGAACTAAATTAGTTCAAAAGACAGTACAATTGAATTAAGCAGTAGACGGCAAAATGCCTGAAATTTTGGTTAGGAAGTGTTACATTTTGAGTGGTTAGATTTGGTTTTTGCAATGTGTGGGTTGATTCAGAATTCATTACAGATGTGGGTACAGAACAAGTTGAGGTAGATTCTGATTTGATTGATGAAAATAGCATGACCAATGGGACTCAAGAAGCTTCTTCATATCAGGGACAGACCCTTCCGATATTGAAAAAGATCATCGATTTGAGTTCCAAAGTTCAGGTAGTCTTTCAGTATGGCATTTCTTTCTTTCACTTTCACTACTAGTGAAGCTTAGAAAGTGATTGGAAGTGCTGTATGCTTCTTTGTTCAAAGCGTAAATGTTGACTGATCTAATTAAGTTGCACCCGTTTTTAGGATTTGAAGAAAGAACATACTGAGTTGTCTGATCAAGTGAAGCTCACTACACAGTCATTTCCAGATCCTGCAGTTCTAAACACTATTCAGCTTCTAAGTAAGAGTTTGTATTTTTCATTCAAAATCACCCAACTTTCCTTCCCTCTGTTTGTAATCAGTATTTTCTGGCTCTCTAGGCTTTGAACATGAACTTCTAAAGAAGAAGTACGTTGATGAGTCGTCTGAGAGGAAGCGACTTTACAATGAAGTAATTGAGCTGAAAGGCAACATCAGGGTGTTCTGCAGATGTAGACCTTTGAGTGAGAATGAAATTTCAAGCGGATCTGGCACCGTTATTGAGTTTGAATCCTCCCTGGATAATGAGCTCCAGGTCATTTGCTCTGATTCCTCAAAAAAGCAGTTTAAGTTCGACCATGTGTTCAGACCTGAGGACAGCCAAGGTAACAGATAACTCATGCTTACTTTGTAATTTCACGGTCTAATACTTCGTTTTCTAATTTTAGTAAAACTTTCTACTATTGATGCTGAGTTTTTCTAATCTGCAGAGGCTGTTTTTGCTCAAACTAAACCTATTGTGACTTCAGTTCTGGATGGGTTTAATGTGTGTATTTTCGCCTACGGACAAACTGGGACTGGTAAGACTTTTACAATGGAGGGAACTCCCGAACATAGGGGGGTTAACTACAGGACTCTGGAGGAGTTGTTCAGGATTTCAAAGGACAGAGGTGGCTTCATGAGATATGAATTATGTGTTAGCATGTTGGAGGTTTATAATGAGAAGATAAGGGATCTCTTGGTAGACAACACCAATCAGCAGACAAAGAAGTGAGTTTTCTTTTGCTTAGATGTTAACTGAGTAGGCTTTGCTACCTTGCATATAAAAAATTCTTTATTTGAATCATGTATCAGCATGCACATATTTTGGGTTCTTAAGATGTTTAATATCCACTACTTGATTGCCCTATTGGTGATATTCAAGTGCTAGAAGCATAGACAAAAAGATAAAGTATGGTGATTGAAATGCTTAGATAGCCAACAGGATGACCTTCCTGAACCCAAAATGTTGTAACTTGTAAGTTGTAACTGTATAAGCATTTTCTTGGAGAGACTATGTCATTTCTATTGGCAATATTCAGAATCTCAATAAAGGATATAGTGTTAAGTCAACGCAGATGTACTTATTTTCTGTTATGTGGACAAAGGTTGGAAGTGAAGCAAGTTGCCGATGGTACCCTAGATGTTCCAGGACTTGTCGAATCACGTGTTTATGGCTTTGAAGAGATGTGGGAACTACTGAAGTCTGGAAGCCAAGCTAGATCAGTCGGATCTACCAGTGCTAATGAGCAGAGCAGCCGTTCTCACTGGTACTTTTCTTGCTCTTAATATCCTAACTTTTACACTTTCAGATCCTTATTTATTCTTGTATTAGACAACAAGTATAATTTGTTACCGTTTATGGAAACACATTTACCAAGCATAATGAATCTTTCAAATTAGAGTAAATTAAGAATCATGAGGCAATCAATTATTCCTTTCATGGTTGTTTTCTGTAGCTTGTTGCGCGTGACTGTTAAGGGGGAGAACTTGATAAATGGGCAAAGGACTCGGAGTCAACTTTGGCTAGTAGACTTGGCTGGTAGTGAGCGTGTTGGGAGGATTGAGGTTGAAGGCGAAAGACTGAAGGAATCACAGTTTATAAATAAATCTCTTTCGGCCCTTGGGGATGTTATCTCATCCCTATCATCTAAAACAGCCCACATCCCTTACAGGAATTCAAAGCTCACTCATTTGCTGCAGAGCTCCCTAGGTGAGTTTTCTGCGGTGGCATTTTACTTAATGTGACTTGGCTGTTCTACATGTATGATGTTAATTGAAATTCGACTTGCAGGGGGGGATTGCAAAACCTTGATGTTTGTCCAGATAAGCCCAAGTGCCTCAGATCTCAGCGAGACAATATGTTCTTTGAATTTTGCTAGCCGTGTTCGGGGAGTAGAGAGTGGTCCTGCTCGCAAACAGACTGACGTCAGTGAGCTATTGAAGTATAAGCAAATGGTATGTCATAGTAAGTTAACCCTTAAATTTATTCTTCTCTTGTCTTGGTTCCAAACTGTTAACATTTGGGTTTCCAATATAACAGGCAGAAAAGGCTAAGCATGATGAGAAGGAAACAAAGAAATTACAGGATGGCTTACAGTCCTTGCAATTGAGACTTGCTGCAAGAGAACACATCTGCCGAAATCTACAAGACAAGGTATTTTCTTCTCTCAAGGTGACAGTCCCCCAAGTTTTTGGGAAGTTGATTTATTGAACATCTGACTGAGTACTTTTATCAGTTTATTCATCGTTCACAACTGACCTTATATAATAGGTTCGAGACCTTGAGAACCAATTGGCAGAAGAAAGGAAGACCAGACTAAAACAGGAGACCAGAGCTTTTGCAGCTGCCTCTCAGCAGTCGGCAACATCATCATTCCGAAAACAAGGAGGGCTGAAGACTGTCGCAGAGAAGAAGCCACCATTAGGACCTTCCAAATCGAGGATGCCTCTGCGGAGAATTTCCAACTTCATGCCCCCTTCATCTGCTTTACCGCCCAAAAAGTCCACGTCTGCAGCTTCTGTGATCCGCCCATTTTCAATGGATGGCAAAGAAAACAATGCCTCAGCAACAGTAGCAGGAAGAAACCAAAGAAGCCAAATGTTACCAAGGAGAATGTCGATGGCTGTTAGACCTCCAACCACTACAACAGCACCAACACAGATTCTTCAGCCTAGGAGGCGAGTCTCAATCGCTACCTATCATCCCGAGTCTCACATCACAACACCCCTTAACCACACCTCTGCCTCTCTATTCAACAATGCCAGACCGTCATTTGCAAGGGATGCACGAAAGGCACGTTATTCAAGGCTGTTCTCTCCAATGCCTGAGTTGAAGTCTGAAGCGGATTCAACACCAATGCCCATGAGGAGTAGTAGTAAGTTCATGGGCAGTCCTCCTGTACAGGCTGGTTCACTGCTAAGGCATCCAACGGCTGTTGCATTATCCCGAAAACCATTGGTTTGGAGTCCACTGAAGCTGCGAGGCCTGAAAAGAAGGCCATCACTGTTACTACCTCCCCGAGTTTCAAGTGAGATGCAATGAAGAATTAAGCTGGCATTGTCTATACTTTCAAACACCTTGAAACATTAAAATCCTTCTTCTTTCTCCAACTTTTACCTTATCAGCCTTGGGATATTAGTGCAAATGTATGCTGCTTGCTTACCAATCATTCATATTTCTCCTACATGGTTGTAATTTTCCTCTCCCATTTCTATATTAGCATTTTTCCTCTTTTAATGTAGATTGAAATTTCAAGGATCGGATCACTTGAATTGGCACAAAGAGAAGATGAAAACCATCAACCATCTCTGGTGGGTGGTGACATCCGTAGCTACCTTCCAGATGTTGAATTGAAAGCTCATCTATATTGTATTGATATACATGGTGAATGTAATATCAACTTATTATTATTGACGTCTTGACAATGATATTTATAAAAAATTGAATATCATGTACACCATCCAATCCTATAATTTTTGGAGAACCTTTTCCTAAGAGTTTGAATAATAATCTAGTTTTCAAAAATCAAGGAAAGAAAGTTTCTATTCAATGAAAGGGAAAACTGAATATATACCGTTAGATCTATATCAATCATGGAGTATTGACCGTTTGATTCACCATCAATGCGCAATCATAGATCTATAACAATCATGGAGTATTGACCGTTAGATTCACCATCAATGCGCAATCACAGCCCTGAATTGAAAACGAAGTAGCCGTTTGTGGATGTTTCTTTCGTGGGATAAATTCGACCGTTGGACCCCCCAAAAAACAAAACATAAACAAAAGATCCGTTACCAAAAAGTGTTCGGCTTCCAACTCCATTTGACTTCCGCACTTAGGAGACAAACTCCGAAAGCTAAAAAGGAAGGAAAGAGTGATCGTTGAGTTGAGACCCACCTGGAGTTTTCAATTCGGAGTTTTCAATTCGTCTATCTAAAGAGGAAAAATGGTTGCAAGAACCCCACAAAAACAAAGGAGAATGGTAGCCCCTCTCGATCCTGTTTTGCTAAGAGAAACAGTGAAGAAGGTGAGTTTTCTAATCATTTTCTCAGCAGCCAATGGGTTTTTTCTTTCTTTGGGTGTATGAATGTTGAAGATGTGAACTCCCTATCACTTTCTTTTCATTTCCTTCACTATCTCAGCAGCCAAAGACCTATGTTTGGTGTTAATTTGGCTTGATGTGTTAGGATTTCATGTTTTTTGAGCTATGTGAATGTGAACTGCTGGAACTTTCCATCTGTGGTGGAATTTGAATCTCTCTTTTTGCAATTTCTTGTCTTTTGAGCTAATGGGGTTTTGTTGTTTTGGTGGTTTGTGAAGGTGGATAGATGTATGGCTCGGTTGCAGGAGCTGCAGTACACGGTTTCCGGCGGCACGAAGGTGATCTCTGGAGTGAGTCTCAGTCCTCGCAGTACTAGGGGTTACCTGAGGACAAGTCTCAGATGCAAACAAGAAACTGCAAGGTGAAAATCTGATAGGAAATTTTGATTTGTATCATTCAGGACTAAAAAAGACCTCAGCTTTCGATTTTGGATTGAACTTTTCGGTTTATTTTGGTCAATTTGGATATGTGAATTCAAATGGTGTTTTTCCTTTGTGAAGGATTAGAGGTTCGGCACCAAGGAAATCTCCGGTGGGAAAGTTTCCAGCAAGCTCAGGAGGTACATTTCTATCTGCAATCATAAGTTTTGTCTTGTCTTTATGTTCAAAATTTGAACTTTCATCATGCAAACCAAATAGGCCAATAATTTGTGAACTGCTGAATAACCAAATTGTTGTTATAGGGGACTGGCAGAGAATGTCACTGCCGGCAATGCTCGTAGGCGAAACAGTTGGAGAAATTCTAAAGGCAAGTGAGTTTGCCAGAGAAATTGTAGCAGCAGTTGGTACCAAAACCAAGAAAACCACAATGGAAGACCCCAAAACTCCAATGACACAACAGAGGAAACAGAGGCACTACCCTGAAAACACAGAGCTCAGGGCCAGAAGAAAAAAAGAGAAGCTCAACATCAAATCTCAATCAGAGTCCAGTTCCCCGAAGCTCCAACGGGCTAGATCCCGGATCAATTTCAAGGTTTCACCTCCAAGCAAGAGAGAAATCGAGAAAGAAAACAGCAGATACTTGGCTAATAGAGTGTCCCCCAAGAATAGGCCATGGGCTAAGAAGAGTGTACTATTTCCCAACCCTTTGTTTTTGTCCACGGATGATGCTTCTTCACAGCAACAGAAGTTTGGCAAGACAAGATCACCAATCATTGGTAGAAATGTTAATATCAAGCCCAAAATTCAGACTCCACACAAGTTCTTGATCAAGTCTCCACCTTCGGCTTCCAAGTTTCAGGTCAAGATTAAGAGCCCTCCATTGGTTCCTTCTCTGTCTCCAACAAAAGGCAAGAAGTCTCCGAAGATGTCAACTGCCTCGAAACTACGCCGGTCATTTTCACCTTCGAAATTGGCAACTAGATTGGTGGCATTGTCACCATTGAAGAGCAGAAAGAGTGTGCAAAAGAGTGAAGGACTAGTAATGCATGGTTTGAAACAGCGTCCAACTTCCTCAATTCCAATTGGAATTTCAGCTCGGAGGATTTGAACATGTTTAAGAAACTATGCATAACAATGGCTTAGTTTGGATTCTTTTGGTGATTAAGATATTTCCTCAATGTCCATAGTATCATTGGTCAACTCTTTGCGTACTGAGTGCGAATTTCTTTCATCCATTCTTTTATATATTTGTACAAGGTTGAGTGATGTTGAATAAATGAATTCTTGGAACTACTTTATAACTTTCAAATTCATGTATAATCTTCTCAGTTTATAAAAGAACTTCTACGATCTCTCCGTGAACAGAAAAACTGAAGCTATATTGGTATAAATAGAGTTGCCCACGGAGTTGTGACAATTTTACGACAAAATTGGTTTGGAGACAACCTTGTCACAAAATTTGGTTCTATGACAATCTTATGACAAAATTGATTTTGTGATATCCTTGTGACAATATTGATTTTGTCAAAACCTTATAATAAAGTTGAGTTTACACAACCTTATGACAACACAAATTTTGTAATCCATTCATTAGAAGAATCGAAACACACATCAAAAGTGGCATAAGATTCGATATACAAGAAGATGCTTACATCAAAATTACAAATATATGCAGCAGATAGCAACCTGCGAAACATGTCCATTCCCCCCCACCCCCAAAAAGAGATATGTGTATATATGGTCCTTCCCTCTATAAAATGCTTTATACAAGCATATGCTACATTCCGTTTATAGAACATACGAGCACACCACTATAGGTTGCAGAAAGAGGAATGACTTGGATGAATGAAATGTTGCAGCACTGCTGTTTCCACGCCGAGCTGGCAAACTGGAGCACAAACTATATTTTCATGGCTAGCACCAAAACTCCAACTTTAAGGATGAACTCCCAATGAAAAGATAAGGATGAACTCCCAATGAAAAGATACAATTGCCTTTTCAAGGACCAGCTTGAATACTTCATTTGCCTGGAGATGCAAACCTGGTTCTCTCTCTCTGCCTACTTAAAGCTCGATCCTTCGGAGATGATGTTTTCCCTCCGACAGCTGCTTGGCGCATCATCTCTGCAGACAGATAGAATCCGTATAAGCCCATTTGACTTAAGAGGGTTTGTTTGTTTATATTTTTGAATATGGAATCAATGCAGTTCCCCAAACTTTAACTTGAAACAGATCACGAAAGATACACCTTTCTATAAGAACCCAATTGTTGGAATTTACCACAAGGAAAAAAGCATTTACCTCGCTTTCTTTCAAGCTCTTGATCAAGCTCTTCTTTCCACTTTCTCTCTCTCTCAGAGAAGCTCATACTGTGAATATATCAGATTTTCATAAGGATGTTGAGAAATGAAAGTAATAAATACAAGCAAAATGACTATAGCTCATGAGCTAACCTTGGACTACCAGGCTCTTGCTGACCATCAACTGCAAGCCCTTTCCAATCACTGCACGGTGGTGATGGCATGTCATCTGCAGAATGATCATTTGCATTGCTTATGCTTGATACACGCCTGCCATTACTCCCAGGGCTTCCAGTACTAAGACCATCAGCTACTGCAGACGGGGTGCCAGTTGGAGCCCGCTTTGGCGATCTACTTTTGGGAGGTAACTTCAAGAACCTTGAGGTGGTATCATCTGGCGAGTTATCCCTAAACTTTGGAGAGCATACTACATTCAAGCTGTTGTAGAACTCTTCATATAATGGTGTTTGCAGTTTTTTCAGTTCAAGTGCCTGAGATATTGATAACACCACAGTTCATAATTAATCAAGTCCAAAACAAAATGAACAAAAACATGACTGCTCAAATAGTTTTATGGATCTTTAATCTTAGCTTGCCCAAACAAAGTTGCATGCATGACATGTATACTTATTTGGTTACTGAATTCTCACTCCAAGACATAGACAAGTGTGTGTTACCAAATTCTCATTTGCAGACACATACCCATTCATAACCAGTAGCCATACCCAACATAATCTAACATAGAACAAAACTCATTCTGACTCCAAATAAAACAGTACCTTCTCATCCAAGAAAGCCGTAATCTTTGATTCAGTAAGTTCATCATCCTCCTCTGCAAGTGATGATCCACAAGGAAATGAAAAATCTTGTTCACCATCTCCAATTGTTCCAGAGCAGTTGGCAGGCAATTCAACTTGGCCACCGGTATCCAGATCCATCTCATTTTGTTCTGGACTTCCACCAAATTTGAACGCCAACTCATCAGAGGGCTCACACATTGGGTTAAAGCTCTAACATAAGAGAATTACATCCAGGCAGTTAGTTTCTGAATTTCTTGAATGCTTAAAACTTATCCAAATATGGGTGCACCACTTACCTTAAAGTTGTCGGGCATCAAAGAAGAACCGAGCTTTACTTCACCAACCCTTGTGTCGTCTTTTTCATCAATCTGACACATGTCATCATTGATACTGTTCCTTCCCCCTATGTGTCTACTTCCCAGAAACTTATTAGGATGTATGCTTGATTGTCGAAAGCTACCCATATTACACATATCATCTGAATCGGGGCAGGTTGACATCTCACTGGCAACAAAATTGATGCTACCACATCATAAGCCAGTAAACAAGCAAATTACAAGTTCCAAAGAAGAAAAAGTTGTATTACTTACGAGGTTAGTAGGTTTGCAGAATATGATGGAGATGGGACTTCAGAATCTTCCTGATAACAGAAAATTAAGTGTCACTTAATGGTAATCAACAACAGTAGTATTTTCATATAAACACAATCATCCATACTCACCCTAGCAGACGTACAGAGAACAGCAGGAGATTCCATAAGTTCCCCAGTT
Organism: Spiraea crenata; assembly: GCA_033992175.1. Classification (NCBI taxonomy): domain Eukaryota; kingdom Viridiplantae; phylum Streptophyta; class Magnoliopsida; order Rosales; family Rosaceae; genus Spiraea; species Spiraea crenata. The sequence goes on along the minus strand of JAVBHV010000041.1, from coordinate 2,297,968 downwards.
ACAAATGGATGCTGCACATAGTTGTAACAGTATAAGTGTAAGAACTTAATAAGATAAGGGTTGACTTGGGCATCACCAGCGGAAACACCAAACAAACTTCATAAAGAACTCCAGGATTTATAAGATATGTTGAAAGAAGTAGAAAAACCATATTATGTAAAAAAAAAAAAACCAATTATGAGATCTACAATACCTGAAGCAATTCAGATGCCACTGGCCTCAGAGTTGGTTCCCTGGCATGGGACGAAATAAGAAAAATCAGCACAAATAAGTACATAAGCTGAGCAATCCCTCTATCTAGATCGTGGACATGGAACTATTGCTCCACAAGAACCAATTAGAAAGTACGAGGAACGGATCAATGCAATCCATATCTGAGTGAGTTTGAATCAAAATTGAAAGTATTCAAAGAAGAAAAAGGGATAATAACATACTTGTTCAGACATTTTAGCAAAAAATCTTTCGCCTCAAAGGAAATATGCTCAGGGATTGGTGGATGAGACTTTGTAGTCCCTATGTGGAAGAGAACAGCAATCTAGAGAAACATACCATTAGAGCAAACAGCAGGAGAAAAAACTTCCTGGAAAGACAAAAAAACTATCAGAATAATTACCTCTTGATGGTACTGTTGGCTCCAAGGAGGCTTTCCAGTGGCCATCTCAATCACAGTGCATCCAACACTCCATATATCAGCAGAGCTGGAAAGAAATATTTGCATAGATATCAGTACTCTGAACTTATCTAATTAGAATTAGTATAGAATAGACAATGCAGTCCATAGAATATCTATGCTTACAAACTATGGCCAGTCTGTCGAATAACTTCAGGAGCCATCCAGTATGGTGTACCCTTCATAGATTTGGCACCAGAAATGGTTGCCTGCACCAATGCACCTCTCTATTAGATAGGGCATGGATAGTATAGGTAATATGTACAGTAACTTCTGCAACTTAAATAGAGATGAAACAAAAAATAGCATATGTACCAGCTCCACGACCTGTTTGGATGCCCCAAAGTCAGCAAGTTTAATGCATCCTTTATTATCAACAAGAATATTTGCTCCCTTAAAGTCAATGTGAGATATATTAGCCACTTACAAAGCAAAAGGTGAGAGAGAATCTTATAGGTGCATATCACTCGAACTTAAGCTGGAGTACCTTAATGTCCCTATGCATGATTCCATGTTCGTGTAGATATTCTAGTCCCAATAGCAACTGCTTCGTGTATGTTCTTATTACCTGCTCGGAAAGATTCAACAAGTTTAGCATTCAAACACCTATAAATTCATAATACAAATTTAGTCGGCAAGAACTTACAGCCTCAGGGAAAGACCCAAATTTCCCCAAAAGCGATGATATGGATCCACCAGGGACAAATTCCAACAGAATATTCAGGGTGTCCTCTTCCCTCACTGTACCCAAATATCTCTAAGAAACCAAAACAAAGTACACACGGTCAGAATGATAGACTTCAAGAGTTAATCTAGATACAAGACAGCACTGCTCACCACAATGTTTGGATGGGACAGATTTTTAAGAAGCTTCACCTCTTCCTCAAGCTCCTTGATGTGAGCCTGCTTACAGCATTAACTCCATTAATCAGAAAATGGCTAGAAACTAACATGATAAGAAATCAATTTTCATACTTGGAAAATGTCCAGAAAAAATTACAGATATACTTAACCAAGGCTAAAAGTTCAAATCTGCAGAGAGGCTCATGCACATACACATGCACTCAAACCTAACCTAGAGGACACTATTCGCTCACAATCAGTACCTACGCCTCGCACACTTAGATTGACACTTCCTCTCTCTCACACACTTACATGTCAACTGAGACTCACCACTATAAGCTTCCTTTTATAGCAACAACGGATCTGAAAATTAACCATCTTCAAACCCACTCAAAGGTTCTACTAACCTCATCCAATTCGGTGATGTGAATTAAGCTAAATTGCTGACTCTCACCGTCACAATCATCAGAACCAACGGTACATACCATCGTCATTAATTTGAACAGTAAGCCAAGAATTCAATACAAACCTGTGCTTTCTCCTTTGAAGCACTATTTGCTGCAATCAGAACCTGCAAGAGAACCAACAAACATGTCAAGTTATATTTTGAACCAAGTCATAGTGCGAAATCAAGGAAAACATTCAAAATCAAAACTTTATAAGTTAATGTCAAACTTTAACCCGAACCTATGAAAGCTTAACACAAAATACAACTCCAAAACTGAAATTGGGGGCAAAATCCAACTACAATGTTAGCAATTAACAGCTATCAAAATTTATACTAAATCAACTAAAATGCAGGACAAATAACACTCTAAAGAACTCGAACATGAAATCGACAATCGAAAACAACAGAATCAAACTCCAAATCCTAAACTAACTTCCGAAATCAGCAAAAGAGCAATATAAATACGAAATCCAAACCTGCTTAACAGCAAGAAGCTCGCCGGAGTCGAGATTCATGCCCATGTAAACTCGGCCAAATGCGCCGCAGCCGATCAACTCTCCTTTGCGCCACCGAATCGGCGGCGGAGTATTCTCCCTGGGCATCGAATGCGACGGCGGTGAGGGTTTCGAGAAGACTATGGATTTGCGGAACGAATTGATCTTGTCGACTAGGGTTCCGGGAGACTCTTCGTTGTCCGACGGTGGCCGGAATAGCAGTGATCGGCGAACTGATTCAAACATTTCTTCGCATTTGGGTGGACTCTGCAAATCGGAGTTGAAAGAGAGAGAGTTGGGGTTGTGCTATTGGGGTTTCATTTGGTCGGCAAGAGAGGAGGGAAAAAGGTAGCAGGAGTTAATTTTGAAAAGGGAAAATGTAAAGAATACCAAATTAGAAAATGAAATGTACAATATATCGATTTTGTGTCGATATTATTGATGAAAGTATACTTACTTTTGAATCATATAAATAAAGTTTAAAAATTTTACCAGTATTATTACACGGTCTCTTCATAGTATTATAGTAGTTATGAACCACGAAATTTAAGTGAAATAAAATCTTATTTCAAACTCAACATGTAGGGGCAGAAAAGTTACTGGGTAATCCATGGTTGGGTTACTTTGCTTTGCTTTATCGCATATGGGAGCATGTAATCATGGTTGTCTACTCATAGTCATAGGTCATATAAATTGATAATGAGTTCTTTTCTTCCCTTGAATCCACTGACTACTGAACCCAATTAAGAAAAACAAAAAACCCAGAATTATACAAAAGTACAAAAAGTAAGTACATAGAAGCAAGCAACTACTTGACCCTGTCAAACTATAGGTGCTGTCTAGGGTCCTGAATCTCAATTTTCCAATGTCCATCAGAGTAGTTACCCTTAGCTGCTGTGGCTCTCATCTGCTTCAATGTTGCGTCCATCTTCTTGGTCAATCCACAATACGATTGCAACTCCGTTGGCATTTCATCGAACACCTTCCACCACCTCCGGTGAGCCGAGTCACTAGCAAAAATTGGAGATTGATCTCTTTCCCAATTGCAATCATAGTCTCTATAGCACAACCAAGGCTTCATACCCAAGTAATGTATTGCATAAAGGTCCTCAGCCATCTCATGATTTTCATTACTCTGCCCCTCAAAAAACTTCAATGCATTTAGCTTCCAAGGCAGTCTATGCCACCAAGTGAAAATCTCATTCAGAAGCCCCTGATCGCCGCCATTGTACGATTCAATCTTGAAGGTTCTGTGCATTAGATATTCGAACATACATTGCGATGGCTCCACAACCATCAGTCCCGAATTGAACAACATTTTGTTATTAGCTGCTGCTGACAATTGAGGTCTCACAAAAAAACTGTCAATATTCTTAAGGACTAGTAGATCAGCATCAATGAAAATGACTTTGTCGTACTCTGTCAGCTGCCACAACCGGAGTTTGCTGTAGTTCCACTCGTTGTATGATCCTTTTCGGGCAAATGAGCTTCGGATTCTTTGTATTCGCTTGATCTTCCACCCAGCCGCAGTTAGGCCAACGATGGATTTAGATGTGATGGAGTGGTCTGCTAGGAGGACCAAGTCTTTGGTGGTGTTGGTTTGCTTGATGCTTTGTGCTAATGCAATTGCACCACACACATAAGCTTCTGACGAGTGCAGGACTGTCGCATAGGCAATCCTCTGCTTCTCGTATGGTGTCCATGTGCTTGAATTTAAGATGAATTCCCTCCAAACTTCTCTGCCTACACCACATTCAAAATTGAGTACAGGCCCAAATAATTTGTAATAATTTGTCCACATTTATGTAGATGTAGAACAAACATGAAATATACTAAGGAACAACTTTTTACTGTTGAACCATTAAGTTGGGATTCCCGTGTGTTTCTACAACAACTTCATAGTACCTATGTAGTTGAGCCCGGGATTCCTACAAACACAAATTCTTCAACTTGGCGAGGGCCAGGGAACTACGAATTCAAGACTTCGAGTGCATGAGCAAATGAGCAAACAGAAACTCAATCTGACTATTGAAGTCCGAATATGTGTAACGATGCAAAGAAATTGTGATTAAGCTAGTGAATTTGTCTGTAATTACCTGTTACTGCATAACCAGGAGCAAGTTGGCAGGACCCAACTGGCATAAGCACCTTCTGTTTCATTTTCCCAATATCGGGCCTATAAACCCAATAGTCGCCTCTATGCATCAACAGATCATCACATCTGAAAATCTCCACCATGGGCCCACATGACCCGATGAACACAACGTACACCGTCCGATGAGCATCAGGATTCATCCACCCTCTGCCAACCACTAGATTCGCCACCACCAAATTCACTTGCAACCTAAAGACGTCCCTAATCCCTTGCTTGTCATTAGTCACATTAGCTCCACAAGGAACTTTGGCCACCACCACATCGACGTCGTTATAATGCTCCAATCTTGGGATTGGGATTTCCGGACACTTTGGTGTGCTCCATTTCTCATCTTCGTCAACCCAGTTGGGAAAATAGTCCTCCCATTTTCGGTCTCCGGACACACGCTCGAATCCTATTGAGACGGTCTCTACTTGATGTGCTAGTCCACTGAGTTGGCTACGGATTTGATCGTCCACATTGACCAAACCAACTTTGATTTTCCTACCTTTGATTTTGAAATGTTTGGAAATGGTAATAAACCAATCCGCATTCTTGGTTTCGTTCTTGATCACTTGTTCGTGTCGAATGGTAACAAGATTGCTGGACTTGGTTGGTCGAAATGATGAGATAATTAGGATTAGGAAGAATAGACAGAGAATAATTAGATAGAGAATGAAGGGGACTTGTTGTTTGGAGGAGCAGAAGGAGGAGGATAACTTGGAAGCCATTTTCACATATTTGGATTTTGGTGAAGCAAAATTAAGCAGCATTATAGCTTAATCAATTGATCAGTATGGAAAGGGGTTTATTAAGAAGGTTTGCATGGTTGGACGTTACTAATGAAAGAGGGTGTGAATAATAGGATGTTGTTTCCATTGAAATGCATATTTACAATTTTAAGAAGATCTTCGTATTCCCTCTAATGGTTAGGCCGTAAGAAAGTCGACTAGGTTCCTACTCAGCTTCTTGATGGCTATGCAGTAGGGAAGAGGAGTAGGTTTCGGATTAAGCTCTTTCACAAGAAATAATAAATGCATATTTACAATTTTAAGAAGATTGAAAAATATTAATAATGAATCTGCGCATTGAGAAAGTCTATTATAGATTTATACTATTTGGAACGGTGATAAATTTGATAATAATTTGAAGTAAATGCGATGGGAACTTTCAGGAATATGTAAAGAAATGAAGAAGATGTATGAGAATACGAAGATCTACAATTACTAGGGTGTTACCTAATGTGGTAAATATTTGCTTCGCGGGCTACTTTTGCCTTACTTAGGTGGATTATAGTTTATCTACATTATTGCCCTAATGCCGACACATTTCATGTTTTTGCCAAAGTAGGCATCCAACTTATTACAAAAAATCCAAATTATTACAAAATTTAATTCCACTATTAATGGTATTATGATATTATTATGACGAATCACCCTGAGAAATATAGTAAGAATTCATTGGCATTCCAATTACTAGATTCGTTTGGCAAAAAAAAAAAAAAAAAAAAAAAAACTAGATTCGTTGATTCGATCTTAAAGTTTACCAAGTTAGTATAAGACACATAGATTTCCACCATAAACAAGCAAGTGAAGCTTTTATCACATCAGAGCTCTAGATACTGCTTGGCATTCCAATTACTAGATTCGTTGATTCGATCTTAAGTGAAGAAGCAATTGGCTGAAAAAAGGTTGAATATTAGTTAATAACTAATTAATTAGTAAGTAGCTCAGTTTGGGGTGAGGGACCTCCTAGGCCAACTAGCTGTTACGAGTTTTCCCGCCTATACTAACCGTCTCTGTTTCTCGCCAATAACGGCTTCGAACGAACTGATTCAACTAACTCCTGCGAATTGCTATATAAATCCATCTTTGCTACTTACTCTCTCTGTTCTCTCTTTCTCGCAATTAATTTCTAAAGTTTTGGTCACAAGCGTTCTGCAAAATCCCCCCGCTCCTGCTTTCAGACTCCAAAACGCCCTTATGTCTTGTCTGCCAAGTCAGTTCTGCAAAATCCCCCAGCCCTGGGAGAGAGAAATTTTCTGTTCTCTACTAATAAAGAGAGGTTGCCTTCTTCCATTCCCTCTTTGTTCTTCTGTCTCGAGTTTCTTGATGGCTGATTCTTATTACCGGGTTCTTATAATGTTGTTATATTGATTCAGAATATGGAGATTAGAATTGTAAACAACAACCACGGTGGCATTTTTTGACGTCTTCTTCGACCTGCTGGTTGGATTTCGCGATACAGTCCTACAGGTGAAGGCGCAGATTGCGGTTCTTTACAAGGTGCGTCCAGAGAGCATCCGCCTTAGTTACAAGGACGTAACTTTGGATGACAATAAGGTCCTACTTGATTATGGAGTTGTTTTGGCCGCACAGTTGACCCTGTTCATGGCGATGGTGCGGAATCTTCAACCGCAGCTGTTGAGAGGTACAAAGAATCGGTTTCTTGACTTCTTTTTTGCTTTTTCTTTTAACATGTCTCTTTGATGCTTGGGTTACAAGTTTTGCCTCTTTGATGCCTTAATTGAATCCATGATTTGTTCGTAATTGAATTTGGGGAAAGAAATTGTCAATGACGCCTACAAATATTTCCGGGCAAAAAAATCTAATATTTTTTTTTCCTAACCATCACAAGATTTTCAATTGCCAACCCCATTACTCTAGAGTTGTAGGATATCCAACCAACAATGTTAGTTAACTTCAAATTAAGACCGACAAGTATTAATCTATACTATTATTTAAGCAAAGAAGACTTAAGAAAAGGAAATGACTCTTACACTCTTGAAAGCATAGGTTATCTAAAAAAAAAGCTAGATTAATAAATGATGACAAGCAAATCTATTCAAAAACAGAAAAAAAAAATATATTTAATAAAGTTAAATAAAATAAAAGACTCATGCGCTTTTATGAACATGTATTGAGTTATAAAAATAAATTTAATAATTGAGATTGAGTAAATAAATTACATATGTTAGAAGGAATTTGGCTAACAAAAGTACATAACCTCAACGTAAAAACTTTGCAATATATGTAATTGATGTTGGTTGAAACTAAAGACCCTTTATATAGTATTGTAGAACCTCTCTAAAAGAGTACTCTATAATAGAAGAACGTCCCTAAAATTATTAAGAAATCTCGGTTCCATCCTGGGCCAAGTATATAAATTGGAATACGTTAGACGTTTTCAAAATCCCCTCCTTAAGAATTTACCTCCATAACAGAATACTTGTTAGTTAATAAGACTAAAAATATATATTGTTACATAAAAAATTTAAGATCACTTAAGAAATTTTTCTTTCGATGACTGAGACAATGATTTAATCCTTAGATTTGCTGCCACTTCTTTGAGAAATCCTAATATTCTAAGTAACTCTAGGCAAATCTATATAGGAAAGGGCAAATTCATGTAGGATCATCTTTGTCAAGTACCAAAAAAAAATAGACATTTATGTTGAATTGAGTTTTTCATTTCTTTGTCAAATTCATTACTGTGCTGTCTTGATTCGAGTTGAACTGACTTTTTAATTTCTGCAACCTAGCTACACTAAGAACCCAGATACTCTGGTCAAAGTCGATAGTATTGCAGAACAAAATGTGTTCCTGCACCTGGGTTACATATGTTACTCCTTCATTACTTTATTTTCTGTTACATGTGATTTAAAGTAGAGAATCCAGTGGCGGAGGTACCTATTGTAGAGAAGCTAGCGGCAGAGGAGGATGCGGCCGTAGAGAATGCAACAGCGAAGGAGAATTTGGCCGTGGAGAATGCAGCGGCAGAGATGCCTCCTGTAGAGGAGAATTTGGTTGTCGAGCATGAGGCGGAGGTGCGCCGGCGCATGGAGCCGACGAGGTTTTGAGACTACTGCAGAGGAGAATATGGTGTGTTCAAGACACTCCTATATTGGTAGCATGTTGAATGGTAATCACGTATATATTAGACTATATTTCAGAATATTACATCTCATTGGAAACCTCAGATTCTATGTTTAACCTTAACTTCGTGTACCTTTGAATAAGATACCTTTTTTTTTTTTTTTTGGGTTAATGGGATATAAGCGCAAACAATTTGCATTATTTAGATTGATACCCATGTGTATTTTTTTTGTTCAATAAAACCCATCATTTAATAGTCTTATCATATAAGATTTATAATCAACCCACCAATTTAAATTATTTATCAGTATGCCATTTTACATTTCAAAAAAATAAAGTAAAATGTAAAAAATTAACTAACCCTCCATCAAGTTTGGCGTCAGTTATAGTTCTTCCAAAAAAGGTAAGTACAAAATGTATGCCCCCTCCCTAAATATTCTGCATGTATGTGTCTTTTTTATGTACATATCGGTATATAATGTATACCTTTGATATAAATCTACTATACAATTGTAGGCACATTGCTTTTTTGTATACGTACATGAGTAGATACATCTTAGAACCACATGATCTTATGTACTTGGAAAGTTTGTGTAAATACCAACTTGTTTATGTATAGGTATGGTAATGGTTGAATTGAATACACCTGACTTGTATCCACCTGAACCATTCTTTATGGTTTACACTGTATAACTTATGATGGTTTTAATGTGTAGTAAACAATATTATGTTAGTTCCACTTGGTGTGTTTTTCCAATTTTAGGTGGATATGCTCAGATGTTGTAACTTAGATAACCATGTGTTATTTTAAAACTACACAAACTTACATAACTTTAGGCTACCTATAAAATAAAAAATTGACAGAAAACCTAAGTCAATCCACCTGGATATAAGTCAACTTACAGAAAACCTAAGCCAATCCACCTAGATATAAGTCAAATTTGGTGGTGTAACTTAGGTAACCATGTGTTATCTTGAGACGATGTAATTTGGTTAACTACGATATGTTTTTTTTTTTGAAGATATGTTTTTTCTTTTGATAGAAATATTTTTGGCGCTTTCGTTAGGTGGATTGGTGAAAGTGGTTCAATTTGAGTATATTCACCAACGTCGGTTGATTGTATTCTTATTCTTTTCTTAGGTGGGGAAGTTCATGTGGCTTTTATTTTTGCGGTTTTCGTAGCTTTTATAAAGTAGAACAAAAAGAAACTATTTAAATTGTATTCAATCTCACCTATTGAATTAATAGGTGTAGATTAGGTACACATAATTTGAAATCATAACTATATCTAGAAAGTTGATGATGTGGAGTATAGTCCTGGGTTTTTATCTAAAAAAAAATTCAATGGGCTAGAAGTAAATAAAAATAAAATTTATGGGTATTTATCCCATTAACTATATATATTTTTTTAATGATTCTTTGTTTACTTGATCCGAGTAATTCTTGTTGATGGAACTGATCATGTAAGCAATTTTGTGTTAAGTAGAATTTGAGTCGATGACATCTTGATTTCACGCAATCAAAGTTGGACATAATTAAGATTAGGCATATCAATCTTCGATAGTTTTGTTCTTAATCATACAAGTGTCTGTCAATTGTTCTTGAGTTATTAAACTCCCATAATCCATAAAAGAGTTCTTAGAAGGATTCTGTATGGTTGCGGTGCGGGACCTTTTAATTTCTGCAAAAGTAGTGAAAACCATGTGTTTCTTAGTGTTGTGCCACCAGCGTCAAAAATAGGGGACCTGCTTCGAATTGTACCCAAATTGTTTGCACATAAGACAAGACCTCTTCCAACAATGAATTTTCTGGCTGCCATATTTAAAAAATCACTAATCCTTTTCCAGTATATGCAAGTTTTCGAGTTTGAAAACTAGCCCCCACTTGAAAATCAACAAATCCAAAGTTGGATGATTATGCTCTTCAAACATCAACCCTGGCCTGATCATGTAGCTCCAACTTCAGCTTGGTACCGGGTTTTGCAGGTATCGAGCGGGTGCAAAAATGGTACACACCAGAGATGATAAACGATGCAACTTTGTCACTATGCACCTGATCCTCAAACGACCTTGATCATCCTCCCTGCCTTGCTGCTGCTGGTTGGAATCGCAACGCACATCAAACAAGAGAGAAGTAAAGATGTGCATGTTGGCTTCAATTATTGGGAATGTTTTCCGCAGATATCGGGGCCTACATACAATATCTTGGCTTCTACCATGTACATCTTTCTAATGAAAATGCTAGTTAGTATCATAGGTGACCTTTTATTCAACATTATGATTGGTCATCCGTTAAAATCATGTTCAATTCTTTCACACCTACAAAGTCTAATATCTTTCTTTTTAACCCTTTACATAAAAATGATTGTCTTAAATAATTGAGGTTGAACCGAACTGTGTATTTTTGCGGGGGCATCCTGCCACCAACCAACAACAATGCTTAGGAGTCACTCGTCAAAACTTGAAGCCCTTTCCTTCTTTCCCAAGAAGCCCACGTCGTCCTACGTGTCACCACCGCTGAATAGGAACAAAATAAAATTAAAAAATCTCCTCAACAAAAACCAAGCTTAAATTCGCAATTTCTTTTCCTCCCTCTGGAACCTTCCTATTACCAGCACCCACAACTTCACCGCCACCACCACACCAGCTAGGGTTTCTTCTGGGTTTTAATCCAAACCTCCCTCTCCAAACACAAGTCTTCTCAACGCTCCGCCGTCTCCACCGCCGCGTATTCGAGGTTAATTGCAATACATGCCATCTCTTTGCAGTTTCACACTCCTTGACTGAATTTCTACACTTTAGATTCCTCCAATCTCTTTTCCTTTGTGTTCATCGATTGCTTAAAACTTTTTGCTCTTCCAACACTCAATTTATTTACGGTTATGCCACTGCCATTGCCCCGGCAAATCGCATTTTGTTGAGGAATTTGAGTTTTCTTTTCTGTGCAGTTTTCGATGGCGAGGCCTGCAACGGCGACTGATAACCCTAGCGTTCCGACCTCGGTGCGAATCGTGGTGGCCGGAGACCCTTGCACGGGGAAATCGAGCTTGATTGTGACTGCCGCCACTGAGAACTTCCCGGCGAATGTGCCTCCGCTGCTTCCGCCGACGAGGCTGCCCGAAGATTTCTACCCGGAGAAAGTGCCCATCACCATCATCGACACTTCGTCTCGGTAACGAACGAATTTTGTACTTGACATTATGTTATAATGTGCTCGGCTTAGTTGTTTAACAAGTGTAGGAAATGATGAGAAGTTAGCTGTTGTGATATTGAAATATAAATGTTGTTTGTACAAGCTATGTGGAATTAGGTTTCGTATGAGTTATTCATATATTTTCGTTTTTTGTTAATGGTGAAGCAATTGAACTGTTTATTATTTTACTAGAACTGAGTACAAGTATGCTGGATTCGGACATGAAGTTTTACTTTTATTGTGGATCAGAATACACAAAAACTTAGACTGACCTCTATTCTGTTGGTTTAATCAGACCGGAGGATGAAAACAAAGTTGCCGAAGAATTGAAGCGGGCTGATGCGGTTGTCCTTACATATGCATGTGATATGCCGGAAACCCTTGCTCATCTGAGTCAGATTTGGATTCCGAAACTTCGTCAGCTACAGGTGTGTGGTTACCTTTTTTTCTGCACTACAGTTGCCAGCTTTTTCAAGAGAAAAATATCCTATGCTGATTAAATAAATTAGACATTGATAGTTATATACCATTCACTCTGGAAATGAATTTCAATAAGTTTATTGTACCCCTGTTCCATTTTTAAAGTGGCAATAACCTGTGCCTTTTAGTAAGTACTTATGATGGGAATGTAAAATTAATTGAGCAGGTAAAGGTACCTGTGATAGTGGTGGGTTGTAGGCTAGATTTGAGAGATGAGGACAACCAGGTGAGCCTGGAAGAAGTTATGTCACCAATTATGCAGGAGTTTCGGGAGATTGAAACTTGCATTGAGTGTTCGGCATATAAACATATTCAGGTCTGTAGTGGCATTTCTCAAGTCAAGTTTCTTAAAATGTTCTTTTTTATGCATGCTTATTGGTGTTGACTCTTCAATGCTTGGACTCTACTTTTTGTATTATTTAATTCTTTTGGTAAGATATGCTATTGAGCATTTCTATTTGCAGATTCCTGAGGTGTTTTACTATGCACAAAAAGCTGTCCTTCATCCAACAGGCCCATTATTCGATCAGGAAACACAGACTTTGAAGGATCAATGTGTGCGAGCCTTGAAGCGAATATTCATTCTCTGTGATCACGACAGGGATGGTGCCCTCAGTGATGCAGAGTTGAATGATTTCCAGGTCCCTTTTTTTTTATGTGCAGTAATTTGTTTTACAATATTATATTCATAATGCTTTTTAAAGTCTGGTTCTCTGTCTACGTGACAATTTTATTCGATCTTAAAGCTATATTCTCAACACTCTTAGCTTAATATATGGTGTCTTTGCTTGAGATTCATGGAAAGTTCTATGCCTATTGTAAACAGGTTAAATGTTTCAATGCTCCATTACAACCTTCTGAAATAGTTGGTGTTAAGAGGGTTGTCCAAGAAAAGTTACCGGAAGGAGTCAATGAACGAGGACTTACTTTGACAGGATTTCTCTTCCTTCATGCATTGTTTATAGAGAAGGGACGTCTAGAGACAACGTGGACTGTCCTTAGGAAGTTTGGGTACAATAATGATATTAGACTTGCAGATGGACTAATCCCGTCTCCCACAAAACGGGCTCCGGATCAGGTACTAGAAATTAAGTTTTTGCCTCTGTTAGGTGCTAACATTTAGATGGATTTATGATGCTATAGTATTTATGTTGAAGTAAAGTAAGAGATCCATTGAGCTTCGAGCTCTCATTTTGAAGAACTTAATACCTTATTAATGTTTGTGTTACAACAGTGCCTATATATTGAAATTTTTTTAGTTAGTGAATGTAGAGTCCTATCTTACTGTGATCATTCTAAACGGAGTAAGAGGCTGAGAGCCAACTCTCATATGGTATCTAAGTGTTTGTGTGTGTATTGCTTATTATAATTTCTGTGTGTGTACGCACATACTTAGATAGAAACCTCGAAGTAAACATCAATCCTAGCTGGGCCTCAGTGACAGAAGACTAAGCAAATATGCAATGTTTCATACCCATGCACCTTAACTTATCATGTTCATACACCTTAATTCATCATGTTCGTAATGCAATTTCATCAATTATATCTATCATTGGTATATCGTGGTTTCATGTTGATGTAAACTTCCTTGTTATATGGGCAGAGCGTAGAGCTGACAAATGAAGCAATTGAATATCTGAAGTTAACATTTGACGCGTTTGACACTGACGCGGTATGTCTTTGTAATGTTTTGTTTGAATGCTAATTCATGTTCCTTGATAAAATTCTATTGTTTTATGCAATCCAGGGTCCTCAATGTGACATAGCCTTAGAATTATTAGGTGTCTAAATTACTTTCTGGTTGTTTTAGTTCTTAGGTGCCTGAGTTGTTATCTAGCTGTTTTAATTATGAATGTATGCGTTATTTTTCCCACCAGGACGGGGCCCTGCTACCGCGTGACCTTGAAGAACTATTTTCTACTGCTCCAGCAAGGTAACGTTTCTTCTTCAGTATCATGTATCTATCCCATTTTGGTTTGTTGTTATTGAAAGCAATTCATTTACATCGTCATGTAAGATCCCATTTTCACTGAATTTTTGTTTCTGATATTATGATGTAAGAGTGTTGAAATCATGAAGTTTACACTGAACTTTGTATTTCGATCTTCTATTAAAATTGTTGGTAGTCCAGCTTGAGAGTTCCTTATAGTGACACGAAGCTTACAATTCCTCACTTCACCTAGATGTTGGGTTCAGTTAAAAGTTTGGACATACTTCATAATGTTTCTACCAAATTTGTAGTTTTGATACGTTTCTTGGCACCTACTCATGTTGGCCTTGAATTTCAGCCCATTTAGTGAGTTTCCATATAAAGATGCTGCCGAGAGAAATGCAATTGGAGGTCTATCATTTGATGGATTTTTGTCGCAGGTGTGTGCATATTTCTCCATTTCTCGGATGGGGGGTTGCTCTGTGTACTTTATCGCATGCATCAGGCATTTACAAAGATTTGTTATTCTTATATCTTTCGCATGTACTTACGAATATGTATAATTTCAGTGGGCCCTCATGACACTCCTAAACCCATCGTCAACCATGGAGAATCTGATGTACATTAGTTATCCTGGTGATGTTTCATCCACAATTCGTGTGACCAGGAAGAGGCGTGTAGATCGCAAGAAGCAGCAATCGGAGAGAAATGTATTCCAGTGCTTTGTATTCGGTCCAAAGAAGGCTGGGAAGTCTGCACTATTGGATTCTTTTCTGGGAAGGTATATCTTATGAATTGTTGTTCAGACTGATTCTCCTTCGAATTTGAATTTTTTTCCTTACATTAGGTAACATTTGTTGATGGTAACTGGATTTGCAGGCCATTTTCTGATAATTATAATCCAACCACCGAGGAGCGTTTTGCAGTTAATGCTATTGACCAAGGGGTAAGTTGTACTGCATGGAAACACCATATGCTTTAACTATTATATGCAATTTGTTTTCGATATCTCTCTGTTTTCTGCTTGTTATGTACATTCTTTGAACCCAAAATTCATCTTATAAGAAACTTGAATACAGCAATGAAAAATGCCCTCTTGGAAAAGAACCTAGTGAAAAGAACCTAGGTTATTAATGCATTAGCTCATTGCCAAAATCTTTTATACACATGCTTACTGTTACCCAAAATGTTTATCAATTATTCTTAGTATGTTTTCAAATGTATTTCTTTTAACGTATTTCAATGTATTTTTTTCACAGGCGATAAAGAAAACCCTAGTGTTGAGAGAGATTCCTGAAGATGGTGTTGGCAAATTGCTGTCAAGCAAAGAGGCTTTGGCTGCTTGCGACCTAGCTGTGTTTGTTTATGACAGGTAAAAAGAGGCCTAAAATGGTTGCATATAGTTTTCATATTGTGTTTTTCCCCGACTGGTACTACTTGCCTAGTTATTTCTCATATCAAAGTGTCTGTTCCTGAGTACACTTCTGATGCTTAAAAAGTGAAATGTGAAGATAAAATGTGAAATGAAAGTAGATTCGTTTCTGTTGTCAAGATGGAAAATATCACTTCGTTGTCAATAAAAAGAAAAGGAAGTTCACTCTTCAATCTTGATGATGTCTTGTGTATATGATTGTTGCACACATGTATAAATGAGTTTTTATTTGTACGGATGCACCTTTCTCTTTAGGCGGTGCCTGTTGTTGCCAATCAATCTTAGGTTGATTAACAGCAGTGTTTAACAATGTACATATTTCTTTATTTACTGTCGCCAATGCATACTATTTTATCGCTGAATTAAATTAGTGAATTCTAATTCCTGGTGCCTTTTTGTTTGCTAGTTCTGATGAGTTCTCCTGGAAGAGAGCAAATGATATGTTGGTGGAAGTTGCTAGTCATGGTGAAGATACTGGCTTTCAGGTGCCTTGCCTTATTGTTGCTGCTAAAGATGATCTAGATTCCTTTCCGTCGGCCATACAAAGTTCTACGAGGGTATGTTCAATATTTCATTCACTATAGTTTTCTTTGCATACCTGTATACCTGTGCAATGACAACAATTTCCAAAAGCTTAAACTCTAAAGTTGTAGACCAAATATTTATGCATTTTAACAAGCAAGTCAATATTATTGTGCGTTAGGTTACTGATTCCGAGTGAGATTCTATGGTAACTCTGACACTCACGTTACTGAAATATTAGATGCCATGAGATGGAGAGAAATACAAGTTGGTGAAAGGTCCAGAGAAACAAAAGAATTGGAAAAGTAGAGGAGAATCGAAAGTTTCTATTTCAATCTGGTTTAGCACAAATTCATACTGTCTGATAATGGATTATTTAATATTCTTAAACTCTCCAAACTTTTTCTCACTAGGTCAGAACAACTCTAGATCCTATTAGCAATCAATGGGTTTTCCTATATAACGCAATAATTGACATGTTTATGATATACTCCTGCAGGTCAGCCAAGATATGGGAACAGAGGCTCCAATACCTATCAGCACAAGGTTGGGTGATTTCAATAATTTGTTTCGAAAAATTGTAACTGCTGCAGAGCACCCTCACTTGAGCATTCCTGAAACTGAGGCTGGGAGGAGCCGCAAGCAATACCATAAGATGATAAACCGCTCACTTATGTTTGTTTCAGGTAGGACGATACATTTCAATTGTCATGTTGGATGTGACTAAACTACTAATGACATGGACTAACGGGTGTGGTTCAACAATGTTTCAATGATTATCTGTGATGGGTTAACTGTTTGCTTCGTCTGTCAATTTTACCAGTCTCATTTTCAAGTAGGTGTAACTTTTGTTGTGTTGCTCTTCACAGTGGGAGCTGCAGTAGCTATCGTTGGACTGGCAGCGTACCGTGTCTATGCTTCAAGGAAGAATTCATCTGGTTAGAAGTTTCACGCATCAACTGGATTATTACACTGGGGCCCAACTGTCAAACTTCGTAGTGTTGAGGAGCCGTCAAGTTTAGTTCCCCATATTGTTGAATTGATTTGTAGAGAGATTGCAAGTGTCTATCCGAATACACTATATTACACAGGAAACCTCTCTCAACTCATGCATTCTATGGAGGGATATATTAAGTGCAGTAAAAATTTCACCCGTTTCTGTTTATCACAACAGGTAAAATTTCCTTTTAGAATTTCACTCCTCAATATCTGTTACCGGCTAGTAACTATGGATTTTCGTGGTCTCATGCGTTTCTTTATTTCTAACGCATCCCGGACGTCCTCTCATTTATTTCTAACTATAATAAGCTTTCTTAATACGCAGGTTAATTTTTTTGCTAATCTTCCAACTTGCACCCTTCCAAAGGGATTGTATTTGAATCTACAAAATATTTGGGTGTTTACTAAAACAGATTACTACTTCTGGACTTGCATTGAATTGTCAAAAACTTTGACTTTTTATCAAATTGTCAGATTGATTGAATGTGTCAATTATTGTAAATACAAAGTGCATCCTCTCCGACTCCAAGTCCTTCAACCCCCTTTGGTCGCCGTCCTTTACAGCAACAAGGAGTGAAGAATGAAAACAAGAAATTGGAGTGGTTGATGAAAATTCTCCACCTTCTCCATTTGGTCGTTTGGTCCCTTTGTTCATCCTTTGGATTGTGAATAGCTGCAGACAATACCCCAAAAACATGTGTTTGGTCACATGGAGATTGTACTCCAATTTTGCAATTAAATTCCTAGTGGTTATAGTTGCGTGATCTAAATGTTACCATCATTTTGTGTTCGACATGATGTTGGCATAGGTGAGAGACTTGCTAGATTGAGTTCCATATGTAATCCATTAGAAGAAATCCGAAATGTTACCATCATTTTGTGCTCGACATGATGTTGGCAAAGGTGAGAGACTTGCTAGATTGAGTTCCATATGTAATCCATTTGAAGAAATCCGAAGATCAGCTCGGAAAAGAAAGCATCGGCGTATCTTCCGATTACAACCCAATCACAGCCGCCGCAGCGCACTGCGTTATCACTGGGTTTTCACCAATTCAACCAAAAGTCCACCGCAATTTTTACACAAGTTTGGACATGGACATGTTCAAACTTGTGCTAAGCCTCGGGATAGTTGTCAAGCCTCGAGACCCTTCACAACTCGGTAGTGCATTTTGATATTCTGGATAACGTCTGCAGGTTTCATTCTACCCGAAATGCAGTGTTCCACAATCATCCGGAATGGCTTCACATTTATTGATGAATCACTGATAGCAGCAACAGTGAACGACTATTCATTTAGAGGAAAGGAAAAAATTGCAAAATTAGTAACTCTGGATAAATAGACGTGGGATAGAATCATAAGCATCAAGAATAACGCTAATTCTTACAGAGTAGAAAACAAAGCAGCCTGTCCAGACTTGAAAGGTCCTGCATTGCAATCATAACGTGAAAACAATAGAGACGTGACAAATATGGTGGTAAAACTTGGAAGCTTATTTTTCCTGCTGAAAAGTTCCCTTAATTTTTCCACAAAAAGGAAAGAGAAGAATTTATAAAACTTTATGCACCTTTAGAGAATCAAGGAAAAGTTTCCACCGGTCATCAAATTGCTTCTGCAAACAACGAGAGATTTGTCAAAGCCGACCAATGAGCTTCTAAACATCTCCAGCATTATTACAGAAAAGTCTTGGGTCTCCCCTAGACTAGACCCTATCAACTCATCTAATTAACCTTCTAACAAGAAGCAAGTGAAATACAATAAATACAGAGAATGCTTCCATGAAAGTACGTAACTAAAAGTAATAACGTAGTTAACTTATGATTCGAAAACAATTGACAGGTAGTTACAGGAACAAGAAAAACAAGAAAACTTTAAGCAACACCCACCTTGCTAACACCATATTTTCTGCTAAGTCCATGGATTTGATACCCAGTCTCGATGATCTCGCATTCTCTTCCATTTAGAACCTGTAATGCCTGAAATCAACATGTTGTGCACTCGAATCAGAAATTAAATAAAACGAAAACAACAGTATGGGACAGTTTCAAGAATAGAGTACTTGGCACTCAAGCAAAAAAGAAAACTGAGCACACACACTATCATTTCTTGATTAAATGCACATAAGTTGAACCTAAGCTATCAATTGAAATGCAAATGTTCAGATACCGTTCATTAATGTTAACAACATGTTGCTGCAATGGGAGAAAAGGAATCACATTGAGGGGACAAACATGAGCACCATACTACTAAAACTAGAATCTATTTTGAACTAAAAGTGTAGCTAATAGGTTTACACAGGAAACAAAACAAAGGATCTGAATCTGTACCCTCTGTGCACGAACTCCAAACTCCAATTGACAGAAGGTGAATCACATTTCTAGCCCTGGCAATCGTATCTGGGTTTGTAGTTGCGGTTGTTAAGAATGTGATGAGATACGCAATCTAACAATAACTAATGTAATTAGTACATATATAATTTAACATAAACAACTGATAGATGTAGATAATTCATACTTAAAAAGCAATCAACATGACATACCGTATTCAACGAGCATGACATATTATGCGCTTCTAACACAGATTTCACCACTGGCCAATCTGCTTGCAAAGTTTCCACTGCATAAAACAATGCGAACACTTATTTGCTATTTAGTTTGGACAATTATTATAATATTAGTACATAATACCAATAATTTGAATATCTGAAGAATGGACAAGATCCCAAACACAGTTAACAGAATAACTGTGTTACATGCCTAATCAATGAAGAAGCAGCAGCAGGCATGCTTGATAGAACCAGACACGAAACGGAACCGTTTACGACACAACAACTGCAACCCAGTTTTCACACTTGGGGGCAGAATAGAAATCATCATTGATCGATCAAGCATCATCCCAGTAAACGGCGGTGGCTTCAACCTGTCTTCCATCTCAACCTCGCCGTTCACAGTGTCATCCACTGTTGCTCGCTGCTAATTACCGATAGAATCTTATAAAAATATGATCAGGCTGTTGGAACCTTTATCCTGTTAGGAGTCCATCACCAGTAGGAAACCTTATTATAATCATCTCCGTTTTGACCCGTTATATAATAATTATTTGCCGTTATAAACTCTATTATATTGTAATTGTGATTTGGATTCAATGTATACATTATGCCAAATTTGATGGTTGCTATTATTGACACTTCAAAAAAGTTATTATGCACTCCACATATGCATAAAAAATGAAGAATAAATGAAGTGCATAATAACTTTTTTGGAATACCAATAGTATTTTTCTATGATTAATAAACCTTTTAAGATTCTTTCTATAAATAGATATATTATACAAAGGGATGAAACACATTTAGAAGAACAATTATCATAAGAGAATAAAGCATCACACGAAATACAATCAAACTCGGCACTTATTTGGAACATCAATCGATATTGGGTGCTTCACGTTGTTTGATTACACAAAACCAATGAACAAAAGAGACGAAAGAAAACTAATCGGGTGAGAGCTAAGAATTATAAAACCTCGTGTATTATCGTGTGCAGTCCTAATTTTTGGCAAATACATTGTAAAACTGAACTTATACAAAACATTCATTCAAGTCCCCTATTTGACACGAGATTCGTTCACATGCTAGGTAGGTAATACCGCACGTCTATGAAAAACATAAGAATGAAATTGTTCAATGAATTCATAGCTTGGTAAGTCACATGGGCGTATTATATAGTATTATTACTAATTCAAGACACATTTTTTTTTTGAAATAGAAGTTTTAGTAAGAAAAATACGAAGTCTCCTGTGCCCATGTTACTAAAAACCCCGCCAACCCAGGAGAAAGACGACGAAATACAATCCACGTTTTTTCAAATCCCAAGAAAAACGACACCGGATGGGTCGTCTCACTGCTTCCGTCACTCTTCTTCTCACTCGATCGTTCACATCGAAAAGTTTCCATATTCAACCCTATATAAATGTATTACGTACTGGAATCTGAAAAGAAAAAAGAAAAAAGGGGAAATTATTTGAAGAAAAAATGGGGGTGGATCTTGATCTGGAATCTATAGCGGAGGCGACATCAGGAGCCATAGGATCACTGGTGAGCACCACCATCTTGTACCCGCTCGACACCTGCAAGACCCGGTACCAAGCTGAAGTTCGAGCCAATGATCAAGCCAAATATAGGTGAATTTGTTGATCTGGGTCTGTTTTATTTTGTTTGGATCATCGAGTTTTGATTGTTTTTCCAGCTGAATTGAGTAAAGTTCTTTGCTTTCTGGGAAAAAAGTTTGGTGGGTTGATTGTAAATTTGTGATTGGGAAGTTGGGGGTTGGTGAATACCAAAGTAGTCTTTTTGGATCATCGAGTTCTGATTGTTTTTCCAGCTGAATTGTGTGAAGTTCTTTGCTTTTTGGGAAAAAGTCTGGTGGGTTGATTGTAAATTTGTGATTGAGAAGTTGGGTAGGTGAATACGGAAATAGTCTTTTTGGATCATTTTGTAATTGAGATGAATTTTAAAACTTGTGGAAACGAAACTCCGGTGGAGAATGTGTAGAGCATTGTAGACTATCCAACTTGAAGGTGGTGCCTTTTGAATGCAATTCATTCAACCGTCGTCGGATTTGTTCATTCTTGAAATGGGGTCATATTTCATGTTTGCGTCAGGAAATGAAATGGTATATGCTGGACAGTTTTCGAATTCGAAAAATATAAGTGACTTGATTTGTTTGGACCCTGTTTCTTGTGATGGGAAGCTTTTTGATGTTTGAAGAACATAATAGATGCGAACACCAAGCAGTCTTTTAGATCATCATCCAATTGAGATGAACTTAGGAACTGTAGAGTCTTAAGGAATCAGACCGTATTGGGTTTTGAGACATATTCTAGCAATCTAGCTTGAAGGTGTTACCTTTCAATTTGGATTTGTTAGTTTTCTACTGGGGTCATATTTCTGGTTTTCATCATAAGATGAAAGCTGTACGCTATGCCGAGGCAATTCATTGTTGGAATGTGCAAAGTATGTGTCTTGCAAGTTGGCAACACAGCCCTTAGCATACTAGTTTCTTTAACTCTGTGCTATGTGCTATGTAAATCATATATATGTATGCAAGTCCTTATGGTTATACACCATAAGTTCGGCTAAGGATATTTGGTATGGTGCATGTAGTTTTGGTGATGGTATGCCATGAATTCCTTGGGAAAAATAGCTTACGTGCTGCAACGATGATTCTTACGTCAGTTTTGTGATGGTATATAACTCTTTAAACTTCCCTGGTTCTTGCTTATGTAGGAACCTTTCGGATGTGTTTTGGGAAGCAATCTCCACTCGCCAGGTTCTTTCGCTCTATCAGGGTCTGGAAACGAAGAACTTGCAATCTTTCATTGCTCAGTTCGTTTACTTTTATGGGTATAGCTACTTCAAGAGACTTTATCTGGAAACAAGTGGTGCTAAATCAATAGGTACAAAAGCGAACTTGATCCTTGCTGCTGCTGCTGGCGCTTGCACTGCTGTTGTGACTCAGGTGAGCCGTTTCTGTTAAGTCTTCACCATTTTTGTGTCAGAATCTTTCAATTGATAGGTGGCAATCTTGAGGATTACAAACATTAGTAAAACAAGAAGTCAAGAGTAGAAATTATGCCAAACATGAGTTCGGCCTCTATCCCTTGTCAATATATGCTCTACTCTATCCATTTTAATTGTGATGCGGAATAGGAAGTTTACAGGTTTTATTGATATGGATTTCATGAAACTTCTTTGCACTCTCTCTTACCTGCTGCCCTGCATCAATGTAGCCACTGGATACAGCCTCATCCAGGATGCAGACAAGTGCATTTGGGAAATCAAAAGGGCTGTGGAAGACCCTTGCTGAGGGTAGCTGGATTGATGCATTTGATGGTCTCGGAATCTCCCTGTTGCTAACCTCGAACCCTGCAATTCAGGTAGTTCTCCTGGCATTTTTTTTCCCTTTCTAGATAGTCTCTATAGTTTTAAGTTTTACTGCATCTTATTACCTTAATCTGAAAATGATAACTGAGGAAGAAACTGAAATTGTTACATACCTCAGTATACAGTGTTCGATCAGCTCAAACAAAGACTCCTGACTGGGAAAAATAAGACAGGCAGGGGTTCATCCCCAGAGGCCCTTTCCGCCTTCAGAGCCTTTGCTTTAGGTGCAGTCTCAAAGACGGTTGCAACCGTTTTAACCTATCCAGCCATCAGGTGCTTTATTATTCTCTTAAACTCTGCCTAATTTAAAACACTCAGCTATGGTATCAATTGAACTGTTCACTTCGTACAGGTGTAAGGTCATGATCCAAGCTGCAGACGAAGATGATGAAAAACCCAAGGAAGCTCGGTCAAAGTCTAGCAAAACGATTCCAGCAGTTCTATGTGCTATATGGAAAAGGGAAGGGATGCTGGGTTTCTTCAAGGGGTTGCATGCTCAGATTCTGAAGACAGTCCTGAGCTCGGCATTGCTTTTGATGATAAAGGAAAAAATTTCTGCTGCTACTTGGGTTCTTTTACTTTCGCTCAAACGGTATCTATTGCTCACAAGGGGAAGACTAAAAGATGCTTGATTTGTAATTGTATCAACAATAAATTGCAGAATTCAGATGAAGTTAGGCGGGAGTTATATCTGATTAGCTGAAACACGTGCATTCTTAATTGGAGTGCCAATTTTTGGATAGGAGCTCTTTTGTAATAAAAAGATTCATTTTGTTAGAGAAGTAATGTAGTGCATAAATTTGATTCTGCAAAAGTAATGGTGCATCATAAGTTTTAAAAGTGGTGATAGTTCTATCCTCCATCGCCATTTAAGCTTGAATCGTGGTGGTTGATTTGGGTTCGCCGGTGGTTGACAATGAAATGAAAGAAGAAAATGGCGAAGAGGGTTGTGTGGGCTTTGACAGTTGTGGTGATGGGCCTTCATACGTGTCACTGGCCCAATTGCTCGTTCTGCTTTTCCAATCCACAAGCGTTTCCAGTCAAATCAACAATTAATTTGATGAACAAAACTTAATTTGATGAACAAAGTGTTGGGTTTAGAAATATTAGTTTAAAAAGAACATTGTTCGGTATTAGTTTAAAAAGAAATTTGTTCGGTGTCACCATTAACAAAGCTTATTATTGCAGCATTATACTTCCATGAATTTGTGAAAAACTTGTAAATCCAGACTGTAGAGTCAATAGAGAACCAAGTAGTGGCTACACTTTCCTTTACACTAGAATGTTAATTGGTCTCCCCACAAAGATAACTGTAATCTACATAGAGTTGATTGCCATGGTTAAGGAATTCAACAAGTCATTACGTTGAAATAGAATTCCACCCACCACTAATCAAGCATCACATCAATAAATCGATCGTTCTATTTCTACATGTTGGTAAGCGGTGATATAACTCAAAGCAGAATCCAACATTCTCGACCTCAAGACTCCGTACTTATCCCAAACTCAACTTTCGCAGAAGCCTAGACAGTTGAGCACTATTGTTAAGATCCTTGATACGGCGTGCAGGAGGCACTTTACGAACAATGCAGTCGGTCACAATCTTCCTGGCTAGCTTCAACCCAATATTTGGGCCTATTGCGGCAACCACATCATTCTTCAAGCAACACGACATTAAACTAGTTACTCTCGCTTGATCTCGAGGTGTGAATCCCAGAATACACAAAAAAAGCATTACAAGGAGGAAGACACACTAACCTTTGGTCGGAAATAAATTTCACAGCCTGTTAGGGTGGCAAATTCCTGCATCAATCCAACTTGTACTGTCAAGAAATGAGAGAAAAGACAAGCAGAAAAAACTAAACATGAAATAGAACACTTGATGATGCACCTTTTCTGGGAGAGTCAACAGAAGTTTCTTCCGCTTAAGATATTCATCCTGCATACCATAGAATAGATTAGAAACAGAAGTAGGAGCGGACACCTGCCGCTTTGCACATTCCCAGCATTATAGGGAGGTGTTGGGTCTGATTCTAAGGCTATCTTTAGCAATGAAATTTAGGGGTAGCTTAAATACTATTAGCCCTTTTTTGGGTAAAAACCCGTCTTTAGCAATGCGAGGGCTAAACTATTGCAGCCCAAATGCCCAATTTGTGTTGCTCAAATAAAAAAAATGTTCTTCACAAAAATTGTTCACCACCTACATTCCTAAAACTTATTCGAAATTCAAAGTCATCAGACTTTTTGTGAATTAAGAGTATCTCCAGCGGGCGGGCGAGAGGGCAGGCGAGCGCGCAGGCTCGCCTGCCACTGCTACTGTTGATGCTCCACCGGTGAAAAACACGGAAGGCGAGAGGCGGGCGCCGCCCGCGCCTACAGGCTGGTAGTGGGGTGTGGGCCCCACTGACGTCAAAACGCACTCAATTTTTTTTTTTATTCAGGCGCGTGCAATTCACGCGCTGGTGGTGGAGAGTGAAGGGGCTTCCGTGTTCGGGAGGGGCAGCCGAACGGCCCTTGTTGGGCTGAAATGAGTGTTCGGCAGTGGCTGCTGAACACTCAAAAACAAATTGTTTTTTTATTTTTAATATAAAATCAACATTTTCTTTTCTATAAAAAATCACAATTTTTTTTAGGGCTTATGCCCAAAAACTACTATTTCACCTTTATTATACCCAAAAACACTACCTCACTTTTTTTCTTACAATTTACTACTACTTTTACAATTTAATATCAAACCAAACTAACAAACTCACCCACAGCCCGTGTGAGTGACATTCACGCGCCCCACATCACACGCCCCTGCTTCTTGTCCGTCAAAATGAAGGATGTGGTCCGTCGCAATGAAGGATGTGTTCCTTCAAAATGACGGATGTGTTCCTTCAACTCTGAAGGATGTGTTCCTTCAATCTGAAGGATGTGTTCCTTCAACTCTTGAAGGATGTGTTCCTTCAATCTGAAGGATGTGTTCCCTCACCGAAGGATGTGTTCCTTCAATTTAAAGGATGTGTTCCTTCAAAATGAAGGAACAACTGGTTGAAGGATGTGTTCCTTCAATTTGAAGGATGTGATCCTTCAAATTGAAGGAAGTGCTCCTTCAAAAATCTGAAAGGACAGGTTTCCTGGAGACTTGAATGAGCACTTCCTTCAAATTGAAGGATGTGCTCCTTCAAATTGAAGGATGTCCTTCAAAATGAAGGAGAAAGAATAGCTGTGTTGATTCACCATCAGTTCATATGATTTTTCTATCAATCTTCATCTAAACAACCCAACAAAGCTTTCTAGACTAGTTTCAAAGACTACCTTGACTGGAAACTCGCCGGAAACTCACCGGAAAGTTTCAACCAATATGTGAGGCTCACCGGCGATGATCCGCTACAAAATAAAGCTCAATATTGGTTGGGCTGTGTCTAGAATGGTGAGAGGATAAAGTTTTGGGTGGTGGTTCGTCTCATTTGTCGCGGAATTGGAGAATTTCGCCGGAAAACGTGAAGATGTTGCGGTTTTGATCTCTCTCTACAGTGGGTCTGGGGTTATAATCTTGGTGTCTATGGAAAGAGGGCGACGAGACGAATCTAACCCAATTGATTTCGTGTCAAACGGAGTCCGGATGAGAAAGTTATGGGTAAAAGAGTGTTTTGAAGTTTGTAGAGAGATTCTCGCGTGAATTGCAGCGCGCGTGGAGTTAAAAGTTGTTATTAAAGTGTACAACCCAATTATAAATCAATATGTGTCAAAGTAGTAGTATATTGTAATGTTTAAAGTGTAGTAGTGTTTTTTGGTATTTTGATCTTTAAGTAGTATCAAAATGTAATTTTTCCTTTTTTTTATATCAAATTTTGTAAGTATGTATTAAATTTGAAGCACAAATATTCAATTTAACATATGATAATTCTACATATTTTTTATGATAATTATTAGTATGTAATATTCAATTTTGTGTGAAGAAGTATTCAATTTTGATGTTTTCCATAAAAAATCACAATTTTTTTATATCAAATTTTTCAAGTATGTAATATTAAATTTTAAGCACAAAAATAATTTAACATATGATAATTCTACATGTTTTTTATGATAATTATTAGTATGTAAAATTTAAATAAAATTTATTTGACAACAAAAGGGTAACATTTCATAATTATTATACATGTTTTTGAAAAAAAAAATTATTAAAAATATATGTGAATAGTGATCACCTACGCCTACGTGAGTGGAAGCTTTTTTTTTTTTTACAAAAGGCGCATGCGAGCACTATTCATTGCCCGCAGGCAAGAAGAAGGCACTTGCACACTTCGTGCCTGCGCCTGCGCCTACATGGGTGGAAGTGCTCTAATGGCGTACATAAATCCAAACTTTGTTCAAGTTGCTTAAACTTTGTTGAAAATGGTTCTTTGTTCAAAATTGTTCTTAGTAAATGATAATTGTTAATCACCACAACAAATACGAACCACATAATACATTAAAATTAAGAAAATATTAAAAAAAGACAATTTAGCCCTTCTTTACTAAAGATGGTAAAATTCAAGCGTACCCTAAATTATAACAAATTAATATAGCCCAAGAGACATTTAGCCCCTCCCTTGCTAAAGATGGCCTAATGGACTAGGAGCAGAAGACCAGTCTCATCTAATCATACCATCACTAAACCATAATCAAATACTTAATATTTGAGCATCAAAATGAACAACGTAATGACCGTGTTACAAAGCTACTGAGATATTACGGCCCAGCAACATAAACACTGAAGAAAGCTCATACGAGTATAAATCTAAAAAAGAAAAACATTTAATTTTTACCAAATAAAAAAGGAGTCATTAGGGTTGTAAATTAGCTCAAGCTGCTCGGGCTCGGCTTATTTTCGGCTCCCTCAAGCTCGCTCGTTGCAGAAATGAGATGAGCTTGAGCTTAT
Source organism: Spiraea crenata (assembly GCA_033992175.1). Lineage (NCBI taxonomy): Eukaryota > Viridiplantae > Streptophyta > Magnoliopsida > Rosales > Rosaceae > Spiraea > Spiraea crenata. Next base: position 2,270,103 of record JAVBHV010000041.1, on the reverse strand, counting down.
TTTTAGGCTCATTTAAAAAGTGAGCTGAGCTTGAGTTTTGGTGTACTCGGCTCATAAAGCTCATGAGAAGGTCGTATATTTATGAGTCAGCTCAAGCTCGGCTCGTTCATTAAAGTTCGGCTCGGCTCGTAATTTAATACATATAAATTAATGATATTATTTGTTAGTAAGTAGATTAATCTTTCAATATTATAATTATTAAATTAAAATAAGAGTCCACCTCATCAAACAACCTGCAAACTGCTCCAAGTTGCTTTATGCCGATCTAGTATTTTGAATTTTAGATTTATGTTAGAACTATGATTGTTTTCTTTATTTTGGACAAAGGCGTGAGGGCCTAGCCTCCATTTGGGTTCTTGCCCTAAAAAAAAATTCTTAAGATTTGTATGTGAGTTTTAATTTTCGTTGTAATTTGTACTTATTTTCAATTTTCAATTGTTTATTTTAATTACTTTTTTTTTACAAATGAGCCCAAAGAGCCGAGCCGAGGGCTCGATCAAAAGCTCAACTCATTTGAGCTCGCATAGTAAATGAGCCAAGCCGAGCTAAGCTCTAGTTCGTAATTTTTTATAGAGCTGAACTTGAGCTTTCATCCATGAGGTTTATGCGAGCTTGAGCTTTAGAATTTTTGTGCGAGCCGAGCTTGAGCACCTTGGTGCTCGGCTTAGCTTGGCTCATTTACACCCCTATGGTATAACCAAATAGTACTAAGTTATTAACAGATGGGGCAGAAGAAAATACGAAAGTGGAAGTAAACCTAACCACAACCCACCTTCTCGATCCCAAATCGTGTGCAAATCCCACGTCTATGATGTCCAGTGCGGATAATATCACGAGGCACTCCATTCATCAGTACTCTTATTGCCTGAAATCAGTACGTTGTGGGCTCCAATCAGAAATAAAAAGAGCTTTAATTAAAGAAACAAGTGAGGTTTCCAGCAAACAGAAAGTCAGAGAAAGACTTTCTACAACTAAAGATAAATCAGTTGAACCTAGGCTTTTATTAATGTGTGTTCTACATATCTAGACTCACAAACCAACTCTCTCTACCGCCCCCAATAAAAGAGCGGCCAGCACACTTGGGCGACCAAAAAAAAAATTTCGATAAAGTAATTTTTCAATGAAATCTCTCTTCCTCCCCAATTCATATATCTTCTTCCATCATCCCGTGAACACACAAGTAATTTTCTGTATTTTGACCAAATCTCTTGCTTCTTTTGCGTTACGTTTATATCTTATGTGACCTGTTCTAATAATTTCTGGACCTATATCTAAGTAAACGTTCATGGTTTGGAGAAATTTGTTTTGGTTATTTTTGTTTGAATGAGTTAAAGACCCGCTGCAGCAGTGAGCAACAAAGTGTCCGTGATTTTTATTGGGGGATAGCAGTGAAAACTTGTTTGATGGCGTGCGCTTACTATTCTTCCTGCAACAGATACTACTGACATATTGCTGGCTTGTACGAGAACCGAATTAGATTGCATGAATATAGGTATATGCATAAGTAACTCAGATACTACTTAAAAATCATTTTTACTAGTGAAATTGGTTACACAATAAGAAACAAATTAAAAACAGAAGATCAAGTCACTTACCCGATCTGCAGGAACTCTAACAGATAGAAGTGCAAGAACATCTCGACCCTTGATAAAACCATCAGCGGCCGTGTGCTTAGTTGAGTGGAATGCTATGTAACACTCATTCTAACCACAACAACAACAAAAAAAAAAAATTATCAATTTCTCTCTGATCAAGATTACACAAATTCACAAGACTAATAACTAGATTATGCATTGTAATAGTCAAAACAAGAAATTAATCTTGTAGTCAAGCCAATTCAAATCGAAATTGAAATCCCTAAATAACATATACCACATTCAATTTGCATTTCAGGCCCCATTCCGCTATAGCCGATTCCACCAAATGCCATGACTCGTGCAACTCTTTTGCTGCAAAAAAACACAATCCCAAAGTTGTCAGAATTTGAACTTACGATGGAAAATTAAGGCACGAGTGGGAACAAGTGTACCCATGGATCTAGGGAAGGGCCTGGCGATGAAGACGCCGGCCTCGCATAGCTTGAGATATTCGCTGTCCTCTTTGTCTGCAGGTAACGCACACTTGAAGATAACAGGCCAACACGGCTCAAACTCGTCGCCAGACAACGCCGGATCGGTGACCTCCGTGTGAATTTGATGCTCCATCGCCCTTCAAGCTTGGATTTTGGTGCCCGATTTTCGTTTTTAGGTGACTTGGTTCAAACCCTAGGGGATACGAATTGGGGGGGAAATCACAGCTTTGAATAAATGGGCTTCGCAGCGTTTGATGGGCTTGCCCTAATAGTTTTGCTGGCTTTTGGAGCTATATATAGGCTGTAGCCCAAACCCAAATTTGGGGATCTATTATTGGCTGTATAATAAAGCTACAATGGGAAATTCGGTGCATCGCCACGGAAAATACCTTGTATTTTTGCCTCCCCAAGTTTCTTAACGGTATGCTTCTACTAAAATAAAATTTCCTCAATGTGTGAAGGCATGACACCACGTTATCCAGGTATATGCAGCATTATATTTCACGAATTTGTACAAAAACTAGTATAGTATGGTAGAAACACATGTCAATAGAGAACCATATTTGTGGCTACACTTTCCTTTACACTTGAACGTTAATATGTCTCAACAGAAAGATAATCATAGAGGATGATTGCCAGAATCCAACATTCTCAACCTCAAGATTATGTCTTTATCCTAAACTCAACTTTTGCAGACGCCTGGACAGTTGAGCACGATTGAGAAGATCCTTGATACGACGTGGAGGAGGCACTTTACGAACAATGCAGTCGGTCTCAATCTTCCTGGCTAGCTTCAACCCAATATCTGGACCTATTGCAGCAACCACATCATTCTTCAAACAAAACGACATTAAACCCATAAAACACAAAACCATTACACGGAGGAAGACACACTAACCTTTGGTCGGAAATAAATTTCACATCATTTTTCCCCCCCCCCCCCTTGTTTTTTTTTTTTTTATGGATGTGTGTGTTTTTCCCCCCCGGGGGGGGGGCGCCGCCCCCTTGCCCTGGAGGAGTTTTTTTTTCTTGTCCTGCCAGGGTGCTTTTTCTTCTTTTCTTCATTGTGTCTTTCCCTTTTTGTTTTGTTTTTTTTTAAAAAATTTTTTTTTTGTGGTGTTGTAGGTCCCCTTTTTCCTTAGTTTTTTTTTTTTGTTTTTTTGTGGTAGGGGGGTTGGATTATTGATTTTTACTTTGTTTTTTTTTTTTTTTTTTTTTTTTAAATTTTTGGGGGGCCGGGTTTGGGGTTCCTTTTAGTGACACAAAGCTTTCATTTCCCCCCTTCCCCTAGATGTTGGGTTCAGTTAAAAGTTTGGACATACTTCATAATGTTTCTACCAAATTTGTAGTTTTGATACGTTTCTTGGCACCTACTCATGTTGGCCTTGAATTTCAGCCCATTTAGTGAGTTTCCATATAAAGATGCTGCCGAGAGAAATGCAATTGGAGGTCTATCATTTGATGGATTTTTGTCGCAGGTGTGTGCATATTTCTCCATTTCTCGGATGGGGGGTTGCTCTGTGTACTTTATCGCATGCATCAGGCATTTACAAAGATTTGTTATTCTTATATCTTTCGCATGTACTTACGAATATGTATAATTTCAGTGGGCCCTCATGACACTCCTAAACCCATCGTCAACCATGGAGAATCTGATGTACATTAGTTATCCTGGTGATGTTTCATCCACAATTCGTGTGACCAGGAAGAGGCGTGTAGATCGCAAGAAGCAGCAATCGGAGAGAAATGTATTCCAGTGCTTTGTATTCGGTCCAAAGAAGGCTGGGAAGTCTGCACTATTGGATTCTTTTCTGGGAAGGTATATCTTATGAATTGTTGTTCAGACTGATTCTCCTTCGAATTTGAATTTTTTTCCTTACATTAGGTAACATTTGTTGATGGTAACTGGATTTGCAGGCCATTTTCTGATAATTATAATCCAACCACCGAGGAGCGTTTTGCAGTTAATGCTATTGACCAAGGGGTAAGTTGTACTGCATGGAAACACCATATGCTTTAACTATTATATGCAATTTGTTTTCGATATCTCTCTGTTTTCTGCTTGTTATGTACATTCTTTGAACCCAAAATTCATCTTATAAGAAACTTGAATACAGCAATGAAAAATGCCCTCTTGGAAAAGAACCTAGTGAAAAGAACCTAGGTTATTAATGCATTAGCTCATTGCCAAAATCTTTTATACACATGCATTTGGAAAATCAAAAGGGCTGTGGAAGACCCTTGCTGAGGGTAGCTGGATTGATGCATTTGATGGTCTCGGAATCTCCCTGTTGCTGACCACGAACCCTGCAATTCAGGTAGTTCTCCTGGCATTTTTTTTAGTCTCTAGAGTTTTAAGTTTTACTGCATCTTATTACCTTAATCTGAAAATGATAACTGAGGATGAAACTGAAATTGTTACATACTTCAGTATACAGTGTTCGATCAGCTAAAACAAAGACTCCTGAATGGGAAAAATAAGACGGGCAAGGGTTCATCCCTAGAGGCCCTTTCCGCCTTCAGAGCCTTTGCTTTAGGTGCAGTCTCAAAGACCGTTGCAACCGTTCTGACCTATCCAGCCATCAGGTGCTTTATAATTCTCTTAAACTCTGTCTCATTTAAAACGTTCAGCTATGGTGGTAGCAATTGAACTGTTCACTTCATACAGGTGTAAGGTCATGATCCAAGCTGCAGACGAAGATGATGAAAAAACCAAGGAAGCTCGGTCAAAGTCTAGCAAAACGATTCCAGCAGTTCTATGTGCCATATGGAAAAGGGAAGGGATTACGGGTTTCTTCAAGGGATTGCATGCTCAGATTCTGAAGACAGTCCTGAGCTCGGCATTGCTTTTGATGATAAAGGAAAAAATTTCTACTGCTACTTGGGTTCTTTTACTTTCGCTCAAACGGTATCTATTGCTCACAAGGGGAAGACTAAAAGATGCTTGATTTGTAATTGTATCAGCAATAAATTGCAGAATTCAGATGAAGATAGGCGGGAGTTATATCTGATTAGCTGAAACATGTGCATTCGTAAATGGAGTGCCAATTTTTGGATAGGAGCTCTTTTGTAATAAAAGATTCATTTTGTTAGAGAAATAATGTAGTGCATAAATTTCACTCTGCAAAAGTAATGGTGCATCATAAGTTTTAAAATGGTGGTGGCTGATTTTGGTTTGCCGTTGATTGACAATGAAAGAAGAAAATGGCAAATAAAGAGGGTTGTGTGGGCTTTGACAGTTGTAGTGTTGGGCCTTCATACGTGTTACTGGCCCAATTGGTCATTGTGATTTTCAAATCCAATCAGTAATTAAATAAACTTAGGGAAATGTTATTTGCACTCCAAAAAAGTTATTGTGCACTTCACTTCTTCTTTATTTTTTATGCATATGTGGAGTGTACAATGATCTTTTTGGAGTGCTAATAACAGCATCCTAAACTTAAGTTGATGAACTAAGGGCTTGTTTGGCATATGCTTTTCTAGTGTCAAAAGCACTTTTGAAAATGTTAGAAATACATGCTAGGTACTTTTCACTTGAGCAAAAATACTTTAAAATAAATAAGAATAATTTTGTGTGCAAAATTAGTTCCAGTTAATTGAAAAGCGCTTTTGGCAAAAGCACATATGATGTGCTTTCTAAAAATCAAAAGCGCTTTTGACACTGAAAAAACACATGCCAAACGGGCACTAAGTGTTGGGTTTAGAAAGTATATTAGTTTAAAAAGAACATTGTTCGGTGTTAGTGAAGGCATAAGACCACCTTATTATTGCAGGGATGAAGCTTGCCTACTCTAAATAGAGTAGGAGCTCCTACTCTATGTCTTTCGTTTCTTCCAATTTACAATGTTATATCATGATCGAAACCGTTCATTTTGTAACTTATCTAATAAGGATCATTTCCTCAAAAAATCAATTAAATAAGAGATCGTTTAGTTATTAACCGTATAAAACAATTGAACGGTATAATTACATGACCAAATGAACCATCCATATGTTTTGACATAGTTAAATAACCAAATGATCTCCGATTTGATTGATTTTTTTAGAGAATGATCTTTACTAAATAATTTACAAGATGAACGGTTCTGATCATGATATAACATCGTAAAATAGAATAAACAAAAAATATAGAGTAGTAGCTCCTACTCTATTTAGAGTAGTAGCTCCTACTCTATTTAGAGTAGGCAACCTTTCCTTAGTGCAGCATTATACTTCCATGAATTTGTGAAAAACTTGTAAAGCCACATTGTAGTATGGTAGAAATACAAGTCAATAGAGAACCAATTAGTGGCTACACTTTCCTTTACACTTGAATGTTAATCCGCAACTGTAATCAAAATAGCGTTGATTGCCATGGTTAAGGAATTCAATGGGTCATTACGTTGAAATATAATTCCACCCACCACTAATCAAGCATCACATCAGTAAACTGATGATTCCATTTCTACCACTACGCCAAAAAATGCTTCAGAAAATTTGTCGTTGAAATGGGTGTCATCTGTAGAACGCATCAGGCGACGGAGAAAATCTGTCGTCCAAATTAATATCAGACAACAGAAATTTCTGAAAACTGTCGTGTGAAAAAGGATCAAATAATAATTTTGACCAAAATGTGCCGTAAAATATACACATTAAACAACATATATGGTTAAAACTGTCGTCTTATCCTTTGTAACACACGACAGATTAAGGCTTCATAATTGTTGACTTTAGCTTTTATTTTCGTTCAATTTTGACTTTTATTGACTATTGATTTTGTATTGAAAAAATTCTATTTAATTGATGATTTGTACTTTACAAATTATTCAAATGATGTACATCATATTACATAAGAGATTTCGAAGGGAAAATACATCTCACACACTAATCTGTGTATGCCTAAATTCAAATAGGTGTTGCTGCCTTGGTTGTGACTTGAGCTTCTCCTTCAATGGCTCCTCATCTTTTCACCTAAGCTACATCACAAACTTGAAAGTAGGCTTCGCAATAACATGGAATACGCTGTCAAACTTCCCATTAACATGAACGCCAATGATGATAATATTATATGAGCAAACCTTTCACAATAAAAATAACCTGATTGCCTGGAAGAAAGAAGTGCAATATGAAGAAAGAACAACTCCTATATGTAATTTGGCACCAACTACTACTAACCTAGTTTCATAGAGATTCACGAACTTAGGTATTGTAGCAATTCTGAACTTGGTCAGCCAACAAGGTACCAAAAGTTCAACACTGTCTAGAAATACCAAGCATGCACTATCTATGAACATTCGCTTGTTCGTGCTCTATTTGGGGACTCTAAAGCTAGCGTATATAATATCTTACACTGATAACGGCTTGGAACCAAATCGGGATTTCTGTTACAGAAAACATATGATAGCCTCTGAGTCGGAAAATGACGGTATCCTGGGAATGATCTTGGAAAAGGTGGTGGCTGTGATTTCGACGGAAGATTTGGTAGTACAGGTCACTATGAAGGATACGGAGGAAGGGGCTTCGACTTCAATCGAGGCCCCGAGGGAGTAGTCGTGCAGGGATTTGGCTATGGTGAGTTAAGATCATGTCCGATCTGGAGACGGCTGGTGCTCGTTTTGGTTTTCGGTTGGCTCTCGGTCCTGCGTTTTCTACTACCAGGGGCTTTAGGCAGTTTTTTTGGCGGATCTACTTGTGCTTTCGGCTTTCTATTTAGTTGTTTTGTCTCTTAGGGGTTTTTTTTTTTTTTTTTTCCATTTGGCTGTTGTTGGTCTATTGTGGCAGGTTCTACGGAGCCTAATTTCTATCGGTGAAGCTGTCAGCTGTAGTTAACCGATCGAAGGTCCTTGTCAATGTAGGGTTTTGCTCAATCTCTTGAGTGAGCATGGTTCTTTCAGTTGATAGGATTGTTTATTTCTGCCTTGGTGCAGAGTTTCATGGGTTTGACCCTCTAGGAGTATGAGATACTCGTATTACTTCGAGAACCCGTTTGTTGTACTCCTTTGTTTGGTGAGCCAAGCATTTTCTCAATATACTTTTATCTTGATAAAAAAAAAAAACAGCCACATTCTCGATGCATGCACAGAGTAGAAGAATGGTAAGACGATCAAGCTTAATAAGTTCAATCATCAAATTACAGTAAAACCTCTATATAATCATAATGTTGGGACCACATAGTTCTTATGACTATAAGGAGATTATTCTTTAAGAGAGGTATGACTAACAAAATTAATTTTTTACTTAATTTCGTTTTTTAAGAATTTTTTTACCTAACCTACATTATATGAGTTTTTTTCTCTATTATGAGAGTAAATTTAGATTATATTACTTGACATCAGTTAGTATCGAGGTTTTTTTTCACTTGTCCTCCTAGAAAAGTAGCCATGCCACCCTAGGAATCTCTAATCTCATACAATAATGGATAGATATTTAATTTCATCTTACATTTATATTGTAGTATTAAGTACTATATATTTGGTCTTATTGTAATTATGACTATATGGAGGCAAAATTCTAAGAACGGGACTCCAAAAATACATGGAATATGACAATGTGGAGGTTATTGCAAAATATAACTAGTCCCGAGTTGGGATTAAGAAATTTTATGATTATATGGAGGTTATTCCATTATAGAGTATGCTTATATGGAGGTTTTACTGTACCAAAAAGTGAAATATCTAACCGAGGAAAAATATAACTGATCAACCAATTGAAGTGGGCAGCCCATACTTTAAAACTATCCAATACAAATCATACGAGCATCTTAGCATAAGAACATCTAACAATAATATGTCTTCAAATAGAATAAGTACTAAACCCGTCTACGTATTCTTTCAGGCCACTGATGGAAATGTGAGAGGTCATGGCATGTACTCGATGATGCTCTCTTCACTTGGGTCTAACTCATTTCCTTCACTCGAATCAAAATCAGAGCCTGTAACAAAATCTGGATGAGAGATTAAAGAGGAGGGGGCCCATGGCCTCTTGGAGACAACAACTTCATCTTCAACTTTTCTCTTGATTGGCCTCCCTGATAAATTAAAGAGCTGCAACTGAGCACCATCAAAAATACCATTTCCTATGTAGGAGCTGATCATGCCATCATCTTCTAGAGGGTTGGCAGGGGGATGAGGATACGTAGCAAGAAGTTGCTTGCTTGGATCAACTCGAATCTCGGTTTCAATTTGTCGCTTGATTGCATGGATAGTGTCAGTATCCCTCACCACAACCTCCATAAACCATTTGCCACGATATAGAATCTCCAACTTCAAAAATTCTCTAAAAAGAAGAGTTAAAAAATGAGTTAAAATATAGATAAATAACCTATATTCTCCCAAATCCATGACACATGTCACAAAACAAATCAATAAAGCACAAACATGCAAATGCCAAACACACATACACACAAGCCTTAGCAAAAAAAAAAAAAACACACACATGCACACAATTGCCCTATATGCTTCTGAATTGATATCAACTGATTAATATACATTGATTTGCATCGCAACCAAAACAAGAAAACATACTCTATTTCATTCCTTACCACACGAAAAAAAACAAAACAAAACGAACTTGTCTTCCACAACCGACTTACTGGCAATTCCAACACATCAAAAAGAAGTAAATAACAGAAAAACCAAGGAGCATCATGCATATAACAGTCTAGAACATGTCCAAAAAACACAACAACAAAAAAACAAATTGAAAGTTCGATTCGAAGACTTACGGCCGAGCACGAGACGTCCCAGCACCATCACGACCAGCTAAAGGAGGAGCTGATGCAGACTCCTCGGAGGAGGACTGACGTGTAGGAGCTGCTCCAACTTTGGAAGTAATCAAAATCAACCGAAACCAATTTGTAAATAGGTAGAAAAATAAAGATGCAACATTGTAAACTAAGTGAGACACTAGTAATTAATGAACAAAAGCCTGCAATCAAACCGTGATTAACACAACTAATTGGTCTAATCAACAACATCACCCCTCAAAACTCGTAAGAAGTCATAATTTTTGTTGTCATCAATAATGTCAGATTTTTTCCATCAAGGGCTACGATAGCAATACATGAGTTGGAAGATTTTTAAATGACAACCGGAGGCCAGCCGCTACTGCTGCTGGATCCACCCTCGGAGCCGCCTAAGTCAAGGCTGCCAATTAATCCGCCACCCAAGCTGCCTAAATCAAGGCCGGATCCATCTTCTCCAGGGTGTCTGAAAAAACCACAGAAAAACAAAAATCAGATAATAAATGGCTTTTCATCTAAACATTGAAGAAAAATCAGTGAACATTACTCATCAGGAGGTGGAAGAAGAACCCCTTGCGGATAATCTACAATGTGCTCCCCATCATATGGAATGGAAGGAAGTGAGGATTCTTCACTACTCATTTTGGAGGATTTTAGACAAGCCTTAGACTAGAGATTTTCAGACAAACCCTAGACTAGAGAAAAGAAAACGGCGACCTCTCTTAGCAGCGCTCCTTCTCATCTCTTCTCCTCTATATATACCTCCAATCTCCCATATATTATTATATTTAGTTTATTGTCTTGGATCAGCGGTCACTGACTTGCTATCCAAGTTTTTCTTCCCTGCCTTCTCCAAAAAAAAGTTTTTCTTTCCTGTAAACAGAATTTTCCTCACAGACAAGATAAATGTTGAAAGAACCTGCTCGCTCGGTCTCCCGGTAATTGGGCTGTCCAAAAAGAAAAAGTGTTTTGGGCCCAAATGAACTTTCCAATAGCCCATTTGATTACCAAAATGCCCCACTTTTTCATTTTCATTTAATCTCTCATCTCTAAAGTACATAATGATGCTTGCTTGCTTCATACAATTTTGTCCAAAATACAAAAGAGCTACATTTGAAAGAGCATCATATCTTTCCGATTTCATTTACCAAAAGAGAGCTGGCCCGCCCTTTTTGTTTAAATTCTAATTTTATCGTTGTGTTCATTTGGTGGTGAGCATTACCACCTCCTCTTGCTTTACCATTCAGCGGTAATTGCACTCATCAAATGCAAATGCTAAAGAAAGAGGTGATATTGGGGTTGAGCAAAACCGCTCCCGTGTTTACCCACTCACTGATCTTTGTACGCTAAGAGTAAAGCATTAGGATGCATAATTTACATAAGCTTGACCAATTCCAATCCTTTCATGTCCCTGATTTCAAACTTGATCACGCTAAATCTACATACAGATGATGTTCTATACACCATTTATCATTTCCTTTATCAATGGAGACAGAGCTAACACGTAGACAAAACTAATGCACAAATGAGGAGGAGGACCAGAGACAGAGTAGAATGACTCTAGTTAAACAATATTCTACAAGATGAAATTTGGTTTTCCGGTGAACTTGATTGAAATTTGAAACCCTAGATAGAAATTGGGGGAAAAAGTTACGAGCTTGATTCAAGAATGAAAGATGAAGACGGCAAAAAGAGAGGATCCGATGGGTTTCGATAGTTAGTTATGGTGATGGGCCTTGATAGGTGTCAAGGATCAAGAATACTTTTCGATAGAGGATATATCTACCCTAGCAATATAAGAGTTGAAGGAGCTAAATGAGAGGAAAATTGAAATAGTGTAGCTTACGAAGGTGTCGGTGCCTATGCTGGAGATCCGTTGCGATTGATGGAACCACCCTCAGAGCCGTCTACATCACCTTGTGCAAAAACAGAACCTCCAACTCTCTGCATCTCCTACGCATGAATTACGTACTTAACCTGGCAGCATACAACATTGCTACAAGTAGCATAGGCAGATATACAACCTTTTTTGTATTGGGATTTGCAGGTTTATGCATAGCTGGAAATTAGTTACTATTTTACTCATCAAAATTCTAGGAAAAAAAAAATTCACTTGGATCAATACTTTGCGCAATTAAGGAAAGTTTAGAGATGCGTTTAGGTCTAATTAGTGTTACAGTGTTGACCAAGTAAAACCTTTCAAATATTCAAAGTATAATAAGAAGCTAACGTTTAAAGTAATAAACTGCAATTGCTTTGTATCATGATATTCCCTATAAATGACGATAAGCTCATCATCTCCTGTGGGATTTTTATGCTGTCAAGCTCAAACTCTTTGATTGGCTAGAGAGGTCAAACAAGAGGAAAGCTCCGGATGTAGTTGGAGAGCAGGTTGGAGTTGCTGAAATTGAGGTAACTAACACTAGGAGGCCAAGGCGTCCAATTGCTCGTCTTGATGAATTTGTTACCAAGTCTGAATTCAATGAAGGCATTGAGGCAGATCCAAGTGAGGTGAGCAAGTACGCCCATCACCATAGTCGCTTATGTTATCAAATTTTGAGTTTTATATTCTCCATGACTATTTTATGTATTACGGATATGTGGCCTAAGAATGAACTTGTACTTTTGAAATTTATGCATTATTACTTTGATATCCCTAAAGTGACAAATTCACTTGTCACATCATCAATTTAAAAAAAACATCAAAGAACGTGAGAGGATATGCACTGATACGATCTCACAACATCATGAGGTATAGCCGAGCCGAGCAAAGCAACTCGGTAGTCCAAATTATATGTCATGTGCTAGTTTATTTTTATTTCTTACAAAGGAATGGTTGCTTAGTTTAATTGTTAACTGTCAAAAGACAAAACTGACATATGACATAAATTGATACGAACATATTATATACTTTGATAGCCATGACGTGACAAATGATATACATTGAGACTATTTCACAATATCATGATGCCTAGTTGAGCTGTATAAAGCACTCTAAATTTTATGTCATTCGCTTGTCACATCTTCAATTTAAGAAAAACATCAAAGGACATGAGATGATGACATATTGATACGATCACACAACATCATGATGTATATCCGAGCCGTGAAAAACAACTCAGTAGTCCAAATTTTATGTCATGTGCTACTGTTTTTTTCTTTCTTAAAAATGTATCATTGCTTAGTTTAATTGTTAATTGCCAAAAGATGAAATCAACAAAAGACATAAATTTATACAAACATGCTATATACTTTGATAACCATGTCGTGACAAATAATATCCATTGAGACGATTTCACAACATCACGATACCTAGCCAAGCTGTATAAAGCAACTCGATACTCTAAATTTTATGTTATTCGCTTGTCACATCTTCAATTTAAGAAAACCATTAAAGGACATGAGAGCTTGACATATATTGATATGATTGCACGACATCATGATGTATAGCTGAGCCGTGCAAAGCAACTTGATACTCTAAAATATGTCATGCTCTAGTTTTTTTTTTCTTAAAAAGGTATCATCGATTAGTTTGATTGTTAATTGCTAAAAAACCAAATTGATAGACGACATAAATTGGTACGAACATGATTGTATATACTTTGATAGCTTTAACGTGACAAATGATATACATTAAGATGATCTCGCAACATCATAATACCAAGTGGAGTCGTATATGACTGATCAACCAATTGAAGTGGTAATCATACGAGCATCTTAGCAAAAGAACATACTTTAAAACTATCCAATACAAATCATACGAGCATCTTAGCAAAAGAACATCTAACAATAATATGTCTTCAAATAGAATAAGTACTAAACCCGTCTACGTATTCTTTCAGGCCACTGATGGAAATGTGAGAGGTCATGGCTTGTACTCGATGATGCTCTCCTCACTTGGGTCTAACTCATTTCCTTCACTCGAATCAAAATCAGAGCCTGTAACAAAATCTGGATGAGAGATTAAAGAGGAGGGGGCCCATGGCCTCTTGGAGACAACAACTTCATCTTCAACTTTTCTCTTGATTGGCCTCCCTGATAAATTAAAGAGCTGCAACTGAGCACCATCAAAAATACCATTTCCTATGTAGGAGCTGATCATGCCATCATCTTCTAGAGGGTTGGTAGGGGGATGAGGATACGTAGCAAGAAGTTGCTCTCTTGGATCAACGCGAATCTCGGTTTCAATTTTCTGCTTGATTGCATGGATAGTGTCAGTATCCCTCACCACAACAACCTCCATAAACCATTTGCCACGATATAGAATCTTCAACTTCAAAAATTCTTTGAAAAGAAGAGTTAAAAAATGACTTAAAATATAGATGAATAACCTATATTCTCCCAAGTCCATGACACATGTCACATAACAAATCAATAAAGCACAAACATGCAAATGCCAAACACACACACACACACAATTGCCCTATATGCTTCTGAATTGATATCAACTGATCAATACACATTGATTTGCACCGCAGCCAAAACAAGAAAACATACTCTATTTCATTCCTTACCACACGAAAAAAAAAAAAAAAAAAAGAACTTGTCTTCCACAACCGACTTACTGGAAATTCCAACACATAAAAAAGAAGTAAATAACAGAAAAACCAAGGAGCATCATGCATATAACAGTCTAGAACATGTCCAAAAAACATAACAATAAAAAAAACAAATTGAAAGTTCGATTCGAAGACTTACGGCCGAGCACGAGACGTCCCAGCACCATCACGACCAGTTAGAGGAGGAGTTGATGCAGACTCCTCGGAGGAGGACTGACGTGGAGGAGCTGCTCCAACTTTGAAAGTAATCAAAATCAACCAAAACCAATTTGTAAATAGGTAGAAAAATAAAGATGCAACATTGTAAACTAAGTGAGACACTAGTAATTAAGGAACAAAAGCCTGCAATCAAGTCGTGATTAACGCAACTAATTGGTCTAATCAACAACATTACCCCTCAAAACTCGTAAGAAGTCATAATTTTTGCTATCATGAATAATGTCGGATTTTTTCCATCAAGGGCTACGATAGCAATACATGGGTTGGAAGATTTTTAAATGATGGCCAGAGGCCTGCCGCCACCACTGGATCCACCCTCGGAGCCGCCTAAGTCAAGGCTGCCAATTGATCTGCCACCCAAGCCGCCTAAATCAAGGCCGGATCCATCTTCTCCAGGGTGTCTGAAAAAACCACAGAAAAACAAAAATAAGATAATAAATGGCTTTTCATCTAAACATCGAAGAAAAATCAGTGAACATTACTCATCAGGAAAGCACCATGGCATGTACTCACTTCTCTCACTCTCTTCAGCCTCATTTACTTTCGCCTCATTCATAAAAAGATATCATTGTTTAGTTTAATTGTTAATTGTCAAACGACAAATGGCATAAATCGACAAATGACATAAATTGATACAAACATATTATATACTTTGATAGCCATGTCTCACAACATCATGATACTTAGCCGAGCCATATAAAGCAACTCGATACTCTAAATTTTATATCATTCGCTTGTCATATCTTCAATTAAAAAAAAAAATCAAAGGACGTGAGAGAATGACATATATTGATGTGATTGCACAAGCTGAACCGTGCAAAGCAACTCAATACTCTAAATTTTATGTCATGCTCTAGTTTTTTTTTTTCCTTAAAAAATTATCATTGCTTAGTTTGATTGTTAATTGCCAAAAAACCAAATTGATAAACGACATATATTGATACGAACATGACTGTATATAGGTAGTTTTGACGTGACAAATGATATAAATGAAGATGATCTCACAACATCATAATACCAAGCCGAGTCGTATAAGGCAATTCGGTACTCTAAATTTTATGTCATTCATACTTGTCACATCATCAATTTAAGAAAAACCATCAAAGGACGTGAGAGGATAACCTACATTTGTAGGATCTAACAACATCATGATATATAGCTGGTCCATGCAAAGCAACCCGGCTGTCTAAATTTTATGTCATACATTAGTTTTTTTTATTATTTTTTTAAAAAAGGTATCATGCTTAGTTTGATTTTTAATTGCCAGAAAACCAAACTGACAAATGACATATTGATACAAACTTGATGCCATATGACAAAAAGTAAGGTCATAGAATCCGAGTCCAGTTTGAACTGTAAAGTGTGGTATTTTTAGTTTTATTTTTTATTTTCCTACCTCATCTTAATACTTATTTTGTTCCCTATATAAAAGCTTAAGTTTGTAATCAACACAAGGAGAGGTTAAACCTTTATAAAAGCAAAAATATTGTTGGGAGAAGGGGACACCATCGACTCCGCCTCTTCATAAGCGGCCACATCATCCACCAACAACGATGCAACCAACATGTCAATTTGATCTTCCGAAAGTATTTCATCGTCCCTGTAGATGAAGTTATCCATTGCACAACCGATCAAGATTTAAGAACTCAACTACCTCTCTTGAACGACAATTTACTCTCTCTCTCTCTCTCTCTCTCTCTCTCTCTCTCTCTCTCTCTTCTCTCTCTAGGGTTCTGTACAGAGAACTAGTGCTGAAAACAGAAAGACAATTGCTTGAATGAATCATTAATCAAGAGAGAGAATATGTTCAGTAGATATGCGCATGAGGTGGGTTGCATCACTTTGTTACAAGCCGGAGAAGGGAGACAATTAAAAAAGGCTGGAGAATTTAGATTGGGGACCCTACAACACTAATGAAGAGAGATAACACTTCCAACTTTGAAACTTCCACATAGCAATGACACAAAAAAGAATACCCATGCACACATCTTGGGCATCTAAGTTTCATACCCGCCTATTTTTTTTCCATTCAATGTCTACTCAAAAAATAAAATTAGAAGAATCAGAATGGTTTGTACGACAATAAAAACAATATATAACATAATCAAATGCCTACTAATAATAAAATTATTTTGAAATGGGGGTATATGGGGTATATGGCTGGAAGGAAGACAAGGAACTCTTCACATCGAAGAATATAGTGAAGATATGAGATTATCCACTCCATGTCTCCTCCAAAGTATGCAAGTCTTCTCTCAATCTTCTAATTTTTGTTGTAAAGGCTTTCAATATCATCAAGAATGTTTCCATTAGATTCAAAATCGAATTGAAATCAAGCGATGAAAAAGGTCTTGAAGAGTATAGTAACAACAATTGAGTGCAGTAACAATAACAATTGCGGGACTGCAGTGACAATTGCAAATGTATCTACATGTAGACTTTTATAAAAGAAATTGACTTTACGTATGCACTAACCTTTTAGTAAACAAACTTTACCCTACAAGGTAGCTAAATATTGAAATAACCTATTAGGTTTGGATAACCTATTAGGGTTGGATAACCTATTAGAGTCGATTTTTAGTTGCGGCAACTTTAATAGATTTAATGTATTTTTGGGATGCAAACGATCAATCGAAAAGTCTATTTTATACCAACACAATGCTATATGACAAAAAGTAAAGTCCTAATCCACGACGGTGTTTTATTTTCTATTTTCCCGCCCCCTCTCCGTTCTTAATTAAAAATATTTTTTCATATGTAAAAAGTTCACTTTATAATCAACAATTGCAAAACCTCATATTGTCATACCACCTTCCCTCTTTCTTCCTGCAAGCACCATATTACCTTAATTGCCACTAGTATCACAAAACCAGTCGTGCACTTGTCACATGACTAAGTTAATGGAAGATAACCAGACGCTTAAACTTATAAATAAGATAAATACTAGTAAGGTAAATATTTCACATTATAATCA
Organism: Spiraea crenata; assembly: GCA_033992175.1. Classification (NCBI taxonomy): domain Eukaryota; kingdom Viridiplantae; phylum Streptophyta; class Magnoliopsida; order Rosales; family Rosaceae; genus Spiraea; species Spiraea crenata. The sequence continues at coordinate 2,252,560 of JAVBHV010000041.1, read as the reverse complement.
GTTTGGCCCAATTAAAGCCCCAACGAAGCCAAAAACTCATTCGCATCTTTAAATTTCTATTTTCTTTTGGAGGGCTGCTATGTACACCTGTGTTTCTTCTTTGGACACCTAGTTACTTTGTACACCCATTTCATTTTTTTGAAACGACTTTGGACACCCAAACTTGATTTAAATTTTCCACTTATACCCTTTATTTTGTTTAGTATACAAAATTTTTTTGAACACCCTTAAATTTTTCTTTGGACACCCAAATTTGAATGCCGAGATTGACGATGCATCTGGAATGTTGGGAACTTTATCGGTTTCATCTTTCCCTCCGACTGATCCATATTCAGACTTGGAGTTATTTATGGGTGCAGAATTTGAGGAGTTCTCATTAGTAACTTTGGATTAAAAACGTAATATATTATGCATTGAAGATGACGATGTTTACCAACCAAATCTGCATAGTAAACTATTGCAAACAATTTACCTCAATAAGCGATGCCTACACCTTCCAAGCAGTAGATTGCTTCCTAATGGAGCTTTACACACGTTAACCATACGATCAGACAACAGTATATGAATACTTTGTCCAAGGATGCACTGATCATTCAATTTAGCATCAGGATGAACGATACCGACAACAACCAAAAACTTTGCTCAAATTCATCTCGTATTCGCAATTCAATTCCCACAAAAAAACTTCAATACAACCAATGAAAATTTTTACCTTTTCTTCTTCGAATTCATCCGCTTTCATTGTGTCTTTCATCAAAAATCAGAGATTGAATGAGATTTAGGGTTTAGAAACTATGATGCAAGATGACCGATTTTATTTTTTTAAAACCTAAATGGGTATCCATAACTTTTATATAGGGTGTACAAAGAAATTAAGTACTTATATGTAATTTTACATAAGGATATAAATGTAATTACATGTTATAAAAAAATTCAGGCTGTCCAAAGAAGAAACACGGTTGTACATAGTAGCCCTCTTCTTTTGTCATGCAAGAAAAGCCCAAAAAATAAACACAAGCCACGCGCTCCTCCAAAGTCTGAAAACCCGATAGAGATCTGAGCGAGCACAGACAAAGAAGAAGAAGAAGAAGAAGCAGCGAGCAAAGATGATGTCCGGAAATTATACCAGCATTGACAACCAGAACGTCTCCGGATCTGTGCCTGCTGTAAGTATTCTCAATTTCCGCACAAAAATAAGTACAAAATACGTATATCGGTATGCTCGGTGATGATGATGATTGGCTGATTTATGCAGGCGGTTCCAGATCCAGGTCACATCGCCGTCAAATTCCAAGGTAGAATTCGATTCCATACTCTCTGAACTCTTCTGCTAATTAGTGATCAGTTTTGTTTGGTTGGCGCGAAAATGGAAGAATCAGCTACCGGAGTTGTGTTCCTTGGTGTTTTCCGATGAAAATTTGTATGCAGCAAAAGATTAGGGAAATTCAGCAACCAAACAGTTATTGTTTGATTGAATTTTCAGCTGAAAATCAAAACAACTGATTACTGAAAAGACGTTTTGATGAATATTACAGCAAATGAATAAGCTTAATCGTTAATCTGATCTTGATTGTAGTGTTTATTGGCTTATTTGAGGTTAATGGAGTATTGGAGCTCAGTTTCTAGGTTTCGAATTGAAGTTTTTAGGTACTATGTTGTTTTCGTTTGTGGTGATTGTATGATTAGTGAATGCAGCAGATTCAAGTCTTGAGACATTTCCTCCATCTGATGCACAAGGGAAGATCGCTGGTGGTGCCCGCCCTCCTCGGGATGCTGACGGTATGCTCGATTTCTAGTTTTAAGAATTGAATATTTAAACCAGGTTTAGCTTTTGATATTTGCCTTTCTTACATTGTTGGATCCCGTAGGCTTTTCGAAACTATTATTAAAGTCTTTGAGATTATGGTTCCATCATTTAGGATGATAAGAGTGAGTGCTTTTTCATTGTAGTTCTAGGAGTATGAATTTCATTTGACTATTCTTTTGATCTAGAGAACTTTTGATTTCATTTGACTATACTTTTAGAAATACTAGTGATGTATTGAGTGAATACAGATCAGGAGTTGAATTTGATGAGATTCGTGATACTTGACTGGGTTGGATCACAATACTCTAGAATAAAATTTGATGTATTGTAGTAGTAGGAATAAGTTGTGATATTGAAAGTGACATAATTCTAGAAAAAATGTGATTGGAAGTTTTGATTCAGTCCTATAAAATGCTAACCAGTGGAAGGATGAACTCGAACCGAGTAGATGCTAGGAAAAGAGACCTATGAGAAAAGTTAGGCTTTCTATTCGAGAGAAGTGTTAGACTACTGGCCTTACATTCTTCAATAGAAGTACCAGAATATTGTTTGATGGTTTCAAGTTTCTTTCACATAAATGTCGTTTGTTCAAGTTAAGGGGTAATAGTCATGTTTTCTCTCTTGATACAGACACATTTTCCAAACCTGTATCTGGTTCCGATGAACCCCAGCAGGGTGGTTGGCTACGGATATTCAGTGTATCTGCTTACAAGGCATACTTTGATGTTGACACTTCAGATGTTCTAGAGAGGATTAAAGATTCACTCCTTCCATTCAGTGGAACTTTCAATGAGAAAACATCTAACAGCCCAGATTTGTAAGTTTTCTGCTGGTAACTTAACCGAAATTATCTATCATGTCGTAGCATCAAATTGGGTTGCCCTTTGGGATTCAACCGTCATGAGATATTGCTAACAACGTGTTTTTGACATTTGAAATTCAAGATCTAAGGGCATTGATGCATGATGATTGTACTAGTAGTATATTCTGCAAAAGTTTACTGATGCGAGTTTTGCTACTGGTATCATATCCCTGCTTTGTATTCAATCTTTATGTCAGTAATCTGAGGCTTGGTGGTAATCACTAATCACATTGTAAAAACTGCTAGAAATATTCACTGTAGCTTTGTGGTATTAACATAATATGCTGTGCAGGTATGGACCTTTCTGGATATGCACTACTCTAATATTTGTAGCAGCCTCCATTGGCACTTTTGTGACCTATGTATCAAACAAGATCAAGAGTAAAGATTGGGAATATGACATTAACGTGGTGCAATGGTCTGCTGGATTGTTCTATGGCTATGTCACTGTTGTTCCTCTCCTTCTGTATGTAATTCTCAAGTACTTTTCGGCACCATCGGGTCTCGTTCAGCTGTTTTGTCTCTATGGCTACTCTCTGTTTGTCTTTATTCCAGCATTGGTAAGTCCTTGGTTTTCCACTGTATCTTTTGATTAAATTTGTTACCTGGAAGATGTTTTTGAGAAGGGTTTTGGTGTAGAAGTATATGTTCAAGATGGGAGAAAAACTTTTGCCCTGAAATTTTCTGGGTGCTGAAAATTGTCAGAACAGTCTTTTCCTAAGTTTGTAGCAATCCGGGTTAAGATTTCTTAACCATTGTCAGTTCTAGTAGGTTCCCACTCTAGTGTCTTAGTTATCACTCGGTTATGGTATCCCGATCAATTTGCTCATGCTTTAAGTAGGAACCGGTGGTTTAAATAGGTGCAAGACTGACTTTCATCATTGAATTTGGTTGCAAGCTTCTGTTATTTGTTGAATTTGAGATGGATGATAATAGTTAGCTGACATTCCTACTCTGACTGCTTGCAGTGCCTCTCGATTGTGCCGGTGGAGATTTTCAGGTGGGTAATTACAGGCTTAGCTGGAATTATGTCTGCCACCTTTGTCGCAGTTAACCTTCGAGCCCACATTGTATCAGCAGGCGAAAGGTGGTTTTTGATTGTAGCGGGGATCTTCCTCTTGCAGTTAGCTCTCTCTCTCGTGCTAAAACTCTACTTGTTCACCATCACTGTCTGAGAGGTTATAAGTCTGATTTCACAAAGAGGAATGATTGAAATGTACATTACAGAGCAAAATGTTTTCCCATTGACTTGTTACTACTGTTAGCTGAAAAATATCATTCATCAACTACAAACATCTTGTATTCATTCTTTACGGCAATACAAATTCATATGTATTAGAGTCTATATCTGCTCGGTGTTCATTATTGTACATATAAATCAAGAATCGTTTTGAACAGGAGTCCATCTGGATTATAACATATGAACGATTAATATTTTGAAATGATAATTTTTTGAAAAGAAAAAAAATGGTGGCAATTTTTTGAAGAAAAAAAAGATGGAGAGAGAGAGACTGACAAGTGAAGTGGAAGAATGGGACAGAGTTAAACACGAGTAATAAACAAGTGAAAGAGGGATTACTTTGCACTTAAGTAGAGGATGAGAGTGAGATTAAATTAACACTTTCTGCCGTTTAAACATGTTTTCTCTGCCTTTCATAACTTATTCAGCGAACAGGCCTGTTTGTATGGGCATCACTCATCGGTATTTTATTCAAAGTGTGTATTTTTCTCTATAATAAATTTGAATTCTTTTATTCATAATCATAGTACATGATATTTGAACTTGAAATCCTTGAAAAAATGGATAGTATGCCGTTAGATCAATAACCGTGAAGTTTTCTTCTACGTACACTTAATTCTCTCCTCCTCGCATAAAATTTATTGATTAATGGAGTCACCATTCTCTAATTGGGCATGAGTTAACTTCAATCTACTATATTGTGTTCTTACAAAGTAGGAATTTATACTATACATATATCACTATTTAAAAAGACCTTTTTTTTATTCATTGCTACTCGCCCATGATCCTAATCATACTTTTGGCACACATGCAGCAATGTTACCAAGAAAATAGCTGAAACTTTTGCTTGGTTCTGTTACTCATGAAAATCAACAATCAAACAACTATAAAATAAGGGTTCAGTTCAGTCACAAGACTAAAGAGAGATCTAAAACAAGATAGAGAACAAACAAGACAAACCTTGACATTGATTTGAGATTAAAGAAAGAATGGATGCATTAATGGAAGAACTGCCATATAAACCAGTCCAGAAGAAGAAACAAAAACATGGTAAAATACATAACAACAAACGTAACCCCGCAAGACAGATGTAAATCCGAGGTTTACTTTAAGAGGCAAAGAACCTAGTTTTCTGAAACACAAACGTAATGTATAAACTTAAACGACAATTAAGAAATAGACACATGTTGTACCCGGCATAGAAAATTGCATAACATTATTTCACATGGACACTAGGAGTTTACTAGTTTAGAGACATTTGAAAATCCGAATGAAGAAACTGAAGGCAACCCAAATGAAGAGTCAAATCCAAGATCCTGAATTCGAGGACCTTTTTGAAAGACAATGCATAAGTTGAATATGTTGATCTCATGAGGCCAAAGAGTAAAAGAATGGACTGGTTGGTTTGAAATTTGAATGACCACATTATTCTGAATTTGAAGACTTTTTAAAAGACAATATGCTATGTTACGGATTTATTGGTTGTATTAGTGTGACGGTCATATCGAAAAAATTATTTAGCTTGGGGTAATTGAAAGTTGTTAAAAGAATGTATAATAAAAGAATTGGGTTCATCGCATGAGGTGGTGTGGGACACAAGTCATACACAAACCAGTCAACAACAATCACAAAACCATTAGTTAAAGTCTCACTCCTATCATAATTTATGTTTGGGAATCTGACCAATTATTCACTCATGCACACATATTCACATACAACAAAGCAGCAGCTGCATCATTGATAACTCCCCATTTGAAGTCTTGCAAGTTTTCTCCTCTGCTTTGGCCTGCCCTTTAAAACCTGCCAGCTTTAAGTTTACTCAACATGTCCAACCCAAAAGAAACCCAAAAGTTGATTTTTCATTTTTATACACTTTACATGTTTGCTTAAAGAGGAGCTCAACAGAGACAAAAACAATATCTTTGGATCTACAGAGAAGCCATGCTCATCATCTCCATCACAAGGACTCAAGTTTTTGGTCTTCTTTTCATTTTGTTATGGGTTTCAAGTTTACACCATGGTGCTTCTGGAGCAAGATGTTTGAATGAGAAGGTGGACAATGTTGAGAGGCCTCAAGTTCTTGACTCGAATTCAACTGAAGATGACGGGTTTTTTGCAACGATCAACAGACAAGTGCCTTCTTCCCCTGACCCATTACACAATAGGTAGGTTCAGAAGCAACTTTTGTTGTTTACAAGCTGTACATAGCCTACCTATATGGCATGAAAGATTGAATGATACAAAGAACTGATTTTTTCAGTTTTGAAACTTTAGTGTATAATAACCGATCTGTCGGTACTTTTAGAAGCTTAGATTCGTAGGTTTTTAAGAAATTGTATGTTTTTGGGACCTTTGATAAATTTGAGCTGTATTATTGCACATTAGCTAGTGTAAACTAACATGAGACTACATCTTCAACATATAGCTTTTATCAGAGTTTTGGGTCATTGCATATAAACTTGAACTTAATGTTTATAGTTCGTTGTTTTCCAAGATGGTTTTGCAAGAGCTCCTTTATGATATTGCTCAAGAAACCAATTTGTATCATCCATGGAGGAAACAAATAAACATTTCTCAATACATATATAGTTGCAGTCCCCATTTGCCTTATCAGTTGTCTTTGAATAGCACAGCACTAATGTCAAAAGTTTGAGGTAGTGGCGCCTTCTTCACTTGACATATTTGATATTGGGAAGGAGGAAGAATCGAACTGTGGTTATACCGAGCTCTTCTCTTTTGTCACAAGCTAGATGTCAATTAGCCAACATTCAGTGAACACAAAACGAAAATCATAACACCTCCAATGTAGGAGTAATTGCTCCAAGTCTCAAATTATTGGCATGAGAAATTGATGAATGGGTTAGTTACTATAAGATGTTATTGCCCTCAATTTACAAGTATCAAAGCTGTCGGTGGATTTGATATTCAATGCAGAAGAGAAGTAGATCACATGAGCTTGGAATGGAAATGTATCCATGTGCTTGACGACAAGAAAGATAATCTTGAATTTATCCAGACTTAACTATAGAATGTGCGATATCATATGCTTCAAAGTCATTGCTCTTTGACTTCGTGAACAAAGAAAGGTTGCAAATTACAGTAATTTCAACGATTTTAACCCAAAATTTTCCAAATTGTAGGCTCAAAGTTCTTAAATAGTAGGTTAATTATGATGGCGGACTGAGAAAAGTGAACGAAAAAAAGAATTTTGATTTCTTCTCATTTGAACAACATGCGCAGGTTTTTCAATCCAAACCCCCGGACCAAGTTGTAGAGTGGCTTTTCAAACAGATTCATGATTGATGTGGATTGTGGACCGGCTTGTTTCAAGTGAATCGGGTTCCGCACCCTGTAGAAAGCAAAATAAGATCACTTCAGAAAGAGGGAGATGCGATTAGTGAAGGCTTCTGAGGCACAAGAGTAAATTTGAGTAATTGGAGATTCAAATAGGTCGGTTTGTAACGAAATGAAACGTAAACTGCATTCAAAATGTAGAGCATAAACAAAGATAAACATGTTCCAAATTTTAAGTGCATTACATCAACATCAAGACTGAATTTCGGTTTCACAGTTTCTCAACACAATCGTTAGAATAGTTTGCTTATACGATATGGCAATCTAATCTCGTTAACCTATTCTTCATTGCAAACTCAAAAGGAACATATGAATTTAGGCCTTTGATTTCTTCCCTTTGGCTTCAGGGGCTGTTTTTTCCTTGAAAGGTAGGAAGGTCTTTCCGCCCATAAAAGGTTGCAACACTTCTGGAATTTCTACCCCATCTTCCTTTTGGTAGTTCTCAAGAATGCAGCACAAGGTTCTCTCAGTCGCTGTAAGAGTGGAGTTCAGCAAGTGAACGTAGTGCTTTGTCTGATCATTGCTCTGCAAATGCATAAACACACAGAAGGCTTAGTCTAGAAAAATGCCGCACTCAAACCAATCTCTAGGGTGAATAAGAAGTGGAATAAGCAGTATTGAGGATATGTAAAAGAATGTCAGTTTTTCAATGACCTACCTTTTTCTGGCCAAAACGAATTTCTAACTTTCTTGATTGGTAGTCTGTACAGTTGGAGCATGAGACCAGCTCTCGGTATGTCTGAGATGCAGGAAACCATGCTTCCAGATCATACTTCTTTGCTGCCGCATCATTCAAAGCACCAGAAACGATGGAGACAACATGATAGGGGATATTTAACTGAAAATCACAAAATTTAACTCAAATTTAAAGACAGCATTACAAAACAGAAAATTTTAATCAACACACTAATCCGATCCACAAAATTGTACCCAACTTTATATTACAAAGTGGAATAAGGTCACGCAGAAAGATGCATTCTGTTTTACTCCTTAAACTTAAAGTGAAGGTCGGGTCAATGTCCCACAATGCCATTGGGCATTCAAAGTCGCCCAGTCACAAAAGAATAAACTCCAGACTCAATGAAATAGACAAACATTTTTTTTTCTTTCTCATATTTCGTTGGTAAAATAGAAAAGGAAATAAGAAACTTATTGGGCAAAAAAAGAAAGATACCATTTTATAAAAATCCTCTGAGTTTTTGATCATTTCTTCGTGCATTTCCCAAGAATCATTGTCTTTTGGGCTTGTAAGACAAAATTGTTCAACTTTCTCAAACTGATGAACTCTAAAAATTCCCAAGGTATCTCGCCCGTGCGCACCAGCTTCTTTACGGAAACAAGACGAATATCCAGCATATCTACAAAAAGAATTTAAATTAATGAAAATAATATAGATTTCCCTATTTACATCTAAAACTTCAAGCAGGATTAGAACCTCATGGGTAGCTGGGATGGATGGATCCAGTCATCCAGATGATAGGCGCAAAGAGGCTGCTCAGATGTAGCGATCAGATATTTGTCATCACCTTCACCAGTCACCTGTTGCACAGAAACTCAATCAAAGCCATCCTCAATTAAATGAAACAAAATGTGACTTCAATGAGGAAAATTCATTTGTAATTTAAACAGAAAAACATTCAGAAACTGAACAAGTCTAGACTCTATAGAAGTTAAACATGAAACTGAGCCATGTAATTGTAACTAAACTACACAAGCACCATAAAAAGCATGGATATGAAAAAACTCTATATGCCACCACACAAAACAAAAAATAATGGCAAGTATTACAACCATTACCTTATAAAGTTCCTCATCAAATTGTGCTAATTGAGCACACTTTCCCATGATGGCTTGTCTCATTAAGAATGGAGTCTGCAGTTCTGTATATCCCCTTTTCTCAAGAAAATCAAGACCGAAGTTTATCAGAGCTTGATTAAGACGCACACCAGCACCTTTCAAGTAAAAACCTCTACCTCCTGCCACATCAGCACCTGTACATTTTAAGCAGATTGAGTTAAAAAAACAGGCCATTGAGATATTAGGCGAATCTAGAAAGTATACATGCCATGCCAGGTTAATCTAAATCATCTATAGCTTGTGCAAACCTTTCTTCAAGTCCGCAATGCCGAGAAGCTCAACAAGGTCAACATGGTTTTTAAGTTTTGGCTCCATTCGTTTCTCACCCCATTCTCTAACAACAGCATTATTTTCCTACAGCACATAAAAAACACAATACATGAGAATAGGCATTAAATAGTGATGGAATAATAAAAGCAAAAGCAATGTGCCAAATCATTACCTCATCTTGGCTGATGGGAACTGAATCGTGCACAAGGTTTCCAATAACTTCCAATTTTGAATCTAACAGTGTCTTAGCCTCTTTAACTTCAACGTCTTTCTTTTCTATGGACTTGTCAATCTCCTCCTTTTCCTTAATCTTATCCGTCGCATCCTTCTTCGCCTTTTTTTCCCATAAGACTTTAATTTTCAGTTCACAATAGATAAACCATGATCCAAATATAGAAACGTAAAAACTTAATGAAAAGAATTATTCAAATTCAACAGGCATTGTAATTCAACACATATAGATATAATTAATCAATTAGCATCGAAAATAAGCCCCGAAATTCGAGAGTGCAATTCAATAGTCCTCATCCTTTTGGATATCAACATTCTCACACATTAAAGTCAATAACTTTGGAACAATTCTCAGAGTTTCTGACATTTTCACTAGATACAGGAAATCAAGGCAAACAAATCCTAGGGGAAAACCAAAGTAATCGGGCATTATTACTAGCTAAAACACACTAATCTTCATCAAGTAAGCCGATAATCGAATAACAAATATACAAAAATTACAAAAATAACGAAACACCATTTAAATCGAGAGATTAGATAGTTACCGCCATGAGCTGGCCAATTTCCTTTTTGAGCTTGTTGAGCTCTTTCCTAAGCTGCTCGGCCTCGAACTGAACTGAAAACCCACATAAAATTCCACCATAAAAATCAAAACTTTCAACTCTAATCATACTTAAATCTATACTTAATCGAGGCTTTTATAAAAAAGATTGAGAGATTTACGCTTGCGCCATTCTTGGTCGAGCTGGATGACCTCGTCGACGATCTCGACGGGCTTGAAACGGCGGCGTTGCGATTCACGGATGATTTCTGGGTTGCCCCCTTTCTCTTCTCTGAAGAGATTGATGTCCAACATTTTGCCCTAGCTCTGTTTGCGAATCGATTGAAATTGGAATCGCAAAAAGTTGAGAGCTTTCTGAAGAACAACGCAGGGAAGACAGGTAATGCAAAATGCTAGTGAATGGGAAGTTAAGTAGATACCCTAAAACCCTATTTTGTTTTGGGCCGTCGGTTTTGGTTGGATTCTTATTTGACCCGAATTGTGTTGGACCGACCCGTTTTTGTTTTTCTTTCCTTTTTTTCAACTATTATGACAAAGGCAAATATTTCACTAGCTTTTATAGGAACTTCTATGTAAATCCAGACATGGAATTCGACATCCACACAACTTCTCTCAAACTTGGTGTGCAAGTCAAGTTTGGTTGAACCGAAGTTCCTTGGCAACCAAGTTACTCGAGAGGACGATTATGGCAAATGACTATTTTATTGTGTCAATAACAATCAAAATAACATTGCCAATATCAAAAGAGAAATTTACCACAATAAAACTTATTATGAGATTTATAAGAAACGGTTTAAGTGAGTCTTTGACTCCATTGATGGAATTCTACAAATGAGTTTTGATGAGTAATCAAATGACATCTCCTATATATAGTGTGTACTCTCAATACAAAAAAGATACAAGTTGGAACAAAATTCTGTTACTGGGTTTGGTATGCTTTCTTATTCACCCAGTTTCAATTCTTCATGACATGCAAAACCTAAAATAGGGACACAAACATTTTCTACAACCAATTGCTATTTCACAACAGCTACCGGGAAAAGAATCGCACAGATACAAAGAATTGTAGAAACACAAGAACCGGATCAAACAGAGTAGCCAGCTGTCTTTTGGATCTTCTCTTCAAAATCCAAACTGAGATTTTTCTTCTTGATTTACATATTCAGAAGTCGCTGCCTGTTCTTCTGCTCAGATAGTCATCCTTTAAGTCTAGCAATACAATGGTTATAACATAAAAGCTATGCTCCTGAGGGAACTGAAGGATTTTCCTTCAACAAATTTTCCCATCTGGCAAAAGAGCATATCCAAAGTCCTCACTCTTCAAACATGATCTTCCTATCAGCTGTAACTAAAGTGTGGCAATTGCGGAGGATCAGGACTAATTAAATTTACCCATAAGTTCGCAAGCGTCACTAAGTAGGGTTTCCCATTCCACATCACCATTTTAATACCTGAAACATAGAACCAAACTGATCATCAACAGAGCGTAATAACAGAATCTACTGCCAGATGAAAGACCTGTATTTTGACTCAAATAATCAAATGCCTCAATGACACACAACAATGAAATGTCAAAATTCTGTGTGGTGGAATTAATAGGTAAGGATAGTTTATAACATTGTTTCTGCAGAACACACACAACTCCAGCATTAAAACAGTCAAGAAAAAAACATTGCATGGCCTACTGTTATTCAAATGACTCTTTACTAAAATCAATTTCTGCATACCTGGCACAACTTCAGCAGTTAATAGTGAAAGCGAACATATAGGTTGTTGTCCATTACCAACATGGTTTTGGAATGCAGCTGCATCAAGATTCTCAGTATACATAATGGAATCCAGAAGTTCATTAATGGTTCCATCATATTTAAAATTAATTTCATCTGAAATACTCTTCAGGGCTTCACCAAGTCTCGAACTTGACCATAGAGTAGAGCACTCATTTATAAGAGCAGACAAGCTAGAACTATCTGAAGAATGTAACAGAGTCCATGGCTTGTAGAGTTTGGCTGAGGTTCCAACAACTAAAACTACTCTATAAATTTCTCCAAGTGCAAGGATATACTGCTTTCCTGCATTTCCATCAAAAATAAATTAGACATAAAACTTGGTTGACATTTCTAGGGATGCCATCAAGAAAGTCACTTTGTGCCGGTACCTTGAGGATCAGATAATATTTGAGTCTGAACATTATTTTCTATCGAATTCATCCAAATAAAAGAACCATGCTTCAGTTCTTGAGCACAAATGGAGGCTATTTGGGACCACGTAGAAATGTAACTAGATTGCTCCTCGGGCGATCCCAATCTAAGTATTTTTAAAGTGGATGCTGCATGTCTTGAAAGTTCAATTGCTGATCTCAAATCCTCCTCTGCCTGACCAAACCCATAATACAAGCAGTGTCAAGCAACGACCACATATAAGATGTAAGCAGAAGGTCATTAATGGAAATTAAAGATACATTTCAGATATAAAAAATTTGACATAACAGATTCCCTGACGGACATTCAAACAGTTTCGTGCTTTAGTTTGTGCCTATTTTTCTTCTCCTGAGGCTTGGTGTCAAACTCCAAACAGGAAATTCTTCATGATTTTACACATATAGATGCAAAAACACATACCAAGGACAATCTTTCTGACAGCTGAAATTCTGACTCAAGAACTTGGAATTGTGGATCCTGCAGAGCTTTGTGAACTTCATTAAGGTTCGGATTTCTTTGTGCAGGATTGCCTGACTGGGATTGATCAGGGATCATACCGTCTTGGTGCAGTTCATGATATAATTTCTACAACAAAAGACGACAAGTTAATCATATGTAACGTGACACATTAAACAGTACTTAATGGCCACATGAAGCTACGAACCTGGATTTCCTCTTCCAGAGCTTCTGCTGTATCTTCTCCAGAAAGAACAGCATTACTTTGAGCTTTCTAACAAAATGCAAATTCAGATATTCAGTACTGTTAAAAAATTTAATAACAAAAAGGTCAGACTCCAGATCAGTTATACTCACCTTCTTATTGTCAAGATGGTTGAGTGCAAGGAGGTACAATTCATATTTCAATTTGCAATAGAAATCAACAAAATTACCCAGCTCAACTTTAGTCAAGGAATCTTGGGAGGAATATTCAAGATCAGTAACAGAAGGTTGGTCCCGATCTTTTGAAATAGCATCCTTAAATTCCCAGGAATCATCATTGAAATCATCATCCCCAAATTCAGATTCCAACATCATTGGGGCAGGATGCACATGATCTTCAGTTGTATTTGGTGCATGAATTGTATTAGTGTTCTGGTCCACTTCACTGTATAGGCTTGATATGAGATCAGTGATGGATATATTTGATGGAGGGCCTCTGGTGGTATTTAGTTGGTGGGATGCAGCTCTAGGATTAGAGATATCTTGAGGAATTGAGGAATCATCAGTTTCAAGTTCTTCATCTCCAAAAATGGACAGGGGCAAGGCTTGCCGTTTAGTATCCAATGCTACCTCAGTCTGCTGTAATACAGAAAGAAGTCAAAAATAATTTAGTAGCACATAACAACATACATAATTGGCAATCTGTGAATCAGAGTTCAATCAAAATGGAGTTATGTAAATATTCACATCCCTTCAATTACTTTTATGTAATTGGAAAAATTATTATTTTTTATGTTATCGGCAAAATTGCACACAAATCAAGGTCAAACTGAATTATTTACCTCAAGCTTGGATCCGGATTCTGAAAATGCATCCTTAAATTCCCAACAATTGTCATCAAGCTCAGCATGGTCAGTAGCTAAAGAATAACTCAATTCTTTTGCAATGTCATCCTTCTTGCCACTGGAATATGAATCTGGGCTTACATAATCTTTAGTGCCAGAATTTGGGATCAAAGGAAAAGCAAAGTTGTTTTCATGAGACTTCTGAGAAATTCCATCAGATCCAGCAAAGAAATCACTATGAGCATGAGCACTAACACCATCTAATGAGTGCAGTTCCAAACCATCAGGGATGACAGGCTTTGCCTCTTCCTACAACCAAAACTTAAGTATTACAAGACATGCTTTGTGAAAACTTAACATTTTCATAAACCAGATCAAAACTACAAAACCATGTCACACTAACATACCAACTTACGCTCTGATCCAGTTTCTGAAAATGCATCCTTGAATCCCCACTCATTTCCATCAACTGGAGAAGCACTGGATACATTTCCGGCATTGTTTTGTGTGCTCATTGAGTGTAGATCCGAGAAAAAACTATCATGAGGTACAGGGCTTGGGCTGAAATCAAATGAAAAACCCCATTCACCATTTCCATGAGAAGAACTAAGCGACGGAACAAGCACATTATTGACTTGAGGAGCATCAATACTGAATCCCCAAGTAAAACCAGATCCCCCAGGATTTTCCTGCTGTCCCTCATCAACCTTCAATATAGGAAAAGTCAGACTTGATGGCCCATAAAACATATGATTCTTAATGTCTGACAATATGGCACAGTCTATCTAAAGGACAAAACTAAACCGTAAACCATAGACATATTTGGAATAGTGAACTATCTCTTAAACTTTCAAAAAAAAAATTCAACAATGTGGCAGATAAACTACAAACAAGATATGCAACAATAAACAATACCCGCCTGGATTCCTGGGTGTATGTATGCATTTGATTCTACTTTCGGCCCCGCTACTTCCACAACCCCCTGTGCCTGATATGATATGTACAATGAAATTAAAACCATAAACGAATATCCGAAAACAAATGCAAAGACAGTAGCTTTCCCAATCCTCAACTTGGTGTTCAGCAGAACTTATAAACAAACTTAATACCCGATGTAATTGTTCTTCACTAAGCCACCTAGAATTTACTGATTTCTTGTCACCTAAGCAAACAAGCTCAATTAAAATCACCAAACAAAAAGCTATCTTTACCTTCAAATTCTCATTGCTAGCTGGCTGCTCTGATTCTGCAGTTTTGAATTCCCACCCATCATCATCATCATCATCCTCATCAAAATCACCATTCCTTTCCTCCAAATTTGACTTCACTCCACTCGCATTCGAATTCGAATCTCCACCATCGTGCTTCAAATCCAAACCATTGGAATGCAAATCCAAGCTGCCAAATTTCCCATTTCCGTTGGGAATCAGCTCATCAAGCTTCAAATCCAACGCATAGGCACTAAAGTTCAACCCTTTTTCAGCTGAATCAGAACCACCAGAGCCCAAATTCGAATTCGATCCGTTTTCGACCCCGATTTTCGGATTCTTACCATACAAATTCGCAATCAAATCGTTAATCCCAATACTACTCGCATTCAAATTCGTCTCCTTTTTCACAAATCCCTCACTTTTGCTCAAATTCGTCTCGCCGCCGTCGCCGGAATCCTCTTCTTCCAGCTCTTCTCCGAACAACGATAACGGCAAAGCTCCCCGCGGCTTTTCCCACTGGGTCTTATCGACCTTCTCCTGCTCGGTCTCCACCCGAATTGGCTCGGATTCGGGTCGGGTCGGCGGGGGGCCATTGGCGTCGTTGAAGAATCCAAACGGGTCGAAGGTTCCATTGGAGGGGACGAACGGCTGAGCTTTGATCTGAGTAGTGCTGTCGTTTGTTACGAAGTCGCCCCAGTCGTCGTCGGAGACGGCGGAGACTCGTCCGGCGCCGTTGATCTTGGGATTGGGATCGGCGGCGGTGGCGAAGCTGAAGTCTCCGAAGCCGTCGGCGTCGTCGACCTCCGCCATTGGAGCTCTGTTTTTTATTGATCCTCTGTTGTCTCGCGCAGGTGAAGGTTTTGTTGGCGGTGGGGAGTCTGACGTGGACCAAGGGACCCAAATACAGCTAAGCTCATTACTTCATGGAATTGAACAGAAATTATGTAACGGAAGTGAAAAAAAGGAACGAATTTAATTCGAGTTCGAGGTTAATTGGCTTAAGAAAGTAATCTTCATACTTTCTTTTTTATGAGAATCTCATTTTCCGTTAAATTTTGTTCTGTTGATTCTTTTTAAATTATTCAATCTGATAGCATAATATACATAATCAGTTGATCTAGTGACATTTTCTCTTTACTTTATATTTTAGGTGAAGTTGTAAGATATTTGAGCCTGTTTATGAACAGAATACACGCGAACAAGTGTGTGCAATCGTCCTCTTGCAAATGAGCCTACTTAGGTTGGATGCAATTTTTGCATTGCAAACTGTACCAAAAAGAAGATATATCATATACATGAGGTAGACCAAAATTTTGCAATTATTTCGTTTTTATCAAGCACAATATTAATTACAAGCCTCCAATGTTGATCATACACACAAACAATTCCAAAATCACCAGCACACTATAACACAAAAGAGAAAACAAATTCAGAAGATCAAGCTTAAGAACAACACAAACAAACTAGCCACCATGTAATGAACCATGCCACTTGCACCCAAAGAAGCAGCACCAGAAAAGCTCCCATCTTGTGCATCAGTGGTCAACACAACAATCATCCAATCGTCCTCCGATCCAACACCAGCCCCTGTGTACTTCGATTCGTTGAGATACTTCGCGTATTTGGTGTGAGTGTAGTTGTTGAGCACGAGATCCCGGTCCAAATTGGGCACACAGACAGGCCAGATGATGCCATCTGATGTGGTGTTGATGTCAATGTGGCATGTTTTGATGAGCTTGTAGAAGCCTGGGAATTGTGGACCGTTCCCGGGTTTGATTGGGTAGTTGGAAGCACTGGAACATGGGCTGTCCTCTAGCTCATCTGCTAGTTCATCAGCTAGACAAGCTGCTTTCTTGTTCCTCTTGAGTTCAGATAGGTTCAAAGATCTCCTATAGCTGTTTAGCCCTTGGACAAGCTGGTCTTCTTCATCTGCAGTGAACACAAACACTAATGTGACTGTTTCTTGTCAAAGAACTTAAATCCAAGTAGAAAATTGGGAGACAGAGAAGGAGAATTACCGTTACAAGATACCGGATTAGAAAGACAGTGGAAGCCGGTAACAAGTAGGAGGATGAAGCAGATCGGTGTAGCTGAGGCCATGTTTTCAGTGCTAAGAGAAATGGTTTGTGACAGTGGAGGGGGTGATCATACAAATAGCATAGTGGAGGAAAATGGAATAAAAGATTGCTTGGGTTAACATTTTGTTTTGGTGTGTTTGAGCTGGAGAATCCTTTTGCTTTTTTGGAGTTGCCTTGGGTGTCAAGGTATTCCAGGTTCTGTTCATTATACTCTTGAACAGTAAGTATAGGTGTTTTGAAATTAACCCGAAATACACATTTTGAGCCTAGTTGGTGCTATTTGGTTCCTAGGCTCAGAGTATATATCTGATCAAGAGGGACCATATGTTAACATTCAATGCAAGTCACATTAGATTGCACATGCAAGCAAACATGGTGGATCATGTACTATTTCGAAATCCTCTAGCCACACATTTATGGTTGGGTGGAGTTACAAAACCAAACCGCAATAACCTTGCATCGAGCCTCCAAGAGCTCAGAGACGAATAGCGCCGGGTGTAATGAGTTACATTTTTTCATGAGTTCCATTTTTTATGCATGAGTAACACTTTCTATTCCTACCAACCCTTAGAAGTTACAACTCCCTGTTCATAATTCACGATTTCATGAAAATAGCACAGAGAAATAGACTGTTCATCTGTAGCATACAAAGTCTGAAAAAGCCTACCTTCAAAATACAGAATTTACAACATTCCGAAAAGCTACAACAACATAACCAGAACAAGAGAGAACAGCACAACTTGCACTTCAGCTAACCAAAACAAGAGACAATCCCAAGAACAAGGAGACCAAGAAATGACCAAACCCAACCACTGAAACTAAAGAGGTTGCTGCATTAGCAAACATTCCGGTTTGGGTACTTGTGGCTAAAACAACCACAGTCCAATCATCCTCCGAACCAACTCCAATCCCAGTGAACCTCGAATTATTTAAGTGCTTGGCGAATTGTGGGGAGTGAGTATAGTTGGTTAGGACAAGAGTTGGGACCAATTTGGACACGCAAACGGGCATAATAACCCCGTCTACCGTGCTGTTGGGGTCGATTTTGCACTTTTTCAAGTGCTTGGGAAGACTGGTGAGTTGAGTTTGAGTGTTGGGGTTTATGTTGGCACCATTAGTCCTGCTGCTGCAAGGCTGGTCCTCTATGTCATCTGCAATTTCATCTGCTAGGCAATCCGCTTTCTCGTGCTTTGCGAGGATGGGCAAGTTGATTGCCTTTCTGTAACTGTTGATGCCTTGGAGAAGATTGTTCTCATCATCATCTGCAGCATGTAGTGAGATCAAAATCTATTGGTCTCTCGAAAGTCTGAAATTGTACTAAATTCTACAAACTATTGGTCATATCAGTAACTTAATCGTCAACTTAAACTATCCAATATGGGTAACAAAATCTAATGACTACGCTTGTTCTGCTATGCATGCATCAGATCTCCAAGATATATCTGAATCACAGATTCACAACATCAATAGTATAATGTTTGATACAAGTAATGGGCCATCCAACTCCTAGAGACGCTCTTAACTAACTGAGCTGCATGCACTTCGCTAACTGGATAGTGTACATAGACTCAACTAAAAAATGATTATATCCTCAGAGAAAAGAATGGCTTAAAAGAGAAAAGGAGCGGAAATAAAACATACCATCACTGTGCACCACGGGACAAAGCAACAGAAAGGCATGAGCAAGCACAAGGAAGAAGAAGCTAACTTTGATCACAGAGGCCATAGTTACGATTTCTGCTGGACTATGAAAATGCCTTTTTTGGAAGTTCGAGAATACAGACGCTCCTTGTTCACCAGAAACTGAAGGCAACAGAGAACTAAAGAGAACTGAGATTGGTTTTCAGTTGGATATGAATTGCCAATGCTCCCAAGACTATATTTTTGAAACCTCTTTCCAGGTGTTTGAGTGGTGATCAGTTCGGGTGCCAATTTGACAAGTATCAGTTACTAGGCCACTTTGCCCTGCACGTGGACTGCATGCACAGCAGCAACCCAGTTCAACTGCTGTAAGTCATGGATTAGATTGACATTGGTCACAACCCCAAAACTTCCAAGTCAAAAAGAGGTCTTCAATATGCTAACTCAATCACGTAATATCGTGTCACAACTTTGAAACTGATAACAATAAAAAGTGATTAACTTGTGTTATAAGCGCTGCGTAAAAGTTTCTTGTTTACTATCTTATTTTTCCTTCTAATTTTTTAGAATTTACATAAAGATTTCCTTCTAGTAACTATCATTCAACGCTACTATTCTAGAAAGTCCTCTAGATCAATTCACCAGGCATTTGGCTATGTCAACAAAGCTGTCCACTTCCACAGCTGTGAACCCTGCATGTAAATGTCAGGACACGTAGCACAGAGCTCCCTGCCATCTGTTCTTCCTCCCTCGTCAAGCCAAATTCTCTATATAACTCATTTACCCAAATTTTGTGCCACCGTTGATCGCTATATCCAATTTAGCCCTCTCTAAAAACCAATTCCAAAATCACTGCTATCACACGAGTTATCCAGCAATTACTTCTCTGAAAAGTGCTAAGAACAATGGCTTCAGATGGCAAGCAGCAATTCCCTCCTCAGAAACAAGCAGCTCAGCCCGGAAAAGAACATGTCATGGACCCCACCCCTCAATTCACAAACCCAGATTACAAGCCCTCCAACAAGCTCCAAGTATAATTTCATGCAAAACATCTGTTTTCCCCACTACAGAATGTATAGTCAATATGTGTTAACTATTGTGTCGATGTGCAGGGGAAGGTGGCGCTAGTGACAGGTGGGGACTCCGGGATAGGGCGAGCAGTGTGCTATCTCTTTGCACAGGAGGGCGCAACTGTGGCCTTCACGTATGTGAAGGAACAGGAGGACAAGGACGCACAAGAGACGCTCCAAATGATCAAAAAGGTCAAGACTTCTGATGCCAAGGAGCCAGTGGCCTTGGCAGCCGATCTCGGTCATGATGAGAATTGCAAGAGGGTGGTGGACGAGGTGGCCAACTCCTACGGCCGCATTGATATCCTCATTAACAATGCGGCCGAGCAGTACAAGACCAGCTCCGTGGAGGAGATTGATGAGTCCCGGTTGGAGAGAGTGTTCAGAACCAACATATTTTCGTACTTCTTCGTGACAAGGTAAATTAAAACAGAATGAATGAAATGGTTATCAAACAGACTCTTGACAAAACGCGACATGTGTTATGTGACAATTTTGAATCTGTTATAGGCATGCTTTGAAACATATGAAAGAAGGCAGCTCTATAATATGCACAACATCGGTGCTGGCGTACAAGGGGAACCATAAGCTGCTTGATTACTGCTCAACCAAAGGTGCCATTGTGGCCTTCATTAGAGGACTTGCACTTGAGCTGGTAAGCAAAGGCATAAGGGTCAACGGTGTAGCGCCTGGACCAATCTGGACTCCGTTGATCCCCTCATCTTTTGATGAGGAGGAGACTGAAAGTTTCGGCTCTGAAGTGCCAATGAAGAGAGCTGGGCAGCCTTCTGAGGTTGCGCCTGCCTATGTGTTCCTTGCTTCCGATGCTATGTCTTCCTACTATACCGGTCAAGTTCTCCACCCCAACGGTAATATTCTGTCATAAATCATTTGTTTGGGTAGTTTTAATTTGTTGCAAACTTGTTGACAAGATTTGGGGGTTTCGTGATCTTGCAGGTGGGGTTATAGTGAATGCTTGATGGGCTTCTGAGGAGTCTTTTGGCTGGTGGAATGTTGTCTTCAGAGTCCTTATGTATAGCTAGTTATGAAGTGTCCTTTTAAAGGTTGTATATGCAGATAAGGATGATGATATGGTAATCTGGAGTTCATAAATAAAGTTTAGTTTGGAATGCTGTATCTTGTGTTCTTGTTTGTGAACCAATCGTGCTTATGCCACAAGAAACGATTCGAGGATTTGACACTCGGAACTTTACGTCGATGACAGTTACAACATTCTATCGTCTGGTTCTAAATATCACACTGGCTCGCACCATATTATGTGCATAAAATGCAGAAATAAGAAGAGAGTAATTTGGCCGGATTCCATTCATGCAGAACAAAAGCAGACCAATTTACAGACAGCTTTCCAGTCCTGCAAGTCAGAAATGGAACTTACATTAAAAATCTTCACCCCTTTAAGGTGAAGAGTGGGACTATAAGGGAAGGTTGGGATCTTTCTGCACCTTTTCCACATATGGCAGCAAAGTTCAGAAGTTCCTTTATCAGCTGACAACAGCAGCTGAGAAAATTGATTCATGTAGTGAAGTTAGGGCAAATGACAAGATATGATCCAATATACTAAAGGACTTTCCTTATGATCGGGTTTCATTATCTCCGGTTCCTTACTGATTCCACAAGCTCTATGACAGATAATGTTCAAATTTCCAAACCATTCAATCTAAGTACTCGTTAAAGATAGGGTTTTGATAAAAGACAATGAAAAAGCAAAGGGAACCATCAGCCTGATTAGTCACACTCCAATGTCAAAAGCTCAGTTCAATACAGAACTCCAAGTTTGGAACTATTTTAGGCCCTTAAATGAGTCTAGAAACTAGAAAGCGCTCTCAATTCCAGGCATGGCCTTGTCAACCAAGTTGCCCGCTTCCTCTCCACAGAGGTGCGTCTGCATTCTCCTGCCACGACACCTAAACACTTCTCCCTGCCACGTATTCCCCCACGTGTCAAATTCAAAGCTCCCTATATGAACTCTACTCTCATCAAATTTTTACACCACCATATACATCAGCTATATGCTTTCTGCCTTAGCTTCCTCTTCAATAGCCTTAACAAGCAGATCATTATCAGTTTTCTCTCGTTCTATTCCCAAAACTCACCTCCAAAATCACTTAAACAGACCGCACTATCAACCACCTTTCCAAAAAAGCGCTTCTGTCAGAGTTTTCACAAGAACAATGGCTTCAGGTGGCAACAAGCAGCAATTTCCTCCTCAGAAACAAAGCACTCAGCCCGGGAAAGAACATGAAATGAACCCCACCCCTCAGTTCGCAAACCCGGATTACAAACCCTCCAACATGCTCCAGGTAAGGCAATTTTCAAATTAGGCAAGCAGAACTACACATTTAAACGGTTATATGAAATATGAATACATAACAAACTAAACTTCTAAGCTTCTCAGGGGAAGGTGGCGCTGATAACCGGTGGGGACTCTGGCATTGGCCGATCCGTGTGCCATCTCTTTGCACAAGAGGGCGCAACGGTGGCCTTTACATATGTGAAGGAGCAGGAGGACAAGGACGCACATGACGTGCTTCAAATGATCAAGCAGGCCAAGACTTCTGATGCCAAGGACCCCATGGCATTACCTGCTGATCTCGGTTTTGATGAGAATTGCAGGAGGGTTGTTGAGGAGGTGGCTAATGCTTATGGGCGCATTGATATTCTGGTTAACAATGCGGCCGAGCAGTACAAGGCCGGCTCTGTTGAAGAGATCGATGAGCCCCGTTTGGAGAGGGTGTTCAGAACCAACATCTTTTCTTACTTCTTCATGACACGGTAAATCAAAAGGAAACGAAAATTTTACCAAACGGACTATTGACATTTGAGATGGATCTAATAAATGTGTTTTGATTGTGGATTTTAGGCATGCTTTAAAGCACATGAAGGAAGGCAGCTCCATAATCTGCACAACATCGGTTAATGCCTACAAGGGAAATGCCAAGCTGCTCGATTATACATCAACCAAGGGAGCAATTGTGGCGTTTGTTAGAGGACTCGCACTTCAGCTGGTAAGCAAAGGCATTCGAGTCAACGGGGTAGCTCCTGGACCGATTTGGACCCCGTTGATCCCCTCATCTTTTGATGAGGAGGAGGTTGCACAATTTGGCAACCAAGTGCCAATGAAGAGAGCTGGGCAGCCATGTGAGGTAGCACCTGCCTATGTGTTCCTTGCTTCCAATGCTTTATCTTCATACTATACCGGCCAAGTTCTCCACCCTAATGGTAATTCTGTTAGTTACTCGTTTCTGTTATACATTTTTGTGTTGTTTACGACTACGTTTTTACTTACAGAAGCTTTGTTTTGTTGTAAATTTTCTTTTTTGCAGGTGGAGTTATAGTAAATGCTTGATGGGGTTAGTGAAGAAAGATGTCTATGATCTGGGGGCCGTTTGTCTTTTGAGTCATGTATTAGCTAGGATTGTGTCCTTCCCTTGTAATAGTTGTATATGTCTACTAGCTTCTGCATCCAGTAGCTTAGCAGAGCATTCCCAGATGTGAAAGTGTTGTATGAAGTTTGGTAAATAAGTTGAATGTGTACTTTTTGCTAATAAAGTATGGATGGAGTGGAGTTTTTCTACTCCTGTGATACTTTAATCTGATCTAAATTATGGGCATTGGCAACCTAATTCGGGTGAAACGAGTGGGGTTTCCTTGCAGAGTTTTTTTTTTATTTTTTATGTTGAAACAATTAGTGTTTTGTTTATGTCGAAACAATTTTAAGTTCTGCAGGCTACAGCTTTTGAGAGATAATGATAACAAAACATTCAAGTTTATCTCGTACCAACGCTCTTTTAATGCCACAAGAACAAAATGGAGTGCTTGAAAACATGTATTTTACATGATGGTGACAAAGTTCTCCAAGAGACCAACAGATCAACACATTTGTGCACCTTATTGGTCTATATTTCAATTATTAATGAAACAGAGAAGCTGGCAGTTGCCGTGGAAAAAATCAAGTTTACTCAGATTTGAGTGCAGAATACAAGAAGATAATTTACAGACAAGGGTTGCATTGTGCCCTACCAGTCAGTAATGGAGCTTTAGATCTTTCTCATCACTTCAGAGGTCAGGAGGAATCTCCACAGCAGATTTCAACACCATTTCCACCAATGGCAGCAGTCAAGCAATGGAATCCACAAGACTCCAGTTCAGAAGTTACTTTGTCCACAACAGTTCCTGATAGCACTGATTATTCATCCGGTTAAGGGAAAGACTGCCCAAAATATGAAGCTGTAAAAGGAAAATACACAGACATGATATTACTAAAGAACTTAGGCAAATTACTTTACTTCAGTGAGGAATTGATCAGAGAATGAACGCATAAGGA
Organism: Spiraea crenata; assembly: GCA_033992175.1. Lineage (NCBI taxonomy): Eukaryota > Viridiplantae > Streptophyta > Magnoliopsida > Rosales > Rosaceae > Spiraea > Spiraea crenata. The sequence continues at coordinate 2,228,326 of JAVBHV010000041.1, read as the reverse complement.
ACTCAGAAAAGTTAAAAACTTGAAGAATATGATAAGCAAGATAAACAATGAAAAGGATACAGGTTGGCAATAGAGTGAGAACACAGCCTCCACCCCCAGCTCCTGTCAACTTGGAAGCTAACTTGTACTTGAGTGTTGTTCGGAGAACAGTTTCGATTGAAGCATGGCTGACCCCCATGCATTGGAGCAAACCTTGGTTCATTTCCATCAGCTCTTCTATTTTCTCTTCCTTTTCGGTGATCGAAAGTTCATCAGGAGCAGGGGATTGGATAATAGAGGCCATTTCTGTGCTGATGGAATCAACTGCATTGAACACAGAAGCCATAGCATCTGGATGTCTGAAGGTCCTCTCTGAAACACCAGCAACTAAGGCTTTTGTGTTCCTCCCAACTTTCGTATTGGTTATGAGCATTTTGAGTGTCATGTTTGCTTTAATGCGTGTTAAACTACCCGATCTGAACTTGATCATGTTTCCTGTTGGTAAAAATTTCATTATGAGTTATAACCGATCATCAAATGCTGTAAATCTCAGGCAGTAAATAGATGAAAGAAACTAAACACTCTGTACCTAACATTTGAACTCCAACAAACATGTCAAATAATGGTTTCTCGTATTCTCAGAACCTAACCTTCAATCAACAATTTGTCCCTAGTCTACGATTACAACAGGAGTAATACCAAGCCCTTATGAAGTAGTTCCTTCAGATGCATTGTCTATAGATAATGAAACAATGTGGCTTGGACTACATTCACAAGTTTCTTATCAACATTAGCCTTTTCAAATCCTACTTAACGGAACAAACTCTATTCTGATTGATTCCAGGAAGTTGACTCATAAATAGCTAACGAGATTGACAGAAGAAGTTAACCAACATACCGTACGTGCTGACTGTATTGTCAATGCCAGATGGTTTCCCATGGATTATTTTTTCACCTTCAAAAGCCCATTTGTTCAGCAATTCAAGTTCACCTTCCCCAAAACTTGACCACCCTTGGCGGCTCAAATTGAGACTTACAGAATCTGAGAAAGAAAGAAGAGCAGCTGAGAGGGCAACACAAAATGCTGCGGACGAACCCAGGCCTGAACCCAAAGGAAGTTCCGAAGTGATAACGACAGTCGCAGGCTTATATCTGATCCACAAAAGGAGAACTCAAATTATTTAATAAACATGCAAAAATTAACTATATAAACAGATTATGGGTCCACACCCTTGGATAGATGAATATAGCCAAAGAAAAGCCAACACTCCAGCACCAAGTCCAATCTTTGCCTCTGGAATGTTGAGTTCATCCACTAAAGCAGCAAGTGCTTTAGTCGCCTCCAATGAACATGAGGCTGGCACAGATGAGTTGGGAACATCTATTCCTGATAGAGCTTCTTGAATTCTACCTACTGGCCATGAAAACTCTAATCCAACGTCCTTGAGCTGAAGCCTGAGTGCATCATCATTATCTGTGAATGAAAAAGTAGGAGACTTCAGTGAGAAATTCCCTCAAACAGAAACCGGGACTCGAAATTCACAAATCTCATAAGTTTCCAGATCAGACACAATACATCTTCTCATTCTCAAAAACATATTCACTCAATGCCCGCTAATTCGACCTGGCTAAAACAATCATCCAGAAAACTGATTTTCAGAGAACATTAAAAGGGTTTTCGTAATCATATAACTTCATGCAACCCCATCAATGCTCAAACTTTACGGTATTGGCAACACCATCATTAAGTTTGAGTAAAACCCCTGAACCCAAACACAAAAGAAGTTCAGCTACGTTGATTCAAACTCAGAATCTAAAAGGGATTCTCTAAATCCTGATACCAAGCAATCCAATGGCCAAATACTCAACTCACAAAACTTTTCAGCATTGGCAACGCCATCACAAAGACTAAGCAAAACCCATCAAGCCAACCCAAAAACAGACCTCAAGATCGTATCTTTCACATGAAATTGCACCCAAAATCCAAATCCAAAGCAATCCCAGATACCGAAAATCGGTCTAAAAACAACCACATCAAATGCAATACAATAAATCAATGAACTTTTAGATGAAAAGAAAGGCAAATAGTACCAGAAGGAGTGGGAAAGCGAAGAGAGACGTAAGTGTAGAGATCAATGGAGGAAGCAACGGCCGTAGATCCATGAACAACTGCATGTTCACCAGACAATATAATTTTCCCAGGCGCTCTGGCTTTCACCTCCATTCTCTTTCTCTTTTAACAGACTTCGCTGAATCCGATGATTCAATCAGCTGATCAATCGAACTGATGCTGTACTTGTGTTGTTGTCTGGTTTGTGGTAGAAGCTTCTTCGACTAAAACTATGAGTGTGTGTATTGACTGTTAAATGTGGGAGTTTATATGATCCGTTGTTGTTGGAAAGGTCATAGTTAGGCTGCTGTGACCAAACACCACGCTTTTGGCATCTTTCGTTAATAAAATCATTGCGTTCTGATATTTTCTCTTGTTTTTCATTTTTGTTTTGTTTTGTCTCATGCAGACGGCGGCGCGTGGATCACCAGCGGCGGCCAGCTTGAGTTTTACATGTGTTAGGAGAGTGGCGCGTGCTTTGCACGATCGTTAATGGCGATTAGGTGTTGGGATAGTGAGCCACTAGTAGAGTGGCAAAAGCCCATAAACAAAGTTGTCATTGTTGACCATATTTTGTTGAAAGAGTTAGACACTCTACAATGGAGAATTGCTTTCAATGTGAAATGTGCGCCCCCTGTTCTTTAGCTTACCAACCAAGTTGACCACTGAGTGCATTCTTCATGGTTCAGTTTCTTTGACGTTTGGTTGCACTCCGGACTAAACGTGATTATGGCTGTTAGATCGATTAACTTATTATATTATACACAAGAACTATATCAAATGCCACAAGAAAAGCTGAAATTATCTCAACAAGTTAGCGAAATTGCCAAATTCAAATGACATTACTAGTAAAACGTGTTTTCATGAACCATACACAAGGGTAAGTTGTGTAAGTAAAATATAAAGATGTGCTACCAAACAATAGAGGTTCTCACGAAAGCAGGAAATATCCTGTCTATTTAGACCTACGGACTTATATTGATACATTGAGAAGAGATCAGAATTTGCAACTTATCTTGTCAACAATCCCCCAAGCTTTCAACGTGTTCTTTGAGAGTGTCGTAAAGAGTGGCAACGACATTTAGCAGGAAGCCATCTGAGCCGTGTTTTGCCAACAATGAAACCGAAACAGGTAGGTTCTCATACATGCCTAGTGGTACGCTCACCTGCGAATATGTTGAAGGAAAATTAGAAGCTTCCACAGTGCATTTGACGGAATGGAGGAAGAGAAGAAGATCAAGAGAGGGCTTACAAACCTGGCAGAATCCAGATACTCCGGCAATGGATAGTAAGCTAAAGGCCCTGGATCGAAAGGTTTCCAGTGTGGTAGGATCTGTTTGAAGTTTTGGTGGAGCCCCTGGAACTGTAGGAATTGCGAGGATGCCACAATCCTGAAAGGACAACAAACAGACAGGTTGTACATTCAGTAGTGACACTATGCATAACCAATTTCTTCTGCTATAGGTGCTTCTAACAGGAAAGGAATAAGAAATGCAATGTCATTTCTTTCTTTTAATCTTGCCAAAACTAATCATGAGTTGTAACAAGCAACTCTAGACATCCTCTGCTCATTGTTACTTGACTCAGAGCATATTGCATGCAGGATGTTTTGACTCATTAACAATATTCATCAATAGTAATAAGAATTTGAACTAATAAGATTTGAAGGTTGGGATCATCACATCTCAAAAAAAAAAAAAAATAAATAAATAAATTTGTTCAAAGACGAGTAAGAAATAGAGTACCCCAAGAAGGTCAGTAAGAGCAGCACGTAGTTCAGTCTTCACAGAGTGACACACATTGACATTTTCATCCGTTGTCCGAACAGCTTCCCATATACGGTCTGCTATACCAGGACCTAAATCAGGCCTGACTGTACTGACCCACTCACCATGGTTGTCCTTGAATTCATACCTATGCCCCCAATGATAAATTTAGAACTCAACAGCAAAGCTAAACTGAATTTCATTAATCAACATCCAGTATCATCATCCTTATATTTAAGTCCACCAAATCAGCACCTTTGGAGTGTACGCATGGCGCTTGATAATGCTGCCAAGGACGGTACATTGTACTCCAGACCTGCATTTCCTTTATCCAGGAAACAGTTCAAGCTTGGAACTTTGTCCTTGACAACATCTCCAAGATCAACACGCTTTATAGCAAGATCTGCATTAATATATAGAGCGCAATATACCTAATTTGAGTTAAGGGAATGAATTTGTGTCTCCAAATGCAGGGACAACCGACACTCAATTCAGTTGAACCTAGGAATCAAAATGCTTGTAGTTAGACCTAAAACAGATCAATATGGTTTACTTACCCCCATATAACTTCTCAACCGAGTCAACAAGTACTTGTTTAACTCGATTGCTTGGAATGCTCGAAAGCTGGAAACAGTCTTCCGCAATGATCAAATGAGAGGGTCTGACAGGAAGCATCACAGATAATTGCAATAAAACTCGCCCAACTTTACTCAGAACCGCAGGATTCCTGGTAAACCATCCTAGATCAGAAAAGAATGTCAAAAGTGCTCGTTTTCAACAGTGAGAGAGATACATAGTATAAAGTTCTTAACTTGGAAATAGAGATAGAACATTCACAAAAGTAAAGCTCCGCATACTTTCTGGTAGAACACTAAAATTACGAAAATATCAAAAGTAATAATCAATGAACATGCAGAAGTCATGGATGGTATGAGTCATTGAGTGGGAGAGGCTAGCTGCTTGCAAGGAATAAAGAAGACAAACATATTTTCTCATTCTATTATAAATGGGGGAAGCTGAAGCAGAATTATTTAATCATCATAGCCAAATATATCTTAAACATTTTCAAGCCAGTCTAAAATAGCAAAGACCATTAAATTCTTACCTACAGTATCAAAGCTTTGTGCCATTGGAGTAACTCCAGAAGTAGAAATGACACCATGAGATGGGCGGAACCCGAAAATTCCACAATATGAAGCAGGAACTCTTACACTTCCTCCAGTGTCGGTTCCTGCAAAAGTAAGGTTCTTTTGGTTCAACATAAAGAGGCAACAACTGAAAAACAAAAATCATACAAGAAGGAAAAACTCAATAAACTAACCTAAGGAAAAATCTGCAAGGTCTGCACCAACTGCAACAGCAGATCCACTAGAAGATCCTCCAGGAACCCTATCCGGTGCACATGGATTTTTGGGTGTACCATAATGCTTATTCTCTCCATTTATGCTGCAAACAACATTACGTGAACTTATGATAGCATTTAATATCAAGCTCCGATAAGATCCTTATTAAGCCTTAATGTAGCCTTTTATAGCCACAGGTAAAAACAAATGAATGGTTGCAGCCTAGTTTGCAACAGCTTTCTATTCCACATTCTCATTGTTCAAATACGAAATACTACAAAAGTAGACTTATATTATATATCATACATCAATCTATTGTTTCAACTGAGGCAGTAGTCCAAGCTTAAGCATGTGAAAGATAAGGTCTTTAAGCACTAACCTGTATGCCATTTCATCCATTACTGTTTTACCAACACATTTAGCACCTGCCCTCAACATTTCCAACACCGCTGGAGCTGTTGTTTCGGAAGCCACGTGAGTCCTTGCCCAATCAGGATTTCCAAACCCAGTCACTTTTCCCGCCACATCAAATCTGATTTCCAAGTCAGAATTCAAAGTGGTAAAAAAAAATAAGTTCTCAGCTTTGCACAGATACAATTGAAAAGATTGCCCAAACATTGAGATTGAATTGAACCCAGAATCCGAAGTGGGCAGATGAGCACGCAAGCATATGAAAGTCTGAACCTTTTTTCACCAAACGGAAGAGTGAATATTGAGGAAAATTTGAACTAGAGAGAAAGAGTGACTCACATGTCTTTGACGGCGAATGTGAGGCCGCTCAGGGGAAGGTCCGGCGACGAGGAGTGCGGCGGCAGAAGGAATTTCTCCATGAAAGCTCCATAGTTTGAGTCAATCGCCATTGTTGTCACTGTTCTTCTATCATCGACAAAGCTCAGCAGCTCCACATTTGACTGACAAGTGTATTTTGGGACTTGTGATTAAATTGTGGCAATGGCATTTTTGGTTGAAGATTTTGTTATAAGACTTATAATTTTATTTAAAATATTCAATTTTGTCACAATTTTAGTTTTTAGTTTGGTTATAATTTTGTGATAAATTTAGTTTTGTCATATGGTTATGAACTTTATAATAAAATTTGATTTGTCATGATTTCTAACAACTTTATAATAAAGTTGGTTTATTACAATATTGTGACAAAATTTATGATAAAGTTTGATTATATCATAAATTTGTGATAAAATTTAATTTTTATTACAATCTTATAACAAATTTAGTTTTGTCTTTTGTCACAATTTTATGACAAAATTGATTTTTATTACAATCTTATGACAAAATTAATTTGTCACAATCTTATGACATATTTAGTTTTGTCACAATTTATAATTATATCATAAATTTGTGACAAAATTTAATTTTTATTACAATCTTATAACAAATTTAATTTTTTTTTTGTGTTTTTGGACAAAATTTGATTTGTCATAATCTTGTGAAAAAAATTGATTTGTCACAATCTTGTGATAAAATCAGTTTTGTCACATTCTTGTGATCAATTTGAATTTCTTATAATCTTGTGAAAAATTAGTTTTGTCACAATCATACCACAATTTTGATTTTGTCACAATCTTATGACATTTTGACAAAATTGATTTTATCATTATCGTGTGACAAAACTTGATTTGTGATAACTTTACGACAAAATTTGTTACAAAAATTTCTAGCAACTATGTGATAAAGTTGGTTTTGTTACAACCTTGTGACAAAATCAACATAATTAAACTTTAAGGTTGTTAAATTACGGTCTTCGTCAAAATGCGTATCCCACAACCTTATGATAAAATCCAGTTTTGTTTTTCTATTCTTCATAACTTTTTTACATGGGCTTATTAACAAGGGGATTTGGCTAAAATAGGCCAATGAGGAAATTTGTTTGCTAAAATAGGCAACGGGCAGTGGTTAGTGCTTCACTAGGCAAAATGCTTCAGTAATTTTGCAAGTGAATCCCTGAGCACTCAAAGTATGGTCGTAGTCTATCATAGTGTGTTCGTAGTCTACTGTAGTGTTATCATAGTCCACCATAGTGCGATCATAGTTCATCATAGTGTAGTCGTAGTCCTTTGCAATTCAATCCCTGGGTATATAGTGCGGCCATAGTCCCTCATAGTCTTTCGAGTACAGAATCGTTGTAATTCATCAACATGTTCATAGTCCCTCATAGTGCGCCCATGATGCAGCCATAGTTCCTCATTGTCCCTCATAGTCTTTCGAGTACAGATTAGTTGTAATTTATCAACGTGTTCATAGTCCCTCATAGTGTGCCCATAGTGCAGCTATAGTTCTTCATAATCCCCCATAGTCTGTTATAGCCTCTTAGGGCATGTTTGGCACCCTTCCCTGGCTAGGACTGGACTGGACTAATTTTTATTAGTCCAGTGTCCCATGTTTGGCGAGACAGGACTAATTTAAGTGGGACTATATAGTCCCGTGTTTTCATTTCACGGACTATATCGCCAAAAATAGTCCGCACCAAAAGGAGCTCGCTAATTAAGCACGCCTCATCGCCTCATCGAGTTCTCCGCTCGCGTGCCACTCGCCGGTTCGCCTTCATCGCTCCGCTCGCCCAGCCCGCCTTCATCGCTCGCGGGATGGCGCGACGCCGACGCGGGCGCAATGCCCGCGCGACGCCGACGCGGCGCCAACGCCCGCGACGCGCTGGCGCCGCCCGCGACGACGCGGACGCCGGCGACAGCGACGCGGTCGCCCAGCGCGCGCGCGGTCGCCACGCACGACGCGGGCGCACGCCCAGCGACGATGCGGACGCCAACGCCCAGCGACGCGCAACGCCAGCGACAACGCGCGGACGAGTTTGTAATGGATTTTGATTTCTGGGTTTCAATTTGGATTTGGATTATATATTTGGATTTCAATTTGGATTTGGATTTTGGTTTCAATTTGGTTTCAATTTGGATGAGTTTTTGGAATGATATGTTTCTGGGTATGTTGTTTCTTGGAACTCGATGGTTGCGGGGTTGGTTAGGAATGGAGATTTGGAAGGAGCAAGACAAGTTTTTGACCAAATGCCGACAAGGAGTGTTGTTTCTTGGAATGATATGATTTCTGGGTATGCTGAGAATTGTAGAATGGACGAAGAGGAGTGTTGTTTGATGAGATAGTTGATTGAAATGTGATTCCTTGGACTAGCATGATATTCTGGTTCCTGTAGGTCGGGCAATGTAGCTGAGGGGTATTCTTTGTTTCAAACATAGGTCCGGCAGGAGTATTCTTCGTCCGAGTCGACGTCGGACGAGCTGATTTTGGCAGTCCAACTTTTTAGTCTGATGCAGCACCAAATATAGGTCAGGACTCAGTCCGGCATAGCCAGTCTTGTCAGTCAAGCTAATCCAGGATACAGCCTAGTCCAGTCCTGTCCTGCGTGCCAAACGAGCCCTTATAGTACACACGTAGTCCACTATGTACCTGAGTAACCTCACACCATTCTTCTCCTCCAAATTCCATCGCCGTCATCTCCCCAACCAGCTCATGAACTCTATCATCGATGTATTCAACAAACATTTCATATATAATTTCATTAACCAACCAGTTCTCAATCCAAAAACCAAAAAAATCCATAATGAAATTGCAAAAAAAATAATAAAAAAAATTAACAACTATGGGTGCGATCGTGCTTGGCCAATTCACGACATTCGGCGGCGAGGAGGACAGGTCGTTATTGGCGGCGGCGGAGGAGGAGAGGAGTGTGTGGCCCCATGGCGCGATGAGGGAGAAGTCAAGGTGGGTGACGTAGGCGAAGCAGGTCAGATCCAGTGCGCGTTTGAGGTCGCGTGCGTTGCCCCGGAGCGTGAGGTCGGGATCCAGTGGAGGTCGCCGATGGGGTTCGCTGGGTTGATGGGGGTCGTGTCGCCGACGGGGACGCCGGGCGGAGGTAATTGGGGAGATGGGTTTTGCCGGGGACATTTCTTCATTTCTCATTTCATGGGGGTGCTGCAGCAATTAGCAAGAGAGCACCTTGTGCAACTAGGCAAAAGTTTTGCCTATTTTTAGCACAAAATTAGCTGACCCAACATTTTGGCAAATGGATTTGGCTATGAGCCTATTTTAGTCAATTCCCCAAATTACAAGTGGGATAGTAAGAAAGCCACTAGTAGAGGGGCGAAAGCCCATAAACCAAAGTTGTCATTGTTGACCATATTTTGTTAATACAGTAGACACTCTACAAAGGAAAATTGCTTTCAATGTGAAATGTGCGAGTGCGCCCCCTGTTCTTTACCTTACCAACCAAGTTGACCACTGAGTGCATTCTTCATGGTTCAGTTTCTCTGACATTTGGTTGCACCACGGATCAAACGTGATTATGGCTGTTAGATCGATTAACTTATTGTATCATACACAAGAGCTATATCAAATGCCACCAGAAAAGCTGATATTATCTCAACAAATTAGCCAAATTGCCAAATTCAAATGACATTACTAGAAACGTGTTTTCATGAACCATACACAAGGGTAAGTTATATAAGTAATATATACAGATGTGCTACCAAACAGTAGAGGTTCTCACGAAAGCAGGAAATATATCCTGTCTATTTAGACCTAAGAACTTATACTGATACATTGAGAAGATACCAGAATTTGCAACTTATATTGTCAACAATCCCCCAAGCTTTCAACTTGTTCTTTGAGTGTGTCGTAAAGAGTGGCAACGACATTTAGCAGGAACCCATCTGAGCCGTGTTTTGCCAACAACGAAACTGAAACAGGTAGGTTCTCATACATGCCTAGTGGTATGCTCACCTGCGAGTATGTTGAAGGAAATTACAAGGTTTCACAGTGCGTTTGACGGAATGGAGGAAGAGAAGGAGAAAGATCAAGAGAGGGCTTACAAACCTGGCAGAATCCAGATACTCCGGCAATGGATAGTAAGCACATGGCCCTGGAATCAAAGGTTTCCAGTGTGGTAGGATCTGTTTGAAGTTTTGGCGGAGCCCCTGGAACTGTAGGAATTGCGAGGATGCCACAATCCTGAAAGGACAACAAACAGACAGGTTGTACATTCAGTATCAGTAGTGACACTATGCATAGCCAATTTCTTCTGTTATAGGTGCTTCTAATAGGAAAGGAATAAAAGGTGCAATGTCATTTCTTTCTTCTGCTATAGGTGCTTCTAACAGGAAAGGAATAAAAGATGCAATGTCATTTCTTTCTTTTAATGTTGCCAAAACTAATCAGGAGTTGTAACAAGCAACTCTAAACATTCTCTGCTCATTGTTACTTGACTCAGAGCATATTGCATGCAGGATGTTTTGACTCATCAACAGTATTCATCAATAGTAATAAGAATTTGAACTAATAAGATTTGAAGGTTGGGATCATCACATCTCAAGAAAAAGAAACTTGTTCAAAGACGAGTAAGAAATAGAGAGTACCCCAAGAAGGTCAGTAAGAGCAGCACGTAGTTCAGTCTTCACAGAGTGATACACATTGACATTTTCATCTGTTGTCCGAAGAGCTTCCCATACATTTTCTGCTATACGAGGACCTAAATCAGGTTTGACTGTACTGACCCACTCACCATGGTTGTTCTTGAATTCATACCTATGCCCCCAATGATAAATTTAGAACTCAACAGCAAAGCTAAACTGAATTTCATTAATCAAGGCCAGTATCATCATGCTTATATTCAAGTTCACCAAATCAGCACCTTTGGAGTGTACACCTGGCGCTTGATAAGGCGGCCAAGGATGGCACATTATAATCCTGACCTGCATTTCCTTTATCCAGGAAACAGTTCAAGCTTGGAACTTTGTCCTTGACAACATCTCCAAGATCAACATGCTTTATAGCAAGATCTGCATTAATATATAGAACAAAAGTGAGCTTCTTCTTTCCATATGAATTTGCCTTTAATTTATGTCAGCAAGATATCTAATTTAAGGGAATGAATTTGTGTCTCCAAATGCAGGGACAACCGACACTCAATTCAGTTGAACCTAGGAATCAAAATGCTTGTAGCTAGACCTAAAACAGATCAATATGGTTTACTAACCCCCATATAACTTCTCAACCGAGTCAACAAGTACTTGTTTAACTCGATTGCTTGGAATGCTCGAAAGCTGGAAACAGTCTTCCGCGATGATCAAATGAGAGGGTCTGACAGGAAGCATCACAGATAATTGCAGTAAAACTTGTCCGACTTTACTCAGAACTGCAGGATTCCTGGTAAACCATCCTAGATCAGAAAAGAATGTCAAAAGATCACGTTTTCAATAGTAAGAGAGCTACATAGTATAAAGTTCTTAACTTGGAACTAGAGGTAGATCATTCACAAAAGTAAAGCTCAGCATACATTCTGGTAGGACACTAGAATTACAAAAATATCACAAGTAATACTCAATGAATATGCAGAAGTCATGGATGGATATGAGTCATTGAGTGGGAGAGGCTAGCTGCTTGCAAGGAATAAGACAAACGCATTTTCTCATTCTATTAAAAATAGGGGAAGCTGAAGCAGAATTATTTAATCATAGCCAAATATATCTTGAACATCTTTCAAGCCAGTCTGAAATAGCAAAGACCATTAGATAAATTCTTACCTACAGTATCCAAGCTTTGTGCCATTGGAGTAACTCCAGAAGTAGAAATGACACCGTGAGATGGGCGGAACCCGAAAATTCCACAACATGATGCCGGAACTCTTACACTTCCTCCAGTGTCGGTTCCTGCAAAAGTAAGGTTCTTTTGGTTCAACATAAAAAGGCAAGAACTGAAAAGCAAAAATCACACTAGAAGGGAAAACTCAGTAAACTAACCTAAGGAAAAATCTGCAAGGTCTGCACCTACTACAACAGCAGATCCACTAGAAGATCCTCCTGGCACCCTATCCGGTGCACATGGATTTTTGGGTGTACCATAATGCTTATTCTCTCCAAATAGGCTGCAACAACATTACATGAACTTATGATAGCGTTTAATATCAAGCTCCGATAAGATCCTTTAACCATTTTAAGCCTTAATGTAGCCTTTTATAGCCACACAAAAAAAACAAATGAATGGTTGCATGTTAGTTTCCAACAGCTTTCTAATCCACACTGTCATTGTTCAAATACGAAATATTAGGAAAGTAGACTTATATATGTCAATCCATTGTTTCATCTGAGGCAGTAGTCCAAGCTTAAGCATGTGAAATATAAGGTCTTTAAGCACTAACCAGTATGCCATTTCATCCATGACTGTTTTACCAACACATTTAGCACCTGCCCTCAACATTTCCAACACAGCTGGAGCTGTTGATTCAGAAGCCGTATGAGTCCTTGCCCAATCAGGATTTCCAAACCCAGTAACTTTTCCCTCCATATCAAATCTGATTCCAAGTCAAAATTCAAAGTAGGATAACAAAAAGTTCTCAGCTTTGCACAGATACAATTGAAAAGATTGCTCAAACATAGAGGTTGGATTGAACCCAGAATCCGAAATGGGCAGATGAGCACGAAAGCATATGAAAGTTTGAACCTTTTTTCACCAAACTGAAGAGTTAATATTGAGGAAAATTTGAACTAGAGAAAAGAGTGACTCACATGTCTTTGACGGCGAATGAGAGGCCGCTCAGGGGAAGGTCCGGCGACGAGGAGTGCGGTGGCAGAAGGAATTTCTCCATGAAAGCTCCATAGTTTGAGTCAATCGCCATTGTTGTCACTGTTCTATCATCGACAAAGCTCAGCAGCTCCACATTTGACTGACAAGTGTATTATAAATTGTAGCAATGGGCATTTTTGGTCGAAGATTTTGTTATAGGACTTATAATTTTATTAAAAATATTCAATGTTGTTTTTTTTTTTTTGCCAGAAAAAATATTCTATTTTGTCACAGTTTTAGTTTTTAGTTTGGTTATAATTTTGTGATAAGGTTAAGAACTTTATGATAAAATATAATTTGTCACGATTTCTAATCACTTGGTAATAAAGTTGGCTTTATTAAAATTTAGTGACGAAATTGATTATGTCACAATTTTATGACAAATTTAGTTTTGTCACAATGTTGTGACAAAATTAATTTTGTCACAATCTTATGACAAATTTAGTTTTGTCTCAATCTTGTGACAAAATTTGATTTGTCACAATTTTTGTGAAATTTGGATTTCTTATAATCTTGTGACAAAATTGGTTTTGTCACAATCATACCACAAATATGGTTTTGTCACAATTTTATGACATTATGACAAAATTGATTTTATCATAATCTTGTTACAATATTTGATTTGTGATAACTTTATGACAAAATTTAATTTATCACAATCTTGTAATAAAATTTTTAATAACTTTGTGACAAAATTTTGTCACAACCAATTGTGACACAATTTGATTTGTCACAATTTTATGATAAAATTTGATTTGTCACAACCTTAAGACAAAATTTAATTTTTCACAACTTTATGATAAAATTTGATTTGTCACAACCTTGTGACAAAATTTGATTTGTCCAGAATCTTATGACAAAATTTCTAATAACTTTATGATAAAGTTGATTTTGCTACAACCTTGTGACAAAATCGACATAATTAAACTTTAAGGTTGTTAAATTATAGTTCGTCAAAATGCTTTGTCACAACTTTATGATAAAATCCGGTAATAGTTTTCTGTTCTTTATGATCTTTTTCCATGGGCTTATCAACAACACTTGAGCTTGAAAATACAAGTTGGGCCTTAAACTAAAAGTTGTAGCCTAATACCAGAAAAGCCGCGTTAATCCGGCTGTTGAAGAAAGTTGTGGCCCAAGTTTTCCAGGATTTCAATTTCGATATCGGTAAATATTTCGGTAGTTCAAGTTTAGAGATATTTATTTCGATGAATATTTTGGTATGGATATTTCAAAAGGATTTTTGGTACTATAGGAGAAATTTTAAACCTTGAGTGGACTGACCAATACACCAGAGGGCAAGTGATCAAAACTTTTGAAAATGTGAACCATCATAATAGAATTATGTCAAAGTTGAACACAAGTAATTGAAGTAAACAATGTAAATCAATGAAAAGGAGAATTTAAGCGAAAGTTCCATATATATACCGATGCAGTTGAAACTTTCAGTCACTGCAATCAGAGTCGTAAAAAATATACAAGTAAGGGATCACAGGTCTGTGTTCGGCAACTTCTCCTTCTGCGGCGTCAGTAGTTAGTCCTGCAGCACTCCAACCTAAGCGTTGCATGCACACGGCATCATATGCTTCAATGTTCAAACCCGAAGCAAGAAATAGTTCCAGCTCATTTACAAAGCGATCAGTTCTTGCTGCAAGGAATGGCCTCACTGCATTGGCTATTGATTCTTGAAATTCTCTTTGTTTTGCTTCAGGCGTTTTCGTATGAGCTTTTTGTTCATCCCTGGAAAAGGCATGGTGCCAGGTAAGTTTAGACACACTGGAATTTAAATTTTTGAAGCTTTTCAATCCCTCCAATGTTATGTCGTTTCTGAACTCTCAGCCAAAATAACACAGAATGAGGCAATGAACTTTGGAACTTCATCGAATTGTTGCACGTAATCAACTCTTTTCCAATTAACAATTCAAACCCTAACAAATTTACCTCATCAAGGATAATCGAATCATTCCATGTATGTGGTGCATAATGATATCAACATCTTCCTCCTACAAGCAACAAAAGAAGCAACTTCGTCATAAAGAGTCGCCTGCATATTTACAAAATGGTTTTCCTTCTATGATTGTTATAAATGAAGATTAGACTAGTTGATCCTGTAAACTTGAACTTGAACGATTTCTGAGTCAGATTGGCGTTCAACTAACATGCCAGAAACCACAAACAAATGCACGTCTGTAGAATATTTAAAGCCTTAAAGGTGTCACATGTTATCAAGAGAGAAAATCAAGGAAGAAGAACTCAAGACCTGGGTCAGAGATTGAATTTCCCTCGTCAACCAACTTTGGAGCCAGCGATTCGGCTGAAGATACTTACAAGACTTCCAATACCGTGATACATCGAAGATGTCATTCAAGAAACCTGATTGAAAACAAAAACAAAGTTATCTGGAAGGCACAAATGCAGGTGATGGGGATTCTCAGGAAGTGAAATGAGAAGCAACATAACCAACAAAGCAAATGACAAGGAGCACAAAACCTGGTTCAGTATAATAGCACTGTAATCTATACTTGTGAGCTTTTGATAAGATAAAGCTGCAGATAACATCAATAAGAGAAAGCATAAGTAATTTATAGTAACAAAACAGAAGTAGTAGGAAAAGATAGTAAACAACAGAAGAAAGTCCATCCATACCCAGAATCCTGGTTGATGTAGTGCTTTTGGAATGAACTTCCGTCATATCCATGTATTACCGAAGAGTTTTCTGTCTGCAACAAGGAACTAAACATCAGCACTATGACTTAATTTAAAGTGATAACATTACAGACTTTAGGGTTTATCGCAACATAAGAACAATGATTCAGATACAACTAATTTTGAAGTAGAAATCTGAGCCCTTGATGCTTACAGATTCCTAATATTTGATAAACAGGATGCCATATGAACAAATTGACCTTGCAAAGAGGACACTTTACTGAAGTAGGCGTGCAAGACTGCTTGTAAGCAACAACTTTCGTCCAACGTAGAATGCAATTGAAACAAAATTTATCTGCAACACAGAATTCATGGATTTACAAGGCTCAATAGATAACTAAAGATGGCACATTACACTTTGTTCACTCCTACAGAAAAACCGATTTCATCGAAAAATTACAGCTTTCTAAAAATACTGAATTCAACATCCAATAACAAGTGATGCTCCAATAATAAGGATCAATAATTGTTGAAAGATGCATCAATTCTGCAGAAACTAAACTTCATGAATTACCTAAGCACAAAAAAAAAAAAAAAAAAAAAAGCTTTAATACACTGGTGTAATAATAGCAAAATCAACCAAAAACATACTGCAAATTAATCACCAATTCGGCTTCTTTATAACCCAAATCATAAAACTTAAGAAAGGATCAAACAAAACACTGAACTTCCAATACAACAAAGTAAAAGATTTGGTCTTTTTTCTTCCCTTTTAGTTTTCCTTTCACTTTTCTCAGAATCCAAACTGAAAATAAGAAAAAGAGAAGGATAACGTACGGAAACACTTGTCGAGGTAAGAATCTTGAACTACGGGTCCGAGGCAGATTGGACATGGATTTGAATCGTCTGAACAAGGAGCTTGCTCCTCCATGTTTCGCTCCTTTTTCAATTCATCGCCTGAATTTTGCGTTTTTATAGCGAGCCTTTAATACTTATTTGTTCCGACGTCAACGTGGAACCTTTCTAAATTTGTCGGATGCTTTGTCCGAACATAACATACTGAACTGAACATCTTCAATACTGTATTTGATTTCTGAGTTTAAGATGTCATAGGATTCGGATCAGAAACCCATTGTCTATAGGACATCTCAATGCCAACAATCACAATATTACATCAGACTTTGTATCGAAACGCGATCAAACGTTGATATTTATGTACTGAATCAAGGATAGCATAAGTACATAATGGACCAGTAACTCTGTACAAGCTGTGGTTCTATGTATAATTACAATTTACATAAGCATTTAGTTTACATAACTGAAAATTCAAGTGTGTCCTTTTTGCTGCTTGACCATCTTAATCTAATCTCCTGACCTGGGAATCTCAGGAGTTTCCTTTTGTCCAGGACATCATAAGCAGGCCCAAGATTATATACGAACTGATCACTTGATGAAGCTGGTTGTTCCTCCACTTTCCCACCAGGAGAAGAAGACGGTTTTGCCTTCGCTGCCGGATCAATAATACCATTTTGATACCAACTAGAAGCCTTCTTTTCAAACTTCATTTTATAAATTTTCCCAATATCAACATCATGAAATGATATATGAACAGGTTTGCTTTCTTGCAATAGCTTTTGGTTTGCCTCGCTCATGGCCCCTACAATATGCTCTTCAAATTCATGTGAGGGATCAAGCTTGAGGGATCCCCATTTTATGTGCTCATATTCGAGTTTAATCTTGAATGACCAAGAAGTTCTAATTTCTGAAGCATTACTGCTGGTACCTTCTGCCATGGTGATTCGACTACTTTTTAATGAAACCAGAAAATGGAGAGAGGCGATTGAGTATCTTTTGTCACAAGTCAAGTTGTTTTTGGGTGACTTCTAAGTTCTGGCTGTATAAGGCATGCCATGACTTAATCACATTCTCATGACTTCATCATATCGCATGCTTTTGAGCGGTAACTTTGTTTAAATCAGCCTGCCTCTGTGGTTAATGTTCAAATATGCTACCCAATTACTATCCGCTTGAACTCTTCATCAAAAGTGTCTGAATTCTTTACTTGTGAACTTATGGGAGGCAGGACATTCATGGTATGATCTGCTGTTGTAGTCGACTCTGTTGGAAGGTTTAAGTACATTCATTTTAATGTAAACTGGTTTGCTGTTATTTGTGTGCTTGACATGTATGTCGGTTTTCTTGTCAAACTGAATCAAGATATATTGGTTAAGACTTGTAGATTGAACAGAACACGCCCAAGTGAAAAAAGCATTTTCGGTCTCAGCTATGTAATGAATAAATTGAAGCAAGTACATAGTATGTCTGCTGCAATATTGACTTATAAGGGATTGGCATCCGGGGGAGCTAGAGGAGGTGCACCAATGGCTAGGATTGCAGTATACAAGACATGTTGGGACTCTGGTTGTTATGATGTTGACTTACTAGCGGCCTTTGATGATGCAATCAGAGATGGCGTTCACATATTGTCTTTGTCTCTAGGCCCTGATGCACCTCAAGGTGACTACTTCAGTGATGCCATTTCTGTGGGATCATTCCATGCTGCTAGACATGGGATTCTGGTGGTTGCTTCTGCTGGAAATGAAGGAAACCCTGGTTCCGCAACAAACCTTGCCCCTTGGATGATCACTGTTGCTGCAAGTTCAACAGACAGGGATTTTACGTCTGATATCATTCTACAGAACAGTGCTAATGTCACGGTAATTCCATTCATTGCTCTCTTTTTAATAGATTGGAATATTAGTTAGGCAAAGCCTTAAAAGTTTTCTTATAAAAAAATGGCCTTATAATTTTTCTAATATGCTAGGGTGAAAGTCTCAGTCTCTTTGAAATGAAAGCCTCAGCAAGAATCATTTCTGCCTCCGAAGCCAATGCAGGGTATTTCACCCCCTATCAATCCAGGTGAATCAAAAGGTACTTGGAAGTGAGTTCTATCTAAATGTCCAGGCATAGGAAAAACTCAAGTCACATCTTCTCTACTACTTTCATGTGTGCAGTTACTGTTTGGAAAGTTCCTTAAATAGAACCAAGGCCATAGGGAAGGTTCTGGTCTGTCGAAATGCTGAGAGTTCAACTGAATCAAAGCTTGCAAAAAGTGTTCTTGTAAAAAATTCCGGTGGTGTTGGGATGATTCTTATTGACGAGGCAGATAAGGATATTGCCGTTCCATTTGTCATCCCTTCAGCTATTGTTGGACAGAGGATAGGCAATCGCATTTTATCTTATATTAAATGAAAACGGTTAGTCTTAAATCTAAAACATGGAGGTTTAAGTTTGCAGATTTTCAGTTTTTCTGTTTAACCGATTTGAAACCACTCTGTACAGAAAACCGAAGTCTAGGATTTTGCCTGCGAAGACTATGCTGGGGTTGAAACCTGCACCTCGTGTTACAGCATTTTCTTCAAAAGGTCCCAACTCTTTGACTCCGGAAATTTTGAAGGTAAATATTTATCTAATGATCAGAATCATTATGTGCTTACTGGCTCTGGAATTTATTACTTTTTCATGCTCCATCTTGATGCTACAAGAAAACTTCTAACTATTTTGATTTGTAGCCTGATGTCACAGCTCCAGGGTTGAACAAACTCGCATCTTGGTCCCCAGCAGTAGGGAATATGCAGTTCAACATTCTTTCCGGTACTTCCATGGCTTGCCCACATGTCACAGGAATTGCCGCTTTGATCAAAGCTGTTTATCCATCATGGTCCCCAGCTGCTATTCGATCTGCAATCATGACTACCGGTAAAACTTTAAGAAACTTGAAATTAGTCTTATTCTCAAGAAAAACTTTCTTTCTTTAGTTGGAAAAAACTTTAGTGGTTTTCAAGTATTTGTGATGCTATGAAGTCTTCAAATCCTGCATTCTGTTCCAATGATTGTATAAAGAATCTGATAGCAACTGTGACATACAGCTACTCTCCTGGATAAGAACCACAAACCCATCGTAGTGGACCCTGCAGGAAAAAGGGGTAATGCATTTGATTACGGCTCAGGCTTCGTGAACCCGAGAAGAGTCCTTGATCCTGGTCTTGTCTATGAAGCGCATCCAGCAGATTACATAGAGTTCCTTTGTTCAATTGGTTATGATCAGAATTCAGTGCATCAAATGACACAAGACAATAGTACATGTATTCGGGCATTCCGAACATCATCTGACCTGAACTATCCATCTATCACAGTGCCAAATCTTGAAGACAACTTCTCAGTGACCAGAACAGTGACCAATGTTGGGAAGGCAAAGAGTATATATAAAGCCGTTGTGTCCTCACCCATTGGAATCAATGTTACTATTGTCCCAAGTCGATTGATCTTCAACAGCTACGGCCAGAAGATAAGCTTCACTGTAAATTTCAAGGTGACTGCTCCGTCTAAGGGGTATGCAGTTGGGTTCTTCTCATGGATAAGTGGAAGATCAAGGGTTACCAGCCCTCTGGTTGTCCGGGTTGCACATTCGAATTCAGGGTTGATGAGATAACAATCCACAGAAACTTTAAGTAGATTAGGACCTTTGGTCATTACAGATAATAGAAACCCTTACTCACTAAGATGCCAATGCAGAACTAAGAGCAGCTATATCCTAGGTTAGCTACAACGTTAATGCAGGTTGAATAATTATCATTTTTCTACTTATTTTGGGCTGATGTATTCATTAAACGAGAAAATCAATGAAATTCGTTGTTTGCTATCTTCCCCTCACTCTGCATGTATACCAAGAGACCTCAATGGGTTGGCGTTGGCAATTGTGTTTGTTTTGTGCCTTCATGTCTTGCTTTCTCATTCCTCCATGGAGCATCTGCACTGCATCCATGTTCAGAATTCTGCGAATCGATTCAATCTGATAACACGAGAAGCTACATTTCAAGTGGCACTCATGAACATGCAACAAGGCTTCCCCCTTTTGAGAGTCCAAGAACTGAATGCAAATTTCCCGACTAGCAACATTAATTCTGAAGATCAAATGCCAGCAGACAATAAAATACATACATCATTAGCAGCATGATTCATTTGCTTGGTTAAGAAAGTATGCCAAAGAGGTTGAACAATAATCATTTAAGAAGTTGCACAATAATCGTTTCCCAATCTTTGAGATCAAACATCACAACAATTTACATGTGTGCAAATTAACGGCGAAACCCGGTAACGATATAACCAAAAAAACTATGACAAATGCATCTCCGATGGATCAACTAGGCCTTCTAATACAACAAGCTGATCCAAAAGTGCAAGTTTCTCATCCTCAAGGATCTTCACCTCATGTTCAACCTGTCTTAGATCTCTGCCCAATGCCAGGCTCTCTTCCTCCAGAAGCGCATACTTGTGACTTAGCCCACCGTACTCGCCTCCAAAGGTAGAGGAGTCAGGCAACGAATCGGAGTTTGACCTCTCTGGCTGCTGGAAAGATGGAGAAACTTCGTGCTTAGAGTTTCTTTTGGATGCTTTCTGCCCTGATTTTAGTGGAAGTGGAGGAGTCCCATTCACACCATTCCCTTGTAACTGATACGAGGGAGCTTTCTGGGTTGCAGGCTTCTTCTTCCGTGGCTTGGGAGTTGAAAACTCATCAGCAAACGACATCTTCGGATCCTGCATTTATCACCAGATGCTGCAATGCACCAATTCAGAATGGTGGAACCATTAGATATCATAACAAGTTATTGGTCCCAAACAGTGGCGGAGCTAGGATTGGAATTTCACCCGGACTAAAATTCAAGCTTCAAAATTTTTCTTTCGACAATGAAGATATGTACTTGAATTTATTATGCTTGTGTAAACTAACTAAATCTATAACTTTTTTGAAACAACTAGTTAGGGGGGACGTAGTGAGCCTTACCCCAAAATATAAATAGTAATGCATTACAAAATAACAAGTTAACAAAATTTACACATGGATGACAAATGCAATACAAAATTAAACTAATTTAAATGATACCCTACGATTCTTCACAGCTGCAAAATCATCAACTATGGAATCTGAATCAATGCCATCAACCAATTCAATTTCGATATGGACAAGCATATATCACCAAGAAAATCATCTTCCATATTGTTTCGAAGTTTGTTCTTAATGATATTCATTGTTGAAAATGCTCCCTCTGTTGGAAAAGAATGACAAAATACTTGCATTTTTTCTTCTTTTAGGAATTGGTTGAGAATCCGACATTAGTAACTATGACATATAATCAAAATTACACAAATATATGATCTCAATCACAATCTTATCACCCAACTAACAAGAACATCAAAGGAAAAATCATCCGGCAACCAAATATAAGTGAAAAATGATATCTAACCTCTTTTTTCAGAAAATCTCCTTCAAGCACATCCACAATAATTCTCAAATCACAATCTGAACAACAAGGTAAGATGAGAAACATTAGAATTTAGCCCCAAATCAAATTGCAAATATCCAAATGCGTAACCATGTAAAACTACCCAACCTCAACCTAATTATACCACGGAAACACAAAGTACCATTCTAAACAATTACAAAAACTACCCAACCCCCACCTAATTATACCCACGGAAACACAAAGTACCATTGCACTAAACAATTACAACATCGGTTTCACACAAAAATCTAGCTACAGCCCAAATCATCAAATCAAGCAGCAGCTTCTAAAATTATCAACAAAGACACAAACTTTCACAAACCCAATTGAACCCAGTAAGCAGAACACTTGAAAAACCACACCTTTTCAGAAAAAACCAAATCAAACAAAAGAGAGAAGGAGAAAAACATACCGGCCATGCCATGCCATGCCGGGAGAGCAGCCGAAGATTGAGAGCACAAGGAGCCAAGCGAAGAAGAGGATGAGAATATAGCTGGTCCAAACCCCAGGGTACGGTGATCTTGCCCAGCGAAATGACGCCGTACGAAGTCGAAGAAGATGCGGGCGGGCGTGAGTTTTCTGAAGTCAAGCTTGAAGCATCCACGGGAAAGAAGCTAAAGTTTTGGCCAAGAGAACATTCTACTACTACTAAAAAATTTGGGCCTCAAATTTTTAACCCAGCCCGGGTCAGCCATCCACTGGCTCCTCCCCTGGGCCCTGGTCCCAAAACACCAAATTAGCTTGGTTTAGAAACTTTAGAGAACTTGGAATTCCTTCATATTGACAAATCTCAATGCCAAAGGTTTCAACTTTCAACTCACAAAGCTCAGGCTTTCACGATAACTCTAAGGAATGCACAAATTTACACAATATGATCAAAAGGGATTAAACTAGCTACCCAATTATGCAAAACCCTAATCCTATTTGTACATAAAGCTTCAATCTTCCTTCCCAGGAAAAAAATCCCAATACAACTGAATGGAGAGAGCAGACAAATACCAATGTTCTGAACCCTAATTTCAAAAATTTCACGGATTGACTATAAGGAAATCACAAATTGAAATTCAAAATTCTTAACAGCGCAAGCAAATTGATCGAGGAATCAAAATCATCGAGAATGAAATAAGATTTGAGCAGGCGGTGGAGGAGGAAGTACCTGAATCTGGAGTTAAAGGTTGGGGCTTTCGGCACCGATTGCGTCTGCAGCGATTTGGGGCTTTTAGGGTTTGTGTTCGATTTAATAATATGTGTGATCTGTGGACGACCGTTGGACTTGACTTTCAGGGGTCGCCATGATTAAGAAAGGCATAGTTTGCTTTATTTCAGAAGAGCTAGGCCTGGCCTGCTCACTAGTTGGTTTCTTTTCCTCCCTTACTTTGGATTAAGTCCGAATAACCAAGCTTGAACTAATGTTATGTTGTGCAGTAACATTCATTATGCAATAACAGTTACAATTAATGCAATGTATATGCACGAAAGTAACCATTCATTATGCAATGACAGTTACAATTAATGCAATGTATATGCACTACCGTAATTATATTCTTTGCATTGTCCTTGACAAAATCAAGCATCTTCTTAAGCCCGAGAACTCGCACTCGTGGTCTTATCGAATCCAATTCCACCCACTCAACATCAAGCAGGACTCCCGCCTCAAGGGCTATATCTAGATGCTAGATCTCGTAGACCTATTTTCTCGATTCGTTTTTTTCTTATGTTTCTTTAATAAAGTTTCAAGTTTTCTTTATGAGACTCCTCGTATCAGTTACCTTTATGAGACTCCTCGTATCAGTTACAAGGGAATTAGGGTTGATGGGTTCAGAGGTAAAAGGAGGAGAAAGCTGATGACATTGTTGTATGCGTTGTATGGGGTTTTGGTGATTTGTGGGTTGGGGTTGTTGATTGGAGGAGAGATTGAAAGCAATGTGCTTTGCTGGGGATTAGAATTTGGTCTTTCTGGGGTTGCTATGGTTCATTGGTGGCAGATATTTGGTTTTTTTGCAGTGTTTTTGGGGGGTGTTTTGGTGGGTTTAGGGTTTAAGAGAGATGAATTGCAGAAATTGGGTTTGAAGATAAAGGGTTGGTATCCAGTAACTTGGAGAACAAGAAGAAGAAGTGGGAGAAGAGCATTTTAGAGGTGAAAAGAGAAACAGAAAATACAGGCTTTTTGTTACTGTAATGGAAGAGCATACTAAATGTAATTCTTTTTCCCTCATATAGGCAATGAAATATGATTGATTCTTTGTTTCACCATTCACTTTGTTCATTTCTCAAGTTGTATTCTTTGAATTCTGCCAAATGATAACTTGAAAACGAAGCTAGGACATAACCATACAAGCATACAAGTCTGTAGATTGTCTAGCTCCCGCAAAGATGAACACTTTATGGTATTTTTTTCTTCACAATGCCTTCCAAAATCCCGTCAGTCTCGAAATTGCCAGTAACTTGTTGGTGATCAACCGGACCAGGAAGCTGGACCGTGACAGAGAAGTGACCTGGTGGGCACAGGTTTCGAGATTGCATCTGAAAGACTTGGGAGTTCTTGCAGACAATTTTTTCTCCTGTTGTAGTTATTCCTTTTATGAATATTCTTCCATCAGCTTCAATGTCACATCCAAAACCTGCAAAGACAATGATCAGGTTCAATAAGCATGATAAACAATCAAGACATGTCGAAGATGATTCAATTTCAGTTCAGCTCCAACAAAATTTTCACAATGAACAGATAAACATCAATTATTAAAAGCCTAAAAGGAAGGCTTTACAAAAACAAAGGGACAAGCTAACGAAGAGCAAACTGATTTTTAATTGATAACCTGAATGTCAAAGATGCACTTAAGTCCAATCTGCCATTACCATTGGAACCACAATTGCATATCAACCGTTTTTATATGAGACAAAAGAATGCTAAGTCAATGAACAAGACTCTCTTCATAGTTCATGGAATCACCAAATAACATTCTTATCTTAAAAATATAAGGTCTGAGTATGGAAATAGTTAAAAAGAAAAGTGCAAGGTGATAATACTTACTGTTATCCCTTAAAACCCCAGGGAGAGAGACACGAAATAAGTATGAGTCCTCGCTCTCACCAATATCAATTAATCCTAATATTGGTCCCACCTGTCCCAACGCAGCTGCTCCAGTCAAAACCACCCCTGATTCATTTGTGTCCAAAATCTTATCTCGCTCTTCTCTTGTTGAGTCAGAAGGTAAAAATATCAGCGATGGTGTCCGTGTTTCTTGGTCATAGAAGCCTCCAACAGTTGACGGATGCATCGTATTCGTAGGTGGACCGATATAAGGGAAGCTATTTAAAGGTTTCACATCGAGAACAGGTTGCTTAGGATCTATTTTCTCTGGTTCATTAGTTTTATTTGTAACCCCAAACCTGCAGAAAGACCTCAATGCTTTATCATGACAGGCACATAGGGAAAAAGTCTTATCAGAAGATGTTGTACTAGGAAAAGAAACTTCTGGTTCACAGAAACCCTTCCATTATGAAGTAATAGATATTAGTTGCAGTGGACATATAGAACAGAATCCTCACCTGTAAAGCATCCAAATGATTTTTAGTGTGAAAAGATTCAGAAAATAGAAAAGAATGAGTAGTCATGTGAAACATATATTTCTTTATTCCTACTCTAGATTTGGAAAACTGACATCATTTTGCTTGGATTATTCGTACTCTAGGAAAACAATAATTAGAACAATAATTAGAACATACACTTATAGAAATGAAATATGTATCAGCACTCATTAAACCTTAAGTTCAAATGAAGCTTTAGTGTAGCAGGTAGCATGAAAAACAAATTAGCATTAGCACCCAAGATATTTCAAGATCTTTCTTCAGATTTCTTTCATACAACATTACCCAAAGAAGCATGCCTAGATGCTCTTCGTGAACTCAACTTTTTCTTCCTCGTGGTTTATTCCTTTCTTCTTCCCCTTTTCTAGAAATACTTGTAGTTTCTTCAATATCAGATTCAGAACTAGTATAAATTCATTCATTTCATTTTTACTGTTTACTCCTTGTTTGTTGTTTCTCCCCCCTGTAATCCTTAGTTGTCTAAATATCACAACTAGCTTGATTCATTCCTTTATCTGTTGTGTTTGTTCTAATCAATTGTGGATCAACCTTGTTGAACGCTTAAGATTCACTTGAAGACTTACTATACTCAATGATTATTACCAAACAACTACATTACCTAGCAAAGAAATTGGAAAACTTCCAAATGTTTCAGGGGTCCAGAGGGAATTGAATTAAAGAAAAGATCCAATCGACATACTAGTCCACGTCTCCTATTTTCCTAAATGACAAAAAGGTTTTGGAAACTCCATTGTATTGAATGCTATTAATTCGACGAGAAACGCCTCTGTCAAATGATATAGAAATAATCAAACTTCTATGACCCCATTAGGCAAAATGGTCTTTTCTTCCCAGAAAAAAGGAGATGTTGCAAGTTCCCAGTTAAAGAAAAGAAAGATGGTCCCTAATTGGAAGATCAAGACCTACAACCAACACATCGTACCAGCCATGACACTAGCATTCCTCAAATCGAAAACATTCACTTTTGAAGAAAAGTTTCCAAACCCTACCTGCCTAACCAGTCCTATAACCACAACATCGAAACCTACCTGGCTACCGCTTAATAACAACACAACGAAACAAACAATTTACATAGAATACAGCAAATTCATACATTCCTATAGCCACAATATCAAAATGCAAATGTTACAACTCAATCTACTTCACAATCCAATTACTTTACATTTTCTACAAAGATACTTAAATAATTCGCATAATCTAATAACCACTCATGCAATTAACAATCTGAAACCCTAAAATTAGTAACTCAAACCAGCTCAAACATTACAAGTTGTAATTGAAAGTATCTATCTACAGAGATTTCCAAATGTTATCAAGTCATTGTACGGGTATGATTAGAGGATAGGGCGGCGATGAGTACCTAGACGGCGGCGGAGGATCCATCGGCGAGCTGTCGGAGATTGCAGAGACGCCGCCGCACCTGGCGGTTCTGGGTGTTTTGTGCCGTTTGCTTTTGCTTTGACGGAGTGACTGAGTGACGCGCGTTATATATAGGCGGGAGTCCCATCCCAGGGTAAAATCACGTGCAGAGAGGTGCACCGTAAGATGATTAACCTTTTCTGTTGTATTTAGTTTAGTAAAATTTTTTTCAAGTTTTTTTTATTTTTTTTATTTTTTATTTTATCAAAGATAGCATGTTTACAAATTACAATGATATACAACGAGCCTATACTCCACCCATAACAAGCCCAAATGACCCATAACGTAACATTGATTTCACTGAAAATATCCTCGATCTCGCCACCACGTGAATCGAACATGAGCCCTCCTCCTCCATCAAATGAAGAGGAAATGCCCCTAAAGCAACTGGTCATGTGCAATTTTTTTCAAGTTAAAAAGCATCAAGATTTCAAGTGTGTTTGATAATTTGAGGCACAAATTACCTCAAGTGATAAAATCGAGTTTGGAAATCGGTTGCATCAAGTTAATTCAGAGTTCTATCAGATTCTAAGTAAATGGTACGAAGAGTCAGATAATTGTGAAAAAATTTCAACAATCAACATCAAAACCTGTCGGAACCATCGAATCTTACTTCGAAGTCGTCCTCGTAAGTTCAACACCCAATGCAGAAATGGTCTTCACAAAGCTAATAATACCTACAGACAGTGGCGAATCCAGGATTTTTGGAGCAAAGGGGCAGAATTTTCCACTATATGTAGCCGACGAAAAGGACGGTGGAGGTTGTAGTGGCAATGGGTAGGACTGATGGGTTTCCTAAAAGAGGGTTAGGTCGGGAAGAATGAGTCCAAGAAGATTTTTTTTGTGATTGTTACGCTTAAAATAAGAGCCCACAAAACCAGTTTCATTCCATAAGATAAAGTTATTTTACCTCACCAACAAGAGACTTTCGCAACATACAAATTTCATTTTCACTCACCCCCTATTGAAAACCAAATACTAAAAGGGTCCAAAATCATACAAAATCAGACAAGATGACCAAACAAGATATTTCAAAAGTAGTCTGCTTAACCATAAACTCAATACTAGATATGTTATAATTTGCACAATCAAATACAATAAATTTGAAACAAACTCCCCAAAAGAATTGCAGAAAATAAACAACTAATTATATACAAATGCTCAACCAAAAAATTCAATCACCAAAACAAAAACACACATAAACATCCAAAATCAACATTTCTAACCGTTCTTAACACTCCAGTCAAACCGTAAAAAGCTCAGAAATTTACCACTAGCAAAGGGCTTTGAGTCCACCATTTCATCATCTTCATCCACATCAGGCTCGTCCTTGAATCCCTCGAAATCGGCCTCGAAATCATCTTCCAGGCTCACGATTTGGGGCCTCCGGGGCTTGGAGAACCGCTTCCCGGAGCCCCATTTTTCAGATCCGGCCAGAGGAACTCGGGGGTGAGTCGTTGTGACCGTGGCGGCGCTATGAAGTCGGAGATAATAGCTCCTCCGCACATTTTGGTGGTTTACAGACAATTGTGAGCTGAAAAAGGTTTCGGTTTTCTTTCTAGCAATAGCTTTCGGTTTGCCGCGCTCATGGCCCCTACAATATGCTCTTCAAATTCATGTGAGGGATCAAGCTTGAGGGATCCCCATTTTATGTGCTCATGTTCGAGTTTAATCTTGAATGACCATGAAGTTCTAATTTCTGAAGCATTACTGCTGGTACCTTCCGCCATGGTGATTCGAGTACTTTTCAATGAAACCAGAAAATGGAGAGAGGTGATTGAATACCTTTTGTCACAAGTCAAGTTGTTTTTAGGTGACTTCTAAGTTCTAGCTGTATAAGGCATGCCATGACTTGATCACATTCTCATGACTTCATCATATCGCATGCTTTTGAGCGGTAACTTTGTTTAAATCAGCCTGCCTCTGTGGTCAATGTTCAAGTATGCTACCCAACTACTGTCCGCTTGAAATCTTCATCAAAAGCGTCTGAATTCTTTACTTGTGAACTTATGGGAGGCAGGACATTCATGGTATGATCTGCTGTTGTGTAGTCAACTCTGTTGGAAGGTTTTAGTACGTTCATTTTAATGTAATCTGGTTTGCTGGTATTCGTGTGCTTGACATGTATGTCGGTTTTCTTTTCAAAACTGAATCAAGATATATTGGTTTAAGACTTGTAGATTGAAACAGAACACGCCCCAAGTGAAAAACGCATTTTCGGTCTCAGCTATGTAATGTATAAATTGAAGCAAGTACATAGTATGTCTGCTGCAACATAGTTTACAACTAAAAGTTCAGTATGTATTTCTAATATGTATACATCTCTCTTCAATTCCTCTCAAAATAGCGTCCGAAGGTCCACCATTTCATGATACCAAACTTGAAACTCAAGTGTGTCCTTGTTGCTGGCTGACCATCTCAATCCAATCTCTTTAAATTTATTCGAATATAGAAGCTTGTCCTGTATGACAGGGTTGAAGCCTCTTTCAGGTCCAATGGTATACACAAACTCAGTAGAAACTTGTTCCTTCACTTTCCCACCAGAAGAAGAAGATGGTTTTGGTTTCGGTTTTGAGCTTTCTTCAAAGCTACTAGAGTGCATCCTTCCCTTCCGCATGCTATAAGTTTTTCCTTTCTCAACATCATGAAATGATATAGCTACGAAGTACCCCTCATCCAATAGCTTGCGGTTCTCCTTGCTCATGACCCCTACAATGTGCTTTCCGAATTCCTTTGAGGCCTTAAAAATGAGAAAGCAATACTTCGCACGCTCATCAAACGTGAGGGCAGTCTTGAAGGGCCAAGAAGTACCAACTTGTGCAGCACTGCTGCTGCTACTTGTTCCTTTGCCTTTCCTCCTACTGCTGCTGCCTTCTGCCATGACTATTTGAGCTCTGATAAGAATGACACGAGAATTTTTTTTGCCTTTATATCTTTTGTCATGATGCTTTCTCGCTATTTATAATCTTGTAAGACATGCCATTAACCAATATTTCACCATTAATTCATCATATTGCTCAGTGACGACTTGTAATTAAGTCAGCCTGCCTCTGTGGTTAAATTTCAAATTCACTAAACAATTAATGTCCATGTGAACTCTTCATCGAATGTATATGAAATTCTGTACCTGTGAACTTATGGATGGCACAATGTTCTGCTCTGGCAGACCTGCAGCCAAAACTGCTTGTTAATACCTTATAGGTGATGAAGTATTTCTTCTACGTTGCACTGTGAATCTTATGTTGTTCTTGAGTTGTCACTGGCTTGGAATTGCAGCATCGATTTTTTGTTAGTAATGCAGGCCATCAAATAAAATCAATGAAGTTATAAACTACTAAGCAATCAAACTTAGGGCACCAAAAAGTACAATCCAGTCCACAACTTTTCCGGTGAAGGCCACATTTATGTTCTAAGTAAAGCACCTTTTCAGTTGGTTTTGAAGCTTGATTTTACACTTATGCAAATCACTGAGTTGCAGCCTCATTGCCTCAATCTCTTTAGTGATCAGGTTTATTTCCTTTTGGTCATTCATCCATCCCTTCCCCAAACCTTTGTTTGCTCTGACAATTGCCTGAGTCTTTGTTCTTCGGTACTTTGATCCAATGGCTGTCATTGACCTCGTCATGTTTACTTGTTCAAGAAGGATAAACCGTGTTGTAATCTTCAGGGGCAACCGATCATTCCTCATTATGTGCTCTCGTGCTTCTTGTGATAGTCTATGATATTCCAGAGATCCACATAAGTCCATCCTTTCCTCTTCTGTCAACCTAGGGTGTGCCTGTAAGAAAAAGCTGCTCAGTTGACTGAGTAGTTGAGTTCAAATATTTAGCAATGTAAGAGAAGATAGTTGTATTGTATACCTTGAGGTACATGTCAATGGCTGTATAAAGATTGTCATCACAAAGCCGGGCATCTTTTGGCAGTGCTTCAACAATTGACTGGAAATTCTTCGCCTTGAGGTTTTCATCCCATGCAACTAGCGCAAGATATCCATCAACCAACCTTCCAACAGCAAGCATTTTTGGGGTGGTAGTAGCACTGACAGCCATAGAAACAAAAGACATCATCACCCTTTTAACAAGACCAACATCATAGACACTATCTTCAGCTCCATAGTTCCTAACCAAGAGGTCTTGAACACGACATTGATCCAACAGGAAACCTACTCTTCTTTCGAGGTTACTCAACAGTTCGGAGTTTATTTTTGCCATGGAACCCAGCTTAAGAAGATGGAGTATAAAATTGCAAGTAACTGAATTCTCCTCTGTAGGCAGTACCTTAATCAAGCACTCAGTTGTCACCCTTAGGAACTGATTGGTCATATGATTGGGGACCATTCTTTCAACTCCAGACGTGATTCGTGAAAGCCATCTAGCAGTCCACAGAGCTATACATGAACCTATAAGGTCTGCTCTCATCCCTTTACCTTTTAAGGCTTGAATCACTTTAATGAAGTGATCTATTCGCAGGGATGAAACATCTTCAAACCACCAATTCTCAACTGCATCTTCAAACTCTGTGTTCTCTGGTATATCATCATTGTCAATGCTAAATGCTTTGAGGTTTGTGCAGGCCTTCCAAGCAATGGCTTCCGTGCTTCGTTTTGGGAGTTGTAAATCGTTGGCCCATGAAGAAATGGATTCACAGCTCTTCAAAATGCGAAATGTGTCCTTCCACGATGAAAGTATCAAGAAGCTGAAAAATGCCTCAGCTTTGGAAATGAGGTTACCTTGTTCAAAGTCATCAGTCATCTCCAAGAAATGTGCAGCACAATATAGAGGAGCAATGTTGGCTGCTTTTAGATCAGCCTTCCAACCATAGCAGAACTTGACTACTAGTTCAAAAACTTTGGTTCCACCAGGAAGATTGTCTATGCGGATTTTGCGGCTCATATCTTTCTCTGCATTTCTTCTCTGGAATACTAATCTACTCAAGTATCCGCTTCTCATGACCATCGGAAGCTGAGATTAAAAAGACCATGATATTAAGCTTCCCAGAATCAAACATAGCATCTCATTTTCAAAGCGAACATCCCATACAGTATTCGTATCAACACAGACTACTCAAAAACTTAGATTGAGATTTGATTAAAGAGCATACCTTGTGCAAGTAAAAGTTGGAATCTCCAACATGTATGATCAGATCATTTGCCACTTTTGCCCGGACAAACCTGAAATAAGAAACCGGACAGTTGACATAACATACAGAGTACCTACTACCAGGTAACAGACTATTCACATACAATTAGAGACAAGTAGAGTAGATAAAGAGGTATACCAGTTTTGATTTCTTCGCTCAATACTTTCAGCAACGATGCTGGCATTAGCTGCAGAAATGACACATTTGTTACGCCTTCCACCAGATACTGAACAATGAGGAATAGGCTTGTCTTGTCCCGGAAACCCAAAGCCATACATTTTTGGTGTGAAGAGGTTGAAAGGATTTACTGCTTCTTAACAAGTTTGGACTGCTCTGCACGCATCTTATGAAGCACACAAACAAGCCGAACTTGAAGTGGTTTGGCTTTGAAGTAGTTATGCCATTAAGAGTGGTGGTTGCCTTTTGCCATCTCCTTTCAATTTAAGCATATATTGTGTATAGTGTGGACTCGCTGAAGCCAACACCATGATAATAATATCTGCCTACAATCTCATCCACTAGAGGCACTTGCCGCACTTTTTCTCTCTATCAGCATCACCACCTTAATCATTCAGCGCGGTTTTGATGCATCAATGAAGCCTTCTGAGACTTTACCCTTACCCTTTTGTAGCTTTTGTAAACACAACCATACAACAGTAGATTTGGGAAGACAATCAACACTTTAGCAACTTTCTACCATGATTAATGATATCGATACATTAATTCACCCCGTAACGTCAATAAGTAACTGTAAATAGAAGATTACTATTGACAAAAGGAGCCGAAAGTAAAGTAAATATCAAAAATAGAAAAAG
Organism: Spiraea crenata; assembly: GCA_033992175.1. Lineage (NCBI taxonomy): Eukaryota > Viridiplantae > Streptophyta > Magnoliopsida > Rosales > Rosaceae > Spiraea > Spiraea crenata. The sequence goes on along the minus strand of JAVBHV010000041.1, from coordinate 2,195,551 downwards.
CCCACTATGAAGTCTAGTGCAACAAAGCCCCCCACATAAGAATGTTCTTTCAAACGGTCACCTTCCTTCTTCTTCATCTTTAATAGCAGAAAACAAGATTTACAAGATTAGAATTTACAAATGCAGCTGATCCTTCACTTCCAAACTCAATCGGTCCTCTCAAAGCACTCGCTATCCTTCTCCTCCCCAATCGCTAAACCGAAATCTCCGCTTCAAACCACCATTTTTGTACCTAAAGCTCGCAACTTTCGCTTTCCAATTTCACTCTCTCATAAAACCCAGACCCAAAATCCAATTTTATCAGCAAGGAAGAACAAAGGGCGAAATGGGTCTCAAAGATTAACAAGATTGCTGCTCCGATGGATGCCCATTGTCGCATCGAACTTCAAGATACTGCCTCAGCCGTTGGATCTGGTTGTGGAAGAAATCTGCGGCGGAGATCATCGCGGCGGAGGAGGAGGGGGTTGGGGGATGTGGAGGAAGGGTTTTGGCGGCGGAGGATTTGATGGGTTCGGAGGTAAAAGGAAGAGAAAGCTGATGACATTGTTGTGTGTGTTGTATGGGGTTTTGGGGATTTGTGGGTTGGGGTTGTTGATTGGAGGAGAGATTGAAAGCAATGTGCTTTGCTGGGGATTAGGGTTCGGTCTCTCTGGGGTTGCTATGGTTCATTGGTGGCAGATAGTTGGGGTTTTTGCAGTGTTTTTGGGGGGTGTTTTGGTGGGTTTAGGGTTTAAGAGAGATGAATTGCAGAAATTGGGCTTGAAGATGAAGGGTTGGTATCCAGTAACTTGGAGAACAAGAAGGACAAGAAGAAGAAGTGGGAGAAGAGCATTTTAGAGGTGAAAAGAGAAACCGAAAATACAGGCTTGTTGTTATTGTAATGGAAGAGCATTCTAAATGTAATTCTTTTTCCCTCATATAGGCAATGAAATATGATTGATTCTTTGTTTCACCATTCACTTTGTTCATTTCTGAAGTTGTATTCTTTGAATTCTGCCAAATGATAACTTGAAAAGGAGGCTAGGACATATCCATACTGGCATACAAACAACTTAACAAAGCCCTACATCACTAACTAGTCTGTATATTGTCTAGCTCCCCTCCAAGATCAACACTTTATGGTAGTTTTTTCTTCACAATGCCTTCCAAAATCCCGTCAGTCTCGAAATTGCCAGTAACTTGTTGGTGATCAACCGGACCAGGAAGCTGGACCGTGACAGAGAAGTGACCTGGTGGGCACAGGTTTCGAGATTGCATCTGAAAGACTTGGGAGTTCTTGCAGACAATTTTCTCTCCTGTTGTAGTTATTCCTTTTATGAATATTCTTCCATCAGCTTCAATGTCACATCCAAAACCTGTAAAGACAATGATCAGGTTCAATAAGCACGATAAACAATCAAGACATGTCGAAGATGATTCAATTTCAGTTCAGCTCCAACAAAATTTTCACAATGAACAGACAAACATCAATGATTAAAATCCTAAAAGGAAGGCTTTACAAAAACAAAGAGACAAGCTAATGAAGAACAAACTGATTTTTAATAGATAACCTGAATGTCAAAGATGCACTTAAGTTTAACCTGCCATTACCATTGGAACCACAATTGCAAATCAACTTTTTATATGAGACAAAGAATGCTATGTCAATGAACAAGACTCTCTTCATAGTTCATACAATCAGCAAATAACATTCTTATCTTAAAAATATATAAGGTCTGAGTATGGAAATAGTTAAAAAGAAAAGTGCAAGGTGATAATACTTACTGTTATCCCTTAAAACCCCTGGAAGAGAGACCCTAAATAAGTATGAGTCCTCGCTCTCGCCAATATCAATTAACCCTAGTATTGGTCCCACCTGTCCCAATGCAGCAGATCCAGTCAAAACCACCCCTGATTCATTTGTGTCCAAAATCTTATCTCTCTCTTCTCTTGTTGAGTCAGAAGGTAAAAATATCAGAGATGGTGTCCGCGTTTCTTGGTCATCGAAGCCTCCAACAGTTGATGGATGCATCGTATTCGTAGGTGGACCAATATAAGGGAAGCTATTTAAAGGTTTCACATCGAGAACAGGTTGCTTAGGATCTATTTTCTCTGGTTCATTAGTTTTATTTGTACCCCCAAACCTGCAAAAGGTCCTCAAAGCTTTATCATGACAGGCACATAGGGAAAAAGTCTATCAGAATATGTTGCACTAGGAAAAGAAACTTCCGGTTCACAGAAACCCTTCCATTATGAAGTAATAGATATTGGTTGCATTGGATATATAGAACAGAATCCTCACCTGTAAAGCATCCAAATGATTTCTTTATTCCTACTCTAGATTTGAGAAAAAAAAAAAGAGACTAAGTAGTCAGGTGAAACATATATTTCTTTATATCCTACTCTAGATTCGGAAAACTGACATCATTTTGCTTGGATTGCTCCTACTAGAAAAACAATAAATAGAACATACACTTTAGAAATGAAATATGCGTCAGCACTCATTAAACCTTAAGTTCAAATGAAGCTTTAGTGTACCAGGTAGCATGATAATACAGCACCCACAATATTTCAAGATCTTCCTTCAGATTTCTTTAATGCAACATTACCCAAAGAAGCATGCCTAGATGCTCTTCGTAAATTCAACTTTTTCTTCCCCGTGGTCTATTCCTTCTTCTTCCCCTTGTCTAGAAATGCTTGTAGTTTATTCAATATCAGATTCAGAACTAGTATGACTTCATTCATTTCATTTTTACTGTTTACTTTTCTTGTGTGTTGTTTCTCCCCCCTGTAATCCTTAGTTGTCTAAGTATCACAACTAGCTTGATTCAGTCCTTTATCTGTTGTGTTTGTTTTAATCGATTGTGAATCAACCTTGTTGAATGCTTAAGATTCACTTGAAGACTTACTATACTCATTGATTATTACCAAACAACGACATTACCTAACAAAGATATTGGAAAAGTTCCAAATGTTTTAGGGTTCCAGAGGGAATTGAATTAAAGAAAAGATCCAATCGACATACTTGTCCACGTCTCCTAATTTCCTAAATGACAAAAAGATTTTGGAAACTCCATTGTATAGAATACTATTAATTCGACAAGAAACGCCTCTGTCAAATGATATAGAAATAATCAAACTTCTATGACCCCATTAGGTAAAATGGTATTTTCTTCCCAGAAAAAAGGAGATGTTGCAAGTTCCCAGTTAAAGAAAAGAAAGATGGTCCCTAATTGGAAGATCAAGACCTACAACCAACACATCGTACCAGCCATGACACTAGCATTCCTCGAATCGACAACATTCATTTTCGAAGAAAAGTTTCCAAACCCTACCTGCCTAACCAGTCCTGTAGCCACAACATCAAAACCTACCTGCCTACCGCTTAATAACAACACAACGAAACGCACAATTTACATAGAATACAGCAAATTCATACATTCCTATAGCCACAATATCAAAATGCAAATGTTACAACTCAATCTACTTCACAATCCAATTGCTTTACATTTCTACAAAGATACTTAAATAATTTGCATAAACTAGTAATCACACATGCAATTAACAATCTGAAACCCTAAAATTAGTAGCTCAAACCAAACATTACAAGTTGTAATTGAACGTATCTATCTACAGAGATTTCCAAATGTTATCAAGTCATTGTACGGGTATGATTAGAGGATAGGGCGGCGTTGTGTACCTAGACGGCGGCGGAGGATCCATCGGCGAGTTGTCGGAGATTGCAGAGACGGCGCCGCACCTGGCGGTTATTCGGGTTCTGTGCCGTTTGCTTTTGCTTTGACGGAGTGACTGGCTAACGCGCCTTATATATAGGCGGGAGTCCCAGCCCAGGGTAAAATCACGTGCAGAGAGGTGCACCGTAAGATGATTTACCTTTTCTGTTATATTTAAGTCTAGTAAGATTTTCAAGTTAAGAAGCACTAAGATTTTAAGTGTGTTCGATAATTTGAGACACAAATTACCTGAATTGGTTTGGAAATCGGTTAATAAGATTCCGCTGTATCAAGTTCAATTTATTCAATTTGGTCTCAATGGAAAGAAATGGATTGTTGTTCTCTGCCTTCTTTTTTTTCTTTTTTTTGAAAAATGGTCATTCTTGCGGTAATAATATTCAAATTTTAAGGAAATGTTTACGCGGTAGGGTTCTATCTCCCCATGTACATACGTACATTATGCATGGGGAGAGCGTGTGACGTGAGATATACGTAGGCGATAAAAGGTTTCCCAGTTCAATTCCCAACGTTTTAGCATCTTCAATCCGGATATGGGATGGACCTAGTGCATGATCGCTATCGCGGAGCTCCAATAACCGTTCCCAGAAAAAGAAAACAATCACTGAGCAAACACAGCATACCTTGAATGAAACAAGATTCTCTATTAATTGCTATGATTTCTATTTACTTATTGGTTCAGTCTTCTGTTTGCTATGACGACTGTCCTTGTTTTGTAGCTTTAAACAAGGCCATTGTGATCAAAGCCACACACGACAACGTGATCTCTTTGAGAACCCTGAGGCGTCTGTGTGCGAATTGCAACTCAATAAATTTGAGACAAATGTTTAACAAGCATCAAAAATCATGAACAAGATTCTTCTGGAGTACGCAAAAATAGTCAAACAAATTGAACTCTAGTTGCATTGTACCATAGCGGGATTCATATAAGAAATTTATTAAAACCATCCTTTTTCCACTATGAAAAAAAGAGTAAACAAAGCTCAGTTCACAACCTGCATAGTTTTACAGCGGACCGTCTACGAGACGAAAGAAACTACTGGATGTTCAGCACAAAAGGTAAGAAATTGCATCATACTTACAAAACCAAAGTTTTCATAAACCCTTTAAATCGCCACTTTGCTTTCCCAGCTTTCACTCACAAGCCTAGCGAACAAAAGCAAAGGAACTTACACTTCTCCAGTTCCATGCTGCAGCCACTAATGATCGGATGGTGACTGCTCCTGCTCTGGAACCTGTGGCCACATTGGCTGACCCATATAGGGGTGAGACTGTTGAGCATACATAGATGGGTCCATCATTGGTTTGCCCATAATCATCCCAGGAGCCCCAACCTGCGGTGCATGCTGAGGCGGCATATAGTATGGAAGTGGATCACCAGGCCCTCCAACAGAAACTGTGCCCCTTGGAATTGAGGCAAGGACTTCATCTTTCAGATCCTCTCTTGGCACAATGTCTACCAAGAAATCGAAGATATCAGTCCTTGTGATGGCAGCTGCAATGTCATTCTTCTGAAGTGTTCGCCGCTTATTCTCTTCTGTATGATTCCAAGACCGCAATGTCAATTCCAAGATGAACATTTCACATGCCCTGGCAAATATCACGGGTGCCTCAGCTGATATCATTCTTACATCCTCATCAGCCTTCATAATCTTCTTGATCCTTGCTAAAGGAAGGCTATGGTTCTTGAAATCAGTAGCCTTGCTAATCTCTTGATACTGCTCAGACCAAAAAGATTGCAGATGTTGATTAAGTGCTTGCTGATTCTGGTTGTGGATTTGCTGATAAGCAAGTTGGTGCTGTGCAAGCTGAGCTCCAGCAGCTTGACTAGTAGATTGCATTGCTCCCACTGTGGCGGAAACTGACCCGGGATTTGGGCTCCCAACCATTTGGTTCTGATATGGGTTAGTACCATATGTCAACTGAGCTCCACTACCTACCATCCCCATAGATTGGGGTTGGGTATGCCCTTGCGAATCCATCCTGATTGAAGTAAGCCACTTGAACCTGATTGAAGCAAGCAACAGAAAATATTACTCCTCTCATATATCAAATACTCTCCTTTCAACGTGGACAAATGATAAATGAGGACCATCCATCCTTCACTAATTGCACATGATAAATCTAAATCTAAACAGTTTCAGTTAGTTCATTCTTTGCTCTTCTTCCTCCTCAAACAGTACTCATTTGTTCAAACCTCACCAAACAATGCATACACTAAACAAGTTTTATGACGAGTAGGTATAACCTTCAGGCTGCCAAACTCATCAAGTCATTGAATGAATGGTCTAAAAATCTAAATGCTCTATTATAACTAAACATCTTAATTTTCACGCCACATCTGAGTACTGGTCATGGTAGTAGGTATATGCCTTCTTTCCAGCAGAAAACCATTCTACCACCCAAGTAAACAACAGAGAAAGGATCAAATAAAGGGTAAAAACAATGAGAAAAAGACAGTAATTGCAGCACCAAACCCTCCATACATGATCATTCAATTAGGCAAAAACAGATTCATCAACCAAATTCAGACCAAACAGAATCATAACCAATCATAGATCTCATATTTGATCCCTGCAGGACATCAAAAAACAACAGAAAAACTAAACCCACATCCAAAAACACAAATGTTACATTAAAAACAAAAAAAAGACCAAAAAACGAACCTTTTGGGAATCTGAGAGAAACCCACCACACAAATGCGCAGACAAACAGACACAGAAAGACATAAACAATTGCAGACATAAACATAAAAAGAAAAAAAAAATGTCTCCGTGTGTTTGGTACCTTTTATCAAACAGGTGGTGTTCTTGTACGAATGATTGATTAAACGCCTGAAAAAGGAGAAGAAAAAAATTCAGAAAACGATTCTAGGAAACATATATCAGGGCAATGAGAAGTATTGGGTCGGAAAGTTTTGATCCTTTTTGCTTTTCTGGGAAATTTTCGTAAAAACAAACATTTTTTCGCGATGATTGATGTTTTTCGAATACAAACCTAATAGGGGAAGAACAAAAAGCTGCGAGGGGACTGTTGGATTCTGACTCAACATTGTCACAACATTTGAGAATTTATGGGAGTCTTTGTTTTCTGTGGGACGGTTTTGCCCTCCGTAGAAGTTGGGATTTACTGTTAGGGCAGCGGGCGGATTGTGTTATGTTTGATGGTGGTGGTGCCTGTTGGCTACATGTACTACAAGGTCACTCTACTTGTTTTGGAATTGGAACTATAGCTGTCACGAGATCAATAGAATTCTTTGGGGATATGGTTTCTGATTCTTTATAGTATTAGGGTTGCTGACTTTATGTACAGAATACATATTGTCGTAACTGTATAAATGATGATATCATCAATGTCTGAAAACTTGAATAAATTGGGAATGAACAAGTAAGACCGCTGTAAAATATGTGCAGTCGAAACTGTGATGATATAATCGTTGTTTATAGATTTGAACTAAATTTGAAAAAAATAGTTTGAAACGGTGAACTAAAAATAGAAGTATTATTTTTGCCATTAATGTAAATGTTGTACTATCAATTTTCAACTTGATACTGTAGTTTTATATGAGTTTGACGTCCCAAAGAAGTTAGGAATGTTGGTTTGAAACTGTTTTCCTAAGTTGTGTGTCAATTTTCTGTTCTTTCTTGGCCTGCAGCAACACATGCTCTACAGCTACAACCGAGGGAAAGCTGTGTGTGCCCCAAAACAGGAAAAGAAATTAAAAAAAGGTTCTTCTTTTACATGCTTTACGGAATTGCCCTTTTGTAGTCATGAAGTTCCTACTACTTTCTTCTCATAAAGTATGAGTCAAATATAGGTGAAGATCGGATTCATTGCGATATGCGAGTGCTGGACTGGAAAAGGGTAATCAATACAATTACACTTAAATGTATGTTGCTGTTGTTGATGCTTGATCATGACCCAAGGTGGAAAAAGGATACAGAATCCACCACTTGCAAGACCACTTCAATTGTTGGAGGCCTATAATTTCATGGTGATATTTTATTTAAATAACAGATGTTACATCAATATTATTTCTATAATAATATATAAAGTACATGGCCCTATTTAGCAATCAATTTATTGAATTCATGTACCAAATCACAAGAATTTAGTACATTATTCTTTTGAAATGGGAGAAATCAGCAATCACAGAGATCAAGTTAGGAATATAGGAGAGAAAGAATGTGTACAGTACGAGAGAACCTCAAAAGTACTAGGGAAAATGTATTAAGTATGAAAAGAGAGTAGATTGTGGAGACATGCCTAATCAAGAAAATTGGAATCTTGATAAATAATATCATACAAAATTTCAGGAATATTTGAATCCGAATCAACATGTGGATTAAAACGAAACAAAATGAATAAACCAAAATTCAAATCTCAACCCGAATCTAGTGTCGGTTAATACGTAACAAAATAAATAAATGGAACGATAGAATGCCAAACCAAATCTATATGTCAGAGAATAGGCCAATCCGTGAATCTGAATAAATTAAAAATCATCTATGATCAGTTCTAAATAGGTATGAAAATGATATCAAGACAATATCAACGACATAGAAACAACTCTTTTTATGAATCCAGGATGTCATATGGAAGCGGAAACCCCTTTCAAGTGAAGACCGAAGGTGATCCATGACATGTGTGTAAGTTTTGTGCAGGCTAGGAGAGAAAATGAAGTTGGATCTTCAATGATCTTTTGCTATTTAGTAATGTTACAGGTGGTACAAGAGCCATGATCTTTAGCACTACCCAAAAGCATAGATGTTAGAATGTCATTTGGGTCAAATGATATCTCCCCATAAATTTCCAATTACAAGAAGATTGTTTAACAATTCTAGTAGATATATATCTCATGCATCCAGTGTAAACACAAGAGAATCTGCATTTCCCTAATCTGAAAGTAGGGTGTGTGATTCTTCAATATGCAACGCACTTCTCAATCCGCAACTTCCTATCCACTGTAAACACTATATAATCTGCATTTCGCTTATCTGGAAAGAGGGTGCATGATTCTTCAATATGCAATGCACAACCTCTTAAACTTTCTAGGGAATGACGCTTGTATAATATGCACAATCAAGTCGGAGTTGGCATGATGAAGCTGAGATGACATGTCATAGCTCCATGTTATGCCCCGTTGCTCGGATATTTTCGAGGGTAGATCGAATGCGAATAGGTTAGAAATCATCCTGAAAACTTGGCAATAACCAAACTAACTGCCATAAAAACAACATAGAGACCGACAAGGCAAAATCCCCAGAACCTAGGCACCCGAAATCTGCACCATGTAATAACCAATAGAGACCCCATCAGGCTCAAAAGCAAGAAAACAAAAGCAATCACAATACCAACGTGGAACTGAAGTTCATATGCCTCTGGATAAACATCTGATGTCTGTATAACCAAAGCTGTTCCAAGCCCGACAAGCATATTAAACATTGGCCCAGCAAAACAGCCAGCCATGGCCATTGCAGGGTGGCCTGCCTTGGCAACTGCAACATCAGCAACCAGATCGCCCACTGAATTCCCCCATGCAAGAACCGTAAGCCCAAGAAGTGCTGGTGGCAACTCTAGAAGTGCTCCAAGTGCAGCAAGGCAGTTCAACAGCTCCCCAGCAGTAGTGGATATCCAAAAGACGCTCATCACAAATGCTATAAGCAATACAGGCATTTGCTCAGTTTTGGGAGGTTCTGTTTCAACTATGTAATGCAGAAGTGCAAGAGGGGAGCTTGCCAAGAGGACTACAAACCATAAGGGAAAGTGGGTGTTCGGAAGGAGAAAAGCAACAGGATGATTGAATGACATGAACGAGTTGCAAGCATATAGAAGTGCTAGAGGACAAAGAGCAATATTAGCTGATGTGTAGAATCTGCTCCATTCAGAAGGTGCAGCCTGGGGAATTGTAAGCTTCAGAATAATTGAGACTGGAAGCTCCCATATCTTTGATATCTGTATACCAAATATATAGAGTTAGCTAGTGCAAAAATCCAAAGAAGAAAGCTACCTAATAGAACTGTAGAAGTGCAAAGATGAGCAAATTCAACTCTCCAATAAATTCACTTCTCATCATGTTCATCATTTCATCTATCCAAAGTTTTCATGTCTGTACCATAGGCACCTAGAACTTAGCCATATTCCTCTCAGGAGACATGGAGAACCTACGAATGACCAGGACTGTGTGACAGGATGTATATGATCTACAATGTAAAAAGGTTCAGCAAAGTCTATACTCTTCCTGATGAGGCCTACTTAGATAAACGGTTCATACGAAATTCAAATTCTCAGTTCACCAGCCATTAATCTGGAAAGAAGAAGTCTTCATAATACATAAGACACTCAAATTGCAGGGTCATTCCACTTGACAATGCCAAAAGAGAGAGAAAGCTCGACTCAGCATAAAAGGGTGATGCCATTACGCAGCTGACTTATGGTGTCATTCAAAAACCGAAAAATATTACCAACTTACAAATTGCAACCGAGAAAATAGATCATTCGTTAAACGGCAAGCCTGAACTCAACAAATTTTCATTGCATTTCCTCAACTACTACATTTCCAATGCCAGAAATACTTAGCAAGGAAACATGATCATCCACCACTATCAACAATCCTCTATCAAGCAGTTGAAGTAAGTATACACACAGAAATCATATACATTGACACTAATTCGAAACGAACCCCATCTTCCATAGCATTGCATTATTAAGAACACTACATATACACACAGAAATCAGATACATTTGCATCTAACACGTAAAGAACTGAACTTTATCAGAACTAGCACATAAAGAACTGAACTTCACCAGAAACATACCATTCCAATAGCTCTCCTCAATCCAAAACGTGGTTTTCCATCCTCAGAAACACCGAAAACACCTCCGATTTCGCTATCTGAACCAACAAAGCTCTTCTGAATTTCACAATCTCCACCCAAACCCACCTCAACCCTGCTCTTCTTTTCCGATTTTGCCCCCAATCCCAAGTCCATCCAAAACACCAACCCAACAAAAAACAAGTAAAACCCAACAAACCCAACCGCCTGCCAAAGATAAATCTCCGCCGTCAGATAAACATAGAACAAGAACAGCGCCGCCGTCAGATAAAACATCACGTCCCGGATAAACGGCGCCGGATCAAGCGCGAACGGCGCAGCGTAGATCGCGACAAACCCGACGACGAACGCCGAGACGAAGGTGCCGGCGGAGAGGATAGCGCCGAACCCAGTCCGGTACTGGCCCGTCCGGACAGCCGCGACGGAGGCGAACACGTCGGGGGCGCCGTTACCGAGGGCGAGGAGGGTAACGGCGGCCATTGACGGCGTTAAGTTGAGGGCAAGGGTGAGCTTTGTGGTGACCAATGAGAAGTGGTCTTGGGCGGTCTTGATGAGGATGTAGAAGAGGAGGAGGAGGAGAAGCGAGAGGGAGGAGAGAGAGAGTAGTCGGCTTTGGGTGAAGATGCAGAGATTGAAGACGCCATTGGCGGCGGAGGAGCCCGGCGGTGGGGGTTTTGTTGCGGCGGCGAGGAGGGACCGGTGGGGGGTTATAGGGGAGATTGAGGGGTAGTTTGGGGAATTGAGGAGGAAGAAGATGAAGGTGGAGAGGAGGGTGAGTGAGAGAATGGCAGTGGAGAAGGAGATGGCCATGCCATTTAGCAAAAAAGTTGGATCTTTGGTGGAGGTTTTTTGAGTTTTTGACCAAGTTTTTTCGATCCAAGTTTTGGCAGCAACCTTGAATTTACGCGGTTTTTGTATCGAAAAGAGTGATACTTTATTTACATTTACTGTTTTACTTGAGCCCCTCTTATCGAGTTAAACAAGTTTTACTGGACTACTTTACTTGCTACTTACCTAATACTCTTCTTCAACAGACTCTGAGTTGAGATATTCGATCGGGAGAACTACGTGCTTACTATTTACTATTTACTATTTACTATCATGGTCGCGGATGTTTATCTATTTTTTTATGTTTGCCTTTCTCGTCCTGTGGTTATGTCATTTGAGGATAAAAAGGATTGTGTCATTATTAAGTAAGTGATTGTGTGTATAATCAACCTCTATTGTTGCACAGGAGAAAATGGAGCAGTACAAAGCTATACAGCTTTTTGGCTTTCTTGGAATTGCTATATATGGAGGCAAAATGTCTTTCGATTGATATGGTATTTTCATTTACATTAGCAAAAGGGACAAGGATAGCTAGCATACAGAAACTACGCTAGTGTAATAACAAGCAGACTACAATGCTACTGGCGAAGTTTTCTGTATAACCACTTCTGTCGAGCAGTTACATCCATTGCCACAAACATCTTTGCTTTCCTCTCGTCATCTAGAACTCGAGAAGCTTTCAAGAAGAGCCTGTCGTCCATGCCAGGTATAGTTTCGAGTGCAGCAACGATGGGTTCTATCGAGCAGCAATCGCTGCCCTCTTCATTGACAGCCAACCCTCTTACTATTATATGCGGTTTCTCATCAGAGGTTTCTTGTATCTCTTCCTTGATGATTATCTGAGGCCTCTTACTAGCCGAGGTGGACGAAGCTGCTGGTTCTCGTATCCTTTTGTGATCAGATACTCCAAGCTTCATGGCTGCGGATTGCAACTCACCCAAGATCAAATTGGTCCCCAGTTTCTTTCCTTCTGTACCTAAATTACCTGATCTGCCATTATGGACTCCATTACCATGTTTCATATCATTCCAATTGTCCAAAATCCTATTTTCAAATGCGATTGAACATTGATGCTCCTGCAAAATATAATTTTGACATGAGACATTGATGTTACCATAGTTGGAAAGCGCCCCCCGATCCAAAGCTATTCAGGTTCACTTCGTGCAAAGTGACCACAAGCTTCGTCAACAAATCATTCAGTGCACATAAAAAACACGGTACATATTATATTCCTGTGAACTATTGAGGCAGCTGTAATCAGACTAGAAACACGCAAAATCCTTTTGTCCTATGCAGTAGTTACTGAGAAAAACATGCACCTTGGCGTAAGCTTCATTGCAATCATCTTCTGCAGATGTTGTTCGCTTCAGATCATTCCCTGCAAAACAGACTAAACAGTTGCTGTTTAGCATGTGACACCCCTTCCCTCTTCCAGTACTTTGTCAGGACATATTCCCAGGAATGTTTCAATGTTAAGCCAGTCTTATTTACATATAAGCCGGGACTGGCCATCTTCTTAAGCTAAAGCCTCTGCATAATTATAATTAGAATACAGACCAGCCTTATATAGGATGTACATGAGAATAATTCTAAAACTTTTCCAAGTATTTTACTGATTTTGCTTTACAAAGAACTGTATAGAATTAATTACTTACTAAATCATTCGCATTAGATCCAATAAGTAAAAGAATACACCTATGGAATTCAGAGAGAGAGAGAGAGAGAGAGAGAGAGAGAGAGCCACACACCAACATCAACTCCCGGATCATCACCCTTGGCATCCATAAAGTGACTTGAAGAGCTCTCCCTTTTAGGAACACCTCCATTTCCATATATCAAGTACAAATCATTGAAATTTGGAAGAGTTCTATTGCGGTACGATTCTGCATCAGAGTGCTCCTGCACAGGTACAAATTAATTGCTAGCCTGCTACAAACATACAATTCTTATGCAATCAACAATGCGGCAAAAGAAGCACCTTGACATAAGCATCCCAAAGATCATCATGAGCAGTTATCATCTGTTGCATCTCATCCCAAGAAAATCCAATTTGGTCCAGTAGAGTTTTCATGTCATTGAATAGTTTCCTCAAATTCAAAAAACGACTTTTCAAGTCATCTTCATCATGCTGGGGACCAAATTCTGTTCTGAATTTAGAAACCATCTCAGTCCAGGCTGGTTTGCTAAATTTATTGTTAAGCATACTTTCATAACGAACTTGCTCTAACAACAGATCAATGAAATATCGGTCCATTTGAGGCATCCAATTGGTCCTCCAGTGATAGTTATGGTTACATTTTTCTGCTTTTGAAACAAACAAAAATACATGTATAAAGAAGAGCTCCGAAGAATATAAGAAAGCATAGAAAAGCATAATAAGTACATAAAAATATGGTCCAGGATAGAACAGTTTGTAGGATGAAGATTCCTGTAGGTCATTAAAGGATTTATACTCACCCTCAATCAATTCCTTAATGTCATCATAGAATTCTGTATCATGACTTGAAAGGCTGTATCTGCCATTTGCGTTCGCATGCGCATATATCAAACACAAATCGTTGAAGGTCGTCAAAGCTTTGTTCCTGTAGAACTTCGCAGCTGGATGAACCTGCATGCGCACTATTTCAATTAACTCTCTCACAATGGCAGATATTCAGAAGCACATATTAACTAACTAATGCACCTTGACATACGCTGCCCACGCTTTTTTATCAGCGATGACCATTTTCTGAGTGTTATCCCATGAAAACCCATCCTGGTCAAGAAGACTCTTTATATCGTTGAACTGCTTCCACAGACGAGTGTAATGGCTTTTCAAGGTATGCACATCATACGGGGTCCCGAAACTGGCGTTAAACAACCCCAACATCTCATTCCAAGCTTGTCTATTAAATGTATGACCCATCCTATTGCCCCTATGAACCTGATCTAGCATAAGATCGACAAAATAGTGTTCCATTGCTGGTTTCCAACCTGTCTTACAGAGATGAACAGCTGTTGGTTTCCGGCCACCCATTCCTTCCCTAGAATAATCAATCTTCATCACAAAAATGAACTAAACATCAGTCAACCTAGTCATATCAAAGCATTACTAGAGGTGAGGAAGCTAGCATCTTCACCGGCTTTCGGTAATTCGGCAGTCCTGGTAGAAGTAAATTGGATGTTAGTTCAAACTACTTCAAAAGTTATAATCGAAATCCGATTAATGTAACCAGATGATCCACTCCAAACTCAAATTACAGCTCAAAGTGAATCATACAAGACCTAATTTGTATTTACAAACTACGAGTCAGAATCTAAAACCTAAAAACTGAAAATGCAATTTTGAGCTTAGTTTCTGTATTCAGAATCTAAAAACATAAATTGAGTGATCAAAATGCAACCAATTTCAAAAAACCAACAACTTGAGTTGAAATTTGAACTCAAAAAGTTTATGGAGTATAATTTCAATGAGTTAATCTGCTCTAATCAGCTATAATCATATCATTCAAACTTCTAACTCGATAAATTTTCTCATACTTTTCTCAGCAGCCAAACGCAAAGTAAGGTGAATTTCAAACCAAATTTAGCTCAAATGCACGTAGATATGATGAAATGAAATTCCGAGTGAAGTGGATTTTCAGTTTTTGTTACCTTTGATTTCTTTTCCCGGCGGAGAGAGAGCGACGCAGAAGAGCTCTGAATTATCACCGGTCGTTAAAACTCACTGCTATGGAGCAACGGAGCTACTCGGGAGTGTGTTTGGATATTTGGAGTTTCATATTCCTGCTCTGTATCCTGGACGAGATTAAAGTGGCCTTCTTTTGAATTGGGCTGATTCATTGTTGGTTTACTTGGACCACGCTTGGGTTTGGGCCACCAGACAACAGTGTCTCCTTTTCTGCGGGATTGGCCTAAATCCAACCCAAAAAAGCTGCGAAGGCTAAAATCATTTGTCGGGATGAGCATTTGTGATTGATGATGCACCCTCGGTTGGATTTGTTTACAATTGTTTTGTAGTCACTGTCATCGTCGCTGTATTTAGGCTGCTCGATTTTGATTTGATTTCTCCATTTCAGAGAAGGTATTTCGGTCCGATTTGGTTTTGTAGCAACTTCACTGATTTTGAATTTGGAGCTGTTTGGTGATGTTTTGTTATTGGGCATTTTTGGGTTTAGAATTGTTCACTTGTTTAAATGCATTTTTTCTGTATAGGAGTATTGAATCCAGTGTTTGTGGTTTTTTTTTGTATTCTATTGTTTGGTTTTTGCCAAACTCTTCTTTTTTTTTTTAGAAGGGGAGCTTTATTAAGCAATGAAAAGATTGTATATGACGATAGTACAACAAGAAGGATGTCGATAAACAAACGAAAGAATGAAACATGACATCCACTACCCAAAAAAAGTACTAGGAACAAAAGCGCATTCATCCAAAAAAGATGTACTGCATTAGTACTTAAATTAGCGTATAGGATAAAAGAAACAAATAAATCTTGTCGTAAATCATTCTTGGTTAGCTGATTCACATGATGTATTGCCCTTCACTATCAAGAGTTGAAGTTGTTCATTTACAAGTTTTGTTTTGTTTGATAAGACGATATAATTTAGGTATGAAATGAATAGAGTGAGTGAAACGCATAAAACCTTTTTTTACAGAATTGAGATCAAGCTTTCAATCAATCGGTATAAGGACAATTACAAGAATAGGACAAGAACATCTCATTCGTAAAAATAGAACCAAATACAAAACCCTAAAGCATTAACATTTCAATCGTGGTGTAATAAATGGATCATCGATCTCATGAAATGATCTAAACTTTCCACCATTCGTCCTCATCACATGAGGGAACATCATCGAAGAACTTATTCCACATGGCCCTACACTCCCTCGACAGCTTGTACAGGTCCCCCGGAATCGGGCCCACATCGATCACTATCGGATCCACGTACACAACTGGAACGACGTCGTCCTCCTTGATGTTCTTCTTCTTGATCTTACTCTTTTTGGTCTTCCTAGTTGTCTTCCCCTTTCTTGAGGTGCTCGTTTCTTTCTTCGCGCGCTTCTCACACGACGTCGTTTCGGTGTTTCTTGCAATCTTGCGCACTCTTTTAACTTTTTGATCTTGATTATCATCAGCGATCTCAATCGGAGGGTTGAGATTTTCTTCATTCGGGTCGGCATACCGAATTCGAACTACCTTTTTCACCGGCGGCGACGCTTCTTGTTTCCTCTTCTGGCCGCGGTGGGGCCCGCCACCGCCCGGGTTCGAGACAGTTATTGCGACATTATTGGAGTTGTTGTTGTTGTTGTTCATTTTGCACGTGCGGAGAGGCTGCTGACGAGGAGGAGCACGTGGGTTTTGCACCGGCGGCGCCGCCGATTCTTGGTTCATGATGGGGCGGTCGGGGCTGGTGGGGGTGGTGGCGGTCGGGAAATTGGGAGCGGGTAGGGCTAAAACAACTGAAACGTCGTCGTCGTCCTCCTCTGGGATTGCTGTCGTTCTTTTCCGCTTCAAGTTCATCTTGCTCATTTTTAAGCATGAAATGTTCAAGAAATTAGTGGAAAGTGTTAAGCTTAATCGCAGAGAGAAGAGGACAGTCTTAAGTAGTAGTGCACTTGACACAAGTCAATTCAGTTATATACAGGCATTGTCAGAAGAAGTGTAAAAGACATGGAAAATTTATCTCCTAAACCAATTAGGAGAAATTTGGTTTTCACATTTCAACCAGGATAGTCAACATCAGAAATATTGGTTTCCTTGCTGGCAAGGGAAAAGGTGTATTTCAATTGTTTTTCAACATTTTTACAAAATCGTTTTAATTTGTTCTGGAATCATGAAAGTGAGGCAAGAGTTGGAAATCAAAGTTAATAGAATCCAAAAAAAGAGCAAATCTCATGTATGCTTTTCATGATAGAACTGTTTCTGTGTCTCTAGTAAACAAAAGGTACAGGAGACAAGGCCACCTCTCTCATCTATATTGCTGCGGCAAGCGATAGCCGGGCATGACTATCTTGTCGGCAGACATTTTCCCGGTCTTGGGCATGACATGCCAGTGCAATGTCAAGTTGAATTCCTTACCCCGGAGATTGTTTCCCTGTACGAAGACGATTGATAAAGATAGTCAGTTTTCAATAGAGCCAAGAAAACAGCAAAAATGAAGGGGGTACCATGTGAAGACAGACTAACCTGATCAATGAACCGGTACTTGTTTGAAGTATGAATCGAAAACTTTGCATGCTCTTTGGTTGGTATGATGCCATCCCAGAGAGATATCTACAAAGAACATTAAACATTGAGCAACGACTTATCAAGCAGAAACCAAAGCATTGATTCAGTCAATAACTCCTATAATATACAACAGAGTCGATACACGAATCCGAGGAATGCATAAAAGAAGAACAGAAGGAAAAACAGTCATTCAAAAAGGACTATAACCTCATGTTTACCTCGGAAAAGGAAAATCAAGAGGCATGACCAACCAGAGAAACTGTCGAAAGAAATTAAACTCTGAAAACATATATGCATATCCAAAGTAACTTTACCTGATTCAGTGCATTCTTTGAGGTTTCATACTCAGCAGCTAGAAAAACAAAAACCTGCAATCCATTGCATATAAAAGTCAACAGATCAGCATTGATTTTATGAATCTACTTGCATGAGACATAAACTGACTATGAAAATCAGAGGAGAGTTTGGATTGTCTAATTGTGTTACGGTAACTAATATTTTAGCAGACGATCATGATGCAGACAAAAACAAAAAGAAAGACAGCTCCTCCATGGAAATGGAAGTAGTTATTGATCGTTACATTAAATCTACTGAAAATATGATTATTCCTAGCACTAAGGAAGATAAGCTCCAATAGTGAACATGGCTATAAATTCCTGCTATACACGCATTAAAGTTTCAAGTTGCAAACCTGCTTTGTGTTCCACGTAAACAGTGACTGTAAGTCTGCAGATATATTCATAGTCATGCTAACCTGCATGAAAAGAAACACCACTTTAGTTAATCTCAGACCGGTGATTCATTCGATACACAAAATCTTTCCCTTTTCAATAATCCATCTATCACAGTCTCTATAAACCAGAAAAGCAAGAAGGATTTGGAAATAGTAGTACTCAGTGGCTGCACCAAATATCAAGACCCACCTCATCCAACCCTAAAGAAGTTTCAATGTTATGCCTTATTTACTTAATAATTCAAACCAACTTAAGGTAGATTTAAGGACATTGCTCGGCACTAGTTTTATGCATAAGTATCTTTATTCTGCC
Organism: Spiraea crenata; assembly: GCA_033992175.1. NCBI lineage: Eukaryota > Viridiplantae > Streptophyta > Magnoliopsida > Rosales > Rosaceae > Spiraea > Spiraea crenata. The sequence continues at coordinate 2,176,902 of JAVBHV010000041.1, read as the reverse complement.
TCCGGACGTCATGGAAGCTGATATATTGAAATTGCCACTATCCTGTTCTATTCTCTTATATCTATCCCAAAACCTAAACACCAGCAACTACGTCCTATAACCATGGACCTAATTTTCAACTGTCAAGAAATACAGCATTGTTTATGAGGCTGAAAGTCAGTGTTTTCAATACTTGATTAGTTATAAACAGACACCTAACGACCTCACACCAACATGCAAAAAGAGGTGACAAAGTTCTCTATGTTTATAATACAACTGTTTGATATTTTACTATCAAATGCATAAAAAGATCAAAGAAACAAATTATATGCTGAACCTAAAACACGAAACCTGCAAATTTCAGAACTTTGCTTATGCTGCATATCGATACAATGTCTGCTCTACGTATGAATGCATACACATGGAAATTCGATATAGAAATGAAACCTTAAAGGCCTGTTCTACACTAAACCCCAAAGTGGCAGTCTTTCAACTAAATGAAATCGAATACAATTGGCCATTATAGTAGAAAAAAAGGAAGCAAACACATTTTAGCAAGTACCAAGTGGAATTCAAACTCAAAGCATATCAAGACACAGTCTAGTATGTACATGAATGCATACACATGGAAATTCGATATCGAAAATAAACCCCAAACAAATGTTCCTACACAAAACAAACCCCAAAGTTCAAGTCTTGAAGCTAGATGAAATCAACTACAATTTGCAGAACTATTACAATAGAAAAACGGAAGAAAACCCATTTCAACAATACCAACTGGAATTCAAAATCACAGAAAATTTCACATAAAACCCAAAATAACAAAATTTCTGAAAAAGATCGAAATGTACCTCGTCGTTCCCATTCGGTTGCTTCTGAAACCAATTGATGTTGAGCACCTAAATAAAACCCAAAATCACAAACAAAACCCAACTGGGTATTTCAATTCAAACTCTTTTATATCCAAAATCCGACAGATCTAGCTTAGAATTTACAAAGCGCCCACCTGGACTTGCGAAGTTGGAGTGGGGTGGTTGAAGTTATCGGAGATGGAGGCCATGGTGCACATCAAGGCCAAAATCGTAACTGCAAAGGTCAGCAGCGCATTGGCTCTGTACCCAAACGAATGCATCTTCGGTCTTCTTCGCTTTCTTTGTTTCCCTTTTGGGGGGGTTTTAGGTTCTTTTTTCTGATTCTTCTGGTTTTGGTCCGAGAAAGAAACGAAGACTTGTGCTTCGAGTGTCACATATCAGTTACACTCTTCAGTCATTGGACAATACACGTAGGTGGGACCCACTTTTAGCCTTTTTTAGCTTACGTGGATTTTTTTTTTTAACCCTGACATAAAATCTGTAATTTTTTTCCCTCTCATTCTTATATATCGGGGAAGGATCGAACTCAAAACTTTAGATTCAGCGAAAGTGATCTTAACAAGCTGAGTTGCAAACTCATTACTTCATTGATAGAAACTGAACATTGGGAATTTAATCACAATTTGAAGTGATTTTTGCAGCATTGGACTTGGTACTAGCCAAAGAGTTTTGTCTATGTTCTTCTATATTCAAGTTTTTTCTTTCCAACAGATTATTCTCTCCACTACACAATCTAGCAAAAAAGAAGCATAAAATTGTACTCATTGGTCAAATGTTATAGGCAGTGAAAATGGAATGGTGATTGTCTGTTCCACAATCCATGTTCCACTTTTATTGCATAGAAGGATTCCTTGCTTTTTTAAATTTTATTTTTTAAATTTTTATTTTTTAAATTCAATTAAATGAGGATCTCTCCTTTGCAATAGGAGTGGCACACAAATCTTGGAACAGAGGATATGCTCTCGTGAAAATGTATGATATTTGGACCCACTTACATTTCATTCGGCGAAAACAAACGTAGCCATAAAAAAGCCCAAGTTATGGAGCCACTTTATTAGAGACTACAACACCAAAGCACAAAGCTTTACATTTTACACACTTTTGTGAACTATCACAAGTAGTAGTCACAAAGAGAAATTTATGGACTATCATAGTTGGTAGTGTAACCAAAGTTGAAGTTGCCACATTTGGTCCTTTTGAGCAGCAAAGAAGAGCTGAAACCCAACTTTGAGTTCATCAAATCAAACTGGAGCAGATTATCCTCCAACTGCTTAGCCCCCAACACAATCGAAGCTTGAGGCCTCATTCCACCGTCCACAAAGCCCAAACACACCACACCGTGACGTGGCTGCACCATGGAATTTGATCCGAAAATCCTCCACACAATGTTCTGCTTATTGTCTAGGACAAGGTCTATGCTAGGGACAATGGGACCAATCGTACTTCTAGGCATGCTCTCTGCATCAAGACACACCCCAAATGGTGCCACAGCCCTAACCTGTTGCAACCCATGGAGCTGGCTTATGAAGAGTTGTGTTAGGGCCCGGAAAATCGAGGTTTGTAGGACTGTGTACGGAGTTGCGGTGCTGATCATTGCCCCGGGAAACCCTTGTTTAGGCCGTAATAGGGTCGCGTTAATAGGAACCATTTTGTTGTTGATTTTGATGGACTCAACATTTATGTGGTACTCCCCTTGTTGGCTTACAGTCAATGGGACATAGGTCAATTTTCGTGACACATCGATGCCCCGGTTCATGAGGATGGGACCTTCACCAAAGAAAACGACGCCGTTTTGGGTAGGGCATGAAGCTAAGCACACGGCGAATTTCGGTGGAAAGCCGAAATGGGAGGCTAGTTGGTAAGGTAGGGAAATTGGGGAGTGGCCTAGACCAGCAATTCCACTGACATTTTTAGGTAGCCCCTTTTGCAAGATATTGGAAGGTGCACAAGCAAAGAGGAATTGTGGGAGTGCGACCATTGGGCCAAGGTTGGTGCCTTGGGTTGTCGAGATTGTTAGGGCATCCTGGGCTACTTCACCCATAGCGCTTTGTCGGGTCACCGGGTTCATGGTCATAAGCCCGCACGCATTGGTGTGGCACCCGGGTCTAGGGCCAGTTGGTGAGCCACACGTGCGGCATGTGTGACTCATGGCCCTAGCGCACTGGGATGAGTGACAAACCGGGGCACTGTAAGTTGCTGACAAGTATTTGTTTTCACAATTGATTGACAAGAACTTCCCATTGAGGTCTAGCAAAAAGGAAAATTGGACAGGAGGGGTTCTTTTGTAGATTTGGGCTATGTGAAGATTGGTTGCTCCATCTTTTTGTACTTTGAAGACAAGCCTGTTGGGTCTAGTGGGAACTGGGGTTTGATGGGATTTGGTTGCTGAAGATGGCAGAACAAGAAGGGATGAACAAAGTAAGACGAGGAGAAAATTAGGAACAAAAGAAGCCATTGAACTTGGAATTCAAATGCACAAGTTTTCGATATAGGAAGCAGTGAGATCAATCCGCGAAGAATTGGAGGAGAAGATATTGCAATTTATAGAGTTGGGATTGAGTGTTTGGGGAGGGGTCTCGAGTTGGCATTGTGTTGTTGCTTGGGGGGTTTTGGAACTTTTTTTGCAGGATTTATGACGTTACAAATGTAAGGGGTTCATACTTCACATGATAAGTTCAGTGTGGTGAAGCCTGAAAGCAAAAGGGGATGGAGCAAAATCCTGATAAGAAAGCAAGGAGCTGGTGTGTGTATGTGTGTGTAGGGGTACTTAGCAAAGCAGAAGAGCTTGGATGGCTATACAGGTAATGCAGTAGGTGGTGGTTTGAGGTACAAACAAAAACAAGGGGCGTTGGGTGTGGCTTGTTCTTCACACCGGCATTACTCGCCTTAATTGTCTTTCTGGACCTGATTAAGGATATAATGAGTGAATTTTCTGCACAAATCCAAAGGCAGCAGCAGCAAGCATATACTACTAGATGTGAACTATGAAGAGCCAACTAGTTGTTTTTCTGTAACGTTTGAGCAATCATTGTCTTCTAAAATGAAATGTGTATCATGAATATATATATATATATATATATATATATATATATATATATTCTAAGAATGTTCATTATAAGTGATTTAAAAACCCCAAAGTAACTTCAATTATCTTCACTTCAGAATTTGATTACGAACAGGAAAACTTCAGTTACAACTCACTTAATCCTTCAATTTATTGAAAGTGGATATAATGTGTCACTCTCTAATGCATCCGAGTTTGGATCTCTTTTGATTTTGATTAGATTAGAGTGCACTAATGTTTGAACGAAAAATTTCAGGTAACATTGATAGTTGTATAGTATTAGGTCTTTTCAAATTAGATCAATATAAAAACTCTAAAGACCTTACATTTAAATGGTCTTTTTCATGTTCCATAATAAGTCATTGATATTATATCAATATATTATCTATGCAACTATTGAGGTAGCGCGCGAAAAACAGTATGCTTTGCACCCCGCCAAAGTATTAAGAAAAATGCTGTTTCTGTTTTTGTTTCTATTACTTTGTGTATAGTGTACTAGCAGCACTGCAAATATAGTACCAAGAAAGTCAAAATTTCCAACCTCTTCCAACCATGAAGGCGACTGGTGAAGAAGTGGTAGTCAAAAGGTGTTTAAAAAATCTGATCAGATATGCAATGATGCTTAAAATAGTTCCTAGTTGCATCCAGCGCATGATGCATTTTGAGTAAAGTGCCTAACTCTGCGTTTCTGCTCTTCTGCATTATGACATGTACCGGATAACCTCAATATACTAATCAGACCATAACCAATTTAAATAAACAGATCTGCAATGGTATGATGTTGAATTCTTTATCCAATGTCCCCAATCTCATCCCCGATTCGTCAGTCGGAAATTAACATTCATAAGCATTCAACAGTTGCCATTTACCAAAGTTACAAAATTTACCTACAACCAATTACCATGCAATGTAACACAAGCAATTGTACTATTCCATTGGTCCATAACATAATAGCAATCCTACAAGACACAAAAGAGAAATAAATTACAACTCCTAGCTAACTTGTTCTACTACATAATACTGCAACCGTTCACATTCTCGTCACTGAAGTAGTTACCGTAAGGATCACTTCCTGGAGCTGATGGAATTGGATGCTGGGGCATGTAGTTCATCGGCGGCTGCGGCCGCGCGTACATCATCGGTTGGTACATGTCGTTACCGTTACCGTTCCCCCTCTGTTGATTCATCATCATTGCCATGTATTGCTGCTGCTGTGGAGTGTATTGTTGCTGCTGCGGAGTGTAAGGGTTGCCCTGCCCCATCCCTTGATAGTATCCGCCGCTCATCATTGGCGGTGCGTTCATCATCGACTGTGCCGGCAACCCTTGCACTGCCGGAACATTGCCCATCTGCCCCATTGGATACCTGCCAATTTGGCCCATCTGACCTCCCATCTGGCCCATTTCACCCATCTGGCCTCCCATCGGCCCCATATGCTGCGGACCCCTCTGGCCCATATTTCCCATTTGGCCCATCTGCCCCTTTTGACCCATATTTCCCATTGGATGATTATCTCCACCATCATTACCTTTGCCTCCTTTACCGCTTTTGCCCTCCTTGCCATCTTTGCTTTCTTTGCCCCCTTTGCCGCTTTTGCCATGATTAATGACCAGCTCCATATCATCGTACCCACCACCATTTTTACTGTCCCCTGATTTACCTCCACCTTTTTTCCCTCCCTTGTCCTTGCCTTTACTTTTCTCCTCACCACCGCTACTTTTACCGCTCCTCCCCATGCTCAAGCTTCTGGTGAGCAATCCCATCACGCCACCTCCTTTTTTACCCTCTTTTTTCTCTTTACCGCCTTCTTTTTTACTGCCTCCTTTGGTTTTCCCACCGACATCACCACCTCCGCCTTTCTTTCCATCTTTGCCATTCTTCTTTTCATTATTCCCTCCCATGCCCTTCATTTGCACCGGGAAATCAATAACCCCACCACCACCACCACCACCACCGCCCCCGCCCTTCTTGGCAGACCCTCCCCCACCTCCACCGCCACCGCCACCGCCTAACTTTTTGTCGTTCATGGCGTGCATATTCATCATTCCAGCTGGCCCATTACCCATCATAGGCATAGGCATCATCTTACCATAAGGCACTTGTGGCCCATGCCCACTATTTCCCATAGTTGGCATCCCCATCTTACTGTTAGGCATTTGATGCTGCTGCTGCCCACCATGGACATGACCAAACTCATCATCATAATCTTCATCATCAAACTCGTCATCATAATCTTCATCATCGAACTCATCATCAAACTCATCCATATCACTACCGAATTCCTCGTCAGGGTAACTGAACTTCACGGATTTCTGGTCTTTCGGATTCGGAGCCATCTTCACATTAGCCCCTTTCATTTGCATCTGCTGTTGCACTTGTTTTTGTTGTTGTTGTTGTTGTTGTTGTTCCACCCTTTGGTTGGTCTTTCCCATTTTTCTGAGATTTGTTGTCTTTTCCACCTTTTCCGGTGTCGAAAGACATGTTCTTGAACTGGTTGTTGAGCTGGGCTTGACCGAAGTTTTGCCCCTTCTGACCGCCTCCCCATAGCTCGGCGTGCTTCCCCTTCTTCTCAAGCTTCTTGATTAAGGTGAATGGATCAACTTCGCCACCCACAGTAACTTTCCCCTGCTCTGCATCTATACTCACAGTATACACACCTACACATGAATGTTACTAATTAACATAATTGCTAAATCAACCCAATGGAATTCACAGCATTAGAAAGGTAACTATCATGAACTAATGAGCATCAACATACTAAGGTGACATTAATTTGGTGGGAATATTCAAATTAGGTAACAGTAACAAGTTTTTCGACAACTTGGACAATGGAAAATGGAAGAATAAACGAGCAAAACTACATATCGAGTTTAGTGAGAAAAGGAACATACCATCAATTTTCTGGAGCAATTTTTTCACTTTCTGCCTGCATCCATCACAGTGAATAGGGACTTTGAGCACACAGCTCTGCAAGTGAAATCAAACCCAAAAAACCAAATTAGACACAGGGGAATGAAAAGCAGAGGAACTGAACTGAACTAAACTAAAACTTCTTTGGTTTTAACGAGCTTTATTAACCTGAATCTTCATGAAGTCCTGTTTATTCATTGTTGATGTGTTTGAGAAGGGAGAGAAAGGAGTTTGTTTTGGAGAGCTTTGAAATGAAATGGAAGGCAGTTGGTGGGCATTCAATACTTTATCTTTTTGAGTTGCTTCCTTCCTCTGTTCGAGGGTTTTTGAGTACACTCTTTTCGAAGCAGTTTTTTTTAAAGAGAAAAGAAAAGAAAAGAAATGAGAGAGTGAGGTCGGTTTGCTTCAGTCCAGATGCAAGTACCGCGGCCAGGATTTTCTTCATGAAATCGAATATTTACTGTGAGCAGTACAGCGTCAATACTGTACAAATAGTAAAAACATATAAATGGACTTCTTATCCCGATGAGAAATCATCAGAAAAGCTCACCCCCCAGTAGATAACATAGCTTTATTGCAGGACTTGCTTACTTTGGGTTAGAATAACTGATTTCAAAAATTGAAACGGTGGTATTTTTGTCCTAACAAGGAATCAGATTGGCGTATAACTAAATAAATGATTGGTGATCTTCGAGAATAACTCAAATGAATCAGTGTCTCATGTTGGGTCCAGATTAAGCGAGATTTTGAGCTCTCGGACTACTAGTATAACTGAGCTTTAGCAAATCACAACGTGTATGTGAAATATTTGGCAACCAGATCAACATATATGCAATGTTCAAAGTTTCGGTTTCGGTTGAAATTTCAGTCGCCAAAATTTATAGAAATTTCAAAAAAGTTTCGATTTCGATGGAAATTTCGGTAAAAAAAAAAATACAAAAGACGAAAAATATGCTAGAACACCTATAAATTAATATCTCTACTTTCTATAGGCTCTAAAATCAACAAATAATACAATTTAACACTTAAGCTATGCAACATTGTCCATATGGATTAACTTTTATATACATAAGGGAGAAGAATGCGTGTTTTGCATTCCATTAAGCTGTCAATTAACATAATATCTTAAATGTTATTGTGGAATACTTAAGGTGAGTCTCATGAAACATACAATAATTATTACATTAACATTACAATATATCATAAAAGTTGTAAGGAATATAATACATCATAATTACACATACTATAAAACTATTACGATGAGGCTTATCTTTACTTCTTGATATATTATCTCTGGAACTGGTAATATTGCTCCCATGACATTTGGTAGTAGGCAGAGTGAATGTAATATTCAACATGCATGTAAGAAAGCCAAAAGATCTATCTATGTAAAGCATATCTATTGTTTGGAGCTTGATAATTGACGGAGGAGAGGAGGTGGTAAGGAGAAGTAAATCATAAAGTACGAAACCTATTGTTTGTTTGCATGATAGATGATGAAGGTAGAGAGAAGTAAAGCATAAAGTAAGAAACCTATTGTTTGTTTGTTAGCTTGATAATTGATGGTGGAGGTGGTAGAGAGATGCTATGTAAATAAAACATCTTCACCAAAGCCTACATCAAAGTTTATTGATTGTACCGAAATTTTCAACATATTTCCGAAATTTCACCAAAATCGAAATCGAAATTACCGAAATTTCGGCGAAATTTCGGTCTTTTCTGATGATATCGATACGTACCTTTATTCAAATTTCGGTGCTCCAAAATTACCTAAATTTCGGTATTTCGGCCGAAATTTTGAACCTTGCATACATGTACACAAAATTAAGTACACATGATTCCTTTCATGTAAGCACACTTCATAATAGAATAATTTCTTTAGAAGTATAAACTTTCTTAATTAACTCCAGACCAATTATATTTTGGAATAATCTCCACATTGTCATATTCTATGTGTTTTTTGAAAACTCCTTCTTAGAAATGTGCCTCTATGTAGTCTTAATTACAACAATATAAAAAATATGGTACTTAATATTACAATATAAAAATATATATATTCATTGTTGCTTGGGATCAAAGTTCACTTGGGTGTCATAACTACTTTCTAAGAAAAAAAATTAAAAAAAAAATTAATAATTAATGTCAAGAAATATAATGGAGATTTCTTCCCACAATAGGGAAAAAAAATCCATAAATCCGAATTAGCTATGAAAATTCTTAGAAAATGATATTCATATAATATTCTCTAGCGATTAAATAACTAACAAAAATGAGAAATAACTCATTTCTTCAGTTCTTCTTATTGTGAACGTACTATCAGTGAAAAGGGACTGACTATCTTGACCAGGAAAACATAAAAAACTCGTGACAACTTTTCGAAATTTTAAATCGGCTGGTGCCTACTGGTATATACAAAAACAAAACAATGAGTGGAGCTTGTAGTGCTTTGAAGTTTGATATAAGCTGCTTTTGTTAAACAAGCATAACTTTTGTTTTAACAAAACAAAACACAAATTAGGCCGAACCCCAAACATGAACGAAACAGAGTGCTTTATGCAACAAACAGCTGGAGATTGGTTGTCCAGGCACGGCTTTGTAAACCAAGGAAGGTCCTCAAGTACCTGGCTTTATCATTTGATGGCACTCAGAAAGTCATTTAATATCTAATTTCGGCAATGAGAGAAGACATGATTAGACTACAGATCACTGGCGTGGGCCCCCATCGTCCTGGGATCAAGTGCCGTGGTGGGCATTCACCACTACCCTCCAAAACTGTTGGCCATTTTTAACCGGGCTTCATTACAGTCAAATGTCATTGCAATTATTTAAGCCCAATAGAATAGAACAACAAATCTTGCAAGTTGTTGAATAATAGGATATGCATGTGCTACTTGATAAGTTCCATGTTGTAATGCTCAGATAAACATGTGTTTTTGATCTACCTTCTATTGTATACAATCTTGTTATACAATCATGAAACCTTCTTCAATTCTTCCATTCTTCTTGATGAGTTCCCTTGACAATTTCCTATATTTTTTTGAACAATTAACGCTATTGAGAGCGATAAGCTTATTCTTTATTAGTGTAATGATAGACTACTCACCTTCCTCTTCTCTTACCGGAGTTCAATCCCTCCTCTCTCCTCTTTAATATAGAACTTGTAACAAAATTATTTTCATGAATTAAAAAAAAAAAAAAGTTTATCCTCTGTTGTATATGAGAGTGAAAACCATTTAATCTAATGCAATTGAGTGTACTATCAGTCATTTCATATCCTTCTTTTCTGATGAATACATAAAAAGGAGATTGAACAGTACAGCAAGTTAGGAATCTTTCAGGGTTAAACAATAGGATGGCAAAGATTGAGAGCTTCATGCAATTGCCAGGAGAGTCCAATCTTATCATATTTGTGATTGAAGGCTGTCAGTTTGCATAATTTATGCATTGTTGTCAGGTTGACCATCTTACAAAGTGTGAGATTGTTGGGGATTTCAAAGTGTGTTTATTCAATCAAAACGGAATGGAATATTATGAATTAACCGAGCCACATGATTATGCAGGTTATTGCGTTTTTACACTAATAAACATCTAATTTGTTAAAGAAAAATAAGTCTCTGAGTTTGAACCCTTCTTTTGCAACCGCATTTGTTGTTTGTCCTCCTCTCCTTAAAAGCATAACCCGTGAAAAAAATTCTTGTCCTCATTTCTTTATTTTCCATTTGAGAAAAAAACAAATTAGAAAAGAAAAAGGAAAGGGAACCAAGATATTCTTTGCCTCTACGGTTTGTAAAAATGATATTTTGAATGGTGACAAAAAAAAGCAAAACCCCACCACACGCCACAAAGTTACAAATTACAACTTGGAAACCCAAAAATTATTTAACCTTATTAAAATCCTTTATGCTGCATGGGGCACCTAAACAAAATGCCTTTTGAACCCTCAACTCTGTCTAATTTATTGGAGATCCAAAGATTATGATCATTTTTGTGATTAAACTATCCCCCTACACCATTTATCCTCTACGTAGCTATAGTGTTGAACCTTGTGCAAAGTAAGTAACATTCGTATCTATAAAGCTAAAAGCACTGGGTAGGCCGATTTGCTTTCAGAATCTCAGATCATTCTTAATCTTTGGAATTTAAGCAAATGAACTTTTGCTTCCACAGAGATTAGATTGCGCATGCATCTCCAGTTCCTAGGACAGAGAATCTGTACTATCTTCAGAGATTTGTATTGAACATGGATACAAAGTCAATGCATGTATATTAATTTCTATAATACAGATAAGATTACATGTTAAATCGACGGTTTCATTGACCTTCTTGTTTCCTTAAGCCATTTACTTGAACCAGATTATGTAACTGGGAAATGGCCAAAACCAAATGGTTAATGTGCAGTTCACACAGCTGGTTCATTTGGGACTTGTCAGTTCAGAAGGGAAGATGGGGTCGGGTCAATAGAAGACAATCAGGTCAGGGGCCAGACTCGTTCATATTAATGGACTGGTCATGCTGGTTGGTGGGTTTGGATCCAAATTGACAGTTCTCCTTTATGTTGGATTTGATTTGATGGGGGTAAAGTGTATTATTGGTTTTCCAACCCGTCTTTCAACAAGCAAGATGTCTCGTCCAATTTATTCAACACCATAGAAAGAGGTAAATCTGTGGCAGTCCTAGCAACTAGAGCTAGAGGAGAGCTACCATGAAAACTGGTGTGAAGGTGACCTCAAATCCATTTGGATATGGGGAGGAGTAACATAAGTTAGGAGACAGAGTAATATAACTTCTTATAAGTAATAATAAAGTTCATTCACAGTTTACTAGCCAATGTAGGAAAAATTTCTTTCACATTCTCAACACGCCCCCTTAAACGTGTCGTTATAATCGCCTCATACGCTATCATACGCTGAGAAATTAATCTGGGACGTGAATATGTGTGTTGAGAAATTCACAAACACGTGGGCAAACTCGCTATGATACCATGATGAAGGTTGTTAAGGTTCATACCCCAAATCAATTAGGTATGGGGAGGAGTGAACACAACTTCTTATAATCACTAGTAAGAAGCATTCACTAGCCATAAAGGACAAATTCCTTTCATATTCTCAACAGAAACATGAAAGGTAAATATACCAACAAACAAAGAAATGAGTGATGTATGACATGCGTAATTTGCCCATATTACATGCAAATCCTCTGTTTTTAGTAGTGTCGTACTAAAGAGGGAATGATCAATAGTTAGTTACTATGATAAATTTGTATCATGCCTAAAATTATGCCATACACAATTAATCGTAATTAAGATGTCTATTGAGAAAGCAATGGTGATTCTAATCGTAATCAAGAAACCAAAATACATGTTTGTATAAACTCGGTGATATACAAACGGACAAATGAGTCAAGCTCAGTGGATAAAATTGATGGCAAACTGGCATATCACATGACAAACAAGTTCATTAAAGCGATTGTCCAATTTGATAGCACGCCATAACTCACACTTGGGTAGTTGGCAATGGCATGTGTGTGGAGTGCACTCAGCAATTACATGTCGGAAGGGGGGCTCTCCTAATTTTCTCAACAAATGAGAAAAGAATAGAGATTGTACGGAAAAGAACAAAAGAATCTGAAATAAGTTTTCAAATCCCCAAGAATAAGTATGGTCAGTGTCATTTTGATTGCTTTTGACAACCCTTTAAGACTTCAAACTCACTTTTGTCCCCTCCTTTGATCTCGTACGCCCAAACCTTTAAGCACTTTTCCGTCCCTTGCTTAACTTGTGTCTCACATATCCCCTCCCTTTGTCCTTTGAACCTTCAAACGCACACAAACACAAACACTCACCCATGACAAATTCGACTTCACTTGTAAAAACTATGTTACAATACATACCAAATTTTGTAGGGATATGTTTTTTTTAATGGTAATTTTTGTAGTGATATGCTAGTAATACTGACATGGACACATTTCCAAATGAGCATTGAGACTTTGGGCCTAAATGATATGACCCAAAAAGTAAAATATAGACAAAGGTCCATTGTCCAAAATGGCAAAGAGCTGATTTTAAGCATACTTTTTTTATCTTTTACCACATACGTCTTGATTTGTAACCATTGAATCAAATGATTATAGAAAAATCAATAGATCAGATTAGATATAAAAGTGCGCAGAATTTAAACCAAAAAAAAAATAAATATATATATATATATTATGTTCTTTCCGAATCCGTATGTTGCATATTCTTTTTGCCCTTTCCGGGCGAAACTTGATTTGCAAGTGGTAAATCAAATCTGGATTTTTAATCTTGTTAGAATCTATTTGTAATTCTTGAGAAGTTTTCCTCCTTTTAAGAGCATTTCCAATAGCTTAGCTATATGGAGTTTTTTTGGCTATTTTAACCCAAAATGCAAGAAGTTGTTAATTCAAGAGACTAGCTATCAAGCTAGCTATTATAACATTGTGAATAGTAGTTAGCTAAATTTGGCTAGTCCAAACAGAAAAGCTAAAGCCATGTTAAAATTAAATAATATTATTTATGCCCCCACTTTCCGATGGTTTTCTCTTTATGACGAATGAAGGTAGGAAGAGAGAAGGTGAGTGGGGTATAAGTAAGTGAATAAATAGCAAAAATTTAAAAATGTTAAAATGGCTAGTGTTGTTGGAAGTTAGGGTGTTATAGTAACTAGCTAAAATAATTTTGAAGTCATTTTTCATGTTAAAATAGCAAAAAAATGGCTAATATTGTTGGAGATGCTCTAAGAGCATTGGCACCGCGGCGGCAAAAGGAGGGGCGACGTGGATTGCCCTTCCGATCACTGTTCGCGCGGCAGCGGGACAAAAAACGGGAGGCAAGACGCGGCATCTCGCGGCGATGGAGCGGCTGAAATTGCCTCCCCCTCTCCGCGAGTGGCGCGCGCGTCTGACGTCATCGCGCACTTTCTTATTTTTTATGCGGGCGCGTGCAGGACACGCGCTAGACGCGAGCGTGATGCACTGTGGGCAGGTTTTCTTGTTCGGAGGTAGCTGCGAACATACAAAAAGTCAAATTTTTTTTATGGCATTCAAAATTTTTTGTATTTAATAAATCATATTTTTTTATATCAATTTTTGTAGTATGTAATGTTTAATTTTAAACACAAATAAATTTTATTTGACAAATTTTTTATATCAACTTTTGTAGTATGTAATGTTTAATTTTAAACACAAATAAATTTTATTTAACAAATTTTTTATATCAACTTTTGTAGTATGTAATGTTTAATTACCAACTAGTAGTATTTTCAAATAAAATTTGTACCCCAAAACGACACTGTTTGAGAGGGTTCTATTTTAAATTCAAATAAAATTTTTTTAGAGTTACATATTTTTTTTGTAGAGTTATGCATATTTTTTGATAAAAAATAATATTAAAAAATTACATGAATAGTGTTTTGCCATTGCCATCGCCTCCGTGGGTGCCAGCTGCGAAATCAACGGATGGCGAGGGTGAAAGACTATTCATTGCCATCGGGCAAAAAGCCCCCTTTTTGCCATTGCCATTGCCATTAGGGGTGGAAATGCTCTAATGGTAAAAGAAAAAAAAGTTAACAAGTTAACCTTATTGAGTCAATATATACAACAAGATTGTATAGATAAAAAAAAAAAAAATCTTTGATCTGAAGAAAAAATAGAAGACTCTTCTTTGATGTTTCCCCATGGTATGTACGTTTAACAACCGATCGAGTCCGGAGGTTGAATCAAAGTTGCCTTGGTCAAGCCCTTCTTCTGTGCACACTCGCATAAAAAATCCCATTCCGGTCCTCGATTATTTTCAAACTTCACATTTCGAACATTACTTGGTACTTAGTAGAAATCTTGTTTGCAAATTCACCACTTTCTTCCCCCACCAACGGAGCCGTCACTATTGACTGGGCAGTATGAAAACACCCCTCGGTTACCAAACACTTCTTCATATCTTTCACAGCGAACCCAAATTCATTGAAATTGATCAAATGCTAACAAGTAGAGGATCCCATCAGACTCTCCTTCAACAAAGTGAAATTCGTGTTCGGATCCGTCCATGTGTGGAATTGGCACGACGTCGTCTCCAGCAAACAGATCCATCATCTCCACACTATTATCTACCAAATTGATCGCAGCTAATGACTTTGATCTTGATCCTGCCAAAGTACAAAACAAAGTTCCGTGCATATAGGACAACTCGAATACCTCTTAGTCAAATAGATGATTTTTGCAATGAATGTTCCACCTTTGGCACTTGAGGTCACATCGACTTAAAATGCAACACATTACATCTTTGGAACTCTTGGACATCACGTAAACAAAGCAATCGTCGACGGAAGTTGGATCAGCGGTAACGGTGACTACATGTTCGTCGATCTTGGTGTTGAGATGCAGTGATGGCGGTAGTTGAATGATCTTGTTACGAAAAGGGTTGTAGGAAAAAAAAAAAAAGGTTGGCTGGTTTTTAAATTTTCGTTGTTTCTTGACGAAAAGCAACCAACCATTTTTCAATGCAAAGACTTTTGCGTCAAGAAACAATTGTCTATCTTCTTGGCTGAAGATTTGTCCGATTGAGTAAGTTTTTTTGGCGGACAGATCGGAGAGCTCCATTATGCTTATGATGAGTTGCATTGGCAGATTATTTCGGGCTCGATTTTGAACCACATCACGAGCAGCTCGTCGCCAATTCTTGCATACCGCCTCAAATTGAACACGTTCGTGAATCGAGAGGCTCTCTGCCACTAAACTTAAGATTTCCGTGTATAGATCGGACCATGAATACTTATTTGCTTGGAGTTTTTTCTTTTGTCTTTCCATTGTGTAAAACAAGTTGTGACAAGTCTACTGACTTGGTTGTGTTATATTTATATGTAAGCTCCACTTAATCCCCCAAACATTAGGGTAACTGTCCTTGTTTAGAAGGATTAGAATTTAGAAATCTATCCTTGTTTTAGGTTTGTTTACCAAATTCCTAGTGTGCTCCGGTTTGAGTCCCCTTCCCCATAGAGTAGATTTACGACTTAGCTTTGTATACATATCAAGAAAATCTGGTTTGATTTTATTTATGACTAATGGAGGCCTAGTTTGGTGAAACCGGGAGATTAAACCGCCATTTTGGCCTAATTGAAATTGAGGTGACATGCTCTGTTTAGTGCACTCTGTTTTAGTGTGATGAACTTGGTCAAATTTCCAGTCACATTTTGGGTATTGTAAACAACAAAAATCACATTTTGGGTAATTATCCTGGTACTTAGTAAACCAGCTGTACCAAATATCAATCAAAGATTCTACTGGATTACGCAAAATACACAGCTTTCAAAAATCCTACTACAGCTACTATTAATGATGGATTCTGTCAAAGGGTGCAAAAAAGTTGTCTTCGTAGCAAATTGGTTTTGTGTCAAATCGGTGCAAAAAACCGCCCTCCGGAGCAAAATTCACATTCTGTTTTTCTAATGGCAAACCGTTCGTGGTCTGATCTTCCGGTTGATCTATTAAACCTTGTTGCTGAAATTCTGGTCTCTGTTTGCGATCTTGTTCGCCTCAGCACCGTATGCAAGGCGTGGCGCCCGGCAGTTCTTGAAGTGCTTCAGCGCCGCACAACTCTACCGTTGCTAATAACCTACCAATTGTCACCAGAAATCGTCTTCAGCAAAATGGAGATCTCCGATTCTTACCTCGCAAGCACCAACTCTCTTGACAAGATCTTAACGCGGCAAGTGGTACAATCAACATTAGTTGACACAAAAGTTTGCGCTTCAAAACACAGTTGGTTGCTTTTGTTTAAAAAAAGTAGAAAAATTTCATTTCTCATGTGGCAATATGTTCGTCAAGTCCAAAAGACCAAGAAGTTGTACATCATTTTCGTTTTATAATCCTTTCAATCACAAGGTTATTAAAGTCCCTCTGTTGGATTTGGACATCAACGAACGCGCAACGAAAGTGACATTTTCAACGCCTCCATCTTCTTCTAAATGTACAATCTTTGTCATAAGCCGAGGAGATGATGCAATCACGACCGGAGGATATCGTTACATCATAAGCACATGTTGTTCTTAGAGGTAAGATCAAATGGAACATTATACATCCAACTTGTCCCGGTAGTGTTGGCAAAATGCGTGACATTGCCTATGTGGATGGAGTTTTCTATTGCCTTTTTACAACGCATTGCTCGTTGCAATTGGGCGCTTTCAACGTCGCGCTTGGACATTGGGATGTGATGAGCTATACTCTTGGACCGTTCGGAATTGAATGGATGACACGGTATCTAATCGAGTTTGATGGGGAGCTTCTATTGACTTGTTTTCAAAATAAGGATACTATAGGACGTTTTTATTGGTCTATTTACCAGTTTGATTCGTCACTAAAACGTTGGACTCGAATCAAAAGTTTGGGAAATCGAGTGTTGTTTCTGCAGCCGGAGTTTCCTTGTGGGTCGTCGTCGATTGTAGTTCCGGCAGTGGGTGAGGCTAGTGAATATGCTAACAAAATATTATTTCTTGTATGGTCCGTGTGCAGGTCTTTTAGTTGCCAAAATGAAGGTGAATGGAGACATAATCAAACTTATGAGTGGGAGAAGCAAGGGTTCAAGAATTGGATTAAACATCCGAATTCGTACACTAGTTAAATGTAAAGGCTCGACATCCAATTTTTCTTTAATGTAATCAATTGTGTTTATTTTGTTTTTCTTCCAATCCTAATGAAGTTTTACGTCATTAAGTTGACTACTGCAATGCAATAAATGGTCGTTGTGATTCTAGGCATTTATCTAGGAGCGTATCCTTATATGATCGAAATGATTGGTTTTTCTGGTCAAACCCTGATCAATAAAATTATTATTCTTTTGATCAAAATAAATGATTGTTGTCGACGATTTTTTCACATCCATTTTCTCCATTTGAAGATTAATCTTCATGATTAATTACCAGTTTGACCAAATCATTGTAGAAGATTTTTTCACATCCATTTTGTCCATTTGGAGATCAATCTTCCTGATCAGCTTGACCAAATCATTATATGCCGATATTTTCCTTTTTTTTCAATTATGATGTTTCAAAGACATTCCAAAAGAAATTTCAAGTTCGAATTTTCTTTTGATACACAAGATAGAGAATCGAAGCATGAGTCATAAACATAGGGTGGACTTTGTACCCCCAATCCGGTGTTGGTTAAACAAAGGCTCAAGCCCGCTAGGAGTTTTTGGGCTCAAGCCCGCTAGGAGTTTTGCACTAAGCCCAACAGAAAGAACCCAACCTTTCGTCCTTTTAACTCTCACGTGTGATTTCTGTCACACGTGTGTTGAAATAAAGCTTCGTACCTTCCTCCTTCAACATCCACGATGAAGAACCAGAGCACTGCATCAAAAACCGACGTCGTTTAGCCGCCACATTCTTCCATTCCCGCCAACTTCAGTAGCTCAAGCCCATCAGCCCGTTGTTCAAGGTCCATTACCCGGCCCTCTTATTAATCTGTACAATGTCGTGCTTTGTTTTAGATAAGCTCAATCAAGTTTTAGTGATTGAATTACTGAATAATTGTTCATCTTGATAATTTTCTGGATTTTTCATCTGGATTTCACTTTTGGGTAAGTTTTTGAAAATTGGATTTGCCAAATTTGTCAGTTTTTTGGATGATAATCTGTGTATGATAATTTGTGCGTTATTTATTCTGGTAATGATGCGTTTGGATGGTTGGAATTTAGTATTCTCAGTAGAATTTTTGTTTGTATTTTAACTGGTTTGTATGATTTATATCTACCTTAGTTCATCAATTGGGTGTATATATATTGTGCTCGTTCTTTCTCATTGGTGTTTGTAATGCTTCTTGGATTTTTACTATAGGGTTGAGTTTTTCGTGCTTTGACGACAATTATACGCCTATAGATGGGAGATACTGAGGTTGCCCTGAAGTCTAAGAAGACAGTTTTCGTAACTGTTGGAACTACTTCTTTTGATTCTCTTGTTAGAGCGGTGGATAGTGAGGAGTTTAAAGGAGAGTTGTCAAGAAGAGGGTATACTGAGCTACTCATTCAAATGGGGCGGGGCTCGTATATTCCCACGAAGGTAACTTTGCTTCGTTTTCGTGTTTAATCATGTGATTAGTTGCTATAGCTCGCAAACTAGTGTAAACGAACGAAATTGTAGGAAAGTTTATGTCTAAAGAATGCGCTATCTAGAATGTATGCTGAATTCGGATTCAAGTTGCTCCTGCTTGACAAAATCATGGGAAGTTGTAGTGTTGATATATAAGTCCTAAGTGGAAGAGGTTAAAAGAGTAGAAATCAGTTTGTCTGTGCTATAGAAAGCCCATGGAGATACTTCATTTTCATTATTAGGGATTTATCTACTAGACTCAAAGTAGCTAGATTCTTCTGTCCAATAGTGTCAGGCTGTTATGAAATGGAAAAATATTGAATGACTTGTATACTGCCTTGTTTTTTGTCTATGTGCATTCTTACGTCCACCCTATGATGCAGTCAGAAGGAGGAAATGAGCAGCTTGCCGTGGACTACTTCACTTTTTCATCAAGCATTGCAGATCATCTGAGAGCAGCATCTCTTGTGATCAGTCATGCAGGTATAATTGTGAGAGTATCTTTAATTCTTTCTGCATTTTAGTAGCATTTGGGTAATAAAACGTTGGAGCGTTTGGTTTACGCGATTTGTTTTAACTATGGTCCAGGGTCAGGGAGCATATTTGAGACGTTGCGGCTCGGTAAGCCTTTAATTGTAGTGGTGAATGAAGATCTGATGGATAACCATCAAAGTGAGTTGGCAGAAGAACTAGCAGACAGGAAGCATTTGTACTATGCTTGCCCAGAGACACTTCGTGATGTTATAGCAGATATGAATTTGGATTCCCTCATTCCCTATCATCCAGGTGATGCCACACCTGTTGCCAAGCTTATCAATAGGTTCCTCGGTTTTGCGGATGATTGATGAATTTGTAAACTTTTTTTACTTACCTGAATGTATTGTTGGGATACTCGTTTCATCCAATCGAGGTACTTGTTTGAAACAGCATGAGTTCATTTGAATAGAGATTCATATCATTGGGTAGGCCAGGATTTCAAATCCTTTCGATACCAGTTTGGCAAGACAATTTGTGTGGTTGAGACTCTTTAACATGAAACATGACTCGCAGTACATCATGTTAACAGTTTGGACTTGGCCCTACATCTTTATTACATTCCCATGTTGTGCACCTGCTACCTTGTACCAAATGTAACGGCGTACTCACAGAAGACCATTAATATCTCTTTCCTGCACCGAGGAAGGACTTCAGTACAAGAGGCAGGCAAACAGAAAGAAAAGTTAGTTCCAAGTACGAAGATAAATATATCAGTGTCCTGAAAAACAGGTTAGCTGGCATGTGTAACTTTTTAATTCACTGGTTTCATTAGCTCTCTGAAATAGTGGATTTAATTTATAATCCCTATGGAACTCGGGGTAGGCATACCTGCGAGTCTCTGGCATCACTAATCTTTTTTCTCCTCACATTCCTGGTTCTCTGGGTTTGAAGCTGCTATTTTCATTGCATATTTCTTTCTTTGTGTATAATTGGCACATTCTCCAAGTCCACCTCAGCTGGTGAAAAAAGTCTTTATCCCACATGTCTGCAATTCTTATAGGGATATAGATAATACGGAATTTTCGGAAGCTATAGATTGGTTATAATTAGGAAATCGTGGATACAGAAGCTTCCAAGACTTTGGTAGACAGAGACAAAGACAAATCGTTTAGAAAATACAATAGAAGAGACGAAGGAAGTACACAAAACCAATTGGTGTTCACGAGGGGGGAGAGCAGAGGAATCATGTGAAGAAAAATGACCAAAGGGTAAGAGAGATGAGATATCTTACTTAGAAGGGAAACCATATGCAAACTTACACCTCTCTCTCTCTTTCTCTCTGCCATTTCTTCATTTTTCTGCATTGCCTTGTGCTCATGGAAGTTAACACCACCAATGTTGCATCTGCGGAGCCACTGGGCCTTTCTGCAAACAACCACACGCATAAACATCGCCTCTCGAATTCTGAACCCTACGCCCACCACCACCATGGAAATTTTCCTTCAAAACCTGTTCTCATTATCATGATATCTGTCATTTCTGTTATGGTTGTTCTTGCTATAATCTTTATCTTATTGCTGCTTCGACGGCTTGCCAAGTCCACCAAAGACAATGGCAATATCTACAAAGAGACTAGCAGGATGAGCAATGAAAGTAGCAGGTTCATTTCTCAAACCACAGTGAACTTCAACTCTAGCCCAGGTAATTAAAAGCGTACCCCTCTTTTTTATATACAATTCATCTGTATGTTACTGGGAATATGATTTGAAGTTGAACTGGTATATTATGGAATGTTGATTGAAAATGTTTGTTTTTCTCCTACTTCAATATGCATTTTAAGGAAATTCTGATGTTGGTATGTCTGAAAATGAGGCAGACGTGAAGGGTGGGTGTCTCCATGGAGGGAATTCTGGATGGTCAATTAGAACACCTGTAATCACAGCACCAAGTAAATTGAGAGGAGTTCAAGTTTTCTCATACAAAGAACTACAGGAAGCAACTGATCAGTTTAATGAAGCAAATGTGATCGGGCATGGAGGGTTTGGAGTGGTGTACAAAGGGGTCCTCCGTGACGGGACGGTGGCAGCAATTAAGATGCTGCAGAGAGAAGGAAGGCAAGGGGAGCGTGCATTCAGGATTGAGGTGAGTGACTTCATTTATTAACTTTTGTTGTTTAGTCGCTTCTCTTCTTGCCTAAGTACAGTGACTTATTTCGACCAAAGAAAAAGAAAAAGTACAGTGACTCATAAATAAATGTCATTTTGTCAGTATTATAAATAGGAATTTGTTTTGTCAACACAAGCTATTATATTTTAAATTAGAAGATGACTGGCCGTTAATACTTTTGTCTCTCACTGTACATCTTTCAAAAAATGCTATGACTTCACATGAAATATCAAATCTCAGGGGGTTTGACTTAATCACCTCAGTTGATAAGGATATTTCTTTTTTAATGTGTGTTTATGTCTTAATAAACAAAGTTTACACCCTGCATTTCGGGAAAAAATATCGTTCTGGACAGTTCTATTTTAGTTTCTGCACGTGAGTATGAGACAAAAAACGAAATACCAAATGCCTTGTCTTTTCCTTTGCCTCCCTATTGTAGGTGGATCTCCTAAGCCGATTGCACTGTCCACACTTGGTTGAGCTACTTGGCTATTGTGCTGACCAGCACCATAGGCTCCTTATATTTGAATGCATGCCTAACGGTACTCTACAACACCATCTCCATTCTGCAAAGAATCATCAGCCCTTGGATTGGGGGACCCGATTGAGGATAGCCCTTGATTGTGCGAGGGCTCTTGAGTTCCTCCATGAGCATGCCATCCCATCTGTTATACACCGTGACTTCAAGTGCAGCAACATCCTACTAGATCAAAACTTTCGTGCCAAAGTGTCGGACTTTGGATTGGCAAAGATGGGTTCTGATAAGATCAACGGTCAGATTTCGACGCGTGTGTCGGGGACCACAGGATATCTGGCACCAGAGTGAGTGCTATCTCATCTATAATGGACCCGCCCTTTCCTTGTCGTTAAGAAACCAACAAATATATAGGCACAGCAATAGAAGCACAGCACATCCACATGGGAGTATTTACTTGATCACTGTTATGCTAGCTGTCCATTTTTATCATCCTTAGGTGTTACTTGGGTAAAGCTAACAGGACTATCAAAGAAAATGCAAACGCTTTCCTAAACACTATTTTAGACAGTTGTTGATGATGGCATTCCTTGATGGTGGTTGCATTGGTGGATTTGCATGGTCCATAGAAACTGCATACAGAACTATACGATTTCTTAACTTAATTACCGTGATCTTTTATTTTCCAATGATTTTTGGACCGTTTGGTGACATAGGTATGCCTCAACAGGGAAGCTTACCACAAAATCAGACGTATATAGCTACGGGGTGGTTCTTTTAGAGCTCTTGACAGGGCGTGTGCCAGTAGATACCAAACGGCCTCCAGGAGAGCATGTCCTTGTCTTATGGGTCAGTGAACAAATTCTCAGCTTTCCCCCTAAAAAGTATTCAATCAATCATCAATTTTCCATATCATACATTGTCCCTAAACATCAAACTAGAGCTGCTTAAACCAAACAAGCTTGCAAATTTCTATATTAGGATAGAAGCATCATCGCAATTCTCATTGAATACTTTGAAACCTGCATGATGAGTCAGTTGTGTTAATGTTGCATGTTTGTAAAGTCTGAACTGTTATGTACATGATCTTCACACCATACGATTGATATCAGGCGCTTCCAAGGTTAACTAACAGAGAAAAAGTACTGGAAATGGTTGACCCAGCTCTACAGGGGCAATACTCCAAAAGGGATCTAATTCAGGTCGGATTAGCTAGCTTCCTATAAACATCATCAGAGAGTTATTGATTCTTAAAGTTCAACTAACTCAAATTTTTGTTGCAACTGCTTTTGTTCTTTTATGTAGATAGCAGCCATTGCAGCCATGTGCGTGCAGCCAGAAGCTGAATATCGGCCTCTAATGACCGATGTTGTACCTTCTCTAATTCCTCTGGTTAAAAACTCCTCTTGCGTCAGTTCTTCTGGCTCCTCTAGGTTTCAGAATCAAACACCAAGTCCAAGGTACTAGGAGTGATGCCGAAACTGCAACTTGATGTAAGCTATTAAGATATCTATCAGCCTATTCCTCTCCTCCACTAAAGGAAAGCAGGAGTTTTCACAGTGAAGTGTAGAATAATCATCAAGAGTTTTGAGTTTCGGCACACAGCTGACTCATACCGGTTAGATGCTTCATGTTGGTCGAACTTAACACCACCATGTGGGAAAATACCAACATAAGAAGTGTCGTCCATTGTTTTTGATTCTCTGAACATCAACTGGAGTTTGTACAATCGGAGGAGCTGCAAATCCAAAGCTCGATAGAGGACATACATATATAGCTGCTGATTATCTCCTGTATGATGTCCACGCATTTAAATACCATTTTTTGGGTTGTAAATGGATAACTGGTGAATGTGCTCGCTGTATTTTTTTTTTTTGTCTGAGATTTCAGTCTCAGCAGGGCAAAAATTAGCCACACCAAAAGTGAAGTAATATAAAACTTGAATTCAAACAAGCAAAACACAATTGTAAACCAACAATACATTTGAAACCATTTTCTTCCCTAGGAACAGAGAGAGTAATCAACAAATTAAGTTGTCACTCCCATCTCATCCTCCTCTGATCTATCCATTTTCTCTTATCTCACTTACATCATAATTAACTAAAAAAAGGGATAAACAAACAGAGAGAACACCCACCAGCTCACAATCACCCGAACCCACATCGGCCATCCGCCACCACCAATCCGCCGCTGCTTTTTTCTAATTCTCTCTTTCTTTCTTTCCAGTTTCTCCTCCGAATCTGCTTGTATTCGTATCCGGTCACCAACCTCGTCAGGAACACAATGCCGGACCAAAGTTGTGCTTAGGTGAATAAAGTTCATCTCGGCCCAAGATTTAAGCATGATATCATTCGTTTTAATGTTGGTTTTGAAACCTTGCAATCTCCTAACTAGATCATCGTGATAAACTTCAGGGAAATCTTTAAATGCAGCCCTAGTAGCCTCCTCAAGTAGTGGTGGTAAATGTGTAGCAATGGCTGATGATGATTGGTTACCTAAAAACAAAACTCGATTTTCTTTCAAAGTCTCAACCTCGACCCAATAACGTGACCCATGATCAAATTGGAAGGCATGCCTATAAATTTTCTGTCTTTGGTTCTCATCATGTGACCGGTACCTACAATTCCTAGGTCTACAAGCTAACAAATAGAAGTTGCCATCATCGGATTCTTGAACCAAATGCAAGTTGTACCAGGACCAGTACCATCCGAGCAGCCTATGCGACGGTTTGAGGTTGTCGGAGTGGCAGCCCACCGTTTCCCATACTCCAAGTGCAACATTGAAGGCGCCAATCGAATACTCAGTAGGCTCGTTAATAGCCGTACAAAGCAGCATCCCATCGCAATAGGCCAAACCAGCTAGTTTGTCAACGTCGAACACAGTATGAGGATGATCAATAGTACTACTAGTACTACTAGTTGAGTCATAAATAGTGATCCATGCTGTATCCCTGCTCAGTTTACACATGCTTATCACACAAACATCATCCGGAAGCCTAGCGATGACGAAAATAACACAATCGTGGCGATGTGTTGGAGCTGTTGTGAATGTAGCGGCTAAATGGTCACAGAAAAAGAATTCGAAATAATCATCAGCACTCAAAACAAGAGGTGAAGATACTTGGATAACCTTGTTACGAAAAGGATTATAGAAAAAGAAGGTTGTTTCAATTGATCTACCATATGGTGTTACCTCTTTTTTGGAGAAGAGCAACCAACCATGTTTCGAGGCACAAACTTTGGCACCAAGGAACAAGTCTCATACGTCTTCCGTTATGTTGTTTCCAACGGAGTAAGTTTGTTCGGTCACCAGATCTGACAACTCCAACACGTAGTTTGAAACGCCATTATGGAAGAAACCGTAAGTGATTACCCATGGCACATAACTCGAATTTCCAACAACTGATTGAACCCTAGCAAGAAAACCTTGTCGCCAATTCTTGCACACAGCACCAAAGCGTACGCGATCGCATTCTGAGAGTCGCTCCAAGATTGGGAGGAAGAGGTCTAATGGCAGATCATGCCATGAACTTGCGGCCATAGCACAGCATGTATCTGCCTCACAATGCAGAGTGCACACAAACAACAACGCCACTTTATATAGTGAGGAGCTTAAACCTCCAGATGCGGTGGAAGCTAGTCAGCTTGATGTTGGTCATGGATAGATGAAATTCCCAATTAGAATCCTTCTATTGGAGCTGTCGGATTTGTTGACTGAACAGACTTACTCTGTTGGAAAAAACATATTGGAAGATGTAAGAGACTTGTTCCTTGGAGCCAAAGTTTGTGCTTCGAAACATGGTTGGCTGCTCTTGTCCAAAAAAGAGGTAACACCATATGGTGGATCAATTGAAATAACCTTCTTTTTTTACAATCCTTTTGGTAACAAGGTTATCCAAGTATCTTCATCTCTCATCTTGAATGCTGATGATTATTTTGAATATTATCTCTGGGACCATTTAGCCGCAACATTCACAACAGCCCCAACGAATCGTCAAGATTGTGTTGTTTTCGTCATCGCTAGGGTCCCGGACGATGTCTGTATGAAAAGCATGTGTACACTTATCGGGGATACAACATGGTTCACTATTTATGACTCAACTAACAGTACTAGTACTATCAGCAATCATCCTTATTCTGTTTTTGATGTTGACAAACTAGCTAGTTTGGCTTATTGGGAGGGGATGTTGTTTTGTACGGCTATTAACGAGCATCATGAGTATTTGATCGGCGCCTTCAATGTTGCACTTGGAGTTTGGGAAACGGTAGGCTGCTACTCCGACATCCTCAATCTGTCGCAGAGGCTGCTCGGATGGTACTGGTCCTGGTACAACTTGCATTTGCTTCAAGAATCCGATGATGGCAACTTCTACTTGCTAGCTAGTTGACCGAGGAATCGTAGGTATCGGTCACGTGATGAGAACCAAAGCCATATGAGTTATAGGCATGCTTTCCAATTTGATCATGGGTCACATTATTGGGTCGAGGTTGAGACCCTTTTGGAAGAAAATCGAGTATTGTTTTTAGGTAACCGATCATCATCAGCCATTGCTACACATGTACCACCCGCACTTGAGGAGGCAACAAGGGCCGCATTTGAAGATTTCCCCGAAGTTTATCAGGATGATCTATTTAGGAGATTGCTAGGTTTCAAAATCAACAACATAAATTTGGATGATATCATACTTAGAGCTTGGGCCGGCCAGAAGTATTACCTAAGCACAACTTTGGTCCGGCTTTGCGTTCCTGAAGAGGTTGCTGACCGGATACGAGCAAATTCAAAGGAGAAACTGGAAAGGAACCAAGTGAGAATTAGAAAAGAGAAGCAGCAGATTGGGGGCAGCGGCGGGTGGCCTCTGTGGGTTCGGGTGATTGTGAGCTGGTGGGTGTTGTCTGTTTTGTTTGTTTATCCTTTGTTTGAGTTAGTTATGATGTAGATGGTATATGAGATGGGAGTGATCAATATGAATTCATTTGTCGATTTCAAATCTGTGTATTGTTCGTTTAGAATTGTGTTTTGCTTGTTAATGCACTTGTTTCTATTAGATTTGCTTTCATCTGTTTCCCCTGCATCAACCACTGAGCAAGGTTCACCTACCAACTAGCATTTGAATACCATTTTTTGGGTTGTATATTTGATAACTGGTGAAGCTGCTGGATTTCTTTTTAGTTTGGGATATCAATCTCAGGGGAAAAGAATTAGCCACCAAAAGAGTTGTTAAGTCCTTTGCTCTTTCATTCTTTGCAGTTTCTTCAAATCTGCTTGTATACAAGGTAATGAATATTGAAGTTTTTGGGGGAGAAGTACCATCCGGTAGCCTCTCCAACAGATGTCGGCGAGGCAACCCGTTATCTCCCATACTCCAAGTGCAACAATGAAGGCGCCATATGAGTAGTATAGTTAGTCCACCCATTGCACTAAATAAAATCCCATCTGCATATGCCAAACCCTCTACATGGTCAGGAAGAGTTGAGTCATGAATAGTAGTTCATGTATTCTAATTTTTACTATATAGAAGATTTCTAACAAGCCTTTGTTTTCCTGATGTGACCCTTAAATAATGGGTTGATAAGGAAACTATCTGAAATTATTTCACGCAAACTCTTATTCCAGCTGGATTCTACTTCTAATGTACCGTTGTTTTCCAGATGGAACCCTTTTATAAACGTAATCTATGAAATTATTTCAATACTGGACCTTGAACATAGGTTATGGATGATAAGTGAATGAATACAAGGAGCTAGAGCGATAGATTAAAGCAACTAAACTATGTTAATGCACTAGTACCTGTTAAGACAACTATCTTCTTAACTACTGATCACCTCCATCGGCCATGGCAGCGCTTGTTTCTCCTTTCTTCTCCCTCTGAGACTGACTCTTCTTTCTATTAACTTTATCGGCATATTTAGAGAAAGCAGCAGATAATGCTGACTTCACAGTCAATTCGGGTTCTTTCTTCCTAAGTTTGTTTTCATCTTCTGTTTCCTCTGGTTTTTTACCTTCATCCACTGAACAAGGTTCAGCATTGCTCGGCACTGAGCTTTCTTGAAAATTAGGGCGGCTGGAAACCACACGCTTAAAGGGTTCATGGAATGTATCATACAGGCGCTTAACCTGATAAACAAAGTAAGGCGGGATAGGCTTATAAGCACAATCCATGGATCAGAAACAGAAGTATAAACAACAAAGAGAGAGAATACCTTACGCTCTCCTATCCCTGGACAACGAGCTAGATCTTCCATCGAAACATCCATTATATGAGAAAGAGACTGCAAAAAATGAGTATCAGCTCTATAAACTCTACTAAAAATCGCGTTCTCTGCCTAATATATATTTTCAATGACAAGTGAAGGCCTTACCCCAAAAGTAGTACCAAGGGTGACAACATCAGTCTTGTTAACATGTCGAACTGTCGTCAATGCATGATTTAGCTAGAACATTAGATATACAAGTTTCAGTTCAATAATTCAGGATGATGAACATCATGAAGAGCATAATTGATGAGTTGGCCTCAACAGTATCAATACCCGTGACAAATAGTCTGTATCCATTTGACCTTGAATAATGTCGGCAGGCTTGTTTTCATAGACTTTTATTGTTTCCAAGTAACGACCACACTCCTCCAAGCTGTGAAAGTATATTAAAAGTACAAATAGAGCCCTTGTTAAGAAGAGTTCATCATGTTCTCGGAAAAGTTAACAAGAAGAATAGCAAATAAAATTATCATAACATTATAATCACAGAAAATAAAGTTATTAGTTTACATATCTGATTTACAATTTAAAACATAATATATGTACCTCCAAGCACATAATAAGGTGCATTCATGAAGCAGAGCGGTTTTAGTAACTTCAAGTAAAGGCTTGATTACATCCTCCTGTAACCAATGACATTAGTGAGACAAATATGCCATTAGAAAGACCCAAAAGAAGCTGGAAAAGTAACAAATTACTAATAAAGGTATGGTAGAATATTAATTGGGACGATGCATTACCACATCGACATGACAAAGAACAACGCGAAGCTTGAAGTTCTTTTGCAATTCTCTTATACGATAATATAGGTAGTCTGGATGAAGCAGATGATACCGAAGACTGCAACAGTTCAATAACAGTTCAATCAGAATAAGCACAGAGAAAAGTAATATAATCTCGCATGTATACTGAATTATAAAGAAGGTGCAAACTTCAAACCTGAGATAGAGAGCACATGAGCTTGGCCCGAGTAAGTAGTCACATACAATATCAGCAAATTCCCACCTCACATTTCTAATATGTTTGAGCAAGGGGTTTCCCTTCTGCATAGAGGAATTAGATATTACACTCAGTTCGTATTAACAGCACTTCACTTCACCATATATCTTTTCGAAAGATAGAACCTCCCAGTATTCAAAGTACTGAATAAAGTTTGCATGAGATGTAGCTATCATTCGTTCAATATAGCTAAACTCAAACCCAAACTATACATTTATCTTAAGCATCAAACTGCATAGCATATACATAGGGCAGCTTAAAAGTCCTACAAAAGCCACATTGAGAAACCAAACTATGACCAAAGTGACACATACCAGAAACTGTGACAGACCGAACTACCATCAACTTAAATAGTTCCATTTCATATGACGAAAAAGGCGTTAAAATGCACCCTAACTAAAACACTACACCTGTCTGTGGCTCACTAAAATCGCATTCCGGCGCTGAGCTGGTGAAGATGATGCAGCAGCATTCGGAGCACTAAACGATGACGACGGAAGCTCAGCCTGACCAGTTTGCCTAAAATCCAGAAACAAACACCAAAAAGCACCTAACTTTCAGACACCCAGCAAATAAGATAAACCTTGTATAATGCTACATATTTCAATTAAGCATTAGCTCAAGTTACTGATAATCACAGTAATTTCAGCATAATAAACCATTTTTCACCAATGTGATAAAAACAACCCCCCATTTCCACAATCCCCATACCACCTCGAATCAAAGTAAAGCACGCAAATTTGGATTGAAATTGGTAAAAGGGAAAAAGGGTACCTAGAATTAGTGGTGTCTGAGGCCTGCGGCGGTTGTGTAGCGACGGTTGACGGCGGAGGAGGCGGCGGCGAGTAGAATTCAGACGACTTGACGAAGGCAAAGGCTTGGGAAAAGCTCTGAGAAGGAGCGAACAGAGACGGTGGGGTTGATTTCGACTGTGAGCTATCTATAACTTCTTGAAAAGATGGTATTTTGATCACTGTCTTCGTTTTGTTTGGCGGGTTCGACTCTGTGTTTTGTCTTCTGTCTTCGTCTTCCATTGCGATCTTTTTCTGATTCTCCTTTCTCTTTCTTTCGAGTTCGTTGATGGATTTGTGTAAAGGACAATTTGGGTTTTTGAGTTTGGGCTTTAAGTGAATATTGGGTTTGTGGACAATTGGCTACTCATCTTGTGAAGAGAACCCAATAGGTGGATCACCTATTTTCATCATAATACGTAAATTCGTAATATTATATGACAGTATGATAATTATTTATTTGTTAGTTTTCTTGGGTGCCAATTAGTAGGTATGGTTTTGGGAGCGTTATAGCAAAAGAACACTTTTTCCGCACACTTCTTTTTCTTACGAGTTCCTTACTAGATTCATGTTAAATAGATTTTGAGTTCCGAGCTCAGGCTTCAAGTGAATAAATAACGTGAATAGTGTCATGTGTTTTCATTATAATATGTAAATGAATAAAGTCTTAAAAGTTATAATCTTACAATGATCATTATTTGATATCTTTTCAAGTTTTCGAGTGTCAATTCATAAGCGTGCTTTTGGGAGTGTGTTTAGATAAAAATACACTTTTTGCATCTATTTGTGGATAGCAGCTATGCACTTTTTGAGCTTCACAACTTGTGACTTGTGAGGTAGTGTTGGCAAAACTTGGAGTTAACGTAAGTAGGGCTAAAGAGAGTGCAGAGAGTCATAATCTTCGGAAAAAATGGTTGACAGCAACAACAAGATCATGACTATATTGTGAGAGTCATAAAACTTTTTTCACAAGTTTGGCGACGACTGTCCAATTAATAATCAAGTATATTCGAGCGCCATTATTGTGATGAAGCAACTTTACAGTCAAATAAAAAAAAAGTTAATTATGGAAGCTAATTGCGTGCAAGTGAAGGCAGCTGGAACATGTGCCTAAAGGAGAGCGTGGGTTGGTAATCACCAAACCAAAGCATTCCCATAATAAATTAAGCATTTTGGGTTTCAACTTTGAATTCCATCAACAAACAAAGCAAGAATAATATTCTAATGATGGAAAGCGGAAAGAAGGAACTAGTGGCATAAGATACTACAAAGTGGAGAGAAATTAGACTGGTAGGCTCAGGTAAAATCGGTTGCTTCCATTAATTGTCAAGCAATTTGCAAGGAAAATAATGATTAGTAAAATAGTAACTGAGTAAGTTAAAAATATTCATCTTTGTATACTTATGAACTCCATTTTCACTTTGAATCAATGTAATGAGGTGCTTGAATGCCAAATAAATTGGTCAAAACCTCACAATTAGTGTGTGAGGGAAAGAGTCCAAACTCCAAAATTCCAAAGTGCACAAGCATGCAAAATGCAAGGTTTCCTTTCCCTCTCAAGTTTGCGTATAATAAGATTCATAGACAACTTGTGTCTTGACCACATCCACTAAACCCCACTTTGTTTTATTCTCACTCCCTCTCATTACACAATAATTATTCGTTTAGTTTAAGGGATCCTTAATAAACATCTGTATATGCTAAATGGTAAGTACCGACAACACAATAAAAACGAAATCAACCGTACGGATTAAGGTTAAAATGAGAGCATAAGAGTTCGACTACATTTTGAATGCCAATGTTTAATGAAAAATTGCATGGTGTTACCCATGACCAATTCCTTGGGTGAAGAAATAATTCAAACCCACCCAAGATTCGGACAGCAATTGGATTGTTATCTCTTTGTAGCTTTCCCTCCAAGCCGATTGGCAAAATATCATATTCAATTCAAAAATAGACAAATATATGATGAAAAAATTAATTAACTTTGGTGCATTTGGATCACGCATAAAAATCACCTGGCCTCCATTGATCCAAAAATCACCCAAATGGGACCACCAAGAGATTTAAGTAAACCCAGCTCAATCTCTACTACGTATACTGTCAACATTCTCATGCTACATATAACTTACACAAGTTTTTAAATTTACAATCATAATTTCATATAAATTACAAAAAAATTTATGGACATTTTTACCAAACTGACCAAATCAAGCCTTTTGGCGGTAAAAAAAGAACAAAGTAAATTTGTAACGACGGTAACTAAAAAAAAAATTAATCAAACCGGTGGACGAACCGAGGCACTCTTGGACATCCCCGGCTCGGCCGGATTCTCTCCGTCCTTCGCCGCCACCCTCGGCGACAAAAGACTCGACATCCTCGACAGCGTCTTCGAAAACACCCACCGGTCCGACTTAAACCCCCGGTCCAGCGGCTCGAGCCGTCTGTAGCTCCTCCCCCGATTACTCCCGCCACTCTCGCCGGTCCGCGGCCCACGGCGCGAGCTCCCTTCTCGGGGCAACACCAACAAGCTGACCGACCGGTTCAGCTGCCGGTTCATGATTTGTTTCCTCACCTCGACCGGTAATCTCAAAGTGAACCGCTCCGTGTCCTCCCCCGGTTGGACCAGGGAGTGTCCGGTCGAGTGGGACCGCGGGAACAGCCTCCGCAACCGGCTCGATCTCGATCCACGTGTACGGTTCCGATTCAGCTTCTGGTTCACGCTCAACAACTCCGGTTGCTGTTGTTGCTGCTGTTGCTGGTCTGTTAATTCCTGGCAATTCTCGTGATGATCCGTAACGGATTCCGCGGCGTCGTTTTGAGTTTGAGCCTCGACGTCGTCGTTCGGTTGTTGCTGGAGCTGGTCCGGGTTGGGCTCGGTGGTCATGAGTTGGGGAATCGGGTCGTCGTCGGGTTGGGGGACGAGATTGGCGCGGCAGACGGGGCACGTGGTGTGGGAGGAGAGCCACACGTCGATGCACTCCGGGTGGAACACGTGGTCGCATTTGGGGATCAAACGTAGCGTTTCGTCGTCCTCGAATTCGCTTAAGCAGACGGCGCATTCCAAAGCGCCTTTCCCAATTTTCAACCCCTTCACGGCGGAGTACTCGAGGGTCGGGAAAGTGCCGATGACTTCGGCGTCGAGGCCGCGGGCGGCGCCGCGGCGGGATCGGCCGGTGGCGGCGGCGATGCCGGCGCGGATGCTGGCGGATTGGGAGTCGGAGCAGTGGCGGATGTAGATGGAGAAGAAGCCCATGAGGAAGAGGGCGGCGATTAGGATGACGATGATGATGGCCATGGAGGGGCTGAACTTTTGGTAGCGGTAGGGGTCGGAGTTTCGGTCGGGGCTGGGCTGAGCTCCGGCGAGTAAATTTCCCGACGACAGAAGCAGGAAGAAAAAGAGCGTGCTGAAATGCGCCGGAGTCGTCATGGTTAATTAATTTTGTTTTAGAAATTCCGGCGGCGGCGGAGGAGAGTGGGGGAAAGAAGAGATGGTGAGCTTTATAAATGGAGATGATGTGGGGAGTGGTGGCGGTGAGGTGTGGACTTCTTCTGGGAAGGTGTGTTCTGTGTGGACAAAAGACGAGGAAACGGAGACTAACGGGTTCTGGGGGGCCCACAGTAACCCAACCCAAATGGACCTTCGTTTTTTGTGCTTTTGTGATTGGTGGGGACAGTGGGGGGTGAGGTCAGCAGCCGGTCATGGATGGCGTGCCACGTCGACTCACGCAAAGTTTACCTCGCCCATTCTTTCGCCGTCTGCTTTACTTGATTTACCGGAGGAGAATTTACTTGGGTCACCAATTAATAGCTTCCTTGTAGTAAGACTATTATTGATTACTGGTAACAGTCCACAAACTCTTCAATCTGTTATTATCTGTATAGTGGAGTGAAGAAAAACTACCTGGCATCTCAAATGTTGCTTGTATCTCCTCTTGGACTTACATGGTAAAAAATTGTACTATCTAACTCGATTGGTAAATCTTCTCAAAAAAAAATAAAGGAGATTGGTAATCATATAATAGTGTATAAGTTATACAAGTACAATAATAGATTATGTTGTTCTCAATTTGCTTTCCTCGAAGACACGCATGAAAGGGGACCTACAACTTGTATATGATTGGTGCTAATTCCTGCCTTTGTTTGACCGGAATAGAAAACTAGTTCTTGTCTTTCTTTGACCGGACTATATATCCAAAGAAGCAATAATTCATTTGAGAGCCTCTTCTCACAAAGTTACAATCACATTTTCCCTCCTTGAAGACTAGATTTTACCAAATTTGTATTCTCCACTATCAGTTATCAGATGATTGATGATTAAATTTTTGATCCGACAATAAAGAATAAAGATCTAGTAAAATCTAATCCTTAAAGATTAGCAGAGAGAAAACCCGAAGTTACAATAAGAAGACTGTTTGTGTTTGTATGTGCGTGTTTTAAAGGAAAGTCAATAAAGAGTAACTAGGCTAATACTGATAAGTAAGAGGTTGGTAAAGATTTGAATAAAAAAAAGATTTGAATAAAAAAAATAGGGTCAACGTTTGCACAAGAGAAGGTTCAACTAACTTTGTTATGTTAATTGACAGCCAAAAGCCGATCTATCGATCTAACAAAGTACTGGTCAACATCGGACATATCATCGATAACATGGATCCAATCCAACGGCTGTGAGAGAGTATTGTACGCAGGTGTTGGAATGTTAAAAGGACCATATCACTCAGCATCTAGAAGGATCTATTACTTTGATTTGCAATTGCTCGCTTAAAAAGGTGGTCTAAAGGTGAGTGCATCATTGATGATGACTTCGGAATTGACTTTCTACAAAGGAAAATTCTTGGCTGCACCCTACAAAGGACAATTCTTGGGTGCAACCTTGGCTATCAAAATCATCATTTTCTGCCTTCTTCGTTGATGTATGTCATAATCCGAACCATTCATTTGATTTATTATCTAGTAAGATTATCCTTGCAAAAAATCAATCAAATCGGAGATCGTTTGGTTATCTAACTTTGTGAAACATATAAACGATGTAATTAGATGTCAAACTAGCCGTCTATATATTTGGTGCAGTTCAATAACTCAAACGATTTCGATTTGATTGATTTTTTTTATATGAATGATCTTTACTAGATAATGAATCAAATGAACGGTTCGGATTATGACATGTATCAACGAAGAAGCTTGAAAATGATGATTTCATCAGCCAAGGGCTGCACACTTGGGTGCAGCAGAATTAAGGAACTTACTCGTCACATTTTGCATCATTTTCATTTGTTTTGGTTGGACCAAACGGATTCATTTTCTCTACAAAGGAATGTTGGATTATTAATATATGTTCTTGGAACAACGGCAACCATGCAATATGATTTGTGGTTTCAAATGACTTTAACAAACAACGGTCTTATGCAAGCTTAATAATTTGGCGTTTTCGTTTTGTTCAAGTGACAGTGATAGTTTAATTTAATTTGAGCTACATGAGAAATGCTAACCCGGAAGTAGAGGGAAAGAATGCACGGTCTTAATCATTTGGCTATATAAGTGGGATTGTCCATGCTCCTAAATCGTTTGAAACTAATTAGTGAAAGCTGATATTTTTTTAACAAATGAAAATGAAATGTTTTGACTTTCTAGAGTCCAAGTTCCATTCTGAATGGTTATGGTTAGTCACGTTAACTATCTAGAATGAGTTGACATTCTTTTTTTGCATAATTTGTTTTCAAATTATTTGAAAACCACACATGACTTTTGATGTTTACTTCATGGAAACGGGAATGAGGATGAAAATGGAGAAAAAGAATAAGGAATAAAAATGAGATATCTAAGTACCCATCGGGTATCAAATTCCTCATTTAAACGGAGAATGATTCCCAAATATAAGATGAGATTCACAATTTTTTTCATTATCAAATGCTTAAGTAAATATGAGAAAAGAAATTCTTCCTCTTTTCATTCATATTTATTGTATGTAAACATGCTCGAGATCTCCGAAGGCCACATATGATAGTCATTCCATTTAATTCAAGGTCACTGAC
Source organism: Spiraea crenata (assembly GCA_033992175.1). Lineage (NCBI taxonomy): Eukaryota > Viridiplantae > Streptophyta > Magnoliopsida > Rosales > Rosaceae > Spiraea > Spiraea crenata. The sequence continues at coordinate 2,140,791 of JAVBHV010000041.1, read as the reverse complement.
AAAATTGTGTATTAGAAGTCCAACATATCTGGGCCTATCTTTGCTGGTCTGCAATTAACTTTTTGGGCCTATCTTTATTGGTCTGCAATTGACTTTTTGGGCCTATCTTTGTTAGTCTGCCCCCTGAATTTGGGCTTTCGATGCTTATTAAAGACCCAAAAGGAACTGAAGTCTCTCTTCTTCTTGATGATTACATAAAAGTTTTTCCCAAAAAAAGAAAGAAGATGATTACAGAAACAGGTGAACAAAGGTACCAAATGAAGTAATCAAAATCCAAAAAGTAATTGTTATTGGAGGCGCTTCCAAATAGTTATTATTGGAGTTAAATGTCTGATGTCTTATAAAGATGGAGTGAAGAATAACTAGGTAAAATCTCAAACTCAAATGGAACAAATTTGTAATCAAACAGATGTTCTTTCTAGTGTGTGCCCTTCCAAACCTCAAACTATTAAGTCACATGTAAAAATTAGGTGCATCTCTAGAAGTTATTAACTTTTTTTTTTTAGAGAAAACGATGAAGAAGTTATTAACTTATTACAACAACAATGCCATCATTGAGACAAGGCACTTTTTATTTTTCACTGATAGTGGCAATGTCAACTTCAATTGGGCCCCACAAGGTAGGAGCAAGGGTAAGGAATAATTGGCATATGCATGCATGGCATGGATATCATGCACACAATGTTCCTTCTAGGCTCTGTCTACTTATGGGCTATGTTGTTTGGATTTTTATTTAGGTTCAATTGTACCATTAATTATTAATCATGATGCATGATTAGTGGTAATTACACATTAAGACTTCATGTACTTTTCACTTATTCACCCAAGAAGAAGTATTCCCTCTTGATTAAGGGGAAAAAGAGTGGGCTCCGGATCATGTGAATTTAGTGTATATATGACGTCATAATTGCTCTGAGCTACAGAGAAAAGCGGTATCTTCTGTGGCAGCCGCTGTTTCTTGGATGGCTGCCGTGTACGTAGGGGCGGTAGGGACAGCATACACAGCCTAAATTATCCAATCCGCGAGAGCGACAGTTCTTGAGGCCTCATCATCGTCCCTGCCACGTGTACGGCCACAGATGGAGGTGCTCTTTCCAAATGCATGAGTACAAATTCCTTTATGTCATTTCCTGACTCAGTGTGGTAAACGTTAGCAATAATGATCATTCACCCCGAATAGCAAAATTTGCATGCATTATGGGAGCGTTCGAATAGCAAAATCTTTCTCCCCATGGGGTAAATAATACTGTTATATATAGCCATATATGACATGAAGTATGAGTCGTATGAAAATTTGCTTATCTATTTTTAAAGCAATCATGCATGTGTTGAGATGTAGCAATTTGAATGGCTTCGAAATGTTAAGGTTAGGCGTTTCTTCACGTCCTCATAGTCCTGTTTCGATGTTTCTCCACTAATTGATGCATGTTAGCCGACCTACACTTGAGTTAGGGTGTGCTTCAGCGCAAGGCAATATTGCAGGGGTCCAAAATTTTTCATACAAGTCCCTTTATTTATCATTTTTATTCTTTTCAGCCCACTTCGAAAACTTAGAAAAATTCAATCTGTTTAATCCTAGGCTAGTTGAGCAGAACATCTGGCTTCCGCCCTTGCTTTTGAACACAACTAATTTGGCTAACAAGATCATACAACAAGGCCAGGAGATTTAGAAAGAAGATCAAGCAAAACTCTCTCTCTCTCTCTTTTTCGCTTTTAAGTTTGGATTGATTAAAATGAAAAGCAAAAAGTTAGCAGCACTGTTCGTTCACTGGGTAAGGGCTGTACGGACGTCTTTCAAAAGTCGTCCTTGTTGGTGTTTCCTTATGAAGCAAAAGATAAAGCAACGTTTGTTGTTTTCTTTGGGGATCGCCAACATACCCAAATGCAGTGCATGGTCTAATCATCACGAGTGCTTATATAATACTCAATAATTCCTTAAATTTCATTTGATATTGATGTTGCAGTATGCAGGCGGTACGATTTTAGAGTAGTCCAGAATGTAGAATGAAGCACACTACTTTAACTAATTTGATTAAACGCATACGAGACGTTATTGAAAAATTAAGTCAAAATGTAAAAACGATATGAGACGTTACCGAAAAACTAAGTCAAAACTTGTGGTTGGCTAGGCCTATTGATTTAAATATCATATCACCGACTCCCTTAAGAACGCGGCATTCAAATTCATGCATTTGGACCTAAAACTTCACCAGAATTTGGAACCAACATTTTACAAAAAGACAAACTAATTTACTTTGTTCAAGAAAAATTAATCACAAGATTAGTTGATCATTTTATTAAGTTTTCTTCTATGGAAGACTTTGATCAAACTTATTAGCATGTACATTGATTTCCAACAACTAACTAATGTTTTGTGTATATATGTAGCCTGGTGATTAGCTGGGTTTCATCTTTTGGTGAGACCAAGTTAATAATCGGCCGGCCGGCCTAGATTTACCTAATGGATTATAGGCTAGACCCACATTAAGGTCCAAAAGTGCGAATTAATTTGTTGGTAACAATGTCCACATTTGTGGGGACTAGCACAATGTATGTGCCTATCTTCTGTAATCATATATCATTATATATAATATGAAAGTTCTAGTGATTTATGTCGTTGATTCCCGCTCATCAACATCAGTGCTATCTCAAAAGATAATAAACATTTGTCAAAGAAAACAATCTTTGCATTCCTTCGCGTATTTCTAATGTTTACTGGTTTAGCTACTTCATGAAAACAAGACAACTGAGTGTTATGTATATTCAAGTGCCAGCGCTCTGAAAGACAGATCTTAGTAAACAAGTGGTTAATCCAAAATTGTTAATTAGATTGATAGTGCCAGTTGGGTCTAAACAGAATTTTGTTTTCTTTTCTAATGGGTTTAGATGGGTTGGTGAAAAGTAGGGAGTCAATTTTTAACTCCAAAACATGATCAGATATGCAAGTAATACTAGAGGTCAAGCTAGTGAATAGATATTAATTAGGGGTTGATTATTGCAGGCATAGCAAGATTGTGTGTCGCTAAGTGCCAGCAAAATTCCATTTTGGTTACAAATAACGACCGTATTCAATTAACCAAAAGTTCAAGAGTCTTATAGTCTAAGGATATATATTGTATTATAAAAGTGTGATGTGGTGTTTTGTTGGTGGCAGATAGCATCCAGGTAAGCAAATCAAGAAACTCGAATCCAATACTTTTGAAATACACTTTTTAAGGATACCAACTCACTAAAAACACAAGATCACTTAATATGATCAATTGGTCTAGTAGTATTGCTTCTTTATTTTGTTGGAGTATGGTGGGTACATTTTCAATCAGTTCGATGGTTATTAGTTTTGAAGAGGCTTAGATTTAGCTCATATTAGGAGCGAGATAATAAGATATATTTTCAGTGAAGTCGATATTATGTTAAAGGTTATTCAAGCTTGTTATAAATGAGATAAATGCTCATTATGCATCATTGTAAATGGTAAACATTCTATTTTTGGATAAAAAAATTCACTAAAAGATCAAGAAATAAACTAAACAAATGTTACCTTGCTTTAATTCGTTCTAAAAGATGTCCCGCCACCAACTGTTTTCTTGGTCTTAACTTTAGCAACTCTTGTTGATGTTAGTTGTTTCGTAAAAAGAAGCAAGATAAAACCCATCCAAGTTTGAATGAAGCTGAAGTTAGCTACAAAATGAACGAAGAAACAAAGTATAGGGTAAAGTATCTGATCAAATGATAGACATGTTGATGAAGGTTATGAAGCAAAAGACTATACTTGAACTATATATAACACGACGGATGTACAATAAAAAGGTGGTGATGTAGCAATATTTGGTTGTTTGTTTGCATATTGGATGATCATCACATGGATTATTCTTTTGTACAATTATTCTGACAGCTGCCATATTTGCAAGGCCCTCCCAAAGTTCATAGGCTTTCCTGAATCTCAACTTTTCAAGAATCTCAGCATCCATACCTCAGCTTTTTCCTAGGGTAATCTTCTTTCACACTAGACTAGATTATTGTACATGCGACCCCATAATAATTGTTACCAAATGACGACAATGTCTTTAACGCAGTTTTTCAGTACATACATCTATCACGTGACAAGAAAGTTCTCATTTAAATTCTCTTTACATTATGTCGATAAGACCTTTTATGTAATCATAGTGTTAATTCTTCTCTTTTATGTAATCATAATGTTAATTCTTCTCTTGCAACAATAAGCTCAACTTTATTTCACGTGTGAGATGTGCTGTACATTTTATTTCATCACATTCCTTTAAAACCTCACTTTCCCCTCTCCTTCAAAGTAAAAGTAACACACCAAGAGAGAGAGAGAGAGAGAGAGAGAGCAAAATGGCCCTCGACGCCGTCGTTTTCCCTCAAGACCCATTTAATCACACTACCAACAAAGACCTCTACAACTTGTTAGGAGGAAACTGGGGCTATGAAGAAGATCATCAAGATCATCATCAAGATCACCAGCTTCAACCCTCTTTCGATTTTCCCGGCTACCAAACAGATCAAACCTATCCGAATACTTATGATCATTGTACTAGTCATTACTCCTCCCCTCCGTCAATGGTCCCACATTTCAACGAAATGCACATCTTCAATACCATTAGCCCAACTGATCACGATCAGCAATCCGAATTTCAACTACCTTTGGATCATGCCACAATTCCCAGCACCGCTAGCACTCGTGCAAAACGACGCCGTGCCAAGAGCCGGAAGAACAACGAGGAAATCGAGAACCAGAGGATAATTCACATTGCGGTCGAACGCAATCGACGGAAACAAATGAACGAGTACCTCTCCCTTCTCCGATCCTTAATGCCCGACTCATATGTCCAAAAGGTACTTACACAGAATAAAACTTCTCTCTCTCTCTCTCTCTCGACATTAATATCTCTTTTACTATTACATTATTGGACCGACCAAAAAAATCACGTGAGTATCATGTTTTGTTTTTATTATAGGGTGACCAAGCTTCAATTATTGGAGGCGCCATCAACTTCGTCAAGGAGCTAGAGCAACATGCGCAATTCCTCGGCGTATTCCAAAAGCCGAGTAATTGCGTTCCCTTTTCCGACTTCTTTACCTTCCCGCAGTACTCGGCCAGGTCTGGTAGTACTAGTAGTAATGACCATGAGTCCGCCGCGGAGGAGCTGCCTTTGCTAGAGTGCAAGGCGAGCAAGAGGAGCAACATCGCGGCGGACATAGAGGTGGCCATGGTGGAAAGCCACGTCAGCCTCAAAGTGAGGTCCAAGAAGCTTCCGAAGCAGCTGTTGAAGATCGTTTCCGGGTTGGAGGCTGTGCATCTTACTGTTCTTCATCTCAATGTCGTCACTTCTGATGATGTTGTCCTCTATTCTCTCAGCCTCAAGGTATGAATAATAATTACTATAAATAACTAATTAATAATGGCAAAATGGGATAAATACCCATAAAAATTATTTCATTTTAATTACAGCACACCTTATATTTTTGTTGAATGGATCCCATGATTATGCATTCAAGTCTACTTTCAATACATAGTGATTTTGTAATATTTACTTTTCAAAAATACACATTAAATTTATAAGTAAAATTTGTTAGAATTATTAACTTATGAAAATCTGAAGTATTTCACCAATTGAAATACACTACATTAAGAGACTAGAACAACCTAATGACTCTACCTGAGAAATTCTACCAAATATCTTAAAACACATGAAAGTATACATTTGATATTAGAAAAAATGTAAAAAATATCCACATGAAATTGGAAAACTCACCAAATATCACAAAACACCGTAACTAATCCACTTGAAATTGGAAAAGACTTAAACATATCTACATGAAATTGGAAGATACCTGAGTATATTCACATGAAATTATTATAAGTAACCTAGTATTATTTTCTACATATTTAAACCACCATAACTTCTACAATATAAATCATTAAAAAGGTCTAGGTGGATAATCATAATTCAAATTCAAAAACATCATTACATTTGGACATAATTTGAATTTGTAACTAGAGAATAGAAATCCACCCAATTTAATGCTCCATGATCATATCAGGTTCTTATTTTAAAAAAAAAAGCTGTCAGGTTTTTGATTATCAATTTATAATGTCATTTTATTTTTGTGGAAAAAAGAATGGCGAATATGTAAATAGTTTGAAGTAATGTGTTAGTTTATATCCTAGGTGGAAAAAATTAAAAGCTGAGTTTTATTTTGCAAGAAAAATAATCTTGCGTATGAGTTTAATAACTACAAATATTTTAAATTTATATCACATTCACCTTTAATTAATTTACTTTTTTGTTTTTTTTGTGTGAATGTTTGGATTAAGCAGGTTGAAGATGAGTGTATGCTGACTTCAGTGGATGAAATTGCAGCAGCTGTGCATGAGATGCTAGCTACGATTCAACAAGAGGCTATCTTCAATTTGAATTAATTAAATATCACTAAGATCCATCTTTTTGAATAATCAGTAATATGACCTCCTTTTCAGGATGTGTACTTACTATACCAAGTCATTCAACTTATGTTTCTTATCCATTCAATCTGTTTTTAACAAGATATAATATATTGAATGCAAACAGATCTTGAGATATTTTTCAACATTATATTAGCACCCCTCAAAAAGTAGATTTGCAATACACTAAGAAGGATCACCTCTGAAAAGGAAAAAAAGTAAATTACGATCAACTATAAAATATAAGTCCAAGTTCGATTTCTCCGTCAGAAATATATGTATATCCTGCAACATATGTTGATAAGTATAAGCAAAAATGAAAGGGAATCAAACGCGAAGCAAAACAAATCATACGATCAGTGATCAGTTTGATTTAGAATAGTTTAGACTGTCGCGCTTACCTTAGCGATTGACTGACGGATTTTGGGTGCGAATTGTTCCATCGTCTCCAAGCAGTTCACGCCTTTGAGTACACACAAACATCAAGACCAATAATAATTGTAAATGAAAAGTCGAAATTTGCTCCAACGAATAGTGTGTACCTATAATCCCTGTAGAAAAGGTTTATATTTCGATTAATAGTGGTCAGATCAACCCCTACGGCAATACGCCAAACGAACAAATTACACTCCCAAAAAAAAACACCCGCAGAAACCCTCTTCAAAGCTCTCAAACTAGCCGCCATGGATTACCGCCGCCACAGCTTTCTTCGTTCTCGTTTTATTTGATTTACAACTTAATCGTAATATATTAAGTGCTAGGTTAGGAGAAAGACTTTTATGAAATAATTTTATGGCCACCTTATTGTCCCAGACCCGTTTAGAAATTGTCTTATAAATATGCGTTGTTATAAATTCATTACATGTTGATTTCTTAATGGTATAAATATCTGAACGTAATTCATAAAAGTATAAATAAATTTCGTAGTTATCTTTTGTTCCTATCTTTTCGTGCAATCAAAGAAAAAAGGGGAGATAGAGAGCGCTCCTCCTTATGTATAGGTTTAATAATTTGTTTTATCTTCTTACTAACAATTTGGTGAAGATGGTCTCGCGTAAGTTCGTTGCCACCGTCTGGGACATGTCAGTTATCGGGGCATGTGTACTCGGCGCAGCGACGCTCGAGTACACAATTCATAAGTGGGATTTGGAAGCTCTCAGGGAGTATAATGCAAATTTGGATCTGATGAGGAGTTACAGGTAATAATTTATAGTTTTGATCTTAATGATATCATATGTTATAGTGTAGCATATATAACTTTCTTTCTTTTCGAACTTGGTCTTTTGGACTTGATTGCGAATAGGGCGGTTTGGCTCAAGGAGAATAAGAAATAATAACCACTACCCAAGAACAGCAGAAGAGATAAGTTGATTGAGTATTTTGATGCACAAGAATTTCGTTATTTGACTTCTTGTCGTTTGTATAATTATTGTTTTGGGTCCCAAACGTTCAATCTCATTTTATCGGAATTGCTAGTACCTTTGCTAAAACACTGACCTACAACGCGCAATATACAATAGTCACGAATAATTAGTGGCTATTGCTCAATAATAACCACTGATTGCTCACAATGTTATTCATAATAAGTTTACAATCAATCATAACATCAGTAGTAATAAAATAAAACTGATGTAACGTTACTAGCTTGTCGATATGCTTTACGTGCAGTAGATGCTGCATTTGCAACATTTGCAGTCGTCGGGATGGCCTCTTACTTTCTTCATCCACTTGAAACCACAAACGCCCTTCTTCCAGCCATCATGGTGTCTAAAGAAGTCCTCTTTGTCCCAATGAACAACTCCCCTGAACTCTATGTAGCTATACTCGAAATCAATATATACGCAAGTCAATTAGGTCAGTTAATTATTATTAGTCCCAATTCTCAATCAAAAAAGAGCAAAATAAGAAAAGAAGTATAACCTCCAATGATTCCTCATGTCTTCTACCTTTTCAAGGATCTGCAGCCTTTCTATCTCCTGATTTCGACGTATATCGACGTACTGGTCGTAGTACTTTCTCATGTACGGGAAGGAGACAGCCCCTATCAGTCCAGAAGTGAAAGCCAAAGTCATGACTTCCGCACGATTCATATTCCGATCGATTTCGTTTTTTTGTTTTGTTTTTTTTAAAAGGATCTTTATTTAGGGGCGTGCTTGAAAGGGTTTTTGATCCTGAGCAGTGGCTGTGCTATTGTGAGGTAATTAGAGTTCAGTTTTGAAACAATTGTTTATTATTTTCTCCTATACTCCAAGCACATTCCTAATCCATCTCTTCCATTTATTTTCTTTTTCCATATAACATTAGAATTCCTTTCTTCTTTGGTTTCATTTTCCGACCTTTTTGTAAGGGGAAGACGTTCCCTTGTGATCACAAGGGACAGGGCCGGTCCTAAGATTTTGAGGGCCCTGTACAAAATGTAAAATAAGACCCTTCAGCGTTTATATAGTGAAACAATTAAAAAACAAATTTTCCTTCAATAGATGTCATAAACGAATTCTAATCATAGCTATAAAAATTAACATCCAAAAACGATAAGATATCAATACTATCAAAGTATTAAACTTCTCAAAATACTAGAACCTAGAAGAAAACCTATCAACAAATAGATAAGAATTCAATGCATTCTATGATATAGAATTAGCAATAAGCATATATGAACCAGTCAAAACGTATAAAATGAAATATAGTATGAAGAACATGAGTTAATCTATCTATATACATAATTATCAATCCTCGAGGATTCAATACAAAGATTGAAGAACAAAAACATGTAGAACTTATATTAGATATTGAAACTTGGATACATACCTCAATTTTTATTACAATTTTCTTGATCAAGTTGGTGTTGTCGAAATACAAGAATTCAAAAAGAAATGATAGTAATTTATTTTGCTGTTTGGCTGCTTATAAGAAAATAAATTAAAAGCAAGCAACAATAACCAAAAGCAAAGAAAACAAGAAGCCAATCCGTGCCACTCGAACCCAGGCTGGGAGATTGGCAACTTGATTTGTCCCCTACCACTGCACCAAAAGCCAGTTTCATGATATGTGAAATGCACAAATACATATAATATACTATAAAAAGGAAACATTTTTTGGGGGCCCTTCAAAATCAGGGGCCCTGTTCGGTGGCACCACGTGCACACCCTCAGGGCCGGCCCTGCAAGGGACGACAAGCAAACGCCCGTTTGGAATGGAGGAAATTCGAAGTTAGGTCTCTTTTTTAATTTTAAGTAAAGAAATACCAGTATATTAAACATATGTGAGCCCTGACATAATAATTAGGCGCCACAAATTAGTTGGAAGGCATCTTAATGATTTGCAATGGGTACATAAAATTGTTGTGTTGTGACATTGACATTGCTCATAAGAATATGAAGCCAAAATAATGAAGGGTCCTCAGAATTTATAGATCAATATATAGAAATTGACTAATTTTACAACAAAAGCAATCATCTGATTATGACTACAAACATGAAATTGCCATCTCCCTTGGATGCCGCGACCTTGTTCGTTTTCCATCATCGTATCACCTGCTGCACGTACGTCGATAATGTGTCAAGTCTTAATTAATTAAAAAACACAGTAAATTATAAGACTAAATTAACTCAATTAGTAGTTATTCTCGGATGCGGAAATATTCTGAAGAACACTTGGCGGTGCCAGATTTGCATAAAGTAGGTAACCCCTTTTCCTGCACAAATTGAACATATTATAAGTTATAACTAATCCGTGATGTGCCATTGAAAAATCATGATTCCAATCACAAATATAAAAGTAAATGGAAAATGTACCTGTGATTACCAGTCATGTCTCCGGGAATCTATCTTGTCCGTCCTATCATGAGCAGCTGCGTCCATCGCAATCCATTCGTAAACAAAACCACCTAAAATGATATAACCCACGCTCTAACGTTACCTCCAGTTCATCATTATGTCTTCCATCTTCTCATAGATCTTGTTCATCTCCTGCTGAATCTGGTCACATACATCGGCGTACCGGTCGTAATACTTCAAGGCATAAGGTACTAAGATGCCACACCCGATGCGAAGGCTAGAGGCACCACCCGCAAAGACTTCAGCATTTTTCCAAAATTGAAAAAGGGTCGATCTGCAGAAGTTTTTAGGGTTCCTTGTTCTTTTTGTGTGACTGGTTAATAGCATTTTTTCGAGGCTTGGATCATCCAGTGGTTTGCTCCCCCAGGTAACCATAGAGAAAGTAAAAAATCAGTGGTTGAATCAAAGTTAGTTTCCTGATATATCTAAAATACCAATATGAATTGAATCCTCCTTATCATTTTCCACTTGTAAATTTCCAGCTCTTTTTTATGGGGCATAAAACGAATAAGCCAAGATAGGATCGTATAGATGGAGAAGCAAAGACCAAGTCGACTACGGATAATACGATTGGGCTGCCCTTGCCCTTCTCATTAGTGGGCTTGCTCTTCACTTTCTATGTCAGCCCCAGCCCACTTTATCAGGACTTCAGAGTAAACCCTCTGAACTGTCGAGCTGCGAGTCCCTTGGAACATGAATAATAGTCTTGCTAAGAGGCCCCTTCTCTTAAATCATCATCTCTTAGATAATAAGCAGGGAAAAGGTGTACATCATACTAGTCTAACAGTAGAGGTACAACAAACGGAATCAGCTTCCAACCTCACAATCACTCGCTAAAATCATATGAGGCATACATGGTTAAATGATCAGTCTACTCCTACTCATTACGCAGAGTCCGAGGTAAACAGCCTACATTCTTCAAGCCTATACATATTTCCCTCTGTATTTTGGCTTTGGTTCTTTAGTGGATTTTGCATCAGCAGCCCCATTTGAAAGAGAATCAGCAGGACTGAAAACTCCAGAATGAAGATTCCCGTCTTCTAACCACTTCAGATGGTTCTCCTTGAAGTCTACGTGCCTTAATCTGGCAGCTTCTGCTATTTCTTCAGTGTATTTGCTTGTCTTAACCATGGTCAGTAATACTCTGCTGTAACGTGAGCTCAGAATCTGCTCTGAAGTAGCAATCAGTTTGAAACACGGGTGCTCTGGAAAATGGTTATCAGCATTCTCATCTTCTTTCAGTACAGGGTAGAAGAAGACAAGCCTCCCACCCATCACAAGCATCCTACCAGCTAGGTCGAGCAGATCATGTACGCACTCGACTAAGCTGTAAGATGCAGTCGATGGTATGTGGTCTCTCCTCTTGTCATCCGGAACAACATAAGGGCCGACAACCCCTTTCATCAATTTCCGGCCACCAGATTTGCGTCCCCCAGCACGAACACCATAAGGAGGGTCACAAATTATGGCGTCAAATATCTACAGAAGCAGAAATGACCAAAGATAAATAACATGTGTTCATTAATGTACAAGAACCAAAATACAACAACAACAACAACAACAACAACAACAACAACAACAAAGCCTTTTCCCAACTACAAGAACCAAAATACTATATTTACATCTATTGTACAGAGAGAGTACCTCTTTCAATCCAGAACGCCAGGGAGGAAGGTTGTTATCAGCCCTTAACAAAGCAACCGGCATGGGTAATCCATACTGCAAAAAGGTATGAACAAGTGCTTACAATCACTACTTGTTTTTTCAACAACTTCATAGTTCATGCCACTTCACATGAATGATCTAGTATTGTAAGTAGAAATCTTCAATAGCTCCCATATCGGAGCTTTGAGAAAAGGAGAAGTCTAATCATGTCCACCATCATAAGCTTATCATGTTATTGCAGATACAAAGTAGTATTTCAGTAATAATTCCATAACAATGCATTTCTGACCAAAAACTCAATCTCATAAAGCATATTCACCTGCTTGAAATTGCTCCAGACATTACAATCAGGGCCACGGCCATCGCGTACCACCCTGATATCAATATCTGCACCCTGAAAAGTTTAATCAGTCCACATAGAAAGATAGTTATCTAAATGCTTCTCTTAAAAAAAAATTATCTAAATGCTTAACAGTATCTTTAGTGACAAAACTCAAAATTGGACAATAAGGAAAGAAGAGTAAACCATTGTTGTGGCTCCAAAATGAGCAGCAGCTATAAGAATGCTCCCAGTGCCAACAAAAGGGTCGTAGACAAGCTTCCCTGGCATGGCCAATGCTTGGTTGGCCATTAAGAAAGCCATTTCTGCATCCATGGCTGTTGGGCCAAGATAAGTGCGGCTTTTCAACTGATATGCTGGTAAAAGACTTCTATCCGCACCACCAATCTCCCGACCAAAAAAGATTCTTCTTTGGACTATTGGTGGAAGACCATTGTTACTTCCATAATCATCAGTCTCCATGAGCCAGAACTTGTGCTCTGGACTTTTCAAATTAACCCGGCCCTGAAACATATTGATCAGCACCAACCACCATCATCAGTAACAATTAATAATGCAGATATCTATACTTCTACTAGTTCCTACTTTGAACTCAAATATTTCAAAACTGAAAATGGAAATGAATAAGTTGTTCTAAGAGGCTAACCATGAAAGGGATGTAGCTAAGCGCCTTAATGCGTTCAGTTTGCTCCGGGAGGCTGATCACCTTTCCAAAGGTATCCACATTGATCTTGAAAGTACTACAAGAGTCTAGATACGGCAACTTCCGGTCATCCGGATAGTTCCTAATAGACTCCTCCAGCTCCTCATAGCTCCCTCCTTCTCCCCACAGCTCGTACATTCCTTTCACAAGTATGCCTATACCATACAACACCTCAAAACCATAAATCTAAAGCTACAACCTTTCTCTACAAAATGCACAATGTAAGCACAACCCATTAACAAATTCAACATTTTGCTCCAAATTGTTGATGAAATTCAACAAAATTGCAATCAAATTCAACAAAATCGATCACTCATTTTCGAAGTCGAAAGATTGCGGAATTAAGAGAAAGCAATTACTAACTTCGATTGGCGATTCTTCTGGCCATGTCCTCCGAAGGGAGATTGACGAAATGGAAAGGCGAATCTGGGTGGTGGTGAAGTGGAAGCCGCCATTGCAGAGTCAACTGTTTTTCCCGGTCTTGTTCGTCGCTAAAGAGTTGGGCTAAAGATTCAACCTCTGCTTTTCGGTAATCCAATAACCGATGATAAAACACACACAAATACCACATCTTCTTCTTCTTCTCTGGTTTCGCTTCTCTTTTGCTTGCAATTAAATTTACAGAAGAAGAAACGAACACGGAAAAACCCTAAACCCTGTGCCGCAGCGTTCGTGTTGTACGTTGGGGTACAACTCACCGTAGCGTGATGATTCTCTACCCAAAACGACATCATCTTTTTCGGAAAGAAAATAACAAACGACATCCGTTTTTCATATCGGATCTAAAAATATCCAATGGAAGGGCCACGTGGGCCAGTTGGACCCGAGTCCGCGAACCCTACAACCCGTTGACCCGGTTTCCAACCTACAGCGACTACAACTCTCTCTAGACACCGCTAGGTTTTGTGTTGAAAGCCGAAAGCAAAAATATCAAAAGCTTTTCCACTCGCCTCTCTTCTTCGTCTTCAGATCCAAAAACCTAGCTTCTTTTTTTTACTGGTATGATAATTCAAGTGTTCTTTACTTGTGTTGTTTGGTTATGATTTGTGAATCTCGAATTCAATTTGGGAATTTCTCATATTTATTTGGCTTGATTTCTACGCGTTTGATTTCGTATGTTAAAGATTTGATTTTTTCAGTGATTATATGCTGTGTTGATAGTTGGTTATTGTTTGCTGTATTAAAGTTGTAATTTTTCGAACAAAGAAGCTTCCATGGATTATTGGGTAGTTTTTAAATTGGATGCTTGTGCTTGTTTACTGGCATAGAGTTGTATGTAAGTATGTATATGCTGAAATTCATATTTTCTTATGTGTTTATTTATCAAGAATGGAAGAATTTAGTGAATCTTATGGAGGTGTTGACTTGTAGAGTATGTATTGTGGTACAGTTTTTCTTTGGCAGGATTGTGCAATATTGGGGGAATTTGCTGTTATGTTGTTGTTGATACATAACAGTAATGAATTGTTGTTTTCTGATTGCGTGCGTTTCTCTGCGACGACTGATGATGCCATTTTCTGTAAAACTGCAGATTAGAAAATGTCGGAAGAGCTGGAGTACCGATGCTTCATTGGTGGCCTTGCATGGTCAACGTCTGACAGAGGTCTCAAGGAGGCATTTGATAAGTTTGGAAAGCTTGTTGAAGCTAAGGTATTTATTTGTTTTATTTAGGGTTGATAACAGTTGAAATAGAATGCATTTGGTTTCATCTATTCTTTGTGTTGGTGATTGCATCTGGTCTTGGATAAGACGTATCATCTCACGTTGTTCATCAATGGAATCCTTATGGTGGATATAATTTCTTTGGTATAGGTAGTTGTTGATAAGTTTTCTGGGCGCTCTCGTGGATTTGGGTTTGTTACTTTTGATGATAAAAAAGCAATGGATGATGCAATTGAGGAAATGAATGGAGTTGAGTTAGATGGAAGAACTATCACTGTTGATAAAGCTCAGCCTCACCAAGGTTCTGGTAGAGATTATGGAGGCGACCGTGATCGTGACCGTGGTGGGCGTGACCGTGACCGCGGTCGTGATTATGGAGGTGGTCGTGGTGGGGGAGGAGATTGCTTCAAGTGTGGGAAGCCAGGACATTTTGCTAGGGAGTGTCCAAGTGAAGGTTCAAGGGATGATTCAAGGGGGAGCAGCAGGTATGGTAGTAGAGATGATAAGTATGGTGGTGGAGGCGGTGGTGGTAGTGGTCGTTATGGACCTGATCGAAATGGAGATCGTTCTAGTGGCCGCAGCAGGGATTCTGGTGGTTATGGAGGAGGTGGTGATCGATATAGTCGTGACCGCTCTGGGCCATATGAACGTCGGGGGTCAGGAGGGGGAGGTTTTCGTTCTGGTTAGAATGATTGCATCTGATGGTGGTAGGTAACGCATATTTCACTTTTTTTTTAATCCTCAGTTTTTCTCATACTATTTTAACCTGTACTAAGGGAAGTTTTGTTGATTACTTATTGCAGCTTAGGATCTTGAAGTGCTGCTCAGATGACTGCCCTTGTCTGCAATGCATCAAAGTTTCCTCTGGATGTGCTGCTCCTGTGAAAATTTTCAGAGTGGATTAATGTAGTTGGACCAGTGTTTTGAAGTGCGAATCTTGCATAGACACCTGTTTTTTGTTGCTAAATGATCGACGAATGTTTTGATACGATGGAATTTTATGCTTGCTTGGAAATGATATTTGAATTTGGCCTTATACTCTGTGAATTCCATTTCGACTGGTTCATGCATCGGTGACTGCAAATGCTATGCTTGCTATCTGTTCCTGTTGTGACTATTTTGCTTGGGCAATTGAAATGTTGGAAGGTCATTTGGTTTCTGTTGACTGTTTTGCTTGGACAATTGGAGATCGTTGATGTTGGGTCTTTGGGAGAATAGGTTGAGGGGTCTGCTAAGGGATTTGCTCCTTGTTCTTTCGCAGTAGAAGTGGTCCTATAAGTAGAATGTCCATTTTGGCTGCCCTGTTTTCGGTATCTTACTGAGATAAATGGGAGTCAGGCGGGTAATATCTCTCTTATGAGTTACTTTGACACATGATATCTCCTATTTTCCTTATTCCTGCTATATTAATATCTTTAACCTTTTGGCAGGATCTGGTCTTTTGAGATACATGATTGGGTTCTGTGTTACTAATTGGGCATGCATTGTTTTAAACGTAAAATTTTTGAGTGTCTTTTCGGCCTGAACAAACCATCTTCACAGCACACTGGTGGATGTGTTCCATTCTGCGTAAACTTGTGCAAGTTGTTTGGAAGCTCTTGATGAGTTCCTGACTGCTCCATTGTTTTGTTCATTGGGTCTCCATATCACCTAATACAATGAGGGAGTTGGTCTGGCCTTGTTCCTGCCCATGGTTTGTGGCTATGTAGTTGGGTTTCTTTTGTAGAAATCTTGTTTCAGTTAACTATAAATTTTGAAACTGCTCTTTTCCTCATTCCAATGAAATATTCGTGCTATTGGTCCTAAAGTCCTGAAAATTTATTTTCGGTTACTTTTATATCTATTGTGGTTCTTCTGTTTCTGCCATGGAATGCTGTTATGCATGGTTGTTATCACCTTGTTGGTATGGATTGTGTTTAATGGCTTTAAAGTGCTGATATTGTTTCTACAGTACTTGGATAGAGGCATAAGTATCAACGTATGGATGACAGGATAATTTGACGCCATAGAGATTGTTGTTTTTAGAAGGTTGTAATACTAGAGTTGAAGTTGGGAGTCGAGAGCGTTGGAGTTGTAAGCAGAGGTGGTTAGAGTTTAGGGAAGGAAAGTTATTTAGAGTTTACTTGCCATAAGCTCTTTCAAACGGGCTATTAAGGTAATCGATACATGCAATAGAGATGCACCAAGATGTTGGTTAGGATATGAACTCTGGTGTTCATTGCGTCTAACATAGTACATACGATCTTACATTCTTGCACTAGTGCAATTGGTACTTGCAAATTCTGCAATTCCACAACTAGCAACAACCAAACCGAAAGACGAAACTTAACATAAGTAGAAGCGAAATGCAAGGTGTAAATGACAAGTTAAGGACTGTAGTATAATCAGATTTGGAGGCCAGTAGAGCCAATTAACTTGGTGAGTCCAAAAGTAATGGCCATAGCCAACCATCCTCCAACCAGTATTCTTGCACAAGATTTGATCACTGGTGTCCTCCCCAACCTTGCTCCTACCGCTCCAAACACAAGCAGCGCAATGCTCGCCAACACGGCCACCACGCCCATCCTGACCTCATGATCACTTATGAATGCAGCTCCGAGTAAAGGCACTACTGCACCAGCTGAAAACGCAATGGCTGATGCCATGGCAGCCTGCGCAGGATTAGGCAGAAGCTTCTTCTTTGCCTCCTGTGCACTCTCTGTAGTCCCATTTGTTTTCATGTCCCTTTTCATTTGGGATATCTCTATGTCATACTGAGTGTACACAGAGACGAACTCTCCAATCGCCATGCTACAAGCCCCGGCCACCAGCCCTGCAAACCCCGCCAGGAGCATGGCCTTCGCATCTTCCTTCACAGCTCCCACACCCATCATCAGTGAAGCCACAGAAACCAACCCGTCGTTGGCTCCCAAGACCGCAGCTCGAAGCCATTGTGTCCTCTGGGAATAGTCGAAAGACTCATCTTGTGCTTCATGCTCGGGGGATTGTCTTGGCTGATCACTGACATTTCCATAAACTGGGATTTCAATGTGGCCAGCCATTTAAAGAGCTTAAGAGAGCAGCAAATGCTATGGAAATGAAAGAGGGGATTAGGATATTGATTGCTTGTGGAGGATTGCTTGTGGAGGACACACGCCCTAGTAAGGGTATTTATAATGAAGGACGTGTGTCAAATATGCTTAATCACTGTGTACATGTCAATGAACGATTGGAGATTAGTGGTGATTAGCTATGTGGAAGGCACTTGAACATAATTAAGGATCATAATTTAATCGTGGTTAATTTTGGGTTCAAAGTGCACGCTGCATGTACTACATTGGCAGTTTGGAGACCATGCAATGAGGGGTGGTGGCCTAATTTGTGTTTTGTTGTGTGTGCACTTATTCAATTCAAGAGTACTACAAATGTTTTTTTTTTTGAGAGTTAGTAAACTATATGAAGTGTGGGTTGCACACAAAGAAAAACTGCTGAGTAGTGATTAAAAAAAAAAAAACTGGTCCAAAAAAGTATCTATCTTTTGTCGATTTTGGTAAGAAATATGAATAATGAATTGAGTGGAGGGTGCATTCCACACGAAAGCTTGTGGCTCTTCATTATTCTTAAAAAAAAACAGAAAAACTGTCCAAAAAAGTAGCTTTAAGTAGATTTTGGTACGAAATATGAATAATGAATTGAGTGGGGGGTGCATTCCACACGAAAGCTTGTGGCTGTTCATTATTCTAAGGAGAAAAGATGGTACATTCTTGACTCCTTTTCAAACTTCCCAGTTTCCACTGGTCTAAAGCAACACCAGTGCCTCTCTGGTGTTTGGCTTCTAATCAACCCACTGAGGATCATAAATTAAAGGAACAAGTAACCATTAAAGCTTGTTCAGGCAATCTAATCTTTTGAAAAACTACATGTTATAATAACTGATCTTGCTCGTTTGAAAGAAGTTTTCACCCCAATGTCTCTCACTTTGAACATTACCAACCATGACGGAGAAGCAAAAGAAAACTTTATTCATTGCAACATAATAGCTTCTTAATTAGCTATGGTATCAAAATGAAGGACTTTATTCAAGTGATTTCACAGAGATGTCCTGAAATGAACATAGTAGAAGAGCGAAAGAAATGGCGCTTTACATCATCTGTGCCAACAACATTTGAGTTGTTCAAGGAAATGGTACTTTTATTCAATTCTACGAGGAAAGTTCTGATCAATTCCAACTAGATGCACCTTTGTTCATGAGATTCATTAATCCATTGCTAGTTAGCTACAACCTGCGAATCATGAATCATGATCATTTAGTCGTTAAGTGTATACCGTACGATATGCAATAGATGGTTTTCTTGATTTTATTTGGAAGGTGGACTCTACTAAGCTACAGCATACTGAACTCAGAAGAATTGTTAAAATAAAGCACTTTGAACAGAAGTTAAGATTGTTTTGGTATCATATAGAGTTATAAACTTTGATAACTGAACATAAGTGAAGCAGTCTCACCTTCTGAAGCAGTTATCCATCCTCAAGTTCCATGATAGGTTGGAATGGGCACCCCCGAAGCTTCTGTCAGCTTTTTGTAAGCATTCTGCAATCTTCGAGTAGTAGGCCCCACTTTTCCATCACCAACTAGACGGCCATCAATCTTTACAACCTGGTAAACAAAATCACATTACACAACTGATAAGAGGAAGCTGGCAATGATAGAAAAGTGGTAGACAATGGCGGTCGAAGTGAAATTATGTAGCTTTTATGGAGAAAGTCCTCCTGTAAATGACGGACGTCAAAGACATGTGAGCCCCTCTCTAGCTTAATTAGTAACTTCAACTTTCCTTAATGTTTTCATTCTTTCATTTGGTGGGAAGAGGTTTTGGCAAAATCAAACTTTGTGAAAAGTTTGTCACAAAACCAAAATTTTGTGAGAAGGTTGTTGTCACAAAACCAAATTTTGTGACAAGGTTGTTGTTGCAAACCAAAATTTTGTGACGAGGCTGTTGTCACAGAGCCAACTTTTGTCACAAATTTAGCACAAAATCAACTTTCGTCACAGGATTGTCACAAAACTAAATTTTTTTTGTAAGATGCTCCTTGTAGTATGGAGTGAGTTTTTACTATTTGAGCCATAAATTTCGATAGCGGGCTAAGATTGAAATATTCATAAGGCACTTACCGGACTAAGTTCTCCCATGGTTCCCGTTGTCCATACCTGCAGGGCATCCATTTTACCACTGATAAAGTAGAGCATCCATTTTTTACTACTGATAAATACATAATATAGAACAGACGGACGAACACATTGGAAAAAAAGCATGTCAATATAATATTACGTGACCATCTATATGCATTTATGTAAAAAAAACCTCGTCTGCAGTATGGAACTCTGATAGGCTGATCCGTCTCTCCTCTAAGACGATACCCTCCTTAACCACAAGATCTATAACCTGAAATCTCGAAATAAAATAAGAGAGTCACTGGAAGACTGAGTGTAAAACATTCTTCCAGTAAAATATTTGTTCTTGTGTGCCATGTCTATCTGAAAGATGTGCTGTTCAAATTTACACAACTTACAGTTGCTCTAGTCACTCCAGGAAGGCAATAATCAGCATGAGGTGTCAAAACACGGCCTTTCTTGACCAAAAACTGCAAATTCAAACACTAGTTTCTTTACACTGCAATAGATGTTTTCAATCCTTTCTCAAATGCAAAATACAACTTAACTATTAAGTTTTCATACAGCATTAAATCTCCTGAAAAGAAAAGGCATAGGCTTACAATGTTGGTAGCATTTGTTTCGGATACATAACCATCTTTGTCAAGCATGATTGCATCATCAGCATTTGCATTGTTGCCTTCTATCTGCACTATTTAAAGATGACTTAAAATTTAAAACACATGAAGGTCAAGTTTGTGCAATATCAAAGACATGGAATTCGACATGTTACTAGCTGATGAAGTGATCAGAACAAACCTTTGCAAGAATGTTATTAAGTAGGTTATTGTGGTGAATCTTTGAATCCAAATTCTGGTGAAAACAAGAGTAAATGAGATCAATAGACTGAAATAGGAAAAAGAACCAACAAGCGAGGAAATAATAGCAAAATAAAAAAGAATTACGATAAGATTACATTTGGCGAATTACGTCGCGTGGTAGCTGTTACAAGCATAATGCCACTTGTATTGTCATAGACAGGGGGTTTCCATTCAGCAAGCACTACATGTTTGGACAGATAGCGAGTGCAACAAAAGAAAGACCAAAAGTTTTACTAGTTCGTTATACAGTCAAATAAAGTAGTTTGGCAGGGACAGAGGAAGCAGAATTCTGTTTTACCAATTAAAGTGCATCCATAAAGATTGAACGCTGGGCTCATGCCAGAAGTAACCTGGAAAAGGCAAGAACAATACTAATCAATCGACAAACAAGACTGCACCAAACAACTACACCAAGCACAATTTTACAATTGATAACAAGTTAAAGCGGAAACACTGGTAACAGCTCTCTTCTAGCCACTGTCATCATCAGCAAGCTTAAGGTGATCAAAGAAGAGTCTACTGTGAGCCCACTGATTTATTTGATGAATAACCCATCGTATGACAGAGCCGTAAAAGATGCTATTAAGGTAACGACAAGAGTACACTAGCTCTACAAAGAGATGAAATAACTATAACAGTCAATGTCATAGTTCCATTTACTATTCCATACTTCAGCCCAGACCATGTTGTGAATCATGATAGAAAACAGAACTGAGACAACAACAGATAACAAACCTAAACCAAAACTGATGGATGCCAGACAGTACCTTTTTGCCACGCGTTAAACTTAGTCTGATATGTGAATTGTCAAACATTCCATTACGAATAAGAGTTGTAAAGATGGCTTCCTGAACCTGCAATAAGATACAGAACTAAGATGAGCTGACAACTCATTTCTAACCTATAGGCAAGCACTGTATACTGAAAAGTTTCTTTACATAAGGTGGCAACACACTACACAATTGAATTGGACAACTCTCACCTCTTTGCGAGTAGGAACATTGTGGAAGGCCAAAGCCTTGGCAGAGTCAAATAACCTATTGATATCATGATATTATTTACATTAGGGTGATAAAGTAGAACGACGATAGCAAAGGAAAAAGGAAATAAGCATCATCAACATATTCTAACAGAATATTGTAAATCAATAATCTTTCCAACTAAGTCATTAATCTTTCCTACTATTCTACAGTCACTAAGCATCAATCTTGTTAAACTTTAACTTTTTTTCTACTCACCTATCTAAATGTTCATCAAGCTTAAATATCTTCCCCTTGTAAACTCGAAGACCCTCCCAAACTGAATCACCACCTTGGACAACCGAATCGAACACAGAAACCTAAGACAGGTTAAAAGATAGAAATAACTAACCTTAGATACCTTAGTATTGAAACAAAAGATTTTAGGGATGATTCTGTCACTAGAGATCATCAGGCCTCCCAAGAAAAAGTACCTTTGCACTCTCACGCGGCACAATTTCATCACCAACCCATGCAAGTAGCTTCTCATTTTCTGGAACTGGAAGATCGGGTTCAGGCAAACGAGATTTCAGAAGGCATGACGTCTGCCTAAGATGGCGCTTAAGAAAGTTGTAGAAAGGTAGACTTTGTTCGAGTACGTCATACAGAGAAATAGGATATGGCTGAAAAAAAAATGCATAGAGCATAAGCACAGGCGAAAAATTCTGTCATCTCATAACAGAGTTGTCATTGTCATCTCAAAATACAAAAATTGTGCCAAGAGACAAGAAAAAGGTTTAACAGGGTTTTGGAGAAATTTGCAAAGCAGTCAAAGGAGTGCATGCTATATAAGCTAATGTAACATAATGCTAGCATACCACAGGATACTTTCTTGGTGGTTGAAAGCCTGTTGATTTATGCACATTATCGTACCACCATGGAGCCCAAACACCATCTATTGGTTTCGGACCAGCCTTCCATCTGAAAAAGTTTTCATTGGGAATTTTTTATGCACAAAAAGGCTGGATCAAAGGACTACATTCTAAAGATACTGGACTAAAATCTCTTTTATTTTAAAATGGAATAGCTTTTGCATACTTAAGCATTGTGGACTGAAAAGGAATATCCAAGTCTTCACAAAGACCACGCAATGTCACCTGCATCATCAACAAGGTTAAGTGGAAAGAAAGGTAGAATATTGAGAAAGCTCTCCCAAAGAGATTATAGAAAAACCAGTACAAAATTATGAGAAAGCTCTCCATATTTTGCTTAAAACTCTCGCAGACCTCAGCATCTAATTGAAGTTCTGCTGCATCAATGACAGGAGGGGGCCTCCCTAATTCAGAGAGTTCACTGTATATGGAGACCAGATCTGCGAAACCTAACTCAACAAGAGATGGAGGTACAACCTTGTCGAAGGATGGCTGGCAAAACATCAAACAGTGATAGTAACTTTGAAGTAAGTGATCTAAACAATATCTAACCCAAAACATTTCAAGATGTAATGAATAATTAAACATGCCAATATAACCAGGCAAAATAACAAGGGCCACAAAAGAGATTTCAATCTTCCATGCACATAGACTCTTACCAAAATATCAAGGGGATTCCGGGTCAAAATAACGTGCTTTCCTTTCTTCAATATATCACTTGGTAAACCAGGCACACGTTGCTTTGCTATATGCTGGAAATGATGTAAACAGAATAGAATTATCGGTATGCCACCAATACATAAAACAAGCAAATCCCAAGCTTATCCCAGTTAAGATAACAAAAAAAAAAGCAGCACTTTGTGTTCATTATTGAATAATAGAGAAATTGGCAATCAAATTTCAATTTCCAGGGCAATACAACGAAAATTTACTTCCACCAATTCAAAACTTACGATGATCAAGGATTTTTCTTGCTGAATTTTGGATTGGTCTATCAAAAATTTGATAACTAGAATGTCTTATCACTCATGGTGATTCATGGGAACTTGAATAAAGTGCTGCTAGTTACTAGGCCAATTGGCTCTTGGTTCTTTTAAATTTACTTGGCAGTATTTTTAAACCAGAAAAAGAAATCACCTTTCAGACAAGTGATATACTTCTGAGCAAGTTTTAATAGTCTTTTTATCCAGTGGTGTGATCTATGATGCTGTGGAGCTTGGGGTGAAACAAAGTTCACAACTTTACTTAAGGAGGAGAAGCAAAGCTCAACATTCACACAGACATTACTTTGGTCAATCAAGGAGTATAGCTTATCACCTTGCAGAAGCGATACTTCTTTGATCCTGGACCGTAAATGATATCGTTCACAACTTTATTCCCATCAGGTTCCTAATACCACGACACGGAAATTCGATAAGGGCAAGGAAAAGGAGATTCATAGATGATAAAAATGAGTTCTGATGTTCCCATTTCCAACATAAACATCTAAACAAAATGTTCATTTCCATCAAACCAGCCTGTAAAGTTGATCATTCTGAAAAGTAAAGAACTTTAGCCAAGTTAAGAGATTAATAGATTGAAAACTTCACTGACATACCATTGTGGACAGTACTTTCTCCCTGTAGGGCCTATCGAAACCGGTCAGTTGAAGGAAAGTTGCATACAGAGGTTCATCAAGCACTTCTATGTCATCCCTCTTGAATACAGAAACAACAATTGAACACATAAGTTGGAAATCTAGGCCAAAAAGAAAGAAATCTTTAATTTTGCATTTGCTTCGAACTTGGGAGCTTAGTTGGTGATGAGCATTCACTTGTACCGGAAAAAAGAGAAAAAGAAACGAAATTGAATTGGCACCTGGGCAAAAGAGTACATGAGGCTGGTGCTGAGTGATCTTGGATTAGCCCACAAGTGAATCACCTCCACTTCATTCTTCATCTCTCCCATGGTGGTGGGTTTTGAAAATTTGGATCAGAATTCACAAACTTTGATTAGAGTGATTGGTTTTTGAGACACCAGAGAGTTGAATCAATGCATGCAACTGACAGCTCTGCAACTGAAGAAGTCTGACTGATTGGATAAATTTGTTTGGTTTGGGGACTCAGTCTACCTAGTTTTTGTCAACGAAAAAAAGAAAAGAAGGGTCAGCTCTTGCATCAATCTCAAGGCTGCTGTCTGCAGTAATTCTGGTGCAGTGAACTCCAAATGGGTTCTTTTCTACACCACACCAGTTTGCCTTAGGACACGTTTCTTTTTGCCTACTTACAATTCACTATGATAGAAATTGGAAACGTGTTTTTCGTTGTAATTTTGTTGTCTGAAGGAAATGGCGTGTGCTTTTGGATTCTAAGACATAAAAGTTACTATTAGAATTTGGAACTTGTATGTAACCAAAATATACTTCTGAATTTGAATTTAACATATTATATAATAAGTTATGCGATAAGAGAGATAAAAATAAAAGAATATATTACTGATTGCACTAAGTTTTTCTCGTGAAAGTGAACAGATAGTCACCACTCATCACAACATTTGACTCGTGTAATGACAGACTAGTTAGCAAAACTGCTGCTATCTACATCCCATTGATTTACAAGAACACATGAGAAACACGACAATAGGGTGCTTGTGGTGGGGTTATGGAGTCATCTCAATTGCAGTTTACAAGGAACCAAAAATTTCATCTCAATTTCTTTGCCACTTTGAACAAAACTTGAACAAAAAACATCTTACAACTTCAGAGGTAACCTACAAGTTTAACAAAGTGTACAACTATAGCCAGTCGGTGTACAATGAAAATCTTCCCATCAAGGGATAGAACATTCTGAGCAACAATGTGTCAAATACAAGTGCAACATCCCTATTTGCATGAGATGGCAAATAGTCGTATAGTGGTTCGATCATATGACCACATGTAAGGAAGCAAATTAAAAGGCCTGAGGGAATCAGTTAGGTCCTTGATGCTGAGGTCAGCCGAGTCTAACAAGGCACGGAACCTATTGAATGTGTCAACAGTGCGGATGACAGTAGCAATGTAAGCTATTGAACCATTAGCTTTGACAGGTGAGACATCCAGTTTATCACCATTGCTCCTAGCATTTCCTTGACGAGTTCCATTGACCTCACCACCGGTGCATTTTCTTTCCTCTGAAAAACCTAGTTGACCACTGCTCCCCATCTCATGATACAGTTTTGTCTTCTTTAGTAGAAAGGCCAGTATGCGAACAAGATCAGGGAGACATGCGGGATCATATATCACATCTGCACCCAAGCTGTTGAATAAGAAACAAGGAATTAGCAAAGCTTACAAGGCTGATTAACTGACTGGGCAATACTGCGGTGTCCAGTGACAAAGTAACTTTGTATGATAACAGTACCTCAAACTTTAATAAAGGAAGGAATGACCTAGAGCAGTCTAATACATATTTGATAAGAGTAACTGGTTCTAGTTGACAATATTGACACAGTCTGCTTGCTCGTAAAGAAATACTCACATTATGTCAGGGTTGAGGTTCCAAAGCTCACTCTCTGAGGCAGATCCCCAAGGCATATGAAGACATTTAACCTGAGATGTTAAGATTATTATGAAGGGAATTGCAAGTCATGCTATTCTAATCCACCATCATTTATTTCTTTACCAACTAGAGTAAATCAATCTCAGTGGCTCACCATGCTTGGATCTTCAGAAGCTTTTGACATATCAGTTTCAACAGTCAAGTGGTTCAATTCCAGATTAACCTTCATGTTTGCCAAAGTTGACAGGTCACCATCACTTAATATCACCTATATCAAATACAAACTTTAGAAAGTGATTCTAAATCTGAATACTGACAGCATTTGCCTTATCGAAACTAGTACACATATAGATTGAAAGTCACGAAGCTCTATACAAAGCAGGGTTACAACACCCTCTACCCTACGAGAAACGGACAATACTGGCTACATATGTGTTCATCCCTTTACAAATAATTCAAATGCTGGGGTAAAGGACATAAATTCTGCCAGAACTTTTACTGATTCAAGTAATAAGTATATTATTGTTGAATGATCCAATGCTATCATGAAAGGAGAAGACTTTCCATCACTTGTTGATTTTGGAGAACATACCTTGGATGCTTTCACATGGGCAAGACAGATGCCAACCAAACCAACACCCGAGCCAACCTATTGTTTGAAACAAAATAAACATGTACAATGTCTATAATAGTGAAGATACTAGCCTCCACAAGAAAGAATAAAAAGACATTGAAAGATATTGAAAGTGCATTACAAAAGTAAGAACTAATCATTATTTCATACATTAATTGTCCAAGGCAACAGGGAAGTCAGCCAACTCTTGGCTTATATCACTACATTCATATAACAAAGAACATGTATGTCAAATTTGTTTGGATAAAAGCTTGAACATATAACTTACCTCAAAGCATGACTTATTAGAAAATAATTGTGGAAAAGAAAGTATACACTCCGATAAAAAAAGACTTGATGGCCACACAGAACACCTGCAATTAAACAACTACTGCTTAGTTTAGAGAAATGAAGTGATAATTATGAACTAGTGCAAACTAATCAAATATCTAGAATGCTAAAACCTGCCAATTGCTGTACAAGTAGAAAGGACCCAAAAACAACGCAGACACAGGAAGTAACACCTCGGTTTAGGAAATAGCAAGTAGAAGATGATATGGACAGTAAAACACACCCTGTATCTCCTTCGAGCATGTTAAGTGAACATTGGAGGGACGCCATCAGTTTCCTTGACTTGGGACAACTTGAAAGTTGAAAACAGCCTAGAGGTACCAAGTTGTTAAATCAATATGCTCATGAAGAATAAGAAACTCCTCCATTCACCAACATTAGATGACTTAAAATAATTACCATGATTAAAAAGAAATGAAATGCATTTGATGACCCTTGCATCCTTTGCAACATCATTGTCCTAATAACAACAAAGCTTGTGAATTCCAATTGAAAACAAGCAAACACAAAACTTCATTAAACAGCTGCTAATTCATTAGATATACCTTCAACGAAATCATGAAATGGGCATAGTGTTCGTATAACTCATCCAACACCTTATCCTGGTTCAGCTCAACTTCAGAGATGAGCTTCTTCAGAAATCTCTTCACATAAGGTCCGTGTAGCGTCCCAGGTTTGGGACTCCCAGCCTACATTTACCATTCAACTAAACCAAAGTTTATACTTGAGAAAAGATCAAAATTAATAGCTGGTATGGTCCAATTCCAAACCAAACTACTCTAAGCAAACTGTTTGATCTACTGAAACAAACTCATTTCTATTAAACGAACACTCCCATTTCGAAAACTGATTTCACCAAAACCCGAAAATTTCCCCTAATCTCTCAGCAACTCAATATAACATTTCGATTTCTTATCCTCCATCCAACTAATACATGCAAAATTAAAGCAAAATTCAATTTATTTATTTTTTTACAAAAAGTAACTAGAAATTGCAAATGTAATTTTCACTTCAACTAAAGCTTACATCTTTGGAAATGCAATGGTCCCAAATGAACCTCTGCACTCTCCCCGTAACCCGCCCTCCACCGCAAGCCCTACACAAAGTTCAAAACCACAAAAACATTACGCACTTGCTAAATTGCGCCACCAGCCGCTAAAATGCGCCATTAAGCGTTTAATAAGTTAAAAGTACGCCGGTGTGAGTGACTTACCGGGCCAATGCGATTAGGGAGTCGGTGGGCTCCATCGCGAGTAAAGCGGAGAGCAGGTGGAGGCCCGACGGCGATGAAGGCCGGAGCTCCTGGTCTTCCGCCATCGCCGTCGTTTTCTAGGGTTTTAGCTGCGTCATTCATCCGCCAGGGCTGCAGAGGTTTTTATCTCCCACAAAAGGTGGAATGAAAAACGACGACATCGATTATAAAACGACACGTCGCTGCGAGGGTCTCGAGTATAAAATGCGGTGAAGATGCACATTTCGGTTTGAAGTTTTCATTTTCCGCGCTTAAAATCCAAGAGTAGTTTCTCGATCTTTCTCTCTCTCTCTCTCTCTCTTTACTTTACTGTTTGGTTGCCTAGAAACTGTAGGAAAATGCACGAAATGTGCGATTCGCTTCTCTTTTTTCTTCGATTTTGTGTTTTCCGATTTGAATTCTTAGTAGCCAAACAGATTTCAGCTTTTGAGATTTCGACTCTTTCGGCAGTTTGGTTGCTGAGTCGTGTAAATTTTGAACAGATTTTCACTTTATAAGCTGATTCGAGCTCAAATTTCAGCTCTATTTTGAAGTTTTCTTCAGTAATAGCATCAATCTTATCTTAGAATTTCTATTTTCTTTCAATTTTCTCGTCAACCAAACAGATTTGAGAGCTCGTGAAGAATTGAGATTTTGGCTCTTTTAGCTGTTTGGCTGCTGAGAAAACGATTCGCATCATTTGGATTTTTGAACAGATTTTCACTTTCAAAGCTGATTCGAGCACGAATTTCCACTCAATTTCAATTTCTCGTCAACCAAACAGATCTTATGACGAGTATTTGTTCTTTCATACAACTGACGGGCATTTTGTTATTGATGTTTGCAGGTTTGAATCTTCTAGAAGATGATGACGAGCATGACGATATGCGCTCGATTCAGGCCTTTGAGCTCCAAAGAGAGAAAAGATAACGGCGACAAAGTCTGCATTCAGTGCATCGACTCCGAAACTTTCCTCTTCAAGGTTCTGATCTCATCGCCTGAGTTTCTAAAATTAGATATGCTCGTTGCTTCGTTTGATAGATTTCGATTGTTGTACGGTAGGATGAGAAAGATGAAGAATTTACATTCAGCTTTGATAAGGTGTTCTACGAGAAATCGGAGCAAGCTCAAGTGTATGAGTTCCTAGCTTGGCCTATTGTCCAAGGTATACACTTTAGAAACAATGTTGTGGAATGTTAGCTCTTATATCAATTGATAAGCACCAATTCGCCTGGTTTTTAGGCGTTCTTTGTCATTTCGTTGCTCTAATTATAATTGGTAACTATGATATAGATGCTGTTGATGGAATCAACGGTACGATCATCACCTACGGACAGACTGGAGCTGGGAAGACTTATAGCATGGAGGTGAGACTGGAAATGATTGGTAATCGATATTGGATTCGTTTAGCTCAGAAGTGGTGATGTTGGGGTATTTGGTGTAGGGGCCTAGCATACTGGTACATGATGAGCAGGAAAGAGGACTACTTCCAAGAGTAGTGGAGGGACTGTTTGATAGTATCAAGTCTTCCGGAGGCACAATCAAGCATCCAGTCAAGTTGTCAATGGTATTGATATACGTATGCTTTTCTTTTGGGGATATAGTTGTTTGCAATTGACATCGTACTTACCAATTGAGTACCTGTTTGTTTCTGTTTCAGGTAGAGATCTACATGGAAAAAGTGAGGTATGTAGAACTGGAGAGACTCAATTTGACTCAAACACATTACGTTAAGTAATCTGAATATGGTGTAACTCTTGGAAGATTCTGATTGATACAGCTGCAGTCAGTGTTAATGCTTTTTCTTATTCAGGGACCTGTTTGATTTAGCAAAAGACAACATACAGATTAAGGAGAGTAAACCGCAGGGGATAGTGTTAACTGGAGTAACAGAGGTATGCTCATCTTTTGACCCAATTGCATAATTGTTTATCTATGATATCAATAAAGTATGCTACCCATTTAGAGTTTGAGTATATATGCAATATATGTCGAAACATGTTCTGATTTGTCCCTTTTCCAGATCTCTGTGTCAGATCCTGCAGAGGCATTACAAAGCCTAGCTGTAAGATGAACTACTAAAGACATCTGATTCAGTTGATAGCCTATGGTTTAGATTATAATGGTTATGTTGATAATGCAGAGTGGCATAGCTAACAGAGCGGTTGGCGAGACCCGTATCCTGCTTTGGATTTCTTTGTTGAGTTCTGATTCTCTCATTTATTACATGGTATAATAGCAGAATTACTAGTTGTCTGGAATGTTATCCACTTTGTGTTATTTTCGTCAAACTTAATATCTGTTTAGAGATGAACATGGCAAGCAGCAGAAGCCATTGTATTTACATATTCACAATTCAGCAAGAAGTAAAGAAAGATGGCAGGTATTCTTTGATCATTCTGAATAAACAGGTTGAAAATTTTGGTGTCAAAGTTTGATTGTATGATCTTGGACACTCTGTCTGAATATGTCGACAGGTTGAAGACTAGCAAATTGATTCTTGTGGATTTGGCTGGATCTGAGAAAGTAGAGAAAACTGGAGCTGAAGGAAAAGTTCTTGAAGAAGCCAAGACCATCAACAAGTCTCTCTCAGTCCTTGGGAATGTGATAAATGCTCTAACATGTGGTTCACCAGGCAAAGCAAATCACATTCCTTTTCGCGATTCCAAGCTTACTCGGATATTACAAGATTCACTGGTTTGTTTCCCTCTCTTTATTCCTTCTCACCAAACTGTTGTTAATTTGTTTTGAAGATTTGCTAGTCCTCTTCTTACAGGGCGGGAACTCTCGTACTGCATTGTTGTGCTGTTGCTCACCAAGCCCTTCAAATGCATTGGAGAGTTTGTCCACTCTTCGTTTCGGAATGAGGTACACATCAGCTCGTAATGCATGCTTTAATCATTGGTTCTCTTTCCCGCCATCCTTCAGTCCCCAATATATGCTTGATTTATGGCACAATAAAGATGTATTCTCTTTACTAAGACTTCCTCGGCAGCAAAATGCATGGTTGCATTAGATTTGACTTGAGTTTGAAACTCAGTTCCATTTGGGATGACATTTTTCCAGGGCCAAGCATATAAAGATGTCACCACATGTCAAGTCCAATGAAGATAAATATGCCAAAAAGAATGGACCTCCCTCTCCAACACCAACTAAAGATGAGACAAGCGAGATACTTCTTCTGAGCATGGTTAGCATTCTCGTGCAAAGTTGTTAATCTGACCTTATTATAGTTCTGACACAACCTTCATGCATTTAGTTGAGGGAGAAGTTTGATGCTGAAGATGTGAAATTACTTGAGGAGTTGCTCACATTGAGTGGAATTTTATTTGATCCTTCTTCATCTGAAGAGTTGGATTCCGCCTTGGGGGATCTTACTATACAAACCATGGTCTCTTTGCAGCAAGCTGTGGAAGAGCTGGCTGCGACTGTTGAGGAGGTAAGATTACTATCACTACAGTTTTCAATTATGGAATCAGCTGAACTTTATCTGTAAATTTTGATCTAGTCCATCAAGTTGTCTTGATGATAATTAAACACCATTTTACTTGGTACTAAGAATGTCATCAAAATAACCTCGGCCTAATGGGTTTGAAATGAATTTCATTGCCGGTTTTATGATGTTACAGCTTAAGAGAGAGAATACAGCTCTGAAGGATGAGTTAGCAGCTGCTAAAAGATCTGAGGAACAACGCAAAGCTGGAGATATTTCGAGTGTTCTGCATAAATTGACAGGGATAATCAGTTCCTTTATCCCCTGGGTCAGATAACTTTCCTCTATCAAGTTGTTAACATGAAGACCATAATCCTAGATCTTGGTATGTGATGTGAGGTTAGTTGAGCGTAGCTCATTGCCTAAAGAACTGATATAGTCCTGAATTCCACTATGTACAGTTTATACCGAAATTTCAATTCCTCATTATTTGGAGTACGGAGTAATGGTTTCTTCTTCGCTATGTTCACGTTATCTGAACTTCTGAAGTATTGTTAGACATTTTGTGCATTTCTTGCAAACGTATAAACAAGCCAATATCTGTGTAAGGACAATGTTGAGTTCTTGCTTGTTTGCTTGCTCCACGGTTCTTCAAGTTTTTCTTGCTTTGAAAAGTAAGAATCCCATCTGAATTTGCGACACTTCCCAAGATGCCCTTCAAATAATGGACGCTACAGCTGTCTTATGGAGGCTCATTAGCCAATATTAGTTGCTGATCTGTGTAATTTGGTACATTAGTTGTAGATATACTTTCATTCAACTGAATTCAGCGTTGGGGCTTTTCTCTTTACAAGAACGTCAAGTATTTGTAAATACCAAATCGATACCATAACAATGCGATGTTTGGTAAAGTGAAAAACTATTAGCTTAGTGTAATAGCTTCCCACAACAAATATTGGCTCCGTCACCCCTGTTACGTTTCCTGATGTATAGTGGGAAAGTCACTGCTGTGATGCATGCTGAATTTTGGCTGCTAGGTCACCTATTATATACATATATATATACTTGTGTATTGCTTAACAAATAGTTGAATACGATTTTCAGTTACTTTCTCTCCTTTTCTCCTGCTTACGTTGTTGATTATCACATAACACACATTTGCTGTGAAGATTACGCTCTCATCAATGGCTGCCAAAATTAACTCCATTCTCCAAATTGTTACCTTGCTTGCGATATTGTTACCAATTGGGAAGTCAGTTATGTTCAACTATCCCGCGGTTTTCAACTTTGGTGATTCGAACTCGGACACCGGTGAGCTCACGGCTGGGCGTGGTTGGCAACTTTCACTGCCTTATGGCCGGACCTTCTTCAAGCCTCCATCTTCGTCCGGGAGGTTCTCCGATGGCCGTCTGATCATAGATTTTCTCAGTAAGTTTACTCTCACCACTGCTCATAGTCACACATGCACATATAGAGTGATTTTACGGATCTCTCTACCATACAACAATGTGTGACATACATTACAAATTCAACCACTATTTTAGTAAATAGGTTGCTTGCATTAAGAAAGCCATCGAGTTTTTGACAATACCTAAGCATTTTTTGTACTTTAGTTTAGAGTTTGTATTTAGATTATGCTGGATTAATCAAACAAAAAGATTATGGTTTGCTGAAATTGGCATTGACATTGTGTAGTGAACAATCCAATTAAAGGGTACAACAGTCATTGAACAAGTAGACTTTGCTTTTTTGTTTGGCTTCATTCAACCTGTCCAAAACTCAAAGCAAAATGTTCAGTATGCCCATATAAAATTCCAAAACTTGGCATCCATGTGACATGATTAGTTGCTGTATTTGGTGGTGGATGCATAGTGCATATCTGTGAAGATTAAGCCTCTTCTTCATGGCTACCAAGAATTCTATCCTCCAAATTTTCACCTTACTTTCCATTTTCCTACCCTTTTCATACTCAATCGATTTCTTCTACCCTGCCGTTTTCAACTTCGGTGATTCAAACTCCGACACCGGTGAGCTTACTGCTGGCCTTGGCTTCCAGCTTCCACCACCTTATGGCCAGACTCACTTCAAAACTTCAACTGGGAGAGCTTGTGATGGCCGTCTCATGGTCGATTTTCTCAGTAAATCTCTCGAATTCACTTCTTTTTATTTCATCCACTATTTATCTGTGATGAGGCGGACTCGTGAATTCACATTTACACATGTATGTGTCACATATAACATATGTTGCAACTGACCAAGAGCAAAGAACATATGTCCTGGGGCATTGGATTCTGTTAGGTGAAAGCAAACCAACAACTTACTGATGAGCCCGACTGCTTACCAAACATAAAGTTATATACATTTTTCTGCTGGTGGTTTGATATAACTATGAAAGCTATAGGCTTCAGAAGTTTAACAACTTCTTGTTGCACTTTCCAAATTGCCATGGATACCAAAATCTGCATTCTCCAAATCCTCGCCTTGATTTCCCTCTCTTTACCTCTTGCCAAATCCATTCACTTCAACCACCCTGCTGTTTTCAACTTTGGTGATTCGAATTCGGACACCGGAAATCTTGTTTCTGCTGGCATTGAGACCATCCTTTCTCCTTATGGACAATCTTATAAATTCACAACTCCATCTGGGAGATATTCTGATGGACGTCTTATTGTCGACTTTCTTAGTAATTTTTCTGCTTTTTTGTTCCTTAAGCTTTGTTATGCTGCAGTTCTTCATGTAGATTCTTCTGAGTTTGCCTTCCAACTTATCATTTTGAATGTAATGTATGCAGTGGATGCAATGGAGCTTCCATTTCTAAATGCCTATTTGGATTCAGTTGGCGTTCCAAGTTTCAGAAAAGGATGCAATTTCGCCGCAGCCGGTTCAACCATACTTCCAGCAACTGCAACATCCATCAGCCCATTTTCATTTGGGGTCCAGGTCTCTCAGTTTCTTAGATTTAAAGCCAGGGTTCTCGAATTGATAGCTAAAAGTAAGTTCTTGAATCTTAAGATTTTCGCTTTAACTGGAGGAATAAGAATATGAATATTGGACAGATATTCAACTAATTTTCATTGTGTTTTTTGTTATCTATATAGGTCAGAGATTTAGCAAGTATCTTCCTACCGAAGATTTCTTTGCAAAGGGGCTTTACATGTTTGATATAGGCCAGAATGATCTTGCTGGTGCATTTTATTCTAAATCCTTGGATCAAATCCTTGCTTCCATTCCAACCATTTTGACAGAATTTGAAACTGGACTAAAAGTCAGTGCAGTAGCAAAAAATAATATGATTGACACTTTCAAAGTTTAGATTACAAGAGCAAGCTTGAACTGAAGTTTTTTCGTACTTTTCAGAAACTATATGACCAAGGGGGCAGGAACTTTTGGATACACAACACCGGTCCTCTAGGATGCTTGACTCAGAATGTTGCAAAGTTCGGAACTGACCCATCTAAGCTTGATGAACAAGGATGCGTCATCGCCCACAACCAAGCTGCTAAAATTTTCAACCTGCAGCTTCATGCCCTCACTGCAAAGTTGCAAGGACAATACTCGGATGCAAATATCATATATGTTGATATCTTTTCGATAAAATCTGAGCTCATTGCAAATTATACCAAATATGGTTAGTACATCATCTAAGATTGGCAATGCTTTAAACCACAAGTGACTCTATAACGAATGCCTGGGGATAGAAGTTCTTTCTGTATTCATCGTCTCATTTTGATCTGACAAATATATCTGCAGGATTTGAACAACCTATTATGGCTTGCTGCGGGTATGGAGGTCCGCCATTGAACTATGACAGTCAGGTTAGCTGTGGACAAACAAAGATTGTGAACGGGACCTCTGTTACTGCCAAAGGATGCAGTGATAGTACTGATTATATTAGTTGGGATGGCATCCATTACACAGAGGCTGCAAATCAGGCCGTCACCTCAAAGATACTGACCGGAAAGTATTCTGATCCACCATTCTCAGACAAAATGCCTTTCCTTCTGAAGCTCAAGTTCTAAAGCCCCAGTATGTTATGCTTTCATAGGCCTAGTGATTGTAAAGCTAATTCATTAATTGTAAGTGCCCAAAGCCATCCCTTCAGCAATTTCGCTCATCATTTGGCACTATCATATAGTTTTGTCCTTAAAAGACAGAATATACAATGAACACTGTAACATTGATATGCAGTGATTTGATT
The DNA here is from genome assembly GCA_033992175.1 of Spiraea crenata. Classification (NCBI taxonomy): domain Eukaryota; kingdom Viridiplantae; phylum Streptophyta; class Magnoliopsida; order Rosales; family Rosaceae; genus Spiraea; species Spiraea crenata. The sequence continues at coordinate 2,104,878 of JAVBHV010000041.1, read as the reverse complement.
TAGTTGTCTTCACAACGTGGTGCAGCCAAAAATAATGTGCTCTAGGCTGAAAATAAGGCATTTTAAGTGCTTTCAATAACGTCATGATCCCAAAGAATGCAGATACCTGAACATAGACCGAAGTACAACTGAATTAGATTATATATCTTTACATATATCAACAAGAACCATGTTTCCTCTGATCGCAATCCTCTCATCAACCATTTCAATATGATCAATTTGTATAACGGCATGTTATACATTTAGCTTCGAAATTTATGAGACATAATTGAAAGACAAATCTAACTGAATCATCCCACGCTTACTTCCTTGAGACATAAGCATAGTATTGTGCCATAGGAACAACAAAGGCAATCACCAACAATCCTCCAACTACAAGAGAGAACTGTCCACGTTTCTCATCAGTCTCTTCCTTGGTTTTGAAGTTGGATTCGCGCTTGTTGTCATTGATCTTGGGGCCACCCGGATCCGGGAGTCCATCAATGGCAGCAACTAGCCGTTTGGCACTGCTTAAAACAGCTTCATTGTACTTTTCTTCTGTAGCCAAGACTGCAATCACACATCCAACAACAATCTCATCAACTTGGAAGAAAAACTATGGAGCAAGGAACTGTTGGAAATGCAGTCCTTAAGATGACTGCTGAGTAAAATCTCTAGGACTTTCATGTCATATACATGCTAGTTCAACTCTCAACTAAAGAATGTGTCTGAATTGTGGAAGTAAAGAAAATCAGTAAACTTTTCGACAAGAAATTTAGTAATGCAAGAAAAAGATCGTTACTTGAAGATCGAAAGGGCAAAAAGTAAAGGCATAGTTACCAGGAAGGTTTTCTGATACAGTTGCATCAAGAATGCCTTCTCCAACAGCTTGGATAAATGCAGGACCACCAGTGATTGCTCCTTCTTTTTGACTGGTGACAAGCACAACAATGCCTTTATTGTCGCCCTCTTCAACAGAAGGGTACCATTTCTCCAAAACTTGATCAGCATACTCAAAAGCATCGGCTTTGCTCTGCAACAAGATGAAGTATCATGATCAAAGCTCAAAATGGTGTCCCAGGAAAGTTTGTATTTACAAACTTGAGAACACAAAACACATTACAAACACCTGAGAAACAGAAAAAAGAACTTACTGTGAGCTTTCTAACAGTGACGAAATTGATGTGGAACTTCTTCCTGAATTCCAAATCTTGCAGCAACCTCTTTAAATCCGACCTAGTAACCCGGCTAAGCACACCGGCATCATCTACAACATAGGACTCTTTGGGAGGTCCATCATTAAGGACATCAAACTCAGATGCTAGTACATTGCCACTAGGCAAGATTGGACAAAAGTTTAGAGCTAAAGACAGTGCAAGAGCTGCTAGTCCTTGCTGGGCATAAGAAAACCAGTTGTTGGGGATTGGTAAAGATGTGCTTGGTGATTGAACATATTGCTTTTTGAGGCTTGAGGTAATGGGTTTTGTGAGCAGGGTGGACTTGGCATAGAAAGTGGGGGGCAGAAGGGTTTTCAAAGAAGAAGATTTTGGGTTGAAGAGAGCAGAAAGTGAAGGAGAAGAAAGAATGGTTTCCATTGGAGATCAAACAGAGATTTAGCAATGGTGAACCATGAAAGAAAGAAGAGAGTGTGATTTTCTACATCTTCCTGTTTTCTTGGGTGGTTTGGATTTGTTTGTTTTGGATTGGTTGGCTGCACTTGAATGAGGATAATGTACCGGCTATGTTGGCTTGAAAGGCCCCTTCTGCTCAAGAAGGGTATAGTGGACTTTTTCGTACCACATTAGTCATTTGATGATCTTTTCTCTCTACCACAACATCACTATTAAATGGTGCACAAGTTAGATTTTAGTCCAAATGACCAAGACTGCCCTTTTCATTTGCAAGTACCCAAATCCAACTTTCCCAATCCTGACATACAAAAACCCCAGATTGTGTCCCCACATTATCTCCCTCCAAAATTTCAACAGCCATGAATGCCATCTTCATTCTCCCATGGCCATTCTTCTTCTCTCCCTCCCTCCTCCCCACCCACCAAATCCTCCCAAAAACCCTAAACCCACCTTAAACCCTACTATCCCTCTCACAAACGCCACCACCTCCAAAAGGCACTTGATTCTCAAGTCCACTTCCCTTTTTCTCCTTTCTTTAACCCCCCAGCAATACCCAGTTGCCCTTTCTTCACCTCAAGCTGCACCACCTCCAAGACCAGCCCTTTCCGGCATCGCTAACACGAAATCTTGGTTCCAGTTCTTCGGAGATGGATTTGCCATTAGGGTCCCTCCTCAGTTTCAGGACGTTCAGGAGCCTGAGGTACATTCAATAACCTTAAAGAACATGTCTTTTATTGGAATTCTCTTGTTCCTTGGCAATTCTAGTAGCAGTTTTAGATATGTTGTTTTAGTAGGCGGTTGATAATTGGTAAATCCGACGCCTTTTGGTTTTGGTGAATGTAAATCTACTGCCTTTCTCTCATTGTTAGACCTCAGTTTCTATTTGGTATGAATGTGATGATACACTGGTCGCATTGTGGACTTTCTAGTTGTATACAACCTGAGACAATCAGAAGTTGCAGCTATAGCCTATAGATACTTCATACTTCATGTTTTGTTTCTTCAAGTTCATTGTTGGTTGGTTGCTATACTAGGATTGTGTAAATGTATCTTCAAATGTTCATGGTTTGTTAATTGGCTGCGTTATATGTTCGAAATCTAGGATTCCAATACCGGATTGTCACTTTATGGAGATAAGGTAAAGCCGAAGACTTTTGCAGCACGTTTTGCGTCTCCTGATGGGTAGGCCATTTCTACCAGTTTCCTACTCTTCACAGTTTTCATTAACTTATTTATCTCAGTATGGTTTAAAGTTTACCTGTAAAGCTTCTTCCTTTGACATGAAACAAAACTAACAACATACAAGGTTTCATGGACAAATGAGTTTGTCTTCGGTTATGTGATCTAGTGATTCACATAAGTCATCTGTTGATGCAGATATGAAGTTGTGAGTGTTGTTGTTCGGCCATCCAATTCACTAAAGATCACCTTTTTAGAGGTTTGTACTAACTAGCAGTCATGGATTCTCATATAACTTTGCTATTCAATTAGCTCCAGTAATACCGGGTGGCATTTCATTCCTTTTTACTGCCCTATAATCACTGGATGTTGCAATACCAGCTATGTAAAAGTAAATGAAAAACATATGATAAATACTACGTACAATTTGCCTAATATGTTCTACCTCGGACAGGCCAAAGACATAACAGATTTAGGTACCTTGAAAGAGGCAGCAAAGATCTTTGTTCCAGGTATAGTGTATCATGATTTCTGTCTTTTCAGCCTCTCTGATTCTGAAAACCAATAATACCGGTTGAAGCTTTAGCTTTCTTTGAGCATTGATCTATATTTACTTTCTCGTCGTCGTGTCAACTAATATATGGGACTGTGTGTAGCCCTCTAGTTTTCCTCTCTCTTTATCCTCCTTCGAGTAGACATAGTATTAATTCTTTATCCTAATCCTAATCATTTTGCAATTGCAGTTGGATCAACTGTGTACTCTGCTCGAAATATAAGGATAAAGGAAGAAGAAGGTTTCAGGTAAGTTCATGCCTGTTATGTTATGAACATAATTGCTATTACTTTTCTGTCGCACCCTAAATTTAACTGAATACGATGAATGTTGTAAGTACAATGCTTGGATGGCTTCTCCAGTCCTATCTGTTTTCGTAATCATAGGTTTTGCAACACCATATAGAAGCATAACTTTTTTCCGGAAGCTTTTGCTAGTAGTGTAATATTTGTAGTTCCAATGTTTCAGGACATATTATTTCTACGAGTTTGGAGTACAAGAACAGCATGCAGCTCTCGTAGCTGCTGTTAGCAGTGGAAAGGTTTAGCTTCCAAACACTGCTTACATAAGACCAAAAAAAAAACTTGTTTCTTGTCAAGAATTATGGGTGAACAAGTACAAACCAGACTTCCATTGCAAATGTTTCATTTTTCTGTTTCATCAAGTTAACATTTCTCCTTTTCGCTGTTGCAGGTATACATTGCTGGAGCCACCGCCCCAAAGTCTAAGTGGGATGATGATGGCGTGAAGCTTCGCTCTGCTGCTATATCGATGACTGTTCTATAGTCTTTTATGGTTGTCAAATTTGCAAGTTTTTGAGTGGTTTACAATTCCATAGTCATCTCAAGATGAAACCGGCTTAGACTTACATTTTGGATAGCTTATTTGTATTGAAAGTTCAGCTTAGAGAGCTTTGCATCATTGTTGAGCTTCTTGTACAGGGGTGCATTCCTTGTCAATATTATGTTGAACGATTGATCGGAATCCCAATTCTTTCAGATTTTCTACTTAACTTGCTGTTGTTCAAGTTTGATTCATTATACAGAAGTTCTCCTTCGCACTTTGCTTTCAAATGTATTGGTATACAATGTACAACTTGGGAGAAAGCAAATAAGAGACGTAAACAAAGTCTGTACATTGACATTCACGTCAAGTTTGCTCAAATTTGATGTTGAACGTCAAGAGACCGATGCGTAGAGCAAGAAAACACCTGCAGCTGCAATTGAGGCCCCACTCCTATTTGGCCGCCCTATGATGTTTCCAATCCATTCATTCCATATACGGTGTGATTGTTGCAATTTTCAAGAAGAAGATCGAAAATGTTGGACTCAAATCCTTAATTGAGATTATCGAATATTATCATGTGAACTCTACCTGTGACGTATGGTGGCCACGTTCGATCGAGCCGCTTAGAGTTAATTAGGTGAAGATCCTCGGCATTTTTAAGCACATGGCAGCATATAAAATGCTCTCATGTGTTCTGGATTGAAAACGAAAGGCTTGTTGTGGCTAGTGACCGTAGTTGCATAAAAACAAACTACACAAAGACTTTCAAACATCTTGATCGATCATTTTGCTGACTCTGAAAATTAATCAAAGTTCTCAGGCAAGAATCCTTTTAATTAATCAGTTTTAACTTTTAAGTTAGAGATCAATCATAGTCAATGATCAGTGATCACCACCCCCTATCACGAGTAGGGATGGCAATGGGGCGGGTTGGGGATGGGGATGACAATATCATCCCCGTCCCCAATACCCATCCCCTCCCCCATCCCCGCCCCATCCCCTATTTGTATGATTTGGGGATTTCCCATCCCCTATTTGTATGATTCGGGGATTCCCCATCCCCGTCTCCTCCGGGGAGCACTCTCCCGTCCCCACCCCATCTTCATGTTTTATTTTTATTTTCATATAAGTAAAATTAACAAAAGAAAAACTTTATCATCTCAATCTTTGAAGATTGAAAGAAATTTAAAGAAGAATAGGCAGTCGCACGTAAGAATAGAAAAGTTTTCAATTAGGTTTTGTTTTGTAGTTAAGTTATAGTAAAACTTATCTTTTATACTAATATTTATTAGCTTAAATTAATATATATTTATTTATTAATAATTCTTATATAATATCGGGGCGGGTTCGGAGATAGGGATGACAATACCATCCCTGCCCCATCCTCACAGGGGAATTTTACTTTTCGGGAACGAGGATCTCCGTTCCCTATTGCACCGGGGATTTTCCCCCTGTTTGGGGCGGATCCCCACAGGGTATCCAACCCGTTGGGTATTTCTGTCATCCCTAATCACGAGAAAGACTTGCATGAACTTACTATTTATTTTTTGAGCCAATTAAATATTGACACATAAGCATAATTTGCCACATGACAATACTCAATTGGCCGAAAATGTAAATAGTAAATCTATACAAATCTTTCTCCCCCAATCACCCCCTATAGAAGATGGATCATGGATCTAAATCAAGGTGGGTCCCACAGAGGCCCTCGGTCCGCTTGCAAATAGATAGCACATGTTCGATTAGAACGTGCGAGACTCCAGGAGCCACGTTTGCCTGTCTGAATCTGAGCCATCTGATCTGATCATACGGACGTCCTCGTATCTTCAATTTTCTTTGCTTTTTCTGGTGTTTTGAGGGCGACAGAAGCGGATGATGTACGCTCTCTTATCTTTTGAGGCAACCAACTCCTCATGTGAATATGAATTTTCCCTTTCAAAATTAATTTGTAAAAGTTAAAACTATCGCTTGTACAAACAAATGTGAGGACCATACCAATCAAACCATTGATCAGAAAAATGAAAAACCCATCAATTAAATTTTGATGAGTCATGAATTTTCCTTTTCAAGAATTAATAAGTAAGTAAAAATTAAAACTATCGCTCGTACAAACAAAAGTGAGGACCAACCAAACCATTAATGAACAAATGAAAAACCCGTCAATTAAATTTTGATGATTCATAATGAATGAAAGTTTATGACCATAATAATCCTATTGATAAAAAAAAGACAAAAACTAATTATCTCATTGTAGAGGAACCAAACCCCATCAACTACCATTCTTCCCTCCATTTTTAATAGACCAGAACCTCATGATCTTTAAATTCAAAGACACAACACAACACCATCTTACACAACTCAGCACACAATTAAAAGAGCCTCATCAATTCAAGAAACTTGCAGTTTTTTCAGGGTCCAAACACTCCACGCCATCTTCATCTTGTCCCCAAAACCAACCACCTGAGTGAATGCCCAATCCAGTTGCACAAACCCAACAACAATGGCAGCTCTCGAATTTATACAAGCCCACTTACCACTGCAATATTCAGGTCTCAGCACCAGCACCGTCATTGCAATCTCTCTCTTCTTCACCCTCCTCTGCGTCTGCATCATAATTGGTCACTTGCTGGAGGAGAACCGCTGGGCCAATGAGTCAATCACTGCCCTTCTTCTGGTGTGTAAAGTTGCATCCTTTATGTATTGCCACTTAGTTCTTCACTCAAAAGTTGTGATCTTGAGGATTTCTTTCTGATTTTGTTTTGTGTGATTGATTGGACATAGGGGTTGGTTGCAGGAGTAGTGGTGTTGCTGGTGACCAAGTTCAAGAGTTCCCAGATTCTGGTCTTTAGTGAGGACCTGTTCTTTCTTTATCTGCTTCCTCCAATCATTTTCAATGCTGGGTATGAATGAACTCTCCATTCCATGCAATTCCAATTTCATTGGTGAAGTTAAAGTTCGGATCTTTGCCTTTGAAAAACTTATACTTTGTGACATGGGATCTGATTGGACCTGCTTGAGACCTATTTTTCTTTATCCTATTTGGTTTTTTAACCTCTTATATATTTTGATTGTTATTCAGTTTCCAGGTCAAGAAAAAGCAGTTTTTCAAGAATTTTAGTACAATTTTGTTGTTCGGGATCGTGGGTACAGTAATTTCTTTTTGCCTCATATCACTAGGTAACACTAGCAATATCTCTAGTTCCACTCTACATATGTAACAGCATATTTGAACTTATACGACCAAGTTTTCGTTTAACGCCGTCACTACTGTTTCTGTGAAATGGTTTAGGTGCCTATTTAGTTTTCGATCGATTTGGTTTCACAACTCTCACCCTTCAAGATTACCTAGGTGAGTAAAGTCTGTCTGTGTATCATTGTCTGGAAATAATGTTGTTTGCTCATGTTGCTCTTTGTTGATCATTTGTGCTAAGTGGTTCCTCTATGTGCAGCTATTGGGGCCATATTCTCGGCAACTGATTCAGTTTGTACATTGCAGGTAATCTTATAATCTCGGTCCACATACATATTTCTCTAACAGATGTCTAACTTTGACGCGATATCTTCTTCTCGTGTTGAAGGTTCTTAATCAAGATGAGACGCCCTTCCTTTACAGTGTGGTATTCGGGGAGGGAGTGGTGAACGATGCTACCTCCATTGTGCTTTTCAATGCAGTACAATCACTCGATGTCAGCAACATCGGTGCTCTTACGGCCTTGAAATTGTTGGGGACTTTTCTTTACCTCTTCTTCACCAGTACTCTTCTTGGTGTAGCAGTAAGTTATAGATTATTTGGTTCTTTTAGTTACTGCACAGTTGATCCATAAGACGAGAGTTCACTGACACTTGCTTATGATGAATTACTTTGGATTATATCAGAAAGAACCAAGCTTTCTGCTCTTCCTTCATCTGATTATTAGCCACACAATAGATTCATTACTTCATCAGTAGTCCTTATACTGTTTAATATAAGAATCAAGGATGCGTCCTCTAACTTGGTTCCTTATAATGCTCCAGGCCGGTCTTATTAGCGCTTATATCATAAAGACCCTTTATTTCGGCAGGTATGAGGAAAGACTTCCCCAGTATTTTTCCCAATAGTTGGTACTGTATTATCTCATCTGTGAATGCTTCATGACAGTATGATTCTCTTTCCAACAGGCATTCTACAGATCGTGAAGTTGCCCTCATGATGCTTATGGCTTATTTGTCATATATGTTGGCTGAGGTACCTAAAACACATAATCTCAATTCCAAGTACTTGAGTGTTAGGAATGCCTTCCTTTGTATGGATGTTTAAACCAAGACATTCTTTTCTTTTGCAGCTTCTAGGTCTCAGTGGAATTTTGACGGTTTTTTTCTGTGGCATAGTTATGTCCCACTACACGTGGCACAATGTTACAGAAAGCTCAAGGATAACAACCAAGTAAGAACAAAATCCACTTTTGATCTCCTCCTTTTATAACTTTCGATACTGTAGCAATCATGCCCATTGAAAATTTCTTCATTACTGAGAATGAAGATGAATACGAAATGGAAGTAACACCATATGAAGCGTAATTTGTATCCTTTGATGGTTTCAGGCATGCATTTGCAACAATGTCATTCATTGCCGAAACATTTATATTCCTTTATGTTGGTATGGATGCCTTGGACATTGACAAATGGAAAACCAGTGATGCGAGGTAATCTTACTAGTCTCTTTCGACTCCAGAACTTGTAGCTGATAAGTAGTTTGTAGATTGCTATGGATTAATTGAAGTAAAAGGTTGCAACTTTCGATTCTTTATAATGTTCAGCGTGTATGCCTGACTTGGGACATGCTCTTTGGTTCAGTCCAGGAACTTCAATTGGCGTGAGCTCAATGTTGTTCGGACTTGTATTAGTTGGAAGGGCAGCATTTGTATTCCCAATTGCAAATATTACGAATTTGTTTAGGAAAAGAGAGGGTACAAAAATTGAATTCCGGAACCAGGTACTAGTTTCAATTTTCAAGCCCTTTAAGCGCTTCGCTATTGTCATTTTAACTCCTCCCCGGACTTCCCTAACTGTTTCAAAATGTCAGTTTATCATGTGGTGGGCAGGCCTAATGAGAGGTGCAGTCACTGTTGCTTTGTCTTACAACCAAGTAAGTTGAAGATGTTTCGAGTCCTAATAGATCAAGGAGCAAATATATTCGGTTCTACTCAAGTACTAACCTGCATAATCTACTAATGCAGTTTGCAGAAAGCACTGACACGAGATCAACTAAAGATAGCTCCTTAATGATCACGAGCACCATAATTGTTGTTCTATTCAGCACAGTGGTATGTATTTCTGCATACATTATGCATACTTGGTCATTGAATTTGTCATGTTTCTGATATTGTTCCTCCTTTCCAAACAGGTTTTTGGCTCCATAACAAAGCCACTGATTTCAGCTGTACTTCTGAGTCATGCAAAACCAAACATTTCGGATGCAGCTGATATGGCGAGCCTAGATGACTTAAGGCTAATGTTCCTCGAAACAGGCGAGCCAAGTGAGGGTGAGCCAGTCCAGAAGAAGGGAAGTCACTTCAGGATGCTACTGACTCGTCCGACTTCTACAACTGCCCACTACTTATGGCGAAAATTTGATGACAAATTCATGAGACCGGTGTTTGGTGGACGGGGTTTTGTTCCATTTGTTCCTGGATCACCAAGTGGTGCGGTAGAAGAACCTGCAGAAGCAGCAACAGAACATAGTTTTGAAATCAAAGATTAAACATACTTTGTAACATTAAAACTGATTACAAGTTTTTTTTTTCTCTCTGTAAAGTGAAAGTGTGGGGATGATGCTATAGTTAGAACTTTTAAGCAAAGTTTCCTCCCCTTTTTTTCCCTTAAATTTGGAAATAGAAATGGCAATTGCATTGTATTATTTTATAGTAAAATACATTCCTTCAGTCAATTTACTTGCAACCTGAAGTGCTTGAATTTCATTGCAGTTGTGACAAATATGCATCTAAAGCAATGTTTAATGAAGCAAGCACTTCTTTTAACAAAATATGGATTGTAGTCCAACTCAGTTTAGCACATTAATAGAAGAGATATTGTGTTTATATCATTATCGGGACACTAACCAGACCAACGACACAACAATGTGTCAAGTTGTTAACAATGTTGTACAGCTGCAACGAGGTTCCAGTCCAATGAAGCCCAACAACATTGCAGGCCCAGAGACCCATAAATATTGATGCATCCTACTGCGACGCATAATAGAATTCCTCCTTAAACCCTATACTCTAGTAAAAACCTCAGTTTCCTTTGTCGTTCGTCGATCTTCATGTTGTTGCTGATAGAAAATCAAATTGGGTTTTTGGAGATTCGCCATTAATGATGGCTTTCAGAAGCTCACACCAGATTCGAGCTCTCTACCGTGTGGCCCAGATTCCAGAATCTTCCTATCTGTAAGTAGAAATGATCTGGAATTTGAAAATGGTTTCTGTTAATTGATTGAAATTGGTATTTATCAGCAGAAATTGTCTGAAAAGATTGCATCTTTTGTTAAATTTCCAGGCTTGGAAGCCCAAGAAGCTATTCAAGTGGTATTTCAAATGGTAATTTTCTGCATTCATGGAGTAATTTCTTATTTGTTTTATTGGGTTGGGATACAATTGTTCAGAAAGTTAGTTAATTTTGTTTGTGATCTGTTTCAGTTCCTGAGCTTTATCGCCGGAGCGTATCTTCGTGCTTATACAATGGCAATGGGGGTCTTCCTTGGAGTCTTGGAAGTTCAACGACATTGCGTTCTTCATTGGTAAGTTTATAAAGATTACTACTTTGATCAGTTTTGGTGCCAATGCTGATTTTTAGTAGGTTTCTATAAGTTAATGTGGTGGTTGGGGAATGTTACAATTCATTCAATTCAAAATCGTGTTTTTGTTGTTTGTTCATTTTGGAGTTAGGCTGTTGAGTTGCCAATCTTCTTCAATGACAAAAGGTGGATATCAGCACAAGTGAAAGCACCTGCACAAGCAAGACAAATGGTATGTTATCATTTTGCTCAACTATGCGTACTTTTACTCTTCCGGTTAGTTAGTGTAGGTCAGTGGTTTCAGTGCTTCACTGAAAGAAATATCTGGTCTTAGAGGTTTGAGTTTTATCTGTCATCTTATGCTGTTAAAAAGATAACCGATGGTTACTTTATGATTATGCAGGGAGCTCTTAAAGTGGCCATGTTGAGTCCAGGGTTTATCTATGAGCCTTATACACCTCGTGAAAAAATCTCATTTTTGAAGAGGTTAGTTATTTCAAAAGTGAATTTTATTGGTATTGTAGCTTGTGGTAATTAGAGTAGGACTGCATAGTAGTGTAGCTCTACCTAGGGCCACTAGCAACTTTAGGCAGTTCTCACTTTCCACTGGTTCAGATTTATATAAGGTTTGATTTCTTTAGAAATTGTACAAATTCAGGTGTCAGCTTCAGTTTCCCTGGTCAAATGTTTGAATTGATTACTCATACTTTTGTTCTTTAACTTCTTGTCCCTAAATATGAACTATCTGATGTTTTATGTATCAGATGGTTCACAAGAAGTGGGTGGAGAAGAACAAAAGAAGATATGATTATAGAGGTGTGGACTCAGCTTAAACAATAAGAACTGTCTTGTTTTATCGATACACTCGTTTGGACTACTACTAAGATGGCTATCTGGAGTCATCCACTCTAATTTGTTTATGTTGCCTTAGTGTTAGATTAATGTAACTGTATTATATTTAGAATGCAAATTGAGGTGTAGTTATTTGCATTTCAGTACAATGAGACATAAATTTTGATATTTAAAGTTTGATATATCTCTGGTTTTCCAATTTTCAGCTCAAAAGTGCATATGCCATTGCTAAATTAAGAAAAAAGGGGTATTCAAAGCATTTGTTCTACAAAGAAGCAGTACAGTTATATAAGGAGGTAAATTTTGTCCATTTTTTTTTTGTTTAGTTAGGTTTGAAGCATTCTGCATTTTTATAATCATTTGTCATAGTATTGCTTTTTTCAGCTGAATTGTAGGATTTTCTTTGTTCTTTCAGTTTGTATTGCCTCTTTTAGCTGTGTTGTATGATTTTCTTCGTTTAGCTAATTGTACACCTTCTTCTCCAGATAAATACTCTAATGGCAAATGGGGACAAAAATTCTTTACGGAAAGCAGTTACAGAGAGAATGTTTTCTGTATGCTTCTGCCCTTTTTAATTTATGTTAAGTTTCTGCTATTTCTGATGTAAATGAATTTCTATTGAAGTCCTGAGATAGTATTTATCATCTTATCATTTACAGGAACTAAAGAATGAAATAAAACAAAGAGATTCTATATGGAGTAAAGTTTACTGGGAAATGGTGGAACCAGCTGTAAAGATACGAACTTTGCGAGCACGACTGGCAAGTATCTCTCTAATTAGTATTTATGAATACTGTGCAAGAACTCCCTAAAACGAAGGGGAGTATTTACTAATGTTGGCGTTATTTGGCTTAAAAGGATATTTAGTAAGTAGATATGCTTTCGAACCATCCAAATGAGTGAGTTCGTGATTCTGACTTTTATGTTTTAACTGCTTACATTAGAGGAACTTTTCCATGTTTACACTTTTGTTTGCCTGGTCCTTATTCCCAGCTATCTTCTTTTTCCTTCATGTATATAATAATAAATCGCCAGAAGTTTCTTCAGTATGTCACTTAGCATCTCTTAATTGCCATGAGCTACAAAATTAATGTTGCTGATTAGAAATCCATCACATAAATTGCTTCAAAACCAAATGCTTAGCTAGTTATGTTACTTGACATAAGCTTATATTTGAAATATGCTCCTTGAAGGCACATTATTTCTGCTTTCACCCTATTCTTAAAGAATTGAATTAGGATGCTTTAGCAAGGAAAAAGTTATAACAATTTGAATGATTACTTAATTTGATTGTTCTTTATACTTACGTTTTGCAATGCTGTCTCCTCTCTTTATAATTACAGATTGGTGTTGATCGAAATGACCTGGAGAAGGTGTTCATACAGCTTACACTCGAGTTTCTGACAAAGCAGGTGCATAGACAGCTGGACTGAGGAATCATGTTATTGGTTCATCGCATGCTGCTTTTAATTCAAAACTTTATCTACTGAGAATACTGATGCCAATACTTTTTCCTTGTTTTGTGTTTCTTGCAGAAATTCGAAGCGTATGACTCAAATGGTTCTGTTGTTTCTGGAGATAAATCTAAGGAGGTATGGTGCATTAACATCTCTTGTGTTATGTGGTTGCTGACTAAATAAATTCACATATTCTGTCACTTTTCCCCTTGGCATTTGTTTCTTTTTAGTTCCTCCCTAAGTGTTGTTAATGTGCTTACTGCACTCTGTAGGTCCTTATCAAAGATATCTGGGTATTTGAGAAATGTCTTTTCGAACCTAAAGCATTCTGGCGTCTTTGTGGGAGGATTTCTATCTAGGGAAGCTAGCTATCCTTCACCACAGATCCATGCCGATGACGAAATAAATGCTATTACCAATTTTGTAACCTGGACAACAGTTTATCACACTAGTTATATGAATGTAGCTATGTTTTTCGTTGTTGAATTTAACTTTCCACCCTCATCATAATCCTAGGGGGGGACTTGACCCTTTAGAGTTTATAGCATTCCAACATTGTTTGTTGGTATCGTTCTTTTGCAATTGTTAAGAAATGCCCCTATTCATTGTATTAGAAAAATGTTAGCCATAAGCCAAAAGATGTATCCCTAACAACATTTCAAGCATACTGTCCTCCAAGCAATGCCTGCCTTAGTTTCTGGCATTCTCCATGGGGTTTTGGAATGACTTTTGGAAAGGGCAATGTCGTCTTTTGTACTCTTCAATTCCATTAATCTTCACAGAAAACATTGGATGTTGATTCCTTCTCTCTTTTATGGGAAAGAATACCCCCTGCTTCAAAGTTTCAACTTTCAAATTACAAATACAACTCCCAAGAATAGTATCATTCCAAGCATACCATTAATTATATCCTCCCCGACTGGCATTCATATTGGACATTTCACAAAAAGATCGAGAAATGGATCGAACAGAACAGCATCTTCAATCTCTGGGCATCTGTCAAAGGCTCCACAACTTTATCATGAGAATCCTTGCCTCACAAGCCTTCAAGACTGCGAAGTTGGGCCCTCCGATGAATCAAGCTATGCACGACGGAGCCGGAACTAAAAGAGACTGCAAAGTGCACCCCGAAGCTCAAGAAACTTCGAAGAACAGAGACCATTCTATCGATGGAGCCGGCACTAAAAGAGACTGCAAAGTGCACCCCGAAGCTCAAGAAACTTCGAAGAACATAGACCATTCTATCGATGGAGATGCGAACAACAATGCATATGCTAATCCTGAGAACAGCACGGAAGAAGAGGGAAAGCACGGAGCACCAACAATCGCACGGCAAGCAAAACCTCCAAAGAAAATGGTTAGCTTAAGTGACAAGGTAGATGATATAGAGAAAGAGAAGGCTATGAGGTTAAGACGAAAGAGTTCTTCGTTTGAAAAGTTGAATTGGTTTGAGCTTGCGAAAGAGGACCCAAAGCCGAAACCTATAAGATCAATTCTGAAGACTCGTTCTGATTTGAGCAAGCAGATGACCACATCTGTGAATCATAACTGAAGGCTTAATTAAGAGGCTTGGTTTAGTTCTCTGTTCTAAATAATGTGCACTGTTCTTTCTTTTGGCTTTGCTTCATTTTCTCGTTTCACCTCTGCTCGTTTTACTTGTTACTCTTTGTTTAATTAGGATATAAAAGTTACTGTCTTCTGATGTTAACTCTTGAATAAACTTTGCGTTTAAGATTTCTTTCTTTAAAGAGAAGAAAAGAATTTGTCCCCCCAAAAAGATTTACAATTTGGTCTGCAAAATGCAATCTGCACAAGGAAAGTAATTGGAGAGATATTGAACATGCCCTCTGCTGCTGCAGCCAATGCTAAAGCCACTTTGGAACATGTCTATGGGACTTGTCTTGCAAGTTAAGGGATTCTGAGAAAAACTTTTTGACTGAAGGCAAGTGGCATAATGATACCATGAATTCATGGTCCTGAATCATGATGTATAATTGGAGCCTGATCAGCCTTCCACTTCCGAACCAACATTACCACATCCGCTTCCTCACTGCCTAACAACCGAAAATTCCAAATTCGGGCTATTGCCTAACAAGGAAGTGGTTGTGCTTGTGTCGGTGTTGGTTCAATAAGGGGAAGTAAACATTGGTCTCAGCTGACCTATGAAGTGTTCTGTTTTTACTAGATCAACACATGTATAACTTTCCATTTTTCTATTCTGATTAATTTTCCTAGTAACACCAGTAATTAACGTTTCCTAATGACGATGATCATGGAAATAAGTCTTCCGCAGTCTTTGTCAGCTACAGTATAAAACGTAGATTCTCTCTGTCACAATCCGGCAAAACAATATTCAAAGCAATCTTTAAAGTTTAAAGCCTTCCCTTCCAAGCAACTTCAAATTTCAGTATATAAAAGGATACAAAACCCCTGTTATTGGAGCAGCCATTGCAGAAAGGATTTCAAGCATGGATCATTCAAGAAGAGAATACCAACAACCTCAACTATCATTAGGAATTCTCCATAGGCTCCTCAACTTCTTAGTAAAAATTATTGAAGCACAATTTCTCAAGACTGTCACTCTAGGCCAGCCATCCAATCAGACGTCTCTAACGACCTGACAGACCGACAATGGTGCACCAAGGTGGTCGAGAAATTCTGTTTCGCCGGTTCAAAAATCATAGCGAATATGTGGGTGGACACGCAAAGTATTTTATGTAGTTTTATTGTATTTTTATACATGTGTTCAATGTGAAACATACCTTAGTTTATACAAGAAATGTTGAAATTGTGTTGAACTAATGAATTGACCTTGCAATATATTTCTACATTACATCAGAGTTTCACCTTGTAGGAAGGCTGCTTTGGCAATTGGATCTCCTTTTATCAGTGCATTAGATTAGTGGTCATGCTAGCTATCAATATTTACTTACTAAACCGGTTTGATTCAAATTAGTTGTCCACATTGAACCAGTAAATTGAATGCATTGTCTTACGAAAAAACGTTATATAACACACACGAGAAATTCTTACACACGCTGTATGTATGCAAGACTTTCTCCTAACAGTGAAGGGCGGATCGGGGAGGAACTCAAAACACAAATTAAATGGGGTGGTCATATGTAGAGGGCAACTCAAAGCTTCATATGGTCATATGAGGACAACACATGGAAAGACCAAAAAAAATTCGGTACTGAATTTGGACACAAGCGTGGGAGAAGAGTAAAAACATGGAGCCCAAGGTCTGCGGTTTAAAGCTACCTTAAAGAGCTCACCCTCTAAAAGGGTCAAACATTTACATGGGCACTTCGCATTCTTCATGTTGTCATTCGACCACCACAACACTCTCCACTGACAACCTTCTCCACTCATCTCCCAAAGCATATACCTTTTCTCAGATTAAACAATCAAGATTGCCGATTTCATCTTTCAAATTGAATCCAACTAACCAAATCTTCAAACCCCATCTCAAGATCATGTCCCAAAAGTCTCAACTTTTGCCTGTAAAGGGTGGGAAAGTTGAAGTTGGGGAGACCCAGGAGGGAATCACCACAGGACCCATGTTGGATTTTCATGGAATTGATCAGGAATTGGTGGAGAAGATGGTCTATGATGCGCTTGTTTGGAGCTCTCTTCATGGGCTTGTTGTTGGTGACAAGTCGGTTAAGGTCAGTAGTTTATTGCCCAGCTAATTAGTTGTTTGTGGTCGCGTTCAACTGATGAAAATGCAAAAAAGATTGAAACTTTAAGGTTTTTAGGCTGACAAGGGACGCAATTGTAGGATTAGATTGTGATGAATTCAAGGCAATTCTGGTTTTTTGTTTGATGTTCTTTTCACCATGTTAGAATTGGCTGCAGAAAGGCAATTCGTGAGAACATCTTAACTATGTACTTATGACCTTCAAAGTTCTTATTCATTGCTTTCTTCAATAAAGTAGAAACCTTTTAGTTACCAGCTTACCAGAAGCTCTAGGAAGTTGCATTTGATGATAGTTATGTCAATGTATAACTTGCATTCTAAAGTTTGATTTTGAATGCTGTAAATTACAGAGATCAGGAGAAGTACCCGGTGTAGGCATGGTACATGCACCTTTTGCTTTACTGCCAATGCCGTTTCCCGAAAGTCATTGGAAGCAAGCATATGAGTTAGCCCCTATATTCAATGAACTAGTTGATCGAGTGAGTTTGGACGCAAAGTTCCTGCAGGATTCACTTTTCAGGTACTTTTGCTCGTAATCTTTCTGTTATGGGTGTTATTTTGCAAATGAGCATACTGAAATTTAGTTGAAGTGAACTTAGGCAAGCCTTAAACAATCCGCTTGACTTGGGTGCATTACTTAAGAACATTTGTGGGTGAGCAAAGCCATAGCCTTTGGCATGTCTGGCCAGGTTGGCAGCATGGCGTGGAATCAGCCTCTTGCAAAAAAAATGCTAGGTAAGGCTGCCTACATTAGACCCACATAATGGGTCCGGCCCTTCCCTAGACCCCACACATAGTGGGAGCTTTGTAGCACCAGGTTGCCCTTTACGTTCTGCTTTAGAAAGAATGCCAGATCTGGACTAGATTGAACTTTGGTTCGCGAGACTCGATTGTCTTAGCTTTAACAAGATTAGTTTGAACTTCAATAAGTTTTGTATGGGGGTAACGGAGGAGATCAACATACATAACCGGCTGCAGTTTTTATATATTGACTCTAGAGATTAAAGCTATTCTACAACTAATGTAATTGTAATCTTCAAATCGCAGAACGAAGAAAGCTGATCCTTTTACATCTAGACTTCTAGATATTCATTCCAAGATGCTAGAGATTAACAAGAAAGAGGTAACTGTGTATTCAATATAGCATTTGGGCACTAATTATTGTGACAGGAGAATTTTATCTTCACATATAGTGATTCAGTTGAGAGTCTCCAGATTCTGGTCCTCTTGTTCAGTAACTGGATGATCTTTTGGTTGCATATACATACACATAACCATAATAGGATTCAAGCGAAAGACATGAATATTACAGTTTGTAGGTCCGGATGGCACTTATCAGTTCAGTTGATTTTCTCTACTTTAGCTGCCGTTCAGTTGAAGGCACATGTAATTTTCTTTTTCATTAGTGGTGAGGATGGTAAACTTTTGAGATAACTTGAACAGGAAATACGCTTGGGTTTGCATCGCTCAGATTACATGCTTGATGAACAAACTAAATCACTCCTTCAAATAGAGATGAACACAATTTCATCTTCATTTCCTGGACTTAGTAGCCTTGTCAGCAACCTTCACAGGTTAAGTAGTAAGAGATTATGTACTAAGCGTTTATTCAGTGATTTTGAAGTACCTGACCCTAAGGCTCTCCTTTCACAGGAGCTTACTTAATCACTATGGAGCATTTCTTGGATTAGATTCCAAAAGGGTTCCTAGTAATCCTGCTGCCAGCCAGTTTGCAGAGGTTTTGGCTAAAGCTTGGACTGAATACAATAACCCCAGGTGAGAACTGAAACAGTGGTTCTTTTGTTCCTTCTGGTACTGCATTCAGTGAAGTAACTAAAGGTGCAGTTAACTTTAAATGTATATACAGGGCCGTTGTTATGTTTGTGGTTCAGGCTGAAGAGCGCAACATGTATGACCAACACTGGCTTTCTGCTGTGTTAAAAGAAAGATATCCTTTTAACCACTGCAACAAGCTTCTATTTTGGAGATAGTGGCATATGTAGAAAAATGTATTGTCTGTCAAATCTACTCTTATATCTTTGATAAGAAAAATTCATATATCAGGATGCTCCTTAATTGTATAACACACATAATGTATCAACTGTTCGCAAAACATTAGCCGAAATTGATGCGGAGGGGGAGCTTCTGCCAGATGGAACACTTGTTGTGTATGTAGCTTTAGCCATGGAAGTTCATTATAGTGCTCTAGTGTTGTGCATCTAGCATGTCAAACCTTTGATCTCTGATAAACTTTTAACTTGCAGGGCTGGCCAAGAAATTGCAATTGTGTATTTTAGAGCTGGCTATACACCAAATGATTATCCTTCTGAATCAGTAAGCAAGTCTTACCCTTTTTTCCCACTCTAATATGATTCTCTTTTAAGTAGTAGGGAACTGTTTTTCGGCTTGCAGGAGTGGAGAGCAAGGCTACGCATCGAGCAATCATCTGCCATCAAGTGCCCCTCAATATCGTATCATCTGGTAGGGACCAAAAAGATTCAACAGGAACTTGCAAAGCCTAATGTTCTTGAGAGGTATTGCTAGTTAAAGTTCACTTATTGTACCTTATTTTACCAGTTAGAATTTACAAAATCAATTCTATGATTTTCGAGCTTAGACGTCTGAAGTCTATGAATCATGTTTTGCCCTTTTAGATAATGAGAAGCTCAATATGAAATCTTCTAGATTATAGAGAAGAACGATCCATTGTTATAAACACTAACCTAAAAGCTTTCTATCATCTTTATGTGAGCAGGTTCCTCGATGATAAAGAGGATATTGCAAAATTGCAGAAATGCTTTGCAGGATTGTGGAGTTTGGATGACTCAGATGCTGTCAGAAACGCAATAGAAACACCTGGTTCATTTGTTATGAAGCCCCAAAGAGAAGGCGGAGGTCAGTGCTTCAAAACTTTCCTCTGCTGCTATTGTAATGACAAGTATCATTAATACTCCATTAGTCCACTTCAGGGAACAATATATATGGCAATGACGTTAAGGAAGCCCTCATCAGATTGCAGAAAGAAGGGTCAGAATCAGATGCTGCTTATATCCTAATGCAGCGGATATTCCCTACTGTTTCTCCTACATTTTTGATGCGGGATGGAATTTGTTATAAAGACGATACTATATCTGAGTTGGGGATTTATGGTGCTTACTTAAGGTACATGACTTATATGACAAAAAAATTGGTTTGGTGTTTTCTCTTTCTTGGAGCGGGGTCTTTCCTTCAAACTCTTCTGTAGGTTTGAAATCATAGTGCCATATCATTCATCCTTTTCAGGAACAAAGAGAAAGTGATCGTGAATGACCAATGTGGCTACCTGATGCGGACCAAGGTTTCTTCATCAGATGAAGGCGGAGTTGCAGCAGGATTCGCAGTCTTAGATAGTTTGTATTTAACGTGAGGTAGCCAGGTTTCAAATTATGTTTACATGGTTCAAATTATAGAGCCAAAGAGTTTGTGATTCATTTCCGTACTTGTAAAGAGACATATTCGGCACAAGATCCCCCCAAGGAAGTGGGATTCAACAAGCCAAAGCATACTTTACTTGATTTTCCCCTCCTCTCTTCATTGATTTACAAAGGGAAAACACTGCCATTTTTCTTGTACTTCTCTGTGTCCCCTTAACACTACAGTGTGTGCTTACTTCAACTGGAATGAAAGACTTTTCAAGTTTCATCCTCACAACTAGAAACATTAGTAGCAAACTACAAAGCGGATTATGAACAAGTTGAAAAGAGAAGAAAACATTGGTGGTGACAATATTCATGAGTATGCCCTGTTATCGTTCCAACCAAGTTCACGAGCTCGTTTCTCCCATACTTCCGAAAGCCGAAGCTCTTCTGCAAGTTCAGCTTCAGCCCTCTGCCTTGCTTCTTCACAAGTTTCCACTCCTGCGTTACATTTCTCTGCCTCCTTTTCGTAGTGTGAAGAGACTCTCCTAGCTCCCATCAACAATTCATCGGTCTTTTGCAACGTTTCATTGGCCACCGTTTGCTGCAAACTTAGCTCTTCAGATATCAAGGCTATGACATCTTTCTCCATCTCCTCTTTCATTTCTGGTTCGTGTTTACTGCAATCTGCAAGACAGTAAAAGATACATGATGACCATGTTCTTGTGAAATGGGGAAGCACCAAGAACATAAACGGATGCAAAGACAGGTTGAACTGACCTGAATGTGAGCTATTCATATCTGGAATAAGGTAACATATATGAGAAAAACTTGTTAGAAACTTGATATTGAATTCCTAACTTAAGCAAACATTTCTATATTTGAAGAAAGTAGATGACACACAGTCTCTGAAAAATGAATCTCACCTATAGGTACCGTGTCGAAATCTTTCGAACAATCACAAGGACATTGAGGACACAAATCTTTCTCCTTCAAGCTCAAGTACAACGATGGACGTACAGTGTATCCAACAAAACACAAACCCACCAATACAAAAACCAACCTCATACCACCATTAGTACATAATCCATGGTCTGGTTGATGATGAGCCATCAATGTCCCAAAAAACGAGAGGACAAAACCCAACTTTTGTTTGGTGATCAGATATCAAAATCCCATTTTGAGGATCTGGGTTGCACACTCAAGACCATTTTAAGGAGTGTTGTCAATAATGGCAAAAAATGAACAATTTCCAGTCAAAGAAACTAACTTTAAGATCTGGGACGTTGAATGAGAATCTGATGAGCTCAATGATTGAAGCAGACTGGAGAGTTTTTCTTCAGGTGGAATTTTATGCCTGAAATAAAGGAGACCACAGATCCCGGTAAAGCATAAAGGAGTAGTCTTTAGAGGACTTTGGGTTAAACGAGAACGTTTGCTTTAATGATCGTGTTTGCTTGATAATACGAAACCTTTATCAAATATAGAATACTTTTGGTGCGTCACGTGTCATTGTCTAGACACACCCAGCCACCAGTCAAATACTCGGTATTTATAAGAGCAAATCCACTGGGCGGGCTAAACAGCAGGCGGGAGGGGCGGCTAGCCTTCCGCAGCCACTGTTCACGCCACACTGGGGAAAAGGAGAGACGGCGAGCGGCGGGCGAGAGGACGACAGGCGGGCGGGCTGGCGAGCGTCGCTCGCGCCCGCGACCGCGGGCGGTGAGGGGAAGTGGGCCCCAGCTGACGCGGAATCGCACCAATTATTTTTTTTTATTCCAGCGCGTGCATTGCACGCAATGCACGCGCGCGTGAGGGAGAGTGGGTGGGTGGGGTGTTCGGTAGTGGAGTCCGAACGGGAAAATGAAGGGCTGCTTTTTGTGTTCACTTCGCGCCTGCATGGGTGAAAATGCTCTAAGAGAGTCCGAATTTGCTCACATCTCCTTCACTCTAGTGAAATCCTACTTTCTTTAAATTTTGTCATGTATGTTATGACTAAACTATGGTAAACTTATCATATTTATTCATGTTGACATCCAATTAATAAATTAAATTTCAAATTTATCTCTTATATTTATCTTGAACATTATCTCCTAACAGAAAGATAAATAAATAAAATTATCACGATAGGTGGATATGTTCTTATATTCTTCTCTATTACCAAAATCAAATATGTTCTGTCTGGTCAAAATTTTGTACAAAGGAATCAAGTGACGATGTGCGGAAGAAAAGTACTTAACTAAAAATTCAATTCTAATGTACATTGTATAGCTTAATATCAATTTCTATCTACAAACAATTCATATAAAGATGTGTAGAAGAAAAGTGCCTAATTGAAATTACAAATTGTACTGTTCATGTACAGGGATCTATCAAACTTGAAAATCAACTCCAATTAAATATGTCATCTTTGTATTAAAATACATCTTTGCTGCCTCAACATCTCCATATATAAATTCGTACATAGTATTACTAGTTTTTTTGGTCAGATAGAGTAAATTTGATTGTGGTCATAGAAGGATCTATGATCTTGTTTCTGTATGATGAATGAGTTATTATTGATTGCTGCTGCACTCTCCAACGGGAGGAGATAATAATTTTTTTAACAAGATTAGAGAGTTTCATTAGGAAAGTAAAATGTTATTGATTTGATATATTACTAGATAATGATACTAAATAGAAACCCTATCTAAAAAGTACTAGATAAGGCTTCTTATATCTAAAAAATACACAATTTTCTTGTAATATCCACCTAGTCCAAGTTGTCAATGTGGCAGAATTTTATTGGATAGCTTAGAAGTTAGTTACAACAATTAAACTAACGGCTTGCTAACGCCGTTATCCCCACATAATTCAAATTCGGACTCGATGAAGCTCGTGAGCTTCAGTTGGTGCGCTCCGAATTCAAATTCGGTGCCAATTCTCTCTCACTCTATATCTATCGGCGATCGATTCAATTTTTGTTTCAGATTTTTGTAGTTTTGATGCTCTTCAGATTTCGACGGCGGAGAGGTAATTTCGATTTTTCCGATCGGTTTTGTTCGTTGTTTTTGTTTTTGAATTTGTGAATCGTTCTGTGTTTTATTGCATTGGATTCGATTCTTCTCTTTCGTTTTTGTTTCAAAATAAATAAATATAATAAGTTAACCAATTTTGCTCACATCCCCTTAACTCTAGTGAAATCTTACCTCCCTCATCAAATCTCGCCACATGTGTTATGACTAAACTGTGGTTAACTTATTATATTTAGTTATTTTGATAACCAATTAATGCATACATTAAATATAATAAGAAGTCCGCTTTTGCTCACATCCCCTTAACTCTAGTGAAATCTTACCTCCCTCTTTAAATTTCGTCACGTGTGTTATGACTAAACTATAATTAACTTGTTATATTTAGTTATTTTGATAAGCAATTAATAAAGGAGGCTGTTAGTTCTACCTCTTGTCTTATTTGCACACCTACCATTATTAATTAACTTCTACTAAAAATTAATTTAATTTGTTATTCCAAAATTACTCAAATTCTTCCCTCTTTTTTCACCTTAATTCTGAATAAATAAAAATTCTAAAAAATTTGTCGCATTTCCTCGACATCCTCGCCGCCATTTTGATTGGCCGCGCCGCCGTTGGAAGCGGCAGCCATCGCTGTCGCTGAGATATTGTATCGAAGAATAATCAAAATTGAATCAAAATATAGTATACGCCATTCCTAACAGCCCCCTTATGATATAAGCCAATTGTGGAAAGAATAAATGGCCTTGGGGAACAACGAAAAGAGGTTGGACTGGAGTCGTTTCGAGTTTTGGCACCTTCGCTTTGTTTTAATAAAAAATTCGTGACATTAATGGGATGGGTGGGCGTTCGAAGAAGAGATTTCGTTTTGAAGAGATGTGGACGACTGAGGAGTCATGCGCAACAGTCATTACTAGTTTCTTGGCTCGACAAGCACACCTGAATCCTAGCCGCAATGTTTGTGATCATATTTGGGCTACCCGTGTAGCTCTCTTGAAGTGGCAGCAGAACACCTTTGGTCACACCAAGAAGGCAATTAGGGGGTTAGTGGAAAATTAGGGGATCCCTATGCTTTGCCTGCTTACTTCTAAATAGAGAGGAAGTATATTGGCGACAGAGATCGCGGCTCTCATGGCTGAAGGATGGTGATCGTAACACCACCTTCTTTCATCAACGAGCCTCTAACCGGCGCAAGAAGAATACCATTAAAGGGCTTCGGGATGCTAATGGCTGCTGGAATGCTTCACCAGGGGGTATTGAAGCAGTTGTCATGGCCTATTTCTTTCACATCTACTGTTCGCAAGGAGTTCTAGCCTCGGCGTTACAAGAGGTGATTGAGTCTGTTGAACCGAAAGTGACTCCAGCTATGAATGTTGCATTATTACAACCATATACAGCGGAGGAAATTAAGGTGGCGCTCTTTCAAATGCACCCAGCCAAGTCACCTGGACCAGATGGAATGTCACAACTGTTTTTCCAGAAATATTGGGACATTGTAGGGTTCGATGTCACTGCAGCGGTCAATAAGTTTCTATCAATGGGACAGCTTTTGAAAGAGGTATGCTTTACTCATGTTGTGCTTATTCGTAAAGTGAAAGAGGTTGACGACATGACTCATCTCCGACCCATCAGTTTGTGTAATGTTCTGTACAAGATAGGGGCTAAAGTGTTGGCAAATCGCCTGAAGGGTTTCCTAGACCATATTATCTCTCCCCATCAGAGCGCGTTTGTGCCCGGACGCCTCATCTCGGATAATTCGCTGATTGCTGCTGAGATAGGCCATTACCTCCATAATAAAAGAAGTGGAAAGCAAGGGTATCTAGCCTTGAAATTGGATCTTAGCAAAGCTTTCGATAGAGTTGAATGGAAATTCCTGGAGGCTATGATGGTGCGTCTGGGTTTTGCACGGGAGTGGATCAAGGTGGTGATGGCATGTGTCACTTCAGTGTCATATTCCTTCCTTGTGAATGGCGATGCTAGAGGTTACCTTGTCTCCACCCGTGGCCTGAGACAGGGAGACCCGTTGTCTCCATATCTTTTTTTACTTTGTGTGGAAGGACTCTCTTCTCTTATCGTAAAACATGAGCGGATTGGACATCTAAGCAGCATACATGTTTATCATTCAGCCCCTCAAATACATCATTTGTTATTCGCAGATGACAGCTTTATTTTTGCTAAAGCCAACCTTGAGGAATGTGGGGTGGTGCAACGTATCTTAGATGTGTACTCCTCAACTTTTGGGCAGTCTATCAATTTCCAGAAGAGTTGTATGGCATTCAGTACTAATATGAAGGAGTCGCAACAGTCCAATTTGGCTTCGTTCTTGGGTGTTAGACGTGTACCTCACCATGACAGATACTTGGGGTTACCCACTTTTGTAGGACCCTCGAAGCGGCGCACTTTCTCTTTTTTGAAAGAAAAACTATGGAAGAGGTTAAATGGGTGGCGTGGTAACTTGATCAGTGGTGCGGGGAGGGAACTCCTTGTTAAAGTTGTGGCGCATTCTCTCCCCACATATGCCATGCAATGTTTTCTTTTGCCCAAAGGAAGTTGTGAGGAATTATAGCAGCTAACTGCTCGCTTTTGGTGGAATGGTGACATGGAGGCCCGAAAAATCCATTGGAAGGCATGGGATAAACTGTGTTTGCCAAAGAGTGAGGGAGGCTTAGGCTTTCGGGAACTTTATGCCTTCAATCTAGCCTTATTGGCCAAGCAAGGATGGAGGATTGTACAAAATCCCATTTCGTTGGTAGCTAGGCTTCTCAAAGCCAAGTACTTTCTTAGATCCAGCTTTTGGGATGCTGAGGCTAAAAAAGGTTGCTCATACTGTTGGCGCAGCATTGCGGAGGCCGGAGGGGTGTTAAAGTGCCGCTCTCGATGGCTGGTTGGGAATGGAACCTCAATTTCTGTCTGGCAGGATAGGTGGTTGTCTAAACCACACTCTTTTAAAATCTTGTCCACACCACCGGCAAATCTGGAGCATCTAACTGTGAAGGACTTAATTGACCCCAACTCACTTCAATGGAGGTATGATTTGTTAGTCAACTTGTTCTCTGTTGAGGAAGTTGAATTAATTATGAGTATCCCTATTAGCTTTCGCTTGCCAATGGATCGTGTGATTTGGCATTTTGATAGCAAAGGAGTCTTCTCTGTCAGGAGTGCCTATTATGTTGCTAGGGAGTTCCTTCAATCTCATACAGCCATTGCCTCGACTTCGTTGGGCCAATCCTCTCCAGCAGCAAGTTGTTGGAAAGCTTTATGGAAAGCTACTGTTCCCCCTAAGGTAAAAATTTGTGCTTGGAAGGTGGCACATGATACCCTTCCTACAAAATTTTAGTTGGCTAGACGAGGAGTGTTGGTGGAAGGTCTTTGTCCTTTTTGTGGTTCGGTTGAGGAATATGCTTTGCACATTTTGAGGGATTGTTCATTTGCGAAATCTGTTTGGGGTGCTTCACCACTTGGTTGGGAAGGTGTTGATCGGGGGGTTCCACTGTTAAGGAATGGTTTTTCTCTTGTTTACAAAACAGATCAGTTGTAGGAGGGGATCTTTTTTTGATGTTGGAGTGCGCTATTTGGAAGGCTTGAAACGAGTTGATTTGGAACGATATCCTAAGTGATCCTTTAGGAGTTGTTGCGAGATCCGGAGCTTGGTATCATGACTTTCAGAGGGCTCATTTACAGCAACCAAGGACAACAAGGTCGTCTGCTGAAAAATGGAAGGCACCGAGGGATGGTTGGATGAAACTCAATGTGGATGGGGCTACTCGTTTGGATGAGAGAAAAGGCTGCATGGGTGTTGTCATTAGAGATGCTAGGGGAAATTTTGTTGCTGCAGGTGTGAAGCAGGTGATGCAAATTTCATCTGCTTTGCAAGTTGAGTGTTTGGCTGCAGTGGAAGGATTGAGATTGGCTAGCGGCCTGGGTATGGACCACATTATTCTTGAGAGTGATTACTTCAACTTATCCAGGCTCTCTGCAGCCAAGGGCATGAGCACTCTCCCCTTAGCAATCTTTATGGTGATATCCAAGCTTTGTCTTCTCAATTCCTTGAAGTGTCTTTTCATTTTGCTCCCCGTTGTTCCAACAATGTTGCCCATCGTCTTGCACGAATGGCGCTTAGTAGCCCAAGTTTGGTTTGGTATGAGGACCCTCCAGAATTTCTTTCGGATGTCCTCTTATTAGACCGTAATATGTAATTCCTCATGACCGTTTGGGCTCTTTCCATTGAACCATCGTTTCACTTCAAAAAAAAAAAAATCAAAAATTTTTTTTACCTTTCTTGTGTTTCCCGACTTCCGATCCTCTACCACCCCTGCACCAAAAACAAGCCTACCCACGTGTCAAGATAAACGATCGTCGTTAACCACGAGACAAAGAAGGGCTCAAAAGTCATCCGCGAGGAATCGGCGTGGCGAATTTCGGGGCACAAGAACAGCACTTCTTGCCAGCTCCGCCGCAAGCCCTTCGGCAAAGTCCATCTCAAGGTTCAACTTTGATTCAAGTTTGTCTAATTCGGTGTCCTAATTCAATTGGAATTGTAATCAAATCATATCATTTTCCTAATTTTGATTCAACCTCTGAATAATTTTTATTGATTAGTTGATTAGATAAGGGTCATTTAGGAATAATCTAATAAAATGATTTTTAAATAAAATTTAATTAAGAGTGGTGGGTGTGCAAATAAGAAAGGGGTTCTTACCAAAAACTACTATATGGAGCTTTATCTTACCAAAAACACTACCTCACTTTTTTTCTTATAATTTACTACTACTTTTACTATTTAATACCAAATCAAAACCAACAAGCCCACCATAGCCCATGTGTGTGGGGTTCACTCTCCCCCACATACTTGAATTGAAAAAAATTGATTTGAAAGAAGGAATAATTTGATTGAACACATCTTTCAAATTGAAGGAAGTGTTTCTGTACGTTCGGGAACACATCCTTCAAATTGAAGGAAGTGTTCCTGTACATTCTGGAACACATCCTTCAAAATTTGAACACATCCTTCAAATTGAAGGAAGTGTTCCTGTACATTCTCGAACTGTTCCTTCAAAATTTGAATTCAAATTTGAAGAAACACATCCTTCAAATTGAAGGAAGTGTTCATGTACATTCTCGAACTGTTCCTTCAAATATTCCTTCAAAATTTGAATTCAAATTTGAAGGAACACATCCTTCAAATTGAAGGAAGTGTTCCTGTATATTCTGGAACACATCCTTCAAATTGAAGAAAGTGTTCCTGTACATTCTAGAACTGTTCCTTCAAAATTTGAATTCAAATTTAAGGAACACATCCTTCAAATTGAAGGAACACATCCTTCAATTGAAATAACATATCCTTCAAATTAAAATTTGAAGGAGCGAGTGTGTGTAAAGTTGTGTAAAGTTGACTTTAAAAGTGTACAAGCCATTTAAAAATCAACATGTGTCAAAGTAGTAGTGAATTGTAATATTTAAAGTGAGGTAGTATTTTTGGGTATTTTGCTGTTAAAGTAGTAGTGAATTGTAATTATTTCAATAAGAAAAGGGGACAGCCTCCTTAATAAATTAAATTCCAATCTTATCTCTTATTTTACTTTCCTAATGAAACTCTCTAATCTTGTTTTTTTAAAAATAATTATCTCCTCCCGTTGGAGAGTGCAGCAAGCAATCAATAATAACTCATTCATCATACATAAAAAAGATCATATATTCTTCTATGACCACAATCAAATTTACTCTATCTGACCAAAAACTAGTATACTATCTACAATTTTATATATGGAGATGTTGAGACAGCAAAGATGTATTTTAATACAAAGATGACATATTTAATTGGAGTTGATTTTCAAGTTCGATTGATACCTATATATTTAGATATACAATGAACAGTACAATTTGTAATTTCAGTAAAGTACTTTTCTTCTGCACATCTTCACTTGATTCCTTCGTACAAAATTTTTGGTCAGACAGTACAGATTTGATTTTGGTAATAGAGAAGAATATAAGAACGTATTCATCTATGGTGATAATTTTTTTATTTCTCTTTCTATTAGGAGATAATGATGTTCAATATAAATATAAAAGATAAAGTTGAATTCAATTTATTAATTGGATGTCAACATGAATAAACATGATAAGTTTATCATAGTTTAGTCATAACATACATGGAAAAATTTGAGAATGGAGGTAAGATTTCACTAGAATTAAAGGAGAGGTATGCAAAATCGGAATAATCCAAGGGGTCCTAAAACATTGGGTTCACATCGGTTAACGGCTCCCAATCCTCCACGTGCACTAATCGTAGCAATCACCCAATCTATGTACTAAATTACTCCAGGATCAGGATGAGCCAGCATCTCTCTCAATTTTTTTTCGAAGTCCTCTGCTGATGACTTTGAATTTGTTAACTTTTGTTCATAACCAAATGGAAGTGTCATTTTCTCGACAAAAAAAATACAAGATACGTTCAACAAGCTTCAAATGGTGAATGCCCTTGCTATTGACAAAATTCTCATTTGAACTTCAGCTGAAAAAAGTATCTCATCTTAAGTGCATTGCTTTTCTGGACTAAATGTTTGAGACTCCAAACAACTGCTATTGCTTTGAAGTTCAGATTCCACCATGCTCTTCCTATTCTTCTTCACCTTGCTTGTTTCACAGCACCACTGTGCTGAAGTTTATGAAATAACTCGTTTGCAACCGTTATCACAGAATCAAACCCTTATCTCCCCTGGCAACATTTTCGAATTGGGGTTCTTCAAGCCTAATGCGGGCAACAAGTACGTGGGGATATGGCACAAGAACATATCTCCCCGAAAAGTTGTATGGGTTGCCAACAGAGAAAAGCCTATTTCAGCTTCAGACACCTTGGCTCGTTTGACGATCAACAGCTATGGAGACCTTGAGCTTGTAGATGGGAAACAGAATTCTCTGTGGTCAACCAACATTTCAGTGCCTTCTAATAGTTCATCTGCAGCTCTTTTAGACACCGGAAACCTTGTTGTCAAAAAAGATGGCGATACTGGAGATAATCCATTGTGGCAGAGTTTCGATTATCCTGGTGACACACTTCTTCCAGTAATGGTGATGGGATTTGATACTAAATCTGGTAAGAGGAACGTCTTGGCTGCCTGGAAAAGTGAGAGTGATCCATCAGCAGGGTTGTTCTTGGCTGGACTCTCACAGCAGACACCATCACAATGTTTCATTTGGACTAATGATTCAACTCCTTACTGGAGAACGGGGCCTTGGGATAAATCAAAGTTCATCGGTGTACCAGGAATGAATGATGGATACCTGAGTGGAATGACTCTACGAGACAATGAGCAGGGAACAAAGTACTTTTCTTACGAGTTACCTAAGATATATAGTGTTCTAGCATATATGCAGCTCTTGCCAGAAGGAGCTCTCCAGTTTACGCTTTCTGTTGATGGGAGTAACTGGTCTTTTAATGGGGCGGGACCAAACAATACATACGTCCTTTATGGAGCATGTGGAGTTTTCGGGGTCCTTCAAACTTCTGAATCGCCAATACCAAACTGCAAGTGTATGAAAGGGTTTGCACCGAAGTCAGATGACGAATGGAGCAAAGGAAACAGCAGAGGAGGGTGTGTGAGGAAATCCAAACTGTTTTGCGATGGTAATGCAAACAATTCGGTTGCTTCGAAAGGAAAAGAAGATGGGTTTTGGCAGATGAAAATGGTAAAAATTCCAGATTTTCATGAGTATATTGACTTTTGGAATGCTGACCAGTGCAAGACACAATGCTTACATGATTGTGCTTGCCTGGCTTATGCACATGTTGACGATATAGGGTGTTTGGTCTGGCATAAAGACCTAATTGATGTACAACAGTTTTCCTCTGGCGGAGTTGATCTGTTTATTCGCTTAGCAGATGCAGAACTAGGTATCACAAATTACACACTTTGCTTGCATAACTGTTATTGAAAATATCAGTTTACACACTTTGCTTGCATAGAGGTTATTGAAAATATCAGTTCTTTTCAGTATTATACCTGATACAGTACAATCTGCATCTTGATTTTCTCAGGAGAAGAAGGAAAGCCAATGAAGTTAATTGTCATCCTTACAGTTATTGGCTTTATCAGTATCTTGGGTGCCACAGTGTTCGGTGTGTGCAGGTTGCAAGCTTACCGCAAGGGTAAGAGAATGATATGGCACTTGATGCATTACTGATGAACTTTAATCTTTACAAGAGCATATTAACTGGTTGATATCCGTAACTTGATACCCTTGTGATGATTGGCTAATGGATCTGACTTTGTACTCTGACTCTGTAATTGATTGGTATATTTTCCATATCAGGAAATATCAAAGTAGCATCAAAGTTCCTTCCGTTCACTCTGAGTCAGAATTCAAATGACAATCTTCAAGAATATATCAGAAAACATGATGCATCAGAGCTATCCATCTATGATTTTGACAGCATATTGCTCGCAACAAACAACTTCAGCGTCACAAACAAACTCGGGGAAGGAGGATTTGGTCCTGTTTACAAGGTAATGGTTTATCTAATCTTCTATCTGTTATTGAAAATAGAAAATTGCAACAGCTACAAGCCTATAAGTGACTGGCTATACAAGTTACATACATGAATTCAATGATTAATCTGCAGGGTAAGCTAAAAGAAGGGAATGAAATAGCAGTAAAAAGACTATCTACTAGCTCAGGGCAAGGCGCGGAAGAGTTCAAGAATGAAATACTGTTGATCTCCAAACTCCAACATAAAAATCTTGCCAGAATCATGGGCTGCTGCATCAAAGAGAAGGAGAAGTTACTGATCTATGAGTTCATGCCGAACGGAAGCTTGGATTCTCTTGTATTTGGTTAGTTTCACTAGGAAGTTTGTATGTTTGGCTGCGAGTTCTCTTTCTTACATATTTTGTTGATTCACTGATAGAGTTCTGTTTTTAATAGACTGTATGTGTGGCATTATCGTTTAAGTTTCGAATGGCTGAATTGATTAGATCCAAAGAGAAGAGCAGAGCTTGATTGGGCTAGATGCTTCAATATCATTCAAGGTGTTGCTAGAGGACTTCTTTATCTCCACCATGATTCCCGTTTGAAGGTAATACATAGAGACTTGAAGGTCAGTAACATCCTCTTGGATGAGGAAATGAACGCGAAGATTTCAGATTTTGGATTGGCACGTATTGTTGAAGGGGTACAAAATCTAAATACTCAGAAGGTTGTCGGAACACTGTAAGCTCACCGTTTTCCTATTCTTTACGCACATTATGACTTTTTCATAATCAATTCAAAGTAATATAGAAGTGAATAAATGCAATCAGGGACGATATGTAGGAAATCTGTCTTAACTGAATCATCCTCCCAGCTATTTGAAGTAACTAAACACAGAAGCAAGTTTGTACAGTTGAATACTAATGAATTGCCTTTGCAGTGGCTATATGTCCCCGGAGTATGCCATGGGAGGAATATTTTCTGAAAAATCTGATGTCTATAGCTTCGGTGTCTTGCTGTTAGAGATAATTAGTGGCAGGAAGAATACCAGGTTCTATTCCAATCCCGAACACCTAAGCCTGCTGGCTTATGTAAGTTGACACTCCAAATACTATAAATTATGAATTTATGAGCAGTCTCTTGCTTACAGCTTGAAAATGTATATGAAGCTAACAATGTGAATTTTGTCAGGCTTGGGACTTATGGAGCACCGGAAGGGGTTTGCAATTAGCAGATCAAATATTGGCTGATTCGTATTCGGCGTCAGAGGTAATGAGATGCGTGCAAATTGGGCTTCTTTGCGTACAGGACAAGGCTGCAGATAGGCCGACCATGCCAGATGTAGTTTTCATGCTAAGTTGTGAGAAAGATCTTCCACAAGCGAAGCAGCCTGTGTTTACTTTTCAAAGCTCAGTCTCTGATTCTCAACCACACCAGTTTGACAATATGTTCTCTGCAAATGAAGCTTCCATAACAATGATTCAAGGCCGGTAAGCATTAGAGGATTGCTACATTACAATGCAATGAACTTTACTCGTTGTTGTTACGCTGCGCCATAAAGAAGGTTTCTTCTGCGGTATAGAGACAACCGTGAAGTGTGATATCATATACACACTGTTCTTTTCATTAAAATTGTGCAAACGGAAGGGCCTCCAAAACGCCTCTTTCAGCTCCGAAAATGGATTTTTCGGATTGAAGGTTCAAATTGCATTTTCTAAGGTTGTGCAAACTAAATTTTATTTTTTGGCATATGGGTCTGTCTGTAATCGATGTAAGAACTTAAGTTTCCATGGATAGAAAAGTGCAAGATAGTATGGGTATACATTGTACGGGTTATATTTCCTTTATCCCGGTATGTAGATTATGTTTAAAAATAATGAGATTAGTAGATGAGTTCGTATTGATTTTGTTTTTTCCTCAATTTTTTCCACGGATTCCACTAGATGATTTTTTTTTTTTTTCGGAAGAGCTTGCTGCAGTTCCGGGGACCTCCAGTAGCAATAACGCGAGTGAGGCAAATTAGTGCCTGATACGCGCTATCCCCCGCATCAGCGACCTGAGCGAACCCCAGAGCTCCCCGCAATTGTACCTGCTATTCGGATAACCATAGTAATTCTAAAGCTAATACGTGTAATAAGTCCCAACTCCTGGAAGGGATGCATTTATTAGATAAAAGGTCGATGCGGGCTCTACTCGTTGCTATGATGATTCATGATAACTCGACGGATTGCACAGCCACTGTGCTGGCAACCCATATGTTAGTAGATAATGATGCTAAATGAAAGGTAAGTTTGGAACTTGACTTATAAATTGGTTATCAAAATAACTAAATATAATAAGTTAATTATAGTTTAGTCATAACACATGCGGCGAGATTTGAAGAGGGGGGGTAAGATTTCTTTAGAGTTAAGAGAATGTGAGCAAAATCAGACTCTACCTTAAAATGTCAAAATATAGGAATTATATGTCACGTCACGTGTGTTTCTCTGGTTGATTGTGTTGGCCTTTATTCCAGGTTTGGGTATACAAACTAGATATCTGCCTTCGAGTAGACCATTTCTTGTGCTAGTTTGCACCTGAATTTCGAAGACTATACAATTTCCTTTTTTGAGTGTTTAATAATCATCGTTGAATTAGCAAGCTGTGTATACATTTGTTGTACGTGTTAAACAGTATATTGCTTTGCCATAATGGCAAGCATTCTAGTTTCCTGTCAAAATCTGGAAGCATGCCCAAATTACAAATTCGAAACGAGCAGCAGAAACCAGAATTTTGTAAGCTACTGAACTCAAAATTCTCAAGGGAAATATCCACCAAATCTTATCTCTGTTTTATATCAGTAACCAAAATTTCGACCAAAAACTAGAATCATTTCATAATGAAAGGTAGAGAAACTTCCTATGCAGAGATCATTTGAACAAGAATGATATTAATTCCTATTTCCAACATTGAAGAGATGCTATGAACGGACAACAACTACGTACAAGGTCAAATCAAAAGAATTCCCAACCCAATTGCCGGCCAACGTACATTCATACGCCAAAAGAATCTGATTGGTTCATGATTTGTATAATCAATTTGACTACAGAATTTTGTCGTCACTTTCGTGCCAAACGTCTTCACTTTCTCCACTGTCTTCCGAGTCTCCCAGTTGGTCGAAGAAAGCGTCAAGATACCAGGGGCAACGTTCATTCCAATCACCCCTGTTGGCCCGAGCTCGCCACTTTTGGTCAGCTATCATCTCAGGGGAGAGACCCCATTCCTGTAGTTCTTCCTCACTGTGATGGATAGCTAAGCTGTATTCTCCACCATCTCCTAACTGCATCACTCTAAATTCAGCATTCCCAAGATTGTTCAGGTGCTCAAATTGCTCAACTGTCCACTTGAACCACTTCATGAGGAAGACGCGTGATGTTAAGCCATGTGATACTATTATAAGATTGAGGTCATGACAAGGGTTGTGGCGAAGCCGGTTCATGTCTATGTCCCTCCATAATGATTCAAGAAAACCTGCAATCATCAGTGTTATTAGGCAATGCATTCATTTCATCAAAGAAAGCTGCAAATACCAAAAACCTTGTAGCAACAACCAAATCCATAGATAAAAACACACACTTGGTTTAAGAGAATGAATCACAATGCGCATCTTCGCAGTCGTATCCAGATCATCAGAAAGCACAATGTACATTGACGAATTACAGTTCTAAAGCTCCAAATCAATGGTTCCAAACTAGTTTCATACAGATGCAACGCGTAAGCATATTAAAGCATTGGACTACCTAACATTGCACTGGTCATCTAGCGTGTTGTAACCACGGATCATTATCTCTTCATTCACCTGTGTCTAAAATACTAGTTCAACTCAAAGTAAAGTTTTGAACTTTACTACAAAACACAACACGAACAACCAAAACCACCAACTGGGTAGCTTCCAAATCCTCAAATATTAGAATTAACGTTAAAAAACACAAACAACAAAAAAACAGAACGTACTTGAAACGCGGTCGAACACATCGGCGGCGGACTCTCCTTCGGGAAACCGATAGAAAAACCGACCGAACTTCTCCCTTGTCTCCTTAATCGCCTTCATCCGCTCCTCCACCTGAAAATTCCCGAAGTCCTGCTCGCGAATCCGGCACTCCTCGCGGACGCCGATGACACGTGTCCTCGAGAACGACCGTCCGACATGGCAGAGCGTCGACCGCGTGCGCTCGTAGGGGGACACGTAGAAGTAGACCCGCCAGTTGGGGTTGTTGCTGGCGTCGGCGTCGGAGATGACGCGGTGGATCTCTGCGCCGGCGAGCTGGGCCTGGGCCAGGCCTTGTTGGGTCAGTGGGATTTTGTTGTCGGGGGTGGTGGTGTAGGCGGAATAGTCGAGATTGCCCTCGGACTCGCCGTGCCGCATTAGGATGATCCGCTTGGGTAGAACTGGTAGGGGTTTGCCCTTGCCATTCGAATTCGAATTGGAATTGGAGTGGTCCATTTTGAAATTCTGGGTCGGTTTTCGATGATTTTGGATCGGTTGAAATCTTGGGTTTTGCTCGGTTTTGGTGTTTGAATCTGAATTTCCCAAAAAGCTTTCAACTTTCTGAAGGAAAATGGTGATTGATTTGTCAAAATGTGTGAGCTGTGAATGCAGTGTGTAGGGTTCTTTACAGTAGGACAATGTGAGAAATGGGGCTTTTGGGCTTTCTGGGTTCATTCAATCTCTTGGCCAAATTTATAGGCTTTCCCTCAAATATTCTTTTCTCATTGTTGGCATTTTGACTTTCTAATAATGTGTATAGAGAAATTCAATTTAGGGTGTAGAGAGGATGATTCATAATGCTTTAGTCAATTTAGTTACATTCAAAATCATTAGATTTTTTTTTTTTTTTTCAATTGTCATGCAGGATAGTTGAGACTATGATACAAGATTAGAATATAATGGCGTTGGCCTAATTTGGACTCTAATTCATAACTTATAATGACTAACAAAAGTTTAAACTCATGAATGTTGGTGGATTTGCATTTTGGCTGTACAACACATGGGATTAAGGATGATGGCTAAACCTTGCACCTTTTAACTAGTTTGTGAGAGTTTGTAATGCATGAACATGTCCTAATGGGAAAATAATAATAGTAGAACATGCATATACCAACTAAAAGCTTAAAAGCAAGAAATCTTCCACTCTTTGAAATTCTGAGATTTGACCAAGGAATTGTGGGCTGAATTGCATGTGGTTGTGCATATCCTTCTACACGTCTAGTTTTGCCCCATCACCAAGGAATTATGGGCTGGGAACTTCTGGAGGTCTATCAACTTGGACTATACCAAATGTCAGTGGGTGCTTTCTCACACGCAATGCCCATTGGTTTCAAATACAGATAAGAATCAAGTAGGGTAAGGATCACCTCACAAAAACCAAATTATCAGGTAACTTGGAAATTGGTCCCAAACCTATCAATATTTTCAGACTCATATCGTCTATTGACTCTGCTAAGTGCTTAAGAGGAAATGATAGTCCTACGTTAAACCAAAATTGGAAAGTAGTGAATGGGCCAAAACAAGTGGAATCGAAAAGCCCATGTTTGTGAATCCTTTTTGTTTACAAATGTATCCGCAGTAGCAGGCCCAAGAAAAATATTAAAAAGTTCAAACACAAAAAGGTTGGAAGGAAGATGGAGACGCGGGGAATCGAACCCCGTGCCTCTCGCATGCGAAGCGAGCGCTCTACCATATGAGCTACGTCCCCTTTTTCGTTAATCAAAACTTCAACTACCAACTTATTAACATAAATTCCCTAGCAAATTTTCCTAGTCCTAGTATTGATGTACAGCGTGATCATAACTCAATTGATCAGCGGAATTTTACTCAAACTTGGCAAAAGAGTGGAAGTTGTCCGGAAGGAACCATTCCTATTCGAAGAATTCAAATGCACGACTTGTTGAGAGCTAACTCACTTGAACACTTTGGGAAGAAGCCCTCATCACACTCTAATTAATAACACAATGGTGAAAATGCAACCGTGTTCATCAACGGCACCGGTGTTGATCTTGGCCCTCCTATGTATCATATATGTCTTGCTTGTTCATGTGGTGGCATTTAATATTCGTCTGCTCGAATATAGACCTTACACGTTTCCTCTTACCTGGTAGAATTTAATAACACACCATACGATTATAAAAACAAAATTATGAAATAGCATGCATGCTTCTGCGTAATGGCCTCCACTTCCGCCTGAGTTGGTCTTTATATAATTATAACCTGGGAGAAAAGGCAAGAAG
Source organism: Spiraea crenata (assembly GCA_033992175.1). Classification (NCBI taxonomy): domain Eukaryota; kingdom Viridiplantae; phylum Streptophyta; class Magnoliopsida; order Rosales; family Rosaceae; genus Spiraea; species Spiraea crenata. The sequence continues at coordinate 2,066,827 of JAVBHV010000041.1, read as the reverse complement.
AGTCGATATGTCCGAGTGGTTAAGGAGACAGACTTGAAATCTGTTGGGCTTCGCCCGCGCAGGTTCGAACCCTGCTGTCGACGTTCTACTCTTTTTTATTATGTTTTATTTTTTATTTTTCTTCTATGACTCCTCTTTGACCGCAACAGACAGAAACTTGAGTTGAATTTACCACTTCCTACACTACAGTTTGGTAAGAGTAAAATGCCGTCTCTATCAAAAATAAGGACGAATTGTGAATTTTGTACGCTTTCGATCGGTCGTATTCAATGTAGCTGGCAAATGACTTTTGTTAATAACATACAATATAGTTCAAGTCAGGATGTTGCCACCTTTTAATGGTAGCGGCTGGAGTCAAACGACATCCAGAACCCCCCTTTTTACACCATTCCTTTCTATTTTTGTCATGATGAAGCTCCATTGACATCACCCTCTACCAACAAGTCCCTCTCCTTTCCTTTTTGAGTTTGACCACTGCTGATGACTCTACATGCTACCTTATCTCATCAATATCACAACTATAAGAACAACATTATTCTAGAAAAAATCTATAATTTTGCCACCCCAATAATTGCCTGCCCACGTTACAATTTATCTTGCTAATAAAAAGTTCTAGTACTTGAACAAGAATCCCATGAAGCTCGTGACCAGTTCGGTACATAGTTTAGCTACCACAACTTGGCACATGTAATCAACGTGCGGCCTTCAATTGTACTTATCGGATACATATACTTTCACATCCACTTTTTCAGGGTCGGTTCAAAAACCTTAAATTGACAATTTTTTATAGTATCATTTATCGGTCCCGATAAAATCTCCAAGGATACATATGATGTGTGTGGTCGAATACTACAATAGAACCCAGATGATAATTGTAGGAAAACAGTTGTACTACCAATTTGCATTGGAAATATAATAGCTGATCAAATAATTCTAAGCTGCTTTGTAACAGAAACCTCCTAAATTTGGCCAACATTCTGCACCATGCTGCCAATTGCAGAGATTCCCACACCATCTTCCTTCTCGTTGGACCCCAAAATTTGGCACACATCACATCCATATATAAACAATCAACCTTAATTCTCACTAATTAATTGCCTATAACCCTCGTTCAATTACTTAGCTAAATAAATTCGATGTTTCAATTTTTTTTATTCAAGCAATAGTCTGTTATAATATAAGCTAACAGAATACATGAATTCAAAGTGCTAACACAAAGCACACGATAATTTGATTATACTCAGATTTGCAGATCTCTCGTCCTAATTAACTAGTCCACGTGGCCACTTGAAGATCATGCCATCATCACCTGGTGGTCACACAATGCTGTTGTTGGCTCCACGCGTGGTGGTGGTGGTGGTGGTGGTGGCGGCTCACCAAATTATGACACCGCCACCCTTCTTCCTCCACAGTCCGCTTCCACTCACCACCGTCACTCTCCTCCTCCTCCTCCTCGTCTCTCCTCCTCACTTACTTCTTCTAGAAGATCTTCTTGTAATTCTTCTGCTTCTTGAAGATCAGTTTCTTCATCATCATGACTAATGAGATGCAATCTCAACCGTCCATCTTCCCGATAAGCGCGCAAGATCTCGGGCCTATAAATCCTGACCTCCGTGAGCTCCAACCTCCCGCCACTCCTCACCGGCCTCAGATAATACCTCGGCTGTCCGTTCTGATTCAGCGAGGAAAGCGGAGGCGGAAACTTCTTGGCCGCCTCGGCTTTCCTCTCTTTCGACGATGACGACACCACTCTCGACGTCACCGCCGACTGCCTCATCATCCTCAGACACGCGTCCTCCTCCATCACCGCACGATCCTCTCGATCATCATCGTCCTTATTGTTTTGTTGAATGACGTGACGGTCGTCCACCGCTACTCGCCTCTCGCCGTACGAGCTCTCGAACCCTAGGCTCTCCGTGCACGACATCAGGCCGTCCACCCCGCCGCCTATATCGTCGATGAACCCTATCCCCCCCGGATCTTTCTTCGTCTCGAACGGTGCATGATGTGGCGGGGAGGACGGCGGCGATGACGATGATGATGGTTTGATGGAGGATGAAGAGTCCAAGACGAGGAGGGGCTGACGTTGTATGCCGTCTTTGGCCGTAGGGGTCACAAGACCTAACAACCCTCCTCCTTCTCCTCCGGATCCTGAGGTGAAAGTAATTAGAGGGGAAGAAATGTAATTGTAATGGCATTTGATGGAGGGATTTTCGGTGGCGGTGGTATCGTCTAGACCGGTGGTGGTGGTGGCGAGGCCAAGGAGAGAGTGAGGTGTGATCTTTCTACAAAAGCTCATCATCATAATTGGAAAAGCCAACAATTTTGATATACTTCTCAACTTTTTTTTTGGTTTTCAGATGATCATAGCATTAGTTTCATTTCACAATATGGAACATATAACATGAACAAATTGATAACAGTAAGATAGTGGCAGGGAGAGAGAAAGAAAGATGAGTCATAAGGTAAAAGGAAGGAATGGGGGAAAGGTATTAATAAGCGTGTATTGACCTCAAACCAAAGTTAGGGGAAACAAAGAAAGTAGCTACATAGCTAGTGGGAATGGTGAAGAGAGTGCCAGCGTGGTGAAACTGAACTGTATAGTGCCAGTGATAGATAGGTAGATAGAGAAGAGAAGAGGAGAGAGAGCTCAAAATATGCCGGGTCCCACGAAAGATGGCCTCATACTTCGCTCTAGTTTCTCAACTACGACTTAAAACCTCCCGTTTACATCTTCAAATAATATTATTAATTACTTCTGATTTAATGTTGTTTGTCGCATTACTGACTTAATTACTGACTTAATTCTGTTAGAATTTACTGCTAACATCTTGTAAGCTAGGTCTTTTACATATTTACAAGTACTACTATATTGTATATGCAATATGAGTTGTGATGAGAGGAATTATTTTGGGGTGGCATGACTATAGTTGCGTTACCTGGCACTGCCACAACTGGCACTTTTGCAGCTGCTGAGGCTCTGCATGCGTATAAACTTCCATATACACTTTGATGTATACATTCAATCGACTATTATTGATGGCAAATACCACTAGCACAACCGAAACATCATGAAAACACCATTTATTTGTAAGCAATTAATTTCCTTTTCTGAGAAATAATGACTTCATGACTATGTATTAGTCTTGGATATGAGGTTTAGAAAACCAATTGGACCATAGAACATAAGAAAAGTACTATATAGTTGGTTTTATGAACTTATGATATGAAAAAAGAGAAAAGGAAATGAAAATGATGGTAGAGCTAGATTGCCTAGAGAGAGGGTTGTGCTCCACGTCCATACGGTGTCGTGTGGGACCCATGTGTCCTTGAAACATTTGTGACAAGATTGGAATATTCTAGGACCATTTGAGTATATATATATATAGACCCTCGGGAATCTTTGGTGTACATGAAATTGTTTGCTAATACTTAGCTAAGTCGCTTATCTTTTACCCATGTGACAGGTCCATCCATGTATGAGCTCAACACAGTCCACGTCTCCACATCTATAACACATGATATCAAGTAATAATGTTACCATTCATAAAAGCAACGAACTAGCTAATTATATATGTGTTTAGAGCACTCTTTTCCTTGTATGTACTTTGCAAGGTTTTTAACGAAGTCCCAATTTGAATTTGTATATATATATATATACTCCTTATTTGGTTTTCTGGCCAAACCCTATCAATAAAATTACTATTCTTTTGATCAAAAAATTATATATGTGTTTTATGTAATACATGTCATAATACGAATTGTTCATTTAATTTATTATATAATAAATATTACTCCTCCAAATAATTTGAAATTATTTGATCATTAAATTTTATCAAATATATCAATGATGTAACTAAATATCAAATAATACGTGTATATATTTACCAATAACTCACTGATTTCATATTTAATTATGTCATATATTAACGAGAAAGTTGAAAAATGATCACGAAACAGCCCAGAATTGTTCATTTGCATCATTTGCAAAAGCAGCAACTTTGACGGCAATCGTTTATATAAAGTGAAGTGACTAGTTAAAAAGTGGAGTGAGACGACAAACCCATTGTCATTGAGTAATGATCGCCATTAAAAAAAAAAAAATCGTTAGTCCCTTCCCTTTCCATTGAATGCGACTTTGCCAAAAGATAAATACCAAAAAGGTTTAGGCCAAAGGGCAAAAATATCCAAAAAGGTCATATTGAGACGAGAAATATTCCAAATAAGTATTTGATAAGGACTAGAGAAGGAAACGGTGACAATTAACAAACGAGGATAATTCAACTTTTATTATGAGTCTAAACAGTCTTGAAAGTTATGATTTTCTGTTTCTTACACGTGCATATTCCCATTTTCAATAAAAACTATGAGTGATTGATTAGGACATTCACTCAACTACCATCCAGAATCTTGGTGAAATTAGCAACTTTAGGATTTAGCGATTGTCAAAAACGAGCTTTAACTTATCGTTATTTGCAATTGCATCCCTAGTAAGAGTTACAATTGAGTCTGAAAAAGTTATAACCCAAAATATTAAGGACTAATTTGGTATGGCTGAATTTATTTTTAAAGTTATTTTCAGAATAAATTACTTATATTTTAAGAATAAGTTTCTGTGGAAAAAAGCAGTAAAGCGTTTAGTGGATTTTGAACTTTGAGAATAAGCTTGCTTAAAAAATAAGATTCTTGGATATGTTTTACCAAATATATATTTTCTACAAAACTAAAAAAATAAGTGTTTTTTTTCAACTATAAGCCTTACCAAACTAATACTAAAATAGAGGACTCTAGAAATGTAGAATTTTGGTAATTTCCAATCCCTAAAGTTGCCAAACCAATGAAATGTAATTCATATGGATTGGATTGAATCATCTCACCATATTCATGTCTGAATACCAGAGTTTACAATCTCCACCCTTTGAGATGGAGCTTTGACAATCACATGTGCGTACTCAAAGGATCGAGGAGAGGTTTAAGAAAATTTATTAAAATGATATTCGTAAGTATTCCTCAAAATGATACATTTAGTATATTCTCTGCGAACTATGAACCTACATATTGATAATTTATGCTTTATGAATTGCGATTAGAATTAAGAGGTCGGAAACGTTACTAGAATTTGCAGATTTTGGAAAAGAAAGATTACATGATGGGGTCTTTGAAATTTAAGTTGGCACAATTGTATATGGCATAACGTTACATGTAAGTGTAGAATGGAACTGTTAATTCAGATGAGTATAATCAAGTTACAAATACTGATATTACTTTCGATCAGGATTGCTCCATCTTAAAATTGTATTGCAAGGGCAATTCATTTGCCTTATGACGGATTTGATCGTTGCTTATTATTGCAACACTTTAAATACCGTCGATCAGGGCCTGGTCGCCAAACCCCTTCTGCTTACGTTGTCGTGGCCCACTTATGTTTATTTATTTATTTTTGTATATCTCAAAATGAGCCATTTTCCCATCATGCTATAAGAGATTATTCCATTTTTGGTCACTTACTTTGAATATTGCTTCCGAGCATGCCTTGCTCATTTACTAAGGTTCATGAAATTTAACTAATGTGCGCCATATTATTATCTAGTGAGAACTATTCCCTTTAGTTCATACGGTCCGAAATTTATAATGTGGGAATAAAGAAATAAATGTTGAATCAAATGAGGTTTTATGAAATTTAACTAATGTGCACCATATTATTATATAGTGAGAACTATTCCCTCTAGTTCATATGGTACGCAATTTATAACGCGAGAATAAAAAAACAAATATTGAATCAAATGAGTTTTTGAAGAACAACAGTGCATAATCCGTGTAAAACCTAAGAAATTAGTGCAGCTACCATACTAACATGAAATCCTTCCAAGCTACTAACATGAAATTAGTGCATAATCCTTATACTCTTTTTCTTTAGTAATTTATCAAATATTTTTATTAAATAATTACAATAAAAAAAGAATACGACATATGCGAATAAGTAACACTACTTGCTCAATGGGTGAGTTGTGTTGTTGGGCCAGGCCCCCGTTTACCAAAAAGAAAGGGGGGCCATGAATTTTTTTCGGTCTTTATTAAATAATTGGACTTTGCTCACTAGAACAAGTAAGCGCGGGTTTAAAATTTCACAAACTCCCGCCTGCGATCCATTTTGCTTTCATTTCAAAATGTTGGAAAAAAGATTCTCAGTCCGTACCTCTCCTCAGTCGTCTCCGGCGATTTTCTTCAAATCTTCGACTTTCTCTGAGAAAAAGCAAGTAAAGGTGAGATCTCAGCTTGATCAGCTCGAGCCCCGATGAAATTTTGTCTGGATTCTCAATGATTTTGGCCTGGTCATTGTCAGGATCAAACCGATATAACGAGTCTAGGAAGCGAGATGATGAACGAGCACGAATCGAATTGTTCAGGTAGAGATTTAACTTCGGCTCGTATTTGATTGAATTTTGATGTGGATTTTGCAAGTTTTTTTTAATTTCTAATGCAAGTTATGAGTTTTTTCGGTTGCTTGTTTGGTTTAGTCGATTAGGATGTTGAAATCCCACTGTGACTTGTTCGTTTTTTCTCAGGAAGCGAGATGATGAACGATCAGGAATCAACCCGTTCAGGTAGAAATTTAACCTCTGCTCGTATTTGATTGAATTTTAACTCAAGTTTTAGGGTAGAATTTTACTTTTATGTCTCTGCCGTTGAATTTTGATGGAGGTTTTGCAATTTTTTACATTTTCTCTTGCAAGTTTTGACTGTGCGCGGTTGCTAATGGTTGCTTATTGATTAAACGTATATAGACTAGCGAAATTCTCAGTTGTTGTTTGACTGAGTATTATGATTCATTCTGTTTGGTTTGGGATCAGATTAGGATACCGTCCTGTTTTGCATCGCTGTATTGCATTGTTCATTTTCGTCATAAGATTGAATGGGTTGGTGACTTGGTTTGAAATTTTGGCATCTTCATCAGAGATGAAGATCAGAAAGCTAATCCCGATGGATCCGGAGTGTCCGAGACCTGGTGATTGGATGGACACAGGTATCCATCACTGGACTAAATGCTGCTTGATTTCTCGCTTGTCTGGTTATTAGCTTTCCGATTTGGTACTCGAATTCGGTTTCAGGTTGAATGTGTTTCTTTTGGTTATGTGTTCTTTAGGTCTATTATGGAGTTTAGGAGCTGATTCTATGCAAATGGATGAGTATTATTCTAAATCTAACAGTCGGGTATGCTGATTCTATGATTCAGTATTTAATGGCTTTTGGATGTGGTGCATAAGTAATACTATTGTGGATGATCAAGTTGCTTGGGCCTTAGAGATTTAGTATTCAAATCACTTCACCTAGTTATCACCCTTTCATTTCAGCGAGGGCATGGGACAACGACTATTGGAGTTTTCCACAAGGGAGACATCCTAATTGGATGCGATTCAAGGATTACGGAAGACGTTAAGACAGTTGACAAAACTGAGCATCTTATTTGTAAAAATTCTTCACTTTCTTGTTGCTTTATTTTTGTTTATTGATTAGAGAACTTACACAAATTCTTATGATATGTTATCTTTTAGTGGATGATGACTTCGAAAAGATAGAGAGCTTCACAGACTCAACAATTGGAGCTTTCGCAGGAAGGGTTGTACTTTGGGAATCAGCAACCACATTTATCAAAAATCTAGTGAGTAACATAATGTTTAGATATTAATATTTTATGCGTAGGGGGGGTGGAGTTCTCACAAGTTTTTGTTTCTCAATACAGGTGGAGGAAGATAAGAAAAATGCATCCACACTCACAAATAAAGTAACAGAACACATGGGTAAAGTGAACATCGGGAAGGATGACATGGAGATGTGGATCGCCGGAAATTGGGGAGGGCAGCCCCTCATGCATTCGGTAGTTATTGAACCGAGAGATGCAGCTAAAGATCAAGCCACAACTAAAGAGCTTAGGAGTAAATACAATGGTGGAAAAGGAATCTATGTCATCGGATCAACAGGTTCAATATTGGCCGAAAAAGTCATGAGAAAAAAGTAACTCTAACTTCTGTTTTATGATTTGCTTTTAGCCCCTTTCTGTCAATGAATTCAAGAAATTTAATACTTGCTGCGATTTTCTTAGATATAAACCAGAAATGGTGAAAGATGAAGTCATTGACCTCATCAAATATGCAATTTTATTGGCTGCTCTGGAAGACAAGTACGTTGGTGGAAGCATTCGGAGTAGGTTTCTTAGATATCCCTTCCATTATGCTTATATAATTTCAATTAATCTCAAAAAAGCTCTTTGACTTGGTTTGCTAGGTTTTGCTTTTGATGCTAGAATTGTTTTATTTCTGTTGTACAGCATTAGGTGGTGTTGAGTTTCATAGCATGGTTTAGCTGATATGGGCTTTGTGTATCATTTCTTCCTTTCTTCTTTCTTCTGATTAGTACCACTGTGGATGATGGAATTAATTTCTTTGGCTTATCCACTATTGATAGTTCATTGTAGGCAATGAACTTGGTACTTCAGTTCTGATAAGCAAACAAGTGCACAACTTTGCAAGCTACGGTGTGGTATTTGATGTGTTATTTGCATAGCTATTCTGTTTTTCTTCTCATTTCTTGTAATGTGCACACTTGTGCTCAATGAATTGTTTTTTCATACTTGGCTGACCGGCACTGGTAGTTCATTCATTTTATTATTCTGTCATCAGCTTTCCTGGTAGGAAATGAACTTTGTAATTGAGTTATGATGAGATAAGAAAAAAGCTCATATGTTTGCATTCTATAATGTATTATTTGATGTGTTTTTGCGCATCTGGTCTTGCTTCTACAGTGCTATTGAAGTTTTCACTATCTCTTTCTGAAAACCTAGGATCTGAAAGTGGTGCATCCTCTTTTACTTAATTGCTGATATCTTACGACAAGTTAATCTTTGGTTGACAGTATACCATGTCAGTGATACACAGTGCTACAAAACCAATTGCCATGACAGAATAATTGACTTGTATCATGCTCATTTTGAGGAAATTGAAAAAGAAAAAAAAGGCATTTTGGTGGTGGTTCCTGAGGAGTCAAGTCATGTTACCCAGTTCCTCCGAGACCATTTCCTAAGCCTAAGGTAAGTATATGTTATTTAAATCAACCTATGCGTGTGTTTATAAAATAAACCTGCCTAAAACTCATCTCAAAGTTATTTAAATTAACCTATGCATATTTCACTTGTGACAGCGGGAAGGGAAAAGTTAATTTTTCACACAGCTTGGGGAACTTAGGTGAGAGACATCATCTATACAGGTTGAAGTTTACATTCACAAAAGATGCTCAGAATGCAATGAACAAGGTCCAAGAATGCTACAAGAAATACCCGGAGGACAAGAGATTAGAGTTTGAAGGAATGCTCTACACTTCAATCGATACAAAAGCTCATGTTTATGCCCAAATACCTTCCAAGGAGTTAGTGGAGAGATTGATAAGTAGATTTCCATCCTAGAACAGAATACAAAACTTAAGTCTATAGTGACGTTTGGAGTACGTTCATAGAACTGCTCAAGCTAAGTAGTAAGTTCTACTATTTGTTGTTCTATACTGTCTGTTGCATTTCAGGACTTACTATATAGTCTCAGCTGTTTGTTTCTTCACAAGTATCAGCATCACATTCGTTTTGTTTTGCTAAATCTTTGCCCGAAAATTGTCTCACGGTTAAGCACATACATTGATATTGTTGGGAAAAGTATGCTGATTCTATTAAACATTGATATTGACATTAGTTAAGGACCATTAGCTGCATAAGGATATCATATCTGCTTGTGTTCTTAATGATCTTTGCATATCATTCTATATTACTGCCTTAAGAGTCTGACGTATCAAATCCCTCTACGAGTGGTTGGGAAGATTATGAACAAGAAGAGCTAGATAAAACTCCAGCTCCTTCCTAGTGACAAGTTCATGGTCAATACACTGTAATTTCTTCCGGCTTTGGGAAAGAAGCAAGTTTGCACATTGCAGTTGCTGAGATCAAGAACACTGGTAGTGACATAAAGGCGTGAACTAAATCTATGAACTTTATATTGTACTTTTTCAAGTCCTTGTGATTCCTTTCTTCAAGGTTATTTGAGTTGAGAATGTAGAGTTTCCCATCATTGTCCATGAAACTATCAGTAAATGAAGATAAGAAGCAGAGGAGAGAGCACAGATTGCAATGGCCGATGATGTAAGGAACTTATTGGAATGTAGGCATTGCCACAAGAGGGATTGGCAACACCCGGAAACAACTATCCAGTTGGGGCTGACTTTTGCTTTCAAACAAACGTCATGAAGAGACTGGCATAGTTTTCCCAACAATCTAGGAGTTATGGTCTGAAATGCAAGGACACTTCCATTCCATTAGGTAGAAGGTTGGTAAGTTGCCTGCACTGGTTAGGGTGGACAGGGTGGCTCATGCCATTTTTGACCATAGCGGGAGGAAATGGTGGTAAATGTTGCTGTTCGAAAGAAGTTGATTGATCAGGCATGGAGAGAGAAGAAGATCAGTATGTTTCTGTCAGTTGGTTTTGTTGGAGATAGGGCAATCCTTTATAGGAAATAGGACACTGAAAGCTGAGGTGGCTTATCTCAGAATAGTCATGCGTGTTAGGAATTGTAATTGTATTAGGTTGTAATTATGTTACTTACCTAGTTTGTAGCACTAGTTATTAGTATACTTATTGTACAAGGGAACCATTGTCTATATCTATTCCTATCATTGAGAAGTAAAATCATTCTGGGAAAACTATTTTGTATCCTTTCCTACATGGCCTCAGAGCAGGTTAACCTAAAACCCTAAACACCAAGCATCACCAAATTGCCGCCACACCATGGCAGCCGACAAACCAACCAAATCCAACCCTAGCGGCGAAACCGAAGCCACCGCCGCCGATCACTACTATCTTCACCACTCCGATCATCCCGGATTACTTCTTGTCTCGACCAAGCTTAATGGAGACAACTACAATACTTGGAGCCGTGCTTTTCGCATGTCTCTTAGTGCCAAAAACAAGACTGGATTTGTCGATGGATCACTCAAGTCACCATCCAAGGAGAAACATCCCAATGACGCTGCCGCTTGGCAACGTTGCAATGACATGGTCCAATCTTGGATCAATGGGGCAGTGGAGCCAACCATTGCCGATAGTATCATCTATGCCGCTTCAGCACACGAGGCATGGGAAGAGTTAAGAGAACGCTTCTCCCAAAAGAACGCTCCAAGGATCTTTCAAATCCGACATGACATAGCCTCTCTCACACAAGGGCAAATGTCAGTGTCGGCATATTATACAAAATTGAAGACTTGTTGAGACGAACTCGGAGCCTACAAAGAAGCCACATCATGTACCTGTGGTGCCCAAGATGAAACAGATAAGTTGATGCAATTTTTGATGGGCTTGAATGAAAGCTATAGCGCAATTCGAGGTCAACTGCTCTTACGGGATCCTCTACCATCCATACGAGTAGCTTACAACTCGATTGCCAACGAAGAGAAGCAAAGAGAGGTAGGGGCCCAACGCCCTCACGAGGCAGCCGCCATGGCAGTGCGTAACGCACCCAATTCCAACAACTCCTCTAGCCGCTCCCAAGATCAACGACCTAGGACCGAAGGAAGAGCTCCCACCGGACATCTATGGTGTACCAAGTGTCAAAGGAACAGTCATGATTTGGCGGGGTGTTTCAAGATCATTGGCTACCCCTTGGATCACCCCGCACATCCCAATAACCGTGGCAAGCCCAACTTCGATGCGGGTCGTTGGGCAAGCCGCGACAACAGCAGCCGCTCCCAACCACAGCAGCAGCCGCAACAAGCAGCAGCAGCAGCCACGGCAAGCAGCAGCCGTGTCAACCAAGTGACTGCACCGACCCTCACCGACCTCAAAACAGCGATGCCGCACCTCTCCGACGAGCAATATCAACAAATCCTTTCTTTCGTCAAGGAGGACAAGAAAACCGGCTCTACCATTAATGCCACCTCGCTTGGAGCTTTTTCTAAAGGACTTGGTTACGAAGACGACGATTGGTGTGGGTAAGCGACGAGGCGATTTGTACTACCTGGTGGCGTTGGCCTCACCACCATCCCCTCACCACCAACCGGCCTATCACCATGTTTCCAGCCCCTCCGACCTATGACATCGCCGTTTAGGACACCCTTCCGCTATTCGTCTCCAACATTTAGCCAATCACCATCTTAATTTTGATTTCTCTTCCAATTCCGTTTGTGATGTTTGTCCATTAGCCAAACAAACTCGTCAAGTTTTTGGTCATAGTTTAATTTCATCAACAAGTATTTTCTCTCTTTTGCATTGTGATATTTGGGGACCTCATAAATATCCCTCTATTAATGGAGCTCATTATTTTCTTACTATTGTTGATGATTTTTCTCGTTACACTTGGATTTTTCTCATGCGTCATAAACATGAAACTCAACAAATTCTCAAGAATTTCTTTACTTTCGCCTCTACCCAATTTGCAAAAAAGGTCCAAAACATTCGCGTTGACAATGGAGGCGAGTTTTTCTCTATGCGCGATTTCTTTTCTGAAAATGGCATTGTATATCAACATACTTGTGTTTACACGCCCCAACAAAATGGGGTGGTGGAACGCAAGCATCGTCACCTTCTCGAGGTTGCGCGCAGCCTCCTTTTTCAATCACGGCTTCCCATCAAGTTTTGGGGTGAAGCCGTACTCACCGCCGCCCATCTGATTAACCGACTTCCTACCCCACTTCTCATCAAACAAACCCCTTTCGAGAAACTTTTCCAAAAACCTCCCACATATGATCACCTTCGAATTTTCGGTTGTCTTGCCTACGCTACTTCCGTTCATCCTCCTTCCAAATTCGCTCCCCGAGCTCATAAATGTGTTTTCATTGGTTACCCATTAGGTCAAAAGGCCTATAAATTGTATGATTTGGAATCTCATCAAATTTTCACAAATCGGGATGTCTTATTCATTGAAGATCACTTTCCTTTTTCCTCTACTTCTCCTACTCCTACTCCTACTCCTCTCCACCACCACAAACCGGCCCACCTTTACCCCTAATTAGTGAAACCCCACATATTTCCCAAACCCTAGCCGCCCCTTCCCCACAAACCCTAGCCGATTCTCCAACACTAGCCGATTCACAAACCCTAGCCGCCCCTTCAGCTGATTCCCCAACCTTAGAGCCCATCCCCCCTACTGACTCTCAAATCCTAGAGCCCACTCCTCCTGACGACACCCAAACCCTAGAGCCCACTCACCCTACCGACACACAAACCCTAGCGCCCACTCACCCTGCCGACACACAAACCCTAACCCAACCCATCACCGACTCATCTCCTTCCACCATCCTTCCCCGCCGCTCCACACGGCCTCCCAAACCCAATTCTCGGTACACCGACTATGCTTGCTCGCAGGTGATGCTGCCACCCCACTCCACATCGTCTTCTTCGTCACCCGGTCCTGCCAGAGGTACTCGTTACCCTCTCTGTAATTTTATCTCCTATCATCGGTACTCACCTGCTCATCTTTCTTTTGTTGCATCTATTAGCCGAAGCATATAACCTTCTTCTTTTGCAGAGGCGAATTGAGACCCGCAGTGGCGTCAGGCTATGGATTCCGAGCTTGATGCACTCACTATCAACAACACCTGGACTCTTACGCCCCTTCCTCCGGGCAAACATCCCATTGGATGTAAATGGGTTTACAAGATCAAGCACAAGGCTGACGGTTCCATTGAGCGCTACAAAGCTCGTCTGGTGGCTAAAGGCTTCACTCAACAAGCCGGTATAGACTACCATGACACATTTTCCCCCACTGCAAAAATGGTGACCGTCCGCTGTCTATTAGCCCTTGCCGCATCCCAAGGTTGGTCTCTCCAACAGTTGGACGTTAACAACGCTTTTCTACATGGTGATTTGGATGAGGAAATTTATATGACTCCCCCGCCTGGTCTTCGGCGACAGGGGGAGAATTTGGTATGTCGCCTCAACAAATCTCTCTATGGTCTTAAACAGGCTTCCAGTCAATGGTTTGCTAAGTTTACCGAAGCAATAATTGATGGTGGGTTTGTGCAATCCAAGGCCGATTATTCCCTCTTTACATGTAAGAATGGTGACTCGTTTACAGCTTCGTTGATCTATGTGGATGATATTGTGATCACTGGTAATGATTCTCATGCTATTGACTCCATCAAATTGTTTCTTCAATCCCGATTTCGTATCAAAGACCTCGGTGATCTCAAGTATTTTCTAGGGATTGAAGTTTCATGTTCTAAGAAGGGCATTTACTTGTCACAAAGAAAGTATGCACTTGAAATTATTCAGGATGCCGACTACATGGGGGCACGTCCCATTGAGTTTCCTATGGAAGAGGACAACAAGCTCTCCGACAAAGGAGAGATTCTCACTGATCCAGAAAAGTACAGAAGGTTAGTAGGCAGATTGATTTATTTAACGATCACTCGTCCTGATATTACATATTCAGTACATGTATTGAGCCGATTTATGCATGAACCGCGTGCACCACATTGGTATGCGGCCCTGCGAGTTGTAAGATACTTGAAGGGCTCGCCGGGACAGGGAATACTGTTAGCAGCGGATAGTGAACCCAGTTTGATAGCATATTGTGATGCTGATTGGGGAGGTTGCCCGATCACGCGTCGTTCAACCACAGGTTATTGCGTATTCCTTGGAAAGTCCCTAATCTCTTGGCGTACTAAGAGACAGAAAACAATTTCGAAGTCATCAGCAGAAGCCGAATACAGGGCTATGGCAGGTACGAGTTGTGAGATCACATGGCTTAGATATTTATTGGAAGATTTGCATGTTCCCCAAACGAGTCCGTCTTTGATGTATTGTGTTAATCAGGCAGCATTACACATTGCTGCCAACCCAGTTTTTCATGAACGGACTCGACATATTGAGATGGATTGTCACTTTATCCGAGAGAAGATTATTGATGGTTCTATAGCTACACGCTTCGTTGGTTCGGCACAGCAACTAGCAGATATGTTTACCAAGCCCCTTGGGCGTGATAAACTCTTGACCTTGTTGAACAAGTTGGGAGTTATGGATATCCACTCTCCAACTTGAGGGGGAGTGTTAGGAATTGTAATTGTATTAGGTTGTAATTATGTTACTTACCTAGTTTGTAGCACTAGTTATTAGTATACTTATTGTACAAGGAAACCGTTGTCTATATCTATTCCTATCAATGAGAAGTAAAATCATTCTGGGAAAACTATTTTGTATCCTTTCCTACAATGCGGGTTGTGCCTCGTGGGAGGGATAGCGTCAAGGGACTCAGCAAATGGCCTAATTTTTATGTATTACATATGTTACCTAATTTGACCAGAGAATTTGAAAAGATAACTCAAATTGTAAGCTAGTTACATATCTTTCTAGAGATCTGCACCATCTTAGAAACTACTTAAGAATCGTATCTGTTTGTGTCGTTTACCATCTTTTCATATCATTCGGTAGTCTATATACTGCCTTTGAGTCTGCGTATCCGATCCCTCTATGAGTAGCAAGAAGATTGACCAAAGCCCAGCTCCTAGTTCTTATCTATGCGCTTAAAAGGTTGCTTAGTAGATGTGGAATGGGAATTCTTTCGTCTGTGGTAATCTTTCTGGCTATCGAGTGGAACTCATATACAATTGTTGCTGAATTGCCAGGTAAAAGTCTATATGTTTCAATAACAAACAGATACCTTTATAATAGCAGAAATAACACCAAAAAAATATGCATGGAGGATTTACAACGGTTCATTAGGTAAAGTATAAGCACTAAAGTTTCTTGCATAGTCACCTACTTACTGGTTACCGCTGGTAGTACAGTTGATATGTTGCAGGGTGTCACTAACATATCTTATTGGGCTTTCTTGAATTGGCGAGCTTTGGCTCTTTTTGGTAACTTCTCTTGCTTTATGCTTTGCAAAACGAAATCTTTTGAAAAATATGAAATGGTGTTTGACAGTAATTTGTGTCGTATACATTCCTCGCGTTACACACAAATTTTAAGCGTCTTCATCCCAGAGTCTCCTAGATGGCTGGTGAGTGATGTATCCATTTGTATCTTCATGATTTTCTAGATGGTGTCGATGTTTGTGCTTTACTGCGAGACCATTTTCAGGAAAAGATTGGTAAACATAAAAAATGTGAAGCGGCTCTTCCGCACCATAAAGACAAGGATAAAGATACTTCTGAAGAAACAGCTGAGATTAGAGTAAGTTCTAAAATTTCAATACAGTAATTATGGTGTGTTATATGTAAATAGATACATTTTCACGGAAAAGGGAATTGCATATGTGTCTGTTCTCTTATAGGACTACATCATCCCGCCGCTCCTACTAACGCTTAAATCGAAGCGACTTTCAGAAAGCAAGCATTCTTGACTTGTTTCAAAAAAGGTAAGCTTGTTCCCTCAATAGTTAGCTTTCAACTCGATCTCTGCTTTGACATTTTTCATCTCCTGTTTTTTACTTTTTCATCCGAATAG
This sequence comes from Spiraea crenata, assembly GCA_033992175.1. Taxonomy (NCBI): domain Eukaryota; kingdom Viridiplantae; phylum Streptophyta; class Magnoliopsida; order Rosales; family Rosaceae; genus Spiraea; species Spiraea crenata. The sequence continues at coordinate 2,050,352 of JAVBHV010000041.1, read as the reverse complement.
GTTGATCTGATGGTGCTGGGGTTACTGGCATTGCCTATGCAAGTACTATATGCGTTTCAATTGATGTGAAAACTCCTTGTGAATACTCTATGACAAACGGTGAAAGAAAAGCAGATGATGATGAATAAAGCAAAATATTTATCCCTTACAGCAAGATTTTTTGCTAGATGAAGGTCCACTACCTAATAGGACTTTCAACAATGGAAGCATGTCACTCCCATTTTGGCTCTTGTTGGCTTACTGGTGTTTACAGAATCATCCTCTTTTGGCATGGGAGGAATTCCATGGGTTATAATGTCCGCGATAGGCTTACTTAAACAAGCATTCCCTCCACAATTCTTGTTAAGTAACTGCATACCTGTATTCTTCTCTACAAGAAGATTTCTGTTTTAGATTTATTTATTTTTCCATGGATTGAACTCAGAAGGTAATGCCAGAGTTTTTTCTTCAATTCTTGTTTACAATCTTCCCAACTATTCTTTGGGAACGTGAGGGAAACAACACTGATACTTGCGAAGGTATAAACAGCAGATACATAGCAAGCTCTGAACTGCGGCATACAGGACAGATGAATCAACTACAAATCACTTGATTACTTCATGGATATACTCCAAACATCTATCATGAGCAAAAGTACTAATACATATGTTTGTTTAGGATTACACACAAACTCTGGAAATGCTTTCAGAAGCAAGCACATTATTACAGAAGATATGTTGACTACTTATTCCCTGCTGTGGCATCCATTCCTTTCTTTCTCGTAGTACACAATTCCGCTAGGTGAGCTTTCCTTGTGTGCGGCCTTCAGCTCCATCCCCCAATGGGAACTTGTATTTCTTCTTGCGTTCCTTCTCCATTTCAGCTGGATCCGCGTATGGAAAACAATATAACTTGCTGGGATCACTCCAGTCAACCAGATGACGATACTCGCAATCTTCTTCCAGATGACCGTAGCTATCGCAACAGCCACAAAATTTGTGAGCAGCGATCTGATAAGCACTGCCACACTCCTTACAAGTCAGATACCCATCAGCAGGGTAGAATTCCTCCTCGAAGCAACGCTTACAGCAGCGAAACCAACCAGACCCAATTTTTGCATCAGCCGGGAGTGACAGCGTGTAGGGGCACTCCTTATTCCAGTGCTTGTTTATTAAACAACAATCACACACTTCTTCTTCCCAAGGTTTCTTCAAATCAGTGATCTGAGGTAGTCCATTTATGTCCAAATCTACACACAAGAATGGAAAAACACAGATCATATCAATAAAAATGTTCACATTTTAAAGAATCAGTAAGGACCATTCATAAGAAGAGCACAGTTGAATCTTCGATGAGGCAAGACATGTATGAATATAATTAGTATTTTGTTTGGTGGTCTAGTCCACCAAGTGGTATCTCTTTCGTTGCGTGAATTCTCTACAAGTTTCAGTCCAGTGACTAGTGATTACGGCTTGTAACAGTGTCTCCTCCTCCAACTCCCTGTACTTATAGACTCGTGTAAATGGTTCTACAATTTTCCTCTCAGTCTAAGATTCTAAGAGTGAGTTAGTTATAGGGTTTTGTATATATAACAATATTATGAGTTCAACGTAAAACTTCACACACTCAAGAAAGATATCCAACAACAGAATTGATCCAAACAAAAAACAAATGTTTATACCAAACATTTACCAACAACCAAGAGAAATTCAAACAAAATTAACTTACGGGGCGCTCAAGAAAGATAAATCCGAAAAACGACAACATCAATGATAGCAATCTCAATAGAATTTCAGATTGAATTGGTCAAAAAAGAAAATCGAAAGCATACATACCATCAAGTTTATCACGCAGCTCCTGTTGCTCAACGCTCTCCTCTCGCCCGAAGGTCGGGCGTTTATCACGCAGCTCCTGTTGCTCAAAGCTCTCCTCTCGCGCAAAGATCGGGCCGAAGATCGGGCCGGGTCCTGGTAGGACGGAGATCGACATGGCTCGATTCGGTCGGATTTGCGATTAGGGTTTGGCTTTTTCTTCTTTTTCTTTTCTTCAATTTCAACACGCCGATTCCAGAAGCGCAAGGAAATTATGAAAATTGTGGGGGCCGAGATCCTTTTATAGACACCTTTGTTTGGATGTCGGTGGGCCTGGACCCTACATTGAAACCCATTTACGTTCCGTCCTTGCCCTTTTTTTCTTTTCGTCAAATAAGAGATCTGGATTTTCCTCGTAGATTAAAATAAATTACCAAAACCACCAGACATTATTTATGGCTGCCACCTTGTATTTCAGTTCACATATATAAATAAATTTCTATTAATAAAAAAAAATCTGGGTGCACTAAACGATTTCTATTAATAAAAAAAATTTGGGGTGCACTAAGTTGGTGAAATCTGTGTTTGTTTAAATGGATTCCGGATAAAACAATCAAAATAGAAATGTAAAGCCCTACTATAAATTTTCTAATCCATATTAAATTTGGATTCTTAAATTTTTTTTCTTCCACATTAGTCTTTATCTTTCCAATTAAGTTTAGGGATTACGTTGTTATAAGGAGTGTAATACACAACCTATCACTATAGATATTATATATTTGACATATTTTGATGCTTAATTTCAGAAAAAAAAAAAAAACAAAAAAACAAAAAAAAGGTAATCCGATTGCATGGTTGCAAATAACCTGCATATGACATAAATCAAACTACCCTCATTGCACAAGTATATTCTTTGGCCTTTCATTGAACATCGTCGAGCATCATTATCATCGTCATCTTCGTCTACATCATCGAGATAGGCGTCTAGGAAAGACTGGTTATTACCTAGACCAGCACAAAACTGGACTAAATTCTAATTCCCAAAGCCCAACCTGAGCTCGACACCCTCTGAGTTGCATCCGTCTCTCAAAACCAGCACCCAACACCCTTGAGGTAATTTCCGGGTTCAACAAAAACCTGGCTCCCAGCCCTAGGTATGGTGGAAAATTTTAATCAGAATTCGAAGAAATTTTATAAAATGAGATAAATGTATAGAAAAAAATTATTAGTATACGTAGCAGCTCTTTGACAGTTTCCTCCGTGAAAAAGGACTTCAATTGTATATGGTCCAAGCCCACCGACTACAATTGTGTATTGTCCAGGCCCACCGACTTCTCTACAGATCCATGTTGTGTATATAAAAGCAACCCAAGACCCACAAAATCTCACAATGTCCTTGCGCTCCTTGTAATTTTCCCGCTAAAACCCTAACCCCCAAAATCCAATCGAATCCCATCACTCAACGTGGACAGCCATGTCGAAATCCGCCGTCCAACATCAGCTGTGCGATGAATTTAATGGTAATGCTTTTGATTCTTGTTTCATCAATTTCATCTGACCAATTTCACCTGAAAATCGCTTGCCATTGTTGTCGATTTTTTGCTGTTATATTATATTCATATACATGTCTTGCCTCATTGAAGATTCAATTTTGCTCTTCTTATGAAATATAATGTTTCTTACTAAGCTTTGTTTTGATATGATCTGTGCTTTTCCATTCTTGTGTGTAGATTTGGACATAAATGGACAACAGATCACTGATTTGAAGAAACCTTGGGAAGAAGAAGTGTGTGATTGTTGTTTAATAAACAAGCACTGGAATGCGGAGTGCCCCTACACGCTTTCACTCCCGGCTGATGGGTCTGGCTGGAGGCGTTGCTGTAAGCGTTGCTTCAGTGAGGAATTCTACCCTGGGGAGGTTCTGACTTGTAAGAAGTGTCGTAGTATTTATCAGATCGCTGTTCAAAAGTTCTGTTGCGTTTGCGATGACTGCGGTCATATGGACGAAGATTGCGAGTATCGTCATCTGGTTGATTGGTCTGATCCTAGCAAGTTATGTGGTTTTCCATACGCGGATCCAGCTGAACTGGAGAAGGAACGCAAGAAGAAATCCAAGTTCCCATTGGAGGATGGAGCTGAAGGCAGCACACAAGGAAAGCTCACCTAGCGGAATTGTGTACTACGAGAAAGTAGGGAAAGGATACCAATGCAGGGAATAAGTCGTCAACGTCTCCTCTGTAATAATGTGCTTGCTCCATGAAAGCATTTCCAGAGTTTGTGTGTAATCCTGGGCAGGCATACAATTTATCTTCTAGCTGAAAATGTTTGTATTTCTTCCAGTGTTCGCCCCTTTGTCTCTGGTAAGTACCAGCTTTGCAACAAATAGGATTATCACACCATATATGCTTCAGAAAAATTCCTGAAAGAGGAGAAAATAAGATGGAATGGGATAAGACGTAAAGAGTGTCTCTGACTCCAGTCCAGATAGAAATATGAAGAAAAAACTCTGGCATTACCTTCTGAGTTCAAATCTATGGAAAAAAAAATCTGAAACAGAAATTCTCTTATAGAGAAGAGTACAGGTGTGCAGTGACTGAGCTTTTTTTGAAACAAGTCAAGAATGCCTAGCTCTTTTACAGTTTCCTCGGTGAAAAAGAACATATTAATTGTGTACGATCCAGGCACACCGACTTATCAAAAGATCCATGTCTGTATAAAAGCAACCCAAGACCCACAATTTCCTTGCGCTTCTTGAAAGTAAGCCTAAACCATAATCCCAAAAATCCAATTGAATCCCTGAACACTTGTCATTGTGGAGAGCCATGTCGATCTTGCCAGGACCCGACCCTAGTCTTGGGCAAGATGAGAGCTCCGAGCAACATCAGCTCCGTAATAAATTTGATGGTAATGCATTTTGATTCTTCATCATCTTATCGTATCGTATCGTATCGTTATGTTTCTATTACACAACCACTAAATACTATATAAGTTATAACTAACTAACTCTTAGATTGAGAGGGAAATCAAACAAAGTACAGAGTTGGAGCAGAGGAGATATTAAAAAAAGAGATACCACTTGGTGGACTAGACCAAACAAAATACTACTTATATTATTCAAACATGTCTTGCCTCATTGAAGATTCAATTTTGCTCTTCTTATGAAATATAATGTTTCTTACTAATTTTTTTATATGATCCGTGTTTTTCCATTCTTGTGTGTAGATTTGGACATAAATGGACAGCAGATCACCGATTTCAAGAAACCTTGGGAAGAAGAAGTGTGTGATTGTTGTTTAATAAACAAGCACTGGAATAAGGAGTGCCCCTATACGCTGTCACTCCCGGCTGATGCAAAAATTGGGTCTGGTTGGGTTCGTTGCTGTAAGCGGTGCTTCGAGGAGGAATTCTACTCTGATGATGAGTTTCTGATTTGCAAGAAGTGTGGTAGTACTTATCAGGTCGCTGCTCACAAATTTTGTGGCTGTTGCGATAGCTACGGTCATCTGGAAGAAGATTGCGAGTATCGTCATCTGGTTGACTGCAGTGATCCTAGCAAGTTATTAAGTTTTCCATACGCGGATCCAGCTGAACTGGAGAAGGAACGCAAGGAAAAGGAAAGCCGAAAGCCGACCTAGCTATTGAAATTCTGAAATCATAGAAGAGAATACAAAACTTTTGTCCATGGTAATGTTTGGAGTATATCCATTGAAAAACTCAAGCTAAGCTTTCTTGTTGTTTGTTCTATACTCTATGTATTCAGAACTTACTATATAATCTCAACTGTTTGTTTCTTCATAAGTGTCGGCTTTACATTCTTTCTGTTTACCAAATCTTTGCCTGAAAATGGTCTCACAGTAAAGCACAAACATTGACATTTTTGGGAAAACCATTAGCTGCTTAAGAATCATATCTATTTGTGTCGTTGAAGCTCTTTTCATATCATTCTATAGTCTGTACTGCCTTAGAGTCTGCGTATCCGATCCCTCTACGAGTAGTTGGAAAGATTGTGAACAAGAAGCTTGACAACATTCCAGCTCCCAGAGGCAAGTTCATGGTCAATACACAGTAATTTGTTCCGGCTTTGGGAAAGAAGCAAGTTTGCACGTTGGAGTTGCTGAGAGCAAAGATCAGGAACACTAGCAGTGACGTAAAGGCGTGAACGAAATCTATGAACTTTAATTTATACTTTTTCAAGTCCTTGTTAATCCTTTGAATGTGGCAATGCCATAGTAGAGTTTCTCATCATTGTCCATGAAACTATCAGTAAATGAAGATAAGAAGCAGAGGAGAGCACAGATTACAATCACCGATAATGTGAGGAACTTATTCGAAAGTAGGCAAGATCCGTTGTTAGAGAAAGTTGGAGTTAAAGTCTGAAATTGTTTGGACCTAGATTTAACAATCCTACTTGATAAAGAAGTATGTCGTGGGCATACCTTGCGATACGGCTTACCAAGCCCCGCACGTCCTTAAAATCCTGCTCGGTATAGGAATGCTCTACCAAGTCGTGTGCGTCCTTGAAATCCTGATCGGTATAGGAATACATGACCGCGCGAACTATACAAGACCAAATGTCCTTGAAATCCTGCTCGGTATAGGAATACATGACCGCGCACGTCCTTGAAATCCTGGCCGGTATAGGAATACATGACCGCGCGCGTCCTTGAAATCCTGGCCGGTATAGGAATACTTTACCAAGGCGCACGTCCTTGAAACTATACATGACCGCGCACGTCCTTGAAATCCTGGTCGGTATAGGAATGTTTTACATGACCAAGATTACCAAGCTCATTATCTTAAGGCCATGGTGGGAATGTACAACACTATTGCAAATTTGCTTTGGTATCGTACAACACTATTGTAACCAAGGTCACCAAGCGCTCAACTATATAGACCAAAAGTCAAAACGCAGTCTTAACCAAGGTCATCACTTCGCCTTAACCGTATAAAGTTAATAGTGAAGGTCAAACACGTGAAATATGTACATCATGTGTTATTTGGTTAAGTCAAAACGGCAATCATGTGCCGATTTGGTTAGGTGAAAATTGCTTGACGCGTATATATGACCTAAATCAGGCATTGAAAATGGAATCATATCAAAGTCAGACCTGTGAACGATGCAATCAAGGAATTTATTTCTAAGAAGAGAAAATCGGCATGCAATCAAGGTGGACGACATCAAAGCTAGAGCAAATTACGCTAATTCTAGATGAAGCCTGACCATCAAATGCTAGTATAAATACAATGCTTCCAACACCAAGAAAGGAGCTAACACCATCACATTCAACTTGTTTTACTCACTTTACTCGCACCCAGCGTGATTTGGTCACACGATGCTGTTGTTGGCTCCAAGCGTGGTGGTGGTGGTGGCGGCTCACCAAATTATGACACCGCCACCCTTCTTCCTCCACAGTCCGCTTCCACTCACCACCGCCACTCTCCTCCTCCTCCTCCTCCTTCTCATCACTTACTCCTTCTAGAAGATCTTCTTGTAATTCTTCTGCTTCTTGAAGATCAGTTTCTTCATCATCATGACTAATGAGATGCAATCTCAACCGTCCATCTTCCCGATAAGCGCGCAAGATCTCGGGCCTATAAATCCTGACCACCGTGAGCTCCAACCTCCCGCCACTCCTCACCGGCCTCAGATAATACCTCGGCTGTCCGTTCTAATTCAGTGAGGAAAGCGGAGGCGGAAACTTCTTGGCCGCCTCGGCTTTCCTCTCTTTCGACGATGACGACACCACTCTCGACGTCACCGCCGACCGCCTCATCATCCTCAGACACGCGTCCTCCTCCATCACCGCACGATCCTCGCGATCATCATCGTCCTTATTGTTTTGTTGAATGACGTGACGGTCGTCCACCGCTACTCGCCTCTCGCCGTACGAGCTCTCGAACCCTAGGCTCTCCGTGCACGACATCAGGCCGTCCACCCCGCCTCCTATATCTTCGATGAACCCTATCCCCCCGGATCTTTCTTCGTCTCGAACGGGGCATGATGTGGCGGGGAGGACGGCGGCGATGACGATGATGATGGTTTGATGGAGGATGATGAGTCCAAGACAAGGAGGGGCTGAAGTTGTGTGCCGTCTTTGGCCGTAGGGGTCACAAGACCTAACAACCCTCCTCCTTCTCCTCCGGATCCTGAGGTGAAAGTAATTAGAGGGGAAGAAATGTAATTGTAATGGCATTTGATGGAGGGATTTTCGGTGGCGGTGGTATCGTCTAGACCGGTGGTGGTGGTGGCGAGGCCAAGGAGAGAGTGAGGTGTGATCTTTCTACAAAAGCTCATCATCATAATTGGAAAAGCCAACAATTTTGATATATTTCTCAACTTCTTTTTTGGTTTTCAACTATAAGCCTTACCAAACTAGTACTAAAATAGAAAAGAGGACTCTAGGAATGTAGAATTTTGGTAATTTTCAATCCCTAAAGTTGCCAAACCAATGAAATGTAATTCATATGGATTGGATTGAATCATCTCACCATATTCATGTCTGAATACCAGAGTTTACAATCTCCACCCTTTGAGATGGAGCTTTGACAATCACATGTGCGTACTCAAAGGATCGAGGAGAGGTTTAAGAAAAATTATTAAAATGATATCCGTAAGTATTCCTCAAAATGATACATTTAGTATATTCTCTACGAACTACCATGAAGCTACATATTGATAATTTATACTTTATGAATTGCGATTAGAATTAGGAGGTCGGAAACGTTACTAGAATTTGCAGATTTTGGAAAAGAAAGATTACATGATGGGGTCTTTGAAATTTAAGTTGGCACAATTGTATATGGCATAACGTTACATGTGAGTGCATAATGGAACTATTAATTCAGATGAGTATGATCAATTTACAAATACTGATATTACTTTCGATACAGGATTGCTCCATCTTAAAATTGTATTGCAAGGGCAATTCATTTGCCTTATGACGGATTTGATCGTTGCTTATTATTGCAACACCTTAAATACCGTCGATCAGGGCCTGGTCGCCAAACCCCTTCTGCTTACGTTGTCGTGGCCCACTTATGTTTATTTATTTATTTTTGTATATCTCAAAATGAGCCATTTTCCCATCATGCTATAAGAGATTATTCCATTTTTGGTCACTTACTTTGAATATTGCTTTCGAGCATGCCTTGCTCATTTATTAAGGTTCATGAAATTTAACTAATGTGCGCCATATTATTATCTAGTGAGAACTATTCCCTCTAGTTCATACGGTCCGAAATTTATAATGTGGGAATAAAGAAATAAATGTTGAATCAAATGAGGTTTTATGAAATTTAACTAATGTGCACCATATTATTATATAGTGGGAACTATTCCCTCTAGTTTATATGGTACGCAATTTATAACGCGAGAATAAAAAAACAAATATTGAATCAAATGAGTTTTTGAAGAACAACGGTGCATAATCCGTGTAAAACCTGAGAAATTAGTGCAGCTACCATACTAACATGAAATCCTTCCAAGCTACTAACATGAAATTAGTGCATAATCCTTATACTCTTTTTCTTTAGTAATTTATCAAATATTTTTATTAAATAATTATAATAAAAAAAAAGAATACGACATATGCGAATAAGTAACACTACTTGCTCAATGGGTGAGTTGTGTTGTTGGGCCAGGCCCCGTTTACCAAAAAGAAAGGGGGGGCCATGAATTTTTTTCGGTCTTTATTAAATAATTGGACTTTGCTCACAAGAACAGGAAAGCGCGGGTTTAAAATTTCACAAACTCCCGCCTGCGATCCATTTTGCTTTCATTTCAAAATGTTGGAAAAAAGATTCTCAGTCCGTACCTCTCCTCAGTCGTCTCCGGCGATTTTCTTCAAATCTTCGACTTTCTCTGAGAAAAAGCAAGTAAAGGTGAGATCTCAGCTTGATCAGCTCGAGCCCCGATGAAATTTTGTCTGGATTCTCAATGATTTTGGCCTGGTCATTGTCAGGATCAAACCGATATAACGAGTCTAGGAAGCGAGATGATGAACGAGCACGAATCGAATTGTTCAGGTAGAGATTTAACTTCGGCTCGTATTTGATTGAATTTTGATGTGGATTTTGCAAGTTTTTTTTAATTTCTAATGCAAGTTATGAGTTTTTTCGGTTGCTTGTTTGGTTTAGTCGATTAGGATGTTGAAATCCCACTGTGACTTGTTCGTTTTTTCTCAGGAAGCGAGATGATGAACGATCAGGAATCAACCCGTTCAGGTAGAAATTTAACCTCTGCTCGTATTTGATTGAATTTTAACTCAAGTTTTAGGGTAGAATTTTACTTTTATGTCTCTGCCGTTGAATTTTGATGGAGGTTTTGCAATTTTTTACATTTTCTCTTGCAAGTTTTGACTGTGCGCGGTTGCTAATGGTTGCTTATTGATTAAACGTATATAGACTAGCGAAATTCTCAGTTGTTGTTTGACTGAGTATTATGATTCATTCTGTTTGGTTTGGGATCAGATTAGGATACCGTCCTGTTTTGCATCGCTGTATTGCATTGTTCATTTTCGTCATAAGATTGAATGGGTTGGTGACTTGGTTTGAAATTTTGGCATCTTCATCAGAGATGAAGATCAGAAAGCAAATCCCGATGGATCCGGAGTGTCCGAGACCTGGTGATTGGATGGACACAGGTATCCATCACTGGACTAAATGCTGCTTGATTTCTCGCTTGTCTGGTTATTAGCTTTCCGATTTGGTACTGAATTCGGTTTCAGGTTGAATGTGTTTCTTTTGGTTATGTGTTCTTTAGGTCTATTATGGAGTTTAGGAGCTGATTCTATGCAAATGGATGAGTATTATTCTAAATCTAACAGTCGGGTATGCTGATTCTATGATTCAGTATTTAATGGCTTTTGGATGTGGTGCATAAGTAATACTATTGTGGATGATCAAGTTGCTTGGGCCTTAGAGATTTAGTAATCAAATCACTTCACCTAGTTATCACCCTTTCATTTCAGCGAGGGCATGGGACAACGACTATTGGAGTTTTCCACAAGGGAGACATCCTAATTGGATGCGATTCAAGGATTACGGAAGACGTTAAGACAGTTGACAAAACTGAGCATCTTATTTGTAAAAATTCTTCACTTTCTTGTTGCTTTATTTTTGTTTATTGATTAGAGAACTTACACAAATTCTTATGATATGTTATCTTTTAGTGGATGATGACTTCGAAAAGATAGAGAGCTTCACAGACTCAACAATTGGAGCTTTCGCAGGAAGGGTTGTACTTTGGGAATCAGCAACCACATTTATCAAAAATCTGGTGAGTAACATAATGTTTAGATATTAATATTTTATGCGTAGGGGGGGTGGAGTTCTCACAAGTTTTTGTTCCTCAATACAGGTGGAGGAAGATAAGAAAAATGCATCCACACTCACAAATAAAGTAACAGAACACATGGGTAAAGTGAACATCGGGAAGGATGACATGGAGATGTGGATCGCCGGAAACTGGGGAGGGCAGCCCCTCATGCATTCGGTAGTTATTGAACCGAGAGATGCAGCTAAAGATCAAGCCACAACTAAAGAGCTCAAGAGTAAAGAAAACGGTGGAGAAGGAATCTACATCATCGGATCAACAGGTTCACAATTGGCCTATAAAGTTATGAGAAAAAGGTAACTCTAACTTATGTGTTTATGATTTGCTGTTAACCACTTTCTGTCAATGAAATCAAGAAATTGAATATCTGCTGCGATTTTCTTAGATATAAACCAGCAATGAAGAAAGATGAAGTCATTGAGCTAATTAAATATGCAATTTTATTGGCTGCTCTGGAAGACAAGTACGTTGGTGGAAGCATTCGGAGTAGGTTTCTTAGATATCCCTTCCATTATGCTTATATAATTTCAATTAATCTCAAAAAAGCTCTTTGACTTGGTTTGCTAGGTTTTGCTTTTGATGCTAGAATTGTTTTATCCCTTCCATCAGACTTATATCATTTCAATTTATCTTTCCTTACAACAAGTTAATCTTTGGTTGACAGTATACCATGTCAGTGATATAGAATGCTGCAAAATGGATTGCCATGATAGAATAATAGACTTGTATCATGCTCACTTTGAGGAAGTTGAAAAAGAAAATAAAAGCATTTTATTGGTGGTTCCCGAAGAGTCAAGTCATACTACCAAGTTCCTTCGGAACCATTTCCTAAGCCTAAGGTAAGTATATGTTATTTAAATATATTATGCATATTTTTATAACATAAACCTTATCTCGAAGTTCATTAAATTAACCTATGCATATTTCACTTGTGACAGCGGAAAGGGAAATGTTAAATATTATCACAGCTTGGGGAACTTAGGTGAGAGGCATCATCTCTACAGGTTGAAGTTTACGTTCACACAAGATGCTCAGAATGCAATGAACAAGGTCCAAGAATGCTACAAGAAATACCCGGAGGACAAGAGATTAGAGTTCGAAGGAATGCTCTACACTTCAATCGATACAAAAGCTCATGTTTATGCCCAAATACCTTCCAAGGAGTTAGTGGAGAGATTGATAAGTAGATTTCCATCCTAGAACAGAATACAAAACTTAAGTCTATAGTGACGTTTGGAGTACGTTCATAGAACTGCTCAAGCTAAGTAGTAAGTTCTACTATTTGTTGTTCTATACTGTCTGTTGCATTTCAGGACTTACTATATAGTCTCAGCTGTTTGTTTCTTCACAAGTATCAGCATCACATTCGTTTTGTTTTGCTAAATCTTTGCCCGAAAATTGTCTCAAGGTTAAGCACATACATTGATATTGTTGGGAAAAGTATGCTGATTCTATTAAACATTGATATTGACATTAGTTAAGGACCATTAGCTGCATAAGGATATCATATCTGCTTGTGTTCTTAATGATCTTTGCATATCATTCTATATTACTGCCTTAAGAGTCTGACGTATCAAATCCCTCTACGAGTGGTTGGGAAGATTATGAACAAGAAGAGCTAGATAAAACTCCAGCTCCTTCCTAGTGACAAGTTCATGGTCAATACACTGTAATTTCTTCCGGCTTTGGGAAAGAAGCAAGTTTGCACATTGCAGTTGCTGAGATCAAGAACACTGGTAGTGACATAAAGGCGTGAACTAAATCTATGAACTTTATATTGTACTTTTTCAAGTCCTTGTGATTCCTTTCTTCAAGGTTATTTGAGTTGAGAATGTAGAGTTTCCCATCATTGTCCATGAAACTATCAGTAAATGAAGATAAGAAGCAGAGGAGAGAGCACAGATTGCAATGGCCGATGATGTAAGGAACTTATTGGAATGTAGGCATTGCCACAAGAGGGATTGGCAACACCCGGAAACAACTATCCAGTTGGGGCTGACTTTTGCTTTCAAACAAACGTCATGAAGAGACTGGCATAGTTTTCCCAACAATCTAGGAGTTATGGTCTGAAATGCAAGGACACTTCCATTCCATTAGGTAGAAGGTTGGTAAGTTGCCTGCACTGGTTAGGGTGGACAGGGTGGCTCATGCCATTTTTGACCATAGCGGGAGGAAATGGTGGTAAATGTTGCTGTTCGAAAGAAGTTGATTGATCAGGCATGGAGAGAGAAGAACATCAGTATGTTTCTGTCAGTTGGTTTTGTTGGAGATAGGGCAATCCTTTATAGGAAATAGGACACTGAAAGCTGAGGTGGCTTATCTCAGAATAGTCATGCGTGTTAGGAATTGTAATTGTATTAGGTTGTAATTATGTTACTTACCTAGTTTGTAGCACTAGTTATTAGTATACTTATTGTACAAGAAAACCGTTGTCTATATCTATTCCTATCAATGAGAAGTAAAATCATTCTGGGAAAACTATTTTGTATCCTTTCCTACATGGCCTCAGAGCAGGTTAACCTAAAACCCTAAACACCAAGCATCACCAAATTGCCGCCACACCATGGCAGCCGACAAACCAACCAAATCCAACCCTAGCGGCGAAACCGAAGCCACCGCCGCCGATCACTACTATCTTCACCACTCCGATCATCCCGGATTACTTCTTGTCTCGACCAAGCTTAATGGAGACAACTACAATACTTGGAGCCGTGCTTTTCGCATGTCTCTTAGTGCCAAAAACAAGACCGGATTTGTCGATGGATCACTCAAGTCACCATCCAAGGAGAAACATCCCAATGACGCTGCCGCTTGGCAACGTTGCAATGACATGGTCCAATCTTGGATCAATGGGGCAGTGGAGCCAACCATTGCCGATAGTATCATCTATGCCGCTTCAGCACACGAGGCATGGGAAGAGTTAAGAGAACGCTTCTCCCAAAAGAACGCTCCAAGGATCTTTCAAATCCGACGTGACATAGCCTCTCTCACACAAGGGCAAATGTCAGTGTCGGCATATTATACAAAATTGAAGACTTGTTGGGACGAACTCGGAGCCTACAAAGAAGCCACATCATGTACCTGTGGTGCCCAAGATGAAACAGATAAGTTGATGCAATTTTTGATGGGCTTGAATGAAAGCTATAGCGCAATTCGAGGTCAACTGCTCTTACGGGATCCTCTACCATCCATACGAGTAGCTTACAACTCGATTGCCAACGAAGAGAAGCAAAGAGAGGTAGGGGCCCAACGCCCTCACGAGGCAGCCGCCATGGCGGTGCGTAACGCACCCAATTCCAACAACTCCTCTAGCCGCTCCCAAGATCAACGACCTAGGACCGAAGGAAGAGCTCCCACCGGACATCTATGGTGTACCAAGTGTCAAAGGAACGGTCATGATTTGGCGGGGTGTTTCAAGATCATTGGCTACCCCTTGGACCACCCCGCACATCCCAATAACCGTGGCAAGCCCAACTTCGATGCGGGTCGTTGGGCAAGCCGCGGCAACAACAGCCGCTCCCAACCACAGCAGCAGCCGCAACAAGCAGCAGCAGCAGCCACGGCAAGCAGCAGCCGTGTCAACCAAGTGACTGCACCGACCCTCACCGACCTCAAAACAGCGATGCCGCACCTCTCCGACGAGCAATATCAACAAATCCTTTCTTTCGTCCAAGAGGACAAGAAAACCGGCTCTACCATCAATGCCACCTCGCTTGGAGCTTTTTCTAAAGGACTTGGTTACGAAGACGACGATTGGTGTGGGTAAGCGACGAGGCGATTTGTACTACCTGGTGGCGTTGGCCTCACCACCATCCCCTCACCACCAACCGGCCTATCACCATGTTTCCAGCCCCTCCGACCTATGACATCGCCGTTTAGGACACCCTTCCGCTGTTCGTCTCCAACATTTAGCCAATCACCATCTTAATTTTGATTTCTCTTCCAATTCCGTTTGTGATGTTTGTCCATTAGCCAAACAAACTCGTCAAGTTTTTGGTCATAGTTTAATTTCATCAACAAGTATTTTCTCTCTTTTGCATTGTGATATTTGGGGACCTCATAAATATCCCTCTAGTAATGGAGCTCATTATTTTCTTACTATTGTTGATGATTTTTCTCGTTACACTTGGATTTTTCTCATGCGTCATAAACATGAAACTCAACAAATTCTCAAGAATTTCTTTACTTTCGCCTCTACCCAATTTGCAAAAAAGGTCCAAAACATTCGCGTTGACAATGGAGGCGAGTTTTTCTCTATGCGCGATTTCTTTTCTGAAAATGGCATTGTATATCAACATACTTGTGTTTACACGCCCCAACAAAATGGGGTGGTGGAACGCAAGCATCGTCACCTTCTCGAGGTTGCGCGCGGCCTCCTTTTTCAATCACGGCTTCCCATCAAGTTTTGGGGTGAAGCCGTACTCACCGCCGCCCATCTCATTAACTGACTTCCTACCCCACTTCTCAACAAACAAACCCCTTTCGAGAAACTTTTCCAAAAACCTCCCACATATGATCACCTTCGAATTTTCGGTTGTCTTGCCTACGCTACTTCCGTTCATCCTCCTTCCAAATTCGCTCCCCAAGCTCATAAATGTGTTTTCATTGGTTACCCATTAGGTCAAAAGGCCTATAAATTGTATGATTTGGAATCTCATCAAATTTTCACAAATCGGGATGTCTTATTCATTGAAGATCACTTTCCTTTTTCCTCTACTTCTCCTACTCCTACTCCTACTCCTACTCCACCACCACAAACCGGCCCACCTTTACCCCTAATTAGTGAAACCCCACATATTTCCCAAACCCTAGCCGCCCCTTCCCCACAAACCCTAGCCGATTCTCCAACACTAGCCGATTCACAAACCCTAGCCGCCCCTTCAGCTGATTCCCCAACCTTAGAGCCCATCCCCCCTACTGACTCTCAAATCCTAGAGCCCACTCCTCCTGACGACACCCAAACCCTAGAGCCCACTCACCCTGCCGACACACAAACCCTAGCGTCCACTCACCCTGCCGACACACAAACCCTAACCCAACCCATCACCGACTCATCTCCTTCCACCATCCTTCCCCGCCGCTCCACACGGCCTCCCAACCCCAATTCTCGGTACACCGACTATGCTTGCTCGCAGGTGATGCTGCCACCCCACTCCACATCGTCTTCTTCGTCACCCGGTCCTGCCAGAGGTACTCGTTACCCTCTCTGTAATTTTATCTCCTATCATCGGTACTCACCTGCTCATCTTTCTTTTGTTGCATCTATTAGCCGAAGCATAGAACCTTCTTCTTTTGCAGAGGTGAATCGAGACCCGCAGTGCCGTCAGGGTATGGATTCCGAGCTTGATGCACTCACTATCAACAACACCTGGACTCTTACGCCCCTTCCTCCGGGCAAACATCCCATTGGATGTAAATGGGTTTACAAGATCAAGCACAAGACTGCCAGTTCCATTGAGCGCTACAAAGCTCGTCTGGTGGCTAAAGGCTTCACTCAACAAGCCGGTATAGACTACCATGACACATTTTCCCCCACTGCAAAAATGGTGACCATCCGCTGTCTATTAGCCCTTGCCGCATCCCAAGGTTGGTCTCTCCAACAGTTGGAGGTTAACAACGCTTTTCTACATGGTGATTTGGATGAGGAAATTTATATGACTCCCTCGCCTGGTCTTCGGCGACAGGGGGAGAATTTGGTATGTCGCCTCAACAAATCTCTCTATGGTCTTAAACAGGCTTCCAGTCAATGGTTTGCTAAGTTTACCGAAGCAATAATTGATGGTGGGTTTGTGCAATCCAAGGCCGATTATTCCCTCTTTACATGTAAGAATGGTGACTCGTTTACAGCTTTGTTGATCTATGTGGATGATATTGTGATCACTGGTAATGATTCTCATGCTATTGATTCCATCAAATTGTTTCTTCAATCCCGATTTCGTATCAAAGACCTCGGTGATCTCAAGTATTTTCTAGGGATTGAAGTTTCACGTTCTAAGAAGGGCATTTACTTGTCACAAAGAAAGTATGCACTTGAAATTATTCAGGATGCCGGCTACATGGGGGCACGTCCCATTGAGTTTCCTATGGAAGAGGACAACAAGCTCTCTGACAAAGGAGAGATTCTCACTGATCCAAAAAAGTACAGAAGGTTAGTAGGCAGATTGATTTATTTAACGATCACTCGTCCTGATATTACATATTCAGTACATGTATTGAGCCGATTTATGCATGAACCGCGTACACCACATTGGTATGCGGCCCTGCGAGTTGTAAGATACTTGAAGGGCTCGCCGGGACAGGGAATACTGTTAGCAGCGGATAGTGAACCCAGTTTGATAGCATATTGTGATGCTGATTGGGGAGGTTGCCCAATCACGCGTCGTTCAACCACAGGTTATTGCGTATTCCTTGGAAAGTCCCTAATCTCTTGGCGTACTAAGAGACAGAAAACAGTTTCGAAGTCATCAGCAGAAGCCGAATACAGGGCTATGGCAGGTACGAGTTGTGAGATCACATGGCTTAGATATTTATTGGAAGATTTGCATGTTCCCCAAACGAGTCCGTCTTTGATGTATTGTGTTAATCAGGCAGCATTACACATTGCTGCCAACCCAGTTTTTCATGAACGGACTCGACATATTGAGATGGATTGTCACTTTATCCGAGAGAAGATTATTGATGGTTCTATAGCTACACGCTTCGTTGGTTCGGCACAGCAACTAGCAGATATGTTTACCAAGCCCCTTGGGCGTGATAAACTCTTGACCTTGTTGAACAAGTTGGGAGTTATGGATATCCACTCTCCAACTTGAGGGGGAGTGTTAGGAATTGTAATTGTATTAGGTTGTAATTATGTTACTTACCTAGTTTGTAGCACTAGTTATTAGTATACTTATTGTACAAGGAAACCGTTGTCTATATCTATTCCTATCAATGAGAAGTAAAATCATTATGGGAAAACTATTTTGTATCCTTTCCTACAATGCGGGTTGTGCCTCGTGGGAGGGATAGCGTCAAGGGACTCAGCAAATGGCCTAATTTTTATGTATTACATATGTTACCTAATTTGACCAGAGAATTTGAAAAGATAACTCAAATTGTAAGCTAGTTACTTATCTTTCTAGAGATCTGCACCATCTTAGAAACTACTTAAGAATCGTATCTGTTTGTGTCGTTTACCATCTTTTCATATCATTCTGTAGTCTATATACTGCCTTTGAGTCTGCGTATCCGATCCCTCTATGAGTAGCAAGAAGATTGACCAAAGCCCAGCTCCTAGTTCTTATCTATGCGCTTAAAAGGTTGCTTAGTAGATGTGGAATGGGAATTCTTTCGTATGTGGTAATCTTTCTGGCTATCGAGTGGAACTCATATACAATTGTTGCTGAATTGCCAGGCAAAAGTCTATATGTTTCAATAACAAACAGATACCTTTATAATAGCAGAAATAACACCAAAAAAATATGCATGGAGGATTTACAACGGTTCATTAGGTAAAGTATAAGCACTAAAGTTTCTTGCATAGTCACCTACTTACCGGTTACCGCTGGTAGTACAGTTGATATGTTGCAGGGTGTCACTAACATATCTTATTGGGCTTTCTTGAATTGGCGAGCTTTGGCTCTTTTTGGTAACTTCTCTTGCTTTATGCTTTGCAAAACGAAATCTTTTGAAAAATATGAAATGGTGTTTGACAGTAATTTGTGTCGTATACATTCCTCGAGTTACACACAGATTTTAAGCGTCTTCATCCCAGAGTCTCCTAGATGGCTGGTGAGTGATGTATCCATTTGTATCTTCATGATTTTCTAGATGGTGTCGATGTTTGTGCTTTACTGCGAGACCATTTTCAGGAAAAGATTGGTAAACATAAAAAATGTGAAGCGGCTCTTCCGCACCATAAAGACAAGGATAAAGATACTTCTGAAGAAACAGCTGAGATTTGAGTAAGTTCTAAAATTTCAATACAGTAATTATGGTGTGTTATATGTAAATAGATACATTTTCACGGAAAAGGGAATTGCATATGTGTCTGTTCTCTTATAGGACTACATCATCCCGCCGCTCCTACTAACGCTTAAATCGAAGCGACTTTCAGAAAGCAAGCATTCTTGACTTGTTTCAAAAAAGGTAAGCTTGTTCCCTCAATAGTTACCTTTCAACTCGATCTCTGCTTTGACATTTTTCATCTCCTGTTTTTTACTTTTTCATCCGAATAGGTTGATCTGATGGTGCTGGGGTTACTGGCATTGCCTATGCAAGTACTATATGCGTTTCAATTGATGTGAAAACTCCTTGTGAATACTCTATGACAAACGGTGAAAGAAAAGCAGATGATGATGAATAAAGCAAAATATTTATCCCTTACAGCAAGATTTATTGCTAGATGAAGGTCCACTACCTAATAGGACTTTCAACAATGGAAGCATGTCACTCCCATTTTGGCTCTTGTTGGCTTACTGGTGTTTACAGAATCATCCTCTTTTGGCATGGGAGGAATTCCATGGGTTATAATGTCCGCGATAGGCTTACTTAAACAAGCATTCCCTCCACAATTCTTGTTAAGTAACTGCATACCTGTATTCTTCTCTACTAGAAGATTTCTGTTTTAGATTTATTTATTTTTCCATGGATTGAACTCAGAAGGTAATGCCAGAGTTTTTTCTTCAATTCTTGTTTACAATCTTCCCAACTATTCTTTGGGAACGTGAGGGAAACAACACTGATACTTGCGAAGGTATAAACAGCATATACATAGCAAGCTCTGAACTGCGGCATACAGGACAGATGAATCAACTACAAATCACTTGATTACTTCATGGATATACTCCAAACATCTATCATGAGCAAAAGTACTAATACATATGTTTGTTTAGGATTACACACAAACTCTGGAAATGCTTTCAGAAGCAAGCACATTATTACAGAAGATATGTTGACTACTTATTCCCTGCTGTGGCATCCATTCCTTTCTTTCTCGTAGTACACAATTCCGCTAGGTGAGCTTTCCTTGTGTGCGGCCTTCAGCTCCATCCCCCAATGGGAACTTGTATTTCTTCTTGCGTTCCTTCTCCATTTCAGCTGGATCCGCGTATGGAAAACAATATAACTTGCTGGGATCACTCCAGTCAACCAGATGACGATACTCGCAATCTTCTTCCAGATGACCGTAGCTATCGCAACAGCCACAAAATTTGTGAGCAGCGATCTGATAAGCACTGCCACACTCCTTACAAGTCAGATACCCATCAGCAGGGTAGAATTCCTCCTCGAAGCAACGCTTACAGCAGCGAAACCAACCAGACCCAATTTTTGCATCAGCCGGGAGTGACAGCGTGTAGGGGCACTCCTTATTCCAGTGCTTGTTTATTAAACAACAATCACACACTTCTTCTTCCCAAGGTTTCTTCAAATCAGTGATCTGAGGTAGTCCATTTATGTCCAAATCTACACACAAGAATGGAAAAACACAGGTCATATCAGTAAAATGTTCGCACTTTAAAGAATCAACAGGAACCACTCATAAGAAGAGCACAGTTGAATCTTCGATGAGGCAAGACATGTATGAATATAATCAGTATATTGTTTGGTGGTCTAGTCCACCATGTGGTGTCTCTTTCTTTGCGTGAATTCCCTAAAAGTTTCCGCCTAGTGAGTAGTGATTACGGCTTGTAACAGTGTCTCCTCCAACTCCCTGTACTTATAGACTCGTGTAAATGGTTCTACAATTTTCCTCTCAATCTAAGATTCCAAGAGTGAGTTAGTTTTAGGGTTTTGTATATATAACAATATTATGAGTTCAACGTAAAACTTCACACATTATGTGAAACCCTGGGACCAACACGCTCAACTTAGTTGGTAGATTTCCAACAAAAGAAACAAAAAACAAATGCATATACCAAACATTTACCAACAACCAAGAGAAATTCAAACAAAATTAACTTAAGGGGCGCTCAAGAAAGATAAATCCGAAAAACGACAACATTAATGATAGCAGTCTCAATAGAATTTCAGATTGAATTGGTCAGAAAAGAAAATCAAAAGCATACATACCATCAAGTTTATCACGCAGCTCCTGTTGCTCAACGCTCTCCTCTCGCCCGAAGCTCGGGCTGAAGATCGGGCGTTTATCACGCAGCTCCTGTTGCTCAACGCTCTCCTCTCGCCCAAAGATCGGGCCGAAGATCGGGCCGGGTCCTGGTAGGACGGAGATCGACATGGCACGATTCGGTCGGATTTGCGATTAGGGTTTGGCTTTGTTCTCTTTTTCTTTTCTTCAATTTCAAACAAGACGATTCCAGAAGCGCAAGGAAATTATGAAAATTGTGGGGGGGTCAAGGTCCTTTTATAGACACTCCTTTGTTTGGATGTCGGTGGGCCTGGACCCTACATTGAAATCCATTTACGTTCCGGCCTTGCCCTTTTCTTTTCGTCAAATAAGATATCTGGATGGGGTGCACTAAACGATTTCTATTAATAATAATAAAAAAATTAATTGGGGTGCACCAAGTTGGTGAAATTTGTGTTTGTTTAAAGGGATTCATTTAAAAATCAGATAAAATGAAAGTATAAAGCAATCAAAATAGAAATGTAAAGCCCAACTATAAATTTTCTAATCCATATAAAATTTGGATTGTTAAATTTTTTTTCTTCCACATTATTCTTTATCTTTCCCATTAAGTTTAGGGATTATGTTATTATAAGGAGTGTAATCCACAACCTATCACTATAGATATTATATATTTGACATATTTTGATGCTTAATTTCAGAAAAAAACTAAAACAAATAAAAAAGGTAATCCGATTGCATGGTTGCAAATAACCTGCATATGACATAAATCAAACTAGCCTCATTGCACAAGTATATTCTTTGGCCTTTCATTGAACGTCGTCGAGCATCATTATCGTCGTCATCTTCGTCTACATCATCGAGATAGGCGTCTAGGAAAGACTGGTTATTACCTAGACCAGCACAAAACTGGACTGAATTCTAATTCCCAAAGCCCAACCTGAGCTTGACACCCTCTGAGTTGCATCCGTCTCTCAAAACCAGAACCCAACACCCTTCAGGTAATTTCCGGGTTCAGCAAAAACCTAGCTCCTAGCCCTAGGTATGGTGGAAAATTTTAATCAGTGTTCAAAGAAATTTTATAAAATAAAATAAAAATACAAATATTTTTTTTAGTGTACATATCAACTCTTTGATAATTTCCACGGTGAAAAAGGACTTCAATTGTATATGGTCCAAGCCCACCGACTACTTCAATTGTGTATTGTCCAGGCCCACCGACTTCTCTACAGATCCATGTTGTGTATATAAAAGCAACCCAAGACCCACAAAATCTCACAATGTCTCCTTGTAATTTTCCCGCTAAAACCCTAATCCCCAAAATCCAATCGAATCCCATCACTCCACGTGGACAGCCATGTCGAAATCCGCCGTACAACATCAGCTGTGCGATGAATTTAATGGTAATGCTTTTGATTCTTGTTTCATCAGTTTCATCTGACCAATTTCACCTGAAATTCGCTTGCCAGAGCTGTGTTGTTAACTTATTGTTGTCGATTTTTTGCTGTTATATTATATTCATATACATGTCTTGCCTCATTGAAGATTCAATTTTGCTCTTCTTATGAAATATAGTGTTTCTTTGTTTTGATATGATCTGTGTTTTTCCATTCTTGTGTGTAGATTTGGACATAAAAGGAGAACAGATCACTGATTTGAAGAAACCTTGGGAAGAAGCAGTCTGTGATTGTTGTTTAATGCACAAGCACTGGAATGCGGAGTGCCCCTACACGCTATCACTCCCGGCTGATGCAAAAATTGGGTCTGGCCGGAGGCGTTGCTGTAAGCGTTGCTTCAGTGAGGAATTCTACCCTGATGATGAGTTTCTGACTTGTAAGGAGTGTGGAGTGTGGTAGTACGTATCAGATCGCTATTCAAAAGTTTTGTTGTTGTTGCGATGACCACGGTCATATGGACGAAGATTGCGAGTATTGTCATCTGGTTGATTGGACTGATCCTAGCAAGTTATGTGGTTTTCCATACGCGGATCCAACTGAACTGGAGAAGGAACGCAAGAAGAAATCCAAGTTCCCATTGGAGGATGGAGCTGAAGGCAGCACACTAGGAAAGCTCACCTAGCGGAATTGTGTACTACGAGAAAGTAGGGAAAGGATACCACTGCAGGGAATAAGTCGTCAACGTCTCCTCTGTAATAGTAGCTTGCGCCATGAAAGCATTTCCAGCGTTTGTGTGTAATCCTAAACAAACATATGCATTAGTACTTTTCCTCATGGTAGATGTTTGGAGTATATATCCATAGGAGTACTCAAGTGAATTGTAGTTAATTCATCACTACTGTATCTGCTGTTTGTTTCTTTGCAAGTATTAGTGTTTTCCTCAAGTTTCTGAAGAGTAGTTGGGAAGATTGTGAACAAGAAGATTGACAAAATCCCAGCTCCTAGTGACAAATTCATGCTCAATACACTGTAGTTTGTTCCTGCTTAAATATGCAAGTTTTGCACATTGGAGTTTAAAAGTGATCAATTTGGTACCCAGGCTTTAAAAAGAGGGCTTGTGGTGCCTAGACTTTCAAAAAGAGGACTATGTGGTATCTTAGTCAATTTTTTTAATCAAATTCCGTTAAAATGAAGGATAAAATGGTCTTTTAACATTAATTTTTATGTAAAATATTTTTTTTACCTCTCAACTTCTATAAATATGTTTTATGGTGTTTTGAAAAAAATGAAAATGTCATATAGCTATTTTAGATAAATAAACAAATTGATTAATGAAAATATAGTTGAACGGTAGATTTTTTCTATCTCTTAATTTCTATTAGAAATAATTTTTAATGTTCGAGTATATTTTTATTTATCAATTTATCTATTATTTTTCAATAGTCATATGCATAAATGTTTTTTGAAACACCGTAAAACATATTTATATAGTGGTTGAAAAGTAAAAAAAAAAACTATTTTATGGTGTTTTGAAAAAATGAAAAATGTGCATATAGCTATTTTAGAATAATAAATTAATTAATTAACGAAAATATACTTGAACAGTAGACTTAATCTAGTACTCAATTTCTATTAGAAATCATTTTTAATGTTCGGATATATT
Organism: Spiraea crenata; assembly: GCA_033992175.1. Lineage (NCBI taxonomy): Eukaryota > Viridiplantae > Streptophyta > Magnoliopsida > Rosales > Rosaceae > Spiraea > Spiraea crenata. Next base: position 2,026,099 of record JAVBHV010000041.1, on the reverse strand, counting down.
CTTATTTATCAATTTATCTATTATTTTGCAATAGTTATATGCATAATTTTTTTTTGAAACATCATAAATCATATTTATATAGAGGTTGAGAGGTATAATATTTTACATGAAAATTAATATAAAAAAAAGGGTTCTTAAATATGATTTATGATGTTTCAAAAATACTATACCTCTCAACCTCTATATACAAATATGATTTATGATGTTTCAAAAAAAACATTTATGCATATAACTATTGCAAAATAATAGATAAATTGATAAATAAAAATATACTTGAACATTAAAAATTATTTCTAATAGAAATTAAGAGATAGAAAAAAATCTACCGTTCAACTATATTTTCATTAATCAATTTGTTTATTTATCTAAAATAGCTATATGACATTTTTTATTTTTTTCAAAACACCATAAAACATATTTATAGAAGTTGAGAGGTAAAAAAAATATTTTACATAAAAATTAATGTTAAAAGACCATTTTATCCTTCATTTTAACGGAATTTGATTAAAAAAATTGACTAAGATACCACATAGTCCTCTTTTTGAAAGTTTGGGTACCACATAGTCCTCTTTTTTAAAGTCTGGGTACCAAATTGATCACTTTTAAAGTTCAGGCACTATGAAGTCCGGTTTTTAAAAGTCTGGGTACCAAATTGATCACTTTTAAAGTTCAGGCACCATGAAGTCCTGTTAATGAAAGTTCAGACACCATTCATGATAATAACCCTTGGAAATATGCAAGTTCTGCACATTGGAGTTTCTGAGAGGGAAGATCAGGAACACTAGTAGTGTCAAAGGCATGAACAAAATCTATGAACTCTGTTTGCAAGCCCTTGTGAATCCTTTCCTCAAGGTTGCTTGAGTTGAAACTGTATAGGTCTTTGAATGAGATGTCGTAGTGGAGTGTCCCAGGCATCATTGTCTATGAAGCTATCGGTAAATGATGATAAGCAGCAGGTGACAGCACAAGTTACAATGATGGATGACGTAAGGAACTTGTTTGATTGTGGAGTCCGTTGTTATAGAAAGCAGAATTTGAGGCCTGAAATGCAAGGACGGTAGATTGCCTGCAGTGGCTAAGGGCCGGTGTGTAGGGTGGTTCGAGCCCATTTCTTACATGGAGAGAGAGGAAGATTAGTTTGTGATGCAGTGAATTAATGGAGGAGTTTATGTAGTGGCTAATCTTCAGGGGTCAAACGTTTAACAGATATGCTTCTCCCTCTTATGGTAATGCAGTGATCAACAAATCATGAATAAAATGACAATTGCATTGACAATGTCATGAGGCAGGCATACAATTTATCTTCTAGCTGAAAATGTTTGTATTTCTTCCAGTGTTCGCCCCTTTGTCTCTGGTAAGTACCAGCTTTGCAACAAATAGGATTATCACACCATATATGCTTCAGAAAAATTCCTGAAAGAGGAGAAAATAAGATGGAATGGGATAAGCCGTAAAGAGTGTCTCTGACTCCAGTCCAGATAGAAATATGAAGAAAAAACTCTGGCATTACCTTCTGAGTTCAAATCTATGGAAAAAAAAAATCTGAAACAGAAATTCTCTTATAGAGAAGAGTACAGGTGTGCAGTGACTGAGCTTTCTTTGAAACAAGTCAAGAATGCCTAGCTCTTTTACAGTTTCCTCGGTGAAAAAGAACATATTAATTGTGTACGATCCAGGCACACCGACTTATCAAAAGATCCATGTCTGTATATACAGTTTCCTCGGTGAAAAAGAACATATTATCGTATCGTTATGTTTCTATTACACAACCACTAAATACTATATAAGTTATAACTAACTAACTCTTAGATTGAGAGGGAAATCAAACAAAGTACAGAGTTGGAGCAGAGGAGATATTAAAAAAAGAGATACCACTTGGTGGACTAGACCAAACAAAATACTACTTATATTATTCAAACATGTCTTGCCTCATTGAAGATTCAATTTTGCTCTTCTTATGAAATATAATGTTTCTTACTAATTTTTTTATATGATCCGTGTTTTTCCATTCTTGTCTGTAGATTTGGACATAAATGGACAGCAGATCACCGATTTCAAGAAACCTTGGGAAGAAGAAGTGTGTGATTGTTGTTTAATAAACAAGCACTGGAATAAGGAGTGCCCCTATACGCTGTCACTCCCGGCTGATGCAAAAATTGGGTCTGGTTGGGTTCGTTGCTGTAAGCGGTGCTTCGAGGAGGAATTCTACTCTGATGATGAGTTTCTGATTTGCAAGAAGTGTGGTAGTACTTATCAGGCCGCTGCTCACAAATTTTGTGGCTGTTGCGATAGCTACGGTCATCTGGAAGAAGATTGCGAGTATCGTCATCTGGTTGACTGGAGTGATCCTAGCAAGTTATTAAGTTTTCCATACGCGGATCCAGCTGAACTGGAGAAGGAACGCAAGGTAAAGGAAAGCCGAAAGCCGACCTAGCTATTGAAATTCTGAAATCATAGAAGAGAATACAAAACTTTTGTCCATGGTAATGTTTGGAGTATATCCATTGAAAAACTCAAGCTAAGCTTTCTTGTTGTTTGTTCTATACTCTATGTATTCAGAACTTACTATATAATCTCAACTGTTTGTTTCTTCATAAGTGTCGGCTTTACATTCTTTCTGTTTACCAAATCTTTGCCTGAAAATGGTCTCACAGTAAAGCACAAACATTGACATTTTTGGGAAAACCATTAGCTGCTTAAGAATCATATCTATTTGTGTCGTTGAAGATCTTTTCATATCATTCTATAGTCTGTACTGCCTTAGAGTCTGCGTATCCGATCCCTCCACGAGTAGTTGGAAAGATTGTGAACAAGAAGCTTGACAACATTCCAGCTCCCAGAGGCAAGTTCATGGTCAATACACAGTAATTTGTTCCGGCTTTGGGAAAGAAGCAAGTTTGCACGTTGGAGTTGCTGAGAGCAAAGATCAGGAACACTAGTAGTGACGTAAAGGCGTGAACGAAATCTATGAACTTTAATTTGTACTTTTTCAAGTCCTTGTTAATCCTTTGAATGTGGCAATGCCATAGTAGAGTTTCTCATCATTGTCCATGAAACTATCAGTAAATGAAGATAAGAAGCAGAGGAGAGCACAGATTACAATCACCGATAATGTGAGGAACTTATTCGAAAGTAGGCAAGATCCGTTGTTAGAGAAAGTTGGAGTTAAAGTCTGAAATTGTTTGGACCTAGATTTAACAATCCTACTTGATAAAGAAGTATGTCGTGGGCATACCTTGCGATACGGCTTACCAAGCCCCGCACGTCCTTAAAATCCTGCTCGGTATAGGAATGCTCTACCAAGTCGTGTGCGTCCTTGAAATCCTGGTCGGTATAGGAATACATGACCGCACGAACTATACAAGACCAAATGTCCTTGAAATCCTGCTCGGTATAGGAATACATGACCGCGCACGTCCTTGAAATCCTGGCCGGTATAGGAATACATGACCGCGCGGACTATACATGACCGGATGTCCTTGAAATCCTGCTTGGTATAGGAATACATGACCGCGCGCGTCCTTGAAATCCTGGCCGGTATAGGAATACTTTACCAAGGCGCACGTCCTTGAAACTATACATGACCGCGCACGTCCTTGAAATCCTGGTCGGTATAGGAATGTTTTACATGACCAAGATTACCAAGCTCATTATCTTAAGGCCATGGTGGGAATGTACAACACTATTGCAAATTTGCTTTGGTATCGTACAACACTATTGTAACCAAGGTCACCAAGCGCTCAACTATATAGACCAAAAGTCAAAACTCGGTCTTAACCAAGGTCATCACTTCGCCTTAACCGTATAAAGTTAATAGTGAAGGTCAAACACGTGAAATATGTAAATCATGTGTTATTTGGTTAAGTCAAAACGGCAATCATATGCCGATTTGGTTAGGTGAAAATTACTTGACTCGTATATATGACCTAAATCAGGCATTGAAAATGGAATCATATCAAAGTCAGACCTGTGAACGATGCAATCAAGGAATTTATTTCTAAGAAGAGAAAATCGGCATGCAATCAAGGTGGACGACATCAAAGCTAGAGCAAATTACGCTAATTCTAGATGAAGCCTGACCATCAAATGCTAGTATAAATACAATGCTTCCAACACCAAGAAAGGAGCTAACACCATCACATTCAACTTGTTTTACTCACTTTACTCGCACCCAGCGTGATTTGGTCACACGATGCTGTTGTTGGCTCCACGCGTGGTGGTGGTGGTGGCGGCTCACCAAATTATGACACCGCCACCCTTCTTCCTCCACAGTCCGCTTCCACTCACCACCTCCACTCTCCTCCTCCTCCTCCTCCTTCTCATCACTTACTCCTTCTAGAAGATCTTCTTGTAATTCTTCTGCTTCTTGAAGATCAGTTTCTTCATCATCATGACTAATGAGATGCAATCTCAACCGTCCATCTTCCCGATAAGCGCGCAAGATCTCGGGCCTATAAATCCTGACCTCCGTGAGCTCCAACCTCCCGCCACTCCTCACCGGCCTCAGATAATACCTCGGCTGTCCGTTCTAATTCAGTGAGGAAAGCGGAGGCGGAAACTTCTTGGCCGCCTCGGCTTTCCTCTCTTTCGACGATGACGACACCACTCTCGACGTCACCGCCGACCGCCTCATCATCCTCAGACATGCGTCCTCCTCCATCACCGCACAATCCTCGCGATCATCATCGTCCTTATTGTTTTGTTGAATGACGTGACGGTCGTCCACCGCTACTCGCCTCTCGCCGTACGAGCTCTCGAACCCTAGGCTCTCCGTGCACGACATCAGGCCGTCCACCCCGCCGCCTATATCGTCGATGAACCCTATCCCCCCGGATCTTTCTTCGTCTCGAACGGGGCATGATGTGGCGGGGAGGACGGCGGCGATGACGATGATGATGGTTTGATGGAGGATGATGAGTCCAAGACAAGGAGGGGCTGACGTTGTGTGCCGTCTTTGGCCGTAGGGGTCACAAGACCTAACAACCCTCCTCCTTCTCCTCCGGATCCTGAGGTGAAAGTAATTAGAGGGGAAGAAATGTAATTGTAATGGCATTTGATGGAGGGATTTTCGGTGGCGGTGGTAGCGTCTAGACCGGTGGTGGTGGTGGCGAGGCCAAGGAGAGAGTGAGGTGTGATCTTTCTACAAAAGCTCATCATCATAATTGGAAAAGCCAACAATTTTGATATATTTCTCAACTTCTTTTTTGGTTTTCAACTATAAGCCTTACCAAACTAGTACTAAAATAGAAAAGAGGACTCTAGAAATGTAGAATTTTGGTAATTTCCAATCCCTAAAGTTGCCAAACCAATGAAATGTAATTCATATGGATTGGATTGAATCATCTCACCATATTCATGTCTGAATACCAGAGTTTACAATCTCCACCCTTTGAGATGGAGCTTTGACAATCACATGTGCGTACTCAAAGGATCGAGGAGAGGTTTAAGAAAATTTATTAAAATGATATTCGTAAGTATTCCTCAAAATGATACATTTAGTATATTCTCTGCGAACTATGAACCTACATATTGATAATTTATGCTTTATGAATTGCGATTAGAATTAAGAGGTCGGAAACGTTACTAGAATTTGCAGATTTTGGAAAAGAAAGATTACATGATGGGGTCTTTGAAATTTAAGTTGGCACAATTGTATATGGCATAACGTTACATGTAAGTGTAGAATGGAACTGTTAATTCAGATGAGTAAAATCAAGTTACAAATACTGATATTACTTTCGATACAGGATTGCTCCATCTTAAAATTGTATTGCAAGGGCAATTCATTTGCCTTATGACGGATTTGATCGTTGCTTATTATTGCAACACTTTAAATACCGTCGATCAGGGCCTGGTCGCCAAACCCCTTCTGCTTACGTTGTCGTGGCCCACTTATGTTTATTTATTTATTTTTGTATATCTCAAAATGAGCCATTTTCCCATCATGCTCTAAGAGATTATTCCATTTTTGGTCACTTACTTTGAATATTGCTTCCGAGCATGCCTTGCTCATTTACTAAGGTTCATGAAATTTAACTAATGTGCGCCATATTATTATCTAGTGAGAACTATTCCCTTTAGTTCATACGGTCTGAAATTTATAATGTGGGAATAAAGAAATAAATGTTGAATCAAATGAGGTTTTATGAAATTTAACTAATGTGCACCATATTATTATATAGTGAGAACTATTCCCTCTAGTTCATATGGTACGCAATTTATAACGCGAGAATAAAAAAACAAATATTGAATCAAATGAGTTTTTGAAGAACAACAGTGCATAATCCGTGTAAAACCTAAGAAATTAGTGCAGCTACCATACTAACATGAAATCCTTCCAAGCTACTAACATGAAATTAGTGCATAATCCTTATACTCTTTTTCTTTAGTAATTTATCAAATATTTTTATTAAATAATTACAATAAAAAAAGAATACGACATATGCGAATAAGTAACACTACTTGCTCAATGGGTGAGTTGTGTTGTTGGGCCAGGCCCCCGTTTACCAAAAAGAAAGGGGGGCCATGAATTTTTTTCGGTCTTTATTAAATAATTGGACTTTGCTCACTAGAACAAGTAAGCGCGGGTTTAAAATTTCACAAACTCCCGCCTGCGATCCATTTTGCTTTCATTTCAAAATGTTGGAAAAAAGATTCTCAGTCCGTACCTCTCCTCAGTCGTCTCCGGCGATTTTCTTCAAATCTTCGACTTTCTCTGAGAAAAAGCAAGTAAAGGTGAGATCTCAGCTTGATCAGCTCGAGCCCCGATGAAATTTTGTCTGGATTCTCAATGATTTTGGCCTGGTCATTGTCAGGATCAAACCGATATAACGAGTCTAGGAAGCGAGATGATGAACGAGCACGAATCGAATTGTTCAGGTAGAGATTTAACTTCGGCTCGTATTTGATTGAATTTTGATGTGGATTTTGCAAGTTTTTTTTAATTTCTAATGCAAGTTATGAGTTTTTTCGGTTGCTTGTTTGGTTTAGTCGATTAGGATGTTGAAATCCCACTGTGACTTGTTCGTTTTTTCTCAGGAAGCGAGATGATGAACGATCAGGAATCAACCCGTTCAGGTAGAAATTTAACCTCTGCTCGTATTTGATTGAATTTTAACTCAAGTTTTAGGGTAGAATTTTACTTTTATGTCTCTGCCGTTGAATTTTGATGGAGGTTTTGCAATTTTTTACATTTTCTCTTGCAAGTTTTGACTGTGCGCGGTTGCTAATGGTTGCTTATTGATTAAACGTATATAGACTAGCGAAATTCTCAGTTGTTGTTTGACTGAGTATTATGATTCATTCTGTTTGGTTTGGGATCAGATTAGGATACCGTCCTGTTTTGCATCGCTGTATTGCATTGTTCATTTTCGTCATAAGATTGAATGGGTTGGTGACTTGGTTTGAAATTTTGGCATCTTCATCAGAGATGAAGATCAGAAAGCAAATCCCGATGGATCCGGAGTGTCCGAGACCTGGTGATTGGATGGACACAGGTATCCATCACTGGACTAAATGCTGCTTGATTTCTCGCTTGTCTGGTTATTAGCTTTCCGATTTGGTACTCGAATTCGGTTTCAGGTTGAATGTGTTTCTTTTGGTTATGTGTTCTTTAGGTCTATTATGGAGTTTAGGAGCTGATTCTATGCAAATGGATGAGTATTATTCTAAATCTAACAGTCGGGTATGCTGATTCTATGATTCAGTATTTAATGGCTTTTGGATGTGGTGCATAAGTAATACTATTGTGGATGATCAAGTTGCTTGGGCCTTAGAGATTTAGTATTCAAATCACTTCACCTAGTTATCACCCTTTCATTTCAGCGAGGGCATGGGACAACGACTATTGGAGTTTTCCACAAGGGAGACATCCTAATTGGATGCGATTCAAGGATTACGGAAGACGTTAAGACAGTTGACAAAACTGAGCATCTTATTTGTAAAAATTCTTCACTTTCTTGTTGCTTTATTTTTGTTTATTGATTAGAGAACTTACACAAATTCTTATGATATGTTATCTTTTAGTGGATGATGACTTCGAAAAGATAGAGAGCTTCACAGACTCAACAATTGGAGCTTTCGCAGGAAGGGTTGTACTTTGGGAATCAGCAACCACATTTATCAAAAATCTGGTGAGTAACATAATGTTTAGATATTAATATTTTATGCGTAGGGGGGGTGGAGTTCTCACAAGTTTTTGTTCCTCAATACAGGTGGAGGAAGATAAGAAAAATGCATCCACACTCACAAATAAAGTAACAGAACACATGGGTAAAGTGAACATCGGGAAGGATGACATGGAGATGTGGATCGCCGGAAACTGGGGAGGGCAGCCCCTCATGCATTCGGTAGTTATTGAACCGAGAGATGCAGCTAAAGATCAAGCCACAACTAAAGAGCTCAAGAGTAAAGAAAACGGTGGAGAAGGAATCTACATCATCGGATCAACAGGTTCACAATTGGCCTATAAAGTTATGAGAAAAAGGTAACTCTAACTTATGTGTTTATGATTTGCTGTTAACCACTTTCTGTCAATGAAATCAAGAAATTGAATATCTGCTGCGATTTTCTTAGATATAAACCAGCAATGAAGAAAGATGAAGTCATTGAGCTAATTAAATATGCAATTTTATTGGCTGCTCTGGAAGACAAGTACGTTGGTGGAAGCATTCGGAGTAGGTTTCTTAGATATCCCTTCCATTATGCTTATATAATTTCAATTAATCTCAAAAAAGCTCTTTGACTTGGTTTGCTAGGTTTTGCTTTTGATGCTAGAATTGTTTTATCCCTTCCATCAGACTTATATCATTTCAATTTATCTTTCCTTACAACAAGTTAATCTTTGGTTGACAGTATACCATGTCAGTGATATAGAATGCTGCAAAATGGATTGCCATGATAGAATAATAGACTTGTATCATGCTCACTTTGAGGAAGTTGAAAAAGAAAATAAAAGCATTTTATTGGTGGTTCCCGAAGAGTCAAGTCATACTACCAAGTTCCTTCGGAACCATTTCCTAAGCCTAAGGTAAGTATATGTTATTTAAATATATTATGCATATTTTTATAACATAAACCTTATCTCGAAGTTCATTAAATTAACCTATGCATATTTCACTTGTGACAGCGGAAAGGGAAATGTTAAATATTATCACAGCTTGGGGAACTTAGGTGAGAGGCATCATCTCTACAGGTTGAAGTTTACGTTCACACAAGATGCTCAGAATGCAATGAACAAGGTCCAAGAATGCTACAAGAAATACCCGGAGGACAAGAGATTAGAGTTCGAAGGAATGCTCTACACTTCAATCGATACAAAAGCTCATGTTTATGCCCAAATACCTTCCAAGGAGTTAGTGGAGAGATTGATAAGTAGATTTCCATCCTAGAACAGAATACAAAACTTAAGTCTATAGTGACGTTTGGAGTACGTTCATAGAACTGCTCAAGCTAAGTAGTAAGTTCTACTATTTGTTGTTCTATACTGTCTGTTGCATTTCAGGACTTACTATATAGTCTCAGCTGTTTGTTTCTTCACAAGTATCAGCATCACATTCGTTTTGTTTTGCTAAATCTTTGCCCGAAAATTGTCTCAAGGTTAAGCACATACATTGATATTGTTGGGAAAAGTATGCTGATTCTATTAAACATTGATATTGACATTAGTTAAGGACCATTAGCTGCATAAGGATATCATATCTGCTTGTGTTCTTAATGATCTTTGCATATCATTCTATATTACTGCCTTAAGAGTCTGACGTATCAAATCCCTCTACGAGTGGTTGGGAAGATTATGAACAAGAAGAGCTAGATAAAACTCCAGCTCCTAGTGACAAGTTCATGGTCAATACACTGTAATTTCTTCCGGCTTTGGGAAAGAAGCAAGTTTGCACATTGCAGTTGCTGAGATCAAGAACACTGGTAGTGACATAAAGGCGTGAACTAAATCTATGAACTTTATATCGTACTTTTTCAAGTCCTTGTGATTCCTTTCTTCAAGGTTATTTGAGTTGAGAATGTAGAGTTTCCCATCATTGTCCATGAAACTATCAGTAAATGAAGATAAGAAGCAGAGGAGAGAGCACAGATTGCAATGGCCGATGATGTAAGGAACTTATTGGAATGTAGGCATTGCCACAAGAGGAATTGGCAACACCCGGAAACAACTATCCAGTTGGGGCTGACTTTTGCTTTCAAACAAACGTCATGAAGAGACTGGCATAGTTTTCCCAACAATCTAGGAGTTAAGGTCTGAAATGCAAGGACAGTTCCATTCCATTAGGTAGAAGGTTGGTAAGTTGCCTGCACTGGTTAGGGTGGACAGGGTGGCTCATGCCATTTTTGACCATAGCGGGAGGAAATGGTGGTAAATGTTGCTGTTCGAAAGAAGTTGATTGATCAGGCATGGAGAGAGAAGAAGATCAGTATGTTTCTGTCAGTTGGTTTTGTTGGAGATAGGGCAATCCTTTATAGGAAATAGGACACTGAAAGCTGAGGTGGCTTATCTCAGAATAGTCATGCGGGTTGTGCCTCGTGGGAGGGATAGCGTCAAGGGACTCAGCAAATGGCCTAATTTTTATGTATTACATATGTTACCTAATTTGACCAGAGAATTTGAAAAGATAACTCAAATTGTAAGCTAGTTACTTATCTTTCTAGAGATCTGCACCATCTTAGAAACTACTTAAGAATCGTATCTGTTTGTGTCGTTTACCATCTTTTCATATCATTCTGTAGTTTATATACTGCCTTTGAGTCTGCGTATCCGATCCCTCTATGAGTAGCAAGAAGATTGACCAAAGCCCAGCTCCTAGTTCTTATCTATGCGCTTAAAAGGTTGCTTAGTAGATGTGGAATGGGAATTCTTTCGTATATGGTAATCTTTCTGGCTATCGAGTGGAACTCATATACAATTGTTGCTGAATTGCCAGGTAAAAGTCTATATGTTTCAATAACAAACAGATACCTTTGTAATAGCAGAAATAACACCAAAAAAATATGCATGGAGGATTTACAACGGTTACAACGGTTCATTAGGTAAAGTATAAGCACTAAAGTTTCTTGCATAGTCACCTACTTACTGGTTACCGCTGGTAGTACAGTTGATATGTTGCAGGGTGTCACTAACATATCTTATTGGGCTTTCTTGAATTGGCGAGCTTTGGCTCTTTTTGGTAACTTCTCTTGCTTTATGCTTTGCAAAACGAAATCTTTTGAAAAATATGAAATGGTGTTTGACAGTAATTTGTGTCGTATACATTCCTCGCGTTACACACAGATTTTAAGCGTCTTCATCCCAGAGTCTCCTAGATGGCTGGTGAGTGATGTATCCATTTGTATCTTCATGATTTTCTAGATGGTGTCGATGTTTGTGCTTTACTGCGAGACCATTTTCAGGAAAAGATTGGTAAACATAAAAAATGTGAAGCGGCTCTTCCGCACCATAAAGACAAGGATAAAGATACTTCTGAAGAAACAGCTGAGATTAGAGTAAGTTCTAAAATTTCAATACAGTAATTATGGTGTGTTATATGTAAATAGATACATTTTCACGGAAAAGGGAATTGCATATGTGTCTGTTCTCTTATAGGACTACATCATCCCGCCGCTCCTACTAACGCTTAAATCGAAGCGACTTTCAGAAAGCAAGCATTCTTGACTTGTTTCAAAAAAGGTAAGCTTGTTCCCTCAATAGTTACCTTTCAACTCGATCTCTGCTTTGACATTTTTCATCTCCTGTTTTTTACTTTTTCATCCGAATAGGTTGATCTGATGGTGCTGGGGTTACTGGCATTGCCTATGCAAGTACTATATGCGTTTCAATTGATGTGAAAACTCCTTGTGAATACTCTATGACAAACGGTGAAAGAAAAGCAGATGATGATGAATAAAGCAAAATATTTATCCCTTACGGCAAGATTTATTGCTAGATGAAGGTCCACTACCTAATAGGACTTTCAACAATGGAAGCATGTCACTCCCATTTTGGCTCTTGTTGGCTTACTGGTGTTTACAGAATCATCCTCTTTTGGCATGGGAGGAATTCCATGGGTTATAATGTCCGCGATAGGCTTACTTAAACAAGCATTCCCTCCACAATTCTTGTTAAGTAACTGCATACCTGTATTCTTCTCTACTAGAAGATTTCTGTTTTAGATTTATTTATTTTTCCATGGATTGAACTCAGAAGGTAATGCCAGAGTTTTTTCTTCAATTCTTGTTTACAATCTTCCCAACTATTCTTTGGGAACGTGAGGGAAACAACACTGATACTTGCGAAGGTATAAACAGCAGATACATAGCAAGCTCTGAACTGCAGCATACAGGACAGATGAATCAACTACAAATCACTTGATTACTTCATGGATATACTCCAAACATCTATCATGAGCAAAAGTACAAATACATATGTTTGTTTAGGATTACACACAAACTCTGGAAATGCTTTCAGAAGCAAGCACATTATTACAGAAGATATGTTGACTACTTATTCCCTGCTGTGGCATCCATTCCTTTCTTTCTCGTAGTACACAATTCCGCTAGGTGAGCTTTCCTTGTGTGCGGCCTTCAGCTCCATCCCCCAATGGGAACTTGTATTTCTTCTTGCGTTCCTTCTCCATTTCAGCTGGAGCCGCGTATGGAAAACTATATAGGTTGCTGGGATCAGTCCAGTCAACCAGATGACGATACTCGCAATCTTCTTCCAGATGACCGTAGCTATTGCAACAGCCACAAAATTTGTGAGCAGCGATCTGATAAGCACTGCCACACTCCTTACAAGTCAGATACCCATCAGCAGGGTAGAATTCCTCCTCGAAGCAACACTTACAGCAAAGAAACCAACCAGACCCAATTTTTGCATCAGCCGGGAGTGACAGCGTGTAGGGGCACTCCTTATTCCAGTGCTTGTTTATTAAACAACAATCACACACTTCTTCTTCCCAAGGTTTCTTCAAATCGGTGATCTGTTGTCCATTTATGTCCAAATCTACACACAAGAATGGAAAAACACAGATCATATCAATAAAAATGTTCACATTTTAAAGAATCAATAAGGACCATTCATAAGAAGAGCAGAGTTGAATCTTCGATGAGGCAAGACATGTATGAATATAATTAGTATTTTGTTTGGTGGTCTAATCCACCGAGTGGTATCTCTTTCTTTGCGTGAATTCTCTACAAGTTTCCGCCTAGTGAGTAGTGATTACGGCTTGTAACAGTGTCTCCTCCTCCAACTCCCTGTACTTATAGACTCGTGTAAATTGTTCTATAATTTTCCTCTCAATCTAAGATTCTAAGAGTGAGTTAGTTTTAGGGTTTTGTATATATAACAATATTATGAGTTCAACGTAAAACTTCACACACTCAAGAAAGATATCCAACAACAGAATTGATCCAAACAAAAAACAAATGTATATACCAAATATTTACCAACAACCAAGAGAAATTCAAACAAAATTAACTTAAGGGGCGCTCAAGAAAGATAAATCCGAAAAAAGGACAGCATCAATGATAGCAATCTCAATAGAATTTCAATTAAATTGGTCAAAAAAGAAAATCGAAAGCATACATACCATCAAGTTTATCACGCAGCTCCTGTTGCTCAAAGCTCTCCTCTCGCCCAAAGATCGGGCCGGGTCCTGGTAAGACTTGAGCAGCTCCTGTTGCTCAAGTCTTATCCCATTCCATCTTATTTTCTCTTCTTCCTGGAACTTCTTTGAAGCATATATGGCGTGACCATCCTATTTATTGCAAAGCTGGTACCAGATACAAAGGGGCGAACATCTGAAGAAATACCATAAAACGAACCATATCCGTTAAACGAACCATATCCGTTAGAAACTAAATTGTCAATCCAAGTGTCATTTTATTGATGATTTGTTGATCAGTACATTACCATAAAACGAACCATAAACTCCTCGATTTGTTAAACGTTTGATAATGCAGTTCTAACCCCTGAAAGTTAGCCACTGCATAAACTCCTCGATTAATTCACTGCATCACAAACTAATCTTCCTCTATCTCCATGTTTGAAAGTGGCTCGAACCACCCTGTGCACGGGACCCTAACCACTACAGGCAATCTAGCGAACCTTTAGCTATCAGTACCGTCCTCGCATTTCAGACCTTAAAACTTCTGCTTTCTATAACGACGGCTTCCACAATCAAACAAATTCCTCACGTTCATCCCTCACCGGCTGCATATCATCATTTACCGATAGCTTTATAAACAATGATGCCCGGGATTCAAAGGCCTACACATTTTGAAACTCAAGCAAACCTTGAGGAAATGATTCACAAGGGCTTGAAAACAGAGTTCATAGAATTTGTTCATGTCGTTCTTGATCTTCCCTCTCAGAAACTCCAATGTGCAAAACTTGCTTATTTCCAAAGTCGGAACAAACTACACCGTATCGAGCATGACTTTGCCACTAGGAGCTGGGATTTTGTCAAGCTTCTTGTTCACAATCTTCCCAACTATTCTTTGGAAACGTGAGGAAAACAACACTAATACTTGCGAAGAAACAAAATGGCAGATACATAGTAAGCTTTGAACTGCAGCATAAAGTAGAGAGAAATTAACTACAATTCACTTGATTACTTCCATGGATATACTCCAAACGTCTACCATGAGCAAAAGTACTAATACGTATGTTTAGGATTACACACAAACTCAGGAAATGCTTTCAGAAGCAAGCACATTATTACAGAGGAGATGTTGACGGCTTATTCCCTGCTGTGGCATCCTTTCCTTTCTTTCTGGTAGTACACAATTCCGCTAGGTGAGCTTTCCTCGTGTACCGCCTTCAGCACCATCCTCCAATGGGAACTTGGATTTCTTCTTGCGTTCCTTCTCCAGTTCAGCTGGATCCGCGTATGGAAAACTATATAACTTGCTAGGATCACTCCAGTCAACCAGATGGCGATACTCACAATCTTCTTCCAAATGACCGTGGCCATCGCAACAGCCACAAAACTTTTCAATTGCAACCTGATAAGTACTACCACACTTCTTACAAGCCAGAAACTCATCATCAGGGTAGAATTCCTCCTCGAAGCAACGCTTACAGCAACGAATCCAACCAGACCCAATTTTTGCATCAGCCGGGAGTGAGAGCGTGTAAGGGCACTCCCTACTCCAGTGCTTGTTTATTAAACAACAATCACACACTTCTTCTTCCCAAGGTTTCTTCAAATCGGTGATCTGTTGTCCATTTATGTCCAAATCTACACACAAGAATGGAAAAACACAGATCATATCAATAAAAATGTTCACATTTTAAAGAATCAATAAGGACCATTCATAAGAAGAGCAGAGTTGAATCTTCGATGAGGCAAGACATGTATGAATATAATTAGTATTTTGTTTGGTGGTCTAATCCACCGAGTGGTATCTCTTTCTTTGCGTGAATTCTCTACAAGTTTCCGCCTAGTGAGTAGTGATTACGGCTTGTAACAGTGTCTCCTCCTCCAACTCCCTGTACTTATAGACTCGTGTAAATTGTTCTATAATTTTCCTCTCAATCTAAGATTCTAAGAGTGAGTTAGTTTTAGGGTTTTGTATATATAACAATATTATGAGTTCAACGTAAAACTTCACACACTCAAGAAAGATATCCAACAACAGAATTGATCCAAACAAAAAACAAATGCATATACCAAACATTTACCAACAACCAAGAGAAATTCAAACAAAATTAACTTAAGGGGCGCTCAAGAAAGATAAATCCGAAAAACGACAACATCAATGATAGCAATCTCAATAGAATTTCAGATTAAATTGGTCAAAAAAGAAAATCGAAAGCATACATACCATCAAGTTTATCACGCAGCTCCTGTTGCTCAACGCTCTCCTCTCGCCCGAAGCTCGGGCTGAAGATCGGGCGTCTATCACGCAGCTCCTGTTGCTCAACGCTCTCCTCTCGCCCAAAGATCGGGCCGAAGATCGGGCCGGGTCCTGGTAGGACGGAGATCGACATGGCTCGATTCGGTCGGATTTGCGATTAGGGTTTGGCTTTTTCTTCCTTTTCTTTTCTTCAATTTCAACACGACGATTCCAGAAGCGCAAGGAAATTATGAAAATTGTTGGGGGGTCAAGGTCCTTTTATAGACACTCCTTTGTTTGGATGTCGGTGGGCCTGGACCCTACATTGAAATCCATTTACGTTCCGGCCTTGCCCTTTTTCTTTTCGTCAAATAAGATATCTGGATGGGGTGCACTAACGATTTCTATTAATAATAAAAAAAATATTAATTGGGGTGCACCAAGTTGGTGAAATTTGTGTTTGTTGAAAGGGATTCATTTAAAAATTAGATAAAATAAAAGATAAAACAATCAAAATAGAAATGTAAAGCCCAACTATAAATTTTCTAATCCATATAAAATTTGGATTGTTAAATTTTTTTTCTTCCACATTATTCTTTATCTTTCCCATTGAGTTTAGGAATTATGTTGTTATAAGGAGTGTAATCCACAACCTATCACTATAGATATTATATATTTGACATATTTTGATGCTTAATTTAAAAAAAAAAAAAAAAAGGTAATCCGATTGCATGGTTGCAAATAACCTGCATATGACATAAATCAAACTAGCCTCATTGCACAAGTATATTCTTTGGCCTTTCATTGAACGTCGTCGAGCATCATTATCGTCGTCATCTTCGTCTACATCATCGAGATAGGCATCTAGGAAAGACTGGTTATTACCTAGACCAGCACAAAACTGGACTAAATTCTAATTCCCAAAGCCCAACCTGAGCTCGACACCCTCTGAGTTGCATCCGTCTCTCAAAACCAGAACCCAACAACCTTCAGGTAATTTCCGAGTTCAGCAAAAACCTGGCTCCCAGCCCTAGGTATGGTGGAAAATTTTAATCAGTGTTCAAAGAAATTTTATAAAATAAAATAAAAATAAAATTTTTTTTGGGGAAATTTTATACACACTCATCAATTTGATCACTACACCCATCATTATTTTTAATTATTAAATTACTTAACTACCCTAATGCAAAATTACTTTAAAGGACAAATAATATGTAAAGTGAGAAATAAAAACTCTCACCCAATACCTCCAACCCCTTCCATCCTCAAAGCAAGTCACCATACTTCGATCAATTGCAAACACCATACTTCGATCGACTTTAATCTCCCAAAAACCGTGTAAATTGTAATAAATTTGATGTTTTTAAATAATGGACAAGATGAAGCAATTCTTCTGTAAAAGTGCTAAATCTGCGGAAGCAAATCTGTGGTGGGGTGGGTGGTGGTTGTGCTTCGCCATTTGGTGGTGGAGTCCTTGTGCATAGTTGCTGCGTTTTAGGGGTTAAGATTGTAGGTGTAAAAAGATAAATCAATATTTGGGCTAAGGGCATGTTAGGAAAAAAATCTTGGGTGTAAAAATAAAACTTGATTTTAAAGAGTTCATTGATGGGTGTAAAAAGTAGATAGGGTGTAAAAATAAGATTGTTGGGTGTGAATAAAATCACCCTTTTTTTTTTTTAGTGTAAATATCAACTCTTTGATAGTTTCCACGGTGAAAAAGGACTTCAATTGTATATGGTCCAAGCCCACCGATTACTTCAATTGTGTAATGTCCAGGCCCACAGACTTCTCTACAGATCCATGTTGTGTATATAAAAGCAACCCAAGTCCCACAAAATCTCACAATGTCTCCTTGTAATTTTCCCGCTAAAACCCTAATCCCCAAAATCCAATCGAATCCCATCACTCAACGTGAACAGCCATGTCGAAATCCGCCGTCCAACATCAGCTGTGCGATGAATTTAATGGTAATGCTTTTGATTCTTGTTTCATCAATTTCATCTGACCAAGTTCACCTGAAATTCGCTTGCCATTGCTGTGTTATTAACTTATTGTTGTCGATTTTTTGCTGTTATATACCTGTCTTGCCTCATTGAAGATTCAATTTTGCTCTTCTTATGAAATATAGTGTTTCTTTGTTTTGATATGATCTGTGTTTTCCCATTCTTGTGTGTAGATTTGGACATAAAACGAGAACAGATCACTGATTTGAAGAAACCTTGGGAAGAAGAAGTGTGTGATTGTTGTTTAATAAACAAGCACTGGAATGCGGAGTGCCCCTACACCCTTTCACTCCCGGCTGATACAAAAATTGGGTCTGGCTGGAGGCGTTGCTGTAAGCGTTGCTTCAGTGAGGAATTCTACCCTGGGGAGGTTCTGACTTGTAAGAAGTGTCGTAGTATTTATCAGATTGCTGTTCAAAAGTTCTGTTGCGTTTGCGATGACTACGGTCATATGGATGAAGATTGCGAGTATCGTCATCTGGTTGATTGGTCTGATCCTAGCAAGTTATGTGGTTTTCCATACGCGGATCCAGCTGAACTGGAGAAGGAACGCAAGAAGAAATCCAAGTTTTCATTGGAGGATGGAGCTGAAGGCAGCACACAAGGAAAGCTCACCTAGCGGAATTGTGTACCACGAGAAAGAAAGGAAAGGATGCCACAGCAGGGAATAATTCGTCAACTTCTCCTCTGTAATAGTAGCTTCCTCCATGAAAGCATTTCCAGCGTTTGTGTGTAATCCTAAACAAACATATGCATTAGTACTTTTCCTCATGGTAGATGTTTGGAGTATATATCCATAGGAGTACTCAAGTGAATTGTAGTTAATTTATCACTACTGTATCTGCTGTTTGTTTCTTTGCAAGTATTAGTGTTTTCCTCAAGTTTCTGAAGAGTAGTTGGGAAGATTGTGAACAAGAAGATTGACAAAATCCCAGCTCCTAGTGGCAAATTCATGCTCAATACACTGTAGTTTGTTCCGGCTTTGGAAATAAGCAAGTTTTGCACATTGGAGTTTCTGAGAGGGAAGATCAGGAACACTAGTAGTGTCAAAGGCATGAACAAAATCTATGAACTCTGTCTGCAAGCCCTTGTGAATCCTTTCCTCAAGCCCTTGTGAATCCTTTCCTCAAGGTTGCTTGAGTTGAAACTGTATAGGCCTTTGAATGAGATGTCGTAGTGGAGTGTCCCAGGCATCATTGTCCATGAAGCTATCGGTAAATGATGATAAGCAGCAGGTGACAGCACAAGTTACGATGATGGATGACGTAAGGAACTTGTTTGATTGTGGAGTCCGTTGTTATAGAAAGGAGAATTTGAGGTCTGAAATGCAAGGACGGTACTGGTAGCTAGAAGGTTCGCTAGATTGCCTGCAGTGGCTAAGGGCCGGTGTGTAGGGTGGTTCGAGCCCTTTTTTTACATGGAGAGAGAGGAAGATTAGTTTGTGATGCAGTGAATTAATGGAGGAGTTTATGTAGTGGCTAATCTTCAGGGGTCAAACGTTTAACAGATATGCTTCTCCCTCTTATGGTAATGCAGTGAACAACAAATCATGAATAAAATGACAATTGCATTGACAATGTCATGAGGCAGGCATACAATTTATCTTCTAGCTGAAAATGTTTGTATTTCTTCCAGTGTTCGCCCCTTTGTCTCTGGTAAGTACCAGCTTTGCAACAAATAGGATTATCACACCATATATGCTTCAGAAAAATTCCTGAAAGAGGAGAAAATAAGATGGAATGGGATAAGCCGTAAAGAGTGTCTCTGACTCCAGTCCAGATAGAAATATGAAGAAAAAACTCTGGCATTACCTTCTGAGTTCAAATCTATGGAAAAAAAAATCTGAAACAGAAATTCTCTTATAGAGAAGAGTACAGGTGTGCAGTGACTGAGCTTTCTTTGAAACAAGTCAAGAATGCCTAGCTCTTTTACAGTTTCCTCGGTGAAAAAGAACATATTAATTGTGTCCGATCCAGGCACACCGACTTATCAAAAGATCCATGTCTGTATATACAGTTTCCTCGGTGAAAAAGAACATATTATCGTATCGTTATGTTTCTATTACACAACCACTAAATACTATATAAGTTATAACTAACTAACTCTTAGATTGAGAGGGAAATCAAACAAAGTACAGAGTTGGAGCAGAGGAGATATTAAAAAAAGAGATACCACTTGGTGGACTAGACCAAACAAAATACTACTTATATTATTCAAACATGTCTTGCCTCATTGAAGATTCAATTTTGCTCTTCTTATGAAATATAATGTTTCTTACTAATTTTTTTATATGATCCGTGTTTTTCCATTCTTGTCTGTAGATTTGGACATAAATGGACAGCAGATCACCGATTTCAAGAAACCTTGGGAAGAAGAAGTGTGTGATTGTTGTTTAATAAACAAGCACTGGAATAAGGAGTGCCCCTATACGCTGTCACTCCCGGCTGATGCAAAAATTGGGTCTGGTTGGGTTCGTTGCTGTAAGCGGTGCTTCGAGGAGGAATTCTACTCTGATGATGAGTTTCTGATTTGCAAGAAGTGTGGTAGTACTTATCAGGCCGCTGCTCACAAATTTTGTGGCTGTTGCGATAGCTACGGTCATCTGGAAGAAGATTGCGAGTATCGTCATCTGGTTGACTGGAGTGATCCTAGCAAGTTATTAAGTTTTCCATACGCGGATCCAGCTGAACTGGAGAAGGAACGCAAGGTAAAGGAAAGCCGAAAGCCGACCTAGCTATTGAAATTCTGAAATCATAGAAGAGAATACAAAACTTTTGTCCATGGTAATGTTTGGAGTATATTCATTGAAAAACTCAAGCTAAGCTTTCTTGTTGTTTGTTCTATACTCTATGTATTCAGAACTTACTATATAATCTCAACTGTTTGTTTCTTCATAAGTGTCGGCTTTACATTCTTTCTGTTTACCAAATCTTTGCCTGAAAATGGTCTCACAGTAAAGCACAAACATTGACATTTTTGGGAAAACCATTAGCTGCTTAAGAATCATATCTATTTGTGTCGTTGAAGATCTTTTCATATCATTCTATAGTCTGTACTGCCTTAGAGTCTGCGTATCCGATCCCTCCACGAGTAGTTGGAAAGATTGTGAACAAGAAGCTTGACAACATTCCAGCTCCCAGAGGCAAGTTCATGGTCAATACACAGTAATTTGTTCCGGCTTTGGGAAAGAAGCAAGTTTGCACGTTGGAGTTGCTGAGAGCAAAGATCAGGAACACTAGTAGTGACGTAAAGGCGTGAACGAAATCTATGAACTTTAATTTGTACTTTTTCAAGTCCTTGTTAATCCTTTGAATGTGGCAATGCCATAGTAGAGTTTCTCATATTGTCCATGAAACTATCAGAAAAAGAAGATAAGAAGCAGAGGAGAGCACAGATTACAATCACCAATAATGTGAGGAACTTATTCGAAAGTAGGCAAGATCCATTGTTAGATAAAGTTGGAGTTAAGGTCTGAAATGCAAGGACCATGCCGGTAGGTAGAAGGTTAGCAAGATTGCCTGCCCTGGCTAAGGTCTTGTGGACAGGGTGATTCGCTCCTCTTTTGACCATCGTGGGAGTAAATGGTGGTGAAAGTGGCTGTTCGAAAGAAGGCGATTGATCAGGCATGGAGAGAAAGACGAACCTTGGTCTGTTTATGTCAAATGGCTTTATGTTGGAGACAGGGATTAATAGGAAATTAGGACACTGGAATTTAGGTGGGGTCCCTCAGAATAGTCATGTTGGCTGTGCCTTGTGGGACGGATAGCGTCAAGAGACTCTGAAAATGGCCTAATTTCTATCCCATAAGAAACAGAAGATATCTGATCTATGTATTACTACATATGTATACCTAATCTGAAATAAACTCAGATTGTTTGCTGGTTTCTTATATATCAAGAGCTTTGCACCATCTTAGAAACTGCATCCTAACTTCTTGTAGCAGAAATAGTTTTTACAGATCACTCTATCGTGTAGTTGTTTTATTGGGTTTCTATTTCGGCCATGGTTTATCACTAACCTAACTTCTTGTGATGATTTCATTAGTCATCGGCCTAACTTGGGGTCCTGACCTCAGAAACTTGAACCAGACACCCACAACATGGAAGGTCTCAAATTGAAATAGTGAAAGAACAGTCAACATAAATGTGTTATTGTTAATCTTCAGGGGTTACAACTTACAACTACATCATCAAACGAATAGGATATATGCTTCTCCGATGTACGGACAGCTCTTGGTCAACCAATTGTTAACATGTTTCATGCTGCGATAAAATGACACCTGAATATATGGATTGACAATATCATGAGGCTGGCGTACCATTTATCTTTTAGCAGCTGAAAACCGGTTCATCGATGTTTGTATTTCTTCCAGTGTTCTGCCCTTTGTCTCTGGTACCAACTTTGCAACAAATAGGATGGTCACACCAGATATGCTTGAAAATATGAAGAAAGTTCCTGGAAGAGGAGAAAATAAGATGGAATATGTTAAGACTTAAGAGTGACTCTGAAGGCCAGACAGAAATATGAAGTGAAAACTTTGTGGCATTACCTGCTGAGTTCCAATCCATTAGGAAGTTAAAAGCATACGAGACAATCCAAGAACCTAACCAGCTAACCAATGTAACTAGGCTACCAGCTGAGCCCTTCATATTTATGGGAAAAATCTGAAAAAATGAAGTTTGAGAAAAGATTCTTCACGTATGCACTGTGCAGTGAATGAACATAAATTGTGGAGGTCATGCTTGTTAAGTATAGCTACCTCTGACATTATAACCCAAGGAATTCCTCCCATGCCTAACGAGAACGATCCTGTAAACACCAGTACACCAACAAGTGCCAAAATGGGAGTGACCTGTTCCCATTGTTGAAGGCCCTATGTGCATATGGTAGATTTCCATCTGTCAGTAAATACGTTAAAATATGAAGAAACTAAAAGATGACTAGATTGTGCTCTAGAGGAACCTGCAACAAGAATGACGACCCCAGAAGAAAGCAGCCTAAGCATGTCCCTGCTGAAGACACCTGTAAGATTTATGGGACTTTAGCATGGGATTTTCACAACTTTAGACCAGAGTTGTCACACTTCTCTTTTCTTACCAGAAGAAGCGGGCGTCTTCCAGAGATGTCCATCATAACTACACCTAAAGCGGTCATTGGAATCTGTACGAGAAAATTAGAATTGCAATGAGCAAGAAGAAACAATCAGAAGCCGAAACTGGGATTTGACTAGGATAGTTAAGCACCTGAACAGCAACCATAGCCATAGTTCCAACACTATCCGAAAATCCTGTCAGAAGCCGTTTGATTTATTACATTCATCACTTGCTTTCTTTTGGCTTCTGTTAAATAAATGAAAGAAGTTTAAAAGGCCTTTTCACATACCAGCTGATATGAATATAGTACTTGCATAGAAGGCAATGCCATTAACCCCTCCAAATTGTTGCAGCACCATAAGGCCAACTCCTACCTATCATAATTACGAATTAGGATGAAAAGGTAAAAACAGAAATGAGAAATGTCAGAGCAGAGATCGAGTTCGAAGCTCTCACTATGAGGGAATAAGCATATCTTCTTTGAAACAAGTCAAGAACACTTCCTTCTGAAAGCCGCTTTAGAGTTTCTGTATAGTCCTAGAAGAGGACACAAACTATGTAAGTCCCTTTTCCTTGAGTTACTGTGTGAATACTGTATTGCAATTCAGAACTTACTCTAATCTCAGATGTTTCTTCAGAAGTATCAGCATCCTTCCCTCTAAGGTGCTGAAGAGCAGCTTCACATTCTTTCTGTTTTCCAATCTTTGCCTGAAAAAGGTCTCACAGTACAACAAAAATACTGACAATATCACAAAAACATGATAGTACAATAGATAGATACATGACTCACCAGCCATCTAGGAGACTCTGGGATGAAGAAAAGGCCTAAAATCTGTATAATACAAGGAACGGTTCCTGAATCATACACAAACGAAAACGAATCAATTACTTCATCATATTGACAGCACTTTCAAAGCATGGTTGAAGAGATAGTTACCAATAAGAGCCAAAGCTCTCCAGTTCAGAAAAGCCCCAATGAGATAGGTTAGTGACACACCGCAACAGATCATCAACTGTAAATCACGGGTAACTGGTAAGTAGGTAAGGTGAATAAAGCATTAAGCATCTAATGGTTTACAATCCTGATACTTATGCTTCACCTGATGTACTGTTGTAAATCCTCCACGCAGATTCTTTGGTGTTATTTCTGCTATATACACAGGCACCTGTTTGTTATTGAAACAAAAAGACTTTTTACTTTTTCTGATCAAGATAAAGACTTTTACTTGGCACTTGAACCACAATCTTATTTGAGATGCATACATGAGGAGGAATATTACCACATAAGAAAGAATCCCCATTCCACATCCTACCAACAGTCTTCCGAGGTCTGCCCACCAAGCAGCCTTTCCAGAAGAACATCATAGTTAAAAACATGATCGGAGACAAAGAATTTCACTAGTTTGGTTTAAAGTTGAACAAATAAAGAGAGAAAAGCATTCAAAACCTTAGAAAAAGCTATGGCTAGCCATCCAAATATGCAGAATATCTCGGAAAAGGCCATTGCCTGTTCACAAGACAAGCCCAATTAAGTCAGATTCGAATCAGGTTTTTGAGAAATTATGAAGCAGGGTAATGGAAGAAACTTACACCTCTTCTACCTATGTTGTCTGCTATTTTTCCACTCACTACAGCTCCTATCATTGCTCCAATCGTCAATATTGAACCGAAAAGTGAGTACTGCAAAATGACCACATGACATGATTCATAAGAAAGCAGAGCTTTGGGGCTACTTGATACTATCACAAATCTACACAGCAAAGACGATGAACAAAGCTACACAACAAAGAAGATGAAAAAGTTTTGAAAATCTATACACAAACCTCAGCAACAGTTAGTCCCAAATCATCCATGATCCCGGACCGAGCTGGTGAGGAATATCCCACCTGCAAATCATTTATACATAGACAGATATCAAGCAAACGGCTAGTACTAGTTCACAATAGAATATATTTACATGAGATTAGTACTAAAACAGAGTCCAAAAGACTCACAGCAGACCCGAAAACATAGGAGCCCGACACGGCCACCAGAGTGCTGACCACAACCATAGTTGACGCTGCTGAGCAAGTTCCTCCACCGCTATTATTACCGCTGCCACTGCCGCCGCCATCCTCGCCACCGTAGAGTTTAGAATCAATGGTTTTTACAAGCAGAGGATTTGATAACCCCCCATCTTGAATGCCTTCCCTGTCCATATCTCAATTCTCTTTCAGAAAAAACAATCACTAGTGTGGATGAAACTCACAATTGATTGAGTGCTGGAAACAAATATATCCAAAGCGAGATTTTGTCGTATTATGTAACACTTGGTTCCCTTTGATGCTCTAAAAGTTGTCGTTTTCAAGTTTATTAGGCTTGTTTGAATCTCAATAATCGGCTGTGACAACAGTGACCAACTGACCCTTCCTCTGCCTGTAAATTACAATAATGTAGATTCGAAAAATCTGATTAACGTGTATACTGTCCTCAACTGAAAAAAAGACCAATGGAGACATATTTTCAAATGAGACAAGGATGAAGAACGATATTTTCACCTACTATTTTGTAATTAACAAATACAAGTAATTAGGAGAATATTAACTTTGTATACGTCATTTGTGTTTTCTTCGAAGGGCAATAATCCGAACAACTCTACGAGGGCAGAGATTGAAACTTGACTGCCAAGAGACGAGCACACACACTTGCAGAACATGTCAAACCAATTTGGATACAGCAAAACCCAGCAAAGATGCATTTTTGGGTTACTTACCAAAAGAAAAGGTGTATGCGATTTTTCTGATCTGTATTAGATTTCTTACCATTTCTATCTAGTTTCTTCAGCTATATCTGACAAGCCAGTAAGTAAATGAGTAAAACACCATTACCAATATCCGATCTTTTACTCACTCTTGCTATCTAATTACCAACTCAAGAAACCCAGAGGTGACTTTTTCGGTTCTACTGATCATGGTCATTGCATTTGGTAAGCTATCTCATCCTCTCCTCAGTTACATTCCATCCTGTTAAATTTAACTTACTAAAATGTTATCGTTTGTGTGTTTCTCATATCCAAGATGTACTAAAACAAATATGGGAATTGGTGAATGTTTTGTGTTGGCAGGTGTGGAGCTATATGCGAAAGCAACAAGCCATAAAGGATTTCCTCCTTGCCAAGATGATCCAACACCATGCATCATCTGGTGTCCTAATTGCATGTGCAAGTGCATTCAGCAGATGTGTGTTATTGTTATCCTCACTATCAATATTTGAAATGATCCTTGTATCAACGAAAATCACAATGCAATCTTTAAAGAACAATGCAGTCTCATATCATCTACAATGCAACTATAATGTTTTCATTTGTTTTACTCCTAGCTCTTTTTCCTAATCATGTTTCACTACTCCCTCTTGCTATACATGTATACATGTATGTATGTTGTATCTCTGGACACAATAAACATCTTATTGTTCTTTACAGACTACATTATGAATTCCGTTGATACAAGGATCAATTCGGATATCGATGGTGAGGATAAGATACGCAGAATGCGTAATAGTAAGTATCTAGCACTAACTAGACACATTGTCTTCACTTGGTTTGTAGATGTAAGACTTAAGAAAGCGTTATCTCATGTCTTAGCCAGCAAGGTGTGTATATAGGTTTATTAGTTATTTACTTATGCCAATTAGTCAAGAATTTTTTTTTAATTAGTACTTTTATTTGTTTATTTGTACATGTAAAAAGTGTCTCATCAGTGCAATGGCAACATCTTTCAATGTGCTTAATATGCGCATGAATGGATGGATAAACACTGTGTACTGCTTAGAGAATTCGATTGCTTTTTGGATGGGTATGATGTTGGTACTCGGCAATTAGGGGCCTACGTAGTTGAAAAGCTTGCTAGTGAGGTTACATTAGAGCGAGTAAAAAGGTACTGCGAAAAAGGATTCGGCTCTCGCTTTGCGGCTCTGCTTATTAAAAAATGGAGAAAGCGGGAAGAGTGCAGGCTTGAATTAGTATGGGACGCTTTTTTCCATGTAAGAATGAATGATAATTCTTCTGGAGGAGGGATTTATACTCTTATATTGACAGATGGAAGAGTTTATGAAACGTTTGTTCATACTATACTTAAGTTGTATTACATGATTTATACTCTTAATCAACTTTCATCTGTGGTTTTTAGACATTGCAAAGCTGCATACTAATATTTATCATAGTGCTGGCCCAATATATTGTACGATAGGATTGATAGTTCGGAATTCTAGCATTACCTATTGCATATTTAACTTTTTTTTATATGTAAATAGTCTATACTTTATGAGTAGATTAAATTGTTGTGGCGCCAAGTTTGTGCATAGGCCGAATATGCTCAAACAACTTATGGAAAATTTTAGCTGCTAAAAGCTTATCTAATTTTTGAGATTTGCTTAAATTTTTTTTTTATGCTTTATAGGTGCTCTCTCATCTTTCATATCGAGCCAATACAAACTCCTGCCTCTGTTAAGATTAGCTTTACCACCACAATCTCGCCCAGCAATTCAATTTCTTAGTAGATGGAAGATTTTTTTTTTTTTTTGGGTCTATGTAAAGCATAGCTTAGATTCAACAAAGACAAATTGTAATTAGAGCAGAAACTAAAATATCAAAAGATACAAAAAAACTCAACTTTCAAATTTAACAATTTCACAACAATAACAAAACCACTCAGGCAAAAAGCTTCCTATGTTGCTTACTTTGAAACCCATCTGTTGTCACTTTCAACTTCTTGTAATTTTTGCAACAACTCTTTGGAGGCCTTCTATACGAAGAACTGAGACTCAGTCGACTGATAGTTAAAGTATTCTTCAATGGGTGGTTGTCCCTTACTATGATTCTTAAATTGCATCTCCTGCCATGTCGGGCTCTGCAAAAACTATTCTATGTAGATAGAATGGTGACACATCCATTAACACTTTTCTCACACGATGTGAATAATTCACATTTCCATATTGTTTCTAGAATGTTAGATGATAAAGCTCATCACCATGAACCCTTGACGACTTACTTTATCTCTCTCTCTCTCTCTGCCCCCCGCTTTGTGCCATAGCGATTCAGAAGAGTATCCAAGAGTATTGAGTCCACGGTGCTCCACAAAGACGAGCTGAAACCCCGCTTGAAGAAGCCTGATGATGGTATGATTTTTGTTATATTTTCGGGTTTAAAGAAGTGAATTATATATAATTCACTTGTTCTACTCCTGTGGTACAATATCCCACATGCCTGTTAACTGTCCTTTATTCGTTTAATTTTTAAAATAGTTATCAGCTCATATTGTTCTGTTATTGACACAGGCGAGGACACAGGAGAATTTGAGCATTATGTTTACTGCCCTCAGGCTCCTCGCCCTAAGGTTGATATGTTGAAGGTGTTTGAAGAGCTTAATAAGATTGAATGGCCTGACAGAGAAAATCTTCCTCCCTTTGCTTGTACCATGTGTGGTAAGGACGAAGAAAACCATTGGGTTGGTAATTGCCCACTCAACCCTGTGAAAATTCCCTTACACATTGTGATGTTTGTGAGAAGGATGGCCACATGGCTTTGATATGCCGGTACAAGAATTTTCTCCCCGTGGACGCAAAAGTTGCGGATGATGTATTTTTGCACTGTGATTGTTGTAGCAAGATGGGACGTAATGTTGTTGCTTTTCAAAATCGACATCGACATTGTCATGTGCGTGTCTTTTGAGCTTCTGAGATCATGCTCTCGTACGTGATGAAGAGACACTTGAGGTGAGAATTTAGTTTGGTTGTGTTTTATTTTATGTTATGAGAATTGTTGGGATAGATTCCATTCTCAAGAACATGTTTTAGTCAACTGGGAACTACATGAAGGGTTTTCATGGTTGTAAATGGTTTAAGGAAGAATCTATTTGTAGTAGTAGCTTTATAGAATATGAATATGATAGACAATTGGATATCGGTTCTTTACCATTCCTTTAATTTGATAGGCTATCTTTGCAAATGTATACGATTCTTATACGCAGTCGTTTATCCTGCAAAGGGTGGTTGTCCCTTACTTATGATTCTTGAAATTGCATCTTCTGCCATGCCGAGCTCTGCAAAAACTATCATATGTAAATAGAATGGTGACGCATCCATTAACACTTTTCTCACACGATGAGAATAATTTACATTTCCATATTGTTCCCAGAATGTTAGATGAAAAGGCTCATCACCAGGAACCTTTGTAAGCACAAATAAAGCTCTTTTATCCTGCTCACGCCAATCCTCATAAAACATGTAATACAAACTTAAGTATAGTATGAACAAACGTTTTATAAACTCCTCCATCTGTCAATTTAAGAGTATAAATCCCTCCTCCAGAAGAATTGTCATTCATTCCTACATGGAAAAAAGGGTCTCATGCCAATTCAAGTCTTATAAAGGTTCATGTTTTATGAGGATTGGCGTGAGCAGGATTAAAGAGCTTTATTTGTGCTTACAAAGGTTCATGGTGATGATAATCAACTTTCATATGTGGTTAGACATTGCAAAGCTGTATACTTAATAGTTATCATAGTGTTGGCCCAATATATTGTGCGATAGAAGTGATAGTTCAGAATTCTAGCATTACCTATTGCATATTTCACTTTTTTTTATATGTAAATAGTTTATACTTTATGAGTAGATTAAATTGTTGTGGCTCCAAGTTTGTGCATAGACCGAATATGCTCTGCTAAAAGCTTATCCAAGTTTTGAGATTTTTCTTTTCGTCCTCTGCTTGCTTAACTTTTTTTTTTTTTTTTTATGCTTTATAGGTGCTCTCTCATCTTTCATATCGAGCCAGTACAAACGTACAAACTCCTGCCTTTGTTAAGATCAGCTTTACCACCACAATCTCGCTCAGCAATTCAATTCCTTACTAGATTGAGGATTTTTTTTTTTTTTGGTCTATGTAAGGCATAGCTTAGAATTCAATAAGGAAGGGACAAACATCCTTTAAAGAATACTTTAACCATCTGTCAACTAAGTCTCAATTCTTCTTACAGATGACCTCCAAAAAGTTGTTGCAAAAATTACAAGAAGTTGAAAGTGACGACGGATGGGTTTCAAAGTAGGCAACATAGGAAGCTCTTTGCCTGAGTGGATGCTGCTCTTAAATTTATCCTCATTCTCCACTTCTTTTGATGTTTTGAGGTTTCTATTCTCCACCTGTCAATGTATGTGTTCATATCAATTACTAATGAATGCTTTCTTTTAAATCTTTTTCAAACTGTCTTTGCAGGTTAAGAACAAGGTATGCAAACTGAATATGCAATTGTTGATTGAAATTTTTGTGTGTTACAACTGAGTTTCCATGATCATATATATAGGACTACAAAAGGGAAGAATTTAGATTTCTAAATGTAAGTGTGGTAGGTTTGCCATTGTTGTTTTCTTGTAGGTGCTTTTTGTAGGTGGATTAGGTGCTTGTTGTAAGTAGCTTTTGGCTTGACCTTAGGTGCTTGTTGTTGGTAGCTTTTGACTTGCCTTTTGTTCATTAACAATTGAAACTTGATGCGTTTTACTCAAGTGCAAGTAATCGCAAGTAGTATCAACTCGGAAGTCCAAGTATCGTATCCACAAGGAGCAGATTCAAAAAGTTTGAACACAAAGAAAAGGGTTAAACGTACCAAAATATAAGAGTTGTTTTTATGAATTTGATGAGACAGATCAAATGTAAAAAGAAAGTATCAATGAGAAAAATGCTAGGGCATCAAGGTTCAATTCTTTAAGCAAGTAGTGTCATGTTCTTCAACCTAATTATAACTCAATTAAAATTTACATAAAGAAACTTTAATCGGAAGATAGTGAAGTTAAAACCAATTCTAATTTCCAAATATTATCTTTTATCAATGAATGTTCATCACATGATAGTACACAATTCAATTCTCTAATCATGAAAGAATACTAAGTCAATTCTTAACAATGAGAAAAACTTGATTGAACTCATGAAAAGCAAAAGAACTTAACATCAATTAGATTAAAAGAACAAATAACATTGAACATCAAAGATATAAGAAATTATCAATTCATACCAAGACTTGGATTGAAGAACACTTCACAAACTTACACAAAGAACATTCCCTTTAGCCCTAGCTAGAGTTTTAGC
Organism: Spiraea crenata; assembly: GCA_033992175.1. NCBI lineage: Eukaryota > Viridiplantae > Streptophyta > Magnoliopsida > Rosales > Rosaceae > Spiraea > Spiraea crenata. The sequence goes on along the minus strand of JAVBHV010000041.1, from coordinate 1,995,065 downwards.
AACAAAACATAATGTAAAAAGCTTACAAATAATCAAAATTCAAGTAAAGCCAAGATGATCCATGAGATGAGTGGACTCCTCCTTTTATAATGTAGTCTTTGGTTGAGAATAATGTTATGGAGTAGTGGGCATTGATGAAAATTGATCATCAAAGTAATGGCAATTAGTGGGCAATGGAAATTGATGGAAAATGAAGTGTAGTAATTGGAATTCATGGTGGCGATGGAGTGGGGAGAAGGAGGCATCTTCTTCTTTAATTCAGAATTGATGGTGGAGTTAAAATGGAATGGAAATGGGTCTTGGGATGCTCACAGCTGAAACTCTCCACTTCTCCTCCTTTTCACATATTTCTTTGTTTGGTTTAATTAAGTAATTAAACCACCAACACATCATTTCACTTTGAGCTGAACAGTTTTGGACGGAAGACACCCTTGGACTTGCATGTTTTTGGGCCTTTTTACTTCTCCTCTTGAAGCCTTTTCATCCATCATTTACTACAAAATGCAAATATACAAAATAAGTGCCCAATCAAATATAAGAATTCCTTAACTCTAATTATGAGCATGAAATGCAAACACTACAAGAAACCAATACAATTAAGCTCATACAACACCTAAAACTCTCCAAAAGAACAGTAAAAATATGCACTTTGAGACTCTCATCAACAAGTGTGGTGGGTGGGTGTGTTTGGGGAGGGTGGGGGTGTGATATTTTTGTGTGTGGGGGGGGGGTGGGGGGGGGGGGGTGGAGGGCCCCCCCCCCTTCTTTGTGTTTTTCTGTAAAAAAGTGTGTTCTAACATTGGCGAATTTATTTCCCAAAAAAAGAGAAATTTTCCCAGAATTTCTAAGTTTTTGGGTTGTGTTTTTTCGGTAGTTATACTCATATGTTCAACTGGACTTTCTTCATTTCCATGTACAGGTCTTTTTCAAGTTTCCAGGCTCGAAGTCAAACGAGGTCAAGATAAGCATCATTAAAGACTTTAGTGGTGCAATACAGCCCGGAAGGTAGGATAGCATTATTGATTAGTCTACTAAATTTGACTGATCTAAGTACATTGTGATTTTCTTCGGTCGTTTGAGCATACGAACCAAATACCTTAGTACCACTAATTGGTTATGTTGCAGGTTAACTTTGCTACTAGGACCCCCAGGATGTGGGAAAACACCCTTCTGAATGCACTATCCGGAAATCTTGACAAGTCCCTCAAGGTTTTCTAGTAACTTTATGCTTGTATATCTTTGTTACTTGTGATGCAAGCTTTCTGTTGTTTGGGAGCTACTTAAGTTTGTTTTCCTTCTCAATAGTTGCTTGTTTTTTCTGAATTTTTCTCCAATATAGTTTTCAGGCGAAGCTACTTACAATGGACACAAGCTAGCAAAGTTTGTCTCCAAGAAAACCTCAGCTTATATAAGCCAAGGAGATGTGCACATTCCTTAGATGACAGTGAGGGAAACACTAGATTTCTCAGCCCGATGTCAGGGTATTGGAAGCCGAGCAGGTAGGTTTCTTGGAATTTAAGATAATTACTGTTTGCTCTGTACAACCTATTGTTGAAGGATAGTTGATAACTGGTTTCTGCCGACAAAGATATCATGCTGGAAGTGAGTAAAGGGAGAAGGAAGCAGGAATTATTTCAGATCCAGATGTAGATACCTATATGAAGGTGCTTAATGCTTTACTGGTATCAGTCATTTCATATTTGTGAGTTCATATATGTTGCTGATTTTGACATTGTTTTAACTTATGACAGGCAATTTTTTTTCAAGGACTAAAACGAACCCTTCAGATGGACTACATATTGGCTGTTCTCTTTCAAAACAGCTGAAGTTAATCTTCTTTCTTATAGTATGTGTCTACACAAATAAGAAAATTTTTCACTATTGTTGACCCTAATTTCCACGTAAGGAAACCTTACTTTCTTGAGTGCGCGGGCGTGCCACCAATAGCACCGCAATGGTCTATTGGACTTGAATGTGGATGATTGCGCGTCTTTGACCTCTCGCCAAACGATTGTGCTAGACAGGGGACATGCAAGAGTAAGTCTAGACTAGAGTTCTTTTTTGCCTTTGGGCGATAAAGGACTTTATTAAAATTCAAAGTGCTACAACGATAGTCAAGGACTAGAATCCTTATTGAATTGAAGTACAAGGCAAATGAAAGTAAAGATAAATACAACCGGGATGCGCGTCGGCTGCTTGTGAAAGAGAACTAGATCGGCCTAGTCTCTGCGTCGTCGTAGGAGCCTGATACTCGTGATCGGCTTATGCGTCCGGAAGCGATACTCGTGATCGTCCCTTGGAAGTCCGGTACTCGTGACCTTTCTTCTGCGTCGGTGCCTTGCGGCGAAATCTGGGTGCCTTTCGGCGAAATCTGGTGCCTTTCGGCTAAATCTTTTTAGGGATTTGTGTTTGAGGGATCGGGGATCTTTTCCTTGATGCAGGACCCTTGCTTATATAGTGAACACTTCGTGGACCGGGCTCTGACTTGGGCGGCAAGCAATCTTTCTCCTAGTTGAAGAAGTCTTCTTCCTTCTGCCGAAATCCTCCCTAAGTTGGGTTTCTTGAGAATCCTCCTTGATTTGAACTTGATCTCCTTCGGCCCATGGGAAATACTTTCCCAATCTCTTACCAAAACCCTAACTGCCGAAATCAAGCTGATCTCCTTCCAAACATGGGATTCTTTCATCATCAATCCGCCTCCTACTGGGCTTTGGCCATTAGAAGGCCCTACATTAATTACTGCACTCAGGCCCAATAATGTACTTGGTCCAATTGGCACAGATCGGGCCCAAACAATGCCCCCTAAGTTACATCGGTTCGGCCAGAGGCCCAGAACCGATGGGACTTAAACTGTTCGCCTACTGCCAGCGTGTAACTCGCGCGTTGCTCGCGTGTGATTCGCGCACTTTCCTCCAAAATCGGCTGCATGGGCGACACCTCAGCCCATGTCTCTTGGATAACTGTGCCTGATTTAGTGGGAGAGTGGGAAAACTCTTCCACTTTTACATGATTACTCGGTTCTTCCGAGACAAAAAGCACTTTTCCCATACTTCTCGCCCGTTTGACGTTTCGCCTTCACGTCGCATTAATTGTCACTGCGCCAAAATCTTCTTTAAATATCTTCCTTTTCAGAAATTTGTCCTTACTGCTTTCAAACCTTCAAAGATTTCTTCCGCTCTCATAATCAAAAGAACTCCCTTCTTCTTCTCAAAAACCTTCCCAGAAAAACCTGCCTCTCGACAAAGTCTTCCATTCCAGCTTCGTTCACCTCTGCTGCCGGAGTCACCACCCTTTACCAGTTCCCCAGGGGAATCCGCTCCTTTGATGTCTCTCACACCGACGCCGACACCATGCACAAATATCACAACACCCGGAAGGAAATTCTGATTCGTGACGGCACCGTCGTTGACGAAGATCGGCTCGTTGAGCTCCCTAACGGTGAATGGTCACTGGGCCCATCCTTCACCGGGCCGATACCTGAATCTCTCCGTCCATTCTGCGACTGGCCGGCGCAAGCAGAATACGGCTATCTCCAACGCTCCCTCTCCTTCGGCGACTGGTCGGTTTCCCTTCCTGGGTGGCCTAACTCTACGACGAATGGCAATCCTGATCGTTCGCCTTGAGCCCATCTTCGGTAACAGATGGAAAACTTCTGGCATCTGGGATCTTATCCAGATGTCTAAAAATAAAATCGTGAAGGATGATGGTCTGGTGGCGGCGGCTCTCTGCTTCTGGAATTCGGCGACCAACACCCTCGACCTTCCGGTGGGTCCCATGTCCATCACTCTTCTGGACATGGCCGCTATCTTCGGCCTTCGGCCACACGGCATCGATATCCGGGCCAACATGCGGGTTGAACTTGAGGACGGTTCGGAAGAAGTTCCTTTCGATCCATCTAGCATCGTCGTTCGTAATTGGACGACGTTGAAATATTCTGGGATGAGGCCGATTCTGCCCGGCCGACGAGATGCCATCCTTGGGCGTCAAATATACCGGCCCAATGGAGTTCGAATACGAAGCACCAGGAGACCATGAGCACATGAGTTTCCTGCTCTACTTCATCTCCAAGTTTCTTCTCTGCTGCAGCCAGAAGAAACCGACGAAAGAATGGATTCCCTTGGCGCGGATGCTGCACAACGGTGACAACTTAGCGCTGGGGCAACTAGTGCTGGCCTATTTGTATCGCGGCCTGCATACCATGACCTCCACCAACCCCATCAAGTGGGTCTGCACTTGGGCCAGCTTGGATGTTCCAGACTTGGCTGCGAGTCTACTTCCCCCAGTTCAGCCCCTCTCAGCGATCCCAGTCGGATCAATCCCAGCGCTACAATGGGACTCGGTCTCTCCCACCTCTGCCGTCAGTCAAGCGCTCAAGAATGCTTGGCCTATTTTTCCACGCTCACCCATCTCCCTCACGATCGGTGGATGGTAACTGTAAAACGCCACTACCCATTCTTCACCCCCAGCACCATCTTCTGCGGTGCGGAGCCAGCCGACAGCAAGGAGGCAAAGGTCTGGCGGCAGATTGAGCCAGCTGCATTTCTACCAGGGATCTCCCCTGGGGAATCCAAAATCGCGGCCACGTCACCTACCACAGTGGGGTTGAGGTATACTCCCCCAATCTTTTTGCACGCCAGTTTGGGTTAGTGCAATGCCTTGCCGCGCCCTTCTTCCACAGCCTCAACTTCTTGTCGTCCTGGCGTCGGCTGGACAAGGATGACGACGAATTTTCTGCCACTAAAGCTTTGTCTAAGGTGGCCAAGGCGAGCAGGAAGCTAAAACGGTCGGTGCGCCTTCCTGAAGGTTTTGTGGTAAGCTCGTCGGCCACAAGGGAGTTCTCTACTTGGTGGAATCCCAAGGCTGCATATATCTTTGCTCGGAAGTGGGACAGAGCGTATACGCGAATCTTCAAAGACTGTCGCTTTCCTCTACCGATCATGGACGATGCGGACAAAGACTCCTACTTGATGAAGGAGGCTAGGATGAGTAAGTCTTCCACTGTACTAAATGTTTGCTTTCTTTCCTCTTTAAGTGGTTTCTGTACTCATATCCTTGTGTTCCTTTGCAGATTTTGGCCCTGATGGACACCCCCCTTCTCCCACTACAGCAGAAAGCTCTGCAGCCGGTTCTCAGGGAGCGTCCCCTACCGCTGCTGAAGAAGAAACATTTGAGGAGGTGGTGTTTGATATCCCTCCTCTGGCCACAATTTTGCCGGATGAAGCGCCTGTTGGAGATGCTCCTGCTGCGGCGACGGCGGAGGCTACTGGCTCCTCTGCTCCGGTGCGGCCTGGCATGCGCAGTAAGTATTACTTCCCTGTTTCTTGCTTCTACCAGAATTAGAACATCTTCTGATACTAACATATCTTGTACATCTTTGGTCAGGGAAAGCTGTGGCCAACAGGAGGTGGCCAGGCCTTAGGAGAAGGCGTGCCTCTGATGGGGAAGATGAAGCTGGTGAGGAGGCTGGAAACGCTGAAACCACCCAACCGTTTGAGGCCGAAGAGGTGATCTATCTTCCTACCCCTATTCGCACATTTCCTCTGGAATTTGAACACCTTCAGCTAAACTTCTTTTATCCAGGTTGTTGGTGTGGATCCTCCTGAAGATGTGGCCTCGCCACTCGGTGCAGCTCCCCAAGCGGCTATGGATGAAGATCTGCCTGTGTCTTCTCCTTGTTGGTGTGGATCTAACTTTCGTTGTTTCAATCTGTTGTGGCCATATGACATGCTGGGAAATTGGTTGAGTTTAACCCTTGGTTCTATCTTTGACAGGTTGAGATCCCAGCTGGCCCATCTGCTTCTTCCTTCGCCAGCCTGTTGGCGAATTTGCAGCCGTCATCTTCTACTACTCCTGCGCCCCTATCCCCTTCTGCTGCGAACGAGCTAAGATATCTTCAGGGGTGGGCGCGTTCTGGCATGATTGATGAAGCTTCACTGCAGAGTCTGTCAGCCAGTCTGGAGCAGCTGTCTGACCGACACCTTATTGACGCTACCTTCGCCACGTGCTTTCAGGAGTGTATTGCCACCTCTTTCCATGGCCTAGAAAGGACTGCTCGTCTCTTCCAGGATGTGGAACATGATCGTGCAGAACTTTCGGCTCTTCAGAACAACAGGTCTCTCCTGCGCAGAAAATCCAGCAAGGTCAGGACTTGGAGGCGCGTCTGGCTGCAAAACAAGAAGAGATCAACGCCCTAGAGCAACAATTGGCGGCTAAACGTCGTGAGTACGACTTGCTTGTGGCGGAGAAATCTCAGCAACTATCCGATGCCTGTGCATTGAAATCGTCCATCTCTGATCAAGAAGCCAGGCGAGACCGTTTTGAGTACAAGGAGTGGAAGTTGTGGCAAGCCCAGCAGCAGAATGAAGTCAACCGTCTCTTCCTTATTAGCTTAATCGACCAAATCAAATTGTAAAAGAAATATGAACTTGTACTTTTAAGCATCTTAATGAACAACTTTTGCAACCACTGTTCTGGCTTTTATATTGATCATTACTTTGTACAACTTTGCATCTTCCTTATGCCACTGAATGGCCTCGAAAATTCAATCATTCGTTCATCGGATCGGCCGGAGGCCCGGAGCCGATGAACGATTGCTTTGGCCAATGCATTGGCCTTTTACACTTGAAAATTCCTATCTAAACATGCGTTTCTGCCACTAAATGGCTGAACTTTTGAACTTTTCTACAAGGTTGGGGGCCACTAACTGGCCATTCTACTTGAAGTCTTTCCTGGTTCACTCGTTTCCGTCGGCGACCCCCGTAGTGATAGAGATTCCAGTAGCGTCCCATAGAGTCGGGTAGAATTTTTTAAGCCATTTGCCGTTGATGGGTAGTTCATGGAGGTCTCCGTCGCGATCTTTTAATCTGTACGCGCCTTTCCCCAGCACTTTGTGAACTACAAACGGTCCTTCCCATGTTGGGCTCCACTTTCCATACCCTGGAACATGTGATCCGAGTGGTAGCAATACTCTCCAAACTAGTTCTCCCTCTTGGAATGCTTTATCCCGGACTCTCTTATTGTATGCTCGCGCTACTGCGTGCTTCCCGGCCATCGTTCGGTTCAGAGCTTCCATCCGGATGTCGTCTAGGTCTTCCACTTCTTGCATCATCGCCTCCGTGTATTCGTCGGTATATAAACCATGCTGCCGCGCGAGTCTCAACGACCTTACGTTGATTTCCATTGGAAGAACTGCGTCGTGGCCGAATACTAGAGCATAGGGCGATGTTCCAGTCGCGGTTCTCTTGGAAGTTCGATATGCCCAAAGTACCTCAGACAACTTTTCATGCCATTCTCTCGGGTTGTCTTCCAGGTGTTTCTTCACCATGTTGATGATTACTTTATTGCTGGCCTCGGCTTGGCCATTTGCTTGTGGGAAATACGGGGTGGATTGCAACATCTTGATTTTATACGCATCGCCCAGGCGTTGTACTTCGTCTGACACGAACGAAGTTCCATTGTCTGTAGTGATAGTCTCTGGGACACCGAATCGGTGGATGATGTTGCTTTTGAGAAAATGGACGACCTCCTCTGAGGCGATGCTCTTGAGAGGTGCGGCTTCCACCCATTTGGTGAAGTAGTCAGTTGCTATGATAATGAATGTATGTCTCTTGGAAGAGGGTGGTGAAATCTTCCCAACAAAATCAATCGCCCATCCTCTGAATGGCCATGGCTTCACCACCGGATTTAACGGTACCGCTGGTGCTTGCTGTACGTTGCCATGCTTCTGGCAGGCCTCGCATCCTTTGGCATACCGCAAACAATCGGGCACTATAGTTGGCCAATGGTAACCATATCTCCTGAGTAACCAGCGCATCTTTTTCCCTGCTTGGTGTGCTCCGCACGTCCCTTCGTGCACTTCAGCCATCACCCTCATTTGTTCGTTCTTCCCTAAACAGCGTAGAAGAATTTCATCTCCTGTCCTTCTGAATAGCTCGTCGTTCCAAAGGACGTAGTTGGTGGCCACTGCTCTAAGTTTACGGTCGGTGGGAATACCGGGATTGGATAAGTAGTTTATTATTGGCGTTCGCCAATCGTCTTCTTCTAGTTCGGTAGACATAATTTCCAGGTCCATTCCTCTATCCAATATTGATGGTAACGCCTTGCGTCGGACCAAGATGATGCGTTCGTCTTCCTCGTCGAGTAGCTGGATTCCGGTTGCAACCTGGGCCATTTCGTTGGCCGCCCAATTCTCATCTCGGGGAATGTATTCTGCCCCCACGTCCTCGAAGTCTTCGATGAGGTTCCTGGCTGCCACAAAGTAGGCTGCCATGTTCGGGTCTCTGCACTTGTATTCCCCAAGGATCTGCTTGATTACTAGCTGGGAATCGCCTTTGACTTCAACATGCTTGACTCCCATCTCTAATAGCATCTCGAGGCCGATGATGAGAGCTTCGTATTCTGCCCGATTGTTTGTGCTCTCAAAATCTAGTTGGAAAGAGAATGCATGCCTAGCTCCGTGCGGGTCAATGAGGACGACTCCCGCCCCAGCGGCCTGGTCAGTGCGCGATCCATCGAAGTACAGTTGCCATGGAGTGAAAGATATGGTCGCGATTTTCGGATTTTGCCCCCTAGGGGTCACCTCAAGTTGGTTGATCTGCTGTCGCATCGCCTTGTTCCATATCGGCCACTTTTCCTTCCAATATTCGCGCTTATCCAGCGGTGGTCTCCCTGTTCCGAACTGCAAGCCGTGAGGAGTTATTTCTACTTGCGCCACGTCTGCTTCTGCTGTTTCGTCTACCTCTATCTCCAACGATGGGTGATCTGCCAGGAAATCGGCCACTGCCTGGCCTTTGACTGACTTCTGTGGAACATACTTCAGCGAAAACTCTGAAAGTCCTAGCATCCATTTCCCTAGTCGGCCCCTCAAGACAGGCCTTGATAACATGTATTTTATCAAGTCTGTCTTGGATATAACTAGGACATCGTTTGGAAGTAAGTAGTGTCGTAGTTTGACGGCGGCAAAATACAGAGCTAAGCAGTGTTTCTCGATTGGTGTGTAGCGTATCTCCACTGGGGTGAGTCGGCGACTGAGGTAGTAGATGGCCTGCTCTTTTGCTTGTTCGTTGTCTTGAGCAAGTAAGACGCCGATTGATGCTTCTGCAGCCGATACATATAACTTGAGTGGGATGCCCTTCCGCGGCGGCATCAATGCCGGAGGATTGGTGAGGTATTGCTTGATGGCGACAAACGCCTGTTGATGTTCTGTCTCCCACCTGAATTCCTCGTCTGCTTTGAGCTTTAACAACGTGGAGAAAGGTTGGAGCTTTCCCGCCGAGTTGGGCACAAAACGCCGAAGGAAATTTATTTTTCCTAAAAAGCTTTGGAGCTGTTTCTTGTTCTTCGGTGGTGGGGCCTCGATGATGGCCTTTGCTCGGTTTTGGCTGATCTCAATGCCTCTGTGGTGTATCAGGGAAGCCTAAGAAACTTCCTGCTTGCACTCCAAACGCACACTTCTTGGGGTTCATCTTCAAACCATGCCGTTTCATTCTCTCAAATGCTTGCCGCAGATCGGCTATATGAGAATCTTTCTGTTTGGACTTGATGACTACATCGTCGATGTAGACTTCGAGATTGTGCCCGATCATGTCATGGAAGATATGGTTCATTGCCCTTTGGTATGTTGCACCTGCATTTTTCAATCCAAACGGCATCACTACGTACTCAAAGGCGCCTGTGTGGCCAGGGCAACGGAAAGCCGTTTTGTGCGTGTCTTCTTCGGCGAGTAGTATCTGATTGTAACCGGCGTTTCCGTCCATGAATGACATGATCTGGTGTTTGGCCGCCCCGTCTATTAACATATCAGCCATAGGCATCGGGTACTCATCTTTTGGGGTAGCCTCGTTGAGATTCCTGTAGTCGATGCAAACTCGGACGGCCCCTGTGTCTTTTTTAGCCACTCGGAACGATCCTGGACAACCATTCCACGTATCTGGCTGGTCGGATGAATCCGGCTGTGTGTAACCGCTCTATTTCTTCCTTGACTTTGAACTCCGTCTCCCTTGTCATTCTCCGCGGTGCCTGCTGCACAGGCCGATATCCTTCTTTGATAGGTAGACGATGTTCTACTAGCCGTCTGTCGAGTCCTGGCATTTCAGAATAATGCCATGCAAAACAAGTGCGGTACTCTTGAAGAACCTCGATGATTTGTGAACGCAAAGGTTCACCCAATAAGCCACTGATGAATGTTGGCCGCGGGTCTTCTGGTGTACCCAGGTTGATTTCTTCAAGCGGATCCCGCACTTCGGGAGGTGAATCTTCGAGTTCTCTTGGCTCGAATTCTAAGTCTTCTTCAGTTGCTTCCGGAATCTCATCTTCTGGCCAGTCTGATTCATGTATAAATTCTGCCATATTGATAGCCATTGATTGGCCTATGACCTTCTTTTCGCTCCAATACCTCAGCAGTCGGGTGATGAGAGACCTTATGACTGCTGAGTGGTTCGCCACTTCGGGTGGCGTGTTATCCATGGGTTCTTTGTCGTTTGAGCAAGAATGGCCGATCAAGGTCATCCTCACTCCCCAACAATCCTGTGGCGATGAGTCTGGGGCCGTCTCCCCTATGGGGCGGCCGTTCTGGTCAAACTCTGACACGATGAAAGGTTTAGTATTGTCATCCAAGTAGTAATGTGCATCGACGTGGTCGGCTGATGGTAAGAATGGCCGTGCATCGGCCGCTACCAACTCCCAACGTTCCTGAATTTCGTCCCAGATGGCGAGTTGTTGATGGAGAGTGGAAGGTACGCACAAATTCTGGTGGATCCAATCTCTTCCCAACAATGCGGAATATGAAGACTTGGTGTCGACCACAAAGAAAGCCACAGTGATGGTTTTGCTGCCGATGGTCACGTCCAGGGTGATGATGCCCTGTGTAGCGGTTATGCCCCCTGCGAAGTTGGACACCGTGTATTCCGTCTTGTACAGGTCCTTGGCGGTCTTTCCGAGGCGTTTGAGCTGCTTGGATGGTAGGATGTTGACCGCCGCTCCGCCGTCTACCATGACCTTGGCAAATGGGACCCCTTGGATATGAGCGAGGACATAAAGTGGCCGCAAGTGATCGGCCATATCCCTTGTTGGAATGTCGAAAAGCTGATTGCCTGTTGGGGGAAACTGAATGATCTCGGAGCTGGTATTGGGCCCCTGGTCCTTGTCAGCGATCCGAATGACTGGCTCTTCTTCTGGAAACACTTCTTCTACATGGTTGACTACCTGCGAATTCGTGTTCCTGTGGACAGACGATAGCAAATGTACCATGTTTACCTGGAAAGACCCTAGTGTGAAGGGTTCTTCATCACTCTCGGTTTCTGACCAATCTCTGTCGTCTATCGCTTTCTGACCTTTGGACATGACATGGATTGGGCCTGGCCCCTTGCTTTCGTTGATTGGTTCGGAATTATCCTCCATGGGCGCATCGCTCGTCTGAGTAGTGGAAGATCCTGCCTCTTTGTCGTGGCTGCCAGCACAGAGTTCCTGGAATGTGTCGTTTTCATCTTCGTCCACTGGTTCTGGCTGAATGACTTCCTTCCCTTTGCTTGTGGAAATCGTTACCGTTTCTCTGACTAGCCTCGACCTTGCCGACGGTTCCTGGATGATGATTCCGGGAGCTTTACCTGCTGCTGACCTTCGTTTCCATTGAAACAATTCTACTGCATTGACCGGTTGGTCAAGTGTTGAGGTGTTTTCCGTTGCATCTGACGTATGCCCCTTTTCTGGTGTCGGACTTTCCGCCATTCTTTTGGCTATGGCGTACTGTCGCTGGAGTCTTCTGCGCTGGGAACTAGTCACCTTTCCTGCTGGCTTCCCATTCTTTCCAACGAAATACCATTGGCCGTCTTTAATGACTGTCGGCCTTATTTCTTCCAAAGTTGGATCTCTTCTGGGTCTCTTGACCATCGGCGGTGGAGCTTTGGCCGTGTCGGCCACATCTTCTGGCAATTTTTCTTTAGGTCTCCAGACTTTTCTTTCTCCCAGACGTTCCTTACTCGGCGATGAACTGCATGGTCTTTCTCTCTTTATGCCCCCAAGCCTGTGGAAGATAGCTTTCTTGGGGGATGAGTCCCTTATTGGCCTGCCTGGTGATCTGGCCCCTGGTCTCGCTGACGTTTCTTTGCGAGGACTCTTCTGCAGTTCTCCTAACCTCTTGAACACATTGCTTTTTGGTGGAGGATTTCTCGGACTATGTGGCCCATAGTGTTTCGGAGACGACTTGAGCGCTTCCTTCGTGCGGTCTTCCTCCTCCTTCACAATTTGTTCATCCAGAACAGTGGCCGATTCGGGGAACTCTAAATCACATTTGCATTTACATCGGCTACAGAGGACCACTCCAGCCACAATCGAGGCTTTCGGTCTTGATGTTTCCGCCATCCGGGAGGTTTCTCTTTGCATTGTATCTCGTGCATTATTGTAGCCGACATCAATGGTAAGTCGCCGTTGAGTCTTTCCAACACCCTGCACTCCCACGTGATTGACCGGAAACGGCTGTGAATCAACTTTCATGACCGGTTTGTCCCACATGACCTTCCCTTGAGCGATCTGCTCCATGACATATTCCCTGAAACCGTTGCAGTTGTTGGTCGAATGGCTCCAGGAATTGTGGAATTTACAATATGCCTTGCCCTTTAAGTCTTCTGGTTTAGGCAAGTTGATTCCATCTTTGTATTCGAACGCTCCGGATGCTAACAGCTCGTCGAACATCTGATCACTGTGGGGAGATATCGAACGGATACTCCTTTGGTGCGTAGGGTTTGTTGTAAGCCATGCCCCCAGTTGGTGCTGCAGGTCGCTGATTTCGGTTGGCTCTCACCATAGATTTCAAAACTATAGGCTTCTTGATGGGAACCATCTCGGCAGCGGCCACCTCAAAGTATGGCGTTTCTTCCTCAGTGTAGCTCTCGAGCTCCAACTGGCTCACTTTAGCTGTGGGCGGCTTGATAAGATTGCCGCGACTCGAAGCTTTCTCTTCTGCAAGCATCTTCTCATACCTCGTGCCTCTATGCACAATATCTTGCAAATCAAGGAATTCGACCTCGCTGAAGTGGGTCTTCAGCGGGTATCGCAATGCTTTCTTCGCCATATCGATGGCGTATTTCTCCTCCATGGGCATGCGACACTTCATCCGTAGTTTCCTGAATCGTGCAATGAAGTCTTCGGTGGATTCGGTCTCCTTCTGTTTGCACTCAGAAAGATCTGTGATGGTGACTTCTTGCTCCACTCGGTAAAACTGTTTGTGGAATTCTTCTTCCATCATGTCCCATGAGGTGATAGATCCTGGCTCCAGATTGGAGTACCATGTAAACGCTGATCCGGATAGTGAGCTTCCGAATAAACGTAACTTCAAATTTTCATATGGACCTTCCAGGAGCAAGCATTGGCTGGTGAATCGGCCAATGTGTTCCACGGTTGAAGCCCTTTTCTCTTCCCCTGAGAACAGTGAAAAAGATGGGACTTTGAACCCTTTAGGGAACTCCAAAGCATCTATATAGTCAGGGTACGGTTTGCGATACTTTGGTCGGCCACCGGTTGGCCTTGGTTTCCCTGTTGTTGTGTAGAATTCGTTTTCTACTTTCTGCATGCGTTCTTCCCACACCCTTGCTTGTTGTGCAGCTCTTTCGTCGACTCGTCTCTTGACTTCGTCCTCAAGGTTAATGTGGGAGACGGCTCCATCAGATGTGGAAGATTTCGATGCAGACATCTGTGGTGGATCGATCTTTGGGCCATTGCTGCTGGCCCCTTTGGTGTTCCACTTATCCCAATCAGGTGTCTGCTCCAGCCGTTTAATTGGATGGTACGGCATCTTTCCTGACTGAGTCTCGATAAGTGGTTTGACAGGCGTTTGATGGTCGTAGGTGACCTCATGTTGAAGAGTATGCCTTGTCGCCGATGTGCTTCCTGTGGCCCCTAATTTGTTCTGGGCCGATGAAAGTATACCGAATGATGGTTTAGCCATCGAGCCGAACGTGAGGTTGGGCATGGCTTCTTTATCGCCGACCTTTGTTTTCCCATTATCGGTATTGGGAGGTGGGCGATCTTCGCCTACTTGGGAAGCAGCGGCCATTCCTTTAGCTTTCTCCAGCTGTTGTGCAAGTCGGTCAGAAACCTTGCTTTCCATCTCTGTGAATCCTTCCTTCATGGATCTCTCAAAGTCCTTCTTGTTCCCTGAGAGAGATAGCAACAGCAGCTCGATGGATCGGTTCTGATTCTCGATGTTTTTCTGACTCTCCATGAAGAGAGCTTGCGCAGCTTCGGCTTGGTTTGTACTGTACTGCAACGTCTGGTTCAAGCTTTGTCTGAAGTCGTCTTGTGTCTGGGCCATATTGCTGATGGCCGTCATCAACTCGTCGCGCGTAGCCGATGATGGTGATGCAGGAGATCGACTTCGGGATCTTCCAGAAGCATTGGATCCAGCGGGGGTATGCTCCTGATTCGCCATGGAGGAGGCGTAGCACTTTTATCCCACCGGGCGTGCCAATTATGTTGACCCTAATTTCCACGTAAGGAAACCTTACTTTCTTGAGTGCGCGGGCGTGCCACCAATAGCACCGCAATGGTCTATTGGACTTGAATGTGGATGATTGCGCGTCTTTGACCTCTCGCCAAACGATTGTGCTAGACAGGGGACATGCAAGAGTAAGTCTAGACTAGAGTTCTTTTTTGCCTTTGGGCGATAAAGGACTTTATTAAAATTCAAAGTGCTACAACGATAGTCAAGGACTAGAATCCTTATTGAATTGAAGTACAAGGCAAATGAAAGTAAAGATAAATACAACCGGGATGCGCGTCGGCTGCTTGTGAAAGAGAACTAGATCGGCCTAGTCTCTGCGTCGTCGTAGGAGCCTGATACTCGTGATCGGCTTATGCGTCCGGAAGCGATACTCGTGATCGTCCCTTGGAAGTCCGGTACTCGTGACCTTTCTTCTGCGTCGGTGCCTTGCGGCGAAATCTGGGTGCCTTTCGGCGAAATCTGGTGCCTTTCGGCTAAATCTTTTTAGGGATTTGTGTTTGAGGGATCGGGGATCTTTTCCTTGATGCAGGACCCTTGCTTATATAGTGAACACTTCGTGGACCGGGCTCTGACTTGGGCGGCAAGCAATCTTTCTCCTAGTTGAAGAAGTCTTCTTCCTTCTCCCGAAATCCTCCCTAAGTTGGGTTTCTTGAGAATCCTCCTTGATTTGAACTTGATCTCCTTCGGCCCATGGGAAATACTTTCCCAATCTCTTACCAAAACCCTAACTGCCGAAATCAAGCTGATCTCCTTCCAAACATGGGATTCTTTCATCATCAATCCGCCTCCTACTGGGCTTTGGCCATTAGAAGGCCCTATATTAATTACTGCACTCAGGCCCAATAATGTACTTGGTCCAATTGGCACAGATCGGGCCCAAACAACTATGTTACAATTTTTGCAATGGTTTACAGATCCTTGGACTTGATATATATATGTGCTGACACTCTGGTTGGAGATGCGGTGAGAAGAGGTATCTCTGGCGGTCAAAAGAAAAGATTGACAACAGGTAATGCAAATAGAAACAATAGTTTTACTGAGATTACTAACTTGCGACATCAGCCTTGACCAAACTCTTGCTACTTGGAATAAAAATTTTGCAGCGGAGATAATCACTGGTCCAATCAAATCTTGGTTCATGGATGAATTATCAAACGGCTTGGACAGTTCCACTGCATTCCAGATTGTTGCTTGTTTTCAGCAACTGGTGCACATAACAGATGCCACTCTTACTAGGTTATCTTATCTTCTTCAGCCTGCACCGGAAACTTTTGAGCTCTTTGATGACCTTACTGTAATGTCAATGTTTATCATGGTCCACGGGATCATGTCTTGGAATTTTTCGAGGATTGTGGGTTTAAATGTCCTGAGAGGAAAGGGGTGACTGATTTCATTCAGGAGGCACGTGAATTGAAGCATATAATCTGTTATTATTTTTTTTATTTTTTTTCACATGCTTTCATTTCTAGAAATTACACTTGCAGTCAACATCTTGATTCTGTAGGTAATCTCCAAAAAGGGTCAATCACACCCAGAACCTCATACTTATGTTTCAGTTTTTATGTTCTCGAGAATTTCGAGATCTTCTTTTGGGAAGAAGCTAGATGAAGATCTGACACAGAGACATACGATAAATCCCAAAACCATGAGACTTCTCTTTCTAAACGGGAACTCTTCTGAGCTTGTGCATCAAGAGAACTTCTTCTCATGATTAGGAATTCTTTAATCTATATATGTATTCAAGACAGTTAGTTCAGGTCATCATTTCAGTTTAGCATTTAGACTACTTATTTCATTTAAACTTGGGAACTCTGATAACATGCTAAGATTAGAAGTTTCGCCAGATTTTTTCTCTGCAGTTTATCATCATTGCATTTATTACCATGACTGTGTTTCCGAGGACTCTGTTAGAGAATAGCGTACATGTATTGTGTTTTATGTAAAGTCCAGCCCATGTATCTTGTGTAACCCTAGTCTAGCCGTATATAAGCTTGTATTGTACACAATGTTATTAATTAATGAATAGCCGTGATTTGCAAAGCTCTCCTTTCCCGTTTCTGTATTTCTTCAGACTCGAATGGACGTTGATGTTGTCCATGGTTAACTACACATGGGTTCCTTGTTCTTTACTCTCACCATATTTCTCGTCGATGGAATTCCTGAGATGTCCATGACACTTGAAAGACTAGAAGTTTTCTACAAGCAGATGAACCCGTGTTTTTACCTCGCTTGTTCGCAGAGGCAAGTTTAAAGCTAAGCATCCATTTCATTTCTATTCCGAGTCAGTTTCAGATCATTGAACATCTAAACCATCTCCTGAATGTGTTGCTGTCAAGTTCTTCTGCCAGTTTGTGCTACTCTTTGCGGTTCACTGGACATCACTATCCATGTTTCGGTTCTTAGCTTCGTGCTTTGAGACTATGGTTGCCACTATGACAGCCGGTAGTTTTGCGATATTGTTTCTCTTACTGTTCAGTGGATGCATTATCCATAAATGTAAGAGGGACTCCAAGCACCTACTTCATTCTATCAGTAAAAACACCGTTTTACCGACAGATTTCATTCAGTCCTGCAATCCAATTCCCAGCTCCAAAAGCCATGGATCAGTTTTCATCAAAATTGGTTTCTTGCTGCACTTTTCCTCATTGCATCTGGTAATTATAACTATCTCACACTTTGAACCCCCTCCCCGTATCACTCATACTAACAGAAAACTTTATGCTTCCATGAATACTAGATATTTGCTGCATGACTAAAGAAGTTTTGTTCCAGGAGTGGAGCTACTGAAGAAGAAGGGGGCCCTACTGTAGGTCCTCCATTAATATGCCACAACGATCACGAATGCATTGCCCTCCTCCTGACTGGGAAGCTTGCAGGTGCTTTAACGGGCTCTGTTGCAGGTGTACTAAGGAAATGATCTAACGACTGCAGGAGAAGCAAGCCGCCAGCCGCTGTTTCTCCGCTCTCTGCAGCAGATGGTGGTGCCTTCCTACCATGGCCATGAAGTCTATAAGAATCATTTTCAGGCATAAACGCTACAAAGTAGCATGTCCATCGATGTTGTTGCCTAGCTAGTTCAATAAAACATAATTGGCTACTATTCTTGACTCTCCTCTAAGTTCTCTTGTCAAATTTGATTGTTTTGTACTTTTGATCCTTGATTCTGAAGCCGAACCTTTAATTTGATGAGCCACTTTGAAACTTTATCCTAAAACTCAAACATGAATTTGAATCGTTAAACCATTTGGTATGTGCCTCACTATGCATAATATGTTTGTACCATGACCAAAGCAAGTTATGACACAACGAAAATTGACTATAGTTACTGAGGTAATTATTTTCCAAGTGGAAATAGCAATATACCGAACTACTTTAATGAGGAGGGGGGTTCAAACTTAACTGCCCAGCCTAGTAGTAAACACATGCCATAATTTGAGTGACTGTTTTGATGGTAGAAGATTTAACGAATGTAACCAAACGCTAACCTCAATTGGAAAAGAATCAAGAACACCTATGGAAATGTAAATCAATGGTCTGAGCCAAATTGGCAACAATATCCATGAAAATAAACCAAATCATCATAGAAAAATCTACAAATAAGTAAAAACACAAAATGATAGTCGTTTCAAGAAGATGCATCAGATTTTCTAAATCCCAGCAGATATTGTTGCTCCATCCCCTCTGTATAAGTTTTTGCTCCATCTTCGGTATAAAATTCATTCCAGCAGTAAAAACACCCTTTCACCAAACATATCATACAACGCCATTCTTCCAGTCTAATTCCCAAACTCAAAAAGCCATGGCTTCATCAAAATTGGTCTTCCTTGCTGCACTCTTGCTCATTGCGTCTGGTAAATATATTTGTCCACTTAACCCTCCTCATTTCTTGTTTGAAAAGTAAGTTGGTAATTAACTTGATGACAATGGTAAATAACTGCATGTGTTGGCTGTAGGTCTAGAGATATTTGTGGAAGGCAGGGAAGGGCCGGTTGGACCTCCGATTTGCCGTGCAGACAATGACTGCTTCAAATACTGCGGTCCGCCTTACTGCATAAAATGCAGTTGCCTTTACAATCAATGTTTCTGCAGCAGAGCTGACCAGGCCGCCGACGTCTTCTCTCCCATCTCTGCCCCGGGTGCCAATGCCTTCCTGCCTTCGCCTTGAACTCTTTAATAGTACTCATTGAATAATGTTGTTGCACGACAACACTTCCTGTAACAATATCATGAGTTCATACTTCAATAAGTGTACACCACAATGTTGAATAATGAATAAATTATATGTATGGTTATGATCCTCCCTCCTCTCTTAGTAATTTGATTGGTGGAACCGGCCTCAAACATCGATCAATTTTGAGTCAAACCATTTCTGGAACATCAAAATGTGCTTTAGAGTTATCATTTCCAGGATATTGACAATCTGCTTACAGTATCAACCAATTTCTTTCCACTCAAAAGCTCAAGCAACACAAAAGACAGTCTCTTTTTACTGCCAGTTGGTAAGTTACCCTTCCATATTTCTGATATCATTAAATAGAAGTTGTTATGGATGATTTCGTTGGACAGTTCAGAGAGCACTTGTCTATAAGATTCAAGAGAATGTGTATAAAAAGACGGTCCTAACTTCGAATTACATTGCCTATGCAAGAAGAATCTGATAAAAGAAAGTTGAATCTTTACATGTCAAGGTGAGGAACTCTGAACTTCCTTACATTTTTCATATAGAACTCTGAACCCCAAACATCTAAAACTATGTTCGGCTCTACCCACAAAACATAGTTTTAGGTGGTGGTTGAACTGTTTTAAAAAATTGTTCTTATCCCCTTCAATTTGAAACAAGATACCTACCGAAACATAAATCCATTTAAATTAATTTTAAGCCAAATTGGCAACAAATCCATGAACCTAACACAAGTAACAAAACGTCTAAAAACGAAAAGATGCACGTTTGACTGTATTAAGTTTAGTACCAACTGTAGCTAACTACTTTTCTCCATCATCTGTATAAATATGTAATTTACAAGGACTCCAAGTACATACTTCACTGTCAGCAGTAAAAACCCCATTTTACCAACATATCATACAACATTCCTGCAATCTAATTGCTAGCTAAAAAAGAAATGGACAAGTCTTCATCGAAATTGGTCTTTTTGGCTGCACTCATGCTTATTGCATCTGGTAAAGATATCTCATATATCCTCCTTATTGCATTTTCCAAGAAGGAATGTAAGTTGTTAACTTCAGTTAAAATGAGAATTAACTGTATGTTTGGTGCAGGAATGGAGCTACTTGCAGAAGCCAGGGGACCTATTCCAGTTTGTTGCAGCACCGATCAATACTGCCAACAGTATTGCCCTCCCCCTACTTGCAAATCTTGCAAGTGCATTACGGGCCTCTGTTTGTGCAAGCAAAGCAAGGAGACCGCCTTTTCTCCCGCCCCTTTCGGAGATGGCGATGCCTTCCTACCGTCTCCATGAATACTCTTTAGTCATTGCAGGCTCAATGTTACATGTACCATGTGAATGTTGTTGCCTCCCTTACTAGTTCAATAAAACTGTAGACCACAAAGTTGAACAATGAAAAGAAAATTTTTATGTCATCTCAAATTCAACCGTAAACATGAAATTTTGTATTGAAGCATTTTCGGAACATCAAGAAGTGCTTAACAGAGAAAATGGACAATCCAGAATGGAGGGAGCTGGAATATCATTTTCCAGGATCTTGACAATCTGGTCCATTGTTGGCCTAGCATACTCTACAGGATGTGAAGCAAGCACAGCAACATATGCATACTTCTCCATTACTTCAGGCAGGCCTAATTCTGGCATGACTTCATCAATAATGTCCAAAGCCCTGCCTTCCATCACTTGTGACCATGCCCAATCTGCCAACAACAGAGGCCTATTATCATCATTGAACTCGATAACTGCTTTCTTCCCACTCAGAATCTCAAGCAGCACAATCCCGAAACTGTACACATCAATCTTTTGAGATATTTGGCCATACATTGCATATTCTGGAGCCACATAACCAAATGTCCCTGCCACTCTTGTGCTCACATGTGTCTGTCCCTCTGGGGTGAACTTTGCTAAACCAAAAACAGCTAGGTTTGCCTCAAAATGCCTCATCTAGGAGCACGTTGCTGGCCTTGATGTCTCTATGAATGATGGCAGGCTGCACTCCATAGTGCGAATAGGCCAATCCGCGAGCCATTCCAAGGGTGATCTTTTGTCGAATGGACCAACTGAGCTTCTTGAACTTTGGTTGAAAAAGATGGGTCATATAGGCTTCCGTTTCGCATCAGATCACAAGCTAGTATTCTCTGGTACCCTCCTCTACACACCGTGGCAATGCAATAGCCATGCAAAGCAACGAGATTAACATGCCTAACACTGGCAATAACCTCCACTTCATGTGCAAAAACTTGGTCACCAGCAGCAGAACAATTCTTGAACCTTTTCAGTGCAACTTCTGAACCATTTACTAATGTCCCCTTAAGTTAGAAACATTCCCAAACCTCCCCATTCCAATTATGTTCTCCCTTGAGAAATTCCCAGTAGCTTTTCGTATCTCCTCGTAATTTAACTTCAATGAAGAAGTACTTCCACCACTGATTTCCAGATCCACACTCGGAAACGCTTCAATTTGAGCTAAATGCTCCTTTTTCTTGATCTTCCATTTCTTGTGCCAGAGAAACCAGACCACTACAAGTGTCCCTACAAATCCATTGACACAACCGCTCACGATCCCCCACGTCAAGGCATGAGGGTCTTTAGACTTTGTACTAGTTGAAGAGAAATCAAGCAGAAACAAACACTTTGCTGTCCCTATATCAGTTGGTCCAAACCTGTTAGCAAAAGCAGCAGCATATACAAAAGGGTAACCTTTACAATCCGAAACATTCTCATCATATATTTGGGACTTTGAAGTAGGAAGATCGGATGCTAGCCAATCTGTGCACACATGAATTACAAGCAGAGTTGTTCTTCAATGGTTGATCACAAGTACCCTTCATTTCCTGCAACTCATTTGATGAAACTAAGGTTTCAAAATCAGACTTTGTTGTGATGTTCGTACAAGTCTGCGAAATGAAACTTGTTTTTAAGGCACAAGTGGACTTGATATCAAACCCCGGGATGAACTTGTTGACTAGGTTCTGATATGCATCCCAGCAGACATCCAAGACATTTGGGGACAGCGAAAAGAGTTCAGTGGTTCGAAGATACTCTGATCGAATTAGGCGGATTCCTTGCAGCATGTACTGGCATTTGGTTGCGATATCTTGCATAGGGAATGATAGGGAGTTTTGGATGATGAGTTTATGGAGAACTTCTATGTTCAGTGGACATGGTTCATTAGCCACTTTCGTGTGTGAGGTTTGGTGGCTACTAGTCACAATCCAAGAAGGAGGAGGTGAAAAAAAGATACTGGGGATCTCCATAAGGTTTTCATTGAGAGATTTGCAGTTTTGGTTTGGAAATTGGAAGTTTTACTTGAAGGTTTTTGGGAGCTCAGCAATGGTTTGAATGAAGTCTTGAAAATGAAATGGGAGTTTGGCAGTTGTTATTGGAGGGAAGCAACTTTAAACTAATTTGACTAATTTGTGGATATGGTCCTAACTTCTAACTGATTTTTGAGAACAGGAGTCTTAGGTACCTGTACTCAAAATCGAAGCACAATGGGTCCTAGCTAAGCTGGCCGTAACAGTATGCTCTTCTTTTGCATTGGCTTCCGAATGATCTCTTTGGTTTAGCAAGTTGCCATTTGGTTTAGCAAGTTGCCAAATGGTATCTAGAATGTTCTTACAGATGATCACCAGATGATGCCTGGAACTATATTCCTTGAAAATGTCCTCAATTATTAGATTTGTTCAATGTGTTTTTGTCTGGATTACTTTATGTCCTGTTCTTGATTACATCTTTCATTTGTCCTGCTCCTGTAGATTTGAATCGAATAATCTCTTTATTCTTCTGCAGTAGACTACAAATTTGGCATTAAACACCTAATTTTGACGCTGTTAAATTCAACATTGACTTGGTACCAACCAAATAAAATACGATAACTAAGAGCTTACCTCAATGGCTAATGATGAACTTAATCTAGAAGAAAGAAGAAGTGATTCAAGTCTGGGTCAGCATCAAAATTATTATTCTACTTTAACTACATTCTCCATTCTGTAAGATTCCATCTTCAAAGTCAGTAAGTTCAGAACCTTCAAAGTCAGTAAGTTTAGAACCTGGGCATAAATTTCTGCCACCAATTTATCAATGCTCAAAGTCAGAACTTGTGCATAGTTTTCTGCAGAGTTAAGTGTTACTTCTGAGTCTAAATGACGATCATAGATTAATAGTGCTTACTAGAAGCAAATTGATACGAACAGACTTATAGAATAACAACTTGGTCTTAAAGGTCCAAACGGTCAATATTTCTCTACAAGTGCATCAGTTGCATTTTGGATGGAGAAATAATGAATTAGCAACGTATGACAGTAATGTGAAATAATTCGTTCACATATTATAATATGATATAAGTGATTAGAATGATATATATATATATATATATATATATATATATATATATATATATATATATATATATCTCTCTCACATATGTATGAAATAATATGAATATATAGACTCCGTACCTATTCTATAATACATATAAGAGTTATATCACACAGAATAGTACAGCACCACTCTATAGTTTGTATACTTGGATTGATAGTTGACATGTTCTGCACCATTTTCTATCGGGCCTGTCATGAGGGATGTAACGTTTGTATCGACTTTTATAGCCCATCTCCATCATTCCCTTCATCATGGACTTTGTGTAATGTATGTTGCATCGACTTTTGTAGCTCATCTTTGTCATTCCCTTCTCTTTCCCTTACTTAAGCCCATCTTCACCATCAACTCCTTTTTCCTTTACTTGGTCCAAAAAGCTCATTTTTTCGCACTAATATGCTAATGTCACTCACAAATGCAGGAGCACGTTTACAATGGTTGGTGGGTGCAAATTCCACATTCATGAACAATTGTGATATAGCATCACCATATTACTAACACTACTACAGCTCAGAGATCCCGCATGACCTACCGACATCATCCACTATATATGATTATTGATTAGACCATCTAACAGAATCCTGAATGCTATTAGGTCGGATGTCCACATCTCCATGGCCGAAAGCATCAATCATCATTCACTTCTCAGTAGAGATCCAAGGCTGATCAGACAATGCATATGTTAACACAGCAACCGGCACCTGAGGGTCCATCTCTTGAATCCGATTTCACTACTCAAAGCCATACATACCGAACAATCTTATTAATCCAACCTGCACAAACATCATACTCTCTCTTCAATGCCATGTTCTTTCTTGATTGGTATATGCGTGTACACTTCACATTCGTAGCAACACTTGCTAAATCTGTGCATAAAGTCGATTATTATAAGGTAAAGATTGCAGGTGAAGGAACAACACCACTAGAAATAGGAATTTATAAAAATTTCTTGTGGGTCACGAAGTTGTATTGTACACTAATTTTTCAGATTGGCCAATATTATATACTGTATTGGGGTTGGTCTTGTGATTGGACAAATCAACTTTCTTGTTCCATAATCTATAGAATATGTCCCTGTCTTCAGGGTCCCCATCACACTGGGGGATGAAGGATGTGGATGGGTGTGAGGTTTTGCGTTTTAACCCCTTGTGCTTTCCTACTTACTCTCCCCTTCCCCTAGTGTTTTTTTTTTTTTGCCTCACCTTTGGTAATGTAGTAATAGTATAGCAGAATACAAGATTTTATCTTTGTATATGAAGATGTATTCCTTTAATTTATTTATAAGTTATATTGTAAGAAAAAATATATCAACTGTAAATTACTGTTGGAAACTTTAATCTGCACGAGTCAACGGTAAAGATTTCACGTTTCATCCAGGAACTTTCTTGTTCTAGCTAATATCTTTGAAAGTAGCATACTAACAGTCAACTTTGTAGATATGATTCTGGATTGGTCTCTTTCGTAAAGATGATTCTTAGCGATCTCTTTCATAGATATGCTTCCAACAACCACCTTCGCATGGACGATTTCAGCTGTCCTTATTGCAGTTATAATTCCAATGGTCATATTTGCGGATAAGACTCATATTTCAATATAAATGAAGTGAATCAATGATCACTCTATAAATTTGTCAATATAACAGCAAGTCTAGTAAGTTCCCACTAGTTGTCCAAGGTTCATCTGGTTAATTCTATGCAAACAAATGCCATTTATATTCGTTATACAACGTTTTCTTAATAATTATAAAAGTTAAATTTGATCAGTATTACTTTTACCAAGAGATATCACGTCTATTTTTATAATAAAATGATAAAATTTTCCTTGTTTTCATATAATCCAGTTCACTTTTATCATTCCAAATTCCAAATCTTTCATGTATCAGGCTATGTTGACATTGCATCCAAAATCTAATTCCATTTGAATTAGAATCTTCCACAAAGGTAACCTCAATGTTAACAAAATTAACGACTTATTGCAAAGGACTATAAATTAAGACAAAATCCAGAAAATGATTTCCCTCCACTTTCGTCGATTTTCTGCTATTTTACTTGAATTTCGAACAAATATAATCACTCTTGAAAACAAATCAAAATTGAAAACTTCGGTCTTAGCTGTAAAATAGTGGCGATATCTCACAAGCCAGGCCAAAACAAAATAAATTTTGCACAAAAGACCCAAACTTTTACATTAAAACCCCGACCAACGTCCACAATGTCGTGGTCTGAAACTTTCTCTCTCCGTGTTTAAGGTTCGAGAGCAGATGTCGCTGTCGATGTCTTTGAACACTTGTCAGTAACCCAAATACTGCAGCAGCGCCTATTTCGGACCGATGCAAAAACGAAGACAATGAAACACAGTGAGAAAAATGAGATGAGAAAGTAGAGACAAACAAACAGCCAAGACAAAAATGTGGCTTTTTTCTTCCATTTTTGGAGTCTAGATTCCTTTCTCTACCAGTGTGGCTAATACCAACAAAGATTTTCCAGTTTAAAAAGATTAGGAATTCTGGTTTTTGAAGGAGATTAGAACAGGGATTGCTGGTTGAAAACCACTCTGTATTGGGTTTGCTCTGCTTGTGGGAGTGGTAATGGCGGAAGGTGAAGAGCAAGGACCTTATTGTCCATGGTACGCTTGTTTTCTCCTTCATCTTCTCTCATTTGGATATGTCTTATTTTACCTTCATGTTCTTCTTTCTTTTGCTTTTCAATTACCATTTTCTGATTTTTTTTTAATTGATGGTTGGTTGTGGGTTTTTGTGGATTTTCAATGTTGGTGAAGTGCTAAAGAATGTGAAAAAAGTGTGTTTTTTTGCCTAAACATCTGGAGTTTTGCTTTGTTAATGTGTTTTGAACAGTTGAGTTATGTGGGGTTTCAATGCGTGTGCAATTTTTGGTGAAGAATGATGTAAAGGTTGTTCCTTTTTGGCATTTGGGAAAGTTTGCAGCTTTATTCAGGATTGATTAGTAAAACCCTTGGCAATGATGATACATTGATTTTGATTTTGAGTCTGAAATTATGAAAACAATCTTTAGCTGGATCTGTTAGTCTTCTTTATCATTTTACCATACCCAGATAGTGTGATTTCCACTTTGTTTTCTGCGTGTGGATTCTTAGCTAACGTTTTCAATAACTTCTATCCAGGGGGCCTGGTAAGGATCATGAAAAACTGACAGGAAAGGATCCCGAAAACACAACAGTGAAGGAACTAGATGAGGTTTCTAAGGTGAAAGCGAAGAAAAGAGATGTTCTACTCCCTTCTGCTTCTTGTCAAGGTAACTCCGCTTTCTGAATGTGCTGATGTGTTTGCGTTTTCTAATGCTAGGTTTCTTCTTTGTAGATTTGAGATGTTTTGATATAGAAAAGGAGAAAGAAGATGTCCAAACTCCTAGAGGAGTTCTAGAAGCTTACGTGAGAGACAGTGAATCCGATACTAGTGTTTCTGAAAACTGCACAACAGAATCAGAAGTGAGGTGTGCGAATGCAAGTTCGCTTTCTCACTGGCGCAAGTTTTTGAAGTCTTGGAGTAAAAAATCAATTAAGCGCTTAGCCTCATTCCCTCCTCTAGCTGTGCCAAAGATACCATCAAGAAGAAGAATCAGGAGTGCAAGAGAAAATCCAGTAGGAGAGCAAGGGGTAAATATATACGACTTCAAGTCCTCATTGATGAACTTTACCATCTCTGAACTCCAAGCAGCAACCAACAGCTTTAACAATGGTTTGTAACTTCCTTCAGAAATTTAGACCTACTATCAAGTATGTCAACTCATTTGTTTCATTCTCACAGCAGAATGTACAAAATTCTGAATGCATGACTGAGAACTTGAATTTTTATTGTCATCTGGTTTATGACATTGTCCTTGTGGGTGTCTTGCAGAAAATACAATTGGAAAGGGCGGGTATTCTGAAGTTTACAAGGGTTGTTTGAAAAATGGGCAGCTAATAGCAGTAAAGCGGCTGACTAAAGGAACAGCAGAAGAGAAAACAGCGGGCTTCCTATCTGAACTTGGCATTATAGCTCATGTAGATCATCCTAATACTGCTAAGTTAATTGGATGCTGTGTTGAAGGCGGAATGCACCTTGTTTTTGAATTGTCTTCACTTGGGAGTTTAGGATCGCTCCTGCATGGTATGTTGATGCTTTGTAGATACCTGGTGCTAATTTAATGACTATTGGTTTTCGGTTTACTAACTATTCTACATAATCTAGGTCCAAAGGCTAGCAAACTCGATTGGAGCAAAAGATATAAAATTGCTTTGGGTATAGCAGATGGTCTGCTGTATCTTCATGAGAGTTGTGAGAGGAGAATCATTCATAGAGATATCAAAGCTGATAATATTCTACTTACAGAAGATTTTGCGCCTCAGGTACTATTGAGTTTCACTCCTACATTGGTCAAACTTTGAAACTTTAAAAACTGCCATATCTCCTTGTTGATTTTGTATAATTCACAGGATGGTAACAAGATTGGCTACACGTTGCAGTCAGACAATCTTGGCCGTATCTAGACACATAAAAGCCCCAATCTAGTCTATAATATCTGAATTTTGTTGTCTAGCTGTGTCGATTGTGTGAAAAGGTTGTAATTGTCGGTTTTGATCCTTGGAACGTAGCTATGCAGGAGTATATTGGGGTAATTTTCAACTTAGGAAACCGAGTTATTCGACAAAAATGACAGGTGGCAGCACCAATTATTATTAGCTCATAAGATCTCTGATAATGTAGAAAGCATGCATTAAAGATGCGTTATTCCGGAATCAAGTTCACATTCTTTCAAATGCATGTTAGATAAACCTAAGCAAGGATGAATCTACAAGGTACGTTTTGTGAAGGCTTCCAATATGGGATAATGAGATAAACAATGACTAAGATCTAGGGACTTCTTTCAAATGTTACCTCATGGTGATAGGGTTGAAGGATAAAGTGAAAGACAATTAAAATGAATGCTGTTGTTTCATATGTCTGCTCTTAACACACCAGAAGCACATTACCCTTTTGCTATCAATACTTTGCTTGTCATTTACTACTTGCTCAGGCTCAATCTGATGTTTCTTTTTATGTACGGTGCTTTACATCTTTTCCATTTGAATCAATTTGTTTACTTCTATGGCAGAATATTCTTTCAACTATAAATTTCTGAAACACTTTCTATTATTACCCAAACTATCCACATATACCCAAACTATGTCTCTTCTTCATTTATCTCTTTAAGTTAAGCTTACTGACCATATATATGTTTTTTTTTTTTTGCCTACTAGATATGTGATTTCGGGCTTGCAAAGTGGCTACCCAAACAGTGGACTCATCACAATGTCACTAAATCTGAGGGCACATTCGGGTATGTATGGTAAACTGTTTCGTTTTACAGTCAAATATCACCCTTAATTTCAATTTCTTCATAACACCCTTTCATGGCAGGTATTTTGCTCCAGAATATTTCATGCATGGAATAGTAGATGAAAAAACTGATGTTTATTCTTTTGGAGTCCTACTCTTGGAACTTATAACCGGGCGTCCAGCTTTGGATGATCTTCAGAAAAGCGTTGTACTTTGGGTAAGTTTGCGTTTGCATATTTTGAGCTTACCATCTTTTGTTTTGAATAAACACAAGCCCTTAGCTGCCCGTTTTGTAATTTTCTCCTCTCTTGCAGGCAAAGCCCTTGCTTGATAACAATGACATCAAAGAGCTAGCTGATCCTGCTATTGGTGACAACTATGACCGGAAAGAGATGGATAGTATGGTGTTGACAGCATCTTTATGCATTGAGCAGTCTTCTATTCTACGCCCTCGCATGAGTCAGGCAAGTACAAATTTCAGAAACATGCACATGCCACCATACATCTGCGCTTTATACTTCTTCATACTTTCCTGGTTTGTTCAATTTCACAATCAGAGGATGCCTGTTGGTCAAATGTTTAATTGAAAACAAGACTTTATAGTAGAACAACTTTTCCACAACTAGTGACTAGTCTGTCTGTGATCTAATCTCGTATTAGGCAGACTATGTAATTGTAAATGTCGTATTCCACAACTAGTGACTAGTCTGTCTGTGATCTGGAATCTGGGTAAACTTAGCAACTTAGGGTTTAGTGTTTGTGAATCTAATTAGCTGAGATCTTGATGAATATAGAATGTAGGATCTTGGCAGACTATGTAATTATAAATGTAAATCAATTAGCAAGGTTCACTAACATTTCTGTGATATCTCCAAGGAAATGAAAGTAACCACTCTTAAAAAGCTTTGGGGCAATGTATTATATTGGATGGCAGATTGATTGAACAATGATTTGGTTTGGTGTAGGTTGCTGTACTGCTAAGAGGAGACGAATATGTAGCGGACTGTACAAAAGAACCGAAAAGGAGGACCCTGCAAAGAACGTACTCAGAAGAACTGTTGGATGCGCAAGAATATAACTCAACCAAGTATCTGGGTGATCTCAACCGCCACAAGCAGGTTGCATTTGGTTAGGTTTACAGGATATTTGAAGATAGTTGATTATAGTAGTTCTCATGAACAATTTTAGCTCAAATAGACTTCCCAAGTCCCATGGAATTGTGTAGCTGATTTATATTGATCTCCATGATATTTGAAAGGATTGTCAGTTCTAAAGAGCTGCACTCGCGGCTCTATCTGTGGCCTATGGGGTTAAGAACAAGGGGGATACATGATTGGTTTTTGGTTATTGGCCCCAATACTGATCATGCTGGAGCTAACGCAAATATGGCAACCAGATTATATACTTACTTGCTTGAGACATTCAGTCTCCATGTAAAGAAGTTTCTCCATTCCATGTTTTGAGTTCAATGAGTTGAAATTGGAATAGCACAACTGGATGTTGTGCGGATGTCAGCATTATTGACCCCAAACTTGTGAATAAAGATATAGACAATCATATCGACACAATAGTATGTGCATAATGCTAGAGTTGGACAGGCAGCAGCACTGCAATGGGCTTCGGGTTTTTTCCGTGTGGGTTTTGAACACAGTCCATAACTAAATTCAAAATGGGCCAACGAAGATAGGCCGGACCTAATATCCTCGACAGGCTTGTCCATAAAAGAAGTCAAACATAAGATGTCAGATTTGTCCTTGAACTCGTTCTGTTAAAAACTTTCAAGTAATGACAGCAAATAATTAGTTCACGGTTGTCCAGAAGAACAAGGAAAATAAAAAAACAAACGTGTTACGGTTCCGCATCTTGGCTTAAGATATTCTCGTTCCTTGTCGTAAAGTAACCAATGTCTCCCGATTTCCTCCCATTTCTTTATTCCTTAAGTTATGCCCCTATTCTCGTGGGGCTGCCCTACATTTCCCATTAATCGCGTCCGGCGCCCTACATTCCCATCAAATACTGTTTTGACCCCAGTTGGGCTTCTGGTATGCTAGATTACCAAATTGGCCTTACGTTTTGTAGTAGAACGTAACGACACTACATGTACTTGTTACTAATTGTAGGCAACAAATCTCTATGAGCTTACGGTTTGACATAGCTCAAATGATTATCGAGCTTATCTACTATTTTTGCATTGGATGAAAAATAAAATTATAAATCAGCTGCGATATGTTGAATTGGAAATAGTTTTTATAGGCTCAAAAACCATCCTTGATTTGTAGTTGTAACAAGGTCCAACGCAATTCATACATGTTTTCTTCGAATACAAAATTGTTTTTGAATATTCCGAAGCATTTTCAAATAGATTCTTTTAATTTTCCTATTTAAGATCAATCTTATTTACTTGGATGAGAAAAGAAAGTATAGAGGTCTAGTGTATGTCGATCACCAAACTAGAAATGATAAGAGTGAGTTGGTTTCAAAATATATGCTTTTTCAGCAAGAAAACGCGTGGGAGCAAAATCGTAAAATCAGCAAATCAATTTTCATTTCCAAATAAATAATTTCCATAATATACTAGAGAGGACAAACAAACGAGATTATCCGAATCTCAGTAGGATACATTCGACATTTCCCCCAAACTAGCTTACTCTGCAATTCAACACCAAGCAAACACAACAGCGGGAGAGCCGAGAACAGAGACTCTAAAGCGAAAAAAAAAAATTTAAATAAAAAACTAATAAACAAACCCACCATTTCTGAATTTCCACCCATTCCAATTCCAAACCGAAAAACGAACCGTCTCCGTCCTGTTCACGCCTCTCTCCAAAAGGTCAAAACCCAACCACCACCGCCTCCTCCGCCGTCTCAACCACCGTCAAAATTCCACCGCCGTCCAATCCCTCCGTCGCCGGCCCAATCTTATATGCTATTGCTGATCGCCTTCAGTCGGCGACTCCCGTCGGCGGTGGGGTCCACTCCTCCTCCTCCTCCTCCCGGTGACTCTCCGGTGGCCGGTTGCATTCTCCGGGCGATTTTGGCCTGACTATGAAGAAGAGCCACAACAGCAACAATAATAACGGTAAGGTTGCTCATCAGACGAATCATGGAAACAACAATGGCTTCCTCCCTAATTCTCTGAAATTCATCTCCTCCTGCATTAAAACTGCCTCCTCCGGTGTCCGGTCCGCCGGAGCCTCCGTCGCCGCCTCCATCTCCGCCGACCCTCACGATTCCCGCGACCAGGTCGGCTTTCGGTTTTTTCTTTGGATTCAGTTTCTCAATTTGGATGTTTCTCGCGGAGTTGTCTTCTGTTTGGTTGCGCGGAAAATTTAAGGGAGAAAGAAAATGGAAAATGAAATTTTTTTACTTGAGTTATCGTTTGTGTTCGGATGCTGAGAAAAGTTGAAAGTTTGAATTTTTGTTTGTGTTAGTTGGAGTTGATGTAATTGAATCTTCAGTCCGTACTGATTAGTGTGGAAGATGAGTGAGGTTGAGTTAAATGAAGAGTTCCTTGAAATGGAATTTAAATTTGTATATGCTTGGTTGATCGGGTAACGAAATCGGAGAATGAAGGGAAGGGCTTAAATGTTATGTTGGATGTGAATCTGTGAATCTGTGTTATGACTTGGAAATGATGACTTAGTTAATTAAGTCCTGATTAATTAGTTAATGCAGAAGTTAAAACATAAAAGATTAGAAATGTTCGATGATGGTGATATCGTTTTTTTCCTTGCCATTTCAAGCCTAGGATACAGGTAAGAAAATCCTAGGGTTGGTTTGAGTGAATGTGAGATGGGGGTGACATGGTGAGGCGCAAAATACTCGAAACCTATATGAGATGTAAATGATCTGATGGGATCCTGTTTGTAGACTCTGTTATTGCATTTGATGTATAAGTGTGGTTTAATTTGTGGTGGCAAACAGGTGTTGTGGGCTTGCTTTGACAGATTAGAGCTTGGTCCATCTTCCTACAGACATGTTCTGCTACTCGGTTATGTCAATGGCTTTCAAGTTCTTGATGTTGAAGATTCCTCTAACGTCAGTGAACTTGTATCAAGGCGTGATGATCCAGTTACATTCTTACAGATGCAACCCCTGCCTGCAAACTGTCAGAGCCATGAAGGATTCAGATCTTCGCATCCTTTGCTCATGGTCGCCTGTGATGAATCAAAGAGCTCGGGTATGATGCAAACAGGAAGAGATGGGTTGGTAAATGGCCGTACTGAGCCTCAACCTGGTGCTTCGTCTCCTACAGCTGTTCGGTTTTATTCACTAAGATCTTGCAATTATGTTCATGTTCTGAGATTCCGTTCAACTGTGTATATGGTTAGATGCAGTCGTCAAATAGTGGCTGTCGGTCTTGCATCACAAGTAAGCATTAACTTATCCAAACTATTCCTTATAGTTACAGCATTTAGGATGGATTTTTTTTACTTTTTATTTCCTTCCAGCCAAATGTAGAGGGTGAATAATTGAAATCCTACATATGTTTTTAGGATGTGCATGTGTGTATATGGAATGATCACCATGTTCCTTTAACAAACCAGAAACATTAGCTTGGATGGTTGCTGGCTACTGGTTTCAAACATTCACTGGGATGCTTCATCTGCTCTTCATATAAATATGAATGATTTGTGATTCATTTAACTTAATAGGTAATATTGTTTTTGAACCTGGCTGAAGCCCTATTTGTTTTCTTGCTATTTTGTTGCCAGATATACTGCTTTGATGCTGTCACTCTTGAAAACAAGTTCAGTGTCCTTACTTATCCTGTTCAGTTGGGAGGAGTGGTTGGGGTCAATATTGGATATGGTCCCATGGCTGTTGGTCCCAGGTGGTTGGCTTATGCTTCCAACAACCCTCTGCTGTTAAACACAGGCCGCCTCAGTCCACAAAGTCTTACTCCTCCAGGTGTTAGTCCATCAACTTCACCAAGCAGTGGGAGTCTGATGGCTCGATATGCAATGGAATCTAGTAAACATTTAGCTTCCGGGTTACTAAATCTGGGAGACATGGGTTACAAAACTTTGTCCAAGTACTATCAAGAGCTTGTACCTGATGGTTCCAGCTCTCCCGTGTCAAATTCTAGCTGGAAAGTTGGAAGGGTTGCATCACATTCAACAGAAACAGAGATTGCTGGAATGGTAAGTTTCTTTCTTGCAAAAGATCATATTTTAATTTCCCACAAGAATCATCATCGTTTCACATCGTACTTGCAAGAAAAGAAAATGTCTATTAGTTCTATCCTGAGTTGTACATTTGATTTTCTTCGACACAATCTGTTTGAGGCAACATACTCGAACAACAATAAGGATCTTATAATATTTACTATTACTCAAGAGTTTTTAACAAACCTGATGCCAAATATCAGATGGTATGTAATTGATTTTCTTAGTTTCATTCTATATTTTGCATTAAGGTCTTGGGCATTTTGCTTGAAGTGTGCTTACTTACTCAAATGGTCTTTGCAGGTTGTTGTAAAAGACTTTCTTTCTGGAGCTGTTGTATCTCAGTTTAGGGCACATACTAGCCCCATCTCTGCTTTGTGTTTTGACCCAAGTGGGACTCTTCTTGTTACTGCCTCTATCCACGGAAACAATATCAACATTTTTCGAATAATGCCATCCCGCTCGCGTAATGGATCAGGAGGCACTCAAAGCTATGACTGGACTTCCTCACACGTTCACCTTTACAAGCTACATCGTGGCATAACATCTGCTGTATGTTCTGGTCTTTAAATGTTCTCTTAGGGTCTTACTATTATTCGCTTTAAGCTGATGCGGGTTTTGTTCTTGTTGTGCTAATTGTGCAGGTGATCCAAGACATTTGTTTTAGTCAGTATAGTCAATGGATTGCAATTGTTTCAGCCAAGGGAACTTGCCATATCTATGCAATGTCCCCCTTTGGTGGTGACAATGTTCTTCAAATACAGAGTTCTCATGTTGATGGGCCTACTCTTTCACCAGTTCCATCTGCACCATGGTGGTCTACTCCATATTTCATGGCAAATCAGCAACCTTTTCCTCCACCAGCAGCAGTTACCCTTTCTGTGGTTAGCAGAATAAAAGATCATAACTCTGGGTGGCTCAACACAGTTAGTAATGCTGCATCTTCTGCAGCAGGAAAGGCTTTCATTCCTTCTGGGGCTGTTGCCACTGTATTCCATTGTGCTGTACGTCATGATCTGCAAGCTTCTCAGTCAAAGGTGACTGCTTTGGAGCACCTGTTGGTTTATACACCTTCTGGTTATGTAATTCAGTATAAACTACTGCCGTCACTGGGGGGAGATCCAGGTGAAGCTGCTCCAAGAACAGTGCCAGGTCCTTCAGTCCAGATACAGGATGAAGATTTGCGAGTGAAGGTTGAGCCTCTTCAATGGTGGGATGTTTGCCGAAAAAATGATTGGCCTGAGAAAGAGGAATGTATTTCTGGGACTGTATTTGGGAAACAAGAAGATGCGGATACACCAATGGATATTTCTGATTTTGATGACAGTTGTAATGGGGATAAGGAGGTGGTAAAACCCCTTGAACGATCTCATTTGTATCTCTCCAATGCTGAGGTTCAGATCAATTCTGGAAGGATACCAATCTGGCAAAAGACTAAGGTATTTTTATAATTTAATAGTCAGATCTCTTTGGTTGCATTGTTGTTGAATATGTTTTTGACCCTTCTTTTCATCTCTTAGATATATTTCCATACAATGAGTTTCGAAGGACCTAGTGAGCAAACTTTCACTAAAGATCTCACCGATGGGGAAATGGAAGTAGAGAAAGTTCCTGTTCAAGAGGTTGAAATCAGGCGGAAGGATTTGCTACCTGCTGTTCATCCTTTTCATAGATTCCAATCTGATTGGAGTGGCAGGTAATTTTACTGCTATATTCATCAAGTTCTGGTATCTTTGTTATTATTTTTAAGTAAACCTTTCAGGTAACTGTCTTTTATTGATGTGAACATGGACATGAATTTCTGTCTTTAATTGTTTATTAAAAGTTGGTTCTGACCATCTTGTATGTCTCTCTTTTGCTGTTAGAGGGTTTGTCAAAATTCTAAGAAAATATGTATCTTTAAAATTTTATACGTGCTTTATAATGATGGTCCTATATGGATTGGTGATTCATTTCGGATAAGCTAAGATTCTGGTGGCCCTAACTTACATGGAAGATGAAGAAAAAGAGATACATACTTTTATTATTAGTTTCTTGGTGTTGAGCAGATGTATTTAAAAATAACAGCTAAATAGTATCACTGCCTTAACTTTTGCATTACCATGATTTTTCTGGGATCTAATGTGCAGGCATCTAACTGGAGGAGGATTCTCAAGTTCATTTTCTGATTTTCATGAACCTAAAGAAAAATTTCAGGAAATTGCTGGTATTGTGGGTGATAAGTTGGCACCTACTGGTTCAGTGGGGAACCCGGATGCTGGTAAGATGAGTGTTTAAGATGTGATATGATTGTTTTAGGGGTAGAAGAGGACTTTCTAATACAACTTTTGTCTGCAACATATTAGGTGATTCTTATCCCTCTGTTCTACAACCTGGCAATGGACCAATGCTGAACCAATGCTTCACAAACACAAATGTTCTTTCAATATCTTCGAAACAACCTGCCTCTGGTGTTTCTCTTGGTGAGGATAGTAACTTTTCAAATAGTCTTTCCACTTTAACGAGCGGCTCCCTTTCAACCGGTAGAACTATTGCAAAAGAGGATAAGTCAGTGCATAGTGGTGGGGCAAGTGAAGTTTCCAATATAAGTTCTAACCGTTCTGATCTGAGTATGAACATGCTTGATGATGGACCGGTACATGAATCGATGGATTTTGAGCAGATTTTTCAAGAGGGGTATTGTAAAGCATCACCTCTGAGCAACTTTCGTGAGTCAACTGACGTCGTAACTGATGTTGAGAGCAGCAGCCCCTGTGATAGGGAAAAATGCGAGGAAGATGATGACAACGATGACATGTTTGGTGGTGTATTTGCCTTCTCTGAGGAAGGTGGGATTATGAAAAATGATTCACTAGTATTTGCAATTTCCGAATTTTCACATATTTAAAATTAGATACGAGTGCTGCTGATTGCTGACCCTTGCCATATTTGAACTTGTTATATTGTAGTTTCAAGCATTTTTGTAATGTGGCGTAACCAATTAGTATTTTAATTTCTGTTGCAGGATGATGTACCTTATCTTCCAAAAGTGGTGGAAAGAGTGCTGAAAGCTCAGCTGAATGCCATTGAAATTTAATTGATGCAGTTTCAAGGTTGTTTCTTTTCGACAATGGAAATGCTACTGACTAATTGATACAAGCGATATAATCTTTGGGTCGTCATAGTGCTGCTGGGGCAAATGCCTGGTACCTCCTCCCATCTAATTCTCATGTAAATGTTGTAAATTGATATTCATAATAGAAAATGATTTGCGTGGACAGGTTCTTTATGTAATGGTGTAAAACATTGTTCATTCTTGAAAGAAAAGAAAAAAGAATAAAAGTGAAAATCAAAAAGAGCTTACAACTGTAGAAATTGCATTCCTTTTCCGGTTTAGCATCTACAGATTTTCATTTTCTTCTGGTCCAGTACTTGTGGAAATTTTGCTGTAATACCCTTTAGGATTTAGTAATTAGCAATCGATCTTTAGGCTCCCGTCTTGTCAGCCTCTATAGTTTCAAATTTCCGGGTCTAAAAGTATGAGAACATTTTTGACTGTGTTAGCTTCTTATGTACTAGAAATCAGAAAACACAGAAAAAGAAGTTCCACCTTTAAATAGGTAAGGATAAAGACCTATGCTTTTGTGTGTTTATGGCGTGCATATGCATATGTTTTTAAGACGGATGTATTGTTGGAAACAAAACTTGTGGGCATACTTTGGATTTTTGCCCAAAAACAGTCAAGAATAATGCATCATAATACAAAGTGGTGATGTAGAACTTTTGCTGGTACTAGTAGCAAGAAAACATTGGGGCAAAGTTTTCTTGATTCATGGCTTTGGATACCCAAAAACATGCTACATTTTTGTATTCTTGTGGCCTACACCACAACAGGGGAGCTACATATTGATTAAATGCAGTAGATGTAGATCCTATTGAATTTTTGGGGGCCCATTTTTTTGATGCCCTTCATATCATATCAAGAGGAAGACAGGAAGTGAATAGAAATGGTAGTGGTCCCTTGTCTGATATCTATCTTCTCCCACCAAAACCAACCTCTTATGATCAGGGCATAAGGAGGTCCATTAGATTCCCGTTCTTGTTTCCTGACGGCTTTACTGTAGGGAAATGTGGCGGGTTTCAGATGAAGAAAATTATCTAGGTCTACTTGTTATTTGATTACTTTTGGTTCTAATTTGGAGTATTTGGCACTCCTTTTCTCAGTACGAGTTTTTTTAACGAGGCCTTTGAGGTTGTATTGTCTCTCTATTCTCTTTGTACTCGTTCGTTTGGTGTGATATCAAACTAATTGTTATAAATGTGCATTTCGTTGATTAAAAAAAAGAGAAAAGAATGTGAACCCAAATTTATTGAATGCCATGATCGTCGAGCTGAACATCTCAGTCGAGCTGAACATCTCAAACACAGGAGGGAGATAGGGAGTGGTTTGGGCACTGTGAGATTGGAACCATGGCGTGCTTGGTTGCTAGTAAAACTGGTCCGGTTTTGTCGTTTGAGGTCTTGGATTGTCGTCGTCAATGTGGGTCAAATGAGTCACTTCCGTGTGGTCTCTATTGTCCTTAAGTAGAGTGAGTGATGCAGTGAGATCCCAAACTAACCTGACTTGGTCAATGTTCTATGCTTCTGAGTTATATGAGTTGTTATGGTTAGTCATTCATGCATACTGCTTGAAACAATGGTGCGTGCAACACATCTAGGATCGAAATTCACCTGTGCGCATGATGGACTTTTGTATATTGTTGCAGTATAAGTGCGTTGGTTTTTAAGTCACCAATTGTTTCAAGATTATAGTACTTAACTAAAGAAATAATAAGCCTTGCCCTTGCCATTGGCCCGTGAAATTGGTGTGTAGAAACTAGAAAGTGTTTGTCGGTAAAAGTAAAGTTGAATTGAAGTCAGGGTCAAGACACAAGACTTCTAATTCAAGCGAGGGCCCCGAAAGTAATTCATCACTCAATTTGGGGAGGAATTTTATATCTGAAAGGTTGTCACATTGTGTTTGATTGCTACAGATGATAAAAGATTGACTGAAAATTTTAGCAAAGAATGAATGAAACCGTACTCGAAACAAGATGAAGCTTATCCAAATGGCAAAGTCAATAGGTTCTAAGTTGATCCTCCTCACCAAAAGTTTTGTGAATGACTATTCATATTTCGAGCTTAATCCAAAAAGGCAAAGAAAAACCACAACAATCTTGAACTATCCAAGTGGATAATAGCTAGTTTCAAATTTCATTATGAAAGCATTCTCATTTATCATTTGAATCCAATCATTCAAATGCAACCCTTGGTACTTATCTATCACGCGTGCGTTTTCTTTTTGTGTATTTCTGTATCTTCGGAGACATAAAAAATATACACTCATGACATATACATCTTTTTCGCAAGATCTTACAAAATCACCCCCACCCCGATGACATGTACAGCCAAATAATGTCCCCTACACAGTGCATTGAGTTTCTTACACGTGTCATGTCTGAAAAATTTACCGTCACCTAATCCCAAGTTAAACTTAAAATGGATGAAAACTTTTGGCACCTAAAATTGAAAGATCAACGACTTCACCACGTGCCTTTCTAGGAGGAGTGGGGGCCAAATTTGGTACAAAAACAATTGGGCTGTATGTATGCAGCAGAGAGCAGAATTTGTTGTTGCTGTGGCCTGCCTGTGTTTTGAATTGTCCCTTTTTCAGTTACATGGTATTAACCAGTTCTCAGATACAGAAATTGTAACCAATGAAAAGCCAACAACACAAGCATCCCACCAAAGACAAGAGCAACATCAGATTAATTATAAGGAATCTTGAAAAGATTGAGAGATCAGATTGAGAGATCAAACGTTAAATATTGCCTAGGGATGCAATGCAATGAAAATGAAAGGTGGAGTGGTTAAGATAAAATTATAGCAACTGAGAAACAAAAGTTATGTACTTTATTATACCAACTTCTGTTTTGTACGTAGACATGTTAAAATTTCCCCTTTGTTTTTTACTTTGGAAAAGACAAAACTCCATCCGAAGTAAAAATGAAAATCTAGAAGATATGGATGTAGCATTGTCTGAAGTCACTTTCCCACCATGTCACTTGAATTTGGCTTAAATGTGCTTCCTCTTGGGTTAAAAGATATGGATGTTGAAAAAAAAATTACACATGATGAAACTCGAATATTTGGTAAATATTTTTAAGCAACTAAACTATCAACAGAGCAATAATTACTGAAAGAAAAAGGAGGCGGGTGAATGGTATTATTATGGCATCAAGTTTTGGATCCTAGTGATGCCTTTAAATTTGGAAAAGAAAAAAAAAAGGGTGGGTGCTTCATTATCTATTTTAACCTTATAGGAATATGTTGAGAAAGGAATACTAGAAAAGGTGAGTTCATGTACTATATATATACATGTATATGCATGTATAGCCCCACAAAGGTAGGAATCTTAATTTAGAGCTTCCCTCCTCAGACCCCAAAATTTAACAAAACCCATCTATTGGGTTTATAGCTCTATTTAAAGGGGGAGATAAGGGTGAAATGAATCCATAAGATCTGTTAGCAGAAATAACAAGATGAGTGCTGTGAAGCTTGAGAGTGATGCAATGGATGGGGTGTTGAAGTTGCAAAAACAGTTGGTTGACTACACAGCTTCACTGTTTAATGAGGTCAGTCTGTTGTTTTTCTTTTGTGTAGACTATTTTTGGTTGGTTCTTTTGATGATTGAAGTTTTGGTTTTCTGTGAAGGCATATCTGGATGAACAGTTCAACCAGCTTCAGCAGCTGCAAGATGAAAACAACCCAAATTTTGTAGTCGAAGTTGTGTCTCTATTCTTTGAAGATTCTGAGAGGCTCGTCAATGAGCTGTCCACGGCTCTGTAAGAACCAAATTCCAAACCTTTTTCATCAGTAATTTCAGAAGATTAAATGTAAAAGCATCTTTGTTTGCTGATATAGTCCCTTTTGTTCTGTTTATGTTTTTTTCTTTTTGGTGTAGAGCTCAGCAGACTGTTGACTTCAAGTTGGTGGATAAGCATGTTCATCAATTGAAGGGTAGCAGCTCCAGGTATACGTTGGTTTTCTCTATATGTCATTGAAAGTTTCAAGTTTCGTTGAAGAATTGAAGGGAATTGTGTTGGAAAATGTCTGATGCTTAAAGTATCGTAGTAGTATACTTTGAGTAGTGCGAGTTTCGAAATGAAGCTTTACGGTTTAAAGCTCTCAGTATGTCCGTGCTATCAGTAAATCGTTCTTGCTAAAGTCCAAATCTTCAAGAGTTGTTTTGTTGGAAAATTTGGAGGATAGTCATTCTTTCCAGTTTTGTCCCACATGAAGGCATGTACATTCAGATTATTTACTCACTAGTGGCCATAGTCATTCAAAAAATATGACATTTTTCAGAGCTAAGTTTGTAAAGTTGAAAATAAGTAGCTCTTTTATAATTGTACTTGTGAATTGTTGTTCTATTGGCGTTTGATGAAGAATTGTGGCTCTTGAAACAACAGCATTGGTGCTCAGAGAGTTCAAATGGCCTGCATTGCGTTCCGAAACTACTGTGAGGATCAAAATGTTGAATGGTACGTATAACTGGTCTTTCACTACGATAATTGTGAAATTGTGTGATAGTACGATTGGATTTATGAAACTTTGATGTATATTGAAACGAAATATGCTGGTGTAGGTGCCTAAACTGTCTGCAGCAAGTGAAGAATGAGTATGTTATTGTCAAAAGTAAACTGGAAACTCTTTTCAAGGTATATTATTTAGTAGTGTTTCATACCTACTCTCCTATATGCTTAGCTCACATGGTCTCAAAGCTTGATGTTTTACTTGTTCAAACGTAGCTTGAGAGACAGTTTTTGGCCGCTGGCGGTTCACTCCCAAGGTAATGCACAATGATGGAGAAGTTATCAGCAGAAAATGAAATAAGAGAAGGAAGCACACTACGGGGTTGTAGCTAGATTTGCAGAGAAGCATGATTTTTAACTATCTACTTTTACTTTTCTCCAATTTAGTCGAGCATTTCAAATTGATGGGGGCTCAAAGAAGCTGAATTGATGAGTTCATATGGTAAAGAATGTGAATGAGTCTTTTCTACCTCTCAATTTGATGTGTATGGTAAAAGTTTCCTATGCAAATTTAGGTGAATAACAAGAGTACTTCGTATTGTGGTTGTGGAAATTTATGCGGAAGTTTTCATCATTATGGTTGTGGAAATTTATTACATTATCGTAACTTTTAAAAGTTCGATAAGGACTTTTCTTTTGCTTTCCATCAAAAAGATGGATTGATTGTTTTCTCAACCAAATTGGAAGAGTTATGGAACTCCATGATGATGCTTTTGTTTTGACCAATTTGTCAATGTACCATAGCATTCATGTTTGCATAATCGAAACTGGGGATTACTGGTAAAAAAAAACGAAGGTCACTTTGTTTGAAGTTGTTTTTAGCCAACAATAAGAGCAATAAAACATTAGACGAACAAATGTCGACAGCAAAACCGAGAGTGATCGGATCACCAGAACAGTATCAATATGGAATTGAATGAGCAGTATTCTATGTTCCATATACATTGAATGCATGAAGAGATGTACAAGGTCAAGTTACCATCAAGTATTTTAATGTGGCGTGGGGATATCTTCAGGACAGTCTGGATGGTAATGTGAAAACAATGCCATCAATATTGTATACATAATACATCATCAATGCATGCTAAGCCTGTACCTGTGATTTTCCAAAGTATATGTCTTGTATGTCTGATTTTATGCTTTGTTGGTCCAACCATATCTACTATTCTTTTTCTTTCTTTTTTTTTATTTCTCTTGCCTCGCATTTACAATCACTTGAACCAACCAATTTTGATGCCTTTTTTTTTCCCTTCAAATGTCAAATAATCATTTTTCTGAGAATGAAATGTTGGTGGGGCTCTTCCAAATTTTCAGTTATGTAATAACCATAATTATATATCCTGGGATCCCTGACCCTAAACATTTTCTAATGCTTCTGAAGGTAGGGTTCATTCCCAGCTTATGTGCGCCCCTAGACGTTGACAAATATGCACTTGCATTATTTGAATGGACAACAATATTATATGAGCTAATTCAACCCTTATTAGTACATTAAATCCATGATTCCAGCTCTTATTCATGAATCTAAGCTGAAACTGCAATTCATGAATAGTTCAAGAGAGCCTTTCTATTAGATTAACAATGTGACTTGCTAACTGTCATGGAGAAACTGTCAGTTGGCATGATGATGATTAATGGCATCAGTTCTACCTGGTTTGGTACCCCATATACTCTTTTCCTCATAAAACCTTGCTATAGTGGCAGACTGCTGCAGCTTCTGCTCACCTAATGCATTAACAAATTGTTCATAATATGCTTCTGCATTTACACTGCACAAGATCTTTACCATCTTTGTCTGTTTTTCATCAATAAGCAGCTGCCCGATTGATGATACATCTCCTTCTGCCACGACGTTGAGGGGCAACAACTCAAAGGTTGTGTTTAATTCAAGATGACCACTGCTGGCCAAGATTACAGCACCAAGGATTTCCCCCAAAAATGTGTCCTGTGAAGTGACACAATGGAAACCAAGTAATTATCATACATTGTGCATGTTCATTAGATAGATAGTTGTTGAGTGAATGGAACTTTACCATGTGAAAGTATCTATCATGATTCTGTTTAAGTTCCGATAGCCTCGAAAGCAGATTCTGCGAAAAAAGAGCTTCTGGAGTTCTATCTGTTAGCTTCAGTTTAGCAAGAATATGCTGGAAGGAACTGACTTGCCTCTGTGTTCTTAATGGAATCAATGTTATGTTCAGTTTCGAATCGAAAACTTCCTTTGCAGCCAAAGGGTCAAGAAACATGTTGAATTCTGCATATTCATTTGAAGGAACAGTGAACAGATTTCCTTTTTCATTATCATCATGGGGAATGTGTCCTCCAACAACATACACATCCTGCTACGAAAAATCATGACAATTAAAGCGATATCAAACATCAAAGCACGAGGTACAAAGTGAGACTTATTAGTTTGCTACTTTAATTTGTTGTCAGTGGGTTCTAAATTTACTCAAACCATTGACAAAAACAAGTTTCTTTGACAGCAGTTACCTGGACTAGTGAATCTATGTTCTCAGAAACAAGGATGTGAGCTAAATTTGTCAAGGGTCCATTGGTCAGCAAAGTAATCTTTGATCCTGGATGCAGTGATCTTACAATGGATTTCCAAACATCTAATGCAGTTGGCTGTCCAAGTCCAGAGCAATCAGTGATTTCGGGTTTGTATCTGAAAAAATACTCAGACGCCAAACATTTAAGCATCATTTTAAGCTGTCTAACTCAAACGTACACAAAAAATTCATGTACAACGCCGTTTACACTGGCCAACTATCTTTAAAATAGGCTAGGCTACCTTCTAGGACTACGAGGCAAGTCACGAGCGAAGCCATAGAGTGTATCAGAGTCTAAGGAGCCACCACTCCCTTGAGGAATGTAGCTGGTGTACCTGCAGTCTCCTTGAGAAGTGAAAGATGTATAAGATTGACCGACTGCAAATGCATTTCCAAGACCCACTGGGATATCATCGCGGCCCATCATATGCAGTAGATCATACACAACTTCTATGGTTGCACCAGTTGCCCAGCCATTTGGACTAACTAGTATTCCCTGCATATAAATACAGAAAAAATCACACAAAAAGAGCTTTAAACCTGGAAGCAGCTAGAACACCCATATGAATACAATCAATTATGTTGAAAAAGTGTAATTGATAGCATACTTTGAGGTTGATAACTTCCATAGGTAACTTTAGGAGATAAAGAAGAGCTAGAAAGTCTCCAGCACTCATATCCATATCAAAAACTACGGGTTTACCCATCGTTTTCTCTCCAAAATCTGGTTTTTGAAGTACATTCTCATAGAGTGGAACATGTGTTCTGATATTGAGCTGTCCAGTTCGCGTAGGTCGACTTACAACCTACATGTGACAAATTAGATCAAGTTATCATTCTGCATAAAGTACTAACATGAAAACCGTGTGTTTCCCAAGTTTTCATGACTCTTTAGAAGCGTGCATGCATTACACTAACTGCTTACATCCAAAAAACTTTGATAGAATTCTTGGGCAAGAACGCTGTCATGATTAGGCTTAGCTTCTGTTGCAACAAGAACACTAACTGCTTCTGGACCAATTGCCTCCTTTGTGTAACCATCCTGTTAGCCTTGTCTGAGTTCAGTTAGTTTATACATCTTTAAGGCATGTGTAACAAAGAAAACAGTTTTAGTATAGCTAGAAAGCGTACTTGACATTTTCCTTTCTTCCCCTTGACAAGG
Source organism: Spiraea crenata (assembly GCA_033992175.1). NCBI lineage: Eukaryota > Viridiplantae > Streptophyta > Magnoliopsida > Rosales > Rosaceae > Spiraea > Spiraea crenata. The sequence continues at coordinate 1,950,177 of JAVBHV010000041.1, read as the reverse complement.
CAAAACCGGTCTTGCATTCCCAGCTGAACATGACCACTATGCACCCCATTCTTCTGCACATTAAACTTTGGGATCGAACGCTCATCAATGAGAGGATTTGAGCCATCTGAAACTCCGTAAGGTCGATTTGAAGTAACCACTGAGATGTTCATATACTCCATTTTGGCAAACTCATTTTGTCCATGATCTCTCTGTAAACTACGCATTTCAGCTAACGCTACACCAACCATAAAAGGATCCCACAAGCAATATTCCTGCCAAAATGACATGATAAAAGTCGCTGCATAACTGCAGATTTCTAGTCCTTACATGAACCACAAGATATCTTGGGAAACCAAACTACCTTATGGAATCCATCATTAGGCCATGTGTCACGGATCGATTTCAAGGACTGGAAGCTATACAGTGCCTCAAATGTATTCTGTTTCTGTTCAAATGCTGAGAAAAAATTCTCGTCAACAGGAACTGTTTTTGTTGCATCCAGAGGAATGATTGTGACTGGAATTCCAGAGTGCAGTACCTGTTTTGGCCATAACCATTACCAACCTTTATAGACTATGCCATCAAACTGAACAAGAATGATCAGCAATCACTATATATAAATACCGTGTACGCAGCAAAAGGATCTCCAAAGATATTGAACTCTGCATAGGGATTGCTGTCTTGTGGAAACAAATTACCAATGCCACCACACAGACCTGCCTCGGAGGAAGCAGCATTTTTGAAGCAGGTTGATCTAATAGCACCTCCCATGGCATATATATGCTTGATATTTTTCTTCAGATGAGGATTGGTCATAAGAAAAATGGCTAAATTTGTGTGAGCTCCCATAAGAAACACAGTGATAGAGCCTGCAGAGACTGCATCTCTCATTACTTGTTGAGCTGTAGGTTGTTCAAGAGGTACATATCTTCTGTCACCCTATTCCATGTACAAAGATATATATGAGCTAGATATATATAGTACCACTACTGATAATTCAGGAAGAAAACAATATAAGTACTGTGATTCGGTACCTGTGGAAGTAAGGCCTTGCGTATACCGTAATTTGTGTTAATATCTAGACGACCATGTTGGCCAGGAGGAATTGCTTGCCGGTATCTACAACCACCGGCTGTGGACTCACCCTGCAATCAAGATGCAAACTTTGTATCGCATTAGAATTAACTTTAGACAAATCGAAATATTTTGGTTGAACACTTGAATTAGAAAGCCACCTGATCAATGAGAGGAAGATAACCCCCAACATTTGGACGGATGGTGCCATTAGGCAAAATGCCACCTTCCCCTCCAACACCAACAGCAATGTCATCACCATCCATGATATGAAGAATGTCGTATACATGATCAACAGCGTGCCCGGCATCACTCCATCCATTTGCATTGATAGTGATTGCCTTCAACTCGAATTCGGTCTTGTTTTGCTTCAAGAGATAAAGTAGAGCAAGAACATCATCTGTATCCACATCGGTGTCTACAAGAATTCGGTGAGGTTGAGCTTCCACAGGGTTTAGCAGAGCTACAAAACATGCAATCAAAGTCAATATGCAGAGGACTCTTCCCAGCATCGTTGCTCTGCTAAAATACAAATCCATAAACAAGAAATCTACTATCTTGTTTGGATTTGTTCATAGTAAAGCTTATATAAAGGCCGTGATTTGAACAACTACTATAGTTGTAGTGCCTTTGAATGGCTTACAGTATTTCAAAATGGCTAACACTATTTCAAAATGGCCAACGCTATTTCAAATCTACATTTTCTTTTTAAGTGCATGTCAAGCATTATACTCAAGCAATTTAGGACAGCTATTAACTCAAAATCCTTTATAGTTCTAAGTATATATCCTCCTTATGGACAATTTATTAAAATTTAAGCAACGTTTCCAAGCATAATCTTTTGTGGTTATCTATTATAAAATTCAGATTAAGGTATTTTTCTTTTGAAAGATAAGTGCAAACGCACCATGATAAAGGAATTTCCGGATAAGTGGAAGAAGAATCCCATTGGTTTTAACCTTAAAAAGAATTACAACTTACTAGCCATGTGTCCCAAGTATCAATATAAATACATGGCATCAAATTAGTGTTAAATCGTTAGATATTTTTAGCTAATCATCATTGTTGACTACCATAGGCAAAAGTTAACACTTGGCATTAGAGAATGGAAGGAATGAGAATTATTGGGATTCATTTTGTTTCTTTAATTCTCTTACATTTATTAATGGGACAATGACCCCTAAGGCCAAAAAACACCCCCCATTTCTATGTAAGGACAACTATTTTAAATAATTTCCTACAAGGACAAAATAATAATTGGACCAATCAAAAATTTGCACGTGAACAGTGCTCGACAAACAGTACCACGCGCGCGTGAATAGTACCACCCTTGAACAGTAACATAGAAAAGTTAGTTAACTAACTTTTCTGCCAAAAGAAAACAGTTTTATTAACCAGAAACAAGAACCGTTTCCGTCAAAACAGAAAGAGTTCTTGTTTCTACCCAACACAGAAACAGTTATGCCAACACGGAAACAGTTCATGAAAACAAGAAACGCATGCGAAAAAAAGAAAGTCAGAAACAAGAAACAGCAGAAAAAAAGAAAAGTCATGCAAAACAAAAAAACAGTTCATGCTAGAAACAAAGAAAATCATGCAACAAGAAACAGTTCATAAAACACAGAAACAGTTCATGCGATACAAAAACACAGAAAACAGTCATGCGATACAAAAACACAGAAACAGTCATGCAGAAACAAGAAACAGTTCATGAAAACAGAGAAACAGTTCATGCGATACAAAACACAGAAACGATGCCAAAAACAAAGAAACAGTTCATGCAAACAAGAAACAATTCATGAAAACACAGAAACAGTTCATGCCACACATAAACACAGAAATAGTTTGTGACTCAAATCTCGTTTCAATCATTGAAATACACAAACTAACTCAATCTAATTCAAAATTCTTCCAAATTCAACACTATAATATCCACAATCACTAAAATTCAACTAAAATATAAGTGTTTTTTTTTATCAATAATCAATCAAATCTACAATTAAATGGTACAGTCCCAAGTCTCCATTCCTAACCAACACCATCTACAATCTAAAATGATTCTTCCTGGTTAAGGACCAACTTGTTTCTTTTTCTTTTCTTTTTTTTATAAAACCCCACATGAACTTTCTTCAATAAAATATCCACTCAATTTTTGGCTTTGAAAAATCCAACCAAACTCATCTCTCTGCATATTAAGATCACCCACCGGAAAAAAAAAGCGCAGAGCCTCTCCTCCTCTATCTCAACAAAAAGCTCTCCAAACGCCACCTCCACCACCACTATTTAAACCCATCAAATTCCAAAATCTACCCACGAAACCCAAAACCCATCTGACTAAACTACCCAAATGCCTCCAATCCGCCCAAATCATCGATCTTGTTCCACCGCGTCAACACGGCCACGTCGCCGGTGACCAATACGACGTCTAGTACAGAACAACAACAACAACTGCGTATTCTCAAGAAGCGGGCTCCACCGTGTGAGGCAGTGTGAGGCACCACAAGCACGCGGTGGGTCCACGTGCTCCCCGTCGCCTTCGCCTCTCTCTCTCACCGAATGGCTTCCTCCGCGAGGTCGTCGACGCCGTGAAGAGGCCGCCTGATCGCGAGCTTGTGTCGTCGATTGGGAAGAAGGGGAGCGCGTGGGTGTGTAGGTATTAATTATTAGTTTTTAATGTATAATTTATTATTTTGTCCTAATTGGGAAACATTTGAATTGTGTGTCCTAGCATAGAATTAGGTGGTTTTCTATGTCCTTGTGAGTCATTAATCCTTTATTAATCCACTTGATAATCAAAATTTAATGGGTACTATCCCAATTTAGGGATTAAAACCCCTAATAAAAATAATCTTATTTGGGTGATTTTATCCACACCCATCAATTTGATCTTTACACACATCACTCATTTTATTTATTAAATTACTATTTCACCTTAATACAAAATTACACTTAAAGACCTAAACTAAAATAACAAATTAATTATTACACCAAACATCATCACCATAACCCTAAACCCCTAATGCAAGAGGAAGATGAGTTGCCGGCTATTTGCGAAGGTGGGAAAGCAAGACGCGCAAAAGCGACTTGAAGAACCTGTGTGCAGATTGATGTGCTCAATCAAACATAGTCCAAACCATGGGAACAATGTTGGACACAATTGTCCTGTAGAATCAAAAGTGGTCAACATCCACCCCAACGCCCTTCTCAAGATGCTCTTTTTTTTTTTTTGGTGATAATCTAGAAATTGCATTCATGGATTATTTCACAACAAGATTTGGGTTTTCCTTGGTGAAATTGTAGATCAGAGATGGTTTTAGGATGCTACCATTCGCATCGTGGATTTGGGCCTTTGGCAGCAGGTTAGTTCTTCTAGTTTGTTAGCTTCTTTTTGTTTACATGCATATTTACTTGTGTGATTGTTGCACAAGTTTATGGTTATTGGGTAATCGTTGCACAAGTTTTGGGTGATCCCTCCCTGCATTGTAGAGCATCTCGATTGTTGTCAATTGGTTAATATTCTATTATCATTAGTTTTTTGTTTATGCCTTGTAATCTTTTGTAGAGTTTGCAGCTTTGAATCATCACACTGTGGCGGTTGTGGTGGATCCGATTCAGAGCGTGAAGGGGAACATGGTTCTCGAGGCATTCCACCTCATTGATCCACATACTGTGATGCTTGGGGAAGAACCAAGACAGACTCCTTCCAATGCCGTATGGATCAATTTAAGCAACTTTTGGGGTTAGAGGATGTAGCCACTTGGGAGTACATTTCCAGTGTTAGCAATAGCGATTAAAGATGATTTTCATCAGCTTTTAGTTTATGTTGTTAGTACTGACAATGTGATTTTTTGAAGAATTAATTGTGACAAATGTTTGTTCTTTGTTTGTCATATCAATGAATTGAATTTGTTTTGTGCTATAGTTTACTCATGATTTGTTAAGTAGTACGGCCAAAAAGCTTAAAGCTCAAGAAAAAAAAGATCAAACTCAAAGAAAAATGTTTGAGGTACAATGCTTTGATATTTGGTAAAAAAAACAAAAATTTGGTAAGTAAGAGGTTATATAGATTAATGATGGGTGTAAAAATCAAATTCAATTTTGAGTAAGGGGTATTTTTGGAATACAAAATGGGTGCAGTGATAAAATTCAAATGAACCAAAATTAATGATGAGTTTTAAAATAAGATTGGGTGTAAAGATCAAATTGATGGGTGTAGATAAAATCACTCATCTGATTTCCAGTTCATGTTTCCAATTTCCTCTTATTAGTAAACACGCACTCTCTTCTCTTGATAGGAAACTACAATCTATCGTCTTATCTCTACATATTTACAACATTCATTACATTTTGTCTAGAAACCGAAATATGTCCAAACAAGCAGCAAAAACAGCACATAGTGCCAATTCAAAATCAAAATTAAAAGCACACCTCACTCACCCAATGGTAACTAACACATGGTCAGCCACCAAACAGTCAACTCATCCCCATCTTCTTGGCGTCCAGTTCAATTTCCAATTTTCCTATTTTCCTATTTTCCTATTTTCCTATTCCGAGACTATACTAGGGTCACCAAATACCCTCAAGCTCTGGGCCACAGGGCCTGGGCCCCAAATTTGAATGCTCGTCAAACCAAAACCCATCCCCCCAAATTTGAATGTTCGCCAGAAAATTGAAATTAAAACCACCCCTATCCCTTTAAATGTCTCTCTCTTTCCCTAACCTCTCATCTCCACCACAAAAACCCTAGAAAAACAAAACCCTAATCCTCAAATCCCCCAATCTCCCATTTCCCATCACCACCACAAAAATGGCCAAAAAGAAAGTGACCCCCCAACCCAAAGACACCACCCAACATGAAGAAGAAGCTCAACGGCCACAAACCCACATTCCCAACAAAGCTGCCGCCATGGATGACGACCCAGCTGCTGAGAAGGTCCAGAACCTCAAATCCCTCAACTCTTTGCTTCTCAAGGAGACCTTCGACCGCAGACAGCAGGTGGAGTCCTTGGTGAAGGCCCAGGAGGGCCTGGAGGCCCAGATGAGCAAGTTTCGTGAGGAAAGTAAGTTGCTTGAGATTGAGCTTAGTGGGAAACGTGAGGAGAATTTTGGGTTGGAGTTGGAAAAGAGTGTTTTGGGTGTTTTTGTATTGACCCAGATGGGTGATATGGCTAAAGAGAAGGTTGAGATTGAGAGGGTGAAGAATGAGAGGGATGCTGAGGTTGTGAATTTGAAGAGGGAAGTGGATGGGCTAATGCGTAGAATCGAAAGCGAGAAGGCCAAGATGGAGAGAGTTTGCTGGGAAAGGGATGTGGTGAAGAGGGATTTTGGTGGTCTGGCTGAGGAGGCAAATGGGTTGAGGCTGAAAGTGGTGGAAATGGAGAAGAAGGAGAGGTTGATTGGGGACGAAGTCGAAAAATTGAGAGTGAAATGTGAAGTGTTGGTGCAGGAAAAGGCTGAGAAGGAGAGAGCTGTTGAGGAAGTGGAGAAAGAGAAGGTGTTGTTAGAGAGGAAGCATGCCGAGTCAGAAAGGGTGATTCGGGATTTGATGAGGCAGATTGAAGGGGTTGCTAAAGAGAAGAATGAGATTGAGAAGGAGAAAAGTGGGCAAGAGGCGAGGATTTTTCGGTTGGAGAAAGAAGTGGGGCATTTGACTAAGATTGAGTTAAGTTTGAGGAAAGACAATGAAGTGTTGCATGTGAAGGTTCTGGAGTTGGAGAAGAGTGTTGATGAGGCTACGGGGAAGAAAGAGGAGATGGAGAGGGAGATGAAGGCATTAGAGGAAGAGAAGACGACGAAGGAGCGTATTGTTGAGAGGTTAAATGAGGAACTGCAATTAAGCAAGGGGGCTTTAGATTTGGTTGCTGGGGAATTGGAAAGCAAGTTGCAAACAATCAAGGAATTAGAGCAAAAGAAGAATGACATTGAGGAGGCAAAAGTGGGTAAAGAGAAGGAAGTTTATAGGCTGAAGAAAGAAGTGGCTGAACAGAAGGATGCTGTATCTACATTGCGAAATTCATGCCTTGAGGAAGAGGAGAAGAATAAACGATTGGTTTCTGAAGTAAGTCAGCATAAAGATGCTATCAACCGTGTTGTGCAGGAGAAGGCTGAAGTCCAGAAGAGTTTGGATGGGGAGAAAAAGAAAGTGGCAGACTTAATGCTGACTATTTCAGAAAGGGAGAAGAAGATATCATCTCTTGAGAAAGTGATGGGAGAACTGAGGAGTGAGCTTGGCAGTCTTGACAAAGCCATGAAGAGCCGGTTGGAATCATTGGAAATGGAAAGGGATGTGGTGCAGAAGTACCTTGCTGAGGCTGAGAGAGAAGCTCATGTTTGGAAGGATAAATTTGAATCAGAAAATGCCAATTTGGAGCGAGTTCTGGAGATGTTGAAGAACACGGTGGCACATGTATCATCTAAGTCGGAATTGGTCACTAAGGAAAAGAAGCTTGGTGCAGAAAGTCAACAATATGAGGTGGAGTTGGATGCAATACAGAATGCTTTCAGACACAACGAGAAGATGGTTGGAGAGTTGAAGCAGCAACTCGATTCCCTGCAGAAGCTGTCTGAGGCACAGAAGAAGAAGAGTTTCTGGACTTTGGTGTCATCGGCAACAGTTCTTGGTGCAGCAGCTTTTGCATATGTTACTAAAGGACGCTAGGCAGCTCATTTTGCTAAGTCAATTTTGTCACAAGGAATACGTTGCTCTTACTTGACGGCACGACGGTGTCATGTTAGTCCTTTTTGAACTTCTAATCTAGATAATAATGTTTGTAGAGCAGGAAATAGTCTCATGGGATACTTTGATGTGCTATTCTCTTATGCTATATGGAGGAATATGAACATCTTATGTTATTAAGTTGTTATTATTGGCAGCTGTGATTTTTCGTATCTGCTTATGTGAAATCCATTAGCTTCCTTTCTATTGTTGTTCAAGACATTTCTCTGCCCAACGATATGAAAGACAAGTAGGAAACATGCTTGCTGAATTTATGAACCGTATCAACTTTATGTTCGGCAGAAGTGATGTTTCATGAAAGAAGACTATCTTAAGCTACAAACTTAATGAATAGGATTCTCAATCCTCTTGTGTAGTTTCATATTGAAGAATGCTCAGTTATCATCTTGATGGTATATCACTATATCTTGCAGTTAAGTGGTGTGATTTGCTTTTGCCAAATTGAGGTAATTATGATACTGAAGTTCTCAACCATCCTATTGTTGGTTACGTATGTCTTGACAATTTCTCTTTGCTCACAATTTATTATTTCCATTGCTGAACTCATAATCTGGAGAAAGTTTTGGTTATTTTCTGTTCTGTAATTAACCATCAGTGTGCAATGAGTTGAATGGCATTAGATTAGCGTTAGATTAGCAGGCTTTGTCTCTCTTTCTGGGTAGATATAGATGATTGTTTCTTAGTGCAGTTGTTGATGCACAGAAGGACCGGGCGTTAACTTCGGCCATGAAGGTGGTCACAGAAAGATGCCGGTGGAAAATAGGCACATATGTGGCCTCTCATCTGTTGAGTGGCCATGTATCTGCCTCTGGCTAGAGCTCTTCAGCCAGAGGCAGATACATATAACCAACAGTTTATCTTGCTTATTTGTTTGAATGTTTTAGGTTTTTGTTTTATCGGATTAGGTTTATGGGATGAGGATTCATCAATATGAGGATTCATCAATAAAGGTATGAGAAAATCTGCTATCATATGTAGAGATTGAGGAGAAGAAAACTTGGTACTTATGTTGATTCTTTTTGGGCCGGGCTTCTTAGACTTTTCCTACTCAAAACTCTATTGGACCTTTTGTCTACTTCCCCAGTTAAGTGACGAAAGCTTCTCTCCTCCTACAAAGCCCGTAAGTACCTGCGTTGCTCATCTATGAACTTTTACGACATGGACTTTTCGACGAGAATATGTTTTCTTCACCTTAGATCAATTCAAGATTCTGCTAACGTCAGTTCACCAACTGCTAATTGTTTGGTTTGATATGAACTTAGTGCATGACGACTGTGTTGTGTTTGGCAAAACCTCAAACTAAAACTATAAACAGCCACATCGGCCAACCAAACCCACTTGCCTTTTCCCTCTTGTTGATGAACTAAAAACAGGCTTCTTAATTAACTTGAATTAATTAAGCAAGCAAGGTTTGAGTCATCATGTCATTTTCAGAAGCTTAGCTGGTGCTTTGGTGTCCTGGTTTTAAAATCATTGTGAAAGCAACTCCCCCAGATTAGATGCATTGTTTGTGGTCCCTTTACAAAAAGCACACAAGTTGCCAAACACCACTAATTTGGACTTTCTCTTTTGCCTTTAGAAACAAGCCAATTTTTGCATTTCCCACCATCAACTTCTGAGTTTGCTCGTGTAGAAAACAATAGGCATTCATGTGAGCTGGCAAAGATGACCCGAAAAATCTGTCTCCATCACTCCCAATATGAACTATTTTTCAATCATTTAGCAGCCTAAAGACACTTAAGGATAAAGACACTTATAAATCATGAGTTGAACTTATTGTTATGATCGTCTCTAAAGCAAATCAGTTTTTCTCTCTAGTGGACGTCGGATATTGGTGTGGTGATTACATGAGCGATGAGACATCCAGCAGTCGAATTTTCATGAACTCTGAACGTGCTGCAAGGAGAGAGACGCTAAAGCTTTCCATTATGTTGCCAAACTAAATGTTTTATGATGCCATTGGTTGAAAGCTTCTAACTTTTACGTAGAGGTAGCAAACCACAAGGTCGAAAGTAATCCACGTCCTGCTTATTTCAGCCACGTCGAAGGCATATGCCAATGCAGATAGATATGAAGAAGATATGACTAATCAGAGTGTACAATTGTACTTTGGTGCCTGTAAAACTTGTCTTTTAGTCACTTTCCACTGTTCTTTTCCCTACTTGCTCCAGCCTTCTTCGTAAGCAGTAAGCAGACATAGCATTTCCAGCTACCAAGAGTTTCAAATTTCAACAAGCAAAGTCAGTGAAAAGCTTTGAAACAACGGCGAACAGCCAATACACAAGACACTTTATATAATCTAGAACATATGTATACACAATACAAGACACAATACAATGGATGCTTTTCCATCCATGGTCCGAGATTAGCTATATAAAACATTAGCAAGTCACTGACTCATCATTTGAGCCGCGACTAAATGTTACACAAACAATCCTGTCTTCCTCTTCATTGTGTGGCCAGAAGTCGGAATCCATAATCTTCAAGTTTGTGGGACTGTGAAGTTAATAGATCATGCTGTGTGCAAAGCTTCATCGAAAACAGATTTCCCGAAACTCCGATTTCTTCCAGAACAAAATATGCTGAACCAGCTATATGCAGATCCATACGTACCTTTGCACCCAAACATTCAAGCCTAGCCCTCCTCAGACAAGAACCAGACCCCAGCAGGATCTTAGTACCACAATTATCAATACAATAGTAATTACTATAGCTACACAATCTTACAAACAGCAAACAAGCCCTTCATTATTCCGGGCAAAGTGTCAACCTTAGGTTATATATATCACCACACGTGGTAAAGTCAATCCTATTAACAGTTGGAACACACAAATTTACTTATCTCATCCATAACGGTGTAGAAATGGTCATTATTTGGCAACAAGTAGAAACCAATCGTGGCCTGCTCAAGATACATAAGTTTGACATCTTTACCAGCCTTCTCAAGTCCTTCAGCATAAGCCAATTGCCAGTCCTGGACAAGATCCAAACCAGCTACCACAACAAGGCTCTTCGGGAACTTGACAGCTTCGAGGTCTATAGCCCTTGGACCAAATGGATTACATGCCGGATGGTCCCTATCTTCTCCTTCAGGTAGAAAAGCTCTCCAATACCAGTCCCGGTCTTGGATGGTGACAAAGTATTTCCCATCCAATCGCTTCTCAGATGCAGTTCTCTCCTGTCCACCAAACATTGGATTGAGCAGTATATTTCCCAATACATCAATTCCTGATTCTACTGCTCTTAAAGCAACATTGTGAACAATGTTCCCACCAGAGCTGTCCCCAGCGAGATAGATGTGAGCTTTTGAGTCCTTACTCTTAAGCCACGATCTAGAGTTCACCCAATTCAAGGCTGCCCATCCATCATCGTAGGGACATGGATACCGATTTTCAGGTGCCCGGCGATAGTTTACAGACACCACTACAGCCTTGCAAATACCAACTAGTCGGCGGCACAGAATATCATATATGCCACTGTTTGCAGAGGAATGTGCAAAGCTTCCACCATGAAAGAAAATGATCACAGGAACAACCTCGTTGCTCAAAGGTTTCTCAAGATCAAAAATGTTCAGCACAGAGCCTTCAGCATTGGCGGGCCGATAGATTCGACTAAGTAGGCTAGTTTCACGGTTGATGATCACATCAAATGAGACAACCCCATCAACTGGTATTAGATTGGCTGGCACTTTCCGATCAAGGAATTCTGCCAAGTGGCGATTAAATGTTCCATCAGGGCGGCGAAGAAGATTGTAAGACAACTTGAAATTGGAGATGAGGACCCATGTATTCAGTGGAACCACCATCTGTAACAGCAAAAAGACCCCGAAAGAATTTATCAGTTAACTGCATATTCCAGACAAGATGAACATGTATAAAAGCCGAGAATCGCAACCAATACCAAAGTAGTAATGACTCACTTGTGGAAGTGGAAACAAAGCTTTTTGCTATGGTTTCAAGGGAATCGAGAGAAAAGAAAGCACAAAAATGAAAATCAGCTAAAACATTCGAATCAAGCAGTGGTATTCACTATACAAACCTATTCCTAGTCTAATGGCAAAATCATGTTCATCTCATCAACTTTCTTGAAGATGAAGACACAGTCAGCAGCAGATATTGTAACCCTCACACCAATGACAACAGCCAGACCACTAATTTCATCACTTAACATTAACACTAGATTGATAATCAACCCCAAAATGATAAACTCACAGAGTAGAATACAAACCCAACATTATAACCATGTCCAAGTTCAACACAAAAACCTGGTCAACACCTCACTTTACAAAAAATTCAACTTTCATATAACAAAACAGAACCCATTAAGAGATAAACCATGACAAAATCCATGTAACTTAAAAACACCAGACAACAAAACATCAAAAAATTCGAATCAACAAAAGTGGTATACCCTGGATTCATTAACGTTGACTTCATTACTCCCAGCCATTTTCACACCAAAATGTCAGCTTGAAGAAAACCCACTACAGATCCTTCGAAAGCAAAGCAAACCCACCTCACAAAAGCTCCACGTATATTCAACCAACCAGACGAACAAGAAGCAAGCAAGCAGCTAACCTTTTGGATCTCTCTGCTCTCTAAATCCACCCACGATCGTACTCAGTTAACCCATTTGGACCCAGACAAAAACAAGCCCCTAATCTCTAGGGGAAACCTATAACTGCATTCATGTGATGAAATGACAAATCTCACTAGCAATAAAACAGAGAGACAGGCAATAGAGAGAGAGAGATAGTGTGTTGTGCTTGTGTGGAGGTGGCGTAGGATAAGACGGCTGGGCGCAGTTTAGTCCGTCGAGAGGGGCCAATGCTAACTTGCGACGTGGGTGAGCATTAGGCGCGGGGAAGGGGACAAAGTGAGCGGCCGAAAGAAACACGGTTAGTGGAGCCCACCTATCCAAAAGAAATTAAGCTCTTTAATTACATTTCCAAGTTGGATTAATAAATAGGACTATTCACTTTTGACTTATTTTCATTTTCCAAGTCTATATACTCTCTTTTAAAAATCTACAAATTCATACACAAAGAAGCTCATGAAAATCATACAAATTTCTCATGTCCTCTGCCAACTACTTAGCTGAGCCGATAATGGGGTGGTGTAGTGGTAGACTACCCACTTTCTTCCTCTCTTCATTTGGATTCGATCCCTCTATCACCTATTTAATATAGAACTTGTAGCAAATATATTTCCATCAATTAAAATAAAAACTTAGATGAGCCGTCAAATGCTAATGTAGATGTGCCCAATTGATCATTTTTGCTAATACTTAATAATATTAAAGAAGATTTTGGGTTTATGCTTGTTTAATTTATAATATTCACCTACATTGTCTCTGAAAACAAAAATAGTGAAACTAACATGATCGCATATGAGCTTAATGCATGAGTTAACAGTTCTGCGAAATACAAATCGTTATCATTTTCATTAGTACGTATGAATTTGTAGACTTTCAAATAAACGTTAGGAATACTTGGCTAGGAATTATAAGCCTTCAAATCTTTTATGAAAATAAAATGGAATTTAAACTTTTTGGATGGATGGAGCAATTAAAGCTCGAGGGCGTGTGGCATGAAGGCAGGTCACGTGAGGACAAACGGAGTCCGTCCGAACACAAAGTAAAGTACTACTTTTGGCGGTGCCAGACTTACTGTCTTGTCTGTCATTGTAGCTTTTATTTACGGAAATAACCTTATGTATTTATCTTGACACGTGGCAGTGACATTTGTAATAATTGATCATGTCAACTGTAAATTCCAGGGCTGGACGGATAATTGTACAATACTGATTGACCCAGCTGAGTCAAATCGACCGATGCGAACCGGTATTTATCCTTTATTTTTTCACCCTAGTGAATTCCAATTTTCTATTTAAGGTATTTAGATACCAAAAATGAGAATAGAAAAATTGAAGTACGAAAATGGAAATGGGAACGGCGAAACGATACGATACGAAACGGTGATTAAAAACCACTTAAACTTATATAAATCAATATTATGAACTTTATAGCATAGAAAAAAAATCCAAATGAAATGCTACAAGTTCGAGTTCAAATTTTAAGGTATGCTAAGGTATGAAATTAGTTAATAATCCAAAAATTTTGCTAACAGTTTTCTCCACATGGAGTTTCAGACTGTTTCCGTAATGTTTTTTCTCATATACGTGTTTCGAGAAGTTTCGGCCGTGATTCGGTCCCGAAACATTTCCTAAACATGAAACGTTAGATATTCGGAGTTTCGGTGCTTTATAAAGAAAAAGAATGAATCATTCTTATTTCTTTTCTTTTTTATGTTTACGGAAACATTTGAGAATTAAAAAATATAGGTCTCATTATAAATTTAGAAACCATTCACTTTTCAAAGCAAGAATTTAATACCAAAGAAGAATTTGAGTATTCAATTAGAAGAATTTGAGTATTCCGTTCTTATTCCTGATCCTCCTTTCCCCATTCCCATTTCCATATGATTGTGATTACGTTTGGTAAGTTAGCATGCCCTTAAAGTACTTTTTGTGAGAAATTCTATTTAAAGTAGGGAAAGTGATCTTTGGATACGGAATGTGCTAAATTTCGAAAAGATAAGAGAAAAGATATTGGATGCGTAATGAACATTTAAGCCATGATAAAGTGAGATAATCTGTTCAAATCTATTTGTTTGTACACTTCCATTTGGAGAATAAAAGCAAAAGATGCTTCACATTTAGTCAATCACTTATGAGAACAGTGTTCAGATGACAATACTTTTTCCCCTACCAAAACCCCAATTGGGACAGTGTTCATTTTCGAATTAGTCATTGTCATTAAGCCCATAACAAGCTATGCAATACACATGTCTTATCCTACTTTTAGAACCTTCCATACATATTTCGCATTTGAATGGAAACGTGCAGCTTAAGTGATATAACGGGCAGGGTTCACATTGGTGCGGGTAAATAATTGGCTACAGTAACACGTGCCTCTTTTTTTGGTATCTATTTGAAGAGGCACCGTGGCTCAACTTTCACTCATGTTTCTCATGGAAGAAAATTAACCCAACACCAACCAAATTCAATCACGTGACAGCCAAAACAATTATATGTTGTTATAAATTCATTTATAATCATATCATATATGTGTTTTCATTTCTTTATTCTACACTTGAAATTATGCAGTTATTCAAATATTATAACTCGTAAATTATTATTATTTTTTTCAATAAATGAATCTTTTATATTTGGTGGCCGGTGAAGTAGGAGCAGGGAAGCAACGAAATGGGAAAGCACAAATAGCATCTCTCCTCTAGTTCCCAAGTCAGAAGTCACTGTCAATGAAGTTCAGCATCAAAGTTGTAGTTTGGATGGGACTTTCACTATTATTGTTGTAGCAACAGTGGCCTTTGGAAGCATTGGTGCAAGTGTAAGGTCAACAATTTGGAACAGTTTTTGGATTCTACTGGCCTTTTCCCTCTTTTCCAGCTCCATAAGACTGGAGAAATATCATCACCCTCCTGCCCCTGGCCTGACCTTAATGAGGGGCATCTCTCTATAGTTGTATCTGACACGTGTATGGCGTAGGATTCTACACCCAGCTCCCTTTTTTTTGTTGCCTTTATTCCTTTTGGCTTTTTCTGCAATTTTTGGCTCTTCTTTTGCCACCTTCCTGTGTGTATCTGCTGTCCTGGTCCTACCTTTTTCCTGTCTTTCCTGCACTAATCATTTTGGGCCTTATGGACCTTCCTTTGTTGTGGGTATTAGTTGTAGTTGGAATCAAAAGCCCAGTATGGTCTAAACTTAAGCTCGTTGGATGATGAGATTAGTTCAAGTAGTGAAGGCAAGTAGGGTAATGCGTAACTATTACTATTCGGTAAGGTCAAGTATTCGCAGATGATAATTCGTTGTTTACGCGCAATTTCGGGGATGGCCAGAAACAACTTCAAGTGTCACAAGATTGCTTGGAATCCGTCATATAATGTCTGAAATGATTAAAATTTTCAATCGTGTTAAATGTCAAAGTTCAAACTTCATTCATCGAAGTTACGACCAATATAGATTAGAAAGTTAAAACTTGTCCTCATGATAAACACTTGGGATAAACCTAAGTAGTGGTTGAGTTAATGTATTAAAAGTTTATATTAGGTCAAGTGTAATCTATTGTACCAAAAAAAAAAATTTGTCGTGCGATATTATGGACCCTGAAAGTTTGTCATATGGTGCCCGAAAGGATTAACAACCCAAGCCCATGTTTCAACAATGATATACGCCAATGTGGGAGCCTACTTGATTAGATCAATCAAATTCAAAAGCGACTGTGTTGTGTCCTGTTCATATTCATGGTACCACTAATTAATACAAGCAAATTGCTGGAAATGGAATCTTTTTCAAGTTTCAAGAGGACCTTTCTTTTCTCCGTAAGAATCCAAAAGCCAATAAGAGCTGGATTTCACCAAGTGAAGTACGATGTGCCATGCACAGTAAGAACTATCAAAGGGTACAGCCTTCTTTGGTGTCATGTCATATCATTGTATAAGCTGCATTATGAATGCAGCTCCCGTAGATTCCAAGGATCCCATTCACTTTGACAACCAAACCATTCGTACTCACTTGTACAAGTGAAATACTTTTCTCCTTGCACCGTTACACCTAAGGATGAGATATTTTTTACGAACAGTTAAGATCTATTTGATACATGTACTTATTTGAACAATATCAGATTTAACTGCTTTTTAATAAAAACTATTCTTTACGAACCATCTAAAATCTATTTGGCACATTTAAGTGATTATTCGATATGAAATTTCACATGATAATTTGTAAAATAAGCGGTTTGAATCACTATACAAATGAAAAAATGTATCCTATGGTCTATCTATAAAAACCTAGCCTTCCTCTCTCGCCTCTCTCTAAAACCCACCCCAAATTCAGATCTGCACCGCCGCTGACCCCTTGCTTTTGCTTGGGGTCGGCCGACCACTTCACATCATATTCCCCCTTCTCCATGTTGCTCCGCTCCTTGTCTCTCCTGATGAGAGCTAATTTTCTCCTTCCTATGTGGGAGCCCCCTCTCTCCACCATGGAAGTTTTGTCCTCTCTTTTATGAGAGCTTTGTCCTCTCCTCCATGAGAGCCGCCGAATCTGATCTCCTGGGTTTGATTGTCGGCGGTGCCTTGTGTTGGGATGTTGTCATTTTGGTTGTTGGTTTCTCTCTTTTGTTCATTGTTTTGTTAGGTGTTTGGCGGGGCTTTGTGGAGCGGCATCCTGTTGGCTTTCAATTGGTTCCATCGCCGTTCTCCGTCTCCACGAAGTTGTTCTATCTGATTTGGTTTTGCAGGAATTTCACCAAGTTTGGGCTTGGGCTTGCTGGTAATTGTTGCTGTTGGGCTGATTGGGGTTGGAATTGTTGACTGATTTGTAATATGTTGTTATAGGAGTAGGGGTGGGTTCTCTTCTTCCTCTTTGTGAGGTTATTGTAATGAGGCCCCGTTATAATTGCAAATTCTGTGTACTCCTTGTTTGGTGTTTGCCAAACTTAATTAATATATATTTTCTTTGATAAAATAAGAATGCAATTCTGTTAACTGTCCCTGTCCAATGCATGCAGGCTTTCACTTATTGAGCCCAAATGAAAAAAACTCTAAGCCCAAAACAAAGAGAAACCCGCGAACGAGAAAACCAAAATTTCAATTCCCGCGCGAATTTCCAAAAGTGCGTGCCACGTCATCGATCCTCGTGACACCCTCTCCACCAATCAAAGCGCCGCATCTCGCCCTATATATTCCAAACCGCACTCATATTCAACTTTCACAGTAGAAAGCACGCCACTCTTTTCTCTCCTCTGCACCGCACTCATTTCTCTGATCTAGGGTTAGGGTTTCGCATCCCCCTTATTTGTGAAGATGAGTTCGAAAGAAGGCGGAACAACCAAGGGAGGCCGGGGCAAGGCCAAGGCCACCAAGTCGGTGTCGAGGTCCAGCAAGGCGGGCCTCCAGTTTCCAGTGGGTCGGATCGCCCGGTTCTTGAAGTCCGGCAAGTACGCCGAGCGGGTTGGCGCCGGCGCTCCTGTCTACCTCTCCGCCGTCCTCGAGTACCTCGCCGCTGAGGTGAGTTCAGATTTTGATTCTGATGGGTTTTTCTGAGATTCGAATATTTCAATTGGGGATTTCGGTTTTTGTTTTGATTGTGGAATTCAATTTGAAATTGAAATAGTTCGATTTAGTATTGTGTTTATCAGGACTTGAAATTGAATTTGCGATTTGGGTTCATTTTTGTTTGGGTAAAGTTGGTTTAATTTGATGATGATAGAAATGTTGAATTTGTTGGTGTAGTTTTGAGTTTAGAGTTTAATTTTGATATAGTAGTTTACAATTCGTGTGGTTTTGGGGTTTTACTTCATTTTGGTTTAATTTGGTCGGATGGTTATGATAAATTGTGTGGAATTTGTGCTTTCAGGTTTTGGAGCTTGCTGGAAACGCTGCAAGGGATAACAAGAAGAACCGCATTGTACCGAGGCACATCCAACTGGCGGTTCGGAACGATGAGGAGCTGAGCAAGCTGTTGGGGTCAGTGACAATTGCCAATGGAGGAGTGTTGCCGAACATCCACCAGACCCTTCTGCCAAAGAAGGTGGGGAAAGGCAAGGGCGATATCGGATCTGCCTCGCAGGAGTTCTAGGGATTTCGTATTAGGCTACAACGGAGTAGAGGAATGTTTAGTCACTGCAGTTTGTATTATATGATGATGCTTCTGGTATGCTAGTTTGTGAGGAACCTTCTTGTGTTGGTCCTTTTGATTCGTATAATAGATATGAATGGTTTTGTGAAGTTTGTTGGTGATTCATATGAATGAATGATTTTGTTGGGGCAAAAAGCCTTCAATGTTCCTTTCCATCAGTTTAATTTTTGGTTTCCTGACTTCCCTTACGATGCGAAGTTTCGTATCATGGAGTGCCTCAAGAATGCAGTAAGGCGTAATGGTCCTACTGGCTAGAATGAACATCCGGAGTCTTTCTGCAAGTAAAAATTTTGTTTGAATGATAAATCTGAGAAAAGTTCTCAGTAGCATTGGCTTGTATTTTACTTATTATTGGTATTATGTTTCATATGGTTTATTGCCTTTGTAAAATTGCAGATTGTTTACTTTGCCGTTTCTGAAATTAGATGCAAAAGCGCAAATTGATCATGGTCAATAATAACATAGTAACTGTTCAACTAATATGCATTACTTTGCCCCTTTCAGTTTGAGTTTTATGGAGTTTATGCGGAATACTGGAAAAGTCCGAATCTTGCTTTTATCTCTCAGCTTAAAGAGGCTGTTGTAGATCTTTCGGAGCTTGGTGTTGGATCTAACGAAGTAGAGTTCTCAAGGTTTATCCTTGAGCATGCTCAGAACTTAAGAAAATTGTGATTGTGCTTCCATCTTGTGGGCGGAGCCAGCACGGAGCGGACGTCAGCGGCCGCTCCCCTGGTCGCCGGAAAAAGTAGGGAATGGGAACAAGTGCGGCCTTCTCCGCTCCCCTGCTCCACATCCATTTCAGCTCCCCTTCCTCCATTTCAGTCGTCCAGTAGTGTCATTCATCCGCTGATTTGGCCTTTTGACAACAACAATGTTGGGGTGGTAAAGCTGATGGGTTTGAAAGAGAGTGGGGTTTCCATTCATTGCTGAGAACTGGGTTTTTGAAGGCGTTGGCGGAGGAGGCGAGGAATCTGTGTTCTTCACTGGGATGATGGTGAAATTGAAGTTGGGCTTTTTTTTTTCTGAAAAAAGAAGAAGAAGTTGGGCCTTTTTGGACCTGTTGATCTTATTGGGGTGGTTTTGTTGTTTTTGTTTTAGGGGGCTACTATGTACACCCATGTTTCTTCTTTGAACACCTAGTCACTTTGTACACCTATTTTATTTTTTTGAAACTACTTTGAACACCCAAATTTGATCAAAATTTTCCACTTATACCCTTAACTTTGTTTTTTATACAAATTTTATTGAACACCCTTAAATTTTTCTTGGACACCCAAAATTAAAATTTACTAAATTCATCTCTCCCTATTTGATCGGACCTTTAGGTTTAACCAAAAACGCAAATCTGAGTGTGGCAAAAAGCATTTTGATAATGATTTGGAAATAGATGGGAAAAGAAGCGAATTCAAACAGAATTCTGGTGTTCTTTTTAACTAATAGATGCTTCATTTATTTGTTAATCTAAACACTCCTATGCTAACTTAAAGTCTATATACTTTACTAGGAGGCAGAGTTTGACTCGACCAAAGATCAAGAGCGATGGGTTGTCGACATCTACTAACTTTTTATTAACTTATCAAGTTTTCAACTTTTTCGCAACCCAAATCAACAAAAACTACAAGAATCAAAACCCAAATAACAAGTTCAAAATTGACGCAAAACAAAACTTTGTCCGAATTCATCCGGTATGCTCAATTCAATTCCCACAAAAAAAAAATTTTTGATAGATTCAATGAAAATTCGTACCTTTTCTTCTTCAAATTCATCCTTTTTCATAGTGTTTTTCATCAAAAATCAGAGTGTGTATGGGATTTAGGGTTTAGAAACTATGATGCAAGATGATTGATTTTATTTTTTAAAAACCTTAATGGGTGTCCATAACTTTTACATAGGGTGTAAAAAGAAATTAAGTACTTATATGTAAGGATATAGGTGTAATTACATGTTATAAAAAAAATTTCAGGGTGTCCAAAGAAGAAAGATGGGTGTACATAGCAACTCTCTTGTTTTAAGCCTGACCTAATGGACTTTGTTAAGAATATGTTGCTGCTTGTGCTAAAAAGTATATCTAAAAACATTATTTGTAATTTACTTATCATTATCAAAAATGTCAATATTGATTTTAAGCAAGCAAGATATGTACAATTATTGTGTATTTAAATTAAATAATTTAAATTTTGCAAATACTTATGAATTACAGCTTCATTCCAAATAAAATAATAGCATTTGTCAACTAACTCGATACTCATATTTCATTCAAGTGCAAACTATAATGAAGCTTATTCAACTATTTTTGATAATATATTTGATTGAGCAAACACTATTTAAACTTTCATTAAAAAAAATTCAAGTATTTGTCATTTTTTTTCATTTTTTTGGGGTGGAAATTTGACCAAAATTGAAAATGTCTCAGTATTTCTATCAATATTGAGAGAGATGTTTTTACTTCTATCAGTAATGAACTCATTATGCGACCTTTTCATGATATGAGAAAACGTAAGCTACCACTTTTGTAATTTTATTTCATGCATTTAATGTTGTTAATGACATTTGTATTAATCACATTTATATTATTTAAATTCTACGATATTTAAATCTTTTAATTTTTTTGGAACGCTTGAGCAACCAATTTCCGCTCCCCTGGTCCCAAAATCCTGGCTCCGCCCCTTCCACCGTGGTTTTTGTCTAAAAATCAATCTGAATACAACAGCTTGTTGTTTACTTGTGTTGAATGTACCGTTTCAAGCGATTAATGAAACTGTTTCCTGTGCTAATTTACTTCAATTTGTGTTATTTAAGAATGACAGATGTTTCCCTAATTGAAAAGGTAAGAGAAAGAAAAAGCATGTATGTTTACAAATACAATGGTCATATTACAAATTAATTTACTTACTTGGCTAGGAAGAAAGAACGAGACTACCAACCCTATAACTAACAGGAATAAGAAGAATTAGGGCTCCATGCGCTCTGCGTCCGGAGAGACCAGAACCCTCTTAGTTACATGAACGGTATGCACACCTTTCTCCTACTATTCTTTTTGCCTATGTTTTTAGATTTGTGCATAGCTACACATAAACAGTAATTGATGTATTGGCTTTTAGAGACAGTATCTAAAAACTTGATGATGTGTTCCAACAATTGTTGGAATAGTTGACGAATAACAGGTTTAAAAGTTTCTGGAGAGCAAAGGTTGACTTGATCATGGCTATTGAAAGTTGTGAAGGAAGAAAAGTTCTTACTAAGGGTGAGGTGGACAGAGTTTCTGATCTTCCCGACGAAGTTGTTCATCACATTCTTTCGTTCCTTCGTTTGAGAGACCTAATTCGTTTTGGAAGTTCATCCAAAAAGTGTACAGAACTTATTCTGTCTACTCCAATATTGGAGATTGAGGAGGATTCCGGCCAACATCAGGAGCGTTCAAGGATTTTTAGTTATTTTGATAGGTTCTTTATGCTTCGAGGGGATAATAAGATACAACGCTTTCGCATTCACATGTGGGCGCCTGACTGGGAGGATGATGAATGCATTGATGATCGTGAGGCGTTTACAATCTTCACCTGGATCAAGAACGCCGTAAAGCGTAAGGTTGAAGTGCTTGAGCTAGATATCCATCCATATGTACTTTCGGAAGAGACACCAATTGTGATTCCATCTTGCGTCTTTAGTTGTGGATCTTTGAGGTCTCTGATGGTGAACATTCGGTATACAATTCTCAGACCGCCCTCCTTGGCCTTTTCGTCTAGTCTGGAAAAATTGAGTTTGTGTGATGTTCCTATAGATGAAGGGTTCTTTAAATGGATCTCATTGTCCTGCAAATGCATCAAGAAATTAGACCTTGAAAGCGTTTGTGTATCAGGAAATATCACCATTGAAAGCTCGTCTTTGGAATCCTTTTGTATAGTTGATGAGGTTGGTAGGACTGAACCTTGTGATCTGATAATCTCAGGAGAGAAACTTGAAGATATAATAATATTGAGCTCTGTATCATCATTAAGTATAGATGCTCCGAATCTTAACTATTTGAAATGGCATGGGACTGTAACCAATCACCAGCTGGGGAAACAACTTTGTGTACAAAATGCTGAAATTTCTTTAGATCTGCTCGTAGATGGATTTGACAAGGTATATGATGTTCTTTGCAGTATACGCAAGGTCAAAACTCTTTCTCTATACCGCTCTGCCATCCTGGTAAGAGACTGCTCTTAAAGCTAATTTCTTAAGTTTTAGAAATTGTTTAATATTCGAGATGGCATTGCATATACATATGATCGATGATCTTACTAATACTATAGCTAGAATTCACATTCAGATTTATGCTGCTGTTTTGATTTCAGAAAATTAGTTTGAGAAGAGTGCTTTTTAAACATTTCAGGCTTTATCTAGAGTTAAGGAAGGTTACATACCACCACCATTGGAAGGTTCTTTTTCCAGTTTGCAGATAAAAATCTGCAACTCTCTCGATGATCACAATGGTCTGGTCTCTCTTTTTAGGATAATGCCTAATTTGAGTACTTTGCGCCTCAAATATTATACTTTGCTAAGCAAGAGAGATGATGTAAGTACAAGTTTGTCTTGTCCCCCTCTCTTGCAGTACATTTTTCCCATTTTCAGAATTAAGTTGCATATAAATGCACATTCATTGACATTGTGATTAATCTGCTTGTCTCCTTGTTGCCTTTTCAGAGTTTTGGGTTTGATAGGGAGTTCTGGAAATCGCAAAACTTGGGTTTGATTTCTCGGCTTGAATACGCAACCATAGATCTTTCCAAGGTTGGATATGTATATAGTGTGATTGAGTTTACAATATTTATCCTCGAGTGTGCTCAAAACTTGAAGAGCGTGCTCATGATTCTTCCGTCCCAGATGGGGCCGACGCATATCGAGATTTTAAATAGAAGCAGGATGACTTCCAATGCCAGAGTTCTAGTAAGGAAGCAATGAAGATACTGCTGAGAATGTAGAAAGCCGATTTTCTAATCTACTTCAGAACTTGGACTTCTCAAGATCATTTCCAATGCCACAGTTGTTAATATGCCTATCTGTCCAATAGGATAGAAGAATTAGTACTTCTTTTGTTTAGTGGCAAAATCTTCAATATCATAATTTATCATGTCTTGCAATGTTAATGCAACAATCAGTTTTGTTTTAAAATCAATCTGCATAAGACAGCTTGCTTGTTTATTTCGTTGTTCCAATCGGGTAATGAGACTATTTGGTGTGCTAATTTTCTTCAATTAGTGTTTGCTATTACATGTATCTTATAATGCATATTAATTTTAAAAATATAGATGTTTCCTTATCTCATTCAAAAGGTACGAGAAAGGGAAAATATGTACAAACTAATTTACTTGGTTTGGAAGAAACAAGGAGACAAGCTTGTTGGTGAAGCCAAAGTCACCTTAACAAACCTTAACAAACCTGAAAACTAATAGGAAAGAAGAATTAGTGATTATATGCTCTGCTTCCGGATCAGAGACCAGAATCCTCTTAGCCACAGGAACGGTAGGTACGCAGACGATACTATACTACTATTCTTAGTTCTCTTTGAATTTGGATTTTTGCATATGTAACTAAACATGAACTCACTGATGTTTTGGTTTTTAAACAAAACTAAAGGTTGAGTACTATCTAAAAATTGGTGATGTTTTCAACAATTTCATATGGAATGTTGTGGAATAACAAGTTTTAAAGTTTCTGGAAAGCTAAGGTTGACTTGATCATGGGGATTGAAAGTTGTGAAGGAAGAAAAGTTGGTACCAACTTTGAAATGTATATCAACATAGTCATTGTGCACTCCGCCCTTATCTCAAATGTATTGTAACAATTTGCGCTTAATTCAATTTGAGTTGAACATCTCGTTTAGTTATGCTTATGGCCTTCAATGTACTCTTTCAAAATTTCATTCGATCAATGAAACTTTAAGTGTGCTAATTACTTTAATTGATGTATGACAGAAAAATTGATAAACGTGACCTGGTATAAAATGTCTAATATTTGTTATGAAGATAATGTTGAGTATCCATTTTGTGTGGTCCAAAAGAGGCAACAAGTAGTCCCAATATAAGTCAAAAAACAATTCTTTTCCATTCGTTGGTAGGGTTATGTGTTTTGGACTCTGTTTGAATGGGCACTGTTGTGATGCATCAGTATGCAGGTTCATCATATATATCATCCCAACTGAGATTTCGCAGTTTTGGAATCATATGTTCATCAGATGTTAGCGTATCGAGGAAACAAGTTCTGAAGCAATTGGATGAGGAGTTGGGCAAAGGGGATGAGAGGGCAGCTCTCTCACTTGTTAAAGAACTGCAAGGCAAGCCTGGTGGCCTCAGATGTTTTGGTGCTGCTAGGCAGGTTAATTTGCCTTATAAAGTTTTTATATATCTTTTTTTTTTTGCAGCAAGATGAAATAATATACATCAAGATGTGGGATTTGCTTCAAGTTTTGAATGAATTATTTGTGCAGTTACCGCAAAGGCTTTACACCTTGGATGAGCTAAAGCTGAATGGAATAGAAGCGTCGTCGCTTCTGTCACCAGTAGACACTACTCTCGGTTCCATAGAGAGAAGCCTTCAGCTTGCTGCTGTGGCTGGAGGTGTTTCTGCATGGAAACTGTTCGAGCTTAGTCCTCAACAGATTTTCTATCTTTCTGTTGGTTTGCTTTTTCTGTTCACTCTGGACTCGGTAACTTCCTCTTGCCTGTTTAGCAAACAAGAAGTACTGATGCTTTTCATATACGCTTTATAATGTCATCGAATGGTAATAGGTATCTTTCAATGGAGGAATTGGTAGCTTGGTTATTGATACAATTGGTCACACCTTTAGTAAGAAGTACCGCAATAGGGTCATTCAAGTAAGTTCTGTCTTCATGGCCTTCGTGTATGTCTACTTTTTTTTAATTCCTATCTAAAAAAAAATTTCGTTTTGCAGCATGAAGCCGGTCATTTCTTAATCGCTTACTTGGTTGGCATCCTTCCTAAGGGATATACACTGTCCAGTTTGGAAGCATTGAAGAAGGAGGGATCTCTCAATGTTCAAGCAGGCACCGCTTTCGTGGATTTGGAGTTTGCTGAAGAGGTAAGTTGCTGTTTTCAATCCAAAAGATGTGTGTGTATGCATTATGTGTGCTGACTGTCATCGCCTGTTTGAGCTAACCGGTAGATTGAATGTCTATGACTACTGCTAAACCAGTAGATTGACTTCTCAGACGATCTTGATCATACTTTGTAACTTACTACTTTGGTTACTATGCCTGATTTACAGCAGCTTCTTATTGTTCTTACCATTTGATGCAGGTCAATACAGGGAAAGTATCAGCTAGTGTATGTCTCTGCCCTTCATCTCTATAATTTCTGCATAGGTATCCCTTCTTTTGAAGTTGAAACTCTCATGCATTTGGGAATACATCTTATTAGACGCTGAACAGATTTGCCTGCGTAGCGCTAGCCGGTGTTGCTGCTGAGTATCTTCTATATGGATGTGCTGAGGGTGGTCTTGGTGACATCAGCCAGGTTTTAGTTTTGCCTGATATTTTCCACTTGGTTGGCATAGCAGCATTAAGTTACTAACTAACCGAATGCTTTTGCTGTTAAAACAGTTGGACTCATTGTATAGAAGTTTAGGCTTCACACAGAAGAAAACAGATTCTCAAGTCAGATGGTCCGTCTTAAACACTGTCCTAATCTTGCGCCGCCATGAAGCAGCGCGAGCTAAACTCGCAGAGGCCATGTCAGAAGGAAGGTCGGTAGGATCTTGCATCGATATCATAGAGAACACCATAGGCAATGCAGACATCTAGTCCTTAGCTAATGCACCCAAAAGGTTCAATGTTGATATGAAAATCTTACAAACTTTGATTTTCTTTGAAAATAATACGCAATGGAGGAGATGGTCAATTTGCGACTTTGTATTGTGAACATGAGTACCATATAATTTGATGCTTCCCCACTCAAGGTATCACTCACAAATTATCATTAGATAAATCCAATAAATTTAAAAAAAAAATGTAAGCACATTCTGTACGACTGTGTAAAGATGTGTTTTGTTAACATAGCCAATTGCCAATTGTTTATTTTAATTACTGTTTTTGCAAATGAGCCCAATAAGCCGAGTCGAGGGCTTGATCAAAAACTCGGCTCTTTTGAGCTCAAATCATAAATGAGCTGAGCCGCATTAGGCTCGAGCTTGCAATTTTTTTATAGACCTGAGCTTGAGTTTTTATTCATGAAGTTTATACGAGCTTGAGCCTCTTGGTGCTCGCCTCAACTCAGCTTATTTACACCTCTAAGAACTATGTGTCAACCATAATAAGGGAAAACCAAAAAACCCCCTCATCCAAATTATTCGGTAACCGAATTTAATACGAATTATGCCACGAACTTTCCAAGACATTGTGACGGAGCAATTTAATAACAGCGTGTGGAACATAATAACGAACTTTCCAAAGTCCCCGAAGACCCAATATAACCGCGAAACGAAAACCGGCCTCCGCCGCAATCCGCAGCGCCCGCCGCCGCCAACTGACCATCCGTCGCCCGTAACTGAATCAGTCAACGCAGTCAGAAGATAGAGAGAGAGAGAGAGAGAGAGAGAGAGAGAGAGAGAGAGAGAGAGAGAGAAATGGATGTACAGTGGATTCTGGTGTGCCACGGTCTACTGACGCTGCTTGTACTCGTCTCGTTCTTCTGCGGCAATTGGCCCATCTTCGACGGCACGCCCATCCGCCGCGTCCACGAGTTCTTCGTATTCGGCGCCTACGATTACTTTCAGTTCAGTAACCACCTCTAACCACCAAAAGATTCAATTTCTCCTGTTTTTTCGGATTTTGTGTTGTGAGATTCGACTTCTTACTAGTGTTTTTTTTTTTGCAGGCGGTTTGTAGGGTTTGTGTTTGGCGCCAAGGGGACGAATGCCGTTTCGGCGGTTGAGTATTTCTGTTGTGATCGGCCCAATCCAATTCTACAGGTTTCCAATTTCATGTTCTATGATTCAAATTGGACATTAAATTGTGTTATGTTAGTTGATTTTGGTCATTATGTTGTGAAATTTTTGTGAATTTTGGACTTGCAATGTGCTCTTTTGTGCTATTTGATAGTGCATTTTTGTTAATCTTGATAGTGTAGACAACTAGGAATTACTACTTTTCGGGTTTTGCTGCTTTTGGTTAAACTCAGTTTTGTAGTTCAACTTCATATTGCAATTCCAGCTACTGATGTTGTAGACAACTAGGGATATATGTACTTTAATTGTTCTCTTTGATTCGGGATTGATTATGGAACGTTTTCTGTTTCGTTTTGCAGTTCATATATCTTGCAATAGTAGTTGGAACATATTACTTGGTTGCAAGTTCTTCTTTCAGTTACATTCCTGGATATTATATAGGTGAACACCACAGGTATGCTTCGGGGCTTCTTTGTACGAATATTTCTTCTTTTATTTTTGTTTCTGTTTGGGAATGAATCCTCTATGCATTTTTGGTTCTTTCAGGTACATGAGCTTCTTGGCTGTTGGAGTGGGTGTTCTGCTCTTTCTAGTAACTAGCTTTTCTGATCCAGGAACAGTGAATACTGATAATGTTTCTCAGTATCTCTCTGCGTATCCATATGACAATGTTATATATTCGGAGAAAGATTGTTCAACATGCAAAATTCCAAAGTGAGTCCCGAACCCCAATCGCTCTCTTTGAGATTCCCTATTTACTTGCTTTTCATTTTTAAAGAAAAACAGTTTATGCTATTTAGTTTTTGTTCCTTTCCTTTTCTTAGTTTTTCCTTTTCCTCTGTGTTCAGACCTGCTAGGTCTAAGCATTGCAGCATATGCGATCGCTGTGTTGCCCGTTTCGACCATCATTGTGGATGGATGGTTGGAAATTCTCAAACTATTCTTCTTCTTTCTCCACCCCCTTCCTCATATATTGGAAATTTCATCTGGTGGTGCTTACTTTAAATTTAACACCATATGATTTTCATTGCAGAATAACTGTATAGGCGAGAAAAACATCAAGTACTTTATGGCTTTTCTTTTGTGGTGAGTTCTATCTGATGCAGTAATAGTGTGTGTTTATGTGTGGTGTTTGGCTTTTTCTTTTCTCAACTGTTTGTGCTTCCCAAAGAACTGTTGATATGGGATCATGATGGGTGGCGAATCTGTTTTCTCATGGATTGATAATGCGCATATTGATAATGAAAGTTTATATTATACAATTTCTGGTTGAGCGTTAATCTACACTCTTTGCATATGTAGAGAAACTCCAACCTGTTGTCTTAGAGTTTGCAGGAATTTATCAATTCCAAAACCATACATGAGCATTGATTATCTTGCTTTCTGTTTTACTTAATTGCTCTATCAATTTGAGCTTTAGTTTAGCTGGAGGTTATATACTACCCCCTTTTTGTTTATCCGTTTCTTATTATTTCATTAGTGCTTTTCCAGGCACACTATACTTTGCATATATGGAACAGTTGCCATTGGGTTAATTCTTGCCGGGCAAATTAAAGAATTTAAAGTTATTTATATTCTAACTGGTAAGTTGACTTGCGTCGAAGCCTCCTACTTGATGATTATGTTTCTTTTGAACCTAACTGATATTCCTTTCCCTAATTTCTTCATTGCAGTATATTACGGTATAGAAAATTCTTTTCGTAGTTTATCACCACATGTTGTACAGGTAATTTGATTCATCTGTTTGCAATTTAGATGATTAAGGCTTCGAACAATAATCATCTTGCCTCTTCCATGCTGCTCATTGCTTAGTTGTTCTTCTGATCTCTGACAGTGGCTGCTGGGGGCCTACAATACTCAAATACTTATAATGGTGTTTCTTGCCATAGTTGCACTGCTATTAGCGGGGTTTTTTGGTTACCATGCAAAACTTTGTCTCACAAACACTACCACCAATGAGGTCTACTTCTGTCTCTGATTTTGTTGCATAATTTTGGTACAGCTCCAAAGAGAGCAGGGTTTACGATAAATAATGATTGCGGGATAGGTTATTAGGCTCCAGCAGAAACATTTCCTGTGGAGAAAAGAAAGCCTTCTGTCATTGCGCAAATTTTGAAACTTAAAGTTTGTACACTTCTTTTGTAACAGACATTCAAGTGGCAAGATTATCTAAGCTGGCAGAGGAAGTTGAGTGAAGCAAGGGCGAGTTCTGCAGCACTAAAAGCAAGTATCAGTGGAATGAGCAGCGAAACTAAACCTCCGGAAAGCAAATGGAGAGCCATGTTCCGGAGATCCCCACTCAAAGATGCAGACATCGTGGTTAAGAACAACATGTACGATAAAGGCTTCTTTCAGAACATTCTTGAGATCATCATCCCCCTCTCAAGCAGACATTCAAGTATGCGAACCAAACCAAAGTCTAGCTAAGACAGATTGCTAGCCTGTCATTGCTATAAGCTTTGCTTAGAAGGCCAGGTAAAAAGCAAGAGAAGGAGAGTTTGCGTTATCGGGGTTGGTTCTAACCAACCGGTCAGGTGTTCTCTAACATTACTGCAGCCATCTATGCATTCGTGCTGTATAATAGACACTGGGACATTAGTTCTTGGTCAGGTTATATGGATTAACGTAGCCGAATTTTTGTGTAAATTTCACTGTATAATATGATATTATTACTTAATCAACCAGGAATGATATACAGTAGTTAATTTTTCTTCATCTTAAAGGATATCACTTCAGTTGCCCTGTTTTGATTTTCATTTTTTGCTAAAAGACCCTCCTTTGGTGTAAAAAAGGCTAAATAAATAGGCAGGAAAGAAAAATAACAAAAGTAAAAGGTGCAATTTGAAAATAACCCATAAAGCAGTACGCCGTCGTTTTGCCGCTAAACTTATTCAATTTCGATATATTATTGCTCAAATTTCAGTTTCTCAGTTCTTCGATTAACTTCTCCTGGAGAGAAGCGTTATCAATCAGGTAGGGCTCTGTTTGGATGATTACAATTCTTCAATTCCTCTTTTTCGATTTCGAAACTTTTAATCCTGTTCGAGTTTTGACTGAATTGAACTTGAATTGAATTTTTGGGATTTTAGGGTTTAATGCGATGATCTACACGGCGATAGACACGTTCTACCTCACCGACGAGCAACTGCAGGACTCGCCGTCGAGGAAGGACGGCATAGATGAAGCTACGGAGACGACGCTCAGAATCTACGGCTGCGATTTGGTCCAAGAAAGCGGGATTTTGCTCAAATTGTATGCGTTGATTCCAGTTTGGTTTGATTTGTAATTTTCTTGCTGTTTTAGGGTAAATTATGGTGATTTTTTTTTTCGGATGATTGCAGACCTCAAGCTGTGATGGCCACTGGTCAGGTTCTGTTTCACCGGTTCTTTTGCAAGAAGTCATTTGCACGCTTTAATGTCAAGGTACTTTGACTTTGTTTATGTATTTGCTGTCGTAATTCTTCGATTTCCGATAAAGTGTGGAAATTTTGAGGTAATTGAAATTACTTTAGTTCTAAAGTTCTGTACTTTCTGTTTTGGTCTTCTGTTTGGTTTGTGAAAGATGAGTGACTGTATCTTGGGTTAAGTCACAGAAGGTGTTTATCTATAACCTTTGCTCCCGAATTTGAGACGATGCAAGATTGGCTTTTAACTTTTTTGTGCAGATGAATTCCATATGTTGTTTACGGTTTTGGTTTCTTGCCAATGAATGCTCCGATTAAGTATAGAAAAAAGGTCTTCCCTGTGGTTGTAGTAGGATAAATGAGCAGCTTTCACGTCTTGGTTCATGTTTGTAATTCGGATATTTCTGCTTTAACAGCGTAATGTTTTCTTGTAGAAAGTGGCTGCGAGCTGTGTGTGGCTTGCATCGAAACTGGAGGAATGCCCTAAGAAAGCCAGGCAGGTGATCACTGTTTTCCACAGGATGGAATGTAGGAGGGAGAACCTACCTATTGAGCCTTTGGACCCGTTTTCCAAGGTTAGAGCTCATATGTGTATGTCCATGCATATCCTACTGCCATCATTGTTTTCCTTTATCATCTCTTTGAATGTGAACCCAAAAGAACCAAATGTATTGTTTTCCTCTTTGGTGTTTATAAGTGATTGGTATAAGTCCTATTATTAATGCACTTGTGTAGGTCCTATGAAAGTGTACCATGGTTTCAAGGTTTATGTTCTTTCTTTCTCCAGAAATACTCGGACTTGAAGATGGAGTTAAGCAGAACAGAAAGACATATTTTGAAAGAGATGGGTTTCATTTGTCATGTTGAGCATCCTCATAAGTTTATATCAAATTATCTCGCCACTTTGGAAACGCCCCAGGAATTGACTCAAGAAGCCTGGAATCTAGCAAATGACAGGTACTTCTCTCAGGTCTCAACACAGGCCGAGTACTTATATAATATCTTCGTATGGACTTAGTTTTTCCATTTGGGTTTGAAATTTTTGAATACATCGCTATTTATCTGTTTGGATTTTTGTGTTCATCTAGAATAGTAGACTGGAATATGTGTCTTTTGGATGCTTATTGGTGTATTATTTGCAGTTTGCGTACCACATTGTGTGTTCGATTCAAAAGTGAGGTTGTTGCTTGTGGTGTGGTTTATGCTGCTGCTCGGAGGTTTCAAGTACCCCTTCCCGAGAATCCTCCATGGTGGAAGGCATTTGATGCTGATAAATCAGGGATTGATGAAGTTTGTAGGGTTCTGGCTCATCTCTACAGTCTTCCTAAAGCAAAGTACATACCAGTCTGCAAGGATGTAGATTCTTTTACATTCTCTAACAAGTCATGGAATCCAGAGTCTCAGCCAGTTGCAAAGGTAGTATTGATTATTCCTTTTTCTGTTTTTCTAATTCTTTTCACTCCTCCTTCCTACGTAAGATTACTTCAGAGCTGGGGGCTCTGCAATTTTATTTCTTCTCTCTGCAGATAGCTACTTGCCAGCATATTACATCATGATATTGCCAGCGCTGCCGTATTTTTATTTTTCTTGAAAAGTGTATTAGATTGCTCACATCGGCTTATTGGTGGTTTAACAGCAGCACTGTTGGCTGTGAGCAGCGACCTGAACTAATGTGTAGTTCTATTTTTCATTGCTGTTCTGCAGGAAGTTCCTAAAAGCAGCCCATCAGTTATTGATGATGGTACAAAGCCTACAGCTGCAGTTAATTTTGAGTCTGGTACTGGATCAAAGGGTTTGTTGGTACCAAAAGAGAGTGATGACGAATCTAAAAGCATGCCTATTGAGGGCGAGGCAAAATTCGCCTCATCCAAATCTGAACGCAGATTAGAATCTAGTGGCGATAAGAGCAAGGACAGGGAAAAGGAGAGGGAGAGGGATAGGGAGAGAGACAGGGACAGGGACAGAAAGGTTCGGGATCGTGATAGGGGAAGAGACTCTGACCGGGAACGAGATCGGGAGGAGTCGGAGAGGGACAGAACCAAGGACAGAGGTCATCGATCCAAGGATAGACCTAAAGATTCAGGTTGGCTACCATTTTTTTCTTCTCTTCTTTGACCACTTTGTTAATCAGATTTATGGATATGCTTCATTTAAACTTTCCTTTTAATTGAACTCTAAATTGAAGTTCTATGTTGAATACACAACGCAGGTGGGTATTCAGAGAGATCACGACACCACTCATCACGAGGTATGCATATTCAAGAATATCTCATGGATGCATAATGCTTGTTTTTTCGTTTCCATAGAGTGGATGTACTGTTTGAACCCCATTGTCTGATACTTGACATTATTTTACAGATCGTGACTATCACAATTCCTCCTATGCTTCTAGGGAGAAGGATCGTCATAGACACCATTCTTATGCTTGAAATGATGATCAACACCATCTGCTTTGTCTCCTAAACTTCAACGAAACTGAAAGTAACATTTTGTATTTTAACAATCTGTCAGAAAATGGAAAAGAAATTGTTATTCTAAATTCCAGAATTGTATCTACCGGGAATATGCAACATTGATGTTTAAATCTTCATTCTGTTCTATAGTATAATTTGTTGAGTATTCAGCTAAATGAAAAAGGCATATAAGAAATTTTCATCAGTATAATTTGTTGGTAATGGTGATTTTGCCCTCGCAAGAATCGCGAAAATAGTAAATTAGCAACTTCTTTCTTGAGCAAAATTGTCGCAATTGAATTTTGTCACATGGTTGAGATATAATTAATTGTATCACACAGTAATTTTGTGACAAGGTTGTTTCAAACTAAATTTTGTCAAAATTGGTTTTATCACAATATTGTAAAACAATTTAATTTTGTCACAATTATGTTATAAAATTTGATCTCACAATTATGTGACAAAATTTGATTTGTCACAACCTTGTGACAAAATTGGCTTTGTCACAAAATGAAACTTGTCAAAACATTGTGACAAAACCAATTTTGTTACAACATTGTGACAAAATTAATTGTCTCCAATGTTATGACAAAATTGGATTTGTCACAAAGTTGTGACAAAATTGGATTTGTCATAACATTGTGACAAAATTGGATTTGTCACAACCTTGTGACAAAATTGGTTTTGTCACAACCTTGTGACAAAATTGGTTTTGTCACAACCTTGTGACAAAATTGGTTTTGTCACAAAATGAAATTTGTCATAAGATTTTGATAAAATTTGATTTGTCACAATATTTTGACAAAATTTGATTTGTCACAACATTGTGACAAAATTTGATTTATCACAACCTTGTGACAAAATTGGTTTTGTCACAAAACGAAACTTGTCATAAGATTGTGACTACTAATTTTGTCATAAGATTGTGACAAAATTAATTTTGTCACAACAATGTGACAAAATTAATTGTCCAAATGTTATGACAAAACTAGTTTTATCACATTTGTCACAACCTTGTGACAAAATTGGATTTGTCACAACCTTGTGACAAAATTGGATTTGTCACAAGGTTGTGACAAAATTGGTTTTGTCACAACATTGTGACAAAATTGGTTTTGTTACAAAACGAAATTAGTCACAAGATTGTGACAAAATTAAGTTTGTCATAAGATTATGATAAAATTAATTTTTTCATAAAGTTGTGACAATTAATTTTGTCACAACCTTGTGATAAAATTTGATATGTGATAAATTAAATTTTGTTATAAGGTTGTGATAAAATCAAATTGTGACAAAATTAATTGTCACAACTCTATGACAAAATTAATTTTATTATAATCCTTATGACAACGAATTTTTGTCACGGATAAATTGGCAAATTTGATGATAATGATGATCTTGCACATAAAAGAGTTATTTTATCAGAATTTCACGATTCTAACAAGTGCAAAATTGTCATTCATCATATTGCAAATAATAAACGGCAAAAGATGGCGATTTTGGCCTCCTTATCGATCATTTTCTAAGGGAATAATCATCATATCGATCACTGCAAATTGGTACGAGTATCTTGTTAATCATCTGTTAACTTCTTTCATGTTAATGAAATCTTGCAGACAAGAAAAAATCAAATAACATTGATAAAGCACTATGAAAAATCAATCCGCGTCTAGAAACATTTGGGTGATAGCGTCTGCGAAATTTTTACTACTCCATAAGCATCAACTACCAATCACTCCCTTCTAATATAGTACTTGCACGATTAGCATATCTTTATACTTTTCGATTTTTGTTGTTCTGGTCTGACTCAAATCAAAAGAAAATCATGTCACAGTTGCTGCTGCATTGAAGGTGAGCGGCTTGATGTCCATGGACCGCATGTAACTTAGAAACTGCCCAGGCAACTCTTCCAAAAGACTTTGAACAACAGAAATCTGACCACCTGTTACAAGGGGTGACCATAAAGAATAAGCATTCCCATCACCATGTAAGACAGGAGAATGAACATCTGAACATATAAAGTTCTTGTAAAGATGTTATCGTACGTACACATCTAGGTACAGTGTGAATAAAACAGACAGAAATGGACGTCACGGATAACTTACTATGCACATCTCTCATAGGCACGAACTGTACAATATCTCCTGTAGCTATACGACCTGTAGAACTTTCTAATCGTTGTCCGTTGTCAGCATCCAGGATCTGCCAAGTACAAGATTCAGACTACAAACTCATGGTGTACAAACCAAGCTCTAGTGGGTGGAAATCAGAAAAGACGACAAAGCATTACCTCCATTTGTTTGAAATCTGCATTACCCACTCCAACTATTAGGACAGATAGGGGAAGATTAGATGCCCTCACCAAAGCATTTTTGGTTTCTTGAATATCGGTGAGGATACCGTCCTAGAAAAGAGAAACTTACGTTATTGCCAGAACAAAGTTTCCATGAGGCAATGCACAAAAATTTCATCCTCCTCGTACCGTTATAATAAGCAAGACATAGTACTTGTTGTTGTGGGCTGATAGAGCACCTCCAGCAATTTCGGCAGCTTTGTTCACCACTTGGCCAAACAAAGTGGGTCCTGACAGAGAAACGGTGTGTAGAGCATTGGCATAAGCAGCCATTATGCCTTCAACTCCTTCAACCTTTTAGATAAACGAAACAAAAGAGTAGGAAGTTTAAACACAATGAAGATTTAGATGTACTGAATCAGTTATCAAACAAGGGTAAAGAACATTTCACAACAATAGCTACTCTTACCTCAAAGTCAGTTGGACTTCCATTCAAGTTAAAGCAATGTG
Source organism: Spiraea crenata (assembly GCA_033992175.1). Taxonomy (NCBI): domain Eukaryota; kingdom Viridiplantae; phylum Streptophyta; class Magnoliopsida; order Rosales; family Rosaceae; genus Spiraea; species Spiraea crenata. Next base: position 1,914,063 of record JAVBHV010000041.1, on the reverse strand, counting down.
ATACAGTGCCATTAACAGCCCCTCCAAAGCCCCAAGCAGGAAAACGCTTATCAGCATCATAAAACTGTATGACTTCCCCTACTTCTGTTATAGCCTGTAATTGATTTCATTCAGATAACATGCAATCGATCAAATGGTTTCTCTATATACTGAAGAGACAACTACCCATACCAAAAGCTCGAGAACGAAGGACCTTATTATGTACAAATTCAGTACTTGTATGCATACAAGTAATGTGATTAAGCTAGACCAACTTGTTTCCTTTTATGAAGAAAACTTCAACGACCTACATTTGGATAACTTTTGACAAAGAGTTGATCTACAATAGTATTAAACTTCTACAGACGCTATCATTCTACCAATTACTATTTCTAAGAAGCCTAGTAGGGTACTTTACTAAATCAAGAGAAGCACAAATTCATGCTTCATTTTGTTACTATATATTATACCCGTACAAGAGCACTGCATCTAGCTCATTACCTGCTGGTAAGAATTCAACCGGCCATATGGATCAATATAGTGCAAAGAGCTAGGAGTTCGAGGATCTCCATTTGAACCTGGGCAAAATTCAATATTCAAAGCATGAAAACAAACAAATCCTATAACATAAAAGTGAAAACTGAATATATTTATCAGACATGGCTTACCCGTAAAATCAACAGCAACCATGAAGTTAAGCTCGAACCCACTAGAAATATAGTCAAGAAAGCTGAACTGTTCCTTCTCACAAAATTGATCCACAAACAGCTGGCCCTTCAAAACCTGTGTTGGCATATCGTAAAGCAAAAGTGAATACATTGAACGAAATACTAAGAATATGGGACAGAAAGATATAACAAATACCTTTTCATGACCATTACGAGAAGCTGGAAACACAAAATTCGAGCCAGTTCTTTCTTTGAATAGTTTTTCCAGGTCTGCGACTGACTTTTGGAGTTTCCTGAATAAGAGCAACTGAGAGGTAAATCCCCTAAACATTCTTCTTTAATGGTGCAGGCACAAAACAATAATATCATGTAAGTAACAAAAGATAATTACCCGATAAGAACATGGTTTCCATTGCTATTGAAATCAAAACACTCAATTACCAATGGGGTATCCTGCACAAATCAAATTTGGGAAAGTTATATGATTTTTCTTGGTTATTAATCGTCACTTGCCAGACATATAAACTCTAGTTTAACGAAGTAATAAAAAGTTCAACAAGCATACCTTGCTTCCGAATTGTTGCATACTCAGGCATAACGGTTTCCAACTTGGGTTTAAATTGTTATCCACCACTTCAGTTTTACAAATTGGAATAGAACCTCCACTCTCAACAATTCTAGATATTCTTAAGAAAGGATCCTGAAGTAAAGAAATGCAAAGACATGTCAAGGATTATACAGAAGCAGATATCTTGTATTCAAAAGTAGAAAGATGTCAAGAATTTTGCAACACTTACACTTTTGGAAAAGAGATCTTTGTTTTCCAAGTGGGAACAGTGAAATTTTATCTCTACAGCACTCCTGGAAGCAAGAGTTTCCTCCGCACGGACAGTAAGTGTTCCTAAGTTTCTCAAACCTCCATGCCCACTTTTATTGTGGAGATTTAAGGTTAAACTTCGAGTTTGTTTGGTCACAATCTGCCACCAGATAAGAGAACAAGACCACGCGAAAACACAACTTATGTGACAGTTTTGCAAATGGTAATCAAATATATCATGCCCCAGCCAAATTGAAAATAACTGGTTTCAAGGGAATTACCTCTGAAAGAACACAACTGCCTTCTCCAAGAAATTCTTGATCACTCAACTTTAAGGTCTGTGAGAGAATGATACAATTAGAAGGTCAAAGTAAGTTCTGTATTCTAAATGAAATGCTAAAGTTTGAAGGAAAAAAAAAAGACGCGTCATACCTTTACAGGTACATTGTGATACCTTGTATCAACATCGTACACATGGAATCTAGGGGAAGAACACAAGAAACCAAACAAGGCAAGCGTGAGTCAAACAGACTAATCAAAACAGATCTTACCAGATACACCATACAATACAAGATATCTTCAGAAACATGCTACTGAACCTTCTTTTAGTAGTGAGGAAATATGAAAAGCTTACATCAATGGTTGCACCATCTCGAACTGATAAGCAACTGCAACTTTCTCTATCCATGCCGGATTCAAACTATTGAGTATTACTTCAGTTCTTCCTAACTCCTCTAGCTTACCATCACTTTTTTTGGCATACACAACCACCATAGGATCACTCTGGAACATAAAAAAAAGGTTATAAATTGGCTCATGCTTTATATTAATATTATGACGCTATAAGTAATGCAAGATGGATAGAGTATACAATACCTTTGAGGTGATGTCACGATCGAGTAAATTAGTTGCCGACAAGGTTAACTGTAGCAAAAATTTGAAATACATCAGTACATTGTAAGTTTGTAACAAATGAAACATAAGATCCAATTAATGGTAGAGAAAATTGTAAGAAAAGATCCAAAGGTTTATTGTATTTTCATAGTTGAAAGTTTACACATTCAGCCAGCTGATACTTCTTTGAAAACAGTGTTTGATGTGAAGAGTGAGAAAGAAAGGGGCGGAGAGAAAGAAACAAAAATCAAGGATTTTGGAAACAATTGGAATTCTTAAGGTTGACCCCAGAGTATTGTATCTCATTGTTGCCACACATTTCAGTGACGAAAAGTAGTATACTGTAGATTTCGTCCTATATATATATCCTCCTAAAGTCAAACGGAGACCAAAAACAAAAGGGGGATCTTGGTACAGTGTTAATGTCCTGGTCGTGGGAGTTCAAACAACACGTAGCATCAACAATTGAGAAACATGCAAATATGCAAAAAGGTCACATAATTTAATACAAAGTGTGATAATGTTGCTCCCTCCACACAAAGCCAAATAGTGTAGTTTAGAAGAAAATATTAAATACAACACCCAACCAAACATAAAACTTGGGACCCCAACATTACAGATGTTTTTGTCCAGTTTGTTTAAGTTGAGAAGTCATTGAAACTTGGGATAAGTTGGTATTCCAGATTAAATAAACTACAAAACAGAGAGCATAATAAAACTTCATAAAACCTAACATAAACGACTATACTCGTGTGCATCATATTACCATAACTAAAAAAGAAGTGTCAAAATCGCTCTGTATTCTAAATAAACACCGCATTAGATTCTTTATACACTTTTTGGGGGAGAGCTTTGACAAAACGTATTCTAAATAAACACCGCATTAGATTCTTTATACACTTTTTATCCAAAAAGAAGAAGATTCTTTATACACTTGGAAAGTAATCTTCTTCTATGATAAAAACAAACATTAGTATAGCACAGTAAACCCAAATTAGACTAATTAAACAAGAATGTGCAAAAATCAGAGGAGTAACGAAAAGTGAGAACCTCAAGTTGAGAAAAGAGAGGGACAGCGCCATGGGACCTGTAAAAGAGCTCAACGGCGTCGTTCCGAGCGCCGCCGTTCTTCCAGTTCTGGCCCATCGGCAGCGGAGCCGCCCCTACGCCTTCCTTGCCGCCGCTCACATCGGAAAAACAACCGCCCATCGATCACTTCGTAAAATCTCAAAAGCCCTAGCCCTAACAGATTGCTCTAATCCCTCCGCGAAAAATCCGAATCGCCAGAATCCGCGTCTTTAAAAGATTGTGACAAATACGAGGGTGCTCGAATATATAAGAGGCGTGGTTGGTTGGATTGTTGGGCCTCGCGCGAAGCTTCTCACGGATCAATTTTTTCGCACCAAATTTAGAAAGCTGGTGATCCACAGAGACTGTCACTACCTTATTAACTCTATAACAGATTGGGAAAAATATTTTTAATTTTTATTTCTTGGTTTTGCCGATTGAACTGAGAAGGAAACGACGACGGTTGGTGGTGGTGGTTTCACTAAGGGTGCCTTTATATTTATAGGACATATCGAAAAGAAAAACCCAAGTCTTCGAATAACATTTGATACGCCATATCATCTTCTACAATAATTTCACAACGTGGAATTTTGATTTTTGGAGTTTTTTTCGTTTGATATAATGAAAGATAGGTGAAACGATACCATTGCCAATATTGACATGGAAATTATTCGGTAATATCATAATTGAGTACTTTTAGTTGTTGAAGTTTATCAATATGTACATTATTCTAATATGTACAAACTTGTGGACAAAGGTTTTGTTTTTGACCCAAAACAATGGATAAAGGTTTTGTTTTTGACCCGAAACCGCGGATGTGGTTCGCGTCACCTTCGACACGTCATGAAGACGAACATAAGGGTTTACACTATAGCAAAGACTCGTCATTGATTACTCAATCAACCAAATTTGCATTTGGATAATTCTTATGGTCAACGTCAAGTCAAAAGTCTAGCGGATAAGTCTCAAAATAGGCTTATAATAATAATAGTAATGAACAAACTTTCAGGTGCAAGTGCTGGGAATATCATACGCAACAACTTATTCATGGACTCTTGAATATCATATGTCCATAGTCTCTGACGAGGAGTAACCTGGACCAACCCAACAACCAACAAGAAGATGCATGAACGCTGTCATGATTTGAACAGTAATTGCATGCATGCACGCGTATATGGTGAAGAAGAAGTCAATTGCTTAAATGTTAGAGAACTTTTCATGAGAGCTATCCACAAACATTTCTTCATATTGTATCTTCAAGTGGAACATAAAAATAATCCTGTAGAGTAGAGAATAATATGCATGTGTGGGCACTAGTTCCCTAAAATTTCATCAGACGTCGCACAGAAAGAAGATACGCAAGAGCTATGATTTCAACTGCGAACAACTATGTTTAAAAAGCTAAAGCTACCCTTAATTACCCATTCAGTCTTTCATCCGAGGAAAATAATACTATCAACCTTGGCAATACAAATTAAACAAGATAAAGAGATAAATTAACCAGTTCAACTAATCAGTCTAAAAGTTCAAACATATGTCACATAAAACAACTATGCTGGGATACAAGAGCTCCATTTACCGGTAGGAGTATTGAGGACCGGCAAAAGCATAACGAGACGAAACTGGTGCAGGCAACACTTCGCTTTTGGCCGCCGGGTAGCTATCAATCTGGTTATACCTTCGTGAAGCATCAGCAATCTCAGCAGCTTCTCTAGAGTATAATGATCTCTCTACACGGTCATGTTCTCTTCTTTGCACACGATCTGTCTGAATATGGTAATCCTCTCTCCTTCCACCAACCAAGTAAGATACTGAAGAAATATCCTCTCTCCTATGGGCCCCATATGGGTCTGACGATGAAGCACCATAATGGTAGTGATAAAATGGATCCCTTCCATACACATCTACAGCAGCCGCAGACGTTGCAGGTGGTAACTCATGCCTAGCACCAATACTATAGCCCCGGTAATCTCTATTCAAGTAGTGAGGACCAGATGCAGGGGCAGCCTCCCTATCATTCAAGTAGTGACGGCCAGATGCAGGGACAGCCTCCCTATGCATGTGGTTCAGCTGCCTTAGAAGATGCTCTCTTTCATACTCCCTATTTCGAGCTGGAGAGACGAGATGGGAATTTGCATTTCTTCTCTCTCCCTGAAGACCATAAGTTCGATATTCCTTTTCAGTAAGATACAAGTCACGAGAAGGTTCCTCTCTCCTTCCAGATAACGCATCTCGGTATGCAACATGCTTGTCTCTTTCATGCGCTAACGTTGGATAACTTCTACCATGACCATTGGGATAGAGATCTCTAGAATGTACATCCCTACATGAAAGCGGGCGTGAGTCTCTCGCTCTCTCGTGAACTCCACGGTCCCGAAGTTTTGACTCAGGCGGAGAACGTGGGGCTAAAACTGATGAATGGACTTGTGCTGGTCGGAAAAGTGCTGTGAGCTTCCTGACCTGTGAGGAAAAGATTACTTCAAACATCACCGACCACCTCACTACAGAGTAAAAAAACGAGGCAACAAACTAATTCAAGGAGAGAGGCATGTTATCTCACTTGTGGAATTGTAAGTTCTATTTTGAACTTATTGTTCACATTATAGTTTTCTTTTATTGCCTTCTTGAAAACACTTTCAGGTAGAGGAAGGCAATCTTTCAACACAGTGAACCGCACCTGAAATTTGCAAGCTATCAGCACACAAGTCGGTTAAATATAAAAAGCAGACAAGGAGGGGTTAATCTAAGAAAATGTGACCTGAGCAGGGAAGGCCCCACCGAAAGCATTTGGCTCTATTTTTAAGCGTCCTGCAGAGGATGCCTTGTAAATCCCATACAGAAGCTTAAGATCAAAATCATAAAGGAAAAGCTTCAACCCTGGTTTGATTCCTAACACGAGGTCTTTTTTACGCAATGAAACACCCATGATACGGTAATGAAAACAGTCTGGTTTTGTCTTTCCACTGCACATAAAGATCAAACCACCAAGTTTTCCTGTCTTTTCGTCAGGTTTTTCGCTGGTCTTCTGACTCTTCGCACTTTTGTCTGACCCATTCCGTTTTTCTTTACTCCTCTGCTTTTGTTGGCTCTTTCCCAAATCTTCAATCTTTGCTGGAGTCTTGGGAGCTTGATGATTCTTGTCCCTATGCTCTTCCTTCAAGATATTTTGTTGGTTCTCTTTTCTTGGATTGAGCTTCTTGCCATCTTCTTCTCTCTCGTTGCTACCGTCGTTGTTACCCCTAACTCTTTTGTTGCTATTCTCGTTGTTTGCCCTAGACTTTGCCTTCCTTTTCCTCCCAGTAACCTGTGAACTACTTGCACCTTTGCTAGTTTTCAAACTATTGTCCAGAGGAGATTTGTTCACAATTTTAGCTTTTCCCTTTAATGATCTACGGGTTTTCTTTCCAGACTTGGATGCTCTTGCTGGAGAGGCAGTTTTCTTGTCAGATAGATCAGGTTGCTTAGATGCTTCCACAGGAGAAGACATCTTCTTTTCACCAAGGTTGGGCCCACTTAACTCGTCAGTCACGTCAGCAGAAGGTTCACTTAACACTGCAGCAGAAGAGGGGATCTTCAGCTCAGATGACTCCCCTTTGTTGGAATCTTCGGAAGGAGAGGGAACATTTTCAGAACACTTTGGGGTGTTCAATTCTTCATCAGCAGCGGGGATCTTCAGCTCCGATGACTCCCCCTTGTTGGATTCTTCGGAAGAAGAGGAAAATTTTTCAGAACACTTTGGATCGTTCAACTCTTTAGCAGCAAAGGGGATCTCCAGTTCAGACGACTTTCTTTTATTGGATGCTTCAACTGGAGAGAGAAATTTTTCAGAAGACTTTGGGTTGTTCAGCTCTTCAGCATCAATGGGGGTCTCCAGTTCAGATGACTCTCTTTTGGTGGATGCGTCGGCTGGAGAGGGAAGTTTATCAGAAGACTTTGGGTTGTTCAACTCCTCAGAAGCAGTGGGAATCTCCAGTTCAGATAACTCTCTTTCGTTGGATGCTTTGGCCGGAGAGGGATTCTTTTCAGAACACTCTGGATTGTTCAACGCTTCAGCAGAAGACGAGATCATCAGCTCAGGTGACACTTCATTGTTGGATGCCTTGGAAGGAGGCAGAACTTTCTCAGAATTGTTCAACGCTTCAGCAGAAGAGGGGACCTTCAGTTCAGGTGACTCCTGTTTGTTGGATGCTTCGGTAGGAGGGTGAACCTTTTCAAAATACTCTGGACTGTTCAACACTCCTGTAGGACTCCTTATTGCCTTCCTGTTATTGGTTTCGATACTGTTATCAACCATTTCCATAGTACATGTGTACTAAACAATCAGGCTCATAAATAAAAGTCACCCTGCAAACAGTTTGGTTAAGATTTTGCTTTCTATTAAAAGACAGGCACACAAAAACTACATATCCAGGAAAGGAATCAAGCACAATGATAAGGAAAAAGAATGAATTAATGAAAGGCCTCGAACATAAGTACCTTCCACGCCTCACCCTTTCCTGAACATAGATAACCCATTGAGACATTTTAGTTAAGTGGAAAAGTATAAATGCCATTCCAAGAATCACTGAAACTTAAATCGCTTCCTAATAGTTCAGTGCATGACAAGCAAGAGGTTTCTAACCCCATGCCCTTGTATTATGTTAATCAGTTTCAATACTGGAAAACCACTAACTGTAGAAGCACCAACCCTAGAAGGAGAAGTAATAGATGGTCCTCTATGTTCTAAGTAAGATAGTTAATTTGAAATTGCCAGATTAACTCCAATATAGCAGCAACAGACGTACGCCCAAAGCACCAAATATAGGACCCACATTGATGAATAGCACTAGTTTTTATAAACTAAATAGCTTGCACTCATTTCCTTTTAATATTTATATGCATACTTTACTATATACGGCTTAACGAACAATAAAGGATGGTTATTTAGGCCTTCAGACAGTACAAATGTCTACTAAATTTCTTTATCCTACTCCATGTCTTCACAGTTAAGATGATTTTACTACCTCACCGAGAGGAGCTTTCTTTGTTACAGATGAACTACTTCAATAAACGACAGCGAATGAGTACTATAAATCTGGACAACAGCTTTGACTACAGACTGAATTACCATACTTACCAGCTCACCCGAGACATGCTACACGTACAAATTTGGCATATGCACTTCATTCTGAGGAAACTGATTTGTTAGATGATCTACTTATTAATATGTATCACGAGATAAACTTCATTTGCAAAGCTTCTTTCCATGCTCTCTCCTAGCCTCATTGTTACTGACATTTATGCTCTTTCCTATGGCATACTTGGAGAATCAAAGGGCCTCAATGCCACTACATCTCCCACTTCGGAGAAAGGGCTAGACACGCTACTGTTATTACCAGTAATATCATCAACTCCCACCACAATCACTCTAATGATTCTATAGCCCAATCTCCTATACTTCGAAATCAATGCGAAGACTTTCAATCCATCAATCAGCACACAAGAATGAAGGCCAGATATTTCCAACAACAAAACAGACAAATCTCTACTGGTTTTCCAAGTGATACCAATCATATCATCAAACTGAAGTAACTATAAAACCAACTCCGAATGGCGAAAATAATCATACTCAACAACTAAATAGACCATTCGAATTTCCAATTGAAGCTTAATCTCTAAGACGCCGATCTCAAATCACTATCAATCCCACAAAATCATACGATTTCGGTTCAAATTATTACCCACGACACAAAAAAGGATCAATCCACTGGAAAATCAGCATACATTAAGCTTGAAAATACATTCAAATCCAACAAAATTACTAACAATTAAACAATCTAATCGTTCCAGTACCTTTGTCAACAGCAACCAAGCAGAAGCCAGAGAATCTGAAAACCATAAACAAAATTGCAATCAGTGAAGAAGCTGATTATGGTTTGGGAAAGATAGAAATCGAAAAGGGAAAGTTACCTCTGGGTGGTGGTTTCGAGAGAATCGGAGAGTGAGAGAAAATCCGACGAACGAACGAACGAACGAACGTTGAGAAGAAGAATATACCTGGAAATAAAAAGAAAGATAATAATAATAAGAACGATTTGCGCTCGGTTTATTTTTTTCTCGGTTTATTTGCCTCTTTTTACAGTTTTTTCTGTTTTCGTTAAATCTTTTGGACAATTTCTCGATTTATGCATATTTAGAGATTCGAAAAACACCATATTTATTGGACCAAAAAAAACGTTATTATAGGCTGATGATTTACTTAGGGTGGAAACTTTTTTGAGTTACAGTGGCATTAGTGACATGCCAACATAATGTCATGATCTTGTATTACCACTTGTTATGACTTTTCTTAATACTATACCAGCATACCATATTATGACGTATAAAAAGAAGAATAGTTGATAGAGAAGAAAAAAAACAAATTTAAACTTATGGCAAGCAAAAAACAACAGTACTCTGTTTTAACCTAATGATCAGAAATTGTCATTGAAGCCTTTATCATAATACATTAGAGTTACATACAAAGCCTTCCCCAAGGTCTAAAAGAGTTTAAAAACAAAAACAAATTCAGTCAAGATAGACTTTAATATCAATCCCACTATCAATGAGGGATTGAACAACTGCTCTAATCTTCCCTTCAAACTTGTCCCTGTCCCTGGGAGTATAAGCAGCAGTGTAAACATCTGCTTCTCTTGCCCTATCGGCTAAAATCTGGCCAACGGACAAACAGGCCGGTATATCACATCGGGACTTGAGCACAGCTTTGATGTCTTTGGAGTTGGTACCAGCAACTGCAACCTGCTTGCATGTCACCCTGTGGGTGATTGAGGCTGAGACGAAGCGCTTTGAGATGAACACATCAAGTGTAAATGGTTCAATGTACGCTATGGTGCGCTGTTTGAATGATATGTGCTTTTGCGGATTCTTGGACTTCTTCTCCTTCTGGTAAGTGTATGGCCGGCTATTGTTGTCATCAAGGAAATCCTCCACCCCAAAAAAACTTCTCTGTGCATGAAGAACCTGAACATCGCAAGATCGCAATTGATTACATCAAAATGCTAAATATATATATTAAAGGGCTAGCATATCTTCATGGCATGATTCAAGCATAAATGAAGCTAACACAAAAACTTTATCATAACATAAATCACGAATACACAAAACTGGGATTTGAAATGTACCTGTCCATTGTGGAAACCACTAGTGGGCACATACAAGCAAGGCATAAATCTGCTTCCTCCATAGACACAAACCCCTCTGTTCAATACATTCCCAAAGACTCGCTTCAACATCTTTATGTTCCAATTCAATCCCACAAGATGCACCACCTTGATGTACAATGCCCCTACTCGTCTTTAATCACCTGAAAACCAAACATTACCAGAACCACAAAGAAAGAAACTTAGAAGACGTTCAAAAATCCGAATTCAGACTCTTCACCAACGCAATGCCACTTCATTGAGGCATTACGTCGAACACATGTAAGGCATATACAAAAGAGATGTGATAAAAAGTGTTATCTCGATTTTTATTCACTTGTACACAAATCTGGGAAATGGGTAAGTATCAGAATCGTCATTCGTGAGTATGTTCAAAGTCACAGAGACTGAAATCGAGATGGGCATTTTGTCGAACAGGTAATATGCACTATGCAAATATTCAATTCTAAAAGAACGGTGGAGAAAGAGACCTGGTTATGGAAGAGAGGAGCCCTCTCCACCGTCGGTAAAGAGACGGCGGTGGACGGCGAAGTTGACGGCGAGAGTGTATAGTCCAGTAAACTACGTTGCGGTGGTAAAAAAGAAAAGAGGGCAGCACAGAACTCGGAGCTCGGAAATGGCGTCTGGCTCTGGTGGTTTCACTTCTTTTGTGCTGAGTTGAGACCATCAAAATATGGTAAGTTGGTGTTATTAAAACATATAAGACAAGTTTAGCAAGCCGGGCATTTGGTCTAGTGGTATGATTCTCGCTTTGGGTGCGAGAGGTCCCGAGTTCGATTCTCGGAATGCCCCTCTGTAAGACCACCCTTTTTGTTTTCCCTTTTTTGGGTTTTTCAATGTGCCAAAATTATGGAGTATGACACCGCTTAAGTAAGTGGTATAACTTATTCACATACTAAACTATGGATGCACAAAAATATTTCTATACCATGAGATCGTAAGGTCATTCTACTCTATAAGAACTCAACTATGAGAACTGACAATTCATTCAAAAATCTTGTTCCATACGCCTTTGTGATGGTTGGTTTCTTTTGATCCAGAATACATGTTGTCATGGCACCTGTTATATATCGGTACACTTACAAAAGGGTAATTATCATGAATGGTGTCTGAACTTTGCTAATTTGAACTTCATGGTGCCTAACTTTAAAAGTGATCAATTTGGTACCCAGACTTTAAAAAACAGGACTTTATAGTGCCTAAACTTTAAAAGTGATCAATTTGGTACCTAGACTTTAAAAAAGAGGACTATGTAGTACCTCAGTCAATTTTTTTTTTTTTATCAAAATTCCATTAAAATAAGGGATAAAATTGTCTTTTGATATTACTTTTCATGCAAAATACTATTTTTTACCTCTCAACCTCTATATAAATGTGTACTATGATGTTTCGAAATAAATTAAAGTGTGCATATAACTATTTTCGAATAATAAATAATTTGATTAACAAAAATATACTCGAACGGTAGATTTTTTCTATTACTCAATTTATGTTAGAAATATTTTTTTATATTCAAGTATATTTTTATTTATCAATTTATCTATTATTTTGCAATATCTATATGCATATATATTTTTTGAAACACCATAATACACATTTATATAGAGGTTGAGAGATAAAAAATAGTATTTTACATGAAAATTAATGTCAAAAGACAATTTTATCTCTCATTTTAACGGAATTTTGACAAAAAATTGAAGAAGGTACCACATAGTCCTCTTTTTGAAAGTCTGAGTACTAAATTGATCACTTTTAAAGTTCAGGCACTATGAAGTCCGATTTTTGAAAGTCTAGGTACCAAATTGATCACTTTTAAAGTTCACGCACTCTGAAGTCCTGTTAGTAAAAGTTCAGGCACCATTCATGATAAAAACCCCTTACAAAACGATCTTGAGCAAACAAAAATGTATGATCGATCTCTATTCATGAGGCTGAAATGCATCATAACGCAATACAATCCAAAAAGAAAACAGAACATGCATATCAGAAAACCAGCCTCTGCCAACTATTTCTGACGGTAAGAAAAAGAAAAAAGGCTAAGGCTCCGGGCTACAAGTGACTTGACATACTAATCCTGGCCACATTTCGCTTTTCTCATGCAGCATTCTGCCAAGTATTATCAGTTATATCTTACATCAAAGTGATATATCCGATGCCACAATTTACAGGATGGCTTACTTATTTCCGAACAACTGTACTGCCAGGAATTGATACCGGATCAAGCTCCCAACAGCCTACAACTCGAGTGTCACTATCCACGGTATGGTGAAAGGCGGGAATTTGGTGAGAGAACCTACCTAACTCAGCCCGTGGTATGTCCATCACACTAGCTTGCGATCTCTGGATTCTTTGAGGCCTGTATACTGACTTGAATCCATTAAGCTGTGCCATAACCACAACCTTTGTGCTTTGCTCATTATCTTCCAGGACTTGTACTATGTCACACTCGTCATTCTTCGAACCCGTTGACTCAGGGTTGTGGTTCCTGTATAGCGCCCAAACTTCACCTTTCCTCGGGTATATCTCAAATATCTTCTTATCAACAGATTCGGGTTGCAAACAATGAGAAATTGAGGTGCGGGAGAAGACCTTTGTTTGACCACATTTGACTTTAAATTGCCCACAGCAAACAGGCTCTACCTTGTCCTTATGCTCCAAGCAAGGTTCGAGTAGTGCCATATGCAATTGAAAATTTGGCTTAAACTCGATCCTCTTAACTTGAGCATAAGTCTTAGGCATCCCATTCTTTTCACTGTACAGTGCCCATATTTGACCCTGCTCAAATTTCTCCTCAGATTTTTGCCCATCAAAGTCATAGAACTGAGTTTGGGCTAATCTACAGGCAGGAGACAAAAATGGATGGGCAACAGGGCTGTTCATGGAACTGACAGAAGGACGACCCTTCACACTTGAATGCATTCTGTCATCTGACTGACTAGAAGTAGAGTTCACGGTGGATGGAGTGGAGCTGGTTTGACTTTCACTGTTGGTAGAATCTGGGCACTTTTTAGTCCTGTTTGCCCTTGGTGATCTTCTAAGCACGGAAGGCTCTCTATCAGAATCAACTCTCTCAAGTTTTTTTGGTGTTTTGATTCCGTCACCAGCCTGACATGGAGCAGCATTTTCCATACGTTGAGTTTGTTTGCCCTGGTGTATGCCATTGTCTACAGAAATACCATGAGTTGCTTCTGGTTTAACAGAATTCCCAAACTCGCTATTTGAACTTCTGGGAGACCTATGCCTTGAAGTCTCTCTTTCAGAACAATTCTTCTCCTCCTTCCCAGCTGCACATGTTCTCCCACAATCCATTACAGGTTCGGTATTCTTGGGTTTGTTATCCATTCTCTCATCACTGAAATCTTCCAGATTGCAGGGCAAAGAAGCAGGATCAAACTCAAAGGAACCTTTGGGAACACCGTCCCTTTCAGCACCAGTCATTTGGAAAGAGGGAATTCGATGAGAAAATCTGTATAGCTCATTAGGTGGAACTATAAACGAGACAACCCCATGCTGCGCACTCCGCTGAAACAGACTGACAAATCCTTTGATTTTGACTAGATAAGCAACTTTAATGCCATTATTTTCATCAAAATCTGACAAGACTTCCACGAATTCAAATTTGTATGATTCATGCTTTTCAGGTTCAGAACTCCATCCAATATCCCAATTCTGGTAGAGAGCCCAGGTTTCTCCCACCCTAGGATACACTATAAAAGAGCTTCTGCCTTTGCCTTTTATGCAGTGAACCTGATGAGAAAAGATAAGATGATCTGTAACTTCATCACTGGTACCAAGAACGTACTTGCCACAAGCAACTGGCAAGGCCTTACACCAAGCAATCTCGCCTTCGTCATCCGGATTGGGCTCCAGCCAGGTGACTCTCAGCTTAAATCTAGTGGTGAATACTTTGCTGATACGAGCATAGAATCTTGGCATGCCATCTACTGGATCATAAAGAGCCCATGTTTGATTAGCACTCAAAGTGCTTTTCAGCGTATCCTCGTCGAGCACAAACTTATGGAATTCAGGATCCGGAACCTCAAGCATGTTGGGCATGGATGAGACATTTGTTTTATGTTCATCCACAGCAGCAGTAGTAGCAGAATCAGCTGAATTCTCATGTTTAGAGACCCCACCATCCACAGCAGCATTCTTCCTCTCCTTTTCAGTAGCACTAGAGAATAGGCCATCCCTCGACCTTTTTGGAGGACTCACAAAATCATCATCATCATTTGCATTCTCATGGTAAGAAAGATTCTGCCTTTTCCTCGAAGATCTCCTATGGGAATTGCCTCCTTTTTGCTCCGAAGGTTTGCCTGATTCAGAAATGGGATTCCTGCCTCTTTTCTTGTTCATACTTCTTGAAATTTCTGAATACTTGGAGTTAACTGGACCAGACTTGGATATCTTAACACCTTGCATCCCTACTCTAACATCATGCTCAATATCATTCTTTCCACCATTACTTTGCGAGGTTACATTTGAAGTACCCTGACTTGGAGGCTCTTTTGGAAATTGATTTGTGACAGATTCAGGATTGGCAGTCTGAAATTGAACACCCATATCAAGTGCAATAAAGGCTTTTCGGCACCTCTGACAGCGCAACAACTTATTTATGAAGTCCTTGAAGTATTGGTATTTTACCTTACAGTCAGGACAAGATGTCCAGAATGTGTTTTGCAGCATCTGTTCATGTTGATTCATACTAGTGGACTGTGACTGAGGAACCGTCTGAGGATTGCTTGCAGTATCGTTATTTTTCCTCACAGATAAGTTTCCATTTGATGGAGGAACTGGTGGTTTTGATGCACCAGTTCTTGCTACAGCTCTACACTTCATTTCATAGGCAGTGCGCGTTGTTTGGTCAGTCAGCACCCTGTTTGCCTCCCCAATCAGCTTAAAAGCGGCCTCCGCACCCGTAAACTTATTCTTATCAGGATGAAGTAACAATGCAAACTTTCTGTATTGTTTCTTGATGGTTACATCATTATCAGATTTTTTAATCTGAAGAATTCCATACCAGTCCATTTCAGATCCACCTATCTTTGTTTCTGATGAACAGTTAACTTCACAGACTGCAAGTAATTTCTCAAGGTTCTCAAGCCCAGGGAAAAGTCTTTGTGCCTTCTCTGCCATCTTCCTTGCTCCTGTAAAGTCATTGTTCTTCAACTTTTTCTCAGAAAGCTCCATTGCCCGAACTGCCTCCTCTTTGTTGCACTCCATAGGTGATGTAGAATTCA
This sequence comes from Spiraea crenata, assembly GCA_033992175.1. Classification (NCBI taxonomy): domain Eukaryota; kingdom Viridiplantae; phylum Streptophyta; class Magnoliopsida; order Rosales; family Rosaceae; genus Spiraea; species Spiraea crenata. Next base: position 1,898,198 of record JAVBHV010000041.1, on the reverse strand, counting down.
AACTCACCTATGGACTTTCATATACAGAATATACACCACGAAAAGAAAGGTAATCTGCCCCTGCCGGCCAACACTCCGATCACCTGAAATCTGCACCCTGCCCAGATACAGATCAAGCAACCTAAGTAAAACATGCACACCACCTATGTATTTATCTAATTAACAAGAAAAAGCGGCAAATCAACTCACCATTCAGCAAGTAATATCAAAATTATCGGAACAACATGTCTCGGAAAAGTATGCAACTTGATAGTCTGGCTTTTCCTGACCAAAAGGCTCAGGCAACCTCCATCCACATAAAACTAGCATCCAAATCACAGACCCCGAAAACAGATATCTCAAACCTGCAGCCGAAATCATATCTAAACAATCAGAAACAATTATATAAATCTTTCTAACAATTAACATATGCAAAACATACATCATCGCACATGTGCATTACATGTAAACTCCAGATTAATCAAAGTAATCCGAAACGAGTACGAAATCAATCAGACCCACCCTCTTCCTGAAGCATCCTAATTAAACTAATAATCCACTTCATTCTACAGCGATTAACTACATAACATTATACCCAATTGAATGCCTTGGGGTATGTATTCGTCTATCATTTCAACAATTTCAAAGCAGCATAAACCCTAACATACACAAATTTACATATAAAAACCCGAAGAACACCAACAGCAACACAAATCAATCAAATGCATGATCGAAATTCCAAAGCTTGAGGACCAATGAAGCTCAGAACAGAAGAAAGCGAACGAGGCCGAGTAAATTACCAGGGGACGAGTGGAGGAGTCGCAGTCCAGCTGAGATTTCAGCTCCAAAAACCCTAGAAATCAGATTGCTGAGGACAGAGAGCTCGGCGAAAGAGAGCTGGAGAGAAGGCGAAGAAGAAGAAGGAGGAGGAGGTCGATTTCTAGGGTTTCGGCTTTGAAATGGAGAGCGGGAGCAAAAAGATTCCCCGAATTTCAATGAAATTTCAATTTGTAGGTTTTATTTTTCTTCTTCGAAATTGGGTTCGCGGGCAGCTCGGTTGCTACTGTGTTATTGGTGGTTTGATTCTGCTGTGGCGACGTCATAGGGCTTTCATTTTGGATTGTCAGGAAATGTCTAGAAACTGTGATCGAGTTCTCCAATCAGGGCCGTTGGATTATATGACTTTTTTTGTTTTTAGAGGTTTCAATGCGTTGACTGGCATTGACATCATAAAGTCTCAATATTGCGGTTGGGGAAGCAGTTGACCAGTTGCTTTACATGCATCTAGGTGAAATTCAACTCATAGTAATAATGAAAAGGATATATATTTTCAGTAAGATCGAGATTCAATAAAGAACTTGATACATGGATTTAGATACAACTGTCCATGAATATAGGGAACTGGCAGCAAAAACCTTTCATGTGGAATGACCCTATCTATAGCCAAATTATATAGGGTAAATTCGACGAATATCGATATTCATTTTAATATTCATGTTACAGGACGAATCCTATGTGAAGTATTGAGATTTATTGGTACAAAGAGTATATAAGTGAATAGCTACTTGCAAAAATCTAAGCTGAAATGAATTGGCTGCAACAGGAGACCAATTTGAGACGAGTTCCTCCTTATGTACTTCTTGCTAGAACGTCCCTCATCAGTTTCCTTGGTGCTGCATTAGTGAACAATCGAGGAAAAGAACATGATAAGAGAGGGTGGCCAAAATAGTCACAGAAACTAACTACAATTGCTGATTCTTTCATATCAGATCGGACTTACCAGGTAAGCCAGAAAACTTTTCGACCTGTATGAATGCTTGATTGATGAACATCTCTGTCCCAAAAACAACAGCTGCTCCAGACTCTTGCGCTTCTTGCAAGAGCCTGGTCCATTTAGGTGTATAGATGGCATCAAACACCAAAGAGTAGTGCTTCAAAGCTTTCTGTTAAAAGAAAATAAAGACATACATGCCAACTAGTATAAGCGCCAATTAAACTATACAGAATTTTATGCTACAATCCCACTGATAATCAAAATGGGGGCAAACCTTTGATATAGGTGTTTGATCGATTCCTGGTTGCATTCCAATAGATGTGGTATTTGCAAGAACCATCCCATCCTCTGGATGAAAATTCTCCAATTCAGCAAGAGTAATAGCTTCTCCTCCAACTTTATTTGCAAGTTCCTTGGCTTTGCCTAGCAGTCAGAAAGAGAGAAACAAAGTTATAAGAACTAGAATAGTCGATTCAATCTGGCACAGGACTGGCTACCAGAGAGAGGGAGAGAACAGATTTAACAAAGGTTGTCATAGTAAACTCACACAACTAACAATTCTCACCATATGTGCGATTGGCAACTACAACTCTTGCTCCCTTTTGTTTTCCACCATATGCAAGAGCCTTTCCAGCACCACCAGCTCCCACAACCACAAATAACTTACCAGCTAATGGGGAACCAGATATATTACTTGAACTGTTTAATGCTGCCAAGAAAATATTTGTGGTTATTCAACCTACCAAAATAGCTCGATTAGTCCATGAACATTGAATGGCTTGTGAATTGCAAAGAAACCTTGAAGTCCTTCCTCAATAGCGGTAATTGCTCCAAGATCATCCACATTGTAGCCGATTAACTTCCCATCAGTTGGTCTCCTGATCATGCAACTAATAGCTCCTATTTCCTGAAATAGTGATTTGAACTAATATGAAAGTGCTATAATAGTTAGATGGCCCTGTGATCTTCCAATAGAAAATTTACATTGCCCTAGTGTGTCAGGATAGGATGCAATGACAATATGTCAGACAAGGCATGAAAGAAGCTATGTACCTTGACATTGGGATCGATTTCATCACAGCACTTAAATCCAGCCTCCTTGTGGGGAATTGTAATGCTGTGTTTCATACAAATAGAATTATTACCATATTCCAAGCAATATACCAGGTAGTTCCTCAGAAAATTTTAAGAAGTCTTATGCTATCTGAATTAGAAAATACAGGCCTGAATGCTTGAGTAAGCCCCTAGAAACTGTAGTCTATGCCTCTTGATAATCTGAAATTTATCATTGGGTAGATTTTATATTTCAAAAGAACTCCGAAGAAGTACATATTTTCTATTAGTCTATTACTTAAATTGTCTTCTAAGATTTATACATCTTAGATCCACAGCCAAAGCCGCTGGGATCTTAGAAGAAGAAAACAAAGGCACCAAAACTTGACAGTCGCTATCCAGAATACATACTGGCAGCAGGCCTAATATATATTGGAAAGTAGATGTTAATTCAAGCTTCTGAGATCAGAATTTACCTATATCCAACAAAATCCGGGGAGCTATATGTGTCAATAAACTTCGGAACGCTATCAACCAACAAAGGCAAATAAATTCCATTGAAATCAAAGGATTTGAATGCTGCATTGTAAAGATGAGGGCTTTTGCTGTGACCAACAGGATTTCCGATCACACCATGAACTTTGGTATCGGGCCCTATAAGTCTGAAATTGTACAAGTCCAACAGATCTTTTACAGTAGGCTGACCAGGAGCTGATACTACTCCCGCCTCTATTGTGCCAAAGGTGAGATATCCACCATATTTTGCACTAAGTACGCGTGAGATCAGACCCCTCTCACCCATTACAAGTGCTATCATTGGGACCTACAGATTCAGTTGAAATGTCATTCAGACACTTCATAAAATATTATATGATATAACAGATAACTGAAAATCAGAAGACATTCAGCATGGGAGAATCCTTAGTTTCATAAAGCAGAGAGATGAGTTTGATTTACTTACCTGAGAATGCACTAGTACTTGAAATACACGTGCAGAATCGGTGATGTCTAAGCCAGTTGTTGCGATCTTCACTATGTCAGCTCCAGTAGCTTGTATCCTTGCAACAAGATCACCAATTTCCTCGGCAGATGGAGTACACTGATAGTTGTGTGAAGAAACAATGATTTTGACCTTTTCTGGCTTCTCCCCTCGAATGGAATTGTAGAAGTCATGTGCTACCTTCAAGTGAAAGCTTGAAAGTCAGTGACTATATTAGTAGTTATGAACTTGAATTCTGATTGACTAATTTCAAAACCAAATTTCAACTTTCATGCTTCATGCCTGTCAGGCTATTAACTATTAAGTTATTAAGTTCGTCAGTGATATTCTGAAGATTGGATATATTCAATAGTAACTAAGCAACTAGTGAATTTTGACAAATAATTGTGATTGCTACCTTAAGTTCAACATCAATATAATCTGCTCCCAATTCCATGGCTATATGCAGTGCATCTTGCCGCTTCTTGTCATCACCCTTATACTGACCACCTTCCCATGCTGGCCTACAAGGTACATCGCCTTTAATAGAGACATATCAATGCAAAATGAATTTCTAATAAAACAGAAAAGAAAAAAAAACACTGCCCGCAGCCACAGCTTTTACAATGAAGTAACTAAAAGAAAACAACGAAGATACATGTATCCCTTAACCTAGTACATCAACTACAAGGACTTAACTTGAGACTCAGCAGATATGATTTGATCACAATTCACAAAAGGCATTCTTAAACACTGGAATCACGACGAGATTGCATTAAACTACAGTGACAAATCAACAGGTTTAGTAATCACCTGTAAGTGCAAAGAGTTGGCAAAGGACTCTGTTTAATTAAGATTTGAAGATCTTCCCTCGGGTTGAAGATCTTCAAAAAGTCCAACCGAATTTCAACGATGTCAGCACCAACTTCCTTTGCCTTCCTCATCTGGACCAGCATCTCATCAACGGTATCCGCCATTACTGGCGCACATATGAGTGTCGAGTTTCTTCGAATTCCATCCATGGTATGAAGATCCGAAGCAGCCAACTAAAAGTTCACAGTAGAAAAATGAGCATACAACTTAACAAGAGAAAGCTATGCAACTAAGCTTTAACAACTACAGAGGAATGAGAACATAACATTCCCACTGTGGTTTAGCAAAATAGTACAAGTGAAAGTAAAAGTTTCACATCCCTACTTCTCCTTAAAAAACATTCAGAAGAACACAATGCACATCAAAGGAATTTGTCTTTTTAGTTACAATTGCAAGCCAACTAAACAAACAGAAAAACAGAGAAGCATAGTTCCAATCAGCTTACAAGTAAAAACAACAAGAAGAACCTTAAAAACCCATAAACTCAATACCCCAGTTTTCCTTCTATGAACTTTACCATCCATTTTCTTAGCAGCCAAACAAAAGGGTCAGATTGTTTACCCCTTGGGCACCCAAAAAGCTCAAAAAACCCAACAAGTAGCTTCAAATCCTAGACAGCTACAACACTTAAGTGCTCTCAGAAACCAGCTTTTACAAAAACACAGAATCTGAAATCAGGAAAAGGAAGCATTACATTTACCGGGACGCTGCTGCTGAGAGTCATTGTTTGAACTTTTTGTTCGAAGTTTTGAGATTCCAAGGTGACGACGAATTTCAGCAAAATCTACTCTTTTGGCTGGTGGGCGGGGTTAGGTGGATATACACGTTAGACAAAGCTTAAACACGGTAACTTCTTGGGTTAATTTGATCAAACCGGTGTGGTAAACATGAGTTGAAGATGATCAAACCGGTGTGGTAAATATGAGTTGAAGTTGATCAATTTGCTTTTGAAATTGGCGGAAAAGGAGAGCAGAGCAGCCGCCGGGGTTGGTGGTTGGGGGTAGGTGCAGCAAAAGAGCGGCCACGTGAGCACTTGCGTGTCCCGTTTTCTGCTGTTGATAACTTGGTTTTACCAAAATGTCCCTATTTTTGGGCCCCGGTTGTTGTTGGGAATTGGAATTGCTCTTCTTCTACCTGAAAAATGAGAATGACTGATCATAATTATTTTGTACAAAAGAAAGATTGTTGTGGTGGGCCTTGTACTTGCTTCTCGATCATAAATGACTTGATGGAGAGAATATCACTTATTATGTGATAATTAATATTTATTAAAAAATAATGTATGTAAAGAAGAACATTTCGGATAATATAATGGAATTTCTCAATCTTATTATATAATTAAGAGAAAATACTCATTTAGTCCTATTTTAATAATATAAGATTCAAAAACCTCATTGTATTTTAGTTTTAACCATTTAGTCCTATTTTGAATAAGTGCCCCAGTAAAATTCAATGGATAAGTGCCCTAGTAAAATGGATAAGTGTCCCGGTAAAATGCAATTAATAATTGCCCTGGTATAATGGATAAGTGCCCTGGTAAAATAAAACTAAATTGTAATAATATGATTTTTTTGTAAAAAAAAAAAGTGAGGTAGATTTTTTTATGACACTTTATTTTTTTAGAACTTTTTGGTAAGAACTCTTATAATTAATTAATTTAACGGTATTTAAATAATTTTTTCCTCCAATATTAAAAAAATTCCGAGTTCAAATTCTCCCCCTCATTTATAGTTTCTGGATTTGATGTTGATGAGAGTCCATACGTTATCTTCAGAAAACAAACGTAAGGTTTGGAGGGCGGCTTTTGGAGTCTTACGGTCGAAACAAATGTACAACTTGCTTTCATTAGTAGGCAATGGTTGTTGGGTCAGTTGCTATCGATCAAAAAGACAGACTACAGAGAGGACGACGATTCAGCATCACATCGCACCAAAATATGTTGAGCTGTCCATGGTGTTGGTCCATCCCATCCCATGCCACTCCCTCCAATTTTTCTCAAGATTTCCAACCAATTTTCTTGATTTGATGAGCATGAAAATGAGGTGCTGAAAAAACCATCGGCGCACACCATCCGTGTAAGTCACGAGTTGAAGCTATTAAGTGGCAGCTACCTAATCTTTAGTACCATGCCATAAGAACCGAAATTAGGGGATGGAGAATCGAACTCAACAAACTTCGATTCAAGGATGAAGACCTTTAGTTGAACACCATATTTAACTAGTAGATGCAACAGTGGAGTTTCCAGGCGAACTCCCTCTTATGCATGTTTCTCCATGAGCTGCCCCAAATGTTGCAATTGGAATGAAACAAAGCCCAAAAGCATAAGTTAGGAAATAACTTTAGATAAGATACATCATACATGTAGTAAATTTGTGCAATTTTACCTGGCAAGCCAGTGAAGTTTATGTACTGTTCAAAGGCTTGCCTGATAAACATCTCTGTTCCGTACACAACAGCAGCTCAGTATCTCTCGCTTCTTGCAGGAGTCTACTTATGGCTTCCCCACCCCCCGACACTTTGTCAGCCAATGCTTTAGCTCGTTCTGCAATACGTACAAAATGCACATAATCATCGCGGCTATTGCAACAAAGCAAGACAGTGACTTGCAAATTCCCAAATTCCGAGAGGAGCTTCCCCAAGTTTAAAGAAATTAGAGTGCAATCATGTATACTATGCAAGGAACACAGAGAATACCATTGATGCAAGAACATGATTCGTTAAGCCGAAGAGATTCTGGGTCTGGTGACATATGTATATCAACACAAACCATATTTCGCACAGAATGGTTCTCACTCAAAGGCTCATTTCGAGGGCTCTGCAAATTCCCTGTATTTGTTGTGGCATTTAGTTGAAGACTTGGAGAGGATGAAGTTGCTCCATTTCCATCAGTCACAATGTTAGTGGGTGGGGTGGGCGCGGGCATATACGAATTGGTGATCAGTCCCCACTTCAGATATGACTATTGTCTTCCCATCGCTTTTCAGTTTTTGAATAAGTTCATCCATGGCATTTATAATTGAAAGAAACTCTTTTTGTTTCAATTCCAGCTCTTTGGCTCGTTCTCAAGTGTTAGAGAATAGCTTACGTGTATGTATTCTGTTTTATGTAATGTATTGTGTTTTATGTATAGTCCAGCCCATGTATCTTGTGTAACCCTAGTCTAGCCATATATAAGCTTGTATTGTACACAATGTTATTACTCAATGAATAGCCGTGATTTGCAAAGCTCTCTTTTTCCGTTTATGTATTTCTTCATGGTATCAAGAGCCTAACTTTTTTTTTCCGCTGCCTATCGTCCTTGTTGCTGCTTGCTTTCGGTCTTGTGCTTTCTTCCTCTCTCTCTCTCATGGCGTCTTCCTCTACCTCTTCACATCCTCCTCACCTTGCCACCCTTGTCACCGACAAACTATGTGATTCAAATTATCTTACTTGGGAAAGTCAGGTCAAACCTTTTCTAATTGGGCAAAATCTTTGGCGTTTCATCGATGGTTCTTTTCCGTGTCCCTCTCCCACCTGTGTCGATCCCAAACACACAGCCACCACCACCGATCCTCCCACCACCATTCCCAACCCCGAGTTCTTCTCATGGTACCAATCCGATCAAACTCTAGTCGCTCAACTCCGTGCCACTCTCTCTCGGCCTCTCCTTGCTCAAGTGGTTGGTTGCAACACCTCTCGTGAAATATGGGATTGCCTTCGTCAAAACTACTCCCAACAGTCGCTTGCCAATGTTCAACAGCTCCGTTTTCAACTTATGGGACTCACCAAGGGCTCCAAGTCCATTCCTGATTACCTTGCCGATGCTAAGTCCCTTGCTGACCAACTTGCAGCGATCGGCGAACCGGTTCCTCCCAACGATCTCGTCTCCTTTGTGATCAATGGGCTAGGTCCGGAGTATTTGATGTGGTCCACTGCCATCACCGCCTTCCCACCGCTCCCTTCCTTCTCCGACCTCCGGTCCAAGCTCCTTGCTTTTGAAGCTCAACAAACACGCATCACCGCTGCTCATCCTCCACTCCAGCCCACTGCTTTCTATGCAACTCAACCGAACCTGCACCAATCGTCCTCCTCTGCACCTCCCCTCGCGTATGCTCAGCCCCACCTGCACCAGCAGCCTTCTCCTCACCTGTATGCACAGCCCCGAGCCTCCCAACCTCCTGCACCGCTGCCATATCACCCGCTGCACCTTCCACCGCCGCCTTCTCAACTTTCTGCATCTCCTGCACCGCTGCTGCCCTATCAACTTCCTGCACCTCCTGCACAGCCACTGCCCTACCAGCCACATGCTTATGCCGTTGGCAAGCCACACCGCCCATATGCTCCTCGCCCTTCCACTCCACGCCCTGCTGCCTCTTGGTCTCTCCCCTTCAAACCGGGTAACAACTCCTCAGCCGGCATCCTCGGTTCCGCACCGTCTCGTCCTCCTCGTCAATGTTGGAAATGTGGTCAATTAGGCCACATTGCTGCCAAATGTCCCACTGCCACATCCCAAGAAATCGACCTCTCTCGTGCGTTCGCCGGCATGCACGTGGTGCCACCTCCATCTCAACCCGCTCATGTCGATCCAACTTGGTACCTTGACTCCGGCGCTACCCATCACATGACTTATGACCACCATGCACTTCAAACGCCCGCTGCCTTGCCCTCTTCCGAGCAAGTCCTTGTCGGTAATGGTGCTTCGCTTCCCATTACACACTCTGGTAATCTCTCCTTTTCTTCCGGATCTTTTCGTTTCCGTTTATCTGATGTTCTTCGTGTCCCCTCTATCCGTAAAAATCTTATGTCTGTTGCCCAATTTACGCGTGATCGTTTCGTTAGCATCACCTTTTATCCTTGGGGATCCGTCATCCGTGATTTAAAAACTGGCTCTATTCTCTTTCAGGGCCCATGTAGTGATGGTCTCTATCCCGTGTTTCCCTGCCCTGCGCCATCCACCGTCTCTCCATCAGCTCTCGTCGTCAGTCATTCATCGTCCTCGCTTTGGCATCATCGTCTCGGTCATCCGTCTGATAAAGTGATTAGCACTTTAGCGTCCAAGTCTTTATTAGGATCTATTTCTCGTTTATCTACATCTCCTTGTAATAGTTGTGCACTTTCAAAGTCGGTTCGACTTCCCTTTTCCTCTAGTGAACATTGTTCTGTTGCTCCATTTGAATTAATTCATTCTGATGTTTGGATGTCTCCTGTTAAATCTGTTTCTGGCTTTCGTTATTATGTGTTGTTCACTGATGATTTTACTCGTTATTCGTGGATTTTTCCCATGCGTGCCAAATCTGAAGTTATCACCCACTTTACTACCTTCTATGCGTTTGTTTGCACTCAATTCTCTTCCAACATTAAGAAATTTCAAAGTGACGGTGGCACTGAATTCACTAACATGGCTTTTAAAACCTTTTGTGCAACTCATGGTATTCTTCATCGTCTCTCTTGTCCTCACACCCCCCAACAGAATGGACTCGCTGAGCGCAAGCATCGTCATATTTGTGACATGGGCCGCACTCTCCTTCTCACTGCGAACCTTCCTCATCATTTGTGGGTTGAAGCCCTATGCACAGCTGTTTATCTCATTAATCGTCTTCCCACCCACGTTCTCCACTGGGATTCTCCGTATTATGCGTTATATGGAACACATCCAGATTACTCTCTGTTGCGCACCTTTGGCTGTCAATGTTTTCCTTTTCTTGGTGATTATGTCTCTAACAAACTACAGGCTCGCTCTCTTCCTTGTGTGTTTGTCGGTTATAGCGATCAATATAAGGGGTACCGTTGTTTGCACACACCCACTGGTCGTCTCTACACCTCTCGTCATGTTACGTTTCACGAGGACCACTTTCCTTATGCCCATACACCTTCTTCGTCCTCCCCTTCCGAACCCCCCCTTGCTATTGTCCCCGTTATTTCATCTGCTCCCAGTGTTCTTCTTCCTACTCCGATCTCCTCCACTGCCCCTATCCCTACTCGAGTACCTCCCCTACCACTGCATTACGTTCGTCGTCCCCGCACTCTACCTCCTCATGATGCTAGTGCACCCGCCCTACGCCCAGCGCCCCTGCGTCTCGAGCTCGCTCGCTCCCGCCCTCTCCCCCGCCCAGCGCCCCTCCCGTCCGAGGCTCGCCTGTTTGTGCCAGCGCCCTGCGCCCCCGCCCACCGCTCCCGCTCCCAGCGCCCTGCGTCCGAAGCTGGCTCGTCTGTGCCAGCGCCCCCGCCCCCCCCCGTCCACTTTTCCACTTGATGCTAGCACATCTGTGCTAGCGCCCCGCGCCCCGCGCCCGAAGCTGGCTCGTCCCTGCAGCGCCCACTATTCCTTCTGATGCTAGTGCACCCGCCCTAGCGCCCAACGCCCCGCGTCCGATGCTGGCCTCCCTCTCCCAGCACCCGCCCCCGCGCCCCCTCCTGCTCCTCCACGTAGTCCGATTCGTACTCGCTCTACTTCGGGTATTTTCAAACCTAAGAACTACTCACTCTTTACTGTTCGTCATCCGATTCCTGCTGCTTTCACCGCTCTCTTGGTTAATGACATTGAACCTACTTCGTACATACAAGCTTCTCGTTCTCCTACTTGGAAACAGGCTATGCTAGATGAATTCACTGCTCTCCAGAAACAGGGTACATGGTCTTTAGTCCCTAACTCTCCTTCTATTAATGCTGTTGGTTGTAAATGGGTTTACAAGGTTAAACGTAGATAGATGGTACAGCTGAGCGTTATAAGGCTCGTTTGGTTGCTAAAGGTTATCTTCAACAGGAAGGTGTAGACTACTTTGATACTTTTAGTCCTGTTGTGAAGCCTACCACTATTCGTACTGTCTTGAGTATGGCTGTTTGTTATGGTTGGGCTATCCGTCAGTTGGATGTTAAAAATGCTTTTCTTCATGGTGATTTATCTGAGGAAGTGTATATGCAACAGCCGCCTGGCTTTGTGGATCCCAGTCGGCCTACTCATGTCTGTAAACTTCACAAGGCTCTTTATGGTCTGAAACAAGCTCCTCGCGCTTGGTTTCAGAAGTTCAGTCAGTTTCTCCTTACTTTTGGTTTTGTTCAAAGCCGTGCTGATAATTCTATGTTCACCTTTCGCCATGCTACTTGTGTTATGATTCTTCTGTTTATGTGGATGACATTATCCTCACTGGCAGTAGTCCTCCTCAGCTCTTGGAGTTTATTCGACAGTTGGCATTGGCTTTTGAGATTAAGGACCTTGGTCGCCTCCATTACTTTCTTGGGATTGAGGTTCTGGACTCCGCCGACTCGCTTCACCTTAGTCAGAATAAGTACACTCTTGACATCCTTCAGCGCAGTAATATGGTGGAGTGTAAGCCGTGTTCCACACCCATGACGACTAAGGGCTCTCTTTCTCGTGCCACGGGCAAACCCCTTCCGGATTCTACAGAGTACCGTCAGCTCGTTGGTGCCCTTCAGTACTTGACCTTCACTCGTCCGGATATTGCTCATGCGGTTCAGCACGCTGCCCAGTTTATGAGTTCACCCACTGATGCTCACCTGGAAGCGGTCAAGCGTATTCTTCGCTACTTGAAGGGTACGCTTGGACTTGGTCTTCCTATTCGTTGCTCGTCTTCTACTCAGTTCCTTGTTGCTTATTCTGATGCTGACTGGGCAGGCTGTCCCGATACTCGTCGCTCCGTTACTGGTTATTGTGTTTTTCTTGGTCCGAACCTTGTGTCTTGGAGTGCCAAGAAACAGCACACTGTTTCTCGTTCTAGCGCCGAAGCTGAGTATCGAGCTCTTGCCAATGCTTGTGCTACACCATCTGGCTTCAGGGTCTTCTCAGTGAGCTTCGCTTCCCTCTACTTACACCTATTGTTCTTAATTGTGATAACCTGTCTGCTACCTACATGGCTGCCAATCCGGTTTTTCATGCTCGAACGAAACATATTGCCATTGATTATCATTTTGTGCGTGAACGATTGGCTGCTGGTACTCATCAAGTTCGGTTTGTTCCTTCTGTGTATCAACTTGCTGATGTCTTTACTAAGGGACTTCCTTCTGACCGGTTTGCTTCTCTTGTGTCCAAACTTGTCTCCTATCCGGTGCCAAGTTTGCAGGGGAATGTTAGAGAATAGCTTACGTGTATGTATTCTGTTTTATGTAATGTATTGTGTTTTATGTATAGTCCAGCCCATGTATCTTGTGTAACCCTAGTCTAGCCATATATAAGCTTGTATTGTACACAATGTTATTACTCAATGAATAGCCGTGATTTGCAAAGCTCTCTTTTTCCGTTTATGTATTTCTTCATCAAGATTGCTCTCTTTCATTGCAAGGCCATGGGAACGTTCTTGTAATGAACTTTCTTGTGAATCCAAATGACTTTTTCGTTCTTTTATCAATTTGCCAAGCGAATCAAAATGCTCTTCTTTCGATTGAACTTCACTGAGGCATTCACCAACCCTTTGATCAATCACACTGAGCTCCTCAAGCATTGACTGGACTTGCTTTTCTCCAAATTTAAGCTTCTCAACTTTTTCTTCAAGTTCCCTCTCCTTGGCTCCAAGTTTACAGGACCACTCCTCCATGGACTTTTTAAACAACCCAAAATCTTTCACCTTCGACTCCATTTCCCTGGTCATCTTCTCCCTTGATTCAAAGACATTGGAACACTCCACCACTGATTTCTGAATCACACTAAGTTGGTCCCTTTTCAATATCCTCACAGTACTTGTTCACCACTCCTTGGAGCCTTGTCACAGTGTTCTCCATAGACTCAAGTCTGTAGCTTTTCAGTTTCATATGTTGGTCACATTCTTCAAGTGATTGATGCGCTGCTTTAATCTGCTCTTGCTTCAAATCAAACTCTTTGTTGCCCTCCTCAATAAACCCTCTAATCTCATTTTCAACTCAACCTCTTCATTGTACTTCTCACAATCCTTCTCCTTCTGATCAACCAAACTTCCACCAATCTTTTCTCTTTCACCTCAACCTCTCTCCCTTTCTCTTTTATCAAGCTTTCAATTCCACACAATTTTTTCGGCTTTCGAGCCCATTCCAACTGAAAGTTGGAAACTTTAGCTTCCAAATCCTTCTCTCAATCCTCAAGCGAGCTCTGTTCAGACTCCAAATGTTGCTCCAGCTCTTGGAATTCGGTCTCGAGTGCAATTCGGCTGGAGTCAATTTTGTGGAAAAAAAATTTCCCATTGCAAAACGAAATTGTTCTGCTTCCAAAAAAAAAAAAAACTGAACTTCCACAAAAACAGATACTAAAAGGAGTAGCGTTAGTTGTGCCAAAATAATAGTAAGGGAATTATTGAACAATATCTTCTTTAAACATGAACACTGGGAATATGGGAACATAAATGGAGTATGATTGTCAAGTCAATGTTAAAATAACCTCCGATATGTTGGGAACAAGCTGCTTACAATCATATTTTGGTCAAGTTATTTGATTGTTAATGCTAGACCAAGAAAAAGGAAATTTGTAGGAGTTTTGGTCTGTTTGTGGAATTGAAAAATCCCAGATCTCCAGTCGTAATTACCGACCAACATCAAAGAAGGAAAACACGGAATCAGAGACCAGATTTGGAGTTGCATTCCAAGTTCAGTTACACCAGATAAACCTTACATGCACCAAAACCAAACTCAGCCCCACAACAAAGATCCAAGAGTAGAATTGTCAAATCAGGTACATTGATTCCACATACAGGTTTGGACTAGACTTGGAAGCTACAACAATGTATGTAAAACAAAACATGTTTCCGCATATATGCATCGCACTCGACACCGCCTATATCTAAGGTTTCTAAAATGAGGTCAGTAAAATAGGTGCATCACCTAAATGAAAGATAAAGCATTTACATCGCTCGGTTGTCTGTAACATTTACTTTTAAGCTGTTTCGGTTCAATCTTGAAGGATATGCGGCTGGTACTACTCCTATCCTCCTTTGGCTGGTTTTGTTCAACTGTGGAGGGAACACCTCTCCAAAACTCCTTGAGTTTTTCCAGCTTAACTATCTCTGTTTCAATGTCCTCAGATGGGAATTCAGACTCGAGGTTGTTATCCTTGATGCACTGAACCACAGCTCTTAGATCAGCTATTTGGTTGTCTACAGCCTCATCCTGTGAACAAAGGAAAGCCTTAAATGATGTACCTTTACATAGAGGATGGTCCTAGAGTTAACTGTTTAAAGCTAAGGGATGTTGGAAGTGAGAGAAGGTACCTTTTCATCAAGTGACTTACTTCCCAGGCACATTGTCCTGTAAAATGTCCTTGCATCCTCCACCACACATTCTATCAAGAACATTACTCTTGGGAACTTGTCAGTTAAGTTGAAGGTTAAAACAAATTTAACAGCTTCAGTGAAATGCTTCCTTTCAATCAGATTGTAGACAAAACCTGTCACTGCAAAAAAAAAAAAAAAAACTATAGGACTCATCAAACTGCTACAGTGAAGCTCCAAAATGAGAATTGCACAGCATGACCACCCAAACTCAAAACGTTACTATAAAGAAAAGAAAGCATCTTTGAGATGGAGAAGAAGAATTGAAATGCAATCATAAGTGTGCAAGGAAAAGGCAGAATGCCAGTTATGCAAAAACATGAGCCGCTAAACTGAGGAGAGGATAACCATGTTACCGATCAGTCCAATCTGTGAACAACCTCTTCCTTAATCTAATATCCGTTTTCATAGTGCCTTATACTGACTCCAGAAGTTTCTCACACGTTTAGTCATCTTCAGGCCATTTTCTAATATTCGACTAATAACTGTCGATCAGGGCGGTCTAAAACCAACCCAAAGCTATTACCACAGCACACAATATAGGACAGTCATCATAATTACGAACACCTATAGCCAAAAAATTTGCAGAATGCATAAATAAACTAATAAAATACAAAGAAATGGACATTAGCATAGCAATGGAAGAGATCACCACACTATGAAAGTCAAATGCGAAGAATCTTACCAGGGATCTTCTCTACAAAACCAAGTTTCTGGCATAAATCTGAAGCTTGTTTGTGTTGGCAAATAATCCCAAGAAGCTGTAAAATCTCATCTCCCTCTAATGTAGAAAGAAGTCCATATGTAGCTATAAACTGCAAAAAACATACAACCTCCAATGAGTTTCTGGTATCAGCTCTCATTTTTCCTTTCCACTGGACTGCTAGCTTTGCTGCATTTTCTTTAACATCTTCTTTCGCACTAGGCCCAACCCGCTGCAACACTTTTGTTAGATCATTCGCAAGTGAAATGTTATCTCCTTTTTCCCAACATTTTTGTAAAGAGCTTTCTAGCAGCTTTAAAGCAAGTGTTTTCGGCGCCAATAACACTTGTAGAGCATTAGATAATGTGTTCTGCATTGACTGGTTCTCAGTGAAACTTGCATCTGGAGAGCCCTGCAAATTCCTCATGCCTGTGGTGACAGTACGATGAACATTTGGTGAAGATAAATTGGCTGCATTTCTCACCGTTGAAGATTCTAGTTCCTCAAGTTTTATGGGACCAGAAATGTTATTCTCCTCATCACAGAAGAAAGAAGGACCAATGGCAACCTCAGCCGGGTTACAGTCCATATCATCACTCTCCACTTCAGAATGGACATTAGTCTTCATGTGTTCCTCAGAGAACCTTTGAATCATCAAATCAAATTCTTTTTGTTTCAATTCTAGGTCTTTGGCCTGGTCTTCAAGTTTTCTCTCTTTCACTTCAAGTCCACGCGACCATTCTTGTAAAGATTTTTCTTGTAAATCCAAATCATTTTTCTGTTCTTTTATCAATTTGCCAAGTGAACCAAATTTCTTTTCTCTCAACTGAACCTCACTGAGGCATTCACTGACCCTTTTATCAATCATATTGAGCTCCTTCAGCCTAGACTCAACTTGTTTCTTTCTGAATTCACACTTCTCAGTCCATTCTTTAAGATCCTTATTCTTCTGCCCAAGTTTACAAGACCACCGCTCCATGCAATTCTTTAGCAAACCAAACTCTTTCTCCTTTACCTCCATTGCCTTGATATACTTTTTCTTTACTTCAATAGACCCACTAATCGCGCTTAATTTTGTTCGCTTCACATCAATATCCTCACAAACCGCATTCAATTGCTTATGTTTCAAGTCAACATCAGTAGAGAACTTGTCCAACACTTCTTGGTGCATTGCCGCTACTTTCTCCATAGCCTCAACCTTTAAGGACTTCTGTTCAAAAATCTCCACAACCGAATTCAGTTTCTCAGTTTGCTCTTCGACCCTTTTTTCAGCCAAAACAACCAAATTCTCAACTTCCAACAACCGTTGCTCTTTAATCTCAACCTCTTTTCTCTTCTCTTCAATCAAGCTTTCAATTGAGTCCAATTCATGGGATATCAATTCCATCTCTAAGTGAAAGCTCCTAACTTTAACTTCGAAATTCATCTCCCGGTCCTCGAGCTCCTTGTATTGGGCATGGAGCACATCCCTTGCCGTATCAATGTGGTCCATTAACTCCATTGACAACAAAGAAAGATTGCTCTGCTTCAAATCAGAATTTCCCCAAAAAGATGCTGCCTTTTCCATTGTATATACGCTACAGCTTCAAAAATAAAACCTAATCGTTACTAACGCCAATGCAAACGAAAATATAGCTTGAATTGAAGAAAAATGTAGAAACCCCTAAAATTTCTAGCGTGCAAGGTCCTCAAAAGATGGTTCATTTCCAAATTTTTGCACAAAACCCTAAACCTTAGCAGATGAAATTTCAAAAGAGAAAGAGAGGGCAAATGTGGGATATCGCATACCTTGAACTGGGTGCTGAAGCTTTTCTCTTGAAATCGGCTATGGAGGCCAAGCTTTAGCCTTTCTTCTTCACAAGCTCCTCTGCTTCTTCTGAGTCATGCTTAAATGCTTTAGCTTTTCTCATGCAGATCATTTTTGAATATGGCAACTGAGCTAGCTCAGCGTTTCATTGCTTTCATGTTGCATCTTAGTCGTTCGTGTTTCGTAAAGGGACGGCCAAGATTGAAGCAAATTGGATAATGGGACAAAGATACTTGTGGGGAATTGCCACGTGTCTGGATTTTTTCAAAGGAAGGCTTGTTATTGGTCAAAATTGGTCTAACCTATTTGACTTGAAGTTTTAGTACGGAATCTCTTTGCTTTATTTATACTTTTTACGAGTCCAATTCCGTTCTTTCTTGTAAATGTAGGAAGATCTATTTTGAAATTTGTTACTTGAATAGATGAAATGAAAGGATGATTTAATATTACCAAACCCAAGAAGAGATATATCACTATTAGTCTAGAAGAAAAAGGTTTCTTTTTTTTGGTTACTTGAATAACATAGAAGAGATATTGGTGAATGTGGAGGAGAAAATAACTTTAGGAGCTCGGCTTTATGGGATACACTTTCAACGTAGTTTCATGAAAGGTGATTACAATTTTTACTGAATGCTTTATTTAATAAAAGAGTTTGATAAACTGCCAAACAAATGGAGTACAAAGGAAGAAGAAAAGAAAAACCAAACAAAAGATGTGACACAACATCCGAGGGCCTCATTAAATACCTCACAATGTACGAGGAAAAGAGAACCCAGTACACCATAATTAAACAAAAGCATTCAGAAAACCACAATAGATATGGATGTAATACCTGGTCCGAAACCCGCCCCTTTTCCTACGGCATAGCCATCAAGAAAAGAACACGGGAACCTAGTCGACCTCCTTACGGCCTAACCATCAGAGGGAATTAGGCTCAGACCAAGATCTACACCTAGTGTACTGATATGCAGAACAACAGAAAATGTCACTACAAGCCTGACGAACTGAGACGTCAAACAAAGCGATAATTCGGAAGACCCGTCAAATCTCAAACACAAAAGGAAAGAGCAAAAGGTGGAATAGAGTCCCACCAATTGAAGCCTTGAGAGGAAGTCCCAAAATTAGCGAGCGCATCGGCAACCTGATTACCCTCATGAAAAATGTGAGAAGAACGAAACTGCATTTGCGAGATATGGAACATACATTTCCTCCACTCCACTCGAAGTTGCCATGGCACAAGATGAGGAGAACGAATGAAGTCCAGAACTAGAGTTGAGTCCACCTCCAACCAAACATGCTTCCAATCTCGAAGCTAGGCCAGCTCAATTGCTTTAATCACTGCCATCACCTCAGTTGCAACCGAACTAGGGATGTCTAAATTGGAGCAAAAGCAGCCAACAACACGCCCCTTGTAGTCCCGCCACCATACCCTGCTTTTCCAGTATCATGGTTCCAAGCACCATCAGTATTTATTTTTACAAAATTAACAGAGGGAGCATGCCAATTGACCTCAATAATACGCGGAGCTCGACGAGGGCGGCAGATAACACCAAAACGCTTCACAATACAAAGATCTTGAGTAGAGTTCTTCATGCAACCTGTGGCTATTGTACTGGAGGCATTCCCCTGACCCACCACCAAACGGCAAATAGAAGGAAGATTTGGTTCAATATTGTCATATGTAAGGTGATTACAATTGAGAAATGGTTCAATAAAAATAATCCTCATATGTAAGTTTTAAAAGTGCATAGAAATAGATTCAATCAATCAAAATACAATGAAGTTACTAATAATGAGTTTGTCTTGAAACAATGTTAACATTTTACAGAGTTTGTTTTGAGAAACATATAAGCAAACATATGTATGTGTTAAGAATGGTATGTAATCGATTTTCCTTCTATTGAAGTGAGTCTAATGGCATCAGACCAAGAAGAGGTAAGCCTTAATTGTATAAGCTAATGGAAAATTTGTCCAGAAGAACAACTAAGGTTTCTCCTTTGGATTACATGAGCAGCTAAGATCTTTGTTACTCCTACATGGCAGTGGCAATCCAACTCAAATGAAAGCAGCTAGCAGGATTACAGAGATGGGCAGGATTACAACATATGATGGGACTTCGTAGCAGCTCATTCGGCTGTCTGAAGACGTTTACTTCTACGCAGAGGTTGCAGTGGAACCTTGAAGGCTTTGCTCCTACTACGTTTCTTCATTTTTTCCTGCTCTTGCTGCTTAACCTCAGAGACAACAGATGTCAACGAACATCTCCAATCCTCTTTAAGTTTTTGCAGCTCAACTATCTCTGCTTCAATGTTGTTGGAAGGGAATTCAGATTCAAGGTTGTTATCTTTAACACATTGAATCACAGCTCTTAGATCAGCTATTTGGTTGTCTACAACCTTTACCTGAGAGAAACATAAGCCATTAAAGAATTTGGATTTAACTATCTAAAAAGTAGTTATTGGATGTCCAGAGAAAGAGAAGTTACCTTCTCATGCCATAATGCCAAGTAAGACTCTCGCATATTCTCCAGATACCCTTTCAAGAGTAGTGATGGGTATGGCGGGAACGTGCCAACTAACTTGAAGGAGCAAATGTACCCAACAGCCACGATGAGTTGCTTCTTTTCAATAATATTTTGAACAAAACCTGTCATGCGTAAAACAAAATTGTATGAGCTAATCAATCTGCTGCAGAGAAATTCCGACAGGAGAATCGAATGGTATAACAACCCAAAGTTAAAGAAGTTACAACTAGCGAATGCACTAACAAAAGAAGCATTATCTAAGATGGAAGAGAACTAATTAGAACACAATCATACTTATGCAAGTGAAACAGAGAATGCCACTGATGCAAGGGCATGATTCGTGAACTGATCCATTCCTGACAAACCATATATTAAACCCATACAAAAACGACTCATGAAATTTTCATCCGAGGACAGGGTAATCCTTCCTACCAATCTCAACAGAGAGCGATCAAAATATACAGAATGCATTATTCACTGAGCAGTGGAACCATAGTAATACTAATATGTTGGCTGTACCACTGCTAACCCCGAACATCAGTCACATCTTTGAACAATCTCTTCAAATTGTCCTCATGTATGTTTTCATAGTGCCTTACAAAATTTATCAATCATGTTCAATCCAATTGCTAAACCAATCAACTCTTGAAGACAGAATGATGCCAGCCCAAAGATAATCATCCTAGGACACTGGACACAAAAAATAGCACCTAGGAATCTCATACAAACACCTATAGCAATTGTAAGATGCAGAAAGGATATAATTGACATACAATTAATCAGATGAAAACAATGGTAATGAAAGGCAAACATCACATTATAGAAGCCACGTTTCATAAAAGTTACCAGGGATCTCATCTGCAAAACCAAGCGTCTGGCATAACTCTTGAACCTGTTTATGCTGACATATCATCCCAAAAAGCTTCACAATCTCATTTGCCTTTACCGTAGAAACCAGTCCATATGTAGCTATAAACTGTAAAAAGCACATGATCTCCAATGAATTTTCGGTCTCGGATCTCATTTTTGCTTTCCACTGGACTGCATGCCTGATTGCATCTTCTTTTATGCGAGGTCCTGCATGTGGTAAGACTTTCCTTAGATCCTTCAACAGAGAAATGTTATTCTTCATGAAATGTGGTTCGAAACCAACATCTCCTTTTCCCCAGCATTCAGCAAAAGATGT
The DNA here is from genome assembly GCA_033992175.1 of Spiraea crenata. Lineage (NCBI taxonomy): Eukaryota > Viridiplantae > Streptophyta > Magnoliopsida > Rosales > Rosaceae > Spiraea > Spiraea crenata. The sequence goes on along the minus strand of JAVBHV010000041.1, from coordinate 1,877,094 downwards.
CTGCATCAACCCCAAAACATATTTTTCTGGGTCTGGTGACATTTGCAGATCAACACACATGTTATTCTGGACTGAATGGTTGTCACTCAAAACTTCATTTGAAGGGCTCAGTAAATTCCAAGTATCTGTGGTGGCGTTTACTTGAGGACTTGGAGAAGATGTAGTTGCTGCATTTCTGTCACTTCCAATGATTGTAGGGGTACATACGAATTGCTGATCAGTGTCCACTTCAGAATGGACAGATGTCATCCTCGAAGATGTAGTTGAGTCCCTCCGCTTCACGTCAACATCCTCACAAATCAAATTTAATTCCGCCCGTTTCACATCAATATCCTCACAGTACTTGTCCAACACTATTTGGAGCCTTGTCACTTGTGTCTCCATAGACTCAAGTTTGTGGCTTTTCGATTTCATCTCTTGGTCACATTCTTCAATTGATTTTTGCACTGCTTCAACCTGTTGTTGCTTCAAATCAAACTCTTTGTTGCCCTCCTCAATAGACCCCCTAATCTCATTCAACTGCCTCATTTTCAACTCGATCTCTTCATTGTGCTTGTCCAACACTCCTTGGAGCCTTGTCACTTGTGTCTCCATAGACTCAAGTTTGCTGTTTTTCGATTTCATCACTTGGTCACATTCTTCAATCGATTTTTGCACTGCTTCAAGCTGCTGTTGCTTCGAATCAAACTCTTGGTTGCCCTCCTCAATAGACCCCCTAATCTCATTCAACTGCCTCATTTTCAACTCAATCTCTTCATTGTGCTCGTTCAACACTCCTTTCAACACTCCTTGGAGCCTTGTCACTTGTGTCTCCATGGACTCAAGTTTGTTGCTTTTCGATTTCATCACTTGGTTACATTCTTCAATCGATTTTTGCACTGCTTCAACCTGCTGTTGCTTCGAAGCAAACTCTTTGTTGCCCTCCTCAATAAATCCTCTAATCTCACTCAACTGCCTCATTTTCAACTCAATCTCTTCATTGTGCCTGTCCAACACTCCTTGGAGCCTTGTCACTTCTTTCTCCATAGACTCAACTTTCTCACTCATTAATTTCATGACTTCACTGCATTCTTTAATCGATTTTTGCACTGCTTCAACCTTATGTTGCTTCAAATCAAGCTCGTTGTTGCCCTCCTCAATAGACCCCCTAATCTCACTCAACTTCCTCATTTTCAACTCAATCTCTTCATTGTGCCTGTCCAACACTCCTTGGAGCCTTGTCACTTGTGTCTCCATAGACTCAAGTTTGTCACTTTTCGATAGCATCTCTTGGTCACATTCTTCAATCGATTTTTGCACTGCTTCAACCTGTTGTTGCTTCAAATCAAACTCTTTGCTGCCCTCCTCAATAAACCCTCTGATCTCACTCAACTTCTTCATTTTCAACTCAACCTCCTCATTGTGCCTGTCCAACTCTCCTTGGAGCCTTGTCACTTCTTTCTCCATAGACTCAAGTTTTTCACTTTTCGATTTCATCTGTTGGTGACACTCTTCAACCGATTTATGCATTGCTTTAACCTGCTCTTGCTTCAAATCAAACACTCTCGTGGCCTCCTCAATCGACCCCCGAATTGCATTCAACTGCTCTCCTTTCACCGTTATCTCCTCATTGCACTTGTTCAATTTCTCTGACCGCTCTTCAATACAAGTATTGATAAAATTACAGTCCCTCTCTTTTTCTACAACCAATTTCTCAACTTCCACCAATCTTCTCTCCTGAACACCAACCTCTCTCCCTTTCTCTTCAATCAAGCTCTCAACTTTGTGCAATTCATTGGCTATCGACTCCATTTCCGACCTAAAGTTCAAAGCTTTAGCTTCCAACTCCTTCTCTCTATCCTCAAGCAACTTCTGGTCAGACTCAAAATGTTTTTCAACTGCCACCAATCTTCTCTCCTTAACATCAACCTCTCTCCCTTTCTTTTCAATCAAACTTTCAATTTCACGCAATTCTTCAACTTTCGATTCCATTTCCAACTGAAAGTTGGAAGCTTTAGCATCCAAATCCTTCTCGCCCTCCTCGAAATGCTTCTCCAGCTCTTGGAGCCTGGTCTGGAGCGCATTGCGAGTGGAGTCAATTTTGTGGAAAAATTGATTCCATTTCACGACGAAATTGCTCTGCTTCAACTCCATTGTGGGTAATCTGAAACTTCCACAACGCAACAAAAGAAAACCCTAACTGTTCATTTTATCACACAAAGCTCCGATCTTTATATGAAAAATCGAATACCTTGAGCCGGAATTCGAAGCTCGGCGCTTTCAACAGACTGGAGAAATGGCGGCGGAGATTTGGGTCGTCTTCGTCGTCACTGTTGAGAAGCTGAAGAAGGAGCTCGGGAGGTCTGTTAATGGCTGATTTTTCATTTGATCATGCAGATCACTGAGCTCGCTCGAGAAAGCTTATTGCTTTTTCAATTGCATCATGGCCGTTGGTTTGGTAGTTCACGAAAGAGCAACGGCAAAGTTTAAGCGGACAAGATGGATTTGAGTTGGTCAGAGTTGGTCTTTCGTGTTTGACTTGGGAAATTTCACTTCTCGTCCCGATCACAATTAGAAACTGGCCCAATTCCATATTACGTACCTTTGATAATATCTGTATGCTGATGATGGTATTTGTATGCTGTATAATAATACATCGTATGTATGAAAATTTTGTTAATAAAAATACAAATAAAACAAAAAAAAAAAAGTGTTGATTCTTCCAAAAAAAATAAGAAAAAAAAAAAAAACTGGGGGAAATTAAAAAAAAAAATTTATAATATATTTTTTTTTTTTTTTTTTTTCTCTTGTTTTTACTACAAAATTTCTGTATTTTTCCTTTGCTTGTTAACATGTATATGTGTCTAGTATTGGATTGGTTCAATATCAAGTTTGCTATCCATTATGAAATTTTATCTTAGGGTTATTTTATTTTCAACACTCATGTTTTCTTTAGAATTGGTAGCATTCTCGAAATTCTAAATTTCCGATCATAAAAGTTGGAATTTAAGTATCTGAGAAGATGGGAGAATAGATGGAGTATGATTGGCAAGTCATTGTTAAACTCACTCTCCATGTAGGGGGGAATAGGCTGCTTACAGTAGTCTTTAGTTAAGTTAGACCAACAAAAAAGAAAACTTGTACGAGTTTTGGTCTGTTGGTGGGATTGTAAAATCCTAAATCTCCAATTCTTAATGACCAAGATGAAACAAAAGAACACACAGTGAAAGATCAGATTTGGGGTTTCGTCCCAAGTTTGAGTAGAAGAACCTCAAATGCACCAAAACCAATCTCAACCTTACAAGTGTTTGATATCCATAACGCAGATTCAAAGAGAGTAAAGGATAATCAAAATTTGGTACATTCCACACATCCGAGGTATTGCATATAGAAAATAAAACCTAGCACTTGGGCATGAAATTAGAGAAGGCATTTCAAATTGACCATCCAAAGATTTTGAATTACACTAGAAGCTGCAATCATGCTTTTCAAGGGTGTACAACAAAACATGCGCATTACATCGCCTATGTCTAAGGTTTCTACAATGAGGTCAGTCAAAATAAGTGTATCACCTAAGTGGAAGATAAGCATTTCCATCGGCAAAATTAGGGGTGAACCAAGTTTAATTCTGTGGATGGTTTTTGGAGTTACAATATGGTCCATCATGGGAGCTCGCTCAGCTGTTTGTAACGTTTACTTCTAATCTGTTTCGGTTCAAACTCGAAGGGGAAGCTGCTGGTACTACTCCTCTTCCCTCTTTCAAGGCATCTAGTCTTGTCATAATACTTGCAAATACCTGTAGCCAAAATTTTGTAGACTGCATAAACAAACTAATAGAATACAAAGAAATAGATAACAGCAATAGATCATCACACTGTGGAAATTTTGTAGACTGCATAAACAAACTAATAGAATACAAAGAAATAGATAACAGCAATAAATAACCGGGTACAAAGAAGTTTTGTAGACTGCATAAACAATAAATAGAATACAAAGAAATAGATAACAGCAAAGAATCTTACCAGGGATCTTATTTGCAAAACCAAGTTTTTGGCATAAATCTGAAGCCTGTTTGTGCTGGGAAATTGTCCCAACAAGCTTTACAATCTCATCTCCCTCCAGTGTAGAAAGCAGGTCATATGTAGTTATAAACTGCAAATAGGATACAACCTCCAATGAATTTCTGGTATCTGCTTTCATTTTGCCTTTCCATTTGTCTGCTAGCTTTAATGCATTGTCTTTAACATTTTCTTTTGCACTAGGTCCAACCTGCTGCAACACCTTTGTCAGATCACTCAAAAGTGAAATGTTATCCTCCATGGCAATTGCTTCTATACCAACATCACCTTTATCCCAGCACTTTTGTAGAGAGCTTTCCAGAAGCTTTAAAGCAAGTGTTCTGGGGGCCAGAGACACTTGAAGAGCATGAAATATTTTGTCCTGCATCGACTGGTTCAAGCTTAAACTTGTATTTGAAGAGCCGTGTAAATTCCCTGCACATGTGGTGGCACTCACTTGAACATTTGGTGGTGAGGATGGACCTGCTGCGTTTTTTACCGTGGATGATTCTAGTTCCTCAATTTTAATGGGAAAAGAAATGTTGCTGGTCTCTGTCCAAGTGCAAGAAGAAACAAAGAAAAGACCACATATTGAGTAAAATATTTTGAATTTAAATAACAAGAGATATTAACAGGTTAAAGACCGGTTATGCTTTGAATGACGTGGTAACCATTAGTGAGTACACATAGCCATTAGGTTTAAGTGTTATCAAGAAACACCAGAGACAAATAACGAAATTCTTGTTCTGCATATTTCAAATAGTATTATGTGCAAACTGGAGATCAAGATAGCCTAGAAGATCCATTTAAATATACCGATAAACTGCAATAGCTAGATCTGGGGACAAAATGATTCAAAACAGCAGAATATGTCCGGACTCCAGTATGATTCTTGAAGTAATACATGAGCAAAAAACATGCAGCGTAAGATGCTTAGGTCCTTACAGAACAGAGTGAAAATATAGGGATACATGAGACTACTGAAAGCATAGAGCTCTTATGTGATAAATAAGATTTTTTGCAGGCCATTGAAATGGCGAAATAATTCACTATAATTTGAAGCCCCAAAACGTTCTTATGTGATATGAAATCTCTTATCAGAAACAAAGCCAAAAAGGGGGTAATTGCTTTGAAATGTGTGAAAGTATCATGGTTTGCAACAACATCTTCAGTTTAATGTATATGCCTGTTCTACGACTGTAAAATGAAAGAATCTCATAAGATAAGTAGAAATAGAAATGAAAAGAGCTTACTGGGTGCCTTATTTGTGATACCAAAGGCTTGGCATAATTCTGTAGCCTGTTCTTGTTCAGCAACTATAGCAACAAGATCCTGAAGCTCTTTCGCATCATATGCAGTGGTGCACTCGTATGTAGAAACAAGCCACAGAAATCCCAAAATCTCCAACCAATTCCCTGACATCATAGCCTTCCACTCAGCAGCCAATTTAATTGCTTCCTCTCTCACCTGAGAGTTGATTTCTAGTGAGAATCTCTTGAACTGCTGTAATAACAGAACACAACTCCTCCTAATAACCATCAAATCAAATTCAGTCTCCGCACTGGCCACAGTCGAATTTGAAGGGTAAAAGCCTTGCATAGCATCCAAAACTAGTTTTGCTGGGTCAGATGATACCTGAATAGCAGCTGATATTTCACTACCCACCATATCAATTCTCTTCAAATGCTCATTCATGAGAAACTGCAAGTCTTTACCAGTACAACTCCTACTGATGCTCGATTCATTACCACCGCAAGAATAAGGAACAGCAGCAACCTCAACAGGGTGACAGTCCATATGCTCAGTCTCCACCTCAGAATGGACATTAGTCATCTCCCTGGATTTCAACTTTTGATCAGAGGACCTTCGAACCATCAAATCAAATTGTTTTTGTTTCGATTCAAGGTCTTTGGCCTGTTCCTCAAGTTTCCTCTCTTTCATTTCAAGTCCATGGGACCGTTCTCGTGACAACTTTTCTTGTGCATCCAAACCATTCTTCCGTTCTTGTATCAACTTGTAAAGTGAACCAAAACACTTTTCTTTCAGCTGAACCTCATCGAGGCATTTAGTAACATTTTTATCAATCAAATAGAGCTCATTCAACTTTGACTCAACTTCTTTCTCTTTGTATTCTAGCTTCTCAACCCATGCTTCAAGTACCCTCTTCTTCTTTCCAAGTTCAGAGGAACATGACTCCATGCTTTTCTTAAGAAAACCGAATTTTTTCGCCTTTACCTCCATGGCCTGGATAATTTTCTCCTTTGATGTAAGGGTATTGGTGCATTCCACTACTGATTTCTCAATCAGACTAAGTTGCTTCCTCTTCATTTTCAGCTCTTGCTCCAAATTCTCAACTTCCAACAATCTTTTCTCTTTACCATCAACCTCTTTTCTCTTCCCTTCAATCAACCCCTCAGTTCTACGCAGCTCCTCTGTTTTCGATTCCATCTTCGAGTTAAAGCTCCGAACTTTAACCTCAAACCCCATCTCCCGGCTTGCAAGCTCCTCGTACCGACTCTGTAACGCATCCTTAGAAGCATCAATATGGTCTAAAATGTCCTTCAACTCCGATTTTCCCCAGAAAGATGCTGCCTTTTCCATTGTATATACGCTACTGCTTCAAAAATAAAACCCTAATCGTTACAAACGCCAATGCAATTGAAAATATAGCTTGAATTGAAGAAAAATGTAAAAACCCCTAAAATTCCTAGTGTGCAAGGTCCTCAAAAGATGGTTCATTTCCAAATTTTTGCACAAAACCCTGAACCTTAGCAGATGAAATTTCAAAAGAGAAAGCGAGGGTAAATGTGGAATATCGTATACCTTGAACTGGGTGCTGAAGCTTTTCTATTGAAATCGGCTATGGAGGCCAAGCTTTAGCCTTCTTCTTCACAAGCTCCTCTGCTTTTCTCATGCAGATCATTTTTGAATTTGGTAACAGAGCTAGCTCTTTGTTTTATTGTTTTCACGTTGCATCTTAGTCGTTCGTGTTTCGTAAAGGAACGGCCAAGATTGAAGCAAACCGGATTTATCAGTATGTTATATCGGTCAAAATTGGTCTAGTCCTATTTTTGACATGAAGTTTGAGTCTTAATTAATCTCTTTTCCTTCTTCATTTATGCTCTTCTATGAGTCAACTTGGGTTCTTTCTTTTAGGAAGTGTAAGAGGAAGATGTACTTTGGAATTTGTTAAAGAAAATCAAGTTTAATGTGAAACTGACAATGAATTGTAGGATAGAATTTTTCTATAACATGCGTGATCCCAAATATAAATAGACGTAAATTAACACATGCGAATATTACAAGTTCATGAAGATCTTTTTGGGGTAGCTAAGTCTAAGCTTGTGGTTGGCTAGTTGTTTTTGCTTGGGCCTTTAGGCGCTCCATCTTCATTATAGTTACTTAAATAGATGAAATGATAATACATATATTTGATTCTTCCATTAACAAAGTGAAGTAGAATGCCATTCTCCAAACCAACAAGAGATAGTCAATAGTTAATCGAATATTAGTCGAATATTGGTCACTTGATAGCTAAGATTTTTGCTTCTCCTATATTGAAGTGGTAGTATGGGGATGGCCGGGACACATGATGATCCTTCATGGCAGCTCATTTGATTGTCTCAAGACGTTTGCTTCTACGCTGTGGTTGCATGTGCATTTTGAAGGCAGTGCTCCTATCACGTTTCTTCCCCTTCATCTGCTCTCGTAGTTCAACCTCAGAGTCAACAAATGGCACTGAGCATATCCAATTCTCCTTAAGTTTTTGGAGCCCAACTATCTCTCCTTCAATGTGCTCGGATGGGAATTCAGATTCGAGTTTGTTATCTTTAACGCATTGAATCACAGCTCTTAGATCAGCTACTTGGCTATTTACAACCTTTTCCTGAGAGAAAAATACGCCATGAAAGATGTATAATTAGATAGAGTATGGCCCTTGGCCCTGGATTTAACTATCTAAGAATTAGTTATTGGATGTCTAAAGAAATTGAAGTTACCGTTTCACGCCATAATGCCCAGTAAGACTCTCGCAGATCCTTCACATAACCTTTTAAAAGTATTAAAGGGCATGGCGGGAAGTTGTCAATTAACTTGAAGGAGCAAACGTACCCAACAGCCACGATTAGTTGCTTCCTTTCAATAAGATTTTGAACGAAACCTGTCATGTGTAAAAAACAAAATTGTAGGAGCTAATCAACAATTAGCAAAGGCGAACAAAAGAAGCATTGTCTCAGATGGAAGAGAAGAAATTAGAATGCGATCATAGCTTATGCAAGGGAAACAGAGAATGTGCCATGGATGCGAGAACATGATTCTTGAAACAGATGGGAGGGCAGCTAATCTTGACAAACAAAAAACTAAACCGATTCAAGAACATGACTCATAAAACTCTCATCCGAGGAGAGGACAACGTTTCCTACCACTCAACAGCAAGCCAATATCAATACAGTTTACACAATTCAATGAGCTTCTGAACCATAGTAATCATATGATTGCTTGTATCCTCAAGCAGTCACATCTTTAAACAATCTTTTACTTGACGATGACATTATGCATGTTTTCGTAGTACCTTAAGTTTATCAATCAGCTTCAAGTGCCAAGTGCCAACCAAAATATATCTATCATCCTCGTAAAAGGGACAAAAGAGGGCATCTAGGAAACTCATATTGACAAACACCTATAGCAAAATGGCATAATTACAAGCAACCAGAGCATCAATTTGTAAGCTGCAGAAGAGAATTGACATACAAAGAAATAGATGAGAACAATGGTAATGATAGGCAAACATCACATTATAAAAGTCGGTTTTCAGAAAAGTTACCAGGGATCTCATCTGCAAAACCAAGTGTCTGGCATAACTCTCGATCCTGTTTATGCTGACAAATCACCCCAAAAAGCTTCACAATTTCATTACCCTTCAGCATAGAAACCAAACCATACGTAGCGATAAACTGCAAAAAACAGATGATCTCCAATGAATTTTGAGGCTCGGATCTCATTTTTGCTTTCCACTGGATCGCAAACCTGATTGCTTCTGCTTTTACGTCACGCACAGCATTTGGAAAGACTTTCCTTAGATCCTTCAACAGGACTTTCCTTAGATCCTTCAACAGGAAAATGTTATTCTTCATGAAATGTGAATCGAAACCAACATCCCCTTTTCTCCAGTATTCAGCTAAAGATATCTGCATCAATTCCAAAACAAGTCTTTCTGGTTCTGCTGCCATTTGTAGATCAACACTCATTTTGTTCTGCACTGAATGGTTCTCACTTAAAACCTCATTTGGAGGGCTCTGTGAATTCCCTGAATCTGTGGTAGCATTTACTTGAGGACTTGGAGAAGATGTAGTTGCTGCATTTCTGTCAGTTCCAATGATAGTAGGCGTATATACGAATTGCTGATCAGTGTCCACTTCAGAACGGACAAATATCTTCCCCTCAGATTTCAGATTTTGGATAGGTTCCTCCATGGCATTCATAGTTGAAGCAGTCTTTTTTTGTTTAAATTCAAGCTCTCTGGCCTGCTCTTCGAGTTTGTTTTCTCTCATTGCAAATCCACGGGAATGCTCTTGCAATGAATTTTTTTGTGAATCCAGATGAGTGTTTTGTTCTTGTATTAATTTGCCAAGTGAATCAAGATTCTGTTCTTTTGATTGAACCTCATCGAGGCATTCACTGACCCTTTGGTCAATCACACTAACCTCCTTAAGTATTGACTCGATTTGCTTTTCTCTGAATTCAAGCTTCTTAACCCATTCTTCCAGTTCCCTCTCCTTCGCTCCAAGTTTACAAGACCATTCCTCCATGGACTCTTTCAGCAACCCAAAATCTTTCACCTTCAATTCCATTTCCCTGATCATCTTCTCCCTTGATTCAAAGGCATTGGAGCATTCCACCTCTGATTTCTGAAGCAGACTAAGCTGGTCCCTATTAGATTTTATCTTCTCATTACACTCCTCAAGTGATTTACGTGCTGCTGTAATCTGCCCATATGTTGAACTTAAGTCCCTCCGCTTCACGTCAATATCCTCACAAATCGAATTTAAATGACTCTGTTTCACATCAATATCCTCACAGTACTTGTTCAACACTCCTTGGAGCCTTGCCACTTCTTTCTCCATAGACTCAACTTTCTCACTTTTCAATTTCATCACTTCACCACATTCTTCAAGTGATTTTTGCACTGCTTTAACCTGCTGTTTCTTCAAATTAAACTTTTTATTGTCCTCGTCAATAAATCCCCTAATCTCATTCAACTGCCTCATTTTCAACTCAATCTCCTCATTGCGCTTGTCCACCACTCCTTGGAGCCTTGTCACTTCTTTCTCCACAGAGTAAAGTTTGCCGCTTTCCAATTTCATCTGTTGGTAGCATTCTGCAAGCGAATCCAATGAAGAATGCCATCTGTTATTGATAGATTTGCCAAGTGCATCAAAATGTTGTTCTTTCAACTGGACCTCATTTAGGCATTCACTGACCCTGTGATCAATCACACTAAGCTCCTCAAGCATTGACTCGACTTTCTTCTCTCTTAAATCCAGCTTCTCAAAAATCTTTCAAGCTCCCTCTCCTTCACTCCAAGTTTATAGGACCATTCCTCCATGGACTTTTTAAGCAAACCAAAACCTTTCACCTTGGTCTCCATTTCCCTGATTAACTTCTCTCTTGATTCAAGGATATTAGTACATTCCACAATTGATTTCTGAATCAGACTAAGTTGAGCCCTTTTCAATCTTATATTTTCATTGCCTTTGTCAAGTGATTTACGAGCTAGTGTAATCTGCCCATCTATCGAACCTAATTCCCTCCGTTTCACATCAACATTCTCACAAATCGAATTTAACTGCCTCCGTTTCACATCAATATCCTCACAGTACTTGTTCAACACTCCTTGGAGCCTTGTCACAGTTTTCTCCATAGACTCAATTTTGTCACTTTTCAATCTCATCTGTTGGTCACATTCTTCAAGTGATTGATGTGTTGCTTTAATCTTCTCTTGCTTCATATCAAACACTTTGTTTTCTTCCTCAATACACCCCTGAATCGAATTCAATTGCATCTCTTTCAACGTAATCTCCTCATTGTGCTTGTTCACTATCCCTTGGAGCCTTGTCACTTGTTTCTCCATAGACTCAAGTTCGTCGCTTTTCGATTTCATCTCTTGGTCACATTCTTGAATCGATTTTTGCACTGCTTCAACCTGCTGTTGCTTCAAATCAACATTCTCACAAATCGAATTTAACTGCCTCCGTTTGACATCAATATCCTCACAGTACTTGTTCAACACTCCTTGGAGCCTTGTCACAGTTTTCTCCATAGACTCAATTTTGTCACTTTTCAATCTCAGCTGTTGGTCACATTCTTCAAGTGATTGATGTGTTGCTTTAATCTTCTCTTGCTTCATATCAAACTTTTTGTTTTCTTCCTCATTACACCCCTGAATCGAATTCAATTGCGTCTCTTTCAACGTAATCTCCTCATTGTGCTTGTTCACTATCCCTTGGAGCCTTGTCACTTGTTTCTCCATAGACTCAAGTTCGTTGCTTTTCGATTTCATCTCTTGGTCACATTCTTGAATCGATTTTTGCACTGCTTCAACCTGCTGTTGCTTCAAATCAACACTCTCGCATATCGAATTTAACTGCCTCCGTTTCACATCAATATCCTCACAGTACTTGTTCAACACTCCTTGGAGCCTTGTCACAGTTTTCTCCATAGACTCAATTTTCTCACTTTTCAATCTCATCTGTTGGTCACATTCTTCAAGTGATTGATGTGTTGCAATACACCCCCTAAACTCATTCAACTGCCTCATTTTCAACTCAATCTCCTCATAGCACTTCTCATCAACCAGCTTCTCAACTTCCACCAATCGTTTCCCTTTCTCTTGTATCAATCTTTCGATTCCACGCAATTCATCGGCTTTCGATTTCATTTCCAACTGAAAGTTGGAAACTTTGGCTTCCTCAAGCTCCTGACTTTCTGGCTCCACATTTTGCTCGAGCTCTTCGAGCCGGGCCTGAAGCGCATTGCGGCTGGATTCAATGCGGCCAAAAAGGTGCCTCCATTGCAAGGCGAAATTGCTCTGCTCCAACTCCATTGTAGGTCCGCTACTCCCTCAACAAAGCAACAAAAAAAACCCTAATTTGTTATTCAACTTTGCATATGATGGCGAAAATTGCAGAGCATAACTTCAAAGAAAACGAAAAAGCCCCTAAATCTTCAATTTCATTTTCTCAATCGAAACCCTAAGACGGAAAAGATGACATTTTGGGATGATTTCGCATACCTTGAGAGCTGGAAAAATGGCGGCGGAGCTTCGGGTCTTCGTCTTCGTCTTCGCCGTTTCTAAGCTGACCATGCAGGTCGTTTTTCTGCAGAGAGCTCACTCCGAAGCTTATTTCTTTCTTTTCAATTGCATCTTCGCCGTTGATTTGGAGATTAAACGGACAGGATTGAGTTGGTCAATTTCATGTCTCGATTAAAATTAGTAACTTGTCAATTTTTGCTGTAATAACTTAAGTTATTCTCTTTAACAACTGTTAGTAGCACCAGTTCTTTTTGATAATGTTTCGTAAGAATTAAATACTTTTACCGCATAAAATTGAAATACAAATCTGTTCTACCAGTATCAAGTTCTTTTACAATAGACAAAACTGGATTATCTTTGCACCAAATGGAAGTTGATGATAATTAAGTCGTACCATCTTTTGGGTTAATTTTGTAACAATTTTATGACAAAATTAAATTTTGAGATTTGCATATAGTCTTACATGATTATAGCACGGTTTTGTATCAATAAAAAGTAGAATGATTTTGTTTGACAAGTATAGTTTTTATCGGTGATAATTAGAGTTGAAAGTGAATGTTGGCGAGACTCCCAACAAATATTTGGTCTAGCATTGATAAAAGCAGTCATATATCACTAACAAATGAGTACAACTTGATCCTTCTTTTAACCAGAAGAGATTATGGAATATAAGTTAATGGAATACTTGTCGAGAAGAAGAACTAACATTTCTTCTTTCAGTTACATGATTAACTAAGTTGTTTGCTTATCCTATATATGGAATGAAAGTGGTACAACTCACAGCTGGTAGGATGCTTTAGAAAACATATGAGGAATCAGAGTAGTTACTTACATAAACGAACTCAAAAGGATAGGGCATCATTGATTCTCAAAAGGATAGGGCATCATTGATTCTTCCTTTAACAAATGAAGTCGAATGCCATCAAACCCAGAAGGATAAATAGTTAATTACGTACATTAATGGAATCGTTATCGAGAAGAACTAAAGGTTTCTTCTTTTGGTTAGGCACAGCTATATTCAAGTGGTACACTACTCAAAAAGAAAGCATACAGCCTATCAGATCTTTTCCATCAGCAAAGTTACAACATACGTTGGGCCTTCATAGCAGCTCACTTGGTGGTTTAAGACGTTTGCTTCTACGCAGTAGTTCTGGTGGGATAATGAACGCGTTGCTCCTAACAAGCCTCTTCCCTTTTACCTTCTCTTGTTGTTCAACCTCAGAGGCAACAGATGGCACCGAGCATCTCCAATTCTCCTTAACTTTCTGTAGCCCAACTATCTCTGTTTCAACGTCCTTGGATGCGAATTCAGATTCGAGTTTGTTATCTTTGATGCACTGAATGACATCTCTTAGATTAGCTATAAGGTTGTCTACAACCTCCTCCTGTGAGAAAAAGAAAGACTAAAATGAAATACATTTACATTGAGGATGGTAGAGTTAACTATTTAAAAAGACGCCACAGGATGACCAAATAAATTCAAGGTACCTTCTCATCAAGGGACTTATTTGTCTGCCCTATTGTACTGTTGCACTTCCTTGCATCCTCTAAACATCTTTTTAAGAGAAGTACTGGTCGGAACTTTTCAATTAAGTTGAAGGAGCAAATGAACCCAACAGCCATGATGAGTCTCTTCTTTTCAATAAGAGTCTGAACCAAATCTGGTGTGTGAAACAAAATAGAAGGGTTAATCAAGCTGCCCCAGAAAAGTTCTAAACGGAAGTTGCATGTGATAACCATCCAACTTGCAGAAGTTGCAATCAGAAAATGCATATTAACAAAGCCAGTATATTCAAGATGGGAAGAAGAAATTATCAAGCAAGCATAATTATGTAAGCAAAAGAAAGAAAGCCAGTAATGCAAGTACACGACTAATGAAAATCTCATCTGAAGATACACTTTTGCATAAATTTGATAACCTTTTGAACCCCAGAGGCCAGAATTAAAATAGTTGCAAGTTAATTTATCATTTTCAAGCCATTTGCTAAACCAATTAACTCCTGAAGGCAATATAATACTAACTCTCAGCTATCACCCACGCGCAATGAACAGAACTATGGCATCTAGGACACATGACAACTCATAGTTAGAAACACAGAATATAGCAAAATGTGTACACTACATAATAGAACTATTTGACATACAGAGAAAGTGATAAGATCAATGGTCATGATAGACAAAAACCAGACTGTCAATTTTTATAAAACTCACCAGGGATATTATCTGCCAAGCCAAGGGTCTGGCATAACTCCCGAGCCTCTTTATGCTGACAAATCATCTCAAGAAACTTAAAAATCTCATCTTCGCTTAACGTAGAAAGGCATCCATATGTAGCTGTAAAATGCAAAAAACATAAAATCTCCAATGAGTTTTCTGTGTCTGCTCTCATTTTTGCTTTCCACTGGACTGCTAGCCTTATTGCATCGTCTCTTACATGAGTTCCAGCATGAGGTAAGACTTTCCTTAGATCCTTCAACATGGAAATGCTCTTCTTAATGAAATCTGGGTTAAAACCAACATCTTCTTTTCTCCAGCAATTAGCAAAAGATATCTGCATCAGCTTCAAAACAAGTTTTTCTGGGTCTGATGACAATTGAAGGGCTAAAAGCATTTTGTTCTGCATTGTATGGTTTTCGCTTAAAAGCTCCGTGGGAGGGCACTGCAAATTCCTTTTATCCTTTACGGAATTCAGTTGAAGATTTGGAGAAGATGAAGTTGCTGCATTTGCAACATTGACAACGTTGGCAGGGGTAGATAACACATGCTGATCCGTCTCCACTTCAGAATGAACGAATGTATTACCCTTGGATTTCAGATTTTCAATGTTTTCCTCCACGGAATTTATAGCTGAAAGGAATTCTTGTTGTTTCAATTCCAACTCTTTGGCATGTTGTTCAAGAGTTCTCTCTTTCATTGCAAGGCCATGGGAACTTTCTTGTGAATCCAAATGACATTTTTGTTCTTGTATCAATTTGCCAAGCGAATCAAAATGCTGTTCTTTCGATTGAACCTCATTGAGGCATTCACTGGCCCTTTTATCAATCACACTGAGCTCCTCAAGCATTGACTCGACTTGTTTCTCTCTGAATTCAAGCTTCTCAACCCATCCTTCAAGTTCTCTCTCCTTCACTCCAAGTTTAGAGGACCATTCCTCCATGGACTTCTTAAGCACACCAAAATCTTTCACCTTGGCCTCCATTTCCCTGATTAACTTCTCCCTTGATTCAAGAGTATTAGTGTATTCCACCATTGATTTCTGAATCAGACTAAGTTGCTCCCTTCTTAAATCTATCTCTTTATTACATTCTTCAAGCGATGTATGCGCTTCGATAATCTGCCCATCTGTCACATTCTTGCCTTGCTCAATGGACCCCCTGCTCGAACTTACTTGGCTCCGTTTCTCATCAAAATCCTTTGAAATCCCATTTAATTGCCTCTGTTTCACTTCAATATCCTCACAAATCCCATTCAGTTGCCTCTGTTTCACATCAATATCATCATAGTACTTGTTCAACACCTGTTGCAGCCTTGTCACTGCTTTCTCCATAGACTCAACTTTCTCACTCTTCAATGTCATCTGCTGGTGGCATTCTTCAACCAGTTCCTGCATTGCTTTACCCTGCTCTTGCTTGGCTTGCTCAATCGACCCCTGAATCGCATTCAACTGCGCCACTTTCAATTCAATCTCCTCATTGCACTTGTTCAACTTCTCTGATCGCTCTTCAATACACTTATTGATAAAATTACAGCCCCTCTCATTTTCTTCCAGCAATTTCTCAACTTCCACCAATCTTCTCTCCTTTACACCGACCTCTTTCCCTTTCTCTTCAATCAAGCTCTCAACTTTGTGCAATTCCGACTTCAAGTTGGAAACTTTAGCTTCCATCTCCTTCTCTCGGGCCTGAATCTTCTGTTGCCGGCTCTGAATCAAACTTTGCTCCGATTCAAAACGTTGCCCGAACTCTTCGAGCCGGGCCTGCAGCGCATTCCGGCTCGAGTCAATGCTGCCAACAAGGCCCCTCCATTGTAAAGCGAAATCCTTCAACTCAGAAGCTACATTTTCCATGGTTGGTCCGCTACTACTTCAAAAACACAGAGAGAAAAAAACCCTAATCTTCAATTTCATTTCCTCAATCAAAACCCTAGAAAGAGAAAACATGGCAATTTCGAAGACTCGAAGACTATAAAGAATGTATGAAGTGAATTCGCATACCTTGAGCTAGGGTTGGGAGCCCGGCGCTTGATATAGACTCTGGAGAAAGGGCGGTAGAGCTTCAGATCGTCTTCTTGCTCTCTGCTCACAAGCTCTGGAGCTCCGTTAATGGTGGTCATCTTTCTTTTCATTCATGCAGAGAGCTCACTCAACTCAAAGCTTATTTCTTTGTTCATCAATTGAATCCTGGCCGTTGGTTTGGTGCTTCGCGAAGGTTTAAGTGGACAGCGGACAGGATTGAATTAGTATATTGCTGGTCAGAGTTGGTCTTTCATGTTTGATTAGTTTCGAACACACGTGTTAATTAAAAATAATCACACTTGGATTCGATTCAATTGTTCTGCTTTGGATACGCTAGAGAAGGAGAATTAGATCTACTGCTAAAAATTCTAAAATTGAGCATCTCTATTAATGTTTAATGAAAGTAATGCAATTATGCAACTAAACGAAATCAAAGTCAGCACTGCACCATCATTTCCATTTCCCCATGAGAAGGAACTTGGCCACAGATAGGCAGGAGTGGAAGCTGGCAATGCATAGCTGTAATGGCTAACTCATACACAGCGATATTTAGTTGTACGCTCTGGATGTCCTTGGATGGATATTCAGAGTTCATGGTGTGGGTGTAATCTCTAATGGATTGAATCACAGCTCTGCACAGCGAAATTCGGACCGGATTTCTATTTTTCTGTAGTTCCAATAGAACCTGGTCCTTCAAAGTTTTCTTGTGAATGTTCCTACCAATGAGGCCTGAGATGGGGCTGATACAATCCAGAATTCTGTATGGCACTCGAATTAGCACCAACTTCATGGGTGTTGGAAGGCGGTCCAATCTGCGCAGGGTTTCTATAATTTTCATACATTCGAAATGATGGACTTGACTGCATCGCACCAAGATTGGCACAAGATTCACGGTTAGCTGTAAGAAACTGCGCCGGGGGTCTATGATTGCAATTGACTGGAGATAGTGAACTTGAATGCATGGCAGCCGAGTTAGCAGTAATTCCACGGAAGTTGGCAGTTGTACCATACGGCCCAGGGTCTGCATAGTTTTGATATATCTGAGATGACGAACTTGAATGCATGGAACCCAAATTAGCAGTAATTCCGTGGTAATTGGCAGCTCCACCATACGGCCCGGGGTCTGCATAGTTTTGATATATCTGAGATGATGAACTCAACTGCAAAGAGTTGCTGGTGAAATTTGGAAATGGCTGGGGTCTAGCAGCTACCATGGCTTGACGTTTCTCTGGTGGTTGAGATTGCGGGGCAGATGTGCTGGTACTACGTTTATTCCTTCTTTCCAGCTCCTCAAAATTGGAGGCATCAGAACTCCCAATACATCTCCAGGTTTCCTTTAGCTTTCCCAGCCTAAAAATGTGTGTTTGAATGTCTTTGGACAGGTGATCACATGATTCGAGGTTGTAATCTTCGATGCATTGAATAACAGATCTTAGATCAGCCATTTGGTCATCTATGAACTTTTCCTGTGAACAAAAATAAGCTTTGATGGCTGTAATTATATGCCGAGGATGGTCTAAGATTTAAATATTTCAGAAGTATTACTTATGTCAAAAGAAGAGTGGAAGCACCTTTTCGTTAGGTGATTCAATTTGGGGCAAAAGTTCCCAGAAAGACTGCGTAGTACCGTCCGCATATTGTCTTAAAAGTAGAGCTGGTCTCGGGAACTTGTCAGTTAACTTGAAGGTCCAAATAAATCTCACAGCCACAATAAAGTGTTTCCTTTCAATAAGACTCGGAATAAAATCTGCTACATTTAAAACGCAAATTGTTAGATTCACCATACTGCCCCATAGAAGTTACCAAAAAAATAAAAAAATAAAGGATTTGCATCACCAGCAAAACTTACAGCACTTACTAACTAGAAAATGCATTAACACCATACAGAATAGTTAAGACGGACAAGAAGAAATAAGAACCTGAACATAGTTAATGCAAGCAAAACATAACATGCCACTGATGCAATCATGCAATAACTAAATTTAATGAAAGCCCCATCCTAGCCTAGGAGAATACAGCCATTCTCAACAAACTACGTATCAGACTAGTCCAAAGTTATATGATATATCCCAACGAAATCAGTGCCTAAACAGTACACCATTTACTTCTATGGATATTTTCATAGTCAATAATTGTCCAGCCGTTTGTTTATAATCAATTTATCTAAAGAAGTATAGGCTACCCCATGTAACACACCAACACTGTAGAAAAAGGATTGGAACAAATATAGGAAATATGTTTTGAATTGAAGGGCCATGTAGTGGAACACAAACACCACATAGGCAAGCAAATTTTCACAAAACTTACCAGTGATCTTATCAGCAAAACCAAGTTTCTGAAGTAACTCGACATGTTGTTTACTCTGAGAAACCATCACAAGAAGGTTGACAATCTCATCTATGTTGAAGGTAGAAAGCACTCCAAATGTAGCTATAAATTGCAAAAAACACACAATCTCCAAGGAATTATTAGCATTGCCATTCATTTTTCCTGCCCACTGGACCCCTAGCTTTATTGCATCTTCTCTCTTATCAAATCCAACATGTGGGAAGACTTTAGTGAGCTCCTTGAGCATGGAGATGTTCTTCACCATCAAAGTCAATCCAAGACCTCCTTTTCTCCAGTACTCATCAAGAGATTTTTCCATCAATGTCAAAGCAAGATTTCCTGGGTCACGTGAAACTTGTAGAGCGTGAAAAATCCCGTTCTGTTCTGATTGAATTCCACCTAAATGTTCATTAAGGCATCCTTGAAAATTCTGTGCATCTGCAATGGCACTTGGTTGACCATTCGGATGAAAAGTAACTGCTACACTTTTTACTGTTGAAGACTCTTGTTCCTCAATTTTGATAGGAAAAGAAAGAGAGCTACCTGCTGCAAGAAGAAACACAGAAAAGGCAGTACACAGGTTAGTTAATGAATAAGTCTGGATATGGCATATCGAAAGGTATTTGCAGTATTATGCATAAATTGTGCTTTGACTCGAAACACAGGACAAATAACAAAATGCTTTTTTACAGACACGAAGACAAATTTAGCACTATAATTTGCAATAACAAGATCAATGAAAAGGTATCCAAAGATATCACATGAGAAACCACAAATTCATTGTAATTCTTATGAGATAAATGAGCAGAAGGCAACCAACATGAAAAACAGGAGAACTCAATCATGGAAATATGATAAATAATCCATGTCTGTACTTACCTGGTGCTTTAACTGTGATGCCAAGGGCCTGGGATAGTACAGATGCATGTTCCGGAGAAACTGTAGCAAGAAGACGCTGAAGCTCCCTCACATCATAAGTAGAGGTCAATTCAAACGCTGTAAGAAGCCACAAAAAACCCAAAGTCTCCATACAATTCTCTGCCACCCGTGTCATCTTAGCCTTCCAATCAGCCGCCAACAAAATTGCTTCTTCTCTCACCCGAGGAGTAATTTCTGGTGACAATCTCTTCAGTTGCTGTAACAAAATTACGCAACTCCTCCTAATAACTTGCAAATCAAAGTCAAACTCGGTATCGTGAACAGTCGAAGGGAAAAACCCTTGCATTGCATCCAAAACCAATTCTGCTGGGTCTGTTGATGCTTTAAGATGAGCTGACATTTCAGTATCCAATAAATCGATTTTCTTTAAATGCTCATTCAGGAGCAACTGCAAGCCTCTGCCACCCCTATTCATATCGGATAGATTACTTGGGGAAGAAGGTACTATGTCAATGCTAGCAGGAGGGTACTCCACATTTTGGGTCTGTTCTTCAGTGGACTTTTGAATTGAATCAACAAGTACTTGAAGTTCTTTGTCACGATGGTCAAGTTGCTTCTCTTTCATTTCAATTCGGCTGGAACATTCTTCCAATGACTTTTCCTGCGAATAGAATTGCTTCTCACGTTCTTCTATCAATTTTTCAAATGAATTGAAATGAATTTCTTTCAACTGAACTTCACTGAGGCATTCATTGATCTTCTTAGTGAATTCCTCAACTTTTGACTCAAACTGTTTCTCTTTCAGTTCAAGTTTGCATGACCACTCCTCCATTGATTCCTTATGCAAATGAAATTCTTTCACTTTCAAGTCCATTTCCCTAAGGACCTCCTCTCTCGATTCAATTTCCTTATTGCATTCCACAATCGATTTCTGAATGGAACTAAGCTCCTCTTCTTTCAACTTCATCTGTTTGTTCCATTCTCTTTCTTCTGCTTTTATCTTCTCTTCTTTCAAAGAAAGTCTACTCTTGCATTCCCCAATCGATTTCTGAATAGAACTAAGTTCCTCTTGTTTCAACTTCATCTGTTTGTCCCATTCTCTTTCTGCTGCTTTAATTTTCTCTTCTTTCAAAGAAATTCTATTCTGCTGCACCTCCATTGACCTCAGAATGTCACTTAGCTCCCCCTCTTTCACCTGAATGTCCTCAGAGTACTGATCCAACTCTTTTCCCTTCCTTTCCAATTTCTTTTCCATAGCCTCATCCAATTTTGACTTGTCTTCCACGGATATCTGCAACCAATTCAATTTCTTCTTTGCCTGTTTAATACGCTTTTCGATCGAATCATACTCCCTTTCCTTCTCCCCCACCCGTGCCTCAGCATCTGAGTACTGCTTCTCCTTAGCAGCAAGCTCTTCATTATGCTCTTCAATCAATACCTCAAGGTCTTCTAACTCTTTTGATTTAGCTTCCAATTGGCTCCGTAGAATGCCAAACTCGTTTTCGTGTTCTTCAAACTCTAGAAACCGGGACTGGAGCTCATTCTTGGTGGAGTCAAATTGGTCCAAAAGGTCCTTACATAGCTGGGAAAAACAGCTCTGCTTAAAGTTCGATTCTTCACACTCCAATTCTACATCCTCCATTGTCATCTCCTGAAAAAAAAAAAAACCACCCTAACTTTTACGAAATCGAAAGTGGAAAAGTTCAAACAAATGATAAAGATCATATCTTTGCCTACTGGACTTCTCGCAATTGTCGATTCAGTTTCTCAAAACCCTAAAACAGAACAGAACAGAGCAGATAAGGCATAAACCTTGCCATTTTCTGTTAAAACCCTAGTGGATTGAGCCATGGAACGGCGACAATTTGGGGTTTCCGATTTCTTAAAACCCTAGAAACACAGAAAAAGATAGTATTGAAAAAGGACATACCTTTTGGGTTGGGATTCTTTCCGATTTTCTATTGCAATGAAGTTGAGGAACAAGGAGGCCGGCCGGAAATTCTTGCTCAATCCGAAGCGTCCGAGGTTGTTGTTCTCAGTTCCGGTGCCGGCGGCGAGGCAGAGAGCAGAAGCAGACTGTGATCATGCGAAGTGGGTGAGTGAACAATGAACATGCAGATGGTGATTTGGGATACAAACAAAAGGACAAAGGTCAGGGATTTCTTGACTCTATTATTGAATCGAATCTAGTTGTCGCTATTATTGGGCCATCCGGACTGCAGTTCCCAAATCGCCACGTGTCCATATTTTTCGATTTTATTTTCCTTTTTGTTTGGAGTTCATTTATTTTGGATTGTGAGTTCCATTTGATCTTGCACAATGCACCAATCTCAAAAGACGAATTAGATTAGAGTTCTTCGGCCTATGTGAAGTGATGATGATTGCCGTTGTGGATGGACTTGATTAATGTTAATAGTCCGTTTTATATCTATGGTTGGATGTATTTGATTTGATCTTTACATACATAATCAATCTCAAAAATTAAATTCATTAAATGACATATAATGAAGTGACCGTGATGGGGTAGCATGGCAGATGGAGTTCATTTATGGTCGTTGTCCACTTCATATAATGAGGTTGATTTAAACTTGAGTGGGAATTGTGAGACGTTCTTGAGGTTTGGTCAAATGCAAATTCCAGGCGATTGTTTTGCACATCAACAATTTGAGCATACAGTGATCTAAAAAGAGGATTACATTCTGCAGCATAGCCATTCTATTAACATCAAACATCTACATTCATGTTCGGTCACTACCTCAACTAACTACACCATACATGTCAGATTTATACACCAAAGTATCCCAAAATATAAGTGCCTCTTTTTCCGCCACATACTTACACCTTTCTTCTGCATCTCAATCACCTTGAGACTCTCCAACTTCTGTTGTGTCGACTTACATGGGTGTATTCAATCTTGAAAGTTATGGATTTTTGTGGATTTTGGTAGTTATTGAAAGTCTAGGTGAATTCAATCTAGACAATTCATGAGCCCACCAAAGTATAGTGGTATTCAATTGAGATTTATAATGACTTTTTAGAGTTCTATGAAGGTCTTGGTGTATTCAAATTATCATTGATTTTGTAGGAATTCACCAAAAACTAGATTCTTATGGATTTTGATCAATTTTCCAGAGTAAAACATGTCTACCAAAATCTTTTCTTTCCTCTTAAGATTTTTATGGATTTTGGTTAGACTTTTAATTTATTTCTAATAATTATATTTTAAACAAAGTTTTTTCTTCAACTCATGAAAATGAACACCACATTCATCATCAATACTCCATCTTCATGCCGCCATCATGATACCATCATAATTGTTTTAGATTATTTTGTTGCCAACAAGTTGCTACCACCACCACCATATGCCTAGGATGTTGTTGCAACCACCATTACCATCTACGACGTCGTCATCACCACCACCACATGTCGCCGCCATCGCCACTACAACCATCATACTGTTATCTTCATCACTATCAACACCTAAGACACTATTGTCATCTTGTAATAGCCTGTGTTACCATAATTGTCATTACTACAAGGTCACAACTATAATGTTTTGTCACAAACATCACACCACTGCTCTACTAATACTGAAAATTTGATGAGAATGGTAATTAAATTGACTAATAAAAAGTCTACGAAAATCCATAATGCACTATGAAATCTGTGACAAAAGTCCAAGAAAAATCTAAATTCAATTTTGTCTAGAATCCTTGGTAATATGTGAAAATCTATTCAAATCAATAAAACTCTGCAAAAATCTATAATTCCTCCAAATCTTTGTCAAAACTCAATCCCTTCTTCTTTTGCACATCCAATTATTCCACAACTGCCTCAAACTCAGCCACCTTCTCCCTAACAAACCCTTCAACCGTATCTAAATGCCTATCCTTACCCAAAATCTCATCACAATACGTCTTCAATTGACTCTTCTTTGCTCTGATGGAGTTCTTAATGCAACAAAATCTCTCCTCTCCCAATTTCAACTTCTGCTCACATTTGACAACTGAGCTCTCCGCTGCTTGTATATTCTCATCTTTCAACTCATACACTTTCTTCCTCTCCTCAATCAACCCCTCAAACTCATTATACACTTTGATCCTCTCCTTAATCAACCCCTCACTTTGATAATGCAACAATAGTCAAACCTCAATAAAATGAATATTTGATAAAGTAATAACCTCACTTTGATAATGCAACACTCTAGTCCTGACTCAAGCCTTTGTATTAAATAATAACCCTGATTAATGCATAAGATGATAATTTTTTATCAACTGTTCTTAGTTCCCATCGAGTGTATAAATTAACAAGTCAGTAAAATATATGAAATAACAATATTGTGCATAAAAAAATCATAATACATATGAAGGACATTGAACTTAACAACTTATATTTTCTTAAAATAGGCTTCTAAAGTGGTTTGTTTTGTATTTGAACCTCATACTTGATGAAAATTCCTTAGAAGAGTTTAAGGAAGGATTAGAAGAAATGATTTCATGATGCATTGTCACATGTTTAAGACGAACTTCATCTTGTCTACTTTGTTGCTTTCAAGTTCGAATTGTTTGATTGAAAGACATCAAAGAGTTGCTTTCAGTCACTCCTCAACCAATTCAAACTCATCCCGCCTCTCCCAAACCATCTCATCTACTTTGTCCAAACTCAACTCCTTTCTCAAAACATCATCGCAACGCTCTGAAAGCATAACATCAAACATCTTCAATTTACTCTCTTTCCTCAAAGTGATTCCTTCATCAAACTCAGCTTTCCCTCACTCACTTTCAACTTGCTTTCATATTCTTCGAGTTGACTCTCTTTAAACCCCAGCTCTTCATCGCACTCTTCAATAAGTACCTTGAGCGATTTCAATTTATTGTTACTGATTCAATCGATTCCTTAGCTATCGACTCCATCTTCGCCTCCAAATCGGACTTTAGATCTTCTGCTTCTCGAGTCTCCACCTCTTGGAGCTCACTCCGGGTCGACTCCAACTGCTCATCCATGTCCTTGCCCAACCAGAGGAATGAAGAACCTTCGTCGTGCAATCGTTCATACGCTTTATCGAGCTCCTCCGCCATTCTCAATTCCGAGCTCTTCTTTTCCATTCGCTCGAAACCCTAGAAAGGAACGAGCATGATGATCAAGAGCCTTCTTTCTTCGCCGGAAAGATAAAACCCAAAAACGTGTGTTTGTTTGTATTTGCTGAGTGTGGTGAGTGTGCAGAAATAAAAAAAGAAGCCAGGTGTATTTGTTGCTTGCTCACTCGCTAGTGTGGTGGGACCATGCAAATCATTATTAATTTATTACTTATATATGCAAATGTCATCTGCCACTCATTTCTTGTCTCACTTTGTCTTTTGAAGGTTAAAATGACTAACTTTACCATCTGCCACTCACTCCATTATCTCAAGTTACCTCATGGGTTAGAATTCCATTAAGTTATGCCATGTGTCCATTTTTTATTGGATTGTTTCTCACTTTGCCTCATGTAGGTTAAAATGACTTACTTTGCCCTCTGTCACTCCCTCTATTATCTCAGGTTACCTTTTTGGGTTAGATTTACGTTAAATTATGCCACGTGTCACTTTTTTTTATTAGTTTGTAAAAAAAAAAAAAAACTTATGGCTCCACCTAAATTGAATTCTGTCTAAATCTGTTTGGAATCCTTGGTAATCTGTGAAAGTCTACTCAAATCAATAAAACTCTGCAAAAATCTATAATTCCTCCAAATCTTTGTCAATACTCAATCCCTTCTTCTTTTGCATATCCAGGTGTCCACAACCGGCTCAAACTCAGCCACCTTCTCCCTAACAAACCCTTCAACCGTATCAAATGCCTCTCCTTACCCAAAATCTCATCACAATACGTCTTCAATTGACTCTTCTTTGCTCTGATGGAGTTCTTAATGCAACAAAGTCTCTCCTCTCCCAATTTCAACTTCTGCTCACATTTGACAACTGATCTCTCCGCTGCTTGTATACTCTCATCTCTCGACTCATACAATCAACCCCTCAAACTCAATGTACACTTTGATCCTCTCCTTAATCAACCCCTCACTTTGATAATGCAACAATAGTCAAAACCTCAATAAAATG
The DNA here is from genome assembly GCA_033992175.1 of Spiraea crenata. NCBI lineage: Eukaryota > Viridiplantae > Streptophyta > Magnoliopsida > Rosales > Rosaceae > Spiraea > Spiraea crenata. The sequence goes on along the minus strand of JAVBHV010000041.1, from coordinate 1,851,210 downwards.
AATATTCGATAAAGTATAATAATCTCACTTTGATAATGCAACACTCTAGTCCTGACTCAGGCCTTTATATTAAATAATACCCTGATTAATGCATAAGATGATAATTTTTTATCAACTGTTCTTAGTGCCCATCGAGTACATAAATTAAAAAGTGTGTAAAATATATGAAAGAACAATATTGTGCATAAAAAAAATCATAATACATATGAAGGACATTGAAGTTAACAACTTATATTTTCTTAAAATAGGCTTCTAAAGTGGTTTGTTTTGTATTTGAACCTCATACTTGATGAAAATTCCTTAGAAGAATTTAAGAAAGGATTAGAAGAAATGACTTCATGATGCATTGTCACATGTTTAAGATGAACTCCATCTTGTCCACTTTGTTGCTTTCAAGTTCGAATTGTTTGATTGAACGACATCAAAGAGTTGCTTTCAGTCGCTCCTCAACCAATTCAAACTCATCCCGCCTCTCCCAAACCATCTCATCTACTTTGTTCAAACTCACCTCCTTTCTCAAAAACATCATCGCAACGCTCTGAAAGCATAACATCAAACATCTTCAATTCACTCTCTTTTCTCAAAGCGATTCCTTCATCAAACTCAGCTTCCCCTCGCTCACTTTCAACTTGCTTTCGGATTCTTCGAGTTGACTCTCTTTAAACCGCAGGTCTTCATCGCACTCTTCAATAAGTAACTTGAGCGATTTCAATTTATTGTTATTGTTCAAGCAAATACAACTTTAGATGCATTCTTTATCTGTTCAAGCAAATACAACTTTATTGACCAGCAGCTGTGCCTCTAGCTTGAGCAAGCATTCTCTTCTCCTCATTGAGTTGCTTTTCCTTGACCTCCATCTGCCTACCTCTCTTTTCCAAGTCTTTTTCCCTGAGAAAACGGTTCAAATTCCTCTGCTGAAATTCCTTGCACTTTTCACACTCTTTCTTCATCAGAGCTGCCTTCCCTTTGATCATTTGATCATTCAATCTCTCATACTCCATAATTCTCTCCTGCCTCTCTCTCAGCTGTTTCTTCACCTTGTATTCATTCCCCTTCGACTTCTCTACTAATTCCTCAGATTGTTTCTGCAACAAGGCAAGTTGCCTCTAAGAGAAGAATGCACATGATACAATAGGGACAGTGAGCTCAAACAAATACAAAAGGGCCAAAATGATAACATATACACAAACACCATTGAAAAGGAAACAAATAAAAAAGGGACAATGAGCTCAAACACACCAGTACAATTGTGGAAACTGCCACATTAAACAATCGTATATGATCAAAGTAAGCATCTTTCACCCTCAAAAGAGCTCAGATCAAATTCAAAACTCCCAAAATTAATCAAAGTAATCAACTTTCACACAAAAAAAGATAGATATTCCAACAATAGATACAGTAGTACAAAAAGTTTAAATGTTTACCAAACTCTAAGTAAAAAAATGAGAAAAATTACCCTGTTAAGAAATAGGTGATGAGGATGGTGAGATCGGCTAGTTTTAGAGTTTGTTTTTGTAAATTAAATTGTTTGACAAGGCTAAAATTGGAAAAAAAAATTCATCAAGAATTTTGTAAAATGAAATCAGATTATGAAAGCTATTCCTGCCCTACTTTCAATAATCAACTTTCATCAAAAGTGATTATACTCGAAATCACTTTCGCAAGCGTTTACCAGACAATTTTTTGGCTGAAAACTTTCGCGAAATCACTTTCGGGCCATAATCACTTTCGCAAAAGCAATGTCAAACGGGCTCTAAGTGTCTTCTCTCCCAACTTCTCCTTCTCCTCAGATTCCAAAATCGATCTCTTAGCTGCTTCTAATTGCTCTTGTCTCTCCTCAATCAAAAAGTCAAGCCAATTAGCCTCAATCTCTTTCACTTTGTACATTACTGTAGGCCCTCAACATCTCCTCTGCACCCTTCACTTCCTCGGACCTATGCTTGATCAATTTATCAATCAAATCATATTTTGTCACCTTTTCCCGGATCAATTGCAATTCTTTCTTCAACCCATCAACTGCTTTCAACCGCTCCTCAAGTTCCCTCTATTTTGATTTCACACTTTGAGCATCTTCTTGAGCACACTTTTTGACCGTTTCCGATTCTTTCTCCTTCAAAGCAAGCTCTGTGGTCTTGTCCTCTAATGACTTCTTAACTGAACTGAGCTCCTCATCTCTGGACATAACCTCTTTATCACAATCCTTCATAGCCTTAAACATCACCTCATTCAACCAGAGATTCTCATACAATTCTTTGTCTTTCAATTGATCCTTCAAGTCCTTCTATTCAAGACTGAACCAGACGATTAAAGAAGCTTCAACATGCAACCGATGGTATGCTTTCTCAAGACTGCTCTGCTTCACCTCCGAAATTTTTAGAGTCCAATTTTGCTCGGATATAATATTCGAGAGACTTGAAATTTCCTTCTTAGTCCCTAGGAGACCAACATTTTTTTTAATTTTGAATAATGCAATGATTTTCACAAGTTTCCTTTGAGTCCTAAGAGATCAACAAAAAGTCAAACCTCAATAAATGAATAATCGATAAAGTAATAACCTCGCTTTGATAATACAACACTCTGGTCGTGACTCAGGCCTTTGTATTAAATAATAACCCCGATTAATGCATAAAATGATAATTTTTTTCTTAACTTTAGTGCCCATTGAGTATTTAAATTAACAAGTGAGTAAAATACATGAAATAACAATACTTTGTATATAAAAAAAAAATCTTAATACATATGAAGGACATTGTACTTAACAACTTCTGTTTTCTTAAAATAGGCTTGTAAAATGGTTTGTTTTGTCTTTGAACCTCATCCTTGATGAAAATTCCTTAGAAGAGTTGACTTCATGATGCATTGTCACATGACTAAGACGAACTCCATCTTGTCGACTTTGTTGCTTTAAAGTTCGAATTATTTGTTACTAATTTGTATCTTTTCTTAGATTACGGTCATGTCACACCATGTTAAGTAGTGTGCATAAAAAATAATAATACATATGAAGGACATTGTATCCAAGTGGTCCTCTAAGTATTGTGCATAAAAAAATAATAATACATATGAAGGACATTGTATCCAAGTGGTCCTTTAAGTACTGTTCATAAAAATAATAATACATATGAAGGACATTGTATTCAAGTGGTCCTCTGGGCCCGAATCCAAGAGTTGGTCAACTGCGGCGAATTAAGGAATCGATTGAATCATGTAACAATAAGTTGAAATCACTCAAGTTACTTATTGAAGAGTGCGATGAAGAGCTGGGGTTTAAAGAGAGTCGACTCGAAGAAACCGAAAGCAAGTTGAAAGTGAGTTAGGGGAAGCTGAGTTTGATGGAGGAATCGCTTAGAGAAAAGGAGAGTGAATTGAAGATGTTTGATGTTATACTTTCAGAGTGTTGCAATGATATTTTGAGAAAGGAGTTGTGTATGGACAAAGTAGATGAGATGGTTATGGAGAGGCAGGCTGGGTCTGAATTGATTGGGGACGACTGAAATTGTGGAACAAGAAACTGGGTCTAGTAGAGAGCGTGGAGGATGCGGTGAAGTTGGGGAAGGAGAAGCAGGCGGAAGTGGAGAGCTGGGGTTTAAAGAGAGTCGACTCGAAGAAACAGAAAGCAAGTTGAAAGTGAGTTAGGGAAAGCTGAGTTTGATGGAGGAATCGCTTAGAGAAAAGGAGAGTGAATTGAAGATGTTTGATGTTATGCTTTTAGAGTGTTACGATGATATTTTGAGAAAGGAGTTGTGTATGGACAAAGTAGATGAGATGGTTATGGAGAGGCAAGCTGGGTCTGAATTGATTGAGGAACGACTGAAATTGTGGTACAAGAAACTGGGTCTAGTAGAGAGCGTGGAGGATGTGGTGAAGTTGGGGAAGGAGAAGCAGGCGGAAGTGGAGAGAAGGGGTTTAAAGAGAGTCGACTCGAAGAAACCAAAAAATACAGGAGCAGATTAATGCAGGAACAATTGTGAAATTTGCACAATTGTTAAAAATGCAAGACCAGTTGTGAAATTTGCAAAGGTGTTCCTGCAAAATCGTAAAGTTATCCTGCAAAATTATAAAATGTTCCTTAAAAACAATTGCAAAGTGTTCCTACAAGATCGTAAAGTGTTCCTGCAAAATCATAAATTGTTCCTGCAAAATTATAAACTGTTCAAGCAAAATTATAAAGTGTTCCTGCAAAATTGCAAAGTCTATATATCCAGATTGCCATGTGTCTAATTCAGATCCTAATAGAACATGCTTGTTAGGTAGGCTAAACTTAAGCGAACTAAGTTTCATTATAGGCATTACAACCAAGGATTAAAATTTTGGTTTTGAAGGAAATTTCAGTAGCCAAAATTCATGGAAATTTAGGTAAAAGTTGCGATTTGTGTAGAAATTTTGGTATAAAAAAAAGACGAAAAACATACTAGAAAACCTAGAAATTAATATCTCTACTTTCTATAAGTTCTAAAATCAACAAATAATGCAATTTAGCATTCATATGGATTAACTTTTATATACATAAGGTAGAAGAATTCATGTTTTGTATTCCACTAAGCTATTAATTAGCACAATATCTTAATGTGAGGCTCATGAAACATATATTAACCATTACATTAACATTACAATATAATTGACAATGTAGGTGGTGGAAGAAGCTATATAAAGCACAAAGCAATTCTTACCTATTGTCTGAAGAAGAATATATATATATATATAATGCATACATATCTTTGTTTTTTGGTAGCTATATAATTGAGAAAGTGGAGATGGTGGTGAGATATTAGAAGATTGAATTAGAGTAACAACAAACAAAAGATTGAATTAACTCGAAGTGACAAAAAGCATCATCTTCACCAAAGACTACATCGAAATTTCACGGAAATTGTACTGAAATTTCGATATATAGGTCATTTTTAAGAGTCTCAGCCCGAAATTTCGGTATTTTTCCGCTGATATTGATATGTACCCCGATTCAACTTTCGGTCCCCCAAATTTACCGAAATTTCAATGTTTCGGCCGAAATTTTTTTCTTGATTACAGCTATGAATGACCTTAGTGTTTTAATTCACGTTAGTGTTTAGTGTTTTGGCAGAGAGTTTTGGGATTATTAGCCCGAGAGGAGGAAATAAAACGCGTGGCCATACGAATGCTAAACTAAATAAAAACCAAGAATTTGGGACTATATTGTGGTAAATCAAGCCCAATCCCAAGTGGACATAGGGCAAGTCGGTCTCCTAGGCCTACAAGGAAACTTGCACATTACTACTTAATCCCAAACCAATTAGGAAACCGCCCACTTTACTACTTAATCCCAAACCAATTAGGAAACCGCCCACCATCCACCTATATATATAGCCGAGAGTGATAAAATTGGAACGACTAGTTGTCTCCCAAAAATTTGTAAAACCTGACGCTAGCTATTCCGATTGCTACACTACACCCAAAACTACTAGCTACTTTCTCTTGGCGCGTTCCGGCTTAAGCGCGTAATATTTGTCATGGCACGACGATTGGCCGACGGATTAAGGGCAGATGATGACGCAAACAGGGCGAGAGCTGACCGTGCGATGGCATTGTTAGCCGACGAACCCGACGAATTTATCCGCAATCTGTTAAGGGAACGTGCCGACCTATTAATAAGATCAGCCGAACGATCATTAAGATCAGTCGAGGGATGGATAATTTTCGACCGAGAATCCCGGGAAGACGACCAATCAGGTGCAGAGTCCCACCAAAATGCAGGCATTGCATCAAACATGCGAGCGAGTCAGCCATTGCCAAGGTGCTAAAAAGGGTTAGAGTGGGTGCGGATGAGAAACAGGAATCATCGCAGGAGCAAGGTGGTGGTAGTGGTGGTGATGGTCATAGGAAAAGAAGGAAAGTTATTGGAGTCAGTGAAAAGCAGAGTTGTGCTGTGTGTTTGGAAAAGTTTAAGGAAGGACTAGAATTGGCTTCAATGCCTTGCTCACACTTGTTTCACAACAAGTGCATTACGTCATGGCTAAAACGAAAGCCTCTTGTCCTCTTTGTCGCCGTGAAGTTGTTGTCCTAGATTAAAAGTTCGCTGACTTATCTAATATGTATGTTGTCAATTTTTCCTTGGTCTTGATTTCTAACATGTATCTTCAGTCTATAAGCAAATGCATTGACATATATATAAGAGGTAGTCAAGCTGGATGAGAAGAAACATGAACAGATCATATTGAGGTTGACTGCCATATCGTTCGAGAGAAGGTTGAAGCAAAACTTATTCGAACTCCATATGTTCGGAGTAAGGATCAGCTGGCAGATATATTTACGACGTGGACGAAGGGGATATCATCAGCTCGATTTCAAGAGATACTATGCAAGCTTGGCTTGATTGATATCTTCACCTCAGCTTGAGGGGGAGTGTTGGAAATACTAGAAACATTTATTATGGTAGTTGCACCTTGCACTTGTCTGCTATAGCATCGGGCCTATAAGGGTCTCTTTGGTATCCATGCTATTAGTAATTACCTTGAAGAGGAATTAGGTGGCTGTGGGGTAATGCCCTCAATATTTGTGATTGTACTGACTTATATTGTTGTGAGCTCCTATCAGAGACTCCATGAATAAAACCTCTTCTGTTTGGCCTGGTGGATGTAGGTGAAGACAATCTTTGCCGAACCACGTTAAATTGTTTGTGTTCGTTATATTCTCTTCTCTTATTTTCTACAAAAACACAATATGCCAGTGATCCAAGAAAGAAACATGAAACTCCCATCCTAGGATGGTACAGCAGGTTCAAATATATCAGAGATTCAGACCAACAACTTTTAGTTCAATATTGAATAGTAGTCCTATATTTGTTGAATCACCATAATGTCTATGACTGCAAGGAAGATAGACTTAAGAGATGAAGAATACATATCAAACAATTTGACAAAAATGGAAAAAAAACGATTTGACCAAAATGAAAAAAAACGGAGTAATGATAGATTTCAACCATCTGATGCCCTGCATATTCGATGCCATTAAACTGAAAAAAAAAAAAAAAAAAAAACCGACTATATAAGTCATGAATCTAATAGTGCTTTCCCATGAAAGGAACCAAAAATTGCCTCCCAGAAACATGCAAAGCTAGAATTATATAACTACACCTACAAACTTTTAAGTTAATTACCCAAAAGGCTAAGGAAAACCGAAAGGGTAATCAATACTGCACCTATGTCAGGGGTCTCTACAGTGAAGTCACCTTAAAAGGTTCTCAAAAATGGAAGTGATGCAAGTAACAAAAGCAAGGAGGCTGGCAACCTATCAAAGTTGTGCCATTCCTTAGACTAGGCCATAGGGGTAACTATACGAGGACGGAAAAGCCATGACCAGCCTGTGTGCTGGAACCACGCTATCAGAGCAAAATACACTGGTGTATTCATGGCCAGCCTTGTGGCAGCTCCATATTAGGGATGATAAGGGCCACCATATCTAGGATGACAATACGCGTTATGTATTCCAGAACTCGGTATTGCATCAGCTTCATAGTCATTGGCAGGTATACTAAACTGCCTGGCGGGTCCAGGATATTCATAATTCTCATCCAGCCGAGATGAATGACTTCCAGAAGGATATACAGGAGTATGAGTTAAATGCGGATAGTCAGGAGTGTGAGTGGGCTGCGGATAAGATCTTCGTTTAAACTTCTTCTGATGGTGTTGTTGTGGGGCTGGTTGATTCCATCTGCGTTTTCTTCCATTTGTCTGCTTCTGTTGTCCAAACCTATTCAACTCTTGTTGTTCGACATTGGGCATACATCTGTTCTGTCCTTGTTGAACAAACTTGGCGGCAGGAGACTGTTTCTGCTCTTGCTGTTGAACAATTACAGAGGCAGGGGAATCAGCAGATCCATTTTGCTCTTCTTGTTCAACCTTGGAGGCAAAAAAATCTTTCTGCTCTAATTCAAGTTTGCGACGTTTATGAGCCTCCTTTATTTTTTTCCAGCACAACTATTTGTGATTCAATGTTCCTGGAGGTATTCAGACTCAAGGTTGCAATCCTTAATGCACCGAATCACAGCTCTCAGTTCCCTAATTTCAGTGACTAAAACCTCAACCTGCGAGCAAAAAAGTAGAACATAAGCTTTGAACAATGTACATTTGAAGTGAGGGTCGATCTGATATTCAACTATTTAAATACCACGTATTGGATAGCCTCTAAAGAGCCAAGGTACCTTTTCATCAGGTGATTTTTTTGTCATGCAGACTCTCCTGAAATAGTTAATTTTAGTCACCACTAACTTTTCTAAGAGTGGTACTGGGGGGAAGGTGTCAATTAACTTGAAGGAGCAAATAAACCTAACCGCCGTCATTACTTGCTTCCCTTCAATAAGATTCTGAATATAATGGGCTGCATGAAAAACAATTTGCAGGATTCACCAAACTACTCCAGATAAGTTTGAAAAATGACAATTCAATCCCCCAGACTTAAAGAAGGTAATGCTGACAAATGTATTAACAAAAGAATAAAGAATATATTATATGGAAAAGAAGAACCAAAAATACAACCATAATTACACAAGGATAACACCAATGAAGCAAGAACATGAACCTACAGCTCTCGTAAAAAGTCATCATTTACACTATATGAACCCAACCAAATGAATCTGTCAAAAATCACTTGCACAATTTCCTATTTCCTTGTCCCATATCACAAATTTCATTTGGGAATTAAATGTCTCCAAGCATATTGCTAATATTCCATAATAAGCTCCTAAAAGCAGTATGGTAACAGCCCAAAGATAAGTATCACCCTAGGACAAGGGACACAACAATGACATCTAGGACGCTCATAGTCATAACTAGTTGAAGGAACTACACGAGAAACTTTCGGGTTGTACATGGGGAGATTTTACATGTCATCCTGCAGAGAAAAGAAAAGGGAAAGCTCATGTAAAGGTCACAATCTGGAATTCACAAGTAAACATATAGGAAACTAGCAAATACATTAGATTATGGGTCCAATACATTAGACGGAATGCGCTGCATTTGACGGGACACAATTGAAGATGCAAGAAAACGTTTAATGAAAAAGGCGCAATACAGATCCCCACCAACTCAACTTAAATCGATATGTTAGAATAAACAAAAGGACCGATTTTTTGAAACTTTAGTACCCTTCAACACGTGAATGCTTTTGGTTCTTATTGATGAAGCTGGACAAAGAATGAGTGGCTGCTATTGGTTCCAAAGAGCCTGTGTAATCAGTTTGAATTTCAGCTGAGCAAACCACAAAGAAATATATAATTTTTTCTGTTTAATATATGCATTATATCCTAACTGAAAATGAACTACATAAGTGATTGAGTACAACAGGGCTTGTGAGAACTTAATATGAAAATACTCTGCATAGGAAGACATTTATCTCACCAGGAGTATAACAGCTGGAGCTACCTGTTGTCATTAGAACTAGTGATGTGGCCTAATCACTGCAGGTTCAGCCAATAAAAACAGAAAATGACAAACCATCAGCATCAATTGACTTCTAAAACCAAATGAAATAATAGATAGTTAAGATATGTGCCTGGAATAAGATCATTCAATAGCATATCCGAAACACCACCAAATTCGTTATTAGAGACAATAAAACTACATAAGCACCCATGCTTATGATTTGAAGGAACATTAAACCTTACTAATATACAAATACAGCATACTTTAGGTTCAACATGATATTGCTGACCAGAACTAAAGCACTACAAGAGGAACCTTTTTATGCAATTTTAAGTTAGACAGTCTTTTGGTTTTACTTCTGAAGTTGTGTTAAAAGATAAGAATTGAAAACACATAGAGGGATATTAAGGAAATGGACGCCAAGGAGTTCCGTCATTATAGTATAGATCTTCCTTCCGATAGAGCTCAAAATTAGATACTCTTCTCAGTACCATGACAGTAGCAGAGCATGCTTGTTGAAAGGTCAGCAAATTATACCCTGTGATCAAAATCTCCATTTTCAATTGGAGTGTCTTCATCAATTTGCATAATTCTGAACCTTTCAACAAGGGTTTTGTTTGACTTCTCATCATAGGTTGGGAATTGGTCAGCAGGAGAATAGACGTCCCTGAAAAAGGCATATAAAAGCAACCCACAATCACACCATGTAAGCACACAAAAGCCAATCAATAACTTGTAAAGACGTCCAATGAAGATAATACTGTTTCTAGAAAAAAAAAAAAAACAATTTCTTCTTGGATTAATCTGCAGTGCTAAAGGATACCATTGTACATGAATGATATTGAACAGTGAAATGAGGAGAGCATACCTGTTTTGTGCACTTTTAGGCTCAAGGCCAAGAGAAACTTGCCAGTCCTCAAACAGATTAGGATACTCTTGTGGATCAGCCAATGATTCTGCAGCTATTTTGTTAACCTATCGTATTGCAAATAAAAGTAAATAGTTAAACAATACTTCAAAAGCCCAATCGTTGAATATTTTGCTTTAATTTCTATATAAATGAGAGATCCACAAAGCACAACAATTTTCTGTTGACATCACTTCCAAAAACATGGATGTTTGTGAACTGAAAAAGGAAAAAATTTAGAAGTTCAACCTTGTTCAGGTTATCTCTCCAAATTGAGACTATTTCTGGAACCTTGCTTGGCAAGTAAGATCGTGCCATCAAAGCTGCTTCAGGTACTCTCTCACTGTAAGGAAAAATGTTAATATTAACAAGATGACAACGCATGGAGAAGTTAGTGATCATACTTAGGTATTTCATTTACCTTTGTAGCAACAGCTGGATGCATTCTTCCATTTTTCCCAACATGAATAAACAAACGAATGAAACATTATTCTTTCCTTGCTCTTTGGCAAGGGAGGCAAGTTTCAATATTCCTTCAGCATCTCCAATAGAAGAGTAGAGAAGCAACAAGCCAGAAAAGTCCATGCCGTGTGATAGACAATCTTCAGCCATTTCAAGCTGCATAAGCCATTCAAGGTTATAGATAAGGATTTTGGATGTAAACAGATGTGAGGCATTAAGGGACGTTTAATCATCACCAAATTCATGGCCTCTGATAACAAGATAAGGGTTTTTATATGAGTTTGATGGGTCAAAGAGTTCTCTGTGGGTGTTAGTGAATATGAGGGTCTCAAGGTTTTTCGATGGAGGTTCACACAGAATATGAGGGTAAGGACCTACCTTCCCATTGGACATAGCTAATTCTCCCAGCTGCTTCCACTTTGATTCACTTCGTGTTTCCGTAGCAATTTCCTGTCAGCGAAGAAGAAAGCTTAATATTTTAGAACAACTACCAAATAATTATTGAAAGGAGCTTTCCGTAAAAAGGAAATACATAACACAGCTCGCTTCAAGTGAGGACTAGACTCCAGAGCAAAGCTATCTGACAACTAGGAATAACTAAGTAAACATCTCACCTTTGCAATCTCAAGTCTACCAAGCTGTATAGCAAGATCAAATTTGTAGTTGGCATCTGTGGCAACTTCTAGTGCATCCTCCAACATACCTCGAGATTCCAAAAACCGGGCAACACTAGAGAAAAGAACGAGATTTACATCAAAGTTTTCAGTCAATTTTCTTTTTTGATAAGGATCTCAACATGGTAACATCTTTAGATTGCACTGATAAATATACTTGTATCAGGACACAAAAAACTGAAATGCAGTTGCTGCAACTGAACGAATCTTTAAGAAAAAAGAAGTGGCTGGGTGCAGAATGCATAGGGTCGCTACCATGGATGCTGTAAAAGCTACCCTCCATGGTCAGCAGAGGCCATAAAAGTTGGTCTCTGTGAGCAAATTAATGCAAACTCTAGCCAGGATGGGAAGGGGACAGGACAGTCGGGAGGGAGGACTCCAGCATGCTTGAACTCCTCTTATGCAAGATCTATATCCACTAACACTTTGTGAACAACAGTTTTCCAATCCAGAATACGATTTCCTACCTATTGTGTTGCTCAGGAGGAATTGTTGGAAAAACTTGTTTGGCACGCTCTAAATCTCCACGCATGACAAGTGTTTTGTACTCAATCAGGCTGAGAAGCAAGGTGTACCCCATGACACTGCATACATAACAAATCAACTAGTTAAATGAAAACTGAGAATGGCAAGAATTCACTCCCATTCAGAACTGCAGATTGCAGGGGAACACTCACTTAAACTCTTTATCAATAAGATAAATGCGACTTTGATTGGCCAGATAGCTCAGCAAGTACATAGGCCGATCCAGGTGAAACATTGTGGTAACCTGTAAAGTCACCGAGTCAAAATACCATCCTACGTCAATAAATACTAAAAAACTTTGTTCAAAGCAATGCCCAGAAACTACAATGGCATGATAAAACCAGTCCAATTTTCAAAACACCGATTCTAAACTTGAAAATTTTGTATACCTCACCACCAACACAATAGTTGAGTCTCCAAGAAGAGTTATTGTAAATGAAACAGTCCCCGACCCACAGTCCAGTTCTGACACGTTCATTTATTTCAAAGAGGAGCTCAAAAGCATCCTCAACACCTAGTTCGTCAACAGGGCTTCCACTATCAAAATGTGATGAGACCACATCCCTCTGCCAAATATTCCACATAAAGTTAATAGCTTGAATTAATTTTAGCTCACATGCATAACGAGAACCACAAAAATTCTAACAAACAAGGGATAAAAGAGCTTAAATGGGAGGAACTTACATTGTACTTTATAATGTAAAATGATGAATCACTAGAAATTGCCACCAAATCACCGCTGTCAGCCCAATAAATATTCTACAACAGTAAAACAACAAGAGGAACAGACAACATTAGTACCCATGTGACCAAAATAAAAATTCTGATAATGCAATAAGTTCCTAATGGTGTTATAGCATACCTTAACATTGACATCAATTCGTCTAATCAATCTGCAGTCCGCCCAATCATAGAAGCAGACAAAGTCATTTGAGCGCATTGCCAGTAAGACCCCTCCATAAATGTGTTCGACAGAAAATGTTGGCCGAACATTCTTCTTTTCCTGAACAATAGAATCAAATTTAACTCAAATCAGATTTTTCCCAACAAGAAAGTATCGCGATGACAAGAATTCAGCTTTTTTGATGGGCAATGTATCTGCATTTATCTAGCCATTGATCTTATTCTCAGAAAGCAAAGCTTTTTTAATACAGAATTTCAGATAACTATCCCCATTCCGAGTTCCAACTTTGCATCATTCACCAACTTTGGTCCAAGGTGGTGCTAACATTTAACCAATTCACCCATAAAATAGTATATTCTCCCCACATGATCAAGGCATTGCCTTGCTTGACCAGACCTTCAGTGCTTGAGTGTATTCTAAAGAGCGCAAGTTGCCAAGCCAACAAGGGGCAAAAGAATAAAAAAAAATTCTCATTAAAGAGACATTTAGCATAACTTACAGAAATCCATTAATGTAACACTAATGAGTTATGTGTTTCAAAAGGGTGAAACCTGGAATGCTTTGCTGAAAATTTTTATCTTGGACGTAGTTTCCCTAACAGCGTATTCTCCATCCAATGACCAGACAAATTCTAATGCAGAGCCAAAGGATCTACTTCTCCATGCTAGAGCTGTATATATTATGTACTCGCCGTCTCCACAAACAACAACAAATCTTCCACTGGGGTTGTGCTTCAAACTCTGAACCAAATAAAATCCAATTGTCACAAAATGTAATTGAGAATGCTAAAGAGGTAGGTAAGCTGGCACAATGATAGTGGGCATCATATACCCGAGATACATGTTCATCAAATGGAGAAACTTACAAGAGGATAAAGGTCACAGGTTCCCAACTCCTTCACAGCCAAAGGCAATCTTTCTCCATCTGTAACCTGAATTTCGCAAAAGTAAGCAAGGTGCAGTTCAAATAAATAAGAACCTAGACTATCTCAGACAGAATGATGAAATTCTGAGTAGGTAAGGAGATTGAACCTCAACATCTGCTCCGACACTTTTAATATTCACCGTTTGAATTTCATTATGCTTAGCCCAAATAATCTTCCCACTGCTATCCATGCTAGCAACTGGTACTTCTTTACCAATTTTTACCATTATGGTCCCTTCATCATAACCAATTACAATCCTGGATACAAAATAGACATCTTATGAATCATCAGATCAAAGGAGCAGTACAGTGAATATAGTACACATTCTTGCATTCACTCATGCCAAGGTATCATGATAATGAAGTTTTGGTCTTCAGCGGTACATATCATAAGCTAACTTGAAAAGTGAACATATAGAAGATAACTGAAAATATAAAGACAACAAACTTACCTACGTGAGCCTTTCATATACCCAAATGTCCAAATGCGTTCCAATCCATAGTTCAATGTGTTTTCATGCCTGAAAAAGTGATTAGTCATGTAAAATTATTCCCTTTGCTCTAAAAGGGCCATTCCATCAATAAACAGACGTATACAAATACGGAGATATGTATGGTGCAGATGACAGAACCTTACAGCTTATAGAAGGTCATGGAACTGAACAGTATTGACTTACTCATTAAAGAGATAAAAAGAAAAGATCAATAAACTGGAGCGAAAATATGCAGTTGACAAAGTTTTTCAAGAAAGCAATAAACTGATATACTAACATTCTCATCAGATGGTGTAGATGCGGTTTGGGAAAAGTACTATTTTACATTCTGAGGTCTCAGCAATTCAATAACAAGCAAAGCAATCCTAATAAACTACGAATAAATTAATTTGACAAACTTCGACTGAAATAAAACAGACTACATTTGAATTTAAAAAAATTACCGATAAGTGATTGAGTGCCATACTCTAACAGTTCCATCCTCAGAACCAGTAATTATAACTGGAAGTCCTGGATGAAAGCATACTGCAGATACATTGTGAGTGTGCCCTTCAAGTGTCTGAACACAAGTTTTTGTCTGATAGTCCCACACCTGTTTCCACAAATTCCGATTACAGTCTTTTCAGACTATATGTACATACAAATACAAACACTGAAACCTCAGTAAAATAATGTTGCATACCTTTGCAGTATGATCATCTGAACCCGTAATTAAGTACGGTTTATCACCACCAGTGAAGTAATCCACACAATTTACCCCTTTTAAGTGAGCATCCAATGTGAAATTTGGGTCAGGGGAGCCAAGATTCCAAATCTGGAAACATGATGGTGAAAGCAATTAAAAGTATGTACGATGTGAAAATTTCCAATATTTAACTCACACAGGTTTACTGAGAAATATGCAAATGTACCTTCACAGTGTGATCCAGAGAAGCACTCGCAAAAGTGTTGGTGTCTTTCGGATTAAAAGTCACTTGCATCACATAGTGAGCATGCCCTTCGAATATCTGAGTACACATCCAACCTTTTTCCCAGTCCCAAAGCTTGATAAGCATGTCATCCGACGATGACAAAACATATGGAAGTGTTGGATGTACAGCCACACATCTAATATAATCCATGTGCGCTTCGAACATCTTAACCTTATCCATTGTATTATAATTGTATACACGTATGTACATGTCATCTGCTCCAGCTACCACCCACTGCTTACGAGCTACAAATTTTGCTGACCGCACTGCAAATAGAGAAAACCCATACATCAAACAAGTCCCCATGTCAAGAACATCGAGCTATCAGTTATAGTAAAAGTAACATTCAAGTACCTGGCAAATCAGAAACTTCAAAAGACTTCGCCAAGCTCTGAATTAAATTACGAACATTCAGTCAGCACTAACAGAATTACACCCCCAAAAGAGTTCATAAGAAAGAAACCATTTGAAAATGCAACAATGTGCCGATAATCAAAACCGAAAAGCAAGCGCACACCTGTGATTGGTAATTGTAAATGTACACAGTTCCTGAATACAGACTTGAAAGGATCCTACAACCAATGAACACACAGCATGAGCTCTAACAACTTACGGTTACAACGAATTCAAAATAGCCTAACATCAAGAATGCAGTAACATTACCATGGCTCAGTAGGATGTAGATCCAAAGACTTAACTCTCTCGGATCGCTGCTCAAACTTTTTCTACAAACAATTGCAATTACAGTAAGCATAATAACAATCGAAAATTCTCGAATACGAAAAAAGCTCAAATTCGAAATTCAAGAACACGAACTTAAAACTACCTTGATATCGAGTCTGAGCGGCTGCGAAATTGCCGTGGAACCATAGACATTGAAGAAAAACGAATTAGCTAAAGCTCAAATAAGTAAAAAAAAAAATTATACTTTTGCTGAAATCTATACAATTTCATGGAGTTTTGAACAGAATTTAAGTCTGTTCACATTAACAGTTGGGGAATTCACAGTTGGGGAATTCACATCCTTTGTAACCTGGTTCACATTGAGAACCACAAAATGACAACCAAAAGTAATTCGATGGACTTAACCAGTAAGAATATCAGACAACTGGTCCTAGAAAAATTCAACTATATAGTGCTGTCATCATTAGCATATATCTTCCTATTGTGGCAGTGCAAGGACTCTGCAGAATATGAGAATGATATAGTAAAGAAGTATAATGAGGAAGCGGGGGAAGGAGGAGGCAGAAAAGATGAAGAGAATCTAACAATAGCAAATAAGAAGAGTTTCTTGCTAACCATGTTTTGTCGAGGTAGGACTTCAACTCCACCAAATGATCGATCTCTTGAAGCTTCATGGCCTAGTCCCTGCTTCAAGTCTACCTTGATGGGCGACAATATTGGTGAGTTGGCTGGACTAATGAGTGTTACTCTTAGCTTCTTCTCTTCAATATACTCGTCCTCATCTCTAGCAAACTGTCAATGTAGACAATGAGAAACCAATACAGAACCTTTAAGCCAACATGACTATCAAAACTTACTATGCTTCCTCTAATATCCTCGTCGGTTGTCCCAGAAGGAACAATTGTACTTTGGATTAAGAACTTATCTCTGCATTCCATATCAGGTGGAGCACTTTGCGGAGCTTGCATTGTAACTATGTTCAGAAAGTCAAAATGGTTACAAGTTTTAACAACATGGGCTAAGGGAGAACTAAACTGCAGAGTACACTGTGATGCAGTGACATGCCAAACATTGATCTGTCTAAACCAGAGAATTGCAATCATTTACAATATTGTACATGAAAACTTTAAGGTACCAATTGTATTCTACCCAAGAGAACACTTAGTTCAGCCCGTATACAGAACTATATACGGAAAATCCAGAAGTGGAACTTAAGCTTACAAATTTCATGCTTATATACATACCGTGGAAGTAATGCCTATATGCCATATGGACAATCACCGTGTACTCAGCATGATACATGAGAAAGGCATACCTGAAAATTCACATGTTGATTTTGGCAAGACAACACCTACATTTGGCCGCACACAGTATTTCTTCGGCGAAGTAGTTTTGACCTGCAAAACGTCATTGCCAGATTACATTTCCGTTTACAATTTTCATCAAATTCAATCGCAATTCAATAATTCGGAACACAAGCAAAACACCATATGCACCTTAAAAGCAACATGGCGGTCCGTCTTATTGGTAAGCTGAATAAAGCATTGGCTTCGTTTCTTCAGCTCAACTGTCATAACCAACTACACAATCAATCTACATGACTAAATTGATTAAACACAATATGCACTTAGCAGTTCGATTCGTAGTTTCGACGCCACTAAGTTCACACTACGCGGATCAACTACATGAAATCAGCCAAACCAAGCAACACCAAAACCAAATCTAATAAAGTAAACAATGATTATTCATTATCGTAGTAGCTAACAAGCAATTTAGCAGGTATATGATCTACTGGTAAATGAACTTACACAAGAACCTCAATTCCTTGGGCTCAATCTCCAGAAGTTTCGTACTCATTCTCTCAATTTCGCACCTGATAATCAAAAAAGTTGTATTATTAGAGCATTAAATGACACACTGTTTGGTTGCCGGGAAAATCTCAGGAAATCAAAATTACACGAATGGATTAAGCGTATGATTGAAATTTTTGAATATTTTTGGGCCCAGTAACTGGTAAAGGTAATCAAAAAGGTCAAAGCAGTGAAAAAGTTCCCGCACCAGATCCCAAAACAATAAAGAAAGAGAATCCCGGAAAAGTTGTCGCCAAATAATCGGAGTCAAATCATTTTCTCGGCAACCAAACAGAAAAATCACGAGTCAACAACACAGTAACCACCGAGTTGGGACTCAACTCGGACGGTCAACATAGACAACGAAGAAACGGTTAGTGTATTTTCAAAAACCGCGAAGAACCAGCTCAACTGCCTTCCGGTTCAGTCAAGCAACGACGCCGAGATGACGACGTTTCGGATCAGAGAGACGGAGGATGAAGGGGGTATCATTTACCTGCTGTTTGGAGGGGTTGTTTGGTGAATTGAAATGGCATGGAAAGGCCGCGTTTGGATGAATATAAAATGGAACAAAGGCGAGGGAAAAAGTCAATCTATTTAAAATATAAAAAAAAAGCGAGGGAAAAAGTCAATCTATTTAAAAAAAAAAAAGCGTGGGAAAAAGAAGGTTTGACGGAATCGATAAATCCAAGTAGGTGATCAAGTTTCCCCGGGATTCTAGAGAGAGAAAGAGGGAGGAGAGAGAAGGTGCTGTATTTTGTGTTAGTGCGTGCGTGTGCTGTTTGGTGGTCTGACATTTATGTGACGGGAGGGAGAAAGTGAAAGGCAACTAACCCGGAACAGGGATCTTCTGTTCCAAGAAAATTGTTCCACTTTGATTTTTTCGACATTTCCGACGATTTATGTTATGATCTAAACCGTTTACTTTTTTTATTGTTTAGCAAAGATCATTTTTGCAAAAAATCATTCAAATTCATGATTTTTTATGTTATATAAAGATCCAGTTATGTTTTATAAAGTCGATTCGGCTATATTTCATTGTTTGATAACAGAACGATTGCGGATTTGAATGATTTTTTGCAAGGATGATCTTTGCTAGACAATAAAAAAAGTAAACGGTTTAGATCATAACATAAATAGTCGGAGATGTCGAAAAAATCAAAGTGGAACAAGAGTGGAACAATCTTCTTGGAACAGAAGATCTGTGTTCACTAACCCGGTGGTGCTGCTGTGGAGGGGTTCGGCTCCTCTGCAGATCCGGCCAAACGGTGACCTTTCACGGTGATGAACAGTGATTGGAACTGTTGATTTTGTAGCCAATATAGTAAAGATCATCTCCACAAAAAATGAATCAATTGCGACATCGTTTGATCATCTAATTGTGTGAAACGTATACCGAATATATGAACGGTCCAAATGCGTGACTATACTAGCCGTTCATATAATTTGTATATGTTTCACACAATTAGGTGATCAAACGATATCGGAATTGATTCATTTTTTGTGAAGATGATCTTTACTATATTAGTTACAAAATCAACAGTTCCGATCACTGTTCATTGCCGTGAAAGGTCGCCATTTGGCTGGATCTGCAGATATTGGCTCTGCAGAGGAGCCGAACCCCTGGTGGAGTTGGTTGTACCCACCGTTTGGGGCTTTGGGCGACTATTACTACTCTGCGTTGCTTCACTGGGCCGAATTTTACAGAAAATCCACCTTTTTTAAAAAAGCAAATTAGATTTTAGCCCTTGAAAATTAAGCATTTTAGTAAAAATCCTGCTACTTTTAACAAAAGCCCAAAATTTAATATTTTCTATAACATTTCCATAATTATTAATTCACAAAATCTGTTAGACTTGGTTAGTTTTACGCACCTACCATTTTTGCCCTTTTCCAGTTATAAATGCTCTCTGTTTATGGCTTTAATGAATTTTTAATTTAATATGAAAGAGTTGACTTTTATCCTTTACTCATACATTTATCCTTCTTGGTTTCATTAGTTTCTGCAACCACCGCACTCCATGAATTTCCTCTTCAATAGGTGTATAGTCATTCATTTTTAATTTACCTTTCCTTCTCTACTTCTAAAAGAAAACAGCTACATGCAAATTTCTTACTAGATAATCAGGCAAGAAAAAAAATTTCAATTCCCAAATTACCTATTAAACAGGTTTGAAGAAAAAGTTTTTTGATTCAACCTATTAATGAGGTATGGAAAATAATTCGATGGAATATGATGAGGCATGATATAATTTGAAACCAACCTATTGATCAGGTATCTTCCTAGCATGAAAATAATACTTTGAAATAACTTGGTCATCAGAAATCTTCCCCCACCACCACTCCCCTCTATCTTTCCCATGCCACCCCCGTTTTTCTCTTCTCCACTGCCACAAATTACCTAGCAAATAGGTAACAGGACTTGACATAAACAAAGAATCCAAAAGAATACGAATTAAGGCCTATACCTATTGAATAGATATGAATAACCTACCTATCCAATAGAATCAACATACACTTTCTTCCTCTCTTCAATCAACCCCTCAAGCTCATTAGCATGCCTCTCTTTCACCTTAGCAACATCAATGCATTCCTCCATCACCTCCTCAACAACTTTCTCTTCCTTCTCCTTAGCCTCAACCTCTTTAGACCTCTCCTCAATACTCTTCACAACCCGATTCAATTTCTCAGTCCGCTCTTTAATCAGTTCACCAACAAAATCGCATTCCCTTTCTTTTGCCTCAATCAGTTTCCCAAGTTCTGAAAATCGACTCTCTCTAACACCCAGCTCTTCATCATACTCTTGAATTAGTAACTTTAGCGAGTTCAAGTGATTGTTATCTGATTCAATGGCTTCCTCAATTAGGTGCCGCTCATCCGCTTGCTACGCCATTTCCGAATGGTTGTTGAACTTTGATTCTTCCAACCACTTTTGATGGTGCTCTATTTCTGCTTCTCGGGCCTCGGGCTCCCTGAGTCGAGTCCAGAGCTCACTCCGGGTCGAGTCGAACTGGTTTGCCATGTCCTTCAATTCGAGATTGAGCCGGAGAAATAAAGCTGCTTCATCATGCAACCGATCGTACGCTTTCTCGAGACTCACTACAAAAAAAAACCTCTTTCCCTACGAATTCTATGCCCACGAACGAAACTTTGTCGCCTAAACATGCTTGTGGAGACGAATTTTTTGATTTGTCGCCCAATGGTCCGTGGGTCAATTCAGTTAGGCCCCCAACTTTAGCCCACGAACACTTTTGTAGGATATTTGTATCTTAGACTTAATGTAATATTGGCTATCCTTGTAACAAAAACATTGTAAAATCATTCACATGCTCAATTTAGGTTTTAGAAGTTTAGGATGAAGTTTAGTGATAGGTGATTGAAGTGAAGATCAAGAAATGAAGACAGGTTCAGTTGCACTGTGATTAATTCAACATGTAGCATCATTTGCATATGCATAAGGTTTTCATAAACTTAGGTTTAAAATTGAGAAAAATGTGTTCTTCATCAAATTCAAGTTTTCACATGTTTGGTGACTGGTCACCTTAAGCCTTGCTTTTGACAGCTCAGTTCCTGACAGCGACTGGTGATCAGTTGCTTGACAGATCAGTGGTTTATCCGGTTTTAACAGGTCATGTTATTATCCGGGTTGACTGAACATCTGTTTAACCATTGTGTAGTCAACTGGTGACTGGTCACCTCAGAGAACACTCTTTTACCCGGTTTAGACAGGTCATGTCTTTATCCGGCTGAAGCATGCTTTTAACCGCTGTGTATTCAAATGCATCCCACTATCTCGATTCTGCCTAGGTTAAAATTGCTTAAGAAAATCTCAGCCGCTCCTCTTGTGAGATCTGAGCCGCCCCTTTCACCTCTCCCTTGGCTTTAAATACCAAACTCTATCCGCCACTTTTCTTTGGGGTTTTTGCATAAAACATTTCAAACATTCATCTTTCAAAAACTCTCTTATCTTGCTGCCTCCTTGTTCGGAAACATATCTTAAATCTTTGTGAATCTTCATTCTTGTTGAGTTTCTACAAAGATTCATAAGAAGGCAAGCGCATGAATTTCTTCTAAGTTTTAGTTCTTTTCAAAATCATATCTTTGAAGGAAACCTTGAAGAAGTTCTCATCTTCACCGTTTCAACTTCCTTGTTTTTCAAAACTCATTTAATTTAGAAGTTGAAATAGTGGTCCTTGATCTTGTCTCCCATGTTCACACATTATTTGAGACAAGATTGATATTTAGGAGTCTTTTGACTTCGAGTTTTTCTGCCCAGTTTTGTAACTGTCGCAGAAGAACACTCAGTTGTCCAGCGGTTTTACTGAAGCTCGTTAGCTCTCTGTAACTCTGCTGGTGACTAGTCACATATAATCACAGCTTATACATTTGGTGCCGCTGACCAGACATACGTGTGTATTCTCTGGAAAGTGAATGACCAGTCATCTGTACCACTGGAGGTGAAGCGATTGAAGAAGAAGCCGCACGAGGATTTGCTGCATCTAAGACTAGGTACATTAGATATTGAGCATTGTATGAACCTTGTATTGGGCATCTTTTTGCCGTTTCATAGTGGAAGGCCGGTCTTCTGATAGACCCCCGGTTTTTTACCCTTTGGGGTTTTTCCGGGTACCAAAACATTGTGTCCATCTCTTTGATTTGTTAACCACTTGGCTAATCATAAAATCAGAATTTAATTATGCACCAACTTGACTTAACATGCAATCTGGACAATATCGAGTGACTGGTCATCCTATAAACTGCTGCATTAGAACCGCTGGAATTGAGTAGGCTGTAGTTGTGGATAGCCCGCAGAGTTCATCCTCACTGAATCTGTTTTGGGAACCTAAGTTGGCATAGCATTCGAATGTGTTTTGAACAACTTCACAAGCATACACAAACTGTTAATTAAAGGACTGGTCACTTATTTTAGTGTGGAAACCAAGTGACTGGTCACGTTGTTCAGTACAGAAACAAAGGTTAGAGTTCATTACTTTAGGTGACTGGTCACCTAAGTAATCTGTTGTGTGAATTGTTTGTACTTGCCGTGACTTAATTGAAAATTACCCCCCTCATTGCCAACCTGCAATTGGCATCAGAGCAGGGCTTTAGATATACATAAAGCCGGTCTAGGGACTGGTTGGTTAGGGGTCTAGTCATGGAAAGAGATCGAGTAGCCGGTTCGGTGAATTCACCTCCCTACTTCGATGGCACAAACTATGCTGCTTGGCGTGATAAATTTGAAATCTTTCTTGATGCTTATGATGAGTTTGCATTTCAGTATTTGTCTATTGAATGGCGTCCTCCGTTTAGAATCGTTGACGGTGAGAGAGAGAACATTCCAAGAGATGACTGGACACAGGTCCAAGTCAGTGCGTCTAATGCAAATAAGAAAGCTAGGAATGCTATAGCTGTTGCTGTATCCAGTGCGCAATATTCACATATTCAACACTGTACAACAGCTAGGGAAGCTTGGGATAGATTGCGTGTCATTCATGAGGGTGATGACCAGGTTCGGGATTTAAAACTTGAGATGGTCCTCTCCGAGTTTGAGGAGCTTAGAATGACCGATTCAGAGAGCTTCTCTGATTTTTATCTTAGAGTTGAGAATGTCACTAATTCTGCAATGAGTCTAGGGTCACCAATTTCAGAACTTACGGTTGTACAAAAAATCTTAAGGGTGTTGCCTAGAAGGTTTTCTGCGAAGAAGACCGCGATCAAAGAATGTCAAAACATGTCTGACATAAAGCTTCCTAAACTTGTTGGAAAATTGAAAACCTATGAGCTTGAGTTAAAATTGGAAGAGAGTATGCACAAAAAGGACAAAGGTGTTGCACTGCAGAGTGTGACCGATCACCCAGAACCCAAGAGTTTCAAGTCTGACCAGTCATCTTCTGTGGATGATGATATGGCATTATTTGTGAAAAGGTTTAGAAGAATCTTAAGGGATAGAAAGGATCACAAGGGTAGTACAAGTTATCCTAGAGAGTCAAAGTTCAAACCTCAAGGTGAAATGACTAATGAAAAGAAATTTGAAAGGAACTCAGGGTCTAGAGATAACAAGTTCAAGAAGGGTCCGATTAAATGTTTTACTTGTGGTGGGACTGGTCACATTTCTGTTGATTGTGCTAACAATAGGAAAAAGTCATACAAAGGCAAGGATAAGGCCTTGAAAGCATCTTGGAGTGATAGTGAGGATGAGGAATCACTTCACTCTAACTCTTCTTCTGATAATGAAGATGATGAGATTGCCTTTGTTGTTAGAATCTCTGATCACAACTCAGTGGGTGAGGAATCCGAGTCGGGTTCACAACACATGACTGATGATGACCAGTCACCTGAGATGTATTGTCCTGTTTTTCATGATTATGATGCTCTTCCAGAGAATCAGACTTATGAGAAGATGTGTGAAAGGTATGATGCCTTATTTGATGAAACTTGTGTGATCAAGGCTGATAGCATTGAGCTGAAAAAGCGCTGTAGTGAGTTGGAACTGGAAAAGGCTGCACTCTGCCTCGCTTTAGAGGATTACGAGACCGGTCACTCACATAGAGAAAGGGAGAGTGCAGATGACCAGTCATCTAAGTCTAGATTTGAAGTCTTGTATGCACAGATGTGTGTTGAAAATGAAAAGGTTAAAAAGGAAAACAAAGATCTTAGGCATCAATTGTGCATTTCGGAAAATGACATCAATCTCATGCATAGTAAATGTCTTAAGTTGAAGGAACAAGTTGAGTCACTCAAGCAATCTAATGTCTACTTGGTTGAATACAATAAATCACTGCAAGTAAAGGTCAATGATCTGTCAATTGGTTCGGCTAAGTTGGATAAGATGCTTAATGTTGGGAAAAGTCACAATGATAGGACTGGTCTAGGTTTTGTTGCTGCTGGGTCTGGTCCCTCAACTTCACAAACGAGGTTTGTAAAAGCAACAGTAGCAACATCATCTAAATCACCTGTCAAGTCTGTTGCACCGGAATCTAGAGTCAGCACTAGCAAAAAGAGTCTTCAAGTGTCTTCAAGTTCCACTGGTCTGTTAAATTCTAGATTTGTGCCCACATGCCATCATTGTGGAATGACTGGTCACATTAGGCCAAACTGTAATAAGCTAAAGAACAAGAGTGTGACTGGTCACTATAATTCACTCAGAGAACAGGTTAATCGACTGCTAGTTGAAGTAACTAGAATAGCAAAACTTGTTGAGTCATCTTCCCCATCACCCAGTGTTTCTCAAAAGAAGTGGGTAAAGAAAAATGAAACTTGTCTTGTTGCATTGTCTGTTTTGAATGTGCGTGATCCAACTCGTTGGTACATTGATAGTGGCTGTTCCAAACACATGTCTGGTGACAAATCTGTCTTTGTAAATTTTAAGAATTTTGATGGTGGTTGTGTTGAATTTGGAGGTGGTGAAACTGCTAAGATGACTGGTCAAGGTAGTGTTAAACTTCCGGGTCTACCAGTCCTTGAAAATGTAAGGTATGTAGAAGGCCTTAAGTCCAACCTAATCAGTGTATCACACCTGTGTGATCAGTGGGCTGAGGAAGTCTGCATGTCAACAAAAGGTTGTAGGATTATTGATAGCAAGGGTCAGGATCTAGTCAAGACAGGCAGATCAAATGACAATTGCTATACTCTTGATAGCCAAACCTTGGCTACCAAGGTGACCTGTCACTCTGTGACCGATAAGACCACTGCTTTATGGCACCAACGGTTAGGACATATGAATTTTAATGATTTGTACACCTTGGCCAAAAAGCAACTTGTTAGAGGTATTCCAAAGCTAGAGAAGCCATCTAAGCACATCTGTGGTCCATGTCAGCTAGGCAAACAGTCACGTGTCGCACACAAGAGAGTCAAGGATGTTGGGACTAGTCACCCCCTTGAACTCGTTCACATGGATCTTGTAGGTCCAGTTCAAACCGTGTCTGTTGGTGGTAAGAAATACATTCTTGTGATTGTTGATGATTTCAGTAGGTATACTTGGGTGTCTTTCTTGAGAGAAAAGTCTGATGCTTTTCAAAATTTTGTGACGGTGTTCAAGCAAATTCAGAATGAGGCGGTGACTAGTCACCCCTCTGTTGTCAGGATTAGGACTGATCACGGCACTGAGTTTGAGAATTCCTTGTTTGCTGATTTCTGTGCCAGCATGGGCATAAAGCATGAGTATTCGGCTCCAATTACTCCTCAACAAAATGGAATCGTTGAGAGGAAAAATAGAGTCTTGATTGAGATGGCTAGAGTGATGCTAAACAGCAAAAATCTAGCTAAGAATTTGTGGGCTGAGGCCATTAACACTGCTTGTTATATTTCCAATCGAGTCTACTTGAGACCAGGCACAGACCAGACTCCCTATGAGATCTGGAAAGGAAAGAAACCAATGATCGGTCACCTGAGAGTTTTTGGCAGTACTTGTTACATATTAAGAGATAGGGAACATCTTGCTAAGTTTGATCCCAAGAGTGATGAAGGCATTTTTCTTGGGTATTCCATGAACAGTCGTGCTTACAGAGTCTTCAACCTTAGAACCAATACCATCATGGAGTCCATAAATGTGACAATTGACGACCTTGATGCGTCAGTTGATCAAGCCTTAGATGAGGATGGGTTGTTTCCAGAACAGGTCACTGAGTCTGCTAGTGAGACTCAGACAGAACAAGATGACCAGTCATCCGGTTCTGATTCTGAAGGCTTAGATGAGTCTAGTCAACCACCAAAGAAAAAGCCAAATTGGGTAGTGTCTAGACACCCTGAACAGAACATAATTGGGTCAGCAAAAGAAGGTGTGAGGACTAGAAGTCAGATCCAAAGTGAAGTAGCACATGTGTGTTATGTCTGCACAGTAGAACCCAAAAACATCAAAGAGGCTCTTATCCATGAGGAATGGGTGCTTGCCATGCAAGAAGAGCTGAATCAGTTTGAGAGAAATCAAGTCTGGACATTGGTCAAGAGACCAGTCACCTCAAATGTCATAGGCACAAAGTGGATCTTTAAGAATAAGAGTGATGAGACTGGTCACATAGTGAGGAACAAGGCTAGGCTTGTTGCTCAGGGATATTCTCAAGTCGAAGGCATCGATTTTGAGGAAACTTTTGCTCCTGTAGCTAGACTTGAGTCAGTCCGTTTGTTGTGTGCTATTGCTTGTCATCTTAAATTCAAGTTGTATCAAATGGATGTCAAAACGGCATTTCTCAATGGATACTTGAATGAGGATGTGTTTGTTGAACAACCAAAAGGCTTTGAGGATCCTCATATGCCCAATGGTGTGTATAAATTGAAAAAGGCTTTGTATGGTTTGAAGCAAGCTCCTAGAGCTTGGTATGATAGGTTGTCTAGTCATCTTCTGTCAAATGGCTATACTCGTGGTTCGGTGGACAAAACTTTGTTCATCAAACGAACCAAGAATGATGTTGTGGTTGCTCAGATCTATGTTGATGATATTGTTGTTGGTTCCACATCCGAATCTCAAGTTCAACAATTCATAAAGATTATGACTAGTGAGTTTGAGATGAGTCTCATTGGTGAATTGAATTATTTTCTTGGTTTGCAAGTTAGGCAAGAAGAGACTGGTCTCTTCATTTCTCAATCCAAGTATGCTGCAAACCTTGTTAGCAAATTTGGATTTTCTTCTGCCAAACCCGCTAGGACCCCCATGAGCAAATCCACCAAGTTGTCTAGTGATAAAACAGGAAAGAGTGTTGACCAGACACTCTACAGAAGTATGATAGGCAGCCTGCTGTATCTTACTGCAAGTAGACCAGACATCTCCTTCTCTGTTGGAGTTTGTGCTCGATTTCAAAGCGATCCTAGAGAATCACATCTTCATGCTGTAAAAAGGGTCATTAAGTACGTTAGTGGAACGTTGTCTTATGGCATTTGGTATACATTTGACACAAATACCAATCTTGTTGGGTTTAGTGATGCTGACTGGGCAGGATGTAGTGATGATCGGAAAAGCACCTCCGGTGGTGTCTTTTATCTAGGAAACAACATGGTTTCTTGGTATAGTAAGAAGCAAAATTCGGTTTCGTTGTCCACTGCTGAGGCAGAGTACATAGCGGTAGGTAGTTGCTGCACACAGTTGCTTTGGATGAAGCAAATGCTCAGTGACTATGGCATAGTCCAGGACCAGTTCCTCATTTACTGTGACAACACGAGTGCTATATGCATCTCGGAGAACCCAGTGCAGCATTCTAGGACTAAACACATTGATATTAGGCACCACTTCATTAGAGATCTCGTTGAGTCAAAGACATTAATGCTCAAATTTGTTCCTTCGGAAAAACAACTGGCTGACATCTTAACAAAACCTTTGGAGGAACAGGTTCTGACTGGTCTCCGCAAAAGTCTTGGAATCTGCTCTATTGATTAGTATGACTAGTCACAGCTAGTGCTTGTACATTTTTCAATTCCTACATATCATGCATCATGTTTTAAATTGAAAAACACCACTCAAACTGGTCTCCCTTGGGTTGATATTGCGAATTGGATATTTGATTGGATATATTTGAAGCCCTAGGTTGAGTCAAATAGTCATAATCCCGTTTTCTT
The DNA here is from genome assembly GCA_033992175.1 of Spiraea crenata. Lineage (NCBI taxonomy): Eukaryota > Viridiplantae > Streptophyta > Magnoliopsida > Rosales > Rosaceae > Spiraea > Spiraea crenata. Next base: position 1,822,875 of record JAVBHV010000041.1, on the reverse strand, counting down.
GATCAAGAAGTAAAGAGTGCATATTCTAAAGATTGTTGATTTAAATTTGTCTTCTTCACTTTCTTAACTCCCTTACTACTTGATGATAACTAATCATTTTGAGTCTTGAGTTTTCAAAAAGTGTGTAGTAAAAAGAAAAATTGGAGATTTTCCTCGAAAATGAAAACGAGAAGGACAATAAGGCCCTAACTCAAAAGAAAAATAAAATCAAAAGATTAGGGTTTTGGGCTTGAGTCAAAGAAAAGATGTGCCAATGTTGCACCACTCCTTGAAATTGAGATGCTTATCATTGATCTACACTAAAAATTAAATTTCACAAGTTTTCACTTGATTAATAAGTCTAAAGATGTTGTGGGTGCACGGCATAGTGGGTCATCAAATGGTAATCTGTTTTCTTTGTATTATACACTCAATATGACTAGTCATCCCTCTCCCAAATATGTTGTCTGACTTAGCCATTGAATCATTTCTATCCGTTGAATATGCTCTTGGGAATGTCAAACTAATGTGTGAGAATCAGTTTGGGTCCAAAAATAAATTCATGCACTCAGTTAAATTTGTTTATTTTTGCATCACATTAATTCAAGCACTAACCATGGAAGGTTGTACTAATCAATAATGTTTAGTTGTCGGCTATAAGTAAATGTTTGATCATTAATGTGTTTGTTTCGGAATCCGAAATGTGAGTGGGTCTTCATATTTTTGTGTGTTGGTTGACTGGTATAGACCACCATAATAACCGTTACATTTTTTGAAAAGGGGTATAGTTGTGAACCGGTTCCACTTTAATAAAAACGTCTTCCCAGGTTGTCTAGTGTTCTGCCACGTGTGATCTGGTCATAGACCAGTGTGTTCTTTCGAGTTCCATGGCAGCGGTTCCGAATTAGGGTTGAGTGGGTATTTAAAGCAAGGGTTCGGCCTCTCTTCATTTCATCTCATTATCGCCGCTCTCAAACCTTTGCCAAAATTCTCTAACTTCTCAGAAATTCCTTCAAGCCCCTCTCAATTCTCACCGCCACCATGTTTCTGGCACTACTAATTGCACACTTGGTGCATCTCCGGTACGGATCTGACTCCGACGAGGAGCCTCAGGTCGTCGTGTCTGAACACGCCGAGAATCGCAGTCAGACTTTGTTTCAACACCCTTGGCTGGTCCTGACAACCATGAAAAGAACTCTGATAAACCTCCTGAAGAGTCCTCTGCTCGCCCATCTTCTGTCCAGACCAACCCATCTCCTCCTCCAAATAGCCGCGGCAAACGTGTGAAGCACCTGGCTCCACCGCGAAAAGCACGAGGATCCACCTCTCAGTCGACGACCAGTCAGTCTCGCTTCGTAGATGAAGATGCGCAGAGGTATTACAGCCAAGTCTCTACACGGATGATTGTGACCGAACGAGGGTATCCCATTCTAAACTTTCCTTCCAAATTGGTCAAGTCCTTAGGTATGGGTTGGGTTCAAGAAGTCATTAGGAGCTTAAAGCTTGAGAATTTGGTGGCTGGGTTTCCCAGTTCCTTCCGTTTTAATGTGTCAGTTGTGCGTGAATTTTATGCAAACTTCCCTGTTGTAGAAGAATTTGAGTATGGTATACAGGTTTCGGTTAGAGACACAGTGGTTAGGTTGAGTCCCTCTGTAATTTATGATCATTTCTCTTTGCCTAGTCCTTCAAGTCATGATGCATATGATACCTATCTTGACGAGTCGAGTAGATATTTTATGCATGATTTTTCTGTCTTAGCTTTTCATGACCCAGATTTAGTCTTGGCCCATGGTACAAAGCCGTCTAGACACCACTTGTCCCCTAGCTTTAGGTATTTGGTGCATTTCATTAAAACCAATCTTGTTCCTACCGGCAATGCAGCCAATGTCACCTTAGAAGCAGCCCGTCTAGCAATTCTTTTGTATCACCGTTTTCCTGTTCCGATTGGTCACCTCATTTATGATGCAATAGTGTCTAAGACTAGGAATTGTGGGAAAATGGAAGGGTCACGTGGTTCTATTGTCTTCCCTTGTCTGATCCATCATCTGTGTGAGACCTCTGGAGTCGACATGTCTGGTCCTGAGGATGTGTTTCAGGCTCCCACCAGTCCTATGACTGCAGATTTTGTGCAAAAGAGTGAGACTGCGGTTAACAACGCTCGAAAGGGTAAGGTCAATCTAGGATCAGTCACTGGGAGTCACCTGTCTGCCACCATTGACGCTGCTGTTAAGAAGGCCACATCACAGCTTCTCGAAGCTTTTGGTGTGAAGAAAAAGAAGAAGTCCAAGACCTCATCTTCGAAGGCGACTGATCAGGAGTGATCAAGTGTTGTTGTAGTGCGGTTGTTTGTGTTTGTTGTTTACTTTCTGTTGTGTCTAGTCTCTATGAACAATATTTATGTTAGTTGTCTTTTTGCTGGTTGTAACTTAATTAGCCCTCTTGGACATTGAGGCTTTTGTGTGTTTGTGTTTGTGTTTTGTGGAGTTATGCTGTTTTACTTTCAGTTTCTTGAGTACTACATAGCTATGTTGTCATTCTTATTCAGTTCTGCATATTTCCTTAATGTTATCTGACTAGTCCTGTGTGAAGTTCTAAATTTTTATTGACTAGTCATATCTATGCTACTGCCTTCTTCATTGTCTCTGTTTTCGCATAGTTTGTTAAGTTAACTCTCCTTGTGTATCATGTCTGAAGCTTCCGTTTGTGCTCATCCTTTGTCTTCCCATGACAAAAAGGGGGAGTAAGTTTGGAGTTAGGGGGAGTATAAAAAATTGCCATGCTCATAATTGCCTTGTTTTTTCTTCTGGCTAACTCTCTTAACTGTGAATATCATGTTATGGTACTTAGGGGGAGAAATTGCATACATATACATTTCTTGAGTTTTAGTGCAGGAACATTCATTGACTAGTCACAGTCACTTGTTGACTAGTCACGCATGCATAGAGATATATGTGTTTATTGCAGGAACATCTGGTGACTAGTCATTCTCTAGTCAATTCTTGGTGAGTGTGAGAGATGTGAGCATATCGGGTTGTTTTTGTCAAGGAAAGCCAAAGGGGGAGATTGTAGGATATTTGTATCTTAGACTTAATGTAATATTGGCTATCCTTGTAACAAAAACATTGTAAAATCATTCACATGCTCAATTTAGGTTTTAGAAGTTTAGGATGAAGTTTAGTGATAGGTGATTGAAGTGAAGATCAAGAAATGAAGACAGGTTCAGTTGCACTGTGATTAATTCAACATGTAGCATCATTTGCATATGCATAAGGTTTTCATAAACTTAGGTTTAAAATTGAGAAAAATGTGTTCTTCATCAAATTCAAGTTTTCACATGTTTGGTGACTGGTCACCTTAAGCCTTGCTTTTGACAGCTCAGTTCCTGACAGCGACTGGTGATCAGTTGCTTGACAGATCAGTGGTTTATCCGGTTTTAACAGGTCATGTTATTATCCGGGTTGACTGAACATCTGTTTAACCATTGTGTAGTCAACTGGTGACTGGTCACCTGACAGAACACTCTTTTACCCGGTTTAGACAGGTCATGTCTTTATCCGGCTGAAGCATGCTTTTAACCGCTGTGTATTCAAATGCATCCCACTATCTCGATTCTGCCTAGGTTAAAATTGCTTAAGAAAATCTCAGCCGCTCCTCTTGTGAGATCTGAGCCGCCCCTTTCACCTCTCCCTTGGCTTTAAATACCAAACTCTATCCGCCACTTTTCTTTGGGGTTTTTGCATAAAACATTTCAAACATTCATCTTTCAAAAACTCTCTTATCTTGCTGCCTCCTTGTTCGGAAACATATCTTAAATCTTTGTGAATCTTCATTCTTGTTGAGTTTCTACAAAGATTCATAAGAAGGCAAGCGCATGAATTTCTTCTAAGTTTTAGTTCTTTTCAAAATCATATCTTTGAAGGAAACCTTGAAGAAGTTCTCATCTTCACCGTTTCAACTTCCTTGTTTTTCAAAACTCATTTAATTTAGAAGTTGAAATAGTGGTCCTTGATCTTGTCTCCCATGTTCACACATTATTTGAGACAAGATTGATATTTAGGAGTCTTTTGACTTCGAGTTTTTCTGCCCAGTTTTGTAACTGTCGCAGAAGAACACTCAGTTGTCCAGCGGTTTTACTGAAGCTCGTTAGCTCTCTGTAACTCTGCTGGTGACTAGTCACATATAATCACAGCTTATACATTTGGTGCCGCTGACCAGACATACGTGTGTATTCTCTGGAAAGTGAATGACCAGTCATCTGTACCACTGGAGGTGAAGCGATTGAAGAAGAAGCCGCACGAGGATTTGCTGCATCTAAGACTAGGTACATTAGATATTGAGCATTGTATGAACCTTGTATTGGGCATCTTTTTGCCGTTTCATAGTGGAAGGCCGGTCTTCTGATAGACCCCCGGTTTTTTACCCTTTGGGGTTTTTCCGGGTACCAAAACATTGTGTCCATCTCTTTGATTTGTTAACCACTTGGCTAATCATAAAATCAGAATTTAATTATGCACCAACTTGACTTAACATGCAATCTGGACAATATCGAGTGACTGGTCATCCTATAAACTGCTGCATTAGAACCGCTGGAATTGAGTAGGCTGTAGTTGTGGATAGCCCGCAGAGTTCATCCTCACTGAATCTGTTTTGGGAACCTAAGTTGGCATAGCATTCGAATGTGTTTTGAACAACTTCACAAGCATACACAAACTGTTAATTAAAGGACTGGTCACTTATTTTAGTGTGGAAACCAAGTGACTGGTCACGTTGTTCAGTACAGAAACAAAGGTTAGAGTTCATTACTTTAGGTGACTGGTCACCTAAGTAATCTGTTGTGTGAATTGTTTGTACTTGCCGTGACTTAATTGAAAATTACCCCGCTCATTGCCAACCTGCATTTTTTTTCTCTTTTTCCTTTTTTTTTTTTTTTTTTTTTTTTTTTTTTTTTTTTTTTTTTTTTTTTTTTTTTTTTTTTTTTCCTCCGGGTGGCAGTCGGGGGGGTTTTTTTTTTTTTTTTTTTTTTTTTTATATTTTGGTTTTCTTTTCCTTTTTCCCTCCCCTTTTTTTTTTTTTTTTTTTTTTTCCCTTTTTTTCTCGGCCGTGGGGGAGGGAGAAAAAAAGGAAGAAGGTTTTTTTTTTTTTTTTTTTCCGGAAAGAAAAAAATGAAAAAACATGTTTGTTTGTTTGCTCAAGTAGACTGTGATCATGGGAAGTGGGTGAGTGTGAACATGCAGGTGGTGAGTTGAGATACAAAAGGACAGAGGTTAATGATTTATTGACTCTATTATTGAATCGAATCTACGGGTCGTCTCTATCATTGTAATAGTTTTATGTATTAGAATAATATGTGTGTGCAATTCTGATGTATTATATTCCTTAACATTCTTATATTATATTGTAATATTAATTAGTGGTTAATGTATGTTTCATGAGCCTCACCTTAAGATATTGTGCTGATTGATAGCTTAGTGGAATACAAAATTCAAATTCTTCTCCCTTATGTATATAAAAGTTAATTTATATATATAGACAATGCTATATAGCTTAAATGTTAAATTGCATTATTTGTTGATTTTAGATCCCACATAAAGTAGAAATATTAATTTATACGTTTTCTAACATATTTTTGGTTTTTTTTTAACCAAAATTTACCGAAATTTATGAAACTTTTTCCGAAATTTTCATAAATTTTGACTACCGAAATTTTGTTACTTGGTTTCATTTAATCTTGCCAAGGAAAACAGTTCACACTTTTTTGTTGAAGTTCCTTGGATTTTTCATCCAAATCTTTCTCCTTCTTGGCCAGTTTGCATTCTCTTTCCACCAAAGCTTCCTTATTTTTATTCATTTGAGCAATCAATCTTTTGATAATTCATAGTCTTCTTCCGCCACATACTTACATGTTTCTTCTGCATCTTAATCACCTTGAGACTCTCCAAATTCTGTTGTGTCCACTTAGCCTCATTTTCTTTCTCCTTAGACTTCTTTACTAATTACTCCAAATCTTTGTCAAAGCTCAAACCCTTCTTCTTTTGCACTTCCAGATGTTCCGCAACCGCCTCAAACTCAGCCACCTTCTCCCTTACAAACCCTTCACCCATATCTAAATGCCTCTCCTTACCCAAAACCTCATCACAATACGTATTCAGTTGACTCTTCTTTGTTCTGATGGAGTTCTCAATGCAACAAAGTCTCTCATCTCCCAACTTCTGCTCATATTCAACAACCGATCTCTCAACTACTTCTATTTTCTCCTATATCGACTCATACAATTTCTTACTATCCTCAATCAACCCCTCAAACTCATTATACACTTTGTTCATCATACGCTTGAATTTGAGGAGAGGAAGAAAGTGTATAATGAGCTTGAGGGGTTGATTAAGGAGAGGATCAAAGTGTATAATGCAATAATTTCTTTCTTAGTGCCTAGGAGACAAACTTTTTTTTTTTTTTTTGAATAATGCAATAATTTTCACAAGTTTCCTCTGAGTCGTAATTAAGAGACCAACAATAGGCAAACCTTAATTAAATGAATATTCGATAAAGTAATAACCTCACTTTGCTAATACAACACTCTAGTCCTGATTCGGGCCTTTCGACTAGTACCCTCCATATAACGAGCTCCCATATCAGGCATTATGATATCATGTTTGTCACAAACTGATTTCACACTAACAAGAAAATCATCCCAGCCATCTGCCCTCACATGCTCAAGAAGTGAGATAGTTATTGAAACAAAACCAATAGCATTTACTATGTCTAGAGATTTTCTTTGTAATTTGTTACGAAGAAAATCAGTGATCCCCATACCTTCTTTCATAAAAAACAAGCAGAAAACAAAATCAAATGATCTCAATGATTTGTAAACACTTTTAGCTTCCCCACGGTTATCTTTATAGTATCCATCCTTTCTCAATCCTTCAATAAATAGAGTGCAAGAGTGAAATAATTCAAACATACTCCGAATGGAACGAATATGAGACCCCCAACGAGTAGGAGCAGCTCATTGTAAAGTACAAAGTTGATTTGCCCCTTTACCTGTCTCAAGTTCTCTAACTTCTAACAAATCATGAATTTCATCTTCTCGAATAGTTTTTATTAACTCACAATGACGCTTAGCCAAAGAATCAACAAAATTTATGATGGTAGATACTATCGAAACGAATCCCCAAAGATCGGGGACCCGTTTAGCTGCACCATTTAAAGCTAGTTGTAGGCGATGAGCAAAACAATGCACATAATATGCAGATGAACATTCATCCAGAAACACCTTTTGCAACCCATTCCATCGACCATGCATATTGCTAGCACCATCATACCCTTAGCCACACATATTCTTTACATCCAGTGTTTTTAATTTTTAAATTTTTTTTTTCTCAATCCAACAAAAGTAAGAGTAAGATAATAGAGAGATAAAAGTATGAAGTTGCTCATACTGAATCCAACAAAAGTTGTAAGCTAATAGTAAGATAATAGAGAGATTAAAGTTTATGAAGCTACACATCGAAGCCTTCACCCTTCTTAAGATCCGGGAACTCAAACAGCAGCTCAAGTGCACACCTCCTCATTTCTGCCTTCTTCTCAGGCCAAACCTTCTTCAGTATGACCAGTTCTCCTTTTAAAAGACAAATTCGAGCCATACATCTGATGGCTGGAATATCTCTCAAACAAACTAACTCAACCCGACCTTGTTGCTTTGCTTATCTAATTTTTAAGAGTTAATGCCATAGTGCCACCCACAATAACAATAGCAAAAACATCTTTCACGAATAAATCCACTATCATCAACAAATCTAAGAATAATAGTCATTTGTTCCTTATGAGCATTATCCACCGACTCATCAACAAGAATACAAAAAATTTTCTCTCCAACTGCTTCACGGATCTTCTTCCTAACCTTGTTGGCAATGATATTTAGAATTTTTTTTTTTGAATATCCTTTTGAATATCTGGGGATGTACACTTGGCATTTTCGGAAGCTTTTTCTAGGACAACTTTCTTAACTTCCAAATTCATTATCCCAAAAGATCTAATAACCTCAATGAAATTACCATGGTTCTTGGATTCAAAGGACTTATCATGACCTCTAAAAGCTGATGCCGTCTATGCTAGCAATCTAACACACTCGATTGAGGCCATAAGCCGCAAACTATTTTGTCTCACAACTTCAGCTGACTGGGTATTCATGACTATATCAATGTGTGCATATGTGTTTCTTAAGCCTTCCCATTTCTGCATAGAAAAATTATGGGAATCACTCCCCAATGCCAAAAATGAGCATTTTGCCCCACAATTAACCCTCTTCCAACTATCAAAACCCTCAATCGTTAATGCTGGCTATTTGGCATGTAGGGTATCAAACAGGAAACAAGGAAAGCAATATACTTTGTTGAGCTAAATGGAGTACTCAAGACAAGGCCATTTCTCAAACCATTTATAATTAAATCCACAAAATTGGATTCCTTCACGTGTCTTCGGATAAACTTTTTGATGAAGTTGCCATGGACCTAACAATATATGAGCTCTTCTAACATTTGCTTGATCATTAACTGGGTACTTCCATATTGCTTGACTCAATCCCGGATCACATTCAAGAGAACTACTAGTATTACTATCTTCATTAAACCCAACTCTTTGGCTTTGAGATTCAACTCTTGAAGACTCAATGCAAGGCTCACATGACAGAGGATTAGGGGAGTTCTCACTTGGTGATGGATGATCACTCTTTTTGGAAAAAAAAATGACAAAATACTTGCATTTTTTCTTCTTTTAGGAATTGGTTGAAAATCTGACATTAGTAAGTATGAGCTATAATCAAAAGTTGAGAGTATTATAAGACTAAAGAAACCCAACAAGAACCCAAAACAACAAGAACCCACCAAAACAACAAGAACCCAACAAAGATAACCAACAAGCTAATCGAATAACCAAAAGGCTAACCAAGAAATCAAATGAATAACATCAAAATCCGGAAATGCACATGGAAAGTGCTCGACTTCAAATCTTTGATCACAAACACAAGTAAAAAAAATCAACAAACAACAGAAAACTCTCAGTGCCTCACTAACATGAGCTCCACAACTTTCTACTCCAAATAAATGAGAACCACCGGCACGCTAGCACACATTTAAATTTTTTTTTTTTCATGTTGAGAAAACAATGACCACAGAGAAGTAGGCGGAAGTGGAGATGTTGCAAAAAGAGTCGGAAAGATTATCGGCAGAGGTTGCGTTGAAAGAGAAAGAACTGAGTGAGAACCTATGGCTGATTGGTGTGCAGAAGATGAAGCATTTGGATGGGGCTGACGAGACAGAGAGTTGCACAAGTTAGGGAATGCGGTGAAGGAGAAGGAGGAGGAGATGAAGGACAATGCGCTGATAAAGTTGTATTTGCCTACACAGACAAAGAATGCAAATAAAGTTGTTTTTACTTTGAACATACAAAGAATGCAGATATTAGTCATAAAAACCTTCTAGTCTTCATTTAATTCTCCTTGAACATGATAAATTGTATTACTTTTCTTCTTCCATTCTAGTTGAGTTGATTACATGGCCTTTCATACTCTGCACAAAAAACAATATTGTACATAAAAAAAAATTATAATACATATGAAAGACATTGTACTTAACAACTTCTATTTTCTTAAAATAGGCTTCTAAAGTAGTTTGCTCTGTCTTTTAACCTCATCCTTGATAAAAATTCCTTAGAATAGTATTAAAGAAGGATTAGAATAAATGACTTCATGATCATGGTCACATGGTTAAGATAAACTCCATCTTATCCACTTTGTTGTTTTTAAGTTCAAATTGTTTAATAGAATGCCATCAAAGTAACACCTAAGAAAAAAAAAAAAAAACCTAGTTGTTCTCTCTAGGGTGCAGCATTCAACCCCTTCGCCTAGCAGCACGACGCTAGTATTGAGAAACCTCCGCCAAAAGGTGCTTTTTTGAAAGCCGGTCACCGGGGTCGGTCGGCCATCCAGATCATGTTTTCTGCCGCCCTCTTTCCTTCTGAGAGTCCAAATTTCTCTCTCCTTTGTGAGAGCCTCTCCCCCTCACCGTGGGAGTTTTGTTCTCTCTTCCATGAGAGCCTCAGCATAGTTCCCGACCCTGTGTTTGAGATGTTCTTGTTCGCTCCCGACCTTGTGTTTGGGAGGTTTATTTTTCGCGAGTTATATTTTTTGGTTTGGTTTTGTTTTGTTAGGTGTTTGGTTGAGATGTTGAGAGGCATATCATTAGCTTCGTCTCATCACCGCCTATGTTTTGTTTGTCGCCGTTCACAAATCCAATCTAGGTCCGGTTGGTTTGTGACGGATGCATCCTCCGTCGGATCCGTTATCAGTTGTTGTGTGGTCGTCGTCAATGTCGTTCCATCTGCTTGATTCCGATCTGATTGTTTCAGTCTAATTTGGTTTTGCAGCAAATTCAATCATTTTGGGTTTGGACCTGTTTGGTGTTGTTTTGTTGTTGGGCCTTTTTGGGTTGGAATTGTTTACTTGAATATAATTGTCTGTTGTTTAGATGCTTGTGTTTGTCTTCATGAGTATAGGGCTCTCTTTTTCTTGTACTCTGCAAGGTTTTTAACGAGGCCCCGATTTGAAGTTGTATATGTATGTACTCTTTGTTTGGTTTTCTAGCCAAACCCTATCAATAAAATTATTATTCTTTTGATCGAAAAAAAGGGGCATTGTGATTTTGGCCCACTACAAAACCAAACTTTTAAGAGTAGCCCAAATTAATTTTTTTAATGAGTTAATGTTGTATTTCTTATTTCCATGCCAAATATGCCCTTTAATTAAGTTATAAGAATGAATTGGAATGCCTAATTTATACATATTCTTTGTTAGATTTGAATTTTGAAATCTGCAAATTGTTCTCACAAAAAAAAAAAAATCTGCAAATTGTAAAATTAAAATCACAAATAAGTAAAGAACAATGGAAAAAGCATACCTTCGAAATAGGAAGAAGAAAAATTACATATGTATGGTATACCTTTGAAAGAGGAAAAACAAGAAGTATATATCTAGTATACCTTCAAAAGAGGAAGAATAAAAATTACACATGTATCATACCTTCAAAATAGGAAAAATAATGGAAAAAGGAAAAGAATTTGAATGAGGAAGAAGAAAATTAAGTCAATACCTTTGAGAGAGAACATGAATGAAAACAAAAATTATACCTTTAAAAGAGGTAGAACATATGAAGGAAAAAATTGTATATCTTCAAAAGAGACTATAAATTAAAAATGTCATATGCCTATAAAAGTAATCTCACTGAAGGAATAAATGAGAAAGGGCAAAATTTTAGTTTTAATTTTTTGAAAAAAATTTAATTCAAAATTTATTATAAAAAAAGAGTTCTTTCTAAAATATGGAGGGATGTTCACAAAATATGTTTCGTTGGTGGGCTATTTTCACATTATCTTTTAAAGGAATGCCAGTGTTGCTAATTTAATACTTTCTTTTTTTTATTGAATGCGATCAAAGTTAATACTCTTCCTTTTGCACTCTTTTTTCAGGCAGCCGATCCTCTGTCCCCAAATTGCATATTCCATTGTGTGCTCACCTAATATGCTGACATGTGGCACACAACTAATCATCTCATTCAATATTACTTAATCTTAGTTAGTCCATTTTTTAACCCATGTTAACTCCTCATCGTGTCCCCCATGTTTTCTTTTATGCACAATGTCATCTCATCGTTCCTGGAAAATTATAAACTGTTCCTGCAAAATTATAAAATATTCACGTAAAATCAAACAGTGTCCCTGCAAAAATCATATAGTGATTATAAAATATTTCTACAACATAGTAAAGTTTTACCCAAAAAAAAAAGAAGTTTTGTCACTATAAATTAAAATGCATTTGTAAAGAATGAAAATACATTTTAAGTAACTTTAAATCCAAAGGAAGTGAATAAAATTTTATTATTTAGTCCTCTACATTACTCAAAGGCACGTTGGTGTCATGATTGGATGATGGTTGTTTGAAAACGAGGGCACGAGACACTAATGAATTCAATACTCCTCTATTAATATAGTTACACGTGTCGGTAAATAAACATTTATTAATCCTACATATAGATCTACTGGCTTGGTTGTTGGGTGATTGATTGTCATCTAACAATGAGGTTCAGGGTCGAGTCAGTATGGAGGCGCCCAGCAAAACTGATTTTTGGGTCTTCCATGCACGTTAGCTGGTCCATATGCCAGCTATTGAGCGAGATAGGTTTTTTTTAAAGACAATCCCTTATTTTTTATAGAATCAATTTCCGTCACAAACTTTTTTCAAATGGATTCGTTGAATTAAGATTCATCCTCCACGATCATTAGTGGTTTCCACCACCACCTCAACTATTATTGTCGCAACCATCAATCGTCGTTAATAATCAGTATTTATGACACAAATTGGTCAGTAAACACCTTATTTTTTTTCCCGTCATTATCTCTTCAAAGTGGAAAATTCTTCGGTTTATAACGAATTTATGAATAATAGTGCATGCATAGACTCTTCTCAAAAAACTTCAACTTCTTGGTCCCCTTCTTCAACCATTTTTCAACAGACTCACGTTTCATTTACTTTTTCATAACGAACCCCTCAACTGCCTCTAACCGCTTATCCTGAACAACAACCTCGTCGCTACGCTCTTTAATTAATTTCTGAAATGCAAGCAAGCACTTTTTAGAGTCTTTTACCTGATCGGCCAAGTCACTAAGCCGTTCCAACTTGCCGGACCGCCTCCCCAGCTCGCGGAATTTAGACTCGACCGAGTTCCGAGTCGACTCCAAGTGGTTCTCAAAGTCGCCCCACTGATCAGAGAAGATGAGCAATGAACAAGCTTGGGCTCGCAGGCTCTCAAACCCTCGTTCAGGCTCCTCTTCAATTCAGCCTCTCTCAACTTTGCTTAGATTTTCTTCATCGCCACCGCCGCTGCAACGCCGTAATGGCAGGAAAAATGAATTTCAAAAAAGTAACGAATGAAAGGGAAACTGAAACCCTAGAAAATAGAGCAAGAAGATGGAGAGAGAGACATACGACGCCTTAAAGGCGGTGAAGAGAATTTCAAAAAAAGTAATGAAAACGGTTCGCGCGGCAGCGAATTGAAACTGTAGAAGACAGAGCAAGAATAAGAACACACTGGAATGGTATTCCGGTGGTTAGTCATTTTTTCCCCCCAAGAAAAAGAGTTGCGAGAATAGATGTGGGAGAGTGTGGTGAGGGGGCCCACGTAAGATACCCAAGTCGCCACGTCTGTGAGTTTGTCCGACATTTTCCTAAAATGGTTTTAACCCATGAGTGGGAAAAATAACTCAAAATACTGTATTATGTCCATAATTACTAAAATTTAACTAGTAAAATACGTAATTCACTCCAATTGCCCATGTATTCATCCGCACCTTCCAGTTTCTATAATGAAATAAACTGTTAAATCCAGAGTTACAACTTTCTTTTAACAAAATAACATATGTGATAAAAATCATCATGCATAACTTAACAATGTTGAAACATTATTTCATCAATTTTTAAGTTTATCTTTAACAGATTAACAACGGAGGAACATTATTTAGCATCTGCGACAGAAGACCATCAGGCTTGGCATCAACCACCAAACAAGCGAAAGAGTAGATTACACCAATCAGATCTCTTGTCATCCAGTATGCGAAACATGCAAAGCTAGAATCATATAATACCTACAAACATTGTTAGTTGCCAAAAAGAATAAGGAAAACTAAAAGGGTAATCAATATCAATACTGCACCTATGTCAGGGATCTCTACAGTGAAGTCACCCCAAAAGGTTCTCACAAATGAAAGTGATGTAACAGCTCACAACTTGGTTCCTAAAACAGAATATTGTAGCAGAGATGACGAAGATGAAACGTGTGTTGTACAACAGTCACGTTTATATATCCAGATTGCCATGTGCCTAATTCAGATCCCAATATCACATGCTTGTTAGGTAGCCTAAACTTAAGCTTACAAAGTTCCATTAGATCATCTCCAATGCATCCTATCTCAAACCCAAATTTGAGAAGAAAAAAAAAAAGCCTCCCAATACACTCAAAACTCATGTATTTTGGGACTCAAATTTGAGTTTGTCTCAAATTGGGTCTCAAATTTGAAACACAATTTGAGTCCGGAGTCAAAGGACAAAGCCCCACATGGGCGGTGGCCCAAGGGGCCAAAAAAAGGTTTTTTTTTATTTTTTTTATATATTTATATTAAGGGGACAGCTGGGCCCACAAATTCAAATTCATTGTGTATATAGTAATGTGCCATATGAGTGTAATTAATGGCTCAGATTAACTGACCGTTGGATATCCAACAGTCAGATTGAATTTTTTTTTCTTCTGGGCAACTTCAATCTAACATCCAACGTCCATGATTATTTCTAACCAATGGTAAAAAAATAAAAATTTGGATTTTGAATTTTTTCAGGTCGAAATGTCCATAAAATTAATTTACAACACTCTGGTTAAAAAATAACTTTGTAAAAAAGTTCAATCGAAAAATTTAAGGTTAAACTCAATTAAACAAACCATAAAGTCAAATTTGACTCTACTAACATTGGGAGTAATGTCAAATCCGTATAAATAAATAGTTGTATTTTATGGTATCAAATTTGAGTTTTTGACATTTACCATTGGAGATGGTCTTATAAGCATTACAACTACGAATGACCTTAGTGTTCAGTGTTTTGGCAGGGAGTTTTGGGATTATTAATATTGGGCCGGACAGGAGGAAAATTCCTAGAGTCACCACTTGTTGAGTGCGGCTCAAATTCTAGACATAAGACGCATGCCCATACGAATGCTAAACTTAAGAATTTGGGATTACATTGTGGTAAATCGAGCCCAATCCCAAATGGACATCGGCCAAGTCGGTCTCCTTGGACTACAAGAAAATCAGCACATCCCCCTACTTAATCCCAAACCAATTAGGAAACCGCCCACCATCCACCTATATATAGCCAAGCAAGAGTGATTAAATTGGAACAACTAGTTGTCTCCCAAAAATTTGTAAAACCTGACGCTAGCTATTCCGATTGCTACAGTGCACCAAAAACTACTAGCTACCTTCTCTCGGCGCCTTCCGGCGTTAGCGCGTAATATTTGTCATGGCACTATGATTGGCCGACCGATTCAGGGCAGATGCCGAAGAATCAAGGGCGAGAGCTGACAGTGCGATGGCATTGTTAGCCGACGAACCCGACGAATTTATCCGCAATCTGTTACGGGAACATGCCGACCTATCAATAAGATCAGCCGAGAGATTTGAGGAGAACTTTCGGCCGATTCCGGGAAGGCGACCAATCAGGTGCAGAGTCCCACCAAAATGCAGGCATCAAACCCGCGGCGTGGTGGTCATAGGAAAAGAAGAAAAGTTATTGGGCTAAGTGGCAAGCAGACTGTGTGCTTGGAAGAGTTTAAGGACTAGCATTGGCTTCAATGCCTTGCTCATAGTTGTTTCACAACAAGTGCATTACAACAAGGCTTAAAAAAGGCCCTCTTGTCCGCTGTGTCGCCGTGAAGTTATTGTCCTAGATTAAAAGTTCGCTGACTTATCTAATATGTAGTTAATTTTTCCTTGGTCTTTATTTCTAACTTGTATCTTCAGTCTATAAGCAAATGTATTGACATATATATAAGACACATTTTAGCTGGACGAGAAGAAATATGAAAGGAGAACATAATATGCCAGTGATGCAAGAAAGAAACATGAAACTCCCATCCTAGGAGATAGTACAGCAGGTTCAAATGCATCAGAGATTCAGACCAACAACTTTTAGGTCAATATTGAATGGTAGTCCTGGATTTGTTGAATCACCATAATGTCTATGACCGCAAGGAAGATAGACTAAAGAGACATGAAGAATACATATCAGACAATTTGACCAAAATTTTTTTAACAAAAAAACGAAGTGATGATAGATTTCAACCATCTGATGCCCTGCATATTCGACGCCATAACTGAAGATTCACAAAGAATGAATCTAATAGTGCTTTCCCACGAAAGGAACCAACAATTGCCTCCCAGAAACATGCAAAGCTAGAATTATATAACTACACCTTCAAACTTTTAAGTTAGTTACCCAAAAGCCTAAGGAAAACCGAAAGGGTAATCAATACAGCACCTATGTCAGGGGTCTCTACAGTGAAGTCACCCTAAAAGGTTCTCAAAAATGAAAGTGATGCAAGTAACAAAAACAAGGAGACTGGCAACCTATCAAAGTTGTGCCATTCCTTAGACTAGGCCCTAGGGGTAACTATACGAGGACGGAAGACCCATGACCAGCCTGTGTGCTGGAACCACGCTATCAGAGCAAAATACACTGGTGTATTCATGGCCAGCCTTGTGGCAGCTCCATATTAGGCATGATAAGGGCCACCATATCTAGGATGACAATACGCGTTATGTATTCCAGAACTCGGTATTGCATCAGCTTCATAGTCATTGGCAGGTATACTAAACTGCCTGGCGGGTCCAGGATATTCATAATTCTCATCCGGCCAAGATGAATGAATTCCAGAAGGATATACAGGAGTGTGAGTTGGCTGCGGATAGTCAGGAGTGTGAGTGGGATGCGGATAGGATCTTCGTTTAAACTTCCTCTGATGGTGTTGTTGTGGGGCTGGTTGATTCCATCTCCGTTTTCTCCCATTTGTCTGCTTCTGTTGTCCAAACCTATTCAACTCTTGTTGTTCAACATTGGGCACACATCTGTTCTGTCCTTGTTGAACAAACTTGGAGGCAGGAGACTGTTTATGCTCTTGCTGTTGAACAGATACAGAGGCTGGGGAATCAGCAGATCCATTTTGCTCTTCTTGTTCAACCTTGGAGGCAAGAAAATCTTTCTGCTCTAATTCAAGTTTGCGATGTTTATGAGCCTCCTTTATTTTTTCCAGCACAACTATTTGTGATTCAATGTTCCTGGATGCGTATTCAGACTCAAGGTTGCAATCCTTAATGCACCGAATCACAGCTCTCAGTTCCCTAATTTCAGTGACTAAAACCTCAACCTGTGAGCAAAAAAGTAGAACATAAGCTTTGAACAATGTACATTTGAAGTGAGGTCGATCTGATATTCAACTATTTAAATACCACGTATTGGATAGCCTCTAAAGAGCCAAGGTACCTTTTCATCAGGTGATTTCTTTGTCATGCAGACTCTCCTGAAATAGTTCATTTTAGTCACCACTAACTTTTCCAAGAGTGGTACTGGGGGGAAGGTGTCGATTAACTTGAAGGAGCAAATAAACCTAACCGCCGTCAGTACTTGCTTCCCTTCAATAAAATTTTGAATATAATGGGCTGCATGAAAAACAATTTGCAGGATTCACCAAACTACTCCAGATAAGTTTGAAAAATGACAATTCAATCCCCCAGACTTAAAGAAGATAATGCTGACAAATGTATTAACAAAAGAATAAAGAATATATTATATGGAAAAGAAGAACCAAAAATACAATCATAATTACACAAGGATACCACCAATGAAGCAAGAACATGAATCTACAGCTCTCGTAAAAAGTCATCATTTACACTATATGAACCCAACCAAATGAATCTGTCAAAAATCTCTTGCACAATTTCCTATGTCCTTATCCCAAATCACAAATTTCTTTTGGGAATTAAATGTCTCCAAGCATATTGCTAATATTCCATAATAAGCTCCTAAAAGCAGTATGATACCAGCCCAAAGATAAGTATCAGCCTAGGACAAGGGACACAACAATGACATCTAGGACGCTCATAGTCATGACCACCTGAAGCCAAACCACAGTAAATATAACAAAGGAAATTAAATAGCAGGCCAATAAATGGCAAGTGAAACATAAACAGCACAATGAGCACTGTGAAAGCTTCCATTCAGAAAAGTTACCAGGGATCTTGTCTGCAGAAGCAAGTGCTGGACGTAATTCTTGAGTCTGTTTCTGTTTAGAAACCGTCCGAAGAAGCATTATAATGTGAGTTCTAGGATAGTCAGAAATCAAACCATATGTAGCTAGAAACTGCAAAAGCGCCACAGCTTCCAATGGATGTCGAGTATCAGCTCCCATATTTTCTTTCCACTGGAGTGCTAGCTTCAGTGCGTCAGACTTCACATGAAGTCCAACATGCGGTAAGACACCCATTAGCTGCTCCATTAGGTTAATGTAACTCAACATGAGGGTTCCTTTGGAATGAACATCTTTGTTTCCCCAGTATTCAATAAAAGAACTTTTCATAAGATCCAACACAAATTTTGCCGGGTCCAATGACCTTCGAAGAGCAGCCAAAGTTTCATCCTGTTTCAAATGATTCCCTTTCGAAAGTGCATTGAGAAACCCCTGCAAGTCCCTTTCACCTGTGTTGGCATTTTGTTGAAGGTTCGAAGAAGATGCAATTTCTGCAACTTTGGCGGCACTTTGTTGAACATTCAGAGAAGAAACAGTTGCTGCATCTTTGGCATAAGTTTGTTGGATATTCAGAGAAGATGCTGTTGCTGCATCTTTGGCGACAATATGTTCAAGATTCAGAGAAGATGCAGTTGGTCCATCTTTAGCAGCAGTTTCTTGAAGATTTGTAGAGGAGACAATTTCTGCATTCGTAGTGGCACATTGTTGAAGATTCGGAGAAGAAAAAGTGTCTGCATCTTTGGCGGTTTGTTGAATACTAGGTGAAGAAACAATTGTAGCATTATTGGTCAATGAAAATTCTGGTTTCTCAATTTTGACAGGGGACCATATGATGCTCGCTACACAAATGCAAGGAAAATAGAACGGCAGGTTAGTCAATGAATAAATCAGAACATAACATGTTACAACGGTACAACTTCAGCTATATTTCAAGCCTGAAAAGTATTGGGTGTGCGTGGGCGTAGCTATTAGGTTGCAGTCTTACCAAGTAAAAATAAAAGGACGAAAACACTTATTTTCAATATAGTGAGAACAGGATAATCCGAAATGACAAAATGGCAGAAAGTGCCGAAAATGTATCTGGAGATGTACCAGACGACACAGTTGTAAAACAATGTAAACAATATACAATTTCCAGGCCAGTAAAACGTAGAAAGCAAAAACTTTTTATTGAACAAGAAAAGCAAATGAGTGGAGTATAAGATTATCTTATTTTCATAGTACAACATCAAGGCTTTGAAACTTGTTGAAAAATCAGTGCTTGCAAAAACTTCTTAAAGTAATGACTACTCTTCAGCACTACTCCTAAAACAAAAGTATAAAGCATCTCCAATGGGGGAATAAACCGATGCTACTATGCAATGAATAACTACAAGAATTCAATCATGTTCTCTATAAACACAACCTCAACAGAGCACGACATCAGCATTTCACAGCATTTCTTTGTCACATTTATGGATCATCATTGATATAAACGGAAACGATTAAAAGACATGGCCCATCGCATTACATGCAAAGGACATTTTCCTGCTGACATATCAGAGTTAACAAAGTTAAGAAATACAAAATACAACCATTCAAAGGTAGATCATTTAAATAGGGAACCTAAGTCAGAATCATAAAAACTATAAATTCAGATTCAGAAATTATAAAAATGTGCTTACCAGATGCCATATCTGTGGTACCAAGGGACCGGGACAACTCAGTTGCCTGTTCATTCTCACCAACTTTAGCAATAAGACTTTGAAGCTGTTTCGCATCATAAGCAGAGGAAATTTTATACGCATGAACAAGCCGCAAAAAACCCAAGATCTCCAACCAGTTCTCCGAATCCGTCGTCATTTTAGCCTTCCATTCACCCGACAACTTAATTGCTTCTTGTCTCACCTTAGGATTAATCGGTGGTGAGACTCTCGTTAAACTTTCCAACAAGACAATACAACTCCTCCGAATAACTCCCAAATCAAAATCACTCTCCCTGTTGTCCACACTCGAATCTGGAGGGTAGAACCCTTCCATGGCATCCAAAACTATTTTAGCAGGGTCAGAAGAGGCCTGAAGAACAGCTGAGACTTCATGACCCACTACATCAATTCTCTTAAGATGCTCATTCATGAACAACTGCAAGCCCCTACCATCCCTATTGGTGCTGGATTGATTACTTGTACAAGAAGGAACAACAGCATTGTTGGAAGGGGTATATTCCAGTTGCTCAATCTTCACTCGAGGATGAAGGACACTGCTAGTATTCTCCTTCGCTTTCAGGTTTCGGGTGTGTTCCTTCCTGGATTTCTTCATTGAATCAAATTCTTTCTGTTTCAATTCAAGTTCTTTGGCCTGGTCCTCAAGTTGCCCCTCTTGAAGTTTCAGATTTCGGGTCATTTCTTCAATGGATTTTTTTGTAGAATCAAACTCTTTCAGTTTCAATTCAAGCTCTCTGCCCTGGACTTCAATTTGATTCTCTTTCACTTTCAGGATTTGGGTCTGCTCCTCAATGGATTTTTTGGTCAAATCCAATTCTTTCTGCAACAAGTCAAGTTGCCTCTCTTTTGACTTCAGGACTTGGGTCTGTTCTTCAGTGGACTTTTTGGTCAAATTCAATTCTTTCTTCAACAAGTCAAGCTCTTTCAACTCGCCTTCAAGTTCCATCTCTTTTGATTTCAGATTTTGACCATATTCTTGTGTAGACTTCTTGATCAAATTCAATTCTTTCTTCAACAAGTCAATCTCTTTCAACTCGTCTTCAAGTTCCATCTCTTTTGATTTCAGACTTTGACCATATTCTTCTGTTGACTTCTTGATTAAAGCAAACTCTTTCTCCTTCAATTCAAGCTCTTTCCCTTGCTCCCCAAGTTGCCTCTCTTTCAGTTTCAACTTTTCAGATGATTCTTCAGTGGATCTTTTGACCAATCCCAATTCTCTCTCCTTCAAAGCAAGCTCTTTGGCCTTGTCTTCAAGTTGCCTCTCTTTCATTTCAAGTCCCTTCGACATTGTCTCCAGTCGATTTTCGCCATCTATAACCAATTTCTGTTGTTCTATAACTTGCTTCTGCTTCACTGCAAGTTCCCTCTCTCTAAATACAAGCTTACAGGACCACTCTTCCATTGACTTCTCTCTCACATCAAACTCCATCATTTTCTTCTCTCCTGATTCCAGCATTTTAGAGCACTCCTCTATCAACTTTCGAATCGAACCGAGCTTCTCCTCTTTCCCCATAACCTCCTTATCACACTCCTCAATTCTTCTCTGCGCCGCCTTTATCAGCTCCTCTTTCAAATCAATATCTTTCTTATGCACCTCAATCAACCACAGATTCTCATTCAACTCCTTCCCTTTCAATTCCACCTCTTCTTCCAACCTTTTTACTTCCTCCTCCTTCTCCTCCACACTCTTCTCAACGAAACCCAACTTCTTCGTCTTCTCCTTCAACCGTTTCTCAACAAACTCGCACTCGTTTTCCTTCTCCCTAACAAACTCCTCAACCGCCTCCAACCGCTTCTCCTGAACAACAACCTCATCGCTGTGCTCTCTGATCAAATTCTGAAGCGTATTCAAGCGGCTCTTACTGTCTCTTACCTCCTTCAGTTTCTGATCCACCAAAACGCTCAGCCCTCGCAACTCGCCGGCCTTGGCCTCCTTCTCCGCCTCAAGGCTCCACTGTTTCGGCTCCGCCGCCCTCTCCCGCCGCTCGAGTTCCCTGAATCGGGACTCGATCGACTTCCGAGTCGACTCAAAGTGTTCCTCGAGGTCGCCCCACTGAACGGAGAAGATGATCAATGAAGAAGCTTGGGCTCGTACGCTCTCGTACGCCTTGCTCAGACTCCTCTGCTTCGCTTCGGACTCTCTCAAGTCCGCTTCGATTCTATCCATCGCCGCCGCCGGTACGACGCCGTAATAACGGGAAAAAGAACTTCAATAAAGTAATGAAAAAGCCCTAATGGACAGAGGAAGAGGATGATGAAGAGACTGGGAGTTTTACTGTGTTATTTTCAGAGTCGGACATTCTCTTTTTGTTTTTTCAGACTTTCTTTTTTCTAGACGACAACTTCGAATTTGGTATTTAATATGGACTGCTGCAGCCATGCAATTCCAGTATTCTGGAAGGTGAAAGCATTTATTTTCCTCAATTTACTCGGATTAAATTTCCTAAAATGATTTTAACTTCGCCCATTATTCGGAAAAATAACTCAATATTTACCAAAATTTAAAAGTAAAATACCTCATCCACTCTAACTGCTCATACTTATCCGCACCTTTCAGTTTCTATGGTGAAATTTCAACTCATTAAACAGTTTTGGTGAAAGTAAGAACGGTTTATGGGTCCATTGAATTACAATAAACGATTGGGCTACGAAATATAACGGCCGGCCCATCTTATCACTTATTTATTTGAACGGTTTATGGGTCCATTAAATTACAATCAACGATTGGGCTACGAAATTTAACGGCCGGCCCATTATCACCTATTTTGATTTGTAGGCCCGGAAGAGTCAATCGATCTCGCTCCACGTCTTGTAAATAGAGCTGCTATGTACACCCAAGTTTTATCTTTGGACACCATGGATATTCATAATTCTCATCCGGCCAAGATGAATGACTTCCCGAAGGATATTCAGGAGTGTGAGTTGGCTGCGGATAGTCAGGATTGTGAGTGGGCTGCGGATAGGATATTCGTTTGAACTTCTTCTGATAGTGTTGTTGTGGGGCTGGTTGATTCCATCTGCGTTTTCTCCTATTTCTCTGCTTCTGTTGTCCAAACCTATTCAATTCTTGGCGTTCGACATTGGGCACAATACATCTGTTCTGTCCTTGTTGAACAAATACAGAGGCAGGGGAATCAACATATCCATTTTGCTCTTGTTGTTCAACCTTGGAGGCAAGGGAATCTTTCTGCTCTAATTCAAGTTTGCGACGTTTCTGAGCCTCCTTAATTCTTTCCAGCACAACTATTTGTGATTCAATGTTCGTGGACAGGTATTCAGACTCCAGGTTGCAATCCTTCATGCACTGAATCACAGCTCTCAGTTCACTAATTTCAGTGACTAAAACCTCAACCTGCGAGCAAAAGAGTAGAACGTAAGCTTTGAACGATGTACATTTGAAGTGAGGTCGTTCTGATATTCAACTATTTAAATACCACGTATTGGATAGCCTCTAAAGAGCTAAGGTACCTTTTCATCAGGTGATTTCTTTGTCATGCAAACTCTCCTGAAATAGTTCATTCTAGTCACCACTGACTTTTCTAAGAGTGGTACTGGGGGGAAGGTGTCAATTAACTTGAAGGAGCAAATAAACCTAACCGCCGTCATTACTTGCTTCTCTTCAATGAAATTCTGAATATAATGCGCTGCATGTAAAAACAATTTGCAGGATTCACCAAACCACTCCAGATAAGTTTAAAAATGACAATTCAATCGCCTAGACTTAAAGAAGGTAATGCTGACAAATGTATTAACAAAAGAACAAAGAATATATTATATGGAAAAGAAGAATCAAGAATACAATCATAATTACACAAGGATACCACCAATGAAGCAAGAATACGAATCTACAGCTCTCGTAAAAAATCATCATTTACACTACATGAACCCAACCAAATGAATATGAATCTCTTGCACAATTTCCTATTTCCTTGTCCCATTATCACAAATTTCATTTGGGAATTAAATGTCTCCAAGCCTATTGCTAATAAACTCCTGAAAGCAGTACGTTACCAGCCCAAAGATACGTATCACCCTAGGACAATGGACACAACAATGACATCTAGGACGCTCATAGTCATAACCACCTATAGCCAAACCACAGTAAATATAACAGAGGAAATTAAATAGCAGGCCAATAAATGGCAAGTGGAACATAAACAGCACAATGTGCACTGTGAAAGCTTCTATTTAGAAAAGTTACCAGAGATCTTGTCTGAAAAAGGAAGTGCTGGATGTGATTCTTGAGTCTGTTTCTGATTGGAAATTGTCCGAAGAAGCATTAAAGTGTGAGTTCTAGGATAGTCAGAAATCAAACCATATGTAGCTAGAAACTGCAAAAGCCCCACAGGTTCCAACGGATGTCCGGTATCAGCTCCCATATTTGATTTCCACTGGAGCGCAAACTTCAGTGCATCAGACTTCACATGAAGTCCACCATGCGGTAAGACAGCCATTAGGTGCTCCATTAGGTTAATGTAACTCAACATGAGGGTTCCTTTGGAATGAACATCTTTGTTTCCCCAGTATTCGATAAAAGACCGTTTCATCAGATCCAACACAAATTTTGCTGGGTCCAATGACCTTTGAAGAGCAGCTAAACTTTCATCCTGTTTCAAATGATTCCCTTTCGAAAGGGCATTGAGAAACCCCTGAAAGTCCCTGTCACCTGTGTTGGCATTTTGTTGAAGGTTCAAAGAAGATGCAATTGCTGCAACTTTGGCGGCAGTTTGTTGACCATTCAGAGAAGAAACAGTTGCTGCATCTTTGGCATCAGTTTGCTGAATATTCAGAGAAGATGCTGTTGCAGCATCTTTGGCGACAATTTGTTCAAGATTCAGAGAAGATGAAATTGCTCCATTTTTGACAGCAGTTTGTTGAAGATTTGTAGAGGAGACAATTTCTGCATCCTTAATGCCACATTGTTGAAGATTCGGAGAAGAAACAGTGTCTGCATCTTTGGCGGTTTGTTGAATACTAGGCGAAGAAACAATTGCAGCATTATTGGTCAATAAAAATTCTGGTTTCTCAATTTTGACAGGGGAACATATGATGCTCGCTACATAAATCCAAGGAAAATAGAATGGCAGGTTAGTCAATGAATAACTCATAACATAACATATTACAACGGTACAACTTCAGCTTTATTTCAAGCGTGAAAAAGTGTTGGGTGTGCGTGGGCATGGCTATTAGATTGCAGTCTTACCAAGCAAAAATATACAGAAGAAAACACTTACTTTGAATTTAGTGAGAACAGAAAATGACAAAATGGCAGAAATTGCCAAAAATGTATCTGGATATGTACTAGACGGCATGGTTGTAAACAATGTAAACAATATACAATTTCCAGGCCAGTAAACGGAGAAAGAAAAAACTTTTTATTGAACAAGAAAAAGCAAGGGAGTGGCATATAAGATATCTTATTTCCATAGTTCAACATCAAGGCTTCGAAACTTGTTGAAAATTCAGTGTTTGCAAAAACTTCTTAATGTAATGACTGCTCTTCAGCGCTACTCCTAAAACAAAAGTATAAAGCATCTCCAATGGGGGAATGAACTGATGCTACTATGCAATGAATAACTACAAGACTTCAATCATGTTCTCTATAAACAGAACCTCCACAGAGCAAGACATCAGCATTTCACAGCATTTCTTTGTCATCATGATTAAAAGCCATGGCCTGTTGCATTACATGCAAAGGACACTTTCCTGCTCATGTATCGAATTAACAAAGTTAAAAAATACAAAATACAACCATTCAAAGCTAGATCATATGATTAGAGAATCAAAGTTAAGTTTGCCCAGAATCATAAAAATTATATATTCAGATTCAGAAAAAAAATAAAATGTGCTTACCAGATGCCATATCTGTGGTACCAAGGGACCGGGACAACTCAGTTGCCTGTTCATTCTCGCCAACTTTAGCAATAAGACTTCGAAGCTCTTTCGCATCATAAGCAGAGGTAATTTTATACGCGTGAACAAGCCGCAAAAAACCCAGGATCTCCAACCAGTTCTCTGAATCCGTCGTCATTTTAGCCTTCCATTCACCCGACAACTTAATTGCTTCTTTTCTCACCTGAGAATTAATCTGTGGTGCAACTCTCGTTAAACTTTCCAACAAGACAATACAACTCCTCCGAATAACTCCGAAATCAAAATCGCACTCTCTGGTGTCCACACTCGAATCTGGAGGGTAGAATCCTTCCATGGCATCCAAAACCAGTTTAGCAGGGTCAGAAGAGGCCTGAAGAACAGCTGAGACTTCATGACCCACTACATCCATTCTCTTAAGATGCCCATTCATGAACAACTGCAAGCCCCTACCATCCCTATTTGTGCTGGATTGATTACTTGTACAAGAAGGAACAACAGCATTGTTGGAAGGGGTGTATTCCAGTTGCTCAATCTTCACTCGAGGATGAAGGTCAATGCTAGTATTCTCCTTCTCTTTCAAGTTTCGGGTGTGTTCCTCCCTGGATTTCTTCATTGAATCAAATTCTTTTTGCTTCAATTCAAGTTCTTTGGCCTGGTCTTCAAGTTGCCCCTCTTGAAGTTTCAGATTTCGGGTCATTTCTTCAATGGATTTTTTTGTTGAATCAAGCTCTTTCAGCTTCAATTCAAGCTCTCTGCCCTGGACTTCAATTTGCTTCTCTTTCACTTTCAGGATTTGGGTCTGCTCCTCAGTTGATTTTTTGGTCAAATCCAATTCTTTCTGCAACAAGTCAAGTTGCCTCTCTTTTGACTTCAGGACTTGGGTCTGTTCTTCAGTGGACTTTATGGCCAACTTCAATTCTTTCTTCAACAAGTCAAGCTCTTTCAGCTCGTCTTCAAGTTCCATCTCTTTTGATTTCAGACTTTGACCATATTCTTCTGTAGACTTCTTGATTGCAGCAAGCTCTTTCTCCTTCAATTCAAGCTCTTTCCCTTGCTCCCCAAGTTGCCTCTCTTTCGATTTCACCTTTTTAGATAATTCCAATTCTCCCTCCTTCAAAGCAAGCTCTTTGGCCTTTTTTTCAAGTCCCCTCTCTTTGATCTCAATTCCCTTTGACATTGTCTCCAATTGATTTTCGCCATCTTGAACTGATCTCTGCAGTTCTATAACTTGCTTCTGCTTCACTGCAAGTTCCCTCTCTCTCAATACAAGCTTACAGGACCACTCTTCCATTGACTTCTCTTTCACATCAAACTCCATCATTTTCTTCTCTCTTGATTCCAGCAATTTAGAGCACTCCTCTATCGACTTCTGAATCGAACCGAGCTTCTCCTCTTTCCCCATAACCTCCTTATCACACTCCTCAATTCTTCTCTGCGCCGCCTTTATCAGCTCCTCTTTCAAATCAATATCTTTCTTATGCACCTCAATCAACCACAGATTCTCATTCAACTCCTCCTCTTTCAATTCCAACTTCTTCGTACTCTCCTTCAACCGTTTCTCAACAAACTCGCACTCATTTTCCTTCTCCCTAACAAACTCCTCAACCGCCTCCAACCGCTTCTCCTGAACAACAACCTCATCGCTGTGCTCTCTAATCAAATTCTGAAGCGTAATCAAGCGGCTCTTATTGTCTCTCACCTCTTTCAACTTCTGATCCACCAAATCGCTCAGCCCTCGCAATTCGCTGGCCTTGGCCTCCTTCTCCGCCTCAAAGCTCCACTGTTTCTGCTCCGCCGCCCTCTCCCGCCGCTGGAGTTCCCGGAATCGGGACTCGATCGACTTCCGAGTCGACTCGAAGTGTTCCTCGAGGTCGCCCCACTGCACGGAGAAGATGATCAATGAAGAAGCTTGGGCTCGTACGCTCTTGTACGCCTTGCTCAGATTCCTCTGCTTCGCTTCGGAATCTCTCAAGTCCGCTTCGATTCTATCCATCGCCGCCGCCGTTACAACACCATAATGGGACTTCAATAAAGTAGTGAAAAAGCCCTACTGAACAATTGTTTGCACCAAATTGAAACCCTATAAACAGAGGAAGAAGATGATGAAGAGAATTACTCTTTTTTTTTGGTCAAGGAAGATGAAGAGAATTACTCTGGTTTGTTTAATTTATGCCGACGAAACAGACTCCCAAGAAAATAGATAAGCAGGTTAATACGGACCAAGGTTCAAAATTTCGGTCGAAATACCGAAATTTTGGAATTTTTGAAGGATTTGAATCGGGGTATATTTCAATATCATCAAAAAAAAACCAAATTTCGGCGAAATTTCGGTAATTTCGGTTTCGAAATTTTCGGTGAAATTTCGGAAATCTGGTGGAAATTTCGGTAAATTTCGGTAAATTTCAGTGAAACTTTTATGTAGGCATTGGTAAAGATGTTTTATTTACATAGCTTCTCTCTACCACCTCCACCATCAATTATCAAGCTAACAAACAAACAATAGGCTTCTTACATTATGTTTTACTTCTCTCTACCTTCATCATCTATCATACAAACAAACACTAAGCTTCTTCTTACTTTATGATTCCCTACCACCTCCACTCCTCCGTCAATTATCAAGCTCAATGCAATAGGTGTGCTAAACGTAGATAGTCTTTTTGACTTTCTTACATGGAGAATCATTTGTTACCTTCAATTATTTCTAACAAAACAATAGGTATGCTGATAGATTCTTCCACTTTCTTACGTGGGGAATCATTTCTTACCCTTTAATTATTGTATGTTTCATGAGACTCACCTTAAGTATTCCACAATAACATTTAAGATATTATGTTAATTGACAGCTTAGTGGAATGCAAAACACGCATTCTTCTCTCTTATGTACATAAAAATTAATCCATATATAATGTTGCATAGCTTAAGTGTTAAATTGCATTATTTGTTGATTTTAGAGCCTATAGAAAGTAGAGATATCAATTTATAGGTGTTCTAGCATGTTTTTCGTCTTTTTTATTTTTTTTTACCGAAATTTCCATCGAAATCGAAACTTTTTCCGAAATTTCCATAAATTTTGGCGACCGAAATTTCAACCGAAACCGAAACTTTGAACCTTGATACGGACTACCTCAGAGTAGACATTTTCTTTTTGCTTTTCTGACTTCACACTTCGACATTTGCATTTAATATGGACTGCTGCAATCGTGCAATTCCGCTATTCTGTCTCAGTTTAGTTTGAACTAGTTATGCAATGAGTCAGGATTTTATGGGGAATGGATCCCCCTGTTGATCCATTCCCGGTTGATCCGGTATTCTCCACAAAAAATGAATCAATTCCGATATCGTTTGATCACCTAATTGTGTAAAACATATACCAAATATATGGACGGCTAGTATAGTCTCGCAGTTTGACCGTTCATATATTTGGTATATGTTTCACACAATTAGGTGATCAAACGATGTCGGAATTGATTCATTTTTTGTGGAAATGATCTTTACTAGATTAGTTACAAACTCAACGGTTTTGATAACTATTCATCATCGTGAAATGACGTCATTTGGCCGGATCAACACTGGCCCAATAGAGAAAGGATCAACAGAGGATCCTTTCCCGATTTTATGGTCTTGATCTTGCTTAGTTGTCCTTTTGGACTTATTGTGGGTGTTATGGTGAGCCTAGGGTATACCCAAGGTTTAAAATTTCGGCCGAAATACCGAAATTTCAGTCGAAATTTTGGTAATTTTGGAGTACCGAAATTTGAATCGGGGTACATCTTAATATCATCAGAAAAGACCGAAATTTCGGTCATTTAGGTAATTTCGGTTTTGGTTTCGATTTCGGTGAAATTTCGGAAATATGTTGGAAATTTCGGTAAATTTCAGTGAAATTTTGATGTAGGCTTTGGTGAAGATGTTTTATTTACATAGCTTCTCTCTACCACCTCTACCAAAAATTATCAAGCTAACAAACAAACAATAAGGGCCCGTTCGTTAACGTTTTTGGCGGCCGTTTTCTGTTTTTACACTCGGAAAATGGGTGAATTCGCGTTCGGTGGATGGAGGCTGAAAACGGAGGTGAAAATGGCGGAAATGGCGGACTGTTTCATTTTCGCAGCTTTACAAAGAAAACGCGAAAACGTCAAATTGACGTTTTCGCTCAAATTCGAAGAGGCGGAAAACAAATACTGTTCGCCCTCTCCGAACCCAGACGACAAACCGCTCGGAACGACGACGATGATGGCCTGCTCGGAACCTAGACAACGACCGGCGACGAACCCAGACGACCGGCGACAAACCCAGACTTCCGGCGACGAACCCAGACGACCGGCGACAAACCCAGACGACCACCCGCGATGAACCCAGACGACCGGCGACAAACCCATACGACCACCCGCGATGAACCCAGACGACCCGCGACGACCCGCGATGACCCTCGACGAACCGCGCGAACCCAGACGACAACGAGACGGAACCAGACGACGACGACGATGACGGAACCCAGACGACGACGGCGACCCAGACGACGACAATGATGAGGACGGCGACGAGGCCATCGGCCGCCCGCTCGGAACCCACAACTCGTGCTCGGAAAACAACAGAGATGAGGATGACGTTTGGGTTTTGCTTTTGCAGAACAATTACCCAGAAAAAATGTTTGGGTTTTGCAGAACAATTACCTAGAACAATTACCCAGAAAAAAAAAATTGGGTTTGCAGATTTGGATTGATTTTTGCAGTGAGAAATTGGAAAAAAAAAATTGGGTTTGCATATTTTGATATTTTTACCGAACACGTTTTGCTCAATTTGTTTTCCGAAAATATTTTATTAATGTACTACC
This sequence comes from Spiraea crenata, assembly GCA_033992175.1. NCBI lineage: Eukaryota > Viridiplantae > Streptophyta > Magnoliopsida > Rosales > Rosaceae > Spiraea > Spiraea crenata. Next base: position 1,792,588 of record JAVBHV010000041.1, on the reverse strand, counting down.
AGACACATTTTTAAATCTTAAAAATGTCAAATTCATTTTATCATTTTCCTTCCCTAGATACAAACTGCGGAAATGCCCACTGAAAACGTTACCAGACGGCCCCTAAGCTTCTTACTTTATGCTTTACTTCTCTCTACCTTCATCATCTATCATACAAACAAACAATAGGCTTCATACTTTATGATTTACTTCTCCCTACCACCTCCACTCCTCCGTCAATTATCAAGCTCAAAGCAATAGGTATGTTTTACATAGATAGATCTTTTGGCTTTCTTACATGCATGTTGAATATTACATTCACTCCGCCTGCTACCAAATGTCATGGGAGCAATATTACCAGTTCCAAGATAATATATCAAGAAGTAAAGATGAGCCTCATCGTAATAGTTTTATAGTATGTGTAATTCTGATGTATTATATTCCTTACAACTCTTATGATATATTGTAATGATTATTGTATGTTTCATGAGACTCAACTTAAGTATTCCACAATAACATTTAAGATATTATGTTAATTGACAGATTAGTGGAATGCAAAACACGCGTTCTTCTCCCTTATGTATATAAAAGTTAATCCATATGGACAATGTTGCATAGCTTAAGTGTTAAATTGCATTATTTGTTGATTTTAGAGCCTATAGCAGAATTTGAATTGCTTGAATTAAATATGGGGCGGCGGTATAACCGTCCAACATCCCACATGCAGAATTTAAATTGCTGAAAGTAAATTGCAAAATTTAAATTGCTTGATTTAAATATGGGGAGGCGGTATAACCGTCCAACATCCCACAAGCAGAATTTAAATTGCTGAAAGTAAATAGCGGAATTTAAATTGCTTGAATTAAATATGGGGAGGCGGTACAACCGTCCAACATCCCATAAACAGAATTTAAATTGCTAAAAGTAAATAACGGAATTTAAATTGCTTGAATTAAATATGGGAAGGCGGTACAACCGTCCAACATCCCACAAACAAAATTTAAATTGCTAAAAGTAAATAGCGGAATTTAAATTGCTTGAATTAAATATGGGGAGGCGGTACAACCATCCAACATCCCACAAACAGAATTTAAATTGCTGAAAGTAAATAGCAGAGTTTAAATTGCTTGAATTAAATATGGGGAGGCGGTACAACCGTCCAACATCCCACAAAGTTAGAAGTTAACATTTGGAAATGCCAGCTCAATAAACTTGTGTGCTCAAATGCATTGGCAAAGTGCGCGAGTCTAACACAAAAATCATGCGATTTGGTCTTTTGGACGCGCATGAATGTGTGGAGTCATTGGAATAAAATCCAATTGAAATAGAGAGCTCTTAAAAGCCTCAAAACCCAACTGAGAAGCTGGCCCAAAAATAATGGAGCCCAACCCAAAAATGGGGGTCCAAAAATTGGCCCATGTTGACCAGCCCAAAATCCAGCCCAAAATGATTTGGGGTTTGGTTCGGGAGGAGCTTCCGAACAAGGGGAAGTAACCCAGGCGCGCGTTCGATGGGGTTTCCCGAACAAAGCAACACGGGGCCCAATCGGTTCGGTTCCCAGGACCGAACAGATCTCTATTCAGTCAACAGTGTTCGGCCTGGAGATCCGAACGAAAAACTGGGACGTTTAGCAGTGGCGCCCGGCTTCCGGCGGCCTGGGGGCTGTCAAGGTGGCAGAGCCACGGGATTGACGTCGTGGTGTCATCATCGGCGCCGGATCGGCGAGGGGAGCGGCCGGAGCGAAAAGCTCGCAAAATCCGGCAAGAATTAGTCTGGATTTCTCGATTCCGGCGACGGGAACCGCTAGGATTTTTCTGCCGGAGGATCCGCCGAGACGCGGGGGAGGTCCGAGCAGTGGGCTCGAGGACCATCCGCCGTGGATCTTCAAGATCAGGCGCACCAGATTCCGGTGATTATTCCAACCGGGTTTTTCTGCAGGTGACGCCGGCGAGGATGTATGCGTGACCCTTAAGGCGGTAAGCTCGAAGTCCGAGCTGCAGGCTCTAGGACCCGATCGCCGTGGGTCGCCTTGGTTCCTCATAATCCGGCGAAGCAGCTCGCATTTTCGGCGAGAATTTCTCTCTGCTTCTCTTCAATTCCGGTGACAAGATTTGTCAGCGACAGGAATTGGTTGGAGCAAAAGCTCACAAAATTCGGCGATGAAGGATAACACCTTCAGTTATCATCGCCAGCATACTGCCTTTCAAATCCCTGAGTTTGTGAGATTTTGTCAACCCCTCAACCACAAAAATACAGGGAAAGACAGTAGCAGAGGAGGAGGAGGGGGATTGTTTTCCAGAGAGAAAATAATGGTCATCCTTTAGAAAATAATGATGAGTGCGGTAGGTGTAAAGCAAACACAGGACCCAATCATTATTATATTTTCCATATCTACCACTGACACTTGCACAATTTAACAAGTAAAATACACCAGGTACAATCCAGTGATTTGACATCACACAGCAACGAAGTTTGCTCATGCAACAGAGACATCTCCCAGATGATCTTGTTAGTTCGAAGGTTACAAAGAAACTCAAGTAAAAACTCCTGTACATAAGGGAAAAGAGAAAATTACAGATCTTGATAAGCTGATGAATTGGACTCCAATCTTTTCATCGGTTCCTTTGGGATAGCATTCATCAAGGCTTTATACGAACGACAAATGAACCTGTTCAAAAGTTTTCATCAAACATAACAGGATATGTGCCAGCAAACCAAGAAGAGATAATCTATTTGTTTAAGAAAAGTTGCCAACTACATCTGATTTATAGATGATGTCAAGTGCACGTATATCAGCTAACTATAAACTGAGGAGAAGGTAGTGCGCTCAGGTCAGATTCAGTGCATGAATCAGAACAATCAGTAACAAAGAAGACAGAGACAGGTATTTGTTGATGTCACATTGAAATCAAAGGGCATGCACAATAAATGAAAAAATCCCAGAGGAAAGGATTCACCCCTACCAAGAGAGTTTACTTATGATGCTTGCATAAAAAATTTCACCACAAAATACTGGATCCATTGACCCACTCTTGTCCCAAGATATAGCAAAGCAAAACCATGATGCACTTACGATGTATTGATTGTATAGGAAACAAATACTCAAGCACAGAAGCAGAATATACAGGATTCAAAGGTACAGCTATCCAGACAAATTATGTTTGACTCGGGCCCTTCCTATCAGGCAAGTTGGAATTCTAAGCATAACTGCATAGGGAAATTTCCTAGAGAGTTGTACTGTTCTCCAATCGAATATCAACCGCCAAAAGTACAGTCGAAAACCATTAAGCCAACTAGCTTAGGTGATTTATCACCTCATGAAAATCTATAATTGGACCATTGAAAGAAGTGATTAGTGTGAAACGTATGGACACTAATATTTGACTAGCTCAAATATCAGATCCCAATTTTGATAACGCAACCGGTGATCTATTGCTATAAAGGTAACTTAACGTGCACACTAAATGTATTCGTAATTCTAAAGAACTAAGCAGAGATCTACTCACATGCAGGAAGCTGGGACGTATCAGCAGAAACAGCGCAAGCAATCCCGAGGTTATGAAGAGCCCCCTTTATGACACCACACGAGAAATGGAGATGCATGTTTGGTTCTTGCGCTGCCTTTGCAGCATCACAGTTTTCTTGAGATACATCTCCATCCTCAGAAGGATCAAGGGACATACGTGAAACCCAACGAAATCGATTGTCTTGCAACACAAAAGTACCCTACAATAAAAAACAAACACCCTCGTAATTATTCGCATCACACTCACACAATGACAGAATGACAAAAGAAGCTCAACCCAGTAGCTGGTTAGAGAAAATACCCTGTGATTGGTCTTTAAGTTGTCTATCTGCTTCTTGAAGAGCTCGGACCAGAAGTCCTTGCAGATGAACTTAATTGCATCCAGATGAGCCGTAAATCGCGGCAGCTCCATCGTGTAACTATCAAGTAACACTTGATCACTCCCATTGTGATTATAAGTAAGTACATACAATCTCACTCCTATTTCCATAATTTGATTAGCATATATAAGCCTCTCGATCTCCATTAAACTAAACTAAACTGAGCATTTTCACACTGCAAAGTCTAATCAAACTAAAAAAAAAACTAGGATTCAAAACACATGCTTAACTTTCCTACATTTTCGCAGCTGCCAAACACAGACACCATATAAACAAAAACATAAATTTTTTAAAATCTATACTCAATTTTAGATCTAAAACCACAAATCCAAGAAACTAAATAAACCCTAATCAAGTACAGTGAAATTATTGAGGAGCGATCAAAAAATGGTATGCGGGCGATAAAAGGGGGCGATTGAGATAGAGTGCGGGGAGGTGTACCGTTCGGAGAGCTGGTGGCCGACCTGGTAGCCAATAGCGTCGATCCTACTGGCGGCGAGCTCGGGCTTATTGGCGTACAACCGATTGCAGTACATGGACACCATCTCCGTCAGTAGACTATCGACGCAGCTCTCTGAAACCTCTTTCCCCATTTCTCTCCTTCTCTCTCTGTAATTCCCTCTGGTTTTTTTCCTTTGTATCAGATTTTGTATCATACGTCAATTGGGCTTCAAAGCTGGGCCTGTGAATAAATAATGAGTTAATTGGACGTTCATGTGCATTTTGAGGATCCAGCCCAAACATTGGTTTGGTTTCCTAGGCCTGACAGGAAACTTGTGAAACTCGAGGGACCCATCAGAAAAATGGGTCTCTTAGAACTTAAGGGAAACCTTTCAGTCCCAAGTCAACTAGGAAACCTTAGTCCCAGTGAACTAGTATATAACGCTAGTATGACTCACGTCCCTTTCTAAAAGCTTTGGCTACTCCGATTGCTACAATATCAAAACTACACTAGCTAAATTTCCGGGATGGAACAAATAAGGCTCAAACTAAGAGAATTAGCCTACGAACACAGGGCGGAGGCAGACCTTAAGAGGGCGTTATTAGCTGGCGAATCATCGCCGGACTCGGCCAGAGAGAGGGAGTTAAGGGAAGGTATCGCCCGATCAGAAGAGACGTGCGCCCTTTTCTGGCATGGCTGCTACAAACTCACTCTTGTCCGATTTGCCGCTATCAACTTCCGAATCCTAATTACTGCACACCTTCTTGGATGGATGAATGTTGTACGGTGAATTGAACACTGAAACAATTTGTTTTGTTGTACGTGGCTACTATAGTTATATCATTGAATAAGAACTCCTATTCATTTGACAGTGTTGGCTCCTTGATTATAATTAGTTAAACATGTTAGATGGTACTTAAGGAATTTCTAGCATGACCTTTTGAGCAAGTACTGAAATCGTCTGTAGTGCAAGGCGGCATACATAACTGAGGTTATGGAACATATTTTTTTAACCGAACATAAAATTTCATGTTTTCAGAAGCGACTTCTTCAGAATTCGTAGAGAAAACTAGGGGAACGACAATGCTGGGTTTCATGATTCATGCACATATGCAAAGAGGACACCTGCACAAACATTCATTAATTAGACGATTGGCATCAATTACAGTACCATGATCTGCAAAATCAAAACAATGTGGATATTTAGTGGCTTCTTCACCAATAACTTGTTGCAATAGAGCATTACTTAAGCACATAATGGTTGCAGTTTCCAATGAGAAGATTATGGGATGGGACATGGCACAAAGTTTCTGTTTCTGTGGCCTCCCCAAGATTACATCCCAACATCTTTTGCAGTGAACTTGAGTGAATTTCTGGAGAAAATGATATATCTGGGAAGTGTAGATATTCAACATGTTGCTATGGAAGAATAATCACGTATGCTCAATAACATTGATGCCTTTACTTTCCAAAACAGAAGCATAATCACAATGCCGGCATGTATGCGCGCACACACACAAGTCTTTGAGCCGCCTAATATTGTGAAACTAGCTTCAACAAATACATTTTCTCAATGCCAGAAACAATACTTTCTGATTGCTAAAAGGAACAAAAGAAGTGCCCAATGCCCAAGAATTTAGCTCATTTCGTACCTAAACCATAAACAGTCATCGCCCCCACAAAGTAACCAACTCGAAGCTTCTTATTTGCCAACCAATCAGACCTGCAAATTCATCACTCAATGATCTGATTAGTGGCACTGTTGAGAATGGTGTAAAACCATCACTTTTAGCAAAAACTAAAAAATTCACAGCAACCTAGATGTTGCTGTCATGTGTCATTTTTGAGTCCCATGGTTTTCATGATTAATTGATTCAGATTTTGTGATTGAAGTAATCGACATAGAACTAAAAAGATAGTCTGTACTAACCATATCTATGGTGCTACAGAACTTCAGTGTGCTGCAGTCGTTTGGGATCACAAGGTCAGGTGAAGGCAAACACAATATGCCAATGGTGCAAGAAAGAGATATGTAACTCTGATTCCAGGAGAGTACAATAGTTACCAACAGAACTAAATATCAGATAAATCAAAAGATAGTACATGTGGAGATTTACTGAGCCTACTCTGAATTATGTTATGATCTTTCCTTTTCCATAAGCAAAAGATCCATCAAATCAGACCAAAAAAACTGATAAACAAAACAGCAGATATATTTACTAATTTTAGAGCAAATTAAGCTGGACATTTTCATACAACTTGGGCCTGTAGATAAATGTGACAATTGGACCAGCTTCTGAAATTCTAGGATCCAACCCAAAAATTGAACTAGTTTGTGCGAGTGTCTCTTTTTCTTTACATATTTATGAATATGGAACTTCAAAATTTTGTTGTTGATAAATTTCATTTGGAGATTAATAGTATTTTTAGTCAATCAACATAGGGAGAAAGTTGATAAATTTTGTTGTTGTTTAAGTACCAATCCACGGTTTAGCTAAAGATTGAATAGTGACAATATTATCCTGTCTGGACAAACAATGTAAAACGCATTACCTTTATGTAAAAGATAATGCCTTTAGACCATCTCCAATGGTGGAGTGTCAAACCCATATTTGAGCAAAAAAACCTCCTAATAGTGGTATTTGGTCCGTTTACTCCGGCTCAAATTTGAGTCTGGAGTCAAATTCTGGGTCAAATTTGACACAAATTATGACTCCAGACTCATAAATGGAACCCACCAATTTTGACACAAATTATGACTCCAATCTCAAATTTGAGTCTAACGTCAAATTCTTGGTCAAATTCCGCACCTTTTGTTTGAATTCGATTTTAAACCGAATGACAAAAAATTGTCAGATTTTGAATTTTTTTAGGTTGGAATATTCATAAAATTAACTTAAAAAACTCTATCTACAAATTAACTTGAGAAAAAGAATTAATTGACAAAAAATTAAGGTTAAACTCAATTAGTTAAAGTATAATGTTAAATTTGAGTCTTTCATCATTGGGAGAAATGTCAAATTTGTATAGATAAATAGTTGTATTTTGTGACGTCAAATTTAATAAAGGTAATGTGATTTTAATATTATGACTCCAACCATTGGAGATGATCTTACATGCTATTTGTTATTGCACGTAGGAAGGGTATCTACAGCCCAAACATTGAACTAGTTGGTATCCTAGGACTGACAGGAAACTTTTGAAATTCGAGGGACCCATCAGAAACAAGAAACTAGCTGGGTCTCCTAGGACTAAAAGGAAACCTTTCAGTCCCAAGTCAACTAGGAAATATTAGTCCCAGTGAACTAGTATATAACACTAGTAGTATGATTCAGTTCCTTTTTTAAAAGCTTTGGCTACTCCGATTGCTACAACACCAAAACTACACTAGTTATCTACTCCAGATGGAACAAACAGGGCTTCAATTCAGGGTATCAGCCTACCAACATAGGGCAGAAGCAGACCTTAAGAGGGCGTTATTAGCCGGCGAATCATCGCTGGACCCGGCCAGAGTAAGGGAGTTAAGGGAAGGTATCGACCGATCAGAAGAGATGTATGCCCTTTTCATGGCACTTTACAAAACAGCGAGGGAATATCCATCCCGATACCGAGCCGCGCAAGACCAATTAGAGAGGAAAAGAAGGTTTGAAGGTGTGCTTGTGAGTGTGAGAGTGGATGGTGGTGGAGATGGGAAAACAAGAGAAATTGTTGGAGAAAGTGAAAAGGAGAGTTGCGCTATTTGCTTGCAAGAGTTTAAGAGTGGATTGGCTTCCATGATGAATTGCTCACACTTCTTTCACGAAGAGTGTATTCTGACATGGCTGCAACAAACTCACTCTTGTCCGATTTGCCGCTACCAACTTCCAAATCGGATGAATGTTGTATAGTGAATTGAACAAGAAAACAATGACAATGTTGTTATAGTTATGTCATTGAATAAGAATTCTCATTTGACATTGTTGGCTCCTTGATCATTATTAATTTAACATGTCAAATGCTACTTATGGCATTTCAAGCATGACCTTTTGGGGAAGTACTAAAATGGTCTGTTGTGATAGGCGGCATAACTGAGGTTATGGTGTCGACAATTCGACGATTTTAGTTATTGATCATACACATATATATATTTTTTTTACCAGAACATAAAATTTCATGTTTTCAGGAGGGAGTTCTTCAGAATTCGTAGAGAAAACTAAGGCAACAACAATGTTGGGTGTCATGAATGTCCCAAGCTACACAGTATATCACTTGGCCCTTAGAAATATCTAGTTACAACCCTGCCCTGTAGATGTTTCATGTTCTCGTACTGTGTTACTGTTTCATGTCCCCTGAAGTAAAGAGGATTTTTGACTTCCTTTCTACTGTATTACTGTTACATTATTACTTTGTCCTACTTTTATTGAGAGGGAGGTGGACGCGCAGGCATGGCCTCTCCAGTTCTCCTCTCGTCCATGGAACTTTACTGTTACGCTAATAAAGTCGCCTCTTATATGTGTCAAATGTGTATACGCTACTTATGTCACTCCTGATGATGGATTATACTTCACTAGTACGACGTATATTCTATGCAACTCCAATGGTGAACACGAAGAGATATGGATGTTAGGGCAGATTAGCAAAGCCGTTGCATCTTTACCAAGTATGAAGGGAACTACGTACAACAAAGCAGGTTGGCCATGACCATCCATCAAGTTCAAAGCCACATATGCGAAGAGGAGACCTGCACAAACATTCATTAATTAGACGATTGGCATTATTACAGTACCATGATCTGCAAAATCAAAACAATGTGGATATTTAGCGGCTTCTTCACCAATAACTTGTTTCAATAGAGCATCACTTGGTTGCAGTTTCCAATGAGAAGATTATAGCAATGGGGACGGGACATGGCACAAAGTTTCTGTTTCCGTGGCCTCCCCAAGATTACATCCCAACATCATTTGCAGGGAAGTTGAGTGAATTTCTGGAGAAAATGATATATCTGGGATGCGTAGATGTTCAACATGTTGCTATGGAACAATAATCATGTATGCTCAATAACATTGATGCCTTTAGCCTTTATTTTCCAGAGGCAGAAATCACAATGCTGGCATGTATGCGCGCGCACGCACACACACACACACACACGAGTCTTTGAGCCGCCTAATATTGTGAAACTAGCTTCAATAAATACATTTTCTCAATGCCAGAAACAATACGTTCTGATTGCTAAAAGGAACAAAAGAAGTGCCCAATGTCCAAAAATTAAGCATATTTATTACCTAAACCATAAACAGTCATCGCCCGCACAAAGTAACCAGCTCGAAGCTTCTTATTTGCCAACCAATCCATACCTGCAAATTTACCACTCAATGATCTGATTTATGCACTATTGAGAATGGTGTAAACCTATCACTTTTAGCAAAAACTAAAAAATTCACAGCATCCTAGATGTTGCTGTCATGTGTCATTTTTGAGGTCCCATGGTTTTCATGATTAAATGATTCAGATTTTGTGATTGAAGTTATCGACAGAACTAAAAAGATAGTCTGTACTAACCATATCTATGGTGCTACAGAACTTCAGTGTGCTGCAGTCATTTGGGATCACAAGGTCAGGTGAAGGCAAACACAGTATGCCAATGGTGCAAGAAAGAGATATGTAACTCTGATTTCAGGAGAGTACAATAGTTACCAACAGAACTAAATTATCAGACAAATCAAAAGATAGAACATGTGGAGATTTACTGAGCCTAGTCTGAATTATGTTATGACCTTTCCTTTTCTATAAGCAAAAGAACCATCAAATCAGACCAAAAAAACTGATAAGCAAAACATCAGATATATTTATTAATTCTAAAGCAAATTAAGGTGACTCACTTAAACTCTAATCCTAAAAGAGTGCCAGTTTTAAAAAGAAAGATCATAACATTGATGCTGTTATTAAAACAATTAGCAATTTCGAACATGAAATTTTGAAATTAATATCATTGGCTAAATAGAGTGCAAAGTGTCTGGCTGTAGATCCCTAACAGAATCCAACCAGAATCAGACTCAAAACAATACATTACTTCATTCTACAATTTTCACAATTTATGTTGAATCGTAGGTTCATCATCTTAACATCATTTCCTACAACAGGTTCATCGATCAACTTCAAGCTATTTGTTAACAACCAAAGCTGTTTGTTAACAACCAACCTATTACTCCTCAAGGTACAGCAAGCTATCACAATCAACCCCTCACTATGGGCACATAAGGAATGGCATCTAGGTCGTAGATACGAATACTTGAATGAGAAAATTCTAAATGTGCAGGAAACTTACGCGGGATCTTTTCTGTAAAATCAAGTGTCTGGTGTAATTCTTGAACCTGGCTATGCTGAGAAACCATCCCAAGAAGGTTAGCAATTTCATCTGCAGTGAAGCTAGAAAGCAATCCAAATGTAGCTATATATTTCCAAAAGCACAAAATCTCCAGGGAATTATCCGCTTTGCCTCTCATTTGTACTGCCTAATCAATAACCAGTAGTGTACCAAGGAAATAGCTTTTAGGTTCCAATCTTACAATGCAAAACCAAAGATAAATAACAAAATGGCTGTTTTGCATAAGATGGCACCTTTGAGAATCCCATGCATCCATGGTAGGACTTGGTTGAACATTTGGCCAAGAAGTTGCTATATTTCTGCCCAGTGAAGTTTCTGGTTCCTCAACTTTGATGGGGAGCGGAGCTACTCCCTGCTATGCAATTGCAGAAAGAAAACAAAGAAAAGGCAGTACCATGGAAAACAAAAAGATAAATAACAAAATGGTTGGTTTGCATATGTCTGACTGTAAGACGAGCTTATAAGTATAATTTGCAATGACAAGATGGCGGAAGAATTGGTATCAAAAACAGCATTGGTGGAACCGCATACGCCCACTGAGATAAATGACAAGAAAATACAGGTAACATAAGATGCTGCTACAAGCCTTAAAAGAGCACTGTCATTGCTATTCAAAAACAATACTGTCATCAAATGGGATGACATTGATACAAATTCAGGGATATTGAGGTCCATGTTAAAGGTTTCCTACACCAAAAGTACGTGAAAATACAAAGGTTATTGCTTCTAATATATGCAAGTAATGCAACTACAGTGGAGATTTTTCGGCTGCAGGTTTGGCATAGGGTCTAAGCAACTCAGCTACCGATTGGTATGAAAGAAATTTTTTTCTTCGAAATATGCAAGTAGTACGACTACAGTGGCCCTTTTCCAGAAGCAGGTTCGCAGTTGGGACTAAGCAGATCAACTGCTATCGGTATGATAAAAATTCTTTCGTCGCCAATCCAAGTTCCCTCTCTCTTGAAACAATCTTTTTCTCCCTTGCCTCAAGCGCTCTCTTCTTGTCAAAAAGTTCCCTGCCTTCAGTGTTATATCTCTCGGACATCACTTTCGAATGATGTTCCACTTCTTCCCGATCACGGGACAACTGCTTCAATGAGCTCTCTTTCTCCTTAATCACTCTCTCAACCTCCTTAATCCGCAATGCATTCTCAAAAATTTCTGTGTCCTGGCTGTCAATATGACTCAGCTTCACATTTATCTCACTGACTGTAACCTTAACCTGCTGCTCCAACTCCTTGAGTAACTTCTCCTTCTCCTTGAGTTCCTTCTCCTTCTCCTCTAATGATTTCACCACCGAATCCAACGCCATTGTCCTCTCCTGAATATCCATCTCAATCGACGACAACTCCCTAAACTTCCCCAAAACCCTATTCACCGTAGCCTCATCAACCTCTTTACATTTCATATCTTCCCTGATCAGACTCTCAATGATACTAGAATCTTTGGACATCTGCTCCTTCACAACCCTATTCTTCTCCTTATCATCTTTGTTCTCATCAGCACAAATTTTCTCAATCGATTTCAACTTTTTTTTCATTCCCTCTCACTTTTTCTAATCGACTTCCCCAACCTCTCTTTATCACTAAACTGCACATCATGTTCTTGAATTAACGACTTAATCGAGATCAAGCGGCCATTACCTGATTCCACCAATTTCTCCACGCGATGCAATTCTTGGAGCCTCCCCACCATCTCCGCGTCGAAATTGAACTTGGCCGACTCCAGGGACTTCTCGCGGCCGTCGGTTGCATCTTCGAGGGTTTGGAGTTCCCGGAATCGGCGCCGGAGCGAGTTCCGGATGGAATCGAACTGCGCCTCGAGCTCCCTCCACTCGAGATTGAACCGCAACAGGGACGAAGCTTCGGCGTGCAAGCTTTCGTACGCTTTCTCCAGACTCGTCTGCTTCGCCTCCGAGATTTCCAAGATCGAGCCGATCTTCTCCATGATTTGACGCGGACAATGCGGTGGCGCGTCGGAATTTGTACGGCGGCGACGGCGACACCGTACCGGCGAGCGACGATCAGTTTTTCCAAAACCCTAGGAGAGAAGAAGACGAAGAGACGAAGCGTGTACTGTGTTTTGATTTTGCAATTAGCAACTGTGTTTTGATTTTGGATGTACCCACGTGTATATTAGTAACTTTATCTGTACCCACTTCTCTTTTTCTTCCTCGCAATCGAGCTGCTCTCTCTCTCTGTAATTCGCTCTGGTTTTTCCTCTCTCCGGCTGACACCAAAGTCAAGCTGGACATTTTCATACGACTTGGGCCTGTAGATAAATGTGACAATTGAACCAGCTTCTGAAATTCTAGGGTCCAACCCAAAAATTGAATTAGTTTGTGCGAGTGTCTCTTTTTCTTTACATATTTATGAATATGGAACCCTAGTTAGTAAATTCGTGTATTATACGTGTATTATATGCGTACGTATGAATTTTTTAAAATACGGTATGTATTCGAATTATTTCAAAGATACGGTAAAAAGCGCGTATTTTTTATCTTAAACGTATTATTCGCGTACTAACTTTCTTTGCCAAATAATACGCGTATAGTTTAGAAGTTTAATAATAATTCACGTATTATTCACATATTTTTCACGCATTTTATCCGTATTTTTCACGTATTATTGAAAAATAATAAAAAATTTAATTAAAATAATTAATATATTATAAATGGCCGAATTTTTCACCGTATTATTTAAAAAATTTTACCGAATAATACACGTACGTACGTTTAACGTACTATACCCGTTCCGTATTTTACTAACTATGTATGGAACATCAAAATTCATAGGCGAATGATCGATATTGTATCATCATTACAATAATGAGATCTACAATGCTCACAACCCACTATATTGGGTATCAACAATAATGTGGGATGACATCAAGAGACAAAAGCCATGAGTTTGTGACAAAAGTTCAACACAATCACAATCTTTGGTAACTACTACACTCACAGTATGTCAGTCCTGCTCACCTAAGATCCTCATTTTGAGGTCATGTAAGGTCCTCTTACATGATAGTCATTAGATTAATCAAACGGTATATGTAATTATGAATTTAGATCCACATCTATCTAATTATTTATGAATTTGTATGGAAGTGGATCTAATTTCACAATTCAATCTACCGTTGGATTAATGTAATGACTATCATGTAAGAGGACCTTAGAGCATCTCCAACCGATGTGTTAAATTGTCCACGTCATCAATAACAGCAAGAAAAGACAACAAAGAGTGGCTTCCAACCGAAATGTCAATCTGACGTGGGCCTACGTGGAATAACATCTTGCTTGGTTGCTGTCAGAATTGGCAGCAGGTATCATGGCGTCAATTTGGGGATTTCTATGCTTTCTTCTTGATCTTTGTGTCCATTTTGGTTTTCTTTCCCGTTTTATTCTTCTCTCTCTTTATTATTTATTAAAAAGTGTACTTCTCTCTCTTCTTTTTAATGAAAAACCTCATTGAAATCATACAAAAAATAATACAATAAAGGCTTAATTTGACATATCGGATGGGTGATAAAACATGATAAAATGTCAAATTTCCATGTCAGCCGTTAATTTCAAATTTTATGTATTAAAAATGACACATCGGTTGGAGATGCTCTTATATGACCTCAAAATGAGCAGGACTACACAATATGTTGCTATAATCAATTTTTCCTACAATTTGGCCCATCGGCATTTTCATTTGGAGATTAATACTATTTTTATTCAATCAACATAGGGAGAAAGTTGATAAAATTTTGTTTTTGTTTAAGTCCACGGTTTAGCTAAAGATTGAATAGTGACAATATTATCCTTTTTGGACAAACAATGTAAAAGGCATTAACCTTTGCATGCTATTTGTTGTCGATTGATTTGTTGTTGCACGTAGGAAGGGTATCTACAGCCCACACATTGAACTAGTTGGTATCCTAGGACTGACAGGAAACTTTTGAAATTCGAGGGACCCATCAGAGACAAGAAGAAAATAACAGGAAACTAAAATATCTGGGTCTCCTCGGACTAAAAGGAAACCTTTCAATCCCAAATCAACTAGGAAACCTTAGTCCCAGTGAACTAGTATATAACGCTAGTATGATTCACGTCCCTTTCTAAAAGCTTTGGCTACTCCGATTGCTACAACACCAAAACTACACTAGCTAAATTGCCGGGATGGAACAAATAGGGCTCCAATTCAGAGAATTAGCCTACCAACACAGGGCGGAAGCAGAACTTAAGAGGGCATTACTAGCCGGCGAATCATTGCCGGACTCGACCGGAGAAAGGGAGTTAAGGGAAGATATCGACCGATCAGAAGAGATGTACGACATTTTCATGGCACTTTACAAAACAGCGAGGGAATACCCATCCCGATTCCGAGCCTTGCAAGACCAATTATTGAAAAGCAGGCTTGCAAATGTGCTTGTGACGGTGAGAGTGGACGGTGGAGATGGGGAAAGAAGAGAAATTGTTGGAGAAAGTGAAAAGGAGAGTTGCGCTATTTGCTTGCAAGAGTTTAAGAGTGGATTCGCTTCGATGATGAATTGCTCACACTTCTTTCACAAAAAGTGTATTCTGACAAGGCTACTACAAACTCACTCTTGTCCGATTTGCCGCTATCAACTTCCAAATCCTAATTACTGTACACCTTCTTGGATGGATGAATGTTGTATAGTGAATTGAACAAGAAAACAATTTGTTGTTTTGAGCAAGCTAAATTGCTCTCTATCACAAGCTTGTACGAGGTTGTTATAGTTATATCATTGAATAAGAATTCTCATTTGACAATGTTGGCTCCTTAATTATTATTATTATTAGTTAAACATGTTAAATGGTACTTATGGCATTTCAAGCATGACCTTTTGGGGAAGTACTAAAGTGGTCTGTTGTGCTAGGCGTCATAACTGAGGTTATGGTGTCGACATTTGATTTTAGTTATCGATTATAAAGATATTTTTTCAATAGAACATAAAACGTCAGGTTCCGTATAGAAAACTAGGGCAACAACAATGTTGGGTGTCATGAATGTCCCATGCTATACAGTTATCAGTTGACCCTTTGAAAAATCATCGTAGTAACAACTAGTGGTGGAGGCAGGAATGTTTATTAGGGTATGCAAAATTTTTCAACAATTCTTTATGGCCAATTTTAACCCATTTTCGATATGGCCAACTATTCTTCTGTATTTGTTCTCTCCATATAACGAAAGGATTCATCTCATAAAGAGAAGTATTTTTTTAATGGTTCGGTTCTAGACTTTTGTTTATTTGTCACCGGTTTTCAAACTTGTTTAGACCATGAGATAAGTAAAAGAACTGAAAAATAGTCTGCACAAGGTGGAGGTTCGAACCTCCGACCTGCATCCTTGTACGAGTGGACGCAACCAACTGTGTACAACAAAGCAGGTTGGCCATGACCTTCTTCCACCAAGTCCAAAGCCCAATACGGGATGAGGAGACCTGACATAGACTCATAAAATTAGAGGGATGATTGCATCAATGGTTGCTTTGCATATGAATGACATCAAGGCAAACTTATAAGTATATTTTGCAATCACAAGATGGCGGATGAACTGGTATCCAAAAGAGCAATTGTGGAAGCGCATATGCCAACTAAGATAAATGACAAGAAAATTAACAGGCAACATGAGATGCTACAAGCCTTAAAAGAGCACAGAAGGTACAGTACTACACTAAGAGAAGAGGTTGAAGCTCTAGTACAGGTACACGTTTAATCCAAGCTTCATCAGCTGTTTGTTATAGTAAATGAATGAAAACATAACTAGTCCGCGAATATTAATGCAATTTGTATGTATATAATTAATGCAGCAAACTAATAAATCAATAATTCCAATCCATTAAGCAAAATGATATGAACATGGAAATCAAAGGAAAAATTCAATAAGGTACTATACCAACGCCACCTACCAAATTTGTGGTATTAATTCGTTTTGTACATAAATGATAAAGACTGGTTGTATAAAGGATTGGGGAGATTGAGTGTGATTATGAGTTTGCAAATGTGCAATTTAAAAGTGGTACGGGTTATGAATTGTTCTATAAAAAGCTTTTTCATCGTTCAAATTGAAGAACGTACTACTTCAATTACTAAATCACTTTTTTCGACCTCCTACTTTTGGGTTCTATGTATATCACATCACTAGCGTTAGAGTGTACTCATTTGCGTTAATATGTAGAAGATTACTTAACACCTTAAATAATTTTTTTGATACAAGCAAACAGTTCTTGAAGGATCATAAGGCCTTTATTGTACTAATCCACCTTGGAATTTTGAAAAAAAGAAGTTATTATCTAATTAGTAGATTATTCCTGGGATTAACTAGGTTTATGTGCGTACATATGATCAACGGATCTCCGATTAAACATATAATTAGCTTCAAGTTAATGAAGGATCAACATTGTTGTTATAGCGTCGCCACGATCATGATTAATTTGCATCCAAACGCACTTTCACTCACCCTCACTCAACCATCATATTAGGGTTGCTAGCTAGCATAGCTAGCTGGTGCCAAATAGATACGTGTCAATTTATATCATTATTATATTGTTGTAGGGACCTATTTGATGTTAATTGGCAACTTTTGATTTGAACATATTCACAGCTAGTCTTGGCTTGTGAATCTCAGGTTGAGATACAATTGAGAGGTTTCAATGATGTACTAACTGACACTTAATAACATTGCTATATATAGTTACTAATTCAACAAATATTTACCTTATGAAAGAATGAGTAGAGGAAATAACGTGGGCTTGGCGCGTATTCCAATGTCGACTATGTAGTTTGCGTGATGCCTGCAGGCAGTCAATAATGTAGTTAAATAGGTGATTCGATTCTATGTAATCTTTCGGTGTCAACATGAATGACCCATGTTACAATTTACAAAACAGTCGTTATTTATGAAGATGCAACCAAAAAGATAGGAGGCAATAAGCAGTACTAGCTAGAAGGAGGACGCAGCGCAGTGAGCTGGATTCATCAATCATAATTTAAAAAGTTTTAGCAAAAGTTTGAAAAGAAGTTATTTTATACATACATGGAATCCTAATAAGGTTCATGTAGATATGATCAAGATAACGATGATCATTTCCGAGTTAACATTATACATGGAATCTTAATAAAGTTCATCTGTATACGTGGAATATTTAAAAGTACGGACTAAAATTGAATGTTTGACTAATCAATTTATCAGCTTCTCATGCACCCCTTTGATCGCAAAAGATAGTGCAATTGGCCAAAACTAATCTGTTTCGCTTCTTTCATTCCATTTTAGTCTTTCAAATTTGGACTCAAGAGCACAATAACTAACATTTTAGTATTGGTTCCCACATAATTTCCCCATGGTCTAGACTCTGGTAATCTAAACTATCGAGATATTGTGACCTTATACAGTTAATATGATTATACATGTATGCTCAGAGGTGGGCATAGTCGGTCAAGCAAATATTCCTAGATGCATTTGAATACGAATCTTGTTGGAGTTTAAGCAGCTTAAAGTACATACTATTAAGATTAAAATATTGACTTCATAAGATTAATAAATCATACAATCTCTACACTATTTCTTGTGTCCTATTTGGAGTTAACTGGAAACTTGGATTTGGATTTTGAATGTATCACTCACAGCTAGTCTTGATTTGAGATAGAATTGAGAGGATTCTAATTAACTACATATCAACACTTACTGTCCCATATTGTTATACCTAATTGTTAATTAAATGCAAATAAATGTTGCAATAAATAGGAATATGTGCCAATGAAATGAAAGAATGAGTCGGAAACGATGAGGGGTTGGCGTGTATAAGGTGGACTAAATAGCAGCAACCATATTAATTCTGGTATAAGTTGCCTGCAGGCTACCAATAAGGGGCAGTAAAATAAGTGATTCTTTTTCTATATGTGTGTTTGTATATAGTAATTTTTAGCTGTCAAAATAAAT
The DNA here is from genome assembly GCA_033992175.1 of Spiraea crenata. Taxonomy (NCBI): domain Eukaryota; kingdom Viridiplantae; phylum Streptophyta; class Magnoliopsida; order Rosales; family Rosaceae; genus Spiraea; species Spiraea crenata. Next base: position 1,773,951 of record JAVBHV010000041.1, on the reverse strand, counting down.
GAATTCAAATACATAGTTTTGCATTTCAATTTACCCTCTTTTTTTTTTTTTTTCCCCTGGTTTAATTTGGGTTCTCTGTAGACTCAATTGCACTTTCCCCTAGACCTCCCCAGTTATGTTGGCACTTGATTTTCACCTTTTACACAACTTACCTCAATTATGTAGTAACCTCTCAAGTTGCAGAATATTCATTTTTAGCCTATATGGATATCACATCACTAGCTAGTAGCTATAGCCAGTATGTGTACTCATATGCGTAAAATGTAGATACATCACATCTTATTTACTATCACCTTCAATAATTCATTGTTTGATACAAGCAATACAGTTCATAGGGCCATGGAATTTCGAAAACAAAAAGTTATCACATAATTAGTAGAATATTTTTTAGATTAACTATCGAGATATTGTGATCTTCATACGGTCAATATAACAGATTATACATACATGTGTGCCCCAACATGAGCATAGTAAGTCAAGTAAATATGAATCTCCTTGTCGGGGTTTAATTATCTGAAACTACATATTTCTAGTGACCTATGTGATGTTGATTGGATTTGAACATATTCACAGCGACCCTTGGCTTGAGATAGAATTAAAAAGGTCCAACTATGTATACAGTATAACAACTGAAACTTAATGAAATTGCTATATGTAGTTACTATAATTGAATGCAATAATGTGGCTAATTGGGCAACAATAAGAATGCGTGCCAATGAAATGAAAGAAGGAGTAGGAGAGAGATTTGGATTTATCTCCTTTCTGGTGAATTTGTGAGTACTAGTGGAGGCTCAAAATGCGAAAGGGTAGAAGTTGAAACGCAATAACCATTTAATTAAGGAAGCCGCGGGGAAATTTTTTATTTTTTTTTCAACAGAAATATATTATAAAAGCGTTTGGTAAAACCAAATAAAGGAGTACAAACTCAGACATCGACCGGACAAGGAATGCCTAATACTCCTAACAGGACTCATAATTTCACTGCAACTAGGCAGGAGAAACAAGCCAACTCGTTAGAGAAGGCTTCAGTACAACCGGAAAAGATCAACTTGACTGACTAACTGATTAACTATAACTATTAAAATGACAACTGAACAACTAAACTAACAGAGAAACACCCAAATAAGCCGGCCAAATAACGCAGAATCAAAACCCGAAGCACATCAAGCAATCCGAATATGAAAATTGCACCAGCCGCCACTGGATCGGCCAAGCATGGCGAACCTGAATTCCAAATCTCATCAAAGGAATCTAAATCTGACAATTGCACAAGCCGCCACTAGCTCAGCAGACAAACCAGCCAAGCTTTGCAGAACCAAAACTCGAAACTGCACAAGCCGCCACTTGATCTCACCCACTGCACAAACAGCCACTCAATCGGGTGAGATCTGAACCTGCTGAACCCGAAACCTGAAACAACACCGGCCAAGCAAGGCAAAGTCGAGATCTAATGCTTATCAAAACAATCGGGAAGCAGAAAATAACACCAACCGCCACTCGATGTAATCCATCACAACAAACCAAATAAAATTAAACGAGCTAACAATTTATTGAGGACTAAGAGCTATAAACAACAGACAAACAACTGAACATCAATCGAAATTCCTTTATTCCAGTAAAACCACGCTCCGAACAAGGGATCCCAACCCAGCCAATACCGAAGCCAAAAAGCTTGAATTGTTGTTGGCACGAAAGAGGTGGCCGGCCGACCCCAAGGCAAGCCAAGGGGCCGGAGCCGCGGGGAAAGTTGAATTGAATGAATAATGTTAAAAGGGCACATATGTCTTTTCGAACTCGTAACTACTCTTCTGCCTATAAATAGACCCCTTCTTTACAACGACGACTGAACCCTAATTCAGTCCCAAACTCAAGAAACATTTCTTTCAATCATGATGATTCCAACCGTCACTCTTCTCCTCCTCACCATAACCGCCGCCGCCGCCTCCTTTACCACCACCAACACCACACATCCACAGCCTTTCCCGCCCTCCCATCCTCACCTAAAGCTCACCATTAAAAGAACAACGTCCTCCTCTGCTAATAAGTTCACCACCACCACCACCACCCCAATTCAAGCCACCGCTTCAGACACCATTTTCTATGTCGAGGCCATTCTAGGAAAACCACCACACCTCCAAACCATGAACTTGGCTCTGGACACCGTCACTCCGGTGACCTGGGTCCAGTCATTCAACTGCTCCCAATGCTTTTTCTCATCCAACCCGAACTACGACCCTCGGCTGTCCATCCCCGTCCTGGCAAATGACTCCGTCTGCTCACCTCCGGTTGCCAAACCGCAGCCCGGAAGCCCAGCAACTTGTGCTTACGACTCTGGCTTCTCCAAAGGTATCCTCGTCCGCGATACACTTTCCTTCTCCGCCGCTGACGATTTGGCCACCGAATTGGCATTCGGTTACGGTCTAGTCGACAGCATCGCCTTCGGAAGGCCCAACCCAGTCGGCGGGATCCTCGGCCTTGGCAGCGGGCATCCGGCGAGCATCCTATCCCAGCTCGCAGGAGCCGGACGACTGAACACCAGCACATTCTCCTACTGCCTACCACCGGAACATGACGGAGGTGGCGACCAAGACCAAGGGCCAGCTACCCTCGAGTTCGGAGGAGATGTCCCGGCGGCGGCAGTAGTCAGCCGCATTCTGGTGGGCCCGGATCCTTACTACTACATCTGGGTCACCGGAATCTCCGCAAACGGCGAGATGCTGGCGATCGATCCGGAGCATCTGCTCCCGTACTCCAACAGAACTCGGAGCGCAGCGACCTACTCTAATCGCGGGAGAGGCTTCATAGTGGGTCCCGCCACACAACTGACCATTCTACATCCGAGAACTTACATGGTTCTCCGAGATTGGGTGGTCCACGCTTTTCACCGTGCTCTCGGGTGGGCCCCCAAGAACGAGACTGTGTCCGGTCTAGATGTCTGCTACCAAGTTGATCCGGCGGCTCTTCCCTTCTACAAGTTTCCGGTGGTTGAGCTGCATTTCCAGGAAGGCGGGAGGCTGCCTCTCCGGAATGTATTCCGGACAGTCCCGGGGGGAGATCCGTCGGAGGTCTGCATGCTGGTGGAGAAGCGTCTAGGGGCGGGGCCCAGCGTTCTCGGGGCGGTGAGTCAAGTTCAGACCCGTTTCTTCTATGATGTTCACAAGTCAGTCTTTGCGTTCAAACCCGAGGCGTGCTAGGCGTACGTGGCAGTCAGAAAATTTCCTAATCTACTTTTATTGAATAATTGAACAATTTCTGCTGGGTCTGTATTGTTTGCTTGATTAGCCGCAGGGATTATTATGTTAGAACAACTTATGCTGGGTTTGTACGTAATTAATTACTAATTTTATGTTGTTTGCTTGATTCGCCCCTGGGATTATTATGTTGAACAATTGGGTTTGAAATTCTTTGATGTTTTTAAAGTTCAAACTTCCATATTGGACCTTTTGGCCTCAAAATTGTTCACTTTTACGGAAAGTGAACCAGAACCTAAGGGCCCAATAGTTGTAAACCATCATAGGGCAGTAACTTGTGGCAGAAGACAAAGAAATAGCACTAAGAACATCTGACACTCCAATTCATTTTGCATAACATCGCATATGTTTGACAATGGAGTCTTGCCACTGAGCTACTTATTCTGTGAAACATATTAGGATCGGCAAAAACTTAATCCGCAGTCCCCAAACATTGTTTGTGATTTTTGCATCGATAAGGTAAATGGAGTTTCTTGTGATATTTGGGCTTTGGCTTGGAGGTATTATCTGCTCTGGGTGGCTTGAACAAAACCAAGTGAGCAAAGAATTGGACTTCCAAGGGTGATAAAAATAGATTTTGTTACTTCTCACCAAAAAAAAATAAAGAATATTTTTACGACCCCTTGTACTAATTTTTCCATTAAAATTATATCAGAGCACAGAACCAAAACTGAAAGTTCTTACTTCATCAAACAAAATGGACACAAGGCCAACCTAGATTCAAATAAACAACACTCAAACTAGATTCTGGATGATACTACCTTGAGATATTTTCTATAATAATAATAATCATAAACAAGGTTGACATTATTTAAGGACTAATGTATTCGGAATACCAAAAATTCGGTTACTTTTTCAGAAAACCTAACATTTCTCTAGTTAAGCCATGATCCCAAACCGTAGCCTCATAGTTTGCAATGCCGGTGGGTGAGGACTGATCATTCCTGACCTTGACTATAAGAACAAAGTAAGATCCTGATTCAGGGGACACTTCGCCCTCGACCACACTTTCAAAGACCAAGTTGGTATGACTTTTCTTGTTGTACTCGGATACAGCGAATTCTGCTTCTTCTACCACCATTGGGTCGGTAGGGTTTACTGGCACCGGAAGACCCGGGAATCGATTTGTAGCAGAAGCCCAGGCAAGGGGAATTACCAGGACGAGGAGTGCAACGAGGCATTGGAGACGCATCATGACTATTGGATTGAGTTCAAACTCTTACTTTGTGCAGTATTTGGGATTACGGTATAAGGTTAAGACGGCTTGTAGCATGTTTATATAGTGCTTGGTGGTGCATGAGCAATTAAAGGATGGATTCATATGGTAAGTTGAATGTTACGTTACATATATATGCATTAAAATATAGAGTTGACCAGAAGAAATGTACTAAACTCTCATGGAAAATATGAAGACATATCAAGCCGAAATAAAAGGATTTGAAAAATATTTATATACAACGGATCTGGTCCGGGAGTAGACCGTTTCGACTGAATTAAAACGAATAAATGATTTTGGATGATTTGGTCGACGAACTTGATTGGTTTTGTTCGATATCGTGATATTGTCCGGGATAGTAGACAGTTTCGAGTGAATTAAAACGCAAACCATTTTTGGGACAATATGAACGTTTCTCAATGGATTCGTTAGGACAATTCTACTGGTTTAGATTCTTCGGACTAACAACTTGTACACGAAAATTTTAATTTAGTAGCTTTTATCTAGCTCAGTCTTAACCGATTGCAGTACATGGAGACCATCTCCGTGAGTATAGAGTATCGACGCAGCTCTTTCCCCATTTCTCTTTTTCTTCCGCGCTCTCGTGATATTTCGGTCAAATTAACTGGGCGTAAATTTTTTTTTTTCTTTTTTTTCTCATATAACTTAGACCAGCTTGTGGCATTCAAGGGTCCAACCAAAAATATAAATTAGTTTTTGCACAAGTATTTTTTCTTTTATTAATTGTCAAATACTTAAGAATATCAAACATCACATTTATATAGTAACGACATCATACAATAGTGATATCTGCATACGGTCAATGCTTACAAACCAATAATATCGAATATGTTAACGACAATCAGGAATGACACCACAACTTATGGCAGAAGACAAAAAAATAGCACAAAACAACATTGGACACTCCAATTATTTTTGTATAACATTTTCATATGTTTGAGACAGGTGGCAATGGAGTATACCACATTGAGCTACTTTGTAGCTACAATATATATTGTGGGGTGATTTTATCCACACCTATCAATTTGATTTTTACACTCATCATTCGTTTTATTTATTAAATTACTATTTTACTCTAATACAAAATTACACTTAGACCTAAAAAAAATAGCAAATTTATCACTACACCCAACATTATCAATACAACCCTAGCCGTTGCTTCGATGAGATCTGCCGAATATGCCCAGGAGCAGGAATTCTTTCATCAGACCGTGCTTGTCTCCAAGAAAGACAAGGAAAAGGTATTCAGCTTGATAATTATTTATTATTGTTTGACAAAGAAAAGGTATTCTTTTTCCTTTCTAATATCAAGTTTGAACTAATTGTCTCTTACTCATCAGGCCACAGCCTCCGTAGTCTGTGCCCCGTCCTGGTGAAGAAGCCAAGAAGCCAAGGCCAACAGATGTGTTTGGCTATCTACCTACCGAACAAGAATTTGGATTGAGGTTGAATGCTACTCAGCAACTTCTCTAAATTATTAAACATAACATTGGCAGTTGGCCACGCCTTCAAAGCTTGTGAAAGCAAATCTAAAGCTTGCTTGTTCATGGTACTCGCTTCCTTCCTTGTCCTTAGGCCAGCACTGCCAAGAAGACTGCGCATGGGAGATTTTTGCATACCAATTTGGATACGATACCAAGTTTTACTTTTTGGTTAATTGTTTTGTGAATTTTTAACTGGGTTTTGTTTATAGTCTTTGTTTTCTTGATTACCAATTTTTGGATTAAATATGTAATGGGTGTAAAAATCAAATTTAAAGTTAAGTAAATGTATTTTTCGAAAAAAAAAATGGGTGTAGTGATAAAATTCAAATTAGCCAAAATTAGTGATGGGTTTTAAAATAAGGTTGGGTGTAAAGATCAAATTGATGGGTGTGGATAAAATCACCCTATATTGTGTCCGCATAAACTTTAATCCGCAGTCCCTTCACACAGTAATCTTTATCGGGTAATTTCGTCCCTTCAAAACATTATTTCACAAACAATGCCAAAATTAAATGCAAACTATTTTTTATAACGTATTCTTGTGATATTTGGTCCCTGTGGATGGAGAGTATCTTGCGAATCTAAATGCAAGCTATTGTTTGCTTTTGTGACATTATTTAGGAACAATATTTGAAACACCAAAACTTAGGTTACTGTTTCAAAAAGCCTAACATTTCTCTTGTTATGCCATGATCCCAAACTGTAGCCTCATTGTTTGCGGTGCCAGTGGGCGGGGACTGATCATCCTTGACCTTAACGATAAGAACAAAGTAATGTCCTGCTTTTCTGGCATCATTGTGCCCTTTACCACGCTTTCAAAGATTAAGTTGGCATGGCTTCCTTGTTGTACTCGGATACCGCGAATTGTGCTTCTTCTGGCGCCACAAAACGCCCTGCATCGTCTCTAATAATTGGTTTGATCACATTGTCACGTGATCATTACCTTAAGACGAAAATGATTATATATCAACCATGTTATTTGAATCACCTAGGGCGTCCTTGTTCGTGACTACTTCCATTTCCAGCCGGCAGTCGACCAAGGTGCAGTAAGACTTGCCTTTGGGTAGGTACGTCCAGGAAGACCTAGTCTGATCATCGGCGTCCTAGGTCTGGGGAGCGGCCATCCATCAACTACACTGGCGCAGACAATCAACCTGACCAAGGGCAGATTCAGTTATTGCCTCTCGGCCAGTGATGGTGATGTGCAGGGTCCTCTACCCATCCTTGACGATGATAGAGCAAACAATGCAACTAGTTGGTCGCATCTCAAACATAATGCTACGATCTTTAGGGATATGATGTCTCGCTGATTGACTTGTGTAGTGTGCGATTGGAATTTGACGAGACCTAGGGCAGATATAGTTACTACCTCCTGGTCAGTGGCGGCGATATAAACAAGTAGAAATAAAGATTATATATGTAAATGTATAGATAACACGGTCTCCGTATTGGTCTGTACATTTCTTTAAACCTGATGTGTGAATGTGAAAATAAAGTGGCCTTGACATTATGATTCGGGTGACATGTTGTATCTCTTACAAAGAATTACTACCTTAACCTCACGCAAACTATTATGAACCAACTGAAGACCCTCCCAAGCCATATTTAACAAAAAAATAAGCACGTTGGGATGCGCTGGGCCAAAGTTAATCGCGTGCCCCATGCCCGGCAAACCACCATGTAAGAGCATCTCCATCAGCGTATCTTTCGAACGGGCAATCGACGGATTGCCCGCGGAATCAGACGAGCGCACGAGAGAAGGCTTCCACCGAGGCTCAAATTGGACTCGCGAGAGCGGCGAGGTCGTTGGCGATGTCGGCGATCGACATCGGACGCGCCTGTGGACTCGCCCTCGGACTCTCGACAACCCAGCAACAAAAGTTGATGAGGGAGGGTTTTTTTTAAAAAAAAATTGTGAGTGCGTGCTGACGTCAGCACGCACTACCGACTTCGCATCTGAGCCGTTGGATTGATCTGCCGAGCAAATCTGGACTGTTGATTTGGGGGTCATTTTGTAATTGTTTTATTTTTGGATTTGTTTTGTAAATCTGATTTGGGGTCATTTTATCATTTCTGGGGCTGTTCTGCAATTATTTTTTGAGTTGCTTTGTAATTATTTTTTAAAAAAATTTCAGAAAAATACCCTAAATTTAATTTTTTCCTATAAATACCACAATATTTCTAATATATTATAATAAAAAACTAAACATTGCAAGGAAAAATTTAACACATAAACAAAATGCAATTCCTTGCCCTCGAAATCGCCTTCCAAATTGCCTTTGTTGGGTGGAAACAATAAAGGCAATTTGTTGGCCTCCAAATTGCCCTTAGACTAAGGCAATCCACCCAACATGGGTGGAGAGATGCTCTAACTAAATAAGTATTTATATAAGATTCAAATTTCAAATTGTCTCATGTGAGTTCAGAGAGGGTTTGGCCACCGGAGGGACATAAAGCGGATCTATTGCCACCAAAGGCACATCTGTGCCCAATGGCCTTTTTTATTTTATGGTTCAGTCGCCTTAAACTTGCGGTAGCAGCACCTACCAATAATCACGGCACTGTTGGTTATTTATTTAATTAAGATTCAAACTTATATTTATTTTATTATTTTAATATTATTTAAGGGAAATAACCCTAGAGTTTAAAACCTAAAAGTCACATCCCTTACTAATCAGTTTCAAAAGAGTTTTATAAAACTTTGTTGTTTGAAACAACGGTGTATTATCCTTCATTCTCTTCCCTTCAAACCAAAAACTACTCCTTCTTCATCAAAGCTTTCTGATAATCTTGGGCAATCGATAAACGCTTGGAAAACTCGTCTGCCGTTAACGTGCTCGATCAGACATCCTGTGAGGCTTTTGGGTTGTATCTTGGAGTTGTAGACACCGCCATAACCTGCACGTATAGAAGGCATCTACGGCTTTAGGGCAGCGACAACGCGCCTCTCTTTGGTTCACAGGCCAGATATTCTTACTCCTACTATATTGATTTCATGTTTTAATTGAGATTACATCCATGGTATATTGAATAGTTATATAATTAGGAATTACTACGTATTATTTCAACAGGCACATATGTGCCTATTGCCCTTTTTTCTTATAGCGCCTCAAAATATTTGTAAATGTATATAAAAAAAATATCAAAGTGTAGCCACATCATTTTAGGGTAATAATGGAGCCGAAAGTAATTTTCCCTAGGGTAATAAACAGCACTCTGGTAATTGGTGCCTGGGCAGAAGTGACCGGAGAAAAGGCACAGGCAATTTAGATAATCAACGGGCCAGTTCCCCCAGAGGTACTATTTCAACCTTACGTGCATATGAGTTGCCAGAATCCGTACTGAGTGGTTCCAGATGCCCGCTTGAGGGAGAGGATTTTCCATGGACACCACCTTGCCCTAGGGCCGGTCCTGCCTTATAGCGGGCAGCACGGGCGATTTGGGCCCCCGATTAGAAGGGGCCCCATTTTTTTTCATTTTTTTTAATAAGTAGTCCTATATGTGTTTTAAAAGAAAATTTTCCTTATAAACCATACTTAGACCTATAAATCATACTCTAATGTGTCTAGCCGTGTTTAACATGCATTAATCTTCTCTATTTATGAAGTAAAATGAGGTAAAATTAATGTATAATAAGGTAAAAATTTGTTCCTAGAGGCCCCCCTTTTTTTCTCGCTTTAGGCCACAAAATAGGCCGGGCAAAATGTCATGGTTGAGTGAGCGTTGGTAGTTATACTCACAGTATGTTGCTATAATAACTTTTCTCTACAATCTGGCCCGTCGGCATTTTCATTGTAGAGTAATACTGCTTTTATTCAAATAACATTGAGAGAAATTTTGATTCAAGTGTTTTTTATTCAACACCAATTCACGGTTCAGCTGAAGATCGGATAGTGGCAATTGTATCCCTTTGTGATTGCACATAGTACGAAAGGCATCTGCCCTATTACACTAATTAAGAAAAGGTTTAAGCTCTAGTACGTGATACTAATACTAACACTACAAAAATATGAGGCATTAGAGTCTGGCGTTGGTTTAAATAATAGGGGGTCTTATTGTCTTACATGGTGTTATGGACTCTACTATTTATTATTAGTAAAATAAATAGTAGAGTCTAAAATAGTTCCTATAGGGCAATAAGACCTTTTGTTATTTAAACCAACGTTGGACTCTAATGCCTCATATTTTTGTAGTGTAATTCACTACAAGAATTTGGAGAATTAAGAACCAACATTGACCAACGTTGGTTTAAATAACATGGGGTCTTATTGCCCTATATGGACTGTTTTGGACTCTACTATTTATTAATAACAATTACTAATAAATAGTAGAGTTAAGGTGGCCCCTTTAGGGCATTAAAGTCCCCTGTTTTTTTTACTATCGTCTGTTCCTTAATACTCCAAATTATTGTAGTGATTAAGGAAAATGAGCGAAAGATAACGTATCTGTTAATATTAATGCAAATTGTGTATATGCATACGCACCCATTTGGCAAACTACATAATAAATCAATAATCCACTCCATTAAGAAAAACAATATGAACATGGAAATTAAGGGAAAATTCAATAAGGATATACCACCACGTACAAATTTTTGGTATGGATTCATTTTGGACTGTGATAATTAGCATATGCAGAGATAAAAAGTTCGCTTGAGAGGAATGGTGCAGATAGAGTGCAAGAGTGGTTATATATATTCTTTCGTTCTTCTAGGCACAAAATGACCATTTATGAGTTTGCAAATGTGCAGTTATTTAAAAGGGGGAAAGCAGAAGTGCTACGGGTTATGAATTGTTCTATAACCTATAGAGCCTTATCATCGTTCAAATTGAAGTACTATTACTAAAATCACTTTTTTCAACCTACCTCCTTCACATGCATTCGTATTGATTGGTTATCCATCGTCCGAAAATCAAGCCGTCAAGGTATTGCGTTCCTTCCTAGTCTTTTTTTAACCATAGCAACTACATCGATCATATGTGTCCTTATTCACACGTTGATGACTGAGAGGCACCCCAACATAGAACCGTAGACCATCAATAACTGGGGAGCAACACACAGAAGCAATTTCAGCAGCTAAGTAAGTATTAGTACAAGTATAGCTAGAACCATATGAAGCTGAGACTTCAATGCTTAGCGATGCTAGCATGCCGCATATTAGCCTCCCCAAAGAGAATTAGATTATCTGCAAATCAAAGATGTGAAATAGGACGTCCACAGTAACACTAATCATACGAGAAAGGCGTTCCATACAGACCACGAAGATATAAACCACATTTAGGTGTTAAACCATCTGTCATTTCACCAATTAAAAGAGCTTTGTAGTTTACGGTAGTTATACACTCCGTAATTAGCTCTAACGGATTTCCAATCGGTTAGCTCGTGTTGGTGCTCAAGAGAGGCCAATCAAGCAGCTCACTTGGCTGAATCTATAGCCAATGAGAGGGTGAGAAATCATCGGTGGGGTTCACAACCTCCCCCTCTTTAGTACGCTTTGTCTCGTGATGGTTTGCCGTGTCCGCCGTTTTGCATGGTGATGCTGGGGGGTTGTCCATCTATTGCTCCTAGGACCTCACTCTTTACTGTTAGTGCTTGTGCTTTCAGTGTGAGTACGTTCTGCTGCTGTTGTGTTCTTTGGCTGTTTTGGCCTGCTTGCTTTCTATATGATGTGTTGGATTGATCAAACAAATATAACTAACTTCAGACTCGGTCAAGGAGAAAACAATCTTGATATGGGGTTTCATGCTTTGCAGGAGCCTCCTGGTTCTCTGTGTTCCTTTTAGTTAATGATGTGTATCATTCCCAAGGCACTCAAGAAAAATCACAAAAATAAATCACCGACCCAATGAAAAATTAACACATTGTATAAAAAAAACATAAAATATGCAAACGAATGGCTAAATCTAAACAATCTAGCAAAAAAACAAAAATAAGAATGATTTTTTCGATTCTAATAGTCTCAATGCACTTTATTATAGTCTCGATTTTTGGACTATGTCCACAATTCTTACATTATGCAAGAGACAATTACTTTAGATATTTCCTTATGCCGTAGAATATTCGTTCACCCGCGGGTGAGGTTGATACACTAGTAATGTAATTTATCGGGGCATCAGGCAAAGATTCATTCTTGGCTGAAATTACAAGATTCCACTCGACGTGAAAACTCCCTAAGAACTCGCCAGAAACCACAATCTGAAGGACTAATTTCTCGGTCATCTTGGTTCGATTGCTATTGTATTGAGAGAGCGCCCAGTTTCCAAGCTCGAGCACATATGGGTCGCTCGTATTCTTTATTGGCTGAAATCCTAAGCTGGCAGCATGAGCGAATGGAATGGACAGAGCAAACAATGCAAGAAGACACATGAGGCGCATCATGACTACTTGATTTTTGTAGCAGTGTGTTTGATTTCAACTCCAAATCTTGAGACAAAAGTTGTTGTTGCATGGCTTATATAGCTGTTCAAGGTTAATCATACATGGTAAGTCAAATTTGAAGAAATAAAAGATAAATGGTAAGTAATTGAATGTGGGTTTTTTTTTCCTTTTGGGATTTGTGTGTTGATGACGGCTAGCTCAAATGCATTGTATCGGTACGTCTTTTCAAATATTGTACTGTTTATCTGTTGAAAAAATACGTTATTTATCTTTCCTTTTCCCTTGTTATGAAAGAAAAATTATATATTTATCGTTCTATGGAATTTATATATGGGTTAGGATCATGAAACACACTATTTTGACACACCATTTGAAATATCCCTTCTTGTCCATTGATTTTGCAATTTTTTGTGGGACCCATTAATAATGGATCCAATCCAATGGACAAGAAGGGATGTTTCAAATGGTGTGTCAAAATAGTGTGTCCCTTGAACCGGACCCTTTATATATTGTCCCTTTTAATATTGGGAAAAATCTATATCTATTTAATGGGCTGATATAACGAGATATACATACATATGACTTCTATTGTAGGCCGGGCCTCAGCTATTAGCCCAGCTCGACCCATCTTGTGGGGCAGTGGAATTGTGGCTGCCCTCGATAGCATATTAGCATATGCGGAGATAAAAAGTTTGCTTGAGAGGAATGGTGCACTGCAGATAGAGTGCGAGAGTGGTTATATATATATTCTTGTTGTAGAACGGGTATAAAAGTAGTTCAGTGGCGGAATGTAAAGGGACACAGAATTTAACGAGGTTCGGCAAACTGGCCTACACCTCGGGGCGGTAGCACTAGTTTCTCTCATTATATGGAAATACTGGAAATATATACAATACAGAGTATCCTCACTTAACTCCCCCTAGCCTATACTCTTCTCTACGGGAGAAGTCTCACTTGTTGGTGTGGAAGGAGGGGGGCTCCCTCCTCATTATATAGGCAGATGATCAAAAGAGGTAGTTATAAACAAATAGGATAAATGCAAGTTGGGATGAGAGTGGTTAATGAGTGTGCAGCCACACAACCCACCCAACCATTATTCTGCAACACTCCCCCTTGGATGCTCACGAATTCACATGAATGCTTCTGAATGCTCCCCCTGATGAACATCACTGTAGCTTTGTAATTGATCTGGGAATGTTGAGGCTGAATCTATCTGGATACTTGACTCTCTCTCTTCTGTCAGAAGGACAAGGACAAGGACTAGGAGAAGCTGATGGAATCAATAGGATCCAGTGCAAGCCAGGAGATACTGCTGAGATTGAGAGCATGCCATGAGATGCCCTTGCTCCCAACCTCCATGATATGAGATACCTTTGCTTCTTTAGGCATATGAAAGGCAAATTGCGCATGAAAGGCTGGATGAGTGATCATCTAAAGGAAATTGGGGATGCCGAGAGACTTCTTCTACCAAGTGCAGAATGTTGAGGATATATACATAGAGCAGCAGGAGAATAAATGGCTGAGATGCGTTTTCTAGTTATCTCAAGACAGGTAAGGCGCACTCCTTGGGATCCGAGAATGCTTGAAAATATCTCGTGAGTGATTCAACGTCTGTTGAAATTTGTCACCCTTGGAACACGTGCGGCCAATCATCTGAAATCAGATCCGAAGTTAATGGGATATGATCTTCAATAAAGTAGGTTTACCTGTCGGGTCTCGAAAAGAGAAGATCCATTTTTCTCTACATATCCTCGGTGCAATTCATCTGTGGAAGTCACATCTTTGAAGACTTTCTCTTGCAAACTCTCAGCTTTAGCCCTCCAATTTTCCTAGCATTTCATACCTTTTTTTCTTTCCAGTAATGGCTTCCTCCTACAATGTTTCTCCCGATTTGACTCTTGCTCCCCCTGGAGTTTCAATGCCAAGTGTTAAGATTTGGCATCCCACTTTTAATTCCAGCACAGGCCCACTTACTGTTAAGGACTCAGTAATGCGCAATGATGGTACTGCATCAATAGTGGCCTGGAACATCTCGACTCCAGAGGACGAGATGTTGTTAGTGGGGCGTTCTGACAAAGAAGCCATGACATGTGCTATAGCTTCATGTGTCCAGAGTGCAGCAGAAGTGTCAAATCTGGCCAAACGACTGGTGGCCCGAAACTATGAGCTAGACGTGCTCAAGAAGGATAACCAATCATTGAGAGAAGAGAACCGACGCTTGCATGCCATATGCAATCGGTACTCAACAGAGATGAAGGACAAACTTGACTGGCTGGAGTCCAGATCCTCTGTTCTACCGCATAAGGATTCTTGATTGCATCCATTCTGCGATAATATCAATTCCAGGACTTTGTGAAAAACTATATATTACAAGCTTTGCCGTATGCCTTGTAATCTTGTTTTTCTCATTTTCTTGTAAAAAGACCCACTTGTAACCGTCATGGTTCACATTGGGCGGGGTTTGACAGACTGGTCCGAATATAGTACAAGAAATTCAAATTTGCCTGAATTGCATGTTTCAATCATATCTCTGTATTTAGATCCCCATAGAGATATCTTGCAATCATATCCATAAGCTGCATATTCAGTTTTTCGGAAACTACCAAACTGATTAGGTAGTGGAACGTAACAACGTTCATTACGAGAGAATACATCTCATCGTAATCAATGTCAGGGCTAATGAGAGAAGCCTTTTGCCAGAAGGCGTGTCTTTACACTATTTCATTCTCATCATTATGCTTTCTTACGAAATCCCACATGTAATCTACAGGATTCACATTGGGTAGTATGGGAACTTCAGGCCCAAACACTTTTCGCTAAGGAGTCTAAATTGACCTGCATTGTTTCTTTCCATTTTCACCAATTAGTTCAACGTTGTGCTTAATCAACGGAACGCGGTTCTATATCGTCGCACTTTGTGATTCAGTGGCCACTACATAAGCAAAGATATCATCGATGATTATCTCATTTCGATTCCATAAACTCATCCGGACCGAGATCTCTTGATCCTCGGGAATTTGGATTTGGGGTATCACCCTGGGACGTCTCCCAGGACACTTCCATAATCCTGCGCAATTTATGAGTTGGATTGGTTGAGATAGCGATAGGATTCAATTGTGCCATAGTTCTCCTCTTCTAGGGAGTGAATCCATCGAACCGAGTCTGTCTCGCTTCTAGCCGAGGACAGAGTATTGGCTAGCCGCCGATGTACCTCGTTCATCATGAACGGAACATCCTACCGGGATGTCTTGTGCGTCCTACATGACACCTTCATTACAGGCTTGTTTGCAGCTGGTATATGTGATCTCGACACTTTAGTTAGATCATAGAGGGTGTCTGGCTTATTTACACACACTCTAAAGATCTAGAATATATCGCACTTACTTATCATAGTGTGCGATGCGGGGATCAAGATGAGACATAGTGGGTACAGCCACGTCAATTCGCGTCGTTCTTCAGGAACGTTGACGTCCTTTTCTCCCCCTAACGGCGGGAATATTGTCTCATCAAAGTGACTATTCGTAAATTTTGCGAAAAAGAGATCGCCTGTCAATGGAAGGGAAATCATAACCATCAAAGATTTCCAAATTGAGGACCCATATTGGTACGTTGCGGCGGCGCAACTGGCACTAAACTGCACACCCAACATTGCGTAAGTACGGTGAATCATGTTCGTACCCAGTAACCAATTGTAACGCTCAACATGAGTGGGTGGAGATGGGTCTCAGGCGGACCAATATAACTGCATGCAAAATTGCATGGTTCCATGCAGAAGCAGAAAACTTGGTGCTGCACTACCAAGGCCTTGCGATCATTTGAAGGCGTTTTATGAGTGTTTCTGCGAGACTTGTGGGAACATAGGGAAAGACTTGTTCAACCACAATCCAAAGGAACGTGCAATAATCATCGAAAGCCTTCGATATAAACTCTCTGGTGTTATCCGGTCTTCTAGACTGCCACAGATAACTAGGGTGGTGAGCCCTCAACTTATGCCAGAAGTTTAGCAAATGCAGTATTAATGTGGACAGTAGTCATGTGATCAGCGAGTCGGTACATCAACCAAAACCATAAAATCTTTAAATGGTCCGCGTTTTGGTTGGAATTGTCCACAAATTTCCCTTCAATCCGCTGTAGAAAAGAAGGAGTTCATTAAGTATCTTTGCAAGGGAAGGTAGAGCTATACAATATTCCCAACGAGCATGCTTGGCAACGTGTATTTAAAAACACGAGATCTCGACAAACATAGGGAAGCTCGTTGAAGATACGGTGCATCACATCTCGACCTGGATCCCAACTGGTCATGCCAAAGCAAATAAGTGCTCGAGTTGGCTAGCTTCATGCTATATGGCCTCAATCAAGCAAATGGTTGTGCGATACAACTCATTTGGGAGGCATTCCAACTTCTCCAATATACGCTTACAGCCATATAAGTAGGAGGTAATGCAAAGATTTTCCTTACCATTTTCTTTTAGCGGTATCATCATGGTAATTGTTCAATCGAATATCCTCATAACTTAACAATGTTCTACTCAAATGTGATGAGTATAATGCCTTTGTAGGTCTACATGGAGGTATGAAGTTAGTAATATATCTTCATTCAGGGAGAATATCTTGCGCAGCCGCGCTATCAGCCAGATAACTAACTTCCCACTAGGCATACCTCAACATGGATTAATTGAATCGGTCACATGATAAAGGAAACTGCTAGTTCCAATTGATTCAATTAATTGATATTCGTGAACAAAATCCGGATAAGACTGAAACTTAAATCCGGATGAGAGCAAAATCTGCCTCTCAATTAATCCCAATGACTTTCAGTCTGGATTTGATCAAGGAACTTCATGTCTTATCATGAGGATTAAAGACTTCAGGTTCCGATCTCTTGCATGATATGAAATATCAAATAATTGCAAGACTTCATTGCTTATGCTATGGCAATGGCATCCCATATAATATGGGGAGGACGGTATAACCTGCAATGACATTTTATATAATATGGGGCAAGGCAATAAAACCACACCATCACTCCACAATCAGAATTTAAATTGCTGAAATTAAATAGCATAATTTAAATTGCTGAAATTAAATATGGAGAGTCGGTACAACCGTCCAACATCCCACAAGCAGAATTTAAATTGCTAAAAGTAAATAGCAGAATTTAAATTGCATGAATTAAATATAGGGAGGCGGTACAACCGGCCAACATCGCATAAAGTTAGAAGTTAACAGTTAGAGGTTAGAAATGTCACTTCAATGTATTTACGTGCTCAAACGCATTGGCAAAGTGCGTGAGTTTAACGCAAAAATCATGCGATTTGGTCTTGTAAATTCGCATGCTTGTGTGGAGCTATTTGGGCTCAAATTTGAATAAAATCCAATTGAAATGAGGAGCTCTTAAAAGCCTCAAAACCCAATTGACACCAAGCCCATGTCCGAATGGGAAACATCAGCCTGGCCCAAAACAAGCAAAGGCCCCATTGGAAAATGGCCCATGTTGACCAGCCCAGTCACTAGTGTGTTCGGTGGGGGTTCCCGAACAAGAGGTCAATCAAGGCGCCCTCGTTCGGTTGGGGGATCCGAACGACCCTTTCACTCGCGTTCAGACAGCAGATCCGAACGGGTTTCTGAACCAGAATTAGCGTGTTCGGCCGCTTTCTCCGAACAAAGCTCCTGATGTTCGGTGAGGTAAACCGAACATCACTCAAAGTCAACGTCGATCAAAACACGGCGCCGGTGTTGAATCGCCGAGGTCCGAGCTGCTGGCTCGACAACCTCATCGCCGTCGACAGCCAGAGCAGCGGCGTCTTTATCGGCCTTCTTCGGCTCGCCGACCAGAAGCTCCACGAGCTTTCTGCCGTCGGGTTCGATCAAACCGTTTTAAGCGGCAACCTTTGGCGAGTCCGGTGACGGAGGCTCGCGGTTTCGGTTGACCGAGCCCTATGCTCCGGTCGTCGCCGCTGTTAAGAGCCGTCGGAGGGCTCGGGTTCATGAAGGACCGAAGGTCAGTCGCCACCGCTGGTAGATCCATGGCGACGAAGCGGCAAACCTCATATGCAAAAACAGAGTGAAAAACCAGCCCATCATTAGTCGATCCATAAACAAAACAAAGCAAACAACTTAACACAAGATCAAGTTTAGATTCATCGCCGTCGGATCATGATGGTTTCGAGTAAAGGAAACCGATCGGATTTGCTTTGGCTCTGCTGGTTTCCTTTGCGCTTTCTGCAAGATTAGTTTTTCTGCCTCGCTTTTGTGAGAAACAAAATATTAGAGAAAACATTAGTGGGAGAAGTTAGGCCAGAGAGATAGGTGTAAAGCAAAAGTAAAAGACATATCCCAAGCATTATTCCTTTATCTGTGTCAACCACTGACAGAGCAGCTCGTGCTGATAACGTGTTGTAGAACGGGTATAAAAGTAGTGCAGTGGCGGAATGTAAAGGGACACAGAATTTAACGAGGTTCGGCAAACTGGCCTACTCCTCGGGGCGGTAGCACTAGTTTCTCTAATTATATGGAAATACTGGAAATATATACAATACAGAGTATCCTCACTTAACTCCCCCTAGCCTATACTCTTCTCTACGGGAGAAGTCTCACTTGTTGGTGTGGAAGGAGGGGGGCTCCCTCCTCATTATATAGGCAGATGATCAGAAGAGGTAGTTATAAACAAATAGGATAAATGCAAGTTGGGATGAGAGTGGTTAATGAGTGTGCAGCCACACAACCCACCCAACCATTATTCTGCAACAATTCTTTCATTCTTATAGGCACAAAATGACCATTTATGAGTTTGCAAATGTGCAGTTATTTAAAAGGGGGAAAGCAGAAGTGCTTCGGGTTATGAATTGTTCTATAATCTATAGATCCTTATCATCGTTCAAATTGAAGTACTATTAATTACTAAAATAAAATCATTTTTTTCAACCTACCTCCTTCCCATGCATTCGTATTGATTGGTTATCCATCGTCCGAAAACCAATCAGAAAGAAGATAACACAAACCAAATTAAGAACTAATATAAGTGAAGTGCCAAATTTGTGTGTAGTGCGATTTTGGTAACAAGTGACAAGGCATAAAGTCAGAGAAATAATCGATATATGATCCTAGACTACAAATGATATAGTGGTACACTGGTACTTAGATTGATTGCATTAGATATAGAATCAGGCAGGAACCCAATATGTTTTAATGCTTTTGATCCTCTCGTGGTTGTGATACATTGCATCCAAATTGATGCCAATAGTTCATACTTTTTACGGAGCCCTTTTATAGATGATCGCTCGCCTATCAAACAAGCCATATGTACCTAATAGAATCCTAGCTAGGTTTAGTAATAAGGTTGATCAAGTTAAATTTTCAAGAAATTCCGAAAAGGGAATGCTTCAAGCAACTTGCAATAGCCAGAATCTGATAAGATAAGACAACCAAACAGATTATAAAGTTTAGAAACGTGTCGCCGCCTAAGTGATTAGATATACATCCAACGGCCCAATTAAACCTCTGGTATCTACTGGGTAGCTAGAGATTTGTATAGCACCAACTGTGTCCTATAAATAGAGGGTACTCCCTTTATTTCTAAAAGAGCTACCGGTCTATTATTCCAAAGCGCTAATAATTCGTTGGATCTTTATCCATATTCATATTCATTGACAATCAGCTCTCGAGCGTCAAACCAAGTGAGCTTCGATGTCTGCGTAGGAAGCTCAAGGTAAACAACCCAATTATAGGCATCTTGGGTTTATGGGACGGCCGTCCCTATATATATGATTAAGATAAAGATGATTGATCTCCAATTAAACATTATAAACTAAATTACTTCAAGTTAATGAACAATATGATGACACTATGATGAAAAAGATACTTTGGCTATAGCGTGCTGAATTTCCATATATCCATATCTTTGCAAGACTGTGCTAACTTTCATATCCATATTCATTGACAATCAGCTCTCAAACGTCAAACCAAGTGAGCTTCAATGTCAGCGCGTAGGAAACTTTGGGTCAACAACCCAATCGTAGGCATCCGGGGTTTACAGGACAGTCATCCTATATATATATATGATTGAGATAATGATGATCGATCTCTGTTTTAACATTATAAACTAAATTGCATTCAAGTTATATGAACAATATGATGACACTATGGTAAAAATGATACTTTTGCAATATCGTGCTGAATTTCCATATATCCATATCTTTTGCACGACCGTGCTAACTTTCCATATCCATATTCATTGACAATCAACTCTCGAACGTCAAACCAAGCAAGCTTCGATGTCGGCGCGTAGGAAGCTCAAGGTCAATAACCCAATCATAGGCATCTTGGGTTTACGGGGTAGTCATCCCTATATATTTGATTAAAATAAAGATGATCAGTCTCTGATTTAACATTATAAACTAAATTACATTCAAGTTAATGAACAATTGATGACACTATGGTAAAAATGAATATCATCACCAATTTCCTTCTCCTCCTCATAACCGCCTCCTCCGCCACCACAACCACCGCACTAATTACTCTCAACATCAAAACTTCCTCAACCGCAACATCACAGTCCACCACCACTCCTATCACTTCCACCACCCCACCCGTGTTCTACTACATTCAAACCACCATAGGCACCCAAACGGTCACCCTCCTTCTAGATTCTGTGAGCCCTCTAACCTAGGTGCAGGCCACAAACTGCACCAAGTGCTTTTCCTCTTCCATGCCCAACTCCGACCCTTCCTCCTCCATGGCATTGCCTGCAACGAACCTGCTCTGTGCGCCTCCACTTGAACGCGGCCGGGAATTTTGCGGATTCAGTGCCGGGAATGCCCAAGGCGCCATGGCCCGGTACTTTTTCCTGTTCCAGCATGAAGCACCTCTTTCCTTCGAGTATGGAACGTCAGACTCAAGCAGTTTCGATATCGTCCAAGGACACCCCACTCCAATTATCAGCGTCCTAGGCCTGGGGAACAACCATCCGATGAGTATAGTAGTGCAAACGATGGAGGAGATACAGAGAAAATTTAGCTATAGCCTCCCCGATGATGATCAATACCAATGCCTAGCTACCCTGGAGTTCAAAAGGCTGATTCCGACCGGGGGCGACGCCACCGAAATCCTGGCTGGTCCACACCCATACTACTACCTATTTGTGACAGGAATGAGAATGGACGACAAGGATTTGAGCATCAATCCGACAACCTTTCTGCCCAAGTCTACCTCCGTAGGCGGCGACGGCGGCTTTGTGGCTAACCCTCTACGCCGCTCACCCTGCTCTTGGCAGAGCCCTACAGGGTTGTCAAACAGGCCATAATAGAGTCTATTCAACACAAGTTTGGGTGGGCCCCAAAGAAGGCAAACTCCTCATCGGCTTTTGATCAATGCTACGAAGTGGACCCGGCTGCTACGTCGTTTGTCAAGTTTTCGAAGCTGGCTTTGCTGTTCTACGACGGTGCAATCCTCCCTCTTAGGAACCTCCCCCCCCCCCCCCCCGCCCCCCCCCCCCGGGTCCCTCGGGGCCCCCCCCCCCCCCCGGGGGGGGGGGGGCCCCTTCTTTGGGGGGGGGCGGGGAGGTGGGGGGAATTTTTTTTTTATTGTGGGGGGGGGGGTTTTTTCCTTTCAGATCAATGTGTGCTAAGAAGTAGCATGGCCACATGGAATCGAGAGAAAGTTGGGTAATTTATGTTCATGTATTAAATAAGCATTGTATGGTGATGGTAAAGATGATCGACCTCCAATATAACATTATAAACCAAACTACATCAAGTTAATGAACAATATGATGACACTGTGGTAAAAAGGATATTTTTGTTCTACTGTGCTAATTTTCCATATATTCATATCTTTTGCACGATCGTGCTGACTTTCCATATCCATATTCATTGACAATCAGTACTCGAATGTCAAACCAAGTGAACTTCAATGTCGGCGCATAGCAGGCTTAAGGTCAACAACTCAATCATAGGCATCCTGGGTTTACAGGACAACCATCCCTATAGACAAGATTAAGTTAAAGATGACCGATCTTTGGTTTAACATTATAAACTAAATTACTTCAAGTTAATGAACAATATGATGACACTGTGGTAAAAATGATACTTTTGCACTATTGTGCTAACTTTCCATATATCCATATCTTTTGCATGACCATGCTAACTTTCCATATCCATATTTATTGACAATCAGCTCTCCAACGTCAAAACAAGTGAGCTTCGATGTCGGCACGTAGGAACTTAAGGTCAACAACCCAATCATAGGCATCCTGTGTTGGGGGTGTGCCCTTATCCCCTTGGTCGTGGGGGTGCGCGGGGGGGGGCGCGTGCCAATTAGAGGTTAAGAAAAAAAAAAAAAAGGAAAGAAAAGACCCCCCCGCCGGGGGGGGTGGGCTAATAAGTGTATTAGAGAGACTCGCGGTGGCATGTCAAGGTGAGTCCTAGGAGAACATCGAGTGTAGGGACGGAATCACAAAGAGGTGGACTGGCCTGAGCTTATCGTGGTGGATCATAGTCGTGGCCCAATTCGTGTTCATCTTGATGAGCCATCAGTGTAAGCTGACATGGCTGGGTTTTAGGATGCAGGCGATTTCCGGGCTGTGGGATTTCTTCAAGTTATCATCGGCCTCCGCCATGATGCTGTGCTTGGAGACTTGGTACATGCAGGTCCTCGTCTTGATTGCTGGATTGCTCAAAAACCCCAAGCTCACCTTAAATTCTTTGGCTGTATGGTAAGAAAGCTAGCACCATCATTCTTTGGCCGAGCTCGTCCCCTTCGTCTGTCACCGTCGCCAGTGAAATTAACCTTTGGTAAGGGGGAAAAAAAGAGCAGCCGCGCCGACCATACTTTATTTGCTTCTTCCACCGTGACATCCAAGCCAAATTGGCTTCGCCAAATTGTTTTTAGGGTTTTTATCTTCCAAATGGGGAATTCCACCAATTGAACAATCCAAGCAGCCATCTTTACTGAATCTTATGTCTTTTGATCTTAATGTTGGTAACAGAGAGATCGATTATTCGATCGACAGAGAGATAGAGACCAAGAGGAAGTAAATTTGTTCTTTTTTCAAATGGATTACGACAACACTATGGTGGACTATGATCACACTACGGTAGACACTATGATGGACTACGACCATTGAGAATTTAATTGTAAATTGTAAATAGTAATTTACCTATTGTTGAATTGCCCGCTGCCCATTGTTCATTTTCGAATACAAATTTCCCCAAAAATTTGTATCTATTTAATGGGCTGATATGACGAGAGGTACATAAGACTTCCCTTCTCTTGTAGGCCGGGCCCTCAGCTATTAACCGAGCACAGATCTTCTGTTCCAAAGTGGGTGTTCCACTTTTGTTCCACTTTCATTTTTTCGACATCTCGGATGATTTATGTTATGATCCAAACCGTTCACTTTTTTTATTGTCTCGTAAAGTTCATCCTTGCAAAAAATCATTCAAATCCATGATTTTTTAGGTTATATAAAAACCCGGTTATGTTTTATAAAGTCGATTCGGCTATGTTTCATTGTTTGATAACCGAACGATTACGGATTTGAATGATTTTTTGCAAGGATGATCTTTGCTAGACAATAAAAAAAGTGAACGGTTTGGATCATAACATAAATCATCGGAGATGTCGAAAAAATAAAAGTGGAACAAAAGTGGAACACCTACTTTGAAACAGAAGATCTGTGTTCCTATTAGCCCAGCTCGACCCATCTTGTGGGGCAGTGGAATTGTGGCTGCCATCGGTAGCTGAGAACACTAATTTATCCCTCAAGGGAGGTGACGTTTTGTTTGAAACTTCCATTTGCCCGGTCTACTAGAACCAAGTCCTCTTACACCAAATTTTTTCTTCCCTAACATCCCTCTTTTGATTTGGTAAAACAATTAATATCTGTAAATTTAGTTAGCAAAATTACATCTGAAAACACAAACAAACGCAAATTTTAAGGCTTTAAGTATTGCTTTTGTAAGTGTATGAAGTGTTTAACACCACTAGTCTAGGGCCTCACTTCTTCAGTCCGCCTCCAGCTGATCGGCCGTGAGTACAATAATATGCATTAATTCCTATTTGCTTTCAACCCTAGTACCAAAATAATGTCTGCAGAGCTTTTTACAATCAATTTGAACAAAAACAAGAAGAAGGCATGTAGAAAACTGAATCACAGTTGACAATCCCGACACCTAGTCACGCTTCATCCCGGAGTTTGCACATGGAACACGTATTCATCTACTGCACTTATATGTGAGTATGTTTGCTATACTGTCCCCCTCTACCTCATCTATACATTCATAACGAGAAAAAGAGGCATTTCTACGTATATATCTAACTAGCTTCTCAATGCTGTAGACAGTACCCGAGAGCAATACTGATAAGTGCCACCATACAAACAAAAAGCAGAGGAAACCCAACTTGGACTGTTTTCACGGTCACTCCGCTTTTACTCAGTTGTGCCTGCGACAAACATTATCATGAATAAGTCTTTGTGCAATATTAAGGGTCAGCATTAAAGAGACGTGCACGTATAGACTACTGACAATAGTTTGCTGCAATCAGACAAATTTAACAAACGAGTAGAGCGCAGGTAAAATACACCGCTCAGTTTTTAAAACAAATATGATTCTGGAAGTTACTCAATGCAGGAGTTAGATATATATTTTGAACAGGTCTACACAAGATGAACCTTCCCAGAGCATCACATTTAAATGGTCAGATCATTATGAGATTGTACAGCTTCCACAGACAATACCACAGCAACCAAACAATTCAGATTTTGGAAGAAACTCATTATGAAACAAATAACAAGAAATATCAGAAAAGAAAAGGACGGGGTAGAAGAAATTACTAATTGTTGCTGTAGGATTCTTCTCTCTTGAATGCACGAACTTCTCTCCTCTGTAAGCTTTCCGATAGTACCTTCAGCCTGGAAGTAATGATAAAGAAGAGAGAAAAATGAGCATGTTTATATTTTGAAAAGTGATCCTTTAGTACATCACACAAATAATCCATAATAAACTCTTAAAGTATGTAGAGGACTACTGCTATATAGTCCAGCAATAAGATCATAAGTTTGGAAAGTGAATATCAATGAAGACCATAACCTGGGCCAGCTTTAATTCGAGTTCATGTAGCTTTGATTTCATCTCCTGGATATCTTTGACTAACTCCAACTCTTCCACGATCTTTGCTGCACTCAACTCCACATCTTTTGCTATTTTCAACTCCACAGCATTTACTGGTTTTAACTCCACATCCTTTGCTGGTTTTATTTGCTCATCTTTTGCTAATTTCAAATCCACATGTTTTCCTGATTTCAGCTCATCTGTTGCTGATTTCAACTCCACATCATCTTCTGGTTTCGCATCAATATCTTTTTTTGGTTCAAACTGTAAATCTGTCATGTGTTTCGACTCTGCATAAGTAGTTGGTTTCAACTGAGTATTGCTTGATGGCTTTGACTCCTCCCTATTAACAGTTGGGGAATAAACATCCTTTGTAACCTGGTTCACATTGAGAACCACAAAATGACAACCAAAAGTAATTCAGCATACTTGCAAGATGGACTTAACCAGTAAGAATATATCAGACAACTGGTCCCCTAGAAAAGTTCAACTATACAACGTTGTCATCATTGGCATATATCTTCCTATTGTGGCAGTGCAAGGACTTTGCAGAATATGAGAATAGTAAATAAGTATAAAGTGGGAGCGGGGGAAGGAGGAGGCAGAAAAGATGAAGAGAATCTAACATTAGCAAATAAGTAGAGTTTCTGCTAACCATGTTTTGCCTAGGTAGGACTTCAACTCCACCAAATGATCCATCTCCTACAATTGAAGCTTCATGGCCTAGTCCCTGCTTCAAGTCTACCTTGATGGGCGACAATATTGGTGAGTTGGCTGGACTAATGAGTGTTACTCTTAGCTTCTTCTCTTCAATATACTTGTCCTCATCTCTAGCAAACTGTCAATGTAGACAATGAGAAACCAATACAGAACCTTTAAGCCAACAGAACTATCAAAACTTACCATGCTTCCTGTAATATCCTCGTCGGTTGTCCCAGAATTAACAATTGTACTTTGGATTAAGAACTTATCTCTGCATTCCATATCAGGTGGAGCACTTCGCGGAGCTTGCATTGTAACTATGTTCAGAAAGTCAAAATGGTTACAAGTTTTAACAACATGGGCTAAGGGAGAAGTAAACTGCAGAGTACACTGTGATGCAGTGACATGCCAAACATTGATCTGTCTAAAGCAGAGAATTGAAATAATTAACAATATTGTACGGGAAACTTTATGGCACACATTGTATTCTACCCAAGAGAACACTAAGTTCAGACCGTATATAGAATAAACTATTCACCAAGTCAATCTTTCTTCTTCTATCATCTGGACCCGAAAATCCAGAAGTGGAACTTAAGCTTACAAATTCCATGCTTATATACATACTGCGGAAGTAGTGCTTATATGCCATATGGACAATCACACTGTACTCAGCATGATACATGAGAAAGGCATACCTGAAAATTCACATCTTGATTTTGGCAAGATAACACCTACATTTGGCCGCACACAGTATCTCTTGGGCGAAGTAGTTTTGATCTGAGAAATGTCATTGCCAGATTACATTTCCGTCTAGAATTTTCATCAAATTCAATCGCAATTCAATAATTCGGAACACAAGCAAAACACAATATGCACCTTAAAAGCAACATGGCGGTCCGTCTTATTGGTAAGCTGAATTGAGCATTGGCTTTGTTTCTTCAGCTCAACTGTCATAACCAACTACACAATCAATTTACATTGACTAAACTGATTAAACACAATATGCACTAATCAGTTCGATTCGTAGTTTCGACGCCACTAAGTTCACACTACGTGGATCAACTACACGAAATCAGCCAAACCAAGCAACACCAAAACCAAATCTAATAAAGTAAACAATGATTATTCATTATTGTAGTACCTAATAAGCAATTTAGCATGTATATGATCTACTAATAAATGAACTTACACAAGAACTTCAATTCCTTGGGCTCAATCTCCAGAAGTTGCGTACTCATTCTCTCAATTTCGCACCTGATAATCAAAAAAGTTGTTTAAATTTAAACTTTCTGCTCACACGGTTTGGTTGCCGAGAAAATCTCAGAAAATCAAAATTACACGAATGGATGAAGCGTATGATTGAAATTTTTGAATATTTTTGGGCCCAGTAATTGGTAAAGGCAATCAAAAAGCTAAAAGCAGTGAAAAGGTTCCCGCACTAGATCCCAAACCAAAAAGAAAGAGAATCCCGGAAAAGCTGTCGCCAAATAATCGGAATCAAATCCTTTTCTCGGCAACCAAACAGAAAAATCACGAGTCAACACAGTAACCACCGAGTTGAGACTCAACTCGGACGGTCAACGTAGTCAACGAAGAAACGGTTAGTGTATTTTCAAAAAACCGCGAAGAACCAGCTCAGCTGCCTTTCCGATTCAGTCAAGCAACGACGCCGAGACGACGACGTTTACGATCAGAGAGACGGAGGATGAAGATACCTGCTGTTTGGAGAGGCTGTTTGGTGAATTGAAATGGCGTGGGAAAAGCCGCGTTTGGACGAATATAAAATGGAACAAGGCGAGGGAAAAAGAAGATTTGACGGAATCGATAAATCCAAGTAGGTGATCAAGTTTCCCCGGGATTCTAGAGAGAGAGAAAGAGGGAGGAGAGAGAAGGTGCTGTATTTTGTATTTGTGTGTACGTGTGCTGTTTGGTGGTCTGAAATTTATATGACGGGAGGGAGAAAGTGAAAGGCAACTAACCCGGTGGTGCTGCTGGTGGAGTTGGTTGTACCCGCCGCTTGGGGCTTTGGGCGACTACTACTCCGCTTTGCTACGCTGGGCCGGGTTTTACTGAAAGTCCACCTTTTTGTTTAAAAGCCCGTTGATCGGATTGAACACACGTGGTGAAGCCTTAACATGTGCAGGCCCAATGGTGAATCCATTGACTCAAATGGGAGAAGATGAGATTCACACTTTTATAGTCGGTAAGAGAAATACCTATTAGTTAGCTAGTAAGAGCATTTCCACTTGTGAGGGCGAGGACGAAAGGGAGTGTTTTCACCCTTGGTCGATGAAAGTGTTTCGTTTTTGCCACTATTCGCCCATGCAGTTTCCACCTACGAAAGGCGAGAACGAGGGTCAAACATTATTTATAGGCAAAGAGGAGACGATGCTTACCATCGCCACCGCCTTTTTCCTGATCGCCCACCAATCACCAACATTGAATTTTGCCGGTGGAATTGAATTCTTGGATTGGAGGGCTACAAACCCCCTCTGCCTCCCGATCGCTTGCCTCCGGTGGAAGTGCTCTTAGGCCTCTAGTATCAATCTACTGACATACACAGCTTAAGAGAGGGTGACTATTGTTATGTATGAAAGCCATAAAAAAAATTCTATTGATATTTAATCTTTGCTTTATTGTAAGAGATTGTGGGTCCAAATCTTGTAAATGATTATTTTATGTCTAATCTAATGTAATGAAATAGGAAGTAAGTTTGTTTAGTGGGAGACCATCTTTGGGTGGGCGGGTGTGTACATTACCAAGCAAGCCGGCATTTGAGAAGGCATAATCAAAGGGTGAAACATCCTCAAACATTTTTAGGTACATTCCTAGTTAACCTTAGGGTCTTGTTTGATCAATTTTCCTTACTTGGTCGTTCTAGTGTACTGGTGAAGTCAAACGTGTACGTTATCATATTGCAAAGTTTATCTAAGCTAGAATAGTAAGATAACCATTTGAGAAATTCTATATGCGCATATCTTCCCATTATAATTTCTTCTATTCTTATCCGGGTTTAAAAATGAGAAGTCAACACTCTTTTTGTGTTTATTCTATACCAAATCCAGTCAACGTTCTTTTTGGAACATCAATGTTTTAGAGTCATTCATGCAAGAGATTGATGACCAACTTTTCATCCTCCTCCAACTACAATTTTCCAGCCGTCTAGTTTTCAGCCCAATGAAACGGCCCATTAAAGAAACGGGTCAGACGGGGCGACGACCATTTCGAAGCTGTCACTCTTTCTCCACTTCCCTCTCCGGTTGTACACGTGTCCAACAGCGACGTCCTGATTCGTTATAAAAACCCACCTGCCAACGACCTTCTTTTTCACTCTCCTCGTATTCGCCGTCTCTGTAAATTTCGCCATCTCCAGCGATCCCATCAAACCATCAATGGCCGCCGTCACCGGACTTTCTTCCATCTCCGTTCGTTCCGCCCCTCGGAACCTTCACCGGAGTCTCGTAATTCCCTTTTTCCGACCACCTATATTTACAATAATTGTCTCCGCTTCATTTCGGTTTTGTTTTGTTTTCTTGTAATTTTGAATTTCACTGAGCATCAATGAAGCTGGTGTCGTTTTGTAGTTTATTGATTCATTTTCATTTCCTGATTCTATAGCGTGAAAGTTTTATTGCGTTGGTGTAGAATTATGTGATCATGCTACTTATGAGATTGTTCAAGAATTTGAATGATTTTGTAGTTCTTGTGTGACAATGTAATTCATGATTGATTGTTGATTTACCCGAATGAAGGAATGAATTGAGGTCCATTTCCATGCTGTTATTAGTTTGGAATTTTAACTGTGAAGCGTTACTTGTTGAACAGGCATTATCCAGGACTAATGGTCTGAAGTCAGTTTCATTTGCTGATCATGGAAGAAGCTCGCTTTTTTTCGGATTTCAGCAACGTTCAGTTCGCCTTCGTGTTTCCTGCGCTGTATGTGATTCTTTTTTTACGCTGTGATTTTCACGCTTTCTTTTGCATGCACATTTCACTGGTGTTAAAACACTGTTTGTGAGCTTGAAAATTAGTTCGTTTCTCAAGTTTTAGTATAAAGCTCGTGTTGAAGCGTAATGAGGGAAAGTTATTTAATTTGGAGTTGTGGAAATACGACGTCAAACCAGAACATATGGGAACATAAGGGTAGTCATCTAACTGTGAGTTGTTGTAATAATGGTAATTGTCCTTGAGCAGGCCAAGCCAGAGACAGTGGAAAAGGTGTGTACAATAGTGAGGAAGCAACTTGCATTACCAGATGATTCTGCAGTTTCTGGGGAATCAAAATTTTCAGCTCTTGGAGCTGATTCTCTCGATACGGTATGTTCAATATTTGTTAATATGTAATTTGCAACTATCTTTTTCCTGATTTATTTTGCGCTGTCGCCGTATGAGCATTGTGTTTTCCTCCGATTGTTTACTAGAGATTGTGTGTTTTTCTGAGAGCTTGTTACTTTGTAAAATCGCATACAGGTTGAGATCGTGATGGGACTTGAGGAGGAATTTGGTATTAGTGTGGAAGAGGATAGTGCTCAGAACATTGCAACTGTTCAGGATGCTGCGGAGCTTATCGAGAAGCTCATCGAGAAAAACAAGGCTTAGATGTAATGAAACCTAGAACCAACTAGTGTCTTCACATCCTAGCCTCCGTTTAGATGATTACCTGGTAGACAGGTTATGTGCTCAGTTGTTTGTGTTAAATCTGAACTTGAGAGTTGGGTGGTTAAATTATGAAGTTATGAAGTCTTCTGTTGTGCCAGTCTGGTTTGTTGTTATTTCGCTTATTATATCATAAACTTTGATTGTATGCCAAATTTGTGTTACCTTTCAAACAACTGCATGATGAATGGCATTAACAACCTCTGATCATTTCAATTTGCAAATTACCTTTACACTCCAGTTAGTTTCCTTACAAATATACATTCAAATGTAGAGAAACGTATATATTAAACCTTAATGAGGCACTGATTGCACGATCATCAGTAGTCGAAGTACATTTTCATTATTTTGTGACTGCAAAAGTAACACAAGATACAATTTGACATAATAGACACACCAGACAAACAGAGATGCATCCACTAGTGGCATTCTGCTATCAAGGAACATATCAACTACCAGTATATACAGTGATCAGATAATCTTGTGATTTAAGTACTGGAATGCCCGGAGAACCGTCACCATCTGCGGTATGGTGATTTGCAGAGAACCATGGCCATCTTCCATATAGCGGTTACTGCATCACTCCCAATCAGCATCGAAGAAACCAGCATCTTTCATCTCTGAATAATAGACATTCTCCAAATGTAGATCTTCCTCCTGTTCCGAAGAAAGTGTTATTACCAATTGGTAAAAAGAAAGAAAGAGTACTACTATCTTCTAAATAAAAACGCAAAGATGCAAGTACCTGGAAGAAGTCTGCCAGAAATGTTATGTACAAAAGAGGAAGGTAAAAGGCATGATAACAGACATTACTAGCACCATAAAGCCTGCAAACAAGAAATTGGAAATATTCAAGAGGGTCCTCGATTTTTTAACTAAATAATGATAAACTTTGAACTTCAGAATTCAGATCAATACCAGAACCCAAATCCATTCCCACTTCCAGTAAGCGCACAAGCAAACAGTGCAAATGCGTTGAATGTAAACATGATAGCGGTATACTTGTAAAATGCAGGTCTTGCTGCAGAACAAGAAAAGAGACATCAGATTCTATTGAACAGCTATGCAATTACACATAACCATCAGACAAACTTACCTGGTAACCTTTCTCTCCACTGGGAATGGTACATGAACAGTATGAAGCCATAAATTGCTGTAATGACTAGCCTGTGGACAACCCACAAGTTCCACTTCATCCGATGTGCATGATCATTTTTGTCAATGAACACAGGAATGCTGAATCCAAATATATAGATTGCCTGGATGAGGGACAACATGAGCAGGTTGAAGGATTAGCACATGTTCCCATTTTGCATTCAGCATGAACAGAATGAAAACGAAAGTCCATACTACCTCCAATGACTCAAGTTAGTATTCTTGAACAAATTTGACAACCATAAATAGCTCAGAAAAGGAGTGATACCTTGAGAAGTATATCGAAAAAAACCAGGATCCCCGAAACAACAAAAGTCTTTGTCAAAGCTTCCCGGCCACTTGTATAATTCCCTTGGAGCAAAAATGCCAGCAAGCTTATTTCCAGAAACAGCATTCCGGAGGTCGTGAACAACGATAAGATATCCCATGCTAGTTCTTTTCCAGGCGTACACTCCCATGACTGTCCAAAAAAAGTGACAATCCAACCATATCTTAGCAAAGTTTACGCCAAATGCTTCGCACGGAGA
This sequence comes from Spiraea crenata, assembly GCA_033992175.1. Lineage (NCBI taxonomy): Eukaryota > Viridiplantae > Streptophyta > Magnoliopsida > Rosales > Rosaceae > Spiraea > Spiraea crenata. Next base: position 1,741,452 of record JAVBHV010000041.1, on the reverse strand, counting down.
AACATAGACACAAAGAATGAATCCTATTAAAACAAAACTTGAACAAAAAAATACTCACACCTCAATCCAACTCACTATCATACAAAATTTGCATGAACAGACATTTAACACATTAACAACAGCAACTAATGACCGAAAGTCCCGAAATTTTGTTACATAACTCAATTGCTTTACAAGATTTCACCAAAATTAGTAACCACCCAATACTACCTTCAAATCCATCCAACAAAATTCTACTAGTCATCTCAAAGACTCAACCTTTAGCTACGTAAATGCTACTATTCAGCTAAAACTTTCAACTTAAATGCAAAGCTACAAACTTTAAAAGGCAAAAAAAACATGAATGAACCTGCAAACAGCACCACGCAAGATTGAGCAAGCTAACACCCCAAAGGCACCCATAATACGCAATCATAATATAAGACCGGCCATGAGAGAGCTTAGAGAAGCTTTTTCTCGATTGATAGCCCAAGTAGAGGACGAAGAGCATCGAGGGCACGATCAGAGCAACATTGTGCCAAACCCCATGGCACTCGCTGAGCCAGCTGTAGAATTGCGAACCCGAAACACCTTGGTCTAGGGTTGAATTTGAGGTTGGGGAAAGTGAAATTGGGAGTCCGGGTTGAGATGGAGCCTCCTGGAGAGCTCGCATTGTTGGAATTGAGGAGAGAATAACCCTAATTCGAGTGGGCTTCAGAGCGATTTGGGGCTCAATTCGAAAACCCTAATTGCAGGTTCTGGTAGTTGTGTGGAAGAAAGAGGGCTCCTTTTTGGGTTTAGGCAGTTTCAGCTGCTTCTTTTCTTTTCTATTGGTCAGAAGTGATGACTAGAGGTTAGAGATGCAACTTTGGCGGGTTAGGCTTGAGCTTATCCGGGTACAAGCACCACCCGACAGAAGTTGATTCGAATTTGTTACACTTTCCAACATAAGAGTAAGATTAACATCGAAAAGACCTATGTGATCGAATTCAGACTGCTAATTATTACGTCTTACTGTTACATTGGTATGTATTACTATTAGTATTCAATGACTATTAAGATATATAATAAGAAACAATACATAATAATATGATGTTCACGACATGATATGTATGGTTCTATAGTACCAAATTATGCTCCAAATCCTATTGCTTAGAAGAAGACAAGATAATGGCCAAAACAATGCAATTTGAGCTCTGAAATGGAATGGTTGAGTGATGGATGATGGTTATACTTGAAAATCTTTAAGCTTAGTTAAAAGTCCTTTATACTGAGAAAGTTCATAAGAAGTGTTCGAGGTCTACTCCCGAACATACTTCAATTGTGCGGAGGCTCATCGCAAACATTTAATGGGTTATTCGGGAGAGAATTCTTGAAATTTAGCACCAAATAACAGCCTAACAGGGCCGTGCATCGAATTTCATAATCTTGAGGGAATGTTTTGTTTTCTAAAAAATTAACTGCTACTGATTCAAACCAAACGTGTCCATCATCAACGCCAAAGCCTCCACCTTTTCTCCTTCCCCACCTTAACCTTCGGATCATATCCCTTCAGCTTCAAACTCCAGATTTCCTCAAAGGTTGAATGTTTAAAATTTTGATACTTTTCGTTTCAATGTACATGGTGATGGCCTAATGTGATAACAAATTCTGGACTTTATCTGAAAACCTTGAGGCAATCTGAGATTTCTTGTATTAGAAGTAATGGCATTCCTTTGAGGCATTAACAATTTGCCATTACAGGTTTTTCTTTTGCTAAAGAATTCAACTTTGTTTTGTTTTTGTTCTGTTGGTGTTTGATCTTGTAATTGCATTGGTGATTTGATCATTTTGTGTTTATCAAATTTGAATGGCAGTTGGGGGGAAGTAGTGGCTATGGATCGAATGAGGCCGGTGTACACGAGGCAGAAGAGCGGTAGTGGTGGTGGGAACACCACCCCCGGACCACCAACTTCGCCAATGATGTCCCCAATCCACCATGGGAGGTCGGGGTCCCTTGGCATTGGTGGTGCCAAGAAAGCACAGCATACCAAAGCCGCTGCGCAGAGACTTGCACATGTGATGGCCAGCAAATCAGCCGACGATGATGACGAAGAGGACGATGACTTTGCTTATGATCTTGGCTTGTCAAGCGGCACAGGCAGCATTGGACTTGCAGGTGGCAGATCAATGCGCCCTCGCTCCCCAATGGTAATGGTTCTTATTAACATTTTGACAGCTTAACAGAACGCTTACCATCCTGACATCATATGAATGTGTTGTGTCCAGTGTCCTGATACTTCTATGAGCATATGTACTTATACCTTGAATTGAATCCTATACATGTCATTCTGCTACCACTAGCCAGTTCGTATTGTTTTAGTCTGACAAGACAATATTTATGAATATACTAGTTATGATTGGAATGGAATCCTAAATGTTGTTCTGCTACTACTAGTCAGTTCGTACTGCTCCTGATCAGCAACCTACACGCGCAACGTTAGCTGGAAGATCCTCCTCGGAACAACCATCATCAACTCAATCACAACCAGCTATTCGATCATATCAGTCCTTAAACACTCCTTCGGAACATCAATCACCAGCTCATTTAACACCAGTAGGCCGCCCCATTAATTACTCTAAATCTGCCAACAATGTTGTGGAACAACCACATCCTCTTCGTTCTTCGATAGCTACTAGACCATCTCAGCCTTCTAGCTCCAACAGCGAACAGCCTACCTCTGCACGTTCTCTAGCAGCCATGAGCATGAGAGCAACTCAGGCTACCAACTCTATCGAACAACCTACCTCTGCTCGGTCTTTAGCAGCCATGAATACTCGATCATCTCAGAATATAACCTCTGTTGAACAACCTACATCTGCTCGTTCTTTAACAGCTGCGCGTCCACAGATAGGAACCAAGCCAGTCCACATGGTACCAGCCAGTGTGGCTATATCGCTTAGGCCAGTATCTTCTGCAGATGCTCAAGCTGATAATCGGAAGGAGCCAGGGCCTGTATTGCTTAGGCCACCCCCGACTGCTGTTCAATCAGAACCTTCAGGTGACAATAGGAGAGATAAAAGGTATGAACCTCATAAACAGTTACAACTTTGTGCATTATAATGAACTTGAATGTAGTCTCTTTCAATTCCTTTCAACAGGTATATATATTTCCTACCTAATCCTTTCTAGCTGTGGTCAATTAGCAGGATTTCTTTGGATTTAGGGACTTTTAACATGAGACAAAGGCCTGAACCTTCATCTGAACTACAAGATGAGGTATATCCTTGATCTTGTTTGCTGTGAGTTATTACAACTTCCGCATTCTGTTAATATATCCATATTCTCCTGTTGTTTCTTTGTTTGAAACAATCTTACATAAGATTTGAACTTCATCGGAGTTCAACTAATTAGGTGTGAATTTCATTGCAGCTTGATATGCTACAGGAAGAAAATGACAATTTACTGAAGAAGGTGATGCCAACGATCTGTAAATAGTTACAATGCATGTGTGTGAATCTGGCACATAAAAAACACCAGATGTGCATTTTGGTATATATGAGGTGGTCAAGTGGTGCATGTATGAACATTGATAATTTGATACAGCTATCAATATTTCTTTTGTACTCCATTTTGATATGTGCTTTCCCAGCTTCGAATAGCTGAAGAGAGGTTAGAGGATTCAGAGGCAAAAACTCGACAGCTCGAGCAACAGGTACTGTGTTTGACATTATAAAGCCCCCAATTACGTTTTAGTGTCTTTGATTGCAATGGATTTCACTCACTTTGATTGTAAGAGTGGTAAGATCATGTTATCTGTTGATATTTTTGGAACAGATAAGTTAAATGTACTTATTAAGCATGATCATAGATGATGATGCTCTCGCCAATCAGACGCTTAGGTGTACTTGTATCTTGTTGTTTATAGGTTGCAACTCTTGGAGAAACTCTTGGTGAAGGCGTAAATATGGATGCTCGTCTTCTAAACAGGCAAGCCTTGAAGATTTCATGTATTTGTATTCCAGATTAATTACCTCAAGAATGCTAAGTTTTATGTTTTGTTTCTATTCAGAAAGGAGGCAGCACTGCAGCAAAGGGAGGTGCGTATTCAACAAAAGAATGATATAGTTGACTGAACCTCATTTGCTGAGACAGTAGAGTTTTCTATCTGGTTTGATCGAAATTGATTGAAATATTAAACCTTTACCACGCGTGGTAACACATTCCTAACAGGCGGCTTTGAAAATGGCTGCACAAACTCATGGTGGTAGCGGTCATGGTGGTAGAAATGAGGAAGCAGAGTATGAACTAAACTCACTTCGGATTATGACTCAAAGAATGATACTGACTCGTGAAGAGATGGTAATTTGGTTTTAATTCTTTGGCTCCTATTTGTCCCTTCTTGTTTTTTTTCCATATCTTCTATGTGATTTCCAGTTTTATTATACTCTTTTCTTAGGAGGAGGTTGTCTTGAAGAGATCTTGGCTAGCTCGGTACTGGAGCTTATGTGTTCAGCATGGTAAAGAAATTTAATTCTTTAAATATCAAACTTGTATGCTTTCAACTGATGCAAGTTAACTGTTTTGGAGTAACTAAATGATCGTTAAGTGAAGCTGCAAAAACAGATTTTTCATCCAAAACCGTGTTGCATTTGATGGAAAGTAGAGTATTCTGGCAGGTATTCATGCTGAGATAGCCTCAGCAAGATACGAATTCTGGTCATCTCTTGCTCCTCTTCCGTTTGAAGCAGTATTAGCAGCCGGAGAGAAAGCTAAGGAAGAGATAGGTAAGCTACTATTTGAGTACAACATTTATCGGTTGTTATTTATGTTTATTATTTTAAGGAGTCTTTCCCATGCTGCTTATCAAAATCTGTTCCAAACTTCTAATTTCTTCATTTTTTTAAACTAAACATCCACTGTAAGTATTACCAGCATCTTTTCTCTATGTGGATTCTGTTCAGAAAATGATCTAGATGAAAGAGAAGATAGTCCACGAGATTTGAATGAAGCTGTATCAGGAGAGAGGAACATTGAGAGCATGCTTCTAGTGGAGAAAGGTCTGCGTGAACTAGCTTCTTTGAAGGTTTTCCCCCGATCCTTGTGTGTTCTCTGTACATAACGCATAGTGCAAAAATGACCGTGACACAACAGAAAAGGGGTTATGTTACTTGCTATCTTTGAAGTAGTTAATCATTGCAATGACCAGTTTTTAGTGTAATAAATCTCATAGGTAGAGGATGCGGTGGCGCTTTTGCTGGCTCAACATCGTCGCCCCAATTCAATGAGAACTGGTCTATTAGGTGAAAGAAATACTGATTTACAATTGATTATCCATTCTAGTCAAATAGAACTCTTAAACTGTTACTTATGGTCATTGAGATATAGCTTTTTGCATTCGTTAATTACTGATTTTTTATGATATTTGCTTGAACTTTTTCCCTTCATGCATGTAGATGTGAAGCTACCAATTGATGGACAGTTTGAAGCATTTGGTAAGCTTAGCATATTATACAAACTTTATTGTCAATATGATATGTATATATCTAAAGCTAGGCCATGACATAATTGTGTTTGATTTCAGAACTAAGCAAAGAGGAGTCTGAAGATGTGCAATTCAAGCAGGTATAACAGGATAGCTTCTTCATTCTATTTTCTGGGTTTGTTCTTGAGTACGATGGTGGATTTAGAACCTTGAAACTTGGGATCGTAGAGTGGGAACTACCCGACGATCATGAGATTACACATCAGTTGCATCTAGGACTATTAATCAACTGCAAGATTATATGAAAATTCTATAGGGGAGTGGTGAACAATTGTTGAGTTGGTTAGACTAGCATAAGCTCTTTCTAAAGATAGGCATACATCAAGATAATCGAGTTAGTTCTTGGAAGATTACTTGGGCACAACTAGGTAGGAGGCCCTAGTGGTGGGTTATTCAGGAAAACGAAACAGATTCTTTTTCAGTGATGTGAATATTCTTAGATGAAGTGACTTTGATTTGTTGTAGGCTTGGCTTGCATATTTCTGGAGAAGAGCGAAAACCCACGGATTGGAACCAGATATCGCAGATGAGCGCCTGCAGTTCTGGATCAACCATAGCTCCAAGGCGCCGGCCACTTCACATGATGCAGTTGATGGTGTGCTCTGCTGCTCTGCTGATATTATTTATCAGTTTTGTCTATCCAGAATTTAAACTTTCTTCACGTCCTCATATAATGCTTTAGTTCTAAACATTGAAACTTCTCATTTTGATGTGATGGGTTGTGTTTGGCAGTTGAGCGTGGTCTTCTGGAGCTAAGGAAGTTGGGGATTGAAACTCAGTTATGGAAAGAATCTCGGAAGTGGCTTAAGCATGATTCGATGCCTAGAACGAAAAGTCTGTCTGATTTCTGACGAGAATTAGTCGGGGCTCCATCGATTTACATATGAAATGATCTTTGGAACCTCTTGTCTTGAGATCAGCAAAAGATATTAATACAAACTGAAGAAGTCTCAAGGAAATACCAAACCAAGGGATTTGAATTCATTTGTGCACAAGTTATCTTCCATGCTGTGCTACCTTCTGCTCTATAAAAGTCTTCCACAGTTGAGGCTACTTTTACATTCTATGTGTTTTGAGTGCATAGATCTTGTCATAATCTTTCAATTGCACCTTCCAAGCAGCATTGGAAATGAATCATGCAGCCAAAAGTGATTGAAATGAAGACTAGTTATATATTGAATGGAGATGGTACGGGCCTGTTTAGAGTAGTCTTCTTTATGTATAATGGTTTGGGCTTAAACCTTGAACTCGTGTCAAAACATTTTTCGTAGTCTCGCTTGAAAGTTCTATTGTTAGGAAACACTTCCGCTTGAAAACGCTTTTATTGAAAATGAATATTGGAATTTGGAAGTGTAGTGAGCACGTTATTGAAAAATGCACTACAAGTTAGAAGTGCTTCTTGAAGGAAACAAGCATTCATGTGTTTAGGAAGCGCACGGCATACATGTGCGATAAGGTTTTACACCAGAGAAATTTCACTCTCATTATTTGCCACTTCATTTACCCTAAAAGAATCCAATGTATGTGTAGTCGACTTTGACAATAGGTCAATTGAAAAAACCTAGCCAAAAGGCCAACTAACCAATTACTAAGGACACTGCGACAAAAGTCGCTTACAATTACAAAGCTCTCATCACAAACTTTCACAAATTATATGCCCTAATATTTTCTCCTTTTTTATGTCGCATCAGGAGATCCCGAAATCGAAGTGATGGTGGACAATTAACAGGACTAATTTGGAATCTCAACAACAATTTCTTCATAGTAGGCGCAGATCACGATTATGAGCCAAGACATCCCATAAAGGAGAAAAATGGTAGATTTGAACCATACAGGGAAAGGGATTGTGATGGATATAAAGAACGCCGTAATACCAAAAACGAAGCCCAATCGGTGGAGTACCTGAGCCAGCATCCGCCTCCTGGAATGAGCAAACGCGCTTACGAAGAAGCAGGTAAACGTAAGCGAGATTGCAAGCGCGAGAAAGTAGTAGACTGGGGGAAGGTGCGTGTTCGACTGAGGGGCTTGGGCGGACAAGACGGCGACACTGAACGCAGATGCCAGACAAAATGCCACAAGGATATTTGCCCAGTCTAAGGCCGGCTGCGGTTGAGCCCCAGCTTCCGGGGCAGCAGAAGGACCATCAATTTGGCTCATAACTTTGTGAACAATTCGGGCCACATTTCTGACTGCATCAAAAATACAGTTCATTTCGTCTATTTTGATGGCAAAAATGTGGGATTCTAAATTGTAGTTCTGCTAAAATGTGCATCTCACTTTACTCCGTAGTTCTGCTATTTTTATAGGTTCCGGTTGTGAAACTTCTGGGGTATTTCAAGGAGAGTTCCATCTGTGCTTTGTGTTTAGAATCAAAAAAACTCTTGTCCCCACGGTCCTGGATATGAACAGTTCCTTTTGGTGTGTTACCGTCGTTCAGTGGATAGTCGTGGACATGAACAGTTCCTTTTGGTGTGTTACCGTCGTTTAGTGAATGGTCAATGTGATTACCGTCGTCGTTTAGTGAATGGTCAATGTGATTACCAAAGCTTTTTTTTTTTTTTTTTATAAATTTTTTTTTTATGGAAATGGATTACATTGCTAAAAAGAAAATAGGGTTTTTATCTAAAATAGGCCAACTGGCCAAATCTTATTCCAAAATGTTTGGGTCAGCCAAATTCATTCTAAAAATAGGCAAGAGTATTGCCTAATTGCAAAGGAGAAGTCCCTTCACTAATCCATTTTTACAGAGAAGAAACGGCGGAGGAGAAGCCCACCATCCGACAAACCTCTTTCCGTTCTCGCCGTCGTCGCTAATTTTCCAGCCACTTTCTCCGTTCGGAACCACCTGGAATAGCTTCCCAACATCCCCGAGTACACTCCCACGAAGTTTCAACCCCAAATCCCAAGCGGTTTGCCGCCGGCGAATGAAAACTTTTTTCTCTGTTTTTTGCCAAAAACTGTCCGACAAACCTCCCTCCGTTCTCTCTTTTCTGGCCATAGATCGACTATGACCCGAACTACAAAAAGTTTCCTCTCAACCTCAAGAATATATCCCCAAAATTTCAGAGCCAAAGACAGCGTGGAACGCCGCCGGTGAAACCAAACGGAAAACTGAGCCGCCGGAGTTCTCGCCGGCGTCGCTAATTTTCCGGCCACTTTCTCCGTTCGGAAAACCTGGACTAGCTTCCCAACATCCACGAGCACACTCCCACAAAGTTTCAACCCTAAATTCCAAGCGGTTTGCCGCCGGCGAACGAAAACGTTTTGATATGTTTTTTGCCAAAAACCGTCCGACAAACCTCCCTCCGTTCTACATTTTCTGATCACCGATTGATGACGACCTCAACTACAAAAAGTTCCCTCTCAACCTCAAGAATATATCCCCAAAGTTTCAACCCCAAATTCCCAGCGATTTGCCACCAGCAAACAAAAACGTCTTCGGTGGAGTTCGGAGAAGAAGCAGAGGGACTATGAGGCACTATGGGTGCACTATTAGGGACTATGAGGCACTATGGATGCACTATGAGGGACTATGAACGCATTGATGAATTATAACAATTCTGTATTCGAAAGACTATGAGGCACTATGAGGGACTATGAGGCACTATGGGTGCACTATGAGGGACTATAAGGCACTATAGGTGCACTATGAGGCACTATGGCGGCCCTGTAACTCCAGGGGCTTAATTGCAAAGTTACTGTAGCATTTTGCCTACTGAAGAACAGCCCGCTGCCCCTTGCCTATTTTGGAATATATTTAGGCCGGTTGGCCTATTTTAGATAAAAACCCAAGAAAATACAACATAAAGCCCATTAACAGGACAAGAGCCCACAACAAAATGCAGCCCAAGTTAACCATAAGTCTAGAGAGCCAATGGCTCCTCCTTCGTTAAGCAGCCGCCGCTCCTTCACCAAGAAACTAACCACCGAACGAGAAACGGAAGCAGATAAACTGATGACATCAACGGAAAGAGGAGTGGTTACACCACGTGCAGTTACGCATCCACGATCCAAGTCGATGACATTACCAAAGCTAGTTCTTTACTTCGTCGGAGTTTCTTGGGTGCCTGCAGGTAATGAGTGCAGTCACCATCCTCACCATTCAATTTAAATGAATGGTTGAGATTGAGTGACTTGATGACCTGCAATCAACACAAAAGAGGCAATCTGCTGATATTGGAGTATTATATGCTCAAACCAAAGCATAAACCTCAAATAATCTACTGTCGCCAAACATCTGTAAAAGAGGCCAATTTTTCTTCAATATATGCATGTACTGAGTGAAGTCACCAATTGCATTTTGTCACGAAGAAAAAGGGGCGTATTTTGTTTCCGCTTTCCTTTTGTCCCTTTTTTTTTTTTTGCTTGTTTTTTTTTTCTTGCCCTGTAGTCTCCTCCTTGTTCCTCGTCTTTTTTGTATAAGCAAAAATCCCCCCATTTGATTGGTCATTGCCTTCCCCAAGGTTGTTTTTTTTTTTTTTTTAACCGAAAGCTTTATTAATAAAAGAGTTTGACAAACTGCCAAACAAATGGAGTACAAAGGAAGAAGGAAAGAAAAACTAAACAAAAAACGTGACACAACATCTAGGGCCTCATTAAAAACCTCGCAGTGTACGAGGAAAAGAGAACCCAGGACACCATAATTAAACAAAAGCATTCGGAAAAACAGTAGACATAGATGTAATACCTGTTCGAAACCCGCCCCTTTTCCCTACGGCATAGCCATCAAGAAAAGAACACGGGAACCTAGTCGACCTCCTTACGGCCTAACCATCAGAGGGAATTAGGCCCAGACCAAGATCTACACCAAGTGTACTGATGTGCAGAACAACAGAGAATGGCACTACCAGCCTCACGAAGCGAGACGTCAAACAAAGCGATAATTCGGAAGACCCGTCAAATCTCGAACACATTTGGAAAGAGCAAAACGTGGAATGGAGTCCCACCAATTGAAGCCTTGAGAAGAAGTCCCAAAATTAGCAAGCGCATCGGCAACCTGATTACCCTCACGAAAAATATGAGAAGAACGAAACTGCATTTGCGAGATACGAAACATACATTTCCGCCACTCCACTCGAAGTTGCCATGGCACAAGCTGAGGAGAACGAATGAAGTCCAGAACTAGAGTTGAGTCCACCTCCAACCAAACATGCTTCCAATCTCGAAGCCAGGCCAACTCAATTGCTTTAATCACTGCCATCACTTCAGCTGCAACCGAACTAGGGATGTCTAAATTGGAGCAAAAACAACCAACAACACACCCCTTGTAGTCCCGAAATACACCACCATACCCTGCTTTTCCAGTATCATGCTTCCAAGCACCATCAGTATTTATTTTAAGAAAATTAACAGAGGGAGCATGCCAGTTGACCTCAATAATACGCGGAGCTCGACGAGGTCGGCAGATAACACCAAAATGCTTCATAATACAAAGATCTTGAGTAGAGTTCTTCATGCAACCTGTGGCTATCGTACTGGAGGCATTCACCTGGCCCACCACCAAAGCTAGTTCTTTACTAGAGTGCTCAACTTTTATTAAGCTAGTTCTGTTTACTAGAGTGCTCAACTTTTATTAGAGAGCAAATTGAGTTTGGATGGGGAGGTAACCGGATGCCCAAAATGGAGTGGTAGAGGGTAAAGTGAGTCAATTGAAATTACAGAGAGCAAAGTGAAACTGAAGTAGAGTGGCAGAGAACGGTTTTTTAGGACCTTTAGGGGGGCACAAGCGCGGGCTGTAAGGGCATGAGTCCACCATTTTGACACCCGATTCACACTACTGTGAATTTCCAATTTTGCCCCAAAGTGGTTAGGTGGATGGTAAATTCCAGAATCTTTATGACTACTGGCTCCCGAGACCTCACTGGTCAGCACACCAGTGGTTTTAATAGGCTCAAACACATTTGCATAGCGCACCTGATTCAGCTTGTTCCCATCCACAACCGTTTTCATCTCCTCTCTCTTTCTTTCCAAGGGGTTATCTGAGGTAAAGTTCGATTCTTTGATATCCGACAACCTCATTTTCAGCTTTTTTTGTCTTCTGAGACAAAAGATTGCATTTTTCTGATATGGGTCTGCTGATTTTGGCTCAACCTTATAGATGATAGCTCCGGTTGACTTATTATTGCAATTTTAGCTTTGAATTTCGCGATGAAGTAAAAGATCTGTCTTTTTTCTTCATCGTACACCGTATGGTTTAGTTTTCTCCGATTCGTATCATTTTATGTATGACTGATGTGACTGAGCTTAGACCTTAGAAAGTCAGCGAAAAGCGGTTCCTCTTAGGTTTAGTGTTGTCTAGTTTACAGATCTCATCAGTTCAGTATGCTTGTTTCTGTAGTTGTCTTTTTGTTGCTAGTTTTGGGTGTTGATTATCTTTGATATTAAAGGAAATTTTGCTTGGAGCATGAGAAATTTGAGGAAAAATATTGGAAATGAAATGAGTAGTGTTAAGTGAGAGTTTTTGCTTCATCTGCTCAGGTCTATGTGTATGTATGCACCGGTATTTTCGGCCTCACTGTTTGGTCTTTTGAGTGTGTATGAATGGAGTGGACCCGTTACTCTTAGTCTTAAATCAAACAAGGGAAAATAAAAAAGAGCAACCCATAACTAATCTCACTGGTATGTTTTTTTAAGTGATTTCTAAATGAAAGTGATATGCTTTAGTGCGATAATATGCGTGAGTGTGTCGTGTGTATGTCTGTTTGTAGAGGGAGATGGAGGGAGATAGCATGTCACGATGAATTGACCTTGTCGCTTTTGTTACTCACTTGAGCTGCTTTTCCAATTGTCGCGCTCTGTTTTTAATCAGGTTTTTCTTGGTCTTTATCTAACAGCTGTTTTGTTTAGATCACGTTTGTTGAACAATGGCGAAGGGCGTTGCTGTTCTTGGCTCCAGTGAGGGTGTTAAAGGAACTATTTGCTTTGTCCAGGAGGGAGATGGTATACTAAATTCTAATTGATTATTCATGTACATATATTGTTATTTTACATTTGATTTCAAACTGATCATGGTTGTGTTGTTCTTGAATTTCAGGCCCAACTACTGTGACTGGAAGTGTTTCTGGCCTCAAGCCTGGGCTTCATGGTTTCCATGTCCATGCTCTAGGGGACACAACAAACGGTTGCATGTCAACTGGTATACACCATTGACCAGTATTATTTTCCTTTATGTTCTGATGGGAGTGAAGAGTACATCTTCACTATGTTTCCATAAATTTTGTTTGTCACATCTAATGATCAATGTTATTGTAGGACCACACTACAATCCTGCTGGAAAAGAGCATGGTGCCCCAGAAGATGAGAATCGCCATGCTGGTGATCTTGGAAACATCACTGTTGGGGACGATGGTAAATATTTTTCCTCTTGTTAACAACGGTTTTTTTGTTTATGGACATCTTTGTTTTGGTTTCACTTAACACTCGTACACTTGTCTCTTTCTATCGTGTATACGGGAACCATGGTTTTCTTGTTAGTCACACTAATAGGAAGGCTCAAACTGGGAATTCAGCACTTCAATTTACATCTAGTGTAATGGTTTGATTCTTTCTTGGTAGTGCTGACATTTTTATTGTATTGCTTCAGGAACTGCAACCTTCACAATTATTGACAAGCAGGTTTGAATGACTTCTCCGTTTATTTTGGTTTATGCTTTTTTGTTTTGTATCTAGCCTCTCTTTGAATTTCATTTCCTCTTTTGTAAAGGGTAAATTATTGTTTGCAGATTCCTCTCACTGGACCAAGTTCTATCATTGGAAGGGCAGTTGTTGTCCATGCAGATCCTGATGACTTGGGCAAGGGTAAATTTTTAACTTTTATCTCTCTTTATTGCTCTCTTTCTGTCGCTCAGCATTTTCATCTTGTAGTAATCAACTGAGTGAGCTAGTCAGTGTAGCACCAGAACTTCTTTCAGTGGGTCTCTATCATCCCACATCTGCCTGCTTTCATAGTTACGAGTTATTTCATGCTGTTTACCCTTCCAATTGGCATGATATAGTTGCTACATTGTAGCTTAATTATAATATTTTCTTGTGCCTTTCACCCTTTTAGACGAGCTACAAGACCAGGTATGCAGTACCATCTAATCCAATACTCATGTATTTGTACACAGGTGGACACGAGCTTAGCAAATCCACTGGAAATGCTGGTGGCAGGGTAGCTTGTGGTAAGCTAATTGCCTTAAACTTATGGAACAAAATGCTTATCTGACTGTAGTAGTCATAATTTCAACTACTCATATTGTATGACCATTCTTATTTTCTTTTGGTATCCATTCCAAGTGAGGATATGAAGATATAAAACTATATTAAGTTGATTCTTTCTGGTTTACATCTGAAACCTATATTCTGTATTCATATATAGTGGTCTAGCTGTGTTTGCATAGTTTCGTGATACCTTGTATGGGTCTATCTTGCATTGTTGCCAACTAATTGTGTGGATGGTAACATTTGTTTTGTAGTTGACGTTTTTTTTGTGCCCATCAGCATTCTTGTGATTATATTCTAATCTACTTTTGTGCAGGCATCATTGGTCTTCAAGCACCCATATGATTATGTTCTGTTCTACTTTTGTGCAGGCATCATCGGGCTCCAAGGATGAACTTGACCGCTAAGCAAGAGTGCAGTTTCTGATAGATGTATAAGTTTCTAAAAGTTTGAGAGAAACTGAGCACAGATCTCTTTTGAATAAGAAAGTACCTTTTTATCTTATTTGGCTTCGTTTGGTGCTGTTTCTGAGTGACATTACTTTTAGTTGAAGTTCGTCAAAATGTATCGAATGAGAAGCTTTGGATTTATCATCTATACTACTTATAAGCTTGATCGTTAATGTTTTATGTGTCTCTTCATACATCACTGCGTGTTACTAAGGAGAAGAAACTGACATTGTAAGGAGAAGAAACTGACATTGTGCAGGATACATAAACCGACATGATTATCAGTAATGTCTCCAGCAGATAGTTATTGCCAGTGCCACAATGCTTAGTAGGACAACAAATGAGAGTGAAAATAATGAAGTTAACTTGCTGCTTTGAATAATTAGAGACTGAAGCAGTTTATAAAAGTATAGAACCGTGTGCGTTTATTCTAATTCCGATTTCTATCTTATCACCTGAGCAAAAACAAAAGATATTCTGTTTACCCAAAAAAAAAAAAACAAAAGATATTCTACATCCTGTGGACAACTTTGATATGACTATGTAGTTGTTCCTAATCACGATTCAAGATCAACAAAAAAAAAATATCTTTTGTTTCTGTTGAAAACCAACCAACTTTGATCTAACAATGTAGATATTCCTCTGATCAAGATCATTCACAAGTCTTGTTGGTCTTGGTCGTTGAAGTTCCGAGTTCGATTCTCTCATATCACCGAACAGTTTCAGCAAGCATCGAAACTAAAGGCCCAGTCAAAGTTGGGCTAAGCCCAAAAAGAAATATATAGGTCCAAGAGTTGTTGTAAACGTCGACGACGAACTTCCCTGTTCTGGTCGAAGCAATCGGACATAACTGGTTCTGACTCTTCACTCCACAATCCCCAAATCCCAAATCCAAAATTTCTAGGGTTTTGGATTTTCAAAACCAAATTACAATCCGCTTCGTCTGCGGCGTACTTTCACCAATCGATGTCGACCACCGTCGACAAAATCTCCGGCGACCTCCACATGAGGCCGGAGCTCCGGAAATCCTTCAGCCTCCTCAAGACCCACGCCTCCAAAGTCGCCAACTTTACCCTCCAATGGCAGGACCTCGAGGAGCACTTCATCTCCCTCGACAAATCGATCCAATCCAAACTCGACCTACTCAAAAAACAACGACAATCCAATTCCAAAGAAACCCAATTGAATTCCCAACCCAATTCTAAAGAAACCCAGTTGGGTTCTAAAGAAACCCAACCCCCTGCGACTCTTCAATCCTTGAAGACCGAAGTCGATTCCCGCGAAATCCAAGTGAAAAAGGAGGAGCCTTTGCCGGAAAGTTTGAGTTTTGAAGGTGTTCCGATCAGTGATAGTAAGGAATTGCTAGTGTATTTGAATGGGCGGTTGAAAGATAGGGAACTGGTGCGTGAGTTGATTTCGAATGCGCTCAAGGCTTCGGTGGACTCGGCAAAGCTAGTGCTTGGTGCAGTAAGGTGGTTTTTCGCACCCGAAAATAAGCAAGAGATGGATTTTGAGGTGAATATTATTAGGAAAAGTTGTGTGCTTTTGTTGGAGGTGTTGATGAAATTGAGGCCTGTGATTAAGCCTGAAGTTAGCAAAGAGGCAATGCAGCTTGCATTGGATTGGAAGGAAAAGGTGAAAGATGAAACGAAGAATTGCGTGGAGGTTTGGGGTTATTTGCAGCTATTGGGGGCTTTTGGGTTGGTTGGTAAGTTTGACAGTGATGAGATTATGAAGCTTGTTGGTTTCGTATCGGAGCGTAAACAGGCACCAGACTTGTTTAGGGATCTTGGTTTTGCTGATAAAGCTTCTGGTGAGTTTTTGGAGAACCTTACTTATTGTTCTTCTTTATCGTTTGAGTTGATAGTTTATGTTGGATTGTGTTTTGTGGTTATGGAGGAGATTATGTCGCATTTTCTGTAAGCAATAGTATTTATATGTTCAGGAAAGTTGGGTTAGTTGGAGTTCAAGTTTGTTGAAAACAATCATATAAATCTTAGATGCTATAACAGTTATCACCTTCTAGGCTTTGATGCGCTATTGTTTTACTTTGAAAAAGATTTATGCATAGGAAAATTTCTTGTTTGTTATCTAGTAATCCACTCCAGCATGGCCTGACCATGAGACAATACCTGCATCAATTGGTGCTTGACAGTTGTTGCAAACTTCCAACTTGCAGCGGTAGTTTTAGTTACCAAAACAGTGTCTTTACCTTGTGATGGTATTCACCAGGATATAAACTAGAGTATCACAGAAAAAAGTGGGTTCACTTAAAGGTTTATATAGTTTGTTAGTTCCCATGATGTGCTGTAGAATTAACAATTTTGTGGAAATTATTGCATTGAAGTAAATAAAGCAGAAACTTGTGTCATGGGAAGAAACTTTTTGGTACATATTGTCTTGTTATTGTGGATGTCTTCTGTAATTTGTTGCTAGAGAATTTTTCGTATCATTCCTTTTGTCTTTCATCATTTTATTCCAGTAGTTTGGCTCTCTGTTTTAACAGGCCAGTCTTGAACTAAGTGAATCTTTACTTTGCAAATGTGTTTTGTGCCACAGGTTTGATCCAAAAACTTATATCAGAGAACAAGCATGTTGATGCTGTTAGATTCATTCATGCATTTGAACAGCTTAACAAGTTCCCCCCTGTACCCCTTCTTAGAGCACATCTGAAGTTTGCCACGAAGGATGTAAGGATGAGTTACAAGAAGGGGCAAGATCTTAAAGCTCAGGTATAGGTGTTGTTTATTTTGCATCATCAACCTACCTGACTTAAAGATCACATAGCCATCTTCTGTATGTTGTATCTCATTTAGTCTTTTCTGCAGCATGAGGCCATAGACAAAGAAATGGTTGCTCTAAGAGGCATAGTACGATGCATTGAAGAATACAAACTTGATATTGAACCACAGTATTCTCCTGAGTCCCTCCGAAAACGCATCAATGAGCTGAAAAGGCAGAAAACAAAAGAGAGGGTAGCAACACTAAAAGCTGGTGGCTCTGGGACTCAGGTGCAGCACCTGAGTGGAAAGAAACGTGCTGCCCCTGATTTTAAGGGTCAACCAAATAAGCAGAACAGAAATAAGCATCCTCGGATAGCTCCAGTGTCAGCTGATCGAAATGCTTCTTACGGAGCACCAGCGACATCACACCTAATACCGGCATCCTATCTTCGGCAAGAGACAATGCAGCCATCTTATCTTCGCCAAGCGGGCTTGTCTGAGAGTCGAGGTGAAGAATTCTTAATATCATCAGCTGGACTGCCTGGACAAGCAGCCACTCCTCCCAAATCTTATTATGGCACCACTTCCACCTTTGACTCACGGCGAGGATCTCATCATCAACAAGCAGGCTCTTTTAGAGGCCATGGTGCAGAATACGCTGCTGGGTACTATGATACCATTCATGAAAGTCATAATAACTTATCCTCTGGATCCTATGCTTTGGTGGATTCCTCTCCTGTTACGCATGCCCGACAGTTGAACATGACATCTCGCGACTATGGATTGACAAGCCCATCTCATGTACATATGAACTCTGCAATGACATCGTATGGATTGGGGGGTAGTGGGCGTGTAACCTCACATATGAGCCCGTTGACCGCACGGTATGGGACAAGTATAGCTGCAAATGGGAGGAGTGGACAGCTCGGATCAACAGGAAGCCCTCAACTGTTGCGCAATACCAATCCGAACCCAAATAATTCGATCGCGTATGCCTATGCAGATCTACTGAGGAGTGGACAGCTCGGATCAGTAGGAAGCCCTCAACTGGTGCGCAATACCAATCCGAGCCCAAATAATTCGATTGCTTATGCCTATACAGATTTGCTGAGGGGGCGTAATTATAATGACCAGCCAGTGTCTACCAGTAGTGGCAATAGCATGCCGTCTCAGGTGCCACCCTCCATTTATCACCTTTAGCTCAATTCCATAGTACTGGTACATTGGTTTGCGTTTGTAATATGACATTCTAACCAAAACCAAAGGGTCTTATATCTGTTACGGTTTTGCGTTCGTGCTTTCTTAATCATTGTTGTTTTTGCAACTGTTAAGAAGATATGAAATAATGAGAATTCGGATGTTGGTATCTTCTTAACGCCCAAACCGTAACTATGAATATGATGAGGCTTTCCTCCCTTTCTTAACCAATATACACTTGGATTCTTCTAACCAGCAACAAAAGATTAATTAACATTGCATCCTCAATACGTCCTGCCCATACCGAGCACCAGCGACCCACAAGTACTAGTGCACGCAAAGCTTGCAGTGTCCTATACAATAAGAAGACCATACAGAAATTGGTATTTCAAAATGTGGTTGAAGGCAAGGAGGTCTTAAGTTCTACAACGGCAGGCCAGTTCTTCAACCTTACCATTGCAACCAAGAACGAGTCGTTGCCTACATCTGCAGTCAATTACCTAGCTTTTGTATGGGACGGCATAGCGATTGGAAGGATCAGGCAACTGAACAGCTTCCGTAAAGCTTAAAAATTGATATCATGTTGGATCATTTCTTTCAAGGATGCCATGTGATGTGTTTAGTTATAACGTCTTTCTTTACAAAGGGTTTTAAGAATCGAACGCAATTTTTTTGGGATCACTTTCTTTCTATAACACCATCTCTCTATGAGTGCTTTGCCTTGGTTTCTTCTTGTTCCAAAGTCTCTGTTCTCTATATTATCTTTGGTTATGTTTATGTTGCACGATGGATGAAGCCATAATGGCTGCCATCAAGTCTATGATATATATCCTCCCTTTTAACGCGTCGCTTCGAACAACTCGACGACTGATATCAAGCATGTAACTATACTATAGATTTGAATATTCAGTTCCATTATTTACATTTCTAATTATTCTATAATCAAGTTAGTCCAGGACCACAATGCAATGTACATTCCGAATGATTAGCAGAGGATTCAAAAGCTGCAATCAGAGGGTAGTTGGTTTGCAATTAAACCCCTACGAAGTTTATTGACTAAATGGCATGAAGAAAGTGATTGCTGATTTATAGCCCTTTATGCTGATCACATGCCTTGTTGTAACTTTAATCTAACTTAGCCAAAACGAGTTTGCCAAAGGGTAGATCGCAGCTTAGCTTCATAAATAAAAATGACTAATTTTACCAAGCTCATACCTAATTAGCCAGCCTACTTCGTTACCATTAGGCTTGTAATTATTAAGGTGCTCAATCATAATGATTTTCTGGCATTAAACATTAAGCTGTCATTATACTGAAATTGGTACGTTAGAGGTGTGAAAACCATGATAATGAGATTTATTCTAGTAAATATATTGACTTTTAATGAAATCAATCTGAGTCTACATTTGAACCTTCAAGAGAATTCATTCAGTATTCCCTATCAAATCCATTAATCGAATGGAAAACCATGGGATTGCCTTAACACAATCTCACTGGAATATCAAAAAAATGTATAGAATCACAGGAGATATTATCGACACTTCTCTCACTAACCATTGAAGACTATTATAAATAGCATGCACACATATATGCCCACACACCATCTTCATGATTATTATTTAGCTCAATTGTAAACCCCTCTGCATTGTTTAGCATCCAAGCCAAACACATGTCGACCGCCTTCACCACCATACTTGCTCTCAGCCTCCTAGTAACTCTGCTGGCCCCAACCTCAGATTGTTTGACACTAGCTCTCAAGAAACTCAACCACCCACCACCCACCACCACTATTTCAAAGAAATTACCCTCTGCTGCCCCGGAAATCGCCGTCAAACGAGTATTCTCCGGGGTGTTCTACACCGACCTGTCAATCGGCACCCCGCCATTGAAGCTCAATCTACTTATTGATACGGGCAGCACCACAACATGGGTCCAATCCGCCCAATGCACCCGCTGCTTCAACGTAACCTCCCCGAACTTCGATCCAAACAGCTCCTCCACGTTCCAACCGGTGCGCCCGCACAAGTGCATCACCCTATCGCTCACCCCGTCCGGAAACTCGTGCACTTACGAGATAGTATATGGCACCGGTAAAGACGTTACCAAAGGCACATTCGGCGTCGACACTTTGACCTTGGGCCTAAACCAATCCATCCCGGGCGGCTTTGCATTTGGTTTGGGCCTCGTGAACACCCTCCCGGGATTTTCAGGCGACTCCAAGCACCAAAATCCACTGTCCGGGATTTTCGCACTAGGAAGGGATGACCCTACAAGTTTCCTCTATCAGTTTCATTCCATTACCCGCCTCAAGTTTTCGTACTGCCTTCCATCCAACGAAGGCGACCAGGGCTCGCTCCGTTTTGGCGACGAGGCCCAAATCTCCGGCCCAGGAGTCCAGTCCACTCCAATTCTGGGAGAATTCAGCTATTGCCTGAACATGACCGGCATTACCTTCAACGGCGTCATTTTACCTATTGATCCCCGCGTGTTTATGTCTGAAGACGGCGATTCTTCAGTCATCATCGACACCGGGGCCGATATCAGCATCATTTCTCTGGCTGCCTACAGCATCATCCGCCGAGCCGTGGAGTCCTACTTTGAAGAGGAGTTCTCGATCAAGCCGCTCAGCGTGTCCGCGACATTTTTCGGCGAGGAACTGTGCTACAATCTGACGGATGTCATCGCGGCGAGGAAGTCCTCACTGGGGAAGATGAAGATGATGCCACCGACGATGACGTGGCATTTCGACGGGGCGGACATTGAGCTCGGCGAAGCGACCGTGTTTAAAGAGATTGAGGAGTTGAACGAGTATTGCTTGATGATGACACCTGGCAGCCGCGATCTCACCATTTTCGGTGCGTTCCAACAATTCAACCGGAGATTCTTCTATGATGTTGAAGCATCGAAATTGTCCTTTGCACCGGAGATTTGTTGATTGTTGGACGGAAAATTAAGTGATCAGTGTGTTTACTACTTTAGTACTCAAAATCCATATATAGCCATGTTATGTGTTAGTTACTTCGTAGTCAATGACGAACTGGTCTGATAGTCAACTCTTTTTTTTTTCTTTTTTTTTTTTTTCTTCGATGAAACAGCAATTTCCATCGTTGGATTATTATGTAAGTATGGTGGGCTAAGATTTCGATGTTGTACTTATTGGACTGGGTCATCCATTTCTAAGCCCAAGTATCATCATGGATAGTGGTGTCCACCTAGCATGTATTGTTTCCAGAATTCAATATGTTTGATGTTCAGATATTAGCTTCCAATGTGGATTTTCGTACCTCATTTTTCGAGATGGTAATAATCAACCAACTTATTTGGTTGTAGTTTATGTAACTCGATGTTCTTGTTCTAGGGGTTGGGAGACTAATCTTCTGAATATTTTGATATATTGACCGAGGATGTCAACATTTTAAACGGGCTTTTAAATCTTGTAAAGCCTTTTTTGACAAAGAGAAAAAAAACGCTAACAAGAAAAGAAAGGAACACATGTGTTATTCCAGAATCAGATCTTTATTACGCCCAAGGATGAGAGTACTCCGAACCACAAGTGTGAAGTGCGTACAAAGCATTACTCTTCAGATAAGGCAAAACTCATTAGTCTCGTTTTTGCAAATTGAGCCCACACGTCAGCTACATAAGTTTTTGCTGGGTCAGGCAGCGATTCATTTTTTGCCAATATGTAAATCTCATAAAATGTACCTGATATAAACGCATCTACAGCGTAATCTATCTTTTCAAAAACTAACTTATTCGTACCATTGGTGACTTTCTTGTTGTATTCGACGATGGCAAACTTTCCGACGCTGATCACATCTGGATCATTCGCGTCTACCTCTTTCCAAAACTTACTGGGCGGATTGCGTGCTGCGGCGGTGTGAACAAGAAATAGTAGAGTAAGGACTCCAAAGAAGCACTGAGGACGCATCGTGATTGTTGTTTTTCAAAACTTTTTCTGGATCTAGTTTAACTCAAATAAAGTTTGGAGGCGAAGTCTTACTAGTGCACGGTTTATATAGCAACTCGGCATGTTAGTAAAACGGACACAATTAAAGAGTACCGTTTCACTTTATCCGGCAGATTAAAAAAGACACATTCCCAAAAGAAATGTGAAATGCCAAAATTTTGGAATTCTTTTAGTTCCTATATTGCTTTTATTAATTGGAGAAAGTAACATATGAAAATGAATATACAAATTATATATGTACAATACAACTGAACATTTTTTGTTAAAGCTGATATTTGACAACTGAAAATCTTTCGTACATTAAAATTGATGTTTGACAACTGCCATTTGATCACCATCTTGGATCATTTCGTTTCAAAGATGCAGATGATGTGTTTAGTCTCAAGTTCTCAACTCAGAAACACATGACATTCTCCTCTCTTGATCACCAATGCTAACAATGCTAACAAATACTGACTCTTCACTAAGTACTGCGTTTATGTGTAGCTGTAAATGTTCCTATTGCACAAATGGAAGTGCTAGCTGTTGATGAGTACACACATAGTCCAAACCTATGTTGACTTTGTTGGCTCAAATTGATGTTTTGTTGAATAAAATAGTAGGCCATGTGCTTGTGTTGTGTGGTTGGTTCTTTGAACATCATTTGGAAGACTTCCACGGCAACAAAGTAGTATGGAGAGGTGTGAACACTTCTTCATTTTGATTGGATGGTTGCTTTTCTAAGACAACATGTTGGTTGCACACTTAAGTGCAAATAGTAAAGAGAGACTTTGAGGCCAGCTGCATGTGGGTGAGAGAAAGAAAACATGACTTTTCTTTCTATAAGAACCTATTGATGGAGCTAGCATTCGGTGTGGAAGTCGAAACCATTGAAGACAAGAGAGATTGAGAGAAATAGAAATCCTTTTTGCATCAAGAGTAAAGTCATTTTCTCTTGGACTGTTGTAGGATTTGCTAGATCATTGTTAGCTCTCTTTCTTGGTCTTGGGGTGTTCGAGTCCATCTTTGGTGTGGTAACAACTTTGTGAGCAACGGTTTAGGTTATTCTTTTGTATAAGTTGTTTGACACATTTGGTACTCTCTTTGGGTATTTGTGTGAGTGCAAGAATCTGAGATTTGTTCTTGACTCACTTGTGAGTGTGTGAGCTTGGGTGGTTTGGGTCATTGGGCTTGTGGGTGCAAGAATCTGAGATTTGTTCTTGGCTCACTTTGTAATCTCCTTTGATACTAGTGAAATTTCCTCGCCGTCTTCGAATTGGATTAGGCAATACGCCGAACCAGTATAAATATTGTGTCTATTTTAGATTCAGTATTTTATCATACTTGCCATTAGTGATTGTTGTGGTTTCATCCCGCACACGCTTCCGCATTCCGCACAACAACCTACTCAAAATTCGCGTGTTTAATCTGTTTATTGGCATTTGCAAATGAACATATTTCACACATAAGAAAGAGAAATGCGACCAAGAACATAGAATTAGTAGAAGACAAGATATATAAATACATTAGTCAACCAAAGTGAAAGATTAATTTATAGTTTGATCGTAGATTGATTAATAGTTTGATCCTTTTGTTGTTTATTTGTTTATGTTTTTCTTCATCAATATTCCCTCTACATGAAATCCATTAGTCATCAGATTTGAAGAAATGTCATTCCTCGCTGGTCTTCCAGTGCGAAACTGGCATTGATAGTTCCTTCAATGTCCATCGTCGTGGCTCCAAGACCGGCAATCCTGTCAGAAACTTCCGAAAAGAAAGATTAAAAAAGAAAAGAAAAAAGAAACGCCATTCCTCCAAATTTAACCCAAACTGGGGCTTTATAAATTTTTCCTAGGTTAGGCAACGAGTCATTCTTTTGTGTTAGTTAATCAACTCGTTCGGTGGTTGGGGTCCGTACGTATTTACACTTGTGCTAGCTTTTTTCCCCATAATAATAGCAATGCCCACAATTTCATTCATCTAAACTTTGAATTTACATCATCATCAAGGATCGGATTTAGCCGTTGTAACTTGTATTTGTTTGACTATAAATTAGGCCAGTGGGTCTTACTTATGTATGGTGGTCTGCCTTTGGGTTTACTTGCCTTTGCCAACACACACCAAACTTGGTTTATAAATGGTGTACTACTGAAAGTTCTCAAATAGGAAAGTCAATGTACCAACATCTGGCGCTTTAAATTTTGAAGATACGCTGAATCCATCCTCTTAAATACTTACTTTACCAACACACATCAAGTTGGTATATAAATGTACATGCACTAGTGAGACTTCACCTCCAAAATTGGATTTGAGATATCTATTGCTAGTCGCAAAATTCAGCAATCACGATGCCCCCTCATTATTTCTTCTCAATCCTCGCTCTACTCGTGCTTTTTGGCATCGCCGCTGGAGAAGAATTGGGTCATGGTTTTAAGGAGATTGACCCAAATGATCCAGATGCGGTGGCTGCATCAAAGTTCGCTGTCTCTGAATACAATGCCAAAAATGCTACCAGTGTAGCAGAAAAGCTAATCTATGAAAAAACGATTTCGGCTGTGGTGGGGTGGATATCAGGCCCATGTTATGGACTCGTCCTTGCAGCAAAGAATGAGTCGCTACCTAACCCGGCACAACATTATGATGCTGGTGTCTGGGCTCAATATGGAACAAGGATGGAATTAATGAGTTTTGAAAAATCTGATGAGTAATGTTGTATGTACTTCAGACTTAATATATGGGAGTTTCCCATCGTCTTAACTTATAATAAAGGTTTGAATTTCAAGTTGTTGTTATGGATATTATCTGATTGCTTTTGCTACTTTTCTGTGATTAAGAAAATCAAAGCTCAATAGTACAAAACAAAGGGCCTTGATACAACCTGTGTTTTGGGGTTGGGGTGTTGTGTTTTTTTTTTTTTTTTTTTTCTTTGGTTTTTTTGTTTTTTTTTTTTTTTTTTTTTTTTTTTTTTTTTTTTTTTTATTTTTTTTTTTTTAACTTTTTTTTTTTTTTTTTGTCCCATTTTTTTTTTTTCTATTTTGTTGTTTTGTTTGTTGTTTTTGTTTGTTGATGGTGTCTTCAGCTGTTTTTTTTTAGTGGATGAGTTGCACCAAGTCTGCATCTTCATCCTTTATATTGTAATCCTGGGAATCATTGTAGCAGTTCAGAAAATAATGAAGTAGAAGTTGTTCTCTCAATTCTCTCAATTCTTACCTTTTCTTTTTCGAATTCATCTTATTTCATTGTGTCTTTCACATAAAATCAGAGATTGTATAATAATTAGGGTTTAGAAACTATAACGCAAGATGACCGATTTTATTTTTTTAAAACCTAAATGGGTATCCATAACTTTTATATAGGTTGTACAAAGAAATTAAGTACTTATATGTAATTTCACATAAGGATATAAATGTAATTACATGTTATAAAAAAATTCAGGGTGTCTAAAGAAGAAATACGGGTGTACATAGCAGCCCTCTAATCAAATAGATAGATGTACACCCATATTCTTTCTTTGGATACCTTTATTTCTTTGCACACTCAAGTTATAATTTAAATGCTCTTTAGACACCTTTTTTCCACATACCCTTCAACTTTAAACTTGGTTCCTATGCTTATGTCCAACTATGCGTAACTTTCTCATCGCCGTGGGTGTGGTTTTCAAGTATTTTTTTCATTAAAGAAGCTTCTGCAGCCCAAGATCCATGCTGCACACTTTGAAGAATTTGATTAAAATTTAGATTAAAATCTATAGGGGTGCATTTTTCATAGTTGAACTCAAATCTGCAGCAAGCAAGGCTGCAAGGCATCACAAATCTGCCAAGCACAAAATTTCAAACCGACAGTCTTTGCCTAGTTGATTATTCAATAATTTCCAAACTTGAAATCAGCAAAAATTGAATAAAATAACAACACTAGGCAACGGATGGAGTTGATTTGGTTGAGTAGAAACCTTGGAAATTGACCTTCGAGAGACCCTTTCCCAAATTCCAGTTTTCAATTTATTGCTCATACTCTCTAACTCCACTGATTATACACAAACTAAGTCGGAAGCTCGCAGTCGCAGCCCAACACCTTCTAAATCGTGATGAGTGTCAATATTAAGTCCTTTGATGCAATTAAACACAATAATATAAAAGTAATTTTATGTCATAAAAATTTTGATGGTGTCCAGAGAAAATATATAAGTGTACATAGCAGCTCTCATCATGTAAAGTCCATATAAATAAATAATTGCGGGTTCTCAATAATTGTAAGGCCCAACTTAATTCTAGTAGTCTCCTCTCGAATGGTGGTGCATAAATAATTTCCAAAAACCGAAAAACCGCCCGACTCGAATTTGTGCAGAACCAAGTGCAGGCCGGCTCAATAAGACGTGATTTGCTAAGAACCGACCTACTTCGAGACGGTTCCCATTTCAAAAATTCCATACCGATTAAAACGTGATTTACTCAAGTAACGAAACTTTTGCCTATTGAAGTTCTTCAAATCACACATGATGAATATCTTAACTAAATTTCACAATTGATTATTCTTCTCCATCTTACAAGATGATGAGTATATGATGATATCTACCTTGACGTACCACTACTAGAGTAAGGACTCCACAATTTCATTCATCTAAATGTTGAATTTACATCACATCAAGGATCAGATTTAGCCGTTGTAACTTGTACTTGTTTGACTATAAGTTGGGCCAGTGAGTCCTTACCTATGTACGGTGGTTTGCGTCTGGGCCATTACCAATTACTTGCCTTTGCCAACACACACCAAGTTGGTCCAAGTTGGCATGTAAATGATGTACTACTGAAAGTTGTCAAATAGGAAAGTCAATACACCAAAATCCGGTGCATTGAATTTTGAAGATACGCTGAATCCTTCCTCTTAAAGACTTACTTTACCAACATACATCAAGTTGGTATATAAATGTACCCGTGAGACTTCACCTCCAAACTTGGATTTGAGATATCTATTGCCAGTCTCAGAATTTAGCAATCACGATGCACCCTCATTGTTTCTTCGCAATCCTTGCTCTACGCTTGCTTTTTGGCATCGCCGCTGGACACGAAGTGAGTCATGGTTTTAAGGAGATTGACCCAAATGATCCAGACGCGGTGGCTGCATCAAAGTTCGCTGTCTCTGAATACAATGCAAAAAACGCTACCAGCGCTGCAGAAAAGCTAATCTATGAAAAAACGATTTGGGCTGAGGTGGGGTGGATATCAGGCCCATTTTATGGACTCGTCCTTGCAGCAAAGAATGAGTCGCTAACTAACCCGGCACAACATTATGATGTTGGTGTATGGGCTTAATATGGAACAAGGATGGAATTAATGAGTTTTGAAAAATCTGATGAGTAGTAATGTTGTATGTGTTTTTGAGGGAGGGGGGGGGGGGGAGGGGGAAGGGGGGGGGGAGAGGAGGAGTTGTTCTTTCTCTTTTTTCTTCTTTTTTTTGGGGGGGGTTCCGGGGGTGGGGAGGGAAAAAGGGGCCCCTTTTTTAAAAATATAAAAAAAAGAGCCCTTCTTTTTATGTTTTTAAGGGGTCAAATAAAAAAAGTTTATAACACTCCCCCTTGAATGTGTAGAACATGAGAAGTAGTCGCATCAGATCTTCGTAGACTGTTGATGAAGTCAATGGAGTAAGCACTCTGGAATACGTATGTCCAAAAGGGATCCATTCAGGGTTATGCTAACACCAAGACCTTGCTAAGGAAAACCCAGTGGGAAAAAGCTAAAGCGAAGGGGAAAGGTGAGCAGCGCATGTCGACACTTAAGCGAGTTAGAGGTATGACCAACCCAACGCGGGTGCCTCGTTAAAAACCTTGCCAGGCAACAAAACCCAGTGGGAAAAAGTTGACCTGTGCTAAGGGGAAAAAGAGTACATTAAGGTCAAGTGAGTATACTTTCGAATACTCCCCCTGAAGTTGACAATGCTCTCCCCGAAGACTACATACGTGTCAAATCTGACAATCGACGCAATCCGATTCCAAGAACGAGCTTCTGGAAAGTAGCCTTTGGTAGAGACCTGGTGAACAAATCTGCGAGGTTATCTTGTGATCGAATTTGCTTGACTTCAATCTTCTGATGCTCTTGTTGCTGATGTGAGAAGAAAAACTTCGGGGCGATATGCTTGGTGTTCTCTCCTTTGATGTATTCTTTCTTCAACTGGTCGATACATGCAACATTGTCTTCGTAGATGATTGTCGGGACATCACTAACGAACGACAATCCGCTAGGTTGCCGAATATGCTCAATAACAGTTCGCAGCCAAATACACTCACATGTGGCATCATGAAGGGCGATGAGTTCGGCATGATTCGAAGAAGTAGCAACTAGGGTTTGTTTCATAGACCTCCCAGATATCGCAGTATTCCCAATGGTAAAGACATAACCAGTTTGGGAACGTGCCTTGTGCGGTTCTGATAAGTAACCTGCGTCAGCATATCCAACAAGGCAAGCATCATTCTGATGATCAAGGGGAGATGATCCATCCTGATATGCATAGGGATAGAATAAGCTCATATCCGTCATACCCTTAAGATAGCGGAAAATATCTTTAATACCATTCCAATGGCGGCGTGTTGGCGCACTGCTAAATCGAGCTAGCAGGTTGACAGCGAAAGCGTTGATTGCACTTAGGTATGGAACTTCTGGTTCCAACAACTCTTCCTCATCCTCTTTAGGACGGAATGGATCTCGCTTAGCATCTAGCGTTTGGACGATCATGGGTGTACTCGAGGGCTTCGCTTTATCTTCATTAAAGCGTCGCAACACCTTATGGGTGTAGTTCGACTGATGGACCAGAATACCATTAGTGGAGTGCTCAAGCTCAAGGCCGAGACAGAAACGAGTTTTCCCTAGGTCCTTCATCTCAAATTCCGATTTCAGGTGCGAGGCAGTAGTCTCAAGCTCTTCTAGAGTACCAATGAGATTCATTTCATCGACATAGACTGCAACTATCGCAAATCCGGAATCTGTCTTCTTGATAAACACGCAGGGGCATATTTCATTATTCACATATCCCTTACTGATCAAATATTCACTTAGACGGTTATACCACATCCGCCCAGATTGTTTCAATCCGTAAAGTGAACGCCTCAATCGAATCGAGAGGATGTTCCGTGGTTTGGAACTATTTGACTCAGTCAGCTTAAGTCCTTCGGGGACTTCATATATATCTCTGTGTCAAGATCCCCATAGAGATATGCTGTAACCACGTCCATGAGCTGCATATTCAGTTTTTCGGAAACTACCAAACTGATAAGGTAGCGCAACGTTATAACGTCCATTACAGGAGAATACGTCTCCTCATAATCAATGCCAGGGCGTTGAGAGAACCCTTGCACCACGAGGCGTGCCTTATATCGCACTATTTCGTTCTTCTCATTACGCTTCCTTACGAATACCCACTTGTAACCAACAGGTTTAACATTGGGAGGTGTGGGAGCTATAGGTCCAAACACCTTTCGCTTTGCCAAGGAATCTAACTCGACCTGCATTGCTTCTTTCCATTTTGGCCAATCAGTTCTACGTTGACACTCATCAACGGAACGCGACTCGATGTCGTCGCTTTTAGTTATTTCAGTAGCTACTGTATAAGCAAACACATCATCGATGATTATCTCATTGCGATTCCACAACTCATCCAAGCTAGAATAATGGACCGAAATCTCACGATTCTCGGGAGAAGGATCTGGAGTCTCTCCTGGGACGTCTCCCAAGACATATCCATAGTCCTTAACAATTTCATGAGTTGGATCGATTGGGATGGCTGTAGGATTCGATGGTGCCGGGGTTTTTCGCTTTCGCGGTTGTGAATCCTTCGAACTGAATGGTCTACCCCGCTTCTGGGCAGGCGCAGATGATTGGCTAGCCGCCTGTGTGCCACCTCCATCAGGGATGTCTAACCTTGCAGGCACATTTGCAGCAGGTATATGTGATCTCGTCACTTGTGCTAGATCAGAGAAGGTGTCGGGCATGTTTTGAGCCACACTCTGAAGATCTAGAATACGCCGCACTTCCTTATCACATTGTGCGGTTCGGGGATCGAGATGAGACAAAGTGGGTACAGACCACGTCAATTCGCGTCGTTCATCAGGAACGTTGACGTTCTTATCTCCCCCTAACGGCGGGAATACGGTCTCATCGAAGTGACAATCCGC
Organism: Spiraea crenata; assembly: GCA_033992175.1. Classification (NCBI taxonomy): domain Eukaryota; kingdom Viridiplantae; phylum Streptophyta; class Magnoliopsida; order Rosales; family Rosaceae; genus Spiraea; species Spiraea crenata. The sequence goes on along the minus strand of JAVBHV010000041.1, from coordinate 1,711,267 downwards.
AAATCGTGCGGTAAAGAGATCGCTTGTCAAGGGCTCTAAATAGCGAACTATCGAGGGGGAATCATAACCAACATATATTCCCAGCCTCCTTTGAGGACCCATTTTGGTATGTTGCGGCGCAATCGGCACATAGACTGCACACCCAAAAATGCGTAAGTGCGAAACGCTAGGTTCATACCTAGTGACCAACTGTAACGCAGAATAAGGTTGGGTGGAGGTGGGCCTCAGGCGGACCAATATGGCTGCATGCAGAATTGCATGGCCCCAAGCAGATATAGGGAGCTTGGTGCGCATAACCAAGGTCCGCGCGATCACCTGTAGGTGCTTGATGAACGCTTCTGCGAGGCCATTTTGAGTGTGAATATGGGGAACTGGATGTTCAACCTCAATCCCAAGGGACATGCAATAATCATCAAAAGTCTTTGATGTAAACTCTCCGGTGTTATCCAGTCGAATCGACTTAATGGGATAATCAGGGTGGTGAGCCTGCAACTTAATGATTTGGGCCAGAAGTTTAGCGAAGGCAGCATTTCTTGTGGACAACAGGCATACATGTGACCAGCGAGTTGATGCATCAACCAAAACCATAAAGTATCTAAATGATCCGCATGCTGGTTGGATCGGTCCACAAATATCCCCTTGAATCCGCTGAAGAAAAGAAGGAGGATTTGCAATTATCTTTGCGGGGGAGGGTCGAGTAATCAACTTTCCCAAAGAGCATGATTGGCAAAGTGTATCGGAGTACACAAGATCCTTAGTAGTAAGGGGATACCCGTGTGATGATTTGAGGATACGGCACATCACATCGCGACCTGGGTGTCCCAAACGGTCGTGCCAAAGCAAGTAAGTGCTCGAATCATCTAGTTTTTGACTAGCGATATGGTTTGCCTCTATTGAGCGAATGGTCGTTTGATATAATCCATTCGAGAGACCTTCCATCTTCTCCAATATGCGCTTATGGCCGCATTGGTAGGAGGTAATGCAAAGATATTCCTTGCCATTGTCTTCAGAGGTTTCAGCATGGTAATTGTTTGCTCGAATATCCTTAAAACTCAAGAGCGTTCTATTGGAACGAGGTGAGTATAAGGCCTCTTTGATGGTAAACTCAGTACCATTGGACAACATAAAGTGGGCCATGCCTTGGCCTTCAATCAGTTTGGATGAGCCTGAGATGGTTGTCAGCGGGGTATGCTCAGGTACGAAGTTAGAAAAATACCCTCGTTCACGGAGGATGGTGTGCGTAGTCGCACTATCAACCAGACATCTAACTTCGCTCTCTGTATTGCTGCTGCAGAAGCATATCAGAAGCATGGAAAGTTGAGAAAGTCTTCTCAAGTAGGTCAGCGTCTGTAAGTTCTTCCTTACAGTACTTGAGAAGAGAGCGGATCCGGCAAACTTCAGAATTATACGCATTTACAGACTTAAAGTCCTGAAAGCGTAAGTTATACCAGTCATGCCTCGCTTGAGGCAAGAAGATCATTTGCAAATGGCCATAGCGATCTTTGAGTGCCTTCCAAAGCGATCGGGGATCCTCTTCAGCGAGGTACTTATGTTGCAATGCATATGGCATATGCTTGCGGATAAAGATCAAAGCTGATGCTTTATCGCCTGCACCCGATTCCTTGTTGGCTTCAATAGTGAATTGAAGCTTCTTCGAAGTCAAATGGAGCTTCACATCTTGTGCCCATGTCAGGTAGTTGCTTCCAGATACTTCCAAAGCAGGGAACTCTAGCTTGCTGAGGTTCGACATACTGTGGGAAGCAAACAAGATGTGTTAGTAGAGTTTACAACATCTACTAAACGAACTCAAAGTACTTAGACATGGTTCGGATTTAGGCATGCAAACAATTAGTTTCAACATGCGTGGTGAGTTTTAGGAAACATCACGTTTCTATGCTCGAAATTTCAATACAAGACTTTGTATGAACCATTAGTTCATAATATTTACGTGCTCAAGCGCATTGGTAAGGTGCGCGAGTCTCACTCAAAATAAATCATGCTTTTTGGTCTTGCGGACCCGCATGGTTGGGCTCAATTTGGAGTGAAATCCAATTGAAATAGGGGCAATAAGAACGTTAAAGCCCAATTGATTTATTGTTTGGAAAACAATAATCTAAGCCCAAAAATTGGTGAAGCCCAACCCATAATTAAATGGGGGGAAGCCCAACAAAATTGGTCGAATCATGGGCCTATGCTCAAACCATTGTTGGCCCAATTGGAGGCACAATGTGTGCTTAGCCCAAAAATTGGAGCCCAAAATAATTTGGGAAAAACCCAAATTAAAATTGTTTAGGGAAACAATTTGGCCCAAAAAGAATGGCCTATGTTGGCCCAAAAACCCGGAGCCCAGTCTGTTGCAGCCCAAACAGAGGCCCAACAGTGGCCCAATATCGTTGCAGCCCAAAACAGAGGCCCAAATAGTGGCCCAATCTCGTTGCAGCCCAAAACAGAGGCCCAGAGTAGCAGCAACCCAAGTGTTGGCAGCCCAAGAATATCGGCCCAGATCAGCCCATTGGATTGTTCGGTAAGGGCTGCCGAACAACCAAGGAGCCTTGCTCGCGTTGTTCGGGAAGAACATTCGAACAGAGGAATTGATCCATGGGCGCGTGTTCAGGAAAAACATCCGAACAAGGAAGGAACTGTGCGCTTGTTCGGGAAAAACATCCGAACACTGAAGCGGCGCGTTCGGTCTGGTTCTGCCGAACTTGACATACCAGCGTCTCGAGTCTGGGTTTCGACGGCGGCGATCTGTTGAGGCCGTGGTGGCGAATTCGGCGAGTTTTGACTCGCGGGTTAGGCACTTAATTTCGGCATGACGTTGCACGCGGATTCAGTCTCAATTTCGGCGAGATTTGTCTTGCGGCCTGCGCAACAATCCGACGAGTTGCGACGGCCTAATTCAGCGAGTTCAACTCGCGGTGGCTGATGCCAGAGACAAACTAGCGGCAGCTAGTCGTTTGCAACGGCCATGGGAGACTTCCCGAAACGGCGTCGTTCCGGTGAGCTGGGCTGCGGCGAGTATCGTAGCTGTTTCGCTCCGCCAAAAACGGCGTAAAAACCTGACGATTCATCCCAGTTCGGTGATGGACTGCAATCGTGACGCCGTCGTCACTGTCGCGGTAGCCATCACGGGTGCCGGCGATGAACTCGTGGTGGCGGGGGGAAACGATCCGAGGAGCGGTTGTTTTTGGATTTCGGCTCCATCAGGAGCGGTTTGATCATGAAACAAACATGATATATCATAGAACAAAAAAAATCATAAAACAAACCTTCGGCTGATTAGAGCGTGCTGATAACGTGTTGTAGAGAGAAGGGGAGAGATATCAGAATATGGAGGCTGATCTGAAAGTGTATTCAGTGCTTAGTTTATGCTTGTATTTATAGAGGAGGTTTCCCAGGGTTAGGAAACCCTAATGGGCTTCTTTTTTTATATATATAATATTTATTTTCTTCCTTTTTGTTTTCGCTCTCACTTTTCAAGGCAAGTTATTAAAAGTATGATTTTTTGACTTAATATATTATAATAAAGGCTTATGTTAAATTACTTATATATCCTTGTGTTGATTATTGAAGTTCTTCAAATCACACACTATGATTATTTTAACTAAATTTCAACTATTGATTATTCTTCTCCATCTTACAACATGATGTGTCTATGATGATATCTACCTTGACGTACCACTAGTAGAGTAAGGACCCCAAAGAAGCATTGAAAACGCATCGTGATTGTTGTTTTTCAAAACTATTTGATCCAGTTAATTGAAATCAAGTTTGGAGCCGAAGTCTTCTAGTGCACGGCTAATATGGCAGTTGGGCATGTTGGTAGTCAAACTGTATCTCTGGCCGATTAAAAAGGAAAATTTTTGGAGTATTAACTTTATACTAGATAAAGAGGCCCGCACGTTGCCGCGGGGTTAAAAACATGGTGTAATAATAGTTGCATATATGTAAAACGTTTTAAGTGTGGTTAAAAAGCTTGTACAACTTAAGTGTGGCAGGATATATTATGTAGTTTACAAATTATTGGGTAAGAACATGGTGGTTGTCTTACTAAAATATTGAGCATATATTAATAATGCAAGCACCTTTAAAAATTAATACAATATCAACTAAAAGTTTGGCAGTGCCGACTGTATATAGAACTTTGAATACAGTATAAATATGTTAGTCCGTTGTTGCAGGGCCTTGTTTCAGAGGTGGTTTGGCCTACTCCTTTTTTTGTTTTTAAGTCTTCAGTCTGATAGGATATATTTAGAGAAGGGAAAATATAAGTGTATATGAACTGGGGAAACAAAGTAAATAAAGGTACAAATGAGAGAATGTAATCATTTAATTTGGAATCTAAATGGGATGCAGTTATCACAATAAGCTTATGTGCTTTTGTAGTAAATAAAGGTACAAATGAGATGAAATGCATGACCTTGTATTGATAAACAATCTAAATCAATATTTATCTAAAGATGAAAGATTGCTCAAAATTGTAATTGTTTCTGCATATAAAAATTGGTAGCTAGAATTGGATTTAAAATCCACCTAAAGCAACCAAAAAAGATCAATTATGGCAATACAGAATTGCAATGAGATTAGTGGAGATAGTACAGTTACTTTAAGGCAAGCTGCTTGCCCTGTATATTAGTTCTATAGAGTACAGCCATCTGTGCAAAAGAGAGTGTACTTCAATTAGCAGGTTTCGTCACAAATGACAACTACTCTTTGTTTATAACAAAGCAATGGTATCCTTTAGTCAATAAATCAGTAAGTAAAATAAATAAGCAAATTAGACGAAACCAAATCAAGAATTTGGATAACTGAAGTGAAAGAGGATATGAGAAGCAATCAGAACGTAAAATCAAATTGAGACTAATGAAACCATAGACTAATAATAGATACAAACCTCACCCAATATAATATTTCCTGACCAAATTAGAGAAGAAAACTTGATGAAGTAATGGATGGAACACAAATTCTAACAGCCACTGTATATATACTAAAGCATCCCCATAACCTTGCTACATGAGAAATACAAAATAAACATGCACATGAGACTGAAGTCTAAAATGAAAAAAAGAACAGGAAAATCAGTAACCAGAGTAGAACAAAATGATACTAATTATATGAATTCCATACTAAAACAGAACACACATAGCTATAATAGAAGAAAACTCACCAATACACAAACAGAGTCCAATACATAAATTAGGAATCACTGGAAACAGAACGCATACCTGATGCTTAAATAGTTCAACGAAAAATCAAACTTGATAACATGGTCTACAGTTTAGTCCAGTCCCCTTGCAGCAGGGTCTGTGCAGACAAATGTGGGGCAATCTCCATCATCGCTCTTAAAACTTTTTGAGGTTTTGAACCCAGTGTTGTAGGGTTAGAAGAATACATTCTGGCTAATCACTATATTTAATCTTAATATCCATCTGTACATACAATATGAAGAGAAGCAACATAAGCAGAATAATTTCCATAGGAAAGTCCTCACCTTTTCCAGAATTTAATTCAATCCAAAACATCAAACTACCAAGCCTAAATCTTACCAGTGATAATCACCAATGCAATATGAAGATAAGCAACAGAAGCATAATAATTTCCATACCTGTTCTGTACTTGTGTTCACAAAAAGCATGCTCTTTCAAGACAATGTTTTCTGCAGAGCAACACTTGAGTTTTGCAATCTCAAAAAAAATACTATATTAACTTTTGCCCCAACTGAACATACATAGATCATAATTCGGAAGAAGCGAAGGTTGAACACAGTAGAAAAATTGAAAAAAAAAAAATGTCAAAGAATACCTGACCGAGCTCATCGGCCTGAGCCAGCGACTGAACTTCTCACTTAGCTTTTGAATCAAGCCCAGTGAAGACTTCATTTCCTCAGGAAAACTCTATCAGAATGACCAGAAAGACCACCTCAATTTTAATACTACAAAAAAAAATATATATATATATTTACGTGAAAAATAGAGCTAATACCAATGTACATTTCTAGAACCAAAATTTGTTGAAGTTCGATGTTCAATGTTCAATTACCATTATAACCAGTAAAAATGGCTCATCAATTTTCATACATCAATGAGAAGTGAAATATCATCCATAGGTCATTGAAAATCAATATCTCAGTATTCATCATAAAATATACAATTAATAACATGAATTCAAGCAGCAATAAAAGTGAAGAACTAAATAACAACAAAACTAAATATTAAGAACAAATATCAGATAAAGAGAAAATGGTATTGTATGGAGGAAAACTTACAGGAACGAAGGAACCCAGAGATAGCAAACATAGATAGCAAACACAGAGGAAACAAAGACCTACAAATGAGCAATAAAACAAACTGCTTTAGCAAGCGGAGCTGAAGAATCCGCTACAACCAGATCCCTAAATTTCGAAAGCAGTTCTAAGATCAATTGAAAAAAAACTACCAGAATTACAGCCCTCGTTTTCAAGTTACTTCATCTATATTCGACATGAGTAAATAAATTATTAAAACTTGGAAATAATCACAAAAATAGAAAAGAAAGTATCATATCAATCTTATTTCAAACACCAAAATTGAAACAAAGTGAAAGATAGAACCGACCAACCTTTTTTGTGATTGAAGACGGTGCTGGCACTAACAATTGAATTTTTTAACTCCGAATACCCCATCTGCATTCTCTGAAATAAAGATTTGAAGCTATAGAAAGGTTGACAAATCTAAACTTGCAAAACCCACAATTGAACTGGTTTTGTGAAAATGAAAATGAATCTGCGAAACCCACAATTCAACTCGTCTTGTGAAAATGAAAACCAGCGAAATTGGATACCTTGAAAGCTACATATTCATGGGTCTTACCGGCGAAGAAATTTATGCTTCCTCAATTCAACTCCTACAATCAAATCAAAAATAATTCAACCAAATATATAAAACTTGAATCCCAAAACAACAACAAAAAAGATCTGGATAAGTTGAATTTAGTGATCTTTAGGAGAAACTGTATATGAGAGTTGGAGAACAAAGTGAGCAGCGGCAGAGCCGGCAGGTTCAAATTGCAGATAAAAAGATGAAGAAAGCCAGAAAACTCGAAGCAGGAAATGTGAGAGGAAACTGAGGGAGAATAAAGGGAAACTTATCTGAAGTAGGGACAACGCCAGAAGCGGCAAGTGAGATAAAAGGTGTGGAGAGTGATGAAGGTGGTTGAGGTTCCACCTCAAAACCAATTGGCGACGGGGGGAGTAGCCCAACTCCTTATAAACACTTGCAAGGTCCCTTACTTTTCCAATGTGGGATAAACATCCACATTCTCAACAGAGAGCGCCAGCGCAAAAGCTCACAGTGCCGACTGCCTCCCCACCCGAAAAATCTCCTGACCATTCACTAACAACCCCAACTAAGTACCCACCCTAGTTTCCATTATCTTTCACAAAACCAAAATGAAAAGCTACAGAACTTGGGAACCACCTAGTTCGTGCAAGAGAAGTTGCGGAAGAGAAAAAGAAAGAAAAAATTTGAATTTCGGGGCATTTTGGTCAGAACATGTGATAAAGTGGAGGAAGCTTTGAAAAATAGGGGCAAATTGGTCTGCAGAATAGAGGACAGTGCAATAAAAGAGGGGACAAGATCCTCTGTTCCACAATTTTTGTTCCATTTGTGTTCTACCTTGCCTTTTTCGACATCTTCGATAATCTGTGTTATGATCCAAACCGTTCATTTTTTTCATTATCTAGTAAAGATCATCCTTGCAAAAAATCATTCAAATCCATGATCGTTTGGTTATTAAACAATGAAACATAGCCGAATCGACTTTGTAAAACATAACCGGGTCTTTATATAACCTAAAAGATTACGGATTTGAATGATTTTTTGTAAGGATGATTTTTACTAGATAATAAAAAAAAATAAACGGTTTGGATCATAATACGAATTATCGAAGATGTCAAAAAAGGAAGAATGAAACACAAATGGAACAAAAATTATGGAACAGAGGATCTTCCTCCATAAAAGAGGGCATAATCGCCAGCTACTGTACAGGGAGGGGGGCCGGGCTTCTTTCACAGCTTAATCGAAAGGCACAATCGGCAGCGCACTGTCCTAGCTACAGTACGCTTAAGTTGAGCTTTAGTATAGAGTTAATTTATGTCACGCATGAACCTACTTAACATCAATTGGACCCAACCCAAATTGCAGAAAGGAGTGAAGAATACTTATGAAAAGTGGACAGATGCGTACAAGTCTTTTAATTGGAAGATGATTTACATAGTATGCACCCAGTAAGGACTAAGCAGACATAATACACATTTCATTAATCAGCTGGCTTATAAAGAGGGCAAACTCAAACAAAGAAGAAAGCGCCCTATGCTATGAGGATGTCTTAGAAGGTCGGTTTCGTTTCACTATACAGTGAAACAGAATAATCAACATCACGGCTTGGGTCTTCACATCAAGAATAAAACTTAGAGCATTTTCAAGGGATGCTATGAACATAATAGGTAAATGTGTGATTTGACGGTTGATGTGACACTAAATTTGTCAGCTTTCCTAGTTAATAAAATAGTGTGATATGCAAATATTATTATATAATTTACTCTTTTTTTCATTATATATCATCCACTCTACCATATATTAGCTACTAAACTATTTACTACAAATAAATTATCACAATTGAACACTCAACAACGTTGTTGAGGTTGAAAATTTTATGTGAATTTTTTGAACTCCAACTACTAAACCATCTACTACAAAATAATCTCACTATTAATATTTTTAACTAGCATCCCTATGCCTTATTGGAGTAAAACCAAGGAACAAAATTTTGGTTTCGGTGGTTAAAATTTATGGAAATTGCGGTTAAAATTTCGGTTTAAAAAAAAAGACGAAAAACATATTAGAAACCCTATAAATTAATATTTCTACTTTCTCTAGGCTTTAAAAGTAACAAATAATGCAATTTAACATTAAAGCTATATAGCATTGTCCATATGGATTAACTTTTATATACATAAGGGAGAAGAATTCGTATTTTGTATTCCACTAAGCTATCAATCAGCACAATATCTTAAGGTGAGGCTCATGAAACATACATTAACCATACATTAATATTACAATATAATATAAGAGTTTTAAGAAATATAATACATCAGAATTAATCCATTAGAATGTCAGGAACTAAAGGGAATAGATTGTCAAGAAGAAAGAATTATTGAAGGCATGCACCGTTCAATGTAAGAAAGCCAAAAAGAGAATAGATTGTGAAAGAACCATTATTGAAGACAAGAAAGAAAACACTGAAAGAAAGTTAGTAATGAAGGCAAGCGAAAAAAACACCAAAAGAAAGCTATTGCAGGTTTAATGTACCAAAATAAAGTTGTAGGAAAGCAAGAAAACACCCAAAAAAGTGGTTGAATGCACAAAAAGAAAGTTGTGAAAAGATTCAAGGAGCATCATTGAAGATAAGTAAGAAAACACCAAAATAAATTTGTAAACTGAAATTTTACCGAAAATTACCGAAATTTCGGTATTTTTTTCGCTGACATTGATATATACCCCGATTCAAGTTTCGGAACACCCAAAAAACCGAAAGTTTCGATGTTTCGGCCGAAATTTTGTTCCTTGAGTAAACATTCAACTGATGTTGAGTTTGAAAATTTGTTGATATAATAGTAATGAATAGGGTTGTTGAGGGTTCAGTGTTGAGTGCTAATTAGATGAGTTTGGGTGAAGAAATATTATACAATTTTAAGCAGTGCGCACAACGTTGTTACTCTATTTTCAACTAATGCTCACAACTACATTCAACAATGTTCACAATTACTCCCTCACAATGAATAGGATTGTTGATGATTGAGAGTTGAGTGTTAATTAGATGAGTAAGAGTGAAGAATAAAAAGTGAATAATAATATTTTTTATTCAATAAATATACAAAGTCTACTCTGTATAATTTGCAGAGTCATTTACAGCATCTATTGAAAAGTTATTTTGCTGATGTGGCACTACAAATTGAATTTGTAAAGTGTTATACAACATCCTTTGAAAATGCTCTAAGAAAGTAACAACAAACTGATATTATACATTCTATGCATTTGCATGATTTGGGAGGCGTTTCAGGTCCATTTCAACTTGGTGGATTCTCCATTGCATGTTTTCCAATTTCTGTTGATTTATTTCAGTAGGATGATATGGGAATCACAACTATTCCGGCAGTCTTTGGTTGTATTCCACATTTGAGCAATGTCCTTGGCTATGGCGACGGAGTCCATAGCCGTTCCAAGAAGGCCTCTTCTTGTGAAGCCAACCGTGTAAAGACCATCACCTTCTCTCCAGCAGTTGGGGAAAGGTACCTTTGGCATGCCTTGTTTGGTGAAAAATTCACAACCCTGGCTTGAAATACGTAGTACATATACAAACCAAGACATGTGACTAGTCGATGTGCTAGTGATATCGTTGGATACAGGCGAATATGTCAATCTAGCGTTTATATTATCAGTAGTACAAAACAGAATGGTGGGGAAACTTTAGATGGGGCTACAGACTGAACAATCCCAATGTGCAATTTTAATTCGGTTCCGAATTTAGAATCAGACCTTTTTTTTCCTTCATACAGTAATTTATACTGTAGCAAAAGGTTATGGGTTTGTTCTTTTCTGCCGTAATGTAATATTCTTCATTCTACCTTACTGTTGATGTTGCTACAGACTGAACGATCCAAATGTAAGCGTCAGACTTTATTCTAAGTTATTAATGTTGACGTTGACAACTGACAATCTGAACGAATCAAATGGTCTAAAAGGGAATGAAAAATGATGATAACCTCCTCTACCTTTCTTTACCTGAATCAAATGGGTCTAAAAGGGGATGAAAAATGATAATAACCTCCTCTACCTTTACCTGAATCTTTACCTGTCTAAACCTTTACCTGTCTAAAGATGAAAAAAAATAATGACAGCTTCAGATATGAATAGTACGTCAGCATGTCGCTAGCGTCTCCAATGTGTATAAAGAGGGCGCTGCAGACCTTACTCCGTCTACATCTTTAAGGTTCCATTAATACCTCTAGTCCTTTCAATTTGTTTCCTTTCCACAATATAATGTACTACCAGCTACTAATTTCTGAGCGACTAATTGATTACTGTTTCTTATCTTTTTTCAGAGAGAAATTTAACCAACTAGGGAGGACGTTTTGATCGTGTTCAGTTTTGAAGAAGATGGTGCCTGTGTGGACAGAAATGTATGGTCTGTGGATGATCGGCATGGCGCTGCTGTTTTTGGTACTGGATGGAGGTGACGCTGCACAAGTGATCGGCATGGGCCTCGGGGTTTTGGGGTTGATCTTTGTGTTCAACCTCATCAACTACCTGCTGATCTTCATCGTAGTTTCTCTGGTGATCCTTGTCCTAATGATCATTTGAGGAGCTGCTATATATGCTGTGCCTGTGTGAAAGGGGGTAGTCGCGCTGTCTCTATGTTGTGTCAGTTACCTATATCTCTACTATTATAAAGCAAATAGCCTTTTTCCACTGTTACACTAAAAAGATTAAGATACCACTGCAATATAAAAAAATTTCTTGCAAACCAACTTTAACTAACGCACAATGAAAAATAATCAGGGATAATTCCGTCTAATCAAAAAAGCTTCAATTGTACTGGACTAAAACGCCCCTAAAACTAAAATTGAAGGAAAAAATATTCACACTTCAACTATGGGCATTACGATAAGCTAATCAAAAGAATACAAAAAGACGAAGAATCCTCTTTCTTTCGCTTCGCACCTCACCACAACGCCTCCATCCCCACTTACTCTCTGCAAATTTTCTCTGAGAAATTCCCAAACCATAAAATCCCCAATTTTGAATTTCACTACCAATTCGATCGAAATGCTTGAGATTCTTCACATTTGAGGAGCTGCTATATATGCTGTGCCTGTGTGAAAGGGGGTAGTCGCGCTGTCTCTATGTTGTGTCAGTTACTTATATCTCTACTATTATAAAGCAAATAGCCTTTTTCCACTGTTACACTAAAAAGATTAAGATACCACTGCAATATGAAAAAATTTCTTGCAAACCAACTTTAACTAACGCACAATGAAAAATAATCAGGGATAATTCCGTCTAATCAAAAAAGCTTCAATTGTACTGGACTAAAACGCCCCTAAAACTAAAATTGAAGGAAAAAATATTCACACTTCAACTATGGGCATTACGATAAGCTAATCAAAAGAATACAAAAAGACGAAGAATCCTCTTTCTTTCGCTTCGCACCTCACCAACGCCTCCATCCCCACTTACTCTCTGCAAATTTTCTCTGAGAAATTCCCAAACCATAAAATCCCCAATTTTGAATTTCACTACCAATTCGATCGAAATGCTTGAGATTCTTCACATCTAGGGCGGCCGGCAACCAAATCAGCGCCAAGTTCTGGGAAGTCTGCGTTGAAGCACGGCATTGACGGTGCCAGCTGGTACGATGGTGACTCGGACTCCAGCGAAGGTTCGTCCCCAAAGACCTCGAGGCCAGTTGCCGTAGGTTCGTCCCCAAAGACCTCGAGCCCCAAATGATGGACAGCGTCCGATCTGGGTCGTACAATCCGGCGCGGGGCGGTTTTAGTTTTGCAAAATGCAATTCAATTGGGGGGTTTAGGGCATATTTCATGCTCTTCCCGAGCTTCCGTTACGGCCGTTCGGAAGCTCACATATTGAACCCATCTTCAATTCTTCAATTCTTCAGGTACAGAGCATTTTTATCACTTTGAATTTTATGTGCAAATAAGTAAATTTACAAGAATTGAGGCCCCACTGAAGATTCTTATTTTGGGGTTTTCTTTGTTAATTGGTGTTTGGACATGTAAATTGAGAAAACAATTGTCTTTTATGATCTTGCATTGCTGAAAGAAGTGTTTAGAACCGAGGCTGTTTGTTGAGGAACTTAAAAGATATTTGAAGAGTACTAAGGTTTAGTTTGTGTGGTTTTCCTTTTCTCTGTAAATCTTTCATTACATTTGCTTTGTTTACAATTATGCGTGTCTATTTTTTTCTTATCTTGGTCTCATAGGGTACCAAATTTTAGTGATTTTGGTCCCTTTTTTTCTTTCTTAATGAATTTGTTCCCTTCATTAAATCAGATGCGAAGATGGAAAATTGGTTGATATTCAAGTTCAAGTGGAGACTTCTGACTGTCTTCATTAGCATGTAGGAGATTTCCTGCTGTTTATGTTCGATTGCAACTGTACATTGCAAATGCAAATAATATCTAAGAATCTTATTTGTGTTTTTTGGTATGCATCTTGTCGTTTTCACTACTATGAGAGCTTGCTTTTGAAGAGCTGCCGTGGGTGAGTGAACTTTTTTCTCCGATTACCTACTACTTGAACTCTTCACTACAAATTGAGCTGTGGGAGAGTTAGCATCATTTTGATAGTTTCTCTGTTGTTATCAATGGGTTCATTGTTGGGTTCCTTGCTAATTGATATGTTATGATTTTGGTTTCTATTGGCTTATCTGTCCAATTTTGCTTTGTCAAAAACCTGATTGAAAAATGAGGCAAGGATTAGATAATTTGGGAACAAAGTGATCTGGATTGGTGAGAACTTTTCAATTAAACCTTAATATGTTTGTATTTGATGCTCAATTACAAGTTTCAAACAATTCCCTTTGTGGAATACTACTGTAGTTCAACAAGTCACCAATAAATATAAGTTACCTGCTTATATTGAATTTTTCTAAATCCTCTCTGTCATTTTTTCAATCGACTTTCCATGTATTTTTTTCCATGTGGACCAAGTGAATCAAAATATCTATGTACTCGCATCGCTTTAGACGAAAATCAAGAATATTGAAATGTGGCCCAAAGTGCCAGTGAATAAAAAAAAAAGTCTCTCGCACACGCGTATGCATGTGCGGTGAGGCTAGTTATTTTTTAAGAGAATCCACTTTATTGTTTATGTACCATTCCCTAGTATAAGTTAAATAAATAGTGACTTCGTTAATCAGTTGGGATCTTCTGTCACATGGTCATTATCTACTTTTTTATTTTTAAAATAAATCACATTTAATGTTATTTATTTATTTTTTATTTTTTTTCTCAAAAAAAAAAAAAATCACATTTAATGAAATCGATAAATATTTTTCTAATCAATAGAAAATTAAGACGCACTGCACTTCACCCCCACTCCGCCGACGCCGCCATCAAGGTTAATATTGAGCTTGATTTTTCAATCACGTGATTCAGAAAGAAAAAAAAAATGCATCCCATCACGTCGCAAGAAGCGAACTTGATCAACTCAAAAAAGAGTATTCATCAATGATCATATTTGTTCCTCAAATCAATGAATATATTGTGAAAACTTTAGCATACGGGCCTAATTATTCGAGCAGCAACTCCAAGAACGGAAAGAAAATATTGGTCACAAATACATATAAAACAGAAGAAGCCCCAATTGAGCAAATTGTACCCAAAAATTTTAGTCCTTGGAAACGATTTCTGATTGGCTGCAGAACAGTGTAAAGACGTCCTCTGCCGTCCTGCATATTCCGCGTCTTTTCCTTCTCCTTCTCGATTCTTCTTCATAGTTCGTTATTCTTTTTCTTTTTTCTTTTCTGGGTTGTCGTCATGGACTCATGGTCATCGGTTTTCTGCAAATCGACTTCTGGGTTCTGCGTCTTTTTCTTTTCTGGGTTCTGCAAACCGACTTCTGGGTTCTGCGTCCCTGGCTTCGCGGATCTCGCAGCTCAGGCAGGCGTCGTCCACCGGCTCTGTCGTCTTCGCAGTCGTCGTCGCATCTTCTTCGCGGTCGTTCACCGGCTGTGTCGTCGTCGTCCGCCGGCTCTGTCGTCTTCGCGGTCGCCGTGGCATCTTCTTGAAGGTCGCCAGGTAGTTTGAACAATTTTTGTGGGTTTTTTTGGTTTCTGACCTGGGTTTCCTTAATCCCTATATTTTCATGGTGATTTTTGGTGCGAGCTCAAGTGTGATAGAGAAATTGTAAAGAGAAAAGAGATGAAATGGAAATGAGAGTTCTTTCATTAATGCCGTCCGCGGCGCAACACAAGTTCTTTTAAACAAAAAAAGCGCACTAGGGTTGCTGAAGCTGCCAACGCATCTTCACCAACAGAGTTGAAAGAGAACTAGGCCAAAACAGTGGGCCGAAAGCAATAAAGTTAAATAAAATAATGTTTGGGCCTGCTGATGGTAACTAGATAGAGCCCTCTAACGCAACAATTTTGTAGGTTCTTTTGTTGTTTGAGCGGGCTCTTGCTCTTGGTCAGGTTGAAAAAAAAGGGAATTGTAAAACCTGTCAGCCATCTCCGCCGCCTTCTCCGACGGAAAAGCTCAGCTCGAGGTCACCCGCCGGCAGGCTGTCGTTTACTCCCTCTACGCCCCGAAGCTCAGAGCGTCATGGAGTTTTAGAATTGAATCGAGCACTACGCTTGATCATCTCCAGGTACTATAATACCTTCGTGATTTGCTAAATTTGTAATAGTTCAATTCTTTTCAAAGAAAAAAGAATTATAGTGATACTGAGAATTTGCAGAGCTGAGGATCAAGAGATGCCCAGAACGACGTCGTTGTTGCTCTGTTCTCTGGTCCTCTTCGGAGCCCTAGCTCTCATCGAGGTGACAATTTCAGCTTATTAAAATTCCCTTTTCAAAGTTCCAATCTGATCCAAATTTCATGTTCACTTTTTGTTGACCCTAATTTCCACGTAAGGAAATCTTACTTTCTCGAGTGCGCGGGCGTGCCACTAATAGCACCATTGCGGTCTATTGGACTTGTAAATGAGTGAATGCACGTCTTTGACTCCTTATCAAACGATTATGCTAGACATGGGACATGCAACGAGTAAGTGTAGACAAAGGTTCTTTTTTGCCTTTGGGCGATAAAGGACTTTATTAAATTTATAAGTGCTACAAAGATAGTTAAGGACGAAATCCTTATTGAAATGGATGAACAAAGCAATAAAAATAAAGATCGATACAACCGGGGATGCGCGTCGGTTGCAGATAGAGGAGAACTAGATCGGCCTAGTTTCTGTGTCGTCGTGAAAGCTCGATGCTTGTGATCGGCTACGTCGGGGTGCGATACTCGTGATCGTCTGCGTCGGTGCCTTTCGGTGAAATCTGGTTGCCTTTCGGCGAAATCTGTTTGCCTTGCGGTGAAATCTTTTTAGGGATTTGTGTTTGAGGGATCGGGGATCCTTTACTTGATGCAAGAGCTCTTCTTTATATAGGTGATGCTTCATGGATCTTGGGCTCTCCTTGATCGGCAAGCAATGAATCTCCCAGTTGAGGTTTACTTCCTTTTCCTTTGAAATCCTTCCTAAGTTGGGTTTGCTGAGAATCTTCTTCTATTCTAACTCGATCTCCTTCGGCCCATGGGAAATACTTTCCCTATTTCCTGCTGAAAGTCCTACCCGCCGAGATTTTATTAATTCCTTACTAAACATGGATTCGCCCATCATCTTCTGTCTTCTACTGGGCTTTAGCCACTTAAAAGGCTTTGTATCAACCTCTGCATGATAGCCCAAACCCTATTTAGCCCAACTGTGCAATTCGGGCCCAAACACTTTTTTTTTGGGTACTTAATTTCAATTTTTGAATGAATATATCTGATTGAAATTGGTGATTTATGAATGGGTTTTATTGTAATTCGGGCAAATAAATCAAAGGAGAATCTGAAAGAAGTGACCCACAAGGTTTTCTTTGATGTTGAGATTACTTTTTTTTTTTTGGTCAAGTTGAGGATTCCATTGATAAAAGAGAAAATACAACATAGGAGGTCCAATAAGAGACAACCCTACATAAAGCTTAAAGCCCATTAACAAGACAAGAGCCCACAACAAAAAACAACCCAAAATAACCCTAAATCTAGAGAGCCAATAACTCCACCTTCACCAAGCAGCCGCCGCTCCTTCACCATGAAACCAACCACCGAACGATAAACGGAAGCAGATGAACTGACTACCAACGAAAAATGGAGTGGTTACACCACATGCAGTTACGCATCCACAATCCAAGTCGAAAAGTGCAATCTGTACTTTGATCTTTTTCCAAGCACCAACAAGAACCACCAAACAATAGAATTGGAGATGACCCCCGTGGAACCAAGAAGAGGAGGGTGATGGTTAAAGAATTCCGGTGAGAAACCGCCATTGATGAAGAATAGCAAATCATTGGACCCTATACCGAACAACAAAACAAAAGACAAAACAAAACACAACAAAAGCCAACTACAACAATGATCGGGTGTTTATGCCGATCCCACCTTTTCCAAACTCACCTTTTCAACTGTTCACCTGCTAGAGATCCAATCTGCACAACAAAAAAAACAACAAAAGAGATGCCGGCCGACCCCAAGGAAAATCCAAGAGGTCGGCGGCTAGGGGTTTTTTGTGTGGAGAGGATCTTGAGATTACTAGAAAGCCTGCTGGTATGCCTTTATATTCGACTGGTGACTTATGGTTCAATGTTGTTAAATGCAATATGCGAGTCGAATTGGGAGCTGAAATGTTATCAAATGTGTAGAGATGTGTATGTGTTTATGTGCAAAGAGTGTTGGAAAGTGATGATTTAGAGGGATTTTGTTGTTGATTGTTTTTCGTTTTGGTGAATGGATATTGATACTGTTACGATTACCAGGTTCGGTCTCTTTGGGAAGGCAGTTCCTAACACTGCAGGTATGTAGTAAATACATTATTCATGTTGGTGGTTTATATTTATGTTTCATTAATTTTCAGGACTGTTTGCTAATTTGTTTCTCTTTCTTGGGAGTTTTAGTTTAATACATCATACACTTTGCTTTCAAAATGACTTGATTTGCACATAGTGTCACGCGATTTACTCTGGTTCAACTGTTAAACTGCTAACAGGCAACAGTGGACATTGATATTGGATCTCGAAAATCATTCTGTATTACGGAAGTGATGAAAATGGAAGCACAAGAACTAAGGTCACTATCCTGCCGTTCCCATATGGCTTTCCAGTATTTGATTCCTTCAAATGTTTTGATATCAGAGACATTTTATAGTCATCTATCTGTATGTGTCCAATTCCTCTTTGCAATTATTTTTTTGCTTGCTTTCAGGAGCCGATTACACAAGAGGAAGTAAGACGAAGAAAGGAAATTGGAATGACCACAGCAATGATGAATTTGGTCATGCAATGACAAAGGGATGGCATCGTGAATTCCATTGACAATGAGCTGGTTGTTATTGAATCAGAGCATGTATCCATAAACTCTAGGTTGATTCATATGTATTTCTCTACTGGTTTGTTGAACAATTGCGTCAATTATCTCAATTTTTGGTTTCTTTTCTAAGCAATTAAACAGAACCGTAATCACGGGAGCTCCCAATTTGTCAATGGAGAGATTTCTAGCTATATTTATTTAATGTTTTGTGTGTCTGTTATAGTCTATATTATGCAGTGAAGATTAACAGACTAGGTTTATTTGCATATGAGAGATTTTGTCTTTGCTGGTTTGTCCCACTAATACGACATAAGTGAATGTTCCTATTGTTCGGTGCTACTCTTTCATCTCTTTTTGCCAATAAAGTTCTCTTTCCATGTTCTGAAGAAAACTGTGTTTTATTGCAGTGAGATTTTTCACAGTGGCTGCTTCACATTAGACATTGCTTTAAGTTGCGGCCTTCCCAAATGGAGAATTGGACGAACAATGTTCAATCCCACATTCCAATATATGTGGTCCAGCGCGATTTTGAGGTCCAAACATCTTCCTTTCTTTGCATTGGATCAAATACTGCATAAATAGTTGAATCAACTTGTACTTCACGGAACTGATGCTTCACAGAACTAACACTTCAACACTTCACCTGTACCTATCTTACAGGTGATGAAAAAGCTCATTATTATCAGGTGGATACCAGTGTGGTTGCTACTGGTGTTGCTGTCTCAGAGTTGCAATTCCATATCATACATGAGCGTCCATTTGTGGTGAACAAATCAGGGGAAAAGGGAATATTTTTTTGTTTTTAAAGGTGGGTGTGGTTTTATTTTTTTTTTTTTTTTTTGTGTGTGGTGTGAAAGGTGTGCTATGGTTTCACACTAATATTTTATATTGTTTTTTTTTCTTTTTTTTTTTTTTTATTTTTTGCGCCTTCACTCTCACATTTTTTTTTTTTTTTTTTTTTTTTTGTTTTTTTTTTTCTCTTTTCTCTTGTGGTGTAGGAGGTGTTTTTTCTCTCTTTTTTTTTTTTTTTGTTGTTTTTTTTTTTGGGGGGTATTCTATAAACACCCCCTAAAAAAAAAAAAAAGGAAAAACATAGCAATTGGGCATGTTGGTAGTGAAACTGTATCTGTGGGAAATTAAAAAGGAAAAATTTTGGTTTATTATATTTCCCAAAAGAATGTCGCGTGTGACAAAAATGTGAAATCTCAAACTTTGTAATTAGGTTACCTTTTTGAAAAAAAAAAAAAAAAAACGACACTTTGAAGGGTTTGTTACATTCATCACATACGCTAACGATGCAGTTGTCTGAATTAAGAGATAACCAACAGCCACCATAACTCTAGCATAGTATTCAATCAATCGTTCACACACGCAGCGATTCAATTAGAGCTGAAGCACATATTTATCCGGATAAAGCATAAACCTAACCAAGACGCTTAGTATGTGCTGTGCTGGGGCATCTTTTGAGTGTGAAATCATTAGTAAAGACCCACTTTAAAGCATTTTTCAGCATCTTATTTAGTTAGTGTTCACATACTTGAAATAGATCACTGAAATTGACAATAGGTCTACGGCTAAGACATCTGCTAAAGTATTAGATAATGTTAGATACAAAAGTACACAACATAGCACATAACTCAATCATATAAAAGTTCATAGCATATAATGCCGACCTTCGGTACCAGGACATCAATCGTCACTGGTAGAAAATCGAGTATACACCACAGACCAATCTTGCCACGGCCTCACCTTCTGTGGCTGATTTAGGCAAAAATGCCACAATCAGTGGCCAAAATATTGGGGTCACGGCGTTGCTGTGGCTTGTTAACTATATTGTGGCTTAAAATAGTGATTGTGTCAGAACTTGCACCAAAGAGGCCACAGATGCTGTGGCCTTTTTCCTAATTTTATAAGTTTTCCACTGGCGTTGGGAACAATAATGATATTTTAATCAAAATTGACCACAGACTTTCACTCTGTGGCCGCAAACATATTAATATATTTTATCAATTTTTATGATATACATCTTTTTGGACGGTATACATACATCGTTCCATATAATAAAGTGACCACGGGTAACAACGTCTGTGGCCACATTTTTTATTTTTTTTCTCTGTGGAGTGGTTTGAGACCACAGGTCTGTGGCACCCTATTTTTCCCCACCCAAAACAAAAGAAACAAATATAGAGAAAATCCCTATAGAAAGCCCTATGTGCAACTTCTCACAGCCGCCTCCTTCTTCTTCTCCTCCTCCTTGTAGATCCGACATAGAAATCCCGGATCTGAACCCTAGAAAGCCAATACCCAAACACTTAGACCATCTGCATTTCTCTCAAACTGCGTCTTCTTCTCTCGCCGTGAACAATAAGAAGCTGCCATGGTCCCTTCTTCTTCCTAACTCTAATTGGATTTGGGCTTGATGTTCTATTCTCCGACGGCTTCGCGCGTCTCGGCCGTAAGCTCGCAGCTGTAGGGGGTGAGTGGATCTCCCCAGATCTGCGGGGCAAGTTTGATTAGGGTTCCTTCAAACTCGAGGCGGCAGTCTTGCTCGCCAGCCCCGATTCCCTCCACGACGTTGATTTACAGGTAAACCCACTAGAGCGGTCACAATTCAAGTTTTTTTACATATACTGAGTTTCTGTTTCTTCGTTTGATGTTCTGGGCTTCGTTAATTCGAGTTGTGCTCGGCCCACCGGCTCCATCCTTTTCTCTTCTCCGGACGACGTCGCTGGAGTCGTCTCTCCTACTGGCATTGCAACCATCCTCGGCCGAGGCTCTTCGCAGGTTCGTACTCTCGTCTCAATTCTCTTCTGTTGTGATTCTCTGTTTCGTTTGGTTGCTGAGAAAATTCAAACGCTGCTTTGTGTTGATGTTTTGCGCTGTTATTCATGGTTTTGTGAATGCTAACATAATCGGATTGATAAATGGGTCAGCACAATTCCTGGAATTGCTTAGAGAAATAAAGTAATAAGCTCAACTGCATGATTGCTAGATTTGTTAAGGAACTATTTACATTGGTGTTGTTCAGATACTTGATCATATGTTTTTACTTGTCGGTTCAGATATATACACAATCTTATTGCTAATATCATACTTTGTACTTCAGGAATGGAGAGCACAAACTGCCCACCTCATTTCAGGTATAAGAAATTTGTTTCTCTTTCTAGACTTTGGACTTTGTTCTTTGTTCTTTCCCCACTATTTAATCTACATTAGCATGGGTGAGCAGCACCTATAACAGGAAGAAGTGTAAATTTTCAGGCCTCTTTAGCAATCATGGTCCCTTATATTTTGTGTGATGATTGTAGCATATGGTTTGCCTGGGTATCGGTATACTTTCGTGAATGACTAGTTAACGTTCAGTAGGTTATCTACTTACACAAGTTTTGATGCTACTATACAAGTTTTGTATTTGGCGTTTAGGTTTCTTACTTTCCTTTTCTGAATCATTTGGCCACACAGAGAAAGTTTGTATGAAGATGAAGAGTTTGATCAGCATCAAAGACAACTAACTGCATTGCTGGTGTCGAAGGTAAACATGAACTGCTCTGTTGCCTTGTTGGTTTGAAAATAGTTGTCAGGAATGAGATTGCCTTGTTTCTTATCACTCTGAAAATATAGAATATGATCACTAGGCTTTGAAAACTGTAATGTTGCTTCTCATGTCTGATGAAACAGCCCTCTATGTTGCTGCAGAATATGGATATGTTGATTTAGTTAGGGAGATGATCAGGTACTTGTGACACTCTTTGTACTGATATCTCCCAAGTTGATTCTATTGAATGGCTAATTTTGACCAAGATTTGTTTTTCTCTGTATTGGTTTGTTCTTGTCGGTGATAAGAATTTCATCACCTTTTTTATATCTGTTTGGTATATTGTTGCAGAGAAAAGCCAACTAAGTTCTTATATCCTAGTTCAGCAGTAAGTTCTTTCTTTCCATATTTCTTTTGCTAATGTTCTAAGTACTCAAATCTATCATATTTTGCATACGAAACATTAAAGGGAGTTGGTGGGATGGAGAAGTTCAAGTATTTGCAGTGAAGTGCAATCTGCAGATCTCCTCTTCCATCTTCATTTGTTTGGAACTTTTATTTGCAGTTAGTGTTAAGTGCTTCGTAGGAGGCTTTTGGGTAATGTGATTGTTGTTGTTGTGATGTATTTGGCAGGAAATCAAGCTAGATTGCTGTTGTTGTGATGTATTTGACCAATAATTATAAAAGCCAATACAAACCGCTAGCTGTTATGTGCAATTTCATTTATTGTATTTTTTTTTGGAAAAAGTGGATAGGGTGGCCACAGAGATTTTGGCTGTGGTGCCATTTTAATAATTTTTATTCGAATTCAACGGAAGTGGGAGAATGGTGGGGCCCAGCTTAAATGTTGCCACAGATGACTTTTGCTGTGGTTGAATTAAAAAAACAACACCACCCATAGACCACAACCGCATGTTTTGTGGCCAATCCGTGGCCAACCCCCATAGACCACGGAGGCCCATGGTCTTTTGGCCAATTTCTACCACAGATATCTGTGGTCTATACTCCATTTTCTACCAGTGGTTAGTTGGGTGTGTTTGTCTTGACTTCGTGCTGTTTTTTTGTTGTGTTTTTTTTTTTTTTTGTGTTGGGTTGGGCGGGGGGGGGGGGGGGTCTTGTTTAGGTTTTGTTTTTTCTTTCTCCTTTCTTTTTTTTTTTTTTTTCTTTTTTTCTTCCTTTTTTTTTTTTTTTTTTTTGGTGTCTCCCCATCCCCGCCCCCATGGAGATTACTATCTCCATACCCGCCTCCATACCCACCCCGCATAGAAAAAAAATATATGGACAATATTAATTATAAAATTTCATAAATAATCATAATATATTATTTTTTTTATTCATCTTCATATTTCAATATTTTTCAAATTTAAAAAAAGAAAGCGAGACCCGTAAAAATGACTTACAAACATGTTTGCAATACATAAGTAAGCAAAAAGTGAAATTAGTTTCTCATGAATGGAAGCCCTAAAGCCTTCATTTAAGTTGGGGTGATTCCTAAAAGTTTATAAAATTATTATATATATTAATTATATTAATTAATTAGACATATATATAATCGGGTCGGGTTCGGGTTGGAGACTAGTAATACCATACCCGCCCCATACCCGTCATGGGGATTTTAAAAATCTTCATACCCGCCTCCATCCCCATTTAGCTTCTCCATACCCGCTCTATCAGGGGCGAATACCCACGGGTATCCATACCCGTGGAGATTTTTGCCATCCCTACCTTTTATCTACAACTTTATGATTTCCAAAACGTATGATGTATGATAGGAATGTGAAAATTGTAAGAAAATTAATATAGATTGAATTATAATTATAACATGAACGTTCATCAACTACCAGGCCTTTACAACATGGCCAGACCAACAAAATACCACAAACTAATTAAATTTTATTGATGTCGCGAAATATTCATGCAATATAATTATAGACACATTGACTAGCAAGCCGATTAAATTTTAGTGACGATGAACCATATGGACATATAATAGCAGTAATTAACTAATACCCAAACCAAACGGATGAATCAACATTTTTCCGTCACAAAAGAGAGTTTAGAAGCCGCAACATCGTAAAGGAACCTCCTGTTGAACTGCTGGAAGGCCCCGAAAACGTTGAACTTCAGCTCTTGTAATTGGGCTCAATCATGAAGCAGAATTCATTCATTTCCTCAAACTCCTTAAACGTCGTCGCTTCGTCCAGTTGAACCTCCGCACCATCAAACTTGAAACTCATCGCTGGCGCAACCGAGCACACCTGATCACCGCGTACTTTCTTAGTATTTAGTACATGGGCCAGGTCATAACACAACTTATATCCGCTTCGAGTTTTGTTCAGCGGCTGCAGAAAGTGAGTCTCCAGAAAATACGAGACCATTGTGTTGCCAATGATTTTGTACGCCTCGGGAACGAAAAGGCTAACGTCGACCCCGGAATCCATAATGCAGCCCGAGATCAGTTTTGGGTCGATGGGTAAATCTAAACCGTTGAATGTAACACCAGTCATATTCAACTTGTAATGGTCATCGGGGTCGCCTAAAATCGGCGTGGATTGAATCCCGGCGCCGCTGAGCTCGGCCTCGTTGCCGAATCGCAACTCGGCCACGTCATCCTCACTGTACGGAAGACAGTAAGAAAACTTTCCCAGTGTGACTTGTTGAAACTGCAGGAGGAAACTGGTGGGCTCGTCCCGGCCCAGACCGAAAATTCCAGACAGAGGATTCGGGTGTCTTGCGTCCCCCGGGAAATGCGGGATTCTGTTGAAGAGGCCCTGTCCGAATGCCACACCGGGAACCGCAACCGGTTGCTGATTTGGGCCGCCTGTGCCGAATGTGAACGTATCAAGGCCGAATAGACCGGTGGTTTTATCTTCACCGCTGCCGTAGACGAAGTCGTACGTGCACTGGTCTCCGGTGGGCATGAGGTAAGGCCGGACGCAGAGAGGGTGGTTCGGATGCATCGGTTGGAAGGAGGATGAACGGCTAGGATCGAAGTTTGCGGAGGAGACATTGAAGCATTCAATACAGAATGCCGACTGGACCCAAGTTGGGCTGCTTCCAGTGTCGACGACAAGGCTGAGGTTCATTGGAGGAGTGCCAATAGAATTTCCGTGTAGAACAGGCCGGAAAATGATCGTTTGATGGTTGTTGTGAGAGCACTGGTGTTTGGGGCAACAAGAATTATCAAGAGCAGAAGAAGCATTGCAATGGTCGACATTGTTATAGTTGGTTTAGTAGGTCGGTAGGACAGTAGTATTCAATTGTTTTGTTGGTGTGGCTAATGCCTATGTTTTCTTCATGGCTTGCTTTCTTCAAATGACAACTATTTATACGCGAATAATTGAAAACTTGAGTTCAACATCTTTTCTTTTTTAGGCCTTATAGAGAAGTGCACGATACATCAATCCATTTGTAGGTATCATCTACAAGGTCAAGCATCCATGGGGGGGGGTTGTTTTTTGTTTTTTTTTTTTTTTTTTTCTTCTTTTTTTTTTTTTTTTTTTTTTTTTTTTTTTTTTTTTTTTTTTTGGGGGGTTTTTTTCTTTCCCCCCCTTTTTTTCTTTATTTTTTTTTTTTTTTTTTTTGAGGAAAAAAAAACAAGTGTTAAGAATAATTCAAGCATATTACAAGGTCAAGCATTAGTTCAAGCATTACACAAGTGATAAAACATAGACGTTACATTAAATTGCATCCTCCATTTGACATTTGACATTCTGGTCACGCATATCATATATCCTTATCATGACATAATGTCTTTTTCGGGAAATTATAAACTTAAAATCCATCCTTTCAATCTGTCAGATACAAACAAATCCACATCCTCTTTAATTTTGTACCTTTTTATCAACATGCCAAGTTGATACATAAACTGTGCACTATATGCACCGATTAGATACTAACAATCTATTACACTATGCATGCACTACGTAATCTGAATGGATTTTCCACAACCAAAGAGACCTCTAACCGAAAACTAAGGCAAAAATAGAAGAAAATGAAACTTAATTTGAATGTAACGAGTCAGTGCAATTTAATTAGATGAAGTCTGATTGCAATTTGTTATCTCCAAGTCACAAAATTCAAAACACAAGTCATTTCATCGCAGAAAACTCTAAATACACACAATCCCATTAATCCCAATCCCAACAACAATGTTGACCCTCCGCTATGGAGTTATGGTCTTATTATGAGTGTATAGCACATGAAATTTTGCATCTTTCATCTGCTGAGCTCGGCAACTTCTCATTTTCAGTAAGAGGTGTCGATCTCCGATACTTCCGAACTTCAAATGGAGTACTTCACCCATTTTTAGTAAGATGCCAGACGATATGTTTAGTATCAAGTTCTCAACTCAGAAAACACATGGTATTATATGGTGAGGTGATGAATATGCATGCTATTTTGAATGAGGGCTATTTCTATACGTAAACCTATTGAGGGATATAATTTCACATCTTAACTTCTAATTTACAAGAAACTTAAAGCAGGCTACTTATATGTAGCTGTAAAATATGTTCCTATTGTACAAATGGAAGTACTAGCTGTAGATGAGTACACACCTAGTCCAAACCTACTCAACATTTGCGTGTTTAATTTGTTTATTGGCATTTGCAAATGAACACATTTCACACATACGAAAGAGAAATGCGACCAAAAACAAAGAATTAGTAGAATATAAGAGATATATATATTAACCAAAGTGAAAGATTGATTTATAGTATGATCCTTTTGTTGTTGATTAGTTTATGTTTTCCTTCATCAGTATTCAGTATTCCCTATATATCAAATCCACACTACAAGAAAATTGCACATTAGGCACCAAAATTTAGGCACCACTAAGTTTTGGTGCCTTTTGGTTTTCAATTAGGCACATTTGATTGTCAAGTGTGGGTATAAGTCTTTACCCACACTCCAACATGTGGGAAACTCAATTTTTCCTACACTTCCCACCAAAATTTTGAATGAACAAATATAATATTAGAACTTTTTGTTGTAGAATACCCTAAGTATGGATGTAGAATACCCTAAGTATGGATGCTTACTTCATGGATGATCACATCACTCCCAAGCCATTGCCTATATAAAGATGAAGCCCCCTCACAACTCACACACACTCCCATACCTCACAACCAAGAGCCTCGGAAGAGCCTCGGAACTCTTCTCCGGAAGAGAAGAGCTTACGTCAGGGGGAGTGAATAAGCGGAGATCCTTTGTACTCTTTACGTTTCCAGTATTTCCATATAATGAGAGAAACCAGTACTACCGCCCCGAGGACTAGGCACATTTGCCGAACCTCGTTATATCTGTGTCTCATTTACTTTCCGCCACTGCACTACTTTTTATACCGAAACTGCAACACGTTATCAGCACGAATTGCTCTCGTGTAAGTATCAGTGGTGGACTGGATACAGATAAAGGATTTCTCCAGAAGAGCAATCCAGAATGAGAACCTGAAGATTCTCAACTGTGTGCTCTGAGAAAGCAATACAGACAATCATACCAAAATATGAACGAGAACCTGAAGTTTCTCGGCCGTATGTTTCAATAAAGAACCCGCAGTTCTTTACGTTTGGCATACCTTGATTTGCAGTGTTTTATGGTTAGATTACCATCACGAGTTACTCTCGTTTATTGGCCGAACTAACATAAGACAAAGCCGTGATTTTGTTCGGAAGGACAGAAGGGTCTTCCAACAAATGAAATCTTATTGGTATGCACTCAAGGGAAGCCAAACATGTTTTGCAGCTGTCTTATTGGATTGTTCCACTGAAAACAATACACCAATCATTTTGTTGGTCATTTTGTCCAAAGTGCAACACCTCCACTACTTAGCAGCACTCGGTATGGTCGGCAGAGAAAGAGAAAGGCATAATCAGGAAATTGAACCACTCCTGCAAAGTAGACTTTTGCTCCTTTAAGCACTTTCTTTCTTTCTAAGCTGTATTCTCTACATCACCTCGGGATCTGCACACCAGCACATCTCCTGCACACCAGCACATCATCACATCGCTGCCTCCTCTGACGTGAACAACCACGAAAACCAAGCCCTGCACATCCCCTCGGGATGTGTGCAGATCATCGGCGGTAATATCTCAATGTTGGCAACATCATCACCGTCGAGAAGGACGGCTTTTCAGCCGTCGGATCCGATGCTCACTGATGGAGAAGATCAGCGACAAGATCCACGGCGATCGCCGGCGCGTGCAGCGAGACACCGCCGTTCCACGAGGCCACCGACGGCGAGCTCAACCCACGATCAGCAGCTGCGGCCTCCACATCTCCCCGCCGTCATGTCTGCCCAGAAGAGTAGACGCCGGCCCACTGCACCATCGACGCAGCCGCAAGCCACCAAGCACGCCAACGACGATGACGATGACCAGCAGTCGCCGTCCCTGTCGTCGATCTCACGATCGCCGGAAACTCGCTGTTGTGGCTGCCGATGATGACAACGACGCCTGCTCGCCGACGACGAGTTCCCAGAGGCGTCGCCGAGCTCCGCGAGCACGCCGACGACGACCTGAAGTCGCCGTCCCTGCCGCCGCGGCTGCTGCCGATGATTGACGTTGACTTTTGTCAACTGTTCGGAAGCATTTCCCGAACGTACGCAGCTGGGATTGTTCCTTGGTTCGGTAGCTTCAACCGAACGGAGCGTTCGGCGTACGGAAGGGCTGCCGAACCCATGAAGCCTGAGAGTTGGGTTCCTTCCCTCTGTTCGGCAGATGCTCCCGAACGCGCGCATGGGATCCAACTCCCATGTTCGGCAGCCTCCACCGATCATGCGACTGGGCTGGCCTGGCAGATTTGGGCCGGTTTTCCAATCTGGGCCGTTTCTTGGGGTGGGGGGGGCCTTCGCTTTGGGGTTTTTTTTTGGGGGGGGGTGGGGCCTTTATTTTGGGCCAGATTTTCATGGGTCTTGAGGCTTTCAAAAGAGTTTCCAATTTTAATTAATTGGACCCATAGTGAACCCGAAGTTCACAATAGACCTCGAACCCGAAGTTTCGAGCGTACCCAAAATTTTTGTTTGGACTATGTAATTTCGATTGAACCGGAAGTTCATCACATATATTGAACCCGAAGTTTCAAGCCTAATTAAACTTAGAAACCCGAAGTTTCAAGCTTAATTAAACTTAGAAACCCGAAGTTTCTAACTTTGAATTTTATTTCAATTAAATACAAAGTGAACCCGAAGTTCACAATTGACCTGGATCCCGAAGATTGGAATCGAACCCGAAGATTCGAATGAAACCCGAAGTTTCAAAACTATAAGTTACTAATATTGAACCCGAAGTTCACAATACATCTCGAACCTGAAGTTTCGAATGAAACCCGAAGTTTCGAATGAAACCCGAAGTTTCAAAAGAAGTTACTAATATAGATCTAACATCTAACTTCTAACTATTTACTTTCTCGATTTATTTAATTCCGCAATTTAATTTCTGCAATTTAAATTCCGCACTTTACTTTCTGCGATTTAAATTCCGCAATTTAATTTCTGCAATTTAAATTCCGCACTTTACTTTCTGCAATTTAAATTCTGCAACTGGTTTTACCGCCTCTCCACATTTACTTTATGCAATTTAAATTCTGCAACTGTGGGATGTTGGACGGTTGTACCGCCTCCCCACATTTACTTTATGCAATTTAAATTCTGCAACTGTGGGATGTTGGACGGTTGTACCGCCTCCCCACATTTACTTTATGCAATTTAAATTCTGCAACTGTGGGATGTTGGACGGTTATACCGCCTCTCCACATTTACTTTATGCAATTTAAATTCTGCAACTGTGGGATGTTGGACGGTTATACCGCCTCTCCACATTTACTTTCTGCAATTTAAATTCTGCACATGTGGGATGTTGGACGGTTGTACCGCCTCTCCACATTTACTTTCAGCAATTTAAATTCTGCTATTTACTTTCAGCGATTTAAATTCTGTCATTTACTTTCAGCAACTTGAATTCTGCAATTTCCTTTCCATTTCAATTCTGTTATTTAAATTCTGGTTCTGGGATGGTTTTACCGCTAAAAGAAAATGGTAAGGAACATCTTTGCATTACCTCCTACTTATACGGCTGTAAGCGTATATTGGAGAAGTTGGAATGCCTCCCAAATGAGTTGCATCGCACAACCGATCGCACAACCATTTGATTGATTGAGGCCATGTAGCCTGAAGCTAACCAACTCGAGCACTTATTTGCTTTGGCATGACAGGTTGGGATCCAGGTCAAGATGAGATGCACCGTTGCCAAGCATGCTCGTTGGGAATATTGTATAGCTCTACGTTCCCCTGCAAAGATACTAAATGAACTCCTCCTTTTCTACAGCGGAGTGAAGGGAAATTTGAGACCCATCTCCACCCACTCATGTTGAGCGTTACAGTTGGTTACTGGGTACGGACATAGTTCACCGTACTTACGCCTCATGTTGAGCGTTACAGTTGGGTACTGGGTACGGACATGATTCACCGTACTTACGCAATGTTGGGTGTGGAGTTTATGTGCCAGTTGCGTCGCCGCAACGTACCAATATGGGTCCTCAATTTCGGAATCTTTATCGAATATGATTTCCCTCCATTGACAGGCCTTCATTACCAATAGTCACTTTGATGAGACAGTCTTCCCGCCGTTAGGGGGAGGAAAGAACGTCAACGTTCCTGAAGAACAACACGTTTCTGAAGAACGGCACGTTCCTGAAGAACGAACGACGTGAATCTATGCCTCATCTTGAGAACGTCAACGTTCCTGAAGAACGACGTGAATTGACAGGAATGCATCAGGGATGCATCCACTATGTCTCATCTTGATCCCCGCATCACACAGTATTGCTTAGATATGGTTGATGCCCCTTATGATCAAATAAAAGTGACGAGATCATAAATACTGTAATGAAGGTGTCCCTGTAGGACGCAAAATCATTCCCGGAAGATACAACGTCTCTGTATGACGTTTCGTTCCTGACGAACGAGGTACATCGGCGGCTAGCCAATACTCTGTCCTCGGCCAGAAGCGAGACAGACTCGGTTCGAAGGATTCACTCCCCAGAAGAGGAGAACTATGGCACAATTGAATCCGGTCGCTATCTCAACCGATCCAACTCATAAATTGCGCAGGATTATGGAAGTGTCCTGGGAGACGTCCCAGGGTGATACCCAGATCCAAATTTCCGAGGATCCAGAAGATCTCGGTCCGGATGAGTTTATGGAATCGAGATGAGATAATCATCGATGATATCTTTGCTTATGCAGTGGCCACTGAATCACAAAGTGCGACGATATCGAACCGCGTTCCGTTGATTAAGCACAACGTTGAACTAATTGGTGAACATGGAAAGAAACAATGCAGGTCGATTTAGTTTCCTTAGCGAAAGGTGTTTGGACCTGAAGTTCCCACACTACCCAATGTGAATCCTGTAGATTGCATGTGGACCTGAAGTTCCCACACTACCTAATGTGAACCCTGTAGGTTACATGTGGGATTTCGTAAGGAAGCGTAATGGTGAGAATGAAATAGTGCGAAGGCACGCCTTCTGGCAGAAGGCTTCTTTCATTAGCCCTGACATTGATTACGATGAGATTCTCTCGTAATGGACGTTGTTACGTTCCACTACCTAATCAGTTTGGTAGTTTCCGAAAAACTGATATACGGCTTATGGATATGATTGCAAGATATCTCTATGAGGATTTACATACAGAGATATGATTGAAATATGCAATTCAGGCAAATTTGAATTTCTTGTAGTATATTCGGACCAGTCTGTCAAACCCCGCCCAATATAAACCCTGAAGGTTACAAGTGGGTCTTTTACAAGAAAGTGTGAAAAACAAGATTACAAGGCATATGGCAAAGCTTGTAATATAAAGTTTTTCACAAAGTCCTGGAATTGATATTATCCCAGAATGGATGCAATCAAGAATCCTTATGCGGTAGAACAGAGGATCTGGACCCCAGCAAGTCAAGCTTGTCCTTCATCTCTGTTGAGTACTGAGTGCATATGACATGCAGACGTCGGTTCTCTTCTCTCAATGCTTGGTTATCCTTCTTGAGCACTTCTAGCTCATAGTTTCGGGCCGCCAGTCGTTTGGCCAGATTTGACACTTGTGCTGCACTCTGGACACATGAAGCCATAGCATGTGTCATGGCTTCTTTGTCAGAACGCCCCGCTAACAACATCTCATCCTCCGGAGTCGAGATGTTCCAGGCCACTATTGATGCAGTATCATCATTACGCATTACTGAGTCCTTAACAGTAAGCGGGCCTGTGCTGGAATTAAAAGTGGGACGCCAAATCTTAACACTTGGCGTTGAAACTCCAGGGGGAGCAAGAGTCAAATCGGGAGAAACATTGGAGGAGGAAGCCATTACTGGAAAGAAAGAAAGGTATGAAATGCTAGGAAAATTGGAGGGCTAAAGCTGAGATATTCTGCAAGAGAAAGTCTTCAAAGATGTGACTTCCACAGATGAATTGCACCGAGGATATGTAGAGAAAAATGGGTCTCCTTCTTTCGAGACCTGACAGGCAAATCTACTTTATTGCAAATCAGATCCCGTTAACTTCGGATCAGATTTCAGATGATTGGCCGCACGTGTTCCAAGGGAGACTAATTTCAACAGACGTTGAATCATTCACGAGATATTTTCAAAGCATTCTCGGATCCCAAGGAGTGCGCCATACCTGTCTTGAGATGATTAGAAAACGCATCTCAGCCATTTATTCTCCTGCTGCTCTATGTATATATCCTTAGCATTCTGCACTTGGTAGAAGAAGTCTCTCAGGATTCCCAATTTCCTTTAGATGATCACTCATCCAGCTTTTCATGTATAATTTGCTGGAAGCAAATGTATCTCATATCATGGAAGTTGGGAGCAATGGCATCTCATGGCATGCTCCCAATCTCAGCAGTATCTCCTGGCTTGCACTTGATCCTATTGATTCCGTCAGGCTTCTTTTTGCCCTTTGAAACAGAAGGGAAAGTCAAAGATCCAGCCGGATTCAACCTCAACATTCCCGGATCAGAGCCGTGACGATGTTCATTAGGGGGAGCAATCAAGTATTTTGGGTGTCTCACTACAGCCTTGAAAGAAATCAATGAGTACAATCCAAGGCAGCGCATTCCGAAGTATTCAGAAGCATTCAAGGAGCATTTAGATGCATTCGTAAGCACCCAAGGGGGAGTGTTGTAGAATACGTGTATTGTACATGTATTGTGGTTGCATACTTCATGCACCACCTCATGCTTGCATCGCTTGCATCACTCACCTCCTCACCCTTGCCTATATAAGAGAGCCTCCTCCTTCATCCATAACTCACTCCCACACCTCACAACCAAGAGCCTCGGAAGAGCCTCGGAACTCTTCTCCGGAAGAGAAGAGCTTACGTCAGGGGGAGTGAATAGCGGAGATCCTTTGTACTCTTTACGTTTCCAGTATTTCCATATAATGAGAGAAACCAGTACTACCGCCCCGAGGACTAGGCACATTTGCCGAACCTCGTTATATCTGTGTCTCATTTACTTTCCGCCACTGCACTACTTTTATACCGAAACTGCAACATGTTTTGAATTTTGTATTGTGGAAAAAAAAAAATAATAAATCCTCCATATCCTACTTTTTTTTCTTATCCTCTTCTCCTTATTTCTCTTTTTTTTTTTTTTTTTTTCTTTCTCCTTTTCCCTCCCTTGTCCCTCCTTCTTTTCTAAATAGTAGATTGTCCTTCCTTTCTCACTCAAGGGGCGTCCGCCGGCGGGGAGCTGTTCTTTTCTAAAGTGCCTCTCTTCCCCCCCTTGGTTTCTCCCCCTGTGTACCCGAAATTCCGAAATTCAGCAGCTCAATCTCCCTTTGGAATCCGGGGTGTTCTACTTCAAGTTCGATCGGTGGTCGGCGATTTCATCACCATCTTCATGGGCCTCGACAGGGTCGAGAACAAGGACCTCATCAAATACGGCTTTCCCGAAGACGTTTGGTAACTCCTCGCCCCCAATTTATCTAATTCATTCTGTTTCGATACCAATCAGCAACATATCACACTTTGGTAGTCTGCTTTCTGCAGAGTTTGAGGCACAAACCCAACTTTGGATATCTTCTTTTGTGTTTCTTTGTGCAGTTTTGCTTCTGTGGTTAATAGTAGTAGGCTAGATGTGTGGAAATTGATGGGAAATTCTGTTGCCCCAGACTTACTCGGATCCACTTCAATGCATTCTGATGATTGACTCTCTTCTGATTCGTCATTTACCAATATCTCCAATTTCTTATGTTTGGTACTGTCTTTCAGCATAATGGAGAAAATTAATAAAGCCAGAGCTAGTATGGAAGAAATTCCAAGTTGTGAAGCTTTGTGTTATCTTTGGAGTTCTGTATTTGCCTTTCGTCATAGTTGTTGAGTTTGTCTGATGCCTATAATTTACTGATTTCCTGGTTTATGTTTAAGTAAACCTAATCCTGGTTACATGTCCAGGTGACTACCAATCCGAGTGCAGTTGGTGGTTGCAGTTGTAAAGGTTTTTCATGGTGACTGCTTTGTGACTGCTTTTATGCACTTCCTTCAAAGATATAGAGTACATGAATAGGTGAATTAAGTTCATTTTTTAATCAATTTTTGCATATCTAGTTGAATGAATGACCTTTTATATCTTCATCGAACTTGTTGTAGTCTTATTCCATCAAACTGTGCATCCTTAAATGTTATCGTTTTCTTTGGCATAGAGTATGAAGTTATAATCATTCTGCATATAAGTTTTCCAGCATTTATGTATTTCAAATATAGTCACTACAGAATTTAATCTTTTGGTCTGTATTGTCTACAATTATCTGTTACACCACTCACAGTTAGAGTGCCCTCTTTTCAAAGGTCCAATTGTGCTTTTGCTGATTTTATTCCTTGTATCATTTTGGTATCAAATCGATGAGAGGTCGGAAGATATTTTATCTCTTGACACCTAATAATATTCATATTTTTCTTGGCAGATATTCGGCTCTGGGATATAGCTTCCAGGTAATTACACTCTTCTGAATCAACATGTTCAATTTTATATAGATGATTTAGGATCTTGATATCAGTGATCTTCTTAGAGTAGTCATGTCTGCACTGGAAGTATGTTCTGTTTTATCCATAGGATTCTTGTACTGTGACAAGATAAATAGAAGTTTGCTCAGGTTAAGTAGGCCTAAAAAAGGTTACTTGCCCATTTCTGCTTTGAACCTTCCTGTTTACTCGTTTCAAACTATGTAACATGTGCATGCTTATATATGCTTAAGGAAATATCAACACACTAGTTATGCATGAAATAAAGTTGGTAGGGTTTTGAATGCTGAAATTTGTACTTTGACGGAACTGAGGAGAGATAATGTGATTATCATATGAAGAAAAATGAGAAGGAATAGTTGTGTATTTCTTTGTCAACCTTTGAGAACAACTAAAATCCCACATCGTGCCCCCACAAGAAAGTTGGGCATTAGGAACCAAATGATACTTTGACAGACCAGTTTTTTCTTGTTCTTTAGACAGTATGTCGATGCTTTGAATTCAGTTCTTAAGGTTCCTTTTTACATTTCCCTCTTTCAGACATTTGCAGTTTTGTCTAGAGTATGTTGTAAAGTCTTGCATTTGACACTTCTTCCCTTTAATTTCTGTATAGAGTGTTGAAGCCCTATGGGTCCTGACTACTCACAGGTAGTTCATTACTTTTTAGCTCATCAATTAACCATAGGCATTAGTTGAGTTGGAGTTGATCAATCTGTGTTGACTGCCTTTGTAGCCTAAGGAATTTGGTCAGATTTCCTTAAAAGATATTGATGATGCAGCAAAGAACTCATTTCTTGGATTGATTTCTTGTTGCAGAATGCAAGCACCCGAAGACGGCTGAAGATTTTCTCAAGTCGTCACCTTCAAAGGTTCTTGCCTTTACTGTCTCTTTATGTGTTTCCATATTCTACTTTGCATTCCATTCTCTTCAGTCCATTTGTGGTATAAAGCTCACTAGTGTAAGAGAAATGAACGTCATGATCATACATACACAAAGACTTTCACATGATTGACAGAACTGTGGTTGAGGTTGTCTAAGCTCTTCATAGTAGTTATACTGATTTTAGGAAAAATTTTCTTTATGTTGAACTACATTTCGGAATGTGATTTTATTACTTTTAGACCTGTAGTTGGCGTAGAATTTGTTTCCTAGTATTGGCCTGGTCAAAGTTTTCAATTTGGTATCTTGACATAAGGAACTGCGATGAGTTTGAAGAATTTTATAGTGTATTGAACAATTCCTGGGAGCTTTCCTTTGCTTTTCTCAGTAAAAGCAGCAGTCTTTAGCTACCAGCGGGCTTGTAAACCCTGCTGAGTAGGCCTATGCTCCACTGTTAATGCTTTTTTGATGGTTTCAGGTTCGTCTGGATAAAGTCCTGGCAGCTGATGCTCCCTTTGATATTTGCAGTTGCAAGGTGAGCCTGTCCTGGCAGCAATATATAGAACCTTCTATTGTAAAGTAATTATACATTTGAGCTAAGGAGGGCCTTTGAATCTGAGAAATCAAAACACATTGTATTTTGCAGTTTGCCTTGCATTACTCCTGGTCTACTGAGGCACGTGGGACATAACATTGAAGAAGAAAAGAATCAACAAGCAGGGGTGAAGTCGTCTAAGGATGGCATGAAGTAAGTAGATGATGGAAGATGTAGGAGTTGATGTATAGTTAGTTTTGAAACAATAGGGATGTTTTTTGTATTGAATTGGAACTAGTTCTTAAGATTTCAATTTGAGTGGAAAGATACATTTTCAGAGAAATTCAATGTGACAATACCTGGTTTATGGTATATTTTTGTGATTTATAAGCTCAATTTTAGTTCTGCATAAATTTTTTTTGGCCCCTAAATTCTTCAGCCACGGATGATTCATGTGTGGGAAATATTGCATTAAAATATAATTTATAGCCACGGTTGCATCATCCGTGGCTAAATATTTAAATTACTTTGCAGCCAGCCACGGTTGTGTCATCCGTGGCCATCAATAAGGCACGGTCGACTGAGCGGGTGCCTATTGATCAACACGGACGGCGAGTTAAGACACGGATGATTGCCGTGTGCCTATTGGCGTTTAGCCACGGATATCCGTGGCTAATATGCCTTTAGGCACAGATAAATGCTTGATAGCCACAGATAATGTTTGTGCCTATTGTGCAGTTTTTTTGTAGTGCCTTTTTTACCTTTCTTCTTTGTTGTGGGGGCTTGCCTCTCCCCTTCTCCCTTCTTGTGGTTCCGGGGTGGTTTTTTTCTTTTTTTTTGTGCCTCGTGGTCCCGTTGTCGCGTCAGAGACTTCAGAAATATATATAAAAGAAAAAAAAAAAAAAAAAGAAAAAAAAGGAAATCCAACCCTTTCTTCCGCTCCTTGGCCTTTCTCAGGGGTTGTTTACTTTTTTTTTCTTTGGTTCTTTTTTTTGTTTTTTTGTTGGGGTGGGGGTGGTGGTGGGTGTGTGTTTTTTTTTTTTTTTTTTTTTTTTTATTTATGTGAAAATGGAAGTAATGACAAGAAAAGGAAAGAAGGAGGAAGAAAGAAAGAAGGAGGGGAACGAAACCAAAAAAGCAAGAAAGCTAGGCAATCAAGCCATGAGACAAAAGAATCAAAAAACAGAACTAAGGTATAGGTACGTCCCAATTACGAGCCGTCTGCAGATTAGGCAAAATTGTCTGTAGCTTAGATGAAGAAGCTCGGAATTTAATAGTGCAAAGCCTACACCTAATCAAATCCACCACAATCCGCAACAAAACCTCAGGAGAGCGAGGTCTTCCTCCTCCAAACACGGGCAAATTGCGCTCACTCCACGTACGTATTCACACTTGTCTTAGCTTTATTCCCCATAATAATAGCAATTTCCACAATTTCATTCATCTAAGCATTGAATTTACATCATCATCAAGAATCGGATTTAGCTGTTGTAACTTGTACTTGTTAATTCGACTATAAGTTGGGCCAGTGAGTCCTTACTAATGTATGGTTGTCTGCGTTTGGGCCATTGTCAATTACTTGCCTTTGCCAACACACACCAAAGTTGGTATATAAATGGTGTACTAGTGAAAGTTCTCGAATAGGAAAATCAATACACCAATATCCGGTGCTTTGAATTCCAAG
Organism: Spiraea crenata; assembly: GCA_033992175.1. Taxonomy (NCBI): domain Eukaryota; kingdom Viridiplantae; phylum Streptophyta; class Magnoliopsida; order Rosales; family Rosaceae; genus Spiraea; species Spiraea crenata. The sequence goes on along the minus strand of JAVBHV010000041.1, from coordinate 1,673,448 downwards.
TTGTTATGGTATATCATCTCTCTTGCTTTTGCTACTTTTCTGTGATTGAAAAAATCAAAGCTCAATAGTACAAAACAAAGGGCCTTGATGCAACCTGGTACTGAGATTAATCCAAACTATTGAAAGTAATGTCCACATGTGTACAGTCCATGACTAGTGGACCAAGCACAATGATCAAATTAAGTCCACGTATATAAATAAGGGGCTGTTATTCCACCCCTTGTCTTATTTTTCCACCCACCAATCTTAATCAAATATGGGGCCCCTAAAATATTAATAAAAATTAATTTATTTTCTTATTCCAATATTGCCCTAATCTTCTTCCCTCTTTTAAACCCTAAATCTAAAAATACCAAAAATTGTACAAAAATAATGAAAATGATTTGATGGCAGCATCCAATAACCAAACTAGAGACTAGAGTTTACAGAAGGAGAAAATAGTCAAGAGATTCAAGTCTTGCATGTCCTTTCTTATTGGGTATCAATTTGATCTACCTTGTTCAGAACAACACGAATTGAATTTTAGACTCACTTTGCACAATTTGATTTGCCTTGCATGCCCTCTCTTATTGGGTATGAATTTGATCTGCGTGTCCTTTCTCATTGGATATCGATCTGATCTTCCTTGAACTCATCCCTGACATCAAGATCAAACAACAATAGAATGAGGTCACACTTTGTAGCAAACCACGAAGTTACCCTAATAAAGTCATAGGCTCATTGCGTCCGCTCCTTCTCTCCAGATAAAATGCCCTTAGTATCCACAAAAGTAATGTGTTCTAGCAGCTTGGATATGGAAATAGAGTAAGTTTGAGGAGCTTTAGATGGCAATTTGGATAGTATAAGAGGGAATAAGATGAGGGCAATTTTGGGAATAAGAAAATAAGTTGATTTTTATTAAAATTTTATTAAGATTGGTGGGTGGAAAAATAAGACAAGGGGTGGAAATAACAGCCTCCATAAATAATTGAGGTTTCTCAATAATTGTATGGCTCAACTTGATTCTAGTAGTCTCTAGGATGGTGGTGCATAAATAATTGAGGAATTATCTAAAATAGTCCAATGAGCCAAATTATATTCTAAATTGGTTGATGCAGCTATTTCATTCTAAAATAGACCATTAGACAGCTGTTGACTTTGGGGACTACGATGTGCAAGAGGAGAGATCTAGAGGTTGACGGCGATGAAGTCTGCCCGGTACGTGTTGTTGGCGTGGATGTCGCCGACCTTGGCCTTGGCGAAGATCACGAATCGAGGCTTTTGGTAGCGAAGAAGGACTCAACGTTGTTTTGGCGGGTGAGGCCAAGGTAGGCATCGGTGCCGAGGGAAGAAGAAGGCTAGGGAAATTTTTACTTAGATTTGCGTTTTGTGGTTTTGAATTGGTGGGATTGAACAAAACCCAGAAAGCAGATGTTGAGCTTCCATTAAATGATTTTGCAGAGAAGCTGCTTCAATTTCAGAAAAGATTTTCGATTTGGCGACGAGGTCACATGGTTATTAACGGAAGTCATGTTGCTAAATAACCGGAGCTAGTTGTAGAAGAGAAGTGGATTGCTGACTGGGTTTCCTTGATTTCAGATAAGGAGGCAGTCGGGCAAAGACAGGCGGTAGTGTAGGCAGTAGACTACAATCACACTACGGTGGACTATAACAACACTATGGTGGACTATGACCACATTAGGGTGGACTACGACCACACTACGCTCGACTAAGGCCACCAAGGATTTAATTGCAAATTATAAATAGTAATTTGCATAATGTAGAACTGCCCACTGCCCGTTGACTATTTTGGAACAAGAATTCTCCACTAAGCCTAATTTGGATAATTCTCCTAAATAATTCGAATTCGTACAGAAAAAGTGCATGCCTGCTCAACAGGTCCGGATTTGCTAAGAACCGACTTACTTCGAGACGGTTCCTGTTTCAAAAATTCCATACCTATTAAAACGTGATTTACTCAAGTAACGAAACTTTGCCTATTAAAGTTCTTGAAATCACACACGATGAATATTTTAACTAAATTTCACTATTGATTATTCTTCTCCATCTTACAAGATGATAGAGTCTATGATGATATCTACCTTGACGTACCACTACTAGAGTAAGGACTCCAAAGAAGCATTGAAAATGCATCGTGATTGTTGTTTCCAGTTAATTGAAATCAAGTTTGGAGCCGAAGTCTTCTAGTGCACGGTTTACATAGCAATTGGGCATGTTGGTAGTGAAACTGTATCTGGTAGATTAAAAAGGAAAGATTTTGGTTCATTAACTTTATATTTCCCAAAAGAGAGTTGTGTGTAACAAAAAATGTGAAATCTCAAAATTTTTTATTTTTTTTATTTTTTTTATACGACACCATAAATGGTTTGTTATATTCATCACATACAGTAACAATGCAGTTGCCTGAATCAAAATAACCAACAGCCACCTCTAACTCTAACCTCCAAAACAGACTGCTACTTAATATTCAAGCAATTGTTCACACACGCAGCGATTCAATTCGAGCTGAAGGTCATGCTTTATCCGGATAAAGCATAACCAAGAAGCTTAGTATGGGCTGTACTGGGGCATCTGCTGAGTGTGAAATCATTTAGTAAAGCCCCCACTTAAAAGCATTGTCCTGCATGTTATTTAGTTAGTATATTCACATACTTGAAACAGATCACTGAAATTGACAATAGGTCTATGACTAAGACATCTGCTAAAGTATTATATAATTTTAGATGCAAAAGTATACAACAGAGCACGTAACTCAATCATATGAAAATTCATAGCATATATGCCGACCTTCGGTACCAGGACATGAGGACATCAATCTGAAGGCTAGATTGAACCATGTCTATGATGATATCTACCTGTACCTACCACCTGTACCTACCCCCTGTAGAGTAAAGACTCCAAAAGAAGCATTGAGGACGGATCGTGCTCGTTGTTACTGAAAACTTACTAGTGCATAGCTTATACAGCAACTCGGTGTCTGTTGGTAAAACAGGTAAAGCGTTAAAGATGATGGATATGTTGTAGATTAAAACGGATTTTATAAAAAAACTTAATATTTTTAAGGAGTGTTGTGATTTTAGCCCAGTCAATGTTTACATTTGGTTTGGTTTCTAGGTTTGACATCTTTTGCATCCATCCTCTTTTTTTCTTGTTAAATAGGAAATTTAATACACCAAAATCCGGTGCTTTGAATTTTGAGGATTTACTGAATAATTTTTCTTCAGTTCAGAACTGGTTTAAAACCAGACCAAATTGCAAGGCAAAAAAAAAAATCACTGTAGCGTAAAGTACTGTATCGATGGTTAATGTAGCAAGGTAAAAAAATTGGTGGATTCTAAAACTGTTCTGAACTGAAGAAAGACTGTTTACTGAATCCATCCTCTTAAATACTTACCTTTACGAACACATCAAGTTCAGTCTTTCTTCAGTTCAGAACAGGTTTAGAATCCACCAATTTTTTTTTTCTCTTGCTACAGTATTTTCCGCTACAGTGATTTTTTTTTGCCTTACAATTTGGTCTGGTTTTAAACCAGTTCTAAACTGAAGAAAAATGGCATCAAGTTGGTATATAAATAAAGTAAACTTGGATTTGAGTTATCGAGAGCTAGTTACAGAATTCAGCACTCACGATGCGCCCTCATTGTTTCTTCGCAATCCTTGCTCCACTCTTGCTTTTTGGCATCGCTGCTGGACGCGAAGTGGGTTATGGTTTTCAGGAGATTGACCCAAATGATCCAGATGCGGTGGCTGCATCGAAGTTCGCTGTCTTAGAATACAATGCAAAAAACGCTACCAGTGTTGCAGAAAAGCTAATCTATGAAAAAACGATTTGGGCTGAGGTGGGGTGGTTATCAGGCCCATATTATGGACTTATCCTTGCAGCAAAGAACGAGTCGCTACCTAACCCAGCACAACATTATGGTGTTGGTGCGTGGGCTCAATATGGAACAAGGATGGAATTAAGGGTTTTCAAAAGGGCTTATGCCCAAAAACTACTATTTCACTTTTATTATACCAAAAAATATTATCTCACTTTTTTTCTTACAATTTACTACTACTTTTACAATTTAATACCAAATCAAACTAACAAACCCACCCACAGCCTGCGTGCGTGAGACTCACGCGCCCCACATCACACGCCCCGCGCTTCTCGTCCGTATTGTCAAAATGAAGGATGTGTTCCTTCAAAAATGAAAGATATGTTCCTTCAAAAATGAAGGATGTGTTCCTTCAAAAATGAAGGATGTGTTCCTTCAAAAATGAAAGATGTGTTCCTTCAAAAATATAAAGCTATTCCTTCAAATTCGAAGGAGCTCTTCCTTCAATTCGAAGGAGTTCTTCTTCAATTTGAAGGAGGTGTTCCTTCAAAATGAAGGAACAGCTATGTTGAAGGAATGTTCCTTCAAAATGAAGGAGGACTTCCTTCAAATTGAAGGAAGTCCTTTGAAAAAGCTGTGTTGACGAAGCTATGTTGACTCACCATCAATTCACACGATTTTTATATCAATCTTCATCTAAACAACCCAACAAAGCTTTCTAAACTAGTTTCAACGATTACTTTGGCCGGAAACTCACCGGAAAGTTTCAACTAATATGTGAGGCTCACCAGCGATGATCCGCTGCAAACTAGGGCTCAATATTGGTTGGACTGTGTCTAGAATGATGAGAGGATGAAGTTTTGGGTGGTGGTTCGTCCCATTTGTCGCCGGAATCGGAGAATCTCGCCGGAAAATGTTAAGATATTGCTGCCCCGTTCTCTCTCTACAGTGGGTCTGGGGTTACAATCTTAGTGTCTATGGAAAGAGGGCGACGAGACGAATTCAATCCAATTGATTTCGTGTCAAACGGAGTCCGGATGAGAAAGTTATGGATGAAAGAGTGTTTTGAAGTTTGTGGGGGTTAACAAAAATGAAAAAGACGAATCTGCGCGAAAATTTTTTGTTACGTTTATGGCGTTGTGCTGTATTTGAGCACGTGGATAGAAAATTGCTATTAATAATATACAAGCCAATAAAAAATCACCATGTGTCAAAGTAGTACTATATTGTAATGTTTAAAGTGTATTAGTGTTTTTGAGTATTTTGTTCCCTGAAGTAGTATCAAAATGTAATTCTTTCTTATAATAAAGGTTGGAATGTCATGGTCTATTATTGTTATTGTTTTTGCTACTTTTCTGGCTGATATTAGCAATCTTTCACTAAGAAAATTAAATTAAATAATACAAAACCAAGGGCGTCGATACAACCTACAATTGAGATTAATGCAATGACTAGGAAAGTATGTCCACATGGACCACATCTGTACCTAGGCAAGTGGAATGAAGGAACGGAATAGCTCTTACAACCCAATGACTACAAAGATCAAAATTACGCCCACGTAATTGCGTGGCCGAACTTGATTCTAGTAATCTCAAGGATGACCGGCTCAACAAAGGATTTGCCGATTGAAGTTCTTCAAATCCCACAGGGTTGCATGCTCCGCCGCTCTACACCTCTTCCTCCTTTCTCATCACACAAAGGCCACCTCTATCCTTAATGGCGTTTAGGTCTAGCTCTCCGGCGGACAAGGGGAGCGGAGCCATGCAGATCTGCTCCCAATCCATAGATTTGCAGGCGATGACGAAAGCAGCAGTTGACGTTCGCGCTATGCTAGCTCCGCCATTGTCGCTTCGTCCAGTTGAAGCTCCGCACCATCAAACTTGAAACTCATCGCTGGTGCAAGCGAGCACACCTAATCACCACGTACTTTCCTTGTCTTTAGTACATCAGCCAGGTCATAACACAACTGATGTCCGCTTCGAGTTTTTTTCAGCGATTGTAGAAAGTGAGTCTCCAGAAAATACGAGACCATTGCGTCACCAATGATTTTGTACACCTCTGGAATGAAAAGACTAACGTCAACCCCGAAATCCATAATGCAGCCTGAGATCAATTTTGGGCCGATGGGAAAATCATTCGGGCTTAGCCTGAGCCCGGCCCAAGCCCAACCCAAATCCAAGCCATAAAGCCCAGCTCGGCCCGGCCCGACCCGACCCGATCCCCCCCTAACATTGAATGGTTTAGATTTACCTGGTGTGAGTACAACGCCGCCCATTGGACACATCCTGGAGCAAAGGGCACTTTTTAAAAAATCAACTTATTTGTGATCTTGGTGACGTTGACGCTAGGCCTCTAAACTGTTCAATGACCATCGTCGTCCTCACACCAAGTAAGTCTAATCCGGCAAGGATCAGGTTGATTGGAGGAGTGCCAATAATAAATTTCTGTATAGAATGGGCCGGAAAATAATCGTTTGATGGTTGTTGTGAGAGAATTGGTGTTTGGGGCAACAAGGAGTACCATGAGCAGAACAAGCATTGCAATGGTCGACAAGTTATAGTTGGCTTAGTATGACCGTAGTATTCAATTGTGTTGTTGTTGGTGATCACAAGTTCAAATGACCAACTATTTATAAGTGAAAAAATTGGAAAACTTGAACCCATAGTCTTTTCTCTGCTTGGCCTTATTTTACATGTACACGCGTTCATCAATCCTTTTTGTAGATATGTACATCTCTGCTTGGCCTTATTTTACATGTACACGCGTTCATCAATCCTTTTTGTAGATATGTACATCAGAAATAGCAGAGTGGCCACTTGATCTTATGCATTACGTATAATCGATCAATTTCATCCTGTACCCAAAACTGCAAAACAACCAAACTTGAAGATAAGCTTTGCATCCAAGAGAGGAAAAGGCACTTCTGAGTAGAGCCTACATACAAGCTAGTTCAGCATGTAGTATGAGCCTGATATTCATTATTATCTATAAATGGATGCGCGTAGCTATCTGTAAATGATTAGGACCTGTTATCTTACCATAAAATGAATGTAACTTGTAGGATTTCTCCAATTCTCAATTGTGCTTTTTGCCAAATTAAAGATCGATTATGAATGTTTAGGATCCTCGTCCTCCTACATTAGTACTAGTCACTAGGCATCCGCTCATCATCATCATCTCTTTCTGGCCTTACTCATCTCAATGAGCTTAATGATAACATGCTTAATTAAAAAAACCTTGTATGATTTGCCAAGCTTTTGGTTACAAGAGCTGAAACTTAATTTTGGGCCCAGCGTAGCCCAACAATAATATCATGTATATTATCCTCAACTTAATCACTTACTAGATGTGAGATTTTATATTTCAAAAGACCTTAGTGATATTAGATGTAGAATCACTTTCTTTCAAACTATATAATACTTCTTCATCTCTCCAATGTATAATATTTTCTTGAACACTCTCTCTCACGTGTGGCACACACGTGCTACCAATCCACATTGGTAATTGTGGTTTAAGGTTTGAAGCTTTGGAACTTTCTGAAACTTTTTGTAACAATTTGGAACTTTCTGCTACTGTTTTTGGGGCAACATATAAGTTTGTAACCTGGCTCTGATACCAAGTTAAAACTTTTGGGCACAGCGTAGCTCACCATTAACATCACCTATGACGAAACATATTGTTCATATTGTTTTTTTTTTATACTCTAAATCTCTTTCTTATGTATGAATAATTGTCAATGAACAAAAGTAACACGCCATATCCATCGTTGCACTTTTAATCCCTTCAAATTAAGTTAGTTGCATACAACCAGCAAATACATGCACTCTATAATATTAGTCATCTGCCCTATGTAACATTGGACTGGAGTTTGAATTGATTTTCCAAAACTAAAGAGCCTTGGAACAAAAGACGATGGCAAAACCAGAAGAAAGTGATTTTCATCAGTACATTACCTTTTGTGTTGCAGAACGGGTATGAAAGTAGTGCAGTGGCGGAAAGTAAATGAGACACAGAATTTAACGAGGTTCGGCAAGTGTGCCTAGTCCTCGGGGCGGTAGTACTGGTTTCTCTCATTATATGGAAATACTGGAAACGTATACAATATACATAGTATCTCACTATTCACTCCCCCTGGGATGAAGCTCGGTTCCTCATAGATGGTTGATGGTGTGTCTTGAATGAGAGGCATTGCCTCTCTTATATAAGCAAAGGATTAGGAGGATGACTTCATGGATGAGGAAGCATCCATACAAGGAGAAGCTTCTACAACACTCCCCCTTGGATGCACACGAATCCATATGAATGCTTCTGAATGCACCACCTTGGATTGTACTCATTAATTTCTTTCAAGGCTGTAACGGCACACTCAAACACATGATTGCTCCCCCTGATGAACATCGTCACAGCTCTGCAAGTGATCCGGGAATGTTGAGGTTGAATCTGGCTAGATCTTTGACTCTCCCTTCTGTTTCAAAGGGCAAAAAGAAGCCTGACGGAATCAATAGGATCAAGTGCAAGCCAGGAGATACTGCTGAGATTGGGAGCATGCCATGAGATGCCTTTGCTCCCAACCTCCATGATATGAGATACATTTGCTTCCAATAAAACATATGAAAAACAAACTATACATGAAAAGCTGATGAGTGATCATCTAAAGGAAATTGGGAATGCTGAGAGACTATACTAAGTGCAGAATGCTGAGGATATATACATAGACCAGCATGAGAATAAATGGCTGAGATGCGTTTTCTAATCATCTCAAGACAGGTAAGGCGCACTCCTTGGGATCCGAGAACGCTTTGAAAATATCCCGTGAATGATTCAACGTCTGTTGAAATTAGTTACCCTTGGAACACGTGCGGCCAATCATCTGGAATCTGATCCGAAGTTAATGGGATCTGATTTGCAATAAAGTAGATTTGCCTGTCAGGTCTCGAAAGAAGGAGACCCATTTTTCTCTAGATATCCTCCGTGCAATTCATCTTTGGAAGTCGCATCTTCAAAGACTTTCGCTTGCAAACTATCTCAGCTTTAGCCCTCCAATTTTCCTAGCATTTCATACCTTTCTTTCTTTCCAGTAATGGCTTCCTCCTCCAATGTTTCTCCCGATTTGACTCTTGCTCCCCCTGGAATTTCAACGCCAAGTGTTAAGATTTGGCACCCCACTTTTAATTCCAGTACAGGCCCGCTTACTGTTAAAGACTCAGTAATGCGTAATGATGGTACTGCATCAATAGTGGCCTGCAACATCTCGACTCCGGAGGATGAGATGTTGTTAGCGGGGCGTTCTGACAAAGAAGCCATGACACGTGCTATGGCTTCATGTGTCCAGAGTGCAACACAAGTGTCAAATCTGGCCAAACGACTGGCGGCCCGAAACTATGAGCTAGACGTGCTCAAGAAGGATAACCAATCATTGAGAGAAGAGAACCGACGTCTGCATGCCATATGCACTCAGTACTCAACAGAGATGAAGGACAAACTTGACTGGCTGGAGTCCAGATCCTCTGTTCTACCGCATAAGGATTCTTGATTGCATCCATTCTGGGATAATATCAATTCCAGGACTTTGTGAAAAACTTTATATTACAAGCTTTGCCGTATGCCTTGTAATCTTGTTTTTCTCACTTTCTTGTAAAAAGACCCTCTTGTAACCGTCATGGTTCACATTGGGCGGGGTTTGACAGACTGGTCCGAATATATTACAAGAAATTCAAATTTGCCTGAATTGCATATTTCAATCATATCTCTGTATGTAAATCCCCATAGAGATATCTTGCAATCATATCCATAAGCTGCATATCAGTTTTTCGGAAACTACCAAACTGATTAGGTAGTGGAACGTAACAACGTTCATTACGAGAGAATACATCTCATCGTAATCAATGTCAGGGCTAATGAGAGAAGGCTTTTGCCAGAAGGCGTGCCTTCGCACTGTTTTATTCTCATCATTATGCTTCCTTACGAAATCCCACATGTAATCTACAGGATTCACATTGGGTAGTATGGGAACTTCAGGCCCAAACACTTTTCGCTAAGGAGTCTAAATTGACCTGCATTGTTTCTTTCCATTTTCACCAATTAGTTCAACGTTGTGCTTAATCAACGGAACGCGGTTCGATATCGTCGCACTTTGTGATTCAGTGGCCACTGCATAAGCAAAGATATCATCGATAATTATCTCATTTCGATTCCACAAACTCATCCGGACCGAGATCTCTTGATCCTCGGGAATTTGGATTTGGGGTATCATCCTGGGACGTCTCCCAGGACACTTCCATAATCCTGCGCAATTTATGAGTTGGATCGGTTGAGATAGCGATAGGATTCAATTGTGCCATAGTTCTCCTCTTCTAGGGAGTGAATCCATCGAACCGAGTCTGTCTCGCTTCTAGCCGAGGACAGAGTATTGGCTAGCCGCCGATGTACCTCGTTCATCATGAACGGAACATCCTACCGGGATGTCTTGTTATGAGACATAGTGGGTACATCCACGTCAATTCACGTCGTTCTTCAGGAACGTTGACGTTCTTTTCTCCCCCTAACGGCGGGAATACTGTCTCATTAAAGTGACTATTCGCAAAATTTGCGAAAAAGAGATCGCCTATCAATGGAAGGGAAATCATAACCAACAAAGATTTCCAAATTGAGGACCCATATTGGTACGTTGCGGCGGCGCAACTGGAACATAAACTGCACACCCAACATGAGTGGGTGGAGATGGGTCTCAGGCGAACCAAGATAGTTGTATGCAGAATTGCATAGTCCCATGCAGAAAACGGGAAACGTTGTGATCATTATCAACTGGTCTGACCCGGGTCTGCCCAGCCGGTCTAATCCGTGTTTCTGCGAGATCATTTTGAGTATGAACATAGGGAATTAAATGTTTAATCTCAATCCTAAGGGACGTGCAATAATAATCGAAAGCCTTCGATATAAACTTTCCGGCATTATCCAGTCTTCTAGACTACAACGGATAACTAGGGTGGTGAGCCCTCAATATGTGCCAGAAGTTTAGCAAATGCAACTTTTGATGTGGACAATAGACATGTGATTAACGAGTCACTACATCAACCAAAACCATAAAATCTTTATATGGTCCGCGTATTGGTTGGAAATCGTCCACAAACTTTCCCCTTTTCAACATGGTAACTGTTCAATCGAATATCCTTATAACTCAACAAAATTCTTCCGGAATGTGGTGAGTATAAGGCCTTTGTAGGTCTACATGGAGGTATGAAGTAAGTAATATATCTCCATTCAGGGAGAATATCATGCGCAGCCGCGCTATCATCTAAATGATTAACTTCACATTTCTCAACATGGATTAATTGAACTGGTACATGATCAAGGAAACTGCTGATTCCAACTGATTCAATTAATTGATATTTGAGAACAAAATCCGGATAAGACTGAAACTTAAACCCGGATAAGAGCAATAGCTGGCTCTCAATTAATCCCAATGACTTTCAGTCTGGATTTGATCAGGGAACATCATGTCCGATCATATAATGATGATTAAGGAACTTCAGGTCCAATCATATAACAAAGATCAAGGATCTTCAGGTCCGATCCCTTGCATGATATAAAATATCAAATATTTGCAAGACTTTGTTACTTATGATATTGCACTGGCATACAATATCAAATGGGAATTGGTAAAACTGTACCATCATCCCACAACCAGAATTCAAATTACTGAAATTAAATGACAGAATTTAAATTGCCGAAAGTAAATGGCATAATTTAAATTGCTAAAAGTAAATAGCAGAATTTAAATTGCTTAAATTAAATATGGAGAGGCGGTACAACCGTCCAACGTCCCACATTTGCAGAATTTAAATTGCAGAAATTAAATATGGAGAGGCGGTACAACCGTCCAACGTCCCACATTTGCAGAATTTAAATTGCAGAAATTAAATAGAGGAATTTAAATTGCTGAAAGTAAATAGCGGAATTTAAATTGCTGAAAGTAAATATGGGATGGAGGGATATCCGCACCATTAACCCACAAAGTTAAAAATGTCAGTTTAATAGCAGTAACTTCTGGTTTTGAAACTCAAGGTTTCATTCGAAACTTCAGGTTCGAGGTCTATTGTGAACTTCGGGTTCACTATGGGTCCAATTAACTAAAATTGGGAGCTCATTAAAAGCCTCAAGACCCAATTTAAATTTGGTCTGAAAATAGGGAAGTCCAACCCATCCATTTTCAAAGTCCAATTTAGCCCAAAACAAAGGGCCCAAAATGGCACAGGCATAATGTTTAGTTGGGCCTTCCGAACAAGCTCAAGGGTCCAGCTCGGCCCAATTTTAAACAGCCCAGGTGGCTATGTTCTGCTGGGGGGGACCCGAACAAAACTCGGTTCCAACCCATGTTCGGTTGGTACCACCGAACAACAGCACAATCAATGCTTGTGTGTTCGGTTAGTGCTACCGAACAGTCTCAAGGGCCCAATCTTGAGACAGGCCCATAATGCGTTCAACTAGAGGGCCCAAATCTGCCATAGGTTTGTTCGGCAGTGCCATCCGAACATGGATGCCTTGTCTGTTCGGTGATGGGCTCTGAACAAGCCAGCAACAGGCTTCAGCTCGTTCGGGAATATCCTCCGAACAAAAGATGTGCTTGTTCGAGAAAAACCTTCGAACAAACCAAGGAACTTGTGTTCGGTCATCTTCTCCGAAAGATCACGATGATGGTTCGGCCTGGTTCCACCGAACGGGAGGTCGGCAGCCTGGGTCAATGCCGATTTCCTCCGATTCCAGCCTACACCGCCTGCCGTCGTTGAGAATCATGACGTACGCGTCGTCGTGCTAGGCGCGGGCTGTGGCAGGTTGCGGCTAGAGTGCGTCGGCCACGAACGGCGCATCGGAGCTCATCGTGGATCAAGATCGGGGCGGCGCGACGGTGTCGTAGGTGCTGCAGCCGACTTTGGCGTCCTCAACAATCTCAAAAACCGGCGAAGAAAGCTCACGATTTCTGCGAGATTTGTCTTTGCGGCCTGCACTTCGATCCGGCGACTAATTCGAGATTTGTCGGCGTTGGAAGAGGGCGACCCGGAGGCGAGCTCGGGCCATGCCGATCAGTCTTCTACATACGGCTGAGGAAACCCATTAGCACAAATTGAAATTTTGTCCACAATTCAGCTCAAAAATTGCAATTCTTAGATAGTAACACAACTCAATCACAATGAATACCATCAACTACAAAATTGAAATCAATCAACAATACTAGCGAAAACCAAGCAATTAGATCTGACAAATCCTTTGAAGGTATGCAGCCGACGTTGAGGTACGTGCCGCCGAGGGAGCCGCGCTTCTCGATGCATGTGGTCTTGAGGCCGAGTTGCGGCCTTGATGGCGGCGACGTAGCCATCGGGCCCACCGCCGATGACGACGACGTCTTTGTCGTTAGATCCCGAAGAGGCGAAGCCCCTGGAGAAGAGGAGTCTGGTTTTGTGCCGATGAGGTGTATGACAGTATGCGTGTGAGAAAAAAAAGAGATAAAAGAAAGAGAAGTTTGCTGAGCTTTGGGCACAGTTTTTCTTTTGGAGTGGGTTAGGTGTAGAGAGAAAAGATAGACTCTTGATGTGTGGTAGGTGCAAAGCAAAGCAAAATGAGTTCTTGTATTCAGGTCGGTCCACCACTTCACACGAGAGCAACTCGTGCTGATAACGTGTTGCAGAACGGGTATGAAAGTAGTGCAGTGGTGGAAAGTAAATGAAACACAGAATTTAACGAGGTTCGGCAAGTATGCCTAGTCCTCGGGGCGGTAGTACTGGTTTCTCTCATTATATGGAAATACTGGAAACGTATACAATATACATAGTATCTCACTATTCACTCCCCCTGGGATGAAGCTCGGTTCCTCATAGATGGTTGATGGTGTGTCTTGAATGAGAGGCATTGCCTCTCTTATATAAGCAAAGGATTAGGAGGATGACTTCATGGATGAGGAAGCATCCATACAAGGAGAAGCTTCTACAACATTTTGTTCTTTGTTATTTGAAGGCACAATAAAGTAACAAGCTCAATAGATGCCGAATTTTGAGAAGATATCCTCAACTTCTTCATCAATCAAACATATTATTTAGTAGTAAATAAAAAATAAAAAAAGTACTCCTGTGAGCACGGCCAAGCCCAACCTATAATTATATAGTAGTAAATAAAAAAATGAAAAAGTACCTATGCGCCTGAGCACAACGCCGTGGGCTAAATTTGATGAGTAATGTTTTATAACAAAGATTAGTCGCTGTTTTTGCTACAGCGCTGAAAGATGCTTGAGCTGTTACCTATAGACTCATGAAACTACTATCACAATGTTGCGTTTCCTACTTTTACCGCTGCTCTGCTTGTGTCTTATGAAATATGTATGCGTATACGGATGAAATATGTATTAAATTTCTGCCATTATTCAAGAAATTTCTTTGGCGTAGGATATCAATTTCAGTGATTGTATGACCATATCTAGCTAGGTTATTAGCATAATTTGTTAGGGCGGTCTCTAGGTAATTAGAAGGATTTCCTACTTTTGCTGCTGCGCTGCTTGTGGCATGTATATGGAAATGAATATGAATGCAAGTTGGAACTGATGAAGGTTGAGGTTCCTACTCCAAAACCAATTGGTTATGAGAAGGAGTAACACAACTCCTTATAAGCACCAACGGGCTTTTTCTCTCGCTCGTGTGGGTTGGGTTCCTTTCCCTTTCCCACCCCCCCCCCCCCAGCCCTGGCTTCATAATTGCGTCCTACGCTGTGAAATTAATCGGGGACGTGGAGCACGTATGGTGAGAAATTCACAAACACATGGGCAAACCGATACCATGCTCCTTATCTTCACTTACAATTCCAGCATGAACTAACACAACATCTATTGTCTGATTACATACTAACAATCTACTATACACTTTGCACTATGTAATGAATAGATTTTCCAAAACAAAAGAGACCTCTAACCGAAAAGGAAGGCAAAAGTGGAAGAAATTGAAACTTCAATGTAATGTAATGAGTCAGTGCAACTTAATTAGATGCAGTCTAATTGCAGTTTGTTATCTTCAAGTCACAAACTTTGAAAGCACAAGTCATTTCGTGGCAGCTAAACACACACAACTCTTCCATCACAATATTGGTCCCAGCAACAATGTTATTGATCCTCCACTATTGAGTTATGAACTTATGATCGAACTGCGTATCGTCTCTAAAAGTATATAAATACCAGCGCCCTACCCTAGGAAGAAGTACTAGCACAGAACATTCTCATTTCTGCTGTAATTGATTAATTAGCAAGCAACCATGCCAATCACTAAATTGAACAAGATGCTAGTAGTTGTAGTGACCCTGCTATTTGTTTTAGCAGCAGGCAGCATCGAAGCCCTCACTCTGCAGCTCAAAAAACACAAGCCTTTGACCACCAACGATAATGGCTCTGAATCAATTATGACTTAATACCTACGACAAACAATGATAAATGTGATTTTAACTACTAGTAAGTAATTATGAACTAGCTCCCAAGGGTAGACACGTAAGTAATCAATTAAAACACACTAAAATCTATCCTTTGACTTTATCTGCTTACCTCTATGATCTATCTATAAATACCTAGTTTTTAACCCAACAATGCGATACATTTCTTCTTGAATTCGCTCGGACCCAAAAACCCGAGACTAAAATCAACAATTACCATGCGTCCACATTGCTTCATTGCCCTTGTTACTTTGCTCACTGTTCTTGTTTCCACCGCTACAACTGAGTATGACCTCGGCGGCTGGAAGCCCGTAAACACAAAGCGACCCAATTATGATAGGAGTTGCTGAGTTTGCGGTTTCTGAAAACAGCAAGAATGTCACAGAGAAACTAGTTTATCAAAAATTGGTTTCGGGCAAGACCATGTCCTCCATATCAGCCATGTTTTTTCATCTTATCATTGCGGCCAGTAACGAGACGTTTCCTACTTCAGTAGCGAATTATGAAGCTGGTCTCATGGCTATATATTACTGGAAATCGCCTAAGTTGGTCACCTTTATTAAATCCACTGAATAATATTGAATCTCTTTCTCTTGTTCTCATTTTCTCATTATAATAAACAAGTTGAGACTCCTCCCACGTTTTTTTAATATAAGAAAACAACATGGTATAATCTGTAAGTTGTTGTAGAATATTGTATCAAGTGTGGATGCACACTCATCCTACACTCTTCCTAAATGGATGAACAATTATCCACCATCCAAGCTTGTCCCATCTCCTTCCTTTGCCTATATAAGAAGAAGGAAGCCCCCTTATTCTACACACCAGATGAACAACCCTTTAGCCAGCAGAAGAGAATAGTATAGTAGCCTATGGGTATAAGCCAGGGGGAGTGAAGTGAGAATACTTTGTATTGTATACGTTTCCAGTATTTCCATATAATGAGAGAAACCAGTACTACCGCCCCGAGGACTAGGCACACTTGCCGAACCTCGTTAAATTCTGTGTCTCATTTACTTTCCGCCACTGCACTACTTTTATACCCGTTCTGCAACACGTTATCAGCACGAGTTGCTCCGTTGTCAGTGGTGGACATGACACATATTAAAGAATTGATGTTGCTTTGTTTTACACCTACCGCACATCAACTCTTCATCAATTTTCTCTGGCAGAAACCCACCCACCTAACTTCTCTCTCACTAAATTTTTCTCTCCATAACCTCACCAAAAACTCAGAGAATAGCCTGGAGAGCTTTGATCACAAACAGAGGCAAACATCAACAGGAAACAAGCAGAACAAAAGCAATTCCGATCAGTTCCAAAATTACAACTCGGAGCCATCAGGATGAATCTAACCTTGCTCTTGTGTTATGTTGTTTGCTTTGTTTTGTTTATGGATAAACCAATGATGGGCCGGTTTTTCCCCACTCCATTTTGCAGGGAAGAGTCACCGCACGACAAGGACGACCAGAAGTCGCCGCCCAAGTCGCCGGGTCTTGATGATCCGCCACCGACGCCGGAGCCGTGAACGACGCCAACTCATCGCCGACGAGCCCCGGTTTTGGAGTTGTTCGGTTCCCCCACCGAACACGCGAGCTTGGGTTGAACGTTTGTCCCGAAAGACCGACCGAACGCGTGCGCCTGGGTTGACCATTTGTTCGGATGTACTAACCGAACACAGATTTGGGCCTACTAGCTCTGTTCGGAAGCTCCTGCCGAACGCCCACCTGGGCCATTATCTAATTGGGCCGATTGGTTTAAGATTGGGTCTGGGCCAGGTTGAGCTTTCTTGGGTCTGGGCTCCATTAATTTTGGGCCAGCTTCTCAATTGAGTTTTGAGGCTTTTAAGACCTCCTCATTTCAATTGGATTTTATTCCAATTTGAGCCCAAATAGCTCCACACAAGCATGCTAATTTACAAGACCAAATCGCATGATTTTTGCGTTAGACTCACGCACTTTGCCAATGCGTTTGAGCACGTAAATACATTGAAGTGACATTTCTAACCTCTAACTGTTAACTTCTAACTTTATGCGATATTGGACGGTTGTACCGCCTCCCTATATTTAATTCATGCAATTTAAATTCTGCTATTTACTTTTAGCAATTTAAATTCTGCTTATGGGATGTTGGACGGTTGTACCGCCTCTCCATATTTAATTTCAGCAATTTAAATTATGCTATTTAATTTCAGCAATTTAAATTCTGATTGTGGAGTGATGATGTGGTTTTATTGCCTTGCCCCATATTATATAAAATGTCATTGCAGGTTATACCGTCCTCCCCATATTATATGGGATGCCATTGCCATAGCATAAGCAATGAAGTCTTGCAATTATTTGATATTTCATATCATGCAAGAGATCAGAACCTGAAGTCTTTGATCCTCATGATAAGACATGAAGTTCCTTGATCAAATCCAGACTGAAAGTCATTGGGATTAATTGAGAGTCAGATTTTGCTCTCATTCAGATTTAAGTTTCAGTCTTATCCGGATTTTGTTCACGAATATCAATTAATTGAATCAATTGGAACTAGCAGTTTCCTTTATCATGTGACCGATTCAATTAATCCATGTTGAGGTATGCCTAGTGGGAAGTTAGTTATCTGGCTGATAGCGCGGCTGCGCAAGATATTCTCCCTGAATGAAGATATATTACTAACTTCATACCCCCATGTAGACCTACAAAGGCATTATACTCATCACATTTGAGTAGAACATTGTTGAGTTATAAGGATATTCGATTGAACAATTACCATGATGATACCGATAAAAGAAAATGGTAAGGAAAATCTTTGCATTACCTCCTACTTATATGGTTGTAAGCGTATATTGGAGAAGTTGGAATGCCTCCCAAATGAGTTGTATCGCACAACCATTTGCTTGATTGAGGCCATATAGCATGAAGCTAGCCAACTCGGGCACTTATTTGCTTTCGCATGACCGGTTGGGATCCAGGTCGAGATGTGATGCACAGTATCTTCAATGGGCATCCCTATGTTTGTAGAGATCTCGTGTTTTTAAATACACGTTGTCAAGCAAGCTCGTTGGGAATATTGTATAGCTCTACATTTCCCTGCAAAGACACTTAATGAACTCCTTCTTTTCTACAGCGGATTGAAGGGAAATTTGTGGACAATTCCAACCAAAACGCGGACCATTTAAAGATTTTATGGTTTTGGTTGATGTACCGACTCGCTGGTCACATGACTACTGTCCACATTAATACTACATTTGCTAAACTTCTGGTATAATTTGAGGGCTCACCACCCTAGTTATCTGTGGCAGTCTAGAAGACCGGATAACACCAGAGAGTTTATATCGAAGGCTTTCGATGATTATTGCACGTTCCTTTGGATTGTGGTTGAACATGTCTTTCCCTATATTCCCACAAGTCTCGCAGAAACACTCATAAAACGCCTTCAAATTGATCGCAAGGCCTTGGTAGTGCAGCACCAAGTTTTCTGCTTCTGCATGGAACCATGCAATTTTGCATGCAGTTATATTGGTCCGCCTGAGACTCATCTTCACCCACTCATGTTGAGCGTTACAGTTGGTTACTGGGTACGGACATGATTCACCGTACTTACGCAATGTTGGGTGTGCAGTTTAGTGCCAGTTGCGCTGCCGCAACGTACCAATATGGGTCCTCAATTTGGAAATCTTTGTTGGTTATGATTTCCCTTCCATTGACAGGAGATCTCTTTTTCGCAAAATTTGCGAATAGTCACTTTGATGAGACAATATTCCCGCCGTTAGGGGAGAAAAGAACGTCAACGTTCCTGAAGAACGACGCGAATTGACGTGGCTGTACCCACTATGTCTCATCTTGATCCTCGCATTGCACAATATGATAAGCAAGTGCGACATATTCTAGATCTTCAGAGTGTTGTGTAAATAAGCCAGACACCCTCTATGATCTTACTAAAGTGACGAGATCACATATACCAGCTGCAAACAAGCCTGTAATGAAGGTGTCCTGTAGGACGCACAAGACATCCCGGTAGGATGTTCTGTTCATGATGAACCAGGTACATCGGCGGCTAGCCAATACTCTGTCCTCGACTAGAAGCGAAACAGACTCGGTTCGATGGATTCACTCCCTAGAAGAGGAGAACTATGGCACAATTGAATCCTATCGCTATCTCAACCAATCCAACTCATAAATTGCGCAGGATTATGGAAGTGTCCTGGGAGACGTCCCAGGGTGATACCCCAAATCCAAATTCCCGAGGATCAAGAGATCTCGGTCCGGATGAGTTTATGGAATCAAAATGAGATAATCATCGATGATATCTTTGCTTATGCAGTGGCCACTGAATCACAAAGTGCGACGATATCGAACCGCGTTCCGTTGATTAAGCACAACGTTGAACTAATTGGTGAAAATGGAAAGAAACAATGCAGGTCAATTTAGACTCCTTAGCGAAAAGTGTTTGGGCCTGAAGTTCCCATACTACCCAATGTGAATCCTGTAGATTACATGTGGGATTTCGTAAGGAAGCATAATGATGAGAATGAAATAGTGTAAAGACACGCCTTCTGGCAAAAGGCTTCTCTCATTAGCCCTGACATTAATTACGATGAAATGTATTCTCTCGTAATGAACGTTGTTACATTCCACTACCTAATTAGTTTGGTAGTTTCCGAAAAACTGAATATGCAGCTTATGGATATGATTGCAAGATATCTCTATGGGGATCTAAATACAGAGATATGATTGAAACATGCAATTCAGGCAAATTTGAATTTCTTGAAATATATTCGGACCAGTCTGTCAAACCCCGCCCAATGTGAACCATGACGGTTACAAGTGGGTCTTTTTACAAGAAAATGAGAAAAACAAGATTACAAGGCATACGGCAAAGCTTGTAATATAAAGTTTTTCACAAAGTCCTGGAATTGATATTATCGCAGAATGGATGCAATCAAGAATCCTTATGCGGTAGAACAGAGGATCTGGACTCCAGCCAGTCAAGTTTGTCCTTCATCTCTGTTGAGTACTGAGTGCATATGGCATGCAAGCGTCGGTTCTCTTCTCTCAATGATTGGTTATCCTTCTTGAGCACGTCTAGCTCATAGTTTCGGGCCGCCAGTCGTTTGGCCAGATTTGACACTTGTGTTGCACTTTGGACACATGAAGCCATAGCACGTGTCATGGCTTCTTTATTAGAACGCCCCGCTAACAACATCTCATCCTCCGGAGTCGAGATGTTGCAGGCCACTATTGATGCAGTACCATCATTGCGCATTACTGAGTCCTTAACAGTAAGCGGGCCTGTGCTGGAATTTAATGTAGGACGCCAAATCTTAACACTTGGCGTCGAATCTCCAGGGGGAGCAAGAGTCAAATCAGGAGAAACGTTGGAGGAGGAAGCCATTACTGGAAGAAAGAAATGTATGAAATGCTAGGAAAATTGGAGGGCTAAAGTTGAGATAGTTTGCAAGAGAAAGTCTTCAAAGATGTGACTTCCACAGATGAATTGCACCGATGATATGTAGAGAAAAATGGATCTTCTCTTTTCAGACCCGAAGGTAAACCTACTTTATTGAAGATCATATCCCATTAACTTCGGATCTGATTTCAGATGATTGGCCGCATGTGTTCCAAGGGTGACTAATTTCAACAGACGTTGAATCACTCACGAGATATTTTCAAGCGTTCTCGGATCCCAAGGAGTGCTCCTTACCTGTCTTGAGATAACTAGAAAACGCATCTCAGCCATTTATTCTCCTGCTCCTGTATATATCCTCAGCATTCTGCACTTGGTAGAAGAAGTCTCTCAGGCATTCCCAATTTCCTTTAGATGATCACTCATCAGCCTTTCATGCGCAATTTGCCTTTCATATGTTTAAAGGAGCAAAAGTACCTCATATCATACTCCGAAGATTAGTTGACTTGGAGATTCCCTAAACTCCACCGCAGGATCTGCCTCGACCTTGCAAGACCTTCCCATTCCCAAGGACGAATTCCTGTCAAACCACGATGTTTTGGAGATCGATAGTCCGAATAGCCAACTTCGGTCATTCCTTCCAGAAGCAAAGGTATCTCATATCAAGGAGATTGGAAGCAAATGTATCTCATATCATGCTTCCAATCTTGGCGGTTCTCAGAAGCCTGCACTAGACCTTTTGGAATCCACCAGGCTTCTCCTTGTCCTTGTCCTTGTCCTTCTGACAGAAGAGAGAGAGTCAAGGGGGCGCGGGGTTCTTCCCCCTCCTTCCCCGGTTCTCTTCCGGAGCTCTGACGATGTTCATCACACTATGCCATTAAAGGTCATAGACGACTGTGGATGGACGACGGTCGCCGAAAAAACCGTCATCATGAAAAAATAGACGACGCTTTTGGCCAAAAGCGTCGTCTATGAGCTCAAAATTAGGGGGAAAAAAGCTTATAGACGACGGTTTTACAAAAAAAACGTCGTGCAAAAGCCAAATATCAAAACACGGACGACACTGTGCACTTATTCAATTTTTTTTTCTCTTTCTTTCAACTCTCTGGTTTTCAAAAGCACGGAAGAAGAGAGAGAAAGTAGATCTAGATCAGTTCATCTTCTTTTCTTTCTCCGCCATTCTTCACTTTCCCTAAGGCGTTCAATTGCAGCTCGAACGATGTTGCGAGTCGGCGGTGAGCTGGGGGGAATCCGGCGGTGGGTCTAGAGTGAGGAGGCCCGTAGATGATTCGAGCGAGATGAGTTCTATCGATTCGGCCCAACCTTACGAGCAATCTCACTTTCCGACTTCAATCTGACGCACAAGAAGCTCGCCGCCTCCCCCGCGTCCTCGAGCTTCCGTTCCGTTCCGACGCCGACGTCTTGATCGAGGAGAGCTCCGACTGCTTCCGACTCGTGGCGAAGGCCAACAATTGAGATTGGACGAGCTCGAGCTCGAGCTCGACGTGTGGAGGTTCCGGCTCCCTGAGTCGACTCTGCCTGAGTTGGCCAGCGCAGTTATCGTGACGGTGCCCAAGGCGGAAGACGGCGAAGAGGTCTGGGGTGATGGGAATGGCTGCGGTGGGGGTTTCAGCGGAGGTATGGGTAACCGCCTAGTCCTTATATAGTAATAATGAATCAATTAATCACTGTCTCTCTCTTTAAAGTTTCAATTTTTAGTTGTTGGTTCCAATTAAGCTGGATTTTACCTTGCCAAATTTTAGCTTTCGAGTTTTCGAAGCCGTTGTTGGTGGAACTAGTTGTTGTATGCTACTTTTGTTCAATAAGAGGAGGAATTGTAGATGAAATTGGTGCAAAGTTCAGATTTTTCTTTATGTCCTGTATGTTTTAAGTGATGGGTACTTGTTAATTTGTGAGAAAATGGTCCTAAGCAGCATCATTTGGCGAACTGGTTTTGTTGGTTATAAGTTTTTATGCTAGATCTGATTTCTGGGCAGTTCTGGTTTGCTGTTATTTGTACGAGTTTGTATTTTTGTAGTTATTTTCTACTGAGTTGATAACTATTTCTCATGTAATGTCAATTAATTGTGTTTTTGGGTTGCTTATTAGTGGAAGGGGTATTGATTTACTTTTAATCTGATTGCACAAATTCCTTCTCGAGATATATAGCAAGTTCTGTAATGGTCACTGAGATGTGTTGAGCAATTTGAAGCTAATTGATTAGGAATAGAATATGCTATATGCTACCTGTGTCATCGTTTTCCTTGATGTTGTGTTTGGTAATTGATTAGCACACAGGAACTAATGCCATTGCTGGAAGGCAAACTCCTGGTACTTTTACCAATCAGCTCCAGACTTCTTTCAATGAGCCCCATCTCCACATTTTGACTGACCCAAGAACTGATCACCAGGTCATCATCCTTCATTTCTTGCATTGATCCATGTATCTGCCATGTTCATTTTTAACATGTCAAATGTCAAACCTTTATTCGTTTTGGGATTTTGTGCATGCTATTGTATAATGATTTATTTCCCAATTTTATACAGCTTTTTTTTGTTGGCCCATGCGATATGTTGATATTGGCATCCCAGCCAATAACAAGGGTAAGCACGGCATTGGATGTCTCTTTTGGCTTCTAGCACGGATGGTGTTTCAGATGCGTGGTTCCCTACGTCCTGGACACAAGTGGGATGTCATGGTAAGCACATAGCTTTCTGTTTGGAGATATCTGTGGTTCTGTGGTCAGAAACCAGATGGCATATTTAAGAGTATAGTTCTAAACTTCTTATTGTCGCTCAAACTTCCCCTTGCAGGTTGATTTGTTCTTCTATAGAGATCCTGAGGAGACCAAGGAAAAGGAAGAGGAAGAGGAAGCTGGAAGTTTCTGGATTTTTTGTGGGTTCCCATGAGAAAACTGATGTATTTGTCCTTATCTTTCAGGATATTGAGAAGGAAATCAGGAAAGAAGTTGATGAAGCCATTGCTCAAGCCAAAAGTAAATAAGATTTCTGTGTTTGCCATTTGGTTTCATGTAGCTATCTAATGTCCCTTTAGATTTTATAATAGGAATTGTTACTGGACATGGGTTTGCTCTTTTTGGTCAATTTTACTGGATATTCTTGTCACTGTTTTATGTTTGTTGGATATTCATTGCTCTTTTTGGTTAATTTTCTAAAATCCATTGCTCTTTTTGCTCTTTTTGGTCAATTTTACAGGATATTCTTCTTCTTTTGTGCAATTTAGGTTACTTAGAATGTCTTGGAAGTTGGCAGGACCATGATCAATTGTATGCTTACATTCTTACGCATTAATAGTTATGATTTTTTGAAGTCAAATGCTAATGTTGTTAGAAATTTGGTTTTGTTTCTTCAGTGAACACAGATTCTTCTTCCTCTCTCAAATCTCCTTAGTTATCTCATCTAGTGATGCCTTGCCTTTTGCAGTATATGGTATACCTTGGAAGAAAGCAATATTACAAAGATGTGAAGGACTTAATTGAAAGGAGATTAGATAGAGAGGCTCACAGGATGCTATATTACAGTATTTTTAGTCATATATATAGCTTCTAATTGTAGTATGAAGTCATATGTGCTACAATGAATTTGCAATTGGATGTACATCATTTGAATAGCTTGTAAAGTGCCAATCATAAATAGATGGATCTTGTTTGAATTGGAAGTTTATTAATAATCATTCAAATGTTTGTATGGAATTTTTAGTTTATTGATGCAAGCAATATTAATGCAATAATGGAGAGGCAACAAAATCAGAACTATTGTAGATGATGGTTTTGATGTTATAGACGACGGTTTTTTATGAAAAGCGTCGTCTATTGTCATGAGAATATCGGATTTTTCTTACTTTTGGGCCTTTATAGACGGCAGTTTCTATTTTAAAACCGTCGTCTATAACAGCTATAGACAACGGTTTTGGTATAAAACCGTCGTCTATTGTACATATAGACGACGGTTTCTTATCAAAACCGTCGACTATAGTTGCTATAGACGACGGTAAAAAAACCGTCGTCTATAACATTGTTATAGACGAGTTCCAATTCAACGACGGTTTTTGGGCAATCTCGACGACGGTTTTTCACCGTCGTCTATAACCTGTTTTGGCATAGTGTCAGGGGGAGCAATCAAGTATTTGAGTGTCTCACTACAGTCTTGAAAGAAATCAATGAGTACAATCCAAGGCGGCGCATTCATAAATATTCAGAAGTATTCATGTGAATTCGTGAGCATCCAAGGGGGAGTGTTGTAGAATATTGTATCAAGTGTGGATGCACACTCATCCTACACTCTTCCTAAATGGATGAACAATCATCCACCATCCAAGCTTGTCCCATCTCCTTCCTTTGCCTATATAAGAAGAAGGAAGCCCCCTTATTCTACACACCAAATGAACAACCCTTTAGCCAGCAAAAGAGAATAGTATAGTAGCCTATGGGTATAAGCCAGGGGGAGTGAAGTGAGAATACTTTGTATTGTATACGTTTCCAGTATTTCCATATAATGAGAGAAACCAGTACTACCGCCCCGAGGACTAGGCACACTTGCCGAACCTCGTTAAATTCTGTATCTCATTTACTTTTTGCCACTGCACTACTTTTATACCCGTTCTGCAACATAAGTTTAATATTTCAACAGACATAATGACAATATTACATGGACAAGAGATATGACGACAACTTATGCTACTTCCCTTGAGTTGAAGAAGTCTTACATCTGTTGGCTTTATCTGGATATACACAGTACACATATTACAATTTATCTTCACGTCTTGTTTGATTGATCATATTTTTATTACCAATTTGCCACCGGGTGTGTTGGGCTGGCATAGCCTAACACAACAAGGATACATCTACAATGAATAAACTATTAGTTACTTTCCTTTTTTAAACAGATATGCTGGTAATTATGAAGTAACTCCAGGCGTGGACACGTAAGTAATCACTTAATAACACTTAAAACTCTGTCCTTGATGTTTGAGAAGATACAACGAATCCTTCCTCCTCCATTTGCTTACCTATTGTCTATATATACCTACCTAGTTTCTATCCAAATAATGCATAGCTCAAACAGTGGAATTCGCTTGGATTACAATGCGTCCTAATTGCTTCCTTGCCCTTGTTACTCTGCTCATTGTTGTTGTTAGCACTACAGCAGAAACCTGGAAGCATGTAAACACGAGCGACCCAAATGTGATAGAAGTTGCTGAGTTCGCGGTTTCTGAATACAACAAGGATGCCACAGAGAAACTAGTTTATCAGAAACTGGTCTGGGGCAAGTCCTTGTCCGCCCTATCAACCATGTTTTATCATTTCATCATTCTGGCCAATAACGAGTCCTTGGCTACAGCCGTAGCGAAGTATGAAGCTGATCTCTTGGCTATATGGAAAATGCCTAAGCTGACCTCCTTTATTAAAGCCCCTAAATAATATTGAGTGTACCATCCAAGTAGATGTGAATCCCTTTCTGTTCTCATATTTGATTACAATAAAGAAGAAGTTGAAAAATCCTACATATCATTTTCGTTTATTATGCAGGAATGGAATGCAAATAAGAAAACAGTATGATACAACATTACATTGAGTTCTCAGATTTAACCCCCGTGTTGGCTGGAGCAAATAAATAAAGCTATACACAAAACATGGAAAAGAGAGATGATGAAAACATATGGTACACACTACCTTCTTAAGCTAAAAGAAGCTCTCCAAAAAATAGTCACATGTTTTAGTCATGCATCAGTTGGCCTTTATCTGGATGGATAGATACATACAATACATAACTTACAATTTATCTCACATCTTGCTTTTGATTGACCATCTTTTTAATGCCATTGGGTGTTTTCCCGTTCGGTTGGGGAGCCGGGAACAAAGGGAACAAAACCCCGGCCTCCAAATACTGGGCGCATGAAGGCATTGTCAAACTTTCGCCAATACCGATGGACTGTGTGTGTTGGAGTAGTCAGGAGATCGCGTATGCTGGCTGGCCGGCGCACTTCTTGGCCACCTAGGTCATGTTCAGAATCCTGCCCAAGAAGTGGAACAATGATTGATTTGGGAGTGGTTGGTTCTGACAATGTCATGCTCGTCGTATGCTTTGGTTGGGGCAGCAAGAACCTTATAAGAGGTTTTGTCATCAAACCAAACACCTGAACAAAGTCCAGTGATAGCAATCAATACCATGTACGAGAAAATGGACATGTATCAAGCATAGCTGACTGAAACTGATTCTACATTTACAGAACTGCTGCACTATGAGATATAACTATTAAACTTCAGGTAGGCCATAAAACAATATCAATGAGGAAAAAAGAATGGCAAAACACTGTTTGCAAGTACCATGAGTATCCAAGAATAGCTTGGGCAATGCTGCAATACAATCAATCAAGAAAGGAAGCCTTACCACTGTGCTAACAAGAACAACAGTTATCGTGCTAGTTATCAAGATTGCATTTGGTCGCAATTGCGTGTGGCCCGACCTTGTAAACTGCATTCAAAGGAAAATTATATAAGATAAGACCAGCTCTTTCCTTCCATCTTTCTCTATCTCCCTCATATGTTAAGCCTACAAGACAGTCTTGTCGAAAATTAATCTGCCTAAAAGAAGGTGCAATTAAAACTGATGTAGGACAAATAGGGGTAAATTAAACTGGCAAAGTTAAAGATACAAAAGTTGTTCAAAACTGGTAAACAGACTCGCAAGAAAGGAAAGTTGTGTTTGACGGTCAAGTATTTGGCAAGAAAGGATCGCAAGGCGTATTGTTGGGATTTCCGAGTCGCTTGAGAATTTCTAAGAACAAAGGGTTTAGGAAAGATTAGGATTAATGTTTCCCTTTCCTTTAAGAATTAGTTGTTTCTTTCCCTAGATTGTTAGGAGTAGTTTAATGTTCCTTGTTTACCATGTTAATTAGGATTTCCGATTCAAGTAGGAATTACGTGATGCCTATTTAAGCCATAGCTATGCTTGTGATTTAGATAGATTTGATGATTAATTAAAAAAATTAAACTTGAGAGTTTCTCTATCTTTTCTGGTGGATTCCGGAGTACTAATACTAAGATGCTTGTCTTAAGCTTGTGCTATAATTTCCGCTGTGTCAATTGGTATCAGAGCCTGGTTTGCCTCGCTCAATGGCAAACGATCAAGATGAGAATAAGAACTTCGCCAACACTGGTTGTGCAATTTCTCCTATGAACTCAATGATGGTTGAGTTAACTGCCTCCATGGCTCGCACGGTGACATCTATGACTCATGCAGAAAGGCATATGATGGGTACAACAAGGAGACTCGACGAACTTGAAAGATGGAGGTCGTCGTCAACAAGATCAAATGATACTTTGTCAAGTTGGTGTTGCTGACAAGGAAGGCGATTGTGGATTTACCCGAAGCCAACCTCGTCAAGTTTCTGTTGTTAGAGAAGGATGCGCTGAAGGATTTGCCCCAAGCCAACCTCTTCCAATCGATGTTGATGAAATTCCTAGTTTCATGGGAAGTAGCTGCATCAAAGGTTTTCTTGAATGGGTAGAAGATGTGGAACAATTAATCAAGACAATCTCAATAGTTAAAGAGGAGATGGTGATATTGTTTTTGCTTGTGTAAAGGGGGGGTGTGTGTGGGGGGGGGTAAAGGGAAAATTTTTGAAGGAAGAAGAGAAAGGAAAATATAAAAAATTGGGGCGAAATGAAAAGGTTATGGTAGAGGTTTTTTTCTTTTATAATATATTTGTATTTTTCAAAGACAGGTGAAGACGTCATTAAGGAAAACGAAAATAAAAGATGCAAGAGTCGGAGTTATTTGGTAATTCTTTGCAAGAGAAGTTGGTGGAGGAGATTGAAGAAAAAGACTTGATCCGATTGAGTGCTCTGAAGGAGTATCGATCCCTTGACTATGGGCCAAAAGAAAGATGAGGAAGAGACAAGAAAAGAAGCTAACCTGTCTGCTAGAAACTATTAAGTTGACGAAGCTATGGTGAATGAGGAGCTCTGAATATTATCGTGAATGGGCTCAAAAGAAGAAGAAGAAGAAAGTACCATTGATTTGAATGTTGAAGATAAAGTTGATTTGGAAAATCTACCAGACACGTATGAAGTAAACAATGTGATTAGCCAAGCAAGAACCATCGTGAAGAAAGATATTCAGTGGCTTATCGGATCTTGTCTATGGAGTTGGGTCATGATTTCCATCCCAATTGCAGAAGTCCAACCCACGAATTCAAGACTACATCTCCTTACTAGTGCCAAAGTCAATCAAAGTGAATCGAGGGAGTCTTTCCAAGAAGAGGAGACGATGTAGGACAAAATAGGGGTAACTCACGTGGAAAATGAAAATTACGAAAGTGGTTAAACAATAAAAAGCTTGCAAGAACGGAAAGTTGTGCGAATGACAAGTATTTGCAAGAAAGGATCATAAGGCGATTGTTGGATTTCCGAGCGCATAAGGATATCAAGGATGGAAGATTTAGGAAAGATTAGATTATGCCTTCCTAAAGGATTAGGTGTTTATTTAGCTTTTAGATTTTCTTTATTTCCTTTGTTAATTAGAATCCAATCCTAGTAGGATTTAGATTCATCGCCTTTAAAGGCGCATCTTCTTGTATTAGACAGACTTTTGATATATATATTTGAGAGTTTCTCTACTTTCTGTGGATTTGGAGTGTAGAGGATCTAGTGTGTGCTGGTTAGACGCTTGCGAGCCGCATAATTTCCGCTGCGTCAAAAACACAAACCATTTTTTGATAATATATGTTCTGAATCTAATACAGTAACCATGGAACTATGACCAGTAGGTAGACAGATAAACATATAACTTGCCTGATTATAAGCAAGTGCTATTGACACAGCACCTCTCATGAGACCAGCCCACCATATTATCACCTAAAGAAAGAAAAAGTATGTTGGTTTAATTGGTTAGTTCACTTACCAAAAGGGAGGGAGAAAAGTAGTGGCTCCCATAGAAACAGAGCACTTACTTGCTGTCGGAGGCTGATTTTCTCACTTTCATTTTTCTTAGCTAAGTTTGACAAGAAGGATAGGGGAAAAACAAAAGCTGCTCTTCCAAGCATAACAAGACCTAGCAGTACTGAACTCACCGCCACTGATGTTCCAGGACTGCAAATGCAAAAATCGAGTACCACAGGTAAACCCAATGTACAATTAGTATAAGTCAGTTATGTTTTACAACCTGTGGAAATGATAATGTTTCAAACAGATAAGGTTCAAAGCACTGTGTGTAAGTATATGGCGCACTGTGTGTAAGTATATGGCTTACCTGTCACTTACGAATCTCCACTTTTCAATGTCCAAGGCATCCATACCGACATAAAGGAAGATAAAAATCTCACAAACAAATGACAAGGTTGCAAAAGCGTGCCTGTGAAAATATGTCAACAAAATTCAACAATTAATAAAATGACCTAACAGCCTATACCCTACACATTGATCATTGCATTCGAATGGTTTGGAGGTAGTCTTCAGGAAACCATACTTGGTTGTGACTCTTGAACTCTCAGTCACATTGTGCCAGGTGTAATGGGACATCACAATTCCACAAAAGAATACAGTGAGAATGCCACTCAAATAGAATAGCTGCAACACACATCAAACATAATGTTACTAAAGGTGTTTATATACCTAATGCAGTAAGTTCTAAATACATTTTTGAAGCTGGAAAGGAGGAGGCAAGAAGGCCATGAGGCCTTCTATAATGCCTGGAGCAAAAGAGAAGCTTACTTCAGCCAGAATATATGACAGGTAAGCCATAAGCATCATAAGAGCAACCTCCCGATCTGTAGAGTGCCTGAATTAGATTAGAAACCAAGTCGTGTCAGGCAAAAAAATTTATCTGAAAGCTGCTGTGGTTTCAATACAAAACCCGTAGATACTAAAAAAAAAAGATGGAACTACTTGTGAAAATTGCACAAGAAATGGCTTAA
Organism: Spiraea crenata; assembly: GCA_033992175.1. Classification (NCBI taxonomy): domain Eukaryota; kingdom Viridiplantae; phylum Streptophyta; class Magnoliopsida; order Rosales; family Rosaceae; genus Spiraea; species Spiraea crenata. The sequence continues at coordinate 1,642,839 of JAVBHV010000041.1, read as the reverse complement.
ATAAATTAACTACAACATCCTACCTTCCAAAATAAAGCTTTTTGATAATGTAAGCACTAAGAAGCCCTGCCTGTAAGCAAGATAAGTTATACCAAGGTACCAAAACAGAACAATATGTTACATATGGACACACACAAAACGGAAAAGGGCTTACAAACACTCCTAGGATGGTGCTTGTGAAAAACAAGTACAAGAAGTTGCCCATCAACTGCACACCAATTCTGGCATCAAGGTGAGTGAGGTCAAAATTCTGGATAGCGTTGAAGAACACCACAGATGTAGCATCGTTAACAACACCCTCCCCAAATACAAGACTGTACAGTAAAGGTGTCTCATCCTGATTGAGCACCTGGACCATTGAGTAAGCAACTTTAGTGTCATATATTAGTGTTTAGTTGTTTGAAAAAATAACATGAAGCTTTGATGTGTGCCAGACCTGCAATGTGCATACGGAATCCGTTGCAGCAAATATTGCTCCGATTGCTGCAAATAGGAGTTTAAACAGTTAAAACTTATAACAGAAATAGAAAATAAAGAAACATGTGAAACAAAGAAAGAAATAATACCAAGATAATCCCCTATCTCCAGCGAACCAATGTCCAATTTCTTGAAGATCTGTGTTGCACCTGCACCACGCAAAGACATTACAAGTTAAGCTGTTCTGATTTGTGCATCACCCTCGTTTTATCCACGCAGACGAATGGAATGTGTCATAAGACTCATAACTCATAATAAAAAGTTGCTAGTCCGCACTTGATTGATGTACATAGTTATCAGCATACCTAATGATATGATGCAGCATGATACTAGTGTACCAATAGCACCAAACATTACAATGGTGATGAAGTTAACGAAGAACTGCTTCTTTTTCACCTGAAACCTGATACACATGGCAAAGACCAATTCACAAATCAGAGGCTCGGACAAGCATTGTAATACTTTTGAAGAACCCTGTCATCTGAAAATGACCTAATGAGTACCATAAACCTATAATAGCTTAAAGCAAAACATCGAACTCAAAAGTGGAAACACTTGTGCTGGGGATTGAACATAAATTGTAAAAGGAAAACTATATATGTCGGAGAATAAGTGGGACAGAAGACTCACCCGGCATTGAAGATAATAGGCGGCAGAAGGTATATAAAGAATAGATCTTCACTGAAAACCAGTAGATGCGAGCTTTTTCCTCTACTGATCAGAAGAATAACAATTCCAGTACAAACTCCCTACCAACGAACCACGTAAAATTAATCACAATCAGCTAAAACACACATGTAACATGTAATTCAAACTACATTTGTTTCATTTTACCAGCAAGCAGAAGGAATACTCACAATCAAAAGGGCAGTGATTGACTCATTCATCCACCGACTCTCCTCAAGAAGATGCCCAATCACAATACAAGCTAAAAGGAGCGCCACGAAAAGGTTCATGGAAACCACAGAGGAGTGATCCGAGGTGGACAAAGTTTGTAACTTTGAGATCACATAACCCAAATGAGGACCCATTGTACCCGATTTTTCGAAGAAATTAAACACTAAACCGATGTACAACAAGCTAATGCTTATCCTTCAAGCGACAGAAGATTGATTTTCCCTTTCAAAAAGCTTCGTATTGGCGTAATCTCAAGTCTCCGAACTGTCCATTAATCTCAGATTATCATAAACCTTATGAACTCTGCATTAAAACCACAAAAAGCACACATTTTCAAGTCAGAAAAGCAGAAACAAATAATGGGTTACATTCAGGTGCATACAAAATGCAGGAAAATAACAACTTTTCGATCCTTTTCCTCAGCTTTCTCGGCAGCCAAACGGAAACAAAAGATAAAGCTTCACCCTTTTTCCAATTATCATAAGGAAACGCTTACCATTCGAGGAAGATGCATATCAGCACAAAACGAAGCAATCACGGAGCTTGAATTCCAAATTTAACCCCGTGAATTGCACAAAATGCCAAATTTCAGCGCCGTGATTTGGATTCCAATGTCGAAATTTCGAACAGAGAGACAGAGACAGAGTTCCAACAGAGGAGAAGCTGGAACTCAATTTCTGCTTCGAAATTTTCCCGGGAAAACGAAAATGCCGGAATCAATGAGCTCACCGGGAAAAAACGAAAATCGATTTTTTGCTCAAGAATTTGAGCTTCCAGAAAAATCGAGAAGTATTTCGATAAATTTTTTTTTTTTTTTGCAGAAACGAGAATTTGATCAAACTGCGGGGAAGATGGGAAGCCTCCGGAAAGAGCGAGAAGATGTAAAGAAAATTTGGAGAAATTAATGTAAATTTAGAGAGATAAAATGGGAGGCGTGTGATTTTAACTCAAGGGGAACAGAGAGGAGGACAGAAAACGAAACAGGCAGGCAGGAGGTTCGATGTTGGATCTGCTACGGCCGGACTCAGGGGAATGTGTGGGGAATGATCTGGACCGTGGGTTTTGCCTATTTTTGTTTTTACACTTTCATCGGATGGCGGGAGGTGTCATCATTGGCCGTTGATTAAGCCGGGAAACACCAAAATCATCCACTCGTGTCGCTGTTATCCTAACTAACAAAAAAAAAGGAAACAGGAAATATCTAATCATTATGCTGTTTTCCTTTTTTAACCATAGCCAAATAGCTAAACAATTAATTATTACGCTAAATTACATCACTTGTGTTATTTTTGTTAAACACAATTATGGTAATTAATGGTATGAACTTTAATTCAAGGTAAGTTAAAAAGAAAAAGAGAAAATTACGCATTCATGAGATCACGCGATCACATGATGATATGATAGTGACTAACAAAAAAAAGTACAAATTGATTGTTTATGCTGAATTGATTTTGCATTCAGAAAAGAAAAAAAATTATTTTGATTAATTTAGGTGAAAAATAAAGAAATTGCATTTGCTCTACGCTGCACGTGGTGCTTTTCAAATTGGTAATGTCTGATGAATAAACTGTCAGGAATGGGCCGACAGCTGGCACTCGGGGTCTGGCCAAGTAGATCGTCGACCACTCCCTCCCGATGACTCCTTGGACGCTGACGCCTTTGACGCTTGATGCGAATAAACACGAATCTATCTTCTACTACATGCAAAGTTGTCTTTCATTTTGTTTTTTCTTCTTGCCAAGTGGATAATCACGAATCTCATTATAAATATTGAACGTCCCATTCATATATATGTACTAAAAATTAAAAACTATTATATCGACGATATTATTAATAGCCTACGTCTTATATATAGTTTATACAAATTTTTTTCGCTTCAAAATACATCCTACTCCCCGCAATAGATTGGAGTTCCAAATTTGTCTCCCAAATTTATAGATCATCAAATTCTAAAACACATCTTGTTATCATAAATGTGTCCTTTATTCTTAACTGTCTTTTATTAAGATCAATCTAAATTTGAGATTGGATCCATAGATTCCATACTACATTAGTGCAATTCTCTGTACATGTTGGGACAAAAAAAGAACAAAAGACGGCACTGTCCCAACTGTACAACTGTTTGTGTTTTTTCTGTCGGTTTGCTGATGATTTTGGCAAAAAAATGGTTTGTTGTTAAGGATAAGGAGTGGTTGAGGCTTGTCCTTCTCCTTTGTGGGTCGTTCAGTGGAAAATGCTTGAGTAAGCCACTTGGCCAAATATCTGATCAAAAGATATACAAAGCTGCCCAACTTTTTGAAAAAAAAATTTTAAAAAAAATTGGCAGGGATCACGTGGGAATGCATCCAAAATAGAGATATCAGCTTATTTGCCCCCTTAACTTCCAAAATACATGTATTAGTCAATTTAACATCTTAACTTGTACCTTACTTTTGATTTGCCCCCTTAATTTATGCTTTGGAAATTAACCTCCTTAACTTGCATTTTTGGCTAATTTCTCCCTCGCAGTCAAAATTAACAGACTCACATCCAATTTTTAGTTAAATATACTCACGTGACTTGCACGTGAAGAGCCTTTTTCGTCATTCACCACCATTGAGATATTTATGTGCTATTGATTGGGTTGAAGTTCGTCGAATCCATTGATGGCCTTGTCGGTCTTAAGAAGAAGCTGACGAAGAAAAAGAGCACGAAACACGAACATTGAGATATTTATGTGCTATTGATTGGGTTGAAGTTCGTCGAATCCATTGATGGCCTTGTCGGTCTTAAGAAGAAGCTGACGAAGAAGAAGAGCAAGAAACACGAAGATGCCATCACGTGTAGATTACGTAACTCAATTTGATGGAATTGAGTTAATTTTGGACGGAAGCGAGGGAAATTGGCCAAAAATACAAATTAAGGGAGTTAATTTTCCAAAGTGTAAGTTAATGGGACAAATCAAAAGTAAGGTACAAGTTAAGGGGGCAAATTGATTAATACCCCTCCAAAATATCATCTCATGTATTTTATTCTTTTCTTTCCTCAATCTTTATTTAGGAAATGTTATTTGGTAACAAATATCGACTTTTTTTTGTGTTTACTAAAACAAATGTATAAAGATTTATACGTTACAGTATACTTTGTACATATCAAAATGGATAGGACCTCACATGAAGAAATGTTGGGGCCATGCGGTACATAACCACGCATATACATTTTCGTATGTAAACTTGCACATGGCAATACGTATATATTTTATGGGAGTGTGTTTTTCTTAAGGGAAAAAAAAAAAAGATATGGGGAATTGTAATCATTATTATCTTGCCATGCATCACAAATCTTAACAATCATAATCGCAAGTCACAAGCAAAGAGCCAACTGGCCATCTATCTGGAAAGTCTCACGGGCAGTCCGAGGTCAAGATACGATCCTGTCAACCTATGATCATATTATATGCATAGAAAGTAGAATATTTCAGCAAATTTGTATTATCAAATTCATTGGATCGGGACATTTAACGGCACTAATTGACATCCATTAGCATAGAGTTGAAGCAAAGAAAACTAGGCTTTTTACATTGGTTTGGATAATTGAAGTCTCGTTATAAGACCTCTCACATTATATGCTAGAAAACTTGAATTAAGACCTAAAACTCATAATTATGATACTATAAAAGAAAGATAGTGGGAATAATAGGGCCCGCTTGTTTATATGAATCGAATTTACACCATTGCAACATGAATGTTATAGACCTTCAACTCATATTTGAACGAGAATCAAACTTAATCGAACGACCCAAGTGGGTTTGGTCTAGTGGATAAAAGTGGGTTAGATCACTAGCGGCCCTGTGGAGCCTCCCTGCAGGGAGGTTAGGGGTTCGAATCCTGGTAAAGAAACTCCTGGGGAGAGCCTCCGTACACTGCAACAACGCTCAGAGAGGTGGCCAACCTTTACAACCTTTTTTTGTACCAAAAAAACTTAATTGAACGATTGTGGAATTCCTAAAATACTTTTAAGTTGTTTTTGAAAGTATCATAGTGGGATTTACAGTTCGGTTTGGACTTGTGAATAAGCAAATTCGGCCCGATCTTAAACCCGATAAGCAAAGCCCAAAGTTCCAAATGTTTTGAGACTTTCAGTGAAAGAAGCCCAAGGCCGAACTCGCTCTTTTTTGGACAATCAGTTGGTTTACTTCGGTAAGATAACGTCCGTGACTTCACGGCGAACGCCGTCACAGTACAGAAAACGGAACCCCCCAATTCCCCCCCATCCTTCACAAAACCTGTCGCTTACAAGGTACAACACTGTGGGTTTTGAAATTAGGTTTTTCCCAATCGACATCACTCGATTTCTCTGCTCTTCGCTTGGAGTTCATCGCAAAAATTCATCTGAAGAAGACAAAGACGGCGACAATGGGTGCGCCGAAGAAAGCGCCGTCTAGGGTTTCAGAAGACCCTGAAGAATTAGCACGCAACCCCTTGCAGGCCATTCTCTTAGCCGATAGCTTCACCACCAAATTCCGGCCCATCACTCTTGAACGCCCCAAAGTATGTATGCTTATATATATGGATGTATTTTGTGTAATGGAACTAAGGGCTTTTCGGAAAGTTTTCGAAAACAAATGTTGGTGCTGTGTTTGGTTTTTGTGATGATTGTGGGAATTGGAAATGTTGATTGCTTGTGTTTGTTGATGAAGGTACTGTTGCCGTTGGTAAATGTGCCGATGATCAATTACACGTTGGCATGGCTTGAGTCTGCTGGGGTTGAGGAGGTTTTCGTTTTCTGCTGTGCTCATTCGAAGCAAGTTATCGATTATTTGGAGAGCTCCGAGTGGTTTTCTCAGCCAAACTTCACTGTCACAACAATTGAGTCACATAATTCTGTCGGTGCTGGAGATGCGCTGCGCTTAATATATGAGCGCAATGTGGTATGCTCATATATCAACCTTCTTGAGTTTCATTTCTCTGTATGGTTATTTGTAAATATACTTTGTAGGGTAGTATACATATGGTGTTTGTGATTTTGAAGAGTGTTATAATCAGGCTGCTGATTCTTAATACGACTGTACTTAAGTCACTGAGATTTTTTCCACTTTTCAGATTATGCAAGTGAATCTTGGGTTTTTTAGGATTTGTTTCCCTTATTTTTGCAGTTAGTCTTATAATTGTTCAGTTTAGTGACATTATCTTTAACATTTCTGAAATTTTGCAGTTGCATCATGATTTACAATGTTACATTTTCTTTGTTCTCTTTCCTGCAAGATACGTGGAGATTTTGTCCTAATCAGTGGGGATACCGTGAGCAACATGTCGCTTACTCAGGTGCTTTTAGAACATAAAGAGAGAAGAAAAAAAGATAGTAATGCGTTGATGACTGTCGTTATGAAACGGTCAAAGCCTTCTCAGATCATCCACCAATCTCGACTTGGCACTGATGAGCTCTTTATGGCCATAGATCCTAATACAAAGCAGCTCTTATATTATGAGGACAAGGAAGACCATGAAAAACGATCTATATATCTTGATAAGTTGTTGCTTGCCAATAACCCTTCAATCACGCTACATAATGACAGACAGGTAACATCTCAAGACCTTTCCTTGAAGTTCTTTTGGTTAGTTTCTGATTACTCATCAATTTTTATAGAAATGTATTTGTTCTTTTTCTTCTGATTGTTACCTATGCTTAATTGATCTTGTAACATCTGGTGGGAACTTCTTTTAATCCTTTCTGTGTTACTGGAAAAATCCTGTAGACATATCCTTGCGATGTTCAACTACTTTTTGAGACTTACATCTGTTCTTAACCTAGGACAATGAATATCCTCCAGAAAATTTGACTTCAGACTTGGAATGTGTGTGACAGCTAGGGAAAAGACTTTCAAAAGACTCTTAGTTCAGAAACCGAAGACCCTTTAGTTTGCTAAACGTCCTTCCTTATTTTCTTCCTATAGTACCCAATGAGATAAAGCAAAGAAGAGACACTCAGATTCTACTGAGCTGAGCTAAGTCCTCAATAATAAATGGCTTTTCATTGCATCCAAACAGATTTTCATTTGATTTATCAGTTCACCTGTATCTGGATATTCATTCAAGCATGTCTCAAGTTAGAAGCTGTGTGGAGCAGTTTTTGGCTCTTATGTTTCCACTACAATTCAATCACCAATTTTAGCTTGAAGTTATAGAATTAACTTGTGGTGGAAGACTTCTTTAGTCACTTGGAATAGAAATGTATTTAGCCTGTTAGTCTCATATTATCAAGAGGCTGTTCTATCTTCCTGGGGCAGTGTGGCTGATGAACCACCTCTTGGTTCATAGTATCTGTGTGTGCATGTGGTAAGCGTGTCAACCCTACAGACAAATTGTATCAATTTCATGTTATGAATGTGTGATCACATATGCTTCAGCTTCATATCTGTAGATGGGACTCTTCCGTCGCAATTACTGTTTGCTATTTTATTGCGTTGTCCGTGGATTATTTCTATTTTGTGTATCTACAGTTAAACCAAGTTATATTTTTTGTCTTATTTCCAGGATTGCTATATTGACATCTGCTCTCCTGAGGTCCTCAGTCTTTTCACTGACAATTTTGATTATCAACATCTGCGTCGTGATTTTTTGAAGGCAATGCTTATTGATGATGTATGGATCTTATTCGACATCTTTTTGTTAATTCTTTATGTTTATTCTTTACCTTGAAATTCTTATGAGGGAACCATCTCTCCTTTCAGATTATGTGTTACAAAATATTCACACATGAAATTCACTCGAGTTATGCGGCTAGGGTTGACAACTACCGAAGCTATGATACAATTAGTAAGGACATAATTCAAAGATGGACTTACCCATTGGTGCCAGATGTGAAGTTTTTTGGCAATTCTGCAACAAAGATGGAAAGACAGGGGATGTATCGAGCATCAGGTAATGTTCGACATATTGTACTTTTTTTAAAAAAGTCCCTTCTTACTCAACTGCTAGAATAACATGATATGTGGTTAAGTTACTTTTTATTAAAGGAAGACTTAGGGTCTAAAATGTATTGTTGATAATTTGAAGGTGAAGTGCTTATAAATGTATCATGACATCCATTATCCTTACTTCTGAAATGACAATCTTCTATTTGTAAACTTCTTTTTGTTTTTTCAATCTGTCATTTGCAATCTTCACCGGTTTGCTTTTTTATATCTCATTATGTGTGATTTGATAAACTAGCTACTCTTCAGAAATAGGGCAATCGCGCTCTGCAGAAGTTGGTCCCTTTACAGTCATTGGTACTGGCACCAAGATTGGGAGCGCCACTAAAATTTCCAATTCTGTTATTGGGGAAGGGTGCTCTATTGGATCGAATGTTACCATAGAAGGTTCCTATATATGGAATAATGTCAGTATTGAAGATGGCTGCAAGCTAAGACATGCTGTAGTATGTGATGGAGTTATATTGAAAGCTAGAGCAGTTTTGGAACCTGGTGTAGTTTTGTCTTTCAAGGTATGTGCCAGTAATTCCTCGTGTAATAGTCATGCTACTCCTTTACTTTCCATTTTAATGCTGCAGACCATAACCTTAACTGAACAAAATTGTACAATCCCAAAAAACTGCGAAACGTTATAGTCCAAATCTTTCTCGGAATGCTATAAAGTCATTTGCACATGTAAAGTAGTAGTGCCTATAAGATGTTCAAGTATGGGTTGATGTAAAAGTTGAGTGGTGATTCCAGAGGTTGATAGCTTAACTACCGTTGATGTTAAGATTGTGCCGAAGTGTTATCTTTGTAAATTCCATGACCCAATTTTCAGTGTACAGCTTATATGCTTTGCTCCCTGATAACACCTCTATTTCTCTGTTTATTGTCATTTCACTGTTTATATGCAAGTAACTGTCCAAGGACTTCAAAGAGGAGAACATCCTTCTTGTCGTGCCTTTCAGCCTGAGTGTTATAATATGAAGCCCAAAAGTAATCGTACAAACATGATCCTTTGCATGCTCAGTTCTGAGTCTCATATATACTTCTCTTTGTAAATTGGTCCAGGTACATTTTTTGTGGTTTTCTGATGTCTGTTAAACTGATGTGCTTTTGAAATTGTTAACCCGTCAGGTTATTATAGGGCAACAATTTGTTGTCCCTTCATACTCGAAGGTATCTCTACTTCCACAGCCAATTAAGCAAGATAGTGACGAAGAGATGGAGTATGTTAACAATAGCAGTGGGGTTGCAGAAATTTCATGTAACTCCTTAATTTTTTATCCCTAAGCTTCATGTTGGGTCTTTTTTAAGTTCGGGTATTGTGCAAAAGCACAGCCTAGCCCTGTATGAAATTTTAGAGTATCTCCTTACTATTTGTCATTATGCTGGTCTGTAGATACTGTAGAATCATAGACAACTATGCTATAAACTAGGATGGTCCCAATGAGGTGAAGATGGAAATTATTGTCACATTAAGTAATTGGTTAAAAAAGTAATTGCAATAGGATGATTTGCCGGATTTTATTCTTTTTTGTGGGACCTTGACCATGCTTGCCAATAAGTTTCTGGGACAGCTCAGCCAAAATGCAGACCTGCACTACTTTATGGAAATCTTATTTAAAACTGAGTAACTTGAGTAAACGGGGATTTATAATTTTTTGTTTTTGGGAAAATTGCCCACCAAAGGATGAATTTATACGTGTTTGTTGTCCATATGAATATATTGGTCTGATGAAGTTTGCATTCATTTTCAACATATTTTGTGCAAACGTAGCTAGTCTATTCGTTTACACTTTGTTAGGATATTCATTTAAGTCCTACTTCTGATACAACTTCCTTATGTTAAGAGTCAATATTCGTACTCATTATGAGTGTTACATGCAGCTACCGCAGTGGATAAACTAAATGGGGAAATACCGAAGCAACCATTGGAGACATGCTGGCCAACATCTGAGGTTTGCACATGCTATTAAGTTTGGGGTCGTGCTATTTTTGTTAGTTTGTCAAATATACTTCATATACTTTTTTCAGTCATTTTATAAGTTTGTCCTGTAATCATTAAATGTAAATGCAGGAATTCTAAAAATAAGTTCCTTCGGGTCCTTTATTTTGATATGGCTAAGCTTGTCAGGGTACAATTTCAGTTTTTATAAGACTAGCAATTAAAAGGGAAAAAAACTTTCTTAGGTGAGCATTACTATATTGGTTGTCATACTTTCAGTCAGGCATATAGCATTCAATCAGATAATTCCTTGAAATCTTACCTCAAAGACGGCTACACATGTGTGGGTTTATATGTATAAATTAGTTAGGGTTTAGCTTGCTTACACTGTATGGCCCCTCCAATTTACTGTTGGGGAGAAGGGTGTATAAAATTTCTCCTCCTCATTAGTGTAAAATTGAGCCTGAGGTAGGGATGCCCACAGGTGTGAGTCTGATTTGGTGAAGAGAAAGGTGTCACCAGTACCATTAAATTGAGGTTAACCTTAAAGACACTCTTTCTACATAGCATGGACCTTACAGCTTGATCTTCATTTTCTTCGGAAATAATGAATGGCTGATTAGAATGTAATTCATATGTGCTCTTTTTCATTGATTCTGCCAAGCACAAATCATGTAATAATGAGATGTGGCATTGTTTTGGTTCTATATGTGCCTCCTGTAAGCTGTCTGAAATGGCATTGAGTGCACTACTGCATCGATCTAGACATTCTCTAATTCCAGTATTGTTGATCAGCTTGGTACTGGCGGCGCTGGTTATGTTTGGTCAAATTGTGAAGGGGGCCATGATGAGGAGTGGAGGCATTCAGTTGCTCCCATTCCAGCAGATAAACTTGCCGATGCGATGCATGCTATGCATGACTCTGAGGTTACTCCAGATGGAAGCTCCCTCGCACATTCAGGAGAGGTGAGACCTGAGCCTGAAGACCTTGAACCTGAAAAAGATTTTGAGAAGGAGGTGAACAACGTCAACTGGAATGCTGATGTTTAATACACATGTACACATTGAAAACTGAACCTTAACAATTCCATTGTTATCTGCAGGTTGAAGCGACCTTTTTAAGAGCTGTACAGGAAAATATAGATGCAGAAAATCTCAAAGTAGAAGTGAATTCATTAAGGTATTTGTTTGTTATCTCATAGAGATCTACCAATTACTCCGTCCCTTGTGTATTGCACCTCTTATTTTTGTTTTCTAAAGCTCTATTAAACATCAACTGTCAGGGTTGTACTTCAGGCATATGCATCCAATGAAATGGCGCTAACTTATATTTCAACGTTCAATTAAACCATGCATGAGACTTGCTTTTGTTCAACTCATTCTTTTCTTCCATGCCTATTTATCTGTATATTACGATCGTTGTTGACGGTTCTCTCAGGACATCTTTGCCGATTGTATGAATTGATTTTGATATTGTTACTAAGATGGTGTTTTAGTATGTACTTTTGGTGATTGATGTCCATTACTTTTCTGTCTATTGCAGGTTGGTATACAACAGGGAAGCTTCAGACTGTGCTAGTGCTTTATTTTATTCAATGATGAAATTGGCATTACAAACTCCACATGGTTCAGCAAGTAATTTTCCTTTTCTTTGAATGCATATACAATGTCTGGTTTCATTTGAAGATCTCTTATAATATGAAACCTGTGTTGATAAAATTTAAGAAATATGCTTCTGTTTCCTGTTTAGCAATCAGTATCATCGTGAAAATTTAAAATGGAATAGCTAAGTGAGCTGCCCAAAAACAAACAAGGGTGGGTGGTTTTGGTATAGGAATGGTTTCTCTGTTGTAGATTATGATCCCATTCGGGGAATTCCGATGTGTATTTTTTGTCAAGCTGCAGTGTAATGTTATTTCAGGTTAATATGGTTGTTTGTCTTGCTTCTTGACGTACTGTTTTAACAAAATGACGTCTGTTCATTTTTTTCATAGGTGAATTGGTCAAAGCCACTGCTGATATTTTTAAAAAATGGGAAAAAGTGCTGATGGAGTATCTGAAGCTAATAGACGAGCAGGTTTATATATGAATCCTCTGAATTTTTAGATTTAACTGGACTTATCCCTTTAGTCTTGATTTTATTTTGGTTAGTGTTTTATATTGGGTTATATTGAATACTTTTCAGATTGAAGTGCTACTTAAATTTGAAGAAATGTGCGAGTCGGCCAAGGATTTCTCCTGTGTGTTTGATCAGGTATGTCTACCTACATTGTCTATGATCATCTGTAAAGCTTGCTACAATTTCTCTACACGTTGTTAGTCCGGAACAGATCATTACTGTTAAAGCCTTCACAGATAGGTTTAAGGAAGAGTTTTGTCAAAGTGGGCTGAGATTTTATTGTAATGTAGTTCTTCTTTTATCCTTAATTTCGTTTGCAAAGTTGATGAGTTTAATTTGTCTTCTGTTGGTTGCAATTTTCTTCTGCAGATATTGTATAAAATGTATGTCCTGGATCTTATACATGAAGACGCTATTCTAAAGTGGGCTGATGAAAAGGAAGATGCCGATGAATCAGATAAAGTGTTTGTTAAACAGGCTGAAAAGGTTATTCAAGTAAGTAGCTTTGTTTAATTTATTCTATCATTAGTGTGCATTATAATTCTATACCAAGCTCTTCTCTGAAACGTAATTGTGTGCATAACCAAAACATTTAGCCATTGCCTGGGCGCGGCAAGTTTTTCCCATGCATGTAACATAAGAATAGTTTGCTGTTTGCAATTCTAATTTGACTTACTGAAAAGAGTTTGGTGACATTTATGGCAACAAGAATTGATGGCTTTGCTCCTAGGCGTTTTTTACAGTTAAATTTCATATGATGTTAGCCATGTTTCACAGTAGTTTCCTCATGTGTGTCTTGTGTCTCAGTGGTTGAGAGAGGCATCTGAAGAAGAATAAGACGAAGACGAAGAGGATGAAGAATAGGAAGCAGTTGATTGATGATGTTGTATTGCATGAGTGTAGGGTTTACCCATGAGAAATTAATGTTATGCGACTCTTCCATAATATTCTGTTAGCAAATCCGCCCTCTCTCCTAAATTTAATTCACCCTTTTTCAACTATAACAACGTGCATGGATACCAAAACAGTTTCCTTACAAAACCAAAGAACATAGCACGGTGTAGAACGAGTAATTCTAATGTACGGAGAGGGGAGTTTCAACATGGGTGAAGCACACCGAAAAGTGTGATGGACGGTTCTCTGAAAACGTGTTTGCTTTACTGGTACAGTGGTGAGATTACGGTATCTGTAGACTATAAGGTGGTATTAATTGCGGTCGAATTCTGGACATGGTGTCTTTATTTGATTGTCGTGTGATAGATAACATGTGACAAAATACACTAGTAATCAACGTTGTCGAATTTGGCTAGGCAAAGTGCTTGAGGGCAAAAGTGGTATTTGGGGAATTAGACGGTTTTGACAATTTTTGCAGCAAAAAAAGCTTCTTCCTTTGAAGTGGAAAGAAGAGGGGATATTGCAAACAGAACACAAACTTTACTAATATGGGAGAATATGTGGGTTGCGAGTTGCAAAAAGAGCAGCAACGTGCCAAATATCTTGCTTGTTTATTACATTAAACAACTTAAAGCAGCAGATCATTACAGACAGCAAGCATGCAGCTATGGAAGCCTGGAAACATCAACTGGACTTGAGGATCGGAGCTACTATTCACCATCGAGGGGGTCCACCAGGACCGCCCGGTCCTCCAGGGCCGCCGGGACCCCCACCAAACATCGGGCCGCAGCAGCCCTCGAAGAGGCAGCAGCAGCAGAGAACATAAGCACTGCACACAAATCACACAAGATAAGGACGACTTCGATTTACTCTTTGCTTTTAAATAAAAGACTCTCACAAGTAGACGCAGCTACATTTTTCTTTAGTATTTGTGTATGACTCTTCGGCCAATTACATTATCAGCTCGTCTATTCATAAACACTTCCAGACGAGCCACAATAAGTTAGTAAGAAACTCACCAAGATGAAATAAGGCTGCAGATACCGTTACAGAGGGCGCCTATGCAACCACAAGGTCCAAAACCCGGTCCGCCTCCTGGAGGTCCAAAACCTGGTCCGCCGCCTGGAGGCCCGTGTGGAGGCATATCTCTAAGATGATAGCTGAACTCTCTGTCTTTGAATCAACAACTTCGGATATGATCGTTCGCTGTCTAGAAATGCAATGTAGGCTGTCTATAATGATAATGAAACGCTATATATAAGGACTAATCCTGGATGTAGTCCACCGTCCACACCTTGATAAGGATGATGAGCTTAATGGCTAAGCAAGGTATTCAATCCATTAAATCTTGATAAATTTATCCATCTCCGCGTACAGCGCATCACAATATTGTTGGACAACTCTCGTGAACAAGGAAACAGCAGTCCATGTGTTGCTTCATCTACTCTCTTTTTTTTTTAACCTAATGGTCAGAGTTAAGACATTCCAACCTAGTAGTCAAACATCAGATAAGAGGGGCAGTTGTTGGACTCAATTTCTTCGATTTTAGCTAATGATTATCGCAAACAATACTAATATTCAAGCGGACAAAAAAAAAACTGAATTCTAAATCCTAACACTGGTCTCATACTTCAAAGACACAGAAAAAGACCCTAGGCCGGAAGAAGAATTCTCTCACTTTGAAAAAGAGGCTCTACATAGTCTACAAACTGACGTGGAGCAACACCATTGGGCCATATATGATGTTTCAATTACCAGAAGAAGCTTAAAGTGTGTAGTCAATTGTCCGTACCGTAAGTGCTTCCTCTGGATGATCAGATCAGAATGCACATTGACTTTGGAGGTAGGATTGAATATTATTTTTGTGTCTAATCGATTCTATGTTAAAATCCATTTTCTTTTACTTTTACAGTAATAAGATCTGTCCAAAATTAGGAAAAAGCCACGAGTTGGACGATAAAGACATAAAGAACGTATGTTTTCATTGTCACGACTTTTATTTGAAATAGCGGGTTATCACCGTCAACACTTTCATTAAAATTTAAAAGGAAAAAAAAAATAAAACCAAAGGAGGCCCTATACATGTGCAATTGGATCATGGAGGTGGGGTTTCAGATGAGGCAGAGGAAACATATTTGCTCATCACCACTTCATTATCTATTTTTGGTTACGGATCTTGAAGATCAAGCTCATTTAAGGTTAGATGCCTAGGTGGTAATAAGAACCACCAGTTTTCCGGAACATGGGGCGGTGGTTCATCTGATGGCCCACCGGTGTGACCAAAGCATTTCTCGTGAAGTCTGAAGCATGATAGAAAATTCACACTGCACTGCACCAAAATTATATATGCTCCCATTAATTTTGATTAGTTTGTTGCTTTGCTTGTTTAGTGTCTCAAAATTGTGGTGTTCTGAGTGCATCAACACTAATAACTAGCTAGCCTAGGCCAACAAGACAAGCTAATTAATCAAGTTGTAGATTACATACCATGAAACTAGGCAGTTAACGAAGGCATCAGGCGGTCCGCCTTCACTAGGGAGGCCGCCGACATCAGGCTGTTCAGACAGTTTACCTATGGGAGTCGCTCCTCCTCCCCCTCCGCCACCACCAGCTCCACCGCATCCGCCGCCACTCCAGCAAGAAATCACGGAAAACCAAACTAATTAAGTGTGGTTTATGTATTGGAAAGTTTCCTATGCTAATTTGATCATATGCTAATTGGATCATATTCCTCCTGCCTCAACTTTTTTTTTTCGGGGTCAAGTTTTTTAGTTGACTTTCTTGTTTTTCGTCTAATTAACAGTTTATCATCTGCCATTCTCCCAACGACCGACCGATCAAAATGGAAACTGAGTTTCATACTTCAAAGACACCGAAATTTTTTGTGTTTCATTTTGGATTGGACCATATACCGATATTCCTGTAAAAAAAATTTGAATTGGACCATATACCGACCTACTGCCACGACCTTGTTGAAATACAAACGTTTTTTTTTATTGAATCAACCAAATAAAGATCGATGACTCAGCAGTTTTGCAGATCCTATTGTTTAACTTGGATTATTGCCTTATATAGACAATATTAATGTTGGATAAAGTTCAGTTGAAAACGTTTTCCGCTCTTACATAACTTTTGTCTTTTTGTTCAAGAGAAGGTAGATTAACTCTTTAGTGAAGATGTGAAAGGTAACAAACTTATTTGTATATTTTATCAAATTTTGTAAATTTGTGACTCTCTTGATACATGTTCATTCCTCATGTGGGGCCCATTTCCTCTCTTGATAATATATTGGGTAATAAATTACTTTTTCTTTTTGTAGTGGAAATTTGAATCAGAGTCAATTTGGAATCTCAATTTGTTCGGTATGATATAGTAGAGAACAAACACAATCGCTGACATTCAAATAGAAAAGACTACAAAAGATATAAGACAAAAAAAGACATAATGATTCAAAACTGATTAGCCAATATTACGACACAATGTTTCTGTTACATATAGAAAGTATAACTCATCAACTCAAATTGATAATTGATTGCATGAGGAAGAGCCTTCCTAACGAGGTCCGCCTGGTCCACCACCACCTGGCCCACCACCGAAGCAGTCTCGGAACAGCCAACAGCAGCACAGAAAATTGAAACTGCAACAAAAAAAATTCAACCAATGAAAAAAAGATTAATTATTAAGAAAGACTCATTTCTTCCTACTTGGACTGGCGTATCTTTTGTTCCTTTTGATCATTTTGGAACGTATATATGGGAATTGGCAATTTGGCACTGCCTTTTCCACCTCATGTACCTATTTTTATTTTTGACATTTATATTAGATTATTAAAAAAGAATCAATAGTTAAAATTAAAAATGGCACAAATTGTGAAAATTACTTTCCATATATAGCTATTAAGTTGTGAATGAATTTACGTACCATGAACCAATGAAACCTCCCGGACCTCCACCGCCTCCTCCGAATCCTCCACCACCTCCTCCGGGACCTCCAAATCCTCCACCTCCTCCTGGACCTCCTCCGAATCCTCCACCACCTCCTCCGGGACCTCCAAATCCTCCACCACCTCCTCCGGGACCTCCAAATCCTCCACCTCCTCCCTCCTCCACCTCCGTGACCTCCTCCACCACCTCCGGGACCTCCTCCGCCTCCTCCGGGACCCATTTTGCTAGTTACTTGATCTAAGGTTCTCCAACACGAAAACTCAGCAAACGAGACTTTCCTAAGACTACTACAACAGGAGCAGCTGGTGGGAACTTGTACAATACATGGCTGAAATGGTTGATGCGGTTTATATAGGGATCGAGAATTCTTATTAGAAGCAAAGGCAATTGAATAACATACATAAACTATTCATTCTCTTGTACGTGTCGATCGACTTCTTTTAATATTACTATTACTTCTTCGTCCAACACCTTTCACACCACCCAGCTTCCATTCTCAATTAATCGGCAACTACCATTCCATCTTTCCATATACTAAACTATATACATACTACAGTACAGTCCTGTAATGTGCATGTAATGTAATGTAATGTAATAACTTGGTCGTGTGGAGATAAAATGGGCCCCATAGGAGGAATGAACACGTGTCAAGAGTCACAAAGTACTTAGTTCACACGTCATAGTGGTTGCCTTACTATATATAGTACATTTACAAAATTTGACAACATAACGACCAGAACAAACTCATTAGTGTAGGCTTTTTGCCAGAGTTGAGAAATACGTTATGAAACTTATATAAATGGTCAAGATTTTACAACGCCATATAGAAAGATACTGATAACATAGAAGGAGGAAGACCCAATCAGCCTTCCCAATGAATGACAGCAAAGGCACCGCGAGGGTGATCCTGCGGGATTGCCTTTTGAACAACTGTTGGGCGCGGCAGCGGGAGGAAAAACGGAGGGCGATCGAACGGTGATTCTTCGGTGGGCGAAGGCAGAGGCGGGGATTGCCCGCGCCTGCGCCTGCGCCCGCGAGCGGCGATGGCGATCTGACGTCACAGCGCACTCCGACCCATTTTTTAATCTTTCTTCTTCCAATCGTGGCTGACGTAGGTTGTGGGCGACGATGGGCGATTAGCCTTGGATTGGTGCGGCGGCATCAGGGGTGAGGCGCGGTGGCTTATTCGGTGGCGTCATCCGAACTTTGTTTGGTGTGAGTTGGCGTGTTCGGTAGCATCCTCCGAACGCTGTTTGGAGTGAGTGTGTTCGGCAGTGGCAGCCGAACATCTAAAAAATCAATTTTTTTATTATGTAATCTTTAATTTTATGCATAAATAAAATTTATTTAACAAATTGTTTAGATCAAATGTAGTGTTTCGCCCTCCATGTTTTTGACCAAAAAAAAAATATTAAGCACAAATAAAATTTATTTGACAATTTTTTTATATCAAATATAGTGGATTGCCCTCGTCCTCGCCTTCCGTGTGTGCCAACTGCGAAATCAACGGAGAGCAAGGACGATATACTATTCATCACCCGCGGGCTAAAAACCCCTTTATTGCCCTTGCCCTTAGGGGTGCCTTTGCTCGGAGTACTGTTCTAGGAAAGGGTCATAGGGGTGGTCCCGGAGGGCCGGGGGGTCCAAGTGGTGGCGGCCCACCAAAGCAGTCTTGGAATAGCCAGCAGCAACACAGAAAATTCACACTACAACAAAACAGAGCACATAATTAACAGAAAATTCACACTCCTATCAAATTAACACAAAATGAAGCTTGATTTCTCGCTTATGATTTTTCAACTTACACCAAATTATATATATAATTACAGAACCTATTCTAGCACACGTACAGTGCATGTGCATGCCTCATGTATGCAAGCAAAGAGAAGTGATTCAAAGGTTCAATGAGACCGAAAAAGAACTGAAAGTTACAAATTACTTTACGTACCATGCACCAATGAAATCACAAAAGCCACCAAAGAGAGGAGGCGCAGGCCCGAAACCAGGCGGTCCAGGCGGGCCTGGAGGTCCAGGGGGTCCGGGAGGTCCACCGAAACCAGGTGGGCCTGGAGGTCCACCGAAACCAGGCGGTCCGGGAGGTCCACCAAAACCAGGTGGGCCTGGAGGTCCGCCGAAGCCAGGTGGTCCAGGAGGTCCTGCTCCAGGTTCTCCGGGTCTCATACTGGGCACTGGTAGCGACTGATCAATTCGATCGGGTCCTCTACGACCACCTTCTCCAACAAAAAGTTGAGCAAACCAAGCAAAGCTAAGAATAAGAGCACCTATTTTTCACGTACTGGAAACATGTGCAAGTTTTCAGAAGGTTGTTAGATTTTATAATTGAGAAGAAGAGAACCGAAGTAGCTAGAACTTACCCTCCACTTTTTGACCTTTTTATAGTTTCTCTTTTTTTTTTGTTCGTCACACTTTCCACCTGACATTCATCCCAACGACCATTCCAAAGTAAATGGTTCTCATCATGAAAGTTTGGACTTGGACTTTGTACTCTGTTAGAAGGAAGACCCAATACAAATTGAATTGAAACCCAATAGCCACAGAGCCCAGCTAATACAAAGAGCAGCCAAACGGCGTCGCAAACTCAAACTTCTATTCTTTCTTGGGTTAATTTCTACAAAAGTACCCAATATTTGGCAAATAAGACACTTTGTATCAATGTTTAAAACCAGATCTTGGACCCAATTTTTTGACACATAGTGGCACCGTTTAATTTCTCGTTAAAATTGAGGGTATTATAGTCTTTTTAGATTAATTCATGGGTTAATTCCTCCAATGGTACCCAATGTTTGGTAAATAAGACACTTTAATACCCAATGTTTAAAACTGGACACTTTGATATCCAATCTAAACCTCCATTAGACACTTTAGTGCATCCCTCCAAATTTCCTTTAAAATTGAGGGTATTACAATATTTTCATTTGGCTGGGCATGGGCAATATGATAATTTCAAAATTTATCCTATTTTTGATTGCAAACTGGATTTAGAATGAATATTGTTGGTGCTTTGCTAACTTAGAGTAATATATATTGTCATGCTTCAATTGATCTTTTAAGTCTTTGCAAATTTATTTAAATTGGAATCAAAATTAATTGCTTTTTCATGATGCATAAATGAAATGCAATATCAAAACAAGAGTAGGTACTTGACGCTATCAAAACAGATTAGTCTTCTTTTTTTTTTTTTTTTTAATGCAGGTGTAGTTTAACTTTGTTATAATTTGGGTACTATTCGTTCTTTTTTGAAAAAATATTTTGGACTATATAAGTTATATTTTATGAATTAATCTAAAAATACTATAATAGACTCAATTTTAACAACAAATTAGACTGAGGCACTAAAGTGTTTAACCGAGGTATAAATTGGATACCAAAATGTCCAATTTTTAAACATTGGGTACCAAAGTATCTTATTTGCCAAACATTGGGTACTATTGGAGGAATTAACCCATGAATCAATTTAAAAAGACTATAATACCCTCTATTTTAACGGAAAATTAGACGGAGGTACTAAAGTGTCTAACGGAGGAATAGATTGGGTACTAAAGTGTCCAGTTTTAAACATTGGGTGCCAAAGTGTCTTATTTGCCAAACATTGGGTACCATTGGAGGAATTAACCCTTCTTCTTATTTTGGGTGAGAAATTCAAACTTCTATTCTAAAAGAGCTGTTTCATTTGCACGCGACCTTCACTTCCGCTAGCTCATCTCTCATTTCTCATTTCTTTCAGAGCAAAACCCTAACCGCCATGGCCAAACACCTCTCATCGCATTCGAGTCTAAGCCGATGCCATCATTGCCTCCGTGCTCGGCGTCTCCGTCAGTGGTCGGAGTCGAGATGAAGAAGAGAAAGAGTGACTCATCGCGCTGCTCGTCGAGGAATCAGATCGTATCCTTGCCAAGAATGCATGATCTGATTGGTTCAACACCTGGCCGGTGAAATCTTGTCCGAATTGAAATCAACACCGACGGTTCGATGGCGAAGAAGGTAAGGAGGTTCTCGAACCCATGAATTTTGATTCTGGTTCTGAAATTAGGGTTTACGAAGAGTTGAGGGGTTGATTTTTAGGGCTTGAATTCAGGTTCTCCAGGGCAGCTCGGTGAAGGTGCAATTTGGTGATGTAGATTGATCGACGGAAGGTTTATGTTTTACTAGTTCAAATTTTCGACAATAATAGCTCTAATGTTTGTTGATTTGAATCGATTCTTTAGCAGTAGAAATAAGGAATCGAAACTAAGTCATACTGGTTAGAACAAGATTGTAGCACAAGATATCTAGTTGGATTGATTTGAAATATCATATTGTTGAGTAAGAATCAGCTAGATACATTACGAACTAGTGATGTGCATGAATGATGCCTTTGTTGTTTCTGACCAAATTCGATGCCTGCTGGATATGTGACTTAGTTTGGATAGCCTGACTGGGCAAGGGCTCACCTGACTTCCTTATCTACAGCTCCGACATGGATTGGTAAAACTAGCATTGATTAATGCATGTTAGTGTAATAGACTTTATCTGTCACATGCTTAGGGTCCGTTTGGATGGAAGGAATTGGATTTAAATTCCTTGTATTTCAATTCCTTGCGTTTAAATTCCTTGTATTCTAAATCCCCATGTTTGGCTAATGGGTTGATTTCAACCACGGATTTGAAATCCAAGATGATCAAATCCTATTGTTTAGATAGTATGTAAACTTGAATTTGGATTTCAAATAGACAAATCATTTAATCTTCTTTTTTTGTGCAACGAATGACTAAATTGCTAACTAATTTTTTTATAAACCTGAAAAAATTAACGAAAAAAGGTTATGTTGAGATATTACAAATAAATACGGTGATGGTGAAACGGACTTCGCCATCGAGTCCGGAATGTCGTTTCCACTCACAAAAGTGGTCGGTCAAACTTGGTCAAACTATATGAATAGTAACTTTAACGGCAGCGAATAGTGGCGACGTTAATGTTATCGGAAACAAACAGTAACTTAACAGGAATGAACAGTATTTGGTGTCAGTGAACAGTACTCGATAATTACGTCAGCACCACCGTGCCGGCGTTTCCACCGCCGCTACAATTGCTGGAAAATCCCAATTTCCGCGCGACACTATTCCGATGAGATCCCAAATTCATAACTTCTTCATTTCTCAATCAAATTCGACGAATTTTATGTCAAAACGCATCTACGGAATCCAAAAATCCAGGTCTTGAAGCTTACCATGGCCTGTGCTAGCCGGAATTTTGATCGGAAGCTTGCGGCTTCCGTTTGGCTTCGTCGGCGGCTCTCCAGCGCATCTCTCAGGCTGAAACTTTGTGAAAATGTTCTTTGGGATGTTGGGAAGCTGGTGCAGGCAGCGGCGTTCTGCGAAAGTTGACGGAAAAAGAGCGACGGCGGCGAGAAGCTCGGCTGTCCAGTTTTCACGTTTGGCTTCGCCGGCGCGATCTACTCCGTTTCCGATGCCAAAACTTCGTGGACACACTCTTGAGGTCGAGTGGAAACTTTTTTCAGTTGATGTCGTTGCCGATCTATGGCCGGAAAAGGGAGAAATGGCAGCAAGAAGGTTGGTGATGGTGATGGTGACGGCGGTGAGTTTGAGACGCGAAGTTGAGAGGCGGAGTCGCGAAGGACAAAATTCAAATTCACTGCTTGTAGAACGTATTTGAAATCCCTGGATTTACTGCTTTAAAATCTTGGCTGGAATTGAACTGAATTCAAATCCACTTCATATAATGCTTGCCAAACAGGTGGAATTGAATTCAGACCTCCCAATTCCAATTCCAATTCCAATTCCAATTTCATTTCCATGCCCATCCAAACAGACCCTTAAAGTTTGATTATTACTTCAGTTGTTAAAAAAGACAGCAGATTGGTCTATATGTGTCTACTTTCGTAGTTGGACAATGATACCGGACATTAGAAACATGTTAGAGCCTAGGCTGCAGCTGCAACCGTTTGCTTGTCATGTGGTTTATGAAAAGCTAGCTCAATGGTTGTAACTTTATTTGAAATGCTTTCATAAAGGCCTCAATTTTTTTTTTCGGGGTCAAGTTTTTTATTTGACTTTCTTGTTTTTCGTCTAATTAACAGTTTATCATCTGCCATTCTCCCAGCGACCGACCGATCAAAATGGTAACTGAGTTTCATACTTCAAAGACACCGAAATTTATTGTGTTTCATTTTGGATTGGACCATATACCGACATTCCTTTCAAATAAAATTTGAATTCGACCATATACCGACATATTGCCACGACCTTGTTGAACAAACGTTTTTTATTGATTCAACCAAATAAGGATCGATGACTCAGCAGTTTTGCAGATCCTATTGTTTAACTTGGATTATTATCTTCCTCTCAAAAAAAAACACTTGGATTATTACCTTATATAGACAATATTATTGTTGGATAAACTCTTTAGTGAAGCAATAATGCTAGGATGACCATATTTTTAAACCATCTCTTAAACTATTTTATATGGCAAATGATGATTACATTTGATTTTAATTAATAGTTCTCTTACTAAATATTGAATGGTTAGATCAATTGCCACATCAGATAATTTAAAAGTTGGTTTAAAATAATATGGTCATCCTAGCACTACTCTTAGTGAAGATGTGAAACGTAACAAACTTATTTGTATATTCTATCAAATTTTGTAAATTTGTGACTCTCTTGACACGTGTTCCTTCCTCATGTGGGGCCCATATACTGTCTTGATAATATATTGGGTAATAAATTACTTTTTTGTAGTGGAAATTTGAACCGATTCAATTTATGGCACATTTACTAACTTTGAATCGGAATGGGTAGGAATCGGAATGGATATGAATTAGAATGAGCAGGAATCGGAATCAGTCATTCACATTCCAGTGTTTATTGAACGACGGAATCATCTCCGGAATCAGAAACAATGGAGTATGATTACCAAATTACCCTTTAATAAATAAACTTTGAATTTTTGATTTTCAAGTGTGAAAAGATTGTTTGCTTAAGATAAATTCAAATTTGATAGATAATAAAATACTATTAAGCTTTATTCTACATTATTATTTTTAATTATCTCTACAGTTTTACTTACAATTGGAGTGAGTATCCAATCTTACAAAGTTTGATAACATTTGATAAAAAAAATTGAGTACTAATAAGCATAAAAGAGAATAATTAAGCATAAAAAAGTTATTTACTTCCTTGAAGAGGCTTGAAGAACATAGGAAGAGACGTGCAGCGTGGAGAAGGCAAAAATGTAGAAAAAATAGAGTTTTGTGATTCATATGGTTTTTTTATTATTTCAAAAAAGGTATGAGAGTAGTTTTGAAAATGAGAATCATTTCTACAGTGGGTCCCACAATCTTTTTTATTCCAAAATGAAGTAAACAGGAGAATGAGAATGGAATGAGTTTGATTCCCATTACTTCATTCCGATTCCCACAAAATAAACGTATCTCAATTTGTTGGGTATGATATAGAAGAGAACAAACACAATCGCTGACATTCAAATAGAAAAGACTACAAAAGATATAAGACAGAAAATGATATAACGATTCAAACTGATCAGCCAATATTACGACACAATGTTTCTGTTACATATAAAAAGTATAACTCATCAACTCAAATTGATAATTGATTGCATGAGGAAGAGCCTTCCTAACGAGGTCCGCCACCACCTGGCCCTCCACCGCAGCAGCATCGGAACAGCCAACAGCAGCACAGAAAGTTGAAACTGCAACAACAAAAAAAATACAACCCATGAAAAAAAAATTAATTAATAAGAAAGACTCATTTCTTCCTACTTGGAATGGTGTATCTTTTGTTCCTTTTGATCATTTTGGAACGTATATATGGGAATTGGCACTGGTTTTTCCATCTCATGTACCTATTTTTATTTTTGACATTTATATATTAGATTATTAAAGAAGAATCAATAGTTAAAATTAAAAATGGCACAAATTGTGAAAATTACTTTCCATATATAGCTATTAAGTTGTGAATGTATTTACGTACCATCTACCAATAAAACCTCCCGGACCTCCACCGCCGCCTCCGAATCCTCCACCACCTCCTCCGGGACCTCCAAATCCTCCACCTCCTCCTGGACCTCCTCGGCCTCCTCCAAATCCTCCTCCTCCGCCTCCAAATCCTCCTCCTCCGCCTCCGTGACCTCCTCCACCACCTCCGTGACCTCCTCCCCCTCCTCCGGGACCCATTTTGCTAGCTACTTGATCTAAGGTTCTCCAACACGACAACTCAGCAAACGAGACTTTCCTAAGACTTCTACAACAGGAACAGCTGGTGGGAACTTGTACAATACATGGCTGAAATGGTTGATGCGGTTTATATAGGCATCGAGAATTCTTATTAGAAGCAAAGGGCAATTGCATAACATGCATAAACTATCCATTCTCTTGTACGTGTCGATCGACTTCTTTTAATTTACTATTACCTTTTCGTCCAACACCTCAACACCCAGCTTCCATTCTCAATTAATCGGCAACTACCATTCCATCTTTCTATATCTATATATAGAAAGATGGAATGGTAGTTGCGCGCGACCTTCACTTCCGCTAGCTCATCTCTCATTTCTCATTTCTTTAAGAGCAAAACCCTAACCGCCATGGCCAAACACCTCTCGTCACAGTCGAGTCTGAGCCGATGCCATCATCGCCTCCGTTGTCGGCGTCTCCGTCGGCGGTCGGAGTCGAGATGAAGAAGAAGAGTGACTCATCGCGCTGCTCGTCGAGAATCAGATCGTGTCCTCGCCGAGAATGCACGATCTGATTGGTTGAACACCTCACCTGTGAAATCTCGTCCGAATTGAAATCAACACCGGCGGTTTGATGGCGAAGAAGGTAAGGAGGCTCTCGAGCCCATGAATTTTGATTCTGGCTCTGAAATTAGGGTTTACAAAGAGTTGAGGGTTTGATTTTTAGGGCTTGATTTCAGGTTCTCCAGGGCAGCTCGGTGAAGGTGCGATTTGGTGATGTAGATTGATCGACGGAAGGTTTGTGTTTTACTAACTAGTTCAAATTTTCGACAATAATAGCTCTAATGTTTGTTGATTTGAATTGATTCTTAGCAGTAGAACTAAGGAATCGAAACATATATAGTTGGATTGGTTTGAAATAGCATATTGTTGAGTAAGATTCAGCTAGATACATTACGAACTAGTGATGTGCATGAATGATGCCTTTGTTGTTTCTGAACAGATTCGATACATCAATCGATGCCTGCTGGATAGGTGACTTGGTTTGGATAGCCTGACTGGGCAAGGGCTCACCTGACTTCCTTATCTACAGCTCCAGCATGGATTGGTAAAACCAGCATTGATTAATGTAGGTTAGTGTAATAGACTTTATCTGTCACATGCTTAAAGTTTGATTATTGCTTCAGTTGTTAAAAAAGACAGCAGATTGATCTATATGTGTCTAGTTTCGTAGTTTTCTCGTATTTGGTCAATGATACCGGGCATTAGAAACATGTTAGAGCCTAGGCTGCAGCTGCAACCGTTTGCTTGTCATGTGGTTTATGAAAAGCTAGCTCAAAGGTTGAAGGCTCTTATTGTTGTAAATTTATTTGAAATCCCTTTAAGTTAAATGTAATGTTGTTTCAGTATGGACGCATTAATATCATGTAGTCTTGTACACATCCTCTTCATTATCATGCATTAGTATCTTCCATTACATTGACGACAAGCATCTTAATCCCCACAACTATTATTTTTCTCTTAATAGTTCTGGGATTAAGATGCTTTTCTCCATTGTAATGGTAGATATTAATTCATGATAACGAAAAGGCAAATGTGATAAGTTCCGCTAAATATCTTTGAAGGAGTAATTTGAAAACTGAATTTTCTGATTGTGATATGTCTGGCGCGGGGTATAATATACCAAGCTTAATATGTTGTTTCAATTGCTCTATTAAGCATTTCATGTTGCATTTTACAGGAGATGTACTTTTTTTTTTTTTGGTAACCAGTCGTAAACTGGATGTCATAAGATTCCAGGTTGTTTGTTGGGATACATCATAGAATGAATAAGTTGGGGCACTAGTTCTGTTGAACTGAGTCTTCAAAACATTCTCTAAGTAAGTTGATGAAATGCTTGATAATACAATGTCTTAGTCTTACATTTTCAGAATGAGTTAGGTGTAAGGGAAGGAAATGAATGCTAGAGCTTGAAACTGTCTGGTCATTATAATGAAGTGTTTATTAATAAGCATATTATTAAGAAGTTTCAATAATTATTAGGGTGATTAGCCAATTTTCCCCCTTAACTTGTACGGTACTTTCAATTTGCCCTTTTTTTTACACATTAGAAAATTACCCCCCTTATCTTTTTTTTTTTTTGGACCAATTAGGCCCCCTGCCGGCTAACTTAACCAACATGCATCTATTTGACTGTCAAAAAGCCTCATGTGATTTTCACATGGAGGTCTCTTTCGTCAATTTCCATACATGCTAAAGGCGTACGGTCTCTTCCCCAAATCCACCCCCAAATCAAATCCATCCCAGAAACCTCCAATTGCCCCAGATGGCACCACCACCATTATTCTATTCCTTTTCACACCTTAACAATTTCCCAAATGTAAAGTGCAAATACACAAACACTCCAAACTCTCTTTTTTTCTCTTCATCTCAATTCCCAAGCGGAGCCTTGCTGCTATGAACCCAGCCTGCCCCCAATCGCCGCATGCGGTGGCTCGATGACTGGTTTCATCGAGAGCATCAATCTCAAGCACGTCAAATTAGGGTACCATTACCTAATGTCTAATCTCCTCACCCTCTGCTCCCTTTGATCATCATAACCCTAATCGAGGTCTTCCAGATGAACCTCCTGACATCCACCATTAACAAAACATAGGCATGAGCCAAAAATAGCATTATTCAACCAAAAATAACATTCCAATTTCTCTAATTTTCTCCATGTGCTCATAGGGTTTTAATTTGGGGATGGATTCGGCAGAGAAAAGCAAGAAAGGTGCGAGAGGCCTAACATGTATGGCAATTGACGAAAACAGCCTCCATGTGCAAGGCACCTGAGATTTGGATGTCGGTTAAATTAGACTACAAGGGGGAAATTGGCTATAAAAAAGCTAAGGGGAGTAGTTTTCCAATGTGCGAGAAAAGGGGGCGGAACAAAAGTATGCTACTGATTCTGTTATCTTATAACTCTGGTTTGCGAATGGTCACTGTACAAATAATTTAGTTCAGTTCCCTCCTGTTGAGTTGTTTTGGATGAGATACGAGAAAGGATATATAACATTCAAGGGATGGAAAGCTTCAAAATTATAATAAGCACTGTGTCTGAACTTGCCTCCCACTCTGTATTTTCAGGAATGAACAAAAAGGTCATACGAAAACACCTGAAGCGAAACAAAGAGTCAATAATGCAGTAGCCTTTCCTTGCAGGAAGAACTGATCCTTTGTGAATGAGGTAAACTATGTCTTGCTTCTGGTATGAACAGTGAAGCGTATGATGCTGTCTGCCTGCAACAGTTAGGTTGGACTGCTCCAGGAGTAGTTGCCGGAGACAGACATGTTATCCCTTGTATATGTTCTTCGACTCTGACTGCACTAAGTTTCATATGCACTAAGATATGTTGCATCGGCTCTTTAATTCTTGTTTTCATTGATGTATATTGTGATTTTAATTGTGTACTTGTATTGGACCGTAGACAATCGACACAATTCACTTATGATAGACTGATAGTACTCATTTTCGAAATTCTGGTTACCCGTGTGTTCGGATTCTATGCTTTAGGGTGTGTATGGAGAAAAACTTGCATGCACTTACTATTCATATTTTCGGCCAATCAAA
Source organism: Spiraea crenata (assembly GCA_033992175.1). NCBI lineage: Eukaryota > Viridiplantae > Streptophyta > Magnoliopsida > Rosales > Rosaceae > Spiraea > Spiraea crenata. The sequence continues at coordinate 1,613,805 of JAVBHV010000041.1, read as the reverse complement.
CATTGCCACATAAGCATAAGTTGCCACATGGCGATATTTGATTGGCCGAAAGTGTGAATAGTTAGTGCATGCAAGTGTTTCTCGTGTGCATGTGTTCTATTTTCTTTTCAACAATTTGTATTTAAATTATTTTCGCAGTCGGATCAAGTGCAATATAATCATGATCCTGTGGAGAAAGCCAAATTTCAGTTGACTTACTATTTACCCTTCTTTAGAATGACAATTTTACCCTCCATATGCCCTCAAAAATTCCTTAAATACAACTTTTTTCGGAGGTAAAATCGTGATTCCATTAATTGTACAGCCAATTGAAAGACGATATTTCCCCTAAAAAAAAGTAGCATTTAAGCAATTTTCGGGGTTTCAAAGAGGGTAAAATAGTCATTACAAGCAGAAAGGCAGTTAATAAATGATGATTTTAGCCTTGTCAAATCTTCGAAAATTGCCTAAATACAACTTTTGTTGGGGGTAAAATTGTCACTCGGGTATTTGTCTTTCCAACTGAAAGACGACTTTGCCCTGGAAAAAAGTCTGATTTAAGCAATTTTCACGGGTTCAATGTGGGTAAAATGGTCATTATAGAAACTAACGGGTGAGTAACATAACAATTATAACCTTGTGAAAACCCCGAAAGTCACCTAAATACAACTTTTTTAAGGGGTAAAATCGTCACTCCACTATGTCTGTCCCCTTTAAAGACTACTTTGCCCCTCAAAAAAGCCACATTTAAGCAATTTTGCAGTTTCAAAGAGGGTAAAATAGTCATCATACAAGCACAAGGCAGTTGGTCAATGACTTATTTAGCCTTGTTGAACCTTCGAAAATCGCCTAAATACAACTTTTGTTGGGGGTAAAATCGTCACTCGATTCTTTGTCTATCCAATTTAAAGATGACTTTGCCCCCAAAAAAGTCGAGTTTAAGCTATCTTTGTGGTTTCAATGAGGGTAAAATAGTCATTGACCAAGCATAAGGGCATATGCTAAATGACGATTTTATCCTTGTTAAAACGACGAAAAAGTGACATTTCCAGGGGTATCCACGGTTCTTATAAGGATAAAATCGTCATTAGAATGACCACGATGGCAGTTTAGTCATCAAACGGTTGGTTGGGCTTGTGACTGAATCAAACGGTGGCTATCATTTTCTAACGTTAAAGAGATAGCGCGCGAATCATAGTAGCAGGGTTAGTGCTATACAAAGAAGTATATCAGTTTCAAAACCTAATTTCCATGCCAATTCAAAACAACATTACTGTCATGGAATGCTTCTAAGTGATCAATCTTCTATTCGAAATAGCATTTCGGCTAGACCTCTGGCCGAAATGAGAAAAAACGCCTTTTGACTTCATCATATTCCCCTATTTCCTTCTTCAAGTTGAATTGATTTCTGTACAAAAGATCACCAATACATCATAAGATGGCAGCCAGTCCAACAGGCTCTGTGTCATTGACTCTCGGTTCCGCAACGTTGCCTGTGCTGCGAGGCCTCGCTGAAATTTCAATTGCAGCAGACTTAGTGCCCAAGTTGAGCAGAAAACATATCTTCAAACAGGAAAAAGAAGGATTGACCGAGTTGGCTTACTTGACATATTCGTTATAACGTTTACGCTTTTCTGAGCAAGAAGCGATTTTAACTTGTTTCCAGTAGCTAATACGAGCAAGCTTTTCATATGTTGCTTTTGTTCTTTGGGACTAGATGTCTTCGTTAGAGCTTCTTCAAAAGCATGCAAGTCATGCTGTTTGATACAAGGGAGAGAGAGGAGAATCTGCGACGAGGAAGTGTGTTCATCTTTAACTAGCGTAAAAATCATAACTCAAAATATGGGAAAGCACAAGGTATGGTGACTGACCTGCCTAGGAGCTGGATCTCTATCGCGCAGATACATGTATATATCACGACAGAGACCAATCAAATCCGCACTGATGAAAGCATTCGATTCAAGGGCTAAACCTTGAATAATTGCAGAAAAGAGATCCTTTGAAACAAATTGTTGGAGTTCCATGCTATTCGAATATATAGCTAGACAAACCAAAGCAGAACAGAAGGAAGAAACTTTGGTCATGACTTCGCCATCTGTCCACGTAAAAGCTTCTATACATATTTGTAGCGCTGGAATGGCAAGACCTTTGTGATTCAGAATGAAACTGCAACCAGAGCACTACTTTGAGACCAGTGAACTCATAGAGAAAATAAAAACTCACAAGGTGGTACAGGTACTTATCAACAGAAAAGCTATTAATATAAAAAAATGTAAATCAAACATACCCAACCATCGAGGTCGATGCGAATGCTTCTAAGTTTTTGAGTGAAGACAAGTCCACACGGATAAAATGTCCAGACTGCTCCAAGGAAGGAATCCCAGCATTTAGCTGTGGTGATGCTATAACAGAGAGGAGTGAACAAAACTCGCGAGTAAGGTCTCTAAGTAGCTTTTCTTCCATTACTTCGACTTTTAATTCTGACCCAGCAAGTATGCCATGGGCATCTGGGACTTTTGCTCTCCCTTCATGTAAAAGACTGGACCAGGAGGAACTAAGAGCCTGCTGGGAGTGTTGAAATAATGGGTGCAATAGCTTTTCCAACCACGCCCCCCACAAATCCACAGGGCAATTTTTAACCAAGGGAATCAAAACTGAATGAACAAGCTGCCTGATATGCCTGAATTCCATGGAATGTATATTCTCCACCAGAGCTAAAGCAACAGATTGACTATCCAAACATTTGTAAAACGAGTCCCCTACAGTGGTTGCCAAGCCCAATACATTGTACCTACAATTGTAGACAATAAATAAACACTAGGTGAAGAAAGCCCTACATATATGATGAACCACACAAAGAAACCGGCTAAAAGACTTTACAAGTTACAGCAGGGTTTAGAATTTAAGTTAGTAGTGTTTACCTTCTAGACACAGTCTTATATCTACGTTAGAATATTGTTACATTTGAACTATCTAAATATTATAAATCTAAAATCTTTCAGTAAAGAAGAGAAAACCAATGGCCAATAGTTTTCCAATCTGATTTCAACCAAGAAGGAACTTCATTCCAATGATAAGTTTCTAGCCATAATAATGTGCGGACCAGAGTGGTAAACCCAATGTCAAACTGAAGAAAAGGTTACAGTATGCAACAACAAACTGAAATTTTACAGTATTTTCAAACTAAAAGAAGAGTATTCCATGGTTTACCCATCTTTTTTTCCTTTCTGTTTCCTATATGTTTTATTTTGCATGTTACCTATCTTCCATGACTAGTGATAAAGAAGTGTTTAACTACAAAAGGAAAAAATTATTATTACCAGGGTGTACATCAAATAAAAAAGTCTCAGTCAATCCCAACTAATTCAAATGCAGGAGCACATACCCACTGTCTCTGACACCTTTCAGCCAATTTCGGATGTCTGATTCGTTTGGCTCTATGTATCCTTCCTTACTTGTTGCTGTGCCCTTTGGCAATTTAGGGTTTCCTTCACCAAGAAGACTGAATTGCTCAACATCACTCATGGTCATTGCAGCTTTAATCTCTCCAGGTAGTGTTTGGGATACGGATGGAGACCAAAGGGAATGTACGACACGAAGCAACTGCAGACAATTACATGCACCAATGATGATCATGTTGTCACAGTGCACATAGTTTGATAAGATTATACATGTAGAAGAACTATCAATAAGGAATTTTAACACAACTAGTTTTCAGGTGCAACATGCGTACTTTTGGAAGAGGTGGCAGCATCCACGACAGATGAGAAGCCATAGGGTGCACGGGAGTAGAACTTTGTGTTGAGTTGTTTTGTAAATTCAAATGCGCTTTTCTAGTTCCACTTCTCTTCAGCGCCTTCTCAAAGAATGTGATAGAATGGAATATTGACCACATAAAGGAGGTCTCGGAGCACAAGCGAACAAGACCTAGTGGTTCAGATAGATAATTATGTTGCCATTCAAGCTGCGTCCATTGCTGGCTTAAGGGTTCTAGTAACCAAGCCAAAACTTCTTGCTGCTGCTGATTTCTGCACAAAGTTTAAAAATTGCTCAACAAAATAATCAATTGACAACAGAAACACAAGGCCAACCCATGCAAGAGATTCATTACCCAGCAGCAGAAGCCATGATAAGGAATGCTTCACCAAGAAGATTATGTTCACCACGAAGTAAAGAACCCTCTCTTTGCATATGCGCCATGGTATCAGCAATACCCTACATAAAACACCACGTGAGAACATGCATAAATAAATGACATTTCCAAGAACTAAGTTTCTGAGTTCTCTGCCATGCATTTATATACTAACTTGTTTGCTTTCCCTTCTAGGTTATACGAGTTTCTAAGTCATTCAAAGTTGTGGCATAAGATGAATATTCAATATAGGTATTCAAGTAATGAAAGTCACCTTCATGTGAGGCAAAACACTTTTGTCAGCAGTTTTGGCGGTACGAATAAATGATGTACAAATTTGCAACCTTGCATACCGTGCACTACTTGTAGATGGGTCCTGTTGGATTATACCATGTTTATAACTATCATTTGAAATACAATGGATATTAAAGTAAACACAAATAACTGTTTAAATTGAAATGGACCTGGACAACAAAAGGAACTGAGTTTAGGAGCTCAAATAATTTATTGATGACCCCGCCTGCTGCATCTGGAAAATACTTCAAAAATGGACCCATTGCACCCAGGTAGTGGCCATGTACTTCCACAAGGGCTGGCTCAGTCCACTTCAGAGATAGAAGTTGCTGAAGCAAACCTTCAAGTCAAGAAACCAGTTGCGTTAAGAAGCCAAATAGATAAAAATCTCAAGCTTTATCAAGATGTGAAGAAGATTCAAAGTAAACCTTCAAATATTCTGCACAGTCCAAGTTGAACTTCAGAATGACCCCCACCAATTTCATTTGATCCATCAAAAATAGTGCTAACAACATTTTCAAAAGCCAACTGCATGCTTTCCATCACAGCTAAGTCCTGAAAATACAGTGGGGATGTACATATTTAAAAGCCATATACGCAAGGAATACTCAAATGCTGGAAACTCCAAAAGTGAGCAAATCAAATAAAGAAAGTGCTTTTAACAACCTGCACAGGCAGTGGGGAAAGCAAGAGGCTTTTGATGATTGTATCAATTCTTTCACAAACCGTAGCACCAGCTATAAGAGGCCTGTATGAAGCAACCAACTTGACCAGTTCTAACTGCATTAAAATCATGCATCAGAGAGCAACTTTTTAAATATGCAAGCTGTGAAAGGACAACTTTACTATTCTCATAAACTATGCTACAAAGACTGACGTAACAATCTCATCCCAACATCACCAGGACAAATATTATAGACCAGAAAACAGAAATAAAACTCAACAAGATGCAAGACAAGAAAGATGTTTTAACATGAATAGAAACAAGCCAGGTTTGAGTTATTTTGATGGCTTCACTAACTTGAGTCGTAGTTACAATCAAATTCAAGAGAAGGATCCATCCAAATCTCCCAACATGAATTTGACAGAACCCTACTCACGAGAAGTCAGACTGGTACAAACTTCAATGCTTTGTGAACCAGAAGAAGCCGGAGCTAGGACAATGATAAAAAGATATCTGAGTCCTTATTAATTGATAACTTACCAACTTTGAACGATACTGGCCAAAAGTTCCCTTGCCCTCAACGTCATCACTCCATAACTCCAATGGCCCCAAAGTAAATGCTGTTCCATGCACAACCTTTTCTCTCTTTAGCATGTGTTGGAAAGATACATCCAGAAGTGAACTACATATTTCATCATTCAAAAAACTTAGGATCTTTCTTTTTTTACTATCAACTTGATCAGAACCAGAGCTGATGACTTTGACAGCAGAACCATCTCCAGCTGAGTGAGTAACCTTTGACTTTGGCATCAAGTCTCGGATTACTGCCTAAACAAGCAGACAAACAAGAAATATGGTTAAACTGTAAATGTATGGCATATCCAAGTCATAAAGATAAAATCGCAAAGTTCTCTCCATACCAGCCAAAAATCGAGAGACTGAAAATGAAGAGCTAGCTTGACATGTTGGAAAAACCCCAGCATCTGAGAAAATACAATAAAATAAGTTATATTCTATTTCAACAATCAAATACTAGTTGGCTGAATTCCAGAATCACATGACCAAGTAGCAAACACTTTGGCTCTTAGTTTTAGCGTAGAGTGAGCCTACTTCATGGTATTAGATCACTGAACATAAGCCCGAGTTTAAGACTTCAGTAAGCGAAATTATACATTTAATTTCAAAATCACTATAAGCCAGATCCCCAAAGAGCGTTTCACACGCCCTTTTTTGCATATAACCGAATTTTATAGTTACCTGTTGTAAATAAAGAGGAAGCATGGTGCTATCACCAGCAATGCATTGCAAGTTTGCACAACCCAAAGACACCATGCTTTCACATATATATTCTGCAAACTCGAGATCGCCTTCCTCAATTGCCGCAGCACTGGGGTCAGATCTGTACAAAAATTCTTTGGCAACATTCATCAATATATGAAAGATATTGCTCATTGCAGAATCATATTCAGGAGTATCATCAATGGGTCTCTTCCTGCATGTCAAAATTCAGAACACAGCTGTTAAGGAAGATTCTTAAGCAGAGGAAATTAGCTTAATTCATAACTTTATAGAACAATGAACACGCTATCGAAGATACTATACTCCATACCTTTGGGAAACAACTTTGAAGAAGTCACAAGCATGAAGACGGAAGTCAGGTGAAGAAAGTAAGAAACCACACCTGTGGACAAAGAGAAAGAGTGCGAGAGAGGAGATAAGAAACTGATATTTGCAGATGGCTTCCAATTAGACTCCATCAATATTTCAAAGAAGGATACCATACCCATGAATTATACCATATTTAGCAAGATCAGGCAATGGGGCCCATTCTGAATATGCATTGACAGCATTCAAAGTAGCTGTTACTGTTGCTGCATGTTGTTTTGCTATATCCAATTGTTGCTTTCCTGCTTCACTCAACGCAGCTCCAAAGTGCCTTTCCAATAACTGCACATGATTAAGGCATTATGACAATATCATTGCATGCAACTTCCACTAAAAGTTAAGGACTCGAGCATACAGTATATAATAGTGGCAAAATTTCAGGTAAAGATTCGGTCAGGCCACGCAGCAATAGCCTTTTCCGTTCACCTGCATCAACCATTCAGAGAATCAGGGTAAGGCATACATCAACCAAGAAATACTTCAACCCAAATTCACAGAGTGCACAAGACAGAATTCTGGAAAAACCTTCCAAATCTTCATTGTGTACAGTAATATCTTCAGGAAGCCACCTTAGCATCATGGAGACCAACTCAGCCTATTATCAAAAATAGTATAAATAAGGTAATTACCTAAAGCACGTCGTTAAATGAAATCATTTAGAACTAGGGGAAAGAATGTATACTTGTACAGGACCCTTGCTAGATAAGGAAACCACAGCTGGAAGTAGCTCTTTCCATAGATTTAGTCCTTCTCTTCTAACTATCTGTAACAGATGGAGGCAAGTGAGTATTTCCAGAGAAACATGAGTATTAGCAATTTAACCAAGTTGAGAGAATGCAGTGTAAACCTCAGCAACAAGAGCTGCTGTCTGACTTTTCAAAGCCCACTCCTCCGTAGGATTTGCAATTTCAGACATCAAATCAACAGTGATATTCGCAAAGTTTCCACGCTCTGGAGGGCTTAATTCCTCCCACCGCAACCGGACCAAATGCTGCAAAAAAGATATGTCTATTCATGTCACACCTTTCCATTACTACAGAACTTTACAAGTATAACTCAAGATGACCATGACTAGATATGAACCAAAGATCATCTACAAGACCACCTAAAAGTGATATGTATGGCGTAACCTAATACATTGTCGAACAAAACCGTAATGGTAAACGACATAATTAACTTTTAATATGTAACCAAAACTTGCATTCTTGCAGTTGAATGACAATGCATATCCATATGAGCACAAACCTGTAACATTTTAAATGCATGCAGCCGAATTTCAGAAGACCAGTCCTTTTTCACCAAAAGGAATGCCGTGTTAGCCAAAACCCGCACATCTCCGGCCTTAACCTGGAAAAATTGAATACGAGGTAAAGGATCAATAACGGAAATAATAGCAGGTGGACATTGCTGCTTAAACGACGTAATCGATTTCATAACGTCATAACCTTAGAATCCTCAGCACATCATAAACATCTAAAGCTAAACATACTCTTTCAACTCGAAAACTTAACTCCGAATGTCATGAAGCTGTATCAAAGATTATCCAGTCACTATTTCGCATTTCCTTGAACTCAATCAAAACAGCAAGCATTCATACATATTACATAATTTCAATCTAAATAACTGTTATCACAGATTCAAAAATCGAATTTCATCAAAATAAAAACCAAAATTACGAACAACGACATCTCCGATTTTCACCTGAGCCGAAAAATTCACATATTCACTACTTCAAATTCAAAGTTCGAATAAAGCACAGAAAGAAGTTCGCAAGCAAACTCAAAAAGGTAAAGTTTCCAGAGAGCTGACGGAATCGAGGAAAGAAACGGCGGCGTTTCGGGCGTCGGCGGTGGAGCTCCAGTCGAGAGCTACGGCAATGGCTTGGGCGACGCTGCTCGCCGCGTTGCTGCTGTTATCTTCCATTGCTTCCGATTCTGGTTTCTACGGCTTTTTTTCGTCCGAGCTTTTTTTTTTTTTTCTCGATTTACAGAGAGAAAGTGAGATTATCGAGGTTTGATTGTGTGAAAAAGAAAATAGCTATGTGAAATTTTATCAGTTTTAATGAGAACATGAGAATTCTGTGTTCTGATGGCGGTTTAAATATACTTTCTTTCCACTCCTTTTTCCGGCTAGGCCTAAAACCCCTAGGCTAAGTTTCTCTTTTGTTTTAAATTTTTTCTTTAAGTACGTCAACCGAGTTAAGAATCGAATTTAAGATCTCAGACGTGGAGTTGTCGGATATTCTTAATCATTTGAATTACAAGCCTTATTTGCTCCATTTGCTCCATGTTAATATTTTTTTTAAAGATTTTTGCTTGGATTTAATAAGATTTGCCATTTGGCAATATCAAGAGATGGTGCGTTCTTTTAGAAGAAATGAACTTTTAAAGCATGAAAATCAGGGAAAAATCAAAATATTAAAAGTGCAGATGTTATAAGATGATTGGAGGCTCCTTTCATTAGGTCAACTTTCTTACAAAGTTTCTTCTTCAATTCTTGCCATGTCATGTTCGTATCATGAACTGACTTATCGGTTGGAGATGCTCTTATCGCTATTTTAACGCGATTTCTTGCTTTGATGGAAAATTCAAAAACATAAACGCACAACAGAGAGATGTGGGGGGTCTTGATAAATTATTGACGCATTTCCACCACTCAAATCAGTATGTTTCCAAAAACCACAAACTTAGGAAAAAGAATCAAAGATGAACATTTACATAGAGGCAATGTCTCTCTCACCAATTCACCGTCCAACAAATTGATCATGAACAAAAGAGGAAAAACTGTTTTCTTGTAAATATGGGGGGGAAATGTAAACAAGATTTATAAAACAAAGAATTGTATTCACCCCTGCACTTCTAATGGAACAATTACACTGACTAGAAGAAGCTGAAGCTAATAACTTCAAACTAAGATGGGGCAGAAAGAGGCATCCAAGAGCTTATGTTATCACTGAATAAACTCGAGTTTAAGCCACACTTCTCTTTCCTCTAACACGAGCATCCTGATGTCTATGAGATCCAGTATGGGATTTCGAAGTTTCTCGCGCATCATGTCCACTATGTTTCTTCCGTCTTGGACCGCCAACACTAGCAGAGTCAACCAAAGGACCTGACCAAGATTGTATCGGTTCTTTATGATAAATGAATGTGGTTGTACTGAAAGGGACATCAATAGGAACAAGGGCCGGATCAATATGATGTGAAGCTCCCAAAGGATAGCCAACCCCATCCTGATGTGGTGGAGGAAACTTTTCGCTTTTGCTCTTTGCATTTGCATGTGTAATTAGACGCCTTCTCTGTTTCACCAAGAAAATTGAACTTGGAATTAACATGCTTGCAAATTAAAACCTGAATCAAATGACCTTGCCAAAGTTGGTCAAAATGGTCTGTTATGTCTAAGTTACAATACATCCAAACTCATTTGCAGCAAATAAACAAGCCTAGGACGCATTGCCAATCATATTAAAGTGGCAAACAAACAAGCCTAGGACGCATTCCATTGTTATCCTAGCAGTATTCTTTACATGATGCTAGACCACTTTGTTTTCTTATCTTTTAGTAAAGAATGTGCAATATAGCATGTTTATCCGAATGATTATGACTGATAGAGGAAACTTAAAGACATACATCAATATTGGATTGAAGCTCGGCATTGGCTTCTGGAGCTGGCATAGCCCTAGAAGCGCGTTCCCGTGTGCGTGTTTTCTTTGCACCATCCGCCTGGGATTTACCAGCAGCTCGTATTCTGTACAACCACCAAAATTAACTTGTCACATTTTGCACATTATTAAAGATAAGTGAGTTTATTAAATAGACTAACATGTGGTGATTGAGAGTATCCACATATGGAAAGATCTAATATTCAAATAGTTTGCAGATGTACATGATGAATCTACCAAGAACTGTCTGTGCCAAAATATACCAATACTAAGATGAAAAGCAGTAACAAATTTTAAATCAGTAGCATGGATGTATGTAGTACTCGAGTGCTAGGCTACAGAAATGATCTGAAGATTAAAATTTTTTTAAAAAAAAAATAGTAGTAGTACCTATATGATCGCACAAGTTAACTATACTCGCACCTCAAGCAACAGGCATGATCTATTCTAAAGAAGTAGTCCTTAAGAGTAACATAATTTTATAGAACAGAAAGTAAACAAGACCCTACCTACGAGCTTCGTCATCCCGGCGTTTAGCATCAATTTCTTTGGTTGGGGGATACTGTGGGAGGCTAGAAGGTTCACAAGCATAAGGCTCTGTCATGAAAAACTGCAAATGAAGAAAGAGAGAGAAAGCAGAGAATGTAAGCACATTTATGAATAGGAACCATACTAGCTTCTTGAAATAAGAAAAAATGACCATATTACCATCACTTGGAACTCACCTCATGTCTCAATGCAGCTGTGGCTGTCTGGCGTTCTGCTGGATCGATTGCAAGAAGAGTTTCAATAAGGGGTAGCGATGATGGCGGAAAATCTTTAAATACCTCTCTTATTCTTCTGTTGTAAGGTTCCCGGGGCTTAAATAGAGTTGCATTGGGCAACTTGACTTTTCTCCAGTAATCATCTGAAGGAGAGCCACATAGTTTATATATCTTGTGTAATTGCTCCACCTATGTGACCAGTAAGCAGTGAACATATTTAGGTGACAAACACAGAAAGAATAGAAAACCTTCTAAACAATAGCAGTAAACCTTCTTGCAGATTTATTCTTATTCAAAGAAACAGAAAAGTTAATTGAAAAAGAGAGTCAAACAAGTTACCTCTGTACGACCAGGCATGACAGGCCTCCCAGCTAGTAACTCTGCCAAAATGCAACCTGCGCTCCAAAGGTCCACGCCCACACCATAATCAGTAGATCCAAGAAGAAGCTCAGGAGGTCGATACCATAGAGTAACCACCCGACTAGTCATGGGATGCTTGTGGTTTGGATCAAAAAATGAAGCCAACCCAAAATCGGCAATTTTAAGTACTCCTCCATTGTCAATCAAAAGATTTGACCCTTTAATGTCACGGTGAAGCACGCCTCGGTTATGACAGTGCTCAAGTCCAGACAGTAACTGATTCATGTAGCATTTGACCTGAGCTTCTGTAAACTTAATTTCTGGGCTTGCAGCAAGTCCAGCTAGATCATGCTCCATGTATTCAAACACCAGGTACAAACTACATGACATCCTCGACGTAACCAAACCCTCCAACTTTATAACATTGGTATGATCCAGTCTCCGCAAAATTAGAATTTCTCTAGCCATAAATCTCACGCTCTCAGGTTCCAAATTGTCAAATCTAACTTTCTTTAGAGCAACAATTTTTCCCGTCAACATATCTTTAGCTTTGTACACATTACTATATGTTCCGGAGCCAATCTATTCGAGAAAACAATATGAAAGGGAAATCAAAAGGCATGCATAAAAGAGTAAATAAACAAAGGGCAAAGCTACATGATGAAGTGGCCATGAAACGCACCTTATCAATTTTCTCAAAGGTGTCTGCTTTCCTTGGAAGCCAACCACTGAGAGCTTCCCCACATGCCTCCGTGAGCCAGGGAGGCCAGCCGGCCACCACCTGCTGTCCACGTGCTTGCTTGGGGAGATTACCCAACCTTGGGTTTGACTTGGACCGCCTTCTCTCCCCCCTCGGAGGCTTCTGACCTCCATTACCATTCTCCTCCTTCTTACCCTCACTCCCACCAACATGAACTTCACCATTTTCTCTATCTACCTTCGGAACAACAACAACAACATCATCTACCTTCCTAGTAGATTCTGCACCCAAATCCTTCTTATCCCCCTTCGATGCAGAATCCACTCCCGAGGACGATTCTCTACTAATCACACAGCCCATTGTTATCTAAGCCTCATTTCTCAACATGATGTATATCCAAAAAAAAACTCTTTCCTTAGCTCACAATCTAATGATCCCTACAAAATCAACCAATTTGTCAGCCCAGATGGTCAAATACCCACCATCAACCATCCACAACTCAAACTCAAGAATCAGTCCACAACTAAAAACAATCACAAAAATGAATATAACAGCAACTTCCCTAGATCAATCTGGGCATAGAAACTACATAACCGCACGTGATTGACAGAACCCATAAATCAAAATCATCGAAATCCAATAAAAACCAGCTCAAAGTTGAAACCTCAGCCACAGAAGTGTTGGGTTTTCTTCAAGATTCAACAAGAAGTCAAAATTCTTGATATTCGTGGTTAAGAAAGGAAGACCAGATTTCCCCAAGAAAAGTGACGGCGTTCTAAACAAAGAAAGTAATTGATAGAAGGGAGAGTTCAAACTTACTGTGATTGAACTGGATTGAATCTCAGTGTGGTAAGATTTGTACTGTTGTTTTGGAAGGGTGTTTGTTTGTTTGGAAGTCCTTTTCTGGCTCTTCGGACAAAGAGGACGACGAATGAAAAGAGCAGCAGCAGATCTCCCGAATTTCCTAAGTCAAAGCCGACAACTCTCTTTCTTAGTCTCTAGTGCTGCGAAACTAAATGAGGATTGGACTTGTACTTCTAAATTTTTCAATTTGTTTTCTTGTCGATTCACTTATTTGGCTTGTTTTTTAGCACCTTGCCCCTTTTATTGAAATTAGGGAAGTCAAAAATCGTAATTGTCTGAATTAATTTTTCTCGGAAATAAGGAGTTGAATTATCTTAAAAATTGTAGATTTTATTCCTGATTGTCGATGGATAAATAAACAAAAATATGGAGATAACAAAGGAAAAAAACAAATTCAACACCAATAGCTTCGAGTGAAACATATGTTACTTTGGTAGTTCGTTAACTACCCTGGATTGAGGGAATTTTACTCGGTTGTTTTACTTGCAATTCACGTTGAAAACAGTTTGTTCTTTAGATAGAATTGTGCAAAACGCAAAAATACCTTAGAAACAAACTATCCATCCACATTGGAAGACCTCAAACATCAGTGGTGCAACTGGTCTTTGTGCAAAAAGCAAATCTTCCGAAGTGCTAACAAGTTCCAAGTCCAAAGAAGGGCGAAAGAACAATTGTATTAACTAAAATTGCCATCTCCAACAATTCCTCCTCGACCAACAGCAAGCAACAGTTGTCCATAAGAAATTAGAAGTTACAGAAGAACTACAAAAGTAGCTTGAATCGACCACGCTAGCAAATAAATAAAACAGAGACCACATTTTATATATAGAAAAGCCGACTGATTGCCTAACTTTGAACAAAACTGCTGAGTTGCCAACCACTACAACTTTTCGGATACCTCAGTCCTCACTTTTCCTCTTCTTCTTCTTCTCCTTCTTCTTGCTTGGCGTTTCTGATTCTTCTTCTTCTGCTTGTTTTCTCTTCCTTTTCTTCTTCTCTCCTGCATCACCATCTTCAACGGCCTCAGCAACCTCGGCTGAATGCTTCTTCTTTTTCTTCTTTTCCTTCTTCACAGGCTCCTCACTATCTGGTTCCACACCATTTCCTGCATTTGCCACAGGCATGTCCTCATCATCAGCCTTCTTCTTCTTTCTCTTCTTCTCTTTCTTATCTTCACCAGTAACAGGAACCACGGCCACAGGTTCCTCACTCTTGTTAGCAATCGTTTGCCCCAGAATCGAATCAGAGGCAGGATTATATGCCTACAAAGAACAGAAAGGACCCATAAAACAAACAGTAGGAATGACAGCGTACAAAGAACGAACCAAAAAAACAATTAAAACTGAAATCAACATCCAAAAAATGTCAGACCTTGGCAGCAGTTATTAATCCTCCGGCTCCCTTCTTGCGATCCTTGTCATAGACTTCAATCTTTGGTTTCCCTTTAGCTGATCCCGCAAAACGACCCAATTCTTTGCCTTCAAGATTCCTCAATCGTGCTTCAAGCTGTGAAGATATAATTATATCTAAAGCAGATGTTTTCAAAATATTAAAAATATTGAAAGAAAATGAATGAGAAAGAAGATATACCTTAGCACGATTTTCCAGTCCCATTGAGTTGTCCTGATTATCGCCAAGAGCATCATATCTAATTGCCAATGCAGCTTTCGCAGCAAGTGACCGAGAAATTTTACCCTTGAGCTTTGGCGCTGCTTGACCAATCAAAGAAGCATGGTAGATAAGCCCGTATTTGGGCGTTGCGTGCTTAGTCTTTAGTGCTCTGAAGAGGGCCTTTTCAGCTCCAAGAATCTGAACTGTGCTCCCAGGCTGCTTTGCAAGGTTCAACAAGCTACCACCATGGGCAATGAGGCGAGCACCAACGAGCTCTCCAACAAGAGCAGTCAAATTTGGGGCAATGGTGTTCATCCTGTTTTTCAAATAGTCATATAGCTGAGCTCTGTATTCAGAGAGAGCAAGGACTTGATCGCAGAGTTCTTGGATGTTGATC
Source organism: Spiraea crenata (assembly GCA_033992175.1). Taxonomy (NCBI): domain Eukaryota; kingdom Viridiplantae; phylum Streptophyta; class Magnoliopsida; order Rosales; family Rosaceae; genus Spiraea; species Spiraea crenata. Next base: position 1,598,714 of record JAVBHV010000041.1, on the reverse strand, counting down.
AAATCAAGCTCACTGACTTCTGTTCCCATGGATATCACAGCTGCGTCCTTCAGTTCAGCTTCAACCTCCTCTGACAATACCTGTTATATTTGAACCAAGTGTAATTATCAGTATCACCTTTGCCTAGTAATAAATCACACGACCGTTATATACCCATGGTCTACTATTGTAAGGGAGACTGACAAAATAGTCTAGAAGATTTGTTCACCAAAGTCTTTTAGAAAATTCAACCCAAGAAAAAAAAAACCGATGACAAAGGCTAGGGATTTGTCGACAGTGACTGAGTCATAAAGCATGTTCAACCATGGGTGATACAAGAAGAGACATTATTACGGCACAGCAGCAAAGAAATCAAATAGATCTTACCCCAGAGAAATCCACTGTTGCTGCGTTAGAACGATAACCAATCAGCTTCACTGCCTTCGCGTACTGGATGTTGTCCTGCACAATCTTAGCAAGCTCGGGAAAATGCCAGCCATACCATTCTCGAACCCTCATTGCGTAAGTATTTAGCTCTTTATCAAGATCATCAAGCAATCCAATGGCTTGAATAACCATTGTATCAACCTGGAATTCAGAAACTTATATTAGGTCTACAGTACCTGGCAAGCTTCATGTACTGAATAAATGATCAGACTGATTCAATGAGCCACCATATCAAGTTCATCAATCCGCAGAATAGCAAGCTGATTGAACTTCCAGATGGGGCATAGAATCCAAAAAACCCTATTGACGGTCATACTGATTGCGTTTTCAGGGAGTTTATAGTTCGTGGAATCACTCCCTTACTAACACTAAATAATCACACCGACAAATAGTTCATGTATTGCTATTCTACAGCATGCACACAACAGAGTGAAAACCATAATGCAGGCAACAAATGAAAACATAATCAATTTCTGTCATTCTTCCTTTACAAGAAAAATAAAACAAGAGACAAAAACTGACAAAGCATCGGTGATATAGAATTGGGACAAATTATCCCTTCCAGAGTTTAGAAGGGGAAAGTACAGAAGGCTCAAAGGACTTAAATAATGGGATAAGCACACCTTATCAGTACTGAACTTGAGCTTGTAACGAGATAAGCTATGAGATAAACCCAAGCTCATTGGTGCCAAGTCTTGAACTTGTAGACCTGCTATGAGTTCAGTCAACTGGCTTCTTACTCCTCTCATCAATTCCATAACGGAAGTGTTGTGAACGCAGTCTATTTTCTGCAAGAAATTAAATGAAGTGCATAAGATATATGAAGCACAAAGACACAAGATTACAGTAGACTGCTCTATCCTTAATCATCAAAAGGTTTCACAATAATTCCAAATATCTCCAAAGGAGAATAGTGGCATACCAGTTTATCCTTAATGATATTTCCAAGCTTAGAATCAGCAACAGCCAATGTTTCACCATCGCAATGCGAACGCAAGAACTTGCGCAGACCTTTGCTGGGTTTACTGTCAATCAACAGGGTTGCAGCTTCCAAAGCTTCCGTAGTATTCTCAAACTTAGAAAACGCTTTCAGTTTGACAATCTAAACCAATTTGATACAAAAATTAGATAGCTAACCAGCAGAGTGCTCAAATCAAAAGCATTGGGAGTGAAAATCAACTAAGAGCAACAAACAACTGAGGATTTCAATGTCAAGTAAAACACATACACATAGTACATAACAAACAACACAAATAGAGAACCGTAGATACAGACCTGTCTAGCTGAGTCAGCACTTGAAAACTCCTTGGATAAGTTCTGCAATACCATTTAAGAGGGAAAAGAAACTCAGACCCAAAACTTGAAAGCAGAGACAAACGCCACCATACATTAACCGATAACAGAAGCTTAATCGAACCCCGAAACTCAGAAATCAAATAGAAACACACACACACACACATACACAATTTATAGACAGTAATTACCTCAACTTTGGAGAGCTTCCCTTCATCCAGTACTTTGAATAAGGCAAAACCTGCCGGGGTTTCGAACAGCACCAGCATTTTTGCAGCTCCTCAAACACACCTAACATCGAAACAAGAACCAAAAAAAATCATCAGTCAGAACACCCACTTAAGCCATACCCACAAAACCCCAGAAGCTGCTGGTTGAAACCCATCATCGCCCCTAACTTATTTCTCATCAATACACCCACAAAACCAACAAAAAGTACCAAACGTTGATATACTTTGTTATGAAACCAACTGCATAAATGATATTTTCTCAAACTCCAAGAACCCAAAAGTTTGCAAGAGAGCAAAAGAAGCACAGAAGAAGGTATGCATATATATACACACAAATACGTATATATACACTTCAAGGAGATATCGTGGCCGAAACCCTAATTCCTCACCTGTGTTAAGCTGAGCTGAGCTGCGGAGGAAGAAGGGGGAGGTGGGAGAAAGCGCAGAACAAAGGGTCTAGGGTTTAAGTTGCGGAGAAAAGTTGTATATTTATATTGTGGTTTCACTGTGAGGGCTCAGGAAGATGCATAGGATGTTGGTTAACGACATCTGTCACCGGATGGGGGTACTTTGGGGTTTATAGTATTTTGTCGGGGTAATTTTGTCTCATGAGGGGTAAGATATTGCTGTGGCCCGTTACGTGGCAAGCGTACACGGCGGGTGCATAATGTGATGTTAGGGAGGCGACACACAGTGCTTGATCGCTAGGGTTTTTGGGGTTTTTCTCGGTTTTTTTCTCTTCTTTTCAGGTTACCGACAAATAAAATTTTACACGAGCGCAACGGGGTAAATTCTGAACTCTAAAATGGTCATTGGATACGAAAGATAGTTTTTTAGAGCGTGATGCTAATTCGTCCATTTGCATACTTAAAAATTATGTAACCCGTTGCTGTGGCCAGTATATATCGTTCATATATTTGAAAATCAGAATGTCTCAACCCTGCTCAAAGAAATGGTCGAGAATTTATACAATATAAACTCTGATAAAAGGACTCATTTATTTACTCCCTTTGCAGAAGCATGAATGGCTTCTCACAACATGAACTACCCAACTCTAATAGGACTTGTGTATTATGTGTATTTAGATCATATATGAAGCTTACCAAGCTCTTAACTTGTTTTTGACATGTCTTCTCTATTGGTATTTTTCTTGTCCATGTTCGGTATAACTGTCTCCTGGCTCGAACTAGGAATGTTTCGGGCTGGTGGAGCTGAACAAACTGGTACAACTGATCTAATTCGAACAGCTGGTGCCATGAATCTAGGCCGTAGCCCTCCAAGTTCTATTCTTTCAGACGTGTGAGGGGCTGAAGCTAAAGGAATCCCAGTCCTCATTGTTGGCGGAGTAGGAATCTTGCTTGGCAAAGTTTGCGGTCTAGATCCCGACAAAGAAGTCGGCCTTGCAGTTCTGATTATTACAGGATCTGCAGCAGATGGTGCTCTCATGCTTCTAGCTCGAGGAGAACTTACTCTTGGAGGATTTGGGGGGGTCAAATTTGAGTCAAACCCACGAGGACTTTGTAACCGAAAGTCAACTGGCCTATAACTAGAATCCATCTGCCTATGGGGATCCCATCCAAATTGCCCAGTTTTGTTACATTCCAGCTGAAGGTTTCCAATTTTGCTTCTTAATTCACCAAGCTTCTCATGAACTTGTTCCTGGATTCTTAGTTCACCGCCACTGTTTCCAAGACTAAAGGGATCTGATACAACAGACTCTGGTGATTCTTCTGGTTTTTCTTCATGTATCTCTTGAATAGTCACATTAGACTTGCCCCTGATTGGATTAGGAACCAAATGGTTTGACAAGCAGAAGGATGGGCCTGAGGCAGCAATAGTAATTTGAGGTCTCATGGAAGTTGAGCTTTGCTCCCTTGGTGGAAAGTATAGACAGTGGTCTGGGTGAAGCGCATACTGCATAAAAGGAAACATCTGAGGAGTAAATGGAGTAGCTGGTGAAAGAGGAAGAGCAAGCAGGCGATTTTGCTGCTGCAATAACTGCTCTTGCTGCCACAATTCGTACATTGCTATTTCATGAGAATAATTAGAAGCCCAGTTATGGAACTGCATTGGATGTAAGCTTGGTGTTGGCAGTGTATATCCGCTGCAAATGGGAATGTATGTCTGCTGTCCATGTTCGCAATTACTTTGACTATGTTTAGACTCAGATGGCCGTAAACTTCCAAGAATACGAGCAATAATGACTTGTTCCACTTCTTCATTGCCTCTACACTCCATTGAAGGAGCACGAGAACCACGTTGAGCCACTGCATGCAATAATGACTTGTTACATATGCATTTACCTTCAATGAAATGAATTACAATGGGCTAATTCCTTGGTTGAACTGGTAAGCAGCCAAATGCAGGAAACAGTGCATGCAATTTTTCAAGGTAAACCACTAGATGCTGTTTTCTAGAGCACACTCAGAAAAAAGAACAATAATGAGAAAATTCATACATCTTTTCAGGGATGTCCAAGCAGCCAGTGCAGCATTCTTTTGAGCTTGTTTCTTTGTCCTAGCTGGTTCCCCTGTAAAGCTCAATCCCGCGAGCTCAACTGTGCATGAGTACACAGGACCATGCCCTGGTCCAGATCGAACAGTTGTATAAACAGGAAGGTTTAACCCAGCTCTGTGAGCAGTCTCCTGAAGCAAATTCTTATAAACTCCTGTTTCATCCTATGCAGCAAAACGCAGAATGTAATTATTCAACAAGTATTTTTCTATGGCAGTTTGCATTCTTAACACAGGAATTGAAAATCCGGACAGTATAAATTAACAACATATCATGAGAGGTCAAAACTAACGTTCCCGTGGATATAATTATTCTCAACTCAACGATATTACATTACTAATATTTTACTCCAGATAACAAAAATGAATCACACACATATCTACCTGAAACTAACAAATGTTGAGTACATAAAGCCACTGTTGCACCGAAATTAGAAGAAGTAAAGAAGTGCAATTTCTTGCTACTAACCAATACTCTTGCAGCCAATGCTCTGGAAGGGCCTCTCTTCGCAAGCGTGATCAATGCCACCTCCGCAGCAGCATGTTCAGCCTGCCTGAGAGTAGAGCAAAAGGCAGGACTCTCAAAAGTGTCTCCATTGAAGTTGACAGTCGCTTTGAATCGGGGCGCGTGATCAGGCCCTTCCCGGATGCATGCATAAGATGGCAAGTTGAAGCAACTTCTTTGAGCCAACTCTTGCAATTGGTTCTTATACATTCCTGCATATACATGTAACACTCCATATAACGATCGAAAACGAGTTCCGATTTCAACTATTCAGAGAGAGATTTCAAAGTGTCAAGTCTCAACACAATCAAGTATTTCCTCAGGTTAACTTTCCAGCTTGTAATTTGCATCTTTGAATCACAAATTGAAGCAAACAAAACAACTAACCGATTCCATTTTCATTGAATTTGATCGTCAAAATCAATCTCGAATCTCGAATTTTTCGAAACAAGAACTCTCTACAAATCCATATAATCACAGTCAAACCCTTCAATTACGGAATACACATTGAACGAACTAACTCAGAATCCATAAAAACAATATCCAAAATCCGATTCGATCAGGCGATCACTTCAATACCAAAATAAACAGAAAATTAAAGCTAAACAAATTCGAAACCTGATCTAATTAAGAGCTAAAAGTGCGATTGCGCCACTAACCTTGGCGGCCGAATCCAATTTTTCCGAGGTCGAGAGGAATGAGAATTTCCCGAGAAAATGACGAAAAAAGTTGGCGAGAAAGTGAGAATTTCCGCAGTAGTAGAGTGAAGTGGGGCCTTTTGTGCTTAAGAGTAGGAAATGCTACAGTTTGAGCTCCGTCGTTTTTATACGTCCGAGAGAAGGAGCGGTTTTTGCGGAGGACATGGCAACGAGACTGATGATTATGTGTCGCCGTTTAGTTAGTTAGGTTACCAACTACCTGTTGCACCTTTCAATTTCTAAAGCGAGATGATTTTAGCACACTCAAAATCACCTCCTACACACCCTTGTGTGATTTTGGTCTTTGATTTCTTTTTTATAATTCAATTCAACGGTTAAGATTAAAGAAGGGTGTGCAGGAGGTGATTTTGGGTGTGCCAAAATCACCTCTCTTTCTAAATCCATTATCATTTAGATTTTTTGGAGTTAAATTTTTTAATAGATTGGTTCAACTTACTCTTGAATAATAATCACATTGTCACGTATGTTGATAGTTATCTGAATTCTTGAGTATTGGAAATCATATTATCATATACTATTATTTGATAAATTCATACATTATATATGCGTTATAACGTGAATGAATTCAATGTTAGTATAACATCCACAAAACCGTCGTATGTATGTGATAATAAGTGTGAAATTTTTCACATACCACAAGTATAAGCAAATATTGCAGATTTACCTTAGGTGATCTATGCAATTTAGAAACCATCGATCTAATTAAAACAAAAATAGAAAACATTTTGGCAAGATTTTTCCTCTTTGGGTGTCAAACTATTTGGTGGTATATAATCGCTATTGCTAGAAATGTTCTTTTTTTAACTGTATGAACTTCGGTTGTTTTCGGGGCACCTCGTTTTAATGAAGTTTATTCTTATTAAAAAAAATTTGGTAACTTAATTCATCTCCAATGAAACATGTTACTCTGTACTTGTGAAGTCAATACTTCAGTGAATCAATCTTAGGTCTTGACTTGGCAGTAATTCTTGGGGACAGTCATTCGCAAGTAAGGTAACGAGCTTCAGAACTTCCTGATTGCATAAAAAATTTCGGGTTATCAACTCAAAAGAAACAGGTGAAGTCATCACCAGTAATCATTGCAGGAGCATTTTCCATTGACAAAGTGATGGAAACGATTGGCATCTCTCACAATTAGCTCCCTCTTTACTACCTTGGATATATATTTGGTCACATTGTGACAGTCCACACATACACGCAGATTCTTGGTGATTGGCATCTCTCACAATTAGCTCCCTCTTTACTACCTTGGATATATATTTGGTCACATTGTGACAGTCCACACATACACGCAGATTCTTGGTGATCCTGATTAAGCTTCCAGCTGGTGTGCTTAAAAGTCCGAATGCAATGGCTAATCTCTCGCTATGCCCCGATAACAACCTTACCTTCATCGGCTCATCCACATCCCGAAGAACACAACTTGTATCTGGTACATAGCCAGAAGCTTCCACGGCTTCTCTTAAATTCTCTAAATGCTGATAGATTTCAGCCCAGTTTGGATGCGAGTTGTCCCCAGCAGAATGTGTAAACCTGGTTTCCCACTTCAATCAAGCTATACCCTGGTGTTTTCCTTAGTCCCTTTGTCCTCATGAGGCTTCGGATGTAATTCACAGCATCCCATCTCCTTGCTTGAGCATAGATGTTTGATAACACAACGTAAACTCCGGGATTCATGGAATTAATACTAAGTAATCGATCTGCTGTCTTTATACCCAGATCAATGTTCTTCCGAGCTTGACATCCATTCAGCAATGCTTCGAGAACAGAACTTCCTGGTTTATAAGGCATTTGTCTAATCAATACCTCGGCTTCTTCAAACCGTCCTGCTCGGCTTAAGAGATCCACAAAACTAGCATAGTGTTTTTCACTCAACCTGATGTTACTGTCTCTCTCCATGGTGTGGAACAATCCAATCCCTTCTCCCACAAGTTCCGAATAGAATGCGCTTAACACATGTAAGGCAATTAGCTTGTCTTAATCAGACGTGCTCACCTCCCACTGTAGTTCATGAAACTGCTTACAACGGTACCCTTCCACTTGATTTTGCTCTATTCATTTTCGAAATACTGTCTTCAGAACAACGCCTGCATGAAAATTGACACATCTCCTTTTGATTTTGTCTGAGGTGTCTACTGTAGTTGTGACACAAAGGTGTCCGAACGTGGGCATTTATTTGCCGGATCATATATTTAGTCATGGGCAGTTATACATGGCTTTATCAAGGGGGAGTTTCAGCAACTACGACAAAAGTTTTAGTTAAGAAAGGAGACCTACCTAACCAGGAAGGGGTCTTCACAAGGAACGTTGTATACAAAGAGGTTTTACTTACTTCAAACTGATGAGTATGCTATTGGCAACAAATAGAATGTCCTCAGCTAACAAATGTGACGATTTTTATGTATGGCTTAATGTGGTACCTACATTCATACAAAGCCTCATGGTATTATCTCTTCACTCAATTGGTTTGCATTATCAAAATTTTACTTGTCCATATTAAATCTATATTCTACCTTCATGTTATTTAAATGAGGGTATATGAATTTTGGCCTGCAGCACCGCTCACTTGATTATGTACTGAAAGACTATCATTTGGCGCGAAACGCCTATGATGTGGCTCGAAGCGCCCGTGCTAAAAAAAAAGTCTCTCGCACTATCGTTAGCGGGTGCAGTGAAGCTAGTATAGTATAAGCTCTTATTAAATGAGACTATGTTTCATTGGGCAAGAAATGTGCTAATAAAACGTATTTGTTGACTATTGCTGGCAACACACATATAACCATATGCATTTGGGAGCTCCTCATTTGGACTAACTAATAGTTGCAATTTGTATTACAGGGATAGGTTCATGTGACATAGTATGCTATAGGAGTTTGTTTCCTTGTATGTATATGCTTTGGTATAAGGGTATGTTTGGTGACTTAAAATTGGAAAAAAAAAAAAAAAAAAAAACTTTTTTAAAATTAGGTAGGAAAAAAGTGTTTGGTAACTTACTTTTGAAATTTTTTTTTAGATGTGGCTTTCTTCTACTTTTTATGCTAAAGTATTTTTACAAAATTGTTTTATTAAATACTTTACTGTTATTTAATCTCGAATCAACTTGAAAAATAAGTTCAAATCAATATGTAACAAAGATGCACATTCAAGGAGCACTGCATTTCTTCAATTACTCTACCATTAAAATGACTTCCAAATTCCAATATAAAATAGATGCTATAATCTCTGCTCATGAGTTTGAAATAGGGCCGGCGGCTTTAAGAATTCGAGAATTCACAAATGTGGGGAGGATGCAATAATGTGCGCGCCAATTGACTCAAAAGACAAATCTATTTGAGCTTCCCACTTGCAGTATTCAAACAACCCCACGGCACCATCCACGTTAGAAAACCATATGGTCTATATTTAAACTTTAGCTTTGGCGCTTTTCTCCTTTCCCTCATTTATATATTCGTGTTTGATCACTCATTGCACACACAACACAAAAGGCTTGACTACCGAAATAGACGAATCCAAGAGAAACAATCAGAAAAAAATACATAAAAATGGAGGCTGCTTCCGCCGCTGCGACGTCCCTCATCAAAGTTGCAGCACTTTCCGGCTCCCTTCGTCAAGCTTCCTACAATAGCGGTCTCATTCGTTCCGGTGATCACTTACTGCCGTATTTTATTCTGTATAGTTTCAATTGCCGCGATTTCACTATAGTCTACTAATTGTTAGTTACAATTCGACCACTATTAGCTTAATACTGTTATGGATGATTAATGTGTTTGTAGCGATTGAGATAAGCAAGACGGCGATCAGCGGTTTGGAGATAGAGTACATAGACATCTCGACGCTGCCGCTGCTGAATACCGATCTGGAAAGTGAGGGGAGCTTTCCGCCTGCCGTAGAGGCATTTCGCCAGAAGATTCGAGAAGCTGATAGCATCCTCTTTGCTTCTCCCGAGTACAATTTATCCTTCGCCGGTATCATTTCAATTCTTATCTTTCTCTTTTGACTTACTAAATTAGATTTTGAAGGAAACTTGCTTTGTCCAAAACTTTTCTTTCTGTTGTGTAGTGTGGAGATAACTAGTTTACGTCACAAATTCTGTATCTGATCAATTGAATATGGCCATATTCGTTAATTCCCACTAGATGGAAACACGGAGAAAAACTTGTGTGGAGCTTGTTCATGCTATGTAACAGTGTTGTTTGGGTTAGAATGATAGTTTACTCTACTATGAGTTTCTGGAACTTCCTAAACAATTTTAATGCCCTCTTATACCAGCACCTCTAAAAAATGCAATTGATTGGGCATCTAGACCACCAAATGTTTGGGCTGACAAGGCTGCCGCAATTGTAAGCGCCGGAGGAAACTTTGGAGGCGGACGATCGCAGTACCATCTTCGTCAAGTTGGAGTGTTTCTTGACCTTCATTTCATCAACAAGCCCGAGTTTTTCTTGAATGCATTCCAGCCTCCTGCAAAGTTCGACAGTGATGGTAACTTGATTGATGAACAATACAAGGAGAGGTTAAAGGAAGTTCTTCTCTCATTGCAGGCATTGAGTTTGAGACTTAAATGAAAGGGAAGAGAAGCTGTTTCCTGCTTTGAATTTGCTACTTGCAAATAGAGGTTGCAGGTCTGAAACAGGAAATCGTCTCTACTTCTGCTGAAGTTGTATGTGATTTTTAGCCTATGAGGAATTGTGTGATCAAAAGGATTGCCATGTTGATGCCCTCTCAGGTTATGCTATCTGGTCTATGTTTCTTTCTGTGTGTAGGACTACCTCTGGAGTTGGATTTTACACCTTGATTTGTGTTTATGTTTCTTTGTGAATGACCTGTGCTAATAAAACACATCGATTGCCCAGGAAATTCTGTATTATGTACGATTCTGTAGAGTAACAGTGTTGTCAGTTGTTTTTCCAGTGCAATGTAATTGTTGTTATATAGTACAGTGATTTTAGTAACTGATACTCTAGTTCTTATTTAAAAATTTTGGTAACTTAAGTCATCTCCAATGAAACATGTTACTCTGTACTTGTGAAGTCAAAACTTCCGTGAATCAATCTTAGGTCTTGACTTGGCAGTAATTCTTAGGGACAGTCATTCGCAAGGTAAGGTAACGAGCTTCAAAACTTCCTGATTGCATAAAAAATTTCGGGATATGAACTCAAAAGAAACAGGTGAAGTCATCACCAGTAATCATTGCAGGAGCATTTTCCATTGACAAAGTGATGGAAACGATTGGCATCTCTCACAATTAGCTCCCTCTTTACTACCTTGGATATATATTTGGTCACATTGTGACAGTCCACACATACACGCAGATTCTTGGTGATCCTGATTAAGCTTCCAGCTGGTGTGCTTAAAAGTCCGAATGCAATGGCTAATCTCTCGCTATGCCCCCATAACAGCCTTACCTTCATCGGCTCATCCACATCCCGAAGAACACAACTTGTATCTGGTACATAGCCAGAAGCTTCCACGGCTTCTCTTAAATTCTCTAAATGCTGATAGATTTCAGCCCAGTTTGGATGCGAGTTGTCCCCAGCAAAGAATGTGTAAACCTGGTTTCCCACTTCAATCAAGCTATACCCTGGTGTTTTCCTTAGTCCCTTTGTCCTCATGAGGCTTCGGATGTAATTCACAGCATCCCATCTCCTTGATTGAGCATAGATGTTTGATAACACAACGTAAACTCCGGGATTCATGGAATTAATACTAAGTAATCGATCTGCTGTCTTTATACCCAGATCAATGTTCTTCCGAGCTTGACATCCATTCAGCAATGCTTCGAGAACAGAACTTCCTGGTTTATAAGGCATTTGTCTAATCAATGCCTCGGCTTCTTCAAACCGTCCTGCTCGGCTTAAGAGATCCACAAAACTAGCATAGTGTTTTTCACTCAACCTGATGTCACTGTCTCTCTCCATGGTGTGGAACAATCCAATCCCTTCTTCCACAAGTCCTGAATGACTACAAGCAGTTAGGAGAGACAGAAAAGAGGTCTCATTTGGCTTGAATCCCTCCTCCTTCATTTTTTTATAGACACCAAGAGCTTGCAGTCCATATCCATGAATACCATAGCTTGTTATCATAGAGTTCCATAGAATAACATCTCTACAGATGGAGCCATTTTCAAAGATCCTCTCAGCATAAATTATTTTTCCACACTTTGCATACATATCAATAAAGGCCGTCATGTTAACTGCATCAAAACCATGACCGTGCCGGATTAAATGCGCATGAACACTTCTTCCTTTCTTCAGAGAGCCCAAGTGGGCACAAGAATGGACTACACTAACAAGAGTTACAGAATTGGCAGCAATTCCCTTTTTTCTCATCTGACAGAATAGCTTCAAGGCTTCGTTTGCATGTCCATTTTGTGTCAACCCCACCAACATAGCAGTCCATGTAATCACGTTCCTCTCTTCCATTCTGTCGAAGACAAAAGTTGCTTGCTTTATTGCACCGCATTTTGAGTACAGATCCACAACGGCAGTAGACAAAATGGGATTTAACTCAAAACCCCTCCTAACCACACAACAATGCAGTATTTTTCCACTTCCCAAATCGCCTGTTTGAGAACAGCCTTGAATAAGATTCAGCATAGTTCCGGAATCAAACCTACCACCACCTGTGACTAACCTATGGAAGAAAGCAAAGGCCTCGTGCACTAGACCATTTTGAATGCACCCCGATATCATGACATTCCACGAAACCAAAGTCCTTACGGGCATAGTCTCGAACACCCAACGTGCACTTTGCATGTCGCCCATAGTACTATACATGTCAACCAGTGAGGTGAGAACTGAAACCTCATCACTCATTCCCAGTCTAACTATGCACCCATGAACAAATCTTCCAAGCTTAAAATCCCCACTCTGAATGGACACTTGAATCATGCTCAGGATAGTAACCACACTCGGCCTAATCCCGCAACCGCACATTTCTACAAACATATCAAATGCCTTACTAAACTGACCACACTGCACATAGCCACTAATCATCGAATTCCAACAAACAACATCTCTATCCGGCATCCTATCAAACAACCGTTGCGCGTCATCAATCTTATCGAACTTCACAAAGAAATTAATCATCGAGCTTCCCAAGAACCGATCACCTTCAACTCCATTGTCCACAGCTCTCTTAATAACTTGCATGCCCATCTTATAAGCCAATAAGCCCGTGCACGCCTTTAGCGCATAATTGCACGTATAGCTATCAATCTCCAAATGACAAGAACCCATCAATCTAAACAACTCAAGTGTCTCACTGTACCTCTCCTTTCTCAAGTACCCGTAAATCATGGCATTGCACAGAATGGTCACTGGTTGAGGAAATTGATCGAACACTTGGCGTGCATCGACCAAACTACCCAGATCCGAGTACGCCTTAACAAGCTTTGTAGCCAAAACTTGGTCTTTGAATACAGCATTGGTGATGATCTGTGCGTGAATGGACTTAACCCAGATAAGGCTTTTCGAGAATTGTCGCAAGAGTGACGAGAACTTGTGAACATTTTCTGGTGATTGATTGAACTGGGAAAATGTGGTTGAAGAAGAAGAAGAAGAGGAGCAGAGTTTGGAGGGTATTTTGGGAAGGAATCGGTGGTTATGAAGGAATAGGTAACGCATGAAGAAGAAGAAGATAGCAAACAGAGGAAGATTAAACTGTTCGGAGCAGAAGCCATAAGCTACCTAGCTACTCTCTCTTTTCTCTCAATACAACCTTTTCGCCGCGAAATTTTTGTTACAATATAAAAAAAAAAAAAAAAAAAAAAAACCCTCTCTGTACTTAATACTTATAGTGGCCACCTTTTTTGCGGTGGTAGTCATCATAGTCATTACTATATATGACCGAAGTTTACTCACATTTTTGCGGTGGTTGGCCAAAAATGAAACCGATGCTGGGGTGTCCACGGCCTGCTTCAGTCTGGACATTGCTTGAAGGCCTTCGCGTCCTGTGATCTTCGGCAGCATACCAGCCATTGCTCAGCCTGAAGCTTGCAAGTACTATACGATATCTACTATGATCTAGGACGAAATTTTGCACTTAAAACATGGTGAAGCTTTTCCTTCTATTCTATAAATAGAAGGTACTGATATCTGATATTTGACCGATGCATTTCAAGACATGCTACTTTTTCTGGTGTATTTCAGTATTCCACTTAAGTTCTTCTATTGCTGAAGTGTTAAAGAATCATATTCTAGCTGATTGCGACATCCGATTAACTTCATTACTTTCCCTCTGAGAGCTTAATGGACTGCAATAGTGATTGCCACTGAAATTTTGAATAAGAACGGAAGAACGGAAGACATGATCTTATTCAACTTTCGGTCTTGCATCAAAAGAAGATAGAGATCCTGAGATTTGCCATCTCCACCAATGTCACTGAAGTGATATTGAGACATAATTCATTACTGAGACATTATTCAGTTCTACTAGGCTTATTTTCCCCTTAAAGAGATTAATCTAGATTATGACCCTTTTAAAAAGTCTGAAGAATCATGTTCTGCTCATACGTGGATTGAGACATAAGCCATTACTGATGCCACCCTGCTATTCTCTATGTCTGACTCAGAACTTCCTGAGTTCAAAATTCACCCAAGATTTCTTGCTTATTCGTTTGGATCTATGACGAATTCTTAACGAGAACAGAATACGGAAATTTAAGATTTTTTCGATGACAACTATCGTGCATGGTGTGTATGTAATCTTTTAGTAGTAAAATTTGCACTCCTACCTTCTTTAGGACCCTATTTACAAGTTTATGGTCATCCTCACTCCAGAGGGTAAACATGGTGAAAGATCCATTCTTATTGCTTTTGGTACCCAATTTTCTAATCTTTTGGTCTTCTGCTCCAAAAGGATGTAAACATGGTACATATACAGATGTAATTATGCCTACTTACTGAGGTTTACTTGTTCAGAATGTAATGTGATAAAAGTCCCAAGGTCCCTTCACTAGTCAATGTGGGACTTTTATCACACCACATTCTCAACATTACTAAGATGATCAGATTCTCTTTTCTTGAGTTCATTTTCAAGGAAATTTTAATTGTTTAAGATATGATCTTGCTAATATAATTGGCATTAAAACCACAAGGAAAAAAAGGTTGACGTTAGTGTATTTTAGGAATCTGTTTTCTGTTCTATTTTTGTTTGATTTCCATGTTTCAAGACTCTCTAAAAGAACTTTTCCACTCTTAATATCTACGATCACGTTTATAACATCGGGAAGAGAATCCATTCTTTATTAGGTTTAATTGCTACGAAGCTTATTTTAGTACTTACTAATTAGTATAATTTCAAAAGGCGTACACACTAACTAAAGTAACTATATAGGAATTTCATGCATAAAGCCCTTTGCCATCAGACAGTTGTGTGAATAAGTTGTGTTGTTCAAGACCAAGATGGCAAGTTGAATCTGACATTTTTCTTTGCAGCATTGGTGTGGTATTCATTTCGCTTCGGCACAGCTGAGTAGTGAGGATATTGTGGTGCAGCAGTTGTGGCAGTCGGCGCAGCTGAGTAGTGAGGATATTGTGGTGCAGCAGTTGTGGCAGATGAAGACTTTACACTTTCCTTCAAGTAGCGCAGGGCTGTCTCCATGTCATCTGTTGCACTGGTAAGTTGACCCTCACGGTTTGGCGGGGGAGCCCATGTTGAAGGGATTGGCCTAGCCTGGGTTGTTGCACTGGTAAGTTGACCCTCCTCACGGCTTGGCGGGGGAGCCCATGTTGAAGGGATTGGCCTAGCCTGGATTGGCCTAGCCTGGTGGCCACCATTCTGAAAGGTGCTTCCATTAGGTTTGTAAAATGTTTTGTTGTTGTACTCACCATAGTCCCCATTGCCTGTAGTGCCATTATGCCCAGTTTGCTGGGGTGGTGGGCGCCAAATGACACCATTTCCGGGGTGCTCACGGCTTGCTTCAGTCTGGACTTTGGTTAAGAAATCACCAACTTCCTGTGGATAATCACGTTCAGGGCTGGAAGAAGGCCTACGCAACTTGTGATCAGGATGAGCCACATAACCATAACCTTGCACTGGGCTGGAAGGCCTTCCCATCTTATGATCATCAGCAGCATAACCATGGCCTTTCACAGGGCTAAAAGGCCTATGCAGCTTGTGATCATCAGCAGCATAACCATAGCTTTTCACAGGGCTTGAAGGAGGAGAACTATGCTTGTATGCAGCAGGGTACACAGGAGCGAGAATGCGCTCGTGAATAATTGTCTCAGTTTTGGTGACATAACTCCCTGGGTTATGAAGAGGGGTGCAGCCAATGATTGTTCTTTGTGTTCCATCAGCATCAACTATGACCGTACGGCATTCATCATCTGTATACCTTGCTTTGCTCCATTCCTTGGGGTGCGTTCCAACTCCCTTGCCGTTAGAGTAACCTGATCTGTAATTGTAGTCATAGCGAGCCATTGCTTAGCCTGAAGCTTGCAAGTACTCTATGATCTACTTTGATCTCTAGGACTTAATTTATCACTTAAAACATGCTGAAGTTTTTCCTTGTATATATAGAAGTACTGATATCTGATATTTTCCTGATGCATTTCAAGACATGCTATTTTTTCTGATATCTATTAAGATTCGAATTATGTTCTTCCATTGCCAGTGTTAAAAGAATCATATTCTAGCTGTTCCATTGATTATACCATCCATTAGCTTCATTACGTCCTCTCTGAAAGCATAGCTTGATGGACTGCAATACTGATTCCCACAGAAAAGCTGCGAATAAGAACGAAAAACATGATCTTATCCAACTTTCGGTCATGCAACAAAACAAGATAGAGGTCCTAGTTTGCAATCTCCACCGATATCACTTCTATTCAGTTGTACTGGGCTTATATTCCCCTTGAGAGATTCATTGAGGATCAATTCTACCCCTTTTTCCCACACATATCCAGACCTACCCCTTTTTCCCATACATATCTAGACTATGTCCTTTTAAAAAGTCTGGAGAATCATGTTCTGCTCATATGTGGATTGAGACATCATCCATTATTACCCATTCACCCTGTTATTCTCTCTGTTCTGACTCAGAATTTCTGAGTTCCAAATGTACGCAAGAAATCGTTTGCTTATTCTCTTGGGTTTCTTTGAATTCCTGATGGGAACAGAATAAAGTAAGATATCGATGATGAGTAAATTCATGCATGGTGCAGATAGTATGTAGTCATTTGTTAGTAAAATTTGCACTCTTTACTTTCTTAGGACACAAGTTACAAGTTTAAACATCACTTATTAGCCCAAATGCCCTCTGCAACTTAGTTTAAGGGAACATTTGCCCCCCTACAACTCAAAATGAGCCCAATGTGCCCCCTCCAACTTAGTTTAAGGGAACATTTGCCCCCTTTGGCCAGATTCCAGTTGTTTTTGCTGATGTGACCGGCACACGTGGGATCCACAAGCCCAATCAGCAAATAAAATTATTAAAAAAAGCTAGGGACGATTCGCAAAAGCTTGACCCCAATTTACAATTCGCAACGATGGAGGACGCAGCTATGCTGACGGCGGAGAAGAGCTTTAACTCCGGCGACGCTAGGCCTCCTCTCGATCCTCCCAAAACCCGAGAAGAAGGCGAGCTATCTTCCGGCGACGATGACGTATTGCATC
Organism: Spiraea crenata; assembly: GCA_033992175.1. Classification (NCBI taxonomy): domain Eukaryota; kingdom Viridiplantae; phylum Streptophyta; class Magnoliopsida; order Rosales; family Rosaceae; genus Spiraea; species Spiraea crenata. The sequence goes on along the minus strand of JAVBHV010000041.1, from coordinate 1,581,409 downwards.
TCTTTTTGTTTTTGCGATGTTTAGTGTATATTTGATTTTAAATCTTGCTGGATCGGATTGATTGGGCTCATTCATGTACTCACTCGCCGACCTGGGCTCGTTGGAGGACCTGGAGCTCCGGCAACTCGCCGATGAACTCGGGAATCGGGCCATGGCACTACAAGAATTTTGACTATTAGAGACCAACAATTTTAGAAACCAATTTTGCTTGTGGTCTCTAATGCCCTCTAAAATCCAACAAAAAATTTGTTAGTTGGTAAAAAGATTTTACAACTAATTATTAGTCTCTATTAGTTAGGAATAGAGACCAATGAGGGTCTCTATTAGTTAGGAATGGAGACTGACTATTTAAGTTGGTTGCTATAGGGCAATAAGACCCTTTGTTATTTAAACCAACTAGTTGTTGGTCCCTAAACAGTTACTAATAAATAATAGAGACCAAAATAGTCCCTATAAGACAATAAGACCCCCTGTTATTTAAACCAACATTGATCAATGTTGGTCCCTAATACTCCAAATTCTTGTAGTGTGGAGCTGATTTCGGAAGAGATTCAAGAGGGAGCTCCGAGAACTCGGTCGGAATCTCGCGGAGAACATGTTGTTGGATAAGTCCATGGACTTCAAGCTCTTGAGGCCGCCCAGCTCGCCTTCTTCTCTGGTTTTGGGAGGATCGAGAGGAGGCCTAGCGTCGCTGGAGTTAGAACTCTTCTCTGTCGTCGGCATAGCTACGTCCTCCATCGTTGCGAATTGTAAATTGGGGTCAAGCTTTTGCAAATCGTCCCTAGCTTTTTTTTAATAATTTTATTTGCTGACTGGGCTTGTGGGTCCCACGTGTGCCAGCCACATTAGCAAAAACAACCGGAATCCTGCCAAAGGGGGCAAATGTTCCCTTAAACTAAGTTGGAGGGGGCATATTGAGCTCATTTTGAGTTGTAGGGGGAAAATGTTCCCTTAAACTATGTTGCAGGAGGCATTTGGGCTAATAAGTGTTTAAACATTTAAAGCTAAAGAAAACAACTCTATATATTTATTGCAGGCTCAGTTTTTACAAAGCTTATTTATTACTATGTTCACACTAGGCATAGAGGAGAAATTATTAGGTATGTCTGTCGTACCACATGGCAGTGCCAATTGGTACTTCTTACCAATAAAAAATTGACGTGTGGCAAGTTATTTTAAAAATTGAAATACCAAATTTTCTTTTAACCCCGTTAGTCACTACGCCAAAAAAGCCCTAAGACGACGGAGAAAATCCGTCGTCTTAGAGGGTAAAAAAACCGTCGTCTTGTAGGCTGACGTCTATTGAACGTCATACCACGACGGAGTTTCTCCGTCGTTATATAGTATATTAGACGACGGATATTTATTAAAACCGTCGTTAAATGTAGTACATATAACGACATAATTAGTTTTTTTCCGTCGTCGTTATAGATTTTTAACGACAGTTTTAGCACATATCTGTCGTGTTAAAGCTATTCCAACGACATATTCTGTACATTTATGTCGTTGAAGATTGTCAAATTACGACAGAATTAGCTTTTTCTGTCGTTATTATAAATTTTTAACGACAGTTTTTGTATTCATATGTCGTAAAAATCCTAATCTAAAGACTTTTTGCACATTTGTCATCCAAAAACCAAATATGCACATTCCTAGTCTAAAACATGTACGAATAGTCCATTTCATTCAACCAAAATATATGAATTACAATACCATAACATTGTCATTACATAAACCACCATATAAGCTGCATTTAATTCAATGACAGTACCAAAACTTGCCTATAGATGGCAATCATCTTCTAACTTTCAAGCAAAATTCAGAGATTTGAGCATTATCTATGCTGCAATAGATGGCTTTAAAGCAGCAAACAGCCTGGATCTCTTCTTGGCCACGTTCTCGCTTCGTCGGTCTCTTTGTTCCTTCAATCAGGAGGCCAGGAGTTTCTGGTACTCAACAGCCTCTGCCTTGGCCTTTGCAACCCTCTTTTTTTGTCTGCAATTCTTGTCCTCTTCCTCTGCAGGGTCAAGGGAGTGACCAATCTCTGAATCTCTGAAGCTCACAGTCTTGCCTGAAAACCAATAATCAGAAGACCCATTAAACTAATCATATTACTAGACCACATTACTAGACAAAGTTAAAAGCAATGGATTGTAGGTTTTACCCTCTCAGCCAGGACCTACATTTTGGAACAGCAAACGCACAATTGTAAATTGGGAACATACTAAATTGTCAAATTTTGAAGGATAAGTAATAGAAGGATAAGTAAATTGGGAACATACTAAATTGTCAAATTTTGACAAAAAAGCCACATACCAGACAGCAAGCATAACAACACAACTATAAAGAAAAAACTAATATACAATTACCTGCTTCCTTCCTATGAGAATTATAACTTGAATAACCACAATTCCAATATGGCTTCTCAGCAATGCTTCACAATGGACAATGGATTAAATTTATGAAAACTAGGCTAGAGCATATTGATACCTAAACTCAGGCTTTCACTTATCATTTGGGTACTAAAGTGATACCTGAACACGTGAAGCAGAGATGTCCAAGCAATTCTTTTCAATTGACATTCCAGGTAGCTTCAAACTTTCTCCTGATTTCAAAACCACGAACTACTATAGATAAAACAACATACTCAACCAGACGACAATCAATACTCAATTAGGTGTTTGCCTCCCACACTTCTCCCTCTCACCATGGAATATTATTAAGCACTTCATAATCACAATATATGTGAAGTCTCTAACACAAAACCATGTGTCTCAGGTCAGACCAACCTCGTATATTAAGTCTAAATTGGTGGCAACGTATATGCAAGAATCTTCTTAACAAAAGTCCAGATTAGGAGTTCATTTCAAGTTGGCTTTGAATTCCCTTTACTTTAATTAAGGATATGAACACAAAATCATGCACCGAATAAGGAAGAAAGAGAAAAATGAATTACCTTAGTACCCAAAATCTTAAATTTTCAAATGGGGAGCTGGACTTCCATCTAGCAAAGTGTTTTCCAACTTCAAGTCATGGTGGGATACTTGCTTCATGAAGAATAACCTTATACAAAGATAGAGCACATTAGCACATTAATAACCTTATACAAAGATTACAAAATAAGTAGAATCACTGAAAAACAGGTAGCACATTAATAACCTTATATAGAATCTTAAAGTTGGTTGGTAAGCCACATCTTCCTTCGTACCTAAAAAGATTACAAAATAGGTAAGCTAATGAGTGATGCCTTAAGCGATATCTCTCATACAAACCACTAAACCCATGTACAAAATAATCAGATGACCAAAGGAACTTCAGAAAGCAGTGTGAATCAAGTTGTGACAGAGATACTAATGCTTATTGAGTTAACTATTCTGTTACTAATCCAACATAAAGGTGCTCCAAACAGAAGGCAAAATGAGAGTGCATAACTATAAATTGTTCAATTTAGAATTCGACTCCACAGGATGCGGACAATTGGATCAAAGCATGAAGGAAAATCCAACATCGATTGAAACATATTCAGAATTGTAAAAAGCAATTACAAACACTTGGAAATCCAAACGACACCAAAATGCAAAAATCAAACAGCTTCAGAGATCCACTGATAGTACAACCTTCAGTTAAGAAGTGAATGTAAAATCCAAAACAAAAACAGAAATTAATCCTAGAACTTACTTGCTCATACTGCCCCCGTTGACGGAATCACAGTACCGCTTCATCCACTGCATGAACTCCAAGTTATCAAGCGGCCTTCCCTTCACAAGCTTGCTCACCTCAATGTGCTAATCACCCAAAAGACATTCACATGAGTTTAATTACAGAAACTCATGAAATTTTCTGATCCAAAATTAAATCCCAAAACATAAATTGAACATATTACAAAAACCAATAAGCGTAAACAAAAATCAGACCTTGGTGATTTTGAGTTTGTTGAAAACGTCCTGAAGAACCTTGTAATTCTTAATCATCCCCTGATGAACCACGTCCATGAGATGGCAGTGAACCGTGCCGGAACACGCCTGAACAGACCAGATCGGAGTTAATCGACCGAAAAACCTAAAAGCAATTCGAAATGGTAAAAAACAAACAGTTAGGGTTTGGAAATTGGGATTGTGGAGAAATATCAAACCTCTTCGACTTTGGTGAGACTGAGATGGAGGGTGGAGTTGATCCAGGCCAAGATCTCGGCTCGGCCGACGAAGTAAGCTCCGTCCATCATTCCGACATTTGTCGCCATCGCTTGGGGATTTCGGCGGAGACTTGGGGGCGTCTTCAGAGTCAGCTTGGGTCAGCGGACTCGACGTTGACTATTTCGCTTCCGCCATCGACAGCCGCTGGCCAATATTGAAGTCAAGCTCACCGACCCCATTTTCCGACAGATCTGACGAGATCCACTCACCCTCTTCAGCTGCGACCTCACCGTGAAGACGCGCAAAGCCCGCTGATAACAGAGTATCGAGTAAGCTACCAAATCTGACAAATCGACATATCCCAAAATCAAATTTGGTTTGCCCAAATCCAAATTCAAAATAAAGAAATTAGGGTTAGGAAAGAGGAATAATGAATCGGAAGAGTTCTCGAGGTAGTGGCTATGGTCAAAATATCAAGAGAGAGGATTCGAAGAGGAGGCTGGCGAAGGTTGAAGGTGAGATGGAGAGGAGGCGTCGAAGAGGAGGCTGTGAACGTTGTGAGAAAAATGAAGGATAGGGAAAGAGATGCGGGAGAGAAAGAGAAAATATCGGGTTCTGATGTTGAAAGAGGGATACGGAGGGTATTGTGTGTTTTGTTTTCTATTTTATCACACGACAGCTTTTAACTAAAACTGTCGTCCTATTGCATATGTTGAAACATAAGACGACAGATTTAACAAATTTCTGTCGTCTTATTTCGAGTTTTCAATTAGACGACGGGGTCTTCTATAACTGTCGTCGTTTTTTTGTCGTGTAATGGCCTTTTTGGCGTAGTGAGTTTACAAGTAACCCTGTTAATTCAAACTCCCACTCCGTTAACATTTGACGTCTCGGCATAGAGGCCATCAGCGCAGGTTACAAAGAGTACACCTCATGTCTTACCATGTAGCTAAACACAAGCAGAGAACAACAACAGATAGAGTGATACAAGCTGAAACAGATATTAGTTGGGTGACTTTTGAACAGTGTCATCATTTTCGTGACTTAGCACTTTCCCTCACGTAGTACAGGGCCCTCTCCATGTCATCTGTTGGAACGCCAAGCCTTCCATGACCGCGAACGGGAAGTCCCAAAGAACCCCGTGTTGAACTGCTTGTCTTGTGTTTGTTGCCATCCTGTGGTGCCATGTTAATTATTGGTCCCAACAAACCAGTATCCGGTTTGCGGTTGAAGCCATCCTCACGACAAGAAGCTTTCCAGCTGTTTTATTCTTGGAGCATGTTGCAGCCGTTGAAGGGTCCAGCGTGGCTAGATTCAGTGTAGACTCTGCGAGGGAAACCATCAACCGCATAGCCGTCATTTGAATTCCTCATTGGCTCAATATTTGGGGGGAGGCTATTGTTACTATACCCTGTTGTGGTGTAGGGTCCTACCCGATCGTCGGTCGAGTAACCTGACGACCTGAAGTCGTCATCATAGCCGGCCTTTGCTTGAGTTTCAAGTAATTGTAAATAGCTAGCTTTTTTATTTTTTTACAATTCTAGCTATAAGTCTAGTATATGTATATATATAGAAAAGCGAGCTACGTTCTTTCCGGTCACCTATTCTTCTTTTAGGAATGCACTTCAAGAATTCCTCCATTTGCTAACTGATAAAAGATTCACATTCTGCTGATCCATTGATTGATTTTGACCTCTATTACCACAAATAGTTTAGTATTAAACTATTTGACCTTTCTTCCAAAAGAAAAAAAAAAAGGAAAGGCGGTGGGTGATGAAGTTTTATGGGCAAATTACAATTACGTACTATGTGATTTGGGTCAAATTTCAAAATGATGCCTATACTTTTTTTTCTTGTATTTTAGTACCATGTACTTTCAAATCCTTGCAATTATGTTCCACTGTTTGTAGAATCGTCAATTTTTTGCTGTTCAATGATGACGTGGACTATGTGGAGCCCATATGTTCACTCTTCCCTGTCATTTGTGGTCTACATCGGATGGTACAAGCACATTTAATAGTTTCTAGTCATTGGAGATTGTGACCTTTAGTAGTTTTGTGACACACCCCGACCCAAAAAGTAGGGCCCGGGGAGTGCGGCCATCACCCCCAAAGAGTGACGAAGCCTTAAACAAATAAAAACGACAAAAAAAAGGAAGAAAAAGAATACAAATTAATATCAGAGCATCTACAGCGGAAGAGAAACAACACACTACAACTGCCCCAAGGGCGGAATACACAGCTGTACAGCTTAACTCATAACCTGCCTGACAAAGACAACGAAGATCTCCTACCCTTCGTTGGTGGAAGTAGAGCTATCGGAGGTCTCAGCGTCTCGGTGAATGCACTTCAGAATCAAATCCTGAGGGGCGCAAAACCAAGGGTGAGTGGACGGAAAAAGAAGTCAGTGAAAAACATTTAACAGATATGCCAATAACCCCCTCTGTCAAAACAGATAGTATAATAATAATAATATCATACCTCAATCCAGCCAACACGTACAGTAACTAACATCCGAGCAACCTATACACTCAAAACAATCCCAACACTACAACGTAAGGTGGTCGAGGGCCATAACACCCGACCGAGATATACCTCTCATGGACGAGGGCCATACCCACCCGATCCATGTTTTAATGTGTGGTCGAGGGCCATGTCACCCGACCGAGATATATCTCTCATGGACGAGGGCCATACCCACCCGATCCATGATTTAATGGACGAGGGCCATACCCACCCGATCCATATAATGCGCCCCTAATAGTACTAATCGCAAACCAACTACTTAGGAACAACCAAGCAACGATTACCAACAATAGTCACAACAACCAGCAGCATAACCAATTTATAAGCATAAAACATACGAATACATATATACGAAAACATAGTACACTCAAACACATTTAAAACCAAAACCCGTCCACTCACAGTGACACCGGGCGATTGTCGTCGTCCTCCTCTGCAGGCACGATTCGGTTATGCTGATTCCTCGAAATCTGATCACCTAACAATCCCAATAATCCAAAGTTAATAACCGAAACTTAACGGATAACCGAGAAACCCTACTTTTCCTTGTTTTGCTCAATCGGGGTATAACCGTATCTCGGATGGCAAAACGGAGTTCGCCATTGGATCCGGAACGTCGTTTCCACTCGGAAAAGTGGTCGGTCAACAGTGGTCAACGCCGGTCAACGGCTGCTGATGTCAGGCGGGCCACGTGCTGACGTGGCACTGACATGGCTGCACGTGGCGATGACCTGGCAGCCACGTGGTGCTGACGTGGCGTGACACGTGGCGCTGACGTGGCGCCACGCGGCACACGCGTGTCATCCACGTGTCGCTGACGTCGTCGCACGGCGCTGACGTCGAGGACCGCCGCGCCTCCGGAACCCGGGATTTTCCCGGTTTCCCCAAAATCCTAAAATCTTCAATTCTCAACCAAATCCATCGAATTTTATGTCAAAACGCATCTACGGAATCCAAGGAATCCAAAAATCAAGGTTTCAGAACTTACCACGGCCTGTCCTAGCCGGAATCTCGCCGGAAAGCTCGCGGATTCCGTCGACGTCATTGCCGGCGATTCCGACGGTTGCTGGCTCCGATCTTTGGTGCTCCGTGCTCGTGAGGATGAGGCGAAGCTGATGCAGGTGGTCGCCGGCCCGATCCGTCGCCGGCGAAGGGTCAACGGCGGCGAAGAGATTTCGGCCCTTTTTTCCCTGTTCGGACGCGACTTGCGAACTCGGGTTTCCCTTTTGGGAAACTCGGGGTTAAACCGGGTTTAAAAACAACCCCAAAATATCTTCCCCAAACCGACCAATCAGAAGCTGCCACGTGGCACTTCTCTACACCAAAATTTCGTTTTTCGTCCGTAACTTCTTCGATACAACTCGGAATTCGATTTCGTCTTCGTAGACGCGTTTGTGTCGTCGAGCTCTTCGCCTAGAGTCCACTATTGTCTATGTACATTTCCACTGTTCAAAAGTCAACCATTTGACCCGTAAGGGTATTTTGGTCATTTCACGAAATTTTGGGAAAATTTCGGAACGGGTCGTATCAATCTACCCCACTTATAAGAATTTCGTCCTCGAAATTCAAAAAAAACCACCAGTAGGGAAAGGTACATACGTAAAACAAGTGCAAATACTCTTTCCGCACGTATTCCTCCATCTCCCACGTAGCTTCCTCAACACCGTGGGTGTTGCACAAGACAATCACCATTAGAATGTTCGTTCGCGCAGGCCTAAATCTTTCCACCCTTCTGAGTAAACCGGTCCTTCCACTTCTCAAAACACCTTTTACCTCACTCCAAATGGTTGAGATTTCAAGTCATTTGCCGGATCTGGTAAGTACCTTCGGTGCATCGACACATGGAACACACTGCGTAACCAAGATAGCTTCGGTGGCAAATCCATCAACATGCCCCATCACCAAACCACTCCGTGATCTCGTATGGCCCAAGGGTAATCCCAAATCTGTCTCTCAAAAATGTCCAGCTGAAATGTGCCATTTCGAGCACAAGTTCCATGTTGGTGTGCCTCATTTTCCGTTAAGTCAACTGTTTATGTCGCCACGCATTCGCTGCGCAACTCTGATTACTCACCAATCACATACTCATAACCTCTGGATTCCTCACCACTAGGTACACCTTATCGCCTCCGAAAAAACAGAAAATACTAACCCTATGACAACGGGTCGCGTCATCATCGCTTCCTCTACCTCCAACCCTCTGTACCGGAATGGGAAAAGATCTCCAAAGTTCCACACAGACTGTCACCATTTTGTCACCTCATTGCAAGTGGTTAGACGGTTGTTCCTCGGATCTGCCCCCGCTTAGTCTCATCCTTAACCAAAGGTCATGATCTCCTTTACGGTTATACCACGCCTTCATGAATCACCCAAGCAGATAGTTTGCCTAATGATGACTTTCTGAACAAAGCAGCTTCAATGCCTTGTGGATCTCTCAACTCCTTGCGTGCAATCTCACATGTCATCATCTTCAGTTTCAGAAATCCGCTTGTAGAGTGAGTCTATCACCTCCTCACAGAAAACTGAGTACGCTCACAAGTCCGGTAACGAGGAGTATGCGGTCACTGCCTTGACTTGACCAACGTAGCAATTGATGACACATATAACTGCCCAAGTGAGGTCCATGGGATACCTCCATCCCCAAAGATAACGGTTGGTGCCTTGGCATCCGAGAAGCTCTTACCACAAGTGCGTCCCGTAGCATCCTCATGTCCCCAGTTTCCCAATCACACTTGCTAGGTAATCAATACCACCACTACTCAAGAATTTCTTCACCCAAGAAGGTGATAACCAACCAAACTACGCCGCCTTCAGCTCACCCAACCCAAACATTGGGTAACCAAGGTATTTGGGAAAGCCACTATTTCCCCACCACAACTCACTCATACAGGAAGGTAAGTTGACCAATCCATTCCAAGGATACATCGAAGCCAACGATATTCCAAGGAAGGAAGTCAATCCCTAGTACAACGTCAGTGACAATCACAAGACACTCATGTGATTCTTACTCCCTTAAAACACATCCCTAGAACCACAACCGCTTAGGAGTAGAGTTCGCTTAAGCCTCAACCAAAATTAACACCGCTAGACCAACAAAGCTTCAACCCAAACAACCAAGGATGAACAACATACCAGTACTTATGTCGGGATTAAACTGAGCTTCCAGCTGGTTCATGGAGTAGACTTGCCCTTGTGCCCGACTTCTGCCTCGGTCTCCACGACCCCGATTTCGACGTCTAGCACGGTTTCCCTGGCCTACACTGTCGGCCACTCCAAATAGAAGCTGCTCCGGAGTTTCAACTCGTCCACCAGTGTTCCCATCGATGACTGCTTCCTGTTGCATTATCTGGTTACCCTGGGGACGACTCCCCATGCACATTCCTCCAGTTGAAGGGACATTGACGCTGCCAATGACTCTGATCTCCACAGATACGGCATCCAGAACCATCATCGGATCGGCGGGAGCCCGGGACACGAGAGCCCCCGGAAGATCTTCCACTCGAGCTAGAGGCTCCGCTAGAAGATCCGGAACTCCGTGATGTCCTCCTAAAGGACTGCTGTTGCCTCGGCCCTCCCACCGAGGGTCGATTCCTACCCTGGCGTCGGAAGCCACGAGTGACAGAACTGCTAGCACTTCCTTGCCCAGTTCCACTGGCACTGCCCTCGTAGTTCAACTCAAAAGGCCATCTTACCATGTACTGCTCCACACTCAAAGCTGCCTGAAACAAGTCATAGTAAGTGGTGAACTGCCTACCACCTACAGCCAGCCTGATGTCTTCCCGCAATCCAATTTGAAACTGAATCATCAATTCAAGCGGACGATTGGCTGTTCCAGGGTAAAAACATGCGAGTTCTCGAAACCGCTGTTCATAATCACTAACGGATAGCTCCTCCTGGCGAAAGGAAATAAACTCGGACATCTTCCTCCACTGAAACTCGGGGCTGAAAAACTTATCACAAAAGATGCTCGTGAGCTGCTCCCAAGTAACGGTAACTTCGGGGTAGGTTCTCTGCATATCCTGCCACCATATTGCAGTGTCCCCCGAAAAGAAAGAGGATGCCACCTCTACCTTCTGCTCCGGTGGACAGTTCATGGTTCTTAGCACTGTCTCCATCCTATCCCACCAGTACTCGGTAGCCACATTCCTTCCGATATTATTCAACTCCTGAACACCCAGATTACGGGCCATCTCCAGCAAAGTGGGTCTCCTACCCTGGCCTCGGTTGACTGGAATAACGTTCTCCAACGCAACGCTAAGCTGACCTAAGCTGGAAAATCTGTCGACAATAGGGGGGTTACTGATACCACGTCCACCCCGCTGCCAATGTGCACCACGCTGAGACGACATAGCTCTGACAAAGACAAAACAAGGATTCAAGAACAACACTGACCAACAAGACTCGACAGGAAGTCGGAAACCTAGAGCTCTGATACCAACTGACACACCCCGACCCAAAAAGTAGGGCCCGGGAGTGCGGCCATCACCCCCAAAGAGTGACGAAGCCTTAAACAAATAAAAACGACAAAAAAAAGGAAGAAAAAGAATACAAATTAATATCAGAGCATCTACAGCGGAAGAGAAACAACACACTACAACTGCCCCAAGGGCGGAATACACAGCTGTACAGCTTAACTCATAACCTGCCTGACAAAGACAACGAAGATCTCCTACCCTTCGTTGGTGGAAGTAGAGCTATCGGCAGGTCTCAGTCGTCTCGGTGAATGCACTTCAGAATCAAATCCTGAGGGGGCGCAAAACCAAGGGTGAGTGGACGGAAAAAGAAGTCAGTGAAAAACATTTAACAGATATGCCAATAACCCCCTCTGTCAAAACAGATAGTATAATAATAATAATATCATACCTCAATCCAGCCAACACGTACAGTAACTAACATCCGAGCAACCTATACACTCAAAACAATCCCAACACTACAACGTAAGGTGGTCGAGGGCCATAACACCCGACCGAGATATACCTCTCATGGACGAGGGCCATACCCACCCGATCCATGTTTTAATGTGTGGTCGAGGGCCATGTCACCCGACCGAGATATATCTCTCAAGGACGAGGGCCATACCCACCCGATCCATGATTTAATGGACGAGGGCCATACCCACCCGATCCATATAATGCGCCCCTAATAGTACTAATCGCAAACCAACTACTTAGGAACAACCAAGCAACGATTACCAACAATAGTCACAACAACCAGCAGCATAACCAATTTATAAGCATAAAACATACGAATACATATATACGAAAACATAGTACACTCAAACACATTTAAAACCAAAACCCGTCCACTCACAGTGACACCGGGCGATTGTCGTCGTCCTCCTCTGCAGGCACGATTCGGTTATGCTGATTCCTCGAAATCTGATCACCTAACAATCCCAATAATCCAAAGTAAATAACCGAAACTTAACGGATAACCGAGAAACCCTACTTTTCCTTGTTTTGCTCAATCGGGGTATAACCGTATCTCGGATGGCAAAACGGAGTTCGCCATTGGATCCGGAACGTCGTTTCCACTCGGAAAAGTGGTCGGTCAACAGTGGTCAACGCCGGTCAACGGCTCGTCGGTCGAGAACGTCGGCGTGCCACGTGCACGACGTGGCGCCTGACGTGGCGATGACCTGGCAGCCACGTGGTGCTGACGTGGCGTGACACGTGGCGCTGACGTGGCGCCACGCGGCACACGCGTGTCATCCACGTGTCGCTGACGTCGAGGACCGCGCGCTGACGTCGAGGACGGCGCGCCGCCGGAACCTGGGATTTCCCTGGCTTCCCCAAAATCCTAAAATCTTCAATTCTCAACCAAATCCATCGAATTTTATGTCAAAACGCATCTACGGAATCCAAGGAATCCAAAAATCAAGGTTTCAGAACTTACCACGGCCTGTACTGGCCGGAATCTCGCCGGAAAGCTCGCGGATTCCGTCGACGTCATTGCCGGCGATTCCGACGGTTGCTGGCTCCGATCTTTGGTGCTCCGTGCTCGTGAGGATGAGGCGAAGCTCGATGCAGGTGGTCGCCGGCCCGATCCGTCGCCGCGAAGGGTCAACGGCGGCGAAGAGATTTCGGCCCTTTTTTCCCTGTTCGGACGCGACTTGCGAACTCGGGTTTCCCTTTTGGGAAACTCGGGGTTAAACCGGGTTTAAAAACAACCCCAAAATATCTTCCCCAAACCGACCAATCAGAAGCTGCCACGTGGCACTTCTCTACACCAAAATTTCGTTTTTCGTCCGTAACTTCTTCGATACAACTCGGAATTCGATTTCGTCTTCGTAGACGCGTTTGTGTCGTCGAGCTCTTCGCCTAGAGTCCACTATTGTCTATGTACATTTCCACTGTTCAAAAGTCAACCATTTGACCCGTAAGGGTATTTTGGTCATTTCACGAAATTTTGGGAAAATTTCGGAACGGGTCGTATCATTTTGGCACCATGATTTTTGTTGCGTATACACAATTTATTTACCCAAAGACCAATTAATCAACCCACATAGTCCACATCATCTCTGAACAGCCGAAAATTGACGATTCTACAAACTCTGGAACATATTGCAAGGATTTGAAAGCACATGGTACTAAAATGCAAGAAAAAAAAGTATAGATATCATTTGAAATTTGACCCAAACAACAGGGCACGTAATTGTAATTTGCCCAAGTTTTATTTTCTCAAAAAATTGATTTCAATATATATTTTTCAATTTTTCAATTTGAAAATCAATAATTTTATTTTTGTACAAGGGTAATGTTGGTCAAACTGCACTGATTCTAATCTCGTACAATGATTCCAATAGTTAGTAAACACTGAAATGAAATGACTGATTCCGATTCCAGATCATTTTGATTTATGCCAATTCCAATTCCAAGTTAGTAAACGTACCCTTATTGTAATAGAGTATGTCCATTGTCTTCGAAATCACGAACTGTACAATTCTGTGATGAGATCAATAGTCGCTGTGCTTCATCTTGACTAGGAACCATTTTATCCTTGCCACTGAAAACGCAAATATATGATTTGTAAAAGAAGTTTGAAGTTATTCTCTTGGATCTCTGTTGAATTCTTGATGTGAACAGAAAATACAGTATGCAACCATTTGTTAGGTCATCCTCTCTCCAAAAGAGGGTGAATGGTGCATAAAAGATTGCTAGGATTGATTAACAAATAGTACTAAAATGGAGAAACACAAACTCAAACCAAACAAAAGGTAAAGTAAAGAACACCAAGGGATTTAACAAGGTTCGGCCAATATGCCTACTCCTCGGGGCAGCACTGTCAACTTCTTCCATGCCTACTTACTGCATCTAATCAGGTTCAGAATATGGTACACATTCGTCAGATTGACAGTATACTTATCCATGCTGCAGTAATAGGTGTCTTACCACCTGATGAATTGCAAAAGCGTGTTCCATAGTAATCTACTAATCATTCATACCTCGTTGCAATTTACTATCTTTCTAACTCTATAATACAAACTCTAAAGATCGTTGCCACACTAAATTGAGGGAAAATCAGTATGGAAAGATTCACATGCACACACGTACGAGATTAGGTTCATTCCTATGTGTTCAAACTTCAAACGCGTTCCATCATGTAACATGGCTCATTAAGATAAAATTTTAATAGCTATGGTAAATTTTATACAAAGATGATCATGCACAATACTTACTGTAAGATAACAAAACCCAGAAGTCGACTTTACAATTCAAAGCTAAAGAAGCAACCCAATATGTTTATTGCAGGATCAGTATTTTTTACACAGCTTATTTATTACTAACTTCACAAGGCATACATGCCATCAACACATCTTACAAAGCTTACCATGTAGCTAAACACAAGCAGAGAACAGAAACAGGTACTACAAGCTGAAACATAAACATAAAAGCCTCTTTAGCATCAGATACTAATTGGGTGTATTTGAACAATGTCATCATTTTCGTGACTTAGCACTTTCCCTCAGGTAGTGCAGGGCCCTCTCCATGTCATCTGTTGGAACGCCAAGCCTTCCATCACCGCGAACTGGAAGTCCAGAAGGACCCCATGTTGAACGGCTTGTCTTGTGTTTGTTGCCACCATGAGATGTGAAACCAGCATCCATTTTGCGGTTGTACCTATCATCATGTGGTTTGTGGATGAATTCTTCATCATAACGACCATAATTTCTGCTGTTCTCACTGTACTGATCACCATAGCCTGGAGCTCCATTGTATCCGGTTTGATAAGGCTGTTGGGGCATGTTGACGCCGTTGAAGGGTCCAACGTGGCTAGATTCAGTGTAAACTCTGGGAGGGAAACCATCAGCAGCATAGCCGTAATTTGAATTCCTCATTGGCTCAACATTTGGGGGAAAGCTAGTGCTACTATACCCTGTTGTGGTGTAGGGTCCTACCGGGTTGCCAGTAGAGTAGCCTGATCTGTAGTTGTAATCATAGCCGGCCATTGCTTGAGTTTCAAGTAATTGGAGCTAGCTAGCTTTGTGATTTTCTTCTGACTCTCGCTAGAACTTGTTTTCTTACTACGAACTTTAAAGCTTCTCCTTCTGGTGTATATATATATAGAAAAACAAGCTGTGTTACTTTTCGGTCACATATTCTTCTTTTTGGAATGCACTTCAAGAATTCTTCCATTTTCTAAATTGATAAAAGAATCACATTCTGATGATCCATTCATTGATTGTGAGCTCCATTTACCTTTCACTGTTTAGATTACATTCCTTCAACCATATCTCATCATTCCTTGCTGCTGGGCTTAAGATTCTTCACAAGGGACACCTCAAAAGATCAAATCTATCCCTTTTGTGCAAGAACAGATTCCGCCTTCTAAAAATATCTGAAGAATCATGTTCTGCTCATACATGAATGGAGAGCTTCTATGACCCGGTAGTTCTATATATTATCAGTACTGAGTTCCGAATGCATCCAGGTTTTGTTCCTTATCCTCTCAAGTCGATGATAAATCCATAGTGACAGAAGAATATAGAAAAGCAAACTGCTTTACATCTCCTGAAAGACATATTGTTCACTACTTTCCTGCTGGAAATATCAGTCTGGACTACAACAAAAAGACACCTCACATGTCGGCTGACTTTGAAACCTATATGATCTGTTCCCCGACTAAATTAGGCCTTCCGATGCATAACACCACCACGAAAAATGGGAATCATACATAATTAAATAGTGGATCTGTAACATTCGAGTCACTCAGGAGTTAAATTGCCCCCGCAGTTTTGAACTTCAAGCTTGCTATACATGATTCAGTGCTATAAAAGAAAGAGACAAAATGATGCTTTTGTTTGGTGTACAGTATGATATCTGGATTGATTGGTATAAGTATACGGACCCTTCTAATGGGGAATAATTGTACGCTTAAGGAAGAAGACTTCGTCCCTTGGAACTAAATTTTCAAGGCTCAAATGTTGGAACTTCTTCTGCAGGAGAATATAGTGCCTTATACAGAGTTCTGTCAATAACACTCCTATACGGATCCTCCTCTCGCTTCTTAACTAAGTATGCTAAACTCTTTTCTATGTCAGATTGTATCTGCAAATACAATTTGTTTGCATTTTCTTTGTCTTTCAGGAACTCTTTGTTTCCCTTGGTTTCTATGGGCTTCCCGAACAAATAGTAATAACGTCCTGGTATCTTGGGCAACACCCCTGGAAGAAAGAGGGGTACATTGGCGACCTCCCCCATCGACTCATCCCTGTAACCAGAGTAAAGATTTCCAAAATAGAATAATTCAGTCTAACTAGCAATAGCTAATGTTAAAGTTGGGGAGACTCTGTAGCACTAGCATTCGGAATAGTTACCTCAACTTTATAGAATCGCGATTAGACTCTTCAAGCGAGTCATTCAATATAGGGATTTTCTTTATGTCATTGTAGTCAAGAACCAACTGCCAGATGCAAAATAAAACCAAAATACAAGCTTAGCAGCAAATTACATCTCAAAGAAAAAGGGTGGTGGAGGACCTGACTTAGAAAAAATAGAAAGATCCTCAATTTTACGCAGAAAATCTTAAGGGAGAACAGTAGCACAAGCTTACTTCTAGTAAGTCATCTTCCCCTACAGCTGCAAACGGGACAATGGTGGCCCCAAACTGTGCAGCCATTCTCACGAATTCTGGCTGATCAGGCCAGAATAACTTGTATTCTTCGCCCTGCCAATTACAGAACCACCGTATATAGCCATGGGAAACCAAAACTATAATATATAAAACTACAAACCAAAATGAAGCGTTTCCTAAGATGACGCTAGGAACTTGGCATACCTTGTAATGGAGAGCCTCGCGTGCACCGCCAGGATACAGCAGAACATGTGATTTTGATGACAGCAACTTGAATAGAATTTTTGCTGTGACTGGTACTGCACCGTATAGTTTAAGAAAGTCAAAGGTGGCTGATTGCCCAGACTTTCCCCAAAACAATTCTGGATGTGCTGCTCCCCTAACCATTATTTTCTTTTCTCTTAAAAAGTGTTCGACTAAAGAATTAAGTTCCAATCCCATTAAATTGTGATAGCCAACAATTAGGACAGGTCCTTCATTAGGAACTCCAGAAAGACCTCTCACTATCGACCCATCTTCCAGTGTTGAGAACATTACAGAACCAGTAGCAAAGCGTAATAATCTGACATCAGCAAAGAAAACACAATCATATATCAGCAACAGAAAGAGAGTAGATAAACAATGGACTCAACTGACTTACCCGAATGTTTCATCAGATGTATACTCCAATTCTGAACTACTAGGAGGAATAAAGTCTGAAACATAATCATGCTTCCTTGAACGACGGTATTTGAGAGTACTTTTTATAACGGTCATCAAATTAATGCCATCTTCCTGTTATCACAACAGGAGTGCAGTACATCAAGTTTGTGTTTATGTTGCACAAGGATTACAGAGTATAGAGGCAGTTTGCTAAAGCATCCAAATTTCATAACAAAGTATAGAGACAGTTTGCTAAAGCATCCAAATTTCAAAGCTTTAAGACTTGTCATACATCATTAGAATCACAGAGACTCGTTACAGACATATATACTTTTTAACTTACTAGTAATAGAGTATGTCCGTTGTCCTTGAAGTCACGAACTGTACAATTCTGTAATGAGCTCATTAGTCGCTGTGCTTCATCTTGACTAGGAACCATGTTATCCTTGCCACTGAAAACGCAAATATATGATTTGTCCCCAAAAGAAGTTTGAAGTTTACATGAAAATCTATCAAGATTTACTTAGCCACTTTGGCATGCGAATGAGGAGAGAACCACATTAGGTATAGTGAATAATTACCTAGCCAACACCAGGACTTCAGCTTTAACAGCATGGAGACGGGAATTTGCATAAGCGGCAGCTGATTTGAGCAGCTTCAGTTTCCAAAGAAGAGTCTTTCTGGGTATAATATCAGCCAAGGACTAAAAGGGAAAAGATAGAAGTAAGTACATATCGAAAGAATCTTCATGTCCTAAGGATGCTCAAGAGTCAGCAGCAATTTGCAGTATTATGGATATTGTATAGAAGCTTAAGTAAGCATACAAACATCAAGAAAAGAAATTGCAAGCACTTCTTACAGAGAGATATGGTAGCAAATCAGTAAGGTTGCGAGACAATTGTGTAAGTTTTAAGCTGGGAGGAAGCCTACGTTCAACATTAACCATCGCCATTTTCGTTGGATCACCTGATGGAATGAATGTTTAAGTAGTAACATTAGTATTCATGTATTTGGCTCTGACCACAAACTTGAAAGTGCAAAATAATTGTTTCTAATCATGAAACAGACATGAAACTTTCCAGGGAATCTAACATCTGAAAAGAACTGATTTGAACAAATAAATTACATTTCAGAACAACAGATCACATACCCATAACAAAGCTGAGAAGATAGGGAACTGTGGTATGTAACTCATCAGGCATAGCCTCCAAGATAGGGAACAGGGGTTGAAGTGGAGACCTTTCAATTGACGTGGCTATAAGAAAAACATCAATAATGTCAGACAGAGTTTGGAGTATTGACGACAGGCCATTGATGTAATAAGAATCTTCTATGATGAAAAATGAACTCCATATCTAATAACCAACCTGGATTCACTAATATCACTACTAGATCGATGGTAGGATTACGTGCAGCAACCGCAAGAGAGAGGCATCCTCCAAAGGAATCTCCGAGCAAGTATATTGGCTTGTTTGGAGATGAAGCATGCTCAAGCCTGATAGTTTCTTCGACAAGTTTCACCAGCCCTTAATAAATGAAACCCCTCTAAATTATTGACCAAGAATTTGAGAGTGGCATGTTAAATTTAAAGAAGAAGTCTGTTTGAAACCTAGGAGGTGCAGTTACTTCATATAAAACTCCAGAAAGTACTATTTTGTACACATATTACATTGATGTAGATAAGCGCATGGATATGTTAAAAATACATATAGAAAGGGTTCACCTTCAAAGGGTGTTCGATCATTAACAGGAATATGCAGGCATCGAACTTCAAAAGCCCTGCACGTCTCACGGAAGTATATATCAGAAGGTGTTATATACCATATTCCTCTAAAAATAGAGCACCAATTATATTGTGGAGTTTGAGCAACAAAAACAGAGTTTTGAAACGAGACAAGAGTTATGTTATTCGGCAGTTCCATTAAATAGATAAATAAAAACTTACTTCCCAAGAGCTTTATGGTGCAAAATGAGACCCCAGCCAGTACCATCCAGCCCTGTATGCATCAAAACAAAATGATTATACAACTTTCTGCAATATAGAATTTCACCCACTAACAAACTCATCTTTATATATCAACTATTAACAAACATAAGAGACACATTTTTCCTCAAGTTTAGCTATCTTCACATATGCTCCTTGGGTGCAAATCATGGTGAGGCATCAATTACCAGGCAAAAAGAAAAGAGTTGGAGAACCCTTGAGCGGACGTCCACAATCAACGGGACAAAACCACCTCGGAGGTCCACCATCAGGCTCAATTATCTCCTTGGTTGCAGCAAAATAATCTTTTACAGTCACAGTCCCATACCCATCATCCCACAAAGGTTCCAAACTCTCAAGAACACCATCAGGCTTCATTATCTCCTCAACTGTATTTCTCACACTCCCAATTGCTTGATCAATCAAAGGCCTCCTTTCCTCCTTGATTACAGAAGCGCCATTTACAGCAACTGAATCTGATGACAACACTGGTGAATCCTTACCACCTAAACTCCTAACTTGCACTTGAAACCGAGGCTTCTTCTCCGAATTCAACACGAAAAAATGAGGTCCTGGGAAGCCTATAACTGCTGTCATGACGTCAAAGCAAGTGCAAGAAGATTGTAGGCCCTTTCTCAAGATTCACCAATTCAGAAACTGTAGTTTATGAACTAGCACTTGGGAACTACTTAACAGAAGTAATACTAAAATTCAGTTGGACAGCTCTTAAACTACTCTAAATGGCACAACAATGCATTTGATGTGCATAACAAACTCTACAGGACACAGACAAGGGCAGCCTCTTAACAGAAGTAAATTCTTGAGCTATCATCCAGTTTAGAATGGTTGGCAACAAAATATGGTGCAGTGAATGTGAAATAAATGGTGAAACATTAATGTGAACAATAATGGAAATTGTAGCTAATATCTTGAGTCATGAAGATTATTTAGCAGAGAATTTTGGATTGTACTTGAGGTGGGTCTGATTGGAACCGAAAGAGCTGAGTTTTCTGTCCATTGCTTTTGCTCTGGTTGATATTTGTCCACATGGGTGACCGGACCGACCGTTTGGCTTTTGTAGTAATGTAAGAAGCGACGCGAACCTTGTAAGTTGTAACACTTTGTAGCAAGTTTAGTTTTTTTGTTTTAATGACAAGAATAGATAAGGCAATGTAGAGATTACCACGAGGGTCCTAGGAATTCGACAAACGAAGTAGCTGAATCTCTCTTCACTTGTAGAAAACCTACTCCCAACGCCCAAGCAAATATAATAATTTCTTCAATGGGAGTGAGTAGCAGAGAGAGACTATCATAGCAAATTTAATAATTTCTTCAATGGGAGTGAGTAGCAAAGAGAGACTATCATTTTCAACAGGGGCGTGGCTGAGGGAGTGCGACAAGTGCAACCGCACAAGGCCTCCAATTTTTAAGGGCCCCAAAAGTTTTTCGATACAGTGTTATATGTATATAGTTAATGAAGTCTAATGGAGCATGGTTGCTCTTCTAAAGCAATTGGGTTTGTATGTCTTCAATTTATTTTGCAATACGAGTGCAAATTACCTTGCATGCATATGTTTTTACTATTTTTCACTGTTACTTTTCTTTGTGTCTCCAAATTTTTTATACTCCTTCACACAAATTCATGATAAATTTTTTGAAACACTTTCTTAAAGGATGTTTGAGACCTCAATTCAATTTCGCACGGGACCCCTAAACTCTCAGCTACGCCACAAATTTCCAATTGAGGTGAGACAAAAACATAAAGGGATGGCTGCCCCGTAAGTGCGATGACAAGAAGTGCACAGAAAGATCTTCTCTTATTGTAATTTGTATCCAATCAAACCAAATCCTTTTGCCTTTTGTGTAAAATAATATAACTTTTCTCCCAAATATCAATCCCAACCAGAAATTGGTGCGTGCGTGACCCACCATCATGGATTTATTATAAAATTGTCCATCTTCGAACTACATTGCTTATTTGACTCATTTGACTCATTCTTAGTCCTATTTAATGTATTTTTATTTTTAGCTGTATATTGCATATCACAAAAATAAGAATCAATCAATTCTCACAATTGGCTTTATCTCAACTTGTCATTCCTCGAGACGTAAGTACAGATTTAGCAAGGTCGTATTTACGTCGACAAACACCACAACGGGATTTAGAAAGTCTACGTGGCTAGGCTAAAGCCAGAACCTAATCAATGAGAAAAGCAAAAATGTCAGCTATAGAACCCATACACCGGTCATTTTCCTTTTAAGCACTCAACCGCTAATGTTTTCTTTTATAGGACACTTTACACACGTTCCCTGTTAGTTCCCATGCAGTCCCCCAGTGGAGCTAGTAGTTCTCCAGCAGTACCCTCCTAGTCCCCAATCGGTTCCCACGGGGTTCCGCACCAGTCTCCTACTAATTCCCATGCAGTTCCCCAGTGGAGCTGGTAGTTCCCTAGCAGTACCATCATAGTCCCCAATCAGTTCCCACGTAGTTCTGCCCTGCTTCTCCTCCTCTTCCCCCACGGCCACTGTAGGTCGAAGCCTGATGCCGCCTCGTCTCTCTACACCGCGTATTGTCTTCAATCGAGTGCCTCGTCACCGCGAGATTTCAATCCAATAAGCCCATGTGGTTTTTCGATGTCGCAAGGCTCCGATGCAGTAGCTTTCTCTCGCAGAAATTGGAAATCTTCTCGATCAAGATCGGAGGCGTGGCGAATGTGAGGCTCGCGGGATTTTGGAGATCTTCACAATCAAGATCGAAGGTGAGGGGTTGGTGTACAACTGCTTTGGGATTTTCAATCCATGGAGCTCGCGAGACCTGATGTCTTGGAAAGACGATTGGGGATTCAAGGGGAATTTAGAGCTCACAGAGAATTCAGAGCTGCTGAAGAAGATGGAACTGCGTGGGAACTAACAGGGAACTGAAAATAGTAGTCAGTATTTATGTGTCCTACAAATGAATACATTGAAGAAAGTGTGCTTAAAACAAAAATGACCGGGCAAGCCGGTCTAAAGCTGCTAAAACCCCATGAGAAAACGACCATGAATCACCAGGCGCTTTGCGGGAGCACAAACGGGAACTTTTAACATTTTCTCATCATCTAAACGGGAAGGTTAAAAAGCCAGAATGCCGACATGAAACCACAAACAATCATTGATGCATTACAATAATAAATGAACATATATAATATACATGAGGAAGCAAGGTAAACAAGGAAAATTTCAGGGCCAACAGTTACATGACAGAATGCTTTCTAACCGGAGGATGCAAAATTGGGATTTCATGTAGAAGGATCCTTAGAAACAAGAACTACATTAGGGACCAGAACAAGGAGCACAAAGGCAAAGAAAGCTGGACTATGTCTTATTTCATGAAACAAATTGGAAAATCCCCTTCACAATAGAATATTCTATGCTAGGTATCTTAACCGACAATACAAATCTACAAATCTTTCATCATGTGTCTAATTCGGCTCTTGGGAAGTTCCAAGAATACTTCCTTTTAATTTCTCATCCAGACAAAGCTGCAATGTCCAGCAAAAAGCTTTCATGTCAGCAACAAAGCTCAAAATTTATGATACCCCGCCTGCCAACGAGGAAAATGCTAACAAGAACCTTCTCTGCAAATTTTGGGGGATGCTGCTGGATTCGGCAATCAATTGGTTTTCAAACTTTACAAGTGTATTTCTCATCATCATGGAGTGCCCCCAGCAATATTTTCCCTAATCACACAATTTCACCTGCAGAGAATTAATGAACAAACTTGAGATACAGTGCCATCTCCCATCTGGGTAGTTAAAGGAGCACAACTTACAAATCTCTACATCAGCTTTTAAAGATGATGAACAGAATCATGTTATACGACATGCTAACATTGGTTTCTCAGGAAGTTAGGTAGTCGTGTACAAGAAATTGAGCAGACATAATAATAATGTGCAAGGAAAACAAAACTTGCATACAAAGGGAAAGAGAAGCAACCTCGCCTCTGGAATGCACAAAATCACCTGCCCTGAATCACCCTGTAATTGAGGACAAGGTCCTCTGATTTCTTCCATATATAAGCCCGTACTGTAGCTAAACTCATGTCGGGGGACAAGACCTGCATATGACGACAAGCTAGGGGATAAGTCACAACAATTGCAGTAGTTCTTGATTCCAAAAACAGAAAATGCAATCAAGTGTTAAACTGCTAATTACTGTCATGTGATTAAGCCTACTGAAGATGTTCCTCCACTTGCCTGATTGTTGCACAGTATCTCAATGGAAGGCTTAAGCTTCTGCCATGGCTTCACTCCAGAACGAAAAGATCCATCTCCAACACCTGATAGTTGCACTGGCCCACCAAGACCAGGAGCAAATGTTGACTCTGGATTTGCACTATCAATTGGCTTGTCAAGAACCATTTTCTCAACTACATAATTAACAACCTGCATATACCAAAACAAACGAAGAAGAGCTGATCATATGTATTCAATGGGATGCGAATTACATATCTAAAATACTTTAACTTTGCTGTCATATCTAGTACTAAACCGGTTTCTCTCTTTCAAAGATCAATTCCACTAACTAAAGATCACAATGGAAAATACTTTTCATTGCAAGGTATCAACTACCGTGAAATCCGGAACTTACCTTATGTATTCGTAATATACGAGGTGCACTAAGTTTCCCTTGTGTGAGGATCTGAACAGTTGAACCTTCACATGGATGTAGATAAAAACTGCACCTGTAAAGATTATAAGAAAGTTCATTGGCACTAAAAGAAATAATCATCCAAACCAGATATATACTTCAGACTTTGGCTTAAGTGTACCACCATTTACCAAGTAAAGAAATTAGTTTACTGTTTTGTAAACTAAGCATAGTTGCTTACTGAAAGAGGATTGACTATACTCAGGCAATAGATAGAAAATTTAAACAGAAGCAAGAAAAACTCCATTGGATAAGTAAGTTACTTTGTATTTTCTCTGGGGGGTAGGCGATTATTCAAAATGCAATCGAGACACCACCAAGGAAAGTCCTTCTCATCTTCAGTACCATCTAGGTCAGTGATTTTCTTCCTCCATGGCCCCCCTTGAGAGCCCTCAGTAATAATAGAAGGAGGGGAAGCTGTAGAAAATTCGAAGGGTGGATAGACCATTGAATCATTTTCAGCATTACTATCCACCTCAATTCTCGAATGGGTGATACTTCTAGCAGTAATTTCCTTTCCGGATGACACATCCCCATTAGTTGATGCTTGCGATCCAAATCTTTGCTTTCTTTTCGCTACCCAGTGAGCCAAAAGCCCTTTAAGGGTTTCGCGTGCTAGATTAACCTGAAGAATTACAGGAACTTAATTCAACAGATGCTTATTTCTGAAACAACTTTAGTGACAAGGGGTTTAGAGAAAAAGTTTACTTTTCATTTAATGATTTTCTGAGTTATTTACACTTTTTACATTTCAAGTGTACTTGTACAAGTTTGCACCGCCTGCACACTTTTGCAGTAAAATTTATTGGCAAAAAGAAAAAACCTGAGAGAAAAAGAAAGAAAACAAAATCCAACTCTATATTTACCTTGTCATCCTCAGGCTTCCCCACAATGTTAAGGTCTGCTGAATACATCTCTGCTTGAAAGCATTGTGGGGTGTCCAGATGTACAGACAAACTTCCAAGTCTAGTATCCACGGTGAACCATGCAGGAATGCTCACCTGAAGCAGTAAAGAAATCATGAGTATTTTAAGTCCGTTAAATTTGTTTAAGCTGAAATTGTTGAAGTCTAGGAAGCCTACCATTTCGAAAAGCTCTTCCTTTTTCTCCTCAAAAGTGACCTGTATGGTATCTATTATAAGTACAGATGCTTATAACATTCTCACGAAATAAAAAAAATTATATAAGAAGCAACGGCCAGAAATCCATGGCCGCTATCAAGTATTGTTTTCTATAAATAGTATACCATCATATGTTCTGTCAGAATATTGATATAGGAAAGAAAAAAGAGCACAGAAATTGTAACCTTTCCATAATCTTCAATAACAACACCTCTCGTGATCTCCCACAACTTCACAGAACCAGCAGTATCCTGTCAAAGTCACATCAGTTCATAAAATCAGAGTTGGCAAGAGATACAAATTGACAAGAAAACCATATAGCCAAAGTTATCTTCAAACAAGAGCTCCATCATAATATAACATATGAGAAAACCAGCATGATTACCTTTGTCAAGACATGCCTCCTATTGTTTAATATCTCATGTTGAACTATTCCAGGAGTTCCAAGAATTGTAAAAACTGGTTCTTTATAAACAGGGACCTGCACAACATTTAACAGAATGAATTTCAATGCACAAAAAACAAGAGACCAATAACATTAGTCCCCTGAAACCAAAGGTGGTTTGACATGACAACTAGAGCATGGCACATGCAGCATCAACAACGACACAAATTATGGAGACAAAGGACTAAGAAAAACTTACTAGGGTTGAACCTTCTAAGGACACCCTTGCTCTCGAAAAAGACAAATTTCCAGCCAAGAATGCCCCTCCTCTTTGAATAATCTTCTGAGGATTACGCCCTTCAGCCGGCCATCTATTAACTGAAGAATCTGTTGTTGCAACCCATATACTATCATCATCTAAAGCCAACTTCAGAATGGGGTGTTCCCCTGTGCAAAGCAAAAGACTCTCCCTTGTGGCCAAGTCTGTCAAGTATAACTGGGAGGATAAACAGAGTTGGGCATTAAAAAGATGAGCAGAAAATCTAAATACCAAAAGATGTTCCACGACAGATGGTACAAGAGAAAATGTACTCACAGAAAGGTCTCTCCCACCACTATATACATGACTAAATGTCGGGGTACTGGCAAGTGCCCAAACAGAATCTGTGTGTACAGCATACGAATGAACACATCGCTGTTGACCAAGATCCCATAGCCTACAGAATGGATAAAGCATTGCGTGAATTATATACTTATTACGTAAGCAATTACATCCTTTCAACTATTTTTACTTTTTCACTTAGTACAAGAATAAAGTATTCCAGATATCAACCTGATCATTGAATCAGAAGATCCTGATAAGCAATATCTGAAAAAAAAAAATATAATAAGAAAAAGAGAACTGTCAATAACTGGTAGCAAAACAATGTTGTATGGACGCAAGCAAAGATAACAACCCAATTATATGGTTAACTTATTCATAATCAGAGCAATGTTCTAACTTTTATACCCAATGCACTTTTCTGTACCATCTATAGAAAACAAAGTCATAAATTTGAAGCCATCAATAACGAAGCTGGATTGCTTATAATTGAGTTTACCAATCCAATTATCCAATGCATTAGGTTAACTTAAATTATTCCAAAGTGTTAACTTACAAAAACCTATGAAAACCTATTCAACCAACCTTCCGGTAGAATCAAGAAGCAGGGCCCTGATATTATCTGTATGCCCTCTTAATTTCATGGTCTTCGAACCAGTTCTCGGGTCCCAAACACGCACAACCTGAACAGCCTCATGATATGATTTATAGTTATTAGCACTTATTCACCCAATTACTAGAAGATCCCAAAATTGGAGCACTCTGCAGTTTTAAAACAATGCCTTGGATATGAGATAAACATAAAACACTTGAAACAGCCATCGACATGAAAATATACCTTCTCAGTTCCACCAGAGACAAGAAGAGATCCGCTATCATTCATAGCCAATGCATAAACTGATTCCTTATGGCCTTTGGCAGAGATGGGAGCATATCCTTGTGACGGAGTTGGCTGCATAGAAATGCTGTTGCTAGAGCTGATAGTTCGTAAACTTGTAACCGGCACTGCATTTCCAGAACCATTCACAACATTTGAATCATCTTCCACTGAATCACCTGACTTTGAGACTGGAGTCAGAGCTGCTTCAAGATCCCATATGAATACCTCCCCACCAAGTCCACCAGAGGCAACAATATTGCTCTAAAATGCATGACACTATAATAGGATCAGAAACTTTCTTTTTCTTATAGACAGAACAATGGATAACAATACAGGCAGACGAGTGTACTACTAGAGAACAGCAGAACCTCACAATTAGAGCATAAGTCCCCAGCAATCAAATCAATCAAAATGAATAGAATGTCCCTAAAATTCTTAGACGCTTAAGGCTAACAAGATTCAGAGACAGCTACTATCCAAAAGAAATTCTACCTCTTCCCTCTCATCTTTAAAAATCTGCAGCTTCTTTTCATCCACACAAGGGAGATAAAAAGGACGGAGATTGCACATTGCCATAGATTTAATCATCCTATTATTAGAAGCAACGCAACCCACCCACATGGAAAACCACAGCCTAGTCAATGTAGTCACCATTCCCTTAGGCAACACTTGCAGTAAACTGAGTCCAAATTTGTGGGGTCCAAGGGCAATGCAGAAAGATGCGATTTCAGTACAATGTGGGCATAAGCAAGTACTGGGTCTTCCATTAAATATACAATTATGCCTACCATAAACGATCAAAAGTTGCACTCACACAATCAAATATAATGCCACCAAGTGTGTTTGGTTTTATTATCCCAAGGTTACTAAGGCGGATGAAAATTTTTACAAGGACATTACATTTTTTTCTGCGGCAGCGAGACAGGTAACATAGTCATTATGCTGACGAAGAGTTTTGGTGCAAGTTCCTTCCGACAAGCAATTCCACGTCTGACAAAGAAAAGGAAAGATAAATTGAATCAGTTATGGTCCAAGAAATTCATATTACAAAACCAAAACAAAGATTTAAGCCAATGAACCTTGACTGTGGCATCGGAAGAACAAGAAACAAGCGTATTATCACCTGCAAGAACGGCATCATTAACCTGCACAGCAGAAGTACTCTCTAAGTATAAGTTTCTAACTTAAAGTGCCTACCAGCTCTGCTTTGTAATAAAATTAGAATGACCAATCTACCACAAATTGAAGGCGTGATATAAACTTTTATAAGTTTATATGGTAAAAAATAAGAACACTCGTAATTTACTGAAATTTGGAGGACAAATGAATACCCAATCCACATGAGACTCAAAGGTTGCTGAGCAGGTAGCAGCATTTTCAGTCAGCGACCATCTTTTTAGTGTTCCATCACGACTTCCAGTAAACAAGTAATCGGATCCAGACACTGATGCTTTTGACACAGACAAACAATTTATGCCGGCACAATGCTGCAGACAGAAACCATTGGAAAGTGAGACCATTAGCATTTATAACTGAACAAAAAGAAAATCCTGATGCTACCATAGGGAGATAAAAACACATAAGCTCTGAGTTTCGTGCCTTCTAAATCCAAAAATAAGAAGTATACTTTTGAAAACAAAATAGAAAACTATTGTAACAACAAACTAAAAATTAAGGACAGAACTTTGAGAAAAAAAAATCAGGAGAAAAATACAACAATCAATTCACCTTTGTGTCATCAGCATCACTCAACACATATGTTAATCTCTTCTCTTTGCGTGGGCGAGTGGAATTGGTCGTATTCCCTGCACTACCCACTCGGTGCATCGCAGAAACAACTGGAACAGAATAATAACATATTATGAGCAAACAAAAAATTTGTAAAAGTGGAGCCTATGATGATTTCTTAGAAAGTAACCTCATTTTAAGAATATTTGCAGTTTAAGCAGGCTGTAGCACAAAAGGCACCAACGATAGACTAGAAATAATATACTGCGACGAAAACTTAGTTCTCTCTTTTAGTTTATCAAAACCTGTATGCACTACACCACATATCCAAAGGTTATCACATAATGATCAAAAGACAGATATGCACTCTCCACAAGTTAAAAGTTTATTTTATTAGGTAATTAGCACTCAATTTCTGGTGAATAACTAAACAAAATCAATGCCAATGCATCTACACATAAAAGGAGCGGATTAGACACCTGTTACGTTTTCTAGGATCAGCTAAATCGTTATGCACCTAAGTAGATCGTAAAACCAAAATGCAACACCTACTTAAGAATTTTTGCACCAGTGAGTAAATGCAACCGTTAAATGTGAAATGAACTCAATTGATAATCTGACCTCTTACAACTTTACCATGTAATATTCCCCTACACTGGATTAACTGCCTATTCATCAAACCCAAGAGGACACAGTAACACTTCTTAGCCCTATACGACAGACGGCAACAAATACCACCTCTACATTGTAAACTCCCCAATTGCCCAAAAACCCACAATTGATTATCATCAACAAAACCCACTGAAGACACATATCCACACGGTCCAAAACTTCAAATAATTGCTGACCAGCATCAAAAAGTTCCAAACTTTTTTATCAATCGTTTTCATTGGCGCTTTTCCAACTATCCAAGTACAACTTAGATTAGTCTCAACTCAAAATCTCCATGCAATCACGAACAATTGAAATATACTCACGGAATTAAGTCAAAATGTAATCTAGAAACAGATAAAACCAGTAAAGCTCCAAGCTTTGCAAAACTTGGTCCAGATTAAAAACCCCAAAATCGCCAACAAACCAAGAAATTAAAAAAACCCAATTGGATCACTAACTCTACTAATCCAAGCTCCGAAAGCAAACAAACGAGCAAAAATCAGTTCATTTTATCCACAAAATCAAAAATTAACAAAGTGAAAACCCTAACCTTATCAATCGCTGAAGAATTTGAAGGTCCACTTTTGCTGGTTGTTGTTGTTCTTGTTCGTCTACTGCTCGCAAAGTTGCGATTTTGGAGTGGAATTTTTGGGCTGTGGGTTTCGATTTTATTGTTGCCAAGTCCTTTGACTCGGTTTTTTGGGTTCTGATCGAGGGTGATATCGTATTTTCGCCTAGCAATATAAATTACGGTGGGAGTCCGACTCAGATACACTCGAGGACGTGCGCCGGTGTGTGCGCGGGTAGCTGGGTACTCGTTGCATAGTGAACAGTGTAGGGGACAATACTTAGGCCCAGTTTGCTATTGTTTTTAGGGTTAAAAATATTTTTTCGGAAAATTTTGAAGTAAAAATCATTTGGTTAATATGTCCTAACTTGTATATTTTTTTTACCTCTAGCGGCCTACGATAGAGATTTTGAGAATCAGTAAGAGTGCTGTTTTTCGAAATTGCAGAGGTGGAAAGTTAGAATCCAGAGCATCTCCCCAAAATAAAATCAATAGAAATAACAAAAATCACCCTTTATTATAATCAGAAAATATTTTTTATGTCTCCAATACTTTTAAAACAAATAATTTACCAGACATTTAACTGCTTATTTTTACTTCTGATCTTCCTCAATGCTGTTTATTCTCTCATGATTACCAAACTAGTCCTTACTCCTTTGATAGGTGCTTTTAGAGGCTCATTACCATTTTTTGATTCCTAATAAGCTCATTTAAGTGTTTCACATCATTATCAAATAGGTCCTTACTCCTTTGATATGTGATTTTTGAGGCTCATTACCATTTTTTGATTCTTAATAAGCTCATCTTAAGTTTTTTTTTTTCACCTAGTAAAAAACACGAAACACTTGAAATTTGTTTCCTCAAAATGCGTTTCTTACTAGTTTGAGTTTCCAAAAGCACTACCAAACAAGTACATAGTTGAATGACGAAAAAGCCCCTAAGAAGATGTGGATGGTTCGGAGATGATATACGAATGTGACTGGGGGAAACCATTTTTCCCTCATATTTTTGCGCAGTTTACGTAAATTTCCTCTAATAAACGAACTAGTTATCTCCTTTTTCTTATAGTACACACGACTCTAAATAAACGAACTTAAATGGAAGATTGGTTTGGTGACTTTAATCAAGACACGTGGGTGGTGAAACAAGAAAATGAAATTCCGAAAAGACATCAACGTGCGCCATGACTTCGACCACTTGCTGCAGTTTTTCCCGTTTTCCTGAGCAAAATGTCAACCCAGTGAAATCGAATAAACTATTTTCATCTCGTATGTAGAAAATTGGATCATTTTGGAATTGTCATTGAAAAGTGATGGGTTCAAATTCAAAACTATGGTTCGTTGACGACTGGACCCAAGTAATCAGAAGTCCAAATATAAGTTGACTTTTCATAAAGCCCACGGCATATCAAGGCCTAAAAAGTTCATCACATAACACAAGATCATGGTGGGCTGGTGTAGCCATACCCACGTGAGGTGCAGTTTATCTCTAGGTCTAGAGGACGAGGAATTTCATAGCATTATGGTCTTAAAGTCACGTAAGATAATCCTTCTATGTAGCAGATTACAACGACAGTAACTTGTTTTTCACATAATAGTCTCAGTAATTGAAGGTTGGGATACGGTAGACAGGTAGATAGGTTCTTAAGGTGGGGTTATATAGGTCCAGCCCGGTAGGGGCGATGGGGGCGGGCGCCGGGCGGAGAGGAAGAAGAAGATGAAGATGAGGAGTGTGACGGAGAACAGAACCAAAGGTGGAGTGCAGGTGACTGACGGGTATAAGCGCAAAATCAAAGGAAATGATTACTAAAAACCAAAAAACAAATATAGTAGAGGATCATATTTTAAGAGTGTATTTAACACCTCGCTATAATAAAATGAATAAGATATACCCTAGAAGAAATTAAAAGACGATATTATTTATTATCTAGGTACCCCTCGACACCTATGATAAGAAAATAAAGTAAATTAGTATTTCAAAACAGTTATCATGTATAATAACACATACTCACTTTAAAAATTAATACTAGGAGAAATGAATCCCTATCATCCTGGACTCCTCCAAGTCGATATGACTCTTGAATCTTGATCTTAAAATGAAAAGTAAATCAAAGCTGCAACTCCTCTAGCGACATTTCTATTTCCAGTATTAGATCCAGACGAGGAAATGGGGGTGGTTGGTGGAGTGTGACAGAACAGAAGCACCACCTGTGAGTTGTTTTCGTTTTCCTCCTGTATTTTCAATCCTGCCCTTCCGCTCCACACGCTCCTCTGTCCTTTTACCCTGTCTCTGAGAGAAATCTTACTTTACACTTCTTTAGATCTGGACCAGCCAAAAACCACAGAGCATCTTATGAAACATGTTTTTTCGTGGGTGCTCATTGACCTCAGTACTGACCCTCAACAGTGTAACAAAAGCTCCCACCATCTAATCAGCTTTCAATCATTGAACACTAATCTCCACCCCATCTGCTTTTTTCTACCTGGGTTTCTTCATAATCTTTCTCATTTGCTGAGTTTTACTGTTTCTGTTTACTTTGCAATTTAATGATTAGCAAATTTGGTATTTTCACTTCAAACAAGATCTAAAGTTTTTTGCTTTTTCTGCTTAACTTTTTCTTGTACTTCAACTTGGAACTTGGAAATTCTTTCTTTATATCTACTTGTGGGTTCTGATTATTGGGTGCATTTATTAACATAGATTGGTCCATTTATAGCTTCTGGTCCCAGCTCGTAGCATTTCCCACAATTCCATCTTTCTTCAAAGGGTCGGTTGTTTTTGTGAGAAATGTTGGTTTCAGCTGAAAATGAAGAGACCTCAATGCTGTCGGTGAATGTAAAAGAGTCATTTCAATCATCTCCGATGGAATCAACCCCAGATTCCGGTGATGGGTTGCCGCCGGTTTCTTATTTTTCCGATTCCCCTCCTCTTTCCGCCGTCTGCACGGACGTCAATGTCGTCCCGGAGCACGAAAAGAATGAGCTCCAGCAGTCCTTTTCCAGTCTTGAAGGTAAAGTTTTTGTATTTACCTGCTCCAAGTTAAGTGATCAGGCCACGAGTCTAAGTAGGTAGTTTAATCTTTTTAATTGGGTTAGCAGGAGAAATTGCGCAGCTGAAGTTGAAGCAGAAGTTATTGGATGACAAAAGAAGAGAAGCTTTGAACAAGATCATAGACATCAAAGGTATGGAATGTGTCACACAATCGGCTTAATTATAAATTTACTCAAAATGCAGTGTGTTATTGGTTTGTTTAATGTAATTGGTGAAGTGGATATGCAGGAAGTATTAGAGTGTTCTGTCGGGTCCGACCGTTCCTAGTGATGGACAAGAGAAGAATCAGAGAACCCGTTTCAGCCGGATCGGACAAGATTGCTGTTAAGTCAGCTGGAACAAGAAAAGAATTTGAATTTGATAAGGTTTTTCCTCAACAAACCAGTCAAGGTTAGTGTTAAATAAAGATATATGCTTGTTTTACAAGTTTGATTTTTTTGTTAATTGTTTCAGTTGTTGTAAAGAGACTCTATCGTGTTTCGAAATTGTGTAGAAGATGTATTTGCTGAGGTCGAACCAATTCTGAGATCTGCTCTTGATGGGCATAATGTATGCATTTTTGCTCATGGTCAAACTGGCACTGGCAAGACATTTACCATGGTTAGTGGTATAAGCTTAAGATTATCTGTTGCTGCATTTATGTGGTTGATAACATTCCTTTTGCCTATAGAGTTATAATGATGATCCATGAACTTGAATGCATGTAGGATGGAACAACTGAAGAACCAGGAATAATTCCTCGAGCTATCAAACAGCTTTTCTGCCAATCCTCTTTGGATATATCGTCTTCTATAACATTTTCAATGAGCATGTTAGAAGTTTACATGGGCAGTCTCAGAGATCTACTGTCCCCAAGACCAGTCTGTAGAGCACATGAAGCTGTGACAAGATGGTAATTACCTTTTAGATTAGTGTGTTGTGTAATTTTGTAAAGGAGGCAACAATTGCAGGCCATATATTGAACTGTTTACTTTCGGTTTGGCTAACTCTACTACAGTAATCTCAACATCCAAACAGATCCAAAGGGAATGGTGGAAATCGAGGGCCTTGCAGAAGTGCAAATCCCAGATTTTGCTAAAGCTAAATGGTGGTATAATCGGGGGAGGCGAGTTAGATCTACTTCTTGGACTAATGTGAATGAGGCATCTAGCAGGTCTCACTGGTGGGTTCCAGGTCTAGTTAGATCTTCATAATTTTGCATTGGATTACTTTTGGTCGATAATTACGTTATCTTTTTAGCTTCATGTATCTAGCTTAACGAGGATCACCATATTCCGGCATGGGAGGGAAGTGGGCAAACTGTGGATGGTTGATCTTGGAGGCAGTGAGCGGCTGCTTAAGACGGGAGCAACCGGCCTAACACTTGATGAGGGAAGGGCCATAAATCTTTCTCTTTCAGCTTTAGGTGATGTTATTGCTGCCTTGCGAAGGAAGCGAGGTCATGTGCCTTACAGGTAAGTTAGTTGTTGTGGTTGGTTGTTAGCTTTAGTTTCCCTTTTCTTTTTCTTTTTGCTTCCTTATCCAGCAACCTGATAAACTTTATCTTTTTCATTGCAGGAACAGCAAGCTAACACAAATACTGAAGGATTCCTTAGGTAAATATTAGTACATTAGTTCTTTGAGTTTTGTAATGGAACTGAACTTCTTTATACCTCACAGAAACTGGAAGTTTTTTAATCTGATTTGACTTAGAATCTTGTAAAAACACATTGATTCAAGTTTTATCATGAGCAAGGCAGAATGATCTGGACTAGAAAGTGCTTAATCTTTATTTGGTAATCCAAATGCTTTTAGGTCATGGTTCGAAGGTTTTGATGCTAGTGCATGTCAGTCCATGTGAAGAAGATGTTGGGGAGACGATATGTTCTTTGAGTTTTGCAAAGAGAGCTAGAGGTGTAGAGTGTACTAAGGAATTATCAGAGGTACTTTGTCTCTAGTTTCTTAGTATTTGTTGGTTTCCTCAGCTGTGAATCTTCCTAACGGTTTACGATTGTTCCAGGACTTGAAGAGGCACAGAGAGAAAAGGATGAAGGAACTTGAAGAAGACATGAGAGGAGCTGAAGAAGAATGTCGCAAAGTTCAAAATCAGATACAGAATGTTGAATTGGTGTTACTCGAAAACAAAAAGCTCTACTCATCCACATATGGACCTTTAGAAGATCAGAAGTCCCTCATTAGTCCCAGAGAAGATTTCAAGGAAGTTTTAGAAACGCCTCGAAAGCCAGAGAAACCAATTAGAGGAAATAGTACTCTTAATTCTTTGCCTCGGTTCATGACTTCCACTGCAGCCAGTCGACAAAGACAAAGTGCTGCAGAAAGAGAACTTGTTGGTAAAGCAAGAAGTTTGAGATCAATGGCTAGAAGTTCAACCCAATTTACAGCTTCACAGTCAATGAGCTACTCGGATCCTCAAATCAAATCAATCTTACAAAACTCAAGTAAAAAATCACGATATGCACAAGAGGCATCAGATGCTTTCCCTGCAGAGAGCCCGAAATGCAATGCCTCTGTATCATCCAAGACAACAGTGCCCAGAAGCAAGTTGGTCACCTCATCGGATCCAAACTTCAGAGTTACACTTGGTCTTCATAGACGACGGATGTCTAATCTGGTCTAACTGTCTGGTTCTCAATAAGATGTGGTATAGCAACAATATGATGTGTGGAGTGCATGTTTTCTAGGGTCATACTTCATGGCTTGAGTTTGTCCTGCAAGGGTTTGCAGCTAGTGTTGTGTGATTATACATACGTGTTACTACTAGGAAGTGGTTCAACTGGGGTCTGTTGATTATTTGTGTACATGATCCCATGTAAACTGATTTGGTTAGGTTTGCTGATTTACGTAAAACGTGATGTTTAACAGAAATTTGTACCCCACTTGAGGGAGTTTGGTTAGATACAGTTTTACATAAAACACCAGTCTCTGATTTATTGTCTGAGAGAATGTAATAGGTCCGGTTTTTTCTGTAGAATTCAAGTGATAAATTTTTACATCAGCAGATCATATGTCAAGAGAAACTTACTAGTTAAAATGATTATCACGAAATTGTACCATTAATAAAGAGAGATAATCAAACTCGAAATCTCAAATGCTGATGGTTGATAATAAAAAAGTCAATGGCATAATTTTGCTCCACACCCTATCGCCTCCATGTTCCATGTGACCGACATGCTCTACAGAACACGAGTCTTCTCAATCACATGAAATTGAAGCCAAAGTAAAATTAAGAAAACTCATCGTGCCTAGTTAAACGACGTCGCAGAGTAAAATTCCCCAAATCAATGTCCCCAAAATTCCAGGCTTAGACCTAGAATTCAGAGTCTTGAAGATTGACGACAAAACATGGCTCTGTGGTCGTCGACGTCATCGCCGTCATCGCCAAAGGGGATAGTGATAACGGTGCCGGCGCTGGTGCTAACGGCGTCAGTGGCCGCAATCTTCTTCTTCTTCCTCCTCTCCTCCTTATCCTCCTGCTCTTGCAATGCCCGCGACGCCGTCGGCGGAGCTGCTACTGATATTACACGCGCCGACGAGGACGGCGGCAGTACGCGTGCCGGCGCGGCGGAGGTCGGCGGCGGAGGAGAGACGATTTGGTCGTCGAAGGAGGACGTGGAGTGGGTTAAAGACCAGATCCGAGTGAATGGGCTGCATATGCAGGACAATGTGTTGCGTAAGGGAATAAACCCTAGAACCAGAGCCCAGCAGCTCCAAGATCTCTTACAGTATGTAATTTCTCTTTCTCTGTTAATTTTTCTATGTTTTATGTGACTTTATAGTTTGATTTGGGTAATTTTTGTGATTAAAAATGGGAACTTTGAATGTTTTCAATGGAATTGGAATTTGGGAATTCAATTGGGTTTTTGGGTATTGGGAATTAGTGTGAAAGATTTGAGCTTTACGCATGAAATGTGAAGATGTGATCAGCAAATGGATGAAAATGGTGATTGAAAGATACAAGTATAAAGTGAGAATTTGTGGTTAAAGTTTACTTGGATCTACTCTCCGGTAGTCAGTTTTGAATCCGGGGGTGTGTTAATTACCATGTTTTTCAAGAGAGTATGAGATTGAAAACAGTAAATTTCGGTTATTTTTCAGTTCTGGGCAAGGTTAATCAGAAGTGTTCATAGAAATTTGACCATTGTTTTCTGCATTTTCAGATTCAAGGGTATATCTCACTATGAAGGACCGGAGTCAGAAAAGCACACACCCCTTCCATGCCCTGGTGAGCTCCTCACTGAAGAGCACCACAGTAACTATGGTGAACCTTGGGCGGGCGGGCGGGATGTATTTGAGTTCCTTGCTCAGTCCAGCCATCTCAAGCCTGATTCACAAGTCCTCGAGATTGGCTGCGGTACCCTTCGAGTCGGTTTGCATTTCATTCGGTATCTTAACCCTGGAC
Source organism: Spiraea crenata (assembly GCA_033992175.1). Lineage (NCBI taxonomy): Eukaryota > Viridiplantae > Streptophyta > Magnoliopsida > Rosales > Rosaceae > Spiraea > Spiraea crenata. Next base: position 1,543,975 of record JAVBHV010000041.1, on the reverse strand, counting down.
ACTTCCATTGTCTTGAAAGAGATGAGCTCTCGCTAATGGCTGCCTTTAGATATGAGCTTCCTTCCCAAGGTCTTCTGCACAAGCGCCCTATGATTGTGAAAGGTGACAACATGGACTTCAGCAGATTTGGTTCAGAAGTTGTTTACGACTTGATCTATGCAAGTGCTGTGTTTCTTCATATGCCTGATAAGCTTGTGTGGGTTGGATTGGAGAGGTTGGCAAGTAAATTGAAACCATTTGATGGTCGAATCTTCGTGTCCCATAATATCAAGTTCTGCTCGCGGTTGGGAGGAGACGAATGTACAAAGCGACTTACTAGTTTAGGCCTGGAGTATGTAGGAAAGCATACGCATGACAGCTTGCTTTTCAATCACTACGAAATCTGGTTTGAGTTTAGGCGGACTAAGGCTTAGAGTTTTAGAATTGATTCATTCTTTCCCATCTTTCGTCCTAATTTATGTATGCAGGATGTGCAGCAGTAGGTGGCTGCAGTGCTCTTGTTGTATTGGTTTGATAACTCCGTCCACCTTTCTTTGAAAATCAAGCCTCGACCTCTCCCGTTCATGATTGTATTTGTTGACTGTAATTGATCGGGGCCAAATCCAGGTTCATCAGTGTGTGCGGGAGGCTGAGGCCTGCTTTGTATTGTTATATAGAAAAGGATAACTTTTGTAAGATTTTGGTAACACTTTCAATCAATTTATATAAGCGATTCTTTTTTTCCAGTTCTTGCTTGAAACTCACTTCTGTATCAAACTTAGTTCCCTGTTCACTGTGGTCAATTGGAAAAAATGCAATCGAAATACAAAACATAAACTGGAAATTCATCAGCAGAGAAGAAGAAACAGCTCGAGCTGGGTTTCTGCTCCATGGTGAACTCATTATTTTGTTGTTGCTAGAGTTAGTCGCGCACGCGTGAAGAATTAATAAAAGTAGGATTTTACATAGACCTATTGGAGCTTAACTGGGACTGTCCAAGTATGACGACGTCGTTTACGTAGGATTTTATACATTTCTACTCGTCTCTGTCCCCAAAACCCAATACATCTGCAAACTAAAACCCTAAATCCCAAAAAGATCAAAACTTTCAAGGATGCATCGTTCATCGCGAGTACTAAGCAACACATTGTGCCAGAAAAGTTCGAACTTACTGTCATCTTTCTCCGGCTACAGTTACGGTGCCGGTCACCTTGCTCCGTCATTCAACCGCTCGATCTCCTCCACGACGCACCTGGACAGCTCATGGATGAACAAGATCAAAGGTGTCTTCACCGGCGACAAGTCTTCTACAGAGGAATCGCTGCCCAGCTCCGACTCGTTTACGCTGCTTCGTACGTCACTTTAGCTCCGAAACTTTGTGAATTTAGTCAATTAGCTATTTATGTGCTCGAAATTTGCAAGCTTTTAGTGAACCCATTTGATATTTCAAAGAAAGATGTGAACTTTGGCTGTGTTTCGTGTTCAAATTTTGCACATTTTTCATGCTTTGTTAAATTCCAGCATGAGGTTGAATTGGGTTTTTACTCAATTAAATTTTGTATGAAATGAGAGATTGATTGGTTGGGGATTCATAGATTTCAGTAAAAGTTATATTTTGTTTTTTTTTTAATTGGTGGTTAGGATTTGCGGATGAGATGAAGAATGCTAGAAGAATAGGGGCATTCAAGCAGTACATTGTTGGGAGAAGCAGTGAGGCTACTTTTGCAGATGCTTTCGAAAAACAGGAAGCGATCATTCGGTATCTCGGATTGTTTGATACCACTGGAGAGGTTGGTTTTCCCTTTTAGAAAGAAAATTATGTTCTATTTGATTCCTCAAACTTCATGGTTCAAAAGATACAGTCGAAAGTATATGCTTATTGGAATCTCAGAATGAGCTATATTAGATTTATGTGTTTTGGTTATATCTGGTGAAGTCTCTTGATTATGGTTTTAGGTCTTTCATATTTTGTAGAATCTCCAAGTCTCTCAAAAACAAGAAGCTGCGAAGCATTGTAAGTGCACGATTGCCGACGTTGAGAATGCACTTTCAAAGTTTACATGGGCTAGGGAAGCACAAAAGAAGATGGAAAATTTGAAGAAAGAAGGGAAACCGATGCCGAGGAACATTAACGAGGTATTGTTTCTCAAATTTTCCTGGTTAATGACAATTCACTGCATATAGGTAAAACTTGTATGCCATATGCACAAATTAGCTGTAGACTTAAGAATGCACTATAGGTTCTGAGGTCACTGTGTCTTTGCTTGTTTGTTTTCTTTGGGGTGACCTTATAATATAGTGGCATCCGCTTGGTTGGCCAAGTAATTAAATTGCTTGATGAGGTTATATTTTATCTCTCTTTATATATACCTATTATTGGGAAGTTTCAAAAGCCGAGTTGAAATGTCTGTGATTGCTTCCATTAAGATGAATCAATAGGTTACTGGAGGCATGTGAGCTGCTTCCATTAGACAAACTAAATTTGTGTTATGCCGGTAGGTGTGTATGTTCTGTAGGCACTGATGAGGAAAATTAGAGGGGTTTGGTGATAAAAGTGGCATATCTCTTATGAAGGCCTTCATTTCCATGAACATCTATGGAAAACAATATTCTGATTACAGTTTAGGATTGAAGGGAACTGGCTTTTGCAACATACGGAAAGGAACTGTATTCCAGTTTCTCTTCGAGTTGTGGATAGACAAAGTGGCATTGGTCATTAGTTAGGGTTACAAAGTGAAAGTTTTTACTTTGTGGATATTATCATGGAATTGGAACCGGGGAAACTCATTGTTAACAGAAATTAATGTTTGTCAGGTACAAAAGTTGATGGGTTCAACGCCACTTGACCTTGCCAAGGATAATTTGGCTAAGAGTGGGCAAATCAGTAGGAATGCGCTCTGTCCATGTGGTTCCAAGAAGAGATACAAAAGGTACTTTCACGTTCTGTGCTTTACCCAAGCTTAACAGTTCTTATTTCTCAGAAATCATATATTAGGTTAGAAGTTTTCATATTTGATTCATAAGCATGGGTTTTGAGATTGATAAGCTTATTGGCTTATGTATTTTTTGTCATTAAGGTGCTGTGGGAAGGATTGAAGTCATCCAAGAGAAGCAAAGAAGAAAACCCTCTACTTTAGTCCTGTATATGGATAGATGCTCAGAGCTTGAAGAGACAATTTGCAGTTTTGGCTCCTTTGATGTGTTTTGGTTTGTTTAGCAAGTTGCCTAGCCTCTTGATGATCCTATTCTCTTCTTGCCCGGACCAGATCTTCCTACGTTTTGCGTTACTAAAAAAATTAATAATTGAGGTTGGAAACATTTTGTTAGGAAATTTCATTCCAACTGCATTCAGGTGGCATATTCTTTCACTTGGGATGACACTGACAATAGCTTGGGCATTGATTCATTTCAGACTTTTCAGTACACTACTTATCTTGGAAATACAACTATTTTGATCTTTCAGCAGTTTGAGAATACAAATGATGTACTGAAGTTGAAAAAGTTTTTTTATGCAAGAGGTTTTAGCTAAAATTTCTGAGTGTTGTCTTTGCACGAGAAAAAAAAAATTGAATAAGCAGTCACATATGCCCTTGTGGCTTGTTTAGTTACCATGAACGAGGAATAATTGATATCGAATAAGCTTTCACCGGCGGTTTATTCCAATACTGCATTTCGGTGCCTGTTTAATCCCAAAAGCGAATACAGAGATGAGGCAGATCAGATGAATGCTACTGTGGTGGACATAATCTTTCCACTGGTTTGCTGTGATTTCGATTGGGAGTTTGACAAAATTGAGGATTTCACCAACTGACCGAAAAAGAGGCGCTGTCAGCGGATCAAAAGGAGGCGTTCTTGGAGTTTGTTATGGAGGAAGTGAGCAACAAGAAGAGAGTGAATAGAGAACAAAGGGAAGCGCTGAAGAGGAGAATTAAAGCAGCAAAGGAGGAAGCCGGAGCAAGCTTAGAGGATATTTAGTTTTACAAGTTGTATCCAGTGCAGACGCCGAATAGTCCTCCGGTGATGCTCAGGACTACGTACAAGAACTACTTCTACCCAAAAGCTCATGAGGTTCTGTAACGTCAAAATGTAGTGTTTGTGGCAAGGTTAGCCTTGTTTCTCTCTGCTTGTTAGAATTGTAATTGTAATTTGGTGGTTTTGAAGCAGATATTTTCAATGAAAGTGTTCAATTTTGATAATCATCATTTGGTGTTTTCTGATTCTTAACAGTGTATAGTCCAACGTCTTATTTTAATCAGTGTATATTGTCCCACATCGAGCACATGGAAAAGTGAGAGTTGAAACTGAGGTGTAAAAGGGCATTGATTGCAACCAAGCTTCTTACTTACCTGGACGGGGTCTATGGACGATCCAGAAGGTCTATGGCCTGGGTTGGTGACCTCCATTGCACTCTGGAGGGGTGCCTGCCTATGGTCTCCTCAATGAGGAGAGCCAACGTCATAATTTGTTGCACTGGGGGCTTGCGTTCGCGCAGCCCCTGCCCAAATGTAGTCCAAGTTTTCTAAGTTGTAGTCAGACATATGATCCAATTACAAGACTCTTTGTTGAGCTGAAGAGCTCTCTTTGCCTTGCTGCTCATTAAATTTCAGTATAACTTATTTTGATGTTCTTAACATAAAATTGACAAGTACTAGACGTCTGATTGAACTGATTGTTGCTCGGATTTCTGTGAAGTATGAAAGTTAGGGCCCTATAAGTTATGTATTTGTATGGTACTATTTAGTAGCATCCAGTAGCATGCCCAATGCGTTTTTCCCTTTTCCATTGGACATGCATTGTGCACTAGTGAACAATGGTACTATTGGGTCTGGGTTAGAAATTGTCTCACTCGCAGTTGTAAAGGCTGATCTAACCACTACGAAAGATGTGTACTTAGCTACATCCTAAAGTAACGATTCACACACGCGAATATGTATGTTCAGAATTTGTAACGCTGCCATGGAATGTGCACTAGTGAACAATGGGGCTAACTACTATTGCCCCTAAATCAAGCCCAGACGTCAATTATTCATAAACTTGGTCCCTGCAGTGCACAGATACACGTGAATGCTAAAACTTCCAAAGTGATATAGTTTTTTCTGCTAAGTGTTTAGGATTGAATTGTGTTTAAAGTTGCATCTTCAACTTCAAGTGATAAATAATTGGATATCAAACCCCGTGAAGCTTTGATGTAGGACAACAGGGTGAATCATACCAGCCCCACACAAAGATAAGACACACCGAATGATCATCTAATGAAGTTTTCAAGTAAAACGTCCTAATCGTGCTCACCTGCTATCCATTCATCTTACTCTGTTTTAGAGCAGGGAAGAAGAAGATGCAAACTTCCATCTGCTATACACAACACCCTCTTTCTGGAAACAATCAAAAAATGGCAACCCCAAGCTAGCCTCTAGCTTGGTAGACAAGGCAACTAAATGGTAATCCAGTGCTGATCATTAATCTGTGACTGTTAGTGGGTCCTTAGGTGGGATTAATTTTGCTGAATATGGATTTGATTCCTTCAATCATTCAATTGTACATGTTCATGATCAACACAGAAATGCACCATTCTAGTTGTAGCTTGGCCATTTAACCCCAGAAAGAAAAAGTCATCTGCACACTCCACTATACACAAATAGAACAACCCAGCTGGAGCTGTGCTAGCTTCATTCACCTACCTAGTGATCAAATTAAAGTGAGCTTGTTTTACTCGGGTTTCGATTAGTATAAATACTGGTCTTTGGTACTGAGAAATTAACTAAACCAAAAGCCTTTCATTCTACTAGTACTAATCCCAATTTCTTAATTTCTCATCTGGTCTAAAACTTTCAGTACTAAATCAACCATGAAGTCACACATTAATCTCATTCTGTCACTTGTGGCTTTCTTTGTATTAGGAGGCATCGCTGCACAATCCAACAACAGCTTCACCTTCAACCTCAAACACCATCCAATTTCTCTTCTTCACACCAACAATTACAAGTCTGCCCCTGTGTACCCTCTTCCCAACTCCACCGTTTTGGTGGCGGAGGTTGCCGTCGGCGTCCCTCCCGTGAAAACACACCTCATTCTACAAACCATTACCCCATTCACATGGGTCCAATGCTCCTCCCTCCCTTCTCCACCGCCCCGCCTCCGGCAGCCGTCTTCCTCCGCCTCAAGCTCCGCCGTGTACGGCTTCGACCCCGCTAAATCTCACTCATTCCACCCACCCGCTCTGCACTCCTCCCTTATTCAGCGATTCGGGAAAGTTCTGCTCCTTTGCTTTCGATGACGTCATCGGAGACTATGCCTTTGAGAAGTTCTTCTCATCCGCTGACGTCAGCGATCATCATCCGACAATCCCCTTCGGCTGCGGGATTCTTCCGGGAAATTTTCTGTTCGAGGGCCAATCGCCGATTGGATACCTCGGGCTGGGACAAGGCCACCCGACCAACATTATGTCCCATCTGAAAGTCAGCCGCTTCTTGTACTGCATCCCGCCTGTCCACGGGATGAGCGCGGCCACCTTGGACCTTGGCCCCGCCGCGCCACTAACCGGCGCCGCCGTGCAAACCACCAGAATGCTGCGGCGGCGGGGAGGCTCCCAGTCCCAATCCAAAGACCTCTACTACCTTAACGTCACCGGGATAATGATGAACGGCGTCCTGCTCAACATCGTGGCTGAAATCTTCGCCCCCTCCGCCAGCGGTGGCGGCGGGATCGTCTTCGACCCCGTGGCCACCATCACATTCCTGGCCAATCCGGCTTACCCCAGCTTGAAAGAAGCTGTCGTCGAATTCTTTGCGGGGGAGTACAGATTGCTCCCCGCACAACCACGTGTCGCCGGGTATGAGCTGTGCTACAACATCCCCGATGACGTTGCGACGCCGTTGCCGCCGGCGGCGCCGTCGCTGGTTTTCGAATTTGAAGGAGGAGCGGCGGACATGGAGGTTGCAAACGGCGTGCCTTTCTTCTACGCTGATGACGCGGAGCAATGGTGCATGTCGGTTATTCTCGGAGGAAGTCGGGGAGCCGAGCATTGTCGGGCTGAGGGGCCAAAGCGGGTACAAATTTTTGTACGATGTTGCCGCTTCAAGCCTATCATTCGCTTCCCATCAGTGCTGACTAAATATGACTAGACTAGTTGATCGCTTTGATGTGTACTCTGAAGCAGTTAATTACTAGTATAAATAGGGGGGATGGGTAGGGAGTTTAATCTTATTCTTTTTTGCTCCCCTTTTCTTTTTTAAAGACGGTTCCGTTTCTTCTTTTTTTTTTTTTTTCTCTTTCTTTTTTTTTCTTCTTTTGTTTTTGGGCCCCTGGGCGGGCCCCGGTTTTCCCCCCCTCCCCCCTTTTCCCCCACCCGCCCTTTTCCCCCGAAGGACCCCACCGCCTTTGGTTCCTGTTTTTGTCCCCTTTTTCGGTCGTAAAATATCCGTAAAAATTGAATTTGGACTTATGAATTAATTATTCAATTATGAAATGAGTTTTAGCCAATGTAAAACACAAAGCAGTATATGACGATTTTTAGTGATTTTAGTCTATGAGTATGTGGCTACACAAATTGTGACCCAATTTGATTTTAGATAATCTATTAGAGATGCTCTAACGAAATCAATTGTCGCTTAAAAATAATCAAATTTGATTTCAAAAAAACCATCTCATTTTTAAGTAGAAATCGAAATTGAATCCAAATGCATTGATTATTCAATTTCGAAATGAGTTCCAGCCCAAGTAACAACATAGAGCAATATATGACGAGTAATTAGATCAATTTTCGCTTAGAAAGAACAAAACTCGGTCGTCAAAAAACTGTTAGCCTTTTTTAAGTAAAAATTGAAATTGGACCCGAATGATTACTCTTAAAAAGCCCTGGCGGACCTGTCTGTCTGGCCAACTGTAGAATTTTCCATGTAGGAACATAAAGCAATAAATTCTCGCTTAGAAAGAATCAAACCTAATCACAAAAAATTGTTTAACTTTTTAAGCAAAAATAAAAATCGAACCTAATAAATAAGTTGACCAATGATGTATCTTTCTTTCTTACGACATCCAATTATACCTAATCCATGGTCAATCGGAAAAATGAACAGAGAAACCAAAAAGGGCCACCTGGTAAGCGTAGGGACCAAGAGGCTAATAAAGTATAGGATATGTATTATAGACCAAGAATGAACAAAATCAACTCACACAAACACAACACAGAAGAAGTTCAAGATATGTAACGGTTATTGTATGGAAGGGAATTTTATTGAGTTCATATATCCTCATTGTAAACAAAAACATCCTTGAAACAAAATAATACTACATGATGACCAGATATTAGTTCTAAGCTTTAGTAAAGCCGGTCAGTTTCCTAATCCTTCCTATCGCGAAGTCGTCCCATACAGAAGCTTGGTAATTGGCCACAGACGTAGGCGACGACTCGTTCTTGGCTGCAATGGTAAGGTCGTAAAACTGGCCTGCCGCCACAGAACTTGCGACTTTGCCTCCAACCACATTTTGAAAGACCAACTTCTGTATGGTCTTCTTATTGTACTCGGACACTGCAAATTTTGCGTTCACCAGTACTTGTGGGTCGCTGGTGCTCGGTATGGGCAGCCAACCAGTAGGAACATTGCCTTGCGCGATGACAAGAGGGAGGAGAGCAAGGATTGCAAGGACGTATTGAAGATGCATGGTTAATCTTTGGTTGCTAGTTAGAATCCAAATTGTATATTGAGGGGGAGACTCTTTGTTCCAATATTTATATAGGGGTGGTTTGACGCATAACGTCAATTAAGCAATTGAATTCCTGATTTGGTGCAGTTGAATTCGTGATTTGGTACATTCATTCTTTTATTTTGTTCATGGTTTACATTCATAGTATTACATTAATTGAATCTAGTAATTTCGAATACAATAACTTTATGTCGTACTATTTGAATCCATGAAGCTTGTGTTCTTTTTCTCTTCTACGTGTCACCCCGTCTTATTGAAATTTGAAATGATTGGTTAGTTAAATGACCGTGAATTGTCGATAGAATTGAATCCCACAATAGAGTCTACCTAAAGGAACAACTGTTTGATGATCCACATGAATGAAGAACTGACAACGCTTATCAAAGACATTGTCGAAAGTAAGTTTGGAAAAAAGTGCATCCCGCATTGACAGATCATTGGAACACTAGTGTAATCGCCTGCGCGATGCTGCAGGGTTTTTGAAATGTGTATTATTTCACACTTGTTTTGAAATCTACAATGTGTTTATATATACCAAAAGATATTAGTATCACTTTCTATTTTTATTAGTAGATATTAATCAACATACATTACAATGTTAGGCAAAATATTAGCTTCTTCAAACTGGTTAAGTACAAACATTATTCAAAAAGATTTTATTACTCTGTTACTGATTTTTGCAAGTCTTGTTTTCCACTGGTTTGTTTTGGTGACTTTCTTCAACGTTGGTCCATCTCTTTTCCTTCTTTCGATATGCCTCTAATATTATTGGCAGATAATCACAAAATAAATAGATAATTAAATATATGAATATCAAGCTCTGAACATGGATTTTTTTTTTTCTAACATTTATAACTTAGTCAAATAAAATAGATTCTCATCAACAATATCACCATTGTTTCAATCAATAAAGCCCGAATAATACAATAGGTGAAAAGTACTTAGAGCTCGTTTGTCAAATGCTTTTTCAATGTCAAAAGCACTTTTGAAAATTTTAGAAATACATATTAGGTGTTTCTCGTTTGAGCAAAAATACTTTAAAATAGATTAAAATGGTTTTGTGTGCATAATTGGGTTTGATGAATTGAAAAGCGCTTTTGGTAAAAGCACATATAATGTGCTTTCAAAAAAATCAAAAGCGCTTTTGACACTAAAAAAAAGCACATGCCAAACAGGCACTTAATAGTCTAACCAAACAATACATACATATATACCAATATAACTATAACAATGACATTTTCCAAAGTTCATTTAAATAAGAGTTTCACTTGTCAATGCATTCTAATCCATCGACAATATGACACCATTTTGTTTTAGATTGTCTTCCTAATGAAAATTGCCAAAGGTATCACCTAACTCAACTCTATTCTTTCAGTTAACATGCACTTACATTACTATACTACTAGCTGCACAACAACTTCTGGATACTCATGCATTACCAGTTTAGAAAGCGTGGAATTTAAATTTGAACTGGCTAAAAGATCAAAAACCTTCTCGACGTGTTCGGGCTCCTAATCAGAATCAATAACTACTTGCTTCCTCTCAAACCACGAATTTTTTGAACATTGAAACTCTCTGCAAGACCCATGTTCAGAAACAGAAAAAGAACAAAGCTTTAGACCCCAAAATGAAAATACACATGAATTAGAGTCCTCCCTCATCAGCAAATAGCATTACACAGTTCTTCAATTTCTAAAAATATGAAGACAACACAACATCAGAAAGACAGAAACGTTAATCTTAATTCTCAATAAAAGACAGAAACCCATGTTAGCACCAAACATGCAAGACGACAATCCAGAGAGGAAAAAAGGGGGCAAGACCATGGAGAAGGAAGGCAAACGTGGAAAATTCTGGTGCTTGTTCACTGTCTTTGATGCTCCGAAGGCAAACTTCCAGCTATGTTTGCTTCAAATGACTCGGAGGGAATCATGCTCCGAAGGCAAACTTAAAGTTAGGGCCCTATAAGTTATGTATTTGTATGATACTATTTATTAGCATCCAGTAGCATGCCCAAGCGTTTTACCCTTTTCCATTGGACGTGCGATGTGCACTAGTGAACAATGATACTATTGGGTCTGGGTTAGAAATTGTCTTACTCAGCAGTCGTTAAGATTTGATCTAACCACTACGAAAGATGTGTACTTAGCTACATCCTAAAGTAACAATTCACACACGCGAATATGTATGTTCAGAATTTGTAACGCTGCCATGGAATGTGCACTAGTGAACAATGGGGCTAACTTTTATCGCCCCTAAATCAAGCCCAGACGTTAATTATTCATAAACTTGGTCCCTGCAGCGCACAGATACATGTGAATGCTAAAACTTCCAAAGTGATTTAGTTTTTTCTGCTAAGTGTTTAGGATTGAATTGTGTTTCCGTTTGTAGAAAGTTGACATCTTCAACTTAAAGTGATAATGATCATCTAATGAAGCTTTGATGTAGGACAACAGGATGAATCATACCAGCCCCACACAAAGATAAGAAACGTCCTAATCGTGCTCACCTGCTATCCATTCATCTTACTCTGTTTTAGAGCAGGGAAGAAGAAGATGCAAACTTCCATCTGCTATACACAACACCCTCTTTCTGGAAACAATCAAAAAATGGCAACCCCAAGCTAGCCTCTAGCTTGGTAGACAAGGCAACTAAATGGTAATCCAGTACTGATCATTAATCCGTGACTGTTAGTGGGTCCTTAAGTGGGATTAATTTTGCTCAATATGGATTTGATTCCTTCAATCATTCAATTGTACATGTTCATGATCAACACAGAAATGCACCATCCTAGTTGTAGCATGGCCACTTAACCCCAGAAAGAAAAAGTCATCTGCACACTCCACTATACACAAATAGAACAACCCAGCTGGAGCTGTGCTAGCTTCATTCACCTACCTAATGATCAAATTAAAGTGAGCTTGTTTTACTCGGGTTTCGATTAGTATAAATACTGGTATTTGGTACTGAGAAATTAACTAAACCAAAAGCCTTTCATTCTACTAGTACTAATCCCAATTTCTTAATTTCTCATCTGGTCTAAAACTTTGAGTACTAAAATCAACCATGAAGTCACACATTAATCTCATTCTGTCACTTGTGGCTTTCTTTGTATTAGGAGGCATCGCTGCACAATCCAACAACAGCTTCACCTTCAACCTCAAACAGCATCCAATTTCTCTTCTTAACACCAGCAATTACAAGTCTGCCCCTGTGTACCCTCTTCCCAACTCCACCGTTTTGGTGGCAGAGGTTGCCGTCGGCGTCCCTCCGGTGAAAACACACCTCATTCTGCAAACCATTACCCCATTTACATGGGTCCAATGCTCCTCCCTCCCTACTCCACCGCCCCGCCTCCGGCAGCCGTCTTCCTCCTCCGCAAGCTCCGCCGTGTACGGCTTCGACCCCACTAAATCTCACTCATTCCACCCCATGATTTCCACCCACCCGCTCTGCACTCCTCCCTTATTCAGCGATTCGGGAAAGTACTGCTCCTTTGCTTTCGATGACGTCGTCGGAGACTATGCCTTTGAGAAGTTCTTCTCCTCCGCTGACGTCAGCGATCATCATCCGACAATCCCGTTCGGCTGCGGGATTCTTCCGGGAAATTCGCTGTTCGAGGACCAATCGCCGATTGGATACCTCGGGTTGGGACAAGGCCACCAGACCAACATATTGTCCCACCTGAAAGTCAGCCGCTTCTCGTACTGCATCCCTCCTGTCCAAGGGAGGAATGCGACCACCTTGGACTTTGGCGCCGCCGCGAGTCTCACCGGCGCCACCGTGCAAACCACCAGAATGCTGCGGCTGCGAGGAGGCTCCCAGTCTCAATCCAAGGACCTCTACTACCTCAACGTCACCGGGATATTGGTGAACGGCGACCTGATTGATATCGGGAAAGATGCCTTCAGGCCCACCACCGGCGGCGGAATCGTCCTCGACCCGGTTGACAGCTTCACTTCCCTGACCAATCCGGCTTACGCCAGCTTAAAAGAAACTGTCGTCGAATTCTTCGCCAGGGCGTACAGATTTCTTCCTGCGGCTCCACTTGTCGCCGGATTCGAGCTTTGCTACAACGTCTCCGACGTGGTGGCGGCGCCGTCGCTGGTTTTCGAATTTGACGGGGGAACGGCGGGCTTGGACATTGCAAACGGCGTGCCATTCTTTTACATTGATGACGTCTCGCAGTCGTGTATGGTGCTATTTCCCGCCAAAGACCGGTCGGTGAGCATTGTTGGGCTGAGGGGCCAAAGCGGCTACAAGTTCTTGTACGATGTTGCAGCTTCTAGCGTTTCATTCGCTCCTAATCAGTGCTGAACTGTTATGATTTGCTATATGTACTTTGTAGCAATTAACTATATAAAATAAATAAATATTGACCTTTCGTGTTTCGAATTGACTTTCGTATGGTCAATCGCCTGCCAGCAGCAGAACTCATTTGCCATATATTCCCAGTTCCCATTTGCCGGCTTCTTCTTTTACTGTGGGCCTTATGATCTGTGCTTAAAAAATCTCAATTTCCATTGGCCCAAATCTTCCACGGGCAGGCTTTTTGCCGCGAAAGATCCAAATATGGACTCAAACCGAACCGACTGTGTCTTGCTTCCGAACTACATCCAATCAGACCTAATCCATGGTAAATCGGAAAAGGACATACAAATTCAGTTCAAAGTTTCGTTATTCCAAGCTTTTGTCTTGTATTTTTTACCCTTCTACGTGTCACCCCGTCTTATTGAAATTTGAAGTGGTTTTCGTTATATGACTGTGGATTGGCGATAGAATTGAATTCCACAATATCTATATATTATTAACAAGTGTTTGATGATCCACATAAACGAACAACTGATATTCATCCACGCTTATCAAAGATGTTGTCGAAGTAGAAAAAAAGTGCATTCCGCATTGACAGATCATTGGAACATTTGGAGGAAATGTATTGAGAATTTTTCTTACTTTTTTTGGAACAAGAACTAAATAATTCTTGGCTGTAATTAAGAAATATGTGCTAAATGGCAACCACCTAGAGTGAATGGGAGGAAACTCAATGTTGATGGGGCAGCTAAATTGGAAGGAGGAGTTAGTGGACTGGGAGCTGTGTTGCGGGATGAAAATGGGGAATTAATTTGGGCGGCAATGGAGCCTGGACCACCACATATTGCTTCGGTGTTGAGTGAACTTTTAAGTTTAAGAATGGGCCTTCAATTTTGTCTTAACTTGAATACTTATCCTACTGAGGTAGTGACTGATTGTTTGGATGCGAGTCATGGTGTAAATTTGAGATGGCATGCAGGTCATCCTTATGCAAGGATAATAGAGGAGATTCAGGGGTTATGTAGTATAATGGGAGTTCAAATGGTCATCCAACAACCACGATCGACGAATATAGTGGCGCATGTGCTTGCGAGAGAGGCTGCTATTATCCAAGATGGAGGTTTCTGGGTGGAGGATGGACCCCCTTGGCTTGCTACAGCTTTCTACGCAGATTCACATATGTAGATAATTGGTATATTGTTTGGTTCGGGCCTAATTCCCTCTGATGGTTAGGCCGTAAGGAGGTCGACTAGGTTCCCGTTCTCGTCTCCTGATGGCTTTGCCGTAGGGAGAAGGGTCGGGTTTCGAGTCAGACGATATATCTATATCTCTTTGTCTTTGAATGTTTTTGTTTATTGTAGGAGTATCGGACACTCTTTTTTCCTCATATTCTGTAAGGTTTTTAACGAGGCCCTTGGAGCTTAATTTTCCATTGTACTTCGTGTACTCCTTTGTTTGGCATAATGTATGCCAAACCAAACTATTAATTCAAGCACATTCCTTTTGATCAAAAAAAGAAATATGTGCTAAATAAAAACTACGAAGACAACTTAAATTTAAAATCGTGGTATACCAATAATGTCACAACGCTAATCTAGTTGCATTATTTACTTTTTGTTAATTAATAGCATATGTACATGTAAGTTCTGAATTACAATAAAACCTCCATATAAGAATACTCTATAATGGAATAACCTCCATATAATCATAAAATTTCTTAGTCCTAACTCGGGACCAGTTATATTTTGGAATAACTTCGACATTGTCATGTTCCATGTATTATTAAAGTCCCGTTCTTAGAAATTTGCCTCCATATGGTCATAAGTACAATACGATAAAAAATATAGTACTTAATACTACAATTAAAATTTAAGATGAAGTTAAATATATATCCATTGTTGTATGAGATCAGAGATTGCTTGGGTGGTATGACCGCTTTTTTAGGTAGACAAGTGAAAAAAAAAACTCGATACTAATTGATATCAAGTAATATAATCTAGATTTACTCCCACAATAGAAAAAAAACTCATATAATGTTGGTTATGTAAGAAAATCCTTAGAAAAAAGAAATTAAGTAAAAAATTAATTTTGCTAGTCATACCTTTCTTAAATAATAACCTCCTTATAGTCATAAAAATTATGCAGTCTCAACCTTATGATTATATAGAGGTTTTAATGTACTTAAGAGACAATGACCCTTAAGGACAAAATAGACTTCTTAATTAATTCTATGTATTATGATTTTCTTGCTTTCTTCACTCAAAAATCGTCTCTAATTGCATTAATGAAAAAGATCTCGTGTTGAAAACAGGCCACCTCCAAATACTTCGCAGTGTGTGATACTAATCAAGCTAACTATTTTTTTCCATTGATCATCATCCGTCCCGGAGTAATGCTTGGGTCCCATCTATCCAACAACATACCTAGAGGAGTGTTCAACAACGTTGCAAAGTGTGTAGCCGGGACCAAGAAGCTAGTAAAATTTATGGACTACGAACGAACAAAGACAAAGAATATATGATTCAAACAACATATATATAACCAAAAAAAGGCTTTTATTCAATTCATGTATCCTTATTGTAACCAAAAAACGTTATCACTAAACAACATCATACGTTATAGAAAATGATCCAACATCACAAAATATTTCTTAAGCTTTACGAAAGCCGTTCAATTGCCGAATTCTTCCAATCGCGAAGTCGTCCCATACAGAAGCTTGGTAATTGGCCACGGATGTAGGCAACGACTCGTTCTTGGCTGCAATGGTAAGGTCGTAAAACTGGCCTGCCGCGACCGAACTCAAGACCTTGCCTCCAACCACATTTTGGAATACCAATTTGTGTATGGTCTTCTTGTTGTACTCAGATACTGCAAACTTTGCGTTCACTAGTACTTGTGGGTCGCTGGTGCTCGGTATGGGCAGCCAACCAACAGGAACATCGTCGGTAGTACTAGCGATGACGAGAGGGAGGATAGCAAGGATTGCAAGGACGTATTGACGATGCATTGTTAATCTTTGGTTGCTAGTTAGAATCCAAAGTGTATATTGAGGGGGAGAATCTTTGTTCCAATGTTTATATAGGGGTGGTTTGACACATAAGATCAATTAAGCAATTCAATTGGTGATTTGGTGCAGTTGAATTCGTGATTTGGTGTAATTGAATTCATGATTTTGTACATTCATTGTTTTCTTTTGTTCATGGTTTACATTAATAGTATTACATTGAATCTAGTAATTTCGGATACAATGACTTTGTTGTCTATTTGAATACATGAAGCCTGTTGTTTCAAATGAAACTAGCATTTACCATGAATCTTGTTTATCCAAACTTTTTCTATGTAATTTTTTATAGAAGCTTCATATAGTTGAGAGTGTAAACAATTTTTTGATTCACCCACGGTAGGGGCAAAAGATCAGGCGAAGAAAAAAAGAAACAGAAAAATAATAGAAAATTGTTGGTTAAGTGGGTAAATGGTTGGATCTTTGGAAAGTTGGTAAGGTAATAATTAATTACTTAGTAATGTTATTTTATTTAAGAGGGGGGAAGGAAGAAGTAAAACATTATTTTTTTTTTTTTTTTTTTTTGTTTTCTTTTCTTTTTTTTTTTCTCTCGGTTTGAAATTTTTTTTTTATTAAATAAATTAATTCAAAAAAAAAAGAAGTTGCAGTTTCATTATTAACAAGATAAGGAAATCGAACATCCAAATTCTCACAACCTCAATTAAGTAGCATTCTCTTAATCAAGTGGGAAGTACAAACTCATAACCTCATCATATTCATTGTTGAGGTTTCAGTATTAAGACGACAAGGAAAACTGAACATCCGAATACTAAATAGACACTAGTCATTGTAGCTACGCCAGTGGGTGAATCCGCCTAGGCATTGTTATTTGGTTAATAGTTCTACCAAACACTGATTGTAAGTGTTATTTGGTGTCTATGGCGACTATTCCAATGGTTGTTTATTTTACTCCAACATCATACATGTCAAATGTGTTATTTGCAAGCAAATATTTCCCACATCGCTCAAGTGAAGCTAAGGAGTTGAGGGGAAGGAGTATAAATAAGGGAGGACTAGCAACCTTGAACTCACTTACCTGGACAGGGTCTATGGGCGATCAAGAAGGCTCATGGCCTGGGTTGGTGACCTTCATTGCACTTTGAAGGGGTGCCCGCCTATGATCTCCTCAAAGTAGGAGAGTCAATGTCATAATTTGTTGCCATGGGGGCTTGCGTTCGCGCAGCCCCTGCCCAATTCTCAGTTTAAATTTGTGTTGTTTATGTTTTATTTGATTCTGTCTTTCGTTGTTTAATGTTTGATTTTTCTCCGTCATTTCTCCCAAACGTAATTTCTGGCCCAATGTAATATCCACGTTGGTTTCAATAAAAAAGTGATATTGATAACCAAAAACGTTTCACTAAACATCATGCGTTCTAGAAAATGATCCAACTTCACCAGACATAATTTCTTTCAAGCTTTAGTAAGCCGGTCAGTTTCCTAATCCTTCCTATCGCGAAGTCGTCCCATACAGAAGCTTGGTAATTGGCCACGGACGTAGGCAACGACTCGTTCTTGGCTGCAATGGTAAGGTCGTAAAACTGGCCTGCCGCCACAGAACTTGCGACCTTGCCTCCAACCACATTTTGAAAGACCAACTTGTGTATGGTCTCCTTGTTGTACACGGACACTGCAAATTTTGCGTTCAGCAGTACTTGTGGGGTCGCTGGTGCTCGGTATGGGCAGCCAACCAGTAGGAACGTCGCCTGCAGCGATGACAAGAGGGAGGAGAGCAAGGATTGCGAGGACGTATTGAGGATGCATTGTTTATCTTTTGTTACTAGTTAGTATCCAAGTGTGTATTGAGGGTGAGACTCTTTGGTCCAATGTTTATATAGAGGTAGTTTTGACACATAAGGTCGATTAAGCAATTGAATTCGTGATTTGGTACATTCATTCTTTTATTTTGTTCATGGTCGATTTGAATAAGTAAAACCGGGATTAACATAATTATTATATCGGTGGGCGGATTTTGACCCGAGTTTTATGTTCTACATTTAAACTTGACCCGTTTCAACTGAGTTGGTCGGTTTGGGCTAACCCACAAAAATTGCCCAATTCATGGTCATGGTATAGTCCACTTGCAGTTCACATTTGCATCTTCTTCTAACTTTGGGCCTTATCAAGTGGGCGCACAAGTTTTTCAATGTCCGAGGACTACCATCAACCCAAGTTTTCCAGGCGCCCCAAGTTTTGTCACTAATACCGAACAGACTGCGAACCTATTCGGTGCGATATCTAATTGCAGGCAACAACCTCTTACTGAAAATGGGAGAGTGGTTAGATCATGGTATGTACATTTGAAAGAAATACTGCACTGAGAATTTGATATGTTTTCTTGACTAGTACGCTTGGAGCACTGACCTAAATATCAAGCACCAGCATATTCATTGTGAAAATCATCTTTGTTTAGGTCTGAAAAGTTTGCATCTCTCAACCAAGTGGGATGAACTCAGAACCTCATCATATTCATACCAATGTAAATACTAGTTAAGGGTACGAACCCAAAATTTGCAATAGAACTAATAATACTAGTTAAGAAAGCATAAATCCCAAACCATAACCGATATAAATACATACCAATTGTATCAGTAACTATGGAATTGAGATTCAAATTGGTGTCTCTTTGGTCCAGTAACAATTGAGATTCAATTGTCCCAGTGACAATTGTGCCGATGTCATTTTCTTCCTAAATATTATAAATTTCAGTGTCTTTCTCCCCAATCAATTTTTTTAACATCAACTGTGTCCCAAATGGCTATCAATCCTAGTTGGTCTCAACAACAAGAGAAGCTGAAAAGTTAGTTTCAACCATTTGTATTGTTTTGCTCATATAAGCTATTAGCACTACTTCTATTTGTTATGGAGACCGACTTATATGAAATCACTCTGCGTCCATACAGGCTATCCGATGCAGATGATTTCCTGTTATATGGAGGTGATGATCAAGTAACAAGAGTCCTCCGCGGATGGAAGAAGCTGAGTACCAAAGATGAGGCCTTGGATTTCATCAATAACCGTTGCATCCACCATCCTTGGCGCCGGTCAATATGTATCGATGATCGTTCTATAGGGTTCGTGTCCATGTTTCCAGGGTCAGGTGACGACAAGCACAAGGCGGATTTGGGATATGCTATAGCTGCAAAGTATTGGGGGCAAGGGATAACCACAAAAGCAGTTGAGATTGCTCTGTCTCAAGTTTTCAAGGACTATCCTGATCTGGTCAGGTTGCAATCTTTTGTTGATGTTGAGAATAAGGCATCTCAGAGAGTTTTGGAGAAAGTTGGGTTTCAGAAAGAGGGTGTGTTGAGAAAGTATCTGCAAATCAATGGAAGTATAATGGATATGGTTGTGTACAGTTTTGTATCAACAGATTAGCCCTAATGGAACAAAACAATGAATGAATAATTTGTGTGCCTCTTTTCTATCCTTTTCTTCTCTTTAATACAAGCTCTGAGTTTCGGTTCCCATATCGAGCAGCAGGGGAAAACAGGAGAAGGAACGAAGGTATAAAAGAAGAAGCCCAACTATGGAATAAGCATACCTTTCTCGGCCTTTTGGCTAAGATCAAGTGTAGTATCTGTTCTTATCAGTTTAATATCTGATATGTGAATCAATGATTCACACGATATTAAATTAATTTCTTTAGGGGGAGAGTCCATCACAGTAGCTTGCTATTGGGACTCTCGTGTGTCGCCTAAGCGTTGCACTACTGCTCGGGCTGGCGCACCCCACCAAATCGATTTCAAACTTTGCCCCATCGGGTCCTTTGCATCTATGCGACCTTGCTCGAGCAATAGTTTCGAAGCTCTTATTCTGCTAATATTCCAAGCAATGTGATATAATATACCGTGTTTGCCAAGTTTTGATCGTAAGTGCCAAATAGATGTCGCTTCCTCACAAAATATGTTAATATTCATTTGTCCTTTTTTCCTCGGAATCAGATTTTCCGACGTCTAGAAACTGTTTTAATTATCTTTATAGTGCTGTCACCACTGGTTGGTTTCATCAACAAGATAAGCGGATAAGTTTGTTTATAAGAAAGTAATTGACTAGAGAACTTGGCAAGACCAATACTAATTACATCATCTTATGTTGTGCATATCCAATTCACAAGCTCAGTGGCGTAAACAAGTACACAACTTGTTATGGACAAGAGTTTATCGAAAATAACTCTTCGTCCATACAAGCTATCTGATGTTGATGATCTCATGACATACGCTGGGGATGATCAAGTCACTCGTTCCCTACGATGGAAGACATTGACAACTAGGGATGAGGCATTGACTTTCATCAAGGAAGTTTGCATTCCCCACCCTTGGCGCCGGTCAATATGCATTGATGATCGCTCGATCGGGTTTGTGACCATCTTTCCGGGGTCAGGTGATGATAGCCATAAGGCAGACATAGGGTATGCTATAGCTGCAAAGTATTGGGGTCAAGGCGTCACTACCAAAGCAGTTGGAATTGCACTGTCTCAAGTTTTCAAAGACTTGCCGAACCTGGTTAGGTTACAAGCGTTTGCAGATGTAGAGAATAAGGCCTCACAAGGGGTCTTGGAGAAAGCAGGGTTCCAAAAGGAGGGTGTCTTGAGGAAATATGGATATCTTAAGGGAAAGATTAAGCATTTGGTTGCTTATAGCTTTCTGTCGACAGATTAGCCTATATGGGGATTTCTAAGTTGTATGTTTTGCATGTTTTCTTTCAAATCAGTTCAATGAATGTCAAGGAGCTTGTAGCTCGGGTCATAAAAAGCAAAGCAATGACTCCTATATTCAACGTCCCAAAATTCAGTTTCCCTCGCCCCTTGTATCACTTGGATGGGAAAGACTTCTATGAACTTTTCAGAAAAATCTGTTCTCTCATGGGGCCAAGCCAACCAATATGAAAGTGATACTCAACATCTTCTGAATCATAGATTCCAAAATTGTCCAAGTTGGTTGATCCTTTAAACTGAATAATTGTCCAAGTTGATCGATCCTTTAAACTGGATAACTCTAGAACAAAACCAATGGACCCAATCGACTTCTATGTTTGACCATTGAGCCTACTTTAGGCTTTAGGCTTTATGAGTTTTTAAAAGCGCCAACCTTTTCTATAAATAGAGGCTGCACAATGAACCATTGTACATCTTCAAGTTTGAGCAATGGAGAGCATGTTGAAGCCTCCAGCAATCAGTCTTCGGCTGTTCGAATTGGCAGACGTTGACGATTTCATTTCATGGGCAGGGGATGACAATGTGACTCGCTACTGTAGATGGGATACTTTCACCACCAGAGATGATGCTGTGAAGTTCCTTGGGAAGGTTATTGATTCTCACCCTTGGTACAGAGCCATCTGCATGGATGAACATCCGGTTGGATCAATCTATGTCATGCCTGGAACGGGGAAAGATCAACAGAGGGGAGAGATCGGGTACTCAATAAGCAGAAAATACTGGGGCAAAGGTGTAGCAACGGAGGCTGTGAAGATAGCCATGTCCTGTGTGTTCAAGGAGTTGAAATGTTTGGATAGGGTAGAAGGGTTGGTATTTGCAGAAAACAAAGCTTCACAGAGGGTGCTGGAGAAGGCTGGGTTTGTAAAAGAGGGTCTCTTGAGAAAGTACTTCTATGTGAAAGGGATGAGTAGAGATATTGTAGTTTACAGTGTGGTTAACAATGATTAATTGTAAAACGAAAGCAGAATACCAGTAATACAACCCTTTGGTATTAAATATGTTATTTACAGTAAACACAATTTTCGCTCTATATTTTCGGAGGTATTAACACCAATTACAAATCCAGATGTATTTGAGGACCAACTAGCTAATACTATGGACACTCTGTACATAAACCACCCTACTGCTTCAGTATTTGGGCAGCAGTAGTAGCTCGGCATGCATCAAGCAATACAACGGCTGTACATGCTTTCCTTCTTCTCCATTCTCTCCTTTCGATTTTGCATTTCCTATCCTAATTCTAAAGCAAACGAGTTGAATGTCTTCTTATTCACAATTGAAAGAACAAGGCTTTTCTCAAGGTGTAGAATTTACTGAGATTTCTTGTCGCAGAGGTGAACTTGGGTGGTCCGCATTGGATGGAATGACAAGCCGCTGCAAGGGCTTGAGAGCTACGGTGAGCTCTGAAAATGAGGGACGCAAGTTTGGATCACTGACCAGACAGAAAGAACAACCAATTAAATTGAATTCAACAAACTGAAAAAAAAATGATATTTAAGAAAATTTCATGTATGGATTTGAAAGTTTCTGCTACTTACGTCTGCCAACACTCCCAAATTATCCTTGCAACAAGGGGATCAAGTTCCTTAGGAATCTCTAGGCGACGATTCTGGAAACCCACAGCACCCACAACTTGCATTGGATTCATTCCGCTCCAGGGCAACTTAAGAGTAGCAAGCTCCCATAAAATGACTCCAAAGCTATATACATCGCACCTGTATATTTCACACTAGATATAAGTAATTTTCTTTTCCAGTACCAAGATACACATTACTATCCGATCTATAAGGCATAGGGAACAAGATCAGCAATCAATCAAGAATGCTCCACCAGATGCGTGTGGTGGAAAGAGAAATTTATGTAATACTTTAAAACCCTAGTCTAATTCCAATTATGCTAACAAAATAAGAGATTCTGCAACCAAACAGAACAGTAATCCAGCCAGTGGAAAGTAAATTACAATGGAACATCAGCCAATCAAACACCATATAAATAGATTACTGACATCAAGCAAAGGTCTCTACCGTTTGGAAAAAAAAAAAAAAAAATCAAAGCTGAAAGAAATTATACAGAGAATGATAATAACAAGAACTACTACTCACTTTTCATTCGAATTTTCATTGCGGAGAACTTCCGGTGCCATCCACTCAGGCTAGTACATAAATGAAAACCAATTATATAAATGGAGAAAGTGTCAAGGTTAGGTTAAGACTTGTAGTTATATTCCCTCATTTGCCTACAGAAACTGAACTGGACAGAAATCATCAATAATAAATCTAGATTCTCACCGTTCCAGCAGTTGATTTGGATGACAGGAAGGTATTGTGTTTCAAGCGTGACAATCCAAAATCACCTACCTGCATCATTGAAGTCAGTTTTGTGATAAACATACTCCAATGGTATCTTATTATCCACAATGAACAAGAGAAACAGTAATACAGAATGCAATACCTTCACGTTCCAGTTCTTATCAACCAGAAGATTTGGAGACTTCAAATCCCGGTGAACAATCGTGGGTGTGCTGGAATGTAAGCAATTCATACCCTTCGCCTGCAAAATAGAAACAGACCTGAATGTGGATAGGCATGTATCATGCTGGTTCAAAGGAATACAGGGAAGACTTATCTCATACCACATCAAGAGCCATCTTTATTCTACGTTTCTCTTCTATTTGACTATGAGGACGATGAATAATCCGAAAAAGGCTTCCCCTGGGCAATTAAAAGCATGAGTGCAGTGGAAAGATGAAAAATTATTTAAAAATTATTTATCTTCAGTCTCATTCATGTCAAGATGTCAGAAGGATACCTTGGAAGGAACTCTGTAATGATAGAGAGGTTAGGAGGACGGGTAACAGCACCCATAAAAAGCACAACATTTGGATGACGCAGTCTACGCATTATCCGCACCTTACATTGCAAAACAAAGCTCCATGAAACAGGTTCAGTGGTTTTGCATCAATACAAAATCAACAGCCAGAAAGGCAAGTGGACAAGGACACATAAGTATACACATGTAACTGTGTAAACTTGGAACAGGCAAAGATAATCAAAGCTAGTAATTATTTTCCGTGCATAATTTTTCCTTCCTTTCCTCAAAGTCCTGGAAGTTAAAAAGTGCAGTATCATATGCACTAGGAACTAGAAAGTAGAAACTTACTTCTCTTCTGAACTCAGCCAAAGCAGCACCTGAGAAATCCTGGTCTAGGAACTTCTTCACAGCAACTTCCTGTAACTCAACAACTTAGCAGTGTCAATCAATGAAGACGATCAGGAAAAGAGAAATTTCGAAAAGAGAAGACATCAGAAATTCAAAATGTATAAAAATAGATAGGGAGAGCATATCAAATTTCATGAAAATCACCGTGCCATTCCAGTCTGCATGGTATACCTCTCCATAGGAACCTAACCAAGACAACAAAGGAAAAGAATCAGACAGCTCCTCAGGAAAATAAGTACGAGGACTGAGCAATAGCAATTTGTCCCTATATAGGCAACTTTTACCAGGTGTAGGCATTACCTAGACCAATCCTTTCTCCAATAACCAGGTCTTCCCATGGAATTTCACTTTCACTTACATCAACATCATCAAAAACTTGATCAACCTTGCTTGAAATGGAATCAAAAGATGAGCTAGAACTATCTGGATCCTTCAGTTTCAAATTAGTCTCCATAAATCTGTCATACATGAACTTTCTAGGATCATGGAAACCAATGTCATTATTCTGGCGT
Organism: Spiraea crenata; assembly: GCA_033992175.1. NCBI lineage: Eukaryota > Viridiplantae > Streptophyta > Magnoliopsida > Rosales > Rosaceae > Spiraea > Spiraea crenata. The sequence continues at coordinate 1,519,476 of JAVBHV010000041.1, read as the reverse complement.
TCTTGAACGTGTCTTGTGTCATCCTTTAAATAATCTGTAGCCCTGGGCTGTTCTCCATTGACATTGTTATCTCTCTTGGGCATATTTGATTCAGCAGTTGGTTTGAACCCACCGGGATTTACCTGTTCAGATCCCGCGGAGCTGGTAGAAGCTGCAGATGACGGGTTATAACCATTTGGTTCACGATTACTTCTTGGGAAGATACCATCCATATAATCATACTCCTTTTTCTTCGGGACTTCATTGAAAGCATATTTATTTTTCCACATTAATGGTGCAGGAGGTCGGTCAGAGGCAACATTATTCCGTTGTCTCTGAAGCTCTTCAACTTTATTCTCCAAAGGTTTGTTATACGTAGAAGCTTTTCCAGGTCCTTTTATCTGGAATGGATTAAGATCAGCGAAAAGGTTCTTTGAATCCTCTGCGCTGTTTTGAGTATACGGAACCACATTTACATTCATCCTCATACCACCATCAACTGCATGTGCCCCACGACCCCCTTTATACAGTGAATGTTCGAAGGCTGATGAGGGAAGATGATCTAACTGAGCCGTTCTAATGGGCATTCCAGAAGAGCCAACTCCAGTTTCACTACTTGCACCAGAGAACGTTGGCAGTGATTCGACCTTCTCTGAAGTTGGTTTTCTTTCCAGCCCTGAACTACTCTCAACTGCAGAGCTTCGGCTGCTTCCCTCTCCAGGTAATGGCTTTGGGCCAGAGTATGAAAAATCTGAATCCATGTAAGAATGGAAAGTAGGAAGTGTGCTTAAATTTGGATGGCATGGCTTAGAGGCTGTGTCATTTGCATTTGGAATGTCAGTTGGTACGAGTGTTCCAGGATCAGCCATGAGATCAACCATAAACTCCCTGAAGACAAACTATACATTAAAACCATGTAGAAGGGAAACAAATGAATAGGAGAAATTTCGGAAAATTTCAAAAGAGACTTAATAGATTTTCACATCTGCATGCATACATCTCAAAGAGACTGTTGCAGGACGTAAAGGAGACTTTGAATCTAATGCTAATACTAACACACTCAATTTCAAAGTTTCCTTTTACAAAAACATATTCTAAATCCATGGAAGGAAGACAAAATTTCCAATCTCATTCCACAGTTTGAAGCTATTGTGACAGGTTGAAGTTAGCTTTAACCAGTCTAAGATGATAAAAGTTATAGAGATTGACTTAAGTTTCCAAATTCCATGCATATGCCACAATATTTAACGTGAGAACACAACATATAAAAATGCATCAATAATGTAACCATAAAACCTACGGAAACAAACCACAACCTGTCATCCTCCAACTTTATTACATTAACAGCACCATCCTCAACGCCAGTGTAATGAATACCCTTAAGCAGTCTGCAGGGCATCTTGATGTTGTCCGCTAATACCTATATCCGAGGAAAAAGCGTGAATATATAAACCACGGATCTGTAAGCATAAATAGTAAGTAATGAGCATAACATAGCCTCCACAGTCTAAGCACGATATCAGAGCCTGTCATGCTTCTGTTTGTGAATTCATTCACTGATTAGTAAAGATCTCTTCTAACTTATATATGTGTCAGAAGGAGAAAAACAAAAGACAAGGTTATATAACATTGTAGAATAGCACATTTCAAAATGGCCAAAAATTCAGTTAAGGGGACAGCCACAAAAGAAAAAAAAAACCAAAAAAAAAGAAAGGATGATATGAAGTGTTGCCTAATGGGACTAATTGCGTATAATAAACCAAAATCAACCTTGAAAAGCAAAGCACGATGTCGGGAGAGGCCAATGGTTATGGACCCAATAGGCAATACGCTTGTGTGCAGAGATGTCCTTAACTCCGTGCTTCTTTCCATCCACCTTGCTAACATGATATTAGCATCCTTTACAGGCCCACCCATATGTGAGCTAACAAGTTCAGCAAGCCTCTGTACCAAAACACCAACATTTGTGGCGGGACAATCTTCTGCGATACACTGTGCAATTTGCACCAGCTCTTGCAAGATTGGATCAACTGTTCGATTTACTAATGATACTTCAAAACCAGAACTCCCAAGGTCTGTTTCAAGATTTGTCAGAGAAGGCATTTTCCCTTGAATGGCTGAATCCGCGGAAAGTCCATATATATCATAAAATCCATCCACCACTTTCTCCTCATAGTCTAGCACATTGTACTCCTGTTCACGAAAAATTCAATCGAAAATCAAGACAAATGAAGTAAAACAAAGTTCCTCGAACTTGTATCCAGGTAAACTATACGAGCACACAGAGACACAAACACACAAGAAAAAGTTGCCACATTCAGTCTAAGACTAAGTAAATGGAGGTCATTCATGACAAATAACTACTTTCCCCAATTAACACTGAGAGAGCAAAACTCATAGTAAATCAGTAATTCTATTGACCACTTAATTACGTCCCGAAACACTTCTACTTGTACTCTTTTACAAAGCAACCGATGATCATTTGATTCATTTCTAATCTAGGACTCAAGATGAGACTAAAAACAACTGTGCTCCACCACTTCTATACTTCAATGAACTAAATTGACCACAAAATTGAGTAATATCCAAATTGACCACAAAACTGAAGTAAATTAACAATCAAAAACCAAGCTTTAGCACTAAATCAAGCTCATTTACTCCAATTCACTACAAAAAAGTTACTTAATTCCAACACCAAACTTTCATCAAAACTCACCCAATAGTGCCGCGACAAAGTCTCCGCCGCCGCGTCGCCCCTTTCTCTCGACGACTCGATCTGACGGCCGCCCAAGCTCAGCAGCGTCGCCGCCCGGATCTGATCCTTCTCCGGATCGTCCCTCGCGTCCGAATTCGAAGCGCTGATCGCCAGGGCCAGCTGGACCTGGAACTCCTCCTCCGACATCATGTAGTCCGCCGGCCGATTCGCCGGCGTCGAATCCACCGCTGCGGCGGCTGGCACGGCGCTCGCCGGCGTCGGGGAAGACGATGAAGGGCTCGCCGGAGAGTGATCGGCGGCGAACGACGGCGGCGACGGTGCGGAGGTGGGGGGTTCGTTGGTCGACCGGTGACGCTTCTTGAAAATGTGCTTCATCTCTCTCTCTTTTTTTTTTTTTTTTTTTTTTTTTTTTTTTTTGGGGGTTTTGTGGGGGGTTTTTTTTTTTTTTTGGAGTTTTAAAAGAAATAATATTTACCTTGACTGATGGGTGGCGTCGCAATCTTTGTTGTTAGAGCACCTCCACCGGCGTGAATTTCGGACGGGCAATCCGTCTATTGCCCGTGGAATTGGACGGGCGACGCAAAAACAGCCTCCACCGGTGCCAAATCGCCAGCGAAACCCGACGGGTTCTTGGTCAAAGGCGCAGGCGATGTCGGGGATTGCCTTCGGACGCGCCTACGGGGCGATTTGCTTTTCAAAGCTTTCTTCGCCTTTCTCGTCTCCGCCCTCAATTTCGCCTTTGCCCTCCAAATTGCGCTGGAAGCATCTTGGGCTATTCGATTGGGCGGACAATTGATCGGGCAAAAAGTGAAATTTTGCCTTCGCCTTCGACCTCGCCCGCGGTACACCGGTGGAGATGCTCTTAAGAGTTGAATATGATCACGGTAAAAACTAGGGGTGGTAAACCAAACTGAAAAACTGCTAACCAAATCAAATCAAATCGTTTGGTGCGGTGTGGTTTGGTTTAAATATTTTTTTAAGACATGTGGCTTACAAAACCGAACCGCACCACTTATAATAGTACGACTTGTGATTCCCAAATATTCAAAATCGCGGTTCACTACACTGCACCGCAAAATTAATAAATAGTTTAATTTATATTAAATAATTAACACATGTCATCTTCTTTTCATTAGTTATTATTGTGCCACCATGCATCATTCATAAGTAATCAACCCTCAACTCTAATTAACATATGTCATCTTTAAAATAATAATATTTTATGATGAATTTTGATCTTAAAATAAATTTTGCTCTACTTATATTAAGTATGCATTCATAAAATTTAGAAAATGCATACGAAGTCAAACCAAACCGCACAAAACCGCTAATTGCGATTCACCGCACCACTTGAAGTTGCTAATATGTGGTTTGACTTTGGTTTGAGATTATGTTAAATTGCATAGGATGGTGTGATTTGCGGTTTTACCCCAAAACTGCACCAAACCGCACCATGCCCAACCCTAATAAAAACAATCCACACTTTGGTTAAGGGTCATGTTAGGAAGAAATAATAAATGTAGTGAAAAAGTTAGAATTAGTTAAAACAATATTGAGTTTTAAAAATAAATTGGGTGTATTGGTTATTAGTGTTTTGCTTGTATGTGAATCATTCCGTTTTTTATACTAATGTATTGATTTAAGTATGCAAATAGACTTGTATTGTGATTAACAATAATTGAAGGGGTTAATACAACATTAAGACTAAATGAATTGACAAGTGGGGATCCACGCATCTTAACTGATGAAAACTGCAGAGGCAGTTTATCATTGTGATAGGAAGTGGTAAATTGTCTCCCTATTTATGCAGATCAAGGTCCCCATTCTCACATCATCTTTAATATCGTGCTTGTCCTAATGAGAGCTTTCAAATTCTGGATGTTGAGAAAGGAAGATCAAATCATCATCAAATGGCAGGCAACAGTTAGTCCTTGTTCTTTGTTGCGCAAACAATTGCAATTCTGCACCTCTTCTGCAGAATTGCAATCTTGGCATATAATTAGTGACGTAATTGATTAAGGCTGACCGCATATAGATAATGCTAACATTGATAAGATTGATCGGTATGTGTGAAATCATTCATCATGAAAATATACGGATACGGATGCTTATAACTAACTAAGCCCATGAATTTGGGACTATAATGTGTCCCATCAAGCCCAATCCCAAATGGATATGGTGCAAGTTAGAGCGTTTCCACCGCGCCAACAAAGGCGGGTGCAAAGGAGCGGAAAACATGTGGTGGCCCGCCGGAAATCGACCCTCCAGCCAAAAAGCCGTTTCCACCGCAGAGGGGTGGGGCGGTGATACGACCCGTTCCGAAAAATCCCCCAAATATTGTGAAATGACCAAAATGCCCTTGATTGGTCAAACAGTTGACTTTGGTATAGTAAGGAATTTCATATTCGATATTGGACTCTGTGCGAAGAGCTCGAGTATACGAACACGTCCGCGAAGACGGAATCGAATTCCGAGTTGTATCGAAGGAGTTACGGACGAAAAATGGTTTTGTGGGGGTTGTGTGGAGTGCCACGTGGCGTATGTGGATTGGCTGGATGGTTTGAGATATTTCTGGAAGCCGGTTGGGTTTTAAAAACCTAAACCAGCCCAGGTTTCCCAAAAAGGGAAACCCGAAACTCGCCCAAAACCGCTGACGCCTTCACCTTCGATTCACCTTCGTCGGCGACGGATCGGGCCGGCGACCACCTGCATCAACTTCTCCTCGCTGAGACGAAGCCGGAGCACCAAGGATCGGAGCCAGAAGCCGTTGGAAACGCCGGCGACGACGTCCACGGAATCCGCGAGCTTTCCGGCGAGATTCCGGCCAGCACAGTTGGAGGTGATCAGTTCCTGAGGAATCAGCGCTCCTTACCCGAGCCTATGGACGATGATGACTACGATCGCTCGGTATCACTGTGAGTGGACGGGTTTTGGTTTTAAAGTATTATTTGAGTATGCTTTATATTATGTTTACGTATCTGTATGCTTTGGTGATATGTTGGTGTATGGTTTGAGTATTGTTCGAGCATGTTTATGATTATACACGTATATGATATGATGCTGTGATCGTGAGATATTTGTTCGTGTTGACTGTTATGGAGCTTGGGTGATATGTATGTGCTGGTTATGTTGATTCTATGTTGGTTATGATGGGTTGTTTGTGGATTGCTCGGTATTGTCATGTGCAGGTGCAGGTCGGTTTGGGGTGAAGTCCCCTTACCCCTTTATGTCGGTATTGGGGTGAAGTCCCATTGCCGCTCATTGGTTTGGGGTGAAGTCCCCTTACCCTTTTATATCGGTATTGGGGTGAAGTCCCCTTGCCCTTTCTGTGATGGTTTGGGGTGAAGTCCCCTTACCCTATTTATTGGTTTGGGGTGAAGTCCCCTTACCCCATTTATCGGTATTGGGGTGAAGTCCCCTTGCCATTGGTATTGGGGTGAAGTCCCCTTACCCCATTTATCGGTATTGGGGTGAAGTCCCCTTGCCACCCACCGGTGTTGGGGTGAAGTCCCCTCACCTTTTGATCATGGTCGTAGATCTTGGTTATGTGTGACAGTTTATCGTTCCTTATCAGTGGTGTATTGTTTGGTTGTTGCTGTGTGCTTATTATAGAATATCTGTATACTATTAGTACTGGTTTTCAACTGTGGGGGTTATTATTATTATTATACTATGTTTTATAACTGTTTTTCACTGACGGTTATTTTCCCTGTCCACTCACCCTTGTTTTTACGCCCCCTCAGGTCTTGTTACTGTTGAGCACCACAAGAGACGAGCGGCAGGAGTCAGGGTAGCTCTGTCATGGGGCACGAAGAGTGGGAGTCTTCTGTCGTTTTGGGTTGTGTAAGGCTTCGTCACCCTTTGGGGGTGATGGCCGCACTCCCGGGCCCCACTTTTTGGGGCGGGGTGTGTCAGGCGGCCACTGTTCACAGAGGGAGGGGCGTTGGGTCGGGGCAGAGGGGCAGTTTTCTCGCCCAGTACTGTTCGGCGAAGGGCAGGGGTGCACCGTGCGTTCTGCGCGTGCTGGGCTGGAGAAGAAGCTGTGTGTGGCGCGTGCGGCTGGGGTTGAGGGGCTTATATGTTTTTTTTTGCCATGCGGCTTCTTTCTGGCCGTCGATCTCAAGATCTGACGGCCAGGATTTATTTGGACCAAAAACCAAACAAAATGAGCAAAAAAAAAACAGAAAATTATGCAAAAAATTATGGAAAAAAATGTAATGTTTTGCTTTGAGTTATGAAATAAAAGATGTTGTATTAGTTTTAGTACCTTGGTACCAAAAATGTGAAAACAATAATAAAAATTTGAAAAAAACGTGAAATTTTTTCTATAAATATCCAATCAAATTATTGTACAATTAAATCTATGCGTATTACAAATAACAACGGTTCAAAATCATATCGGTGTAAGATTTATTAATATTTGTCCGTAAATAGTGATTACTTGACCCTTGCCCCTGCCCTTGTTGGGGTGGAACGAAAAATGAAAGACAAGGCCAATTCGAATAGGCCCCACATGAATAGTACCCGCTCTTGGGGCAAAAAACTTGCCCCTTGTACCCTTGCACCCGCACCTATGGGTGCAAATGCTCTTAGATAACTACATATTACTACTTAATCCCAAACCAATTAGGAAACTGCCTCCCATATATAGCCAGCCTGCGCATATAAAAGTATGTACGATCAGTTCTCACAATTCCAAAAGATCTCGATCAAGTCGGTCTCCTAGGACTACAAGGAAACCGCATTTTACTACTTAATCCCAAACGAATTAGGAAATGGCCCACCACCCAACCTATATATATAGACAGCCAGCCAGTCTATAAAAATGCGATAAAATTGGTACGATTAGTTCTCTCTCAAAAATTTGTAAAACCCAAAAACTAGTAGCTACTTTCTCTTGGAGTTGCACGGCGAGTGTTCGCATGGACGCACAACAACACGCCGACGACCTCAGGGTAGATGCCGACGTATACAGGGCGAGAGCTGACCGTGCGATGGCACGGTTAGCCGCCTTATCGTCTTCAGATTCCAGCGAAGGTACGAATTTCCTCCGCTACATTTTAAGGAGAGATGCCGACCGATCAACGAGATCTGCCGAAGAGGCACTAAGACATGCCGACCAATTAAGTAGATATGTCGAGCAAGAGCAATTAGGCTCACAATCCCAACAAACTACGGACATGGTAACCGCGAGTGAGTCAGCAATTGCGAGGGTGCTGAAGAGGGTGAGAGTGAATGCAGATGAGAAAGACGATGAGTCGGAGGAAGGTCGCGGTGACAGGAAGAGAAGGAAAGTCAGTGAAAAGCAGAGTTGTGCTGTGTGCTTGGAAGAGTTTGAGAAAGGACTAGAAGTCGTTTCAATGCCTTGCTCACACTTGTTTCACAACAACTGCATTACGACATGGCTAACACGAAGGCCCTCTTGCCCGCTTTGTCGCCGTGAAGTTGTTGTCCTAGATTAAGGGCTCGTTTGGCAAATGCTTTTTCTGAGTCAAAAGTGCTTTTGAAAATTTTAAAAATACATGTTAAGTGCTTCCCACTTGTGTAAAAATATTTTAAAATAGATAAGAATGATTTTGTGTGCATGTGTAAGTTCAAAAGCACTTTGGAAGAAGCACCTATATTTTTTAAAAAAAAAAGTTTTATATTGAAAAAGCACATGCCAAACGGGCACTAAGTTCCATTGGATGAACTATATTGTTGTAATTTGTAAACTGACTTATCTAATATTTATGTGTGTCAATTTTTCTTGGGAAATAGTGCTAACATATATCTTGAGTCTATAAGCAAATGCACCCACAAAGAAGACATATTTAAGCTGGACAAGAAGAAACATGGACATACACTAATTTTGCAAGGCAAAATGAGGATCAAAATTAGGGTAAGTCAACTTAAGGTTATGATGAATTTTGTGTTTGTGTATGCTCTACAAGTAGCTGGTTCGATTTCATCCAGCATCAATCAAAGATGTTCAGTGTTCATGGATGCTAAATCAATCAATCACAAACTGCTTTGTTTGGTGACGCACGCGGTTTTGGGAAGAGAGGTCTTCATACTTCAAATCAATTTGTATGAATATGAAAAGTAAATTAAAAAAGATTAGAATTAGGGTAAGATTGATCTAGCTTAGCTTGAAGTTGGGCGAATTTGTGTCTGTATATGCTTCACAAGTCATTAGGTTTGGTTTTCCCCAGTTTGAACTGAACATTTTAGAGCATGTTTACTTACAAGGAAAGGAAATGGAAGGAAACCAATCATTCCGATTCCTTCATTTTCCAACGTTTAGTAATACACTATAGAATCAAATGTTGGTGGAATCCACCATATATTTGATGATCATTCCCTTTTAAATGAGGAATTTGATATCCAATTAGTACTTGGTATTCTAATCTCATTCCTTTTTTCTTTTCTATATTCTCATTCCCTAATAATAAGTAAACATTAGTGTCATCACTGCTAAACCAATCGATCACGTACTACTTTGTTACTTTGTGTCTATATATGCTTCACGAGTCTTCATTGCAAAGAAAAAATTGCTTGGGCCCAATCTGGATCAGCGTTCCCAACCCATTCAGATTCAGCCCCTACTTTCTACTCTGCACTCTTTGTCTATGTACATTTTTATTAAATTGGGAACTATCTCATCTCTCACTGCAACTTCACCCACGCCGCCGTACTCGGTGTACTACCGTGCACCACAAACAGCATATAATATCCCGGCGGCGCAACCGTCGAGTTCGTGGGCCCCACCACGCTCGCTCTATAGCTCCCCGCAACCGCCGTCGAGTTCGTCGCTCCGATCAGTTTCAAAATCACCATCCGCTGGTTCATCGCGAACGAGTGCGTCGTGAACGACGGCGCCACCAGGCTAACCGACAAAACCACCTCATAGAACTCCGGCACCGAAAACTCAACTGAGAACAACCGCCCGTACCCGATGACCTCATCCACCGACCCGACCCTCGGCCGCAGCGAGTCCCACTTCGCCGCCATATACGGCGGTGAAAACGTCTCCAGGCTCAGATCCGTCGGGTACTCGACGCCGGTAAAGTTGTAGTAAACGTGCGGGTTGCTCCCGCCGACCAAGATCCGGCCGTCGGGGATCAGAACAGCCGCGGAGTGGTACAGCCTCGGCCTCGGCGAACCGACCATGACCGACCACTGAAAGTCGAACCGGTCGTAAATGATCGGGTTGTGCACCGGGCGGGTCGCGCTTTCCCAACCGGCCGTTCCCAATGCGGCGCCGTTTATGATAATCAGGTCTCCGGTCGGCAAGAGGAGCATGTCGGGCATGACCCGGGGCACCGGCATTTTCTCCATGCACCAGGCCGGGTCCGACTCGAACACCCGGATCCGCCCGCACGTGCTGACCGCTTTGACGAACTCCCCCCGCGACGCCAGCACGTGCGAGTTCAGCGGCGCGCCGCCGCAGACCATGACCTCGACGTGGATGCTCGCGTTGAACGGGTAGTTCTCGTCCAGCGGGAGGAGAACCGAGGAGCCCGCGCTCGGGTAGTTGCGCGGGTCGTTGCCGGGAATGTCGGGGAGTCGCTTGACGACGGCGTTTTGGTTGTAGTTGAAGATTATTGATTTGGTGTTGGCGAAAATGAACAAGTTTCCGTCTGGTAGTAAATGAAGGAATGGGTACAAATTGTTCTCATCGGGGTCCATTGTTTGTCGGAGGAGGTCTAGGTAGAATGTGGAGGGGTTTCCGAAATTGCGCGGGAAAAATTCGTAGTTGAATTGCCGCCGTCCGCCGACAATGATGATCCGGCCGTCCGGCAGGACTTGATTGGTGGCATACCATCGGCGTTGCAATAAGTAGTTCGGGCGTTCGAGCCAATCGCAGCTGTCGTCGAGGCATGGAGTGAAGGTGCGGACCACGTGGTCGCCGTCGTTGTAGCCGCCGGTCTGGACTAGGGTTCCGTCGGGGAGGACGGCGCCGGAGGAGCACCAAGTGTCGGTTTGGACGGTGAGGGGACGGAGCGTGTTGGTGCCAATGTCGTAGAGGATGGAGTGAGCTGAGCAATCGAGTTGAAGCACGGCGTCGTTAGGGTCTCGCCGGCATTGGCCGCCCGGGAGGGAGATGTTGGACCGGCCGAAGTCGGTCCTGTCGAACATGATGACCTTGTTGGTGTGTAGGACTTGCATATGCATGGCGGAGATGCCGATGGATGCGTGGAGGAGGTGCCATTGGCCGATTTCGTCTTCGTTGCCGGAGTATGGGAGGAGAGTTACTTGACATGAAGCAATTGGGAAGAGACAGATGATGTTTGAGGCCAAAATTAGGAAGAAAATGAGAAGGATCATTGTAGTTATGTAGGTGGGAAAGGGAAGAGGAAGATCTGGTGGGGTTTAGCTGAAGTGGCTAATATTTGCTCAAAGAAGAGTTGGTATATGGCGATGAGGTTGATGGAAAAATGAAAATGGGGTGATTATATATACAGATAGTTTGGTTATCTGAGTCTGAGAGATGATAATGGAGGGTCATCTTTCGGACGTCCGGCAATGTTTGCAGATAAATGGGGCCTTCAAAGAGTTGCTGTGAAGTGCTCAAGAAGTATGATACTATGGCTGCCTACTAAGAATCAACTTCTGAAGCTAAAATTCCGGTTGCTCCTATAAACCTACCCCTACCTAGCTTTCTTTTTTCATTTTTCAGTGTCTAAAACTCCCTTCAGCTATATATAACCTTTGTCAAAGAACATTGTCAAAGAAATTCGCATATAATTTAATACTTGTCCTTCAAGTTTTCGAAATATATACATACATGGAACAAAGGGTTAGCAGACAGAGGGAACAAACTTCCTATTAACACGATCAAACACTAGTGGAAACTCAAACACGATCAACCATCATGTTTGACGAACTATCATTTTCCATGGGGGTCATCATTTTCATCATTGTGTTCATCACTGTCGTCATTCATTTTCCTAACATGAATAAGGAATTAAAAGCAGAAAAAGAGACAGTGTAAGCAAGTATCGTTTCAATTTATCCTACTCATAACTTTCAAGGCATTGGCATGTCTGGTTCTGTAGCATGAATTGCTAAAAATAGACTTAACTTAGCAAAATCATGCAATAGAATTCAAAAGCTGAAGAAAAATGTGATCTTCAGAATTCTTGACATCGATGGGTCTTCCAAAAGGACAATTAACAACTAGAAAACTCATCAAGGCAGTTTCATATCGTTGCACAATGCAAAGGGTTAAAGGATGAGAATACTATACCAAGGAAAAGGAAGTGGCCCTGGTCTTTCCTACATGGTGATACACTCTGAAACTAGATCGAACCTAGACCTTCTGTCGCATACGGGGGTGAAGTGTAGGTTTTAAAAATAACATGTCACGACTGGCTTTTGTATGTTCCTCAATCGGCTCGAAATCGCCTTTTTCAGAGTCTCATGCAAATATACATGAGCATATAAGCTACCTGCTAAGACCCAAACACCATCAACACCGAGAATCGATAGCGATTGCATTGTACCCCAGACATAAATAACGTTGGGCCTGGATGTATGCATGATTTTGGGCTGATTTATTGGGCTGCTGGGTTTAGAGTTGATATCAAGAAACTACTTATACCCAATTAGTTTTTTTCTGATAAGAAACACTTGTCAAAATAAATAATTTTAATTTTTGCAATAAAAAAAAACTTTTGTAAAAGATAGTATATAATTCTTACCGGTAAGCAACATTGGTGAAAGAGATAACTCTAGGTTACTGGTGAGGTATATTTATCGAACAAAAAAACTCTAATTCTTACAAGCAAAGAAAACATAACTTTCACATCTTTATTTTCATATCTAATTCTCTGCTTCTCAAAAGATGATGTTTACCATCAGCCTCAGCCACCATGTCCTTGATTTGGTACTTGGTGGACTGGGTCATCTTTTGTGTCTCAATGCCACACTTGTCTCGACCTTTACCAATGGCAAATTGTGAAGACAACCAACAATTCAGCTAAGATCTCGCCAAGTACTCCCAACACTCTCATTTTCTGTCCGCCCGAAACACCGCCACGTTTCACCTTCAACCCACCCACGTGTCCACATCCTGAATGCCCCCATGCACGTACATAATAAAATCCCCTTCCCCTGCCCACTTTGATTTTCCTTTACACAAATCTCAATTAATTCCTCGAACAAGTCCATACCAATCGACAAATTTTAATTTCATCCAAAAATGAGCCAAGAGCAGCCTAGGAAGCCGGACGATCATGACAAAGCGGTCACATACGGGGACGTGTTTCCGGGTGTTCAAGGGGAGCTGGCGGAGAAGGTGGTGGCGCCCAAGGACGTTGCCGTCGTACAGGAGGCGGAGAACGCCGTCCTTGGGCAGACCCTCAAGGGCGGCGCTGCGGCGGCTCTGCAATCCGCTGCTGCGCAGAATGAGAAGGCTGGTGTCGTGGCGTCCAATGACAAGAATGCAAACGTTATAGATGGTGGCGTCAGCGTTAAGGTGGCTGATCAGCCGGGACGTCACATAATCACCGAGTCCATCGGTGGACAGGTCCTATACACATATAATATGCGCAATTATATCAAATTAGTTAATGACACATTTTAACGGTTTTGAATATTGTTACTGGCACTTCAAAATAGCCATCATCTACCGTCTCTCTGGATTTTTATTTTGAAGTCTTTCTTCTTTTATTTGGGTTTTTTTTTTCTTGATTGGATTTAGGGTGCAAATTCAAATGCAAGGAATGTAGATCATGAACAAAAGCAAAGGAAAATTCATGAATTGGCTGAGGTATAAAGTTTTACCTCAATCAATTAAAGGAAAACAGAACAAAGTTAAAAGGATAAAAGCTGAAGATCCATTGATTAGAAGTGCCAAATGATGTTGTGGTATACATGGGACATAAGTATGTAATGCATTGTGTGTACGTGTTTATGCTTGTTGTTTGTGAAGGGTAGGTTGTGGGGCATTTCAGCCAGAGAGCGCCTTTGGCAGCACCAAACTACATTCAATCTGCTGCTGGCGGTGTTGGTGGTCAAATCACCATTGGTGAGGCCCTGGAGGCAACGGCAATGACGGCCGGACAGAAGCCAGTTGAGTGGAGTGATGCGGCGGCTATTCAGGCAGCCGAGGTTAGAGCAACAGGCCGAACCAACATAGTTCCGGGTGGTGTGGCTGCCGCTGCACAGTCGGCCGCAACCCTCAATGCTCGGGCTACTAAGCTCGAGGAGAAGACCAAGTTGGGCGATATTCTTGCGGTATATGAGATTGACTAGTCAGATTCATTTCAGGAAAGCATCAAAGTTTGTGGTCAATAATCTTTGTTACATCATTCGCAGGATGCAACTTCAAAATTGCCGGCAGACAAACCGGCAACACGTCGGGATGCTGAGGGAGTGACTGGTGCAGAGATGCGAAATGACCCATTTCTCACTACGCATCCAACCGGCGTGGCAGCTTCAGTTGCAGCCGCTGCTAGGCTCAATCAGAGTAATAGCAACGAAATGCCCAAGTAATCAAACAGGCTAACTGTCTACGTACTTGTATTTGGCTTTTGGTCTAGAACTAGCAATATAGGTATATAAAGTTGCGCGGTTGTTGCTGTCACTTATGGTTAGCCATGCTTCTCAATGTAAAGGATGAGAGTTCTGTTATCTTCTTAAACAGATGCCCTTTTCATTTGTGTATGTGAATAAAGGATTGTATTCACTAGTAGTAGAGAATTGTCTGTCATCTTTGAGCTACATGCTATGGAATGGCCAGCATTTCGAACTAACACACAACAGAGGCAAGTTTCTACTATTCTACTTGAACAATGTAGCTAATTGAAGATAGGACCAATAGTATGTTGAATAGATGGAATACGTGGTGGCTGCTTTTTCACTCTAAGCTTCTATACATGGTGATTTGTCTGAGACCCATATACTTCAGAATCGCATGTGAATCGAATGCATCCTACAGAGTGATCATTATAATGGGGAGCGCTTAAGAAAATCAACTAACTGCAAAATGAAGGCATGAAAAGATACTTGCACCAAAGCTTAAATGATTTATAACTTATCACCCTGAGGTAAATATAGCGTATACAACAAAATCGACATAATGTACAAACTATATGACCATGAAAAATGGAGGATCCAAAACTCCCCCGACAAAAAGGAGGAAAAGAACAAGCAACCCGTATTTACTTATGACTGTCGTGTCATTTCGGAAAGTTCTTCCGCATATTGACTGCGTACAGAAACTTTATCGAGAGCCAACTCTTTGCTGATCAATCTACATAAGATTTGCACCAACCCTCGTATTCTTGCTTCTCTGTTCAACAAAACGAACAAGGGGTGAGCGAAACTGGAGTATGAAAGATCGTATGTACGATGTTTCTCTTCATATGGCAAGAAATCTTGGGAAAACAAAAGAAATATCGCTCTCACCTAGCTACTACGAGCTCTGAAAAGGAGGGAAATAGAACAAGCAGGTGTGGGCGCTTCTCACGCTTCTCTTCTTTTTTTACATTATCTTTCAAATATGGCTGCAAGGGAAGAACGGATGCTGAATCTGAATGAATTGCCAGATTCCCTAACTCTTCAAGAACATAAATAATTTCTTCCAGTCTTGCTGCTGGCAATGGGCGTCCACCTGCAAGAATAGGTACATGGTTCAAATGTGAACAATCTGGAAAGGTCAAATGAACTCAAGATGCTGTAATATAGTGCTTTCATAAGCGTACGCACCTAAGTCATTCTCGTCAATCAGAAATCTGTTGAAGATGTATTCGCATCTGGTTATGAGTACCATGATTGCAATTTTACTTACATCAGATCTCGCTGAATTCCAATCATCGGTTTTTTTGTCATAACTGAGTACATAATATACGATGAGAAAGTATTTCATTAATATTGAAATGGATGCAAACAAGTTTAGACATATCAATTAACATTATGCTTGGGAATCTTGAAGAAAATGGAGCTGAACATGTTAATGAAGAAGCACGCGGTGACATGGTCATCCAGGGCCTCACATGGTAAACCATTACGGATCATAGTGAAATACTTGTATAAACACTGTAAAACAATGCTCCATATTATGAAAGAGAGAAGATAGTACTGAAATAGAAGACAACTCTATTACCTGCTCAAGGAAAATAACTTCCGCAAACAAGTCAAAGAAAATCTACTGCAGTGGGAAGGCATACGGTCCACAAAGTCAACAGGTAATGAACAAGTACGGGATGCACAACGGTCCAACGTAGAAACCAGCCGTTGCAAGATCTGTTAAAATCAAAGATTTCCTATTAGAAAATTAATAAAATGGAAGTTGAGCATAAATGCTACAATCAGTATTATGGTTGGTGAGGAAATTACATCCAACGGCGCATCAATGGGTGACTTTAGAATCTTGTCACCCAGAATGTCCAAGATAGTCATCTCAAGCGACTCATCAGTTTTCACATCCGTAGCTGAGAAGGAATCAGAAGGAAGAGCTCGCCCGCAATAACCCACAAGGAATATCTCATAAACATCAGCAACTTCCTTCCATATACGTGTTCTTGCAGGCTTGCTAGCACCTGAATCTGGTCCCGCATTTATAGCTGAGTTGCAAGCATCATTAAGCAAAATGCAGTTGAAGCCTTCAACAGCTAGTCTCCAAAGAGTGCCAATTGGATTGTCTCTTCTTGTAGTCATACACCTATCAAGAAAACCTGATGCTGTGATTCCTGCTTAAAAGATTTTTAATCCTTCCTGGAAAATGAGCTTAACCCTAAAACGAACAAGATCCGATTACCCCAATAGTAAGTACTAACAATAATAGGGTTCTGGCTACACAACTCCCGAGTGTACCATAAACATTCATGTACTATCTAATTTTAAACTGATTTCATGTATGATCATGTTATGACAATTACAAAAAAGCAGACGCATTCTCATAGTTCCCTCTTCATCCATCTATTAGACAACCAGGCATCCGGATTCAGAGAAACCACTAACTGTTATATCTCCCTTAGAACTGTAAGTTATAAGTGCAGGCAGAGTGAATACCAACTTTCTTGTTCAGTTCATTCATTACCACATTTTCTAAAAGAGTATAATTGCATTAGAAACTTAGCATTAGACCAAAGAACGATCAGTACCTCCCAAGACACTGAATGATTTCAGGATACAAGATGTTCTTTTCAACTGATGGTGCCTGTAGGAAAAGATCTACCAACAAGGGAACAAGCTTTTCCGCAAAGGGAATGCCTGCTGCTATTGATATCTTTAATCCAGAACTTGGAGAATCTTCTTCAAGGGTTGGTGAAGCAGTTCCATTAGGCTTTTCATGTTTTATTCTCAAGTCACCATCTGCAGAAATTAATTTCACTTTCCATTAGCTACAGTTGACAACCAAAAGTATGGGGGAAAGAGCCCATGTTATACCTGGAAATTGGTCACTGGTGCTGGCTTTCTCTGTGTCATCTTCCTCACTTTGCACATGTAATCTTGGAAGGTATTGCAAGAACTCACGTAAAAGAATGAGCCACATGGAAGAAATGTTCTCTGTTGGACGTAACATTGGAAGGATCTCCAGCACAGTACGTAATACAGGTGGAACATGTCCCTTCAGAAAAATGAGAAATTTGACAAGGTCATAAGTGGATAAGATAAAATTGTTGTACATCTGCTCTGTGTTACTATTGCTACCAATACTAACATTCTGAGTTCTGCACGTTTTTGGTAGCTAGAAAGAGAGCATTCTTCACAAGCATTTGGGAGGATCCTTTAAGAGAACTTTCACGGGCATGGTTCAGGTATAATGATGAAGAAATACTTTTGCTAACTTTTCATTGTCTAATACATAATTCTATCTATTGAGATAAATAACATAACTTTTCTCTTTCAAAAGAATTATGCATACTAGAAATGGCAATAGTGACTAACAATAAATAGCTAAAAACATTGGGGGGAAATAGAGTAAGATTAGATGGGCAATGGCAAATTTGACTTACAAATTCACTTTCACAGTTATCGTTGATAACCGTGGCTTCTTTAACAGCTGAACATATGACTGCAAACAACTGCTTGTACAAATGATCATCAAACATCCTTTGCGATTGCAAATATACTTCCCCTGTTGGAATTTCAAACAGGTTGAAACAGAAGCATATAAAAGATGGTTCACTCAATCAAACATAAAGAGCAGCAATACAAAACTTGCTGTTTCAACTAGACCAAGAAGTAGATTAAACAGCAAGCATGTTACATATCAATTGAAGATATCAGCCAAATGACGGAGACATCTGGAATGGCATTTCAATATTTTTTATCATGGAAGGAAACTAATAACAACTGAGAATGTTACATAAAAGCATTACCAAGACCGTGGATAATCTCCTGCTTCACCTTGTTAGCTGCACTGCCGCTCAGGTTTGGTAATTTTTGGAGAACAACCTCATAGGTATCAAGCACTGATTCAAGATAAGGCCTTGGCAAGTTCCCCTGATTAACACCAGTATATCAATTTAAATAGATTTTATCACAAAAGTGGAGGAACATAGCAGCGTACATTCTCAAAAGATAAGGGAAAAAAGATTTAAAGACAAAAACCAAAATCACAAACAGAACAGTACTCGAGTTCATTTAGGTCATAATCACCTTAGAAGAATGACAAAGAACAGGTGTTTGTAAACAATGTATTGCAGCAAGAGCAACCTCTTTGCTACCATTTAAAATGCTGTTCTTGACAAATAAAAGCAAAGATTCCCACCCTGCCAAAGATGAAACCTCATGGTCAAATTTGTAGGACCGACCTCAGCATTGAAAAAAACAATCACAAGTACATCAGTAATCCACTGCAACCTACCTGACCAGAAATTGCTTAAACTTCTAAGAAGAGGAAAGGAGGACCGCAATATACGTGCTATGCCTCCAAGGACAAGTACAAGTGTTTCATCCCACTGTTTCTGAGCTGTGTTGCGACTGCAATATCATCCAGTACAAGAATTGCACGATTGAATCACTAGAAACAGCTTGGTGAAAGAAAACACCATGTACTCGATCTATAGACCCATTATTTTTGTGAATGGAAAAAAAGCTGAAGAAAAGGCGAGCAATGCTTTGTTCTCTAAACTTAAATACCTATGATGTATGAGCATATGGACTGCTTTCCCTCCTCGAGTTCCAAGTTCTTTTCCATGCCATTCGTCTTTCGATGAAGTTTCAGCCTAAAAGCAGACAATCCAAATCAGCCACAACAGTACATCAATGAAAAGCTCTTGATATTTCTTTTGCAACCACTTCAACAAACCATGTGAGAAGCGCGGTCCAGTGTAGGGAAAACATAATTCCATAGGCAATCCTCCCACATGCTTTTTGAAAGTTTTTGTCCATGGCTTCCAAGTGTCTGAAAAAGTGTTCTGATCGCTGAATTTCTCACCTGGAACATAAAAATCTCAGCTATTAATGTGGAAATATAATGGCCATCAAGATGCCAAATTGAGTACACATCAGTTAGAATACAAAATGCCAGATTGAGAAAGCAATGGCGTAGAATGAACAGAGGAATTCAATTTAGAAAAAGACAAGAGAACAAAAGAGAAACATGTTTTCCTACCTCTGGCCTCTCATCAGCTCCAAGCTTCTGAAGTAACGACAAAGTAGAAAAAAACAACCGGTCACGGTCAACTATACTCATCAAGGGAGCTCGGTAAGTAACATTATCAGATACATTGAATGTCTGTTCTTTTGGATTTTCACCATCCAATTGCTTCAGAATAGGTTGCACCTCAGAAATCCCTGTAATGTTTGAAACACCATAAACTAATGTTATGCACAAGTATACCACAAAAGAAAAGGATGCCTACCAGATAAAAAATGATAGCATAACCTGTTTCCTCTTCCTCGCCAAGCCCATGGATCAAACCTTTCGCTATAAAGTCAGTTGTTGTCCATAAAAGGCCTATTGCTGTCAAGCTGATATTCAGTTCTGTCTTTTGAGCGCTGTATGCTCCAGTCACGTCTACACATCTGCGAGATGGATGTTCAGATTTGATGAATTATAATATAAATAAACAAGTGCACGCATGTGTATGTGCATGTGTGTATAATTATGTCAAAGTCTGGAAGCTTACACATGAAGGCTGTCTGCAGGTATAGTGGAAAGTCCATCATTCATAATCACTCGTAGGCTCTACAAGAGAATTGGCAAGTGAAATTGGATATGCATAACTGATGAGACCATCACTCTATAAAAATTTCTAATTTCAATGGTGCATCGTGGCAACAAAAGTTTAAGCTGCTTTCCGATTTCAGTAACAGTGCAAAACCACAGTAGAAAAGAGATATCCAGTTATAAGGAAATAAAAGACACAACTATAGAAAGCTCTAGGTTATAGGGCAAGCGAACCCAATAGAGCCCACCATCTTTCTTAAGAATGGCCACTTCCCCAATAATGCTCAAGAAGACTCAGCACTAGTTACTGGTATGCATGCATAACTCTGTACACATCTAGCCTATTAAAAGTCACAATATAATGCTATTCTGATCTTTTCTAACCTGAAATCCCAGAGTAACAAGTTCCTTCTCTGAAGAATCCGCTACAGACCTTTACAAAATAAGAATGATTAGAATAAATATGATGATGTCTTTCAGTAATGAAGTTGAAACAGATAACAGAAACAGAACATATGATTGGAAACAAAAAGTCATATTTAAGGCAAACCTCAACATTTCGAGAATATCTGGCCAACTGTAGTGCAATTTATCACCATGCCTCTAAAAAAGCTTAGTGAAGTCAGTGAGAAGACAGTAAGAACAAAGGGCTGATGACATGAATTTGAAAGAAAACTTGAAATGAGTTCTTGTTAATTATATATTACCTCCAAAACATGCAGAAGAAGTTTCAAAGATCCTGCTCGTACATCAACACTTTGAGTAGAGAAATAAAGAACCCTCAGTGGTGATATGACAGCACATTCAAGTGAGCCTAACCCCGTATGTCCAGTTTCCCTCTAAAGAGGTATGCCAATCAAGAAGCAATGTCAATTCATAATTTCACTATAACAGAGCTTCGAACCGTGAAGAGGTGAAAGTTCTCACATTCAATGATGCTCTTGATCTGGTTGTTGTGCTGTCCTGAAACTGATCTGAACCTAAAACGGCACATATTGATTCGTCTAATGCATCTAGGGCCATATTCCGTAACTGAGGGTTAGATTTATCTGCAAGCTGTAAGAAATTCAAGCACTGTCAAGTAGAATATAAATGCAGCGAGACTCCATTAGACATCATGAGGAAACACTTGACAAGATTACCTCGAGAAAGTGACCAACAACTTGATCCCACAATGGCTCCACTCCTGCAATAAGGCAAAGAAAGACTGTCAATTACATAATCTGTACTCAATAAAACTACACACTTCAAACATTCACATAACATAACTCTGAACAGAAACTCCACTCTACAATGATATTCTGGAAATTCACAGGAATTACATACTGTGTAGATTATTGACAAGAATGGATATGATTCTCTCCACTGAAAAGTTTATGCTTCCAAAATTTTGACTTGATGTGGGTCCAGAACTTGTAGTCCCAGTCATGCATTGCTCTGAAAGTTGGCATAGGGCAGAAAGAAGGGATTTTACTGCAGATATGTGCATTAGGGCTGAGCTCTCGAACAGCTTTGCAAAAGGGAGAAAAACAAAAGTCAGAGATGTGGATAATACCCGCCTTCTTAAACATGTGATCACATATGTACATTTCGTACGAAGCATATAGCATTTAATCGTTAAGAGCCCGTAAGGTTCTTTCTCTAATGAAAGCACTCAAAAGTAAAATAAAAACAATACTCGAAATAGGAGAGCAGCACATAATGCTTTCTACTCGTTCGAAATTTCTCATAGCAGGGTGGATATTATCAGAAACACGGGAATTTAGCTCAGTTTACCTGGGAATTCAACGAAGAAAGAATATTTAAGTCACTGGATTGACCAGATGACTCCCTCGTAAGCCTAGGCACAGCCGTGGACACCTCCTGACAGAACAAAACTAACATAATTATAAGCTTCGAACAGGGAGCTAACATGAAGTGTACCAGATCAGACTAGCACGTTACTAAACAAGAAGCACTATAACAAGAATTTTTCTTATAGCGTAGCTGATCTGCGTTGGTGAAATTGCATTTCCTCTCCAAAGACTAGGGAAAAAAAAGGACTTTAAGCACCAATAAGAAACAACCCTTGATATTGCATATGAAACAATGAATTACCTGCGTAGTGGCATGTGGTGAATGGATCGCTCGGTCAAGAGCTGCTAGCGTTTCTAATACCTACAGTCAATTTCCAGAAACTATAAGAGTATGAACTCTAAGTTTTCATGAACGAATATGGAAAGTACATCGACATACCAAAACCCAGGATGTGCCCAAAACATTGTGTAATCGATGAGCAATGTTGAATAGAGTTCTTAAGGCCTGATTAGCAAGAAGAAGCTGATATCAATAGATACCTAGGAATCTGCAGACTGGGATAAATTGTACTACAGCATTGTGGAAAAAAAAAAAGAATCCAAGAATATGCAGAACCTATATACCTGGACATTTTTGGGAGTAAGAACAACACTTTCCCTTTGATCAACTATCTGTTCGGAGCGTTTTGACCCGGGAGATTGTAAGATAGAGCTGCAATTCAAACGTAACCCAAAAGAAAGGATAGTCAGGTACCTAATAAAGATTGGAACCAATCTTGGAACAAGAATCTATGCTAGAAAAATCAACGCATCTGAAAACAATCTCGGAAAGGAAAAAAGGACCAAAAGCATTTTAATTTTTTTATTTCAATACAATAATCTACACCCAGATATCAATCAAATCAGTCTAACAAGCACACATAAAATCAAACAGCTACTTCTCTCACGGCAGACTATATAAATATGTTTAATCAAACTAGGGGAAAGAAAACTTAAAAAGAAATAGAAGCAGAGAAAATGTTAAAAGTACTTAGAAGTTGATAAACGAAGATGAAACAAATGGTAGCAGTTGCAGATATTAATATATTTTGGTTATGCACGTAGTGACTATAGGATATATATTTTCGCATCAATACCTCCTTCTTTCTGCTTCAATGGGAAAATTGATTGTAAATTTGCAAAGGGATGCTAGAAAAGAGTTCAATGGTTCTACAGCACGAAGAACCCCACATGCCTGTATTGTCATGAAACAAATAATTAGTTTATCATAGTTGCACACAGCAGCACTGTAAAGATCCATAACTTGAAAAAACATATAGAGAGGAGGGGTGTGGTTATAAGGCAAAATCACCTGGGTGAAGGCCTGATACCCTTTCAGTATTTCCAACACAATAGCCTCTCCTTGTGACCTTAAAGTCAACTTTAACATGGTTATAAGGATTTATCATTTAAGCAATCTTTATTATCCATAAATGCATTAGTAAAAAAGCCCAACCTTGACAAAATAAAGGACAATGCATCTAGTATGGTCAGCCACAACGAATCAATCATTGAGAGGCAGAGAAGAGCAGTATTTCCAGTGTACTTTGCAGGTGGATCATAATTGTATCTTGGGGACTCAATCTGGAGAGAGGACTTTGTCACATAATATGTTACTCTAAGAATGTAATAAAGGAAGAAATAACAAAAGTATTTACCTCCCCAGAATCTACTGCTTCATCTGTCAGTGTAGCCACAGTAAAGACAACACCAAGAAGACCTTCAACTGCCACTGTAATCGAATGAGCTTCACTAGCTACCAAGACTGCAGCATTTGATGCGTCATTATCTAGGCTCCACTCGATTCCTGTATGAAGCGAACACATCACCTACTATGCACATCAAGGAATTGAACAACTAATTGAACCAGGTAGAAAGATGCAATTTGACCCTAGGTTATGTCCTTATAAGTTTATATAATATCATTATCTGGCCGAGGAAAAATTCACTCTTTGACAATCCCAACTATGAGTAAGACACAGCTGCTCATACTAATACTTGAAAATGGCAATTGATTTGGAAAACGAAAAAGATATATAAATATGAAAGGGTAATGTAGAAAAAGAGAACCAGCAGTCCACTGAATACAGCCATCAAAGTACAAAAGACTAAAACCAAAGGATAATACAACAACTTATAATAAGCTTGTGATTTCAAGGACTGTCTGGAGGACCTTCAATCAACTCAGAACTTTAATCTTCATGCAAGGCCATGGTTTTCGTTTCACTCCTATATAAGCAGAAACCCATAGCTCCTTTGCATGTTCTAATTGATATCAGATTAATTTAAAAACAGAATCCTAGTCAGTGATACCTTTAGCCTTGCTGTTAAACATCCCTGCAACAGCTGACAGGCTCTCTTCACTAGTTTCTTGAACCTGTGGCACATAGAATTCGGTTAGTCCATGAAATGTATCTTGATGGTTTACCAAAAATAACTACTACTTTGGGATACAAGCACAAAAAGCGTCTATTTTATACTTCCATTGAATTCTCAAAACTGAAAACTATGGCTTACTCTAGTAAAAAGCACAAACGGGCAACAGTAAAAAATTGGGGTAAAAGTAAGTTGACAAACTAGACTGCCAAAAACTAGAGAGTAACCTCGTTAGAATGAAGTACAAACAGGATCTGACAAACATCCCTTAGAAGTGGCAAGTTACACTACTAAAACAAACCGATTACAATAACATGTAAAGATTGACCTTGCCTTCAGGACGGTCCATATCTGTTGCATAACACAATCCATGACCACCATATGGCATGAAGTCGAAAAAAGTATACAGTTTAAACCATTCGTACTTAATACAAAACACATATGACTAGCATATGTAGTCAATCGGATACATCTGAAAGATATGCATGCCGATTCATAAGCACCCATAATTACTACCAATGAAACATATGGCTATAAGATCAAACTGTAATATCTTGCCTGAACACTTGAAACAACTCTAGCAAGAGCTTTGACCATGCCCTCCACAACGTTGGTGTTCTTGGGATGCCTACAAGGGGAATGAGGAAAGGCATTTAATAAATAATAAGGGGGGTTTTGAAAATTCACATTTTATCTCTTGATTAAAAAATAGCTTTTGTTACCAAAACAAGACAAACCATTATAGAATGTACTGCCTTTGGGATAATCATCTCTAATATAATTTCAATTAACCAGAAATAAAAGGATTTGTACTGCCATCTGACCAATAACTAAGAGCTTCTAATCGATGAAAGTGGGACCCACCACATTGTCATCAAAACCAATTTTGGTATGTCACACTACTTTCCCCACTTTGTGCCAATAAATGCGTCACGTAAACATTTTAAAGGATGACTGGTCATTAGACTAAATGACTTTACCATGCTAAACTACAACTTAACAGTATAGCTATGAGCTGGATTACACGGTTACTCTAGTATTTAATTACATGAGAAATTAGAAAGTACACAGATGACTGCAAGCTTACATATCAAAGTTTCGGAAAAGAATCCGTAATGTCCTTGCGTCCACACAAAAACCCTGTCAATAACATATGTAAGACAACTAAATCTCGTTACATAGTTATACAGTATCACTCACCATGTCATATCATATGTAAGACACCTAACTATAGATAAATATATGTTCATTATGCAATGCAAAAATTACCCTCAAGATCTCCAGAACAAGAATACGATGCCATAACGGCAGATCTAGAAATGTGGCCTTCACCAACATACTAAGGAAAACCTGCACATAAATAAGCAAATAAAAAAAGGAACTGCTGAAGGGGCAATAACAGCATATTGAATAATTAGTTGTAAGTTGAGGAGCAGAAAGCAATTTTCACAGTAAAAAGAGATAAATTGAAAATTAAATTCTAACTAAGTGAACATTTGAATCCCCAAGGTTTAAATTGGAAATTTGAATCCTTGGAACCAGCTGTAAGGGCAGAATCACCAACAGGCCAAAACACAAAATAGCCAGGCAAGAATTACTTTGGAAACAAAATGATGAACAAAATCGAACGACGGATCTTTAAATGACGATTTAAAGAAGTGGCAGATGAACATGATCGAAAAATTGAGCTTTAGATGACGATGTAAAGAATTGGTAGATGCTTGGTAACCTCGAGGGTCAAACAATGAATTTAAAATACCTTTGTGGTAGAACTTCAAGAACAAAAAAATTGGATTACTTTACTATTATATGGTTGGCTTTCTTGATCTTTCTTTTACATGTCTTTTTCAAAGTTAAGAAGATAATATACAGAACACACCTCACATTCTGTGATAAGGGATGAACTGTAAAGCCTGATAATATGGGCAACTGACCGCAAGACCAAGCGACGAAAAGAAGGCTCCCCTGCTTCCCCTTCAACCTGATTCCAACATTAAACACAATTTAGAAGAAAAAGCCCGTGATAGATTTATTGCACTACATTTTATATGAATAGAATTACCTCAGCATTAGTGCGAAGTGAAGTCATTAGAAGTGAGCATATCTGGTGACGCAAAACCTGTTGAGTTTCCAAGATATATTTTTAACTGCGAAACTTTTCTAGCAATCTCGCTAATGAGTAAAACAATCAACTTAAAAAAAAAAAAAAGGCTTCTTGTGGAAGAAAATCTAAAAATACCAGCTCATATGGAAGCAGGGTTCTGAATACAGCCACATAATTGGACAAAACAAACCTGGGGAATGCACAATGAGAAAGTTTCAAGTGAAGCAATAGATTCTTCGAGTCAGAAATTGTCATTTATCACCATAAAAAAATAGTGTTTCAGTGTGTAATAAGCAATACAAGCAGTCTTAAACTTGCAGAGATTATACTAGGGATACTTCTGCTAAATCTCCAGTGGAGGTCAACATGAATAATCGAGTGGAAGAGAACTCTTACTCTAGTATATCAAGCGCAAAGGACCGCTGAAGAGAACTGACATGTAACCAAATTGCCTGTCAGATAAAGCGAAAAAATATAATCCATCTGTAAAACCGCCTGATTATAATATGTGGTCATCATAAGAACTGCACTTAATACTTAAATGCCCAAATAATAGGCACCATGTAGAGAAAAAAGTCTTAAGGAAATATGATAATAGTTTCGAATCAGCACATACAGATCCACCTGCAGCAAGAGCTGTCAGGTCTTCAAGCAGACGAAGTCCAAGCTTTCCGGCTTTAGTTAGAGCCTCCCTCATCAATGATGACCCTCCAGAAAGAGATTTGTCGAATGATCTGTTAGCATTTCAGTGTTTAAATAATTAAAATAGAAAGATATTTACTCATTGCACGTTGCCAAAAACATAGATGAAAGACATAGACCAACAATGTTGCATTTTGTATACAAATGCTACCTACTCTGAAAGATTGATGCTGCAGCTAACATCGCCGCTAACTGGACTGGTGCGAGAAATGAAACTTCCAGAACTAAGCTTCCCAGCAGGAAGTGTCTCAGCGCCCAACACGTGATCAAAAATCAGTGCTACCGCTTGCCTGAAAGTAGCTGCAGCAGTACTGGAAATCTTCCACGTTAAAAAAGATCCCAGATTGAGAAGAAGGGTAAAATTTTGCGAATATAAAATATCAAACAACGAGTAAGTCAACAGGAAAAAGAAAATAGAAAAGAACAAAACCAGTTAAAGGACTTAACCAAGATCATTCAAAACAATTTAACTTACTTCCGTACGCTGTCAGACGAACGGTTATTTTCAAGAAGCCGAAGGCATATACCAAGAGCTTGAGCCATATTATCCTGCATATTATAACACAATAAACTACGTTTAAAATCTAACTTAAGGCATAACATGCTTAGTGAATATATGAACCCAAGTATGATACATTAGATATTGTCCTACAGTCTATGTTAAAGAATAAATCGAGCTATAATATTATGAAGATACAGTATCTAAATAATGTTTATTTGTTCTTACCTCTCCCTCGGGATGTAACGGTGACTGTAATATTATTAACACAGTCTGGAGGGTCTTAAGTTGAACACTTTCATCAGCCATTTCAGCATGCTGCCGAAAAAAAAAATATTTGAGACTTAATGTAACAGGATTAGCACAATGAGCAATGCTACTACTCCATAAACATTAACTTACATCCTTCAAGGTAGAAAGTATCTCATTTAGAGCCGACGCCGCAACAGCGTCATGAGATATTAGCTTTTGTAGACACGAAAGCCCAATAACACTCAGCTTCACAGTTCTGACCTCACATGCCATCAAAAAGATTCTCAGTATGTCCTCATTCTGCGCAATCTCACCGGGACTCGACAATGTACGGAGCTGCAAGTTTCCATATCAACAAACATACAATACTAATCAAATAAAACTAACTCGAAATCGAAAGTCTACTTCTTTGCTAATCAAGATAATATTTTTGAGCTCCAATTTCACAAAACCAGCATTAAACTAACTGCATTACTATATCAGAATCCGAAAAATGCAATAATCAAACTTCATTAACTTTTCTCGTGAACTTTTCAACTGTTCATTTCGATCATTTCTTCAATGAATTAGCAGAAGCATGCATTCCGGCATTAAAGTTAGGATTTTGAAAAGTTCAGACCTTTATGATTGCGTGCTCGGCGCCGTCCTTGACGGCGGGGTAGCGACGGCGAGCTTCGGCGGAGAGAGCGCGAAGATCTGACTCCAGGACCGCCATGAAAGCCATCGCCGGTAAGAGCTCGTCGGCGGCGGCGGCGGTTCAGTGGATTCCGGCGTTGTTGGTTTAGTCTCTGATAAGATCGCGGTCGAGAAATTCGGAAATTGAAAATGGAAAAAAGCAGCGGGATCGGAAGAGCTCACGGAGGTAGTGGTAGATCTTGGTCGCGCGAAAGAGAGTGAACAAGTTTGGACGACGAGCTCTATTGGGCTTAATATGGAAGGTGGGCTGCTGAGAACTTCGGCCTAGCCCATTCCTCAAAATGCTTCGAGGGCCTTGCGATATGTTGTCCGTTGTCTACTGTGATTCTTTGGACGCTCTGACTGGGAGATTGATACATTACATCACTGATATTTTGATAATGATATTCACACATAACTAATGGCATATATATATAGTCTGATATTATTGAGAATTATATGTTATGTACAGAATTGGATTGTCGTCTATATCATAGACGCATTACTAATGGCGTGGTCGGATTGACCGGAATGCGGACCTTTTGAGAGTGTAGCTTTTGAACTACACCATTGTAAAATTGAAAGTGTTATTGATGGTATGAAGATTACCATACAATATGTTCTTACATCAAGCAAGGCAAAACAAAACAGCAATCACAATTCGGCATCACTTGCGTAAATTTTGCATGTTTTCTTACATATTCTGTAAATTGAATGTAACTGTGCTAAAATGTGTGTACACAATGAACTACCACCTTACTCTCTCCGGTATGTCTCCAAGTCGATTAAACTTTCCAAGCACAATGAGTATAACTACATGACTCTCTTGGCAGCATAGTTAAACTCACATGTCATATGTTATCATTGTGCAATGTCTTATTTGCAAATATTTCCCACATCGCTCAAGTGAAGCTAAGGAGTTGAGGGGGAGGAGTATAAATAAAGAAGGACTAGCATCGTCACACTTACTTACCTCGACAGAAACTATGGGCGATCATGAGGCCTCGTGGCCTGGATTGGTGACCTTCGTTGCACTTTGAAGGGGTGCTCGCCTATGATCTCCTCAAAGTAGGAGAGTCAATGTCATAGTTTGTTGCAATGGAGGCTTGCGTTCGCGCAGCCCCTGCCCAATGCTCAGTTTAGATTTATAAGGTAGTTGTTTTTATTTCTAGAGAATTCTGCCTTACCCTTCTTTGATTCTGATCTATTTGTTTAATTTCAGAGAGCCTAATTAATTAGTCCTCGGAAGGCATGATTGCTCTGATTGCAGCTGCGAACTCAATTGACCCAAGTTATACAACTTGGATAGTCTCTTGGAGCAATTAAAGTTCTCTTATCGTTTAAAAGAAGAAAAGCAAGTAATGAACAGTCTAATGGGATCAAAGAGTGCGGAAGACAGATAACGCTCTACGAAACTGGGGAACAGAGTCTACACAAGCAACAAAGACATCAACAGATCACCAACACATAACAAAGACATATAAACAGATCACCTAAAAGCAGAACGGAATCCTAATGATCTTCAATTAGCCGAGTAGTTGTTCTTAGTTGTCAAAGATGTCACCAGAAGCAGCCAAAGCCAAGTTGACAAGTTGTTCAGAAACAATATCTACTCCAAGTAGTAACGACAAAAGCTGATAACAATGACGGCATAATCAACATGAGGGTACAGTCACTCGGAAGGCATCTCTTCCGAAAATTTTCGATTTTGAGATTCATGTTTCTTGTGCATCTGCTTTCGTAGACCAAATCAATATGTGCTTTGCTATATGAAATTGACGAATATCTAATGGGGTGTGTTTTCTTACATGAGCAATGATAGTTCTGTCTGCAAGGTGGATGGTGCAAGATTCCTCCCCCCAACAAACAAAAAAAGTAAAGAAAATTACAAAAAAACAAGGAAAAAGTACAAACGGCCTCCTTCTGGGTCAAACTTGTTCATCCCCTGGCAGCACGGCAAACTTGTTCATCCCCTGATGGCACGGCATCCCCTCTGGCAACATTCTCTACTGCGCATCCCCATCCCCAACTCCGGCCCCATCTCCGGTCGGCTCCTCATCGCCCCCGGCGACATCCACCATTGGAGTGTCAGCCTCCAACACCCCTCCTCATCGCCCCAGGCGACATCCATCAAATTTTCGTTTTTGCGGGTTTACCGTTAGCATCTCCACCATGTTGGGTGGAGCCTTAGGTAAGGGCACACAAAGCCCAAGCATTTGGAGGCCAACAAACCCACCAACAAGGGCAATGGAGGGCAATTTGTATTAAATAATATTTTACCATATCAATTTGATATTATTCAATACATATTAATAAACATTACAAATAAAAACATCTTAAACATTACAAATTAAAACATTAAAAATTAAAAAACTAAAAATTAAAAATAAAAACATATTAAACATTACAAATTAAAACATTAAAAACATATTAAACATTACAAATTAAAACATTAAAAATTAAAAAACTAAAAATAAAAAATATAAACATATTAAACATTACAAAAAAATAAAAAAAAAAAAGTTAAAAGTGGGGAGAAGAGGTATGAGGTGGGTTTTGTTTTTTTTTAAAAAATAAAAAGAAAAAAAAAAAAAAAAAAAAAAAAAAGCAAAAAAAAAATAAATAAAAAACAAAAAAAAAAAAAAAAAAAAAAAAAAAAAAAAAAAAAAAAGAAAAAAAAAAGGGGGGAGGAGGTCGGAGGGGAGAGGCGAGCGGAAGCCGCACGGGGGCGGGGGGGGGGGGGGGGGCGGGCGGAGTTTTTATTTTTTAAAAGGGGGGAGGGCGGGGGGGGGGGGGGGGGGCGGGGGGGGGCCGGGGGGGGGGGGGGGGGGACGGGGGGGGGGGGCGGGGGCGGGGGGGGGGCGGGGGGGGGGGGGGGGGGGGGCCCGGCGGGGGGGCGGGCGGGCGGGCGGCCCGGCTCCCCCCCCCCGGCCGCCGTTTCCCCCCGCTGGAGATGCTCTTATGGTTGTGACCGTTGCGATTAAAGACGGACTTGGGTTTGAAAATAGGGTTTTGGGCTTGTAAAAAGCAGACAATGACTTTGGGCCATGAAATCTGAATTGGTCCGGGTTTTTTTTGTTTGTTCTTAACACAATTTTTGCATACTATGAAAATTGAACGTGAATTTTGATTGAAAAACGTTTTGGTTTATGTATCAGTGAGCCGAAGCTCTGATACCAATTGTTGGAAACAATATAATGAATATTAAACACATAAAGGATCACTCACTAATCACATAAACACTAAAACAAGTATGATTCTAACCACTTGTGTTGAGAATGCTTGAAACCATGTTGAAGGTATGAACGATGAACACTCCAAGGTAGACGTCGGTTGTGTATGTGTTTGGCCGGCTCTAACTCTTCTATAATCCGCTATACTTAGCTCTCTCTATGGGGCAAGATATGTATGCAATTCATAGTGGTTATAGGGACTTAGATATGGCCTTTATATAGAGTTAGGTTAACTAGGATCTCCCATAAAGATTCCTAATCAAACCTGAACTCTATTAAAATATGTACACCAAGATCAGGTAAATATGTTTACCTAATTGAATACCAAATCTTGTATGAACAGGTTACTTGTCATACAAGTTACTTTGATTAAGAGTACAATTATAATCTGAAGCAGGGAAGTGGCCAAGGGCCGTTCACGTTTAAACGTTTGAATACGAAACGCGATGAAACGCCTGGAAACGCATTTGAGAGAGGGCCAAATCGAAACGCCACATAACCTATCCGAAACCTGAGGGAAACTTCGATTGGCATGGAAACGGCAAGAGTCAGTGCCATTTTTTTTTCAAGATTTTCTTGGCAAACCACGTGGCGTTTGGAGACTTTTTTAGTTATCTCTATTAAGCCCAGATCATAATCTTTACTAATTCCATCAAGTTCAAACCCGATGAGGCTAAGTCTCACCTATTCTTTAGAGTTTTCATCTTGCTCTGTTGTTCCCTTCCGACTCTGCTGTTTCTTCTTCTTTTTCATTGAAGCAGTGCATAAAAAAATGTTCAATAAAGTGATGATGGTGAAGTCGTTGAAGTTGAAGCATATTGTATAGATATATACATACATATAGTTCTTTTTATAATAGAGTATGTGGTGACCAGTTGTGATCTTTTTATTATTTTTACAATAGTTTGCCTCATGTCGGTGGTTCAGTTCTTAGTTCTCATCCTGATCTGCTGCGAACAAAATCGATGGTAAAACTCCATTATGGCATTATATATGTAAAAAAAAATTGTTGGAGGCAGCGCAGGGGAGCTGTGAAGTTTGAGTGCAGTTTTTGCAATCAAACTTTTTCTAGTTCATATGAAATTATTGAGTGCAAAAATTAATTTATATATATTTTTATAATTTTTAATTAACGTTTCGATGATGTTTCGTATCCAGTTTTTTTGACCTATGACGAATCGCCGTTTCGTATCGTATCGTTTCGCCGTTTCCGTTTCCGTTTCCGTGCTTCATAGATTATAATCCCATGTTTAATCATAAAGTTCAATCTTATAATTGAGTCCTAATACAATATGATTAAGTCCATTATTCTTACACGGTCGGCTCCTCATTGCCCCCGGCGACATCCACCATTAGAGTGTCAGCCTCCAACACCCCTCCTCCGGCCACAGGCTCTTCATCCTTCTCTTGACTCCCCGGTTCTTCAATCACTACCGATTAAGTTGCTCGTGGCCACCCCTATCAAAAAATTCGCTGCTGAGGTCATATTTCCTGAGCATCTGCATTCGTAGAGCAAATCAATGAGTGCTTTGCTATAATGAAATTGACGAATAACTAGTGGTGTGTGTGTTTTCTTACAAGATTCTGTCACTATTGATCTCATGGAGAATGACCACAGCAGCAACAATGAAGGCATAATCAACATGAGGGTACACAGTCACTCGATAGGCATCTCTTCCGAAAATTTTGCTTTTGAGGTCATCCTTTTCTTGTGCATCTGCATTCGTAGACCAAATTTATGTGTGCTTTGCTATAATGAAATTGACGAATAACTAGTGGTGTGTGTGTTTTCTTACCTGAGCAATGATAGCGTTGTCTGCAAGGTGGATGGTGCAAGATTCCTCCCCCCAACTGCCTTTCACCTTGAAATCATGGTGCTCTTCTTGTGTGTTGCCCGCCAAGAACAAGTCTAGTTTAGTCTTCCACTGGAAAAGTGATGACTTCTTGGCACTGAAAACCAGATCTTTGGCGTCTGAGCTGTCTCCTCTGTACACTTTCCATCTCCTATGTGCTGTCATTATCTAAAACAAGAAAACAACAAGACAACCCCATTTTTGTTTAGCTTATCTTTGTCAACTGTATTTACATGCCCTCTTTAAATGATTAGTTTAATGCAGTTGACGACAAGTCAGTTTGGTAATGTTTTTCTTTACGGAAAACGGAAGCCAATTTTACATTTTCTCATTCCTCATAGTTTCCGTTTTCAATTTTGTTACCCTTTTATTTCTCATTCACCAATTCAAACAAAGTTTTAATACTGTAACGAAATTGTTATCAAACAGACTAAAAGTTATTAGACTAGGCACATGTCATTTGTCCCATAACAAGTTCGTGATCGGGGTCCGGTATACCTTCTGCCGGAAAGAGAGGATGGGAGTTCCGGCTCCGTCGACCAGAGTACGGCGGTCGTGGAGGCTGAAGAGTGAACCTTTGATCTTGAACAGGAGGTTACCGTTGGCATCGGAGACAGTAAAATCACCTTCCCTGATAGTCATCATCTTCTCCTTGATCACTAGATCCACAGGGTACGCCGCCTGGAACTGCGGGCTCACCACCACAACGGGGTTCGCCCGGGGCTGAGCGCTCGGCCGTGACGCCGGCACTGGCACTGCATACGACATGTCGTTTGTTTTGCTTGTTTGCTTTAAATTCACACGCTTGGGAAATTTTGATTGCTTTGGATTGTGATATAGATCACTCTGCTTTGAGGTATTTATTGAGGAGATTGGGTGGTGATGATAATCACATGACCACACGCGGGAATCTTCCCGGGTTTTGTCCGAACACAGTATACGATACTCATGAATACCGAGTATTCAACTAAAATTTCAAATAATTAACAATACTTGTCGCAATCTTTATTTCTTGAAGTTTAATTCTTTTTTAATTTTCTATTGAGTTTCAATCAAACAAAGGTTTTGAACTGTTGTGACTCTTTTGTTGCATATGCATAATATCTCCCGTGGTCCATTCACCGAGTGTTTTTCTACAATGAATGTCATTTTTGGAACTTCCCTTCCCTAGATAGCGATATATCTTTTCCATAATTAACAAGCAACTTCCTGTACCAGCAGGAAGTGTCTCAGCGCACAACACGTGATCAAAAATCAGTGAGCCCAGCTTGCCTGAAAGTAGCTGCAGCAGTACTGGAAATCTTCCACGTTAAAAAAGATCCCAGATTGAGAAGAAGGATAAAATTTTGCGAATATAAAATATCAAACAACGAGTAAGTCAACAGGAAAAAGAAAATAGAAAAGAACAAAACAAGTTAAAGGATTTAACCAATATCATTCAAAACAATTTAACTTACTTCCGTACGCTGTCAGACGAACGGTTATTTTCAAGAAGCCGAAGGCATATACGAAGAGCTTGAGCCATATTATCCTGCATATTATAACACAATTAACTACGTTTAAAATCTAACTTAAGGCACAATTAACTACGTTAAAATCTAACTTAAGGCATAACATGCTTAGTGAATATATGAACCCAAGTATGATACATTAGATATTGTTCTACAGTCCACTCTATGTTAAAGAATAAATCGAGCTATAATATTACGAAGATACAATACCTAAATAATGTTTATTTGTTCTTACCTCACCCTCGGGATGTAACGGTGACTGTAATATTATTAACACAGTCTGCAGGGTCTTAAGTTGAACACTTTCATCAGCCATTTCAGCATGCTGCCGAAAAAAAAAAAATTATTTGAGACTTAATGTAACAGGATTAGCACAATGAGCAATGCTACTACTCCATAAACATGAACTTACATCCTTCAAGGTAGAAAGTATCTCATTTAGAGCCGACGCCGCAACAGCATCATGAGATACACTACAAAAATTTTGGGTATTAGGGACCAAGATTTTAGAGACTAATTCTCTTATGGTCCCTAATATCTTTTAGAATCTAACAAAAAATTTGTTAGTTGGTAAAATGATTTTGCAACTAAGTGTTGGTCTCTACTAGTTAGGAACCAAGTTCAATGAGAGTATCTAAATAACAATAGAAACCAAACCGGTACCTAATACAATATGCTTCTCTGACAAAACATGACATCAAGCTCATATTCTTTAAAATATTGTGAAATGAAAGCACTCAATCTTTATTTTATTAAGAAAAACTAAAGTTTGGGCAATCAACATGGGGCCTACGTAGGCCTCATAAATTGGTGCAAGACAAAGCTACACATCTAATGGGTATACCAATGAAAATTGTCAGATCTTCTAGATGATTTAATAATAAATTTGGTTTTTCATGATTTTTAAATTCTTAATCTAAGTTCTCTCTAATTTGCACTATTATAAAAGCACGTGGGTACCTTATCACACCATTCAAAATATCTCCTTCCTTTCACTTGTGTCCACACATTCTCTTTTCACCGTGTGAACCAAATCTCTTCTGTCATAACTTAGAAAACAAAAAGTAGTTTTAAATTAATTTAATTAAGAAAAGTAGTTTTATTTTAGTAAAAAAAGTAATTATCATTTCATTTAACTCTTCTCATGTCCCTCATATAAATATCTACTTTAGGTCAAAACTTAACCACTTCACTCTTTTACCCAGCCGCTACACAATTCCCTCTTTTACTTTGTCTTTCATTTCTCTCTCTTTGGCATTTCGTCTTCAAAAGAAAAAAATGAAGGTAGATCTAGTCTTTCTCCAACTCTCGGCCGCCACTCACAAACACAACACTCCTACCGCAACAAATCCTGTCTCGGTCGCCATCGCCCTTTTATCGCCGACGAGTCTGTCCTCGTTGCTATCGTCGTCGTCGTCTTCCTTATAGGCTACGGCGTCGACATCGACCGCCTCACCGGCGACTCCCTCGACAACTACACCAACCCCCGCCCCGTCGTTGTCTTCGCCATTGGGTTATGGAGCCACCTCTTGACTCTCCCTCCTTTTATATCTCAGTCAAATCCAACAGATCTGGGGTTTTCAGATCTAAACTTTTTGAAGCCTTGAAATCAGATTTGAAAATTTGTCTCTGATTTTTGTTCTATTGGGTATCTGTTCTTTAGTTGATGGTTTTTATGTGTATGCAATTGATTGTAGGGTATGCGGCAGACTAATCTTAGGATTTCAAGGTGGTGAAGTTGGTTCTTTGAGCGTCTTCCTAAATTCAGAGAAAGTGAGATGAAGTTTGTTGATCTGTTGATTAATCTGTAATATTATACTTTCCTTACGTTTCTTGTTTTGAAGCTTGGTTTGTTTTCATGCTGTAGGATAAAGAGTTGATCAACAATCTGGCCCAGGTCTCGTCAGATCTGCTCGAAGACAGAAAATTGTATTGTGTATTATCTGTTTGTATTTTAATTTTCAAAGTAATTTTCATAGTAATGAAGAACCGTATTTTGTATTGTGTATTTTCAACTTTCTTGTATTTGTGATTTAGTCCTTCTATTGTATTGTATATAGAAGGATGGATTCCAGCTGGATAACCAGTTGGGGTCCTTTTTTTTTTAATTAATCATTAATAATTAGGGACCAACAAAAGCAGGGTTGGTTTGAAGAACAGATTTGGGGATGAGGGAAGAGGAAAAATGGCAGAAAAATGGCAGATTTGGGAGAGAGTGAAAATTAGGGACTGACTATTTAAGTTGGTTGCTAAAGAGCATTAAGACCCCCCGTTATTTAAACCAACACAAAGTTAGTCCCTAAGCAGTCCTTAAAAGCTTTTAGAGACCAAAACAGTCTCTAATGCCCTTGTTAATGTAACTAATATTTGGTCTCTAATACCCAAATTTCTTGTAGTGATATTAGCTTTCACTTATTTATCTAAATGCCTCCTGCCACTCTACTTCAGTCTCAGCTCGCCTCCTGAACTCCAATCGCTCACCGCCTCCTGCCACTCTATTTTCAGCTCAGTTTCGCCTTACAAACCCAACTCCGTTAACTCAAAGTTAACGTCTCCACGTGGCAAAATATTATTGGATTTGGGTTTCTAAGGTAAACTGAGACTTAAATAGAGTGGCAGGAGGGCAATCGAGAATCCTGAGTTAGAGGAGGCAAACTGAGAATTAAAGAGTGGCAGGAGGCTATTTGGATAAATAAGTGTGTTACACCAATTCTTAGTAGTATGTCGAGAAAAAAATAAGAAGAACATGACATGAACCTAATTTTAATGTGCGCACAAAAAGAGTTTATCAAAACCGCAAGAAAAAAGAAACCGAAACCAGATAAAACACATGATGATGAACTTTCTCAGCTACATATGCATTCAAGGAGTCATGATGGTGCTAGTAGGAGCACAACAGCTCCCAAGTTTAAAAGAATGAAAGCTATAAGCTCCCAACCTTGTGAAGATCATCCTCCAGGCTTTCCACACCCACGATGAGCTAACCAGAAGAACATGACATGAACCTACTGGTTTATGTATTTTGAGTTGGTCTCTGCTGCTATTTTTGAATGTTTGTAGTGGAAGAAAATTAATGGATATCGTTTGAATCTGATTGAATTTTTTTGTGTTGAAGCTGGTTATTTTTGAATGTAGGCAGTGGACGAAAGTTAGTAGATATCCTTAAATTCAGTTGTTTTAGAAGTCCTTGAATGTCTATTGTAATTTGGATATGATTTGGACATGGTTTGTAATGGATATGATTTGGAACTGATTTGTAATCGATATGATATTGTTTGATATTCTTCTTTAGGTATGTTTCTTCTCATTTTTTTCTCAACGCACTACTAAGAATTGGTGTAACACACTTATTTATCTAAATGCCTCCTGCCACTCTACTTCTATCTCAGTTTGCCTCCTGGAACTCCAGCCTTGTCTCGCCTCCTGCCACTCTACTTTAGTCTCAGTTTGCCTCCTGTGCTCCAATTGTCTCATTTGCCTCCTGCCACTCTATTTCAGTTCTCAGTTTACCTTAGAAACCCAAATCTAATAATATTTTGCCACGTGGCAGGCGTTAACTTTGAGTTAACGGAGTTGGGTTTGTAAGGCAAATGAGACTGAAATAGGTGGCATGAGGAGATTGAGACAATTGGTTACCCAGGAGGCGAAACTGAGGTGAAGGAGAGTGGCAGGAGGCATTTAGATAAATAAGTGTATTAGCTTTTGTAGACACGAAAGCCCAATAACACTCAGCTTCACAGTTCTGACCTCACATGCCATCAAAAAGATTCTCAGTATGTCCTCATTCTGCGCAATCTCACCGGGACTCGACAATGTACGGAGCTGCAAGTTTCCATATCAACAAACATACAATACTAATCAAATAAAACTAACTCGAAATAGAAAGTCTACTTCTTTGCTAATCAAGATACTATTTTTCAGCTCCAATTTCACAAAACCAGCATCAAATTAACTGCATTACTATATCAGAATCCGAAAAATGCAATAATCAAACTTCATTAACTTTTCTAGCAAACTTTTCAACTGTTCATTTCGATCATTTCTTCAATGAATTAGCAGAAGCATGCATTCCGGCATTCAAGTTAAGATTTTGAAGAGTTCAGACCTTTATGATTGCGTGCTCGGCGCCGTCCTTGACGGCGGGGTAGCGACGGCGAGCTTCGGCGGAGAGAGCGCGAAGATCTGACTCCAGGACCGCCATGAAAGCCATCGCCGGCAAGAGCTCGTCGTCGGCGGCGGCGGTTCAGTGGATTCCGGCGTTGTTGGTTTAGTCTCTGATGAGATCGCTGTCGAAAAATTCGGAAATTGGAAATGGAAAAAAGCACCGGGATCGGAAGAGCTCACGGAGGTAGTAGTAGATCTTGGTCGCGCGAAAGAGAGTGGACAAGTTTGGACGACGAGCTACATTGGGCTTAATATGTTAGGTGGGCTGCTGAGAACTTCGGCCTAGCCCACTCCTCAAAATGCTTCGAGGGCCTTGCGGTTATATTGTCCGTTGTCTACTGTGATTCTTTGGACGCTCTAGCGACGAGACTGATACATAACATTAATGGTATTTCTCGATAATGATACCCACACATGACTAATGGCGTATATATACTTTGGTGTTATTGAAATTTATACGTTATCTATAGAGTTGGATGGTCGTCTATGATATAGAGGCATTACTAATGGCGTGGTTGTTGCATTGGCCGAAATGTGGATGTGAGTGTAGATTTTGAATTGTAAAATTGAAAGTAGTATTGATGTTATGAAGATTGCCATACAACGTGTTCTTACATCAAGAAGCAAGGCAAAACAAAACAGCAATCACAATTCGGCATCACTTGCATAAAATTTGCATGTTTTCATACATAGTCTATCTGTAAAACTGAATGTAACTATCACCTTACTCTCTCCGGTTTGTCTCCAAATCGATTAAACTTTCCAAGCACATAGCTACATGACTCTCTTGGCAGCATAGCTAAACCCACATGTCAGATGTTGTCATTGTGCAATGTCTTTAATTAAATGCCTGGTGGCATTTGTTATTTGCAAGAAAATAATTCCCACATCGCTCAAGTGAAGCTAAGGAGTTGAGGGGGAGGAGTATAAATAAAGAAGGACTAGCACCCTTGAACTCACTTACCTGGACAGGGTCTATGGGCGATCAAGAAGGCTCATGGCCTGGGTTGGTGACCTTCATTGCACTTTGAAGGGGTGCCCGCCTATGATCTCCTCAAAGTAGGAGAGTCAATGTCATAATTTGTTGCCATGGGGGCTTGCGTTCGCGCAGCCCCTGCCCAATTCTCAATTTAAAGTTTTTGTGGTAATTGTTTTTAATTCTGGAGAACTCTGCCGTATCCTACTTTGATTCTTGTCTGTATGTTTTAACTTCACAGAGCCTGATTAGTCCTCGAAATGCATCTTTGTTCTGATTTTCTGCGGCTATGAACACAGTTGACCAAGTTATACAACTTGGATACAGTCTCACTTGGAGCAATCAAAGTTCTCTTATCGTTTAAAGAAGAAAATCAAATAACAAACTAAGAAAAGTTAATGGAGAACAGTCTTAATGGGATCAAAGAGTGCGGACCACAGATAACGCCCTAAGAAACTGGGAAACAGTCTGCACAAGCAACAAAGACATCAACACATCGCCAGCACAGAACAAAGACATACAGATTTAGATCACATAAAAGCAGATTGGAATCCCACGAAACTGGAAACAGTCCTGCACAAGCAACAAAGACATCAACACATCGCTAACACAGAACAAAGACATATAGATTAGATCACATAAAAGCAGATTGGAATCCCAATAATCTTCAATTAGCTGAGTAGTTGTTCTCAGTTGTCAAAGAAGTCACCAAAAGCAAAGCCAAAGCCAAGTTGTTCAGAAACAATTTTTACTCCAAGTAGTAGTCGTATGACAAAAGCGGATAACACAAAATAATATACGTGACCAAAATTCGATACTCATGAAATACCAAGTATTCAACTAAAAATCCAAATAATTGACAATCAAACGAAGATAAACCAAAAAAAAAATCCAACAGCACATCCTTATCTCTGCTGACTATGTAAATTACGGACCAAAGTAAACCAAAATGATTGTGAATGCAAATATTCTGTTGTTTCTTATTTCTTCAAGTTCAATTTTTTTTCAATTTTCTATTGAGTTGCAGTCAAACAAAGGCATTGAACTGTTGTGATTCTTGTGTTGTATATGCATAAATATTAATATATCTCCCGTGGTCCATTCACCGAGTGTTTTTCTACAATGGATGTCATTTTTGGAACTTCCCTAGACACTGATATCTTTGTCATAATTAACAAAGAGAAGCAACTTCCTGTAACCAGTGTTCTTGTTGAATGCAATAACTTCCTTGAGATATGCAGAAATGGACCAAATACATAGAGGAAGCTCTAAGTCGTTTCGGTTGAATGGACTTGAGTTTATACCACAGAATGAACCTGCTTATAAGAACACTTTGTAATCGTAATGAATTGTTGAATTTAGGCATGAAGTTAATGTTCTGATGAGGTTATCAGGAAGTTAACCTGTCAACAGAAGGTAATGTTTTCTCAGCTAAAACTTAAAACTTGGATAGATCAAATTGTGTTTCTAAAAAGACTAAATGGCTCCATAAGTAGTTCATGTCTCTGTCTCACCAATTAATACTTCCGTCAAAGTTTCAAGTCATTTTGTTAAAGGAATCGCGGGCACTGGCTACAGTTGTATTTACACCACCATTTCAGCAGCTCCAATTGGCGGTGACAATTTCAACTCACCAACTATACAGGAAAGGAAAACTTAAGCCAATCGATCATCATATTGATCTTTTCTTTTTCTGGCCTTTTATTATCATGAATATTTGAACAAGCTTCATATTCTTCAACCACTTTTGTACATATACATCAGAAATATCAAAGTGGTAACATGCATGTGAATAATGATGAATAGTTCTTTATGTAAAAAAAACATTACAAACTTCAGGTGGATTTGTAGTAAACATTTGTAGGGTATATAGGCCCAGGTCATATTGCCACACACTTTAGAGCAAAGTTTTCTTAATATTCCAAGAAGAGTCTATAAGAACCATTTTGAGAAATTCAGCAACACTTTCAGTCAAATGTCATGTTTTCTGCCTCCTGTCTGACGGAATCAAAGAGCGCAGAGGACAAATAACGCTCTCCAAAACTGGGGAACAAAGTCTGCAGAGAAGCAAGGAAAAACACAGAACTTAAGTCCATGGAGTGCTGGATTCTGAAAATTTCAGTTGATAACAACATTCTAAGCAAAGATACGTTTAGGTCAAGAAATCAAATACGTGTTCAGACAAAAGAAAGCCAAATCAGATAAGCCAAAAAGGTCAATACAAATTGCAGAAGTAGGATTATATTTCAATTCAGAAAAAGGACATTTTACTTACAACAATGAGTTTTCCAGCATTTTCTTGCCTCTTGGCCAACTTTATTGCTGCAGCTGCAGCTGCCCCAGATGAAACCCCCACCTGCAAAACATTTGCTCCATTAGTCAACACCACAAACAGAAAAAGATGAATGCTACTGCAAGTACTTTCTAGAAAAGTCGCTTGAACTAATTGTCATCATACCAGAAGGCCTTCTTTCAGGGCAAGCAGCTTAGCGGTGTCAATAGCTTCCTCACTGGTTACCTAAAATATTACAGAAACACGAGCAGTCAATAACCGAACTTTTCACATCAAATAAACTAAAACTAGTGCAATTAGGAGTGAGTAGATAACTATATGTGTAAATTTGTTTCTATCAGAAACAACTACTTCAATGTAAGTTCAAGAAGTACCTGAATAACTTCGTCAAGCAAGCTAACATCCAGCACTGGCGGTATGACACCAGCACCAATTCCTTGGATCAGATGCTTCCCTTTGACATGAGCGTGTCCAGATATGCATCAGTCAATTAAATGAGAATGAAATCCCAAACAGTACGTAATTGTAATTGCATGCTGTTTAACCAAGGATTGGACCACTTAAACTAATCAAACTATGTTAAGATCCTATCAATACTTTAACATTCTAAGTTTCTAATAACATCCACTTAACTACTCATACAACAAGAAGAACCTGTAGACCTGCTTCATGTTCTGTTATAATATGTCTTACAAGAAAAGGAGATTCACAAGTACACAAGAAAGTAATAGTGCAGAAACAAGGAAAGCACAAGCATTACAGTTAGTTAGTAACTCACCAGGTGGGCCACCATTGAGGACTGCGCTTTCTACTGGTTCTACACCATATACCTTGGCATACACAAAAGAAATCACCCCATTAGACCAGCTATACCTTCACAATACACGGCAGACCAAGTTCTTCATCGAGTTCACATAAACAGCCCTGATGTTGTTGATTGTGTACTCGAAAAGATAGCTAAAATTAAAAAGTGGAACTCGTGTAATCTAAATTTAACTCACTAAGAATTGAAGATTAACTACTTCTTTTTGTTTGTTTCAATCGGGTTTTAAAGTGTAGGTTTCAGTCTATAGAGGTTGAAGTCAAAAACATTATATTTACAACCTCTAAACCTTTGTAATCCCTCACAGACCCCATAGTTAGAAATTTTAACTCGTGTATAAAATGTAACTCTTGGAAATTTTTCTTTTGAAAGCAATTCTTGGAAAATTTGTAAGTACTCCTTAGGCTCTTTCATGATTAATGTTAAGTTGATTTATATTACACAGGTCATTGGCCCATGAGTCTTTTTGTGTAGCATGGGTATAATACAAGAATAGCACACATAAAATTCAACCTTGATGTCTGGATTTTGCTCTTTCAGGAATTTTCCTACACCGGTTACTGTGCCACCTGTCCCTATCCCTGAAACAAAGGCGTCGACCTTCCCTCCTGAGTCTCTCCATATCTCCGGGCCAGTGGTTTCATAATGAATCTACACCAATAACTGTAAATATTAATTCATAAGTCGTAAAACCATCTGGCCATGCTACATTTAGGGCAAACACATACCTCTGGATTGGCAGGATTTTCAAACTGCTGAAGCATATGACTATTAGG
Organism: Spiraea crenata; assembly: GCA_033992175.1. Classification (NCBI taxonomy): domain Eukaryota; kingdom Viridiplantae; phylum Streptophyta; class Magnoliopsida; order Rosales; family Rosaceae; genus Spiraea; species Spiraea crenata. The sequence goes on along the minus strand of JAVBHV010000041.1, from coordinate 1,475,599 downwards.
TGTGTTACTATGCAACTCATCAGCCTTATCGAAAACTCCCTGAATACCCTTGGCAGGATCTGTGAGGTGCACCTCAGCTCCAAAAGCTAGGAGGACAATTCTTCTCTCAAGACTCATTGAAGATGGCATGGTTAGCTTAACCTTGTAACCCTTGCTTGCTGCAATGAATGCCAATCCGATGCCAGTGTTGCCACTTGTGGCTTCAATGAGAACAGTCTTCGGTGCCATTTATTTATGCAAATTAATAACCCAGGGAAGTTAGTTGAAACATGAACAATAAGACTTCAAAATTTGTAAACTTGGACTGAAAAAACATCTATGATAGGGCAAGCATTTATTTCTGACCTTCCCTGGTGTAATTAGACCTTTATCCTCTGCGTCCTTGATCATGCTATATGCAATCCTGCAGATAAAGTTCAAAACCAAATAGACTGTTAAACTAAGTACAGATTCTGCATCGCTCTTACTTGCTAGATTGTTTTCGTATACTACAAATCAAAACCAATGTCTCTAAGGGAAAAGTGACAAAGATTATGCCTGTCTTTTACACTAGAGCAGGGTTCCATTGACTCCAGCTTGGCAGCAATTCTGGCCACACAACCATCTACAACATTGTTGAGATATACCAAAGGGGTATTTCCAATTAACTGCATACGTCAAGAAAACAAAGAGAGCATATTGCAATTCGAAATAGAATATAGAAGAAAGCTAACTAAAGCATAATTGAAAGCTTAAATTTCAGCTGGAAATATTACTTCGGTGACATCTTTCTTGATTGCACAGTTGTCTCCCATGCTATCTTTTCCAACAGCGAGCTGATAACGAATTGAAAGAGTGAAAACAAACTCTCAAGAAGTGCAAGCTATTTGAAAACCTATGTCAGATATCATGCACAATAAGGGCACCATTTGCCTCAATGATATGCAAAAAAAAAAAACCGGAAAGCAGATTCACTTCATTTCGACTGGAAAGCAACCAACAAATGTAAAAGAGGGGAAGCAGAATGCTAAACAGAATGAAGGTGTAAAAATTTCTCCTTCAGATTACTACTAGCAAAAGAATAAGAGCAAAATAATGGATGACAAGAAATATTCAACAGCATCAAGCTGGGAAGACTTTGAATATGCAGATGATTCCTATCAATTTCCAATGGTGGGAAAGCAACCGTAAGCAACAGCCAATACAATTGAAGAGAGAACAAAGAATCTTGGGGTATCAATTCTGCTTTTCAGTATTATGAAACACACCACCCAATTCCCCTCTGACCCTAATTGTTCAAAATCAACAATGCACGCCAGGCTTTCTTGACCCAATAGCAACTAAGAGCTCAAAAGTCAAACTTCAAAACCCAATTCTTAATCTTAACCACCATAAACACAGCACAAAACAGAGTAATGGTTTATAAATTTATCCAATATTCAAAGCGGATATTCAAAATTTCAAGCACTAATGATGAAAACCTTTGCACCCAAATGCCAAGCTTGACTAGTTCTTCAGAACTTCACCCCAACCCACCCCAAAAAATAAAGTTTCAAACTGTAATATCGCTTAGCAGCAGTAGACCAGCATTCATCAAGCTGAGAAAATCCTATCAAAGCTCAAGGAACAGTTAAAGAGTTCAAGTGAAAGCCAAGTAACTGATAATCAAAAAGGAATCACCAAGAAGGTAAAAAATACCAACCTTATCTCCCTGCAGGCGGATATGGAAGAATCAAATGCCTAGTCCTCTTTCAGAATGTTTATTTCAGGACTTTGGCTCTTGGTACTTCCATGAGGCACCACATGGGAGCTCTCTTATATTGTTTGCCTTTTTGTTTTTTAGTAAGCTTCAGTCAAAACACATTGTAGTCTAAACATGTGATATTGAGACATTTTGTCCCACATCGCTGAAGACAAGCTAAACGGTTTGGGCGAAGATGTATAAATAAAGAAGGGCTATCGACATGAAACATACTTACCTGGACAGGGTCTATGGGCGATCAAGAAGGCTCATGGCCTAGGTTGGTGACCTTCATTGCACTTTGAAGGGGTGCCCGCCTATGATCTCCTCAAAGTAGGAGAGTCAATGTCATAATTTGTTGCCATGGGGGCTTGCGTTCGCGCAGCCCCTGCCCAATTCTCAGTTTGAAACTTCATAACCTAATTTCAGGATGGCTTCGATCGAGAACGAACTACTGGTTTTGATATAATGGTTTTGTTTCATTAGATTGTATTGCTTGCTATGAACTCGTTAGATCACTATGGAATCGGAATCTGGGGTGTTGCTATTGTTCCAAGGTATCCGCCGTTTTAGGGCTACAAGTCACAAATCGCAGCAGAGTTTTCAATTGGAACCAGTTGTTTCATTGTTAGAAAATTTGATGAGATAAAAGGACAGCACGAATGTGTTGGATTAGAGGGCTGCGAGAAATCTGTGGTTCATGTGAACTGTACACAAAATTGGTAGAGGAATTGTTAGAGAAGAGCAGCAGCTAATTTTTGTAACTAACGAGATAAGAAGCTGTATAATAATACAATCCCACATTGGAGGAGCACAAAAGGTGAAGCAAGGGGTTGAGGTATAAATAAGAAGCTTGGATTATCTAAAAAGATTACATACCTGGACGGGGTCGAATGGGTGATCAAGAAGGCCCATGGCCTAGGTGGGTGGCCTCCATTGCACTTTGGAGGTGCACTTGCTTAACATCTCCCTTCGAGGAGACTGTACGTCGTAATTTGTTGCAGTGGGGCTGTGTACGCGCGGCCCCTCTCCAATTATGATTCCTCAACTTTGTTTAGACCTAGAAAACTTACTTTTGGATTCGGCACAAACATGAATTATAATAATGTCAGATATAAAAACCTATGACCATAGGCGGATCCAAGGATGGTAATGGCTGACACGTTTTCTTACATCAGAATCACCCAAATAGCCTTGGTTATCTATGGCTAGTGACTTTTTACACTAGGAACACCCAAATAGATACAATTTACTTGTGACTATTATATTTTAGTTATATTTTTGTCTAGTAAATGGGTTCATTTCAATTCATTTTACTTTTTAATTGCGCTTATTAACTATTAAACACAAAACATATGTACATTTTACAAATAAAATTTCATTTTAGGGTACTATAAGAGGTCCAAATTATTTATTTTAATGTAATTATTTACTTGAATTATCATATATTAGTATACATTAATTGTTTATAGTACTTTCATAAAAAAATAAAAAACTATTAAAGGATGGAGATTCTGGACTTTTGGATTTTGGTCGAGGAAGATGACAATTTTAAGCTTAATTTGAAATCATGAAATGGAAAAAAATTGGAAAATGATGGAGATTCTAATGAGACTACAAAGGAGACTTTGAACCTTTTTTTCTTTTTTTTTCTTTGAAGGCTACAAAGCTTGTAGAACACTGTAAAATACTATGTAGAACACCTTGTAGAACAACATGTTAAACGCCATGTAAAACACTCTATTGAACACCTTATTGAACACCATGTACATCATGTTGAATACAATTTTAAACACCATATTGAACACTTATAGAAGTGTGTAGGACAGTTTGTTAAACATCGGGTAAAACACCTTATAGAATACCAGGTGGAACACTTTTTAATACATTATGTTGAACACCATTTAGAATAGTTGTAAAATACTTTGTAGAATACTTGTAGAACTTCGTGTGGAACACTTGTAAAACGCCTTGTTGAACACCTTTGAGAACACTGGGTAGAGCACTTGTAGAACACCATGTTGAATACCATGTTGAACACTTTGAAGAACACTGTGTTGAACACCTTATTGGACATCATGTTGAACAACTTGTTGAACACCATGTTGAACACTTATTGAACACTATGTACAAGAGTTGTAGAACACTGTGTTGAACTGTGAGACCCCGTGTTTAGTTTACAAGTAAACCTTCACTCATCTGAAGGATTTCAGAGACGAAAGGAGTTTAAGGAATTAGGAATCGAGAAATTTGTATAATGTGTTGCTTGTCATGGAAAAACCAAAGAAATTGGAGTTCATTTAAGTGCCAAACAATCATGTCTACCGAACTCAAATTTTGATTAGTTACAAAATATTTAAGTTGTAGTTATAAGACCAAAAACATTATGATGTGCATTGAGGCCATCAACACATTATTTATCTCCTGAATGTTCTAGCTCACTCCTCTGAATATTTTAGTGCACACTCAGCCCATTCACGTCCCCATTTCTGCATTCCAAAACTTGGCTTCTGCAAACTTCCGACAGTCTGCATGCAAGCCCAAATACTCCATCAAACACTTCCCGATTGAGAAAACTTCCTTCATAAAAGTTGTTCAAAATTGTGTCTTTTATAACATATCCAAAATTGAAGTTCATCGAGTCTTTTTACCGATCTGGGAGACCATTTTCGTAGATGCTGCTCAAGATATTCTGCAGGTTTGTAATCTCTGTTCTAGACCAAAAATCCTTCATATTTAGAGCTTATTTCATAGTTGTTCCTTCATGAAAGTTTCTCATATTGGTCTCAATTACATCATATCTGAAACTTAGCTAACTCTAATCTTTTGGGCTCTCCGAAATCTGGTTTGAACATAACTGGTTGTGTGAATTCTTGTTCTGCGTGTGCATGTTTGAAATCCCTTGTTGCATGTCATTGATTATTCATAAATCAACAACTATATTTCTATGGTTGTGATTCTCTGAGTCTGTTGAGCTATTATTCCTCCAACAATGAAGTATTTCATTGAGCTCCTCTAGTTGCATAGCAAGTGTTTGTCAAAATGCTTCATCGAACTTGCGAGTTAGCCTGATTCTTCCATAGGAATTTTCTGGTTTCTTAAGCTCAAAGTTGAAAACCAACTTTAATGTTCAATGTTTGGCACTCAGAATGGTCCATGACAACATCACATAATTACCCTAATGGTCAGAAACCACATTAAAGTGTTAGTGGCTTGAAGGTTGATTTTGGTTAGCTTGATTGGTTGTAGGGCTCTTGGTTCTTTGGTAGCTGTTGGTAGATTTGATGCCAGTTCGCTGTGGACGATACAATAATATTGAAAGCGCTAACTTGGAAATGAGGTAGGGGGTTTTAAAAGGGTTTTCTATACATGATTTTCATAAGTTTGCTTGCTTTGTTGATTTAAGACCTGAATTATGAATCATGAAATGTTTTCCACTTCATTTTCCTGCTGCGTGTTAGTTTTCAAAGAGAAATGATGTTTAGAACATGACTTTCTTTGTTGGACAGAGACTACATTCCTTTGTGTTAAGTGTTTACGGTTGTGAACTCAAAATGTATGCCTCCATGTACCTGTTTTTGTTCCTTTATGAAATCTGTACAGCAGAAGGAAACTTTTTACATTACTTGGAATTGAAAACTGGAAATGGAACTGAGGTGTAAAATGTTGTTTTGTGGGCTCAATGACCTGCAAGTTTGTTGTTGTATGGGCACAATGACCCAATTCCCCGGGGAAAGCTCCTTGTGTGGGCTGTGATGAGATGATGTACCAATATACATGAAGGTATGTGAAAATCAGTTCCAAGTGTCATTTCTCTGTCAAAAAGTGTTCTCTTGTTCACATATGTTTTTATGAAGAAGCTTTGCTGACAGATTTTCTGTTTTTGTGTAATTTGCAAGCTATATATATAATGACTTAGTTGTGTTTTCGAATATGAAATCAGAACCATGATTCCTTGGGCTAAACTCATTTTATGTATTTTCGAGGCATACGAAAAAGGTTTGCAAAGAAGCTATTTTGAAAGAAAGCTACTGAGCATTTCTGTGCTCACCCCCGTTTGTTTTTTAAATATTTTTCAGGTGGGTGTAGCACACTTAGAAGAGATAAGACTCTGAGTAAGCTAGTGTGCAGCCATCACTTGTAGTACAACTACTCTTCATGTCGAAGGTCACAAGCGGTGTGAGAGTGGGATATATGAAAACATGCTGGTGCTTGTCTTCGGTAAAGGTGTGGAATTAATTCTAGGACTCTACGTATCTGGGCTTTGAATCGAGTCATTTTTTGTAAACTCATTCCTCTTTCCTTCAATGCTTCCTACGCTGTGTTTGGTCAGCTAGAGAACCTTATCTTCTTATTGTGAATATTTGTTAAGTCACTTGGATGACCGTTAATTAGATTTGAGCTACAGCCTGTTTTTGAGAATTCTTGGCATGTGTTGGTACTTCTGTTCATGAAGCTCTCAATGACTTGATAGTAGACTCATCCAGCTTTGCCTCAAACTTGTTTCATTAAATTCAAAGTTGTAATCATTGTTTTGTGAGGATTCTACCCTAAAACTGGCAGCAGGAATTTTTATGAACATTTTCTGTACAGCAGTTTTGCATTAAAGATATCAAATAGCATTTGACCTCCGTTTCACTTGAAATTTTGGTAGGAGTCAGTTTTACATGTTGACTGCTGATCTGGAAAGTTTCACATTCATAGCTCAAAAGATCATTTTCTGGTGAATTTTATGGAATAGGTCGTTGCTGCTGGTTTTCCTGCATAACGGCTTATTCTTTTTGTGTGGTTCGCCAGTCGCTTCCAACACGAATACCTTTGTGTTTCCATAATGAGATTGAGGAAACAAAATTGTTTCCTTTCCTCTTTCATCTTTCTTGGTTTTAATTAGCTTCACTCCGTTTTCTTGTCTTCTCTAAAGATCTAAGCCTTAAATCCGCTGAAGCGATATTCACGTTTTTCTTTTTTCTTCATCCTTCCTTTCTTCTTTGTCAACCTTATCAGTCATACCCCGGGTTGGGGTGTGACATGAACACTTGTAGTACATCTTATAGAACACTGTGTTGAACACTTGTAATACACCTTCTAGAACACTGTGCAAAAGACTTAGTTGAACACAATGTTGAACACTTACAGAACACTATGTTGAGCACCACTTTGAACACCTTTTTAAACACCATGTTGAACAATTACAGAACATTTGTAGAACATCTTACTGAACACTTGTAATACACTATGTTGAACACCTTTTTAAACACCATATATAGAACACGTTGTTAAACACCATGTTAAACACTTGTAGAATACCTTGTTGAACACCTTATATGTGGAACATGTTGTTGAATACCATGTTGAACACTTATAGAACACCTTGTTGAACACTTTTTTGAACACCATGTTGAACACCTTTTTGAACACTATGTTACACACTTGTTGAACACTTGTTACACAATTGTTGAACACGTTGAACACCATATTGAACAATTGTAGAGCACTTTAAAAAACACTTTATTGAATACCTTGTTGAACACCATGTTGAACACCTTACTGAACACCATGTTGAATACCTTGTTGAACACCATGTTGAACACATGATGAACACCTTGTCTTGTAGAACATCGTATAGAACACTTGTAGTACACTTTGTAGAATACATGTTGAACACTTGTAGAACACCTTGTAAAATAACTTGTTGAACACCTTGTTAAACACTTTGTTGAACACCATGTTGATCACTTACAGAACACCTTGTAAAACACCTTGTAGAACACCTTGCTGAACACCATATTGAACACCTTGTTGAACACCATGTTGAAAACCATGTTGAACACATGATGAACACCTTGTAAAACATCGTAAAGAACACTTGTATTGCTTTGTTTTTTTTGTCCATGTTAACATCTTGTTGAACACCTTGTTGAACACATGATGAACACCTTGTAAAACATCGTAAAGAACACTTGTAGTACACATTGTAGAACACTTTGTAGAATACATCTTTTTGAATACTATGTTGAACACCTTGTTGAACACATGGTGAACACCTTGTAAAACATCGTAAAGAATACTTATAGTACACAATGGAGAACACTTTGTAGTACACATTGTAGGACACTTTATAGAATATATCTTTTTGAACACCATGTTGAATACCTTGTTAACATGTTGAACACCTTTTTAAACACTATATGTAGAACACGTAGTTGAATACCATGATGAACATTTGTAGATTACATCGTAGAACACCTTATTAAATACCATGTTGAACACCTTATTGAATAACATGTTGAGCACTTGTAGAATGCCATGTTGAACACCTTTTTGAATAGTATGTTAAACACTATGTTTAATCCTTTATGAACTTTTTGTTTAAACTGTATACCTACATATACATTGGTAGACTTCCTAATCTTGTTGGGTAGGTGAATGCTGATAGTTTGTACCCCATAATAGATTTGAATTCGAATTCAGCTTGTGAAAATTGTCTAGGTATAGTTTTCCCAGTGTTATTGCGGGTAGATTAGGACTGACTAGGAGGCTTAACGGGGATCACAATGGGAGATCTTGCTCAGAATATGAAATGGTCCAAATTCGCACCAATCCCACATTGAACACCAGCAAAGAAGAGGCCAAGAGTAGAGGCAATAAATAAGAGGCAATGTGTAGCGTTGTAATATACTTACCTGGACGGGGTCAATGGGCGATCAAGAAGGCTCATGGCCTAGGTTGGTGACCTCCATTGCACATAGGAGGGGTGCCACCTTAAGGTCTCCCCAAGCGGGAGATCCTACGTCATAATTTGTTGCACTGGGGGTTTGCGTTCGCGCAGCCCCTGCCAAAACGTAAACCAAGTCTTTTTGTGTCACTTCAATAAGGCCTTTAGACAATTTCCCTAGAAATCTCACACACTAACTTGGTGGGATGGGCCACGAGGTATGAAACGTATTTGAATTTTGAAACGCATTTTCGTTTTTGGTTTTGGTCAGGTGGTATAATGGGGGTGTGAACTCTCTTTGTTGAGCTGATGTACATCTTTGCATTACTTACTCTTATCTCCAGATCCTAATCTCACTAACTTCTCTTATTGCTCCTGCTAACATAAGATTTGACATAGGTAAATGCCCCTTTGTTGAGCTGATGAACCCTCTCTGCATAACTTGCTCTTCCTCCAGATCCTACTATAAGTAACTTATGACATAGGTAAATGCATCGATGATGATTGGTGCTCAGGTTATGTAATGTTTCAAACGAGAGCCGGAAAAGCCGGAAAGTCAACAATACTATTCGATTCCAAGAAACAATTATCGATCACTCACAAGGTTTGGGAGGAGAAAACATGCAACTTTTCGCACACACAGTACACACGATGTCTGGTTTTAAATACCACTTCTCCATCATACATGAGTTCCCCTCATATCAACGTTTTCTGATTGTAAAATCCCTGCATGATTTAGTATATTGCATTTGCTCGAGCAAATTTTCTTTATTGATACAATGTATCTTTGCAGTACATTGCAATGAGCATTCAAAAGAAAATGCAGCCAAGTTTATTATAGCACCTTATACCCCATAGTGATCTAAGTTCCCGATCTACATCAAGCATACCGACTTCCCCTTAAATATCAGTACAAACATATAAGCCACCAAATTGTTCATGCATAATTATTTAGACTCAAGTCATGAAGCAAAAGCAGTCCAAGCGAAAGCACAGTGCAACTTGATAGCCATGTTCTCAGCACCGCACAGCATGAAATTTGTACAGTTTCTTCTAAAGCTAGGGAACATTTCAGGGCTCAAAAACCATATTCTCAGCCTCCTTTCTCACAGATTCGAACAACACAGAGGACAGATAACGCTCTCCAAAGCTGGGGAAGATCACCTGTAACGGAAAGTAGTTAGACCTATTAGCTAGTGATCCAGTCAAGTATTAACGGAACGTACTATTACTGTCAATATGTATAAAGGAAAAGAGGATTGCCATTTGGCGAAAACAGACCAAAGGTATTCGTAAAACACACAAGAACCATGAATAATCATGCAATGTCTAAAACTGTTGGAAGTTTGTTTTACGTAGATTCGAATCCTGCCTCTCCCACTCGTTCCTTTCTTTCTCAGACTTACATTTGAAAATTACTTAAGCAACAAGCTGAATAGTCCAGCACATCGTTGAAAATCTATTGCAGTAGAATAAGCAACACTTACAACAATGAGCTTTCCAGCATTCTCTGGCCTCTTTGCAATTTCAATCGCAGCTGCAGCAGCAGCACCAGATGATATCCCTACCTGCAATCCATGTTAAACATAAATCATCATAGAAGATGGAAAAGATGGAAGGAGCCAAACAAAACCAGAATACTGAAAATTGTAAAAATCAGGACACGAGTTGATGATAGCATGTTACAACCAAGCGAAGTCATTTTCAAACATTTCCTTTAGAGTGGTCCAACTTACCAACAATCCTTCTTTCACTGCAAGACGCTTAGCAGTTTCTATAGCTTCCTCACTTGATATCTACACAGCCATAAAGATTGGTTTCAATTTTAGCTCTCAAATATAAACTTGCACCTCTAAAGGGAAATTTCATTTCATAAATTAAAGGATAAAACTGGCATATTGCTATCGCCATGGCATACTCATAGAAGATTTGCAATGAAATTGAAATTGTATATTCAGAACCAGTAAATGACAAGGTGGAATACTCATAACCAGTAAATATCAAGGTGATAGAGCTTCCATAAATGAAATGTCTCATACAGATTGTCTCAAACTTGCTTTCAGAATTAATAACCTCAAGAATTCATTGAAAGGTAATGACAAATAAAAGTTTTAAGACTTACTTGAATAACTTCATCTATTAAGTTGACATCTAAGACTCCAGGTATGAAGCCAGCACCAATTCCTTGAATCTTGTGAGGGCCTGATATGCATACAAGAAGAAGTACCCAAATCATCAAATTAAGAAAAGGAGTAAACTCTGATGTAGGATTGTCTTAAAACACTTTTCTAGCATGGGCATTCAGGATCCTTTTTCTTTAAACGATTTTAAGGGACAGTTACAGGGCTGGGGCTAGGTCCCCTAACTCTGATCAACTTTCCATATATTCAATTTGGGAACCAAAGATAATGTTTATTAACCACTAATAATTTGCCAACAGCCCAAATCAAAAATACTAACACCCATGTGATTGTGACAAGCAGGTTACTCACCAGGTTTCCCTCCAGACAAAATAGCACTTTCAACTGGTTCGATACCATAGAGCTAAACATGCAAAGCAAGAGTTTAAGTGAGCAGTCAGCAATATGAGACATAATGATATAGGCAACATAAAATGAAAATAAAAACCAACCTTAATGTTCGGATTTTGCTCTTTGAGGTACTTCCCAGCACCTGTTATTGTACCTCCTGTCCCTATCCCAGAAACAAAGGCATCGATTTTACCATCAGTGCCTTTCCAGATTTCTGGTCCAGTAGTTTCATAATGTACCTGAACACACAAGCAAACCTTTCCATCAATCTATCCAGACAGACGGTCATAAATTAACAAAATTTCATGAATCATCACCTTTGGGTTGGCAGGGTTTTCAAATTGTTGAAGGATATAAGCGTTTGGTGTCTTTGCCAAGATCTCTTCTGCCTTCTGAACAGCTCCTTTCATCCCTCTGGCTGGATCTGTGAGGACTAGCTCAGCCCCAAATCCTCGAAGAATGGTTCGTCTCTCAAGACTCATTGAAGCAGGCATGGTGATTATTAGTTTGTAACCCTTAGCAGCTGCCATAAATGCCAATCCTATGCCAGTGTTGCCGCTTGTAGGCTCAATTAGAACACTCTACAAGGTTAAACAAGAAACATTTGTCAAAACAAAAGTTTCTCCATTATACCTCATCATTAGGTACAGAGACATAAAACAGAACCAGAACTCTGTCAGACTGTCAAAAAATAAAGGAAATTACTGATCGTCCTCATTGTTTATATTAACACACATAGTACACAAGCAAACACCGAGTGAACAACACAAATCAAAGTAGAAAGTTGCAAGTGATTGATTGATACCTAACCAAGTTGGGAATTCAATAGCAGATATAGTATGATATGATTGTACACAAAAAGGCCTTAAACTACAAAATCAGCTACCAGCTAATAAAGGAAACTATAAAAAAAGTTTCAAATGAAAGGACTTCATGGATTCTGAAAGCCTGTTTTGGTTGTGTCTAGATGAGGAAAATATGAATACTGACCTCACCCGGCTTAATCAGACCTTTGTCCTCAGCATCTTTAATCATGCTATATCCAATCCTACAATCAACAATAATCAAATTAATGAAACCGAAATTCATCATTCTAAGTTTCCATTCGATTGCATAAAAATGGGTTATAGGAATTTCTCTTGGAGACCCAGATTGCGATGTATTCAGCTTAGGTCCAACTTCAGAACAATCCACAGTATCGAAAACACAGTTTCATAACAAAACATCACAACCAAATAATTGCAGTGTATGCAAGTGATAAACATTCCAATCCAAATGGATCAGTACCTATCTTTGACACTAGAGCAGGGTTCCATCATCTCCAGCTTAGCAGCAATTTTAGCTACGCATCCATCAACGATATTGTTGAGATACACCAATGGTGTTTTACCAATCAACTGAAAACATCCACAAAGAGTGAAAGCATCCCATCAGCTAAGTATCAGAAAACAATACACTCCCTAAAGCTTAAAGCTTAGGAAACGAGGGAGAACTTACTTCAGTGACATCTTTCGCAATCCCAGACTTCGCATCCACCATTTTTATCAGATGAACTGCTGATTGTTAAACAAAGCACTACATCAAAACATCAAAATCAGTCAGCTTTAACATTTGCATCCATTTTGAACTACAAAATTTAAACACTTTAGAGCCTGAGCTGATCTTTTTCTATGATTTGACACTTCAAAGTTCTAATTTACTTTTTTTTCTCCTCTTATCATTTTCTCAGCATCCAAACAGATAATCACTACACATGATCTCAACATCCAGTTCCATATCTATGATCATTATACGGACAATCAAACCAAAAACAGAAACTGCAAGCTTCGAGAATGCAAAGGTTGATTGAAACAAAAGTGAAAAGCGAAACAACAATTGATTGAAACAAAAGTGAAAAATCAAACCTTTTCAAACTCTTTCGACAATGCAAAGATTTCTTAATAAAGATAAAGTTTTTGGGATAAAGCTTACCAGCTTCAAAGCAGAGAGTTGAAGGATGACGATGACGTCAGCTGAGAGCGAGCTGAAGAAGAAGAAAGAAAGGCAAATGACAAAAGAGAGAGACTTGCGGAGATTTATAGGAAATTTCAGCTTGGCGTTACGTTTCTCGGCTTCTTTCGATATTTCCGAATTTCATTGCCGGCTTTTTCTCCAAAGATAAGTTCTTTTATCTATTTATTTCTTTATAAGTCATATTAATTGACAAAACTGTCACGGGTTTAGAGTATTGCAAGAAAAGACTCCATTATATGGATAAATATTCTTAATAAATTGAATTATATAACGAGACTGATTTACCTTTTTTCGAACATGTAATTGTTTGATAAGTTGATTAATTTGAGTACAATCTTGGGGATATCCTTGCATGTGACAAGGGAAAATAAAGAGCATGTTGAGTTGTTGTCAAATAATGTTATATTGAATGATGGATCCTATACTTTAATCATGATGCTTTAGCCTAATGCTTCTTCTCACCAATAACAAATTTGGCTTTTTCTACGTCTCTTTCTTCATCTTGAAGAAACACACTTGTTGATAAATGAAAAAATGGAGGGTTCGGGACGTGTTCACAGTTGACCAATTTGCCACAATGGTCAATAAGCCTGATTGAGTTTGATGAAATCCTTTGTTATTGATAATTAGAAGGGAATACGAACATTTTGAACAAGTCAAAGATGGATACAACCGTATTGCAGAGACAGGTTCAGTGACAAAAAACGTTGACAGCCAAAAAATAATTTAAAAGATCTCGACCAAGGGGAGAATATGATAGTTGGAATGATCTTGCAATGATCATCCAGAGGGGTAATAATTTAAAATTATAGATGAATAATGAGCATAATCCCCAATGTGCCATAGTTTATCTCAATCAGTTACATTTTAGTAGTTTATGGTCGTATGTGAATATAATGTTCAATTCTTACCGAGACATTTTGATTTGAATAGCTGCATTTGAGTTCATAAGAATATTGTAGTTTACCTTCATTTGCAAGCCTCAACAACCCGTAAAACAATAAAATAAGTACATGACCTTATAACTTAGTTGATTAAAGAATATTTTATCCATATTGGAAAAAGAAAGCATAACAACGAGGAGTGTATATGACACATTGATTTGCCATTTAACTCCGAGATAATTTTCTGTTTGTAAATTAGCAAACACCAGATGACTGTACTTCCATATTGGAAAAAGAAAGCATAACAACGAGGAGTGTATATGACACATTGATTTGCCATTTAACTCCGAGATAATTTTCTGTTTGTAAATTAGCAAACACCAGATGACTGTACTTTCCTAAATTCAATAAAGAGTTGTTCTACTAAGGATAGAAAACCACATGACATGAGGAAAAACAAGCATTACACAGTAGGTGTAGGATTATCCCCTGCCAAGTGCCAGCACGACCAGAGCACAACACCCTCGATTCAGCCAAAATTACCAGTACAACACTCCTGCAACCAAACGCCCCCCAATTCGGCACGCCTATTGTAAATTAACCTCACGGAGAAGGGCATTTTCGTCTCCAATATTCCCCCTTTATTATCCGCCTGCGAAAATTCCGTACGAGCAGATCTCCAAAAACTCGAAATTTCCTTCCTTTTTTCTCAGTTCAAATACACCGCCTCGCCACCGCCGATCTCCGACCTCGGCCGCAACCGCCACCGTCTCCATGGGCGTCCCCGCTTTCTACCGGTGGCTGTCCGATCGGTACCCGCAGGCCATCGTCGACGTGGTGGAGGAGCACCCTAGAGAGGACCCCAACGGCGTCGCTCGACCAATCGACGTCTCCGGCCCAAACCCTAACGGCTACGAGTTCGACAACATGTATCTGGACATGAACGGCATTATACATCCGTGTTTTCACCCCGACGGCAAGGTAAAAAATCTTCAATTACTGAGCTCAACTTGAAAAGTTTGGATTTTGGTGCTCGCAAAGTTGGGATTTTGCTGTAATTTTTGGTCAATGACGGTTTGGTGTTCGAATTGTGTTTGTTTTAGTTGTGGATTGGATGTAATGTCTGTAGTTGCTGGACTGTTCGTGTTTAAGTACTGAAATTATCGATTTTTCGTAGTTTTAGAGATAAAGTTGTAGCCTTTAGGGACGATTGTTTGGATTTTAGGAGCATCTTATTGTTTTTGTTGTTTCTGCAGCCTGCCCCTGCTACTTATCACGATGTATTCAAATCAATATTTGATTACATTGATCATCTATTCGCATTGGTTCGCCCAAGGAAGCTTCTTTTTTTTGCAATTGGTAAAAATTTATCTTGAGTCCGCTGAGTGTCGGCTATATTCGTTTCCTTCCACTAAATTGAGTAGCTTATACATTGATATTACTGCAGATGGGGTTGCTCCAAGAGCCAAAATGAATCAGCAACGATCTCGACGTTTCAGAGCTGCGAAAGATGCAGCTGATGCGGTATATTCTCGCTCACTGTGCATAGTTAGGTTCCTGTCTTGTGAGGCAGTGAATTTATTCTTGAAATATTTTTTGTTAGGAAGCTGAAGAGGAAAAACTGAAGAAAGAATTTGAGATGGAGGGAAGGTGTTTGGTTCCTAAAGAGAAACCTGAAACTATAGATTCAAATGTTATAACACCAGGCACTCAATTTATGGCAGTGCTTTCGGTGGCACTTCAATATTACATACAAAGTAGGTTGAACCACAACCCTGGTTGGCAGTCTACCAAGGTTGGTTTGACTTTATTGTCTATAGTTATTTGTAACTGCCTCCTTTAGTCCCTTGAAGATTGGATTGTTCTTTCCCTATGGAGTAATCCATTCTCTATATTTTTATCATGTACTTCAGGGTACTTTGTCTCTCTAAATTTATTTATGAGGCTGCATTGGGTGGTTATTTGAAGGTTATTCTTTCTGATTCGAATGTTCCTGGTGAGGGAGAGCACAAAATAATGCAATACATCCGATTGCAACGCAACCTACCTGGTTTCGATCCTAACACTCGACATTGTCTTTATGGTTTGGTAGGTGTTTATTATTTATGGCTTTTGTGACTCCTGCATTTGCTGTTTATGTTTATTTCTTAAATTAAGTGTATTATGTTCTCTGAAAGGGAACCATTTTGTATGCCTTTGTTACATTTCTGTGTCTTTTAATTCTAATGTAAGTATTTGACTCATCATAATCAGGATGCGGATCTAATTATGCTGGCTTTAGCTACGCACGAGGTTCACTTTTCAATATTAAGAGAGGTCAGTTGTCCTTTTCTTCAGGATCACTCTTAAGTTAACATAGTTTAGTGAAAGTGGTTGGTCTCAAGGGTTATTTACACGGATTTTACAGGTGATTAATCTTCCGGGTCAGCAAGAAAAATGCTTTCTTTGTGGACAAGTTGGTCATCTGGCAGCTGACTGTCGTGGTAAAGCTGATGAAGATGGAAATGTGGTTGATGAAACCCCAATTCACCAGAAGAAATATCAGGTTGGAGGGTTGGAGTTCTGCTTCTAGTTGCTACTCTTTCTGAATCTATCTCCAATCAATCTTCTATTATTCCTAAGCTCACATTTTGTTTTTGCAGTTCCTCCATATATGGGTATTACGGGAATATTTGCAATATGAGCTGGACATTCCCAACCCTCCTTTTCAGCTCAACTTCGAAAGGATAGTGGATGATTTTGTGTTTATGTGTTTTTTCGTTGGCAATGACTTCCTTCCACATATGCCTACATTGGAGATCAGGGAGGTATGTTATTGTAGTAGGAAGTCTTTTACTTCTAGGATTACTTTAAGTTGTTTGAGGTTTGATCCTTCTACATTTAGAATATGTATGATCTGTGAGCTTTTCCTCCACCCAATCACATGATTGTTGCACTGATACTTTTGCTTGGTTTCGGTTTCACTTTTATTTCTGTACTTGATGAAAGGGTAAACTTTTTTCTTCTTCAGGGTGCTATAAACTTGCTGATGCATATCTATAGAAGCGAGTTTACTGCTATGGGTGGTTATCTTACCGATGCCGGTGAGGTAAATTAATCTCTTTTACATGTCTGCTAAGCTTGTATCTCATTATATTTGTGTTGCTTCTCTGAGTTTTATGTTTGAAGTATCAATAGATGTATGTCGTTAACTTTTTGTATGTGGGCAAGAAGATCTAGGATGAAGACTAAATGAATGTTCTTGCTGTCAATAGCCGCCATAGTATATTCAGATGAGCTCTATTCTAATGTAGGAGACTGGGCAAACTATAGATCTAATGCATCAGCTCACCATAATATTAATACTACCTCAAGTGGTTGGAGGGCAGACCATTTTGATTTGTGGATCACTACAGTACTAGTTCTAAATATACCTCCCTCGTTCTCTGCTCCTCTCTACTCGAACAACATGTCTGTATTGCTCATGTTATTACATTATATTTAATTTGTTTAAATATTTGTAGTTTTTGTTTATAACATAGTAATATTTGCAATATATAGTAGAACGAATTGGAAAGTGATGGTTCTATAGTCTTGCAGCTTGCTCATTCTTGCTAAAAATGTTTTCCCTTTAATTATTCGGCATTGAAAGTATCATGTATTTAAATCGTAGTGCATGTTCCCCATTTCAACAGGTATGCTTACACATTTAAATTTCTCTCACAGGTATTGTTAGACAAAGTAGAGCATTTTATTCAGGCTGTTGCTGCTTTTGAACGCCAAATCTTTCAAAAACGGGTTCGAATTCAGCAGGTATTCTGCCTTTTCTGATTGAAAAGTTATTATCAATTAATTCTATATTTCTGAGCTTGCTGATGGTGACTATATCACAGGTTATGGAGAATAATGAGAGAGCTAGAAGAGAACCTTCTGCAGAGATACCGACTCCAGTCATAGACAAGGTATGTGATTTAACTTCAAATATAGTGTTGATATTTCTCAATGGTTGTACAATTGGTTTTTCTTTTGTTTCTCAGGTTAAATTGGGGGAGCCAGGATATACAGAAAGGTATTATGCTGAGAAATTTCAAGTATCGACGCCAGAGGAGATTGAAAAGGTTAAAAAAGACTTGGTAAGTTTAGAAATTTTCGTATATTGGGATTTGGAGATTTTTGTTGGGTACTCTAGTCTCTTTCATTTTGCTGCCATCATTCCATACTAAAGATCTTGAAAGTTCTTTGATATGAAATGCGACGATGTTATAGATGGGTTGTGTATAATGAGTGCCCATTTATGTTGATGGTGTCCTAGTTCAAAAGCTTTGCACCTTCTTTTTGCTGTTCTGTCTACTTGGTTTGATGATACTAGTCTTGAATTTTCCCTAATAAGTTATATGTGTCTTTGCAGGTTTTGAAATATGTGGAAGGCTTATGTTGGGTTTGCCGATATTATTACCAAGGGGTTTGCTCATGGCTATGGTTAGTTTGAATTGATCGATAGTGGAATGCGTTTTGCTTCCAGTGACCTAATTTATTTCATCTTAATGCTGCTGAAAGATGAGGACCTATATATGTGATTGTGATTGTGATTGTGATTGTGGTTGTGGAGATATAAGGTAGATGGTGTTGAACAATTGTGTCTGGTCAACCATTATGGTGTTGAACAGGAACTTAGGTCCTTTACTCTAAACCATAGCCATAAGAGGTAGTTACATATGATCTGGAGGTCTGACAGTTCTACCTGCAAGTGGGATGACCACCAACTTGTTGACTGGGTTGATGTCCAGTGCAGTTTTGGAATTATGCTTATACCCGTCTGGTGTTTTTTCTCAGGTACTATCCGTACCATTATGCTCCTTTCGCTTCTGATCTAAAAGATTTGGGAGACCTGGAAATAACATTTTTCAAGGGAGAGCCATTTAAACCCTTTGATCAGCTCATGGGAACCTTACCAGCTGCAAGGTCTCTCCCTCTTCTTGCTCATTGAAATAACTTTTGATTTTGCATGCGTTGAAGATGGAATTATTTCTGGTATTTCTGCTATGACATAATGGTAAGCTCAATATGTCCATGTTACAGCTCTACTGCTCTTCCGGAAAAATACAGAAACTTGATGACGGATCCATCCTCGCCTATCTGTCGTTTCTATCCTCCAGGTAAAGTTAGTTAGTTGTAAGGATTGTTTATCATCTGGAGTTAATAAACATTCCCTGCTAATGATTTCTTTTTCAAATCTCACTCCAGATTTTGAGATTGACATGAATGGAAAGCGCTTTGCATGGCAGGTATGATCTCGTCTGTTGATTGTGTACTTTTTGTTCCCTTTATTTTGGGGTAAATTTACGGAAGCGGTATTTACTCTATGTGCGTGTGTTTGGAATTCAGGGTGTTGCCAAATTGCCATTCATTGATGAGAAGAAATTGCTAGCTGAGACAAGGAAGCTTGAAAGCACTTTAACGGTATGAAGATGATATCTTTTCCCCTTACTACTTTTTGCTTTACTTTTTTTTCATGCTTGTAGGTTTAATTGAAGACTTCTCCCTAAACGGGATTTAGTGTACCATGTTTAAGTTATAAACTGTTGAGAGAGATTAAGGGTAGTTAGATTAAAGTTAGGTGCCGAACCATAGTTTTTAGGGAAAAGTCAGCAATATGTTTGAGACACTGATGGGCCAGGTGAAGGGGGTTGAAGATCTTATGAACTTCTCATGTTATGCTTCGGGACAGTGTTCTTTGTTTGTACGCTATTCTGAGCAGGGAAATTGACAAGAGCCCGTGACATATATCTGGAATGTTTGTCTTACCTTTGGGCAATTTGGGACATCTTTTAACTGCAATAACGAAGATGAAGTTGTACTACCATCCAACTGCATCTTTTGTGCTCATATTCTACCTGTCATAAGCAGGAGGAAGAGCGGGCTCGGAATAGCGTGATGCTTGATTTGCTTTATGTCTATCCATCTCATCCTTTGGCGTCACAAATTACTATGTACTACCAACTATGGTATCAGTCACCCCCACATGAAATACCTGCTTGGCAAATCGACACACTTGCTAGGTTGGTTAGTTTGTAGCTGTTTTCATTTTGGACTTAAAGATCTAATTGTTGTGTGAACTTGCTGAAGTCGTCCCTCATTGTGCTTACTTTTTCAGTGGTGGCATGAATGGTTTCCTTTGGCTATCCGAGAGAAATGGGTTTAGATACGCAATCCCTTCCCCTGTTCGTGGTTATCCGAACATTGATTATAATCAAGTCTTGTAAGTACAACTGTAATGTTGTCTGAGTAATGAGAGAGAAAAAACATGTTTTGATGGTAGCATTTTTCACATGCAGAAATGTTACATATCTTAATCCCGAAAATCATAAGCACATCCCAGAACCTCCCACTGGTGTGATCATGCCAAAAAAGGTACCTGAGCTCTGAATTCTCTTTAAAGTTCTTGTATTGAACTTAAATGATAAAAATCTTCCTTTGTTAAGTGTATGATCAAATTCCTCTTTCGAATGTCATCAGGTTGTAAAAGCTATGGATATAAAGCCATTCCCTGCGTTGTGGCATGAAGACAATGGCAATCGACGCAATCAAGCCAGAGAGAGGTGAGAACGAATTATTTAAGTTGACTATGGTAAAGTTTGCATAGTCGTGCTTTTACAGCTCAGTAACACCTGAGAATCTTTATAATAAGAAAATTGGCGCTCTGGACTCTGGATTGTCATTTCTGATTGTAATTCATTTTTTTTCAAGGCCACAAATACCTGGAGCAATTGCTGGACCTATGTTGGGAGAAGCAGCTCGTCGACTTGTCAAGAACACACTTAACGTGAGACCTAACAACTTATCCTCTGGGATTTTGGATCAACCACCACCATTACGGAATTTTCAAGGAAACTTTGCAGGAAATAATCCAGTCAACAGACAAAGACCAGCTGGGCCCTCTGGGTATGAAAGGGGTTTCCGTGAAGAAGCAAAGTACGGAAATTCTTTCAATCCTCAAGGAATCATGGCCAGGCCTAGATTTCCCATCTCAAATGGAATGCCAGGTGACAGACAGAGTTTTAGGGCTCAAGAAAGAGTCCAATATCAAGAACAGAATTTTATGACACAAGAAAGAGTACAATATCAAGAACAGTACCACAGCTTGAGAGCTGGTATGTCTAGTTTGACAATGGAAGAGAGTGTGAGAAACCGGTCTCCAGCCGTGCAACCAAGGATGCCAAATTCAGGTTACCCCACAAACCTCCAACAACAGTTTACCCAGAACATGGCTGCCCTTCCTTCGCCTCCTCCCAAGTGGATCAACAAAGACTTAACTGCAAATGGTGGGTTACATGTTAGGCAACAGGGAACGGGAAATGGAGGAGCATATGAGCAGCAGCAGGTCAAGAAGGTTTATCAGCCTAAGATGCGTGCTCCCCAAGATATATCAGACCCTTGAGACCAGACCAGTACGACGTATGCCTCTGGGTTTGTGTGATGTTGCCTAGCTTCATGAGCGTGTGATGTGGCAACAAGAGGTTGGTACTGTTTCGAAGCTGAAGTATTACATAATTTGTGCAGTCAGCGCCCAAACCACAAAAAAAAGGGTAATTGATCGCATTAGTACGGTGGATTTTTCTCCAGCAACTCTCACAGCTTGTACTAACCTGATACAGCGGTGCATATATCTTTAACTATTTAATTGGGTAGTTTGTAAAAGATTACATAGAAGCAGGTTGTTGTCATAGTTTCATAGGAAGAATAGTTGATATGGCACAGAAGTCTGTACTGTAGGAACATCGAACCACAAAGAAACCATTCGTTGTCTTTCGTTGCAACATCTTCCTGTGTTCAGTGGCGTTTCTTTCTGTACCCGGAGATTCATATTCAAATGTGATAAGAAATGGAAACAGGATTGGTTTAGTTTAATTGATTGAGATTTGTTGCTCATGTTTTGTTGTTTAAGATGGAGTCATGTGAAACCCATCGAGAATGCATATCAGAGGGTGAGGATGTCATCATTTCACAGATCACGTACTTCAAAAGAGATTGTTTTTCCTCATGAGTTTTTACATTTTTAGCCTAACCTGATTACAAACCAAAAAGCTCAAGTTCACTGCAGTTGGATACTAATTGTCATTGTTCTGAACAACATTCCTTCTTTTGCTTGAAGAACAATAGGTTTCCACCAAAAAGTCAATTATACAATTGTCACAAACGATATCGGTGATGGGGCAATCGAACTCGGGATCTCAGATGTAATACAAATACAAAAGAGTTGTTCTTTTTCACAATGCATCAAAGGCTAGTATGTTCAGGGAACCTAATTCCTCAGAAGCAAAAAAGGAAACTATGTATCTGTAATTACTCAAATGACTTCAATGAATTATCATATTTCACATAATTACCTCTCACATTGATCATTGCAGAAAATATCCAGACAAGAAAAGCACAAAGAAAAGGAACAAGCCACCAAAGATGAGCACAGCCTTCTGGCCAGAAGTGAGTGCATTCCCACCAAGCCCAAACTGCTGGTTCTCAGCAAACCCAGCAATCTCCACACTCTTGCTCACAAAGAAGCTCTGCGCAGCCCCACAAGTTGGACACCTCCAGTCCTCCGGCAACTTATCAAATGGCAATCCTGGCGGTACTGGATAAGATGAATCACCGGCTGCCTCATCGTATTTGTACCCACAAGACCTGCATTCATATATCCCTGTATTCAATACTGCAAACTTCTCCTCAAGCCGCCGCTTGTCGAATGCTGCCTTTTCGGATACTTCTGTTTCGGATACTTCTTCTCTTTCTTGTTCTGCTGACTCATCTGAAGTTGGTGTGTCCTCTTTGGATACATCAATGGAGTTTGCAGTCAAATGGTAGGGTTTGGAGTGGTTTTGAGTAAGCGAAAGCGAAAGCGAAATGGTTGGGATTTTGGGGAGGAGAAGTGGACCTGTGAATTGGGTTTTGGGTTTTGGGTGAGAATATTGTGGGAGGTGGAAAGAGAAGGTGGGTCTTGTTGTTGCACAAGCCATGAATGAACCTTTACCTCTGTTTTTCTTTTTGTTTCCAAATTCTTCTTAGTGCTTCTTTGAATAACAAAGAAGCACAAAGTTTAGGGATAAAGATGGGTTGAGTGGGGAGTGTTTTAAGTGTTGGTGTTTTTGCAGTTAGTGTGGAGCTGGGTGGAGGAGAAAGGAAAGGGATCCATTGGAGGGCATATGCTTTGCTTTGAAACACAGAGGTGGATAAGGTGGGGAAGGTGTAAGATTGCAGGTGGATTTTTTCAACTAATGGGCCGGGTTTTCGGGTTTGAGTCCAACAATCTTACCACTTCACAATGGACAACTTGAGAGTTGTTTGCTTTCAATAGAAGTCCATGCTGAATTGGTAGTCTATTCACAACATAGTATGTATATAGTCCTTGGTATTAACTGCATAGTGTTTATGTAGTTGCTCGACACTGTTATAGCTGTTCTTATTGTAACTTCATACTCATCTAGTATCTATGCTGTCCTCAAGTGAGCAGAGACTCTTTGTTGAAGGTTCAATAGCTGAAAACTATCATACTTCTGATCACAGACGAATCCAGAATTTAAAAATATGATGCGCTATAAGGGAATTGGGTTGTGTTGAGTGGGCTATGAGACAATTATAGAGTAATCCGAACTATATGTTCGTCCTTACTTTACTTTCGACTTTAGACATATCTAAGTTCAAACACAAACAAGTTGAGAGAAAAAGCTTGCTTGTGATCCAACAGGCAGCCGCAACTGCATTTGCACTATGAAAAAGGTCCCACAAAATTAACGCATGGCCAGATTCTAAAGCTTGCAAAGTACATTTGATCAATCCAATCATTAGTTAACAATTGGTCTATCAAATCAAGAACACAAACTTTTTCTATTCTAATCAAACCAAAAGAGAAAATGACTCACAAAATTGAACTCCATAAAGTTCAATATATTTACTCACCATCACCTCCCTTGGACTGCAATTCCTCCAAAGCCGCCTTAACCTGATGCTGCACCAAATCAAGCCTCTTTGAATAAGCCTCCAACTCCAAAACCTGCTGCTTCCTCCACTTCTCATCCACCACTAGCCCCTCACTTTTCCCAATCTTACTCAAACTCATCGGTATCGGATTCATCGCCAAACCGATTATCATCCCCGGTATGTCGTTTTCATTCAACGACGACGCCCCATTGTCGTCCAACTTCACCCTTCTATCATGATCCGCAACACTACTGCTATCCACGTTATTATTGTTGTACTTCGATTCAACGACACAATTGTCGTCCTCAACATTCCAAATCCTATGCGAAATTTCGAAAATTTCCTTGTCGTGTGGATTTCGGAACCGAAACTCTTTCCCCGCGGAGTTCATGTCGTTCATTTTACTCACCGCGTTGTGGTACTTTTTCTTTAGCCTCCTCAGCTTCTCAACCAACTTAATCTTGTTACATTCGAGATTTAACTTGGGCTTCACGCTATCGTAAAACGACGCCGTTTCCTTCCTGGTCGTCCTATTCATTTTTCTTGTGTTGTAGTGATCGAGAAAACCGCGCAACAGCTCCAGCTCGTCCTCCTTGCTCCAAACCCTCTTGAAACGTCCCCGTTTCACGACGATTTCGTCTTGTACTGGAGTAAAGGCGTCGTTTCCGCGGTCAATGCGACGTCGTTTCGGATGGGGCTCGTACGTTGAGAATGTGTAGTCGGACGAGTTGGAGTTTTGGTCTTCCTCGTCCAATTCCTCAAACTTGGGATCATACGACACGTCGTCATCTTGATGGTCATCCATATCAATGTGATCATCGTCGTTTTCTTGAACAACGTCTAGCTTGTTTCCGAGGTCAACATCTTGATGAACATTGTTGGCAGCTAAATGTTCAATGTCGTTGTTGTTATCATCGGATTCATACTCGGATGACAAAGATGAAGATGAAGACGAAGACGAGGAAGAGAGAATCCAACTAAGAATCGGTGGCCATGCCATTTTTTTTTGTCACCGTAACGTGCAGACCAAGCCCAGAGAAAGCTTTTTTCTTGAGTGGCTTGGTCTGCAAGTTTTTGATAGAATTGGAGGTTAGAGAGGTGGATAATAAGATGTGGAATTTTGGTTACAGAAGAATGGATGCGAATTGAGGAGCAATGGTAGCCATTATTGCATTTGCCTTGCATGCCGGTTTACCTATTTTGTGTGTGGGGATTGTATTGAGCTGCCAAAACAAGGAAAAATAGGCAACAAAAATAAAAGCTCAAAGAAAAGCTCTCTAGAAACTTACCGTTGTGGTATATGCCTGCAATGAAGTACGCTAATGTAAAAACACAATTCAGTACAGCGTATGCATGTGTCGCAATCGATTAAGAGAATTCACAAACGCATTGCTCTGTCCTTTATCATCATCATGTGCTTATCTAAATGGTTGATGTGAAGAAGTCCAATTTCCAATTTTTCCAATACCCATATAATTTGCTTTTGAAGACGACCATTCAGAAAACATACAACCACACCAATAGGTCGTATTATATGGTACGATACTATGAACTATTACATCATGAATAGTGTTCAACACGGTATTAGCTCAATAAACACACAATATAAGCGTGACAATATGCTCTCCATCTACATTCGAGCTTAGAGACTAACTATTGCTGGTATACGGGTCCATATCATAAACTTTGGTTTACTACTAGTCTCCTACGAGTCTACGACACCAAGGTCAAGTAGGCCACCACCACTTTCTCGGTCCACTCTTCATCAAGGTCCAGCACGCAACGCATCATATACAACTCGAAACCAACCAACCAACCAACCAACCAACCCTCTCGTGATCGAACCCAATTCGCCACCAAACTAAACCCACTTGGCCCCTTTCGGTTTCTTCCTTCTCTCTCGCCCCCCCCCTCAACCACTTTCTGTAACCGCCACCCACAACCGCCGCTTGCCTCCCCCCTACAATTTCCAACCAATCCAATTTTCACCATCACAACCAATGACTCCGGACCAGGACGACGCCGTTTTGCCCGAAGGCGACCTCTCCTCCTCCTCCCAAGACGACGAGGAAGAAGACGACGTCGCTGACGAGGAGGAGGAGGAAGATGACGTCGACGAAGAAGACGACGTCCTCCTCAACGATGACGTCATCATCGACTCCTCGTCCGCCGACTCCCTCCCCCCCGTCGCCGTCGCCGCCACTCCATCCGCCGTCACAGTCGCCCTCCCTGCCCGGGACCACCACCCCACTCCCTCCGCCCTCACCGCCCCGACGGCGACCGTCATCGCAAACGATGCCGTGCTGTTATCGTCGTCGTTGGCCGATCCGAAACGACATGCCGTGGAGGAGAAGAAGCCGGCGGCGATCGACGACTCGCGGCGGCTATTCCAGAGGCTGTGGACCGACGAGGACGAGATCGAGCTCTTGCAAGGCTTCCTCGACTACACGACGAACCGCGGCGGCGGCGTTGGAGGTGGAAAAGGAGGATCGCACCAAAACGACACCGCTTTGTTCTACGACCAGATCAAATCGAAGCTCCAGCTCGAATTCAACAAGAACCAGCTCGTCGAGAAGCTCCGGCGGCTGAAGAAGAAGTACCGGAACGTCCTCAACAAGATCGCCGCCGGCAAAGACGTCAGCTTCAAGAGCGCCCACGATCATGCCACGTTCGAGATCTCCCGCAAGATCTGGAACAACATCGGCCGGATCGGCGGCACCCCCGACGACGCCGCCCTCGACGACGACGACCCGAGCGTTAACCCTAACTCTAGCAATCCCAATTTCAACAACTACGAGGTCAAAACCGAAGATTCCCATGGCGACAAGAAGTCCACGCCGAAATCGCGCAAGCGGCCAAGAACTCAGGCGAGAATCGAGGAGAAACCGCCGCCGTCGCCGAACGTAATTAACAATGGTGGTGGTGGTGGTGGGGTGGTTAGTAATTGTAATAATTGTAATGTTCAGGGGTTGATTGAGGAGACGGTGAGGAGTTGCTTGTCTCCGTTGTTTAAGGAGTTGGTGAGTAGTGCAATGGGGGGAGGGCAATCTAGAGGGTTTGGAGGGCTGGGATTGAATCCGATTCCGATGAGCTTCGGAGGGCCGTCGATTAATTTGAATTTTGGGGGTGCGGAAATGGTGGATGAGAAGTGGAGGAAGCAACAGATATTGGAGTTGGAGGTGTACTCGAAGCGGTTGGATTTGGTTCAGAATCAGATCAAAGTTGCATTGGAGGAGTTGCGGTCCAGTGGCGGCGGGTGACGAATTTGATCAATCAATGCTGCAAATTGGAGAATGGCATTGGAATTGGAAGTAAGTTTGGTTCATATTGGTGCAGCTGGTGTTGGCATTTTTCGAATTTTTGCTTCGTCTTTGTTGATGTGATAGAACGGTTGTTGAATAATGATTTTCTGATGATTGTTTTAGCCTGCTGATAGTTTTGTTCATACGCCTTAGGCATGTGTAGATAATTGATGAAATAATTTATAGAACAGAAAGTTTTCTTTTGCCTTTCTATATTGATGTACATGAGATGTTTTTCTAACTTAAGGTGAAGAAGTTAGCTGCTGTATTTATGTTGCTTAGAATTCTGTATATGTTCTAATGGCCTGAACATATTGGTCGTGATTTGTGCTCCTATACCCTCTAATCAATGGTCAGTTCATATGATATGGATTCGTATATGTTCTGGAGTATCGACATCTACATTTTGGATGGGGATCCGAATACCATTTTTTGTGATCATATAGAGAGTTCCTAGCTTTCAGGTGCTTCTGAATCAAAGCTGCTGTGTATGCATTGTCATGTTTGATGTTCAAGCTTTATTTTTTGTGTTCTTTTTGTTTCTTCTCTTTTTTTATAAGACCTTGAAAGCTATGAGATGTAAGACAGTCAATCATACGCTTGAGACAGCACCACCTATCTCTTATAACTGTATTCACACTCGCACATATAAATCAATCCAGTATTTTGCTAGCTCATGCGGTTATTTTGTGTTCACCAATGATGAGAAACATGCACATGTACCGGAATGTAGATACATCTTCTTGTATTTGTGTTTGCTAAGTTGAGTAAATTGAGAGAAGGCATGCGTATAAAGCTGTAGATAGACTCCGTTCTGTCCATGGAGTTGCCCATGAACTAGCTACACATGCTTTGTCTAGTGAAGGTCGCAATCAGCTGCAGTCTCTGTTTGTCTATACATGGTTGAGAATAATTATGCACTTTAGAGGGATGATTAGATGATTGTTTTTCCATTGCCAACGCATTCGAAATCCATTATGAGTTGGCTTGAACAGTATCCCAGGTTTTCCAGTTTTCGAATCATTTAAAGCCTTCGTTTAAGTGGGTTGGATTTTTGTTTGTGCATCCGAGATTGTGTTTGTACATGGCAACTAGGGTTTTCAATAGTCAGTCACATTCAGTTGGGGATTATTTTGCGTTGACAAGCTACCAGTTTAGGCTTTTTCATGTAAAGCAGTTTTGTCAAGTTAGAATGAGTGCGGTTGCATGGTTGATAGTGAAGTTCAGAATCAGATGCCTTCTCAGAAAGCCCTGTTAGTCTAAACGTCCGGACTGGTAGTCCCTCACGTTTTGCAGTGGGTACCGCAGGGCCAGTTCTATCGGGGGTCCAGACTTCCCGGACCAGTTCTATCGGGGTATAGACTTTCTAGTGGGGGCAACCATTTCACTTTCTTAGATGTTGGTTGTTCATTTTGTTGCGCTTCAGCCCGCCATTTTACCCGAAAATAATGACAAAATCTGGACTTTATTTTCCCTATGGATACTTTTGGATTGGATTCATCACTCTATAATGCAAAAAGGAAAATGGCGACTTCATTAAAACCCCGAAGATTACTTCTCAAAATGCAACTTTAGTTGGAAATCCATTATTGATATTGTCACAAACTCTTCCAAATTGTGAACCCCTAGACCACCAATGTTTCTTTTCCTGAAATTGTTAATTTTCTTGTAAAAGAGAATCAGGTCTTCTTCAATCATTTAATTTGGAATTTTTCTCAACAATGGAATCATGGAAATCAATACATGGGAAATTTTGCCTTTGTTTTCTCAAAGACTTGCTCCGCAATTAAAGCACCATTCCCATCGGCTTTCTTGATCTCCAGGTGAGCCTTTTGATAATATGCAGTACCCCTTAATGCATCAGCAATGAAATCATCGAACCCAATCGCAATAGCTGCTTCAGCTTTAGCTCCGTAAACCAACCTCTGTTCAGGAGAGAGACAGATAAGTTATGAAAACCTTTATAGCCATAAGTCAATTACTATGAAGACATTAACAGGTTTGAAATTGGACCTTCAGTCTTGAAAGATGGATAGCACCAAAGCACATTGGGCATGGCTCACAAGATGCATATATCTCGCAGTCTGAGAGCTCCATTTTATTGAGCTTCTTACAGGCCTGTGGAAAAAGTAAATCCCAAAAAGGAGTAAAATTTTCAGAATTACAACATCAGAATATTCTCATACTTCTGGAAACTGAAAACAGCAGGCTATGGTTTTGAAAACATGTATGCTAAGATATTCATATATCTTAACAGTGCAGATGTTACAAAGCTTACATAACATGCAAATATGTAAACTTGTGCATGTGTGTATTATTCAATTTTGCAGTTACAGTAGCAGTGCCCCTCTCAACATCAACTGCTCAAGGAAAAGTGCTCCTTGGAAAGATCAAAAATATTAAGTGAGATGCAAAAGTCTTCTCTGAACCAATGTGTGATTATATACGCACTAGCAAGGATCTATAAATGCAGTTATTTATCATTCTAACCTCCCTTATGGCCGTAACCTCTGCATGTGCAGTCGGATCAGTGTTTTTCAGAACCATGTTGTGACAGCTGACAATTACTTCATCATTACGAACAACAACTGCACCAAATGGCCCTCCATGTCCACATTCAACTCCCTTATAAGCTTCACCAACTGCTTCTGTTATGAATTTGTGGTCTCTATCCTGTACAACTGGTTGAACAATAGAAAGAAAAGGCAAAGGATGATGATTATAAAGACCAGACTGACAAAGTAAATGAGTAAATACAATTACTTCACCAGAACATCAGTTAAAATCATGCTTATAGGGAAAGAAAAGCTATTGCGGACTTTACTAGCCACAAATTTGAACTCTTCAACAACTCTTATCAGTTAAACGCACAGTAGTAACTGGAAAATGACTGGCTCTACGGCCAAAAGTACATGATTGACTGTTCACATATACTACACAACTATCCATAGGTGCATTGGATAGGGAAATGGGATTGAGAAAAGAGAAAGAGTTTAATGTTACCTTGTTGATGCGCAGAAAATGCAGATGCCACAGAAATGGGTCCATCGTTCACTTCCAGCCCTACCAAAAGGAGGATGGGTAACAATGAATAAACAAGCACCAATCTTAAAAAAACCCGAATGTTTCACGCAAAACCTGCACTCTCCAATACTTAGATGCACTTCTAATAACAATGTAAGGAAACAATGTTCTGCTTCAGAACAAACAAAAAAAGAGTGACTGCAAGTAACATCCAAATTTAAGCATAAGGTCGTCTAGTAAGACTAAAACTAAACGGAAATTCGCAGATTTTCCAACGAAAATGAGAAAGGTAATTCAAAGGTTGCTCCAATTTGATTCACATTGCAGTCCAAGGCACAAAAGGCACAAAAACGTTCCGAATCAGCAAGAAATAGGTCCTGACACCACTACCGGATATGATTTCACTCCAGTAATTCCACTAGTTTTACAAATACCTCACAAATTTTCCATATTTCCATTACATTCACTTTCGCATTGCCGATTAAGTACCGTGTAAGAGATGGTTTGTTGATATTTTATACATCATCATCCAGCATTAGAAGACTACACCCCTACGGATCTTGACTACTGTTTACAGTCAATCTAATTGCGTACGGTGCTTAAAATGCATCAAATTAACTTCTTTACTTTCTTGAGCTAACTTTAGGGCAATTCATTCCAAAAGCATTGAAATCACTTGAAATTTGCAACAACAAAAAAAAAAATAAAAAAAAAAAAATCATCCACCTAACTTTCTCGGAAAACAAACAAATCTACAGTTGAAAAAAATTGAGCCAAATCATGATCAAGCAAACAACACAACGAAATTGATAGACGGTGTAGACATGCACGATCCAAAAATGCCCAAACAGCGAAAATAAACACAAATTAGAGATACGAAAATAGAAATGGCGTGCAGAAGCATTACCGTTAGCGTCCGCCATGGATTCGATCGGTGATGATCTGGTCCACGAGGAGAGAATGATCCAACGAATTGGGAAGATAATGGAAGAGCGGAGCGTAGAAGAAATGGCGATGAGCTGGTCCACGAGTTCCAATTGGCTCTATATTATATATAGGCAAAAGAGCGAGACAAAGACTGAAAGGAAGCGAAAAAGGGCAAGAGCGACAATGACACGATATTGTAGAAGTGTGAATGAAGTATAAGAATGGAAACCGATTCTTATTAGTTATTTTTTGAAACAATATTTAAAAAGTATTAGATTATAGTCTTAATATCTAAAAAGTAAAATATTTTATTGTAATATCCAAATAGTCCAAATTGCTAATGTGTCAGAATTTTATTGGTTAGCTATGATTTACTTAAAACGAACGGCATAACAACTCATTTCTCTTTCTCTCTCCTATTTTTCAATTTTTTTGTTTCTCTAAATTAATCATAACTTTTGATATAGAAGTCATAATGAAAATTCGTATTCACCAATGGATTCGTAGAAGTGAGAACTACATTTTAATATCCATGTTGGATACGTTTTTCACATAAAATATTTCGTAAGTTTTGAATGCAGAGACAGTCATTAGTCTCTGCAGAGACACTTGATTGTCTCTGCAGAGACACTTTGACTGTCTTTGTAGAAACACTTAAATGTCTATGTATATTTTCTAGTTCTTTTTTTTAGTACTTTTGACTTTGGTGTCTCTGCAGAGGCACTTAATTGTCTCTGCAGAGACACTTGACTGTCTCTCTAAAGACACTTAACTATGACTGTGTTTGTAGAGACACAAGATTGTCTCTGCAGAGACATATGACTGTATCTATAGAAACACATGACTGTCTCTGTAGAGACACTTGGATGTTTTTACAGAGACACTTGACTATCTCTGTAGAGGCACTTGACTATCTCTGCAGAGACTTGACTGTCTTTGCATTCAAAACTTACGCAATTTTTTCTACAAAAAAAATATTCAATATGGATCTTAAAATGTAAATCTCACTTCTACGAATCCATTGGTGAAAACGAATTTTCATTACGACTTCTATATCAAAAGTTATGATTAATTTAGTGAAACAAAAAAAGAAATATGAAAGAGAAAGATGACATCCGTGAATGAGAGTTATTTACTTTTGCTGAGTTGGCATCCACTTTGAATTAGTTTTGGACTATATAGATATTTAATATCTTTTATGTCTTTTTTAGATATTTAGGGTCTTATTTTGGACCCCTAAATATTAGCCCATATTTTTTTAGGTAGATTTGGGATTCGGCTCCTCTAACGGCTCCCCTCTGTTGGGCCAGTGTTTATCCGGCCAAACGACGCGATTCCGGTCACTTAATCAATGATCGGAATCGTTGAGTTTATAAATAATTTAGTAAAAATCATCTCCACAAAAAATGAAGCAATTCCGACATCGTTTGACCACCTAATTGTATGAAACATATAACAAATATATGGACGGCTAGAATAGTCACGCAATTGGACCGTTCATATGTTTGGTATATGTTTCACACAATTAGGTGATCAAACGATGTCGGAATTGATTCATTTTTTGTGGAGATGATCTTTACTATATTAGTTACAAACTCAACGGTTCCAATCACTGTTCATCATCGTGAAATGACGTCGTTTGGCCGGATGAACACCGGCTCAACAGAGGGGAGCCGAACAGAGGAGCCGAATCCGTACATTTGCTAGTCTAAATTTTTTGTTTGTTGCAAGTGGGTATCTATTATAATTGTGACGGTTTATAAGGTGCAGTTTGTTTAAATACTATTTCTTTCAAGATTAGTTAGATGAATGTCATTCAATCACTTTCTATGAATATAAGAATGGGAATGCAATCTTATTAGTTATTGTTTCAGATTTTTGTAACAATCGATCTTTTGTCTGTTGCGGGTGGGTATCGTATAATCGTCATTGTTTATAAGGTGCATTTTGTTTAAATATTATTCCTTTCAAGATTAGTTAGATGAATGTCATTCAATCACTTTGTATGAAAACGGAATCTTATTAGTTATTTTTTCAAGTGCATATGCTAGTCTACTTTTTTTTTTGTAAGAATCGATCTTTTGTATGTTGCAAGTGGGTATCATATAATCGTGATCGTTTATAAAGTGCATTTTGTTTAAATATGATTCCTTCAAGATCAGTTAGATGAATGCCATTTAATCACTTTGATCTTTTGTATGTTACAGGTGGGTATCGTATAATCATGACTGTTTATAAAGTGCATTTTGTTTAAATATTATTCCTTTAAGATCAGTTAGATGAATGTCATTTAATCACTTTGTATGAATATAAGTTTGGAAATGAAATCTTATTAGTTATTTTTTCAGGTGCACCTGCTAGTCTAATTTTTTGTAAGAATCGATCTTTTGTAAGTTGCAGGTCGATATCGTATAATCGTAATTGTTTATAAGGTGCATTTTGTTTAAATATTATTCCTTTCAAGATCAGTATAGATGAATGTCATTACAAAAGTAGATGAATGTCATTTCAAGATCACTTTGACTTGTTCATGTCTTCTGTTTGTTGATGCAGAGTCCAGATAGTGATCTTATAGTGGCGGAGCATATCAGGCATTACAAAATTACTATACATGTAGGCCAATAAAAATGTGTCACGTGGCAGTCTCTACTCCAAGTCAGCAAAAACTTAAGAGCGCTGCTATGTAGATCATGTTTTCTTCTCTAGACACTCATGTTTCTCCGCACATCTATTTTAAATTTTTCAACGTTTTTTGGAAACCCAAATTAGATTCTAAATTTCGAAATATAATATTCATTTAACTTTATTCAATAAAGATCTATAACATATCTCTGCCACCAGAACTACAAATTCTCACCACTTTGGCCTCCAGCGTCGGCACCCATTCCTGCTCCACCGTCATTAACCCCAAAAATCTTTAAGGTATGCTCATGCATCAATTGGATGATGATTACCTCATGGAGAATGACATTCCATGGTGATATGAACTCTGTTATATTTTCGATGAGGAAGGATTGAACTATGCCTGAAATCTATGGATTTCACTGTGGGGGAGGATTAGAATGATCCAAACACTAAAAAATTCTTTGCAATCTAGCAAATCAACAAATGGGAGCCTCATTCAACCCTTCCATCTCTACCTCCTTATATTTCGACGGCTGCCGTGTTGGATCCAACAATCTTCATATAACAGATGGTGTATCCAAGTAATCAAGTATTTCTTAACGTAAGAACTAAACAAACCAAATCTCTTCTAACCAATTGAATAATGAATATGGATGTCTCTCATCAAATTGTTCCCATCCCTTTCGTGTACCCATCAATTTCCATCCAAATCACTACAATCAAGAATTGAGTTATCATATCACTAAAATGAAATCCATCTCCCTACACAACCATGAGGGTCCAACTAACCAGAACACTTTTTACAATTCAAAGCTATTTATAAAAGGAACACTTAGAAATTAATATTATTTATCATGGATCATTTCGTATAAATATTGGATATAAAAATAATTTTACTCTACAAAAAATAGCAGGGTGTCTAAAGAAGAAAATATGGTGTACATAACAGTTAACAAACTTAACAGAAAAATAAAATAAAATAAAAAAGAAGAAAAAAGGAGAGGCCAACAAAGTAACCGAATTGAGTTTGAGGTATCAAAATATGACAAATTGGACTTAGAGATGTTAAATATAGCTAAAAGTGAGTTGCATATGTCATTTAAGGTGCATTTGTTAGTCTACTCCTTTGTAAGAATCCATCTTTTGTAGTTGTAGGTCCATAATCTTATAATCATGACCGTTTATAAGGTGCATTTTGTTTAAATATTATTCCTTCAAGATCAGTAAAGATGAATGTTATTCAATCACTTCCTTTGTATGCATATAAGAATCGACGGTTTAAAGTAATTATTTACTTGATAACGATATACGATTGAATTAGTTATGTGAAAATGATCTTAAATAGTAATTTTTTAAGTATAGGGTGGATAAGAATGTGTACTTAGTTAGGCAATGCATGTAGTCTTTTCCTTTTTATAATTCCATTTGCGGGAGATGAATGCAGACACTTTTATTTATGTATATCTCAATTTTTTGATTTTGTCATAAGGTTGACAAAATTATGATTTTTTTAAAAATTTTGTCATAATATTATGATAAAATTTTGAATATTTTTATTTCGTCATAAGGTTATGATAATATTTTAAATCTTTTAATTTTGTCTTGTCATAAGGTCATGACAAAATTTTTCAATTTTTATTTTTTTCATAAGATTATGACAAAATTTTGATTTTTTTAAAAAAAATTTGTCATAACTTTATGACAAAATATTAAATTTTTCTGATTTTGTCATAAGGTTATGACAAATTTCGAAATTTTTTGATTTTGTCATAAGACCATGACCAAATTTTAAATAATTTGATTTTGTCATGAGGATGACTTTGATTTTGTCATAAAATTATGATAAAATTTAATTTTTTTTTGTTTTTGTCATAAAATTATGTTAAAATTTAAATTTTTTTATTTTGTCATAACCGTATGACAAAATATTAATTTTTTGATTTTGTCATAAGGATATGACAAAATTTTGAATTTTTGAATTTTGTCATAACCATATGTATTAATTTTTAAAAAAATTTGTCATAAGGTTATGACAAAATTTTAAATCTTTTCATTTTGTCATAAGGTTATGACAAATATATAAATTTTTTGATTTTGTCATAATATTATGACAAAAATCTAAATTTTTTTTATTTTGTCATAAGATTATGACAAAATTATGAATCATTTGATTTGTCAAAATGTTATGAGAAAATTTTAAATTTTTTGATTTTGTCATAAGGTTATGACAAAAATTTTGTCATAATATTATGGCAAAAATTTTAATTGAATGAAAATTAGATACAACAACAAAAATGAGATAACCCATATAATTGAATGAAAAAATCGATAAAGACAACAAATTTGAAGATCTTACGGGTCGATAACGAAAACCCATTTGAGCGGCCGGAACAAATCCAATTGTTTCAATCCCAGATGTTGAAATCAAAGGCCAATTTAAGAAATTACAATTGAAACCGAATTCAAGAATTTACAATTGAAACCCAATTGCCAGACCAATTGTTTCCCTAGATATTGAAATCAAAGACGCCAACCTTGAAGATATCGGTGATTTTTTAGAAAGAGCAAGGGGAAGAACATATTGAATTATAATGGTACTATATGTGTACCACGAGATGGGTACTATGATATACATATACACCGGACTATACATGAACTATATGAGTACTCTATGGAAGAGAACTATAGCACACATATAATATACGTATAGTACTGTTATACTCTAGAGGGGTTCGGGCAGCAAACAAGAAAATTTTTGCTCATTTTAGAAAAGAAAAAGCTACCACCCATTTTAGGTAGAAATTATTGAAAAATGCTTACGTTAGCCAATTCCCCCTACATGTATTTTTGAACGGTAATTACAGCTGACTATTTATTAATCAGAAACATTTTGCATAATATCTGAAAGAAGGACTCCTACTACAATTAGGATTCCTAGTTTAATTAGGGAGGAAGCAACTAGTATATCAATGTTGCGAACAATTTATACGTCTTTTTTTATTGTCATGTTATCCAGAATGATATGAACCCTTTTTTATCACAGACTTGTGTAGCTGAGGTTAAACAAGTTTTCTTTTGAGTCAAAGAAGGTTTCATATGAGTCAATAAGCATAATCCTAATCTAATTAGGAGAGATCGTACTTACGGAATCTCCTACTCGAATAAGGTAAGTGATATACAAATCTTACTTTATTTAGGAAATATCCTACTCTCTATTCATTCTCGTAGAACTATGATTACAACAAGAAAAGGAGTGAAGAGGAAAGCCAGGGAGATGGAAGAGGCCGAGGCGAGGCTGATGCGTAGGGACAAAGAAGCTGCTTCGCCACCACGAAAGCGGGTCAAGGAGGCGGAGGAGAGGCAGGGATGTAGGGACAGACAAGCTACTCCACCAAGGCGTAGGGAGAGAGATGCTACTCCTCCAAAGCGTAGTAAGGACAGAGAGGCTACTCCTACGAGGGGTAGTACGGATAGAGACGATACTCCTCCGAGGCATAGTAGAGATAGAAACGCTACTCCGCTGAGGCGTAGGGACAGAGAAACTACACCACCACCACGAAAGCGGGTCAAGGAGGTCGAGGAAGGGCAGAGACATAGGGATAGAGAAGCTACTCCGCCAAGGCGTAGGGAGAGAGAAGCTACTCCACTAAAGTGTAGGGCGAGAGAAGCTACTCCTCCGAGGCGTAGTAAGGACAAAGAAACTAGTCCTCCGAGGCGTAGTAGGGACAAAGACATTACTCCTCCGAGGCGTAGTCAGGACAAAGACACTAC
The DNA here is from genome assembly GCA_033992175.1 of Spiraea crenata. Classification (NCBI taxonomy): domain Eukaryota; kingdom Viridiplantae; phylum Streptophyta; class Magnoliopsida; order Rosales; family Rosaceae; genus Spiraea; species Spiraea crenata. The sequence goes on along the minus strand of JAVBHV010000041.1, from coordinate 1,438,136 downwards.
TCCTCTGAGGCGTAGTCTGCCAAGGCGAATTAGGGACACATGCGCTACTTCGTCGAGGAGTAGGGACAGAGAAGCTACTCCGCAGATGCAAAAGCGGGTCAAGGAGGCCAAGGAAAGGAGGGATAGAAATGCTACTCCTCCGAGGCGTAGTAAGGACAGAGAAGCTACTCCTCCGAGCCGTAATAAGGACAAAGACACTACTCCGCCGAGGCATAATAGGGACAGAGACACTACTCCACCGAGACGTAGTAGGGAAAGAGAAGCTACTTCTCCTAGGCATAATAAGGAAAGAGAAGCTACTACGCTTACGCGTAGTAGGGACAGAGTAGCTACTCCACCAGGGCATAGGTACAAAGAAGCTACTCCGCCATTGCATAGGGACATAGAAGCTACTCTGCCATTTGGAAGGGTCGAACACAGATCCAAATCGGAGAACACGATGGAGACCTGGAAACTGAAAGACCTATGGAAGGCTGCAATCCCTGTTGGGACAGGCTTGTATGAAATGGACTCTCTGCAGGAAGAATTCAAGTGGGATTTCTCAAATCTCGAACAAGCATTTGAAGAGAAGGGAAAGCTCTACCATGAGATTGTTGGCAATAAGAACAAAATCTATCTCTTTGGTATAGTTGAACGTCATGCTTGGATGCAGGATAAAGTTAATGTCCCTGTGGTGGTGGCTGTTGCGTCGCCTTCTCCACCTTCTGATGAAGTGAATGTTAAGCCAGTTGAGCTTGATGGTGAAGAAGGTGGCGAGGAAACTAGAATTCCGATGAGGCAGTTGAAGATGGATTGGATTCCAGGCATTACACCGGAACTTGAGAGATTTGAGAGATCTCCTTGCGTATTTGTGCTAGGAAGCACAAGGAGTAGTACTACTCTTGAAAACTCGAAGAATGAAGACCATACAGCAAAATTTCAGTCCTTCGTTCCTTGTTTGGATCATCAAAACAAGGAAGAAGAGCATTACGAGTGTCGCGTACAATGCGAGATGGATGAACTTGCCAAGAACATCATCAGCGAGACAATAGAAGGAGATGAGGAATTACCCCCAGTTCTGAAGGCCGGATTGAAGGAGTATGTGGCGGACAAACTATTTTTAGCAAAGAGAAAGCATCGACAGAGCTACCGGGAGAGAATTTCAAACACCCAGAAAGAAGGCACGTGCATGACTAAGGATTCTGAAAATATGGGGAAGTTATACAAATTCTACCCAGTACCAACACCAGAAACTCCCGACATATCAAAAACAAAATACCCATTCCATGGATATTACTGTGAACAAGAAGCCAAATCCAAAATTAGCCTAATCGAATTGGCAGCTTCTATCTGTTGATTTACATTAGGTATTTACCATGTACATAAGTGTTAATCAGTTGTACAATATCAGAATTGTAATCAAAGAGCTTTTTTCCTCCATTTTAGCAATAGTGCTTTTGCAAGCTTCATAATATTCAGAATCAAATACTAAATGATGATACTCCATAAATAATCTGAAATCTGTAGCTACTTAACAGTATCTTCTAAATTTGTCTTCAGAATACTGAAATATTTGGAACCAAAACAAAAACACTAAACATTCCTTGGCTCTCTAAAACCCACTGACACCAGAAGTTTCATTTCAAACGCACCTAACAGAAAAACATGTTTAAGGGAAAGACAGTTGCTACTATGAGATATCAGCATCAAAACCTCTTTGCCTCATTTCTTCTTCCCGCCCTTGGCAGCATCTCCAGCCTTAGTCTGCACCAAAGAGAATAAAATCACTGTAACTACAAATCTTTCATAATGCAGTTAGATAGACAGATAATAGAAGCAACTTCATTACCTTCTTCACTCCTCTAATCTTCTTTGCTCTATTCTTCCTCTCCTTCAATTGTTTGCGGGACTTCTCGACCTTGGTATCAAGTCCATTCTGCCACATACAAACATTTTTTAGCCACATGAAATGAAATCCCCGAAATAGAACCAAAAGATCATAATTACACATTATAAAAAGGACAATGTATGAAATAGCCAAAAAAAGATTATAGATAGCGTTGGGGGTCATTACTAATAAGATACACGTCTATATGAGGCCACCAAGCTTCATTAGCACAAAGGACCAACTCACAATCGGTGACAGACTTTACATGAGGTACATCATAAATAGGGGAAAACTAACAAAATCCTAAATTCAATCAAATGAGACTAACTGACAGAGACTAACTGACAGCACCAAACCATTAATCAGAAACGGCTAAACAAGGAAATATGTACAAACCGACACTAAAAAGGCTTTGAAAGCTAGTATGAACGATGAAAGATAAGAAGACTTCTCATAAACATTTAACCATCAGTTCTTGTAAAGCTACTGTTTTCTAGGAGCTCCCGGGGTTGTGATTGCACTCACTTCGTCGAGGCTCACTATAGTTGTACAGTCTACCACGGCAACTATTATTCACCTAATAGAGGAAAAAAACTTAGATAGCCGACTTACCCTGATCAATCTATACTTGGGCTCATACTTCTTCGCATTTTCAACAGAATCATAAATCAAGCCAAACCCAGTAGATTTTCCACCACCAAAGTGAGTTCGGAACTTGAACACGAAGATGGCATTTGGGTCCTTAACTTCATAGAGTCTAGCCAGCTTCTCCTTCAGCTCAGCCTTCAAAAAACTAGCTAATCAGCTCGTTGCAATTACAGAGCAACATAATTCAAATTGCTACTATTTTTCATAACCAAATGTATAACAGCTGAACATTGACAAAATCAAAAATAACAATACCTTGGACACATTTGGCCTTCCTGGATGAAGCACATCAATGACCTACATCGACAAATTACAACAAAACAAACATTAAACAAAGCAGATGCTCTCTAAAATCCCAGATAAAAATAGTTCAGAAAACAAAAGAGATCTGAACGCAGACAACATCAACACCATCAAAATCACTGATCAACAACATAAACAAAAGCTCAAAAAAGATAACACTTTTGGTTTAAAGATCTGGAAATAACACTGAAGCCTAAGCTATGCATGCAAAACCAGTAAAAGTAAAAGTAACTCACGAATTGCTTGCGGGAGAGGAGCCTGTTGGTCATGAACTTCCTGGTGCGGATGGTGACTGCCTTGTCCGCCATGGTTGGTTTTGATAAGAACTTGAAGATACCTAACCAGAGGGCACTGAGGCGGAAAATGCAGAAGAAGGCAGACGAGGGAGACGAGTGATGGGAAGGGTTGGCTTTTTATTGATTAGGGTTTTCAAGTGAAGACGGTAGAAGGCTTGGTGGATTTCGGCCCGTGCTACGCTGAACTCCTTGTAAAGGCCCAGTCCTAGCGGCCCTAACTAATTTGGGTCTACATATTCAACTCAATAGAAGCGTTAAAAAAAAAAAAAAAAAAGAGTAGATGCAATCAATCTAGAACGGGAGTGGGAGAATTTGCAATAGAATCGGCTTAAGTAGGTTCTGCATGTCAAGATTCTCGATTTGAGTCAATTACAAGAGTTTCAGTTAAGTGTTTGTAGCCACGATACTCGTGTGTGAACGTGAATTGAACTTAAGGTAACACAGGAAGCTATTGAAAATTGATTTATAACTCGAGAAAAAAACTAAAATTTAATGTTTTTGAATTATGTGGCTAAGAGATCTAGAACTCGTTACAAAGCAAGAACAATTTGAAAATTTTGTAAGTTTCACCATTTATAACTGCTAATAAACATTTCCCTTTAATAATTCAGCTATTCCATACTATCAAGAGAAAAAGCTTTAACTGTTGCAGAACGGGTATGAAAGTAATGCAGTGGCGGAAAGTAAATGAGACACAGAATTTAACGAGGTTCGGCAAGTGTGCCTGTCTCGGGGCGGTAGTCCTGGTTTCTCTCATTATATGGAAATACTGGAAACGTATACAATACAAAGTATCCTGACTATTTCTCTCCCCTTGTCCTAAGCTCTTATTACTTGGTTGTGTATTGAAGAAGGAGGCAATGCCTCCTTTATATAGGCAACAGATTGGGATGGTGGTAATAAAGAAAACGTTGTGGATGAGTAGGCTATCCACCATAAGGATATTCTACAACACTCCCCCTTGGATGCTCACGAATCCACATGTATGCCTCTGAATGCACCGCCTTGGATTGTACTCATTGATTTCTTTCAAGGCTGTAGTGAGACACCCAAATACTTGATTGCACCACTCTTCCTTCAGGTTCCTTAGCTTATCGTCTTCCTCCTCACGCATCGCAGGATCATGTTGTAACCGCTCTTGCAAGTGATTCAGGAAGAATGTTGAAGTTGAACGATTTGGACCTTTGACTCTCCCTTCTGGTTAAAGGGCAAGAAGAAGCCTGATGGAATCAATAGGACAGTGCAAGCCAGGAGATAGCTGAGATTGGGAGCATGCATGGATGCCATTGCTCCCAACCTCCATGATATGAGATACATTTGCTTCCAATAAACATATGAAAAGCAAACTATACATGAAAAGCTGATGAGTGATCATCTAAAGGAAATTGGGAATCTGAGAGACTATCTAAGTGCAGAATGCTGAGGATATATACATAGAGCAGTAGGAGAATAAATGGTGAGATGCGTTTCTAGTCATCTAAGACAGGTAAGGCGACTCCTTGGGATCGAGAACACTTGAAAATATCTCGTGAGTGATAACGTCTGTTGAAATTAGTCACCCTTGGAACACGTGCGGCAATCACTAAATCGATCGAAGTTAATGGATATGATCTCAATAAAGTAGGTCACCTGCGGGTCTCGAAAAAGAGAAGATCCATTTTCTCTACATATCCTCGGTAATTATCTGTGAAGTCACATCTTTGAAGACTTTCTCTTGCAAACTATCTCAGCTTTAGCCCTCCAATTTTCCTAGCATTTCATACCTTTCTTTCTTTCCAGTAATGGCTTCCTCCTCCAATGTTTCTCCCGATTTGACTCTTGCTCCCCCTGGAGTTCAACGCCAAGTGTAAGATTTGGCATCCCACTTTTAATTCCAGCATAGGCGCGCTACTGTTAAGGACTCAGAATGCGCAATGATGGTCTGCATCAATTGGTGCAACATCGGGAGGATAATGTGTTAGCGGGGGTGATAAAGAAACCATGAACATGCTATGGCTTCATGTGTCAAAGTGAACACAAGTGAAATCTGGAACGACTAGCGGCGAAACTATGCTAGACGTTCAAGAAGGATAACCAATCATTGAGAAGAGAACCGATGTTCATCCATTGACTCAGGAAAAGGAGAAGGACAAACTTACTGGTGGAGCAGATCCTCTGTTCCGCATAAGGATCTTGATTGCATCCATTCTGCGATAATATCAATAGGACTTTGTGAAAAACTTTATATACAAGCTTTGCGATGCTTGTAATCTTGTTTTTCTCATTTTCTTTAAAAAGACCCACTTGTAACCGTCATGGTCACATTGGCGGGGTTTGACAGCTGGTCCGAATATATTACAAGAAATTCAAATTTGCCTGAATTGATATTTCAAACATATCTCTGTATTTAGATCCCCATAGAGATATCTTGCAATCATATCCATAAGCTGCATATTCAGTTTTCGGAAACTACCAAACTGATTAGGTAGTGGAACGAAAACGCCATACGAGAGAATACATCTCATCGTAATCAATGTCAGGGCTAATGAGAGAAGCTTTTGGAAGGCGTGCCTCGTACTATTTCATTCTCATCATTATGCTTCCTTACGAAATCCCACATGTAATCTACAGGATTCACATTGGGTAGTATGGAATCAGGCAAACACTTTTCGCTAAGGAGTCTAAATGACATGATTGTTCTTTCCATTTTCACCAATTAGTTAACGTGTACTTAATCAACGGAACGCGGGATATCGCGCACTTTGTGATTCATGGCCCTGCATAAGAAAGATATCATCGATGATATCTCATCTCGATCCATAAACTCATCCGGACCGAGATTTCTGGATCTCGGGAATTTGGATTTGGGTTCACCCGGGACGAGGATACTTCCATAATCCTCGCAATTATGGTTGATGGTGAGATAGCGATAGGTATTGCCATAGTTTCCTCTTGGGGAGTGAACATAACCGGTTGTCCGTCACGGGAGAGTTGGCGCGCGGCCTCGTCATCATGACGGAACATCCTACCGGATGCTTTGATGAGACATATGGTCATCCGATCCGTCGTCTCAGGAACGTCGTTTCCTCCCCCTAACGCGGAATACTGTCTCATTAAAGTGACTATCGCAAAATTGCGAAAAAGAGATCGCTACAATGAAGGGAAACAACCAACAAAGATTCCAAATGAGGACCCATATTGGTCGTTCGGCGGGACTGGAATACTGCACCAACATTCTTAAGTACGGTAATCATGCGAGGAACCAACTGAACGCTAAATGTGGTGAGATGGTGGCGAAAAGATGTTGTGCAGAATTGCATAGTAGAAAACGGAAACGTTGGATCATTAACTTGTCTAACCCGGTTCCGGGTCTATCTGTGAGATCATTGAGTATGAACATAGGGAATTAAATGTAATCTCAATCCTAAGGGACGTGAATAATAATCGAAAGCCTCGATATAAACTCTGATAAGTCTCTAGACTACAACGATAACTAGGGTGTGAGTAATATGTGTAGAAGTTTAGCAAATGCAACTTTTGATGTGGACAATAGACATGTGATAACGAGTCACTACATCAACCAAAACCATAAAATCTTTATATGCGCGTTTGGTTGGAAACGCCACAAACTTCCCCTTTTCAACATGGTAACTGTTCAATGAATATCCTTATAACTCAACAAAATCTCCGAATATGTGAGATAAGGCCTTGTAGGTCTACATGGAGGTATGAAGTAAGTAATATATCTCCATTCAGGGAGAATATCATGCGAGCCGCGCTATCATCTAAATGATTAACTCACATTCCTCAACGTGGATTAATTGAATTGGTACATGATCAAGGAAACTGTTGGTTCCAACTCATTCAATTAATTGATATTCGAGAACAAAATCCGGATAAGACTGAAACTAAATCGGATGAGAGCAAAATCTGCCTCTCAATTAATCCCATGACTTTCAGTCTGGATTTGATCAAGGAACATCATGTCCGATCATATAATGATGATTAAGGAACTTCAGGTCCAATCATATAACAAAGATCAAGGATCTTCAGGTCGATCCCTTGCATGATATAAAATATCAAATATTTGCAAGACTTTATTACTTATGATATTGCACTGGCATACAATATCAAATGGGAACTAGTAAAACTGTACCATCATCCCACAACCAGAATTCAAATTACTGAAATTAAATGACAGAATTTAAATTGCCGAAAGTAAATGGCATAATTTAAATTGCGAAAGTAAATAGTAGAATTTAAATTGCTTAAATTAAATATGGAGAGGCGGTCAACCGCAACGTCCACATTTGCAGAATTTAAATTGCTTAAATTAAATATGGAGAGGCGTACAACCGTCAACGTCCCACATTGCAGAATTTAAATTGCTTAAATTAATAGAGGAATTTAAATGCTGAAAGTAAATAGCGGAATTTAAATTGCTAAAGTAAATATGGATGGAGGGATATCGCCATTAACCCACAAAGTTAAAAATGTCAGTTAATAGCAGTAACTTCTGGTTTTGAAACTCAAGGTTCATTCGAAACTTCAGGTTAGATATGTTGTGAACATCGGGTTCACTTACGTGAGTACAATATCATAACTTCAAGTCGATTATAATTCACTTGAAATAATCTTGGCTAAAAAGCCAAGCAAACAAAAGGTTGGGAGCTCAAAATAGGTAGGTCTATTGTGAACTTGGGGTTCACTAATCGAAACTCGGGTCGATATATATATGAACTCAGGTTCAATATTCCAACAAGTATTATACATGGACCAAACAAAGGTCTCGAGTAACTGGACTATTTTAATACATTGGAGAGTGTTATGGCTTTGGAAATGTTTTAGCCTAATTGGAATAGTAAGACAAAACAAATCCAGCCAAAACAAGAACGGCAGATTGAAACAGCCAAATCCTTGGGGATTTCAAAAACTTTGACAATCCTCTGCACGTCGGGTTGAACGAGTTTGACCCACCTAGCGTCGATGGCTGAAGGCGCGTGTCCTGTTGTTGTGAAGCTCGAACATAGGTCGTTAAGCGAAGAAGCACGGGGGGGGTGATAGGTCTGTGGAGGGTGTCGATCGGATAACAACTGGCGGCATCTCAACTTTCGTTGGAGAGCGTCTTACCTGGTCGAGGAGCAAAGAAACGGACGGAGGGAGTGGAAGGACGGGCGGAGGGTGATCTCTGCTAACCGACATGGCGCGTTGCGGGAGGTGGCGGGAGGGGGGGGCGTGGGTAGGGAGGGGGGTAGAAGCGCGTAGAGCATGGGCGGCACCTAAAAAGGTAAAGCCATATTGGTTATCCATAAACAAAAAAAGCAAACAACTTAACACAAGATAAGTAGATTGCTCGATATTGGTATGAAGATTTGCTTGTTCTGGTTTCTTCGCTTCTGAAGATTAGTTTTTTGCCTCGCATTGTGAGAAAAAAATATAGAGAAAACATGTGGAGAAGTAGGGAGAAGTGAAAGAAAAGTAAAAGAAAAAAGCATTATCCTTTTAGTCCACCACCAGAGAGGGAACGTAAAGGTTAAAGATGGTGGAAAGAGGAACGAGTGGATGTGCTGTGGGGGACTGGTCTTATAAACTGAAACGTAAAAAGTATTCTTTCCCCTGTAAGCTCTATTACTTGGGTGTTGAAGAAGGAGGAACTATATAGGAACAGATGGGATGGTGGAAAAGAAAACGGAGAGGTCCATAGGATATCTACAACATTAACAACATGCACAAAATACAACTATGCCGGATTATATTTGTTGGAGCTTGGCAAACATGTTGCACATAAATAGTGACCACGTGAGTAAAACGACTGTCACGTGCCAGCATATACCACGATCTATATCTTTTAACGAGTACAGGGCGATGAAAAGGACGCACCAAGATGAGGTTTGAGAGATTCTGAACAAATCGAAAGGGCGAGACACGACAGCTGTTTGGCCACTGACCACACCTTTATTTCATGTTTCAACATAAAAACATCCAATCCTCGACATCCTCCGATAATATTCCAAATCAGTCGAAACAGAGCTCCAATGGCGGCAACAGCTTCGTTGCTCCAACCCAACACACCGTTCAAATGGAATCTCCACAACCTCCGTCCTCATCTCCCCGCCAGATCAGTCCAACTCAGCTCAACAATCAACGGTCGAAAACCGCGCTGCAAATTCGAGGTCCGATGCCTCAACTTGAGCCCATCAACCGACTCGAAATCGAAACTTGGCCTCATTAAAGACGACCCAACAAGCCCAATCGAGCTTGTCGCCGGAAAATTGATGAACGCGCTCAAGGCGCTGAGAAAACCGGCAATGGCCGCGGTGTTATTGGGCCTGCTGTTGATGTCCGACCCGACTTCGGCATTGGCCGCGTCGGGCGGGCGGGTCGGGGGGAAGTCCTTCTCGTCGCGCTCGTCCTCTTCGCAATCTTCGAGGAGTTACTCGGTGCCGAGAACTTCAAGGCCTGATTTTTCGTACTCGGCGCCGTACTACGCACCTTCACCGTTCGGGTTCGGCGGCGGCGGCGGCGGGTTTTACATGGGGCCCGCATTCGGGGTCGGAGTCGGTGCCGGGTCGAGTTTCTTGCTCATCTTGACGGGTTTCGCGGCGTTTGTGCTGGTCTCGGGGTTTCTCTCCGATCGGTCGGACGGTAGCGTGCTTACCGATACCGAGAAAACAAGCGTTCTCAAGCTTCAGGTACGGCTGAATTCATTATCCACATATTCTTCAATTTTTTGATGCGTTACTATAAAAAGGCAGTAGCTTTTTTCCGAATGTTTTGTTACTGTTTATAGTAATTGGTGATGCTACAATGTTTACTTACTTGTAACGAGGAAAGTTCGGAGAAGTTGGTAATCATTCCCTCGTGCATATGGATTCAATGAGTTGTTAGTGTCTTAGTGGTGGGTGTTGTTTGATACTCAATTTATAGTTCTCTTTCGTGTGTAAGTTTTTGTTCGATTAGCCACTAGGAAGCAGCCAAGTGCGGAGCTTTTTGCTTCTTTGATTGGTACTTGTTAAATAAATGTCGCTTGTTTGTGAGAAGCGAAATGCAGAGATTAATAAAGGATATGTTTTGAGATAAGCACAATCGAGGATGCATTTTAAGAGGAATTAGCATTTTGGGTTTGGAGGAAAGCATCTGGAACTAGTAGTTAAAACTAACATCTGTGATATGCATTTGTAGACTTATGTTGAGTTTCAATGAAACAATTAGATCTCGAGGGTTTCACCGTCGTATTATCTCTTTGTCTAAGGTTGGTTTGTTGGGCATGGGACGAGCACTCCAAAGGGATCTTAATCGGATTGCTGAAACCGCAGATACTTCTACCCCTGCTGGTTTGGCCTATGTTTTGACAGGTATACACACATATACTTCAACTGAGCTTTTAGGCTTGGTTTCTATAACAACTGTCCTGCTACTTTCTTTTATGTTGTAATTTCACTTTGGTTGGTATGTTGATGCTATTTTTTACTGCACCTTTGGTTGCAGAGACAACACTAGCTTTGCTTCGACATCCTGAATATTGCATCTCAGGATACACATCTGTAAGTTCAATATCTTCCTCTTAGTTGATCTATTCAGACGAATGATCACAATTTGGTGCATTGATGTTGTTGCCTCCCATTATTAGAGATGGTGGAGACCCTAGGAACATAGAATAAATCGACAAACTCCTTTTTTCTCTTTGAACAATTGGTACTAAAAAGTGATAACGTAGTGAATTGACCGCAACTCATCAAATAACCAAACAGCATACGTTGGCATCTTTGCAGTGCACATATTGTTGTTTAGCAGTATTGAGGGCTGGTGTTATCATGTGAAGATTTTTTTTTTTTATTTTATGGAATTCCTCTAATGCTCCTTAAGGCAACTGTTAAGAATGTAAATGAGAGGAATTAAGGTCGTAGATTAAGTGCGATTACGATGTTGTTACTGTCTAGCGGGATATTGTTTAAATAAATATGTATAATGATTGGAGTTTTTGTTGCGTTGTTGCCAAGTTTGGAAGTATGGAAAAAAAACATTAGTAAAATGGATATAGATCTGAGGAATGTGAAGAAGAGCATGAATTGTAACTTCTCATGGGCCTGTAGGTTGCTGAAAAGCGAGGCATAGAGGAAGCGGAGAAAGTTTTTAATCAGCTTTCTATTGAAGAAAGGGGTAAATTTGACGAAGAGACACTTGTCAATGTGAACAGCATAAAAAGGCAAAGCTCATCAAGCCAGAGAGCTAATGGATTCCGCAATGAATATATAGTGGTAAGATCAAATTGCATGCCCTGATCAGAATTATATCTCCAGTTTTCAGTGCCAGTGGTTCTTTCATGTACCATAATAAGTCGCTTGTTGCTTATGTATATTTTATATGACATGCTTTGTATGTGTTATGAAAATCAACTGAATATACATGTTGTCTGATCGTTTTAGGGTAATCTAAATGTTAACATCAGTCTACTTTGTGATTCTCATCTCAATCAGGTAACGATATTGGTGGCTGCTGAAGGAGTGACTAAGTTGCCCGCCATCAATGGAAGCGGTAACTTGAAGGAAGCATTGCAAAAGCTTGGATCCATTCCCTCGAGCAAAATATTAGTAAGGAAAAGACTTCTTTGTATAAGATCTTGCAAGTTTCTCTTTTTACTCAGTGCTTGATAAACATATGTTTTGTTCGTTTTCCCTGCAGGCAGTAGAGGTATTGTGGACTCCACAAAATGAAACTGATACTCTATCGGAGCGGGAATTACTGGAAGATTACCCACTTCTGAGGCCTTTATGAGAGAATATTCAGGCTAGGCTGAACTATGCTGCAAGAGGCATGATCTGAGCCGCGTATTCGATGGAAATCAATTTAATCAGGGAGTGTACAGAATACTGCATATGTAAGAAATTGTGTTTTTTTTTAATTATACGTACAGTATTTTTATACGGAGATTTCGATCTTTACTTAGTATAGAGTTTCAATGCATTAACTACAATCATCATCAGTTGTCTAATTGAGGACTGCTATAGCAATTATAATACAACAGAAGCTAAATTTTTTCGTATACCCTAAACCCTCCTAAACAAAGAGACGTGAGCCAACATATGGCTCTCCATTTGATTTCTCACAACCTAGTTTCCATGGCGGCAATAGCTTTGTTGCTCCAACTCAAGCCCTGAGGCAAAATCTCTGGGTCCCTCTTGGTCCTCACCCTGCCAAATCAATCGAATTCATCCCAACCTTCAAAGCTCATCAAGCTTCATGTAAATTCAAGGTTCAATCCGACTTCTAGCTTAACCACTTTGCCCACTCAAAATCAGGCCTTTGGCACTATGAGTCGTCTCAGTACCTTGATATCCAAGATAACCCTACAAATACAAACCCCTTTTGAGGGTATCGCAGGAAAACTGCTGGATGCCCTCAAGGCACTGAGAAAGCCGGCAATGGCCACCGTGTTTTTGAGTGTGTTGCTGATGTCTTACCCGAATTTGGCATTGGCCGCCTCGGGATGGCGAATGGAGGAAGCTCGTTCTCGTTGGGCTCTTCCTCTTCCTCCTCATCCTCATATGATTCTGATTCTGATTCTGAATGGGATTATTCCTCATCTTCATCTTCTTGGAGTTACTCCAAGCTGAGTTCTTAGTCCTCATATGATTATAGTGACATCTCCGTCGCATGGAAGTTCTTCCTGGGCAAAGAGGCCTAACTCTACCTTTTTTACCGGCCGAAAAGTTTATCAGGCTTTTTCTAAAATTGATTGAGACGGCGAGGTGAGTGGACATTTTCGGACAGGCTGTATTTGTAGATTAGTGGAATGCCCCCCAAGTGGTCCAACTCCAACAATTCCCTTTATGAATCATGAGTCCATAATGATGTCTTGTGCCAACCCAGAAAGTGCAAGTCATCTTCTGAATAAAGTTTAGTTTTTCAGGAACAAGATGCACCAGAAAGTAGAATATATCTGTATGCCACTTCCAAGTTTCAAGTGCTTGCAAATTGTCAAATATCATGTATTTTTTATTCCCCGAGGCAAAAGGTGGTGTTGTTCAATTGATTGACAGCATTCCTCTTAATCCCAAATTTCCGTCTTCCATACATTCATTTCCCATCAAAAGCACATGTTTTTTTTGTATGAACTAAAAGTAATATTCCAATTGCCCTCCCAAGTTATTCAGTTATCCCTCAAATGGTCCAAATTGCAAAACGTTTTCAAGATGATCAATCCAAAGCAGAGTAAAGAAGGCGGACTACGAAAGTGAAACCCTTTTGTTCTTCTCATGCCTTTTGAATTCAAAATGGGAATGTACGGCACGAAAATAGCTGTCTTTCCATGAACACTTTTGAAAAGCTGATGTTAATTGACTATATTATCTACTAATGGAAAAGTTTACTGATGGATTAATTAATGTGATAATGAAAGAACATGTTTTGTGACTTGAAAAGTCCCACTCCACAAAGACTACTTACTTACCAATCAGCAAAAGTTTCCAGCCGACTATACATCATCGTCAGCATGTAACCCTTTCCATCATTCTAAAGACTCTAACTTTGTCCGTGTAACTGTTTGACTTTGTGATAGAGATGAAGATCAACAAGCCTTGCTTTCAATTTAATTTGAATGGAACCCCGAATTGGATCGGTCAGTGTTAATGAATAATTTGGCTTTCATCATCATCATCATCAATTTATTGCCTTGGATCCAAGAAATAAGAAAGCGGGAAAAATCTTTATTGATTGTTAGGAATGGGCAATGGGTCGCATTGCATGTGGCTTCCATATTTTTGTCTAATTACAATCAAAGTATAGAAACCATATCTGGCCAGACAATTGATTTGGTTTGTATCAAAATATCAAGAAGTTGATGAGATTTTTGGTCATATCATTATCTGGTTTTAAAGCTAAAAAGTTCTGATTGTGATTCACGCCATCTTAATTGTCTGATTGCTTCTTAGTTCTGTTGATAATATTATCAAACATTGTTAGGTTGAAGTGACCCAAACTGCTTTATTGTTCTCTTCACGAATATCTGGGTTTTTTTTCATAAACTTTGAAACCATTTTAGTTGGTACCCCAACCAGCACTGTATAAATTAAAATCTTTGTACTAATTCATTTTTTCCAACAGTGTAAGTCTTTTCTCCCTTAAAATCAAATGATTGATATTTAAGCATCTAACCTACTTTTGAGAAGCAAATCTCACTTGATGCTCTACCGCATTATAAAAAGGAAAATTTGATGTCCCTTCGATATCTTGTTTGAGTGTGACACTGCAAAAGCAAAGCACTATCCCCAAAAGAGTACAATTTGCGTACAACTTAGTGGCACAAGATATGGTTTGGTTGCTTTTCTATGTGATAAAGATGAGTTGAGGTGTCTTTTTCAGGGCAAGAATGGACCATGCCATAGTAATTGAACCATTTTTTTGAGTTATATGGCAACCAGATTTTTTAACTAAGTAGATGAGCATGCATGGAACAGGTAACAACATGTAACATGATTTGCTCTTGGTGGTGGGGGCCAATCATATCATCCTCTTTGAAAGATCAACCACATAATTTTGCCATGTCAGCACTCACTCTGATGATATGCCAATAATTCAGTTCATCATAACTTCTCATATCTCCCAATCAAGATCTCAAGACTTTAGATCTTTAAACCACCCAATCAGATACAGGGGTTTAGATGTGGGGATTTCAGGTTCATCTTAGTTAAACATGACATGAATAGAGTATGTAAATCCACAAAGAGGTAAAATGAATGCCCGTTTTGATTCATGCTCTTCTCGATTCTTAGTTATGCCGATCACTCAAATTCATGGTTAAAGTACAGAATGGATGCCATAAAGTTGAGGTACTCGGAAAAGTTACTTCAAGCATGGGGAGACATAACAAGAAGGTTGATGGACCTAATCAGAATCTCTATAGGCCTCAAAACTTGCATTTTTCCTCATATATAATTCATAATTTACTATAGGAGAGCCACATCCCTAGTCAAAAAGGGATGCCCTTGGTTGGTAACCATACAAAGAGCTTCTGCAAGTATGTATGGAACCTGTGGAAAGAATACATTATGTGCCATGCAAGTTTATACATCAACGGCATCAACAGGGAGGGAAACTGTCCGTCGAAGAGAGTGAGGAAGAATTGAACCTGTGTAGAAATGATTGGCAGTAACGACATCCTCTACATTAATAGACTCCATTGCCTCACTACTTCGGACCCTTTGGGATTCTGAATTGGGGCAGCTCTTCTTGAGACAAGCATGGAAGTTGGGACTAAAATGTCCGTCATAAGCACAAGATTTTGATAGAACTACATTGTTGATTCCTTGGATGGTCTGTGATACCAAAGATGATAAGACTCCATTGTCTATTTCGTGCTCTTTACTTCCATTAGCTGAAGGTGTCGGGACATGTCCTAGATGCTGATCTCTGAGTTCCCTCAGCTCCATCTGGTGCTTTGCTTTGAGCCATCTTAATTCCTTCTGGATTTCATTCTCATGATTGTCCGAGATATCATGGCAAATTGAAGGTATCGTGGAAAGAGAATGTAAAGCGGATAAGTTTCTCGTAGAGTTTCTTGTTCCAGATGCAGCATTGTTTTCCAATTTAAGACCTTGCTCATCCTCGATTGTGACTAACTGATCCATTTTTTCATATTCTTCATCAGAATGACTATGTCCAGAGTCTACTGAACTAAGTTCGCGACTTTCATGTTGTCCCCAAAGTTCTTGGTAATGAAAGCTCGATTCATTTGGTGTGCCCTCTGTCACATGATGCTCAGAATCATCAGCTTGGTATGTAATCTCCTCAAAACGGCCGTGCATTGAAGCACATCCATGTTTACAACATTGAAGATCTTGCAAGTTCTTGGCGCTAGGATGGTTGGACAGAAACTCCATCATGGAACCATTAGATGTGTGGTTGGAAGCACAATTGTGACAGAGGCTTTGATTAGCAAATCGGGGCGTTTCCACTATCCCTGGCCCTGTCTTCCAATCGGGTACTAACAATGCCATTTCCCCATCTATCATATCTGCTATCCTGGTTACATCCTGATCCGTGATATCCAACTCCGCAACCATCTCGGTTGCCACACTCAATGCTGTATCGTTGTCAATGTCAAATGGGAAATAAATGTTCCTGATACGACCTGCAAAGCAATAAGATTTGCAGTGCTAAATTTAATTTCCAAAAGTAAACAATCCAAATTTAAACGTGGGAAATATGAAAAGAAAATCCAACCTTCTTTATCTGCAATTCTAAGTCTCAAAAAGATGCCACCGTCTTCTCTTCTCTTCCCTTTAATACTTATGTCAACATCTTCTGAATGTTCATCATCATGGTGCTCAAACAGTTCAATTCCACTTGATTCTACGTCAACTGGTTGATACCCCCATTCATTTTGGGAATCACAACCAAAACCATTCGAGTATCCATTACTAAAGGAACTGCTGCTTCGTTCAAGCTCAAAAAGAGGCTGTCTTACAAGAGGATCCATGAGGTCTAGCTGTCTGCCACAATCTATTGGCCTCAAATCATATTCACATTCATCGATCTGGAGAAAAGGGTCGTTCAAAAGCTCCCGAGCGGAGAGCCTCAAAGACGCGGTTGCCAAGCATTTCTCAACGAATTGCCTTACTTCTGGATCTCCAACTTTGTACAAAGCATCTGGTCTTTTCCCCTAATGAAGAAAGGAAAGGGAATCTAGATGTCACATTTTTTTTCCTAAAGAAAGTAAAGCATGCGACTGGAGACAAAAGGAAAGAGAATCCCCTTACAGAGACAACTTTCTTGTAGATCTGGGCAGGATGATTGCATTCGCTATAAGGATATTCAAAAGTGACCATCTCCAAAATGCACATCCCAAATGAATAGATATCAACAAGCTCATTATATGATTCTTCATACACTTCCGGAGCCATGAACTCTGGTGTCCCTACTTAACAAAAACAAAAACAGAAAATCTAAACACATATTAACCTCTAAGTAAATAAGTTTCCTGATCATCCAATCAACTTTGCAAATTACTAAAGAAACCATTTTTGCTCAATAAAACTAATTCGAAATACGAAAACTTATGAAGCAAAAATAAGATGATTAAGTTGAACATACCAACGCAATGAGCGGCATGCGATTTCCGTAGAATTGCTGCCAAACCAAGATCACCAATCTTCACTTCCCCTTGGTTTCCATTGATAAATATGTTGTCACACTTGAGATCTCTATGGATCACAGGAGGGTCATGGCTATGTAGATACAGAAGCCCACTCAAGATCTGTCTACACCAATGCTTCACTGCTCTAATGTTGACTCTCTTATGCTTTAGCCTGTACCTAGAAAATCCACACAAGAGTATACATCAGAAATCTCCAAACCAACACAGGGGAAAACAAACAAAAGCACAAACTTATTTTTCATCAAAAACTCGAAAAATACGTACTGCTTAAGAGTGCCGGAAGTGAACATTTCAGTGACAAAATTGATGTTTCTGTTGGCAGTATCCACCCAGGATGTGTAGAACTTCATAATGTTCTTGTGCTTCAATGTCTTGAGGAGATGGATTTCACAGTAGAGCCTTTCAAGATCTTCAGGGCTCTGCAGGAAATCATACAGCTTGACCTGGTTCCAAGCAACCTCAATCCCTTCATACTCATCAAATGCTCTGTAGCTGCACAAACCAATCCAGCACCCAGAAAATTACTCAAAAATCCCCTCATTCCCACAGAAAGACCCGAAATTTTTACATAATTTTGAGATATATGAACTGGGTTTCATTATTTTTGAAGAAAAATTAGAGCTAGAATGAATTCATACACTGTCTTTGACGCTCCTTTTCCAAGGATTTCATTGTACTGCAAAACCAAAACACCAACCAAAAACCAAAAAAGGATCAAACTTTAAGCAGAAAAACACACCGAAAATGAGAGAGGAAAGAAATGAAGGTGCAATTACTCTGCCATATCTCCCGGTTGGATCGACTTCTACAAACTCAGAGTAATCTGGTTCAAGATGCGCCAGACCATTCATTTCTTTCAAGTTCCAAACCCAATCAATCTAATGCTTTCCTGTGTCTTTCCTTTTCTTTGTTATTCTGACTCACAGGCAACGCAAAAAACACACAGCAATGGGGAGAGAGAGAGAGAAAAGAAGCCTGATTTATCATAAAATACAACTTTTCTGAACGTTTCAGGGGATGCAAATTAAAAGGAGAAAACTAAAAAAGGGTCTTAAATTTTGGTTCTTTTTCCTCCAAAATCAATTATATATTGATATTTTGGGATATAGATGTATAGAATAGGAAGTTTTCCAACTCTTTCCACCCAGTCCCACGACGGTACGTGACCAATATACAAGTCTTATTATAGGAAAGAGGAGAAAGAAGACTCCTCTCTTAATCTCAAAAAGCTCTGTACTTTATCTTTTTTGGCTTGGAGTTGGTTGATAAGAAACTATAGAGTCGTGTGGTATTATGATAGCATTGTATAACTCATAACTTTTTATCTCAATTATTATAAGATAAATTAAATTTTTTTGCACTTACAAAATTTGATCAGAATATTTCTACAAAATATTATAATATTAAGAAAATTAAGTGCAAAAACAACAGGAGTACGTTCAATGGAAATAAAAACGTTATAAAGCATTAGATAAAAACGCTCATAAGACATAAACTACTAATAAAACATATTTTTCCCTGTACCATAGATAATATTGTAGGAAAAATATAGATTTTTAAACACAACCTATTGTAACCAAAACTAAATTTCAATCCAACTAAAAATACCTAGAGTTTTCTATGCCCTCAAATTTGATTCATGCTCGCACGTGAGTATTGCAGGCATTGTGGCTAGTTGTTATATAATAAGAGTGAATATCTACTAAAATTATGTATTAGTAGAAATCTTATCATTTATTTATATTATAGAAGTTTTATGAGTAACCGTAGTATTGTACGGGGTTTGTACTTTCTCGAGGAGTGAAAGTAAGTAACTGGTTACTGATTTAGAAATGCAGGGGCCCACATGAGCTTGATGCTGGACCGGAAGGTGGATCATGCTTTACGTACTGTGTGTCATGTACCAGTTTGGTTTATGTGGGTAGGGACGAAGTGTAGGGCACACTCTGAATAATTCAAACACAAAATAAACACACGCTTTATTGAACTACTTGATGTATGATTAATAAACTTTCTAGATATTAACTGTAGGGGGAATTGAACGTGTGATATGTCATCAACCATTTCAGGTCCTAACACACGATAGAATATCTTTTACCTTTTCAATGTGGAATGTATTTATTAAGATAAAACCTAATCGAGCATCTATATTAATAAATTTTTTTTTTTTTTTTTTTTTTTTTTTTTTTTTTTTTTTTTTGAAATTTTAAGTGTATCTAAGATTAAATAAATTCATGATTAAATTCGTGTTTTCTAAATTTACCCCTATATAAAAAGTTAAACTTACCTTGATTTAACTAATAAGGGTAAATTTGTATGAATAAAATTTTACATCTAAAAATAAAAAATTCAATATCATGAAAAATAAAAACACAAATTGAAAAAGTAAATTGACACCCCTGTGAGCTGGTGCTAAGATGCTAGTAAGATATAATTACATGCTATTAATAGGGGGTTTTGTATTAGGGACAATAACCCCTAAGGATAAAACAAACTCCCTAATTCTATGCTAGGACAATAAATTCAAAAAATAACATCAAAGGACAAAATATGGTGACCACACTTACATCTCATCTCCACAACCACGCACATGAACAGTGATGCGCGCATGAACAGTGGCACGTGCATCATTTTTATTTTTATTTTTAGAATATCTGTGCACACAGAAACAGTTCTGCCAACACAGAAATAGTTCTGTCAAACACAGAAACAATTTCTGTCAAACGCAGAAACAATTCTGTCAAATACAAAAACAGTTATGCGACACAAAAACACAGAAACAGTTCATCCAAGAAACACAAAAACAGTTCATGCAAACACAAAAACAGTTCATGCAACGCATAAACATTTCATGCAAACACAGAAACAGTTTATACAAACACAAAAACAGTTCATACCATACATAAACACATAAACAGTTATGCGACACAAAAACACATAAACAGTTCATCCAAGAAACACAGAGACAGTTCATCTAAGAAACAGTTATGCGACACAAAAACACAGAAACAGTTCATGCAAACACAAAAACAGTTAATACAAACACAAAAACAGTTCTTACCACACATAAACACAGAAACAGTTTGCCACTCAAAATCTCATTTTAATCATTATAATAGACAAACTAACTGCAATCTAATCCAAAATTCATCCAAATTCAACACAAATATGATCCAAATTTGTTCTATTCCAAAATAACTACAACATCATTGGCAATAACATCAACAATACAAAAAAAAAAAAGTTACTCACCAAGTGACATAGCAATCACAACTATGAGCTTCCTCCTCAGTCTTTCAGCCACAAAAGACAGGGTAGTTGTTGAAATTCACCACAGCCCAATTCAAACACTACCCAAAATTTCACCTCCAGTGTAGGGGTGGGAATGGTAGGTATACCGTACCAAACCTCCAATACCGTGTACCAACCAAACTAAGGGTGTTTCTATAAAATGACTACCAATACCATACCAAAGTTTCGGTACGGTATGGTACGGTATGGTAGTGTTTGGTATTGGTACACTACCAAAGTCTCCAACTATATATTTTACAAAATTAAATTCAAAGTCAATATTATCAATTCACCATATTCAATGTACTAAAACTTTCAAATTGTATCATAGTTGTACAACCTAACATCTAAATAACAAATCACATAGTTCAACTTCAAATTCAAATGCAATAATAATCTCAAATAAATAAAATACACTCAAGAGTGTTTTTAACGAAAAAAATAGTAAGGCTATCATAATCCAAGGCTATATATATGCGGCGTGATGGATGCATTTGAACTTCCAACTTAGCTTGAACTATTAGGTTGGCTTGAAAAAAGAGTGAGAAAAATGATATATGTTATTAAAAACTTAAATAATATATATATATATATATACTATTCGGTATACCATGGTATTGGGTTTTCAATACCAATACCGTACCAAAGTTTTCGGTAGTGGTAGTGTACCGTACCGAATAGTAACTGTACCAATGGTAGTGTACCAATGGATAATGGTACGGTATGGTACGGTTGGTATTTGGTATTTGGTATTTGGTACAAAAATTCCACCCCTACTCCAGTGTATCCACCTCACACACCACCATGAAATCACAAGACTTTATGATACCAGAAGTATCTAAAAAGAGCACATAGGGTAGCTCTCACAGTACAAGAACTCCCAAAAAGTAGTCAAATTTCAAGCAGAATTCACTTACTCGGCTTCTTGCAGTGTTAATTAAGCCAACCGATATACGAACAACCCAGAAAACCCAGTAAAAATTCTTCAAGGTGAACAAAAACAGCACCAATGGACGAGGGTAGCTTCTATGTCCAAATCAGAAATTAAAAAAATGCAATCTTTAATGCAGAAAGTAAAGCATGCCCACACACAAGCACAAGGGGACGACCAGTAAAATCATAGCCTTCGGCATCGGGGCAACCAAGTCTTTGCACTGGAAAACGAAAATTCCAATTAAAATCCAAAACTTTATTTATCTGCTAGTCTTTTTATTATGCAAAATGCAAAAAGAGTGTTCAACGAGCATGAATGAAACTTTCCTGGTCATTCGTCACGATACAAGTGGGCCCCCTCAGTCATCGCAGAACAGTATAGCAGCATCCCATTGGTTCACCACAAGAATTGGTGGTGACCCTGGGCATGGCTCAATTCCGCGATGGTGCCTCGGGATGTTCACCGAGTTTGCTGCAAGAGAGGAAAAAAAAGAAAAAAAAAAGAAAGGCGTGTGGGGAATGAAGAGCAAGACCACCTTTGTATTTGTGACATGTGTGTTTTTGTCCTACACAAGAACATTTGAATTTTATGTCCTACGTTAAAAATAATTATTTTTCTATGTCCTTATGAGTCATTAATCCTTTGAATTAATAGAGTGTAGATAATGCTTTAATTGCTTATCTAATCTTAGATCAAACACTTTACTAAATCAACATTTCTCTAGTACTTTGACCTTAACATGAATACAATATCATCTTCCTTATTGCTTGTCTAATCTTAGATCAAACATTTTACTAAATCAACATTTCTCTATTACTTTGAGCTTAACATTAATACAATATCATCTTCCTTATCCGTAAAAAACAAAACATTAATACAATATCTAGCATTAGACTCTCACTTTGTACATCTTTTTGGGTTTACATGAGCTTTCTAACTCAAGACAAACACATTTTCAAAGAACGCGTTTGGAAAACTATGGCACATAACTATTTTTGTTTTGACAAACATCAATATACATATAATTATTTGTCAAGTCATTGACTAATTAGTCATAGTGAAGATTCTTTTGCTAACTGAAGAAAACAAGCAACAAAGATTGACTGTCAAACAATGTTTGAGATGTGCACAAAAAACAGAGCCAAATTATAGAAAAACGATCAAGAAATCACTGAGTGCCGTAAATTTTCAAATTTTTTAGAAATTAAATGACATGAAAAGACAGTGTACACTGCATGAATTTTGGACTCATATAAATTTCATGTGAGTTTGTCAGACCTAAAGAGTCACACTGCATATGCTCTTGGGTTGTGATATCCTTTTCAATTTGCCATTTGATTTTAATTATTTAAATATTTAATTATTTGCTTATTGGCCTCGTTGGTTGATTGATTCGATTTCCTTGAGACTTGGCGGATACTATTCAAATGGAATTATTCAACTTCTAAGGATATTTCAATCAAAGAGGAGAGAAGAGGTCATGAGCAGTTACAAGAGGGGTTTTCAGTTTGGTGACATGAGCCACCCAATTGAAAAGTTGAAACCGGTTATTAATTACAAGTACAGTTTTAATTTCGCCTTTGGAAATGTGAATGAAGATGCATTTTTGAGTCTCAGCGATTTTTGTCCGAAATTGAATTACAAATCTGTTAATGACATTCTCAAGAAATCTTATCTGTCATGTACACATTTACATGCATTGACGATTGGTCATAAGCATATCATATGTACATCTATCTTGTTCGTCATGTGTTTGTACAGTGCCAACATATTTGAACTAACGAAAAAGACAGGTCACATGGTTAGCTTGGGAGTGAGGGTACATTTTATATGTAATACAACATGTACTAGTTGCATCAATGCATGCTAGAAACTTTATTTGTTCATGCTCATCTCACCTTGGTAGACA
The DNA here is from genome assembly GCA_033992175.1 of Spiraea crenata. Lineage (NCBI taxonomy): Eukaryota > Viridiplantae > Streptophyta > Magnoliopsida > Rosales > Rosaceae > Spiraea > Spiraea crenata. The sequence goes on along the minus strand of JAVBHV010000041.1, from coordinate 1,414,754 downwards.
ACTTTAGCTAATGTTTGCCATCTGTTTAAGTTCCTAACAAGAGGTCATATTAAATCATGTAAATCTATGGAAAATGATACGAAACTACTTAAGGTTTATTCGTATATGTAGAGATGTAACTCAGATTATTCTATTTTTCTATCTCGCTAATCATGGTCACATGCATAATGACTAATTTTAAAAAGAAAAAATGTACATTTTGTTGCACCCAAGTTTTTCCCGGTTTTGAGAGTTTGGGAGTCCATATCTGTGTTATGTAATGAAAGGAAATATTAAGGGAAATCCAAGGCTTGAGCAGGTATATATTATATACATTTACATTACAATCGCAGATATAATAATACTTGGAATGCAGTTTGCAATCAAAACATAAGAGCTAAAAACCAGCTGTGAAGCTTGTACGGAAAAGCATAATTTGATTAGCTGTCTTTAAGAAAATGATTGACTGAATTATCTATATGGATTTAGCCCAAAACAGAGCAAAAACACAGTAAAATAGAGAGAAAGATCTCAAATAAAAAACAGAGTAAAGAATACATGGCAAAATGCCAAATGAATAAGTAGTCTCTTCGAAATGCCAATCGTTGGGCTTCATCTAAAGCTAATTCTTCATCTTGACTGCGATTCTCTAGAATGACATTTTCAATATTCGCAGTTTGACTAGTAGTAGTTGGTGTTGAATCCATGAAAGCCGTACAGAAAGATAGTCAAATTAGTACGAAAGGGTGAGTCCAGATAAAATGATGCCAAAAAGTAACAACTGCTCCTTTGGGATTGATGCTCTCCCAGTTTTATTTACATAGATAGGTTTCTCCAGTTTTTCTTTTTTCTTTTTCTAGAGTTTTTGGCTAAACAACAAGCCGCACGTAGATTTAACTAGGAGATTTCAAAGTTGAGAGGATTTTATTATACAGTCAAAGCAGTCCACTTTGTATTGTTGAGTAAATAGTTTGGAATGATAAAATAATGTAAGGCATGTAACAAGCAAAACTATTCATCACGTGTTTTGGTTAGTATGTATCCCTATCAATAAAAAAGAGAAGAATCGAATATGAGACATATTAATTTAATATATAATGAAAGAAAAAAAAGTATCAATATATCATTCACACCTAATTGAAAATGTTTTGTTTTCGTCATGAATGATCATTTAACATACGGATGCGAATAACCTACCAGTTTGGCTAGTCGTCACCTCAACTCAACCTTTTTATTTATATAAAATCAGCCATCATGATCAACCTTAATAGTGCTTTAGCAATTCTCATAGTCTTCTGATGACAACATCACGAAACATGTCTCCCTGTTCATAACCAAAACTCCCACGGATCTGCCGGATTAATTTAACCAACGAAGGTTGCATGGGTAGGGCGGTATTGTACGAATGGTTGGGGTACCATGTGGGAACTAACATTAATCATGGATAAAAAATGTTGAAACTGCATTATAATTTTGGGACCATGCTGCAATTTGGTTATGGATAATCACAATTTGATGTGCTAATTGAGCATGTGTGATGTTTGGAGGTTAGGGCACACCAGTGGGGATCCTATGCTTTGGATGATTATCAACATATTCGCATACCTAGCATTTAGCAACCAACTTAGCTAGAAGCTATAAAATGGGACAAAATTATTGATTTTCGCTATCATAGTCAGATCCAATTGTCATGATATGAGTGGATTGCTAAAGTTTTAATATCATCGACTCCTACATCTTAACCGCAAAGATCAGCTCAACCGACTCCCGTTGGTTTGGGCTGGTTCGGTTCAATAACAGACTATCGATTCCTCCTGACGAGTGCAAATTAGTAAGAGATTGGGCCTAGCCCATTTCTTATCTGTTCAGCCTAAAAATTATGGGTTTAACTTTTTCGATTATAAGTTGGGCTGGGCTTGAGTTTGCCCAAATGTATCATTTTGTTCTTGGGAATATATGCTTAATTTATTTCTTACGCGAGGAATATGCTTTAACTAAGATTGACTCCTCTAAAATAATGGCACCTCGACCCACGTACCCCCTAAATCGGTGGCTAACCACATTTTCTACATTTATTGAAGTCGAAGAAGATTAGGTAAAAAAATTGACAAGACCAAAATTGTATACATTTCAATTGAGCATTTGGGAATTACAGGTGTTTTCTCTGATCTGCAAATTTCCTGATCGCAAAATGAAATCTAGTGCTGTTGTTCTACATGCCCTCAACAACTTGACCGTGACCGGATTCGTGGAGGACACGACGTCGTTCGAGCAATGCAGCGAGGAATGTTTCGGGGAGCTTGACGTGGACGGCAAGGGAGGGTTGTCGAGGGAGAAGCTCCGGGACGGATTCGGCAAATTGCTGCCGGGAATAGGGTACGTGTCGCAACCGAAAGACGAGATCAATGTGTTGCATGATGCAATTTTTGAGAGGTTTGATGCGGATAAAAATGGGGTGATTGATTGTAAGGAGTTTAAGTCCCTTCTGGCGGAGACCATGATGGCCGTGGCACGGGGGATCGGTGGGTCCCCCGTGCTGGTGGCCCTTGAGCAGGGCAGCCTCCTCATGAGGGCTGCTGAACATGAAAAGGCTAGATCCAAATAGACAATGATATTCATGCCATGTTTGTATGGTGCTTGGGTATACCTACCAAATGCAGATTGTAGATGAAATTTTTTATTGAAATAATATATCCATAGGCAAAGATGTGATCCATTTGCAGCAGTTTAACTTTGGAGATTTTGAAATTATTTGCCTGAGAAATTGTATGGAGATGTTCTTTTGATTTACTTGTTGATTTCTTGTGTCAATCCTGTTTTAAGGACTAATGAACATGCTACTATGCTAGAGATTTCGCTCAGAAAGTCTGCAGATTGATTGTTGATGTAAAGATTGGTTTGGGTTTTAAGCCCTTCAAAACAGAAGAAGTCCTAAAGTTCTTGGATTTCAATGCTTTTATTTGAGTCTTTGAAGACTTGGGCTTCTCTTATGGTTTCGTTTTCTCTAACATCTTATGTTGAGTTTTACTTCTTATGTGTATACACCGAACCAAAAATGTAAAAGAATTAGTAGTCTATTACCCGACTTACTCCGAATAAGTCAATCTTGCTGATACGCGTACAAGTTAGACGTAGAACTAACCTAATCCCATAGACTGATTTGTTCTTTTTCAATCGTGTGTTCCAAAAGAAAAAAAAAATTGCTGAATAAAAAGTCAAAAGTAGTACTTTGTTTATAGAGGTATAGACAGAAAAGTACAAATGGCACATGGATCTTAATAATTTCTGGTTTTGAAGAGAGCTAGGTTTAGGTTAAGTGTAGCTAAACTAGATCTTGAAAAACAGTGACCAAATCCATGCATCCCAATAAGAAGAATGATTTTTGGCTTGGAGATTGGGATTGTGCTGGGAATGTGCCAAACAGCATTGCCCCTCAAGAAACCTTGCCTCGAAGATCTCCCTCAAAAACTGCACCACGCCACTAGGTAGGTCAGCCTGCCTCATCCTCATTAGTCCAATGCTAAGCACACTTATCGGAAACGAAAAAAGAGATTAGTTGTTGAAAATCACAGTAGAATACTATTTAAAAGAATATGATATGCGTGTTTTGGTGTAAATTATTGGGAGGGGAGTAGGGTTGAATTTGGGTGTAAAGGAGAAGCGGGAGATCACATTCTAAATTACTTGGTTACGCTCAAATCTATCAATATAATTAGCCTGCCGCCATCTTGATCAAATATCTGATGACAATAGAGAAAGAAGGTTCCTCCACAGACGTACGTTGATAACTTGAAATCCCACTTGAGGACTGAAAATGAAGCTACCATACAAAAGTGGTTGGGGCTCCTCTCCTTTTCCCAAGGCCCCATCTTGCAAACCTCCTTTTAAGATGGCAAGAGGAAAAACAACTCATATAGAAAAAGGAATATTTACCCTCTAAAGTGCTTGTGATCTTAAAATAAAACCAAAGTCACCTGCAACTGTGACCCCAGGAGCCCCAAAGTGCAACCCAGCTCACCCTTTCAAAGGCGCAAATTAAGGAGGATATAACAACATGAAATGAATCAACAACTGTATATGTAAACCTTAGCTACTGGTGCTGATGATAGTGATGATGGGAGCCTTGTCACTTTCATCATTCAATATTCAAAGCACAAGCGCACTCTTTGCCAAGAGCCCGAAACTGTTATTAATATCACTCAGAAATAGTCATTAGTGCAAGATGACTGATTTGAAGTGCCAATATTGTGTCCAACTAAAGCCAAAACCCAACAGCTAAACGCTCCTTGTACTAAAAGGCTACTAAACCAAAGTTTGAATCCCACACTAGCCATCAACACCAAGCCAGCTACAAAACTACCCATCAGCACCAAATTATACGATATATAATCAGACCTCCAAACCTCCAAACACTCCATTCACACTTCTTTCTCTTTCATCACCTTATACAAATCTTCCCATACAATTCTTCAAATGCTTATGGATTGAGTAACAAGCAGCAAAACTAGACATCATGATCCCAGCATGTTTCAGCCACCCCAACACCATCACAAGCAGCTCTCAAGTGCCACAAAATCTCATAACCTGCATATACCAAACTGAGCTTTGCAATTCACCAACATATCTCACTCTTACTTGGTCCCAAACCCTCTTTTCTCACTCCCTAACTATTCATGCTTCAGACTCTTTTTCTGTCACCATTCCTCTCAACCCATCAACCTTCTCATTCTTTAGAACCGGACCAGGTTCAAAATCCATCTCTCTAACCCACAACCATTACCAAAGGATCAAGCTTTATTGGGACTTCACCAGGGCTGACTTCACTCACAACTCGGCTGAGCCTGAGTCTTGCTTCTACATTGCCATTTCTTGCAATTCCAAGCTGGAATTCTTTCTTGGAGATCTTTTGGATGAGTTGACTCGACGATCAGGTTTAGTTCAGACTCATAAACTTAACCAACCGACTCTACTGTCCAGGCGGGAACATGTGTTTGGGCGTAGGAATTACATATCCAGAGCTCAGTTTTTGGGGTCTAAGCATGAAATTGGAATAGAGTGCAGTGAGGGTACACTTAGAGTGAAAGTAGATGGAGAAACAAGCCTGACTGTCAAAAGATTGGCTTGGAAATTCAGAGGCAATGAAAGGATCTTTGTTGGTGGAGTTGAATTTGAATTTTATTGGGATGTGTTAAACTGGGTCAACAATCATAGAGGCTCTAATGGGAATGGTCATGGTGTATTCGTTTTTCAAGTTGGTGATGGTGGGGTTTGGCCGGAAATGGTAGGCCCTGAAAAGAGGTTGATGAGGAAGAGCTTGTCAATGTCAGCTGGTTCCGCATCAGTGCCCTCGATGGTCTCATTGTCTCCGTCACCATCATGCTCAAGTGTGTTGCAATGGGCAGAGGAAAGCAGTGATGGGGGTAGGAGTTCATGTTCTTCATCAACTAGGTCATGTGGTAGTAATGGAGGGTTTTCTTTATTGTTGTATGCTTGGAAGAGCGATTGACAAAGCCGTATGCATTATGATCTGAAACTATATGCACCAATTCGAATGTAAGGAAATGTTTGAATTCGAAACAATCCCTAGATGCAGTAAATTTCTTGTGATTTTCCTTTTGTTTATCTGTATATATTTAAGAAGTTCTTGATAAGTTCAGCTACTTTTCCACCACTTTGGAGCTTTGGATTCTCTAATGATCCACTAGCTCATGTTCATGCGCACAAATGTTTTGAAAGATCCAGTAGCCTTTGTTAAGGCCCCTTTTTTTTTGGCAAAAGCCTGGACTTTCTGCAGAAGAACATGGGACCTCTCATTACAACTTTGATGTCCCCATTGTTTTATGTCTAATTGTCTATGCTTGGTTGATGGCTATTTCCCCTATTATCATTGCAACGTATGCTTCTTCCCCGTTGTAATGATCACAGTCACTTAATGGGAAAAAGGTAAAAACTTTTCTTGGTAAGTTGGTGATGTTATGACTAGTTCGTAGAAATTTGACTCTGCAAACTATCTGCACTAAGTAGACGCACAAATTTGGGCGAAAATGTTTGCCATGGCCTTTCAGAGCACATTGTCATGACCAAAATCCCAACTAATGTCATAATTGAGTATATATTAGCATATATATTAGCATTGGAAGGTCTCTACAGAACTAGACAAACTTTCTATTGTACAAAATATGCAACTATAAACTTCTGTATCTACAAAGCGCAATACAGAACACACATGGTAGCGGGACATAACATAAGTAAAAGAAATATCAAGACAACCTGCGCCAACTCAGGTCTAATATCACTAGAAGAAAAACACTAACCAGACTTTTCAGTTTTTCTTAGTTGTAGGACTTCAGATTATGTTGATGCCTGGCCATGGATTACAGCACATAAGGTCAATAGCTGAAAAGTTCAGCAGTGAACATCAAATAAACATATTCAATATTGCCAATCTTTCAGTGGCAATCCTGATCAGAAACTCCATTTCATCTTACTGCAAACTGAACTTGGAAGCTTGTTTAGATTTGTAAGACGTACCATATTCAGTCATTGGACCTTCCATAAGTAGGTGTTAACAGCTGGCCGATTGCCTCAATTGCAGAGACATTCCAACTCTCAGCATGCCTTGTAATCTGTTATAGTGGCATGCACATGTTAATATCTGGGAAAAACACCCCACCAGGAGGTATTTCGTTTGTGGTTCAAAATCAATCAAATATGAGCGCTCTGTGCTTACTTTAAACTTATCATCCAAGTCATAGACCGTACTTCCATCAATGCAAATGAGAGGCCTCCATGGAAGTTTCAGATAGGTCCTGTGAATCAGATAAAAATAGTTAGGATAACCACAGGTAGGGGATAATAAGAATGCAGTAAGATCAAAAGAATCATAGAGAATCACTTTAAAAGCTGGTGGAAGACCGACTCTAGTAGTTCCCTATTTGAAAAACCTTTTTTTTGACATGCGGTGGAAAATTTGGGAAGTATCAAAAACATTGGCTTTGAAAACAAAGTCCGGTTCTATGCTTATACACACATTGGTGAAGTCAAAACCTATCACAAGAAATCAATGCTTTGCTTTAGTTTAGCAATCTGTCTCCTTGTGTGTTCACAATTCAGTAAACCAAGTTAAGCACCTGAGTTTCCATGATGCCTGCACAAAATTTGGTTCAGAATTGATACCCTGCAGATAGTCATTGTAATGAATCATTAGCGACCTAATTGAACTCATCGTTTGCTGTCCATTACCAACCCTACTGAACTTTTTTTTTTAAAGAACCCTACTGAACTTAAAGAAACAAGAAAGGCACTATGACTAAGAGAACAGTCCTGACATAAGAAAGTTCTAGACAAGGACGTATCCAAGCCAATTTTTCCAAGAAAGATAGATTTCCGATAGAACTAGTCAGAAGCAGACCAGCTCCAATTTGTCTGTTTTTGGCATAAAGTAGAATGTCTTAAAGCACAATACTTATTAACAAACATTAACATGCTTGATCTGCATGCGATGCTAATACTGAAATCCACAGCAATCCACTGCGAAATGACTACCTTTTCGATCTTTTCTAATCCAATTGATGGAGAGTCAAAGAAAGGAACAAGCAATTTCAAGTTGCGAGAATACAACTCCTTACCTAAACAGTCAACAACCAAGGAAAATTAGAGGCTTTATACTTCCAATGTAATCAGCAAAAAGACATAAACTTTACAACCAGACAAGAATACATCCTTTTACATACAAACGAGTGCATTGTGGTCTCTATATACAATCTTCGAATATAAAATTCTAAAAGTAGGATTTTCAAACCTCGAAATCTAATAGTAGGATCTTCGAAGATACAATCTTCAGTATAGATTGCAGAAGTGAAAATCCCTATTTTCAACAGAAAGCATTACCTCAGAAAGACTAATGGCCAGCATTTACATACATAAAACAAACAAGGGTTGTTTCGAAAAGTAAGGTACCTGTTACGAAATACGCATTCTCGTAGTCAGCTTTGAGAATCATCACAACATCATCAATTCCCGAAATCGAAAATTCTTCTCTCAATTGGTCACTCGCTCCATTCGATCTACATTACAACAACATTGACAAAACTAAAGCAAACAGAAATCTAAAGCACAGTTTCTCAACTTGAACACAAATTGAAATATTTTGAAAACCAAAGATTGAATCTTTCTTTCTCCTATTACATTTTTCTGGGGGAAATGTAAAAGGAATACGAACGGAGGGGCAAAACGGTAAAAACTGATACCTGGTAGTTTTGTTGAAGGAAGAGAGAAGCCGGAGAAGCTCGGTGACTCCGCTGACGGCGATTTTCAAAACTCGCGGCGTTTCTGTTTTGCGGTGGTGGTTGTTGTTTCTGTTGTTATCCGGTGCGGCGGAGAAGCATCGGATGCTATGGATTGTCTGGAGAACGGACGGTCATAGTTTGAATAGGTCAGTTGGAGAGAATCAACGGTCGGAAAATCAAAGAGTAATCGGAGATTGAATACTACGTTACCTTAGACTGGAAGTGCAGAGGAAGCCGCACAGCTGGTAGAGTGGAGCTGCAGCTCACTCCCGCCATTGTTTTGGCGGGTAGAGATTTCCACCAAGTCTGGTGGATAGCTGCTGCGAGATCCGGCGTTCTGATTTGGGCTGAAATGAGAACCGCTGAAAGACACAGTGTTGGGTTTGGGTAAATTAGGCCCGTTGAAGGATGGAATTCAGACCCAATGCTAAATGGTGGGTTTGACTCATGTTTACATATAAGGAATGAGACTGCAAGGAATAAGAATTGTTAGGAATCATTTCGTTTCATTGGTTACTCTACGTTTACTAATCGACTTGTGAATCAAAATTTAGTGGGCCATACTTCAAGTTAGGGGCAAAAACACCCAAGGAATGCGAATCGGATACTCAAAGAGGATTGTGGTATCCGATTCTCATTTCTGAATTTTGTTTCCGATTTCCTCTTTTAAGTAAACAAGTCATACATTTACCATCTGAGTTTGATTCTAAACATTCGGTTACTTTCAACAACATTCAATATTATCTTGAAATACACATGGATATTTCATGACTAGCTTCCCCTTTTCTAACTCTAATTAAAACAAAAAAAAAAAAATTTGCTTACAATAACACAATTTATATTGACATAATTTTCTTGTTTTACATTAGCAAAACTAATTATTTTAGAATCTAACTGAAAACTTATGTTCGTCTAAACACTAAATTATATTCAATTGGTAATTGATTTTAGCACATTTTTATTCTCCTTCTATACAGCCTGATTTATTTTTTACTTTTAAATTAAATAATTAAATGAAAATTAATTAACTAAAATTAAACAAAAATGAAAAATCTACCTAAAGTGAAAAATGTGAGAAAATCACTTCCATCCTTATCCAAAAACCATTTTGAAGAGGAACATCCAAAGCGCAAGTTGGTAGATTAGTGTAACTCCGACCACATTAAACTAGTGGTCCCGGACGAAGTCAAGTCCAGATTCATTCACATATATAATTCTTTTTCTTCTTTTTACCAAAATTCATATATTTTCCACTGATCACTCTCTCATCAGTCATCAACGAAACAATGGCCGGAGAAGCGACCACCACCGCCTCCGCCGCCAAACGCCCACTGAAAATCATAGCCGGCGCCGACTCCTTCGGCTGCTCTCTCAAAGACGCCCTAGTCTCCCACCTCCGCTCCCTCAACATCGAGGTCGAGGACCTCGGCACCTCCTCCTACTACTCCATCGGCGCCGACGTCGGCCGCCGCGTCTCCTCCTCCTCCTCCCCCACCTCCGCCGTTGAAACCCGCGGCCTCGTAGCCTGCGGCACCGGCGTCGGTGTCGCCATGTTCGCCAACAAATACCCCGGCGTCTTCGCCGCCACCTGCCTCTCCGTCGCCGACGCCCAGAACGCCCGCTCCATCAACAACTCCAACGTCCTTGCCGTCTCCGGCATGTCCACCTCGCCGGACTCCGCCGTGGAAATCCTCTCCACCTGGCTCAACACCGATTTCAAATCCCCCTGCCCCGCCTCCGATTCCAAACCCTGGCCCCAAGAGATCTCCTCCTTCCTCGACAATTCCGCCTCCGAAATGCCCCAAATCGGAACCGATAAACCGAACCAACCGATCTCCGATTGCGCAATCTGCTCCCTGGTGAAGAGCCGCGAATTGAATCCGATTGACATAATCCCCGGCGGGTCGATGAAGATTCTGAGAGAAACGCCGACGTCGGCGGTGGTTAGGTTTAAGGCCGGGAGCGTGGAGCCGGCGCACCACCACACGTTTGGGCACGACGTGCTGGTGATGGAGGGGAAGAAGAGCGTTTGGAACTTGACCAATAAGGAAAGGTACGATCTTGGTGTTGGAGATTACTTGTTCACCCCTGCTGGGGATGTGCACAGAGTTGAGTACTATGAGGATACTGAGTTTTTCATCAAATGGGAAGGCAAGTGGGACATGTTCTTTGATGAGGATCTTGAAGCTGCAAAGAAGGCGATTCGAATCGAATCGGGGAAGGGGAATGAGTGAAGCTCATCAATGGAAGATTGGGGTGGTGTGGAAAGTTGTGTGCTTTCTGGTTGTGTTTGAACTTTCAAGTGTTGAAGATGATGCTTATAGGTCTCTGTAATGGAAAGAAGTACTTAACCTTTGTAAAACTCTGTAATATGAATAATGAAGTTGTGTGCTTGGTGTGGTCACACTTTATACATTACATGAGCAGTGCATGACTAGCTTGAAGAAACTGAATGCTTTTCGAATCGAATCGGAGTAGGGTTTCAAGTGAAGTTCATCAATGGCGGACTGGTTAGTGGAAAGTTCAGTTCTTTCTGGTTATGCTGAAGTGTTAAATTGTTACAGATGATGGTTATAGGTCTCTTTAATGAAAGAAGTACTTAATCTTATGTAAAACTGTGTATTTGAATAATAAAGTTGTGTGCTTGGTGTGGTCACACTTAATACATTACATGAGCGCTGCTGAATGTTTAACTTTTGCACGGAGCATTGCATGACTGGCTTAAGATGCACACCAGTATGGCAAGAAGAAAAGCTCAAAAGTCTAAAGATGAACCTATGCTGTGAAGGAAACCAGCTTGCATGGTCAATGATAAACAGCAATGCCTCATTTCTCATTAACAACTGAAAATATACATTGCATTTCATGATCTCCAGTTTTGTGTTGATCTCATGATACTCCAGTGAAACTAACATTTGTATACTTTTTTCATACAATATAAAACATTTTAGAAGATCTGTGATGAACAAAGTGAGCTCGCGTCAGGGTCATTACCGGGCTGTATTTTGAGTTGAGGTGGTTCCTCAGTGCGAAAGAATGAATGACAATATGTTAGACAAGGCTCAACTCGTCAGTTGTATTGGCAGTCTCTGCGTATTTCCCAGCATCATTGGCCGCCAAGCTTCTTTCGTAAGCCTACCAACTCTTCCCCAGCATCACATATGTAGGCAGAAGCTTGCCTGCCAGACAAAGTTGCCCCTTCCATGCTATCTATATAGTCCTGTAAATGGTATTTAGGATTTACAACACTTTCTCTCACCATTGTTTTTCTACATAAACAATCATCAGGAGGGTAAACTTACTTGTTTTGTGTATGAACCAGCAAGGAAAAAGTTTTTCACAGGAGTCTTTTGATCAGGTCTAAAGGGATCTTTACCAGGTCCCTCACGATAGAGAGATTGCCCAATTTTAACAACGGATGACCAAGTAACTTCTAAACCTTGGGATGATGGGAATAAAGCCAAAACCTTCAAAGGGAAAAATTTGAAAATTCAGACTTTAATGCTTCCAGCAGTTGCTTCTAACTGCGATTTAATTTAACATATGAAAAGTGCTCTTTATAAGCTATTTACCTGTTTCGTCACTCTTGCTATGATTTCTTCATTTGGTAAAGGCATGTAGGGATCACCTGGTGTCAGAACGCATCTGCAAGATCAAGAAACACCAGCTCTAAACAGGAACTCCATTTGTAAAACCAAGAGATAGTGTAATAATAACATTCATGTTTTCTTACTGGAGGAGTGAACCTTGTCCCTCAATGTAGTAATCTTCTGGAGAAGTGAGCGCTAGGTCAGCAAAGCAAGAAAAATCTGCGTCTGGAGTATAAAGAAGATTATCTAATCCCAGAGCTTGCTTCAATTGCCTATTAAAAAAAACGTTCTATCAAAAAATGAAGCAACAATCCTTCTCCATTTCAGTTTAAGGAGCAAAACAAAAGTAGATTCCCTTATGGCCCTAAATATAAGGGAGAATTACCTTGACCGTTCTAGATCTTGTAATTCTGTCACCCAACCATTGTATCTTAGTTGCACAGTGACAACAGGAACGCCAACAAGCTCATAAATATTATTGAAAAGATCCCACTGCCTCCACTCGGATGGAATCAGTCTCTTGATTCCAGGCACATCACACGCTGTTAGAAAACAGTATCGTTTGCGACAAAAAGTTATTACCAGAAACTGGGAAACTAGTATTCAGGTACAGGAAGGAAAACTTTCAGCAAGCATAAACCACAAACCTGCAACATAAACATCAGCTTTCACAGTTTGCTTACTAGTAGCCTACAAGAAAAATAAAACATTAGACTTTTACTTTTGGAGAAGCCCAAGTTCCACTGAATCCTCAAATTACTCAATTTTATTGAGTTTCATTCGTAGAATACCAGTATTTAGAGAAGCAACATGGTCAAGTAAATAACCTTAGACATGGCAATTCCTGAGACATATGTTTCTCCATCAACAGTTTTATCATACATTATCTCTCTACATCCCCACCTAAGATGGAACCTGTTACAGCAGAAAAAGAGATTCCAACTGATAAGTAATCAATTCATACAGGATAAAAAAAAGAGTAACCAGAAACAGTCATCTCATGCTATTTCTACAAAGATACCTGCCCCCCTTGTCAATGATATACTTTCTGATGGGGCCACTTAAGTAAACATCTGGAGAACCCTTGAGCATGCGTAGCAGGGAAGCCTCGGTCTTCGTGGCAAATAACGTGAATATGGTGAGCATGCAACGAGCACTTATGTTATCACAGTCAATAAACCCAAGTGCATATGCAACAGGATCCCACATCCTTTGGATACTCGTTCTTGTGCCACCTTTGGACATGAACCAATCGGAGAAGCTTATCTGTAATAAACAAATGAAGCATGTTTGGCAAACGAAAAATGAAAAACGGGAAAATGCAAAGAGCCAACTTTCAAAGGTAGACAGTATATATGTAAACCAAAATAGAACAAAGATGGGTTTCATTCTTACACCATCCAAATTCCGCACATCCCTCAAAGCTCCATCTGGATCAACCAGAGCCCTAACAACAGGACTTAAGGCAAGAGCCACTGCATTCCTTGCTTTATCATAAGGCTGAACTTGAACAATATTATAAAGAATCATTAGCAGAAATCTAATTCAGCAACTCCATTACAAGTTGGTTCATCCCATAAAGAACACTAAATGGTTACAACCAAAACATGTTCCTCCTGACTTAGGGCTCAGTCACTGTTCATTCTTTATACTAGTATCCAAATAATTGAGACATGACAAACATGATGCTTGCAGTAAAGCCACTTGCACAGGCAATGGAAAGCCTACCTTAATCTGCTTTGTAGTCAAAAAGGCTTGAATCCCATGTATTGGTGCTCCAATTGGGAACCGAAAATCAAGTTCTGTGACAAAAGTTCAATCAATGAATAGCATCCATTGGAAATGAATAACTCGTAGATTACTTGTGACTACAAGATGAAGTATGGCTAGAGGGAAGATTCAAATAAGATCAAGCACCAAGACATACCGCCGATTTCACCTCCTTTGTTTACAAAAGTGTGAGTGTGATCCTTCACAAGCAGATTATCTTCTGCACCCACCTGTTTAAAGTGGATATGAAATGAATGTTACTATAGATCTAACAAGCATTGCCAACCACTAATACAAACGAGGTAATCCAAAATATATGTTCACCTTTTTCATTAATCGGAAAAGATTACTGTAGCACCCAAAGAATACATGGAGTCCCATTTCAATGTGGTTTCCACCTTTATCAACAAAAGATCCCACTTTTCCACCAATGAAAGACCTTGAATCATATATATCCACCTGGAGAATTTAAAAAGAACTCATTTAACTGGTTTCCATTGTTTACTAAAAATGGAATTCACACTATGAAGCATAAAGATAAACTTAAAGAACCATACAGTTCGAACTTCAGACATAATTGCCAGCAGTTGGTAAAAACAAATAGTTTGGACAAACCTCATGACCTTGATCCAAGAGCTCAACTGCTGTTGACATGCCTGCAAGCCCAGCTCCAATGATAGCCACTTTCAGCTTGGGCCCTCGGTAGTGTTCAGGTTCAGGTGGAAACAACCCTTTGGGAGCTGATAAATTACAGCATTCATCTCAGCATAGTAAATGGTAGCTCAAACAGTAATACCTTACTTAAAATTACTAAACATCCCATGATGTCTAATACCAAAAGATTGCAGTCTTTGCTGCTATTTGACATTCACCCAAATGCACAATCTTGTACTTCTGTTACTGTTCTAAATTCATTACAACTTTAATGAAAATTGAAACTGGAAAAGTTTGATCAAGCCGATAACTTTACGATGACACCAATTCAGAAAACTGTAACTCCAGCACAAATTTATTCAAATTCATATCTCTCCCAAAGAAAGAACAACCAGAAAGATTAAATGAATGTAAAGTTGAATACTTTGATCAAGCCAATAACTTTGTGATGAATTCAATTCACAAAACTGCGACTCCAGCAAAGCTTTCCTCAGATTCATCATAACTCTCCAAAACAAAGAAAACCCAGAAATCTAAACAGACTGAATACCATTAAAAACCCAGAAAGTTATCAAATTTCTGTTCAGAAAAGGTGGGAACTTTACCATTAACACTCATATCAGAAACATTTGTGTCCAGAGAAGATCGAACCCACATGGAAGATGACCTCTGAGACCTCACCGGAGCTGCCAGACACCGGCCGGCCACCGGAGCAACCGGCAAAAGAACCAAAGAAGCCATGGATTCTCAGAGCTTCAGAGAGTCAATCAACAGCTCAGTTTCAGCTCTCCCTTTGTGAAGAAAGAGAGAGTGAAATGAAACACAAACTCAAGTTAGGAATGAAACATATGATGACAGACAGCGAACGAGAAGAGGTATCAGAAGTGGAGGAGATGCTGAGGGTGAGGATTTGTCACGTAACTCGGCAAGTGAGTGATTTTGGAGGCACTCACCAACATTTGTTGTACACACTGTGTGTTTAAAATTGGTAATTTATTCAATCCAATTCCCACATTGTTATGGTGGTGGGGACCCCCACTAATGTTTTTTTAATAGTATTTGGTAGTTAAAGTAGGTTGTTGGTTTTGGAAATGTGAAGGTATTGGAAATGAAATAGACAAAAAGTGAAGTGCCTATTCAAATATCGTCCAATTTCGGTGCTTCCGATTACAAATGAGTAAACATGCACATTGAGTAATTGCAATGGTGGGATTTGTTTCTTGCACATTGAGTAATTGCAATGGTGGGATTTGTTTCTTTTCTCGCCTTACTATACAAAGAAAATATGAACTCATTACAAAGCAAATGCAATGAATGGAATCATGGTCCTGCATATTAGTACGATGAATTTTCATTTCAGCTATTTTCTATCCAATCAAAATAATAAACTAAGTTTTACATTTTGACAGAGAAGATGCAGTGATCCCTTATTAGATGGCTGAATCCATAGTTGTCTTTACTAGCATTTCTTGGCTGCTTTAAGAATTACAGTTTATGATTCTTTGTCACAAGGAGCAGTATGTTTTATTAAGTCTCTGTGTTCTGAAATCTCCTTTCCAGTAAGCATTCTTACTGATTTTAAAATCGGAAGTCGATTCGTGCAGATGAAAACTAAGTAGGTCTTGAATGCCTACATAAATTTAGTTTTGATTTATTTCCTTTCTATTTCAAAATACTCGTTTAATTAGCATCCCTGGCTGCAATTCTAAATCTGAGCAGAAGATGCACATGAGGGACTAATGTGAGAGAGTTCTCTGTCCAAATTTTGTTCAATTTCGCTTATATGTGTCTGTAGAAAGATCGTATTGATGACATTGTCTAAACTTGACATTCAATCTTAACGAAGAAACATTGTTAAGTTCTCTTAGCAATTGAATGGTTCGTTTGTGGCTTGTATGAACTTGACATTCAACTTACGGAGAAACATTGTTAAGTTCTCTTAGCAATTGAAGTTATGAATGTACAGTCTAGAAGATTTTAATGATATGTTGGTGATGCTTTATATCTTTTCATAAGGATAGACACATTAGTTTTAGTTGAGGTAACATTGATTTGAAACAGAAAGACGAGGGTTTTATTAAGGACTTTTTCACCACATGAACACAACCTTATCATATCTCATACAACAGCCATGGACTCATTTAACTTATATTATTTAGAAAATTCAAGTGCAAAGGAGAATGCTAAGTTTCACTCATGTGTCCCTAGTAAGGGATAGTTTGTTTGTGTTGTCAAGATTATAATCATTTCAATCTTGTGTCTGAGGGCTGCAGCAACATTGCAGTCCCGGCACTAAGATCCCTGCTTTAATGCACTTGCCGAATTTGAATTGTTTGACAATGCAGGCTGCATTACATTGGCCATCGCCGAATGTGTCTGAGCAGGCCTGATAGCATTCAGTGTGTTGCGGTACATCATCATTGATCACTTCATTGACATCTCCTGCCATTCAAACAAAAAGATTGCAACTTTCATCCGTTAGCTACTTGTTAATTCTGATACAAGAAACAAAAAAAGTTATCCCTTTGAAATGCAACACATGTCCAACTCTGTCACATGATGTTTTTGCAAAAATGGAGCAACATTCATGTGATAAAGTTGAGAAAAGAAGATGCTTTTTATATTGTCTAGTAGAAAAACTAGCTGTGAGAAAGATTGGTAGAGTACTAGAGATTGCTAACACTGCAGCAGAAAGGAGCATTGCAGCAAGGAAAAACAGTAGGAACTTTGTGAATTTCATCTTGTAATTGGTCTCTTGTATTCAGAAGCATCGGGTGGACTGTAGTGCTGAAGGCAATGGCTTTTATAGATATGACCGAGAAGAGACCATTGATTGTGATGCATGAATACAGTGTTTTAAATTTTATACCAATTATATCTTTCTGGTGTCATCAAAACAAATCCACAATTTTAGTAAATAATCTACACTCTTGGATTTGTTTGTTTTTTCGTTTGATCATACATGGCAAAGAAAATATGAAATCACAGCGAAGCAGATGCAATAAACACAATCACGGTCCTGCATATTGCATTATGAATTTCCATTTACGCTCAACCAAAACAGCAAACAAGTTTTACATTTGACAAAGAAGATCCATTAATCCCTTAGTGGATAGTATACTGCATAGCTGTAGTTTATTAACATTCTTGGCTGAAATTTTCAAATCTGGTGGTTGTTTGTCATAAGGAGCAAGAAGTTTGGGTATCCTGAAACACTTAAGTGCGATATTTCATGGTCGATTCTACAGCAATAATTCCTACTGAAAATTGAAAGTCGTTTTAGTTTAATATTCAGTAACGCAGTCTTGTTTCTGATGAGAAAAAGCTTTCAATGTCATCTTTGATGTGTAAGAAATATAATGTTGAACCTCTTCAACAAACTAGGTGGTTCTTGAATACCTGCATAATTCACCTTATAAATTTCAATCCTAGTATAGTGTAAGATTATACTGGTCCCTGGTATTTCTTCAATAATCTCATTCAGTTTGGCTTATGTGAGGGTTTGAAAAGATTTCTAGACAACATTGTAATGCACATATTGGCCCAAATAAGGAACTTAGGATAAATATAACCAGAAAGTTTATGGTTAAGGGATTTCTACCATATGATTTCAGTACAAAATTACTTGACTTGTGCAATTTGGCCGGTTATTTATTTCCAGAAATCAAGCTCATTTAAAAGTACAAAGGTAGGATTGATCTATCTTGATCTCTAACGGCTGCAGCAACAAAAGTTGCTTAATTAACCGTAAGAAAGAAGCATTGTTAAGTTCTCTTAGCAGTTGAGGTTATGAGTTTGCAGTCTAGAAATTTGATAATCATATGCTGGAATCCTTACACTAGTCTCTAGAAGATGTTTTTTATCTTTTAAAAAGAATATACACATTAGTTGGAGTTGAGCTAAAATTGATAAGAAGCATAAAGACGAGGATTTTATTTAGGATTTTTCACCACATGAACATAATATTGTCATATCTCTCATACAACATTAATAACTTATCCAATTTAGCCAATTCAAAAGTACAAATGACGATGCTGAGGTTCATTACTTCACGCTGCAGCAACAGTGCTGCCCCATGAAAATGTTTGAAAGACACTTGCCATATTTATATTGTTTGGCAACGCAGCGTGCGTTACATTGGTCATCGCCAAATGTGTCTGAGCAGGTGCCATAGCATTCAGGGCCTAGCGGTACATCATCACTGATCACTTCATTGACACCTCCTGCCATTCAAACAAAAGATTGCAAATTAATTTCATCTGTTAGGTACTTGTCCATTCTGATACAAGAAAAAAAAATGTTAATTCAATTTGAAATTCAACACATTTCCAACTCTGTCACATGATATTTCGCAAAAATGGACCGAAATTCATGTGAAAATAAGTTGGTTTTACAGCATCTAGCAGAAAAACTAGCAGTGAGATAGAGATAGAAAATGTACTGGAGGTTGCTAACACCTTAGCAGATAAGACCATTGCAGCAAGGAAAAATGGAAGGAGCCTTTCAGATTTCATTTTGTATTAGATCTTCTGTTGAATTCAAAAGTATTAGATGGATTGTAGGGGTGAACAACAATGGTTTATATAGATGGAGCCAAGAAGAGACCTTTGAATGTGATGCATGAATAGAGTTCAGATTTAAATCTTGCACCAATCTTATCTTTCTGGTGTCATAAAAATAAATCTACAATTTTAGTGAGGAATCTAGACTCTTGGTAATTTATTTAATTTCCTTCCTCACATTGAGCATATGATTCAGTACAAAATGAATGACTTGTGAAATTTAGCCTGTTATTTATTTCGAAATCAACTCATTAGTACAAGTGATCTTGATCTTTAACGGCTGCTGCAACATTGCAGTTTGTTGGTTTGTACAATGCAATCGCCATCTCTGAATAGTTTTGCAGCACAGGACGCTTGACATTGGCTATTGCCGAATGAGTCTGAGCAGGCTTCGTAGCAGAAAGGATCTAACCGTACAGGGTGATCAGCATTCACTTCATTCACAACTCCTGCATTCAAACATAAAATTGCAATATCAGATTTGTTGTTGTTGTTCATTCTGATATTGTTAAGAAACATAACCGCTTTGAAGTGACATCAGTGTCAAAGAGTTGAGAAAAAAGTTAACTAGCAGTGAGAGAGATCGGAGTACTAGAGGTTATGTTTCTTCACTGTATCAGAATAGGGCCATTCAGCAAGGAAAAACAGAAGGATTTTGGGAATTCATTTCTTGAGTAACTTATACTTCAGGAGGATTCGATGCATTGGTAGAGTTGAAGATGATTGGTTTGTATAGATATAGCCAGGAAGTATCAGAATAGGGCCATTCAACAAGGAAAAACAGAAGGATTTTGGGAATTTATTTTTGAGTAATGTTCTTGAAGAAATACAGAAACAAGGAGAGAGAGCTTGACATAACACGGCTATTCATTGATTAATAACATTGTGTACAATACAAGCTTATATACGGCTAGACTAGGGTTACACAAGATACATGGGCTGGACTTTACATAAAAACACAATACATACGCTATTCTCTAACATTCCCCCGCAAACTTGGCACCGGATAGGAGACAAGTTTGGACACAAGAGAAGCAAACCGGTCAGAAGGGAGTCCCTTAGTAAAGACATCAGCAAGTTGATGCATGGAAGGAACAAGGCGAACATGATGAGTACCAGCAGCCATGTTTCGTTCGAGCATGAAAAACCGGATTGGCAGCCATGTAGGTAGTGGACAGGTTATCACAATTAAGAACAATAGGGGTAAGGAGAGGAAAGCGAAGCTCACTGAGAAGACCCTGGAGCCAGATGGTGTCAGCACAAGCATTGGCAAGAGCACAATACTTGGCTTTGGCACTAGAACGAGAAACAGTGTGTTGTTTCTTGGCACTCCAAGACACAAGGTTTGGACCAAGAAAAACACAGTAACCAGTAACGGAGCGACGAGTATCGGGACAACCTGCCTAGTCAGCATCAGAATAGGCAACAAGGAATTGAGTGGAGGACGAGCGACGAATAGGAAGACCAAGTCCAAGCGTACCCTTCAAGTAGCGAAGTATACGCTTGACCGCTTCCAAGTGAGCATCGGTAGGTGAACTCATAAACTGAGCAGCGTGCTGAACCGCGTGAGCAATATCCGGGAGAGTGAAGGTCAAGTACTGAAGGGCACCAACAAGTTGGCGGTACTCTGTAGAATCCAGAAGAGGTTGGCCCGTGGCACGAGAAAGAGAGCCTTTAGTCGTCATGGGAGTAGAGCATGGCTTACACTCCACCATATTACTGCGCCGGAGGATGTCAAGAGTGTACTTATTCTGACTAAGGTGAAGCGCGTCGACGGAATAAAGAACCTCAATCCCAAGAAAGTAGTGGAGGCGACCAAGGTCCTTAATCTCAAAAGCCAATGCCAACTGTCGAATGAACTCCAAGAGCCGAGGAGGACTACTACCAGTGAGGATAATATCATCCACATAAACCAAAAGAATCATAACACAAGTAGCATGTCGAAAAGTGAACATAGAATTATCAGCACGACTTTGAACAAAACCAAACTTAAAGAAGAAACTGACTGAACTTCTGAAACCAAGGGCGAGGAGCTTGTTTCAAACCATAAAGAGCCTTGTGAAGTTTACAGACATGATTAGGCTTACTGGGATCCACAAAGCCAGGCGGTTGTTGCATATACACTTCCTCAGATAAATCTGAAGAAAAGCATTTTTAACATCCAACTGACGGATAGCCCAACCATAACAAACAACCATACTCAAGACAGTATGAATAGTGGTAGGCTTCACAACAGGGCTAAAAGTATCAAAGTAGTCGACACCTTCCTGTTGAAGATAACCCTTAGCAACCAAACGAGCCTTGTAACGCTCAACTGTACCATCAGATCGACGTTTAACCTTATAAACCCATTTACAACCAACAACATTAATAGAGGGAGAAAGACCATGTACCCTGTTTCTGGAGAGCAGTGAATTCATCTAGCATAGCCTATTTCCAAGTAGAAGAACGAGAAGCTTGTGTGTACGACATAGGTTCAATGTCATTAACCAAGAGAGCAGTGAAAGCAGCCGGAATCGGATGACGAACAGTAAATAACGAGTAGTTCTTAGGTTTGAAAATACCTGAGGTGGAGCGAGTACGAACGGGACTGCGTGGAGGGTCAGGAATGGACGCAGGGGGGCGGGGCACTGACAGAAAGAGGTCAGCTTCGGACGCAGGGGCGTGGGGCACTGACAGAGAGAGGTCAGTTTCGGACGCAGGGGCGTGGGGCGCTAGGGCAGGGGCGCTAGCATCAGATGGAATGGTGGGCGCAGGGGCGCTGGCACAGACGGACCAACCTCGGACGCAGGGCCGCTGGGCGCTAGCGTAGGTGTGCTAGCATCAGTGGGGAGAGCGGGCGCTGGCACAGGCAGGCCAGCCTCGGACGTAGGGGCGCGGGGTGCTAGCGGAGAGGTGCTAGCATCAGGCGAAGGAGTGGGCGCGGGGGCGCAGGGCGCTGGCAGAGAGAGGCCAGCCTCGGACGCAGGGGCGCTGGGCGCTAGTGCACAAGTACTAGCATCATGAGGAGGTAGGGTTCGCGGACGACGGACGTAGTGCAGTGGTAGGGGAGAGACTCGAGTGGGGAGAGGAACATGGGCAGCGGAGGAAATAACAGGAACGATAGCAATGAGGGGTTCGCCGGAGGAGGACAAAGAAGAGGTATGGGCATAGGGAAAGTGGTCCTCATGAAAAGTAACATGACGAGATGTGTAAAGACGACCAGTGGGTGTGTGTAAACAACGGTACCCCTTGTATTGATCACTATAACCAACAAACACACAAGGAAGAGAACGTGTTTGCAGTTTGTTAGAGACATAATCACCAAGAAAGGGAAAACATTGACAGCCAAAGGTGCGCAACAGAGAGTAATCCGGATGTTTGCCATATAACTTATAATACGGAGAATCCCATTGGAGAACATGTGTGGGAAGACGATTAATGAGATAAACAGCGGTGCATAGGGCTTCAACCCACAAGTGGTGAGGTAGGTTCGCAGTGAGAAGGAGAGTTCGGCCCATGTCACAAATGTGACGGTGTTTGCGCTCAGCGAGTCCATTCTGTTGGGGGGTATGAGGACAAGAGAAACGATGAAGAATACCATGAGTTGCACAAAAGGATTTGAATGCCAGGTTATTGAATTCAGTGCCACCGTCACTTTGAAATTTCTTAATCTTGGAAGAGAATTGAGTGCAAACAAAAGAGTAGAAGGTAGTAAAGTGAGTGAGGACCTCATATTTAGCGCGCATGGGAAAAATCCACTAGTAACGAGTAAAATCATCAGTAAAGAGCACATAATACTGAAAGCCAGAAACAGATTTAACAGGAGACATCCATACATCAGAATGAATTAATTCAAACGGAGCAATAGAGCAATGTTCACTAGAAGAAAAGGGAAGTCGAACCGACTTCGAAAGTGCACAACTACTACAAGTAGATGTAGATAAACGAGAAAATGAACCTAATAAAGACTTAGACGCTAAAGCGCTAATCACTTTATCGGACGGATGACCGAGACGATGATGCCAAAGCGAGGACAACGGATGACTTACGGTGAGAGCAAACAAAGATACGGTAGAGGGCACAGGGCAGGGAGACACGGGATAGAGACCATCACTACATGGGCTCTGAAAGAGAATAGACCAGTTTTTAAATCACGAATAACGGTACCCCAAGGATAAAAGGTTATGCTGATGAATCGATCACGCGTAAACTGAGCAACAGAAATAAGATTTTTACGTATAGATGGAACACGAAGAACATCAGATAAACGAAAACGAAAGGATCCAGAAGAAAAAGAGAGATTACCAGAGTGTGTAATGGGAAGCGAAGCACCATTACCGACAAGGACTTGATCGGAAGAAGACAAGGCAGCGGGCGATTGAAGAGCATGGTGATCATAGGTCATGTGATGGGTGGCGTCGGAGTCAAGATACCAAGTCGGATCGGCATGAGCAGTTTTGGGTGGCACCATGTGCATGCCAGCAAACGCACATGAGAGATCAACCTCTTGGGAGGTGGCGGTGGTACACTTGGCAGCGATGTGACCCAACTGACCACATGACCAACATTAACGAGGAGGCAGAGACGAGGCAGCACCGAGGATTCCAGCTGAGGAGGAGGTGCTCGGCTTGAAAGGGAGAGTCCAAGAAGTGGCTGCACGGGGCGTGGGGTGACGAGGCACAAACGAACGCGGCTGTTTACCAGCAGCATATGCTTGCGGCTGGTAGGGCAGAGGCTGTGCAGGAGCTGCAGGAAGGTGGTAGGGCAGTGGTGCAGGAACTGCAGGAGCGGCAGGAAGTGCAAGAAGGTGATAGGGCAGCGGTGCAGGAGGTGCTGGAAGTTGATAGGGCAGCGATGCAGGAGGTGCAGAAGCTGCAGGAAGTTGATATGGCAGCAGTGCAGGAGGTTGAGAGGCTCGGGGCTGTGCATACAGGTGAGGAGAAGGTGGCTGGTGCAGGTTGTGCTGATTGGCATAAAAGGCAGTGGGCTGGAGCGGTGGATGAGCAGCGGTGATGCGGGTTTGTTGAGCTTCAAAAGCAAGCAGCTTGGAATGGAGGTTGGAGAAGGAAGGGGCGGTGGGAAGGCAGTGATGGCAGTGGACCACATCAAATACTCCGGTCCTAACCCATTGATCACAAAGGAGACAAGATCATTGGGAGGAACCGATTTGCCAATCGCTGCAAGTTGGTCAGCAAGGGACTTAGCATCGGCAAGGTAATCGGGAATGGACTTGGAGCCCTTGGTGAGTCCCATAAGTTGAAAACGGAGCTGTTGAACATTGGCAAGCGACTGTTGAGAGTAGTTTTGACGAAGGCAATCCCATATTTCACGAGATGTGTTGCAACCGACCACTTGAGCAAGGAGAGGCCGAGAGAGAGTTGCACGGAGTTGAGCGACTAGGGTTTGATCGGATTGGTTCCATGAGAAGAATTCAGGATTGGGAATGGTGGTGGGAGGTTCGGTGGTGGTGTCTTTGTGTTTGGGGTCGACACAGGCGGGAGGAGGACAAGGGAAGGATCCATCGATGAAGCGCCACAGATTTTGGCCAATGAGGAAGGGTTTTACTTGGCTTTCCCAGTTGAGATAGTTAGAATCACAAAGTTTATCAGTCACGAGAGTAGCAAGGTGGGGAGGGTGAGAGGAGGCAGAAGAGGAGGCCATTGAAAGAGGGGGAGGTCGACACGGAAGCAGCAACAACAATCAACAGGCGGCGGAAAAAAAATAATTGGGCTCTTGATACCATGAAGAAATACAGAAACAAGGAGAGAGAGCTTGGCATAACACGGCTATTCATTGATTAATAACATTGTGTACTATACAAGCTTTTATACGGCTAGACTAGGTTACACAAGATACATGGGCTGGACTTTACATAAAAACACAATACATACGCTATTCTCTAACAGTTCTTATACTTCAGGAGGATTGCATGCATTGGTAGAGTTGAAGATGATTGGTTTATATAGATGTAGCCAGGAAGAGACCTTTGAATTTGTGACAATCTTGTGACAAAATTTGATTTTGTCACAATCTTGTGACAAAATTTGATTCGTCACAATCTTGTGACAAATTTGGTTTTGTCACAATCTTGTGACAACATTTGGTTTTGTCATAATTTTGTGACAAAATTTGTTTTGTCATAATTTTGTGACAAAATTTGGTAGAATTGAAGAAGCATTGTTTATAAAGATGTTACTGAGAAGAAACTTATGCCTCTAATTCATGAATGAGATCCAATTTCAAACTTATACCATCTACGATTTTGCAATTTTTAGTAATAAATGTTGTGAACTGCGATTAGAATGTGTTTCTTTTTGCTTTTTCTTGCATAGATTGTTATCCATATCTGTTTGCATGGAGAAGGTCACCAAGATTTTGTACTGTATTAGGATAGTAGATGAGTTACAATTGGTGGTTGAGGAGTTACAATTCTTGGCCGAAGAGTGACACTTTTTGGTCGAAGAAGAGTTACAATTTGTTTCGAATATAGCTGTAGAGAAAATGGAGACTTTATCTATTTGAATAAATTATTCAATCAAGCCTCATAGCAGTACAAGGAAGATCAATCGGTGCTGATTAAGCATGATCGATCTGTAGCTAATCAATGGCTGCAGCAGCAAAGTGTTTGCTTGTTGTAAAGCATGCATTTCCCATGTTTGAAGTTGATATCCAGGCACGCTAATTGACACTCCCGATCTCCAAATACGTCTGAGCAAATTTCATAGCAGTAAAAATCAAGATTTGGCACCTTCACTTTGTCTCCAACTGATCCTGCATTATGCAAACAAAAAACCAATTTCATCTGTTAGCTAGCTAGTTCATCATCCTGATCTTTTGAATCTTTCCCAACTTTGGCACGCGATGCTTAATTCGTGAGCACAAAGGGACATCAATGTGACGAAGTTGCGAAAATAAGCTGGATTTATAAAGTCATATGTTCGGAAAAACTAGTAGTGATGAGAGATATAAGAAGATACGTACGAGAGGTGACGAGAAGGGCAGACAGAACCACGGTAGCAAGGAAAAAAAGAACAATCTTCTGGGAATTCATTTTCTGATTGTGATCTTGTTAAGTTGTCCTTCAAAACGATTGGATGTGTGGTAAGACTGAAGAAGAATGGTTTATATATAGAGGTAGCAATGGTTGAATGCATGAATTTCCAAACTGATTACCACTTATATCTTTGAGCTTTTGTTAGTACATGAATGAATTCTTAAACTAATTACCACTTATATCTTTCAAACATTGTTATTAGTGCATGAATTTTGAAACTATTTTGAAACTAATTAACACTTATGTCTTTGAACCCTTGGTAGGAGTGCATGAATGTGGGATCCAATTGTCAAGCATACCACTTTTATCTTTATGTAAAGAGCAAAGTACTATATTCGATATCGTAACGTAGTTTATATTGTTCTTGTATCAAAGTACAATAAAGAGCAAAGTTCTATATCAAATCAAAGAA
The DNA here is from genome assembly GCA_033992175.1 of Spiraea crenata. NCBI lineage: Eukaryota > Viridiplantae > Streptophyta > Magnoliopsida > Rosales > Rosaceae > Spiraea > Spiraea crenata. Next base: position 1,388,463 of record JAVBHV010000041.1, on the reverse strand, counting down.
ACCCAGAGTGTACGATCATAACCGTTCACTTTACAATCTTTGTGAAAAAAATCAAGCATCATTTAATTATAAAACTGTATTAAATAAATAAACAATTTGTAATGACAACTCAGCTTTTATCAAAATAACAAGCCCCTACAATTACGCAGCCTCTGGGACAAAACTGCTGGAAAGGCCCAAAGTCTGATAATTTTAAGAAGCCCATATTTTGGGACCTGGTTCAACGACATTAACCGCGTCCTTTTCCAAACAGAAATAGGAAATCCTTTTCCAAATAGAAATAGGAAAAACGAAAAGCTATAAAGAGGCAAGAGAGAAGCGCGCGCTAGGATTTAACCAAATCCGTCGACCGAGGAGTGTCCAAATATTATTCTCCGCATTCTTCCAATTGAAAAACCCTAGGGTTCAATTTGGGCGCGAATTACAGCAAGTGCCAATTATCGTCAAGATGAGCTCCATCAGAAAGGTAACCTATTGCACTATTTGTTATATAATTAGTATTGTTAGTTTGTATATTTCTGTTCAGTTTGATGTTTGGTTAGTGTAGAAAATAGAGGAGATGATGAAAAATTGCAGTTTGGTCAGTTTGATGTTTTGTTGTTCTTGTGAATAAATGATACGAATCGATTTTGAATGTTTGATTGTGCTGATATTTAGGGTTCTTATTTGGTAAAACTGGGTTGATTCGATTTTGCATGGTTGTGTGTTTGATATTTAATTGAACTTATTTATCATTTGAGGGGTTTATTGGTATGAATTTGTAATGCTGATATGATTGATTGTCCTGCAGAGTGAGTTGTTTGCACAGTGGGGAACCGGAGAGATTGACCCCAATCATGAGTGTAGGCCTGCTCGGCCCGATTCTGTTCATATGGAGGAGTGGGAGATTCAGATGCTTTCCGAGGCCCGAGCTCGGTTGGCAAACACTGGGGCCAAGAAGATCAGGAGGAAAGCCAGGGAGAAACTGCTTCAAGAGGCAAGAAGGCTTGCTTCACTGCAGAAAACAAGAGAGTTGAAGGCTGCTGGCATTGATGGAAGTTCACAGCGTAAGAGGAAAAGTAAGGGGATGGACTACAATGCAGAAGTTCCTTTTCAGAAGGAGCCTCCTCTGGGATTTTATGATGTTAGTGATGGAAATGGACCGGTGGAGCAGCAGCCTAAGTTCCCTACCACGATTGAAGAACTCGAAGGGAAGAGAAGGATTGATGTCGAAGCGCAGTTGAGGAAGCAAGACATTGAAAAGAACAACATTGCTCAAAGGCAGAATGGTCCATCAGCTGTACTTCAAGCTAACAAGTTGAATGATCCAGGAACAATTAGGAAGAGATCGAAACTGATGCTTCCGGCACCTCAGATTTCAGATCACGGATTGGAGGAAAATGCAAAGATGGGTTTTGCAGCTGGTATTGGCAGTTACATCTTTTGAGTTTCCTTTGCCTCCTACTTTGTCCTCCTTTTTTTCCTGATACAAATCAACATCAAAATGTGAAGACACATTGCCGTATGCATGATTGCAACTTTAGAAGGCATGGGTAGAAAAGATCAATGAAATGATAGATACAATTGAAAACATTGTAGAAAAAGTTCATGACAGACCTATTGTGGTATTGGGTTCCTTTTCTTTTTCTTTCTTTGCCTGTGGAAATCTCAAGTCACTTCAAGTATTTCCATAATCTTCTGCTTTACACCATGCTCTTCTTTTGCTAGTGTATTAGTGACACCTTGTTATATAAGAAGCTTTAAACCAAAGTTCTTTCCCTCTTTTGTCTTAATACAATAATTAACTAACTCCAGAGTGTATCGTGTTATGATATCAACGATTAGTTATACTTGTCTGAAATACTTTATAACTTTGCCTAATAAACTAAGCTAGAATCTATAGGATTACTTTGTCACATAAAGTGGTGCAATAAAGGGGTAAAGGTATGTAAGTCAAAGTGGTGGTGACCATTGGGTCAATGATATCACATGATGTAGTGGTTGCTGGTTAGGCCTTACTATGTTTCCCATCTATGATTCTGCTGCCCAAAATAGTATTGGGGCGATACACCAATGAAGATCAACACGTTGCTTAACTAAAGTTAAAAGTCAACAAGAGCGAACTCGAATGAAATTGAACATGTTACTTTAACCAACTTATACAAGTCCAAACTTACTCGGCAATGAAGTTCAATGAGATGGGATGATCAAATTTTGTAACGCATGCTAACAAGAAATCATGGTCCATAGACAAAGCACACGTGAAGACCACGGCTTATATACCCCATAAATAAAGTATAAGCATTCACAAATCTAACTCATAATTAGGTGTCTTACGGGCGCTTCCATCTGTTTGCTTGTATCCCCAACCCCACCAAGCACGTGCGGCACACCTTCGCAGTTCAAAGGTTGAAAATATGTTTTATGAATGGGGTATTAGCCAATTTGCCCCCTCAATTTATACCTTAGTTTTAATTTGCCCTCTTAATTTGCACTTTAGAAAATTAACCCCCTTAACTCGCAGTTTTGGCCAATTTCCCCCCTCGCAGTCAAAATTAACTTACTCTCATCCAATTTTCCGTTAAATACACTCACGTGAAGAGCTTTTTTCGTCATTCACCACCGTTGAGACATTTATGTGCTATTGATTGGTTTGAAGTTCATCAATGCCATTAATGGCGTTGCCAGCCTTAAGAAGAAGTTGATGAAGAAGAAGAGCAAGAAACACGACAAGATGTCCATCACGTATAGGTTACATAACTCAATTTGATGGAATTATGTTAATTTTGGATGGAAAATGGGGAAATTGGCCAAAAATACAAGTTAAGGGGGTTAATTTTCCAAAGTGCAAGATAATGGGGCAAATCAAAAGTAAGGTACAAGTTAAAGGGGCAAATTAGTTAATTCCCATTTATGAATTTATATTATTCGATAACAAAGTTTCATAAAGAATATAATTTTTAAAGTTTGGTGCCCATAACGTTAGTCACTTGTTTTATTTGACTTAACTTCCATTACACTGCTGATAATTTTCATCACATGACAAAGACTGCCCATCTACATCAGCATTGCGATTTGCAAGAAAATGCTCCTCTCAACTAGAAAGAAAACGAACAAAGGATGAAATCATATTCATAATTATGGTCCACTAGTTGAAACTATTTATCTTCTGGATGTTCTTTGAATGAAAAATACACGCATAATTCACACGGAAAAATCAATCTTTTAAAATATTATGAAAATATTTTAATGTAAAGTAAAGATTTAATCGACAAAGCAAATCCCTTTGTCTAAAACATCTGCCACCCAACCACTCTATAGAATAAAATTGCCAGCTCACCCCCTACCGACTCAAGAAAGATTGAAAATCTACACAAAATAGTCTGAAATTCTCATTGATTTTTTGGATCAAAGAACCTGAAATAGAGAAAAAGTGTATTGCGTGTAATGGGAGTGGTTTGGCAGCGAATGAGTGATAATGACATTTGTGTAGTCCTTAAAATGGAGTCCTGGTCCCGGTCAATGGTCATTCTTACTGTACTACTGTGTGACTGCACTGTCAAAATTGTACATTTATGTCCACTTCTTGAGGTTGTTTTCCTTCATTTAATTATGTCTAGGACTTTATAATTTACGTTCTGTAACACTTTCGAACTGTCTGTAGAACTGAAATTGACAAACCATCAGTTCTGAAGGTACGGATTCTCACACCCTTTACCTACATATCTCAGTTTAAATCTTTATTCTTCTAAAGGAAAACTAGATTTGCCTCTTATTTTCTTTTTATTGCGGTGCTCGAAATTAATGGCATATCGAGTGAAAGAAAATCTTAACATCTATTAATAGACGAAGAATAATCCTCCTTTGGCAGCCATAAAAGTTAAATTCTGCGAACTAAAACTACAAATGTGCAAACTTTAATCAAATCCTTAAATTGTATTACGAGGAGGAATTAAACACAAGAAAAATCATAAAGAATGAAAGAAACTGGGTGCAACGCCCCTCATAATTTGTTCCTTAAAACTCAATTAATGTGAGACACATCGTGCTTGCATCTCCAGCCTCCAGGGCCGCCGGCCCGGCCCTATTCCCCAAAACTGTTATTTATCTACTCTCATATTCATCTCCCCTATAAATACATGCAAAAAAATATACATATTTCAAGAGGAAATAAAAAAAGCTTCTTTTCACAATTTCCATTCTCTATTTCCGTTTTTATGCCTTAAATTTCCATGAAAGTGGAGGTTTCAATTCCGAGCTCTGAAAGCTCTTGTAACTTCTGGCAATTGTCTCTTCCAGTAAACTCTGAGAAAAATTCTTAATTGGGTTTTGGGTTTTGGCTTCTCCATTCTCTCATGTGGCTTTGTCAGCTAAAGCAAAGGTCTAGAGAGAGAAACAAGGAGATAGATGCTTTTTTCCTTTCTCAGTGAAGAGTAATCTTTCAAAGACCAGCCTTTCCAGCAAAACCCAGTTGCCATATAGCGCTCTTTTTGGCTCTCCTTCATTATATTACTCATGCTGTCGCCATCCTGAGGTATAAAGTTGTGAACTTTACTGGTTTTCTTAGTATTCTCCTGGGTGGGTATTTTTTTTTCTTTTTCAATTAAACTATTTCAGATAAAGATTGGATTTTTACTGTTAGAATTGTTAATTTGTTGCGGATTTGTTTTTGGGTTGATAGTGAAACGAGTCTACTTTTTGTCTGCTTCTCTGTATTGAGTTATTCTACAACCCACATTTTGCAAAGCTTCCTCCTTTTTGGCTGCAGATGTGTTTTATCAAGCTCTGCTTCATTCTGGATTGATGGGTTTTGTGCAGATGCATCAACAAGTACTAGAATCTCAGATCAAATCAAGCTTTCAAGGTCAGGTTTTGAAGCATTGCTGAGATTGGTTCTTCGGATTTGACTCTGGTGAATTGAGGTAAGACTCACTTGGCTCTCCTTCTCTGCTTCTAGTTCATCTGTTTTGTCTTTTTGTTTTTTTTTTTTTTTTTTGCTGAGTTTCTTAGTGTGTCTGTTATGTCTGATTTGTTTGTACAAGGACACAATTTGTTTGTTCAAAATCTGGAAAGAGAGTTTGGAAAAGTTAATTGGAGTTCTTGGTTTCAATATGAGAGATTTTCCATCTTGTTTTGGTGAAAATGGGGTTCAAGTTGCTGATTCTTCTTCATCAAATGCTAGTAGAACTGCCCAGAATGTGGTTACTTGTGTCTATCAATGCCGGTTACGAGGCAGGTCTTGCTTGATTACTGTAACCTGGAGTAGGAATTTGATGGGTCAAGGACTTAGTGTTGGGATAGACGATTCGTCGAATCAATGTCTTTGTAAAGTTGATATTAAACCCTGGTTGTTCTCTAAGAGAAGAGGGTCCAAGAGTTTGGAAGCTTATTCTAATAAAATTGATGTATATTGGGACCTTTCCTCGCCAAAATTCGGATCCGGGCCAGAACCTTTGGAGGGATATTATGTGGGGGTTGTGGTCGACCGCCAAATGCTTCTCCTTCTTGGAGATATGAGAAAAGAAGCTTTCAAAAAGACTGGTGCGAATCCTGTACCTTCTACTGCTGTTTGTGTTGCCAAGAGAGAGCATATTTTTGGTAAAAAGGGCTTCACCACAAAGGCTCAGTTTTGCAATAGTGGTCGAGTGCATGATCTTGTGATTGAATGTGACACAGTTGGTGTCAGTGACCCGTACCTTACGGTTCGTGTAGACAGCAAGCCTGTGATGCAGGTGAAGAGACTTCGGTGGAAGTTCCGGGGGAACCATACCATCTTGGTTGATGGCCTTGCTGTCGAAGTTTTCTGGGATGTTCACAATTGGCTGTTCGGTACATCACCTGGAAATGCTGTTTTCTTGTTCAAGACATGCCTCTCAGCCGAGAAGTTGTGGGGTAGCCAATCAGTCTCTGATCCAAGTGCTTTGCAGTGGTCATTTTCACAGAGATTTTCAGATAGTAAGTCGCAGGGGCTAGGTTTCTCATTGATTCTGTATGCTTGGAAGAATGAATAGCACAAGTCAGAAGTTCTCCAGTGATGGCTAACAGCAAACCTCTAGTGAGTGATGATTTTATCAGTTATGTGATTGAATTACCACAAAAAGTGATTATATAATCATTTGTAATATAATCATTTGTTTTTTTTCTTGACCTTCTTTTGGTCTCTCTCCATGAGTAGTTTGAGCAATCCAAAATAGATCGAGACAGTTTTGTTCTCACTGGTTGTATATCCTTCATCCAGCGTTAATTTCATTCTCCAATTTTTTTGTCTACTTAGAATCCTATCTCGTGTCAATATCATTGGTGAGCAAGTTTTCCATATGACTGAAGTTGATGCACTTTAAATTGCATTTTCTTATCTGATCATGTTTGTGTTAGCTGTTTTTTCAAAGTAGGAATGGATGTTAAAGCACTAGGCAACATTATTCTTGTTCAAATAGCCATACATATGATTTCTTTTTATAACAGGATTCTGAAATGTTGAAATTTATAGAAGTCAATTTGTATTTGGGACCATATTATCACAACAGCAAACTGGTGCTCGGTGTGGTGGATTTCCGATACTTTTCCTTCCATAGCTGTAGAAAAATTGCTGGATGAGATGAGTACTTCTACAAGTATGAAGCAATTATTTTCAGACCCAAATTCTGTATAGATTGTTTGTATTCTTTCTTCTTTGGATGCTTGATCCTCGCTGAAATTTATAATCTTGAACTGCCGTGGTACTTGCATAGTGTTCTATAACTAGATAACTGACTGATATTAGCAATTATGCAGCTCAACCTTTTTTTGTCAAGTCAACATTAAAGCTTTCCGGTAAGTTGTGCCAAGAAAGGTTTTATCTGTTGCAAGCGTCAAACTTCAAAGAGTGAAATCTCACATATAGTACAGAAGTAACAAGATATTTTGGTCTTAGAAAGTGTTAAATTCGTACATAGTAGAATGATATAAGCATCCTGCACAACTTCTTCTGGCCTTGTGTTTGGGTGAAAGTGTTAGAGGAAAAGTATGTGCTAGAAATCAGTTTGAGATAACAGAGGAATGGTCTATTTCTTACAGCCGGAGGTTGGCTACAAGAATGTACTGAAATTGGGATTAGATTGGAGTGTTCAACTACTTATTTTCGTGTTGATTTCTCTGTAGATCATTGTTCACCTAAGGAGTCTGATAACAGATATGCTGCTTGGTTGCCAACAGCGTGTGCTTTCCACTCTGAGTTTGTGAATTCTGTTTTCTTTTATTTGTTTTTGGCGTATGAGTGAATCACTTTTTATTTATCTTTTGCTTCTCAAGAATGTCAGTGAGAGAGGATGCATCAAGAGAGTATAATGGTGAGTGGGGTGACCAGCGAGTCATTTAGTAGAGCATCAATATTGTCTGATGTTTTCTTAGCCGTAGGTGAACTACCCAGCAATGAAGCAGCAAGTGGAGAATACTCATTGCTCAGGCTTTGTCGCAGGTCGCCATGTTTGGTGTGGAGTGGACCAAAAGGTTAAGAACGCCCTTATCTTCAACCCTTTTGCTTTTGCCAAGTCTTCAGTGAGTTCATCATTGACAGTGGTTTCTCTTAGAGAGGTTATCTCAATCTAGGGTTAGGAGCATTACTATGGTAATCTATCAAAATGTCCGATATGATTTTGGACTTGTTATTACATGTTTCAATGATGACCTGTCTTTGTGAAGCACAAAAGAAGTACTTGTAGCTTTGGAATTCAGATCAACAAAATTTGAACCAATGGAGATGGCTATTAAAATGTGAACTAGTGTGAAATGTTTTTTTTTTTTTTTTTTAAGAAAAACCTCTTGTCATTTTAGAGGCTTATCATTTTAGGGGCTTACGACTTGATGATCGACTAAATAGACATATGATATAGGTCAGTGGCGGAGCTCTTTGATGGCCAAAGGTAGCATGATCCCTGCAAATTTGTTGAAATCTCCCACTAAACATAAATATTGTCCAATGAAATTTAAACAATTACTAGGTATGGCCCCCACTAAAATTTAAACACCCACTAGGGATGGCCCCTAGAAATTATTAGACTCCAATTAAAGAAGGGATGTCAAATTAAAAAACTTTAAAAATTCCCCATCACTTGTTCCCAAAATCGTCCCCCCACCACTCGTTGCAGCCCTTTCCCTCTCTTTCCTTTTCTCTTTAGCAGAACATAAGCAAAAAGTAAGGGTTTTAGGCATGCAGACAAATTTTTTATGTCTCTTGTATGTATGAGCAGCTCCTACTAGTCCGCTGACCTAGCTCCGCCACTGATATAGGTACTTCAAGCTTAATGAAATTGTGATGTCAAAAGTCATCTCACAATGATATGGATGTTGTATTCAAGCACCGGATTTAGAGAGGTGCACGATGACAACAATTTAGGCGTGATTGAATTCAGTAGGAATATCTTCAACAATGTCATAGGAATATCTTCAACAATGCCGTTGAGCACAGGTGGAGGACCGGCGAACATCTGTTGGTCCAGAACCTTCCTCAAGAGCGCCACTTTTGTTGGGGTTGAGTGAACAGCATCAATCAATTAGTTTACTCTAATATCTCATATGCTCAGGACAAAATGCTTAGTTGTAAGCAAACCCCATCTCTTTAAAGCAAATGTAACAAAACTTCTCATATCAATATCTAGGTGATAGAACCGATATCTGGAATCATAATAAATACCATGCTATAATACAAAGAGCATGATTGTCTCCAACTCATGACCCTTAACTACTAAAAATCATAAGAGAGGAATGAGAAACGATTGTCTTCATTTCATTCCATGTTTGTGTAGCCAAACTGCCAGAGCATTCCCTTGCAGGATTAGAAAGCTACAGCGTTTGGACTATTTCTATTTGTCATCACATTCCTAGACCACTCATTATGATCAACCCCACATGAACTCATTATCTTAACAAATTATTATCCCAAATCAATAAAAAATTGCACATAAGTAAATATTATCACAAATTCATCATGTGTCGATTTCTTGGCTAGGACAAAAAATATAGTGTAAAGAAATCTTGCTCCCAAAACAGTATCATGTGCATCCATAGCCAGCAGCTCGTCGCCTAACTAACGCGGACAAACTTGCATGACTATGATCTTCCACTAATCACTCATGTCTAATCAGGTTCCAGTTACTAATTAAGAATTAACAAGGTGAGCTTTCTTCACAAATTGAAAGTCAAAAAAAAAAACAAGCAGTACACTGTTATATATGCATTTTTAAGACTACAAACATGCAAAAGCCAAGAATGAAATATATATTGTATACACAAAAGGTTCAGTTTGATTGAATTAGAAAAAAGTTGGCCGTGATTAGCGTATAATGGGTGCTTTACTGACCAATATCAATCATCCTATAACCTTAAATTTGATCAAAAGTAGTGAATCCATAGGATGGAATGATGTTGCACAATGCATCAGTGCTCCCTCATGCCCCACCTTCTTTTTTGTATGTACTTGATTCAATTCACCGATCATATGTCATTGATACAAGTCTTCGCTTTCAGTACGACAAAAAAATTACAAGTTAGTTATTATAGATACAATGCAATGCATCCTTCCCCAGCCTCTTTTCTTATGTGATGAAGAAAATTACGCACGCTACTATATGTTTCAACTCGTGAACAAAATATATTACGTGAGACAAGAGGGTACTACATGTTTGACAAAAGGAGAGAAGAGGTAAGAGCTAGCAAGCAAGTATGGTCAGTGATTAGCTGGCGAGCTATGATAGACTTGGTCTGGATTATTCATTTTTCTGCGGCGTCCAGATGTCGGATAGCTGTAATATGCTTCATTGGAAATTACATAACAGCCCATGCCCATTGTAATTAATCACCTCTTTCTGCCGGCCATTTCCTGCTACCCACCTCCAGACGACGTCGTTCCTTCCATTGCCCTTTGCTCCACAAGGAAAGCAGCGAATAAAATGACCCTGAAAAGACAGTTTTAGCCTATGCAACGGTAACTTCTGAATTATGGAGCAACACGCACAACGGAGGCGAAAATTGTCATTACCCAAAAAAACAAAAGACTTACCTCTTTGGAGGGTGTTTTGTATTCAGAAAGAAAGCACAGAAAAGAAAACACCACCCGAAGAAGAAGAACAAGAAGAAGAAGAAAGCAGGAGAAAAAAAGATCAGATTTTTATTGTTTTTGGTGGGAAAGAAACACGGTTAGCTACTGAGTCATGGGCGATTCGAGTGACTCAGTCTCCATTGACATTGATATGATACCTTTGGGAGGGAAGGTAAAGCAGCATTTTGCACAGAACCCACCAAGAAAGCTTTGATTTTTATTTGTTTTTTCTGAACCTTTACTTGCATTTCTTGCTATATATTGATGTTTTCTTTAATGGGTTTTCGTTTTTATGCTGTTTGGGTTCATGGGTTGATTAATTTTTTGCAGGAATTTGTGGTGAAAACAAGCAAAGGTGAAGTGTCTGTGCTTGTTTGTGGGGATCAAGGAAAGCCTGCTTTGATAACGTACCCGGATGTTGCTCTAAATTGTATGTTCATGTTCTCATTCTTTCGTTTTTCGGGTTCATTAGTTGTTCTATTGTCATTGTAAATGCTGGTTATTTGTTTTCTTGAGGGTGATTAAGAAGCGTTTCTTGCTCTGGAATTGAAGATTATAGGGCTCGTTTTGTTGTTTTGTAGTTGGAATGACTATTTTATTATTACTCTGATTAAAAAGGTTGAATTTTGCAATGCCGGGAATATTTTGCTTTGGGGTTTTAGTGTGTTCTTGCTGCCTAATCCAGAGTCCAAACTCTTTTGCTTTTCAACAGACATGTCTTGTTTCCAAGGCCTCTTCTTTTGCCCTGATGCTGCTTCTCTGCTGCTTCACAACTTTTGTATTTACCACATCGATGCACCGGGCCATGAGGTCAGTTATATGCATCCCTTTTACTGAACATGTGTAGATATAGAGAAGTTATCAAACAAATTTCTTTCACATTTTGGTGGTGATTCTAATTCAGTTTTCAAACCAATTTGTTTAAGAGTGTCTGCAGTTGGGAGCTGATGCGATTTCTTCTGATGTTCCCTTCCTTAGTGTGGATGACCTTGTAGACCAGGTGGTTGAAGTTCTTGATTTCTTTGGGTACGTTATTGACTATTTTTTCTTAGTTGCTTGTATTTTACTGATTCTAGTGATCTTTCTCACATATGTTTTGTTTAAACGTAAAATCAGATTAAAAGAAGTCATGTGCCTGGGCGTAACAGCTGGTGCTTATATCCTTACTCTCTTGGCAGTAAGTTACTGGTATCCTCTCATCCTTTGGCATATTCTGATGTTCTGATTTAGTAATTGTGTCATGTGATTTCCAATTGGCAGATGAAGTATAAAGAGCGAGTTCGTGGGTTAATTCTTGTTTCTCCTATCTGCAAAGCGCCTTCATGGACTGAATGGCTTTACAGCAAGGTTATAATTTCTGAGTTAGTATCCTTTGTGATACAGTGAAGGTAGACTGCTCATTGATCATCCTGCTTAACATTTCATGAACTTTAAATTTTGCAGGTTTTGTCAAACTTGCTATACTTCTATGGTATGTGTGATGTACTGAAGGAATGCCTTCTGCAGCGGTACTTCAGTAAGGTACTCCAGTTCACTGTTCTAAATGATGACAGTTCTGATTCTTTAGTGGTTAAATTCTTATATTCTCCTATTGTAGGAGCTTAGGTCTGGCACACTTGATGCAGAATCAGATGCTATACAAACTTGCCGAAGGGTAAGGAAATTTGAACAATCTGTCATATACCGCATAAAGAGTGCTCATAATGTAAATGAAGTCCTCATTATATAGCGTACATAACTGAACCACCACTGATTCTTTTCATTTACTTGTGAATACAGTTACTGGAAGAAAGACAAAGTCTGAATGTCATGCGATTCCTTCAAGCAATAAATGAGTAAGATCTTATAATACAACTCATGCTCTTTCTTGCATATTGTTCTGGTTTATTTTCTCGTCTGGTTAACTGTAATGTGGTCTCAAGTATTCCGGGGTGGCAATTTTGTCTCCGTTGCCAAATGCAAGAACTCAACTGAAAGTGTATTGCAGGAGACATGATCTTACAGAGGGCTTGATGAATTTGCAGTCCAAGACACTTATTTTTGTGGGTGCAAGTAGTCCATTCCATGCTGAATCTGTGTATATGAGTTCTAAAATGAACAGAAGAAGTTGTGCTCTTGTTGAGGTAGGTTCCTACTCCCAAGTTATCTTCCCTTCACTTCCTTACTAGTTTTCTGTTCAGCGACTCAACATGTGTAGCACATTGAGAAAGCCTCCGGCCCTTGACAGGTTCAGGCATGTGGCTCGCTGGTCACAGAAGAGCACCCGTACGCCATGATAACTCCCCTTGAATTCTTCCTCAAGAATTTTGGCTACTACAGACAGCCAAATTTTACTTCCTCATCAAGTACTGACTCAAACCCCAACAGTCCTTCAAGGTGTTCATGCATCGCGCCAGAACTTCTGTCTCCGGAGGGTCTGGGAATCAAGCTCAAACCCATCAAAACACGGGTAGCTATCGAAGTTTGATGGATATGCACTTAAGGAGAATTTCATTCAAAGTACCGTTCCATTCAAGCAAATTCTTTGGATAGTAGCAAATTCTTTAAGCCTTTGTATATGGGGTTAGATAGCTGATAGGAAAAAAATTGTTGCAGTGGTTGGGTTAGGATCATTCTTTGAGGTTTGTTGTATTAACACATTCACTGTACACATTTCTTCTTGCAATTGTATTCATCTTGTAAGAAGCTGAACACAGATACAATGAAATCGATAATTTCTGCTGATTATTTCAGATTATGTTTTGCCAAGTTATCCAAGATTTATGTTTTTGTGGGTGCTGTTATCTATCAGGTCAAAGATTAAAGCTTAATAAATGATGAGCCAGAAACTTATGATACTCAAAACATTCATCATTATCTTTCATTAATCTCCATATCCTTTACAATAAGAACATGAATACATCAGCTATTAACATTTGAGTGGCAATGGCTTATACAAAAGGCAAAATTGTTCAACCTCTCTCTTTTCTTTCTTCTTCACTAATCAGCGCACGGATCAAAATCCGCCTACTGATTAATTCCTCAATAAGTCATTAAGTCAAATCTAAACAACCACATCAATTCATAAACAATCAAACACGAATCTTCCTCGTCCTGCGTTTCTCAGATTCATCTTGCCTTTCCCTCTTGCGCTTCAAGTTCTTGTTCAATCTCGACTGGTCCTCCACGTCGTCATCGTCATCGGAAAGAACCAGTCTTCGCAGCCCACTTCGACCACTAGCATCATCATTCTCCTTCTTGTAACGCTCCACGAACACCACTCTCCCCGATTTCGCAGCCCCCGACTCACCAAACTTCTTATGATATTCTTGGTTGAGAGCTTTGGTCAACGCAGCGTAGACTTTAACCTGGTCTCCAACATCGACCACAACCATGTTGTTGTTGTTGTTGTTGTTGTCCGAATTCAAGAAACTATAGTCCCGCGAGTACTTTAGTTGCGAAATCTTGTCACGCAACTGCGCGGGACTAAGGCCGAGGCTCTTGACGTAGGACTTGAGACATTCGATCTTCATCTTGCGTTCGTACATGCGCTTGCTTCTCGGTCTCGTCGGTACGTCGATGGATTTCGTCACCCGACGCATCCAGTAGATACCGCGCTCGATCACTTCAACGGTGAAGTTGAACTTCTTCACGGTGGATTTCTTCTTCATGGTGGGAATTGATGAAAAGAATTTAATCGAGGGACTTCAAATCTTTCCTAATTCGCTTCTGAGTTTTCCTGATTGGATTTTGGGGTTTCCTAATTGCACTGACTAGCAATATATAGAAAGCGAAGCATTTATACTAGTGAGTCCTAGGGCACTTAAGATTCCCAAGTCAGCTAGGATTAATCACTTGGATTCCAAGTAATTGGTTTCCTAGGTCGGTTAGGATTACTCACTTGGGTCCCAAGTAATTTCTCTTCCAATTGGGCCTTTTCGTTTTGAGTTATTATAATGGGGCGACATGTCAAACGAGAATTCACGGCATGTCGTTTTGAAAGTATACCTAACTTCAGTCTTTAGTTTCCTACTCAATGCCTTCAGGAAGCTTTTGTAAAGCTAAGCATTAATCTTTGCAAGATCGAAGACTTCCAAACTTCACTAGGGATAATACTTTCCAAAACCAGAGACTTGGAAAGTCTACCTTCGTCCACATGGAAAATCCTTCATCTTCTACCTATACAAAAGGCCAATGCAACATCAAATCTCACAAATTAACTTCCCATCTCCAGGAATTGTTTCGGTGAGCTGTGAAATTTTTCGTGCGAGAATCTGACAATGTCTGTTTTCAGTGGATTTGAAGGAGGCATCTGTCCTGACTTCTTCGGTGACGATTTTGGTCTGCCCCCAACTTCTTCAGCCAGCAACACTCCACCAGCAGAGAACTCTTCGGCGATGTCCAGCGCCAAAGCAAACGGTGTTGAGAACTCTTCAGCCAGCAGAGAAGCTAATCAGAATGTGGGTGCCGGCAACACTTCATCAACATCCCAAGCCTCGACTGTGAAACCCCAACGCTCTGTGCTGATGATTGAACCTTCATTTGATGGGCTCTTCTACTTCGAAACTCTTGTTTCGAAACACAAATCTGATTGACATTCAAGTTATGCTGCTTTTCCAATTGGTACCTTTTTGAGAATGTAATCTTTTTGGCCTGTGCAATGTGTAGCAAAATAGTTTTTTCGATACTATGTGGAATTCATAAGATGTTTCAATTATTGAGTCGAAATAAGAATATTCAAGTAAATTGAAATTCAGCATTTGTATTTCATGCAAAAGGATGATTGTAAGTGGCCATCAGGACAAAATCTTCTAACATAACTGTAAAGCACCAAAGATGTGATAATCGAACATCAATCAACTGCAATACAGTGTTCTAAATAACTCTCACCGATGCACTAACCCTGCATCTGCCCGAAAAGACCAGCAAACTCCGACATTACCTACTAAAGCTAACAATGGCTAAATAAAGCAAAACTAACTTTATGCTCCGACAATAACTTGCTCCTCGGACACTATCTCTTCGGCTGGTCTCTCCACCTTCACACCGCGGTCCTCCTTGTCGCCATGAACCTAGTTATAGACAGCACAAGATTAACAACTTCAGAAACTAATCATGCTTAATAGACTACAATCATCATGCATTATCGACAAGAAATATGGGTTCACATTACACAAATAACCATGTACCTCCATCAACTTGGTCAGATCAAACTTGGGAGCCTTCAAGATTTTAGCTTTTCTAATGAAAACATTCTGGAGTGGGAAGATGGTGTTTGTTGCCTTTTCTATTTCCCTGCCAATACTCTCAGGAATGAATTTTGCAACCAAGTCCTTCAGCTCACAGGATGAGGCCTCCTTTATCATAATTTCCCTCATCTTGCGTCGAATCTGACATGAGGAATAGATCAAAAAAAGAAGGCAACTAAAAGTACTACTGGAATTAGACACTAATCAACAGATTAGAGAGAGAGAGAGAGACGAAGAGACAAACCTGACGAATCTGACTGGATTGGGCATAGCAAGTTCTCTTGACCTGGTTTGCACGCCTCTTGGTAAATGCAATGCAGAACATCCTAAGGGTGTAGTTATCAGTAGTCTTCACATCCACATGGGCCTCAATCAGTGTCTGCCACTTCCGCACTAAGGACCTCAGCTTGTCAGTGGTGAAATCCATTCCCTGGGAAAAGTACATACACCAATATTACAACTCACGCAAAAAAATACACAATCGATACTACCAAAGAAGATTTCATTGCAGTCACACATTAGCATACCCAGAAGTTAGTTAGGACGCTCCTCCCTTGCACATCCTCTGCTCTCAGCCGAATCTTCCTGTAAGCATTGTCCTCACCATTCTCCTGGAGATCAGCCAGAGAAACCTCAAACACTCGATGTTTGAGTCCTTCAGAGGCAATCTGTTCAACAGCAAAGGAATGAACATTAACCAAAAAAATTCAGTCACCATCTAGTATCAACAACAACAAACAAATTATTAAACACAGAAGGTATTATCAATTCGCTATCATCCAAACTGTCAACAAAATGATTAGAGCATCTATAAGTATGTACAATATAACATTGATCGAGAATTCCACCCTCTCTGGCTTTCTTATCCCCTAATCCAAAACAGTCCTACAAGATAAACTATGCAACCCACATTGCAACAATATGTATACCTGTTTACACATACTAACCCAGCAATATAAACTTTTCGATACGCAAATAAAAACAAACATTACTACACAACCACATTGCCATACACATAATAATTTACAAACAATTATTTATACCTTAGTTCCCTGAGTTCTGGAGACAATGGTTTTGCCAACCTGCCTTGTTGTGAAGAGAGATGGAGCCTTGATATCATACCAGTCCTTCTTTGCAAATGGGTCAGCTCTGCAATCATATTATTCAACAATGATAAACCTCAGAATATCAATCAATATTAACCGAAAAATCTGCTTATTTTTTTTGGTTTAAAGATAAAACCAGATCAAACAAAATCATGGGTCTGTGAAATCAACTTACGCCTTCTTCTTTCCACCCTTCTTCCCCTTCGAAATCCTCTTGTTCTTTCTGCAAATTCATCACAATTCCAGCCAAATGAGAACAAAGTAAAAACGTAAAAATTTACAGGGGTAAAAATGCAGAAGTAACTGTTTTGATAGAGAGAGAAATAGCGACGGAGATGTACCCTACAGCCATGGTGGCGGCAGAAGAGAAGAGGTGGTGGGGGTGGCTAGGGTTTTGGTGCCGGAGAAGATGAAGAAGAAGCAGTGACGATGACTGAGCAGGTTAAAAAGTGGGTGCCCTAGGGTTTAGCTTGTGTGGGCGGTTTTTATTGTCTTTCTCAGCTCGTTTTGCCACTACTCAATTGGATTATTTACGAAAGTGGCATTGGATGAAATTAAACCTTTATTTTATTTTTTTTTGCAAATTACGTTTCTTCTTACAAATTTTTTCCACAATATTCCATCCTTGTATGTTATTTTGGGTTATTTTCATGATTTTTTTAATGTCCTCAATCGGAAAACTTGTAGGTCAATTGGATTGCACTCTTGATTTTCATGCAGTAGTAAAAAAAAAAAAAAAAAAAAGGTTATACCGATATACTCTTCATATTCAATCAAACATCAATGTACTGCTAATCCGTGCATCGAAAAGAAGGTTAAATCCACAAAGAAGAGAGGTGGGAGCAAATCTGAAAGTAATTGTGAAAGGAAAGGGTTTTACTCGTACATTCCTAGTTAGCCACTGCGGCATCCTAAAGAATACATCATGTCCTCTTATACGAAGAAATACGAAAAAAATCATTTAACACAACTAAAATATAAAAATTCGTTTAAACCAGAGTCATTCAGCACCAAGTCGGCACTTGCACTGTTTGCTATGTGGGGTTTGGAGGGGAAATTATACGAAGGTTCTTCAATGACAGAGGAGTTAGGATGACACTTTCAAGGTTTTTAAGGCGGTAGTTAGCAGGGTTAGTTTGTCAGGAGCTCTCTGCTTGTAGTCTTTCTCCAAAGCTGCTACTGCCAATGATTGTAGCTCTGAACTCTCCTTGTCTTCCTTGTTCCTTCCTTTTGCAAGTTGTCCGATGGCGGCAGTGCACTGCAAGGAAGGAATTAAAACTATCTTTCAGTAATCCAAGTCGGTTGCAAGAGGAAGAAAAGGGATCATAACAATCTGAGAAATGATATCGACTAGCAAGGGGTCTAATCTCAAAATCATAAGAATGCACCAAACATAACTCAAACTGGAAAATAGACTTCAAAAGAAGACTCTCCATCACAGAAACATCAGCAATGTTCTAAAAGTTGAATCACTCCAAAATAAACGAGTATCTAAACCAATGAATCTCAAGCAGGAGAGAGCGCTCACCAAGTTAATTCCAAAAAGTGCTCGGATATTCTTGCCCCCAGTTAAGTCAATTACTGATGAGTAGTACTTCTTGGCTGTCTGAAGGTTTTCTAATCCACCAAGCGTGTAAAGGACCTGTTGATCACGAAAAGCTAAGTAGAATCAGTCATTCACTTATAACATAAAAAAATGTAATCACAACCACTGAAACATTCATTCCAATCCCAATATTAGGTCACCAAATACCACGGATGTTTGATTGCAAGTTCATATAAGTGTGCTCATATTTGGAGGTGGTACACAAAACCAGGAAATAGGGGCCAGTGAAACAAGAAAGCCACTTACATCAGCATAAGCTAAGTGGTGAAGTGGAACAGTAGGTTGTGATAAGATCAGCTCCTCATAACAGAACGCAGCTTGCTTATACCTAGTTTAATATAGAGATATAAATTAGCAACAAAGCATAGGAAATATGAAGCTGCTAAGTTTTCATGAGTCTTCAGAAAACAAACATTTGCAAAGAAACATAGATTTCAGCCAGCTCTCTCCATGCATCGTTATCAGCCATAAATCTGTCCAAAAAAAGGTAAAGAAAACTCATCAATATCCATTTGCACACATCAAATCTTTTGCTTTTAAGGAATTTTATATATGCCTCACATTTCCAGATATTTATTAAGCCACTCAATGGCCCCAGAAATATTTCCTTGTGCTTTTGCCATAGCTACTCTTCTCTTATGTATTACCTACATGAGAAAAGAAATTGAAAGTCACACAACCATTTTCCTTGATCTTTTTTCTGGAAAGAACTTGCTACTCATATGACAAAGATATAACAAAAGGATCCATCTTCACGACAATGGATTGATCCTTTCATGAAGGTTCTTAAATAACTTACTTGATCAAGCGGACTGTCCTCCAAGAAGCTTGAGTAAGCCTTCTCAGCCTCTGCCCAAGATCCCTTTGCCTCGAGCAACATAGCCTCTAGCTTACCTGCGATTTATGCAAAAACAAATAGCTAAGATACCACAAAGCTAGAGCTACAACATAATTTCCACTCACATTATTCAAATTCTTCTTTCCTATCAAGAAGCTCAGCCAATATCTTGGCACACACCATTATAGGCTGTGGCATTAGACGTCAAGACATCATTTAAATCAGTCATCTCAACTTACCAACTCTTTTACTCTCTGGAAATGACTTCCGTAAAAGCTTTATGCAGTCCTGCAAAAAAGATCAAGCAAGGCATGCATAAGATAATATAATTAACCGTTCCATCATTTGCACAACACACAAATGCAGTTCTCAAATCCAGAGTAGTTTATACCCCCCCTTCTAAGTGGGAAATCCTAAAATTGCAAGTTCAAAGATAAAAGCTATACAATATAAGTACAAGCCCACGAAAAAGATCATACCTTTGCAACATCAAGACATTGGCAGTCCATGGCAGCAATTGCAACTTGCTCATATAAAGTCCATTCTACATCGAAAAATACGAGGCATTTGTTATTCATAACTCAAACATTCTCCAATAGAAATGAACTTTGAAGATGCATGTATAATATGGCAGGATACACAAACTATGATTTCTTGTTTACACACAACTCCACTATAGCTTCCATGATAAAACACAGCTATCATGATCAAACACATCAAGCTATCATGATCAAACAAAAGCAATACAAAACCAATCACATACTCTAATTCCAATCAAACAAAAGCAATACAAAACCAATCACATACTCTAATTCCAATCCATACCCAATTCAAATCAATCAATCATGATCAAACCAACACAACATAAACACAATCTATAAATCAATTCCAATCCAAACCCAATTGAAAACAAATAGAATCACCGAAAACTGAAGCTCAAAAACTCACCTTCGGAGCCAAGACTGGACCTTTTCTTGGCGTCGTCCAAGATCGACAAGCCGTACTTCAAAACCTTCTCGGAACGACGGACCTTGAGCTTGCGGACCAAGCAGAGGTACTCCCAAGCGCCTCCTCCGCCATTATCGACCTGGTTCTCGAGCCTCTTCAATTGGGTCTCCTCCGTCCCGCTCACCATCTCCGCCAATTCACCAAAGCTCGCTCCTTTTTGCTCTCTGTTTTTGCCGGTTCTTTGGATCTGTCTGTTGAATTGACTCCGAAACGAAGAAGGACGCACTACTCTCCCAGTACCACTTGTCTTCTTTCTTCTCGCTGGGTCGAGGTCACGATCGTAATTTTTATAAAATATACATATATTATTTAAATTACGGAAAGACTAGTGCAACAACCTACCCTCATGCTCTTCTACTTAAATCTTGGTTTGATCACACTTGAAATGAACATGTCACATTTGTGGGCATACACAAATACAAACTCAAAACTCTTCTCGTAGCACTTGTCTTTTTTCTTCTCCCTGGGTCGAGGTCACAACTGTAACTTCCATAAAATGTGCACAGTTCTTTGACCACAATCCGTTGACCCACTTATATCGTCTAAATTACAGAATGCAACGACTCACCGTCATGATTTTCCCCTTAAATCTTAGGCAATACACAAACATAAACCATCCATGTAGCACTTGTCTGTTTTCTCCTCATTGGGTCAAAGTTACAATTGTAATTCGATAATAAGGAACCATCCCATGACAGTGTCTTTTGTAACCACCTATGTCGCCTAAACCACAAAATACTAGTGCATCGGCGAAGCCCTTTATACATAGCCATGTTCACGTTAATCACAAAAAATAACGCATCAACCTCCCACTTACATTTATCCGCGGGGAATCGAACATGTGACGTTGTGGAGCATAGACGAGAGCTCTCGGAGGCACTTGTCTTCTTTCTTCTCACTGAGTCGAGGTTAAAAGCGTAATTCAATAAAAGTGTCTATAACAGCTCGTTAACGAAAAGTTTAGTACAGTTAACGGAGGATACGGTGCGTTTAAGATGTGGGTTAAGTCTGTACCATCGTGCTTCTCTGTGCTAAAACCCTACTGCTCTACAACTCCACCACCACCACTGACCACCGTGAAATCAATATTGTCGATGAAGACCACGGAGGAATCCGACGTCGGAATCTTGTGCTACATCTCTCAGCTCCCCGGATTCCGAGGCATTTTGAAGCAAAGGTATGAAATTAGTGTGCTTTTGTACGCATGGTGTTTACAGGAAATTAGCTGGTTAGAAGTTGTAGGAGGTTACAGTAGAGTTGAACATTCTGTTTGGTTGCTAGGAAAATTTAGGAAATAAAGAATGAAACTTTATGAGCAGCTGAAGTTGATTTTGAATAAAGTCAGGAACTTGAAGATTAATAACCACAAGATATGAAATTGAGCATCTTTTTTATGTTATTCTACTCATTTCTGTCATGCATTTGTATGTGAATTCTAAACTTTTCAGGTCTCTTCTGTGGTTTTAGAAGATAATTGATTTTTCTATCTATTAATTTTGGTTCTGTTCCTTGGTAACCTGTATAGGTATGCTGATTTTATGGTAAATGAAGTAGATATGGAGGGAAATGTAGTTCATTTGACCAACTTGGAAGCCCCAGCAGAGGTAAAGTTAATACTTGGTTTTTGTCAAATACATATGTTGTGTGTGCAATTTAGTGTTTACGGAAGTGTACTTGTTCTGACAGATTCAGACAGTTAGGGAAAATGGAGCAAAGACAGATGATAATACTAGTAAGGATTATACTAGGGAAATTGAATCGTTTAGATCACTTGCTGATCCTGCTGATGTTGAGCGATTGGAAGCTTTTATCAATCAAATTAGTTCCGCCGGCAGTGAAGATAGTGTTTCGCCTATTGTTCTTTCTCCAGATTATGATAAATCTCATCGAACGGTTAGTTCTTCAATTTGGTACTATATCATTATTTCATTTCAGAGAGTGTTTTATATGGTGTTCTAGAAAGGAAATTTGTGCAAGCAAAGTGGTCAGGGTGGACCAATGAACATTGGTATGCCCAATTGTCTCCCTCACATTCACTTGTGACTTACATTAATAGTCTTTCAGGCAGTACATAGTTTTTTTAAGGAAAACTTCAAATTCCTTGTCACCGACGTAGTTGATGGACCAGATGCTTCGTCAAAATGCATCCGGGTGAGAATAAATTCAGGAGGACAGAACAGCAGGGGCAGAAATTCCAGAAAACGAAAAGAAAGAGGTGATACAAAATTTGATAGCAGAGGTTCAGATGATTGGTCAGACCATCTTGGCAAGTTCCTTAGGTAAGAGGGGTGTCTTTTTAAATATGTAATTGTCTTGTAAACTTTCTGCTTCAGCTCATCTGAAATATTCTTCCAATGTGAATGTACAGGTTTCATCTTTACAAAGAGAACAAGGATACACAGGAAGCCTTAGGACTTATAGGAAAGATGCTTGGTATTCAGGTATGGGTTCCAGCTGAGAATTAGTGGTTTGAACATCAGTTGAATATATGGCTACTGGCGAGCTGAAAATTAGCCTCATTGTTGTCTTAGTATATTGGTATGATCCATATTTTTATTTTTTATTTTTTTTATAGCCAAGGTCCTTTGGGTTTGCTGGGACAAAGGATAAGCGTGCTGTCTCAACTCAAAGGGTAATTGATATGCACTAATCTTTCCTGTATATTTGCTTATGTATAAGAGATAATTGATCGAGGGTCAATTGACCTTCATATGTCAGACATATGATAAGCCTTTTTGAAACTACTCATTTCCAACTAAATATATAGGGGATCATCTAATATTTGTTACCAAACCAGTGCCTTGAGGAGGAGTGTGACCGATATAGAAGGAATTTCCTACAGCTATAAGACACGTAGCAACTCATTTGAATTATGTATATCCTCTGGGTCGGGTTTTCTCGTTTTAGCGTATTGATTTCTGAAAGAATTAATCAAATTTTTAAACTAGTTTACTTGCAGAATGGTGTTTCATATGTTCTTTTTATATTTCCAGGTAACCGTCTTTAAGCAGTTTGCAAGTAGATTGGCTGCTCTTAATGACAGGTTGTTTGGTATCAAAGTAGGTGACTTCTGGTAAGGCTGATGAATTGTGAGGTATCGATATTCCAGCCGGTTGGTTAATGCATCTTAATGAGATAGTTGAATTTTGCAGCTATGTGAAGGAAGGACTTGTCCTTGGCCAACTCTTGGGAAACCGGTTCACCATCACATTGAGGTAAGTGTGTTCTCTGTAATCATAGATGTGCGCTCGAATTAACATCACTGATGGCTACTTCTGTTGTTCCAAGATCTCAGTCACTCATTGTATGCACTTACATACATTCTCAGAGGAGTTGTTGCAGATTCCGAAGATACCATCAAAGCATCTGCAAGTGCCTTGGGAAAGCACGGATTTATTAACTACTTTGGTTTACAAGTACGATCTCTCTCTCAGTAAATCTTGTCTGGGTTTGGCAATGATGTACTTCCCAAGCCAAATGTTTTGTTCCTTATTCTTTTTCTGGAGAATTGGTTTCTTGTTTCTCATTATTTACTTCATTATTTTTTCTTATGCATCTAATCCTATATAACAATTTTTCTCCAAGTATATTCTACTTTGACAAGTCATTAGGTCTAGCATGTATCTCACATATTCATTATGTCTCTCTTTGGTGGTTAGTCTCCTGCATATGTTTGACTCTGATTTGATGAGAAGCATGCAAACGACTTGTTGTGTTAGAAAATCTTATTTGGAATATGTTTTTATTAAGGAGGGCCTTCTCATTTGTTTTTTAAACTGAAAGGCTGAAACTTAATTACATGTTGGAAGGAAGTTTCTATATTATAAACTGATTTAGTATTCTGCTAGCTTCATTGAAGTATTTTATAATTTGACTGTTCCAGAGATGTTCTAATAAATGAATGACTTATAATGTTGATGAACTCAGCGATTTGGAAGCGGTTCCGTGCCAACTCACCTAATTGGAGGTATGCTACTCAGAGGAGAGTGGAAATCTACCGTAAGCATGTTCCTTGATCCAAGAGAAGGGGATATCCTTTTAAAATTTCTGGGTGATGCGAGGATACTTTTCATTTCTTGTCCATGTTTGACTACTTCTAGCTAACTCGATTTAGTGCATGATGCTGTGTCTTCTGTTGGACTCTGTTTCCTTTAACTTTATTTTGATTACAAAAAAGCGAGATTAAGGAGGCACGAGAATACTATAAGGAAACTAATGATGTTGAAGGGACCCTGAGGCGATTACCTCGACATCTGGTTTCTGAAAGAGCTATAGTAAGTCTCTATCTATGATGCTTAGTAGGGCCGTGCTAGTGATTTCCTGATTCTATCAACTATTCTTAAAGATTAAGTTCTATCAAAAAGCTTCTTGTTTCCGTGAGTAATCCTTACCTGCGTTTGCTGAAATTGGGCATAGTTTATATAATTTTTATGCATTTGGCATGTTGATCGTAATATCTGTATTACTGGCTAGGATTACTTCCTCTTGTGCTTCATGACTGATCATTTGTTTTTCCGCTTGTTTGTCTTGTACAGTTGCAGTGTCTGAAGAAATGTCCTGGGAACTATTTGCAGGCTTTGAAAGCTATTCCTAGAACTTTGAGAATGATGTAAGTGATTTTCCAGCAGAGTTGGTTTCTAGCTTCATAAGTGGAGGCTAATCTTTTTGATCCTTCTGATTCTTCTGCATTATATAACCACCATTTTTACAGGTATGTTCATAGTTATCAAAGCTATTTGTGGAACCATGCAGCAAGTATGAGAGTGCAGAAATATGGTATGCCGCCGTTTGTTTTCTCTGAATCCTAACGAGTCAACCAGTAACTACATTTGTTTCTTAGATGTCAAGTGGCTCTCTTCATTTATTTAAAGTGGTAACATATGTTTGTTACCGTCGTCAATGTTACCCTTGTCAAAGCTTATTGCAACTATCTTCGTGGGCTACATTTTCTATAAATTGAATGTTATTCCACCATGTGGCAGGATATGATCGAGTTGTGCTGGGAGACTTGGTATATTGCAAAGGAAATGAAACTGAAAAGGTGATAGGAGGTGTTAGTTCTGAATGCTTAGACGAGAATGTTGATGATACGGTTGATCCTAGTGATTTAGATGACATATCTGCAGCAAATCTTCCTGAGGAAAGGCTTAATTCTGTTAAGGTTAGTTCTATTGTCAAAATTACTTTAGTAACCTGATCTAAGCCACCTTTGAGCTTGGATTTATCTTTTACTTTTATTTCAAACGTTTGAAATATTGGCATGGCTTCCATCTGTCAGGCTGTGACTGCGGAAGATATCCATAGTGGAAGTTACACAATTGATGATGTTGTCCTTCCTATGCCTGGGTAAGGAAAGATTGGTAGCATTCTGTGATGATATAGTTATAAGGCCCCTCTTAAGACCAATGAAGTTCTTTTATACTTTGTTGTTTTGCAGTTCAAGGGTCATGTTTCCAGAGAATGATATTGCTGCTGTTTATCATGATTTGGCAAAGAAGGTGCCTTATTTTCAACACAAATTTTAGGCTCAGCCATTGTTTTTATTTGATTTCTTTCTAACTTCTGATCTGTCGTGTATTCTTCCTGGGTTTTTTTTACATGTATCAATCAGGATGGTATCAGCTTGACAGAGAGCGTGCATAATGTCAAGTACATTCCTTTTTTCCCTCTCACGTCTGCCCTCCCCCTTCCCTTGATAATGGTTTCTGTTCCATTTAAGCATACATTTTGTTGCTCCTTGTAGGGAATTTTCAATAACCATTATGACTGGAAGTTATAGGCGGGTCTTTCAAAAACCAATGGACTTTGAATGGTATAGCTAATCTCATCTTTTTGTCTTTAATTACTTGAACTCATATAGTGTAAAATAATTGTTTGGTTTTCATTCTTCCAGGGAAATACTAAAATATGTTGACGGCAATATCCCTTTGGTGGACACAGATTGGGACAAAATCGCTAAAACCATACCTGCTAAAGTAAACAAAGAAGATCCACCCAGTCTGAATACAGATGGAAGTTTGCGTGATTGCACAAATCATTCAGAGAGCATTGACAACGATAAAGGGCTTCAAACACTTGACAATGAGGCAGAGAATAAGGGAGAATCGTTGCCGCAGGTCGACTCTGTTTGTGACACTAGTCCTCTGGAAACCCAGACGGCTCTCAAGTTGAGCTTTACTCTTCCATCTTCTTGTTATGCAACGATGGCCATCCGGGAGTTACTCAAGACATCGACATCTGTAGGTTCCTTCTTAAAAGTTTTCTTTTTCTGTCAGTATGCTTGTTTACAATTACAAGGAGAAAAATTTATATGCTTTGCCAGTTCAATTATCTCCCGTGTTGATAAGTTTTACTGCATATGAATCTACTCATGATTGATTTGCTGCAGGTTGCGTTTCACAAAACGTTGAACTAGAGTGCATGGTTGCTAACTTGCTACGTGTTGCGGAGGGCTATGGCATCCATGACTATTCCATTGGAAGACTGACTACTTTGGGAACAAGTAATGTTTTAACTTTCCTTCTGATTTGTTGATAATACACAAATGAATAGAAAGTGTATTTTGTATTTTACAACGGAATAAGGTTTTCGACGACATGGTATCATTTCATAAATGTTACAAGAATCAAGTTGCTATTATATGTTTCAAACAGCCAATATTAGAATCCAAACGTGTAGTATTCAAGGTCGCCCTTGATGAAACTATATATGATCTATCAGTCTGCAATCACCCTTGTAGATACAAGTGATGATGAAAATCGTGATTTTCATACTTGCAATCATATAACAGAAGCTCGCTACCAGAGCTATTTCGAAAAAACTAGGAAGCTAAATACCATGCCTCTAAAACCAAAATACCATGCCTCTAAAACCAGAACACCATCTCCCATTACTTGCTGACCCACTGAAGTTCAATCTTATTCCATCGTTAAAGACAAGAACAAAAGGGGAAAAAAATACCACATAACACGAAATAAAAAAGAATGCGGTGAAGGTGGATCGAACACCTGACCTTCAGATCTTCAGTCTGACGCTCTCCCAACTGAGCTATCCCCGCTTTGATGCTATCTTCTACAGTTACTATAAAAATAAGTTTTACAATAACCTCAAGAAAATTGCGGGAATGTGGATCGAACACGTGACATTTAAGATCGCTCTCTCCCAACTGAGCTATCCCCCGTTGATATTTCTTGGCCAATTTTCTGTTCATAATTTTGCATTAACGATTCCCATACAAGCAATCCTCAGTACAAATGTACAGATAAACAGTGAAGGAAAGTGGGAATATGAAACCAGCAGGAGACAATCTGCAGTCGTACGGGCATATATATATGCTTTGTTGTCCTATAGTCTAGTTGATAAAATGGGCAAAAGATGACCAACTTTTTACAATGCACCCTTGTAACAACTAGATCCATCGATACATCCCTTTCAATACCTCATTGCAAGTTTGGTGAACAATGTGCTCAAGCATAAAGACCCTTTGCCCCACCCCACCCCATCTTATTCACTACCTAACTAAAATCTGTTACAAAAACACCAAGCACCCAAACTCTCTCTCTCCCTCACACAAAACATGAAAAATCTCAGCTGCATCTTTCTGGCCTCTTCACTCCTCCAACACCAAATCAGAAATTTTATGTCCTTTTTGGAAAATTCAACTTTATCAAACATCAAAACTGGTCCAATTTTCCGAAAAGCTCATTAATTAGCCTTAAAAAGGCTCGGCTCTATATGAAGCTTTGTGCAAGACTCCAATACCAAAAACAGAAAACTTGAATGACATCTCCATGTAAAGAGATATTCTCTTTGTTCGAGTTGAAACCCCCCAGAAGACCCATAATATTTTCAGACCGTTTGGCATATATATGTGCCTCAAAGAGAAATTATGTAACACTTAGTTATCTAAATGCCTCATGCCACTCTATTTCAGTCTCAGTTTGCCTCATGTAACTCCAGTTGTCTCAATTTACCTCATGCTACTCTATTTCAGTCTCAGTCTGCCTTGGAAACCCAAATTCGTTAATTCATAGTTAACGGCAGCCACGTGACAAATTATTATTGGCCCAATGGTTGGCAAGGCAAACTGAGACTGAAATAGAGTGGTAGGAGGCAAATTGAGACAACTGGAGTTACAGGAGGCAAACTGAAACTAAAATAGAGTGGCATGAGGCATTTGTCTCGATGTTTTTGTTTACTTATCCAAATGCCTCCTGCTTTGAATGTAGTACCAGATTTGTTGTAGCTGTTCTTTTTGGATTGGTTGAGAGCAGCTTGGATGTCATTGATGGTTTGAACTTTGACAAACCGGGGCTTGAGACTAGTAGGGAAGTTGTTGGAAGAGGAGGAGGCCATTTGGTTTGGATGCAGATTTGCTCTACAAGATGATGGCAGTGAAAATATTGACTAAGATTAGAAAAGTAGCGAGGGTGCTTGGTGTCTCGATGCCGTGTGAATGAATGTCGCTCGGCCCCTAAATAAAAATTGGCTAAACCGGCATTTCTTGTTTATGTATGTTTTTTTTTTTCAAAGCAGGAGGCATTTGGATAAGTAAATAAAAACATCGAGACAAATGCCTCCTGCCACTCTATTTCAGTCTTAGTTTGCCTTGGCAACAACCCAAGTGGCCAATAATAATTTGCCACGTGGCAGCTGTTAAATATGAATTAACGGAATCGGGTTGCCAAGGTAAACTGAGACTGAAATAGAGTGGCAGAGGCAAATTGAGACAACTGGAGTTACATGAGGCAGACTAAGACTGAAATAGAGTGGCAGAAGACATTTGGATAAATAAGTGATTATGTAATATAATAGCACACTATAGTTATGTGATATAATTATTCAAGGACAGAACTACAATTCCCTAAACCCCAATAAGTAGTAAATGACTCCATAATTGCCTTATAACCCACCCAACACCACTCAATTTCCTACCAACCCATCCTATTTTCAAAATCCTACATTCATATATTATAATTTATAACATACGTATACAAGCTAGGCAGTGTTGAACTTCCCACTTGCTGGAATATGCGTATTAGTGTAGAGACTAATTATATCACATAACCATAATGCCTTAAAAATTCTTACTATTCTACATGACTAATATGTATATATGATTGATGAGGTGTAGAATAGTTATTGTAGGGGAGCATTCGAAAGAGCCCACCATCCTTAAATAAATCGGCCCCAGACTTCTGCATGTTTTCACGTGTCCTGCCATCTCCTGCCGTTAATTGCACCATCATCACCATCAGCTACTGCATAGGATCCTATAAGGACCCCCCAGATACCACCAAATTTGCTGAAAATCTAAATTCATTATTTCAATTTCTAGATCAACATGTATCATTTTCCATTTCCCATTTCCTCCAATATAAATTATATCACTTATATATATATATAGGAGCTGCCAACCCCATTTTCACTTCACGTGCGTGCATCACACTCCCCCATTTTATTTTATGTCTGATTTGATTCTCTCCCGTCTATCAATCGAAAGAAGAAAAATAGATAAGAGTGTGAACTAGCGGAAAAACAGTGTGCTGAAATTAATTTCGCTAATATTCCATGTCACTTTTTTCTAGTGAATAATTTTGGTCTATATCAGCATGAAGGTGACTTCACTTGCTTCTAAAACGGTGTGGTGGTCTATAGGCGAATGAAGACAAAGGACCTTGATAAAAGAGAGAGAGAGAGAGAGAGAGAGAGAGAGAGAGAGAGAGAGAGAGAGAGAGAGAGAGAGAGAGAGAGAGAGAGAGAGAGAGAGAGCAAAGGTTTTGGTACTGTTTATCTCTAGTCTTTTTACAGTGGAGAGAGCAAAATCAAATTGAAGAGGGTAAACAAGAAGAAAAAGCAGAGAGAGTGCAAAAACAACAAACATGTTTGATGGAGCTGCTGCTGAGCAGTTGCACCAATTCATAGCAGCTGCTGCTGCTGCCTCCTTAACTTCTCCTCCCTTTGATCCTCATCACCACCACCATCATCATCCGTACAATAATATCATCAACCCTTCTTCGAATTCTCACCATCATCTTCTGCTCCAACCCCATCATGAGCTCAATCAGCAGGTTGTGAATATTCCGGGCAATATTCTTGATCATCAAGAGAAAGAAGAAAGCAGGAGTACTAGTAGTGGTCTTGCTTCAGTAATAAATGATGCGGATGATAATCAAGCAGCTTGGGGTAATGATGAACTGCTTGCACTCCTCCGGATCAGATCTACCATGGAGAATTGGTTCCCTGAGTTCACTTGGGAGCATGTCTCAAGGTACACACGCAATAGTTTATTGATTATTCCTAGCTAGCTACTACTTTTTCATCAATTCTTTTTCACATCACTGATCAGAGCGATTAGAGAGAACCTCGCCCTGATAGAACTCCGCCATGGATTTCATAGTCATATGCTTCTCTTTGTTAACCAGGCGAGCAGAACTACACATTAGACCTGGAATTCATTGTCAAATCTCTTATTTAAGTGAACTTGATAATTAATAAACTAGCTAGGATAATGATTGTCTTAATTGATACGATTATATTCCTATGAGATTTGATTGATTGATGCGAACTTGAGTCACTGTTAATTGTTGTTGATAAATGTGAAAGGTACAAATTGTCACTAAAAAACATAAAGATTCTCCCCTCGTACACAATATGCCTTTTTGGATTATTTAATCACCAGTTGGTAAAATTGAGTAAAAACACAGTGAGTGATGAGTAAATGCTGTTGTTTTTTGATTATGTACATATTTATGGACTGCGCTTACTGCAGGAAGCTAGCCGAGCTTGGCTTCAAAAGGAGTGCCGAAAAATGTAAGGAGAAATTCGAGCTCGAGACCTCTTACTTCAACAAAAATAACTTCCGCTTCCTCGCCGACCTCGAAAACCTCTACCAAGATCATGCTCCTCCTCCGCCACCTGTCCCCACCGAAACCAACAACAACCCGCAAAAGTCGGATGAGAATAATAAGTTGCCGGAGAAGTTGTCAATTGTCAGTGATCGCGATGATGGAGTTGAGGACTCGGCGCGAAAAACCGAGGAAGTCCCCCAGGAGGAGAGAAAGACGAAGGGCAAATCGGTGAATGTGAAGAAGAGGAAGAGGAGGCAAAGGAGGTTTGAAATGCTCAAGGGGTTTTGTACGGACGTTGTGAAGAGAATGATGGAGACACAAGAGGAGCTGCACGAGAAGCTTCTAGAAGACATGGTGAGGAGAAATGAGGACAAGCTTGCCATAGAAGAAGCTTGGAAGGTTAAAGAGACGGAGAGGATGAATATGGAGCTCGAAACGATGGCGAAAGAGCAAGCCGCCGCCGAAGACAGGCAATCACAAATCATCAAGTTCTTGAAGAAATTCGCTAGTTCCGAAAACCCTAGCCCAAATGTTGATCCATCTCAAAACCCTGACGAGCCCACATCATCAACAACAGTTCAAAACAACCCTACAACACCACCACCCGAAACCCTAGCTCATCATCCCCAAAGCCCTAGCTCTACAAACCCTAAAAGCCCTAATTTTTCGGACCTCGGAAAGCGGTGGCCGAGGGACGAGGTGTTGGCTTTGATAAACTTGAGGAGCGGTCTCTTTAGCAATGGGAGTGGAAGTAGTGAAAATATTGGTCAAGACAAGGACGGAGGGGTAATTAAAGCGCCTCTTTGGGAGAGGATTTCGCAAGGGATGTTGGAGAAGGGTTATAAGAGGAGTGCCAAGAGGTGTAAGGAGAAGTGGGAGAATATTAATAAGTACTTTAGGAAGACTAAAGACGTTAATAAAAAGAGGTCGCTTGATTCAAGGACTTGTCCGTACTTTCATCAGCTGAGCAGTTTATACAATCAGGGAGTTTTAATCGCCGCAGCTTCCGATAATCAGCCGCTGGAAGGTCGATGTCCAGCGGCTGAACCAAACAACCAGGGTTCTGGTGATGGTGGTGAGAGAAATGGTATGGTAGTACAGGAAGTAGTACCGGAGGGCGTGTCTTGAATTTGATTAAGTTGGCTAATTAATTAATTTTTTTTATTTGCATATTTATGTGTGTGAATTTTGAATGGTAATAATATTTGATGGGGATACCTTTTTTATTTTTTCTTTTCTTGTGGAAGAATAGTAGAGTTGACATGAATTTTATTATTTTTCTGTATAAAAAACAATTTAATGGCGGATATATGTATGCTATAACTTGTTGTGTAGTGAGCGCACCGACAGATAGATTCAAATGATCGGGACCAGATGTGTTAAATGAGGTATGCTGCTGTCATTTTGTATTTGCTTGTACTTGTTTTCTGAATTTACCATATGCAATGCATGCAGTTGAGCAGCAGATATATATTGTATTGCTTTGCTAGTTGATAATTCTATTTCGATACAATATGGTGTAATAAGATCTGTCTAATAAACCATACAATTAGGTGGAGATTTGAGGGGAAAAACAAAAACAAAAACAATAAGACAGTCACGTACGGACGGTGAATTAATTAATAACTTAAACAAGAGCATGTGTTTACAATCCCCAGTTTGTTGCATCGAGAGAAAATGAAAGGAATAAAAGCATATATTCATAGATCCCCATGTGATTAATTACATTAAATAAACTAGGTGTTAGAAATATCAAGAGCATATCTCCCATCGTGTTAGAATCCTAGGAAGCTTTGGTTTAGATCGTCAAGTAATTGTTAGCGAATCTATGTAGTTCAACTAATTAAAAACCTTATAGCTGAGGTTTTAGTGGCAGAGCTAGCCTCAAAGGCTCAGATCAGCAGTTCAATAAAATTGGTATATAATTGACAAAGTTTTTAATAATTGGTAGCCAATAATAATAATAATAATAATAATAATAATAATAATAATAATAATAATAATAATAAAAGAATATGTGGAGGCTGCAGAGCCAAGGCCATCCTTGGTCTCCATGTAGTTCCGTCCATGTCAATATCACTTGTATTTGGGGAAAAGCCTAAGGCCAACCTCAAATTATCGATTTTGTTTTCATTTTTTTATGAGTGATGAATTCAATTTCTTATAGAAGAGACATACTAACATTTATGTAAGAAAATCGCGAAAATATTAAATTCATTTTCATTCAGCCCCGCATTGCCAAACTTACTCCTCCAATGATGAATAATGTGGTAAGAATACTCACCATCACTTTTTGAGAATAAACAAAAATGTACTTGAAAATATATATACTAGTAATGCATTTTTACTCATCTTCACTATTTCTATATGCAAATGGACAACACAAATGCATGTCTGCATGACATAAAGTTTGTTTTCTGCTTGGGGAAGGATAGCCGGACCAGTCACCAGTGCCAGTGGTCACTCACTGGAAGCAAAAGCCTTTAAGAGGAGCGCGATACGTTGTCGTTTCGTTGTTATGTCTCTCTCGGAGTCAGAGCGGTGGCCCGACCGCAGGAATGGCAGACAAATCATCCGCTGCCACCTATCAACATCACATGTGGTGGGTTTGTCCGCACTCGATCCGCACCTCACCTTCTGCCCAACGCCAAGAAACAGCAGCCTGCTCATGCAGTTGGGGCCCGTTCATCCAACGGCTCAGAAAGCCCTAAATTTCCTAAACATGTCAAAGTCAAACATGATCGACTTGACAAATTATTCTTCTTTTCTTTTCTTTTTTTCTGTCAAAGTCAGTAAAGACTTGACAAGTTATTCGCTCTCGGTGATTAACTTTTACTTTTTACGCATGGGGTAACTACAAAGTACAAAACAAACGTGTTGAAAGACGTTCATGTTTGACCCAAAATCTGTTGACTTTTTAACCAAGGAGATCTTCCCATAGAAATGTTACATTACTGTGGGGGTTCTATGCAATGTGCAATATTACAAATTTATTCACATATGACGAAGAACGAACCACAAATTATTAAACGTGAATGAATCACATAATGTGATGATATATTATTGTCTACGATTGGAAGGAAAAAGAAGAAAAATTGATTGTTTTGGGTTGGGCTTTTCTGCTATATTTTAGCCCACAATTAGCTAGTTGAGATAAATGAATAATCCAATTGGGCTTGAATAACTGGTCCTACAAACTACAAAGTTGGAAGTAGAGGAAATCATTGGACCTATATTCTTCAACCATGTCAGCCGATCTTGTAAGATGATGATTGATAAGGATCACGTCTAAGCTTAATCTACTCCTTAATTAGTGACAAGAAATCATTTACCAAGAAAGAACTCAAGTGGGTAGCTACAGCTACCCAACATGGATGCATGTCAAACATATGGACTACCTATAGTCCTCCTTCACTCCAACACTAACATGTCAATCATGACATATCAATGTTGCCCCGCATACATAGGACAGCTAGCTTCTGAAAACTTGACTACAAAAGACGTTAGAGAACTTTGGCACACTATTTTTCATTTCCTATATATCATTGTTTATTTTCAAACGTTAAATTCAATGATAAAAGAAGAAGAATCAACGAGTAAGATTAAACAAGAGTGTGTAGAAAATGAAAGAAAATCACTTCCCAATGCCTTATTGCTACAAGACTTTGAAAACACAAGTGACATATTTGCAACTGATACTAATAATCCATTAGAGAAGTGCTAACAAATTTTTAACTGTCGTTCATCAAAAGATCCACCGTTCAATTACTTATGATATTAGCACTAAGCATGAATCTACATCGTAGAAAAATTCAAGAAAGAGGAGGTCCTTCAATCTTGAAATTCTCAAGTAAAGTTGCATCAAACAAGTTCCAAGTCCACTCAACAACTTAAATGGGCTCACGAGTCACACAATATAGAAGTTGGATGGTTCATCTACATTTTCACGGAGTTTATATTGCTCTATTTACCTTCTTCCTATGTCCCCCATTTTAATTAAAAATATCATATAACGTTTGCAATTATGTTCGTTACTAAATATAAGAAAATAAAGATGGAATATACGTCATACAATACAACAAAACCCAATAGGGCCCTTTGACTATTGGAATACCCGAAGCAGACCATGTTGTCACGAACGTGCTCATTGCACGTCGACCGCCGACCGGACGTTGAAAGTTTGAATGGCTATTTTGGTCAATTTGACGAACAAGAGCGACGCGCCGGACGGTAAGCCTCGTGATTGAGAGATCTATTGGTTGAGGAGAGATGGTGCGGGGCCCACGATGCCTCTCTTTGGTCGGGCTTCTTGCTTGCATCCCATGAAAGAACATATCATGAACAAAATACGAAAATAAAACTAAAACTAAAGGAGTAGTCATTAGTTCAAGGCCGACCAAAGGGTGATTTCTCCACTTTACATAAGTGGTTGGCATGAAATTTTGCTTGTGATTGCCATGACTACTTCCAAAAGTTTCAATCCGAATTGAAAATGGTGAGCTATTATTTCAAGTAATGGCAAAGCTTTTATCCTAAGTGAATACAAACATTTGCATTAGAGGCTAAAAACAACCAAATATATTTGACCTGATATCGTGATTAGTGAAGTGTTGCTATCTAAATGGATATTGTTGACGGAAAAATTTGTAAAATTGTTAACAAATATGATATATACTTTCTATAATCAAAGTTTGACTTTCGTTTTTTCATTTAGGATCCAATCACAAGAAAAACGATTCAATTATTAACTATATTTCCCTTTATCTCCAAAGTTAAGGCAACCATTCCTCTTATGTAGATAGTTCTACTTGCATCCACCAATAAGTATAAAAAAATGATATTTCTTACAATATGGAACTAGTGCATGTGAATCTAGAACACAAATAGCCAGCAAATTGGTAGCTTTCCAACCTAAAGCCAAACATTTCTCAAAATGTTGTTTAACATTATTCATGAGTCAAAGCTCCAAGTAATGAATTATTTCCAATTTTCTTTCCCAAAAATGCATTATTAAGCAACTCCTACATAAAATAAGTAAAGAAAAGTCCCCCAAATATTCAATAAAGCAAGGGACAAAATGAGTGGGGGCCATCTCCATCCCCCCCAGTCCTTGTCAGTTTCTTTAAAGTTCCATGTAGAGCAGCACAGTATTTACTATCATTTCCCTCCTTTTCACACCAAATCACACCAACAAAACTATAAAATTCATGTTTACAACATAAAATAATGGGTAAACCTCCACAAGATTTATGGGTTTACTCATTAATTATTGTGTAGATATAGCAAAATACTGAGCATCAATGCAGCAGAGAAAGTTTTAAGAACTTGACAGTTTGCTGACTGTGGAGAGTACAAACCCAAAATTGGCGAATGCAGGAAAGAGCCCCTGCAACTTCCTCTGCAGCTTCATCTCCTTGTTGGGTTTCTGCTTCTCTAGCAACGACGTCGTTTTCACCTCATTCTTTATCTCCACCGCCATTGCCAATGTCTCTTTCCCCACCGGCATTGTGATCTCCTCGATCCAGCTTGCCGACAGGTCTCCCCAGTCTCTCTCTACTTCTCAGCAGCTTAAATTTTGAAGCTTTTCTTTTTCTTGGCATCTAAGAATGTGAAAGTTCGAATCTTTTTGGCTAATTTTCAGTTGGGTTTTAGTTTTTAGGTGCATTTTGCAATTTTCTGCAAACCAATTTGCTTAATTCTTTTACTTGGTTTTTGGTTTTTTTGATATGTGGCTACTACTAAGAGTGAGTGCTTAAGTTGGATATTAATGGTTTGTGTTCCTTCTTTACCATGTACATTACATTGTTTGGTTGCTAAAGAAGTGTGGGAAAGCAAGTGAAAGTAAAGAGTGTACAGTTTAGAGGGTTTCTTGTTCTTTCTCACTGTTGGGATCTGAAAAAAATACTGGACATTTGATTGAGGTGATTGGAGAATGGGTAAACTTCAACTTTTACTTCAATCTGTAAAAGGTTTGTGTATTTTCAACAGCAGTTTATCACATTGGCGTTCAAGAATAGAGAACTGGGTTTCTTTTAAAAAAAGAAAACAAATTTTGGGTCATTGACTTGGATTATGGTAATTTGGACTGTTTCAGAACTTATTTCTATCGACAACCGAGGGGTTCAGTAAGATGAAATTTATTTATTCTCTTGCCTTCAAAGGTTATCACATTGCTTGAGAAACAGATGCATGTTTCTGAGCTGAGCAAGTCTTGAGTAACTTCATGTATGGTGAATCTTTGGTTGCAGCTACTTTACTGCATTGCTTTCAAGTTGAAGTAGTCTACAAGAATTGAAAGGAACTGCCTGTGCTATTGTGAAAGTATATGAGATTAAATCAGTAAAGATACATTTTGAGTCCATCTCATGGAGCAATATGAAGTTCTAGAGCAAATTGGGAAAGGGGCTTTCGGTTCTGCGCTTCTTGTCAGGCATAAGCATGAAAAGAAGAAGTAAGACTAGATTTACTTTTTCTTTTTCCTTCCCTGTATCCATGTTTACTTTCCTGGGAACTTCTGGTCCACTTTTCCTTCTGATATCATCATGCAGATTTTCCTAATTTGCTGTTATTTGGCTTTTTTTGATATGAAAGGTATGTGTTAAAAAAGATTCGTCTAGCTCGCCAGACTGACAGATCGCGGAGATCTGCTCACCAGGAGGTTAGTGTTCTTGATTGATGGTTCGTCTCAAGTAACTAATCTCATTTGTTAATGCTGATAATCCTCCATATTTTTCTGGCCTCA
Source organism: Spiraea crenata (assembly GCA_033992175.1). Lineage (NCBI taxonomy): Eukaryota > Viridiplantae > Streptophyta > Magnoliopsida > Rosales > Rosaceae > Spiraea > Spiraea crenata. The sequence continues at coordinate 1,351,031 of JAVBHV010000041.1, read as the reverse complement.
ACGTATAGTCTCCATATTTTATTAATTTACAAAATGCACAAAGCAAAAATGGTGGAATTTGCTGCGGGCTATCTTATTGTATTGGATATCTCCAAATTGACGTTTTTCCTGGATTTGTAGATGGAGCTCATTTCTAAATTACGAAATCCATTTATTGTGGAGTACAAAGATTCTTGGGTGGAAAAGGTACACTGCAACTATATCTTGTGTCCTTGTGTTTAATGATGCATGGTTATTTTTTTTCTCTTGCCATTTTAGGCTATATTGGTATCATTTGTTCTAAGTGTTCTTGTTATTGATACCTCCCTAGGTGCTCATATGGCGATATGTATGCAACTTCTCAATTTTTTTACTTCAAAATTATTCCTTTTAGTTAGCTGTTGGAGTTATGGTAGCCTATTCTTTTATGGTCTAAAACTTGCTCATATCGGTTTTTTTGCTCTCAGGGTTGCTATGTGTGCATTATTATAGGTTATTGTGCTGGAGGGGACATGTAAGTTTTGTTCTTCTCCTACAACTATACTTTTTATATGTGGATTCATTTTCTTTGACATGAAGCTCTTCATGTTATTGGCCGCTGATGGTACTTATCTTTGTGGTACAGGGCAGAGGCTATAAAGAAAGCCAAGGGTGCTCTTTTCCCGGAAGAGGTTTGAACTAATATCAATGTTATTCCGTTTATTTTTCTTCCTTATTTTTTCTTGCGTATACATTTTCCTGCATATTAGTCATATATGCATTACATAACTGTCATCTTAGTCCCTCTGCACCTAATCTTGAAATCCAACTATTAACAGACGCTCTGTAAGTGGCTTGTTCAACTTCTGATGGCGCTCGACTATTTGCATATGAATCATATTCTTCATCGTGATGTCAAGGTTAGTGACATGTTTCTTCCTATGCACTTAGCAAAGATGGTGTTACTGTCTCTTATCAAAATCTCTGGAGCTGTTTTGTACTGATAGTGTTCCATGATTGATTCAGTGTTCTAATATATTCTTGACAAAAGATCAGGACATACGCCTTGGTAAGTGATCCTGTAATCTCCCATAGTTAACTTCTCCATATGGGAGTGTGTTTTTTCTGACAACATTTTATCAACTTGGGCAGGTGACTTTGGACTTGCCAAAATGTTAACTTCAGATGATCTTGCCTCTTCTGTAAGTAACTCTGAACCTTTTTCCAGAGTTTCATTATTTACAATGCTTTGAAGCATAGTAAGAATCAGAAACTCTTCGTTCAGGTTGTGGGAACTCCTAGCTACATGTGTCCTGAACTTCTTGCTGATATACCTTATGGTTCAAAATCAGACATTTGGTCTTTGGGTAAGCACTGTGTTTGCGGAATTTTTTTTCTGTGATTATTCCTGTTTGGCTTCATTATGTTGTACTAAAGATATTTAATCCAGGTTGCTGCATCTATGAAATGACTTCTCATAAGGCCGCATTTAAAGCATTTGTAAGTTCTTTGAACTCTTATGTTTAAGATATTTAGAGATGCATTGCTTTAACTCTTTTTTGTGTGTTTCCATCATCTCTTCATATTTTAATATTATTTATTTCCCCCATTTTCTGCTCCATTTTTTTTTTCACAGGACATACAAGCACTCATTACGAAAATTAACAAGTCCATAGTGGCTCCTCTTCCCACGAAGTACTCTATTGCATTGTAAGTTCTTTTCTGGATATTCATGTCAATTGCATGTTTAGCTGCCCTTCCCAACTGTGTATTGTGATTGTCGACACACATTTCAGACTGAGTAAGGATAAGTTGTAATAGAGTTAACAGATGCTATGAGAGCCTGATTGTTTACCTTGTGGTTCGGTTCTAGGTGGATGGATGGGATTAATTTGCCTTCAATATATATTGTTTACCTAATCATTATCTGTAATTCTGTTTCAGCCGGGGAATTGTTAAAAGCATGCTTCGGAGAAACCCAGAACTCAGGCCAAGTGTATGTGTATATATACTTCTCCTCTAAGTATGCAAGTAGATGCAATATGGGCCATCTTTCCTACCAATTGTTACAATCACCTGTTCTCATCTGAAGTGTTTTGGTTGTCGTAGGCTGCAAAACTGCTTGGTCACCCACACCTTCAACCTTATGTTCACAAGGTTCATCTCAAGATCAATATCCCTAGACATGGAACTTTAGCAGGTGATTGGCCTGATCCCAGTTGCGTGAAGAAAACAAGATTCTCAATGCCAGAAGATGTTTCTTACTTCACATATCAGGAAAGGCGGCATACATTCAGCAATGACAGGACATTGAATCCAAGCATATCTGGTGGTGAGCAAGATTCTGTGTGCTCTAACCAAGAAATGCATGTCAAGCCAAACTATCTGAATCAAGAACTGGCAGGCCTGTCTGTTGGTGGCACTTATAGAAAAGCAGCCATAAGCAAGCAGTCAATTGCTCCCAAAACTTCAAATATTGTCAAGACTCGAGTTACTTCATTAAAAGCTTCTGCCCCTCCCAAGAGATATATGGAGCCAAAGAATCGTGCATCTGTAAGATCAGTCTACCTATGCACCCTTTTTGCAAAACTTTTTAGTTTTTAAATGGCTATTTTTGTTATGTTGTAGCTTGAGTTTGCAAGTTTTATTGTTGCAGCTTCCTGTTTCATACTCTCAGAAAGAGGCAGTATGTACAACTCGCAGAGCATCCTTGCCATTAGCGACAAGAGCTGCAACTCAACAATCCCATTTCCGGCCCAGTGTTGGTGTCCTTCACTATAATAAATCTCCTGATGTCTCAGTCAATTCCCCTCGAATTGACAGGATAGCTGAATTCCCTTTAGCCCCATATGAAGAACAGCTATATGAAGACCAGTTTTTGCCTATCCCTAGAAATTCAACACCTTCCGCTCAAGGCTCATCTGGCTCCCTGCTATCTGATGACCGTTCAATGATGAAGGACAAATGCACGGTTCAGACATGTGAGAAAACCTCTCGCAAACTTAGTTTTACTGATGCATGGCAGGGACTTAACCGCAGCATGTTCCAAGTTGAACGACAAGATCATACTGATGAATGTTCTGATCAAAATGCAACTGCTGGTGCATCAAGCCGGACATCTTCAGACACACGCCGCAGGAGGTTTGACACCTCATCATTCCGGCAAAGGGCTGAAGCTTTAGAAGGGCTACTTGAGTTTAGTGCAAGATTGCTCCAACATCAAAGATATGATGAGCTTGGAGTGTTGCTTAAGCCTTTTGGCCCTGGGAAGGTCTCCCCTAGGGAAACTGCTATTTGGTTGACTAAGAGTATCAAGGAAAATACTGCCAAGCAGGATGATCAACTCCAATGAACCGCTGCCACATGTATTATATTTCTGACTTGAATAATTTTGGTAGTTACAAGTGTCTTTATCATTCTTCTGTAGAGGAATTAGGCATCTAGGTAGATACTGATGCAGGTTACGATCTCAGATGAGGAATTAGTTATCAGTACTATTGATTCAACGTAGTTGGAAATATGTGATCAGTTCGTAGAGAATACTTTCCATAATTTTCAAATGATGGTAACCTTAAGTATTTGTTGCTGTGAAATGACATTGAACTCATAAATAAGTACAGTCTGTAATTCACAGAAAAGTCCTTTCCATCAGCTGCAGTGCTGTTAACTTTTAAATCTGCAAGAACTCTTCAGCATTCCATTTCCTTGCCCAACTCAAAATTGACGCGCGAGGTGCTGTTAGTACAAATGCACATGGGGCTGCAATCACATAATTCAATGCAATCAAATAACTGTGTAAAAGGAAGAAATTAACAGCGGAAACCCGCAAGATGCGGCTACTTGAGATACATTTAGGTGGTGTTCTTTGTACTCCAAAAAGTTTCTTCCTACATTCCACTTCTTTTTTTACACATGGGTGGAGTGTAAGAGAAACTTTTGGAGTGCCAATGACATTGCCCAAGATTTTTACCTCATATAGAGCAAGAGATTCATTGTAGTCCGAATGACTGGATGATGGACTAACTGAAGCATGCTTGTTCTCCTCATACAATCTTCTTGACCTGTAGAGCTTAACAAACCAGGGATCATGGTTTTTATGACCGCTGGGTTTGAACTGCGAAGATGAAGGTTTCAGAACTTGATCCTCCAAGGCATCACATGTTGTATCCACCACTTCTGTGTGCTTGCTCTTTGTCTTCACTTCAGGCCGTTGCCTTGGTTCACTCTGTGACCTGACTTTTGCTTTCGAAGATTTTGTGTTGGTCATATAATTTGGCTTGAAGGTATAGTCATAACATGCAGGATCTACATAATCTTGCTGCTGAAATGTGAAAGGGGGTCTTGCTTGTTTCGTTTTGGACTCAGCAAGATGATTCCAGGGACTATTTTCTACTACTGATAAAGATGATTGCTCGTATTGATCTCTGCTTGAGAGGGATAGGCGATTAGAATGAAACGTTCTGTGGCCATGTTCAATCCTCCCAGTTTGTGAATGACCAAGGTGACCGCTTGCGCTTTTCACAACTTTTTGAGCATCCTGGGGACTCATATCCTTTGTCTTCTGCATAAACAAGGCCACACTGCTAGTTAATTGTCATTGAACGCTTCTTATATGAAATGAGATTTCAATTTAATTGACGGAGAATACTTACCTTGTACATCCCATTGTCCTGAGCAAAACCTTTAATGATTAACTGCTTCTTATTAGCTACCTGTGCTTCTGCCATCTGAATTCTCTTAAACCGGGCTCTAACCTGGATCGCCATCAATGCCTGCATCCGCATTATAGTAGCGGTTGTTTGTTTCCTCACAATGTGACCTCTTATCAGTGCTTGTAACTTGACCAGACCCTTCAAGGCATGTAAAGCCTTCCTCGCCTGAAGCAACATAAGCAGATGATATAATGATTCATGATCACGAAAACATGTTCATTTAGAGTTAGAATCTGAAACGTTTTCGGACAGATATTTGTACCAAATGAGACCGGAAGGCAGCTTGAATCCTTGTGGCAGCACCATTTTCGACATATCTTGGCGCTTTAGCCGAATCCAAGGCATGATCCTGCTGAGACTTCAGTGCCAACTTTGTGGTGTCAATTGAATCGACTGATTTCGAAAACCTGTGACCTGTCTCTTTGCCTGCTGCCTTTCCAAAGCTCCATCTTCGCTTCACTTTCGGTGAGCCTGCTTGGTTTCTTGCCGGCTTAGTAGCAGGAGCAGACAGATGATCATTAGAAATTGAAACACTAGATTCGATGACCTTCTTTTCCTGCTTTCCTACCAGAAAGTTTATGATCCATTTGCTTGCCTTCCCCATCTTCAATTGTTGCTAAAGTTCTACTAATCAAGTTTATACCAGAAGAAAATACAGAGTTACACCTTTTATACAGAGGAGTTTGATGGTCCGAATTCTAACAGTTTAAATAAAATATGCAAATCTTAGTTGACTATTGTATGGTTGGTTGCCTGATATAAGTATAATCTAGCCTTCAATGTTCATGGCTTTTTCTCTTTTACTTTTCTGGTGTGGTCGTCTGGTTTAATTATTCTAATGTCTTTGGCCTGCAGTGGTTTCTCTAAATCTAATAAAGCCATTTGCCACCTTTATGTGGGTAGGCAAAGACTCCCCCTCTTCTTTAGGTAAAAAAATTTCAACTTGTGCAGTTTGGTTTGATTAGGAGGCTGCAACTGTCAATCAAGGATTAATTGCATCAAACTGCAGCGTCCAAGCACCCATAGTTTCCTAGTACTACCAATAGCTCAACTTTTTGCCCAATCTAGGATGGGAAAGTAAACACATTTCAATGAACTCATAACAACTGACTATTTTATGCAACTTTAAATAACTAGAAACTTGCAGAAAAGTCTTCTAGCATAAATCATGAAACCGGTGCAAACATGTAAAGCTCAACAATTTGGTCCTCTCTACTCTGGTGTAACAGGACAACCAAGCTACTTCTTCTCACCGTCCTTGTAAAAGTTATCTTTCAATGTCACAGTACGATTGAAGACAAGCTTTTCAGGCGTTGAATCTTTATCAACCACGAAGTAGCCAAGCCTTTAACACTGAAACAGTACTCGAAAGGGGACCTTGTAAAAAGCAGATGCATCATCATCACCGTCTGCAGCCTCAGGCCATTTCCTTGCTTCTAGCTCCATTCTAGTGTTGGGGTCCAAATGGGTGATGACCACCTTGAAGGGATCTAACACAGCTAACATCCTTGGAGCTATCTAGCTCCTGTAGGATCTCGTACTCGAGTCGACTAAAGTCCACCAAACTACAATCATTTATACTGATTCCAAGTCCTCTAGCAAAGGCATTAATCGGAGTCAGCGTTACACCCCTACGTCTTAAACCAGCCAGTATCATAAGGTATATACAATCCGAGTGAGTCTAGCAACCAGTAGTACGAATCACGTCTGGTCTCAAATTCAAGCGTGCACATAGAATGCGTGATGTTCTCCAGAGAATCCACAATGCAGTGAGCATAGTCATAACTCGGATAGATACACCACTTGTCTCCGAGCGCGGATTCTCTGTTCCAGATATGTTCCACTTTTGTTGCATATCTGCTTTTGTTGTTGTTTTTTTTTTAATTTGAATTTTTTATTGAATTTTTAAATTCATTTAATATGAAGTGTCTCCTTTGCAACAAAAGTGAAACATCACTTTTGGAATAGAGGATCCGCTTTCCTTGTCTCCAATGTGCGGATGAAGGGAAGAGGATCTTCTGTTCCATTTTTGGTGCTCCATTTTTGTTTCACTCTTCATTTTCCAGCATCTCTGATAGTCCGTGTTATGATTCAAACCGTTCACTTTTTTTATTATTTAGGTAAGATCATCCTTGCAAAACTTCATTCAAATTCGTGATTTTTTAGGTTATATAAAGACTCGGCTATGTTTTACTAAGTCGATTCAGCTATGTTTCATTATTTAATAACCGAATGATCACGAATTTGAATGATTTTTTGCAAGGATGATCTTTACTAGATAATAAAAAAAGTGAACGGTTTGGATTATAACACGAATTATCAGAGACGCTAAAAAATGAAGAGTGGAACAAAAATGGAAAAGAAGATCCTCTTTCCAGATGAAGGAACTTGATCCGATATGCAGCTAAGTCACGCATGTTCACATTAGTACTCTGCATATATATCCTGTTTCATCCTAAGTGTTGCTTTGCCTTCTTCCTCGTCTCATGTCCTCGAAAAGCTTCAACGATTCGGAAATTGACCTGTTCCTCCAAGGGCTGTTTCATTTTTTCGCCCCATACTCCGTTATCTCCTCAGATGTCTGATGATCAACATAAGCATGACCCTTTTTTATGAGCTCCACTGCTAAATCATACAGATGCTGAAAGTAATCACTAGTGTAAGTGATCTTCAAGGGCTCCCAACTCTTCCACTCCACAATCTCCTTATGCTGAAAGTAATGACGTTCAGGTTCCACCCATGGAAGGAATCCTAACGCAACCCTAAGAGGATTTAGGAGTTAAGACTATTCGGTGTCAATTCCTAGCATCAATAAGTTACTCGATTTCAAAATCTTAATGGATTTAGGTAAGTAATCTACCCTATAAATTTACAATTCAAATCCTGGCATCAACAGGTTACTTGATTTCTTAGTCTTTATGACTTAGAATAAACAATGTAAGTTGCCAACGTAATCGATGCTTATGCCATTTTTATTCTTACATCATTGGACCAACTAGCTATTGGTTTAGTTAAACTTCTCTTTCATCATAAATCATAACAGCTTCTGAATACTGCCGGTTGTAATAATAAATCATAAAAGCTTATCAAGAATTACTAACATAACAGCTTATCAAGGAAAGCACCAGAGCTGTTAATGGACTAGGAACTTGCAGAAAAACCTCTAACGTAAATCATGAAAACAGTGCAAACATGCAACAACTCAATTTGGTCCTTTCTTGATCGAACTCCACAATTTGGTCAGAATACAAAATTTAGGCCACATTGAATTGTCAAAAGCATTCAAACAGATTATTGATCATAACCAAAACACAAGCACTCGATCTACCTCAGCAACACTATCTCATTACTTTGTCATCAACGTGCTGTGACTTCCGGAACTCAAATAGTAGCTCTTCAGACATCAGTGATTGCTAGTACTCCAACGACAAAAGATTTCCTACCTTGCAAGTATAACTCCATCTACATAAGAAGAAAGATGAACTCGTAATAATCATGACAAGATTGTAAACTAGAAACTTTGCAAAGAGGGCATTAAATCTATCAAGTAAATGTTGCATGAAATTTCTTTCAAAGGTCAAGTTTTGTTGAGGTAAAGTTCCCTATCAAGGAAAACTTGGAAGAAATTCATATTAAATAAAAACCAACCTCCGGTCATCTGAGCTTCCCCTTCTCACTGCTCTTCCTTGCAGCCTCCTTAACTTTATCAATATAACCATCGATTGGGGGAGTCAGAGTTGCCATGAACCGGTTTGCTGGGAAAGGAGTCAGATCTGGCACCAAGGCTGCTGCTTTCAAATGTTCTGGCAATGCCTCAATTGCCTCCTTCTTCAACCGCAACAGGTTGGACTCTGCTGCCTGCCTTGCCCGGTGACGCCTCATCAAAACCCTACTATACTCCTTTGCAAGCCTTCGGCCATCTTCAACAGTCAGCTCATATTTTGGTATCTTTTCCGCATCAACTATACCCAGTGATATCAAATCCAAACCAGGAGTTCCAATAATTGACGGTTTTTCTTGTTTCTCCTTGCTTTTCTTCAGCATATCAATCTCACGCTGTCGGTCTTTGCTAATAAGGCCCATCTTCTGTCGCTCTATCTCACGTTTTCTCTGTACTGGTGGTAACCACCGAACAGGTGTGGGGGCATTTAGGCACTTGTCATAAAACTTTTCGAGTTGCTCTTTGTGAGATCCTTTACCTCCTCCACCTTTTGCAGGTTCTGCAGTACCACCTTTTTTTACAGTTATCTTCGACCGCTTCAGTGGTGCTGCAGTTTTGCCCTTTGCTTTACCCTTTGCAGTCCCACTTACTGAACATCTCTGAATGCATTGGTGGCTCGAAGAAGACTCAAGAAAAGATGTCAGAGGTTTAATCTTTAAGATTCGTATCATTTCTGAACCAGCTAGACTCTTCAGCAGAACAAGATGTATCACCTGCAACCACAGTAAACCAAAGAATGCGTTGAAGGTTAAGAAATTGTAAAAGTTCAGCATTCATAGATTTCAATTTACCGACCGGCTCAAATGCAAAACCATTGAAGTCTCATAACTTTACCAAATATCAAAATATATCATTTGGGATTACAAACAAGATGGCATTACAATACAAGTGTTTGAGATCAAATTTCAACAAAAGTTGAACTAGGGGAGTCTAGATACACCAAAACTAAATTATATATGCTTAAACCCATACATTTTCACCATCCAATATCGCAGCAGAATCCACCCAACCATACAAAGATTCGAGCTTTCTCATCTCACATAATCAATAATCACATAAAACAAACCCCCAATAATCTTACTTTGTCAAAAGCTTACTTACCCATAAACCCTACTCTTAATTACAATACTGAACCCAAATTTTCAATTAATCACCAACCTAAAACGATCTGTAACTCAATCTACACGGAATTACGAGAAAAGATTCAAACTTTTCAACAATCAGAACTAAACCCATGATTTATTCATAGTTTGTCTTGCATTTTCTTTATCACAAATCATTCCATGAATGAATGTGATGAGATACAAAAGAAGAAAAAAAAAAGGATTTTTTTTTTAATCAAAACAAATTGGTTATTTGAAAAATTAACAATAAAAATACATAGCTTATTTATTGATTAGAAACTAACCTATTAGCTTAACCGAAAGCGAAGTCAGCCGCTGAGCTCAGTTTGGACTCCGATGAGTACTCAGGACTGAGAAAAGAGGTGCGGGGTTGAAGAAGAAAAGGGTAGAAATGCCAAAAGGGTGCTGGGCTTAATTGAAATGGGCCCGATAGGATATCCTGACTTTCTCCAAGTTGGACTCCATTATGGCCCAAAGCTAAGTCCGTAGCGTATTTATTTATTTTCTGAATACGACGTCGTCTGGTCTTTATTAAATGATGGATTGTCCATATGAGTACTGGCAGCAGAAGTTTTTTCATGGAATTCGGACAGTTTCCTTTCTCGAAGCTATTGTATGTAACAGTTGAATTTCCAGAATCGGTGTAGCCATAGTTGATGAACTATGTCGCACATATTATTTAGTTAGGAAGCCATCGATTTCTGCTCGGAAAAAGGAAGCATGTATTGATCTAACTAGTGACTTACATTTCAATTCCAAGAGTTACACTATAGCTTATATTGCTTCGCGTATATTCATATGATGTATGAGCCTTGGAATTCATGGTTTTATTGTTGGAGGGAACTTGTGTATAGGAGGGAATTCAAGAAGAATTTAAGTTTAAATGGTAGCTTAGCGTTAGTTTTTAGCTCTCATGATTAGCTTAAAAGTCCATGAGTTACATTTCAATTCCGAGAGTTACAATTTTGTAGTCTTTGGATTTACTGGGTTTAGGATTCATGGTTTCATGCAATAATTCTGTAGTTAGGTGAAGCCAGCTGAGTCGAGTTGGATTGTTTTGTATATATATTCACGATCAGTTTGGTGTAAATGGTAATACTGTTCTTTTTAAATCAGCATGACCATTAATGGGTTGAAAAACATTAATTCTAGCAATGATCAGATAAATTATGTTCTTCGGTTCATAATTTATGTGTGTTTGACTTTTGACTTTCGATTTCATCGTCTTCTCGCTGTTTTCTTCTTCCGGAAATAAGAATCTGTTGTTAAGATTGCACTAACCTTTTTTAAGTCAGGAAACATTTAAGTGATGACAGGATCGAGCTCATGCATGACTGCATATGTAATTAACAACTAAACATCACTAAATAAATAACCTTGTTAACAACATAATAAGAATCGATTAACGTTTTGAAATTTCCACCATGTGTTTGGTTGATTATAACTTATTTGATCTTTTACCAACCATCCGCCCCAAAATGAAGAAAACAGATATGCAGACGTCATATCTGGAGAAAAGTAGCACGTACCCTTTCTATTTTATCAGTAATTTGAGCCATTTTTCCAAGTTTTTTTTTCTCAGAAAGTATACATCTTTGTCTGCGTTGACATCATTCTGTAAAATGCCTCTGTTTCTTCCATCTGTTATGTGGTCATTGTTTAGTTAGAACTTAGAAGTCGGCTCAATCCAGGCCAAATGTTGACTTTGTGCTCAATATCTTCTCTCGTGTCAATCTTTCTAGAGTACCGTATTGATCAAGTAATAAGATCAACATTGCAACATTGCTTCTCAATACTATCTGAAATTTCCGGTTAAGGATTTAATACTTTCTTCTAGTAGAGTAGAATATTGTTGACAATCCTAACCTCGATGGTCCCACTAAAATATTATTGACAACATAATTATTAAGAAGTGTCAATAAGCGTTGTAATAATATGAAAAATTGACAATTGCACAATCAAAAGCCCTCTTGGAACCTTCTTTTAGTCTGCAGACTCATGAGCCATCAGAAGCTTCTGCTTAGAACTATTCTTCATTGCGGGGCTTATGTCAATTATTAATTAAGGGCCTAATAAGCGTGTTGATTTTCTACCTCTTTTTGTCTGTTTGTTTGGATACTAAGAAATCTTCACCATCTTTTAGACTAATATATAGACCAGATCAGCATTTCAAACAACTCCACCTTCAGCTGTCTTCTCAGATAATAATTTAGCTCTCCGATCCTCATATCTCTGCAAAAAACTGAAAACAAAATGGCTTTTTCTAAGTCCATGGCCTTCTTGGTTGTGCTTCTGGCAGTGCTTCCCATGGCGGCTTTCGCCTTGGATTGGCCTAACATAGCTCCTTCTCTTTCCAGTAAGAGTTTCATTTTTCCTCTGCGAAACATACGTTTTCTTTTCATCTAGTTGGTTTCTTTGTTCTTACTCACGTTTTTGGGTGATTTTGATTGCAGCTGAACTGTGTAAAACAGTGGAGTGCGGAAGGGGAACATGCAATTTTGATGTAAGCGAACCCTTAGGCTACACCTGCGAGTGCGAGGACGGGTGGAAGCGAACCGGCGATGGCGACGATGACCTTAAGTTCCTTCCTTGTGTCATCCCCAACTGTAAGTACCTGACATATAAGATCCAGTACGATCTGATTTTGAAGGGAAGATTATGTGATATGAGATTTATGGTTTTCGCCTTTCATGTATTTGCAGGTACTCTGGACTACAGCTGCCAGGCACCCCCAAAAGTTCCTTCCAAAGAAATTCCTCAAAATATATCTGCCTTCGATCGTAATTACCACTAAGCCAGCTCTAGTATCATATCTAGTTATGCCAATATTCACTCGGTTCTTTTATTAATGACTTGTCTTTCTGTGGTCAAACAGCCTGCACCTATGTTTACTGTGGGGAAGGTACATGCGTAAGGAACTCAACATATGCGTATGCGCCTATCTGTGAATGCAAAGCAGGCTCCTCTAATCTTCTTAATGTCACAGTATTCCCCTGCTACAATGAATGTAAGATCTTTAGACTTGTGTCTTCTTCTGGTTTGAAGAAATATTCAACATACAACAAGAAGTAGGAGAAACTAATGGAACCTGTAATTTTCGATCTTTCAGGCACACTTAAACCCGACTGCACACGCTTAGGTATCAAGGTTGCGAACTCAACTTCCGACGGTGGGAGTGGGAATGGGACTGACAATAACCAAGGTGAGATTAATTGTCCGGGAAACACCAATAAGTACTGTAATTCGTTTCCAATTAACACAGTTTCAAGTTCAAACCGAAAAAGTAATTAAGACTTAAAACAACAAATACCGCACCCAGAATGAACGAGAATATTTCACAGATTCTTCATTCTCGTTTATAATAGAACCCGTTTCAGTTTAGGTAGGTCAAAGCCAAGATCTGTTTCAAACGTCTTGTAGTTTGTCAAATTTAGTTAGCTTATTTTAAAGGATAACTTAGTCAAGGGGCTTGAGGTTTCAAAAGTTCATATCTCTGCGCAACTGACTTTAGGCAGGCAAATCGGACTTACTAACCGAACAACATTATTTTAGAGACCAAACTGCATCAGAAGCTACTCCTGCCTACATGAACAGATATATTGTTCAGTCATGATATTATTCACAGAAATGACACAATGAAATGACTCTCGTTTCCTCTTGTTCTGCAGCTACCTCGTTTCTGCCTGGAAAGTTCCAGTTGATGACCATGGTGGTGGTCTCTCTGGGTATGATTATGTGGAAGTAGGGTGAGGAACTACCGTTGCGGGGTTGTGCCTCACATTGTTCTGTTCTAGTTTCAGCATTATACATGAGTTTATTCAGATCGATTTTGTTGGTGCAGCATTCCTTCATTTTTCCACAGTTCATTCTTCTGTATGAAGTCAGCTTGTAAAAATAAACTACGCAACAGTCATAGGTAGATGACTGTCGTATAATTCATATTGAACAGTTTATAGTAGAAAGATTGTTATGTACATTCCTTCTGTGCAGGCTTTACTTTTCTCTATTTTGCTCTGAAGCAAGTTTACTGATACAAAACAACAAGAATCAGTTGACTTATAAGAGAAAAAATGTCACCTCTCTAATCGAACTTACTAAATCTTTTACAAGTATCTTCTGGCTTCTTATATGCACTCAATAAGAAGGTGGCCCCAAAAGAAACTGGTTAGAAATAGAATCTCGGCAAGGAATAACAACTCGGTGTCATAAGCAAATCAGTTTATCAGTCAAGAGCTTCCTTCAAAATGGAGAAGCTTTTACAATTCGATCAAACCCACCTCCAGCAAATATTCAGAACTTTTACAAGAAACAAGTTTACTCACCATATCATCTAGAAGTTTACAAATTGATGAACGAGGATGACTAACTGAAATGGAGAGTAACCCAACCACTAAGCTCAGGTGAACCACTGAGATGGCCTACTATCTATATCTGTCCTACCTAGAGCATTTGCCTCTATCTTGTTGCCAACCTTAACATGCCCTTGCAAAGAGACCGCTACATGCATCATATAGAACTACTAAAGCATCGCCTGTTCACTGATCACTATCTCAGTTCAGTTTCAAATAACACTGACACAAAATGACTCATGCTCGACCTTCTAGTCCCAATACAAGTGATCAGATACATATCTATTCTGGAAACGAACACATAAGTGCGGGATATAGTTCATACTTCATAGAGCAAATCGTTTTAACTACATTAGTTCACTATCAGGTATCCGGAAACAAGTCTGCCCATAACTCAAGAAACCAGAATGATATAGAAGTGTGAGCCAAGAATCTAAGATAAGAACCAAGTCAAAGAGAGCAACCAAATAGCATAGAAGCAAAGCTGATTCATTTCCAATGATTTCGAAATTCGCATTTCCATCTTTAGTATTATTCCCAAATTCCCAAAGCTAATGCTCAACAAAACAACAAGAGCATCAACAAAATGCTAAAGTTCTAACCAAGTAATCCATATATTGAAACAACAACACCAAAAATACAAGTATACAAATGGAGTATTCAATTCTAATACTCACAAAATCCGAAAAGAAGACGATCACTTGGTCTTCACCTCCACTCCATTACTTCCGGCAATGATGACCGCCGTCGCCATATCCAAGAACAACCCATGCTCCACCACCCCCTCAAACGTCGAAATCTCCTTTCCGGCCGCCGGACCGTCCTTGATCGGACTCTGGAAATACAAATCAACAATGTAATTGTAATTATCGGTCACGTACGGCTTGCCGTCGCCGTCAAGTCTCAACTTCGCCTCCACCCCTTCGTCTTTGAACAGCTCCTGAAGCCTCAGGAGGTTGTATTTCCAGCAGAACTGCACCACCTCCACCGGCATCGCCAGCCCGCTGCCGCCGAGCCCGGTGACCAGCTTCGTCTCATCGGCGACCACCACGAACTTCTCCGACGCCGCCTCCACCATCTTCTCGCGCAGCAACGCGCCGCCGCGGCCTTTGACCAAATCGAGGTTGGGGTCGACCTCGTCGGCGCCGTCGATGGAGAGGTCGATGTTGGGGTGGTCGTCGAGGATCGAGAGCGGGATGCCCAGCTGGCGGGCTTGGTCTTCGGTCCGCTTCGAGGTCGGGACGCCGACGATGTCGGTCAGCTCGCCGGACTTGAGGAGCTCGCCGAGCTTGGAGACGACGAAGGCGGCGGTGGAGCCGGTGCCGAGGCCGAGGACCATGCCGGATTTGACGTACTCGACGGCCTTGTCGGCGGCGAGCTTTTTCAGGTCGTCTTGAGTGAGGGCGGGGACTGTGCGGGCTTTGACGGACATGGGTTTGTAAGAAGAGGGGCGCAGGTTAAGGGTTTTGGGGGTGCGCAGGATAAAGCTGGTGGTGGTGGTGGCATTGTGGGCGGAGAGGGAGGACAAGGAGGAAGCAGCCATTTTTGGGTCTCTGTTTTTTTTTTTTTTTCGGGGACAAGTGAGAAAATGGAGATAGAAGAAGAAAGATTGAGAATTGAAGAGGAGAATAAGAGGTGGGTGTTCTTTGCTTCGCTTGTCTTGTCTTTGTTTGTTTCTTTCTTGTACTCACTTCTGTTTTCTATCTTGATTTTGTGTGCCCTGTTCCGTTGGTTTTGCAGAGGTTTGTGTTTTTTTTTTTTTTTGGTTGAATTGACTATTGAGTCCAAAATGTGAGCTTTTTTGAGTTGGGTGGTTTGGTAGATTTGGCTATTTGGTTGGTGGAGAAGTATTAGGTGAGGATTACAATAGGCCTTTTAACATAAATCTTTTTTATTGAATTGAAATGCCATCTAGTTGCAAGGAAAATTTTACAGTTCGAGCTTTGAACCTGCCCGTCCCTTTTAAGAGGAATTTGGAAACATGTGCAAGGCACATGATGTTTTTAAACAAAAAAACAAGTAGGTGGACCAATCCACCTAGCGGACCGTAGAAAGTGCCCTAGTTGCAATGTGATTCAAGCATCAAAAACCATCCCGAGTAGTTTCGGTTTATAAGTAAGATAGAAAAGTAACTAAAAAGTGTGGTGTGATTCTAAGTGAACATGCTGTCTTAAGCTGTTTCATGATCAAACACGCCCAAATGCATCTTCGGATGATTGACCTACTCACGATCAACGGGTAGTAATACAACTCAAGTTGATCAAGAATCAAAAACTAATCAACACTAAGTCAAATACTCGAGTTGGGAAAATAAATATAAAAGATTACATCAGTGTAATGTGTATATATATATATATATATATATATATATACGTATTTTAAGATGAAATTTGTATCAAATTTGCGATGAACTTTGTTCAAAAAAATAAATTAGATAAAATAAACAAAAATAAGGAAGCAGAAGAGTCAAAATATAAAGCTCCATTCATATAGAATTTGGATTGTTTAATTTTTTTAATTAATTTTATCTTCTTCTTCTTTTTTTTTTTTTGAGAAGGAGTAGCTTTATTAGTAAAAGAAGAGTACAAATACCAAAAACCCAAAAGCGATAGAACTATCGCTCATGATAAAAGCTGGACTCTTACTAAAGATCCGCTACCTGATGACAGTTACAGGCACTGGTATTAAAATAAGCTAGTCAAAATAGAAAAACATCTAGTCTTAAAAAATCGTCCACCGATGTACAATCCACTAAAATCCATCCTTAAAGTAGCATCTTTAGTACCTCAGCCACCTACAAGACATAGTACAAAATTAACTCTATACTAAAGCTCAACTAAACGTACTGTAGCTAGGACAGTGCGGTGCCGATAATGCCCTCTGTGTTAGGCGTGAAGCCGGTGGGGAACCGCAGCCTGCATAGTCATTTGCCCATTTTACCCTCCTTCTTTTTGTTGTTTTGTCGCCGCCGCCTTCTGGTTCTCACTCGACGAAATTGGTTCTGCTTTCCTGTAGCCATTTGGTTTCTCTGTGTGAGAAGCTGCCAACGACTGGTTTCTAATTGGTTCTCTTCTTTGAGGCTCCCTCAGGAGACGTAGCTAGACGCCGACAGCCAGCACTGTTTACTTTTGTGCTGGCTCGCCCTCCGCCTTTGGTTTTGCTTACTACTCCCCAAATCTGTGTTTATTCCGAGGCCATCTTCAGATAAGTTTATTTCCCTGCTTTTTCAGATCATTGTTTGTCTACTTTTGCTTTCACCTCCATCGCCATTCGGTTTTCGCGAGCCAAGTTCTCAGTTGGGTTTTACACTTTCTGACACTTTTGTTTGTTCTTTCTTTCGATTTCGTTCCTCACCTTCTTTATTCATCGTTTGCAGGTATTGTTTCAGCGTGCGTTTCAGTTCGTCGGTCTTCTTCCTTGAGCGCTCTTCCTGGGTAAGTTTTCTTCTGTACAAACGATGATCATACGTAGGTCAGATTTATTCTGCTTGAATGATTTATGCTATGCTTATGCAAAGTTATGTTTTAATTCCTCATTTACATATCTGCTTCAAGACCTACGTATAGGTTAGATTTGATTTCTATGCTTATGCAAAGTTATGTTTTAATTCCTCATTTACATATCTGCTTCAAGACCTACGTATAGGTTAGATTTGATTTCCCATTTCATTAGTTTTCATAGTTCAGCGTCTTCTCCCTGTTATCTATATCATTAGATATTGTAATTGTGTTCTCAAATTTCTGATGTTATCTATATCATTCCTTTTGTTAATAGGTTATTCAATTCATTAAAATTGGCCAACAGTTATGATCAACTGTAATATACGTTTTTGCCATCTGTTTTTCTATGCTTAATATAGTATTTGGCCTCTGCTTAATTTTCTTCATACTTTGGAGGTGTTCTTTTCCTGTTTGGGATAGTTGACACACGTCAGCTCTGAAGCCTTTTCGATAATCAAATCGTTCTGTTTCCTGAGGTATATCTTTTCTCTGTATTTGTTTTCTTCATATTAATCGTCTTTAGATTTTCAATTATGATGTTTGTAATTGTCTATATTGTCTATAGAATATTGATTTATTTGCCAGGTTTGTGGTTTTGTTCACTTCAGCCATATGTTTGAAAGCTCAGCTTTTCTACTCAATTAGTTGAAGTTGTAGAAATTGTGGCATTTATTGCCTTAATAGTAGTATTGTACTGATTTGTAGTATACTTTGGTTTTTGGCTGTTTGGTCAGCCCCTTTTCTTTAGCATTAGAAACTTTGGTGTTTTATTCCATTTTTTGTTTTCGTGAGCTGAATTCAACTACAAAGTGACAATTTTCAATCTAAAGAAGAGAGATCTACTACAAGAAAAGCTACTCACAAATGTATAAATGATTGTGATTTGGAAGTGGTCATTATGATTTCGTGGCTATCGTCATTGGTTTAGCGTGATTACTTTTGGTTTTCAGTGTTAATAATCTGCATATAGATGTCCATTTCTTGGTTTATGAAGTGGTATTTGGTGTACATATATAATAGAGATGATTAGTCATTGCTGATTGGTATCCAGATTCTCCAGCCCCCTTTTAGTTCTTTTTTCAATTGGTCTGTATAAATGGTGTTAGTTTTTATTTATAAATTCATTTAGGCGTGAGCTTTGGTCTTTTAGTTCATAGTTTATTTTTGACAATATTCTATTAGATTTTAATTAACAAAAAGTACTATAATGTTGATTGCACCAAGTCTTTAAGGGGTTCTGCTCATAAATTACCAATGTTGTAATTGCTATTAATTGAGCTTTATTTTCTGGGTGATTAGTCTTCTGCAGTAGCATTTATTGAGTCATTTTGTATTGTGGATACTTAGGGGGCGTTTGGTATTGTTTTACAATACCATTTTCTGTTTTACAAATTTAAAAACGGGCCAAAACATGTTTGGCATAATGTATTTAAAAAATAGTAAAAATAGAATTTATGATACAAGATCAATTTAAGCCTTATCAATAGAAAACAGTTTCATAGCGTTTTATGTAGATTTGAAAAATGAAATCCGGATCTCACCAAAAAAAAAAAAAAAAGAGAAATCCGGAATTGCTCTAAAAAGGACGGCATGAACCTTCCGAACAAACACACGAACAGATCGGCGGCCTGGGAGCTCCGATCCAAGTTCCCCGTCGTGGTGCCATCATCGGCGCAGGCGTGATGGAGGATCGCAGGATCCCGAGACTCGTGGTCGTCGATGACGAGGTCCTCATAGCGGTCGTGGCGATGGCATGCTGCAGAAGAGTGTTGTAGACGCGGCGTCGGCGAGGGGACTTGATGACGGAGGCGCCGGCATCCTCGGTGTGCTTGGCGGTGACTCGTGTCTTCGGCGTCGCTTCGGGGCAGGCAGCGACGACGGGCAGTGGAGGGTTGCCGCTGTGGTCGAGGGCCGCCTGTGTCTGATACGGCAAAGATTTTCTGGGTGGACTGCGTAGTGGTCGAGGGCAGCAACGGCCAGAAGGATATCATCCTCAATCTGCTTGTTCTCTTTCAATTCCTTGATTTCAGCCACCAAAGCTGTTACCCAATAGAAGTTAAACTAGAATAGATGATTCATGATTGAACCCAGACACAGATATGTGCTCAAGAAAACTAATCAGAAAACTAATCAGATAGTTCATAATTCTTTTGTTGATCACCACTGCTTGTTGTTGTATTTAATTCTTTTGTTGTTGGTTCTACAATATTAGTACCAAACGTGTTTTGTGTTTTGGTTCTTCCAAAACTGTTTTCCATTTATGACACCAAACGTGTTCTCGAATCCTGAATATACTAAATTGAATTTCTTATTTTTAATTTATAAAATGATTTTACAAAAATAGTATTGTGAAATGATACCAAACGCACTATTATTTTATATCTGCTAATCTCAAAAACCAACTTTCCCCTCTATTTTTGGCTTGAATGCACTTATACTATTTTTGTTCTCTATTCATGAATTCGTTTTTTGCTGCATCATTTTGCTACTTTGTCATCTCCTTTCTTAATTCTGTGTGATTTTCTTGCTTTTTGATAACAGCTTGCTCTCCTGTGACCCATTGCGTCTGGATTATTCCCAGTGAATGTACTAAAACAGTGGTATGTATTTTTATCATTGATTTTAAGCACTATATTCCAATAAGTATTTTCATTTGTCAATTGCCTTCTCCTAATTGTTCATATGTTGGTTTTTTAGCTTGCTCTCCTTTCATTATCGTTAACCTTATTGCCACGGCTATTGCATGAATCTTAAATCCTTAGTCCTTACCCCTATACCCTAAGTCTTTTTCCCCAACAACCTACAATGGTTTCTATTATACATGATCAACTGCATGGTTTACTGAATACAATTGCTTCCACTCATGCAAAATAAAACATACTATTGTTTGCCAGATTTCATTGCATACAATAACACCAGTTCTGATTATTTTTGTTGCAGCATTCTAATACAATGACATCCACTCCACTGCACAGCTTGCTACCTGCACAGATGGACATCACAGTTAAAGCAGGAATTTGCCGCATGTGGAGGCCCCGGATTTACAGACCACAACTGCAATGTAACGGCTTAAGAGTGTATTTTGGTTGATGAACTGGTGTGTAACCTACGTCCTCCCAAAATTATTTTAGACCTAATCACTTGCTGATTAATGCTTTTACATCATTATAGACCATTTTCATCTGCTGTTTTAACCATACATACAATATTTGCATCTATATATTCACTTATATTTGTCACTCTGTAATACTTGAATTTACAATTTTCTAATAGGCTCTTTTCAATTGATAATTCTTACAAAATTAGCATTATAATCTACATTTCTATCAATCCAAGATAAATATTACTAGGCATAGTCCATTCCTTATCAAACTAAGTACCCATCAACATTTTATACCCTTTCTACCTTTGATTATATTTTTCCTCTGCCTTCGGATATATTCATATAGTTATACACACATTTATCATATATCTAAATATTGATTCGCTACCATTCACAACTCTGGTTTACCACCCTAATTATGGTCTTATGGAGAAATTATGATCACCTATCGCATCTATTTTAGGCCCACTTTCTTATTGCCCCTGCCATTTCCTGCAATAAAAAATTAACCTATAACTCATAGTATTGAATCACTGAAAAAAACTACTTCTATACTATTTTACAGCTGGTGCCGTTGGCATGCCTTTCATTTTAATATCTTCAAAAAATCTTTACCTCCTTTGTTTGGCACAAAGAATGTCTTACGCAATCACTAAATCATTTACCTTTTGTTTATGATGTGCAAAACATGGTGACAATAATTCCCCTTTTTTTTTATCTCACTATTAAGAATATGCTATCTACGATCTGTATCTTAGTTAACTATAACTAACATTTTGTTTGCTAAACATCTGCCCTACTGAATTAATGTCTTTTTTTCCATCTAACCACTAACAACAGCTTCTGTAGTGTTTTACATTTTCTGTACTTGGTACTCTTTTCATTTTCATATCTTAACCTAATCTTTACTTGCTCCGTTTGAAACTCAGAATCTATCAGCCAATTACTAAATTATGCAATTTCTGTTGATCATTTGCAAAGCATGGAAACAATACTGACTTAGTGTTTTTTACCTGCTTGCACAAACTCATTCTTCAGCCATTAAACAATTTCTCAAATGATTATTCAAATGTAATCAGTAATTACCTAACCAATTCATTATGACTACAGTAGGCCATCTCCTATTTTTCCCATACTTTTCTAACATGTTCTATCTGCTGTTACATTTTTTTAATGTTCTGTTTGCTATTCTATTTTTGCTAACTTGCTGATAGCTTAACTGTATTATCACTATTTGTATACTTCAACATCCATTTTCCCTTTAATGGATTTATCTGTGATTGACTATACTTAATTATCCTTCATCCACAACATTTTACTTCAGTGCATCATACCAGTTGTACATTACATTAATTCTGGTTCTCCAATACAACAATACATATATTTCAATCCTGCTTTCTGATCTTTGCAATGCTGTTCTCCAGCTCCTATATAATTCCATTCCACCTTCTTTTTTTTTATCTATTTCCCACCAGATTGAAGACGCCAAAACAAGAGCAGCAGTAGCTGAAAACTGGTTCAAACCAAGCTGGAGCAGCCTCAACCAACAATTTTTGCACCATCTTTAAAACAGTCGACAATGGGCACTTCAAACATGCCCAACCTTTACTTAACATTGTCATAACTTTTTGAATGGTGCTTGCAATGTTCAATATTTTAACAAAGCAAGCACTATGTTGATATCAAAAAACATTAGAACAATGTAACTGATGGGCACTTGAAACTTGCCCCACCTTTACTTGGTATTGTTATAATTTTTTGAATGGTGCTTGCATTGTTAATATACCTTCAATATATTACCATAGCAAGCACTATGTTTATATTATAAAATAGTGTGTAAACCAAATCAAATATGATCTATAACTTAAATTGTACAAATTTATTACAAACTGTTTCATCATTTGAGCATATGCAAATATTTGTTTTACAACGTGCTTTTAATTCCGCGGCAACGCGCGGGCATCCTTTCTAGTAAGTTTGAGAAAAGGAAAGAAATTAAATTTGAGAAAAGAAAGGTAAAAAGAAAGACAACAAACTAACTTCAACAGTAAAGCACAGGAAAACAAACAAAAGTCAGAACAAACCCCATAAAAGGTAGAGGTAAAACCTGCAACAAAAGAGGAAACAAAGAGGAACTGAAAACAAAACTTTACAAAACAGCAACC
Source organism: Spiraea crenata (assembly GCA_033992175.1). Lineage (NCBI taxonomy): Eukaryota > Viridiplantae > Streptophyta > Magnoliopsida > Rosales > Rosaceae > Spiraea > Spiraea crenata. Next base: position 1,328,399 of record JAVBHV010000041.1, on the reverse strand, counting down.
TGAAGACCAGCACTGGAAACCAAGACAAAACCAAAACACTGTAAAACAAAATATAATATGCGACACCCTTGAATAAAAAAAAAAAAGGGGGGGGGGGGGGGGAAATTACAATTATGTACCATGTAGTTTAGGTTAAATTTCAAAATGATACCTATACTTTTTTTTTTGCATTTTAGTACCCTATACTTTCAAATCCTTGCAATTATGTTCCACCGTACTTATAATTATCCATTTTCGGCTTTTCAGAGATGACGTGGATGTTGTGAAGCCCACATGTTCACTCTTCCATATCATCTGTGGTCTATAGTGGGTGGTACAAGTATATCGAGTAGCTTCGGGTCATTGGAGAATACAGCCTTTAGTAGTTTTGACACCACGTTTTTGCTACAGATACACAATCCGTTAATCCAAACACCAATTAATTAAACTCACAAAGTCCATATCATCTCTGAACATCCGAAAATTGACAATTCTACAAACAGTGGAACATAATTGTAAGGATTTGAAAGTATAAGGTACTAAAATGCAAGAAAAAAAAGTATATATATCATTTTAAAATTTAACCTAAACCACATGATACGTAATTGTAATTTGCCAAAAAAAATATATACACACATACGCGTATACATGTGGAGGGAGCCTAGTGGGAAAAAAGAAAAGTGGATGGAAAATACACCCATACGACACCGTTTGTCGTAGTTCCTCTTATTCCTTCTTCCATTGGGTTTCTTCAATTCCAATTGGACCAATATATTCTCCGACCCCAAACTCCAAACGCTGTCCCTTTCTCCTTCTCTCTCGCCTCCGTCCTCCGAACTTCAAAGCCCCAGTCTTTCGAATTTCCAATCAACCATGGCTGCTGAATCCGCCAGTGCAATTCAAAGAAGCCAAGTAAGTTTACCCACTTCGAAGTTTTGATTTGGTCTAGTCTCTAAATCACACGTGAAAATTACCAAGTAGTTTTCAATCTGGCATCTGGGTTTCTTCTCCTTGAGAAAACCCAGATTTTATATCTCAAAATTTACTTCTGGGTCGTCGAGAAATTATGATTTTGAGTATAAAGTTGCGAACTTTCTGATGTTGGGTTTTTATGGTCAGGTTGATCTGATTGACTTCATAGATTGGTCTGGGGTGGAATGCCTCAACCAAAGCAATAGTCACTCCGTTGCCAATGCTCTCAAGCAGGTAATTTTGTTCAACTTCGGGGTTGTTTGGTTTAACTTCACACAAGCTAGGAGATTTATATTGGGTTTGTTCCTTTTCATGTTTTCCAAGTATGAATACAACTGGAATACGAGTCAAAATCTTTACATTGGCACAAAAACTAACTGCACGAAGAATGAGAGGTTTGTTTTTGAAAGCTTGGATTTCCGAAAGACGACGATAACTTGCACCTGATCCATGTAGTCTTGTATTGCATGAGAGGTCAAGTAACATTTTGTTTAACGTTAGTGTAAAATTTCTTAGTTATGACTAATGTGTGAAATTTTGGTTATACATTGTATTACGTCGTCTCAGTACTCTTTGAATGTATTGCACTATATCTGATTAATTGTCCATTGTGCGATAGGTTAAGTAAAATTTTGTTTAATGTTAGTGTTGAACATCTTAGTCATAACTAATGTGTGAAGTTTCGCTTGTACAATGTATGATGTCATCTCAGTACTCTTTGAATGTGTTGCAGCTATATCTGATTACTTTTGTCCATTGTCCATTAGGGTTATAGAGAAGATGATGGTTTGAATCTGGAGAGTGATGCAGACGAGCAGCTTTTGATCTACATACCTTTTCTTCAAGTCATTAAACTGCACTCTGTTGTCATCAAAGGACCTGAAGAGGAAGGTAGCAATGAATTTCTATGAATTTATCGAGTTGATAATATAAAGCTTGTACATGCTGCACTTGGATTCATACTGTTGCATATTGAACTGTTTTCATCTGAAACTACGTGGCTGGTGATGGAATTTATGTAAGGGGTTATTTGTTGTTTTTACATTAACTGTCCCAAGAAACAGGATTATCTAGCTTTCATATCACTGTGTGTCATCTGTTTTCCCCACTTGATAGTTAACCAAATTATTGCTTCCCTTTACATTTAATCCTGAGAAAGTTGCTCCTTTATAGATCGGTGAAATTGATGCTTGATACTGTTCTAACCTAAGGCTGATTTCTAGGTCCTAAGACGGTCAAACTTTTTGCAAACAAGGAGCACATGGGATTCAGGTAATAATTTTGGACACTTACAGTTATTGATAGCGGACAAAAGTAAATTGGTTAACTGATGCATTTCTTGCTGATAATGGCAGCAATGTCAATGACTACCCAGCAAGTGACACACTTGATTTATCCCCTGATAATCTGAAGGTTGGAATTCTATAACTACTATCTCTGCTGTGTACTTTTTTCCTGTCGATAGCAATTCAGCGATACACAGTTGGAATTTTATTTGCATCGTATTTGATGTAGCCTTTACTTGTTACAGGGTAAACCAGTTGTTCTGAAGTATGTCAAGTTTCAAAATGTTCGCAGGTACTTTAACTTATTTCTGTTGATGTACAGCTTATTTCTCTTTAGTATGCTAAAGTCTGACATTATTATACCTGTATCAGCTTGACAATTTTTATTGAGGACAATCAGTCTGGCTCCGAAGTCACCAAGGTTCAAAAGATTGGTCTGTGTGGAACAACGTGAGTTGCTCTTGTTCCGCATCTCCCACTTATTCAGTCCTATATCTGCTGCAATGTTACATGATCTATTACATATAGTGTACATTCTGTGTTTGCGTTGGTGAAAACGTTGTTTCCATATGGATCTGATGTTTTCCTTGTTATGTAGTGTGGAAACGACAGACATGAAGGGCTTGAAGAAAATTGAGGATGGACACTGAAGAGTCAGAAGAGGGGATGAGTGGGTCGCTGAAGAATCAGACTAGATGAATGAAAAAATTGGGCCATCCAAAACCATTGTGATCACGTAGAAACCTATTTGTGTGCATGGTTATGTGGCATATTATACTCACGATTATAATCAAGTTTCGTTCGAGACTTTTCACCCTCTAATGGGGATGCCAAAATTATAGGAACGAAACGATCAATTTACAACATGATGTTTGGCTACCGTGACAGCGTTTTCCTTACAAGAGGATTTTATTTTGGCTTGTGATAATGTTAATGTACTTGGCAATGGCATTCACATATCCTTCGCGTATATGCTTCAATCTGTATCAGGTGCAGATATGAGGTATTGCACGGCACGAAGACCATTGAGGACACAAAGATCATACATATCATAGATTCACAGGTACTTTGCAGGGCAATAATTTGTTAGACTAGACCGGATTAAATCATTCAGCAACTCGTTCATGTAAGAAGTAAAGAAGTATATCAGATTTTGAAGAAATGACAACGTGACAAAGCTGCTGTTCTTCTTGTTCTAGATGCCCCCAATGAAACATGTCGGAGGGCTAATATACAAATTCAGATCACTATAACAAAGGCCCTTAGATTGCATGGGCAGTCCCCCTAGGTTATAAGGCCGGCAGAAACTTTAAAGAGCCAGTTACCAAGATACAATACAGGGCATGAAGAAAGCTTTATTAAATCAACAAGAGCAACGAGCTGGAACCACGTTGTTCAGGTAAATCCGGGCAAAATCCTTTTGCTGACAAGAATCAACTGCTTCTACAATAGAGGTCAATGCTACCTAATTGCAGGCGCGAATTTGATTGAACATCTCTAACAGCTAAAAATCTAAACCTGTCATGCATAACTACAGTTAAAGAAGAGCCAGAAGTTGATATGTGATAATGAATTTGATTGTACGTACGCTTACCTGAAAGCATTTGATAGGAAACCCTGGGATGAGATCTTAAATGTTTTACGCTGGAAACGACTGTCAAATACTTGAGAAGTTTGTTTATCCAATAGATGCCAGCTTGATCCCCCATCATTGCTTCCTTCAACAATCCTGTATAATTGAACTTAAACATGCTTATCGAGATCGTGGTATCACAGAATTCCTAATAGAGAGTATATAAGTACTTAAAAGTAGTGAAGTATGCAGAGACAAAACTCTACTTTCAGGACCCTCCCATTATCATAGAAGAGGATGCCTAAATCAAAAGGAGACAGAAGTCCTTGATGCATAAAGCCATATACACATGTCACATGCCACTTAATGAAAGAAAATTAACACAAAGAATTGTGCACATCATACCACTCCCTTGGATCCCTTTCTGGTGCATCGTTTGCTGACATTAACTCATATGCCACAAGTTCGTGGCTGTCTGAGACTTTATAGATGATCCAGCAACCTAAAGCCAAATATATAAACTTTCTACAGTGAGCACGGTGAATACTAAAGACTGCCAGTGTTAATAATGAACAAAAGCAAAACTTTGTGATTACCTCGTGCACCATTCGGTTCCTCCCATTTAGATGTACGTGTCCCATCAAATGCCGATGTCGCCTGAAAATTTTCCATGAGATTATGAAGAAACAACCTAAGTGAAACAGTAAAAATAAACTATACAACCAATAAACTCACAATTCCAAAAGGGATTTCTTCGCCACTTGCAAGGACTGAACCAGAATGTATTCTGTTTAGCTTCAGAAGTGGCAAACAAAGAGAATCTTCAACGAAGTTATCACAACAGTTAAGACTATTAATTGTGTCATCGAAAGCATCCAATGCAACAGGCAGTGCCAAAGAGGCTTTAACAGGATGTCCAGCCAAGGCAATGTCAACCCTTCCATTGGCTTGTGCTTCACCACTCATCGACAGAGCATCAAGTAACTCAGTGAAAGAATGCAGCAACTGATGTACAAAAGATTGGCTGATAGTTGGAAGTGAATCAATTGTGGCCCTCCTTGCTTTAAAAGGGGATTTCTTAAGATCTGTGAGAGTCCCTTTAAGCGTCTTAAGTATTTCAATGGCCTTTGACTTCGGAAGTTCTTCCTGAATAAACTGTGAAAGAATTGGACGGAATGAATTGTAAATTTTGGTCACATGCTCGTCTACACATTCGCGAACTGGACAAGAAGAACCACTCAAGGAGCAACTCTCATCAGAACCATCTTCTAATCTTGACTTGCGCCATTCCTTGTCCCCACTCCGTCTTCCAGGTAATGAGGTTGAGGCATTGTCTGTAGCATGTAAGCCGTTCTCGAGTTCTTGACTTTCCTTCAAATCACGGTCTTCAAGTACAGAAAGTACTTGAGAAGCAAAGCCTCTTCGACAATCTCTTGTTACATTAGCAAGCACAGCCGACAATGCAGTCTCTGTAATGATGGTACGTTGAGAAAGGACCTGCAATAAACCAGAACTATTCCTCATCAATGACTAAACATCTAGTTTAAAAGGAATTTTTTTCATGAAAATTAGGCTCAATTAAATCAGTACCACCTTTTGCCCTTACCTCATGCCACTTCTTTGTATAGCGTTTTGTTACATCGTAAACTCCATCTTTTGCAATAGCGATTACATAATTTAATTTCTTATTCCACCTTCAAAAAAACACTTGAAGGTAAGAAACCAAAGTAATATGGTTCATCTCATATCAAGAAGCTGAATGAACAGAATTGTCTACAAAAATTATTATATTAGAAAAACCAGAAGTACCCGCTTTCATACAACAGTGGTTTGTCATACACTCCTTCACAAGGATCAAGATGCATCCATCTGAATAACAAAAGAAAAACAGTTTTAGAAAAACAGTAGTTTCGTATACTATTGGCCTTCTAAATCTCGCATATTAAAGAAAAGGGTTTGCTTTGAAATGAAAGTTACCTTCCTAAAAATTGTGAGAAGCACTCTGTCCAAACATGATCAGTGAAATCCAAGATCTGGAAAGAAAAAGTTAGTTTACAGAAATCTAAGGACAGCTCTTACTGGTCCAAGTACGCCACCTCAGTCTAAGGAAACAAAAGGACAACTGAATTCCTTATTTCTCTACTTTTCATCTGAAAATGAGTATTTACAAATATAATGATTCCAAAATTGCAACTTAAACTCCTTAAATATGGTACGAGAAGGATTAAAACTATTTATAATGCTTTAAGCATGCCCATCATTGACAGCAAGAAAGACAGATGGCACTGAAATTAGAAATGAAAATGACTAACCAGGCGTGATTCATATCCAAAAGCTCGGCAGTACAGCGTAAAGCAATTGGCCCATTCCCCACAGCGACCCTTCCTTGTTTCCACCAGCTGAATATGGGAGTAAAGGGAAAGCGATAGGGTTGAAGACAAAAAATATCAAATTAGCTTCTTAATGAGTTCAAGATGCATAAATACCTTTAATGGATCATTGTAGCGTGGGAATCGAGTCATTGTAGGGCAAATATTGCATCTGGCATTATTAAAGAGAGAGGGAGAACATTAAAGTCAATCAAAATAATACATCCAACCCAGAATCTGGATAGCCACAAGAAATTATACTGCCCAAGAGAAATACATAAACAGAGAAGTTTTCTGAGGCTATGTGGACCATGTATCAGAACGAAAACTAGAAATGCAACCGAAAATTGGTATTGGGGGAAGGGACCAAACATCTTTAGCATACCCATAGATCTCGACTTGAGAAGCTCCATATCGAATTTCGGAAGGAAGTGCATCAGTCATGCCATGACCTACTGTCTTTCTTCCGCAACTGTCACAAGGAGGTGCATCAACCCACCTGCCATATTAAAACAGGAACATAGCACATAAACACCATATTCAGCTTCTCAACTATGCATGATGAACATGAAACAGAAATGAAACAAGATAAAGTCTTTTTAGAAACAACTTGTGCCTTCCACTGATATATATTTTTTGAGAACAGAAATGTCATTTTTAACTCTTCAGCAACCTTATGTAGACAAAATCAAACCAAGAAAACCAAGATACTAACTTGAAAGATTGCTTGAACCAGAAAAGCAGCTGCAGCAGAAAAGCATGGTCTTGTTCATTCTTTGACGGTGTTAAGTTCCCCTCCTAAAACATGTCAATCAGATTCGCTCATAACCAAGCCATTTAGCAGAGTGCAATCGTTAATATTTGCCAATTACCAGTTCAGTCTTAAATAAAGAACAAAGAAATTCCTACTTAAACATTTATTTTCTGATGTACAAGAAAAGAGTGCCCTCACCTTGGCCAAACTGACCAATGCCTTCTCCTCCAGCTCTTCTACAGGGACTGTCTTCCGAGCAGCCTCCTGCCGTTCCCGATCCTCATACTACACCAACCAACAGACCATAACCCAACAAAAAGCACTAGTTTATCAAAATGCTGATACCAATGTCATACAAATCTCACAAATAGTTAAAATCTAAGCTCTTTGCTCTTCATTTCACACTGATCTTCCTCCACTTCAACGAAAACTAGACGAATTCGCTAAAACGAAAGAACCTCACCATGAGAACTTGATCAACATAAGGCCGCACTTTTGCATTGAAATTTCCATTATCTACAGGTGCAGCATACTGCTGAAACAAAAGCGCCTCCTCTTCTGCCTAAACATTTTTACACTAAAAAACAATCAGAAAAAAATAAAAAAAATAAAAAATAAAGCAAAAAGACTCATAATTTACAATCAAACCTGCAACATTCTAGCCAATTCCTCATCGGATTTCAGAAATTCATCATTTCCGGAAGTTGACTCTTCACTGATTGAAACCAATCGGAGCTTCTCCGATATGGAAACGAGGTCGGAATCATCCGAAACTACGCGATTTTGATCGATTCCGATCAACTTCACAGAAATTAAAATTCAATCAAACTCATGCGCAAAAAACACAGGGAATTGTACCAATTGCACGTGTCAGAATTCAATCGGCGAACCTTTTGCTCTTCGGGGGCAATGGAGGTGAGGGAGAAGAGCTGGAATTTGAAAACCTGAAAATGAATTCGATGTTAGAGAGAGAAAGAGAGGCGGTTTCAGATTCTAGAGAGAGAGAGAGAGAGAGAGAGAGAGAGAGAGAGAGAGAGGGTGAGTGATCGGTGAAGATTACTTCGAGGCCGTCGTCGGTGTCGTAGTCGACGGCGAAGCTGGAGTCGTTGTGGAGAACCTGAAAGCTCCGGGCCACCATTTCTTCTCTTTTGCGACGACGATCTCTGCGCCGGCGAAAAGCAAAACTCGGTGATGAATCTTGTCGGTATGAATATGATACTTCACCGATTGCTTTGTGATGTGATGTTGCCTGGTGAAATTCTTTTCGGTTTTTTTTTGTCAATAAAAATATATTATAAAAATATTTGGTAAAATTAAATAAAGGAGTACAAAACTAGATACCTAACATTTCTAACAGTACTCATAAATTAGTAAAATTTCTTCCAAAAAGGATTAAAACTGACGTGTAATTAGTAAGTGTAATTAGTAAAATTTCTTCCAAAAAGGATTAAAACTGACGTGTCGTGGTAGTATTACCAACCTTTTCCCGGGAAAAAGTAAAGTTAGGTCTTACTCTTATCTTACCTTTCTCATCAAAATATATCATATAACAATTGTTTATGAGCTTTGAAGCTTAGAAGTGAGACATCTTCAACATAAATTAAATTGGATGCCGTTACATCAAATGATTGTTGGTATAAGAAAATGAATATAGTACTCGTACTTGGTTGTTGATATAAGAAAATGAATATATTAGTGCGATTTGCTTCAGTGGCGGATCTAGAAAATTTAGTAAGGGAAGTACTCCACACATAATAAAGTAGATACGAAACAAATTGATCTAATAATATGAAGCATTAGGTAATGAAGAAGACATTTTCTTGTACATTCCATATAATTTTAGAAAATACATCATAACAATACCTATAAAAACCCAAATTGAGGGTGACACCGCCCTCTCTATGCCCCTGCCAATGACTTGATCGTTACATGCATCACTAAAGTAATTCCCAGTAAGAGAATTATGAAGATGATTATGAACAAGAAGTAGGGTGTTTGAATGAGAAAAACTCATAAACAGAATAGTTGCCAAAAAAAAGTGATGAACAAATAAAACGAATGATATTGACAAGTATAAAGGAATAAACATGACAAACACTAGATAGACTTATGTGTTGTCGCGCCTGCGTGTGACTGTGTGCAAGAGAGAAGAATCAACACCATATTAATTTGCGTTGAAGTTGATAGATGTACTTCATAAAATTAAAAATTCCTCATTCACAGACATTGCAATACACATTAGGAATAATTGAGAACAAAATAGCAGAAGAACAGCAAACGAAACAATCTGAAACACCAAATTCATTATCCATATTTCATTGCCGTCTACGCCATTCTAGAGAACGAATTTAAACCTACTTGAGCATTTTATTTTTTTGGTTGCCGATTTGTTATTTGTATGTTTTGTGTGGTTATCGGTCTTCTTCTCCGATTATTTTCTTGTAGAGGGAGATTGTCATCCCTAAAATGGTGGGCCTGATTCTGATCTACAGACAATGGGGCTTTCCCTTGATTCTCACATAGAATTGTGGAAGTTGGCTAAGTTACCCAATTCATATTCTATGGGCCGGTCCAAAAATACGCATTGCAATTATAGGAGCGACACTACGAGCATGAGTTTTGAGCTTAGGACGTGTCGTTCGATACGGAGAAAAGACATATCACTAACCTTAGTTGACGTAGCGTTATAACAACAATGGTATTAAATGATAGGGCAAGTCATACGATTCATGAGGTCGACTTTTGATGTTTTGCCAACCAAAATGAGGTCGACTTGATAACCACACGATATGGTTGGATGGAGATAAAGCACGAAGCCAGGAATGTGATTGATTTCCATGATTAAATTTAAGATGTGGGTGGGGAATTGAGAAAAAGACAGTGGAACTGATTTTTGAACTATTAAAGTCATCGTTATGAGACAAGGACTTTAATGAACTCGAAAACAAGATGATGCTAATCCAGTTTGCAATACGGTAGGGGGTTGCTACAAAATAACAAATAAATAGCTATACTAGTTAGTTTCAATGGTAGTTCAGTATTTCCAATAATACTAGTCATATTTTGGCTTATTTAATTTGAAAATGTATCAAAATTTATTTTAGCTAGTTCATTTAATATATGCACTTGCAACAATACTAGTTATTTTAACTAATTTCAAATATTTTATTAGTTTTAAAGAAGAGAAGTTAGATAAGAGAGATAAGTTTTAATATTATTTATGTTTAACTAACTTGAGTTCAGCTTTCTCTCTGCTCTTCGTAAAATTAGTTTGGATATTGATATGTATAGTCTTTTGGAACAAGAAAACTTGAACTTTTGGGCTTAAATAGCCAACTAACACAACATCTCAAAGAGACTAGTCAAATGCCCAATTTTACCTATTTTAACCCAATTTTTTTTTTCCTTGTTTCACCTGACTAGCTAAAACATATGTTAAATTGGTTTTATGATCAGTGACCCATTTTTAGGTAAAATAATCAAAATTTGGCCAGTATTGTTTGAGATGCTTTTATTACTTGATGATACATTTGATGGCTTCAGACCTGTTAATTTTAACACAACAACCAATTATACAGTATTAAGTATTTTTAGTTACGAATTATACAATACTAAGTATTTTTGGTTTTTCCAATGAAATGATACAAATATTTGGGGAGACACATAAGCAAAAATTATAAAAAGGTGTCTTCAACAAACTCAATAAACTCAATCTTCAAATTGGAAGCTTCGTGGATCACTTTCAAAGGAAAAAGTTTCCCTACTCTAAATGGAGTAGGAAGTTTCTACTCTATTTTTTTGATTCTCCTATTTTACGATATTATACAATGATCATAACCGTTGATTTTGTAACTTCTCTAGTAAAGATCATTTCCTCAAAAAATCAATCAAATCGGAGATCGTTTGATTATTTAACTATATTAAAACGTATAGACGGCGTATTTGGTAATCTAATTGTACCGTTCAATTATTTTACGAGGTTAGATAACTAAATGATCTCTAATTAAATTTACTTTTTGAGTAAATGATCCTTACTAGAGAAGTTATAAAATGAGCGGTTCCGATCATTGTATAACATCGTAAAAATAGGAGAATCAAAGAAATAGAGTAGGAACTTCCTACTCCATTTAGAGTAGGGAAACTTTGTCCCTTTTCAAATCTAAAAATTTATGGACTACTTCATAAATTTTTTTTTATAATAAAAATGATGTGTTGGCATTATCCATCATGTTTATTGGTTCCTTTTTTTATTATCATGGTGAAAGTAAAATATTAAGATATGCTTTGAAGAGTTTGTTGGAGAGATCAAAATCACACACTAAAAATGTTCACTACAAATTACCACATAGGTCAACAAAGCACAATTTAGAAACTAAAATTTGTTAACCCTTTTGGAGATGCTCTAAGGATCGAGTATGTCTTTTTGTTGATTTAACAATTTTTTAATAACTTGGGAATCACTTTGCATATTGTTTGGCACTAGGAATCGCCTCGTTGCATAATATATTTCTGTTTTAATCGAAAGCTTTTGATGCCACATTTATTAATCTGGATGAAACTGTTCAATATTGCAATTCTTGTTTATTGCCTTTATTGTTTAATTTGATTCTTGCTTAACTTAGATTTTTTGTTTACTCTAATTCAAAGTTAATAAGCGTATCAGATTATCTTTTTGTCTTCACCATTAATGAACTCAACTACCTTTATGTTCCCCTTTAATGTCCACACCGACTTGCCAACAATTTTCCTATCCAATAGTCCATGCACATCTTCTTCATAGGTTTGCTGATCATCTATATAAGTTCTATATAAATATAACAAATTCGTAGAGAGAATAAAATATAATCTTCTACATACGTCTCTCGTCTCCCCATTTGCGCAAAATGCCGACCCAGAAGAACCGGGTCGTTGTTCACTCCAAACTAACAGCGGTATCCAGCAGGCCTGTGGATCCGGGTATGACGCACCCGTTTACTGCATTGGACCATGCAATGGGCCTGCACAGCCTCCACGTAGTGTTCTACTACAAGGAGAAGTTGTTCAGGTCGTTTGAGCTGGACCCACTTCGGGTCTCCCTTTCGGAGTCCCTATCGCTGCACCCGCCGGTTACGGGTCGGATAGCCCGAAGACCGGATGGGAATTGGGAGGTCAAGTGCAATGACGCGGGGGTTCGGGTTTTCATGGCCCGGGTGGGGGCTCCGCTTGATGTGTGGCTGAGATCTGCTGATGGTTCTGAAGAGAGGCTTTTGACGGCGTGGGATGATATGCCTGACGATGACCCCAGTACATGGTCGCCTTATAGGATCCAGGTACCCTTTGCATATTTTTCTTTTCCTTCTAGCTTATCGTACTCTTCACTATGATACAGTTTTTCTTCAGTCAGTATATCTCCTATGTTTCAATAGGGGATGATGATATGTGTTATTGAGGATACTGATATTCACATGTTATCGAATGCAATAATTGCAATTGTATAGACATTGGAGTGCGGAAATTTAAGTTATGGTCGTGATTTCAACATCTTTTTTATTATATAGTTTGAAAGAATATTCAAATGGTTAATAGCTGAAACTAATTAATTTAGTGATATTTATCTTTAAAATTTGAATTCCCTCCCCTTGGTGCGAAACACAAACTATTGGTACTTAGAGCATCTCCACTGCGGGTGGTTTCGGAGGGCTCGATCGAGGGCGAGGCCGATTGGCCTCCAACGCGAGAGAATCAGAGGGGTCGATCAAGAGGTCGGGCGTGGGCGCCGGCGGTTTTCGCCTTCGCCTTCGTTTTCAATCGTGCTAGCTTCAGCGTTGCTGAGGTCAGCGCACTCCGATATTTTTTTATATATATTTTGATTGGGCTAATGCGGACCGTTAGATTAAAAGAGTCCATAGATCTGGGCCGTTGATTATGGTTGTTTTGTAATTCTAAGTGCTAATCCAATAGTCAAATGGTCAAAATGATCTGGGCCGATGTTTTCAAAGTTTGGCCAGATCTTGGCCATCCCCATTTCTTTTTTCTTTTTAAATAAAAAACTCTAAATATGTTTTTTTTTATATAAAATACTCACATTTTATTCCAATTGCCCTCACAAACAAAAATGGGGCGGAGATGCTCTTAATTAATCGACTGACTAGACATGTACTGCAGAAATTGAGTTGGTTCACCATACTTCAATTGGTCCTTTCTGAAAGCATTTAAGTTTGATTGACATGACATGTACGACAAAGTACTGAAAAGTTCAAATCCCATGGTTTTCCAGATAAATGAATTCGAAGGAGGAGGTGTAGCCATTGGACTAAGTTGCCCCCACATGCACGCGGACCCAACTTGTGCCACCTTAGTGGTCAAGTCGTGGGCCGAGACTCATGGAGGAGAAGCGATTTCGCACCCACTTCTCCTTAATGAGTTATCGGCATCACCCATTGCCAATGTCAGGCATGTTCGTGACATTGGCCCAAAATCAACAGCTGCCTATTATGACACCAATTGCATTGCAGCAGCAAAGACGCCCTCGTCGGTTAAGAAAATGGGCACAGCCACTTTTAAATTTTCGACTTCAGTGATCAAGCAAGGCCTTTTACAAGTGCATGAAGTATGCCCTGATGTTACCCCCTTTGATTTGCTAGCTGCATTGTTCTGGACACAAATTGCGCGATTAAAGCCCAAAAACAGCAAAGCCAAACATTCCTTGTCAATATGTACCGATTTTAGGAAAAAGTTGTCTTATGAGTACTATGGAAATGCCTTGCATTTCTCATTGCTTTCGGTCCCGGATGTGGAGGAAGCAGAAGGCCTCAATGGGGTAGGAGATGTGGCGGAGGCGGTGCGCCGCCACATTTTGAGTATGAATGAGGAGGATTTTTGGTCCGGAATGGATTGGTTTGAATCGCAAAAGGGAGAGGGAGGTAAGTTTGGGGAACCATTCAGGATGTACGGCCCTGAATTGACTTGTGTGAGCATGGAGCACATGACTGATGATGGCATTTCAGGAAATCAGGCACCGTTGATGTATACGGCGGTGTTTGAGGGGAAGAAGCCGGTTCACGTGTCATATCATGTGGGGAATGTGGAAGGTGAAGGGTTGATTATGGTGATGCCATCCCCAGAAGGCGGCCTTGGGAGATCGGTTACGATAACATTGCCAGAGGAGGAACTTGCGCTGCTACTTGATGCACAAGCCATTTTGAGCCTGAACCCCACAATGCTTTTAAGTGGGAGTGCACAAGCATGACTTCTATTTACTTTATTAATCAATTCAATGGCGGCTACATTGATCATTGAAAACTTCCTTATTAAATGACCTATAAGGAGGAAATTGGTGAAGAAGTCAAGTTCATTTCAATTGTCTAAGCTTTACTAAGCTAGTACTTTATTATCCAATATATTCCAAGTCCTTGGCAATTGTAAACTGGATCGGACTACTTCGGGTTCCTCTGAGGAGTGTTGGCGAATTTCCATTGCAGATGACTAGCAAATCTGTAGGTCTTCTCACCAGCTACTTGGTCGAGAGGTACAGCATCAGAAATTTCTTTCAGATCCTCTTGTCCGAGTTTCAATGCCAATGAGCCAGTGTTTGTATCCAGGTTCTTAATTTTGGTAGTCCCTGCGGGATCCAAAGTAAATAAAGCATGAAATGATGTGAACAATGCAAACACAACAGATCATCTTAAAATGTAAATGCAATCCAGATTGTAAACTAGTAAACTCACCAGGGATAGGAACAACGTCGTCACCCTGGTGAAGAACCCATGAAAGTGCTAGTTGACCAGGAGAGCATTGGTGCTTTTCTGCAAGGCTTTCGATTCGATGGTAAATCTGCCTGTTCTTCTCCAAGTTCTCTCCTGTTAGCCGAGGATGCGCAGACTAACACGAAACGAATGTATTAAAAATGAAAGTCAAAGAGTATTTTCAACCAATTTAAATCAGTTTTTTAGTTTTCTTGTGATGCTTGAAATGAAGGGAATGGAGGAATATGTACCGCATGAACTTCGGAGTCCAGACTTTGAACAACAGCTTTGCCAGCGAAGAAGCCACGGCCAAGAGGACTATATGGAACTATTCCTATGCCGCGCTCCCTGCAAAGTGGAACAATCTCTTCCTCAATATCACGAGTCCAAAGCGACCACTCCATTTGTATAGCTGTGATGGGATGAACTGCATGTGCCCTCCTTATTGTGTCCGGGCTCGCTTCAGATAACCCAATGTACTTAATCTTTCCTTCTTCCACGAGTTTCTTCAGCTCACCCATCTAATCACCAGGAAGAAAAAGGTATCTAATTAGTCAGCTGAATCAGTTTTCAGTACATATAGATGCAAATGTTAACTTATACAAGAAATAAGTTAAAACAACTTCAATGAAAATTGATCACATACAGTGTCCTCTATAGGCACCGATTGATCCACCCTGTGTTGATAGTAGAGATCGATGTATTCGACACCAAGGCGCTTCAAGCTACCCTCGCAGCATGACCGGACATACTCCGGATCACCCCTTACTACCATTTGAGGATGTCCATGTCCTCGGCTCACAACACCAAACTTTGTGGCTAACTGAACCTTTTCTCTTGGTAACTCCTTCAAGGCCTAAAATTCATATAATGTCGCAGTTAACGATACAGTGACACATAATAAACCTGATCAGTTTCACAAGTGGTATGAAATGGATGATATTACATACCTTCCCAACAAGAATTTCATTGGCATGATCAGTTCCATAGATATCAGATGTGTCGAAAAAGGTGATTCCTTTCCCGAATGCGTGTTTTATGATCGAGATTCCTTCATTTTCTGCACAGCCAAACCCCAACTTTGACACCTGAAGAACAAACAATCGAAATAAATTTTGTATCAGAAGCAAAAACATATGTGCAATGACAACATTTAATCTGAAAAGCAAACGACAAAAGCACTGGTCACCAAGCAGGTTGGTAGAAATCGAGAGCGACTATACCTCAAATCCTTGGGTTCCAAGTTTAACTCTTGGAATCTGTAACCCCTGCCCCTCAGTCATCTTCTTCTTGGATGAATCTTAAGTTGCAATACAAAAGGCTATGATCTGTTCTCAGGATTGAAGGTGGACACACATCCCTCTATGTTATATAGTCATAAATATCTACTCTTGTGGTGACGTCAGTGAATATGTCACTCACTGTAGTATCTAGTCAAAACGTTGACCTCCATAGATGATGTCAGTGTATCATCTGACATCACTGAATATGTCATAGAGCAGCATGCCAGATTAGCGAACTGAGATTAGTTCTAAATGAGAGAAGACAAAATCATCTACAACGGCTAGAAGGAAATATGCATAGCTGTAATAAGCTCCAGAACACTCTAGAATGATCCTAGAAAATAGCCTACGTAGACACCATACATCTGTACAGTATTATATCCACATATTAATCTAGGGTAGGTAGAGAATATCCAGTATATATTGGCCTTATCACTGTGCAGATTGACAGGAGGAAAAATCAATATAGAAAAACATTCATATACTGCTCTTTTCTTTCATTCTTTCATGGTATCACCGCCGCTCTAGCCTCACCAGCTTTCCCGATCCTTCATGGCCTCTCCCTCTAATCCAAACTCACCACCTTCCGCCCCTCCTCACTCTCCTTCTCCTCCTCCAAATATTCCTCCTATCTCCTCCACCCCTACTGCTCCAACAACTCCTACCTCCGTCACCGACTCTCTTTTTCATGTTTCCTCTGTTAACCCACACTTCCCAACCTTTTCTCCTCATCAAATCGCTACCCTGGTACCCACCCAACTCGCCCATGGAAATTACCTACTCTGGAAAAATCTCATTACTCCGGTTCTTGAAAGTCTTAATCTTTTTGATTTACTAACCGGTTTTGATGTCTGCCCACCCTCTCTTCTCCCAAATAATGCACCCAATCCTGCCTACTCTCACTGGATTCAACGAGACCGCACATGTAAAATCCTAATTTCAGCTACCCTCTCTAAACCAGCCCTTCCCTTTACAGTCGGTCCGACCACATCCAAAGAGCTTTGGGACGCTCTTGGAACCCGCTTCTCTGCATCCACCAGATCTCATGTCCTTCAGCTCAAAAACGAGCTTCACAACCTCAAGAAATCAACTTTAACTATGACCAATTACCTGGAAAAGTTCAAAGATATTGGTGATGCCCTTGCTGCTGCTGGTGCCCCAATCGATGATCTCGATCTTGTTTCCCATATCCTTCGTGGTCTCCCCCCAGATTATGATGCCTTTTGTACATCTATAAGGGTGCGCGCCGAGCCGGTCAACCCTTACGTTCTTCACAACCTCTTGATTACTGAGGAGATGGAACTCCTTCACAAAACTCCCAACCTAAATCCCACTCCCACCTTTCAGGCCTTTTATGCCACCAAAGGCCCAAATAGAACCCTTCCTTCCCAACTCCTCACTTCAATCACTCCAATCAACCTTCTCAGCCCTCTCGCCCAAATCAAAATTTTCCTCACCACAACCCCAACCCACCCCTTCTTCCCACACCGTCATCATCTCCTATTCACGCTCGCTCTCCGTCTTACTCTTCCGGGCCGCGCCGACCCTCTTCTACTAGCCGCTGGTGTGTCATTTGTGAAAAGGATAATCATAATACCTCTTACTGCCGCTACAATCCTAATCGTATCAACTACACCAACCAAGGTCGGACTGCTCCTCAAAGATTCTCAGCTATGGCTGCTTCTCATCAGTCTTCCCCAGCCCCCCAATCCACATGGTTTGCTGACTCTGGTGCAACGCATCACATAACTAATGACCTCAGCAACCTCTCCATTCACTTAGACTACCCGGGCCCAGATAAAGGTGTATGTTGGCAATGGTCAAGGTCTGTCAATTCAGCGTATTGGTCGCTCCTTGGCTCACTCATCTGATTCTAAATTTCTGTTGAACAATATCCTTTATGTGCCTGAAATTTCCCATAACCTCCTCTCTGTTAATCGCTTTGTCTCTGATAATCCGTGTCATATTACAATGTCTGACTCTCATTGTTCTGTGAAGGACAATCGAACGAAGCAGGTTCTTCTTCAAGCCCCTACTGATGGTTCACTCTATCCAATTCAGCTCACCATCCCTCCATCAACTACTACAACAGCTCTTTCCTGCACTGTCTCCCCCACCACTTGGCACCGCCGCTTAGGCCATCCATCAGCTTCAACCGTCCATCAACTTATCTCTCGCCATAGCTTAGCTTGTTCAAAAATTTCACATAATAGTTCTGTTTGTTCTCCATGTCAAATTGGTCGTCGAACCAAACTCCCTTTCAATAAAAGTCTTTCCACAACTAGCTTTCCTTTAGAGTTAGTCCATTCTGACTTATGGGGTCCAACGCAAAGAGTCAGAGCGGTTTTCGCCTTCGCCTTCGCCCTCGTTTTCGATCGTGCTGACATCTGCACTCCGATATTTTATATATATATATTGATTGGGCTGATCTGCACCGTTAGATTAAGAGAGTCCATATATCTGGGTCGTTGATTTTGAGGTTGTTTTGTAATTGTTTTCTTTTTTGGGGTTGTTTTGTAATTCTAAGTGCTAATCCAATAGTCAAATGATCGAAATGATCTGGGTCGATGCTTTCAAAGCTTGGGCAGATCTTGGCCGTTCACATTTCTTTTTCTTTTTTTTGTTTTTTGTTTTTAAATTTGTTTTTTTAAAAAAATCCTAAATTAATTTTTTTATATAAAATACTTACGTTTTGTTCTAATTACCCTTGCCTTAAAGCAATTAGCAAAACATAAGTGAAAACAACAAAGGCAAAATTGCCCTCACAAACAAAAATGGGGTGGAGATGCTCTTAATTAATCGACTGACTACACATGTACTGCAGAAATTGAATTGGTTCACCATACTTCTTTTTTTTTTTTTTGGTTAAGTAAAACAGTACAGGAGGTTCACCATACTTCAATTGGTCTTTTCTGAAAGCATTTAAGTTTGATTGAGATGACATGTACGACAAAGTACTGAAACGTTCAAAAATCCCATGGTTTTCCAGATAAATGAATTCGAAGGAGGAGGTGTAGCCATTGGACTAAGTTGCCCCCACATGCACGCGGACCCAACTTGTGCCACCTTAGTGGTCAAGTCGTGGGCCGAGACTCATGGAGGAGAAGCGATTTCGCACCCACTTCTCCTTAATGAGTTATCGGCATCACCCATTGCCAATGTCAGGCATGTTCGTGACATTGGCCCAAAATCAACAGCTGCCTATTATGACACCAATTGCATTGCAGCAGCAAAGACGCCCTCGTCGGTTAAGAAAATGGGCACAGCCACTTTTAAATTTTCGACTTCAGTGATCAAGCAAGGCCTTTTACAAGTGCATGAAGTATGCCCTGATGTTACCCCCTTTGATTTGCTAGCTGCATTGTTCTGGACACAAATTGCGCGATTAAAGCCCAAAAACAGCAAAGCCAAACATTCCTTGTCAATATGTACCGATTTTCGGAAAAAGTTGTCTTATGAGTACTATGGAAATTGCATTTCTCATTGCTTTCGGTCCCGGATGTGGAGGAAGCAGAAGGCCTCAATGGGGTAGGAGATGTGGCGGAGGCGGTGCGCCGCCACATTTTGAGTATGAATGAGGAGGATTTTTGGTCCGGAATGGATTGGTTTGAATCGCAAAAGGGAGAGGGAGGTAAGTTTGGGGAACCATTCAGGATGTACGGCCCTGAATTGACTTGTGTGAGCATGGAGCACATGACTGATGATGGCATTTCAGGAAATCAGGCACCGTTGATGTATACGGCGGTGTTTGAGGGGAAGAAGCCGGTTCACGTGTCATATCATGTGGGGAATGTGGAAGGTGAAGGGTTGATTATGGTGATGCCATCCCCAGAAGGCGGCCTTGGGAGATCGGTTACGATAACATTGCCAGAGGAGGAACTTGCGCTGCTACTTGAGGCACAAGCTATTTTGAGCCTGAACCCCACAATGCTTTTAAGTGGGAGTGCACAAGCATGACTTTGGTACTTTGACTTTATTAATCAATTCAATGGCGGCTACATTGATCATTGAAAACTTCCTTATTAAATGACCTATAAGGAGGAAATTGGGGAAGAAGTCAAGTTCATTTCAATTGTCTAAGCTTTACTAAGCTAGTACTTTATTATCCAATATATTCCAAGTCCTTGGGGGCTAATTGTAAACTGGATCGGACTACTTCGGGTTCCTCTGAGGAGTGTTGGCGAATTTCCATTGCAGATGACTAGCAAATCTGTAAGTCTTCTCACCAGCTACTTGGTCGAGAGGTACAGCGTCAGAAATTTCTTTCAGATCCTCTTGTCCGAGTTTCAATGCCAATGAGCCAATGTTTGTATCCAGGTTCTTAATTTTGGTAGTCCCTGCGGAATCCAAAGTAAATAAAGCATGAATGATGTGAACAATGCAAACACAACAGATCAGTTTAAAATGTAAATGCAATCCAGAATGTAAACTAGTAAACTCACCAGGGATAGGAACAACATCGTCGCCCTGGTGAAAAACCCATGAAAGTGCTAGTTGAGCAGGAGAGCATTGGTGCTTTTCTGCAAGGCTTTCGATTCGATGGTAAATGTGCCTGTTCTTCTCTAAGTTCTCTCCCGTTAGCCGAGGATGCGCAGACTAACAAGAAACGGATGTATGAAAAATGAAAGTTAGAGTATTTTCAACCAACTTAAACCAGATTATTAGTTCTCTTGTGATGATTAAAATGAAGGAATGAAGGAATATGTACCGCATGAACTTCGGAGTCCAAACTTTCAACAACAGCTTTGCCAGCAAAAAAGCCACGGCCAAGAGGACTATATGGAACTATTCCTATGCCGCGCTCCCTGCAAAGTGGAACAATTTCTTCCTCAATATCACGAGTCCAAAGCGACCACTCCATTTGTATAGCTGTGATGGGATGAACTGCATGTGCCCTCCTTATTGTGTCCGGGCTCGCTTCAGATAACCCAATGTACTTAATCTTTCCTTCTTCCACGAGTTTCTTCAGCTCACCCATCTAATCGCCAGTAAGAAAAAGGTATCTAATTAGTCAGCTGAATTAGTTTTCCAGTACATATAGATGCAAATGTTAACTTATACAAGAAATAAGTTAAAACAACTTCAATGAAAATTGATCACATACAGTGTCCTCTATAGGCACCGATTGATCCACCCGGTGTTGATAGTAGAGATCGATGTATTCGACACCAAGGCGCTTCAAGCTACCCTCGCAGCATGACCGGACATACTCCGGATCACCCCTTACTACCATTTGAGGATGTCCATGTCCTAGGCTCACAACACCAAACTTTGTGGCTAACTGAACCTTTTCTCTTGGTAACTCCTTCAAGGCCTAAAATTCATATAATGTCGCACTTAACGATACAGTGACACATAATAAACCTGATCAGTTTCACAAGTGGTATGAAATGGATGATATTACATACCTTCCCAACAAGAATTTCATTGGCATGATCAGTTCCATAGATATCAGATGTGTCGAAAAAGGTGATTCCTTTCCCGAAGGCGTGTTTTATGATCGAGATTCCTTCATTTTCTGCATCTGGAGAATTGATCCAGGTCAAGCCCATGCAGCCAAACCCCAACTTTGACACCTGAAGAACAAACATCGAAATAAATTTTATATCAGAAGCAAAAACATATGTGCAATGAGAACAATTAATCTGAAAAGCAAACGACAAAACCATTGGTCGGTAGAAATGGAGAACGACTATACCTCAAGTCCTTGGGTTCCAAGGTTAACTCTTGGAATCTGCAACCCCTGCCCCTGAGTCATCTTCTTCTTGGATGAATCTTAAATTGCAATACAAAAGGCTATGATTCTGTTCTCAGGATTGAAGGTGGACACACATCCCTCTCCGTTATATAGTCATAAATATCCACTCTTGTGGTGACATCAGTGAATATGTCACTCACTATAGTATCTAGTCAAAACGTTGACCTCCATAGATCATGTCAGTGTATCATCTGACATCACTGAATATGTCATAGAGCAGCATGCCTGCGGAAGCAAAAGCAAAAGCAAATGCAAGAACAAAATAATGTGGGGGGGGGATTTTTTTTTTTTTCTTTCTTCTGCGGAAGCAAAATCAAAGACACAGAGATCGAATCCATTATTTGTTATTATTATGGCCAGGTCACATAAACGACGTTTAATTTGCAGAAATTGAGAATACAATAGTACAAAATCATTTAAGTACGACATTGAGATGGAAAAGTGCTCATGTCTTCAAGCTCAGATCTTGGAATCCTTCGGAGGAGTGTTGGCGAACTTCCATTGCAACTGCATCAGGACTCCATGATTTCTATCACCTGCCACTTCGCTGATTGGTACAGCGTCCACAATTTCTTTCAGGTCTTCTTCCTGCAGTTTCACCCTCAATGAGCCAATGTTTGCATCCAGGTTCTTAATCTTTGTTGTCCCTGCAGTGGATATTCAACAGAAAATGAGTTTCACAAAAACCAAGTAACATTATCGAGATTGCAATGATTGCACGCAGAGTTGGAGCTAACATCTCTTCAGTTGTATGAGTTCTAAATAAATATGTTATTTGGAGCTCAATGAAGATGAAATTAAAGCCAATTTTTTGTTCCTATCTGGTTCGTACATACACAAGAGTTACATTACTACCAACCATCATAAGGACACATGCAAGCAAAGAGTTGCAAATGCATAGCAGATTTTTATTAGCTTAACTTGATGACAGCAAAAATGTAATGGCAACTCACCCGGGATAGGTACGACATCATTTCCTTGATGGAGAACCCATGCAAGTGCTAGCTGAGCAGGTGAGCATTGGTGCTGTTTAGCAAGGCTTTCTATTCGATGGTAAATGTTCTTGTTCTTTTCTAAGTTCTCTCCTACAAACCGAGGATGCACGGCCTAACAAAACAGAGAAAATATAATTGAATACACCAAAATCAGTTTCATAATACGCAGAAGAAATATGATTTATAGTACAGTTTTAACAACTGGTTCAACCAGAAAACCATGAACCAGGGCCTAAACCAGTATAGTTTACTGATTGAACTGCATAAGAATCAAACTCTCCTCTCTCAAATTTTGATACTCTATACTACAGAGCCTATATTTACCATCAAAACAAACTGAGCAGAAGGAGATATGAAGAATAATATACCACAAAACTATTTGCAGGCACACTTTCCACAACTGCTCTACCACCGAAAAAACCACGACCAAGAGGACTATATGGAACTATTCCGATGCCAAGCTCCCTGTAAGTGCCACATATTAGTTAGCCAAAGTTTGAGAACATTCCATGAGTACAATGGATTTACATTATTATGCCATCTTCAAAAGCATTATGGAAGCAATTCAGGTCATTCACATAACTCAGGTTGGACTTTGAAAATACCTGCATAGTGGAATAATCTCTTCCTCAATATCACGAGTCCAGAGGGACCATTCCATTTGCACAGCCGTGATGGGATGAACTGCATGTGCCCTCCGTATTGTGTCCGGGCTGGCTTCAGATAACCCAATATATTTAATTTTTCCTTCTTCCACCAGTTTCTTCAGCTCACCCATCTAAACTCCAAGGAGAAACAGTAAGTGTGTAATCAATATTTCCAACTGGAGCTCCACTATTTCATCAAGGAACTATATTTAGTACTTCGAGACATTAATCAATCATGGTGCTTCAGTTGAATGAGGGAGAGAATCACATACAGTTTCTTCTATAGGCACGGAAGTGTCCACCCGGTGTTGATAATACAGATCAATGCAGTCCACATCTAGACGTCTCAAGCTAGCCTCACAGCACGACCGGACATACTCGGGAGTGCCTTTGGCTGTGAAGCCAGGAGGTTCTACTTGTCCAAGAATACCAAACTTTGTGGCTAATTGAACCTTTTCCCTTGGCAACTGCTTCAAGGCCTAAAACATAGACTCTGCATTTAGAACACATCTACACCACTGACATAGATGCACCATAGAACGCTCTCCTATCGTGCATTAAGCAAAACGGAAATTTAACATGTGGAAACACACATTACCTTTCCAACAAGAACTTCATTCAAATGAGGTCCGTAAACATCAGCTGTATCAAAGAATGTGATGCCTTTGCTGAAGGCATCTTTGATTATCGAGATACCATCCTCATCAGAAACAGGAGAGTTGTAGATCCCAGTCAACCCCATGCATCCAAACCCCAACTTTGAGACCTGAATAGCAAGTAAATTAAAATTTTTGAAACAAACCAATCAAATCAACTCACAAGTTGAATATTTCCATAATTTCCTGAGCAAAAAGCAAACAGAGTTGCAATCTTTCACTTGAAGATTCTACATTTCACATTCCTAGATATACAAAGGTAATATTTTTACATTTCTGGGCTTCTGGAGAGTACTAGTTTGTCTCTGGGAAAGAAAAACCAAAATAAAAAAGAGATTGATATATTCACCTCAAGCCCTTGACTGCCCAATTTAACCCGAGGAACATGAATTTGGGTGTCTTCCTCAGCCATTCTTCCAAATTTTCGCCTGTTTTTTTTTTCTCTCTTGCGGAGGTTTTTGAAGTCCTCCCTGTGTTGTGGACCAACTGGGGCGGCTAGGTATAGGTGGACAGTGGACTGTATAAGTGTGCACGTGGAAATGGAACTATGATAAAAGGAAATTGGCCATTGTCCAAAGATGCACCTGAAGAACCCAAGCCTCCAAAGATTCAAACTTTCACGTTGTTATTCGACCAAAAAAAAAAAACTTTCACGTTGTTAGATGCTGCCAAGGGAAAAAAACAAGGATAAGGAAAAAAACATGCACCAGCCGGGAATCGAACCCGGGTCTGTACCGTGGCAGGATACTATTCTACCACTAGACCACTGGTGCTCTGACGAGCAATAATCTAGTGTCTGCCTCTTTAATAATTACCTCGACTAAAACAGCAATTCCAACATGTATTGATGATAAATCGAATACCCATGAATCAAAGATCAGAGGATTACCTCGATTGAACCAAGGCAATATTGAATCATGAAATTTCTACTTCAGTAGTTCAAACACTCACGAATCACGAAAGTAAAATCGGACAAAATTATGCTCAATACATACGTCGAATTGTAAAGCTTATTCCTACAAATCTACTAGCGCAAATGGCTCATTTAACCAATTTCTGAATCAACACTTACGACAAAATTACAATCTTAGGAGAGTTTTCTCCCCACGGACCGCTTTATTGGGTCTTCTAAAGCCAATTTTCTTTCAATTGTACATCGTTTGCAATTGTACACGCCCACACAACTTGTGGCGTATTTTCAACCATCAGATCCAATTACTCGCTTTTTTCATCCCATGGCTCAGATCTTACTATTTTTTTATGGATTAAAATTAATCTATACATAATAGTAAATGTTCATGAAAACTCATTACTTGGTTATAAACCTCCACTGACCAAGGGGATTAGGTGGAATATGCAAAGTTGTTAGTTAACTTGACATTAGAAGAACCCCAAAAATAACGAGTCCTGTGATGCTTTCTTTGTCCTGAAAAGCATATGCGAATGACTTGCTTTTGCATTTTCTATGTTAACATCTGGTGGTATCTTTGTTCTGTTTTGAGGAACGTGTCCTGATTTGAAAATCTTGTTTCATGCACGAGCGATCAGATCTTACTAAACTCAAAAATTTGTTTCCGAGAAATTAACCCACCAAAAAGGTATCCAAACTCCAATTATAATAACGTCTTTACCCTTCCAATTATAATAATAACTTTATACTTACAAGGCTTCACAAAACTAGAATTTAAGTAAAGACATCTAGTTCAATTATAATAACGTCTTTACACTTCTAAGGTCTCACAAAATTAGTCTAAATCCCACGTTTCACATTATGCCATTACGTTTTCTAATTTAACTTCACGTCATGAAATTCTCATCTCCTCTAATCACTTAAGCCAGGACAAAGACTCGTAAGTGTGTCACAGCACTAGTTCAAATAGCTGACAAATGACAACTACATAGCCTTGAACACCAACATCAAAGTCTCTAACTAATAATTTTGAAAAATACAAGCAACATGATCCACATTCCAATTGTATTAGACTGTGACAAGAGTGTATGCAGACCCTCCCCACTTGCTTTGCTTACGCAAACATTTAAGATGATAGTTTGCTATGATCTTTTGCTGGTGTATTGGCAAACTTCCATGAACAGTTGATAAAACTGCTCGTTATTCTCTCCCCTGCTGCTGCATCAATCGGCATCGTATCAGAGATCTCTTTCATATCTTCTTCAGTCAGTTTCACTCCCAAGGAACCGATATTAGTATCAAGATTTGTTATCTTAGTTGTTCCTACAAAAAGCACAAGGAGAGATCAGTTTTGCTCTCTTAA
Source organism: Spiraea crenata (assembly GCA_033992175.1). NCBI lineage: Eukaryota > Viridiplantae > Streptophyta > Magnoliopsida > Rosales > Rosaceae > Spiraea > Spiraea crenata. The sequence goes on along the minus strand of JAVBHV010000041.1, from coordinate 1,302,130 downwards.
CTCTAATAAGTGAAGAAGTTCCTGCTTTCCATTATTATTATTCAATGCTCATGGAATACCATGGATGCTGATTGATATGAACACGTTAAACGATTGCGGTGGATGGATTAGAAAGGATAGGAAACGGACCTGGTATCGGTACCACATCATCACCTTGATTCAGAATCCATGCAAGCGCGAGTTGTGCAGAGGTGCATCCATACTTTTCAGCCAAGCTTTGCATTTTATCATAAAGGATCTTGTTTTTCTCAAAGTTCTCTCCTTGAAAACGAGGATGTACTCCCTGATAACAAATTCATAGGCCAAATCAATAAACTAGAACGACAGGAAACTAACAAACTGTAGCTATCTGAATGAAATAGCTACTCTATAACATCTACTAATTGGACATAAGAGCTGGCATATGTTACCAGAAAACTGTCAGCAGGTATATTTTCCACAACTGCCTTTCCACCGAAAAATCCACGGCCAAGAGGGCTGTAGGGCACTATACCAATTCCAAGTTCCCTATGTTACAGCAAACCCAACAAAATTTGAGTGCATCCAAAGTTCAAATACAGACAGCTAAGAGCTGTTTGACAGTGGGAACAATGAAAATCTCTATATATATGTTAAATTTCTATTTCTATTCATACTGGCAAAGTGCAACAATGCACTGATAAAATAACCAACTCTGAAACTCAGGCTGGTACATAAATTGAATAGAGGCATGCATGTAATGTGGTTTTTGCAGAGAACTTTGAAATCTGAAGTAAGATTATGTTACCTGCAAAGTGGGACAATTGCTTCCTCAATCTCACGAGTCCAAAGAGACCACTCCATTTGTATAGCAGTAATGGGATGAACTCTATGTGCCCTCCTTATAGTGTCCGGGCTAGCTTCAGATAAGCCGACGTACTTTATTTTTCCCTCTTCCACCAATTTCTTTAGTTCCCCCATCTACTCTTCCAACAGTATTAAGCATTAATAGTTAATATCAGAAATTATGTGTCGCAGCAATTGAACAAATTTAACCGTAAGGCATTATCATGATCTAGATAAACAGATTCAAGTTAACCGGAGAATGATAAAGGAGGTCTTAAAGTTGCACATTTGCTCTTAAAATTGAGGCAAAACAGGTTATACTTACAGTGTCCTCTATAGGGACAGTGGTATCTATGCGGTGCTGATAGTAGAGATCAATGTAGTCGACACCAAGGCGCTTCAGACTAGCCTCGCAACAAGCGCGGACATATTCAGGAGTCCCATTCACTACAACTTGAGTAGGTTCCATTCTTACAATACCAAACTTTGTAGCCAACTGAACCTTATCTCGAGGCAGCTCCTTCAATGCCTGAAGGAAACCAGACTTGATGTTAGTTCCCTCACAAATCACAAATATGGAGCTTATTCGGGATATCATTTATGACTATCCAAACAAAATTGGTGAGCATTTTAGGACGAAGACTTTACCTTTCCTATCAAAACTTCATTAGTATGGGGTCCATAAACATCTGATGTATCAAAGAATGTTATTCCATGATCGAATGCGTACTTAATGATCGATATGCCAAGCTCTTCCGGGACTGGAGCATTGTAGACTCCAGTTAGCCCCATACACCCAAATCCCAATTTGGAAACCTGCACATTAAACGAATTTACAGCTTTAACAGCAATTCAATATATACAGCTAAATGGGACAAGTGTTAAACTAAATTTCCTGGGGACGGTTACAGCACAATCCAACTCATACAAGGAAAGGAAAGATAAAGTATGAGTCTTTATAAACCCAAACACCTAAATCTTTTAAACCAAAACCCAGAATGTTTTTTCTTATTCCTGTTTCAAACATAGCCAAGAAATGAAAGTAAATTACCAATCTTTACTTCGCAATATATACAATCTCTGCTGGTTGACTAAATTCATGCTGAAGAACATATTTTTAGTACCAGAAACTACTGAAGCAATAGAAAGTTTTTGTTGTAGAGATTGTAGATCAAAATCGAAGATCTGAAATGGGTTTCACCTCAAATCCCTGACTTCCCAGTTGAACTCTTGGAATCTGGACTCTCTGCTCCTCAGCCATTCTGCTTTTCAAATCCAGTTGGAAGTGAAGTTGGAATTGGAACTTCTGTGAGATCAGAGGACAGAGACCAGTTTATTTATAGGGACAAGACCAGATGACCTGGTTCAGGAGAACCGATACAGTTCATCAGTACTAAACCATTTGTTGTCACTCATCACATCATTACTTCCATTTCCCAGGTCATTCAGTATGTCATACTTTATGGACCTAACACATACCACTAATCTATACTTTTTGGTCCAGCTTCACTATCATACATACATACTAAAGTGGAAGTAAGTAGGAGTGGGATCGGGCTGGGCTGGGCTGGGCTGAGTTTTCATAAGGCCAGAAAAAAGCCCACTAATGATCGGGCCATCAATTTTTAGGCCCATTCAAGGGCCTGATTTGAAAGGGCCGGGCCGGGCTTTTATGTCTTGGGTTCAGGCCAAGCTCCCAAGCTCTAGCTAAGCCCGAATGATTTTCCAATTAAAAAAAAATCAAAATTCTGAAATTTTTTTTCTAAAAAAAAAACCTGTTTTTGTGTTATCTGTTTACATACAATATCTTTTTACATAGTAGCAAATTATTACATAATAATCACTACATTTCATCAAATTACACCCAAGGTTCAAAATTTCGCTCGAAATACCGAAATTTCGGTAATTTTGAATGATCGAAACTTGAATCGGGGTACGTATCAATATCATCGGAAAAAGACTGAAATTTCGGTAATTTCGGTGAAACTTCGGAAATATGTTGGAAATTTCGGTGAAATTTTGGTACAATTTCAGTGAAATTTCGATGTAGTCTTTGGTGAAGATGTTTTATTTACATAGCTTTTCTCTATCGCCTCCACCGTCAATTTTCAAGCTAACAAACAAACATTAGGCTTGTTATTTTATGCTTTACTTATCTCTACTTTCATCGTTAATTATCTATCACACAAACAAACAATAAGGTTCTCACTTTATGTTTTACTTCTCTCTACCACTTCCATTCCTCAATGCTAACAATAGCATTTACAATATTATACTAATTGACAGCTTAGTGGAATGAAAACACGAATTCTTCTCCTTTATGTATATAAAAGTTAATTCATATGGACAATGTTGCATAACTTAAATGTTAATTTGCATTATTTGTTGATTTTAGAGCCTATACAAAATAAAAATATTAATTTATAGGTGTTCTAGCATGTTTTTCGTCTTTTATTTTTTTTTTCACCGAAATCGAAACTTTTTCCGAAATTTCCATAAATTTTGGCAACCGAGATTTCAAGCGAAACCGAAACTTTAAACCTTGATTACACCCACAATCAACAACAAACCCACATCAAATTACATCAAAAATTGAACATCAAATTACAGATCGAAATTGAAAAGGACTGAAACTTGGAGCAAATCCTGAGGAGATCGGCGTCTGGGGGATAAGCAAAAGCGCTCGATCTCTACGAAGACGTATTGCGGGATTCGCCTCGGTGTCGTTCGTCGGAGGCTGGAGCAGTAGAGTGGCTCATCGACGCGTGTCGGAGGGTGGAGCAGCCACATGGGCTCATCGTCTCTGCCATTAACTATGGATTGCTAAGAACAAATTGCATATCCAACAATCAATACTGTGGGCAAACAGATTGCTAAGAACAAATTGCATATCTAAACTGAAGACTAACAACTTATTGCAGACTTTGGATTGAAGAATAACAACAGATTGCTTCTTCTCCTCGTCTTGATGGTCATTTAATAGTTAGTGGTTAGTTAGATGGTTAACAGCTGTATTACTCTCAGCTTAAGGATAAAAGTTGAAGTTGTCTAGCTGGCTTGTCAAGAGATTCTTTCTGTAACTTTCTCTCAATAATACAATCTTGTTTCTCTTCATTTTTCTCTCGTTTTCTCTCTTGCTTTCTTGCACTTTCTCGGCTGCCAAACACCATTGAAGCTCCACTCTAGCTTTGTTAACATGGTATCAAGAGCCAGTATGGCTTACGCCTTGCGATCCTGAAGCTTCCGCGCACTCCAGCATCTTCTTGCCGGTCGTTTCGCCGGATTCCGGCACGGATTTCAGTACTTTCCGTCAACTCGTCGGAGCTTGCTCAGTTCGCTTGGGGTTTGTTCGCGCTCTTCTCCCTAGTGCGAATCTGTGAGTTTTCTGCAAATCTGAGTAGTTCTTGAAGAGTTTCTGTAAATTTGAGTTCTTGAAGCCTTTTCCGTTTGTTTGGGTTTGTTAATTCTATCCAAGATTTTCGCCAATTGTGCATTTTTTGAGTTGAAGAGCCGAAGTTCATATCTTTGTTAGTATATTGTTCGAGATATTTGTGGAAAGCCGAAGCTTCTCCAGTCAATTGTGTAAGCAGTGGACTTTGTACACTGATGACATGTAAACCGCACATTACTTATGGACCAAGTAATTGAGTTATAGTCCATATCTTACTTATGTAAAGACATGTTCAATTTGGAATCTGAGTTGAACATGAAGATCACATTGTTATAGGGCCGGCTACATGCCTAGTCCTATTAGGACTTACTTAAAACACAAGTTAGTCCATTAGGGCGTTATAGTCTTTTATGGGAGGACTATACTTAACCTAATTGACTACTATATATTAAGATGCTTAGGTCCCTACACACATACGGTTCCAACGCCTTTGCCCCATAGAGAAGTGGATTAAGTGGTATTGCTGTGTAGAAGATCTTTGCTGAATCAACTAACAAAGATGGCCGGTTCCAAAGGTCTTATATGATTGTGTATTGCATGAATCACATTGTGTCTATGATCTTGAACGTGCTTAATGTTACAAGTTATATTGCAATTTGGGTGCCGAAGCATCAATTTTGGTTTGTGCCTTTTTGAGTTGAAGAGCCGAAGCTCATATCTTTGTTAGTATGTTGTTGAATTTGGGTGCCAAGCATCAATTTTGATTTGTGCATTTTTGAGTTGAAGAGCCGAAGCTCGTATCTTTGTTAGTATGTTGTTGGAGATATCTGTGGAAAGCCTAAGCTTCTTGTGTTGATTTCCAGTCAATTGAAGTAGTAGTATTGAAACTTGGGTGATGAAGTATCAATCTTGAATCTTGCCATGGGGTTTCAAGAATTCTGAAGAATTTGTTCTGTTACTTGTGTTCTTGGAGTTTGGGTTGCAATTAGGGTGCTGAAGCATCTGTTTATGACAAAGTTTAGTCTAATTTTTGGAGAATTGTTCAGTTCTGCAGTTTGTGAAGCCAAAGCTTCTGTTTGTTAGTCTGTTGGTTAGAGAAATTTTGTTGTCACCTGCAGTGGTTACAGGTTCTGTTTTTGTTTGTTGACATTTGAAGGAATTGTTGAAGTTTGATGTTTTCGTCGTTTGGTGTGAAGAAAATTGTTGAAGCTTGGTGGTTTGTGTGATGAATAGTTGGTTGCTTTCGTGAGAAATTTGGTGTGTTGTTCCTTGTTGAAGAGTTGATTGCTTTAGTGAGCAGTTTGGAGACAATTGCAGTTCTTTATGCAAGGTGTGGTCAGGGTGTGGTTGTGTTCAATATGACTACTGTTAATATTGGCAGTTTGATTCATCTTATTAATCAACGACTGGATGAAAGAAATTACTTGTGGTGGAGCTTTCAGTTTCGAACATTGCTTGAAGCCCATGATCTGTTTAGCTACTATGATGGCTCAATTTCTAGTCCTACTAAGTTTGGCTTCTCCGAAACAAATGGTATTGAAGTTTCTCTTGAGTATCAATAATGGGTGAAGACTGACAGGGCATTACTAAATTTGCTAGTGGCTGCATTGAGTGATGATGTCGTGAACTGTATATTTGGTTGCAAAACTTCTTATGAAGCTTGGCAGCGTTTAAAGAAAAGGTTTGTTGTGGGATCTCATCTCCCTTGGTGGCTGGAGGTCAATCAGAATTATGAACAAAGTAGTGAAAAATCAGAGAATCTAGAGACTTCTGTCCTTGGTGCAAATCATAACATGAGCCTTGTAATATGTTCTGAATCTATATCTCATGAAGTGGCAAAGGTCACTTCTACATCAACTAGTCCAGTTGAGGCTCAGAATTTAGTTACTTCATTACCTATTGGCATGAGTTATGAAGATAGTGTGTCCTCTATCTCTGATGAGGAAAGTAAAAATAGTAAAAATGAGTTAGTTTGGAAAAAGTTTGTTGCAAATATCATTGACGAAGAAGTTGATAGGTTCAGCAGTCCTCCATGTGCAATTTCTAAGAAGCCTTCAGACTTGAATTTGGTCTTCTTCTCTGGCTTGTTTCATGCTACTTTCTCGTCCAACTCTGTGCATCAGGGGGAAGATCTTAGTGAAGTGTTTGAGTTATTTGAGCTGAAAAACATTGGGCATGTTTTGCACATTTGCTTCAAACTCTGCTTGGATTGTCACATCCCCAGGACCAGCTCCGCCGTAACACGATATTGTCCGCTTTGGTCAATGTGGGATCTTACATGGATATCCCATCATTATTTGAGGGGAAGGTGTTGACTGATGTAAGGAAAGGAGAAGGGTAGAGAAGGGTAGCAGAGCTCCCCAGGTGGATTTAAGGAGGAAGTGTTAGGATATGATGGTCATTTAATAGTTAGTGGTTAGTTAGATGGTTAACAGCTGTATTACTCTCAGCTTAAGGATAAAAGCTGAAGTTGTCTAGCTGGCTTGTTAAGAGATTCATTCTGTAACTTTCTCTCAATAATACAATCTTGTTTCTCTTCATTTTTCTCTCGTTTTCTCTCTTGATTTCTTTCACTTTCTCGGCTGCCAAACACCATTGAAGCTCCACTCTAGCTTTGTTAACAGGAAGCAGCACCGTGGGCAAACAAATCATCCGAGGTGGCTACTTGGCCTCGTCATCTCGTCGTTGGAAGCTCTGGCGTGGCTCGTCGTCTCGCCCTAGGTGGCTGCTTGCCACATCATCTTCGCGTCGGCGTGGGCTCGTGATAGAGAGGCGGGTTCTGAAGAAGAGATGAAATGATAAGAGCGGCGGGTTGTGAAGTGTTAGGGTTAGTTGGGGGAGAGATATGGTGGTGGTGTTTTATTTTTAGATAGATGTACCCTAACTTTGTACCAATAAGTATATAACATTTGTAAATAAAATTATTATTTAATAAAAATATATACATTCGGGTTTATTTGGGCCGGGCCAGGTTTTGAAAAATTGGGCCCGAATTTAAGCCCAATTTCTTCGGGCTGGGCTTAGAAAATGAGACCGGCCCATTAAGATTTTTCGAGTCTGGCTTGGGTCGGACTTCGAGTTTTGGGCCGAGTTTTCCCACCCCTAGTAGTAAGGAGCCAAATACTGTGCATAGGATAGTGGGCGGACGGTTTTACCCTGGACGATTTTGCCCTCCCCTTTACACATGAAAGAAAGCAGTTGAGTCCCCCCTCTCTGCACAGTAAACTGGCGATTATGCCCTCCTTAATTGCACTGTCCTTTGTCTGCGGACCATTTTGCCCCTATTTTTCAAAGCTGCCTCCACTTTTCTCACAGTGTGTAGAATGTGAATATGCTCCTTTGAAGCATATAAGAATAGCTTGGATAAGATCATAAGAAGATTTAGGAATAGATTTTATTGGCCCTTGACGTTAGACTAATGGATTGTTACCATTCATAACTTGTTGTTCTGTTCTGTCTTCTCTTCTTGATGGTTTTGTCGTAGGGAAAAGTAACTGATTTCAGACTAAGTAATATATTAGTCTACTTTCATTGAATGTTTTTATTGAATATAGGTGTACCTTACACTCTTTCCCTCGTACACTGCGAGATTTTTAATGAGACCCCAAGATGTTGTGTTTTAGTTGGTCTCCTTGAACTCAGTGGCTGAGCCAGAAAACTTGCTCAGGGGGGCACTTTTGCAAGATTTCAAACCTTGGTACAAATACAATTACCAATTCCAGGAGGGTCCTTTTCTTTATATATTTTACAAAAAATGACCAACAAAACTTACTTCAATAAGGGAAGATAGAAGTTGAGGTGGGGCATGTGCCCCTTCTAGCCTCAATGTGCCTCTGCCTCTGCTTGTACTCCTTTTGTTTGGCGGTTTATCAAAATTTTTTATTCAATAATTATATTTAAAAAAAAATGTAGTTCTGTTCATGAGAAGGCAGTGTATTCACATTCATAGCTTCAAGTAGCTTAATTGCATTACAAACAAACATCAGAATCATAACTGGTTTTCATGATTATTAGGTGCTATATATCAGCTTTAGAAAGAGTACAAATTCTTCAGTGAGTCGCAGAAAATGTACAGACTTTATTCCATAGACAATTTTTTAAAGATTTTTGAAATGGTGGTGTATCTGCAAATTTCCATGAGCTGCTAAGGAAACTATCAGGCATGTTATTCCCTGCCACAGCGCCCAACGGTATCGTATCAAAAATGTCGTCGATATCTTCTTTAGTGAGTCTCACTCCAAAGGAGCCAATGTTAGCATCCTGATTTTTTATCTTAGTTGTCTCTACAAAAACACAAGTGTGGAGCTCAGCAAAATTCATTTCCCAGCTGAGCAATGATGGAGATGAATAGAGATGAATAACACATTATTTGACCGAGCATCAGACTAGGTACGAAAGGGGCACGCACAAGGGATAGGTACAACATCATCTCCTTGACCAAGAATCCACGCGAGGGAGAGTCGTGCAGTGCTGCATCTATGCTTTTCAGCCAACTTTTGTATTTTACCGTAAAGGATCCTGTTTCTGTCAAGGTTGTCTTCAAGAAAGCGAGGATGTCCAAATCGCTGATAACAATTTAACACAAACAGATTCTCTTTAGAATGAAAGGCAGACTTTCAACAATCGCCTTCCCTGCAAAGAATCCAGAACCAAGAGGGCAGTATGGCACTATCCCAATTCCAAGTTCCCTATATCCCAACAAGCAAAATACAATTGTCACTAATCATACAAAGGCGGAAAGCGACTGCATTAATAGTGCGAAAAAGATGGCCGAAAGATAATCTACAAGCAAGTATGCACATTATCTAGCCTCCTAGACAATTTTCCTCTTTTCAGTGATCAGTTTTCACTACGTACAATACAACCAGAGCAAACACGCCAACCTGCAAATTGGGACGATTTCATCCTCAATGTCACGAGTCCAAAGAGACCACTCCATTTGTAAAGCAGAAATTGGACGAACTACATGTGCCCTCCTTATAGTGTCCGGGTTAGCTTCAGACAATCCCATGTACTTTATCTTCCCCTCATTCACCAGCTTCTTCAGTTCCTCCATCTACCCTTACAAGTTACACCAATCCATTAATGTATGATTACTCGTTAAATCAAATGTTAAACTTCAAATTTGTTTAGCACTTTCAGGCTTTAGACTTACAATATCTTCTATGGGGGACTGATGTATTGATACGATGCAAATAGTAAAGATCAATATAGTCTACGCCAAGGCACTTCAGGCAAGCCTCGCAACATGATCGCACATATTCAGGAGTGCCATTCACGACAATCTTCCAATCTAACAGTACCACACTTTGTAGCCAACTGAACCTTATCTCGAGGCAACTGCTTCAATGCCTGTAGTTTAACAATTCTTTGATCATACTCATAATCCTCTTTACAAGTAAAGCTCACAAGACAAGATGAAATGACCAACAACATAAGCATATTTGATTGATTTGTCAAACTAATGGCTACAATTGTGTTTCGCAACATAGAAAATCAGATTAGGAGAGCCACCTTGAAAAGAACAGTATGAAGCAGAATTTACCTTTCCAATCAGAACTTCATTGGCATGGAGTCCATAAACATCTGATGTATCGAAGAATGTTATTCCTTGATCTAAGGCGTACTTGATGATTGATATCCCAAACTCTTCGGGGACTGGCTCATTGTAGAATCCAGTCAGCCCTAAACACCCAAATCCCAAATGGGAAACCTGCACACAACAACGTCACAAGTAACTACCTTCAATGAACTTACAACAAATGAAACAGAATACAAACCCCTGAAAAGTTCAAGCCAGGTGGTATGGTATCATACTTCCCAATTTATAATCCCTTTATTTACCAATTGGATATAAAAGGTGAAGGAATTGGATCATGACTAAAAGGCATAGTAGTAATTTTTTATGGATTAAAATTAATCTATACATAGTAGTAAATGTTTATGCTAACTCATTACTTGGTTATGAACTTAAGATAAAGCTCCATTGACAATGGGGATTAGGTGGAATATGCAAAGTTGTTAACTTGACATTAGCAGAATCCCAAAAATAACGAGTCATACCTGTGACTGTGATGCTTTCTTTGTCCTGAAAAGCATATGCGAATGACTTGCTTTTGCATTTTCTATGTTAACATCTGTTGGTATCTTTGTTCTGTTTTGAAGAACGTGTCCTGATTTGAAAATCTTGTTTCATGCTCGAGAGATCAGATCTTACTAAACTCAAAAAATTGTTTCCGAGAAGTTAACCCACCAAAAAGGTATCCAAACTCCAATTATAATAACGTCTTTATACTTTCAATTATAATAATATCTTTATCCTTCCAAGGCTTCACAAAATTAGAATGTAAGTAAAGACATCTAATTCAATTATAATAATGTCTTTACACTTCTAAGGTCTCACAAAATTAGTCTAAATCCCACGTTTCACATTATGCCATTACGTTTTCTAATTTAACTTCACGTCATGAAATTCTCATCTCCTCTAATCACTTAAGCCAGGATAAAGACTCGTAAAATTCAGTGTGTTACAGCACTAGTTCAAATAGCTGACAAATGACAACTACATAGCCTTGTCATTAATGAGCAGGAAATAGGCTTTTGTGACAAGGCATGGTATCGCATTCCATGCGGATCGATAGTCGACAAGTCCAACCTCCTTCTACGACCAACAAGACTTTGTAGATTGAAACAATGGAAAAAAAGAGCTGCACGAGCTTTTCAGCTCGATCCACTCCCCCCCAGCATCGTACCCCTCTGAAAAGGACCCCGGCCGCCATGCCCCCTGTCCATTATAGCTATCAAGGCGAACTTGCCCTTCTTTCTTCCCTGTGAAAATATTTTATTATTCTCGTCCCGGGGCCACACGAACGGGAATAAAAAGACTTTATTTTGTCATCAAGTGGATCTCATTCAATTATCTTAATATAGTGACCAGTCTTCTTTTAAGCGGGAGGGAGAGAGCGGACTCGAGGAATACCCCCGAAGTACACAAAAACATAGGGGGGAGGCCTCATAGAGGGAGGGATCGAGTGACCCAATGCGTCTTGTCTGCAAATTCAATGGAAACGACTGCTAATATGAATTTAATGGTAAGCCTATCTTTCTCCATATGGAAGTGCTGCGGGCACATAGAGATGTGGGTGGAGGAAGCCTCAAAAAGCGAAGGCCGAGCTGTAGGTCACGTGACCTGAGCTGTAGGTCACGTGACCTGCACCAAGTTGCTGGCTGACTGGGCTTTTTCCTTGATCAAAGTCTCTTACTAATAATTTTGAAAAATACAAGCAACATGATCCACATTCCAATTGTATTAGACTGTGACAAGAGTGTATGCAGACCCTCCCCACTTGGTTTGCTTATACAAAAATTTAAGATGATAGTTTGCTATGATCTTTTGCTGGTGTATTGGCTAACTTCCATGAACAGTTGGCAAAACTGCTCATTAGTCTCTCCCCTGCTGCTGCATCAATTGGCATCGTATCAGAGATTTCTTTCATATCTTCTTCAGTCAGTTTAACTCCCAAGGAACCAATATTAGTATCAAGATTTGTTATCTTAGTTGTCCCTACAAAAAGCACAAGGAGAGATCAGTTTGCTCACTCTTAACTCTAAGGGAAGAAGTTCCTGTTTTCCATCATTATTGTTCAATGCTCATGGAATACCATGGATGCTGATTGATATGAACACATTAAACGATTGAGGTGGATGGATTAGTAAGGATAGGAAACGGACCAGGTATCGGTACCACATCATCAGCTTGATTCAGAATCCATGCAAGCGCGAGTTGTGCAGAGGAGCATCCATACTTTTCAGCCAAGCTTTGCATTTTATCATAAAGGATCTTATTTTTCTCAAAGTTCTCTCCTTGAAAACGAGGATCTAGTCCCTGATAACAAATTCATTGGCCAAATCAATAAACTAGAACGACAGGAAACTAACAAATCGCAGCTATCTGAATGAGATAGCTACTCTTTAACATCTACTAATTGGACATAAGAGCTGGCATAAGTTACCAGAAAACTGCCAGCAGGTATATTTTCCACAATTGCCTTTCCACCAAAAAATCCACGGCCAAGAGGGCTGTATGGCACGATACCAATTCCAAGTTCCCTATGTTACAGCAAACCCAACAAAATTTGAGTGCATCCAAAGTTTAAATACAGCTAAGAGCTGTTTGACAGTGGGAACTATGAAGATCTCTCTCTCTATATATATATATGTTAAATTTCTATTTCTATTCATATTGGCTAAGTGCAACCATGTACATAAGCCCCTCTTGGGAGGCTGAGAATGTTTCCAACCAAATAAACACTGATAAAATAACCAAGTCTCAAACTTAGGCTGGCACATAAATTGAACGGAGGCATGCATGTAATGTGGTTTTTGCAGAGGACTTTGAAATCTGAATTAAGATTATGTTACCTGCAAAGTGGGACAATTTCTTCCTCAATCTCACGAGTCCAAAGAGACCACTCCATTTGTATAGCAGTAATGGGATGAACTGTATGTGCCCTCCTTATAGTGTCCGGGCTAGCTTCAGATAAGCCGATGTACTTTATTTTTCCCTCTTCCACCAATTTCTTTAGTTCCCCCATCTACTCTTCCAACAATATTAAGGATTAACAGTTAATATCAGAAATAAAGTGCCGTAGCAACTGAACAAATTTAACTGTAAGGCATTATCATGATATTTACTCTTAAAATTGGGGGGAAACAGGTTACACTTACAGTGTCCTCTACAGGGACAGTGGTATCTATGCGGTGCTGATAGTAGAGATCAATGTAGTCGACACCAAGGCGCTTCAGGCTAGCCTCACAACAAGTGCGGACATATTCGGGAGTCCCATTCACTACAACTTGAGTAGGTTCAATTCTTACAATACCAAACTTTGTAGCCAACTGAACCTTATCTCGAGGCAGCTCCTTCAACGCCTGAAGGGAACCACACTTGATGTTAGTTCCCTCACAAGTCAAAAATATGGAGCTTGTTCGGACTATCATTTATGACTGTCCAAACAAAAATGGTGAGCATTTTAGGACGAAGACTTTACCTTTCCAATCAAAACTTCATTAGTATGGGGTCCATAAACATCTGATGTATCAAAGAATGTTATTCCGTGATCGAATGCGTACTTAATGATCGATATGCCAAGCTCTTCTGGGACTGGAGCATTGTAGATTCCAGTTAGCCCCATACACCCAAATCCCAATTTGGAAACCTGCACGTTAAACGAATTTACAGCTTTACAGCAATTCAATTTATACAGAACTAAATGGGACAAGTGTTAAACTAAACTTCCTGGGTACGGTTACAGCACAATCCAACTCTTTCAAGGAAAGGAAAGATACAGTATGTGTCTTTATAAACCCAAACACCTAAATCTTAAAAACCAAAACCAGAATGTTTTTTTTTATTCCTGTTTCAAACACAGCCAAGAAATGAAAGTAAATTACCAATATTTACTTACAATCTGTGCTGCAGTGCATGCAGGAAAGGGATCCGGGTTGACCAAAATTCATGCTGAAGCACATTTTTTTACAAGCAGAAACTACTGAAGCAATAGAAAGTTTTTTGTTGTAGAGATTGTAAATCAAAATCGAAGATCTGAAATGGGTTTCACCTCAAATCCCTGACTTCCCAGTTGAACTCTTGGAATCTGGACTCTCTGCTCCTCAGCCATTGTGCTTTTCAAATCTAGTTGGAAGTGAAGCGGGAATTGTAACTTCTGTGAGATCAGAGGACAGAGACCAGTTTATAGGGACAAGACCAGATGACCTGGTTCAGGACAACCGATACATTACATCATTACTAAACCATTTGTTGTCACTCATTACGTCATTACTTCCAATTCCCAGGTCATTCAGTGTGTCATACTTTAGAGCATTTGCACCCACAAGGGCGGGTGAAAGGGCAAGGGCAAGGGTGCTATTCCAAAAAGGGTACTATTTATGTGTGGCCCCATTAAAATTGCCTCGGCTTTTTATTTTTCGTTCCACCTCAACAGGAGCAAGGGGCAATTACTATTCATAAAATAAAAAAAAAAGATAAATATCCTAAAAATTTCCACCGACCAATATATCCAAATGTTTTACCAAAATTTCTTACTCGTCGTAAATACCAAGGAAATTTTCACAACATTTCCATCAAACTTTCCTCCACTAACATAATTGTCAATAAATATCAGCTGAGCAACCTGCACATATCTCCATATTCATCTTCTTCATTTTCGGCATCTAAACACAATGTCTTATTTCCAGAAGTGTATGGAGGAAATTGAAAGGGATGAAGAACAAAGTGCACATAACCGTGCTATTGAAGAGCATCAAAGGATAATGCAAACCGCTCAACTAGTTGCTGCGATGGCTATGCTAGAGGAAGATGGTGAAGGAAGCCGAGATTCATGCTCCAGTCGTGCCCCAAACCGTGATAGAAAAAGGCATGACCGGGGAAGAATCTGTTGGAGGATTATTTTATCCCAAGATCGGTGTACCCAGAGGAAGAATTTCGCCGGCGGTACAGAATGGGTCGTCAGCTCTTCACTCGTATCATGGCTGATGTTTGCAATGTTGACCATTACTTTGTGCAAAAGCCTGATGTGTGTGGAGTAATGGGACTACTTCCAGAGCAAAAAATGACAGATCTTCTTCGTATGCTTGCATACGGTGCATCTGCAGATCAAGTGGATGAGATCGCTAGGTTGGGGGACTCAACTGCTCTGAAGTGCTTGGACAAATTCTGTAAGGCAATCATTATAGTTTATAAAGATGAATATCTTCGCCGCCCATCAAGAGCCGAAATTCGTAAACTTCTCATGAGAGGTGACCAAAGAGGCTTTCCAGGTATGACCGGTAGCATTGATTGTATGCACTTGGAGTGGAAAAATTGTCCCACTGCCTGGGAGGGACAGTTTTCCAATCGCAAAGGCACAACGACTATCATTGCAGAGGCGATAGCTTCCTATGATACCCGAATTTGGCACGCCTTCTTCGGAGTCGCTGGATCCCAAAATGATCTGAATGTCCTTAGCCAGTCTGACATGTTCGATGATGTTGTCAATGGACAAGCTCCTCGAGTTGAATATGACATCAATGGAACCTGGTACAAAGGTACGTATTATTTAGCTGATGGAATTTATCCACAATGGCAAGCATTTGTGAAAACCATAGCCATGCCCAATTCTACCAAGGAAAAACTATTTTCTACAAAGTAAGAGGCGTACAGAAAGAATGTGGAGAGATGCTTTGGTATTCTCCAGGCTCGGTGGGGAATGGTGAGAGGGGCTGCTAGGTTGTTTGATGAATATGCCATTGGGAGGATCATGACATCATGTATTATCCTTCACAACATGATTGTTGAGGATGAGTTTGATTATGATTAAGAAGAATTCTTAGAAGAGGACCCATTCAACTAGGGGTGGGAAAAAAATCCCGAATCCCGCGTCCCGATCCTGATTCCGACATTCCCGATCCCGAAAATCCCTATCCCGACAATCCCAACTCCAATTAGTCGGGATTTTGTCCCGATCCCGACTTAGTCGGGACGGGATCAAGATTTTTTTTGGAAAAAGTCGGGATCCCGACATCCCGACATTATGCATATTGAAATATCGATTCTTTTCCATCTCCTATCTTGAATTCAATTCAATTCGTTCCACACAATTCAATTCGTTGCATAGATTCTTGCCAAGCATTCAATTAAAAAACAATCAAGCACTCAAATTCCAAAACAATCAAAATCAAACCATAACTCGGGCTTACGGAATCGAAATCAAATTGATAGATGATGATCTTGGGCAATCGGTGGATCCATTCATGAACTGCGGGCCACGAGCCTAGCAGCAGCAACGAGCATGATGGGTGAGCGACAACAGACGATGACGATGGTGATGAGCTTCGATGAGGGGTGATAGGCGACAACGATGGGCTATGGGGGCTGGGCTCCGAGGCCACGAGGCGATGGGCAAGCGATGGCGGCGATGGGAGAACGATGAGCGATGGCGGCGTTGGGAGAACGATGGGAGAGGGATGGGAACGATGCTAGCGACGGGCAAAGATGAGGGCGCAGAGACAAGTGACCATGGCGATGAGTTCGAGAAAATGGAGAGGAAAAGAGTTGAACTTTTTTTTGTTTTTTGTTTTTTTTTTTTAATATTTGGTAATGGTGATGTGCGTGTGGGTAGGTTAGAGACTAGAAATCAACAAACCAATCCGCATTTTTATCCAAAAAAAAAAAAAAACCAATCCAAAATTGATGTGTGATTTAGGATAGTAAAAACTCAAGGTTTAAAATAGGATTAAAATGTAACAAATTTAAGTGTTGTTGTATTTTTATCTTTAGATATATAATGATTAAATTTAAGTTATTGTATTCTTGTGTTAATATATTTTATTTTCGTATTGGTTCACATTAACAATTTATGCACACAAAAAAAGTTTAAAATTTCATATTATAATTGAGATTTCATTGTCGGGATTTATCGGGTTTCCCAATCAGGATCCCGACTTAATCGGAACCAGATTCGGGATCATTTTTAGCCTCTAATCGAGATCGGGATGGGATCGGGATTTTCGTAAGTGGGATCGGGATGATCTCGATCCCACCCCTACATTCAACAGCTCAAGGACAAGAGTTTATGACCTACCTCTTGGACCCGATGGCCAACCGTTGCAGCATCCTCCACTGGGAAGGGAGGAAGGAAGGGTATGTTAATCGTTGTGTCCAAAGTTATACTTCAATGCATACAAACATCATTCATTGCTATGTCAACATGACTTGATTGAACATATTTGGAATGCAGAAGGTAGCAATTGATGAAGTCACTAGCTATGCTTATTGCTTATGTTTGTTTTTTGTAATTTGAGTGTGTTTGAATAAGTGGCAAAGTTTATTACTTATGTTTGTTTTTCAATAATTTAAGTGTGTTTCGATAAGTGGCAAAGCTTATTGCAAAAGCTTTGTTTATTTGTAATTTATATGGTGTTCTTCAAATGTTAAACACGGTGTTCTTCAAGGTGTTCAACAAAGTGTTCAACAAAATATTCAACATGGTGTTTAGCATGGTGTTCAACATGGCGTTGAATAAGGTGTTCAACATGGTGTTCTACAAGTGTTCAACATGGTATTTTACATGGTGTTTAACAAGGTGTTCAACAATGTATTCAACATAGTGTTTAAGCTGGTGTTCAACAAAGTGTTTAACAAGGTGTTTAAGAAGATGTTCAACATACAAGATGTTCAACATGGTGATCAACATACAAGGTGTTCAACACGGTGTTTAACATATAAGGTGTTTAACACGATGTTCAACAGATAAGGTGTTCAACATGGTCTTCAATATGATGTTATTCAAATGTTCTACACGGTGTCCAACAAGGTGTTCAATATAGTGTTCAACATGGTGTTCAACAATGTATTTAACATGGTATTCAACAATGTGTTTAACATGGTGTTCAATATAGTGTTTAACATGGTGTTCAACGCGGTGTTGTTTAAGGTGTTCAACAAGATATTCAGAAACTACTGAAGCAATAGAAAGTTTTTTGTTGTGGAGATTGTAAATCAAAATCAAAGATCTGAAATGAGTTTCACCTCAAATCCCTGACTTCGCAATTGAACTCTTGGAATCTGGACTCTCTGCTCCTCAGCCATTCTGCTTTTCAAATCTATTTGGAAGTGAAGTGGGAATGGGAACTTCTGTGAGATCAGAGGACAAAGACCAGTTTATAGGGACAAGACCAGATGACCTGGTTCAGGACAACCGATACGTTACATCATTACATCCATTTCCCAGGTCATTCAGTATACCATACTTTATGGACCCAGCACAGCACATGCTTTAACTAATTTATACTTTTTGGTCATGCTTCACTAATCTATACTAAACTCCCATTTACTTTCATTTCCGAGGTCGTTCAGTATGTCAAATTTGTTGTTTTCATAAGTATACAAGCTTCCGAACTCCAAATTTTTGGAAAGTTTGGCATAATTTTCCTGTACACTATTTCCCTTCCATTAAGTGGCCTTAATATCACCCTATTGCCCCAAAACATTGTAAAGGAAAATGTTGTTCTGGTCATGAATGCTATTCACATCCAGTACTGCTCCAAAGAACTTAATTGCATTACAAAACCAACATCAGACTGCATAACTGGTTATTCTAAACAAACATCAGAATGCATCAGAGCTCACTTGCATTAGAAAACCAACATCAGAATACATGACTGGTTATTCTAAACAAACATTAGAACTTAATTGCACTACAAAACCAACATCAGAAAACATAAGTGGTTAGCTGCTTTCAGTTGCAACAAGAGTGCAAATTATTACAGGAATGTGGGGACAGCCTCTTTGCATAAACAAACATCTAAGATGGTGGTTTGCCATATTTTGCAGGTGTGTTTGCAAACTTCCATGAGCATGGAACAAAACTATGAGGTACATGCCTCCCTGCAATAGCGTCAATGGGAAATGCATCAGAAATCTCTTTTATGTCTTCTTCTGTAAGTCTGACTTTTACAGAACCAACGTTATCATCAAGATTCTTTATCCTAGTTGTCCCTACAAAAACAAGGAGGAAGCAATGCTGCACTTGTAAGAACTTCATCATACTAATGAAGCTGAATGAACACATTATCTGACTGAGGCAGATCAGGAGTGAAAAGGGCACGCACCAGGGATAGATACCACATCATCACCTTGACTATGAATCCCCGTAAGAGCGAGTTGTGCAGTGCTGCATCTATGCTTTTCAGCCAACTTTTGAATTCTACCATAAAGGATTTTGTTCTTCTCAAGGTTGTCGCCTTCAAACCAGGATGGAATTGCTGATAACAAGTTGATTGGACAGATAAAATGATTAACGCAGATTGGTCTAATAAGTAAACAGAGGAAATGGGATTAGCTGATACATAAAAGCTCTGGCATAACTAATACCAGATAACTCTCTGCAGGTAGACTTTTGACAATGGCCTTGCCAGCAAAAAATCCAGAACCAAGAGGGCTGTATGGCACTATTTCGATTCCAAGTTCCCTAAGTTCCAATAACCACAAGTTACACACGGCAATTTCTGCACATTAATCATTACTTGTACAAGGGGGGCCATGGCTTATTCGGAAAAGAGAAATGCTAATAGATCCAACTGGGAAACCTGCACACAACAACGTTACAACCTACAATGAACTTATAACAAATGAAACAGAACACAAACCCCTGAAACTTTTAAGCTAGGTGGTATGGTATCATACTTCCAAATTTATAATCCCTTTACATAACAATTGGAAATAAAAAGGAGTTGGATCATAACTGAAAATCAGTAAATCCTCCGAGCCCTATGCTTTGCTGGCTAAAGAGGATCTTTGGGAAATGAATGGCTTCCTTTTTCAATAAAGTAATGTTTAGGGCAGAGGCAAAATTGGCTAAGCTAGTATTGACCCGTATGCAGCTCCCAGTTGGAATCCTTAAAGAAAGTAGGTTTTCTTGGCACAATCCCAACCAGTTTATAGCAAGCTCAATCTATCTACTTCTATTAAAAACAAGTTTCTTTTATGCAATCCTCCTCAGGTAAGATAAACAGTTTTACGAATGGGGTGTGGTGTAGTGGTAGACTACCCACCTTCCTCCCCTCTAACCCGGGTTCAATCCTTCCTCCCTCCCCTTTAATATAGAACTTGTAGTAAATGTATTTCCATCAATCGAAAAGATAGAACAGTTTTACATGAGTGGATTGACATATATGTTTTCCAAAGTACAATTTAGTTCTCCAACTTGGAGATTATACTGAAAAATAAAATGTCATTTAGTAATTTTTGATCAAAAAATATGCAAGTTTACAATTTAGTTCTATTTGATTGAGTGTCACCAAATATATTTTTCGATCTGCAATTGACTGTTACTGAAAAGACCATCCATTTACTTACGAGTTACTGAAAACACCTTTAATATGTAGTAAGCTCCTCAATAGTAGAGTGCTGTTAGTAAAAACTAGCTTCAATTTCAGTAGACATTCTCCGAATCAAGTTTAAGAAAAAGAAAAAAAAAATAAAAAGTTTGGAAAGTTCTATTAAAATAGTCCCACACTGACCGTTGCTACAAGCACACACCTTCACTGTCGTCTATAAATCTCAGAAAGAAACAAATCTCTGAAAAAAAAAACCTAAAATCCGATATTTTTGGAAAACCCCCTAAACCCTCGACAATGTCGATGTCGAAGAGCTCGAAGATGCTCCAGTTCGTAAACTACCGGATGCGGGTCACGATCCACGACGGCCGTCAGCTCGTCGGAAAGTTCATGGCCTTCGACCGCCACATGAACCTCGTCCTCGGCGACTGCGAGGAGTTCCGCAAGCTCCCTCCGGCCAAGGGCAAAAAGGTCAACAACGACGAAGACGACCGCCGCACGCTCGGCCTCGTCCTCCTCCGCGGCGAGGAAGTCGTCTCCATGACCGTCGAGGGCCCGCCGCCGCAGGAGGAGTCCCGCGCCAAGGCCGCCTCCGCCGCCGCGTTGGCTGGGCCTGGCTTGGGCCGGGCCGCGGGCCGAGGGATCCCTACAGCTCCGCTGGCCCAGGCCCAACCGGGACTCTCCGGCCCGGTTCGGGGAGTCGGCGGGCCCGCTCAGGCGATGATGCAGCCCCAGATTTCCCGGCCGCCGATGAACTACCCGCCGCCGCCGGTGATGCGGCCTCCGGCTCAGATGGGTCAGTTTCCGCCGCAGCAGATGGCGCGGGGACCGCCGCCGCAGTTTTCTAGGCCGGTCGGGCAGTTTCCAGGCCCGCCGCCGCCAATGCAGTTTGGACAGAGGCCGATGGGGCCTCCGCCGCCGCAGATGATGAGAGGACCGCCGCCGCCTCCGCCACACATGGGAATGCCCGGCGGTGGTGGTGGCGTTCCCGTGTTTGCGCCGCCTCGTCCCGCCGTGCCTCCGCCGCCCAACCAGCAGCAACAGTGATAAACTGGTACTAAACCCAATGTGTTTAATTTAATTGTGCTTGTTTTAGAGTTCAATTGTGTTTATGGATGTTGAGCTAGAATTAGTTATGTGAAATGTACCTACTTTCTGTTATTACTTGGTGCAACATGATGCGAAAATCATCTTCGAATATCGGATTTTTATGTGTTAGTTTTGATCAAGTGAAGTGAAAGGGATCATTTAGCTAACTCTTGGTTCTTTGCTGTGATTAATTCTAAGTTGATAGTTGAAGAGTAGTTACTAAATGTGGATTTCAAGTTTCACGAATTTTTGTGTGCATTATGCAGAAGATCACACACAGACACGATAAGAAACTAATGGAGAAAATGCCAATATGTGATCTAAAGACGAAATTTGGTTTCGCCTTCTTGTTGTTGAAAGTTAATATCTAGGATCTGAAATGGGTTTTACCTCTAATCCCTGATTTCCTAATTTCACCTTTGGACTGTCTGCTCCTCTGCCATTGTGCTTCTGCTTTCCTTGACTTCCTTTTCCTTCCTATTTGGTTCTTATGCTGGGAATGGACTTATATTTAGTTTATAGAGCCGTCTGGTTGTATGTTTTGAGTCATCATGGTTTAGATTATTAAGTTTTTCTTAGTGGAATTGCTAATAGAAATTGCATTCATACTCAAATTCTCAAGTTTTAATAAAACAGGGCTGTGGTTTGTTAGTTGACATAATTCATGTCAATATCCAAACTCGTTCCTCCGCCACCGCTACCACCACCATTTGTTATAGATTTAGGCTTGTATGAATTTCCAGAGCAGCCTGGTTCAGGAGAACTGAAACAATTGACCGTTATGTTCTGAATTTTGAGTCATCTTTTTTTTCTAGTCATTGTCAACTTCTTTTCAGTATGACGGCTGTTTGTTAGTTGACATAATTCATGTCAGTATCCAAACTTGTTCCTACGCCACCGCCAGCATTTTGTTATGGATTTAACTGTCTTTCTGGGATCTTCTGCATCTTTTTAGCAGAATAGTGCATGTGTTTCTATTTCTACAA
Organism: Spiraea crenata; assembly: GCA_033992175.1. NCBI lineage: Eukaryota > Viridiplantae > Streptophyta > Magnoliopsida > Rosales > Rosaceae > Spiraea > Spiraea crenata. The sequence goes on along the minus strand of JAVBHV010000041.1, from coordinate 1,279,963 downwards.
TTCATTTTAGTGCTCTCATAGAAAACACATTTAGACATGTATCTTGCATAGCAGCATAATCTAGAGACAACAAACAAAAGAGTAGACTCGATGGCTCCTTGAATTGGTGTATTCTACTTTTGCACTTCACTTTATTTACTTCCAGAAAGACGAAGCACAAAAAATTTTGACATGTTTACATGTCTTCCATGTAGGAAATACATATACTGTGTAACTTTGCTATCCTTCATTGGTGGTGTATTTGCCATCTTCCATGTGTGGCAAGAGTTGAGAGTATTTATCTCCTGCAACTTCATCACTAGGAGAGCACCACATATCTCTCTTATATGATCTTTTATCAACTTCACATTTAGAGCCCCTTTATTGTCCACCAGGTTTTTAATCTTTGTTGTCCCTAGAGAAAATGATCGAACAGAAGATCACGAAACCATACTGCGAAGTAGCTGGTTTTAATAAGCTTGTATTGATTTCAAGATTAGATGACAACTCACCAGGGAGGGGTACCACATCACCTCCTTGATTGAGAACACATGCAAGAGGTAGCTGGGCAGTGTTGTATCCATGCTTCTTGGCCTAATTTTCGATTCGTGCGTACAAAAAATTGTCAATATTTTCTCCTTGGAACCTTGGATATGATTTCTGGGATCAAAGTAAACATGAACATAGACCTCGAATATGATTTCGATGAGAAAAACCTAATTCGTTTGATAAAAACATGATTACTCTTCCATACCAGTTGAGAATCTGCAGGTAAACAGTCTCCAACTGTCTTGCCCCCAAAGAAACCACAAGCAAGGGAACTGGAGGGAACTATACCAATCCAAAGTTCCCTGCATGTTCATATTCTTAGTTTCGTAGGTTTCATTTCATGATACCAAGTGATAGGTAAATTGTCTCCAACTGTCTTGCCCCCAAAGAAACCACGACCAAGAGGACTGTAGGGAACTATACCAATCCCAAGTTCCCTGCATGTTCATATTCTTAGCTTCGTAGGTTTCATGATACCAAGTGATCGGAATTAGTAAAGCGTAGATGAAGTTAAGGAAGTACCGGCAGAGAGGAATGAATTCTTCCTCAATGTCGTGTGACCAGAGGGACCATTCCGTTTGCAGTGCAGTGATGGGCTGAACAGCATGAGCTCTCCTGATTGTGTCCGGACTGCAGTGCAGTGATGGGCTGAACAGCATGAGCTCTCCTGATTGTGTCCGGACTGCAGTGCAGTGATGGGCTGAACAGCATGAGCTCTCCTGATTGTGTCCGGACTAGTTTCCGATAATCCAATGTACATGATATTCCCCTCCTCCACCAACTTCTTTAGCTCTCCCATCTCCCTCATGCAAATAAAAGGGTAACTACATGATGAAGCTCAACTGCATTAGACTGTTAAGAGGGTAAAAACAATATTACTACTTACAGTTTCCTCAATCGGCACAAAAGTATCGATTCTGTGCACGCAGTAGAGATCAATGTAATTCACATCAAGACGCTTTAAGCTTGCCTCAAAACTTGATCAAACATAATGGCGACCGCCACTGAATACTACATTCGTGGGTCGCTGTGTATTCGACCAATGCCGAAGGATCTTCTCTCTTGAATATTAACCCAAGCAAATTAAGTTTACCTCAAGTCCAAGTTTCACCCTAGGTATTTCAGCAGTCTGTTGTTGCACACGCATTTTTTGTGTGCATGAATGTGTTTATCTTTATGGGTTTGCTTTGCTTTGTTTCCCTCAGAAAAAGAGACGTGAGAGAGTTGAAGACGAAAAAAATTAGCTGACAAAAAGAGAAGCAAGTACGGCGTGCCGGAAAGTGGTACCAACAGATCCAGAGATGGACCACCAGACAGCTGTATGCTTAACTCTGCAATATTGATGAAGGAACTCAGTGAAGACTTGCACAGTGGTTTTCATTATTTGGTGGTGCATAACGTGCACTCAGATTGGAAGCTGCGCACTTTTAGCTAAATTATTAAAAGATAAGATAGTTGTTTGTGAATTTGCTCACTCGTAATGAAACATTGTTTTCATGATCCCCTTGACCTTGAACATCAAAGTCTTTTGGTGCAAACTCAGAATCAAATATGAATGGTCGGATTTGAAAGTGAGTTGGATCACTCCCACTTGGTACCCGACCCATTAAAGGTCTTGTAAGAGCATCTCTAAGAAACTTTATAAATAATTCTGTAAATTATACAGAATATATTTGTGTATATTCTAGTAGATGTAAAAATGAACATTTAAATAAAAAATGCTTAATTTCTTCCACTTGTTATAATAAATTCAATGCTACATGAATTAAAAGTGTAACATATACAATATAATATTAGTTACCTTAACTTATTTATCTATTTTCTTACAGTGATCAATTTCAAAAATTGGGTAAATGAATCAGTATAATATTCGGAGTTCATCAATTATCAAAATGCATATTTACCGTATATGTTTGTACAGTTGGAGATGCTGAGATCAAATTCGGGGTTTGTTTCCAAAAAGACAAATATTTTAACGTCAATATTAGCATGGATGCAGAGCTACATGCCGTAGCTAGCACATTAGTAGGTTTTCAGAGGTAGTGCGGAACAAAAGAAAAAACAGATCTAGTACATATAAATAATACCCCTTTGATACAAATGAAAATGGTCCCCCTTTTGGCTCTGTGTTTTTGGTTCATGCTTGATGCTTACCTTACATTTACAGCACACCGGCATCAGACAGACAATCCAACTAAAGTTAGTTATAAAAGCCATCGATATCTCATAAGAAATACATACAAATTCTCACAAAACTCTGTCTACATGTGGTGGCGTGGGGGTGATAGTATTATTCAATTTCACTGTATTATTCAATTTCACTTCTCTTTGTGGCCACATGCAGCTTTCTTCTTTCATCGTTTCCCTTGTTTTAATTTCCATCGCCTACTATAGCTAGCTATCTAGGCAGTGATTAATTTTCTCTTAATTTTCTCACTGTCCTAGTATCTAGTATTTGGTATACTATAGTAGTAACTATAGTTACTATATTATGTTGTTTTAATCGAAACATTGCAAAAGTTACTATAGTACTCAGACATATAATCGACTTCTGATGCAGAAAAAGTACATAGTTAATTGGGATCAAATATAAATGGAAACTAGATTTTATTAATGTGTTTGATTAGCTTACTTACTGAGTTTAACTATCTATTCACATGTGACAACAAGGATGGAGTGGAAGATGCGTGGAAGAAAGAAGTCGCAAGTGAAGGCCCTCAAACATTTTATTCACATGAGACAAAAGAAGACCGAGTGGAAGAAGTAAGAATTGAAGGTCTCATTACAACTTCTTCCTCTATATATATCCCCTTATCTTTTTTCTTATCTCATGAAAGCCTTCATTTCCAAGATGAAGCAAAATAAAATGAAGAAGGAGAGAAGAAGCGACCATGGAAGAATAAGCTAGGTCGATCCGGGCGGCTGCCTGCACGATATGATATCGTGCACCTTCAACTGTTGAAGCTGCCAGCATGATCTAGGCATTCTTTTGTATAGGAAAGGCTAGATCATGTGGTAGCTTCACCTATTGAACGGAGCATGAGAAAAATCCTATCAAGCGCCGCACAACTTAACTAAAATTCACCATTACCGTCGAGAGGTCTCCTCAAGAACCCTTTACGGATTTCAAAAGTAAGAAAAAACCTTTTTTTTTGTTGTGTTGAATTCATTTCAATTGATATACTAGCTAGATCTCTTTCATTTTGGTGTATCTCACAACTTTTTCATCAAATTTGCTTTTTTTTTGGACCTTTTGCATGCTGTGTAAAATAGCATCATATAGGTTAGCTTTTGTGGCGGATCTGATTATAGGCGAGCGATATATTGTTTGGGGTTTGAGTGACAGATTTCTGTGTGTCAATGAAGTTGGTGTTTTTGAGATCCATCCTCCTCATTGGAAATTGTGTTTTATCTACTCAAGAGGAATATTTGTGTCTATTAATTCATGTTTCTTGCATTCATTTGTACTCATATGTTATGATTTATTGGTTTTATATAACCCGGAATTTCTTCCTGGTTATGGTTGTGCGATTTCACTATCTTATCCTCAGATCCATGATTGGTTCCAGAGACAGCGACAATGCACATGTGAACTCTTATGCTCGTGTTATCATATTTGTCGGAAGAAGTGATCGATTTCGTCACGTCAAATTAGAATGTCATGTGCCAATACCTAAACATGCCATCCTAATTTGTGGGTAAGACCTAATAAGCTGCTACATAACAACCTCTTCAATCCGTCGAACATTCATGATGATAAATGCTAGCAAACTGCGGCACTGCATCAAACCAATTTGATTGATTTTCAGTAGTACAATTTTGTTGCTTCTAATTTGGTTATTGGAGATGTGTACCTCATTTCTCAACAGTTTTTGTTTGGAAGCCCCATTTGGCTACATTTGTGTCTATTAATTCATGTTTCTTGCATTCATTTGTACTCATATGTTATGATCTATTAGTTTTATATAACCTGGAATTTCTTCCTGGTTATGGTTGTGCGATTTCACTATCTTATCCTCAGATTCATGATTGGTTACAGAGATAGCGACAATGCACGTATGAACCCCTATGCTCGTGTTATCATATTTTTCGGAAGAAGTGATCGATTTCATCACGTCAAATTAGAATGTCATGTGAATACCTAAACATGCCCTCCTAATTTGTGGGTAAGACCTAATAAGCTGCTACCTAACAACCTCTTCAATCCGTCGAGCATTAATTCATGATGATAAATGCTAGCAAACTGCGGTACTGCATCAAACCAATTTGATTGATTCTCAGTAGTACAATTTTGTTGCTTCTAATTTGGTTATTGGGGCTGTGTACCTCATTTTCTCAACAGTTTTTGTTTGGAAGCCCCATTTGGCTACATTCCATCAAAGCTTTAATACCCCACGTCACCCATTTGATATATACATGGATCAAATTTGATAAGAGTCAATTGGTATTTTCGCATGACTTGTACACCTTACATCCTACAATTGATACTTTCGCAGGACTATCATACTATGAGGTTCTTCATTCGCACAATAATTGAGAAATGTGTTAAGTTGGTTACTTCTAGTAATTTTCATTGAGATATATCAATCACAAATGAAAGATAGATTGGTAAAGATTGCACACATGAATCCAGTGAATATAAGAAACAAAACCATTATTTAGAGCAATCCTGTTCACTTGGTCATTAAAACTTGATTACTACTCATTGGACTAGCCTCAATGATTGGGAAAAAAGGAGGGACCAAACTTTGCCAAATGACACAAGAAGTGAAACAAATTCCTTTGTTCTGAGGAAATCCTGTATCAAAATATATCATTGTGAAAGATGGATGTAAAACATGGCACAAAGTGAAGCCTACAGTGTGATAGAATTTGGGGAGCAGCCCAAATGGCAATTGCAAGTTCAATTCGAATATGGCCCTTGAGCCCAATATGTAGAAGAAACCAATCACCTGACATTGAGCGTTTTAATAACTTCACATAACTTTCTTTCATCACATGGAAAAGGAACTGAAGAGCTAAAATTGCAAAGGAGAATTTGACGTAGGGAGACCAAACACCTTACTTATGAAAGCATTGAAATTCCGGCTACCTAACGTTTCGTATTTCCGAAATATTTCGAGAAAGAAACACTGCCAAAACATCCCCGAAACACGAAAACGTCACGAAAACAATCTGAAACTCTATGCATGGGTAAATTTTTACAAATTTTTTTTTATTATTAACTAAACATATACTTTAAAATTCACATTTCAATCACATTTGAACTTGAACTCGTAGTATTTCAGTTGAATTTTAAGTTTTTCTATGCTATAACTTTTTCCATTCAAACATCACACGTAACTCATTTCGAACTGACTCTTTAATGCTACTGTACTTTTTCACGTTTAGTTGACAGTGTTGATATGTTGGCGAATTAGGTAGGTGCCGGAGAGCCGCTAAAACTCGATGGCCTTTTGGAATCGTCCTCTTTAAAAACACAAAAAAGAACAAACATTTGAGCTGCAACACAGAGATTCCAAGAACAGTGAAAGTTGGGGGCCAGGGCCCCAACCCAACCCAAGGGCCCCTAGAAGAAGACAATGCTAAAAGCATCGAGGTTTTTCATTTTTGTCTCTCTCTGTATAAAAAAGTTTCTTAATTTTCAATTTATTCTTGTGGTTTATGAATGTACAATCTTAATCGGATATGCTAATCAGAATCACAAGCCAATTGATTTGGATTTTAATCAGTAGTCTTTAATTAATGGGTTTGTTTTCTGTAATTCATTGAACCCATGTGCGAATTTTACCAAAGTTTTTATGTAATGTGAATTTTAGGGCTCATGTGTATTGAGTGGTTATAAATTCAGGGATTCAGTCAACATTCCAGAGTTAAATCCCTTGGTTGAATTTAACATATTATTAGATTTGAAAATGTTCTTCTTTTGTGAATCAACTGAGTTTGAATGAAAATTGACCAGTTGATGATGTTTTGCTTAAGTTTCTTTCAAGGTCCATACACAAAAGTATGTTACATGTATTGATTGTATGTATCTGTAAACACTAGAGAAGAATTAGGTTAGCTGAATGTGGAACTTTGATTTAAATTGCAGAAATTCTTGGCTGGCCACAGGAACTCTTGTATCAAGTATTTATGTGGAAAATATGCTCATAAGAAAACAACAGTGAAAATTGTAAACTTTTATGTTTCATAGAGAATCCATCATTGAACTGAAGACGTTATAACTAGTTGAAAACCATATCGAACATTTTTACACATTCCAATGGTAATCCTATCTTCCTAACTCTAGATTGAGATATCTTTTAGAGAAACTACAGACAATGTAAAAACCTGACTAATAAGAGCTAAAGAATACTTAGTAGTACTTAATGTTTCTCTATGTTTGACTATGCAGGAGCTCTTGCCCATGGAACCTGGTATCCAGAAACTGGAATGCACTTGACAACCCAACCGATCGGCCATGAAAGAGCTGCCATTCCAATGCAAGCACCCCATTGCCCCCAACCGAGCCTCTCAGTATTGGCAAACCTCTTGAGAAATTCCACCATCACCACTTGAAGAATAATGGTAATACCAATTATTGACAAAAACAGCTTGTTCTTGAGTAACCCCTTGAATATGTTCTTCTTCTCCAATTTCCTTGCATTGAACTCATTGAAGACTTGGCACAGAACAAAAGTGTTGAAGATAAGAGTGTTCTTGACCTGTTCACTCACTCCAAAGATGGACCTTCCTTTGAACTGGAGAGTCAGCAAGATGGCGACCTGATACAAGGCCTGAGCAATGAGGTTTCTCCACATGACTCTGGTTATGAGTGGCTTTGTTCGACCTGCCGGCTTCTTTTCCATGAGATCATTTGTCGGTTGTTCAGTGGCCAAAGCTAAAGCCCCCAAGGTGTCCATAATGAGATTCACCCATAATAACTGGACCGCAGTCAGTGGAACTTTACCAGAAGAAACAGCAGCAACAAAGTTGATAACAAGCGCAGCAGCATTGACTGTGAGTTGGAACTGAAGGAACTTTTGAATGTTGTTATACACACACCTGCCCCACCTGAGAACAGTCACCACAGAGGTGAAGTTATCATCTAAGATGACGATATCCGAGCTCTCTTTTGCAACCTCAGTACCTTGGATCCCCATTGAAAGACCGATATCTGCTTCTTTTAAGGCCGGTGCATCGTTTGTGCCATCTCCTGTGACTGCAACCACGTGGCCTTTCTGCTTCAGGCATTGTACCATAAGAAGCTTGTCAAATGGTGAGGATCTTGCCATCACGCGTATCTTATCAATCTTTTCCATCCGCTCTTCAGGCGAGTAACTTCTGAACTCCACACCTTCTACAACGGCCTCCGTCTCCAAATCTTCCTCGGTCTTGAGTATCCCACACTCAGTAGCTATGGCTCTTGCAGTATGCACATTGTCACCAGTTATCATCTTGATGGCCACTCCAGCAGCTCTGCAAGCATCTACGGCTGTCTTGACTCCAGGTCTGCATGGATCTTTTATACCTACAAGACCTAAAAGCGTCAGTCCACTCTCTTCAAGCTTCTCAGGTGTCTCTCCACCGTTATATTCTTCAACAATTCTGTGGGCAAAGGCAATGCATCGGAGGCTTTTGGATGCCATGTTCTGGATGGTTGAGTCAACACGTAGTCTTTCTTCATGGTTCATGGCTTTCAGTGTGCCTGTTTGATCATAATAATGTGAGCACATGGCAAGTATCATCTCAGCAGCTCCTTTCCAGTGGGTTTGAGTAGCTTTTTCGCCGTTCCTCCTCATCAGAACACCGCTTCTCTTTTTCTGCGAGTTGAAGGTTTCTACATGGACTACCCCACAGCCTTGTTTCAGTTCATCAATGTTCATACCTAAATCAACCAAGGCCCAAGAAAGTATTGCCTTTTCAGTTGGGTTACCAGAAATCTCCGGGAGAGATGAAGAATTAGGTTTACAAATGCTTCCAGTTGTGTTCAAACCAACAGCCTCTTGGAGTAGTTGGAGGACTGTAGGTGCTATTTCTGAGAGATTTTCTTCTGTGATTGCTTTTGTACCAAGCCAGAACTCTGTCACCTTCATCTCGTTCAATGTAAGAGTGCCTGTTTTATCTGTGCAGATTGTTGTGGTTGACCCCATTGTCTCACAAGCAGAGAGTTTCCGAACCAACGCATTGTCCTTCATCATCTTCTTCATTGAATAAGCCAAGGTTAAAGTAACAGCCAGAGGCAGGCCTTCAGGAATTGCCACCACGACGATTGTGATTGCTGCAGCTACAATTCCCACAACACCATTCATCACATCATCAAACTTCATCTTCCTGCCACCAAATTCCCTCTTTCCATTGACATCCACTGTATTTCCAGTGAAATAACGAATCAGAGAAACCACAAGAACAAGAACAGCCACTGCCAAACCAACCTTGCCAATGTAGGAAGTCAGCTTGTTGAGCCTGGTTTGCAAAGGTGTTTGCTCGTCCAAGTCACGGCTAATTGAGCTCATCATCTCTCCCCAGGCTGTGTTCATCCCCACAGAAGTCACAAGCATCAAGCCAAACCCGTCTGTCACCTTTGTACCAGACAACAGAAAAGGGTGGTTGCCATTGATCTCAATGTGGTCACTTTCACCGGTCATGCTGGACTCATCCACCTTCAAAGAATGGCCTTCCAAGAACAACCCATCGGCCGGAACCTGATCACCAATCTTCAAGCACACAACATCACCAACTACAATATCAAAGATTGATGTTGGCTGACGCTGTCCATCCCTCACTACTTCCACACGAATGTCATCACTCTTCGAAGAAAGCTTCTCAAATTGTCTTGACTGCTTAAAGTTGGACAGAGCAGAGACCACAACAACCAAAAGGACAGCAAAGATAATACTACCACCATCATACCACCCATCTTTCAATCCATGCTGTTTGATTCCAAACCCCAGAGAAAGTACTGCACATATCAGAAGTATCATAATTGTAGTATCCTTGAAAGCTTCAACCACAAAACTGAGAAACCGTTTTGCAGGTGGCTTCTGGTATGCATTGGCTCCAAAGACATTCTTCCTATTGATCAGATCAGCTGCAGTGCCGCTAACGCCGGTCTTCACATCAGTCTCGAGATCTGCAGCCAGTTCTTGAACCCCTCCAAATTGACCCACCAGAAACTCAAGGCTCTTCTGTTTCACCACATTCGTAAGGGCGTTCTGGTCGATGTTGAGAAAAGAAAGAGGCTTCTGGTCAATTTTGTCATGATCGTGGTCTTGTTCCTTGGGTTGCACGTCTAGCGCAACGTAAGAGAGGGTGCGAAGTAAAGGGACATTGTTAACAGCTGGTAGTAGTGCTTTCTTGGCAAGGGAACTGGCAAGAGCTCTGGTGAAGAATATGGCTGTGAAAACGGACCGCCACCTCCGCTTGGGGGGACTCTCCGGCATCGGTACATCTTCATTAAGGATGGCTGGTCCTCCGGCAGGTTTTTGGAACCTCAAAGACATGACAATGGGAAAAAGAGCAAAGTTGGTATAAGAACACAAGAAATTAACTACGCAGGAAACAAGAAATCGAGGCGAAAAACGCTAGGGCTCACGAGTTGATTGTGACTTTGTGAGGAGAGGAAGGGATGTATGAACAGTTTTTATATAGGAGATGGATTAGAAACTTCCCAGTACTTGCATGGAACGAGGGAAGAAAGTACACTTGAGTGAACTGATGAAATTCTTGTTATCAACGTATATCTATAGCTTCTTAATACTAGAATTCCTCGTTATTTGCTAATACGATTAGGAGTCTTTAACTACCTAAACAGATTAATGAGTCACAATCTTGGGACTTTAGGAAAGCAGCATTTTCTTCGAACCTTTCTTTTAAAACTTTCTTTACAAGTTAAACCTGATTTAGTAAAAGGTAAAAGCCTTATTGAATGCGATTTCCTATATATGTGAACCTTTATTGAAATTTTGTTTTGATCTTTCTGGGGTGCACCTGAAAACTAGGGCTCCATTAGCTCATTTCAGGAAAGACAGAATAACCAGGAAACTTCCTGATGAATTGGACTAAAGAATTCAATCCCCAAAACCACGTCTTTCCTGAAATATATAGCAAAAGCTAACGTAGGGAAGAGCAATGAATGCATTATGTCCATGTACGTTTTATACCAAAGATGGAATCATGAATTGGCCAAATGACTCAAATATCTGAAGGAGTTGTAAGGGACAATAGCCTACTATTGATGTGTTCATAAATTAACTTTGTGATCAGTGGTAAGCAGGCACAAACATTACAAAGCTAGTCGCATCAATGTCAACTGACCAAATGCCAATCTGATTCTGAAGTCTTTGGCCACCATTTTACAAAACAAAAAACTAGTTCTAGCCGTGTTTACTTTGTTGCATCAACCTCTATGGGAAAATGCTCAATATTTCATCCTCTTTGGTAATTATTAAGACTAGAAAGTTAATCAGGAAACTAAATTAAACATTCTTAATTCCTATACTGCATCACGATGCCATCATCGCCTCCCTGAAGGATTAGATTGTAGTAGCTAGCCTGTGGACTAAATTGAATCTCTTTGGGGGAATACTTCATAATACATACTATGTCTGGTGTAGCTACAATGGTATTTCCTTATTCCCATATAACAAGGCAAATGTAACAAAAGACTGGCTAGTTTTGGATGCAGAGGGATCAAAAAGCCAAGATCATTCTCACAAATTCTTCATAGTTGACTAAGCCATCACCATCCAAATCTGCTTCTCTGATCATCTGCTCTACCTCTTCATCTGTCAGTCTCTCTCCTAGATTCACCATCACTTGCCTCAACTGTAAAAGGTCACGATTCACTGTTACAATCTCTAACCTTTAATGAGGAGCTGATTTCCACCTAATCTTTTAATTTATTCGAAAATACGAACACGTGTTAAAAAGTCCAATTAGAATCCGTACATCTTGGGACTATTTGAATTCGTTTGTTGACATCTCAATGGTTATATAGATCCTTATTTTGTTTTTCTATAGATTCCGTGTAGTTGTGAGGAAGAATTATTGAACCTCATTGGGTGAAATGTAGCCATCCTGATCCTTGTCAAACACTTTGAAAGCTTCTTTCAATTCTTCATCTGCATCATTTTCCTATGTATGACCACATTAATCACTCTGTTAATCAATTCTGCTCCTGCGGAAAGAATGTTGTATGGACGGAGAACAAGCAAGTGATCAGTAGAATATATATATGAGAGTTCAATCTCTTTACCTTCATCTTTCTGGCCATGAGATTCAAGAACTCTCTGAACTCTATGGTTCCGTTTCCATCAACATCAACTTCGCTTATCATGTCCTGCAGCTCTTCATCTGTCAGACTTTGATCCAGTGACTTCACCGCAGCCCCCAGTTCTTCAATCGTAATGCAGCCTAATAATTGCAAACTAAATTGTGAATATGAACATGAATAAATTGAGGTACTAACTACATTAAAATTAATTAAGTAGAGGCTTACCATCTCCATCTTTATCCAAGAGACAGAAAGCTTCCTGAAACTCAGCAATCTGCTCTTCGGTGAGGACCTCTCCCATGTTGTGTTTGACTTCAAAATCTCGATTAACCACCTTCTGTGCGTGCACAGTTTATACAGAAAAGAGAGATGGAGCTGCTTTAATTGGACTATAGCTATAGCTATAAATACAAATCTCAATGTACATCTACTTAAGGGGCAATATGCAGCTACTTAACTAATGTAAATCTCAAAGTTCACATACAGCTACTTCCAAGTCAGAAGTATTAAAGTTGGTTATATGAGTTTGGAAAGTGACATTACATTATAGTCAATGATCTCTACTATTCTATTCGAACAGAAGAGATTTTTGTCATAATATAACATGTAATTAAAGACTTTCTGTTTTTGTTCAGTGTGATATAAGCGAAATTTCTAGATTGCATTTAGAGTCGTGTTTTTTTTGTACTGGGTAAGAATTGAGAATATTTGTTTGCTGAGTTGGGATCAGAAGTTTCACCTTGATGGCCATGACTCTTTAACAACCCTCCTTGCTGAGTTGGATCATACAAAATTTTTGATCAAAAAGAACAAAGCAATGCATTATCATGTACCAGCAAATTACTAACTGGATTGAAGAAATGATGACCCTAGCAATTATCAAATCCAAATGGTACTGAAGGCTTGCTCAAATGCCCTCTTCCTACTTATCTCTTCACTCCACCCTCCTGCCATTCCCTCTCTCTGTGCTCGGATCTTCATCTTTCTTCATATTCAGCACCATGTCCTACAATTGGTGGTAGTATTCTGCCGGTTATAGTTGTGGTTGAACAATACGGGCATAGTAGTTTGCTGCCTGTATATGACCAGCGCCAAGTGACCAGCGCCAAGTCTTGCATTGCTTTCTGCTAGAGCTACATCAAACTTTTCATCCTTACGCGCATTGCCAATAAGTTATACGCATCACTAGACCAATAAGTTATACGCATCACTATGCAAACCAATTTTAATTCAAGTAAGACATTTGACACAACTTTTCAGCCAAGATCTATAAAGATTAGTCCGTATTCCAACTTGATATTTACAACTAGAAATCCCTTACTAGGTTTGGGCATTCCGACCTAAATACCGACCGACCGACTTGATCAGTATTCGGTCAAACGGGGTTGTTAACCATTTTTAGTTAAAAACAATCCCGAATCATATTGAACTGGTTAGATTCGAGTCGGTATAGGGTCCTGAAATCTAAAATCCGCGAGTACTCGGAGCGGACCAAATATAATATTTATTTAATAAAATAATATATATTTACAAAAAAAATTACAGTATCTCCATCGCCGCAGTTCTTCTGTCACCGCCAGCTTTCTTTTTCCTTTTCCTCCATTACTGGCATCGTTGTTTCATATTTCTTTTTCTTTTTCTTTTTCTTTTTCTTTCATTACCGCCGCCATCATGCTCTTCCGGTACGAAATCTGAAACCGACTCCTCTTGTAAAACCCTTCGGGTAACCTAATTTTTTGGTCCATGGATCCTTATGTCGAAACCTCATCCTGACGCCTCTAGTACGTACGGATACCCATTTTGAGGTTGAGTCCGAATACCCTACCCGTCCCTAGCTAGCCCTATCTCTTGCTTTGAAAAATAATACAACCAAAATTCTATGCCCATTTTTGTAATTACCTTCAAGTCGAGGGTGCGAAAGGCAAAAATTTCAATTTCGGGCCAACAGCTCCTCCTCCCAGACCACTTCAATTCCAAGTCCACAGCGTAAAAATCAAAGTCACCTCCGTTTTGTTTGGGACTCTGCTCAAATTCAAAACGTCAAAAAAAAAAAATGACGGACGGAGCAATAACGGTCCTTGACGGGACCCACCTAAGCGCCATCGCCGACGACCTCTCTCTGCCGGAATCTAACCTAACCGGAGCTCAGCTCCTCGACCTCGCCGATTCCAAAGCCTCCTCGTCCCTCTTCGGCCTCTCTTTGCCTCAGAACCTCAAGTCTTCTGCTTTGAAACGCATCGGACTTCAAGACGACGGCGTTTTCCGGCAATCGGAGCTCGATCGCGAGCAGGCGTCAAAGATCGGCAAGGAGTATATCGCGGCGATCGCCGATGAATTGAAAGGTGCTAACTTTAATATACATTGTATCATAATTTATGTTATTATTTGAAAATGAGTAAACTATGAAGTTTTTAAGAACTATTTAGCTTCATCGCCGAGAAATTAGGGAGTTATGATCTAAGAAACTGAAGAAAGGTTAGATTTTTAGTATAAAATGCTGTTTGAATTTGAGGCTGGTTGGTAGCTAGAAATGTGGGAGAGTTTAAAAACTTTTAGTTTGTTGTTAATTTTTTTTTTTCATTTCCTTAATGGTTAGGATGAATGAAAGTTTTAATCTTGGTCTCTCAGCTATGGTTATTTTTCTAGTTGAGTGTTGACAAAGTGATGGTGAAGCTAGGAGAAATAAGATTTTGTGCATCTTTTAATAAGTGGAGGTTTTCGGGGTCCAATGGAACAAAGGTTGTTAAGTAGTTAAAGTAGTTTGGTATTGCATCGTTGGCGTCATGGAAGTTTATGGTTGTGTTAGCTTAGCCTACAAGCATTTGAACTGTTGAAGTTTGAGTTGTTTTATTTCATGATGAACTGAATTGTTTTAAGTTTTGTGTGCTAGTTCATCTGATATGGCGATTGGAGATTAATGTGTGCATTGTGCTGAAATTACGTCTTCAGATAATCCGCTTGTGGTATCTGTCTTGGATGGGTACACTCTTCGACTTTTTCTAGAGGATGAGGATGACTTTGCAATGCTAGCAGAGAATCTGTTCACTGATCTAGATGCGGAAGATATAGGAAAGATCAACAAGAGTGAAATCCGGAATGCTCTTCTTCACATGGGAGTTGAGATGGGTGTTCCTCCCATTTCAGGTTCATCTTGAACTCATTACTAGCTAGGGCTTATTCAAATAATGTATTATTGCAAGCTTCACTTGTAATGATTTAGTATTGTATTTTGCATTGTAAACTTTGTGAATGTAGTTTTGGCATATGATATCTATGTGCCTACGCTTGACTGTTTTCTAGCATGCTGATATCATATGGTCTATGTGTGGGATTCTTCTAGTGCAAAGGTTCTATGGTTTCTAGCAATTGCACAATTTGAGCTTTAGCACGCCATAGACTTCTTAATCCAATCCGTACAATGTATAAACTGTCTATTCCCATTTGAGGTTTTAGTTTCTTTATACTATCTTTATCTGTGCACCATGCATATCAACCACGTGAATTGTCATCTTCTATTCTTTCCTGTTACGCAGCACTTCCAACTAAATCTAGTTTCTTAGTTTTTGTGGAGTTGATAACTTACAAGTTGCACCTTAACAGAGTTTCCTCCTCTAAGTGATATCTTGACAAAACACGAAGCTGATGGGGGAGAAGAACTTGGCCAAGCACAGTTTGCTGCAGTACTCCAGCGTGTCCTACAAGAACTAGCAGAGGCCCTGGCGAAAAAGCATGTTGTTTTTATCCAGAAAATCAAGGTTGTCAATGGTTCTCAGCTAAGAAAGGTAGTTCTTTTCCCCCATTTTTCACTCTAGTTCTCTTATAAACTGCTGTTCATTTGTTTGAATGTTCCTTATTGGAGAAATGTGTTACTTGATCTCTGGTTAACTAGACTCTTTATAAACTTATAATTCTATCTATCTTGAGCTGCTTATGCTGCTAGTTCTATTGTTCCATAACCCTAAACCGTGTACTATACTAAACCATAATTACGTCAGGAGTGTTTCCTTTCCTGATGGAAACAAGTTTGCCTACGGACCTTTCCTGATGGCACAAGCCTCTTATGCTATGTGAACTCTTTTCAACAAAGTCTGATGAACAGCCGAAAATTATGCAGGTTCTGGCTGATGAGAATCAATTGACCGATATTGCAGAGAAGATATCGCAAGAAAAGCAGAGTGGAAAGGATGAATTGGGGAATGCAGAAAAGATCAAGACTTTTCTTGAAAAGAATGGGCAAGAGTTGGGGTTACCACCCTATGAAGCCAACGAGGCAGTGGCCCTTTTGTACGAGGCAGTGTTTGATGATCTACAGGAAGATAAGAGTGCTGCGGAAGTAGGTGATCAAGACAAATTGGTAGATCTCGTGAAGAAGATCCTCGAGAAATTTGCTCAGCAGCTAGAAGCAAATCCGGTTTTCCATGATATTTGATCCATCAAAGTCTCAACTTGCAGGCACAGCTTCCTGTTTGAGCAGATACCCCATGTTGGATTATAGTAGTCACATGTTCCCAATCCATACAGCCAAAAACAAACAAAACTACTTTTGTAATATGTACGTGTACTAAATCAGTCATATGATAGCATGGTTTTGAGATGATTTTTTGATTACTGTGAGTCCTTCCATCATAGTAAGATCGTACAAGCCAGGAGTTCTTCTCTAAATACCGCTGTACATGTTAGCGATATTGTGTCTATGCATTGGCACAATAATACCTAGCTATGTATGCCGGAGTTCCTTATGGATTCTGCATTGGTTCAATACTGTACTAGCAGGTCACCCTGCTTTTTTATAAGTGCTTTTTGGCAGTGTGAATTGCACATGTGACCGACATCGGCTTATCGAAAAGCAGTTAGAAAGCACATCACAGCCGCATGCCAATTTGATACAGGTCGTTTTCCATGGAGATGGAGATGAAGGAAAAAAAAGATGGGAAAAAACATTTATGTGCATCCACGTAACGGGATGGCCTTCCCCTTATTTTCTTGTTGAGTCTTTAACACTGAGAATTCTGCTACGTTACTATCTGCAGTTTTCGGCCGCGGAAATCCACCGTCCCTTCCTTAAGAGCCCATCACCAGTATCTCACCTTTCACAATCTACAAGTTGCCAAATTGACATGATTGAGTAGATAGATACTGTGATGGCGCCAAAACATTCTTAGAGCGTAACCACTCGAGATAAGTACGAATTGGTACTATCAATTGTGTATACAAGTGTTCGTAAGAAGTATGAATTCGTACATCTCAAGTATTGAGAATAAAGTTAGAAATGAAGTTCCAAACTTCCAGCGGTTTTGTTAGTTGTAAAAGCAATAACAGAACCTGCTCTTTGCATAATATTCTTATGGAATATCCACTACAAGTAAAAGCATTTGCAGTTGAGAAAATTGATGGTTTGGGTCAATTTGTGTGATGGGCATTTGATATTTTAAGATTTGAAAATAAAGCAGAGATAGGATTAAGACATTTTAATTATTTGTCACCTTGTAAGGACCACAAGAGCAAGCACAAAAAAGTGATATCTTCTTGCATTGCAGCTAGAATCAAACGAAAGTGCTCTTCAAAGCAAAAGCCATCTCAACATTCGGGAGAAAACTCATGGCATTAAACGAACATGTAATCTTATAACTGAAATATTTAGGTACACCTCGTAACTGAACAATGCTTTAGACGGGTAAACGAAATCAAATAAGGCAGCAGATGAATTTAGGAGGCTAGATAGATATGCATTGGGGGAACAAATACTTCCCTACTTATTGTCTGTGCACATATATAGAGACAGATACTCCAGTATGTGCCGCAATATCATAATTAGATGTACTAAATACTGGGGTTTTCAAGTGCAGCTACCCGACCTCTATTTTTTTCCAAACACTTCATTCTTTGCCATCAGCAGCACGCAGTGAACCAAGTTGAACTGGGGCTTGGGTTCCCACGACCTTAGACGACCCATAAACTGACAGGTCAGTACCATGTGCCTTCTCTTTCTCAATCTGTTCCTTGATCCAGAAGTATGTGATTCTCAGCCCATCCTACATGGAAAGAAAATGAGAGTTCAAATTATTCCATCCTACGTCAACACAAGTTGGACAAAGCTAAACGACCCCCAAATTAGAACATCAAAGCTAAGTATATACTCATTCTACTTTACCTTCAGCCTCATGGTAGGAGCCCAGCCAAGTTTCTCTTTGATCAGTGTGTTGTCCGAGTTCCGACCACGGACACCCTCTGGTCCCGGAATGTGTTGGATAGGCAGCTTCTTGTCCTCAAAGCTAAGAACTATCTCGGCCATCTCATTCATACTAACCATCTCGTCACTTCCAATATTCACCGGCTCACAGAAGTCTGACTTTGTCAACCTAAGCAAGATAGTTCAAAATACACCGCAAAATCATGAAAGGGAAGATATACACTCAAAAATGCATGAAACTATGCCTAGTTTGAACCTTAAAACCTCAAAAGAAGTGAGTACCCGCTAGAAAAGTTTCGGTACCAAAAAGTACAAACACAATAATAATAAGGTGCTTACCGAAGTACACCTTCTACACATTCATCAATGAAAGTGAAGGATCTAGTCTGAAGTCCATCTCCCCACATCTCAAACTTATCAGTTGACGTGAGAGCCTTTCTGCAAAAAGCAGCAGGAGCCTTCTCCCTCCCACCTATACAATACATACAAGGAAATAACGAAATTAGGTTGCGTAGCGATAAAATCAGGTAGATACATCAATTATCATTGCAATATAACTCACCTTTCCAGGTTCCAAAAGGACCATAAATATTGTGGAACCTTCCAATTCGGCAGGCAATTCCAAAGTCCTTGGTGTAGTGCTTGCACAACTCCTCAGTTGCAAGCTTCTCTAAGCCATATGCATCTTGAGGCTACAAATGAATGCAAAAGGACTAAATTAATTATACACTTCCAAAACCAGGATTCAAAATCATAACCATAGAGTAACATACCTCTGCAGGCCAGGCATCCGACTCCTTCAAGCTGCTGACATTGGTTTCCAGCTGCTTAAACTCGGGATAAATGCAAGCACTGGAAGCATAGAAAAACCTGTAGAAACCCAGAAAACAGATTGAGAAAAAATTTATCTATGATCGGAGTTTCATCAGCAAAGCATTCTCGATGTAAGGTCCCAATTGTGAACTCCAGCATTACAACACAAGAATTGAAGGTACCCAAATTTTCAACACAAGAATTAAACGTAGTAAGTTAGGGACATCAAACCTCTTCACTCCGTTGATCCTAGCAGCTTCAAGCATGTTGAAGCTAATCATGGTGTTATTATACATAATGACGGAATGGTTGGACTGAATGAAGCCCATTCCACCCATATCAGCCGCAAGGTTGAACACATGGTCGACATTCTTGGTAACCTTCAAGCAGTTCTCCATGACCCTGAGGTCAGCAAGATGGAATTCATGACAGAACATGTCTTCAGGCATGTGCTCATTCTTCTTCCAGTCAGAAGCAATGATGTAATGGCCCTCAGTCTTCAACCTGCGGGCAATGTGGGAGGCGATAAAGCCACCTGCCCCAGTAATGGAAATCCGGAGCTTCTCTGATGGCCAGTAAGGTTCCCTCTCGAGGTTCTCATAGGTGTATTCACCATACTTAATTCCACCAGTGCTTCCCATTCTGCAATGAAAACTTCAGCATTACAAATTACAAGCATTCAGATCGCTTCACTAACATTCCTATACCACTAACAAATGATTAGCAACAGAAAGGAACAAGAATTCCAACTCAAGTAGCATGCATAAATAATAGCCATCCCTCCAAGATTACAACAAAACCCGATAATACGAAACAGGATTAACTGGCAACAAATTGTATTTAACAACACTTCCATTTCTATAAACCATCAATTAAAAGTTAAAAACCCACATCCACCAGCACAAGAATCGAAATGAAAAGTTGAAGCCACGAAAAAGTTCAACCCACATCCACCAGCCCAAAAGGAAAACAACATTTATTCACATGGAAAATCAAAATTTATCTTCATGGTTGGCTAAAAACCAACGTACCTATCTCAGTGAATTAAAAAGGATACAAAAATCTGCTTTGCAAACTACCAGAAGAACAATCGACCAAACCAAACAATGTACTCAGAACACAATCCAACAATGAACACAAACCCATCAAACGCCAGAACCCAAGTACGAGAATCCGGGAAAACCCAGTTGGGAATTTACCTTAAAAACAGCAAAGAAGCTTCAGAAGTTGAGAAGAAAATGGATGATGAATGGGTACGGTAAGGTATGGTAAGGTTTTGGGGTCTGAGCCAACAACGCTTGTGCTATTTATAGCACCTTGGGACAGGGAAAGCAAATAAGACCACTCATTCTATTGTTTCCAATAATTAATGAAAAAGAGCGAATTACGACCGTTTAATCCCAAGTTCTTATCATGGTCTTCGATTCGTGTCTACATTCGGATCCAAGGAAGTAGGCCGCTGTGTTGTACTTACATGAGCCCCCAACCCAAGGAGAGAAAGTTCGTAGAAAGTTCAAACAGGCCTGTGTTTTTCTTGTAGGCCCAAGAGAAATTACTTGGAAGGTCCTCTTATGTTAGCTGCTTTTGATTCTTACCATGTAAATTAGATACGTACCTCCTTGATGATATTTTTTACCTTTTTGATTAACGAGTATCATGATCGGAATTGTTCATTTTTTTGATTATATAAATAAGATCATTCTTATGAAAAATCACTCAAATCCGATATAGTTTGGTTATCTAACTTTGAGAAACATATAAACGGTACAATTAAACTTCAAACTAGCTGTCTCCATGTTTCACAAAGTTAGATAACAAAACAATTTCGAAGTTGAGCGATTTTTTACAGGGATGATCTTATCTATATAATCAAAAAATGAACGATTCCATTATGATATGCATCAATCAAAAGTGCGAAAAATATCATCAAAGTAGCCAAGTGTCCATTAGATATTTGCCTACTTCTCACTGTTGTATTTTGTGATCTTATCTTAAAGCTGTCATTTCATTTCTTCTTCATGTGGAAGTGATGATCTTTTGATATGTCCGGGTACGGTATGGGCAACAATGTAGCATGTTATAGTTGATCTATTTACGTGTTGACGATAAATTATTATCCATCAGACGAAAATATACAGTGATTATTGTGCTTTGAGCATGTGCACATTAAGTCGTACGTCCATGTGTCTGAATCATTGTATCGTATCACATGTTGCCACTCATTGGTTCAATAAACATGCCTATGTATGTCTCTTCACAACTATAGGGAAAGAGGAAAAAAAGGAGATGGATGGACATTGAAACATGGGCCTATAGCTACAAACCCAGTTGGCTTGGGCTTTGAATTGCTGAGTGGCCGGGTTCTCTCTCTAAACCCAAATTCTAAGATCAACATAAGGTCGACCCGGATCCATTTCAGATAAACAACCAACAAGACATTCTTCCCTGCACAGATAGATCTGAATCCCAAAAACACTCATAAACGCTGCGTTCAGAGCTGCGTTTCATCGATTCCAATTTCAAGGTACCGACTTTCACAATTCTATCGCTTTTTTCACTTCAAAGTTTGATTCTTTGTTGATTTGTATACAATTTGTGGTGCTGACCCAGCTTAGGTTTTACTATGATTGAGGGCCTAAATTTCGAATTACTTGAAATTGGTGATTTAAATGTTGTAAAGTTTGTGTCTTTTATGATGATTAAGAATAACCCCCCAATTGGGTTGCTGAAAGTTTTGATTTTTCCTTGGTGTAGTGGAGATTAAATTATAATGGCCGGAAGAGCTTATATCCCCAATAAGAGCTCAGCTCTCATTGCCATGATTGCTGATGAGGTATGCATACTGTTGTTCTGCACATTTTTCGGTTGGAAATCAGTTACCTCGTTGGCGATTTCGGTATTTGTTATGGTTTAGTTTAGTTGATTTGAGTGTGATGAGTATAAAACTGTAATGCTGTCCTCATGAAGTGGTTGTGATCATGTAGGACACTGTAACTGGATTTTTGCTGGCTGGAGTGGGTAATGTAGACTTGCGGAGGAAGACGAATTATCTTATCGTTGATTCGAGTACGTTATGAACTTTATTTGCTGCTTAAAAAGTTGGCACTTCATTCTTTTTTTTCTATGTTAGGTATATGCAGATAGGTAGTCACTAGTCAGACAGACTCCTATGCTAATTGTGGCAGATGATTATTAACCTATGTGTGAGATACTTTTACCAAGTAATCCTCTGGTTGAAAGGGGAAGGAAACTGAAAACTTCTAGGAAATGAGCTTTACGTAAAGAAAGATAATTTATTTTGCTGCAGGTATTGTCCCCTATTGCTCAATGCTGGAACTTTTCATTCTTGTTAAACGAACAAAATAGGTTGTCACCATTCATTGGTGAAGGAAGATATAACATTACATCTTGGTCATTAATTATGGCATAGTGGTGAGAAGTTAAATTTGTTCTGTGGTGACATGCTTTGGTATTCCTTCTTCGTAACTAGTATTTCAAATTTTCAATGCTCAGAAGTATCTTACTGCTTGCTCCCTTCAATGAGAAATTTAGTTTCTGTATTCTTTTTGTATCAGAAAGTTTAGCTATGATTTTATATTCATATTCATATTTAACGCATGGTTTGTCACTGGTGCTTATTTGCGTATCTAATACTATGTACTTCCGGTTTTGTGCTCAGAGACAACAGTGAAAGCAATTGAAGATGCATTCAAAGAATTTACCACAAAGGACGACATTGCGATTGTCTTGATCAGCCAATATGTAAGTTCTTTTTCATGATTCAAGGTTTTCAACTCAGGATATGAAGTTTCTGGTCTGGTGTACAAGGCGATAACAGGCTGCTGAGATAGCGAAACATATTAGAACTTATAACAATTTGCCGTTTAGGAATGCATGCATTCCATCCAAGAAAGTAGAGGAGATGACCCTTGTCTCCTGTTTTCTCACCAGGTTGCAAACATGATAAGATTTCTAGTTGATAGCTACAATAAGCCGGTTCCAGCCATTTTGGAAATCCCCTCCAAGGATCATCCCTATGACCCTGCTCATGACTCTGTTCTTTCACGAGTAAAGTACCTCTTCTCTTCTGAATCTGTCGCATCAAACAGGCGTTGATCATTAAATATTTCCATATGTTTTACTCATAAGGTTGCGAAATAAGTATTACTTTCAATTCCAGAATGATTTTCCCTTTGTGCACACCACCAGTGTTATGTACCGAATCACATGAATTTGATTGGTATTCTGTGTATTTAGATTTTTTTTTTGTGCCTACACCTTTCTACAAATAGTAAATTAAATGTCATATTATTGGGTTAGAATAGTTCAGCCTTGATCTTGATGCGATTATGCTTTTTTAATGATGATAAAGAACTGTATATGACGGTAAGATCTAACTAAACAATGATCACGAATGGATAAGCTTGAAACCAAAGCCAAAATATTTTATTTCTAATCCACATCATCGAACAACCATTGAAAGAACCACCACCACTGTTTTTCACACGATTTTCTTTCATCACGAATGGACAGTCATTTGAGTTCAAATATAGAAAAAAAAAATTATTATAGTATTAAGGAATATTAGTATTTATTTAGGCCACGAAAATGAAAAGGAGCAGGTTGACAGGTCCAGCATATAATGGGATGTCTCTCTTTGAACTATTGTCGTATACATCGTATTCCATCAATGATAATGTGTCGAACCTTTTGATGAGGAAAAAAAACAAAAAAATATAATAGAGAGAACAGTGAAGAATGGATTATGCCAAAGTCACATTGCAAAAATTGAGGACCCTGAAAAATATAGTGGTGGCCGTGGAACCAAGAGAACACGGAGAAAGAGACAAAAGGGACTTTAGGTGCCTTAAAAGGGAGAACATGTTGGACCCCCCAAGTTTGTGTGTGGGGGCGAATTTTAGGGTTTATCCACAAATGAGCATTTGATGTCCATCCACCCAATTGAATTCAGAAAAGGCTTCATTTCCGTCGTCTCAAACATTTTGGTCTGCTCTTTGTATTTGGATTTGGACCTTTTGGAGGAACAAAGTCGTCTCTTCCTATCAACATTTGAATAACGGGAGCCCCTTCAGGAGGAGGCTATATGGTGAAAATTCGGGTGTGAAAGTCATTCTGTCTATCACTTGGAACGTTATAACATTATGAACGATAATATTTATTTTAACTGTTTTTGTGATATGATATAAGTAGAATAAAACACTTTGTGATAACATAATCTTCATTGAAGAACTCAAAAGTGGGGTTTGTAGGAACTTATTCTGATATCAATATTTATATAGATTTGAATTCCTAAAGTTCGACTTTTCTATAGAATTTGAGCTCGAAATTTCTTCCAATATTCAGAATTGTTTAGGTTTCCACCCTTTATCCATTTCTTATGAGGACCCCATAGAATATAATCATCCACATTTTGCCATAACCAATACAAAGAATCTCTTCCAAGTCAGCATCACAACCTTTACCATTAAAAACTCTTCACACAATCAAATTGGCAGTAATACCATTCAAAAAACAATTGTCCAAATTTCAAAGGATCCAAATCAGATAGATTTAATAAAATCCTTGACCAACGAAATTCCAAAACAGACAATAGGACAGAGAAAACAGAGCACATAGAAACCTCAAAAACAGAGAGCAAGCAAAAGCAAAGCAAAAAGATGGATAGGGTCTTCTCTTCAATGGACGAAATGTCCGACCACCTCTGGTCTTCTTCTGCGCCGCCGGTCCACGACGGTGCCGGCGACGACGATGGCGATGACAAGTCCAAAATGAACCGGAGCACATCGGAATGGTCCTTCCAGCGCTTTCTCCAAGAAGCCGCTCCGTGCCCGCCGTCACGTTCGCCACCACAACAGCCTCCGCCGCCGCATTCTTCGTCTTCTTCGTCAACTCACGACCAAAAAGACGCCGACAAGATAGAGGCGATCAATGGCCATCAGCACGGCCACAATACGGCGGCGTTTGGCGGCCTCCAGCCTCCTAATGTTCCGGTTGATTCCGAGGAGTACCAGGCCTTCCTCAAGAGCAAGCTCGATCTTGCCTGCGCCGCCGTCGCCTTGTCTCGAGTTCAGGTTCGGCTTTCCTCTTCTGGGTATTTGTCGTTTTCTCATTTTTGTATTAAAGTTTTGAACTTTATTTAGTTACTGTAAAGGTGAAAATCTTAACTTGAATTTGGAAACGTCTTCAATTTGAGTTTTCTGAAGAGTTGAAAATCTTAGCTCAAGTTGGCTGCTTTATAGTTTGTTTTGGCCTTTTAAGTATGGTTTTCAATAGTAATTATTTAGTGGTATCCAAAACAGAGGTTGTTGCTGGTTGGTTGGTCTTTTACTTCCCTCTCTTTCTTTCTCTGGGTTTAGGGTGTTGATATGCTTGAAAGCTTATTTGACTGAGTCAAGATGAAAAAGTAAAAAAAAAAAAAGTGAATCTGTACTTGGAAGTTGAACATCTGGTTGTGGATTTGTGGGACCTTCATATGGTAATAGTAGTAGTAACTTCCTAATCGTAATTTGCTGCATGTAGATATGTTTCATAGTTTTCTTGGTTGGAAGTTCAAATAGATTTGAAACCATGGTCTTTTCTGTAGCTAGCTCATATGTTCTGGTCGTGTCAATAGGGATCTTTGGTGAAAGCTCATGGCACTGCTGCTTTAGCTGAGAGCGGATCACAGGCTTCCGATACTTCACAATTCGGATCTCAGCCTCCTTCTAAAGGTTTACATATCTCTTTTTGATATGCTAATTGTGTGAATATGTATGTCAATCTCATAGAGTAGGTGATTTGAATCAGTTGATCATGTTCTTTCTGATTTCGGGTTAGATCATTGAGTATAAAAAAGCTGATTTTGTCATGATAAGTGGAAAGTTATGTACTTAGAATGTCATCCTCTTTTCTGCATTACCTATGTAGGATCTGGATACGATTCATCCAGGTCACAGGAAAAGAAGGCTAATACACCGCTTGGCATACCTTCATTACCTGCAACGCAATACAGATCCGTGGTCCCGGCATGGCAAGCAACAAGTGGATCATCACGAGAACTATCAGATGATGAGGAAGCGGAAGGAGAAACTACAGTGACTGAGAATATGGACCCTGTTGATGTAAAACGTGTTAGGAGGTAAGGTAACAATGGTATCCCCGAACAAATAGTATCCCACTGTTAACTAATCAGAAGTTTGTTCGATTCCCAGTCATCTCATTTTGTTTCAAATACATTTGTTCAATTAGCTTCCACTAATTCATTTGATATTTTACAGAATGCTCTCTAATAGAGAGTCAGCTAGACGCTCCAGAAGAAGAAAGCAGGCCCATTTGACTGAGCTTGAGGAACAGGTTTGGTTCTGTTTTCCTTTTTGCCGCTGCTTTTAGTCCATTGTTATGGCATCCCTTGTCTCTTCTGTTCTTCTGTGGACTTCCTAACCCCATGTTCTTTATAAGGCATCTCAATTGAGAGCTGAGAACTCCTCTCTGTTGAAGCGTCTGACTGAAGCAGAAAAGAAGTACAATGACGCGGCTGTGGACAATAGAATTTTACAAGCTCATGTTGAAACATTGAAAGCAAAGGTAAGCTTGTCATCGGTTCTGATTAAAAGTTGAATTCCTTGCTAACTGCTTCCTAGGCAGTGTCTTAGAATTGCAAGATGAGGATTGAAGCTCACTGCATAACCATCACCAGGTTTTCTTTTTTTGGTGAAAAGACACAAGTATTGGTTCACGTGAAGCAAAAAACTGATCTAGTTTTGTTATTTCACATGTGACTACGTTCTAGGTAAAGATGGTTGAGGATGCATTGAAAAGATATACTGGGTCGAACCCGATGTTCCATGGCATGTCAGAGGCGTCCTCAATCAGCATGCCACCATTTGACGGAAGCCCTTCAGAGACATCAACAGATGCTGCTGTTCCGGTGCAAGATGATCCCAATCATCACTTTTTCCAACCTACTTCTAAAAACCCTATATCGACGCATGATCAAAGAATCAACAATGACTCGGAAGACATTCCTTCAGTTGAAAATGTGCAGCAAAATCCCTCACTGACATCAGCAGATATCGTGGGGAACAAGATGGGACGAACACCTTCCCTGCAGCGAGTGGCTAGCTTAGAGCATCTGCAGAAGCGAATAAGGGCTGGAAATCCTTCTGGTCCTCATTCCAATGGAGACCGATAGTTACAAACAAAGTGATGTAAACATGAGGAAGGATTCATTGAAGGATGCTTTGAACAACCATTGTTTTGTACCATTCCTTATGGGTTAATTATGTAAAAACTCTTTTCTTTATCTACACTTACTAAACTGATTCATACTTTACCACTTTCATTGTGTCATAACAACTTTCACTAGGCAGTTCCGTGTGTTTGTGGGGTGCCCAAGTTATATATCCTTATCTCTATATCTCATTCGTCACGTGACAAATGCAACGTGTGATGTAGGAATAAGGGGAATATGTATCCCTGATATACTCACTTTTCTCTTAAATATGAGTTCCACGGTCACCTCACCTCACCTCACCTTAAATGCTTGATGGCGAAGGGGCCGGAACTAGTTCTGATACCATAATTTCTGCAAATCATGGTACTTGGCCCTACAACAGTTGCTAACCAGTTAAGAGCATTAAACTTAAAATGAGTTAAAAGGGCCATAATCAAAACCAGTTCAGAAGATACTTTCGGGTTTGGATAGCTAATTGAGATTGATCAAAATATGTTACTAACTCATCCTACATGGCAGAAGCAAAGGGTTCATCAGTACTGGGGTCTTCTACATATAGCATATCACCCAATCGTATAACTGCAACTAATTCTACCCTAATTATAAAGAATAAACCACTCTGTGCATTATCTTCAAGAAGTCTGAACTGAACTACAACCAGCTTTATTTTCAATTCCCTTGACTTTCATTTCATGTCTTACCATCTCCACATCCTCCCATCTTTCTGCAGATGCATAAATATTAGACAACGCTACATAGTCCTCACTCTTTGGAGTCAAATATGCAGAACTCTGTTCTGACTGTATGTGCAGCAGCTTCTTCCCCACCTTCTCGCCCATTTCAATATCATCATGAAGTCTGCAAGCACTTAATAAACTTCTCCACAAGACGGCATCAGGTTCAGCCGACATCCCTGCTATAAATTCATAGGCTTCTTTCAAGTTCCCTCTGCGGCTAAGCATGTCAACAATGCAACCATAGTGTTGGATCTGAGGTGCGACATCAAACTTGCTCTTCATCATGTTGAACAAATAAAGACCTTCTTCGACAAGCCCTGAATGGCAACAAGCCGACAGCAAGCTGGTGAAAGTCACTGCATTTGGTTTAATTCCATAAGCTTCCATTGCATCCAGAAGCTCCAATGCTTCAATCCCCTTACCATGAATGGCCAGCCCAGTTGCCATTGCTGTCCAAGTCAAGACATTCTTCTTCTTCATTCGCATAAAAATCGACAAAGCACTATCAACACATCCACATTTCGAGTACATATCTACAAGACCAGTCCCCATAAACACATCATTCGCAGGCATACACATCGTCTTCTCCACATAGCCATGTAGACAAGCACCGGTTTCCAACACACCCAACTGAGAAGCCGCGGAAAGAACACAAACCACTGTAGTATCCGTAGGTTTCATCCCACAATCATCGTCCAACATGTCCCGAAACAACATTAACGCATCGCTGGCACTTTCTCTTTGCGAAGAAAGCCCCGTGATCATCGCATTCCACGTAATGCTATTTCTCACAGGCATTTCATCGAACACTTCCCGTGCCGACACAACATCCTTGTTACTAGCATAAAAATGTATCAACGTAGTCTCCACCAAAATATTCGACAGAACACCAACTTTCACAATCCGACCATGTATCTGTCTCCCTACCAACAACGTTGGCACGGAGGGCAACCTAGCACAAGCTCCAAGAACAAAAATGTAGGTGAAGTCATCAAAGTTTAAGGTTGCTCTAGATACCCAATTGGAAAAAAGAAAGATGGAGTCTTTGGGTTGTGTGCATCTGATCAAAGTGTTGAGGAGGAACAAGTTCGGTTCGTCGAAGTGTTTGAACACTGAATGGGCATAAAGGTTGGAGCTTTTTGGGTCTGATGAGGCAGAGTATTGCTGGATTAGTTTGGCGTAAAGGGAGGGTGATTTGAGGCCATTGGTGATCAGCTGGGCGTGTGTTCGTTTGATTTGGGGTGTGGATTTTAGTTTGAGGTTTAGCAGAGAGAGAGCTCTCAATCTTGGCAAATGCTGCATGTGAGTTTATTGGGAGTAAACTTTCAGTAGAGAAGCAACCCAATAAATAGGAAAACAGAGTCGATATACTCATCCAAAGGAAAAGGCAAATTTGGTAGGATATTCCCAGCTTTCACCGGTGCCGGCCGATGGTCTAGAATCTATGTGGCGCGTTCGATTAATTATTTTGAGTTTTATAAACACAATCATTTCTGGTAAAATTCTGTCATAAAATTAATTATCATAATCTTGTAACAAAATTAAATTTGTTACAAGCGTGTGACAAAATTAGATTTGTCACAAGCGTGTCAAGCTTGTGACAAAATTGGTTTTGTCACAACTTGTGATATAATTGAGTTTTGTCACAACCTTGTGACAAAATTAGTTTTTTCACAATCCTGCAAATTTAGTTTTATCGCAAGTTTTATTTTGTCACAAACTTATGACAAATTGAGTTTTGTCACAAGGTTGTGACAAAATTTGTTTTGTCACAAGTTTGTTACAAAACTAAATTTTGTTATAAAATTGTGACAAAATGTGGTTTTGTCGCAATTATTTCAAAATATATTTTTGTCATAACCTTGTGATAAAATTTAATTTTGACTTAATTTGTGATAAAATTAATTTTGCCACAATTTTATCACAAACCTTATGAAAAAATTTAGTTCGGGTTACAGTATTCTCATGTCCTAACTTTCAACACCCAATTTCCAACCCCAATTTGAGTGGTTCGATCCAATTCGGAACTGGTTTAACCTAGTAAACATGGTCAATTACCCATTTGGTCAGGTATTTGCCAAATACGTTTAATCGGATTTTCGGGTAATCGGATCGATATGACCGCCCCAAGTCAAAATAAATAAATCCAAAGATCCCGACCCCCTCAATGTTATCTAATCTCCCGCAAGCCCAAAACACACAAATTTTCAAAAGCAACACCCGAACCTGCAAAAAACCCAGAAACCAAAAATTAGATAATTAATCAAAGCAGCCATGGAGGTCTCATCTTTCACTTCAAGATCCCCACTTTTGCTACCTTTGTCATCAACCCAATCCACCTTCTTGAGCAGCAATGGCAATACCTGTTTGTTCTTGAGCAAAAGCAAGGTCAAAAGCAGCTCTTTGGTTCTGGGCAGAAGCAGAATCAGTACAAGAACTGAAAAGGCCAAGAAGGGTATGACTTGTAATGCTTTGTTTGGTCTTGGGGTGCCTGAGCTTGCTGTTATAGCTGGTGTGGCGGCTCTGGTATTTGGACCAAAGAAGTTGCCTGAAGTGGGCAAGAGTATTGGCAAGACTGTCAAGAGCTTCCAGCAGGTTGGTTTCTTTCTTCTGGATCTGTTTGGTTCTCGAGAAAATGAATGGAATTTATTGCCCTTTGATTCAAATTGTTGTTTGTTATTGTTGTTTATTTGTGTATGTGGAACTTGGAAGAAAGTCTAGAGCTTGCAGTATCAGTGAACTTTATGAGGGTTTTGTGAACTTAAGTGACCTCTGAAATTGTTGTTGGGTACACTTCAACTATGTTTTCTCTTGGTGAAGTAGGAAATCAAATGAAAGCACATTTCTTTACTTGGCTCTAATGGTAGAGGAACAAAACTTTGATGTTGTTGTTAATGGATGGCTGTTGTTTTAGTGTTTGTTCAGTAGGTTTGGGGTAGTATACGATGAAATGTTGTAACTTGGAATTCCAATATTCTATTTAGCAATAAAGCAGTAAGTGGAGGTCTGAGATTACTGATTGTTGCCAAGGTTTAGTTTAATCAATTGTTTCTGCTTTGTATATGTCTTTGTGATATTTGCTGTGGAAATCTTGTTTGATGTTATAATGCACTGAAAGAAACTTCATGCATCCGTTCTTGGTGTTCTTCTTTTAGATTGATTATGTCCCCTTGTAGTGTCTCTTTGCTTCTTGTCTGTTGATTAAGTTGCACCAACTAAGTTGGCGTCCTATGAGAATTGAATCACTACAACCTCTGCCTTCTATGTTGTGGAAAGAAACTGCAGGAACTTCTCAGTTATTATAGATTGTACACTATCTGTTAGTGGTGGGGTCATGTAAGAAAGGCTTCACTAGAAACTTCGTATTGGAGTAGAAACTTATAGCTGCAGTATGGTGTTCGGAATGATGATGATAATAGTATTGACAATATGATCTATGTCCTGTTTATCCTTCCCATTTTTCTTATTATCAAAAGACACGAAATAGATAATTGATCCCAGGTTCATATTCCTCCTTCCTCTCTACCGAACATAGTGCAAAAGCTTTCTTTGGTGAATCCTTTTCCATGGTCTACTACAACCTTCTTCTTTAGTTGTCTTGCGTAAGGGATACAGTGCAAATGGCCACTGCTGACTGTAGGCTTCTTCCTCAGGATAGAACAACGTGATTTGTTTTGGCAGTATCGTTGTGTGGCTTAAGTTCATATTATTTGCCTACCCAACTTTCAATCTTGTGTTTATTGTACTCAAACTTTGAAGTGTATGATATGGAACTTGTGAGAGAAGCAGAAGGATCAATTTATTGGACCAGGTGGATGCATATAGATTGCATACAGTTTTTTTTTTTTTTGTTAAATTTTTTTTACAAGAAGCGACTGATATAATGATGGAATGCATTGATGTGTCTCCCAATGTAAACTCACTTAAGTATGTGTAATACATTGATGGACACCAGACAGAACAGCCATTTGTATTCTAAGGATTCTCTAAATCCTAGCCTAGTTATAGCATAAAGCTTTTTTTGCATTTCTCAGTGCAGTTCTTCGTTTTGGTTAACTTGAGTTAAGAAGTGTTACTAAAAGAGGTAGGCAGGGAAGCTTTCATATACTTAAATTGTTAGTGTTCAAAACCAATTATTCAGGTAACAGGTTAGGCTCATTTAGTTGTTTTAATACTGATATCTGAAAAGAGCAGTCTAATGACTTCAGAGTGTATGTGAACACAGTGTTTCTAATCTCTAATTCTCTTTTGTGCTGCTTTCTTGCCGTTCCTTGTATTTGACTCCTTTTAAATCTTGCAGGCAGCAAAGGAGTTTGAGTCAGAACTTAAAAAGGATCCCGAGGCCCTCACGGAGACACCTACAGCCGCGAGTCAAGAAGAAAAACAAGAAGTCAAGGTCCCAAATTCACAAGAAAATGTATGAGGTTGTATCAATCACCCAGTCAGACACATTCTCTATGTTGTATTGTTCCGAGTTTAGAACAAGATTAGGTTATGTTGCAGATCATGATGTCGGAAATTTTATTCTTTAACTATTTGTTTACCCTCATTAATAATCTATCTGCCTTGTTATAAGAACCCT
This sequence comes from Spiraea crenata, assembly GCA_033992175.1. NCBI lineage: Eukaryota > Viridiplantae > Streptophyta > Magnoliopsida > Rosales > Rosaceae > Spiraea > Spiraea crenata. Next base: position 1,247,623 of record JAVBHV010000041.1, on the reverse strand, counting down.
GCTAATCCAGATCAACTAAAGCTTCTGTTTATGTTGAAGACTACAAGCTTTGAATTTGGGTCCATCTTTTGAACTCAAAACAGTCGTCTAAAGATGATCCAAATCATAGATTCCCCTCCATTGTGTTGGTGTTACCTGCCTAGCTCATTCTGAGGAAAAAAACAAGTACTTTCATGCAACGATTCATACATCTCTCCCTTTCTCACACATCACTAGCCACGTTAGGTGCGGCAAAGGAAGAAGAGAGTCATGAATTCCTTCAATCCAAATCATTCTCATTCTGAGGAAGGAAAAATAAAACTTCCTGCTTTGAATGAAAAAGAGGAGCTTTTTAATGAAGGTTTAACTTTCCCTAAAGCAGGTTCAAGGTGTTTTATGCAGCCCTTAAACCGACCTTTAATGGATTGGTGGTCCGAACGTTCTTATGAATCCAGAATCCCCATTGGACCATGACATCATCCCACCTTAGAAATCTACTAATTGTATATAATCACACTTTAAACAGAAATGGTATTCTATCCCTAAATATTGTACAGGATGGTTGGCTTTACCTATAACTTCTGAAAGCTGTTTTTCTTTGATTGCAACTTCTGGAAGCACTTTTATTTCACGAAATGCATCATCTCTGTCGACATGGTTTCTCCCCATTTCAGCTTTGTGCGTTTATTTATTGTATTCGTGCCGCCCTGATTGCTTTGAAAGGTTTCAATCATACAAAATTATCAAAAGTGATCTAAAGGCATACAATTATAACAAGGTTATGATGCACTAATGATAGGTGTAGGTTGGCCCTTGTGGTGGACTGCTACACTACTTTAAACTTTCAAAACAAGGCATGATTAACTATGAAATTGCAGTAAAGACAATGATTCTGGGGTTCAGTACATATGCCCTTTAAGACTCTTTTTTTCTGTCACGGATATAGTGTCTTGTTGTTAGATTGTGCCGGTATAAAGAAGTATTTTCGCTCTTGTTTATCAACGGCTAGACATGGAATTGGGAAAGACCTGTATCCGTAAGGCTAGGCTAGTTTGAGATGGATTTCATGTCTGTTTTAGTGTATGATGTAGGTCTATTATGACAAAGTAACTCCACTAGTGACTAAACAAATAGCACCGACCCGGAAAAGGGAAAACTATTAAAAACTAGAAAGATAGCAACCTTTGTGTATTCAAATTGAAATCAACTTCAAGGTGCAAATTAGTGGACAATGGTAGTCCCTATAGTCAGCTAGGCCTCATTCATTTTTTGTTAACATCCCAAGTTCGGGCTGATAGGATCAAACCAAGTGTCTGATCCAGTCTCTGACCCAGTTTGATATTACAAGCGAAATAAAAGATAACAAAATCAAATTTGAAATCTCAAGCTTAGAGATGAATGTCCTTAACAATTGAATTCAAGTTCTTCGAAAAGGATGATGAAGATAGTTTTAAGGAGCTTGATATCATAAAACCTGTCACATTCACCTCATAAGCGATAAGACGTGCAAGGAGTGAGTTCCATTGTTTGATTAGAAAAAGAAGAAATTGATTATAAAGAAATAGACCATTTTAAAAAGGTAGAAGAAAAGAAAAAAGGACAAAGTGAGAGGGAGGGATGAACCAATAATGGAAACTTAATTACGTGTACTAAACATAAAAACCTGATTTTCCGGTTGTAAAATTTGATCTATACACTCTTGTCTGGGCTAAAGTTGAATAGGGTGATACAAAAATATCCTGTCTTTTGAGAATCATGTAGTTTCCGTATGCCTAAGTATCTCCCATTTTGGTGAGAGTATGAGAGGAAAACAAAAACATAAAAGCACTTCAAATTAGGGATGGGCATAAGAGTCGAACGACTTGCTAACTCGACTCGTATTACTCAACTCGGTGTAAAACAAATTGATTCATAATTATTATTTTTTCAAATTGAGTCAAGTTTGGACTCAACTCGTTTATGATCTTGCCAAAATTTCTCTACTGCAAAGGTGTTTGATCGTCGGAAATCGTAACTTCTTCAACTTTACGTTTGTGTTTAGTAGATATCGGCCAAATGCACACATGTTCCTTGTTAACAACATACCTATAATTTATCTTTGTAAAACAATTCACAAGCTACGCCACAAGTTCCAAATGTACCCGGCTGGGCAGTGTAGGAGTATGCTAGAGCTCTTCTTGAGCGCCTAGACTTTCCCTTCCCACGTAGAGCTAGAGATACTAGGTCGACTTTGCTCTGATAACATATTAAACACGTGTATACAACTTATCTTTAAATAATCGGCTTACCAGAAATATGTCTCAAATTAACTTGATTCATTTTTAGACTCATACACATCATTAATTCTACAATACTACTTGGAGTTTAGAGTAAATGATTCTACAAACTCAGTTTGCAGTGCTCACTTTGTAGTGCCACGTCAGCAAAACAACTTTATAATAGATGCTACAAATGACACTGTAAATCACATATAATCTAATAAAATTTGTATGTTTATATATTCTAGTAGATGTTGTAAATATAAATCCTTTATAATTTATTAAATTGAAAATATTGGGTTCTACATGAACTAAAACTGTACAATATACAGTATAATACTATTTGCATATTTTTTCAAAATGATCAATTTTAACGAGTAGATAAATAAATCTATATAGTGTCATATTAACTATCAAAATACATATTTATCATGTTTATCATATATGTTTGTAAAGTTTTCTAGGGAGATACTTATATCCAAATCTTTCTCATAATCTTTTTTTTTTGCCAAAGCTTTCTCATAATCTTTCAATTGGTAGAAAGAAAAAGAAAAGCAAACCAATCAAGACCTCTCTTGTCTAGCGCGTAGGGCTAGAGCACTAGTCCCCACGCTTGCACATTTTAAAACACTGCCAAGTTTTTCTTCTGTCTCTTCATTTCTGTCTCTCTTTAACAACTCGAAACCATAAATCACAAGCACAAGCAAAGCAAATTTTTACCCCAGACCCCCCCAAAGTCAGAAGAGTTGAGAGAACCCAAAAGCAAAGCAAAAATTCCCAACCCAAAAAGACTAGTTTTTTCAGCGAAAAGATCACACCTTTGCCTTTGCCTTTCCTCTCCCCTTCCTTTCTCTTTCAGTTTCAAAACCAAAGTAAACTCCAACCACAACCCACAACTCTCCCCAGTCTCCACTGCAAAATCAAAAGACCAAACCAGCTCGAATTCCCCAATACCTTTTCCGGGTTATCGGGTCTGACACCCATTTCACCAACACCCTTGTTTTCTCGGGCTTCCCATCACATAAATAAACACAAAAGTCCCTCAAAGAACCCAGCTTTATTTCCCCCCCACCAAAGTTTTCATTTTTCTAACTCTGAACTGCAAAAGCAGAGCACAAAAGAATACCCTTTTGAGCAGTTTACAGTAAAAAAAAATACAAATTTGGGTGGAGTTTTGTCAGTGAGAAGAAGAAACTATTATTAGTACTATGGCGGGAAATCCGCCTGAGGGACTTGGGGACGATTTCTTTGAGCAGATCTTGGCCGTGCCGCCGTCGTATACTGGTGGCGGCTCTACTGACGGAGGTGGCGGCGGGTACGGCGAGGTGAGGTCCATGCCCATGGCGCTTCAGTTGGGCTCTGGTGGCTCTTCCGGCGGCGGAGGCGGCGGCGGGTACAGAGGAATTGGAATGAGCATGGGAATGCCTTTGGGGTTGAATTTGGAGCAAGGAGGATTTCTCGGGCAAGACAATAATACTAGCAACAATGTCTCCTCTGCAATTAATGTAAGTCCCCTTCTGTTCTATCGTAGGTTGTTTTTTCACGGCTGTACGAGGAAAACTTTATTGAGGAGTTTATTTGATTTCAAGTTGTCAATTTACAGTTTTGTTCTTGTTTGATGTTTGGTAGATTTGCTTGCCATGTTCTGGGAAAGTGGGAGTTTTCCTTGAAAAATTTGTTTGCTTAGAGATTAAAAAAAGAAAAAAAAGCTCCTCCTTTGAGTTTGAAATTGAATGGACTTTATTTGGGAATTTGAAACCCAGGAATTTCTTTTCTACTTCTTTTTGGGGAGAATTTGGCATCCAAAGTTGCTCTTTTTGTGAAAATGAGTGATCTTTGTAAGGTTTACTTGGAAAATGTGACATGGTTATTGGTTTTTGGTGTGGCCACAGGAGAGGGATTCTGTTCATATGACGAATTTGTTTCCGGCATTTGGACACTTGCAAAATCACTCCGTCCGGCCGGCGCCGCCGCCGCCGCCGCCTCCGCAACCGCACCAGGTAACTCCAAATATTTTTTGTAGTGACGATAATGACCTCACTGTGTCAAAGATGCCCTTCATTTTCCAAGGACATGTTATGTTCCCAAAACAGTGTCCGGTCATTTTAGAATAGCGACCATAATTTGTACATATTGACGGGGACTGAATCATGATCTTAGTGACTATAGTGTCCAATACCTTAAAACTCGATGTGTCAGTACCTCATCAATGTACAGTTTTAAGGAAATTAATAATATCGATACAATAATAATGATATATGGACACCAAGTATTACACTTGTTCCAAAATAAGGGGCAAGTGTGCTGCACGCGCTTTAAGGGGCGTGGGGACACTTGTGCCGACAGAGAAAGGCACCATAAACGTGTGAGCTTGAAGTTTGAAGTTTGAAGTTTGAACGTGTGGAGTAATTCTGCCGTCCGAACCGAGGTCCTTTTTTAAGCTTTGCTAATTGCAGTCTTTGTCAGTTAGATGTTCGAGGGCCACGCGCCTCTAGGAATTTGCCAGGGCGTGTGTGAAACACCCTTCACCTGGGGTTTGACTCCTACTAGTTTGACTTGTGCTGTGTGTAAAGGTTGATTGAGCCAACCTTGTTCTTATATGCAGAATTTGCTGCCTAATTTGGGGATCCTAAATTTAAAGTTCTGTTTAACTGTCAATTAGTTTGACATTTTCTTGGCATGTTGATATTTTTATTTCTTTGATGGTTCAGTTTATGGCTCTTAGAGTTGTCTGAGAGTTGATCTATTTGGCATGGTATGTTTGTTTTTTTTTTTTTTCAAACTTTGAGCAATTAGGCCAATAGGAAAAGAGATTAAGAACATCTTGACTTGTCCGACCAAAAATGCAGTCATCCTTACTTAATACACACCAGTTGATGCCAAGATTTTACGCAACCGGCTGAAGTCAGAACTTAAATTCGTCCAGTAACCACGTATAATGATGTTGTTTATCTCTTCTTTGTAAGGCATTTGGTGGAGTGTTGAATTTGGCAAGTTGGATAAAAGTGTGAAATGACTTGTGAGATGGTGTTCCACCATGGAGTGACGTGATTAATATGATGAAAATCCAAATTGAATTTGTATTAAGATGACTATGAGTCAAAATAACAGGAAATGACATGCTACGAATGAATTATATAAAGTTTCATTGTTTCTGTGCTGGAATTTATCTGTTGGCAAGTGTTTCCTGTTCTTTCACTTATCTGGTTCTTGTTGTATGCTTTACGGCCAGAACTTCATTAAGTTTAGTCAACATATATATGATTTGATGAGCAGTTAACTTTGTGAGGCCTTTCATCCTTTGGCTGGTTCATAGTGAAAGAGCTTTCATTAATCCAGCTAACATAATCTATCAGAAGCTATCAAGTATTGGGTTTGCTTGTTTTACCGAATGATTACACACAACTAAGTTCAAACTTAAAAGTGAAAATACGTATTGAACTTTCATCTACTCTATATTTCCTTTTCCATTTCTGCTTATAATGTGTGGACTAACATAATTTGTTAATTCTTGGTGCTCCAGTTTCATAGCCAACCAACAACAGGGCCTGTTGCTGCTGCCCATCACCCTCCTGCGGTCCGGCCAAGGGTTCGAGCAAGACGAGGCCAAGCAACAGATCCCCACAGTATTGCCGAGCGGGTAAACTTTTTCATTAGGTCTTGTCTTGTATGATAAGGGAATAGTCACTCTAGCCTGCATTTTGAAGTAGTTTGTTATATCTTTTAGCAATAATTACTTGCTAAAACTGTTAGGCTACTTTTCGGATTGTGGTGTCCCATGGTGCCCTTCTTTTCTGTGAGGTATTAGGTTGCAAGATGGAAATAATAAAGTACCGACATACAAATTTTCTAATCAACCTTTTCTCGTGACGAAGAATCTAGATGGAGTGTGGATTATCTCATTTGGGATCATGATATAATAATATTGTTCTCATATATTAGATATTCTTTTTACAAATCTTATTGCAGTTACGTCGGGAAAGAATTGCAGAAAGAATGAAGGCATTGCAGGAATTGGTACCCAGTTGTAATAAGGTTAGTGCCTTATTGGGACTGTTTGATTCCTTTTTTTTGGCTTACTTGCGTATATGTTTGATCCTTTAGAATATTGTTGTCCACAATGAACGATGTTGGAGGATGCCTGGCCTTTGAGATGTAAGTTTTTAATGTAGTGACACCTTATGATATTTTTGTGCAGACAGATAGGGCAGCTATGCTTGACGAAATCGTGGATTATGTGAAATTTCTAAGGCTCCAAGTAAAGGTATGTTAGTTAAAATTTAATCAGATTCATGATCTACTTTACTCCAAATATTTATCTTGCTTTTCTGCACGAATGGTTAAAACCCTCTATTGATTTCATCTTGTTTCAAAAACTTGTACCGAATGCTAATGTCTTCCAATTTTAAATACCTTGAAATTCTTCACCATGAGGTAGGTCCCAGTCATGTCGCATATCCCAGGCATCATTAAAGGCATTGAGACTTTCCTTATATGAAGTAATTTTGTCAAACGTGAAATGACTTTGTCTGGTTCGAACCTCTAAAATTCAATGAGTCATAATCAAATAACAAAAGTTGCAAACTGTTCAACTTTCTTGATTTCTTGGGGTTAATTATTTCGTTTTCTCGATTCTTTTTTATCTGATTTTGTTTATATTGAAACAGGTCTTGAGCATGAGTAGACTCGGGGGAGCTGGTGCAGTGGCTCAGCTTGTTGCTGATGTACCCCTATCAGCAGTGGAGGTAGTCTACATGAATAATAATGCCACGCTAAACCTATTGTTACTTTACCATATTGTTCTCTTCACATGTTTATAACTTGATGAACTTATATCAGTGCGGCTTATTTGTTACGTTCGTTAACGATCAATCTATCAAACTCTTATGACAAATTTCTATGCGTTTGTTCTTATCCATCTTGCTTTGGATTCTTGTGGAATGAAGGGAGAGGGCATTGAAGGAGGAACCAATCAACAAGCATGGGAGAAGTGGTCTAATGATGGCACAGAACAACAAGTAGCCAAGCTGATGGAAGAAGATGTAGGAGCTGCCATGCAATTCCTTCAGTCCAAGGCACTCTGCATCATGCCCATTTCCCTTGCCCCGGCAATCTTCCGGACACATCAACCGGATGCATCGACACTGGTGAAGCCAGAATCAAACTCCTCTTCATAGGCTCCAACAAAACATGCAATAGCACATTCCCATCGACGACTCCCCCGCATGCTCCTCAGAAGTGGCAATCAAGTCATTGCAACTGTTCACTCGTTTTTCTAACTTTTGTCGAACAAGAGACCTGATGTATTTTCCATAGGAAGCCTAGGGAAGAGTTTCAAAAGCCAAATTGATGTGTTGCTCTTGTGAGATAAATGGTGGGGTTAGTTGAGAGCGTGACCAAAATATATTGGTGGTGGGAGCGCTTCCGTTTTCTTATATGGACACTGGGACTGTGGGGCCATTGAAAAGGAATTGATAGGTAATGTATGATGTATTTTGAGAAATTTTTAATGCAAGTTGTAAGTAGATATTGGTGTTGGTTGTCCTGTAAAGCTAAATTGGAAGCTTCTGGTTCACAGAAAAGTATGTCTACTACTTGTTGTATTGATGGAATTGAGTTTTGTTGTTTCCTGAAAAGTGATTTAAATTCTTGTGCAAGAGGAAGTTATTGGGAGGAGAAAGAGAGTAGAAAATGACATCTTCTATCAGAAAGCTGATTACCATTTCCTCTCAATTTGGTTCACTTTCTACTCAAGACAACAAACAATAGTGAACCTACCTTTGAGGTAAAGAAATAAGAAGAAAGAAACATTCTTTTTAATATTTTTGTTCTCATTTGTTGGGCAAGATCACTCAATCTAGTTCCACAGAAACAAGTCATCTGAGAGCATTTGCACCGCGGAGGGTGCAGAGGTGCGGAAAGGCGGTGGAGCCCGCCACTGTTCACCGCGAACCGCCCCTTGTCTCTGAAATTGAGTTTCCACCGCGGAGGTGCACAAAATCCTTGTTCATGGAGGGCAGGTGCGAAAGGCAGGGTGGAGGGGCTGCCTTTCGCCCCTTCACTGTAGCGGGAGGGGCGGAAGCTCGGCTGGGAGATTTCTGGTGCGTGCGGAGGTTGCAGGCGCGTCCGGCGCGTGGCAGCTGAGGAGGAAGCCTTCTTCTTTTTTTTTGCCAAGTGGCTTCTTTCTGGCCGTCGATCTCCAGATCCGACGGCCAGGAAATATTTGGGCCAAAAATACCAAACAAAATGAGAAAAAAAACAGAAAATTATGCAAAAAAGTTATGAAAAAAATGAAAGGCATTATGTAATATTTTGCTTGAGTTTTAAAATAAAAGAAGTTGTATTATTTTTAGTACCTTAGTACCAAAAAATGTGAAAGCAATAATAAAAAATTTGCAAAAAAATGTGAAATTTTTTCTATAAATACCCAATTAAATTATTGTACAATTAAATCGATATGTATTATAAATAACAACGGTTCAAAATCATATCGGTGAAAATTTTATTGATGTTTGTCCGTAAATAGTGATTACTTGCCCCTTGCCCCTGCCCTTGTGTGGGTGGAACGAAAAATGAAAAGCAGGGGCAATTCGGGTGGGGCCTGCATGAATAGTACCCGCCTTTTGGGTTGCACCCTTGCCCTTTGCACCCTTGCACCTGAACCTATGGGTGCAAATGCTCTGAAGGACTTATTGCTCTTGAATTATTGTTTTTTTTTTTAATTTTTCCCTAACGGCTCTTAATCCGTCTGAATAATGATATGTTTACTAATCCGTAATTAAACGAGGGGATCAAGCTCTCTGAAAACAAATGGGTAAGAACGTGAAATACTCTCATCATAAGGGCCTTTTCACAAAACTGATGTGGGTCTGATGGGTTTGGGCAGGTTGTAGTGCGACCCATTGGCCCATTACCTGCAAAGGGAATTTAGGGCTCGCTGTTCCGAGCAAAGCAGCAAGCTTTAATCGTCTAGGGTTTCAAAGGTGTCAGCCTGATGACTGGTACGTGAATTGTTGACCATATTCTTTGTAATTGTTGTGCCTGAGCTTTGATTGTTAATATTTATGTGTGAATAGTGTGTGTAGTTATTCTGCATGCTCTGTTGAAGTTATGGAAGGTGTAGGATTGTGAGTTGTGGATTTGAAATGGAAATTATGCCGGGAAATGAAGTTGTATTCACTTTTATGTTTCAGAAGCAAAGAAAAATAGAGAAAGGTGAAAACTTTAGCATTAAAAATGCCTCTTGGAGTAATTGGCAGCATGATAACTGATGGAAAGAAGTTATTTTGGGGGAAAACTTAACTGAAAAAGTTGAACTCTTTTCTTTCAGGGGTGGGGTTGAAGAATCATGTGAGTTTGATTCTTTGTTTTGGAACAGATGATAGGGTTCTTTTAGATAATGAAATCTCAATTGGGATTTGAAGTATTCTAGGATTTAATTCGTGTGCAAGAAAATGATATATCTGAGATTTGAAACAGGTTTAGGTAATGGCTTCTGGAGTTCATATATGGGATGTAACTGTGTACAGACAAAAGCAGACCCATATAACATATGGGAGGGAACTGGTGCAGGCTCTATTAGGAAACTGGAGCGCTGCAGATATGACTATCTGCCTAGTTCTGCGTTTAAATGTCATAATTCCATAATTTTTATAATTCTGTCTAGTTTGGTTCTCTGAAGTACTGATACTGTACAAGTTAGCTGGACTATTATCTATGTACCAATGTGGGCGAGGCATCCGCCTTCTAAGTTCAACTTCAACAAGCAGCAGGATCCAGTGGGATCCAACGGTTGCCCTCAAACTCAATCACCCAACTCTGGTATTGCTGGAGAAATGCAGGACAAGGTACCATTTCAAACAGATTTTGGGGCAGATAATGAGAATTGGTCTACTTGGTCAGACATTTCCAATGAGCCGGCTTCTTACTTTCTCAGCCATCTCAAACCCGGACAACTTAGACATGGCTATCCTCCTTTTCAACCACTATACCCCATATCCCAATCTTTACATTTATAATACCATGATTTCTGCCTTATCTTTCTCTAAAAGCCAATCATTTGACCTATACAATTCCATGCTCCACTTTGGTATACACCCAGATAAACATACCCTTCTTTATTTACTCCAAGCATCCAAGTCTTTATCAGAAGCAAAGCAGATACACTGCCATTCTGTTGTTACCGGTTTGTTGTCACATGGATACCTGCTGAACACCCTCGCCAAGATATATCTGGAAGAAGGACAAATGGGGATTGCTTACCAGGTTTTTCATTATGTCCCAACACCAGATACTGTTTCATTCAATATCATGATTGTTGGTTTCGCGAAAAAGGGTTATTCTTCGGAAGCTCTACTACTGTACTGTGAAATGGTTGGTTTGGGTCTTAAACCAGATGAGTTCACCATTCTAGGACTTCTTTTATCTTGTGGACTAGTAGGAGAACCCCGACTGGGAATGTCTGTTCATGCATGGATTGAGAGGAGGAAAGCCATGACCTGTTCGAATTTGATCTTGGGTAATGCCCTTTTAGACATGTATGTCAACTGGAATAAGTTGGAGCTTGCCCAAAATGTTTTTGACGCTATGGTGGAGAAGGATATTGTGTCATGGAACACCATGACTGCAGCCTATGCCAAGGTTGGCATGCTAGAGCTCGCTGAAACTCTTTTCAAGCAAATGCCTAGAAGAGATGTTGTTTCTTGGAATTCATTAATATCTGGCTATGCCAAGAGGGGTGATTACATAATGACGATGAAGGTATTCAATAACATGATTATGGAGAATCTGAGGCCTGACAGTATCACTTTGGTAAATTTGGTCTCGGCTGCAGCAGAAATCGGAGCTTTGGATCAAGGAAAACAGTTGCATGGCTTGATTGTGAAGATGCAGTTGAAATTAGATGTGTTTTTGGGTTCAGCGCTAATAGACATGTACTGCAAGGCTGGAAGCATTGAAAGAGCTTTCACAATTTTCAGGGGACTAACCGAAAAAGATGTTACCATATGGACAACTATGATCACCGGATTTGCATTCCATGGTTATGGAAGAAAAGCTCTGGATCTGTTTTATGAGATGCAAAGGGTATTGTTGCCAAATGCGGTGACTCTTGTTTCCGTTCTTACAGCATGTAGTCATAGTGGGCTTGTGGATGAAGGACTATATATATTCAACAATATGAAGAAGAAATTTGAAATCGAACCAGGAGTAGAGCATTATGGGTGTTTAGTGGATCTTTTATGTCGATCGGGGAGGTTGGTAGAAGCAAAAGACGTGACTGAAAATATGCCGATGAAGCCAAGTCGAAGCATCTGGGGAGCAATGCTGAGTGCTTGTAGAGCTCATGCAAACACGGAACTAGGTGAAATAGCTTCAACAGAGTTACTGAAGTTAGAGCCTGAGAAAGAGGGAGGGTATATTATGCTATCTAACATATATGCTGCTTCTGGGAGATGGAGCTACTCAGATAAGGTCAGGGATATAATGGAAATCAAAGGAGTGAAGAAGACTGCCGGTTGCAGTAGCGTAGATGTTGATGGAGTTACCCATGACTTCACTGCTGCGGATAAACGACATACGAGATGGGTAGAAATCCTCCCTACTTTGCACAGTTTGGAAAATGAAATGAAGGTGGATGCTGATTTCCAATCACATTTCTTGTCAGTGTTGCTGGAACCATATTGAGTGTTTATAGTTTGAGCCTTTTCCTTGGTCTTGATGTAGATATCGTAGTGGGATACTTTCTAGTTTTCATCAAATATCAAATCCGTAGTTGCCATTACTTTGGTGAATCTTCATCTTCTTTTCCGGGGAGTTGATCACTAGTAGGCTTTCTGCTCTACTTTCCAATGACAAGTATGAACGGTATCACTTAGATCAAATTTCCCCGAAGGGACTTCTCCATTAGTATTGTATTGACGTTCTTAATTTTCTGTGTTATCAAAAATTGCATATACCCATGAAGGAAACTAATTACAGCATCAAGTTAACTCACAAAGGGATACATCATACATCTGTCGGTTGACCTGGTTGCATCTTACAGTCCCAAGTTCTAAAGAATACAGTACTGAAAAGTTTTCAAATGCATGGGCTTTGCAAGCGTCCGTTAAAAATAAGGCCTAATCCAGCGGGAACAAAATTTTTTACAATGTACATTCAATCAAGCATGATCTATAGTCTATACAACAATAACCCTTCGGCTGAAAGGATCCAAAACATCGTACACCATAGTATCAGAAGATCTAAATCAGCTAAACAAAAATTAACGATCCCCTCATACCATTAACCGCCCTTCTAACTCTGCAAATACATCCTAAACGGCTGCCAACTTCCTACCAAATTTCCAAGAACCATGCCAAACCTTATCAGACAATACATCCCCTTGCCAGATTTGCTCTCCACCCTATCACTACAAGATTCTTCTGCAACAAATCTAGAGACCAGAAATTGAAACAAGCCATGATCAATCCGTCTGACTTATTCAAGTTCAAAATCAGCTGAAATCATATAGAAGTTTCTCTGAGTGAGCAACCAATCATGTCGCCCCAGAGCTTGCAGTGACCCCACTACCATCCCTCAACCCTTGAAGCCACATGTGCAGCGTTCTTTGGACGTAATCCGCAACAATCCTTAACCTTCCTTGACTGTTGTCACCTCCTGAAGAACCATGAAGATCCACATTCCGAGCCACCGTATGTCTACATTTTTCCCAATCATCACTGCGCAACCAACAAGCTCGACCTCCATGGCTTCCTTCCATGCCAAGAAAGGAGACATTAGGATTTTCACCGAAGGAATATCTCAACTTTACTGAGACACAGTATGGCAACCATGCAGCACCACCAGCAGCATTTATGTGAGGTATGTGAGCAGGATCAAGAACAAGAGTCAATGCAAAATCAACCAAGTTATGAGGGCGATCATAATGGATATTACTTTTGGCAACAGATGAGTTATCTGGGTTCTCATCCATAGTGGAGCCAGTGTGATTTTCAAGGCATAACTCAATACGGGGTTTCTGAGTAGGTGCTGCATCTCCACCTTGTGCTTGGGCAAGTCCTTTTTTCCATGCTATTAGTTTCAAAAATTCTCTTAGAACTGATATGGGCAAAGTAAGAAGAGTAATGAAAGATGCAACTCGAGAAGCATCATAGGGCTCTGAAGCAACACGTCGACTGAAGTAGTCGCATATTTCTCCTATTTCAGGTTGAGTTAATTCCTCTTGGGCAGTGTTTGGGTTTGGCTGCTGTTGCTGCTGCTGCTGCTGATGATGAAATCGTTTCACACTCAATACTTGAAGAAGAAGCTGAACTCTGTGAACACTTACTGCAAAAACATACCCACTGCAGAAACACAAGCAATTAGATCAATGAACAAGTAGGTACACCTGAACTTTTTAGTCAAACCCCTACAGTTACTCTCTTGAAGGACTACTAAGGTTAAAGGTGACTATTATTAATTACATATGACTTATTATTATTTACATATAACATGATTAACTGAAAAGAATCCAGCACAGATCTTGAAGAAATAGTAGTGAAGGTTATTATTAACATACAGACCACAGTTTACTGATCATGTACTGATACCACTAATTCCTGCAGCATATATTACCCTCTATGTTCTCAGTGCACTTTTTGTTCCTTCTTTTACTTTTTGGTGGCATATGGAAAAATAAAATAAAATTAGCCGTGTAATATACCAACAATCACCTCATGCCATCGTATGACATAGAACAAAACCACAACATAGTCTTTGAGATACAAATAAAGATTGAAAAGACTTACCCTACAAAGAAACGCAAGGCAGGCTGCTCCTGGTCCAAATTTAGAAGTGCACCTTCATTGTCCTTTAAAATTGATCCCAATATCTCTTTCAAAAGGTCTGGTAGCTGAGCAAATAGCCAAAGCACTCCAAGGTACTTCAGAATGCCTCTTAGCACTTTCTTAAGAGCGACAAGAGGAACCCAACCACCTCCATACCCCCCATCATCTCCAAGACCAATAATGGCTGTATTCAGTTCTCCTCTCACATGAGCAGGGACACCCGGACCTGGGGATCTACGTAAAGGCACACCTGAGCTCACAACAGCCAAACTTGAGGATGCTGAAGGAGCATTTCCAGGACGGTTTATACCAGCTACTTGGTTGCCTGTCCTAGTCATTGAAACAGAACCAGGAAGGCCAACCCTATTTCCATTTACAGCAGACAATTGGGAACCTGTACTTGGATTTTGATTGATCGAATTTGCCAGTCCTGCCTGTTGACCACCAGTAAAATTAGTATCCAAACCATTCAATTCTTGGGCTACATGCTCCATAATAAATGGTCTGAACTGTGGGCAGGGTAAGGACCCTCCAATTGAAGGCCCCCCCTTGGGTGGTGTTGCTGGTTGCAACCAAACCTGATCTCCTGCAAAACAACGCATGTCTACTGCGAAGTGCTTGCGATATATTATTCGTATCCAGTATGGACCACGCAGTACAACAGAAACATCAATGGGCAGCAGTGAGCTCGGTACAATGCCCGGTCCACCTCGACCTGCAGCAGCTAACACAGCAGCCCCATGCAGGCTATGATTTGCAAGAGGCCCGGTAACTGTAGATGAAATAGGGTTCCCCAAAGGTCCAGGAGGCGGAGACTGACTTGAATTTGTGGTTGAACTGGTTGGCATAAGACCCTGGGATGGTAAGTACCCTGTCTGTCTTGGGAGGGAAGAGAGGACTCCTACTCCAGGAACTCCTGGAATAGGACTAGCTCGAGCGGGTCGAGTCGCAGCTGCAAGAGCATGTAAGGGACCTGCAGTGAGGCGAATACAATCCAAAAGTGATGCAACTTCAGCTCCATTTATAAAATCTTCCAGAAACTGTTAAGAACAGAAAAGGCAAACGTCATCAATGAAAATATTCAAAACTTGAAACAGATTGAGGAAAAATAATAGCCCTATGCATTCAGCCAAAAACTAATTATACAAGAATTTGGTACTAGAATTTGACGTACACCTTGGTAAACCACCAATTGAGAATGTACCTTGGTATGAGGCCAGAGTTGGTCTGGAGATACATGCATAGTACAACCCTCTTTACCTGATTCCCACTCAACAACAAAGCGAGCAAGGACACCTGATCCAAAACTGAACCACAAACTCATCAGTCCAACTGCCTCAATTCTAAATGCCCTTCTCCTCTGTTCAGATAATCTATCAGATGACTCAAAAGAGCCTCTGATCCCTGGTGCTTTGAAATCGGAGCTCGTAGTACTTTCTTCTGGCTTCTCATCCAATCTTACTCCAAGAAGTTTCCGCATCCCAAGGGCAAACATTCTTGCGTTAGAGAGTCTTTGGATGTCTGCCACTAACTTCTTTATACTATCAGCCTCCACAGACTGGTAACTGAGAACAACGCCTTCTGGGTCATAACGAATATGAGAGTCTATGTCAGATGTATTGGCAATGCGAACACCAGAACCCCAAGGTGTACTATTGCTTCCTTTCTGAAGCTCCCACAAATCCCTAAAATGCTGGTCATTTATTTTGACATCCCAGTATATGCATCCAGGTCTTCCCAGTCGCAAGCATAGGTGTTGCCATGAATCACCTGTGGCAAATGGAAGCCGGAACCATATATTTGAGGATGTGCTGCTTAGACCCACTTCTTCAACATAAGGGATGTCCAGAGCCCCCATCTGACTAGTTAGTCTGGCATGCTTAATACATAGTGAACAGTGCCTGACCACATGAAGAATAGCTGAAACATAAATGCTAGAAGGTGCATTTCCTTTATTGGCTTCAGATATAAGATCCCCATAACTGCATGCATCAACTTTTGAAGCATCAGTTGACAAAAGCACCTCTAATGAAGACTTCTGAGGAGGAGCTACTTCTGAAACTTTCCTCCTTTTACAAAATCCTGAATTGGCTTCCACACCTTGAAGTGATGGGATCAAATTCAACATATCTGAAAGTGTACGCTTTCTAGGTTTTGTATCATGATCAGGACTGTGACATATTCCAGAGTCAGGTACCTGGGCTGGAATAAGGAAACATAAAAATTTATGTTCTAGTAATATAAGACAGAGAAAAGCAGGAGGCACAAAATTCGTGTGCATGCATCTAAATTAATGAAGACATCAGAGAGAAAGTATCTTACATACGGGAGTAGTTGCACATGAGTTTGATCCGGCAACTCTGAGAGATCCAGTTAGAGGGACAGTAGGTGAACTTCTGGGCCCAATGGGTCTCACACCTGGCCCAGAGATGCGGGGGCCAGTGGACTGAGGCGGAGATAATAGTCGGGATGATCTAACACCATATACACCCTTTGAAGTATCATTCACAGATCTCAACTGGTCTTCATCCATTGAAGTACCACCATACTCGACTGACTGCGGAGACCTAAGAGAAGCCAAATCCTGATCAGATTTTGAAACTGGTATTTTCTTCACAGAGGCACTCCTTCCTGGGCCAGAAGATACGGAACCAAGAGAAGAGGACGGTACAGGGCCGTTCAAATTGTTTGATGAATACAATGAACCATTATAATTGCTGGTCATATTAGAAACATGTGCAGAGTTGTTCAGTTGTGGTATCTGCATAGCTCCATCCCACTTATGAGAGGGACTTCCAGCTTTTATGGGGTGAGGATTCATCGAAATAGAGCCAAAATGAGAAGCAGAGGGCACAGATAACCCTTTCTCCAGTTCAAACACTTCATCAACAATAGAAGAAAAACTAGATGGACACCCTGCAATTGGCATTGAACCTCCAGCGCTAATATCCGAAAGAATACCACGTACAGAAGACTGATTAGAGCCCCCAGCACTGGGCAAAAAGGAATGTAGTTTTCTCAAGTCAAGCAAACTTAAATTCATATCATCTTCATGTATCTGCATCTGGCTAACATCAACTCTCTTGATCCGCATCACATGACTTAAATCATCAAAAGAATCAGCGTTTCCATGTGGATCTAGCTGAGTCTCAAGCAATTTAAACAAGGGTTTAAAGTCCTTATCAAGTTGCATCAGCAGGAAATAAGAGCTCCCACAATCAGGAAACCCCATTATCAACACAGTTGAACCATCCAACACGTTCTTTGGTATTTTAATTGCAGGAAGACCATGTTCATATACCTGCACGAATACAACTCATGTATTATATTATGGATTTCAAATTTTGTAGCTAACATTCTTGAACACATCTTATATTAAAGAAAGAGAAGGTTTACCTCAAGGCCTAAAAACCTGCCAATAGAGGCAAATAAGTGCAAAATACTTTTGCTTTTCAAGTTCATGAAAACTTCGGCTGCAGTCATACTTCCCTGATTTAAAGCATCTTCACATTCTGCCAAATATGCCAAAGAAGCAATAATATTCCGAGAGGACTGAAGACGAAAGCGACCATTCCTACAAGTCAAAGATGTACCGTAAGACATCTCTAAAAACCACCAAATATGTCGCAGAACGCCACCCGGAACTTTAAACGTCTAAACAGAAGCAATATTGGCTGTACATACAGTTTCCTAAGTTCACTGAAATCAGATTGTTTGGTCGATTGGCAATCATCATTCATATGGTCCGGAAATAATATACTGGGAACAATACAAGCAAACAAGGATACCTTATATTTATTCCAAGGGTAAAAAATGACGAGCCATATGCGCGCACGCGTAATACTTCCTGCCCCTCATATTCTCTTACGTCAGACTTATGATCTTTCTGCACAGAGACAGAGAATAACCATGAACACAACAAACCCCAAAAAAGTACATGGATGAGAAAATAAGTAAAGGATAAAATGGATTAAAGAACCATCAAACAAGTCAGTAGAAAAAATGAGGAAACCTTTCTATGGTCAACTTCGTCTTCTTCCACATGAAGGGACTGAAGAGCAACATCTCCGACACCTCTAACGATTTGAACATTTTTCTCCAGCTCTTTCTGAATTTCAAGGAGACGAGTATATCTATTGCAGCATATGGCTCTCAGAAGCAACTTCTCAACATCAATACAGTTATGGTCAAGAAATAATTCTGCCTCCTTTCCAGTTAACGGATCTATGATAAATGTGCTGTGAAGGCACTTTATCTGCAGACTCTGTCCTACCGGTTCAATTTTTATAGATGGGCATGATGCCAAATCAGATATACCACTGTTTTTATCTACATCTAACCAATATATAATTTTTAAGCCTGGCGTTCGCAGACCAGATGAATCAGTTTCTCCATCTTGGTTTAAATGAGCAGAGGCAGAGCTTCCACCATGGCCCGTGCTGCCATCAGATATGAGCTCAAATCGAATTGCATCTTTCCATCTCCCTTGACGAAGAGCCTGTACTTGCCTTATGACAGTGTCCATGATGAGTGAAACACAAAGATCATGTAGAACAGAGTATAATGTCATGAATGGATTTTCAGAAGCAGCCATTCTGCGCTCTAAATCATCTCCAAGAAGATGCCTCCGCGACTGTTCTAGCTTAACAAGTCCACATTTCTCGCCAACAAGCAGTTCCAAATGCAGTATCCTCCACATTGATAGGTGCCCTCTGTAGCCTAAAGTCATTAAAACCTTAAATTCCCCATCTACACGAAGCACCACTGTGCCATCAGAGACTTTAACCTCCGAAACTTCTTTTGGGAGTGACACTTCTAGTAATTTAGATTGCACAAGCGTGTCCAGCTTTTTCAAGGCTGGCTTTTGCTGATCTTCACTTAGTGAGCTCTGAACGCCCACATCTTCTACACACTTCGGCAGACGCTGATACGACCCTGTTAGGAGGATTTCAATTGCAGATGGAACATCATAAACAGGAGCACAAGCTTGTTGCAGCCCATCGTGCATGAAAAACAATGAATCCGCAGCTTGAGTGAAACAGGTATCATGACTTGATAAAGTGGAAGAAAGTTGCTGGCAGTATTGTACTAATGGGACCTGCCAAAAAAAAGGCATGGATAACGAAAAGATAACTTGATTAAACTTCCTTACTTTGAAAATGAAAAGTGATCACGTGAAAGTAAGATATATTTCAATAAATATGAATAATCAGAGAAACTATAAACCTTAGAGACATAAGAGTACAAGAAGGATGGTTGATGGACCAAAAAACAACACATGAAAACCCACAGCTATAAAAATTTGAGGGGGTGGTGGGAACTCTATACTTTCCTAGACTAAAACTCCAAATTTTACACTATGTACTACAAATTTCAGAAAAAGTAGAAACAGTTGCTCCCAATTGATCACGAAAGCAAAAATAAAAGAAAAACCTCAACGGAAATGGGCAGAAACGAACACCATCTTAATCCTACATTCCTCGAAGGGTTAACTTCTTCCAAAGTTCTAAACTTTGCATTGCCCTGACTTACATTACAGTTATCCTAAGGGGAATTGAGCCACAGTACCCTTCAAAGAACCCAAATTTTAAACTCTCAAACCAAAAACAGCCCTAAAGTAACAAAATTCACTAAAGAGGACGAAGACTCAAAATTCTCACCACCAATTGGCGCCAAAATGAAAGCCCAAATTGAAACGAATTCCAACTTAATCCCTACATGCTTTGAAGCGTTAACTTCTCCCAAAGTTTTGAAATTTGCATTGCCTTAACTTACATTACAGTTTTCCCAAGTAAAAACCCCACATAACCCTCTATAGAACACAAATTGAAACTCCCCAACCAACAAAAAAAACCTAAAGTAACAAAATTCAAACTAAAATTCAACAAAAGAGGACGGAAGATGCAAAATCTCCACCACCAATTGGCCTTAATTTCCACTAACTTAATCCTACATGCTCCGAAGCTCCAAAGTTCTACACTTCCCATTGCCTCAACTTACTTTACAAACCCTCTAAAGAACCCAAATTGAAACTCCCCAACAAAAACAACCCTAAAGTAACAATTTCAACCCAAAATCCACAAACGAAAACGAAAGATTCAAACTTTCCAATCCCAATTGGGCCCCAAATAAAAACCCATAACAGATTGAAAGAGACGAGACCTGCTGGCACCACTTGGCGAGGACATTGAGGCGGAGCATGCGCTGCTGGGTCTTGGCCAAGTACTTGAGCAGCCCAATCTTCTTATCGGTATCCGACTGCTCCGGCGACGCCTTTGATTTCTCGACGAGCTCTTTCAGCGAGAGGAAAGACTCCTCGGCGGCGCGGTTCACGATGGTGGAGAGCTCCACCGTCTGTTGCCCTAGCTCCGACGCCATTGTTTTGGCTTCCCAATTAGGAAATTGGGATTTAGGGCAAAAAGATCCCAAATTGATGCAATTAGGTCAAGCGGACATTGAGATTTCGGCGCCGTTAGAATTTGGGAGAGCTCTGTTGAGGATTGAGCTCGGAATTCATAATATGCTTTGTGAAGTTTTGTGAATTCTTTTGACTTGCGAAAGATTTAATCTTTGAATTTCGAGAGAGACAAACGGAGAGGAGGCGAAGGAATTTGCACCGATTGGCTCAAATTACTTGCCACCTGGCTGAAATTACTTTCCTTTTTTTTGGACGCGACGAAATTAATTCTATGCTTTTATATGATATGTTTATGTTTATAAATTAGGAGAGAATAAAAATATTGAGAGTGATTCGCACTCACGGTGATTTATATTTTTATTAAAATTTGTAAATTAAGTTTATGATGAAACTCATAACAAAATTACCAATTACATTCCTAATTTTGAAGAAATTGGTGGGTTGAGATGTTATTGAAATTTCTAAAGATTGACTTCATAAGGAACTAATTGAAAAAAGCTAAAATTTTGTATTGACAAATCTTAGTAATGTAATTTATTTCCACTATAATTCCTGAAAAATTAGTAAATAATTTAATGGCAATCAACTTAATTTTACTCTGACTCTGAATAATTAGTATATGCTTCAATGGAAGTGCTTCATTTTTATTCGTGCTTACTCCAACTCCAAGTTAATAAACGTGCTATTAAGTTTATAACAAACTCAATGAAAAAGGTCATGTTTAGCTTAAGAAATAAAGGTTGTAGTTGATCGTCAAACTTGATTGAAGATACGACATCTTTTAACTAGATTGTGTTTCTAATGCACACTGTAAGTTATGCAATAACCTTACATAAATTTCCTCCCACGTCAACGAGGTCATTCTCTTCTGCAATTGAGTATATCAGTCAAAAGTCTTTGAACTTTTGTTGGAGATATATTTGATACTTAGCGTAAACTAGTATGGAGTCCAACTTCCACGCTGGAAACTAAAGAAACAGATTCGAAATGTTGTTACATGTGTGGGAATTGGAGGGAACAATTTTAAGTGCAAATATGGAACCCCCAATTGGCCCATCTTCATTGGTACATTTGTGTTAACCACATTGTTTTACTATTTGGGTTATAAACTTATGATACAACACCTCCGTTTGAAATATGTGAAAAGTATGAACGTAGTATAGGTTATGAAGCATCGAAATTTCGACCACCTACCGTTTTGCGTTTCGAAAAAGAAACACGACCGAACCATCTCCAAAACATATATTGAATAATAGACATTTCGTATCGTATCGATTTGCTGTTTTCATTTCCGTGCTTCATAATGTACAAGAACTCGTAACCTTTTTCCTTCGTTCAATGGGTACAAAGCTGAATCCATTTGCTCGTTGTGTCATGCTGAACATCATCCATCCGTTTGATCAGAGGTCTCTTTCAAACACTTTCCATCTGTTCGCATAGTTTATCCGAACATTTACAACTTACAACCGTCCATGAGTCCACGACTTCTGAGTCCAAGATCCAATAATTTGGGCTGCCTGATAAATAATAGCCCATACATTGTCCCACCTGAACCGGGTCCGGTAAAAAATTGCAGAGATCTGAAAAAACCCTAGGATTTGGGATCAATCTTCAATTAGGGCGTGAATCAAAATAAGTAGGTCAAGATGAAGAATCTGGAAGAAGCCCAATCGAAGAACACGGACGACGAAAACAACAACGTAATCATTTATCCTTACTATATTTTGGTTCAATTTGATATTTGGTTGGTTAAGAGCCCAATTGATTTAGATGGATTTGCAATGCTGCTTCAATAACCCCAAATTTCATTGCAGACTGAATGCACTTCTGAAGAAACTGAGAGGGTTTCGCCGCTGTTAATGGTGGAAAGATGTGCTTCAGTAGGCATTGACCCCAATCCTGAGTTGGAGAATGCCCACCTCGATCATGTCAGTATTGATGGTGATGATGATGTTGATGCTGATGAGGGTGAAGATGAAGAGCCGGTGCTTTCGGATGAAGATGAGGAGATGATGCTTTCAGAGGCGCGAGGGAGAAGCAGCTTGAAGAGGCCAGAAGGCTTGCTTCAATACAGAAGAGGATTAAGACCTACTGAGATTGATACTTGGTAGATAATGGCAGGACGTAGTAAACTCAATGCAGAAATTCCCAGAGTTTTCTCATTGATGCACTATAACAAAAATGTTGTGAAACTTTCTGTTTGTTGTTTCAAATTTTCTGTTCTTTGTACAACTTCGTGTGAAGAGAACATGATAAGCTATACACGAGATGTTTTCTTTACAGTTCGTTTTGAAAATTTTCTATTACAACTCAACAAGTTCTTCTGTTTTTTCTTCACGGAAAGCTCAAGCTGAAAGCGTCCTCGATCCATATCTTCATGGTCATGACAGAATATAATTTTGGTTCGGGTTCGGGCTGTTGTAATTGTGTCATTGCAGATCTGTTCATAACTCATACTGCACAGCCTAAGCCTTTAGCTTCTGAACCCTTCATGATTCTCAACCTCTTGCAGGAAGTGATGAACATTCTGAAATAAGAAGAAAATAAATGGGTCAGGTTCAGCTTTGAGTTTTTGAATGAATTAGGTGATACCAACTAATTAAGCGTCAGTCTGGCTGTGATTCAGAATCGGCCGGCCCGAATCACACCCGAACCGTGCTAATATTGAAGGGATAGATTACAGAACAGAGAACTTACTCCCATGGAACATCTCCCAGTAGCATCCAATCCCCATCTTTGTCTTCATAAGTAGGCACAAATTCTGATGTGTTGTTGTACCCAAATTCCCTGTCACAATAGTCACCAACTTTGAACTTGAACATGTCTTCCAAGGCTTTAAGCAGCTCTGGATATCCTTTGTACAACTTCAAATCAATCTTTCTAAGGTAGGGAGCTCCATCCATGCTTATTTTCACATACATCCCGGCTGCCTCCGCCTCTGTTTTCTTCACTTGGAGGCTGTTTTTCCGGTATGATCGCACTGGCGGCCATCCGACTACTTGTGCCCTGAAATATACACCACACGATCTTATCAGTTTATCAACTCAAAATTATCATCAGTAATGCAATTGAAGAATATAATCATGTGACAATTGCTTACTTGGAGGGTGGAGCCTGAGAATTTTGTTGGTTACTTTTCGAAGCCGAAGAATCTTTTGATTCATTCATGTCAGCTGGCAATGGTCTTTTGTTGTTCCTGCTTGGAGTGCTTGAAGATGTGTTCTGCTCAGAGTCCTTGGTGCCTGGCAGGCCTAATCTAAGCTCTGTGGCTTCAAGGTTAAGATCCATTTCTCTTATCTGTTTTCTTCAGCTACGAAATTTAGCCGAAATCGTATGTATTCTGATTGTTCTTCTTCACAATTCTTTGCTGAACTCTTCTGTACTCTTCAACGGAGGCTGAGGAGGAGATGTAGAGAAATATTGTGTGTTAGGCCAAATGAGACGCAATGGTATTATATAGATAGAAGTAGAGATAAAGTCGTAAAAGGCAAGGGACATTGTCTCGGGAAATTAACAAAACTAAGGTCCTCCACCTTCTCCTTGTGCGCGTGCATGCCATTACGCATAAACAGTAATGCATATTAAAGGTAATTTTTTTAGGTTAACAATCACATGGGTTATATTGTTATACGTAATTGTTCTTGTTTGTCATATTATATTGTTAGATTATCAATGAAATCTTATGTCTATAAAGACTTACTATTATCGATCAATGCAATTTAAAAAGCATGTGAAAAGATGATTTCGTATAATATGTGTGTGCGAGAAGGCAGGTTATGTAATTAGATTGAGAAAGTGGATGTCACCTGCAACAAGATAGCGTGCACAAGAGTGGTTTAGGCAACCATGAATATAGACATGGGCAGCTGTGCTGTTTCTTGCACGAGCGGCACATTTGAGGCGGTTGTCCTTGCATATTGGGACAAGCTTGCGACACAGTTCAGCCGCCCATGTTGAAGACTTTCATCTCTAATCCAACGATCCAGATCGACCGATCGATTCCGGGGGAAAGAGATTGAGGTCCGTACGATCTCAGATGGTGCTGGTGGGTGCATCCCATGTGAGGTTTGGGTCCACATGGGCTGCCGTTGATGGGCAATGCATGGTGTCATGGGTGTGGGCAAATGGCCTTTAATTAGGGCAAAAGTTAGGGCAGGTTCCCATGTGGTGTATGGTCAATCGCCATGACCCCTTGCCTAAATCCGCTCCATTTCTCTTTTCTCTTGTATCGTTGAGACAGGAAATTCGAACTTAAAATCTCCAGCTCTTGGCTAACAAAACTTTTCTCCAACAAGAAAGATTGTTTTTAAACAATTTGGCGAACACTTTAGCTAGGTTTTAGCTAATTCAAAATAGGACCACGTACAGCTACAAAGGGACACAATGGGTCCACCAGTTTGATGGAGTTTATTTATGACAGCTGCTAATGAGCCCTTCTTTTAGGCTTTTAGCCTCTGGCAAGGGTTTTCGCCCCACCAATAATGGCCGATTATAAGGCCCCGTAGAGTTAGGTTCGTTCCCTTCCTTTGGACCCGACCAAAATGGGCCTCCCCAGCTATTCATCTTCACTTTTCCCATTTATCGCTGTTACGTACTCTCCTTACTAAGAAACCGCGACCAAATTATTCACAAGATAATAACTTTAACTTACGGATAGAGTTTTGCGTTTGGATTTGGGGAAATGCGGTCCCAGAACTTTTTAAAGAGAGAACCCTAGAATTGGCACCGAGGTCAGGGTTCAGGAGTCTTCAGGGCAGGTCCTAATGTACACCCCAATAGAAATTGAGGGCTGTTAATTTCACCTCCTTGTTCTATTTCTTCACTCATCATTCTTCATTAAATTTTATTAAAAATTAAACTATTCATTTATTTATAAAGTACCATCACCATCGTCCCTTATTTAAAAACCCTAATTCTAACCATTATCAATCTAAAACCTGGATAATTAGTTAGATGGGTCTCCACGAGCAGCTAACCACGGCTTCACCAACTTCGTATTTTCTCTCAATGTAAGCCTCTTGCCCTTTCTCATATGCTTTCTTCATATTGCGCTCCACAATTTCTTTGGGTACATCAAGCTCCTTGGCTTTCTCCAATACAGTAGCCAATTCCGTATTTGATATGCGACTTGGACCACCTTTCTTTACACTACACCATTTCGGCACAACAAAATGTTAATGGCAGTTCACCATACCAACTAGCCCTCATTTTTGAAACTTCGAAACTTGGGTAATCCTCAATTATAGCTTAATGATGACGTTTAATTTAGGAAGATAATTAGGGTATTTTAGGAATAATTGAATAGTTTAATTTTTAATAAAATTTAATTAAGAATAGAGAGTGGGGAAATAGGACTACGGGGTGAAACTCACAGCCCTAGAAATTTGATGTGTCCCCTTTAAATTTCCTTTACGATTTTAGGGGTAGCTATAATATAATCATTTAAAACTTTGTTATTCATATTTTCTCAATGTTGAGCTTGAATAATTGGAAGGAGGGGTTCGTATCGCTTTCTCATTAAATTTTTGGCAAGGTAGGAGGGGGGCAATCCATTCGTGACCTCAACAATTCCACGTTGATGTTATCGTTTTGCCTTTTGGATTTGATGTGAAATCTTTGGTAAAAGATTTTGCTTGACAAATATGAACGTATTGGATAATGTTTTGTATATATATGGGGTGAAAATAAGGTTAGGGTCACCCAATCATTCATCGCACTTGAACTACCAAAGTAATCAAAAGTGATCGAAATGCTGTTGGCTCTCAGCTCAAACGTGCATAAACTTGTGGGAATTGAATCACACTAGACATATCACATATCATCTTCACACTTAGTTGATGCTTAAAGATATTTTTACAGCACCAAGACTTGTCAAAAATCCTGTTGTAAAAGATAATTGTTATTTAATCAAATTTACATTTTAAGTAATGCATGCGTATGAAATCTAGAACTAATTAACCGAACCAAACCACACCAAAAAAAATATCCAAATCGAATCAAAAAGGTCCACTTACGAACCGATTATTTCACGTGCTCGTAACTTGTACAATACTGACATACTCACCGAAAAACCAACGATGCCGCGCAATGCTCGCACAGCAAAGTAGGAGGGTATTTGGTGTTATGTTTTGGCGCCACAAAAATTTTGCAGGATGGTACGGACGGAAACAATGGAATCGTACGGGAATTAAGAACGATAAAAGATGATAGTGTTCAGAAGAACTGAATCACTCACTCACTACTGATTCATTGGACAGAGAAAAAGGCTCATTCATCATCCATCACCAATCGCCATCAAACGTGTGGTATCTGTCGCTGATGGGTTTCGTCTTGTGGTTCCATTCTAGTTACTGCACACACACGTGTGGGGTCTAGCAGTGCAGAGGGAGGGGGCCCACGCCACACGAGTGGGTGTATGCATGTGGATTAGTGATTGGCACGAGAATATGAGAAATATTATTGTCACACCACTTTTTATATTATGTATTTCATATATATGTAAAAAATAAAGAGAAAGTATAGTGCATTTTGAAAAAAAATTAGAATGCCAATAACAATTCTCTTTTTTTATTTCGATTATTAAGAAACCGATACATAATAATCTGATACGTGCCGATTCATGCCAACTTATCTATATTGGTTATAATCTAATTGGTTTGGGACAATATTATGGTTCTACAATGAGTCAATCGAAATCTTTCTTGGTTTGCACCAGGCCTTTTCACTCGATGTAGTAGTTTTTGTTATAGGCAAGGTTCAAAATTTCGACCGAAATACCGAAATTTCAGTAATTTTGAAGGATCGAAACTTGAATCGGAGACGTACCAATATCATCGAAAAAAGACCGAAATTTCGGTAATTTCGGTGAAACTTCGGAAATATGTTGGAAATTTCGGTGAAATTTCGGTAGAATTTCAGTGAAATTTTGATGTAGTCTTTGGTGAAGATGTTTTATTTACATAGCTTTTCTCTACCACCTCCACTGTTAATTATCAAGCTAACAAACAAATAATAGGTTTGTTACTTTATGTTTTACTTATCTCTACCTTCATCGTCAATTATCTATCACACATACAAACAATAGGCTTCTCACTTTATGTTTTACTTCTCCCTACCACTTCCACTCCTCCATGCTAACAATAGCATTTAAAATATTGTACTAATTGACAGCTTAGTGGAATGAAAACACGAATTCTTTTCCCTTGTGTATATAAAAGTTAATTCATATGAACAATATTGCATAGCTTAAATGTTAAATTGCATTATTTGTTGATTTTAGAGCCTATAGAAAGTAGATATATTAATTTATAGGTGTTCTAGCATGTTTTTCGCCTTTTAATTTTTTTTACCGAAATTTCCACTGAAATCGAAACTTTTTCCGAAATTTTCATAAATTTTGGCGACCAAAATTTCAACCGAAACCGAAACTTTTAACCTTGGTTATAGGATATAGCCAATGACATATCACTATGTGCGCTATCATGTGAATAAACATTTATTAATAAGAGGCCCGGTGCAATTGAGTAATTTGAATTTTTATTCACATGATCATATATCAGCATTTGTGCTTTCGATTATTTCTTTTCGGCATTGAGATATTAAAATTGTCGAAAATTTTTAAGATTATGTTGTCGGTCTAATAGACAAAATACGTACCATTTCATTGTTGATATGGAACATGCGATTCTCACTTCCTGCCACAACTACTGAGTGTTTCACTTTCCATGATGGGTGTGTAATAGGGTGTTTTGACGAGAGTTTGTGCATAATACCTAATGGTCTTTAAGTTTACATGAAATAGTTCCTAGAGTGTGATCCATGTGTTCGTCACGTAAGTGTCAAACGCGTAGTTTCTAACAACCAAACCGCAAGACATAATTGTTCAACTATAAAATGGGTTATATAAGGTGAATACATAATTTTACTTAGAACAATGCTAGAACAATGCAAGAAGATAGGGTTTTTTTTTTTCCTCTTACATAGTAACTCCACTTGCCATATGAATCATGACAAACCAGAATATGGTCCGAATCTACTCGATCGACATGATAAAAATGAAGTCATTGTCAAGCAAATAAAGCTAAAATACAGAAATTAAAATTAAAATGAAAACTAAAAGAATTTCCGACCTGGCAACGGAATCCAGTGCTGGTGGTTAGTGGGACCCACGAGAGTCAGTGCTCCCTATCTTCTTCTACAATGGAATAATAAGTGCAGAGTCCGCACATGGTTCCTCCCGGTCAATAATCTCTCCACGCCATCCATCGATTGAGTTGACTTTTTTCTAACGCGCTACATTGTCTCCGCTCAAACTCCAAGCACAGTGAAATCAGAGCCGTCCGGTTGAAATGTCGACATAATCAGCGGTATAGAATATGGTTGGTCCAGACTCCAAAGTATATGCGATTTTTCAGAATTTGGAAAAACAACTAGAAAATTTGTTTTAGTTATTTCTGGCTATTTTTGTGCAAAGAAAAAGTTGGAGTCGCTAATGTGAAGTTGGTGCTTTGATGGTCACCACACATAGTGGCCATTCATACGAATTTCAGCTATACATGCTCTAAGCATATTGTAGCTAAAAACCCTAGCTATGAAAAAAGGATTGGATTCACACGGCAATTATTTAATGCTTTGTACGAAATTACCAGGGCATATTTTGCTGGTTTTGTGTTTGTATGTTCTATCAAAGTGTTACTGTATGGTGCAATTTGGAGTGTATTTAAAGTTAATTACATCCACGATTAATTTTGTAATTCAAATATACCCTTACATAATTAGATATAGAAGAACAATGATAAAAAAAATTACGAATAAAAAAATAATTTGACAAATTAACTAAAAAGCAAAAAAATGTAAAGTAGTGTAAAATGAAGCCCACACATGATCGTGGGTAGTTATTTCTCTTTCTGTGTACGCTTCTTATCTTTTTCTTTCATTTTTTCTTTTAACAATAAATATCGTACAAAAAGTTATTAGAGAATGAAAAAATTGGGCTCCAAAAGTTCAAGACAACAATGAAGAAGTTGTATGTGAAGTTTTATGATATGGCGCCCAACACCGGTGATTGAAAAAAGTCTCTCACACCAACGTATGCAGTGAGTCTAATAACTATACATACATGAAAAAATAAAAAAAAATAAAAAAAATAAAAAAAAAAAGGAGGGGGAAGTCCTTAGGATTACATAGATAGACTTTCAAAATGGTTTGGGTGTTCTCAAAGTGAAGGACATCAACTTAAACGTAAAGAGGATTTGGGTATATATTTAATTTCATGCAACTTTGTGATTTATGTGGTGGTAATAGAATTACTTTGGATGACCTTTCCCTTTCCATTTTGCTTTCATTTGTGTTATCTACAAAGATAAAAATAAATAAAGTTCACCTCACTTTATCCTTGAAAACACTCTGCATTCTTTTCAGTGGTTTAATGTACATCAATCATAATGTTGGAAGAATATGCTTGGTTTGATATTATGTACAGCCCTTATTATATGTATTTCAATATGGACATAGTAATTATTAGATATTAATCATTGTGGGAGAAATTTTTCCAGCAAAAAATTCCCTAATTCTTTTAGATTAAGTAGCTCCATTAATATACTATTTTGATTCGATTTATATCAACAAACTTGTTGATGTCTTTTTTAAGTACCAGATAAAGCATTCCCATGGGGAATTGTCTCCCAAAAGCAAAAAGGGAAAGACTCAACATTTTGTAATAATTTGTAAAGTTTGGCAACTAAAAAAACTAAAAGCAATAGTAAATAATAAAAGTTGCTGCGCCAATTAATTAATGTTTATAATGTTTAGAAAATTGATTAATTATTGGTGGAGGTGGAGCCAAAAGACTCCAAGGAAACAAATAAAACGCG
The DNA here is from genome assembly GCA_033992175.1 of Spiraea crenata. Classification (NCBI taxonomy): domain Eukaryota; kingdom Viridiplantae; phylum Streptophyta; class Magnoliopsida; order Rosales; family Rosaceae; genus Spiraea; species Spiraea crenata. The sequence continues at coordinate 1,217,271 of JAVBHV010000041.1, read as the reverse complement.
AACAGAGAGGCCAGTTGTCCCTGTGTCCACTTGCCTCACCACAATCATTCCAAACGGTGACATCACTCGTGACGCGAGTTTTCCGACAACGCCCAAGCGATCCAGCTTTCTGCACCTTCCACTTGGTATCATCTCAACCGTCCGAATCCACCCAAAGAGATTCCACCAGCCAAAACTCCATCCCATAGCCATATATCTCCTCCCACTAGACCCGTTTTCGCCTTCTTTCAAAGTTGCACGTTTTCTCTCTAGCTTGTTTTGCACCCTCTTTCCCAGCATATATTATATCACAGCCGGAAGAGAGAAAAACTGAAGTATTTATCTGAAGTTGCGTAATTATACTTCGAACGAAAAGCGCCATATTAATTACGATCAAAATGGGCACTCCTTCGAGTGAAGAGCGGCATCACAAGTACAACCTGATCCACTTTGAAGAGACGGAGCTGCGCCTGGGGCTGCCAGGTGGAAAGATAGCTGCCGGAAAAGACGGAGAAGCTGCCAAGTTTAACAGCGGGAAGAGAGGGTTTTCCGAAACCGTTGATTTGAAGCTCAATATCTCAGCTGCAGATCAGAAGGCTGCTGACGAAGACCGTGTTCTTGAGATAAAGAAGGAAAATATTGCTGGTCCTCCTCCTAGGGCAAAGTAAGTCCTTTGATTCTCTTTATCTTGTTTCCACGTACATGATACAAGTTAATTAATCTCTATTTTACGATAGATATTTCGTTTATTATGTAACTATATAATCAGTAAGCATGCTGATTAAATAGTTACAACTTGATTAAACAGTTATAATTGCGTTCATAATAAGAATGATATATGCCTGTTCATAACAACAATAACATATGGCTGTTGATTGGCGTGGGCATAATTAGTGTAAGAAATTTTTTGATTTGATTTGGTTTGAGTTGATATGAAATTATTTTCATTTCTGGAGATCACATGTGTTTGTACATTATTATGAAAATTACGTATTGAATTGGTAATTTTCACTGCATCCATTGGTTGTCGGGAAGACTAAGGAAACCAACAAAACATAAAGAATCTTATTTTGCTTTTTTCTCACCAACCAAACAATGAATTAACGACACGTCATCGAACTAGATAGACAGGAACCATGTCCGCACGCACTCATGTATCCTTGTGTATGACTGCTCACCTAACTGAACTGTACATGATTGTTATTGATTTTACAGGGCGCAAGTTGTGGGTTGGCCACCCGTCCGATCGTTCCGAAAGAACATCGTGGCCGTCCAAAAGAGCACTAGCGATGAGGGTGAAAAGGCCAATGGGCCCAACGGCTCTATTGCTGCGGCGTTTGTTAAAGTTAGCATGGACGGCGCGCCGTATTTGCGTAAAGTTGACTTGAAGATGTACAAAAGTTACCCGGAGCTTTCTACAGCTCTAGGCAAAATGTTCAGCTCCTTTACCATTGGTAATTAATTACTGACAAAAAAAAGTTGAATAGTTTTGATTATATGTTTAAGTAAAAAGTAATGTTTACTAATTTTGTTTTAATTTTGAAAATTTTGAAGGTAATTGTGGGTCACAAGGAATGAAGGATTTCATGAACGAGAGCAAGCTAATTGACCTTCTGAACGGTTCTGAGTATGTTCCTACTTATGAGGACAAGGATGGAGATTGGATGCTTGTCGGTGATGTACCATGGGAGTAAGTAATCATTCTTATTGGCACGTTAGAATAGTCACTCTGCATTTACATCTCGTTTATTGTCGGCCTTGGAGTGTTAGAATCAATCTCTTTGTATTGATCGATCACTTTGTCTTTGATTTCGCAGGATGTTCGTGGATTCATGCAGACGCTTGCGGATAATGAAGGGATCCGAGGCCATTGGACTTGGTTAGTACCTTAAATGAACAACTTAATTATAACATTAGGTTTCTATATATTTCTTTGGAAATTACTAATTTTGTGAACCCTATTAATTTCTGTAGCACCAAGAGCTGTGGAAAAGTGCAAGAACAGAAGTTGAAGAAGGAGTTCTGCACATGGACACAATCAAATTGAAAAGTAGCAGACCGGCTCTACAGAGATTTTGGAGCACGGAGTTTGGATGTGTCTGTGACCTCTCTGTACCATGTTTTGTTATCTTTTGTTTTTTTTTGTCCTTTTTATTTTGATCATGTATTAAAGGTTAATTATATGATGAAGAATATATTCGGAGATTTGTTAGGGAACAAGAAGCAATGATATAATATAGAAGATGTTCATAGTGGCTCATGTGCAACTTTCTTTATTGTCCATAGGCCCCCTTTGATTAATTAATAATATTGATAATGTACTACAAATTAACGCCAGTGTTTATCTTTTTATTCTCCCTATTTTTCCAACCACACATGTACATTTATTATGTCGTGTGTATAATGAGATGCTCTGCATCACATATATAATCTTGTTAAAACTGTCAGAATCCTGTTATGAACTGTTGAATTTGACAAATTTTAATAATTTTTTGTTGTATATTTAAAAGACAGTATTGATTTGTTGAGAAGACAGGATTGAATAAGATCCCTGGACCATGTGATAAGGTGGAGCAGGTCCATGTGCACATTGCTAGGGAAATTTATTTCATTATGTGACATAATTTAGTTAGATAGCTATGGGCTGTCTACCCAAATACTTAATTTCTACATAGAAACGTATATATATCTCTGCTGGACTAGTGTAAATTATCGCTTAAATAAAAAACAGGATAGAAGATAGGGAGCATTCTCTCAAATACGTAATTTCTACATAAAAACGTACATATCTATTCTGGATTAGTGTAAATTATCGCTTAAATAAAAAAGGGACAGAAGACTAGGAGCATTTCCTACGAGAATTAATGCAGGATATCTCATTCCTTTGAATCCAGACATTGAAGAATGAACATGAACATATGCATGTACGAAAACCCTGTATTATTGCAGGAATGGGGGGGCGATGGTGGTTCCTTTGAGTAAAGTTTAAAACTTTAAAGATCACCACACCAGCATAAAACTTGGGATTTGAGAAATTAATGGCGATGCGGCATTGAGAAATAAGTCAAACAGTTTTTATATCTATATATTCCTTCTCCTTTTGGCAATTGAATTATTTCTTCTTGATCTGCAACCTAAAACTAGGGATTTGCATGTTGCTTTTTTTTTTTTTTTTTTTTTTTTTCAATCTCCAACAAAGAACTTGGGATTAGCAAAATTTGTCCTTTTTTTTTCTAGGATTCTTTGGAGTTTACACTTTTAAAACCATTTGAGTGTATCGTGGCTAACGAGGGAACCAAAATTGAGATAGGAAGAAAACTACGGACTGCCACAAGAGTTAGCTGGTAATATCGTGCATATCCGAAATCCGAACACTCCAGAACAGTGTTCGGGAGACGACTCTGAACGCAGCCAAACTCTTCCGAAAAGACACTGAACCTCAATGGACTGGTGGGCCTCTGAAAAAGCAAAAGCTTTGAGTTGATGGCCTAATAGCAAAATTGGGTCTCTTTTCGGAAAACCCAATCCGTTATTTATTCTGCAGAGTGATCGTTCAATTGGTCATATATTTTGACCAAATGGTAAAAAAAAAAAAAAAACCCAAAAACAAAACAAAGTCAATTCATTCTTTCTTCCCTTCTTCAATCCGCAGCCCCTATTCTTTCTTCCTTTCTATTTTTTGCAGTTGAAAGAGAGAAGGAAGAAAGCTGGGAAGAAGAAAGGACCGAGGAAGAGAGAGAATTAACTAGAGTTAATTTTTTGCTTAACCCAAAGGACACGTGTCAGCAGCTTAGAAGTGGAAGGGGAATGAAAGACGGACTTTGGAACAGAAAATCTTCGTCCGTAAAAAGTAGGCTACTTTCCATAGCCAAACGGATAAGTTTTTGAAGCCTTCTATTCAACAAAAGGAAAATAAAGTAATCAATTAGCCGACTCCGGGTCAAGCATGGCAGTCAAGATATAGAAGAATCGCCATCTGTTCTTTCCAAACAGTAAGGTTAGATCAGTAACCCCACATCATCCATACAATCCTATAAATTGAGTAGCACTTGGCCAAGTTTTGCATACAATTGTTAAGAATGGGGAAGTTCATTGGCAAATCTGCATTATGCATGGTGGTGGTATTGGTTTCTATTATGGTTGTGGCCCGTCGTGTGAATGCCCAGAGCGCGAGTAACGTTAGGGCCACATACCATTTCTACAATCCAGAGAAAATCGGGTGGAACTTAAATACTGCGAGCGCTTATTGCTCCACTTGGGATGCTAATAAGCCTTTGGCATGGCGTCGCAAGTATGGCTGGACTGCCTTCTGTGGCCCTGTCGGGCCTCGCGGACAAGCTTCTTGCGGGAAATGCTTGAGGGTACATCTGTTAAACATTAGAAACTGATATGTATTAATATTTCAAAATAATTATCATTCACTTCGTTAATTAGTAGCTTACTTGTACAAAACAACTTTATACGAATCTAATTGTGAGGACTTGATGGTGTAGGTGACAAACGTGAGGACGGGGGCGCAAGCGACGGTGAGGATTGTGGATCAGTGCAGCAACGGAGGGCTGGATTTGGATGCGGGGGTGTTTAAGCGACTTGACACTGATGGAAATGGCAATGCCAAAGGTCACCTTATGGTCAACTACAACTTTGTCAATTGTGGTGACTAGTTCACTAATCATGTAACTGTATAACTAGTCCTAAAACATAAATAATGCAAAATGCTATACCTAAATAAGTGTGCGCGGATACATGCACTTATAAAAATAATTGGCATGTATATGTTGTTCTCTACTTTATAATTAGCAACTTACAGATACGTTACATGCCTATGAATCAATGATAGCCTTCTGTACTAGCAAAACCAATATTACTGTGAAATATGTCGTTTTAAGGAAAATCTGTTGATATATTTATAAAATCCAATAGTGCAATATGCACAATTTCAATAGCCACTACAGGCACTTCTAAGGAACTAAAATTCTATATCAATTCAGACCTGTTCAAATCGTTGTGAGTCATACCGTAATTTGGTATTTACGAGTAAAAGGAGTTACAAAATCAATTGGTCCCCTACCTAAAAGACTTTGAGAACTTATGTTGCATTACAAGGAGTATTAATTCATTTGTTCATATGCTTGGAGTTTGTATTCTTACCTAGGCTACGATGGCAAACGAGAGAACCAAACTTTAATATCTTCAATGCTCACATTAAGCAGGGAAAAATATACAAGAGTTCGCTGGTAATAGTGTGCTTTACCCAAAATTTGGACACTCCAACAATGTTCGGGTTGTTAGCTTTTGTAGAGAATTAGTGCAAATTCTAGTATAGTTAGTCTGTATAGTACAATTAGTGTGTTGTACAAAGTGTACAATGTAATTATTCATTAAGTGTGAATAATATAGTAGATTATGCTAAAGTGTATTTTGAGCTTTCTCCTTCGCTCCTCTTTGGTATAATTCATGAATTCCTTCATGGTATCAAAATCATGTTGCTCACGTATTTGAAGTGTGTATTCTTCACGTGTTGGTTTGAGAGTCGCTACGTGGGAGAGGAGTGTTGAGAATGTGGTGTGTAGAAGTCTCATCTTTGGACAATAAAAAATCTTACTGTTATTCATTAAGAATTGAGTAATGCTAAAGTGATCGTCTTATTTTAAACCATCTTCCAAACCATCTGAAGTGTCAATCAATCTAACCATTCAACATTTAATGAGATAAAATAAAATAAATCTTATGCAACCATCACTTGCCACATGAGATGGTTTAAAAGATGGTTTAAAAAATATGGTTATTATAGCATTATTGTGAAGAATTAGACTATTCTCCTCATTACCAATTGATTTTATGATTGCACCTCAATTTCCATACTCTCAACTTATCGAAAATCTTCGGTAAAGGAGTGGGGATTCAATCCCATTGGAGCTTTTATGGCGGGCATCTGTTCAAAGCTTAGATTCAATTTTATTTTTTTTTTGGGTTTTTTTTTTTTTTTTTTTTTTTTTTTTTGTGGTATTCCACTTAGTGTGATGTAGTTCATCGTAGTGTGTTGTAGTCCTTTGAGAAAACACAAACACTCTCTCGCGTCCCAAACTCTCGGCTAGCTGCCTCCCCTCCCTCGCCTAGGCTGTCTAGCTTTTCACGCTTGGAGGATGAGGCTGGGGCTTGCGAAAAAACCATCCACCTCCATCCCAGAATCAAAAGCGAAGTCGGCGTCTAGACAGATTTCAGCGACGACGACGACGAAACAAAATCCCGCCCGAGGAGGCAACAACCTCGACAAAGCCCCTAGCCGCCCTCCCCCCCCCCCCCCACCCAACCACCCGCTCGGGCTACGAGCCCCCTCCAACACTTCCGCTAGTCTCCGTCCATATAGTCGTATCTAATAGGTTTCATAGCTATATTTTGATCTAGCCTAATGTTGTTGCAATTAGTCAGTAGTCATAAGGCTTCGCACATAGCCAAACTTCTGAATGATTTCCGCCATTTTGAAATAAAATTTGGCTGATTTGCCTATTAGAAAAGAGGGTTGCTATGCACTCATCTTCTTCATAGTTTCTTGTCACCCATCTTTTTTTTAACCTAACACCCATTTTTAAAATTCCCTCCCTTTTTTTTTTTTAACATTTCTTGACCCCTAAATTTTTCTTTGCACCCCAAAATAAATTTCTAAACTCATCTCTCCCTATATAACCCTAGATCCCAAAAACCAAATCTAATACACACTCGACACCAATCCTACTAGCCAAATTAAGAGGCCAATCCCACACACAAAAAAAAAAACATACAACAAAAAATTCTACCTTCTTCTTCATCATCCTCTTTCATAAAAAATAGATTCCAATTATATTAAAACATAATAGCAAAATGACCATTTATTTTTTAAAACCAATGGGTCTATACTTTATAAGTACAATTATAAAGTGAAAAAAGGGAGAAGATAACCCCTAGATTCAATGGCCCAATTGCAAACTTGGGCCCGATTTTGTGTTCTTATCACAACCGAACCTATTGATGAAGCCTAATCTTTCGGTTTATTCAACAGAGAGACCATTCAATTGCTCAAATTTGTTGACCGACACCAAACGGTGCTACTTTTCAATAGCCTAACTGATACCTAACTGATGATAAGTATTTGAACCCACAAATTCAACAAAAGGACAATAGTTAGTCGACTCCGGGTCAAGCTTTACAGTCAATATAGACGAATTTGCTCCGTCTTTCCAAACAGTAAGGTTAGATCAATAATTCCACATCAAACGTACAATCCTCTATAAATTGAGTAGCACTCAGCCAAGATTTGCATACAATTGATAAGAATGGGGAAGTTCATGAGCAAATCTGCATTATGCATGGTGTTGTTGCTGGTTTGTGTTATGGTTGTGACCCATCGTGCGAGTGCCCAGAGCGCGAGCAACGTAAGAGCAACATACAATATCTACAATCCAGAACAGATTGGATGGAACCTGAACACTGCAAGCGTTTATTGCGCTACTTGGGATGCTGATAAGCCTTTGGAATGGCGTCGCAAGTATGGTTGGACCGCCTTTTGTGGCCCTGTCGGGCCTCGTGGACAGGAATCTTGCGGCAAATGCTTGTTGGTATGTATGTTTAAAATTAGAAAAAACATTATTGACATTCTAAAATTGTATTATGCGCTTCATTAGTTTACAGCTTACTCGCATAAGATAAAACTACGTACATAGGGTTAATGTTTTTGATGACTTGATGGTGTAGGTGACAAGCGTGAGGACCGGGGCGCAAGCGACGGTGAGGATTGTGGATCAGTGCAGCAACGGAGGGCTGGATTTGGATGAAGGGGTGTTTAATCAATTGGACACTGATGGGGATGGCAAAGCCAAAGGAAACCTTATTGTCAACTACAGCTTTGTCAATTGTGGCGACTAGTTCACTAATCTCATGTAACTGCTAACTACTACTAGCCATAAATAATGCAAAATGCTATACCTAAATAAGTGTGCGCCGAGACAAGTATTTATGAAAATAATTGGTATGGATATGTTGTGTCTACTGCAAGTTATATAGATATGTTACATGCCCATGAATCTTCTTTTCTTTAGGGAGACAACTAGTGGAATTCCACGGTTGCCAACCCCTTCCGGGGGCCGTGAAGACTTCCAGAGGGCATTTCAACCCTCCCCCTGGCCACAAATCTGTGATTTACATGCCCATGAATCATTGATACCCTTTATGTACTAGCAAAATCAATATCCTCGTGAATTATATCATTTTTACAGGAAGATGGCAAATTTATTCATAAAATTCAATAGTACAATGTAAGCAGTTTTAAAAGCTCACTAAGTAGCTAAAATCCTACATCAATCCAGACCCGTTCATATCGTTATGAGATTATATCATTGGGAACAAAGGCAGAGGGACATATGGGCTAGGTATTGCCTAAACACAGCCCAATTTTCCCGTTTTCTTGTACTAATATAAGACTTTGTAGTCTAAATTTATAAACAGAAAAAAGTTAGCCCTGCCTCCATTGCCCAATTTTCCAACTTTCATGTAATAAATGCGCTGGTTAGTTTGATGCTTATTGATATTTTACATGTGAGTGAAACTGTTTGGTTTGGTTTGCCTTTATTTTGGGGGCTTTCAGCCCTTCCCCAATGATGTTTGGTTGAGAAAACTATATTTACTACTATAGAATGCCAAAAGAAAAAAGAAAGCCCAACCTTAGGTGATTCTCTAGCTCCACTCTTGATTGAGAATCATATCGTAATTTGGTATTAATAATTAGGGAAGTACAAAATCAGTTGGCCCCCTACCTAAATCACTTTAAGAAATTATGCTTTGATCTTATGGGACGGCAAATCAGTGAAAGCTGGACTATTGGTTGCAAAAAGTATTAATGCATGAACAAAACTATGCAGATCGATGTGGGCAATATCTCTGTGATGGTACGACTACATTGTTTCCTGAGTTAAAGTTAATGCATAAAACAAACGTCCACAACAATGTAAATTTCACAATGTTAACTACAAATACAGTACAAAGCATATCCAGCATCTTATGGTCATAGTATTTGGCGGGGATGCTTGCATTACTATATTACAAAGGTCAATCCAAAATTTGTCATGGTTTGTGGAAGAGTGGTACACAAGACGCAGACGGTTTCTAACACGTCAAATAAAGGAATATATGTCCGCACTATTGCTCTGTAAGGTTAGACTACTATGGCTCAAATTTTACGTCATATGCAACAACTTATTTAATACTATTTTTAGTTATAATTTTATTTAGCTCATAATCGTATAAGTGCTTTCACTAGAAACACTTCCAAATTTTAATAAAAATCAAGTGTTTTGCTTCTCCATAATGTGATTCTACCCATAATATTGTCCAAGTAATATCATAACACTAACTTCTATTAGCCCTTAAAAAAAAAAAGAGTCCCAAACAGGTCCTAAATCAATATCCCGTCTCCCTTATTTTTGGCCTCAATCAATCTCTCTATACAAGTCCATGGCATTCTACAACTCCAAAGTACTCATTTATCTATTATTTAGGACAAATACATCACTCAACTAGTTGATCGTATTATTTACATAGAACACGAGGTAATGAGTTGTTAAAATTGACATATCTCTATGCATGAGCTATGCCGTCTTTCCCTTCTCCTATAAATTGTGACCAAATCAGATGCAAAAATCATTCCCGAACAGAGCACTGAAGATTGCAAACTTCAAGTAAGTGTAACCTTCAACGCTCTATAATTCGGTGATCAAAATGGCCAAGAACGCCAAATCATGCGGCTTGGTGATGCTAGTATCTGTGATGATCATGATCATCATGTGTGCGTGCAGTGCCTGCGGACAAAGCGCGACCAGTGTGACATCTACATACCACTTGTACAACCCGGATCAAATCAACTATGACCTCCGGGCTGTAAGCGCCTACTGCTCTACGTGGGACGCCGATCAGCCTTATGAATGGCGCAGCAAGTACGGCTGGACCGCCTTCTGCGGCCCCGCTGGCCCTACCGGAGAAGATTCTTGTGGAAAGTGCCTCTTGGTACGTTTCCATACAGTATTCTAATCTTCATTTAATTACATCTTAAATACATGATGAAATATTATGTTTACAATGTAATGTTGTTATGTGCAGGTTACGAATACTGACACAGGAGATCAAGTAGTGGTGAGAATTGTGGACCAATGCAACAATGGAGGGTTAGATTTAGACGTCAAAATGTTTAACCAAATTGATACCGATGGAAATGGGAATGCACAAGGACACCTCATAATCAACTACGACTTTGTCGACTGCGGCGACTAAACCCTGAATACCAAAGTACTTAGCTATCAACCGCTCTGACGACTTCCAATCCGTAACTATTAGTTAGAAATAAGTTTCATCATTGATTGTAATCTTCAATCTTGATTATGAATAAATGTGATCATGGTGATAATTCTTACCGGTTAATCAGAGAACTTCAGTTTGGGCTTCTTCTAGTGGCTGCCCCTCCTTCTGGGCTTGAGCGCGTAAACCGAGACTATACAGATTCATAGTGGGCTTCAAGCCCTCATTAAACCCAAAAGTGAACACGCTTCAATTCTATCATCCTGGTCATGGCCATGAATAATGGAGAAGCGCTCCGGGAAGTGGTTACATCACTATGCATGCCGGTATAGGATTACGAATCTTCTCAAATTATGATACTTGAATACCTATCTACTAAACCGTTAGCCTACAACCGTTGAAGCCAATGCCACATTTGCAGAATGTGTGCTTTTCATAATCACATCTTTAATTAATAAGAGCACTTTCTAAATTGTCCAAATGTTTTTTAAATCTTCCATATTATTATATGTGAACGCTAATGATATCTTTATTCAAACCCATTGATGCAGCTTCAACACAGCCTCAACATGTCGCATAATTCACAATCACCTTAAGATTTTCGAACTAACTTCCCTTCCATAATCAATACCAATGTTGGATAATATCTGACCAAACATAGTAGAAAATCTTGGTTTTACCAAAATCCCCATTATCACAAAAAAATTAAATAAACCCAGCAATTGAAGAAACACATTAATTGATACCGGTTCGGTGAATGTACACAACCAACGTGTACAATATCTTTTCAAATTATGGTACATGAGTATCTATTAAATCGTTAGCTCAAACCACTATAAATCAAACACCACATTTGCAGAGTGTGCGCTTTTCATTATCACATCTTTTAATTATACTACGTTGCATGCCGCCATAAAGTTACAAATCTTTCCATATTCTAATACAAACACTTACAATACCTAATTCAAAACCCGTTAACAAAACCTCAACAACGCTTTAGTATGTCACATGATTTACAATTGATTTTCGATTTTCAGACTAACTTCCCTTGTATAATCAATACCATGGGCGGATAATATCCAACCGACCATAGTAGAAACAAAAATATCCAAACAAACATAGTAGAAACAAAACTATCCAAACATAGTAGAAAATCCTCCTTTTATCAAAATTCCCATTGGCAGAAAAAGAAAATCTAGCAATCTAAAGAAACACATTAATTGGTACCCGTGGGTGTACACACCAACCGTCCGTGTGCATTGTACATACGAAAAACCACTACCAAAACTCGGACTATAAAACGGGGTCTTCTTGAAGCACAAAGACACGACATTCAACAACATTGAACAACACATTTAACATGTTTTTTCATCTCTCAGTAGTAGCAAAGCAGAGATGAGCTGAGCTCGAACAGCAGCTTCTCTTTTGTCCTAAACCCAACGAACCCCACGTAGTTTTCCAGCAACCAATCCCAATTTCGCCCCGAAAACCCGCCACTTTCAGATCCGAACCAACACGTCCACTAAAATCCAACCCGAAAGCTTCAGTCTTTTCTGAATTCTTCACGTATGTATGTGTGTATCCACTCTTTCGGTAGTGTTCTTTTGTTGGGTCGGGTCCAATTCGGGAGTTGAATGTCGTTTGGGGGGAGAGGCAGGGGACCAGAGACAGAGTCTTAGGCACGCTAATTAGGCGGCGGTCGGCGGCGGCGGAGATGGCGGGAGTGGGAATGGGACAGGTGGCGAGGGTGAAGAGGTCGGCGCTGTTGGCATGCATGACGTGCCCTCTTTGTCACAGACTGCTGAAGGAGGCCACAACCATTTCACTTTGCCTCCATACGTGTTAGTTTTCATCTTAGTCTCGAAATTTGCTTAATTGGTTGTTGATTTTGTGCTAATTTTATGATTTGGGTTTGTTTTTGTTTACCGTTTTATGAGTCTGGTGATGTGAAATTTGTGTTGTTGTTATCTGGGGATTGTTGTTGTGCTTTGTTAATCATTCAAATTTCTGATATTTTCCCTCGGATTATGTCGTTTCTGATTTTGCATTCCGTACCGTCTTCTTCAAATTGGAAAACTTTATGTCGAATTTTTGAATTCTGTGTATTGATTAACACCTCCGGACGTTACCAATTTTGAAAAGAAAAGTTCTTTTGTCCTTTTGACTTAATTTATTTTGGGTCAAATTTATTGCCATGCATTCCCATAGAATTGAACAAAAGAAGGTTTTGTTGCTGATAATTGTGTTGGGCGGCTCTTTTCGTAATTCACTGCTAATGTTATCGTATCTTGAATTCAAACCAGTTTGCAGGGACTGCATATATGAGCAGTTCGCAGATGAGGAGGAAGACCGGTGTCCTGTATGCAACATTGATCTCGGATTCCAACCACTGGAAAAACTCAGGTATTGTACGTGGTCAACTGGCTTACATGTAAATGCATGGTGTGTTGATTCCTAGGATCATTGAATAGTGTAATGTAGTTGAATTGTTCGGAAGTTCCTAATCTATAGATATGCATTGATGAGCTCCTAGTCCGCATTTGTTACGTGAAAAGATATAACATAATTAAGTTTCCTGACCTACATCAACATTACATGTGGCTGCTTTTGGTCATCACCGCATTAGGCTGCTCTTCGTTAAAGGAAATATAAGTAGTAGTTTTTGGAAAGCTCGTCATAGAACTCTTTGCATACGAAGTAAATAGATACTTCGTCTATTATCATAGCAGTTCGAAGTTTTCCAGACTGAGGTGAAGGCGGGCGTATTTCCCCAGAAGTAATGCTTTTTTGAGAAACTAGACTAGGCTGCCTACTTGCACGTCTTCAGAATTTTTTTTTATGAGTTTGCAAAGGTTTTATATTCTGCCAGTTTCCTGGTCATATCTTTGTTAATATGTGCTGGGACTGTATATTGTAATATTCTCAAACATGCTTCGAATGTCATTAATGATATGCAGGCCAGACCATAATTTGCAAGATATTGTAACCAAGTTATTTCCTGGAACAAAGAAAACCTATGCACCTGAAGTCTACCCTCCACCTGACGTTCCTGCGGCACCTGAAGAGACACAGTCACCTGAAGTTACACCTTCAATTCCTTCGCAAATTAGAAGGAAGGAGAGATCCTTGTCCTCCTTAGTAGTCAGTACCCCTAAAGTTTCAACGCAGACAGGTTTGACTGGAAAGAGATCAAAAGCTTCAACAAGAAAGGCTGCTGCATTACGAGGGTGCGGTTTTTCTGCAGAAGAACCTACAGAAGATCAACCAATGAGTTCAAGCTCAACCGAATCTCTTGAACGACATAAGATGGAGGTAGAGAGTTAATGTTTAACTTTACTGTACGACTCAGACATGTTCAGTGCTTTAGGTTGAGAAAATAGTGAGAAAATATGACATCATTAATCAAAAACCTAATCTCAAGTAAATCTTTTAATGTTAAAATTAGGCCTGGCTCCTAAGCTAGGCAACCCCATTTTCTTTTATGGAAGGAAATCAAATATTCACACCATGACTAATGAACTATGCTTTCCATCCTATGTGAGAGAGGTTTAGAAAATAAGAACTCCTGAGGACAACATGACAACCTTTACATAATGTGGCAAGGTCAGTTAGTCTTGTAGTATAGAAGATTTTGGAAAACTTGATTGCACCCATGAACAAAGTGTAACCAACATATGCAAACTGACAAAAAATTCCTATTTACACTATGTTTTTTGTATGTTTATTCAATATGCAGGATTCCCTTTATCCAGATAATAAGAATGAGGTTGAAGTGGTAGAGGGGAAAGCTGATCTGTGGACGCCGTTAAATTGTCTTGTCGAGGCGGCCAACAGGACCAAGTCTTCCAAGTCGAATTCCCAAGGGGCACTCGATGCCCTCAACGCCCTTAAACTTTATAATGTGTCTGAAAATAAGGAAGAAGACTCAACAAATACTTTGGAAAGTGACGTGTCTATGACTGAAACAAAAAAGAAGGAGGCCGAACAAAGTGCAAAAGGAAAGAATAACAGTAATGGTGCTGGGGCACCAGTCAGACGAAGAAAATCGCGTGCAGCTAATCATGCCAAGACAGATCTGGTCACGGATTCAAGTGCCTCAGCTCAAGCTATGCTGGATGCAAATGGGGATCAACATGACAGAAGAAACTGCCCTATATGGTTTTCTTTGGTTGCATCTGAAAACTGGTGAGATGCTTTTGGTAATGAAATTCATGTAGTTGTATGGTTTTGGGTACTTGAGGTGCTTGACTTCTGATTTCTTTGTTACTAATCTCTGTGTGTTCATGGTGAACTTCTTCAGGAAAGGAGATTCTCCCTTGCCCCAAATATCAGCAGGTTACTTGAGAATAAAGTAAGTTTCTAAAGTCCTGTGGTGCAGCTTTTTGTATTTATTGTTTCTCTTTGGAGGAGGGGAGGTGGGGATAAGTAATTTGCAGAGGCCAGAAATGCAGTAACAAGTCAGGTAGTATTAAGCTAGGAAAAGAAAAACATAAGCTTGATGATGAAGGGTTGATCTTTGCTTATTAATCTGGTAATAGATCACATGTTTCTTATTCCAGGGACAAGTATTGACTTCTTCTTCTTTAATTACAGGGATGGTAAAATGCGCGTGTCACATATCCAGAAGTACGTTGCAAAGAAACTGGACCTCAAAAGTGAGGATGAGGTGAGTGTATATGTTCACTTTTAAGAAAAGGCTATCTTGTTCCGCACTATGGGTCTATTTTATTAGAAGGTGAACTATTTCCTATTGAAGAGCTGAATTTCTTCTATATCCATACATAGTTTAACAGGGCAACTTCTTGTCTTTTCTAGTTTCCTAAACCCTATTTTCTTACTCGGTTTGTGTCATATAGCATTTTCTTAGGCAAAAAATATTTGGACTAATACATTTTCTTAGAAAATATCGTCTTCTTAGCCCATGCATTTTTTAAAAGAATGTTTCTCCTTGGAATTTCCAGTAAAAGAAACGATAGGGCCTGGCTTCATTTTCCTCTATGCTTCCAAGTTTTTTATTTTTTTCCTTTCTTGTAGGTGGAGATTATGTGCCGGGGTCAGCCGGTGCTTCCTTCGTTGGAACTGGAAAGCCTAGTAGATCTGTGGCTTCGAACAGCACCAACACAAAAAAGGGTATCGGCAGTTGTTGGCTCCTCGGCAAAAGAATTTGTGATGATCCTCTCCTATTGTCGAAGGGTTGAAGATCTCGGTGACAACCAATAAAAGTTTATGTTTTCCTGTTGTTGTAGGGTACCAAATCCCTTAAAGAACCAATAAAACTCTATCTGTTGTTGTCTTCATAGTTTTTTAACTAATACATATTTATAGTACCTGTTGTCTCCATAGTTTTTTTTTTTTGCCTGCATCAAAAGTGTTTGTTCCATATGCCTGTATGCTGAATAGTTTTCTTGTGGAAAGTATGGTGAATTGTTGAAGTGCAGTCCCGGATCATGTTGTCTTTTGAAACTTTCCCGAAATCGAAAGGCAAAAACTTGTCCCCAACACTATTTCCTTTTACAATGACAAACAAATATGGGAGATTGTCTTGAATGAATAGCAATAAATTTCATTCCAGAAAGGAAATTTAAGGAGAGAAAATTACAATTAAAAGAAAAAGGCAAGTGTAGAAATAACAAGGCAGAATGGCCACTACTAGTAGCATGCTTTGTGCAAATTAGGTTTGAAGGACACCTTCATTCTACCCATGTCAAAACCGATCAAGAATAGAAATTTGAAAAAGCAAAGCTGCATATCAGCCACGGCGTAGATGTCATAAGGTGGAGTTCCGACTGAGGAGTGTTTGGTGGACTATTCGGCTCCATGAGGCTTTGTGATTAGTGTTGTAAAATGGTGAGCTTGGGGATCTTGGATGAATGAGTTGGATACTGAACCCACCATTGATGTCGTTAAAATGATTGCCTGCTTCTGCTGTAGCTGAATTGTGCAAGGAATTAGAAAAATGATGATCAAGATCACAGTGCAACGATTTTTGGATTGCATCTTAGATGGAATTGATTTCAGCTGGCAATGGCATTAGTAGTCCTGAAATACAAGGATTCATCTACTCATCTCATGATCTAACGGTGGCATTAGCATTTGTGTTTTTAGCAAATTTGGAAAAAGCCTTGAGAACTCTATACCACTTGTGTTCCTCCATATTAGATGCAGGGCATTCCTCTGGTCGAAGCATGAACCTGATTTCTTTGGTTTTCATCTTTTGCTGAATCAAAAAAGGAAAATACTGCATTATTTTTGACCGGTAGGTAGGATTGTTAATTGGTTTCATATGATATTTCCTTTGGTGAATATTAATTGTTTCTTATCGATAAGAAATAATGTTTTTTAATCTCATATTTTATGCAAGTATTGTATGTTTTCTATCTACAGTTAATTTCAAGTTAAGAGGTACAATTTAGAATTAAAGAATTACAGTTTAGAAATCAAGAGTTACAATTTAAAACTGAAGAGTTACATCGCATCTTCCAACGACTACATTTTCAAAGTCATTGCAATCGCAAACATGTTTTTCTATCTGGAAATGAAATGCTTAATTACATACCATGCATATATGTTCTTTCAACTATCTACAACAACAAAATTACAATGAACGTAAAACTGGAAAGGTAGTTGAAGAAATAAGAAAATGGTGTGGCAAAAGAACCAGCACTAGTACTACTAGTCTTTCTGCAATCAGTTGCCTTGAAAGAGACCAACATTTTTTCAAGATCGATACCGATCAAGAAATTGGACTGTGCATAGCTTCCATATACAGCAGCACCATCACTTAAACTGGAGTTCATCGTTCCAAAACAATGCAACTTATCTTCTTTGTTTTGGTAGAAGGTTTGTGCCGGTGCTAACTGCACTTCAGCGCCGCCGTCAAAATGCACCGTCATCATTGGTGCTTTGAGGTCACTTGTGGTGTTGTAGCAAAGCAGAGTTCCTGTAGACGGGTCATTTAGTTCGATTGGCTTCAATGACGCTGGCTCTACCACTTTCTTCACCTCTGCCACCAACCTGTCATAGAAATCTTGTGGCAGCATTGTCACTTGTGTTCCCGAATCAAGAAACATGTTCCCTTTCGTGACATTCCCAGATGAATTAAAAGGCACCAACTTCTCACCGACACTAATCCCTTCAAGCGTCACAAAATATTGGTTCTTGTCTTCTTTGATGATTAAAGGGGTCGACACCACACCGTCACCAGATACTTCGCTGCCGTTGCCAAAGCTCAATATGCTTGCATCATTGGGATGATCAGGATCGAACGGCACCAAACAATGAGAGAATTTCTTTCCTCCAACATAAGGAGCAAGCTGAGAAACAATTGACAAATTCCCGGCTCCAAGGCCAACAATTCCCATTTCATTTTCTGCGAAAGTCTCCCCAGTATTGTTATGTCCACAACCAATCACAACATCCTTGAAAGAAACCGGCTTCCCGGAGCTCGATGACATGGTGATTGTATCTTTGGACAGTACACCTAGAGTCATTGAATCGTCCGCGTAAGTGTAATTGTAATTGCAGACCTTTTTATCATCGTTTGAGCAAGCGACCATGCCGGTTTCATTAGCATAATTACATTCTTTTGCTTGACAGGGAAGGATGCTATAAGATGAGGACTTTTGGGGATCAAACTTAGGATTCTTCTGCTTGTAGCAATTAGGACAGGGTTCACATTGTGTCCATAACAATGTGCTGCCTGTATCCGCCACGGCGTAAACATCAAAGGGTGGACTTCCAATTGATAGCTTCATAAGTTGTGCACCCTCACCATCCTCCTTGTCACGCCTAAGTTCCGATTGCAGGGTGCCCTGATCATTTGATGACCCCAAGAGACGTCGAAAATGCTTGCTTTTCTGGTTGTAAAAGGGTGAATTTTGAAGGTTTCGGCGAATGAGCTTGACACTAAACCCGCCATTAGTATTGAAATTGGCTGCTGCTGTTGCAAAATGGGAGACAAAGCAAATGAACAAAAAAATCACTACACCATATCTGTGTAAATGACAAAGGCCTCTACCTTCTGCAGATTCCATAGAAGAAGAGTTTTGCTTGCATACTACATGCGATTCGGGCAATTAAGAAAAGCGAGAGTGCAGAAATTAATGCTTAAATAGAAGTGGTTAAGGTTGTGTTAATGGCTAAGAATTGATTGATAAACATATGGGAGTGATTCCTTTAATTTTAATCTCGGGATGGTATCAACTGTGTTTGTTTTTAGAAAATATGGAAGAGGCCTAAGCCACGTTTTTGTGTAAAAAGCTCGGTACCACTTGTTTTCTCAGATTCAATTCTTACTCTGGACCCGGGTCAAAGCATTAACCTCATTTCTTGGGTCTTCAACTTCTGGCTTCTCTTCTCCTTCGAATATCAAACATTCTGTGCAACTTGTGCCGTGGCCATTTTAATCGTGTCGTGCTTGGGTCGTATTTAGACCCTTCAAGTCAGGTCTGAGTTCACATTGAATTCTTTGCAATGCTTGGTTACCCACATTACAATGATTAGAAATATTTTCAAGGAAAAGCTAAATTAATTTAGAAATTTCACTTGATGATTAGCAATTTAGCACCATTCTTCATTTCAGAACCTTTGAACTTTTTCTTTCTCATGAGCTGCTGATTATCTGTTTGTTCAAATCTAGGAATGCTGATGGATTTGGTAATGTTCCCTTTACTGAATTTCTATAAGGACAAAACAATTACAAGTATTAGAAAGTTCAAAAGGAATGTGTATAAATGGAAAAATGGAGTGGCCAAAGCGCCACTGTTCGTACAATCAGTTGGCTTGAAGGAGACCATCATTCTATCTAAGTCAAAGCCAATCCAGAAATTCGACTGAACGTAATTCCCATAGAGAACAAAATCATCACTGGTGACATAAGTGGAGTTCTGCATTGCAAAGCAGAAGTGATCATTAAGCTCTTGGTGCTGAAAGAATGCCTGTGTTGGTGTCAACTGCAAATTAGCACCACCCTCAAAGCGCACCGTCAATGGCGGTCCTTTGAGGTTCGTGGTGGTGTTGTAGCAAACCAGAGTCCCAAAAGTCGGGTCCTTTATTTCCATATGGGGCATTGGAATCTGCTTCTTCAACTCTGCAACCAAGTTGTCATAAAACTGTTGTGGTAAGTATGTGTTTGGTGTCCCTGAATCGAGTACTGTGTTGCCTCTTGATGAGTTAAAAGGGACAAACTTATCTCCAACACTGATCCCTTTAAGCGTGACGCGATATGCGTTGTAGTCCAGGTCGGAGATCAGAGGTGTTGACACAACTCCTTCGCCGGTGACCTCACTTCCATTGCCAAAGCTCATCTTGCTTGACGATGTGGGATTAGCATTTGGTGGCACTAAACAATACGAAAACCTTTTGCCACCAACTTGAGGGCCAATTTGAGAAATGAATGACAAGTTCCCACTTCCAAGCCCAACTACTCCCATTTGGTTTTCAGCAAATGTTTCCCCTATATTTTGGTGTCCACACCCCATCAAAACATTCTTGAGGGAAACCGGTTTTCCAGATGTCGATTTCAACGTAATTGCTTCTTTAGCAAGGACTCCTCTGGTGGTTGCACCGTCGATGTATGTGTAATTGTAATTGCAAAGATTTTGATCAGGAGATGAGCAACAATTTGAATCAGGGTCAAGTAGACTACATTCTGGTGCACCGCATGTAAGTGTTCTGTATGTTGATGACTTTCTTGGGTCGAAAATGGGATTTTTCTGCTTGTAACAATGAAGGCAAGGGTGACATTGTGTCCACAACAATGTGCTCCCTGTGTCAGCAACACCATAGATATTGACAAGTGGAGTTCCAATTGAGATCTTCATAAGATGTTCGCCGGTATAGTCATGTATAACTTCCGATTGCGCGGTGTTTGGATTTGTAATGGATGGCTCCATGAGATGTCGAAAGCGCCTAGTGTTCAAGCTCTTTGGAGGAATTTTATTGTGTTGGTAAAATGGTGAGTTTGGGGAGTGTCGACGAATAAGCTCGACGCTGAATCCTCCGCCATCATTAGTATCCGTTGTTGCTGATGAATGACAAACAAGATAAAAGAAAAGATTGATAATTACCACCTGAACAATGTGTAGATCACAGATGATAGTGTTATCTCCAGCTGATGCCATAGAAGTTGATCACAAGTACAAAATGAGTACAATATTGAGTTTGCTTGCAATTTTAGGCAAAATTAGATCATGCAGATTTGCATGGTTTTCTAAAATTAGATGGTGTAGCCCTATAGGCCAAGCGTTGTCAGCAAAAACTCTATACCACTTGTTTTATTGGTCAGCATTCAATTGAATCAATTCCATCAACAATTAACACGGGTATCACGGTTTAGGAAAGTTATAAAAAGTACCGGATTTGGAGTCTTATCAATGAGTTTTATTTACGAAGGAAGATTACAGTGGTCAGAGATCTATCTTGACGAAATTTTTCGTCGTCAGAGATCTATCTTGACGAAAGTTTTGGACAGAAAAAGTTTTTGCGACGGGAGACAGATTTGGACTTTTATTTAGTGGGGCCCAATATCGAACTTGGGTTAGATATGTTGCGAAGCCCAAATTCCAACTGTTGACTAACTAGGTATCAATAGGAAATGCCTAAAATACCCTCTTCACGGATGCTTTACTCTTCCTTTCCAGTTCACTGAGCTTCATCGCGCTCAGTTCAACTTTTTGAATCGATCAAAATCAAAGATGCAACAGGTGATTCAAAACCCTAGTATTTTTTCCTCATAATTTCTTCATTTCTGATTGTTGTGATAAAAAATTTTACATCTTTAATCTTTTTTTTTTACGATTTTGTGCTTTCTTGGGTTAATAACCGGTTTGCAAATTTGGCAGGCTTAATAACCGGTTTGACGAGCTCGAAGACGAGATCAAATTCGCAAAGGTACTAACTTTTATGTGTGTAGATTAATGGGTTTTAATTGGTTTTTAGTATTAGTTTAGTTTTTGTTTACAAGTTGAAGTAGAGTGTTGCATTTCTTGTGATGAGCTTGAAATTTGGTCCAACCCAAGTTGGAAATTCGGATCCTTTTTCATGGGTTTTGGTTGTGTAGACTTTTTGCTTGTAAGATTGTAGTCAGCTTTGCTTCTGTGTTGAATTTGATGGGCACCTAGTGTTGTTCTTGGATTCCCTCCCTTATGAGCTCTTTCTACTGAATTGTTCATGCCTTTTCCCTTGTGACGACATTGTTCCGATATCGTCGCTGTTGATCGAATATAGACTCTTTCTGGTTAACTGGTGATTGCTTGAAAGAAGCGATCTTTTGCTTAGTCTTGAAGTTGGTCAAGTCAGAGCAGCGCTTATCTAAGATGGATTCATATTGACTAAACATAGAAGATGTGCCATGTTTTGGGAAAAAAAAGAAGAAGATAGTTGATTGGAATCTGAAGTGCAAAAGAGTGAGACAAGCTCATTTTCTGTTGAAGTGCAAGAAAGTAAGCGAAAAGAGAAGAGATCAAATAACTTGTTGAGTGCAATACTGCTGGTGAGCTAAAAATGTTTAAGTTGACTTCTTTACTGTTCTTCTAGGTATGTTTGGGGACTGTTTTGCATAGATCAGTTCGCAAACTGGGTATTATGTAGTTACTGCTTTACTTTTACAATGGTCATCAAATTCAAAAGTCACCTTATTTTCATTCAATATGATACTATAGTTTTGAAGGATGACATAACATGAACTCTAGTTGGAATATATGTGATTAGACATGATAATAAGGGCAACTGCCAAAAGACCAAATTTGTGCAATGAGCCTCCGTGCTGGAATTGTGTGCGGGCACCTTACATGTTTGCTTTCAAAACTTGGTTAGCTAGAGTCTTGTGAACTAGGCCATTGCTTGTATGCATTGATCAGTTGGCCGTCATCTTTTGACTTTAGTATCTTACAAGAATGAATTTGTCCTTGTACGTTATCTCTTTTTTGGTTTTTTTTTTTTTGCTGTAGTGCTTTAATGTATTAAAAGTTACTTGGAATTCGTTACATTATTCCTATTAAGATTAATAGTTGAATTTAGATACTGTATTACTTTGCATTTACAATGTGTCTTTGCCATCCCGGTCTTTTTATGTTGTGCCCTGATTGAATCCAATGTTGCCATCCAGGAATCCAATGAGAACCTCGAGGATGCAGGCAATGAGTTGATTCTCACTGATGAAGAGGTGGTCCGGTTCCAGGTAGGTGAAGTCTTTGCCCATGTTCCAAAAGACGAAGTGGAGACCAGGATAGAGGAGATGAAAGAGGTCACTAGCAAAAACTTAGAGAAACTTGAGCAAGAGAAGGAATCTATTCTTGCACAGATGAATGAGTTGAAGAAAATTCTGTATGGAAAGTTCAAGGATTCCATCAATCTAGAGGAGGACTAAAGGCGGGCCTTATGTATCTGTAGCTCTGTTTCTTATATGATTTGTTATTGGCATGATTTTAGTTGTCGCACTGCACATAGAATGAATTGCTCACCTGTATTTCAATACGTGAAGAAACCTTTTCCTAATATCTGAATGTTCTTGTTTGGCTTCATCTACTTCTTGATTTCAGAAAAGTTGATTTAAAATGTTTACCAGAAAAGGAAAGAGTTTGCAGTAACTAGCAAAATGACAAACTATAAAATTGGACAATACTGCAACTCTTAAGCTGAATTTACCTAACTTGTGTCTTCAATTACCACTGAACTCTGGGACGATGCTTTCCAGTAATATCTCCTATTAAAGTACGATACTATCCTATGATTTCTCTCATGAAGGGTTTTGCCAAGGAAAAAAACAATTTGAATTTGAAAAACAAAGGGACAGAATGTAGACAAGTTGAACCTCAGATCATTCCTGTCCTGATGCAAAGTGTAGTTTTGGAAATACATCATTGACTTGCGACTGCTAAGAACCAAATTCCAGAAAAACTGTTTACAAACAAGAAATTGAGATCCATAACTATTGGAAATTAATTAATCACCGTCTGTTTTCATTCTTGATTTTCCTGCAAACCTGTATTTATATGCATAATAGCTACTCTTTGTTTCTCAGTCAGTATTCTGAAGAAGATGAAGTTTTTCTGCCTCAAACTTCATCTTCTTTATCTCTTTCTCTGCTTGTCTTATTGACACCCAACTCATAAACGTCCCTTTGCCACTTCGGTTTGAAAACTCATTGGACTCAAGACCATTCAACTTGTACAAAATGTGTCCTCTTCCATGTCCAACATCCAGAACCATATAAATTCTGATGAAGAAGGCGAAGACGATCCAAATCTGATATTAGCTGCTTCACGATGTGCATATGTGCTTGCATCAACTTATCAAGCCTTGAATTGGTCCCTTTCCACAATTCATCCAAACTCCAAGGGTTAAGATTTCTTCTCTGTGATTAGGACATAACAATACTAGTAGACGAATGTTCAGCACTTAGAATTACACAAGTATAGTTGAAAGCCTTATCTATTTCTACATTGCAGGTAGTGTGCTTGCCCATACGACATCAAGTTTGAGTGCAAATGTGGACAGCCAAAAAGCATGTAGTGAAGTGTTTGCTGGTACAAAATACTCTATGATGGCAGAGAGCTTCAAGCGAGTGACCAAATTGACCGATGAGCTGCTTACTATGCTGCAAGACACGCAAGTACCAGATTCGAAACCAAAGGCTGGTGACCGGGACTTTATGCAAATGCAGAACGTAACGGTTAGCCAAGATGGGAGTGGGAAGTGTAGAACAATTAAGGAGGCCATTGATGCTGCACTAGAACACAGCCAGATTTACTATGTCAAACATGTTAAGAAAGGAATTTACCATGAATAAGTGACCATGTAACTGTTATACGGAACTATGTTATAATTTTCCCTATAAAGTATATGATACTATCCAATAATTTCTCTGTCGAAAGGTCTTGATAGGGAAAAGAACAACTAAAGAAGAAGGAGCAGAAACTAATTGAAGAAGATAGACAAGTTCAAAAGGGAGACAAATTGAACATGAGACCATTTCATGTCCTGATTGAAACAAAAATGTTTAAAATCGTAAATCAGGGAATCCAGTTTAGGAAATGCACAAGTGATTTGTGTAGAATTCCCGAAAATTCATTTACAGAATGATGTTAAGATCCATAATTGATGGCAATTACTCAATCACCTGTTTGTATAAGTTAGAGGTTCTTCTTCACAGTCAACTTCATTCTTTGCTACTCTGTACATTTGCCCTGTATTCTTCTCATCATTTACTTGAAGATGAAGTTTCTCTGCCACTTCATATTCTCATCATTTGTTTCAGTGCTGTATCCATGAACCCATGTGCTAGTATCATTGACTCCAAGTTCATAAATGTCCCTTTGCCTCAGTTCAAAAATACATTGGACTCAACCATGGAACTTGTACAAAATCTGGCCTCTTCTATGTCCAACTTCCTCATGCAGAGTGATGAAGATGGCGACCAAAGCCGAAATCTGATGTTAGCCACTTCACATTGTGCTGATGTGCTTGTATCAACTTCTGAAGCCTTGAATTGGTCCCTTTCGACAATTCATCAAGACCCTAAAGGTTGATAGTTCTTAACATTGGACAGAAGATGCTACTAACAAAACATACTGATATGTTAATCAGAAAATAAACCGTTGACTACTTATAGTTTGATTTCTTAACTATTTGTTTATTTCTTCATAGCAGGTTACGAAGAATACGATGGCAAAGGCGATGTGATATCCCATGCAAGAACAAGAATGAGTACAAATCTTGGGAGCCTAAAGACATGTACTGAAGCCTTTGATGGCACCACCAAATACTCCATGGTTGCAGAGAGCTTCAGGAAAGTGACGAATTCAACCAACGAGCTGCTGAGCATGCTGCAAGTGCAACAAAACTCGGAAGCACAGGCTGGCTGGAATTTTTCGCAAATGCCGAATGTTACCGTCAGCAAAGATGGGAGTGGGAATTACATAACAGTAATGGAGGCCATTGCGGCTGCACCAAGTCACAGCCAAAGTTACTATGTCATATTTGTTAAGCAAGGAGTTTACTATGAAAATGTGAAAATTGACAGCAGAAAGATCAATCTGGTTTTAATTGGAGAGGGAATGAGCGTTACTACCATATCTGGCAGTAGAAGCAATGGTACTGGTTGGGCCACATATGATACAGCGACATTTGGTAAGACCCTGAAAAAAGAAAGTAAATTAGGATTGCTAATTTGACAACATAATATAATATGTTTTTGACTTTTGAAATGTTTCTATCTTAGGTGTGTGGGCAGAAGGATTCATTGCAATGGACATAGGATTTAATAACGCTGCAAGACCGCAAGATTTCCAGGCAGTTGCACTTCAATCCAGTGGTGATCGCTCGAGCTTCTACCGGTGCAAGATCAGCGGGTACCAAGACACATTGCTCGTGGAATCCGGTCGTTCTTTCTTTAGAGAATGCGAAATCAGTGGCAGCATCGATTTCATATTTGGCTACGGCACTGCCGTCTTCCAAAATTGTATAGTCTTGGTGAGGACAAATCCAGCAAGTAGAATAAGTGTGGTCACTGCTCACGGCCGGTTTGCCCCGAATGATCCATCGGGGTTTTCCTTCCAATCCTGCAAGATCTATGCAAGAAGTAATGGTACATTGATATACCTTGGTCGACCTTGGGGTCAATATTCGCGCACAATATTCATGGAGTCTTACATAAGCAAATACATAGTGCCAGAAGGTTGGCTTCAATGGGATCAACAATCCGACCTTGACACCCTATATTACGGCGAGTACATGAATACCGGACCGGGTTCAGATGTTTCCGGTCGAGTCAAGTGGCGAGGTTATCATATAATCACTGACCAAGCCGTCGCTGACGGGTTTACAGCGGCCAAGTTTATCGACGGGAACTCATGGCTACCATCCACAGGAATCCCATACACGAGAGGCCTGACAGATTAACCTTAAGGTCTCTAAATGTATCACCTTTTTCTGTTTACTTGATGCTAAGCTTCTTTTTTACAGCACCACACAAAGGTGAAAAAAACCTTTCTTTTGCCACACAATGCACATCAAAGATTTCAGTATCCAAACTTGTAAATTGGTAGGGTGAATCAAGATCACACACTAAAAACAGAATAGACATGTAATCTAATTCAAACGATGAACAGCTGAAATGCACCAGGAACAAAGGTAAAAACTTTCATTAGCCACACAAGACACAGCAGATGGAATTCAGTCTCCCAACTGGCCACATTGTTCAAATTATCCAAGATCATGCTAAGGAGAGTAGAAAAACATATTCATTTCAAGATGAACAACCAAAATACACCAGAATCTGTTACTCTTTAGCAATCGAACTCGATCACCGTATGATCTCCAACAAGAAAAAAAGCATCAAACCACCTTTGCATTGTTCCTTACAGCACTAAAGTTCCCACCTTTTCAATTCAATGCCAATTCTGAACCTCAATTGCAGCTCAAAATCGAAACCCAAAACCCGAAAATTCATCACAATGTTCATATACAATGCCACCAAACCAACCGGAGAGAATCTCAAATCCGGGTGTACTGATGAGAGGTGGGGTTTGCATTTGCAACAACGGACACCAACCCATTTTCAGCAGCGGTTTCTTCGTCGAGAAAAAGATCTTCGGTAAACCGAAACACCGCGTGGAGCCCGATCACCACCACCGCCACAATCAACGCCACCAGCACATTCAACCCGACCCGGGTCAGCACGAGCGCTACTACAGTGACCAGGCCCAGCGCGGCGACCACGGCGCGGTCGTCGATGGTCCGATTGAAGAGGACGATCGGGTCGGGTCGGAGGAAGTAGAGGGCGAGCCAGGCGACCAGGATGGCGAGGAAGACGATCATGGAGATCGGGTGCCAGAGGAGGCTCAGGAAGACGACGAGCAGCGCCGCCATGGCGTAGTTGACGCGGAAGTAGCTGGTGTTGTGGCGGAGGCGGGCCATGGCGTCGGCGTAGCTGGAGGGGACGGAGACGGCGGAGAGGGAGAAGAACTCCGGCCATGGGCGGCGCGTGGGGTATTGGGAGGAGGAGGAGGTGGTGGGGTACGGCGGCAGTTGTGGGGTTCTGAGGAAGTAGGCCGGAGGTTGGAGCTTTGCTGGGGAAGTAAAGGTGAGGTCTTTGGGGGTGACTTCGGCGGAGACGGTGGTTGTGGCGGTGGTGGTGCCGTAATTCGCGAGGGGTTTTAGCGACATTGTGGCCGGAAATTGAGAAACTTTAGCACAAGATCGGGGATTTGAAGGATTGGAGAAAGCTTGGAAATTGGAACAGTCAAAAGCGTGGTCTGTTGAAATACACCTAGATTCTTGCTTAAAAACAGTACCGCCCTTCTGTATTGATAACGTCAGAAGTTTCGAGTCTTTATAAAATACAACAATATCAACCATTTATATATAAATGGAAAAGTAATCTCGTCACACCACCTCGTTAATAGTTAAAAGAGTCGATGTATTATAATGTTTTGTTGAAATATTGCAAAATTTTAGTTATTGGACAAAGGAGGACTATAGGAGAAAAAGGAGGTGGGTGATATAGAAAATAACAAACAGAAAGTGTACAAAGGGATAGTTGTAAGTTGTAACTAACAAAATTGAACAAACAAACAAAGGCAGCTACAGATATCTGTCCCTACTGCAACAATGGGACAGTTCGTAACTAGAAACAACACCTTCAGGATCTCATGTGAACTATGACTTCTCTTTATCAACAGATGTAACACCATGAAATTTCCTTCCAGCGTCTACTGCTTCTCTGTAGAGGGAAAAGTTGGTTAGAGCTTGCAATATGGAGCAGTTGACAAGGGACTCTAAGGGGAAAAAGAGCGATAGCAGAAGAGTTTTTTTATTACAACCTGAAAGCATTTACAAGTGCGGTGTTTTCGGGGTCCAGTTGCACACCCTCATAAAAAGCATTGGCAGCCTCATCAAATTTCTGCAATAATGGACGATATGTCATGGATATGGTTCTTATTTCAAATAAAGATGTCATTTGATGGGAAAGAGAATACATGCCTGCAATAGGCGCAATGCTGCACCTTCTCGGTAGCAAGCTTTTGCCCAATCTGGTTTTAATGCTCTGCATTTCTTAGCATCATCTAAAGCGTGCTCAGCTTGACCAAGGCGCATCCAACAAAGGCTCCGATTAGAAAACAAAGTACCATCTGTTGGGTCCATATCAATTGCCTGCATGTATGCATGGCCAAACACAGAATTAAGTAGTGGTATTTTGTACGCAGAGAGGGGGGTTTCACCATCTACGCAAACTTGTCACAGAGCAGTCATCAAAACTACTTGTCATTGGTACATCACAACCTAAAGTATCATGTATAAACTATCCTATATAGGATACAACAACAGAACCCACTGCCATCCAATAAACTTGTCTTATGCATTGGCATCAACCACATGAAAATCAAAACTTTCAACATAACTATGAGAATGACAGTTGTTACTATTTAATAGTAACACAGAAATTTGTACAACCCACCTGTGTATATGCATCAATGGCAGTTTCGATATCGTTTCTCTTGAAAGCGTCATCTCCTCTTGATTTTGCTTCTGCAGCTTTCTTTTTTGCTTCAGGTGTCACCTATAGAAGTGGTCAGATACACACATGACTACAAATATTAAGCCAGCTTTCATATTTTTTGATGAGCAGAAAGTAAATCTATAAGCCAGCACGGTAGACAAAGTTACAAGGTAAAAGTTGGCACCTCAGGAAGCTCTTGCTTCAGTGATGTAGAGTCTTTTGACACATTAAGTTCCTTCACACTTCTTGTGAGTTCCTGTCGATTTGCATTTGAAAGTTAGGAATCAGAGATAGCTTCAAGAATGGAAACCAAATCCAGGGAATCCTATTATGAAATCTGTTCATACATAGGACATAACTTGTGAGGCAATAATAGGCCAAGTATGAGAAATCCTATTATGGCCTTTTGTGCACAAATATTTATCTTTAGCTTAGTGAAGGAGAAATGCAAACAAGAAGCAAACTTTACAGAGGCCAGATAAAGAATAAGGAGTTCTAGTAAGATATATGTCCTCAAAAGTTAAGAAGGTGAAGGATTTCCCTCACAAGGAAACATAAACGCCAAGATCTTGTTACCTGTTGACTGCTTGTTTCAGACTGCATATATTCTATTATGCCGTCAACTGTCCATTTTGGGATACTTTCAATTTTTGATGTCAATGGAAGGAGAATCTCAACAGCAGCGCGATTGCCTCTTCCAGCTGCAACATGTATTGGCTTGAAACCATCCTGTTGTGCAATAGCAAAGCGTCATAATTCATTTGGTCTTTCAGTCACCATTGATTTCAAATGGATGAGTTTAACTAAATTCTATGTTCCCTTAACTATCCATATGTAGCATTTCATGTAGGAGCTACACTTGCCACAGCATGGAACAATTTAAATTATCAAAAGAAGGTAATCACCAATTTCCCATAATCAGACAACACAATTCACAAGGTATGAGGGGACAACCTCATCAGCAGTATCCGGATCAACTCCAGCTTTTAACAAACATTGTATAATCTCTACACTTCCATTATCAGCAGCAATGTGCAAAGGTGTTGCTCCCCCAGCACTAATATTTGCTTTCGCCCCAGCCTATAAAACAATGGAAAAGTAAACGTTCTAGTCAAATGACAAGATGAAGATTAATGCACCCAGAATGCTTCCCTCCCGATAAAATTTGAATCCTTATTCGCAGACAAGTTTCTGAAGAACAATTACAAATTATATATCAAGAAGAAACTGAACCTGAATCAATAACTCCAGGCACGGGAGTGAACCAGCCGCAACAGATGACAACAAAGGAGTGATACTGTCGTCATTTTCAGCATTTGGCTGCAAAACAATATTCACATGAAGGAAACTGTATACCACAAAAAGAGATACCCAAATAATAGGCACTTTCTCTAAAGGACTACCAAGAAAGAAAGGATCTTGACTTCAGCTTACATTAGCATGGTGGTCTAACAAAACTTTCACAGCATCTAGTTGACCATGACCAGCAGCCCAAATTAAAGGAGTGCCAGCGTCACTTTGTGAATTGACATCAGCACCTTTAGAAATCAAATATCTCATCAACTCAATGTCACCTGTAAACAACCACACACCATTATATGATTATTGCAATCACATATCCAAGCATATTCCTGCTTCACGCAAATGCACAGTAGAAAGATAAAGAGCTGCTTAATATTAAGATAGCTAAGAAAAGTAAAAAAATAACCACCTATTCCAGCAGAATGATGAAGAGCCGTGGCCCCTAATTCACTGGCTATAGCAGGATTGGCACCATGATCAACAAGGTATTTAGCGGTTTCAGTATGGCCTTGTCGAGCAGCATGAATAAGGGCAGTCTCACCTGTAAACCAGTAACAATTCCTATAAGATAAGCCGAAAAATCTACAAAAATGTGCAAAGCTCAAGACTGCTCAGAAATATGTCATTGACTTAAATGTCCTATGCTACAAAAAGATGCTCTAAAGTCACATTTCAGTTTTGTTTAGCAATCCAGAAAACTGCACGACACATAAAGCACATACCGTCTTCATCCTTTGTATCAACATCAAGTTTCAGCTCCTCCAGCAAGTACTTACACACCTCAGTCTTACCCTCCCTCGCCGCAAAATGAAGGGCACCTCGCTGGTAGGCGTCCTTAATATCAGCCACAGTTTGGGCCAAATCCTTTCCTTCATCAAGTTGTTTAGCCAAATCTGCCAAAAAGAAAACCCCAAATCCACAAAACTAATGGTATCAAACATTCAGTTAAAAACAAGCAAAATAGCCCACTTCATCACAAAAAATCACAAGCCCAGAAGAGAAAGATAACATCTTTTTACTCACTCTTTAAGAGATCAAGATCCCCAGTAACAGCAGCATTCAGAAATTGCTGAACTTTATCCCTCACTGCAATGAGTTAACAAAATTACCAACTGTTGAATACAAAGAGCAAAGGAGCCACCTTGAAATTGAAACACACACAAATTCACAGCTAATTATGCTTATGCTTCATTAGATAGACAATTACACGCATGAGAAATCATGGGCAATCGTAAATTAGTGAACTTTTTGCCTCAAACAATGGAAACACAACGCAGATTAAGCTGATCAGCTACATAGAAAGAGAGCGAGAGAACCTGCAAGGGCAGCAGAAGCGTCGGGGGCCATAAGGAGGGCTTAAAGAGAAGGACAAGCTGGTTCCTTCTGTTGAGATTTCAAAGATTCGAACAAGGGAACGAGCTTATTGGGTTGAGGCTGCTGCGCGCAGAGAAGCTTCTGTCAACTTCGACGAGACAGTAGAGGAGGACCCAAAAGACTTTTGGGGTTTATGGGTTTATGCCAATTTTACTGAGGCAAAATTTACTTTTTCACGGAGATTTTTTACCTTCCCATGAACCTTTTACTTGCATCACAAATGTTGTTTTTTACTTGTTAGTAACTTAGTACTAGTGGATTGATTGTCAAGTCAAAAGGTGAAAAGGTGACTTGAGCGGAAATAGGGTAGCACACAGAATGGATAGATTTGTTATTGAGAATGTTAAAGGTATATGTTGGGACATTACTCGTTAGCTAGGTTTGATTTGTGTCATGTGTAAGTTCTTTTCATTGGGGGCTATTTGTAACTGAAGGCATACTTTTACGCCTCCGGTATTTCACTTTCGATTTATTAAAACAATCTCCTAAAATGAAAGGAGTTGTCCTTAAAAGTTTAAGAAGGCCAGCTCAATGAAATAGATATACAATTGATAAATTTTTTGTTTAACCGACTAAAATAAGCCATGTGATGTGAGGGGGCCACGGCCACCTATGATCTCCATTGGTTCCGCGCTTCCTCTAGGTACGACGAGGTTCTGGAAAAATAAGGGGAATGAGCAATGTACATTTAAAGTTAGTATCAAATGTGATCAAGTAACAATCTAAGAAGATGAACTTGTGAACTCTATATATTAAAAGTAATTGTGCCATAGTACATTAATTCCCGAATTTTTGACAAAAGATCGACGAGGTCGGACGGATGCCTACTAGCGATAACGGTGGCAGCGGTGATGTCTCCAATTGACATCAATCGTGACACAAAAAATGAATTGTTACATGACCGATCATCGTGTTGCTTAGTGCATGCAGTCAAGAGAACTTTGCATATTCAAAATCAAATTACAGTACTTCTTGTGCATGCGTGCCCGTCTTCTACCATTTTCAATCTCTCCCATTGGATTGAAGATGGTGATTAACAGCACAAATTAGGGTTTTCCCTAACTAACTGCAAGCGCAATCCGACCTCAATAATCTTTTTCTTCCTCCTGATCTCCTCTCTCCTCGTTTGTTTCTGTATAGGACCTGTATGTATATCTCTCTGTCTAGAAAGTAGAAATAGTTTTTTCCCTCTGTACAAGCAGCAAAACCATCTCACACTTCAATTCAAACTGTACCACTCAACAAGAACAACCTTTTTTTTCTCCTCCTTAATTTTGTTTGCCTTCTCCTCTGTACAAGCAGCAAAGGTATAGCCATCTGAATATCTCACCCTTCAAGAAGACTGCATCACTGAACATGCCACAGCTTGTGCCCAATGCCTCAACTTGGTCTTCACCTGGTCTGGATTGTCACCTGCAAAATGATTGTCAAAAAAACATTCACATTTCAAATCATTCAGACGTGCGTTAGGCCAATTTCCCATAGCAATGTGCCCAATTCTTTGTACCAATTTTTCTCCATACATGATATCTGGTCTTTAACTATCATGATTTACTTTGTTGGTGAAAATGTCTCGATAGCATGTAACATGTTACCATTTTGGTAAATATTGTTGGCCAAAATGATATGGGAACGTTACAGTCTCCTCATTAGTAAAGACCGGATGTTGTGTGTACAGAGCAATATCGCCTATTTACGTGCCTAGGTCTCTATTTCAGTAAAAAAGTTAATCGAACATTTGGTATGCGTATGGTAAAAAAGTTTGTGCGAAACATTTACCTGGGCTGCAGATTTTCCATGCATCGGTGTCGCTCCTGGGGCTTCCGAATGACGACGACCTTCCGCCCAACGACGATGACATTCCACCCAGCGACGACGTCGAATGGCGGGCGCTGTTTGGCGTCGACACTGGACTCGGCGAGAACTGGCGGTTGACGGCAAAGTAAAGATCGAGAGCGGGCAACGTGGCGGACAATCTCTGCCCCTCCTCCTCATTGAACCCAAACCCTAGCTCGATGCACCCTTTCAGCTCGTGCATGTCCTCGTCCGTTAGAACCAAGTCGCTCCGCCGCCGCTCCTGCCGGAGAATCTGGCGACGCCGCTTCTCCCACGCGATGTCCCGCGGCGTCTCGCACATCGACAGCTGCTTGCTCAGCCTCTTCCGGTTTAGCATCTTCGGCGGCGCCAACGACATGTGCTGCAACTCCTCCTCCGACGAAGAAACCGACAGCGACGGCGACGACGACGAGATCGGCAGTGGGTCGTCCTTCATCTTACTTTACTTAATTAATTAATTTCTCAATTAACAGAAAAAACCAATTAATTGTGTTGTCTGCTTGCGGTGTGTGTATATGACAGAGTATCATATACATATATTATACGGTAAGGGCCGCGGCAGCGAGAGGGTAGGGCCGCCGCGGCGGTTTGCCGTGAAAGTGCTCAAATTTGGTGTGGGATGGGGGTAGGTGGAGGGGGGGGGTTTTTTTCTCTAATTCCCCAAAAAAGTTAAGAGGAGAAAGGAATCGAGGAGTTTCAATGTCTGTGGTGCATCATCACCCCAGCCCGACCAGCTTAACTCGAATGTTGTGCGAAGCGCTTTAATGGGGAAACAAAGGTGGGTGGACGCGCGGTGGCCGCGGGTATTCACCCTTGTTTCCCACCATCCATTTCTAACTGTCATATTGCTTGCGTACCAAACTACCTGCCCAATTCTTGCCTATCATTGATCTTTTTTGTTAATTTTGGAGGGTGCATTCTGTTATGATATATCTTATCATGTCTTCACAAATGCAAAGATACCCTAGCTATGAAATTTAGGGGAATGTTGATTTTGATTCGATCATGATTAAACGATACTTGCATCGACCCCCTTTTGTGGGTGCAAATTGTCCATCATGATTAACAAACTTTTGAATACACAAATGTCATAATCGGGACAATTCATTTCCAAAATCATCTTTTAAGGATCATATAAGTAGAAGAAACCAACACCCCGATCTGACATTGTTTAGGTAAAAAATTGAAGAAGTTTGACATGATCCTACTATTGACTAGTTAGCTGCTTAAAGGTCAATTTTACTAATGAACTCAGACTTAACACCATTAATTCGTAATCTCTTATTAGTGTATTGTATCACTACTTACTGCAGGAGAACTAGCTTGGACAATAATATGCTGTTCTACACTGTAGCAGACTAATTTGGTAGTTATTCAGGTAGTACTAGTACTGTGTTTTGTGGTTACATGAACACCAAAACGAACTGATTGATCATTGAAGTCGGCCAATTAGTCCAAGGAAATCAATGGTGGTTATTCTTCCATCCGATTTCAGTGGTTAGTTTAACAACATAACAATTATCTGCACATCAAACTCTCCAAATCACAAAACCACCACAGTACTAAATTTAGCCTCTGTCCTCTGCTTCTAATAGAAATTTTCGAGAGCTTTTCACAACCAACCAAAACCAGTACAATCTACTATTCTCGCTCTCGATCGTCCATTTCAAACTACATTCCCGGTTGTCAACAACAATGGAACGTCTGCATTGACGCCAGAAATGGAAATCAGAACCAACAGACAAACAAAAGAACCCAACAATACAAAAAAAGAAGACCAGAAATTCCACCATCTCTCCCGGTCCTAAGTCCGTCTTGCCTGGTCTAGTCCCTCTTGATCCAGGTAAGACTTTCGCTAACAACCTTTTTGAGCTTGATTAGATATGGCTTAGGTTACTCATTCGATTAGGAGAACCCGAAAACAAAACCCAGAAACAAAAAACAAGCCTTCTTTTGTTTTGTTTTCCGGCGTACAGGAAAACTTTCTCCTACTAGTCTGTATTGATCGAAGTCTTCTGTTTTCCTGTACGCCATTGAACAGAGACTTCGGTCTCGTTCCCCAATTTTTTCTTTTTGTTCTTCATTAGCTTAGCCATGTACATCAACATTGTATACTTCATTGTGTTTGTGTCCGTGTTCTCAAATGGCCTAATCCATGCTGCAAACCCTGATTTGAGCCCATTGATCCTTGGTTGTGGGTCTGAAAATGAGGCCAAAGATGCAGAAGGGAGGAAATGGCAACCGGACACGAAGTTTCTTGCAGATTCAAAGGGATCATCTTCGGAACAAGCGCAGTATCAAGACCCTGCGCTTCTTTCCGAAGTTCCATACATGAAAGCAAGGATCTTTACCTCAAATGGGACTTACAAGTTGCCTATCAAACCCCGCCAGCGTTACATGCTTAGGCTCCATTTCTACCCCTCCATCTATGGCAGCAACAACGCAGAGCAGTCCTATTTCTCAGTTGCAGCAAATGGAATCACTCTCTTGTCGAATTTCAGCGCTTCAATCACTTGCAAGGCCACCACACAAGCTTACATCATGAAAGAGTATTCTTTAGCCCCAAACAACAAGGATGTTCTTGAGGTCGCATTTTCGCCTTCCTCTGGTTTTGCTTTTGTGAATGGTATTGAGCTGATTGCAACGCCTGATATGTTCGGTAGCGCCACGGTAGTTGGGGCTGATGACCAGAGTTTTGATGGTAAGAGCACCAATTTGCAGACAATGTACAGAGTGAACGTTGGTGGGCAGTTTATTTCTCCAACCAATGACTCTAGTGGCCTAACAAGGACATGGTACGACGACTATGCTTATATCTATGGTGCTCAACTTGGGGTCACCAATGAGGCCGAAAAGAATGTCAAAATCGACTACAAAGACATGCCACAGTACATTGCCCCAGTCGATATCTACAAGACATCAAGATCAATGGGAGAAAACAAGGACATCAACCTGCAGTACAATCTGACTTGGGTGTTTAACCAGGTTGATCCCAAATTCATGTACCTGGTGAGGTTACACTTCTGTGACTTTTACCTGACCAAAGCCAACCAGATAGTGTTCACTATTTTCATCAACAATCAAACAGCTGAGGCAACGGCTGATG
This sequence comes from Spiraea crenata, assembly GCA_033992175.1. Classification (NCBI taxonomy): domain Eukaryota; kingdom Viridiplantae; phylum Streptophyta; class Magnoliopsida; order Rosales; family Rosaceae; genus Spiraea; species Spiraea crenata. The sequence goes on along the minus strand of JAVBHV010000041.1, from coordinate 1,180,852 downwards.
TGATCGGGTGGACCGGAGGAAAGGGGGTGACTACATACAGAGATTATGTGGTGGCTGTGAAGGACGGTAGCAATGGTGACCTTTGGCTAGCATTGCATCCCGCGAGGCAAACAACCCCGGAGTTCTATGATTCATTGCTCAATGGAGTGGAAATTTTCAAGCTTGAAGAGGGTAAGAACTTGGCAGGTCCCAATCCTAAGCTTTCTGATATGTTGGCCAAAGTTGAGGAAGAACAGCAGAGAAGCTTTCAAAAAGAGAAGAAGGAAGGAAATGGAAGCAAGAAAGCTCATGTGATTGGTGGAGCGGCCGGAGGAGCTGCAGCCTTTGGTATAGTGGCTGCATTGTGCATTGCAGTGTACCAAAGAAAGAAAAAGGCGCTAGGGACCGATACACACACTTCTAGCTGGCTGCCAATCTATGGAAATTCACATACCAGTGGCACCAAATCAACAATTTCAGGCAAGAGCAATGCCAGCACCCACCTGTCTTCAGCTGCTCAAGGCCGTTGTAGGCGTTTCTCCTTTGTGGAGATGAAACAAGCTACAAAGAATTTTGATGAAGCTAATGTGATTGGTGTGGGAGGATTTGGAAAGGTGTACAAGGGTGTCATTGAGGGAGGGATGAAAGTGGCCATCAAGAGATCTAACCCGCAATCAGAACAAGGAGTCAATGAATTCCAGACCGAAATTGAAATGCTTTCGGAGTTGAGGCACAAGCACTTGGTGTCTCTCATCGGTTTCTGCGAGGAGGACAACGAAATGTGCTTGGTTTATGATTACATGTCACGTGGAACGCTGCGTGAGCATCTGTACAAGGGCAACAAATCTCAAGGTCAGTTGTCATGGAAGAGGAGACTGGAGATTTGTATTGGAGCAGCAAAGGGACTTCACTATCTTCACACAGGTGCTAGGTGGACAATCATTCACAGAGATGTCAAGACAACAAACATTCTGTTGGATGAGAATTGGGACGCAAAAGTTTCTGATTTCGGGCTCTCAAAAACCGGTCCTAACATGGAACAAGGACATGTTAGTACAGTGGTGAAGGGCAGCTTTGGTTACTTGGATCCTGAATACTTCAGGAGACAACAGCTGACTGAGAAATCCGATGTCTACTCATTCGGGGTTGTTCTCTTTGAGGCGTTGTGTGCAAGGCCTGCTCTCAATCCTAGCCTGCCGAAAGAACAGGTTAGTCTAGCAGATTGGGCTCTGCATTGCCAAAGAAAAGGGACTATTGAGGAGATCATTGATCCTAACCTCAAGGGGAAAGTCAACATGGAAAGCGTGAAGAAATTTGCAGATACAGCTGAGAAGTGCCTGTCTGATGCTGGCTGTGACCGTCCCACATTGAACGACATCTTGTGGAACCTTGAGTTTGCTCTCCAGCTGCAGGACGACACAGATGGCTCGAGTCATTCCTCAAGACGCGCAAGAAGTGACTCCGATGACCCCCATCTGCAGAACCAGAACATGATGGCTATACATTACAGCAACCTCAGCCTTGGGAGTGAGACTGACTTGGGGGATATATCTAACAATAACAGCACAAACGCGAATGGTGACAGTACCACCAGCGACGGCGAAATCTTCTCCCAGATTGTCAATCCGAAAGGCCGATGAGCAAAAAATTTCTCTTAAATCAGTGACTTGCAGTGAAAGAAAGCAATTGGGATTTATCTAGAAAACAAAACCAACTTACTAGATTGATGATTACTTCAGAATGAGAGGGCTGATGATGCATGTGTTACTTTGTCTACTCTTTTTTTTTTCCCTTATGATATACTCATTTAGTATTGACATATTGGACAGGCTATACCTACGATTCTATAGTAATTTGTACTCTGCTCAAGGAAAGTTCATACAGTTTCTGCCTGGTGTTTGTTCTATATGATAAAATAAGTTATATATTCATATGATCTTCTTGTATGATTTAATATCACATCTCATGTACTGGATCAAATCAGGTGTAAATTGAAACACTGGAACCATTTTGTTAGGTTCTTCATTCTTTTGCCTTGTGCTATGTTCCATAATTAGCTATTTCTCTTGCCGTTTAGTTGCTTATCTTTCTTATAATGTCGATTGAGAAGACAAATAAACACAAAAAAATCAACAACCCGTGACATTTACCTCTCTCTTCAACTCAAAAAAATCTTGAATTGATTAATGGCGTGCGGGGGATGCCCTTAATCTTAAAGCTTGGAAGGCTTGTGTTGTGTACAAGTTTCAGAGAGGAATTGACTTTGTTGTCAAATTGGCACTTCAATGATTACTTTTGCCTAATTGTTTATACTTTATCTGATAAACTATGCACGCTCAATGAGCCTACCTATAAGTCCTAAAATAATTCATCTTTTGGGAGATTAGTGCAAGATGACAAATTTGTTCCCGTAGTAAGGTCATTTCATAAATTATCATCTCTCCTCTCTTTCCATCTACAAAATTTAAAAGTTGTGTGACTTTTGGCTTACCACTAAGTCAGTAGGGAAGTGTTCATTCGCCTAACACATAGATTATGCATTTCACTTACCCAATTGATCATCAACAACTAGTGTACTAAGATTCCAAGTGCAAAGAAACGCATTAACCACCATTAATCAAGTGTCACGTGTTCTTGTAATTTTCTTATCATAAATTACTTATTATTTAAGATTATCACACCTAATAGTCCAATTCAAAAAAAACATTGACGATATTATCTCGATATCATTATTATCACTAATATTTGTCATGCCTGAGAAAAACTTGCTAGCATTCAACGGTAACAAATCAAAAAAACCACAAAATGTGGTCCAGCGGGTAAAGTTGTTCACTCCCCCAATAAAAAATAAGAGGTCAGGGGTTCGACTTTCGCCATGGACAGTTTCCTTCAGGAATCACAAACTGTGGCCAGGGGATATTCTCCTGTGATGGGAGATACGCTAACACCCTGAGGGGCACGAGGGGCGCTTGAAGCTCACGCTAGAGGTGTTAACCAGTTGCAATCCAATCACTATCGGGGTAGCCATCCTCACGGGGGTGCACACCGGTAACTGTATCTGGTGTCTACTCTGGGCTGGCGCCAAAAACCTCCACTACCCTTTAAAAAAAAACAGTACAAATCAATAGAGGACGGCCAAACAATGGGAGGTCAATGGGTGGTTCCCACCCAATTGAAATTTGTAGCCCACATTCTTGCAAATTGCAAGAGGCATCACATGCCTCCACTACTCCCCATCGCTGCAGCATTTCCTGCCTTACCACTCTGCATTCTGCAACGGCTTTAGACATTGCAGCAAAGGAGGCCAGAATGTACGTTTGGACTCTCCCAATAAAGCTTGGACTAGCACCGTACTTGCTTAATCCCTTTAAGCTTGAAAAATTGCTATAAACTTGAAAATGGAGACCATGGAGTGGACCCCACTTTAGGATCTTTGACACAGACTTTGGTTGAGGCGTCAGACGACCCTGCCTTTGGTCCTTTGTTTTCCTACCCTTTTGCGCAGAACAGAGCACTATGTTTTTCTTGCATCTCTTTCAAAATTATTATTTATTCAATTTTCAAAACAATTAATAGGAGTGCGAATTTGCATAAAAGGAACAAGATATTTACCCGGGGGACTATGAGAAGGAGCGCACACTTGATCCCCTAAGAGGGCTTTTGATAACCGTTTCATTTTTCACTTCGGTTTTTTCAAGCTTAAGTCAAGATGGAGGAGGCTGAAGAAGCAAACAGAGCAGCTGTGGAGAGCTGCCATGGAGTTTTGAATCGATTGTGTCAATATAGAGGTAAGAGTTTGACGGAGGAGACAGAGGAGGCTGTGTTCAAGTTCAAGAGAGTTGTTTCTCTTCTGAGCAGAGGTGAAGGTTCATCAGGCCATGGAAGAGTAAGAAAGTTGAAGGATTTCAAGCCACCGCCACTCTTACATCAAAGAATCTTGCAAGATGGTCCAACTTACAGATCAGATACTCGAAAGAAACCACTCCAACTACTCCCAGCACCTTACATAGATAAGGGTCCAAAGTTTGGAAGCTCTGTGCAGCATCGACACATCCAGGAGGTGTTCGTCGGAAACCCAGTCTTCGATACGAACATCAAGCTTCATCCCCAAGTTTTGAAAAGGAAGCCATTGAAACACTATCAGTTCCTTGAACAGAACCAGCAGCAGGAGCCACCAGGCTCGCAATTTCAACCCCATGTCATCAACTTTGCATTTGATGGGTCCAGCTGCACACCCTCCATGTCATGTTTGAGCATGGATGATGGTGTGGCCACCACAAGCCACAGCGATTCGTTCCGGTTGATTGGTGGCGGCGGTACACCTCAGTCGTCGGGCGGCCAGAGCTCACAGAAACAAAGAGGGTGCACTGGTGTGAAGTGTGGCAGAAATGGTAAATGCAATACTCCAAAGAAGAGGTCAGTTTTAATTCTCAAACTGCTATGTTTTCAAGTTGGTGTTCTCCTTTGTTTTTTATTTTTTCAAAGTAGCGTTGTTTTCCGTTTGGTAGGATTCTGAGGGTGAAGACATCTTTCAAGGTTCCTGCAATCAGTAACAGGATTGCAGACATTCCAGCCGATGAGTATTCATGGAGGAAATATGGTCAGAAGCCAATTAAGGGATCCCCATATCCTAGGTACTACTTATTTCTCTCTGATGCTTAAGTTCGTCCCAATTCGATTGCTGAAGCCATCAATCTGACCCTGAAGGGCTTTCGGCGCAGGGGATACTATAAATGTAGCAGTATGAGAGGCTGTCCTGCAAGGAAGCACGTCGAGAGGTGCCTCGACGACCCTACTATGATGTTTGTCACATACGAAGGCGAACACAAGCATTCACAGTCTACCCAGTGACAACATCATTGGATATCATCATTCACAAGCATTCACCTTCTACCGGCACAAGTATGAACAGACTGGTTTTAGCTTACCAAATATTTAGTATGAATCGGGATCTATGTATCGTATGATAGAGTCTCTGGGCTGAGGCGACATAATGGATTCCTAGATTATGTTAAAATAGATCAATTTTCAGAGCATCAAATCGTATTTATTCTTATCTTTGATAAGTAAGGCCTGCCACAGTATTCACGGTTCAATCACATACCAAAAGGGGGCAATGAAACAGGGAATAACCATAGCAATATCAATCATATCATGGAACAAAAACAGATACTAATAAACTCCGATTGAGCGAAAACTTTATCCAATAGAAAATCCTACAAGCCGGTCGACTTTGTCATTGATTACAAAATGATAAAGCAAGCAACTGATATCCAAGAACACAAATTCAAATTCATACTTAATTAAACCTTCTCAATATCTGATCAAGGAACAAGGGACCAAGGGCGAAGTAGACTCTTCACTTGAGGGGAATGAACCTGGAAGAGTGAGTAGCACCAATACCGGGCCTTCCGTGCTTGACAGGCTTGTAACTGATAGAGAACTCAGCAAGATAGTGGCTGATCATCTCAGGCTTGATCTCAACCTGGTTAAAGGTCTTGCCATTGTATACACCAATGATGCTGCCAATCATTTCAGGCACAATGATCATATTCCGGAGGTGAGTTCTAACTGGCTCTGGCTTCTCACCGGGTGGAGCTTCCCTTTTCTACACCAAATCACCCGGAAACAAAGTAAATGCAAAGGTACATGCGAATTCAATCACACAAACAATTACAGCTCATAGTAGGCATTACTCACTCGCATGGAATCAACAAAACACCAGCAAATAAGAAACTCATGAAATATATGTGCAATAAGTTGACTCTTAAAACGAAGCAAAACCGCAAGTCAACAGGAGCCAAATAGACCATTCTCAATGGGGGAACCATTCAGATAGTAAATTCTTGTGAAAAATATAGTATAACAGGAACTACTTCAAGGGTTCAATTGTTGATTCTAATCACTCCAACCATAGAAAATAGTAAATCATGTAGATTCTATCGTAAAGCACGTTAGTTGGAACTTAAGAAAGAGCTCTATTTCAACTCTCAAACTCATTAGAATCTACTTCCATGTATTACAAGCTACTCAAATCAACAACATTCATTTCTAGCATAATTCCCAATTACCCATCACTAAAAACAACAAAATCGAAACAATGCCTCAGAAATTAATCCATGACCAATCGAAAACTACAATCGCGCAAGCTCGGGTTTAAGAATTCTTACAGCTTTGCGGAGCTTCTTGATCAAAGCCATTGGCTTCCTCTTCAAACCCCTCTGAAACCTAAACAAAAGTCAAAATTAACCATTAATCATAAACACAATCAATTCCATAGATTCATATACAACACGCACAACGTTCACAAACGTACATATACGAATACGTATAGTACAAACGGATGTATTTGTATTTGTACCTTCTACGAGCCCTAGCAGGGAAGAGCTTGACCAGCTCATCAGTGGACATGTCGAGGAGAGCATCCAAATCGACGCCACGGAAGCTGAACTTCTTGAACGTCCTCTTCTTCGGCACTCCGGCCGCCGCCACGTCAGCCTCCACTTCCGCCTAGTCCGCCGCAAATCACCACCACAACGAAACAGAATTCAGTTTGTTGTTTCCCGAGAAAATTACATGGTAATTAGAGAGATAATTAACTGAGAAATGGTGATTAGAGAGAAGGATATGAGAGCTCACCATGATTGGTTGTTGAAGACGACGAGAAAGAGAAATTCGCAGAGGAGAGAATCGGCGACTGGTGCGGTTGGGAGTGGAGGTAGTGGAATTAGGGTTTTGGAGGTTCGGTTATATAGGTCCTCGAGATAACGCAATGGATCTGGGCCGTAAATTTACTGGTAGGAGTCCAAATATTTCTGTGGGAAAAATTAGGATCGGCCTGCTATCTGGGTCCAAGATGGCCCTTAACATATATATACAACTTTGGGGAATTGGCAAAAATAGGCTCATAGCCAAATCCATTTGCGAAAATGTTGGGTCAGCCAATTTTGTGCTGAAACTAGGCAAAACTTTTGCCTAATTGCAGAGGAGAAGCCCCTTCACAATTCCCTTTTTCCATCCGACAAACCTCTTTCTGTTCTCGCCGCCGTCGCTAATTTTCCGGCCACTTTCTCCGTTCGGAACCACCTGGACTAGCTTCCCAACATCCCCGAGTCCACTCCCACGAAGTTTCAACCCCAAATCCCAAGCGGTTTGCCGCCGGCGAACGAAAACATTTTGCTCTGTTTTTTTGCCAAAAACCGTCCAACAAACCTTCCTCCGTTCTCTCTTTTCCGGCCATAGATCGACGACGACCCGAACTACAAAAAGTTCCCTCTCGACCTCAAGAATATATCCCCAAAATTTCAGAGTCAAAGACAGCGTGGAACGCCGCCGGTGAAACCAAACGCAAAACTGAGCCGCCGGAGTTCTGGCCGCCGTCGCTAATTTTCCGGCCACTTTCTCCGTTCTGAAAACCTGAACTAGCTTCCCAACATCCACGAGCACACTCCCACGAAGTTTCAACCCCAAATTCCAAGCGGTTTGCCGCCGGCGAACGAAAACGTTTTGGTCTGTTTTTTGCCAAAAATCATCCTACAAACCTCCCTCCGTTCTACGTTTTCCGGTCATCGATTGACAACAACCCCAACTACAAAAAGTTCCCTCCCGACCTCAAGAATATATCCCCAAAGTTTCAACCTCAAATTCCCAGAGGTTTGCCACCGGCAAACGAAAACGTCTTCGGTGGAGTTCGGAGAATAAGCAGAGGGACTATGAGACACTATGAGGCACTATAGGTGCACTATTAGGGACTATTAGACACTATGGGTGCACTATGAGGGACTATGAAGGCGTTGATGAATTACAACGATTCTGTACTCGAAAGACTATGAGACACTATGGGTGCACTATGAGGGACTATGGGGGGGGGGGTGTGGTATAGTTCTTTTTCTCCTAAGGGTTTTGTGCGCGGTGGGGGGTGTTTGGGGCGCTTTGCCGGCCTTTTATTTCCAGGGATTTAATTGCAAAGTTACTGTAGCATTTTGCCTAGTGAAGAACTAACCGCTACCCGCTGCCTATTTTGGCAAATGGATTTGGCTATGAGCCTATTTTTGCCAATTCCCCTACAACTTTTAGTCCATATCTTCCTATTGGGAATTTGACCAAACTATGGCAAACACTATGATGAACGCCATACTGAATATTATGGTGAACGTCATGGGAACACCATACTAGTTAAAAACATGGTGAACGTCATAGTACCCCATGTTGAACTTCAAACCATAGTGTATGCTATGGTGAACATATGGTAAACATTAAACCATGATGAACGCAGTGACGTAGCCAGGATTTGCTCTCTGGGGGTTACATTTTAGGGGTAGAATTTTATGAGTGAAATTGAAAAGGGAGTTATATTTTGTAGGTAGAATTTTGAGGGTGAAATTGAAAAAGGGTTTACATTTTGTGGGTAGAACTTTGGTGGTGAAATTGAAAAGGGGTTATATTTTTTATGGATAGAAATTTTAGAGGTTAGTTTGTAATTTTAGGACAATATATAGTAAGATTTTAAGAATTTTGGGGGTGAAATTGAATAGGGGGTTACATTTTGTGGGTAAAATTTTGGTGGTAAAATTGAAAAGGGGGTTATATTTTTTATAGAAAGAAATTTTGGGGGTCATTTTCTAATTTTAAGATAACATATAATAAGATTTTACGAAATTTAGGGGTTAGTTTTTAGTTTTAGAAAATTCAGTGGGGGCCCAATGTCCCCCAAGCTTCAACGTGGCTCCGTGCCTGGATGAACGTCTTGGTGAACATCATGGTGAACGCCGTAGGGAACACCAAAACTTCCGATGACCTGAAGATACGAAAATTTCAATTTCGATAAAATTTCTATGGAAATGATGGAAATTGTATCAAATACTTTAAAATTTTCAATGAAATGTAAAGGGCGCTAACGTAGTCTTTTATCTTTTATTTCTACCAAAATCAATTGAAGAACTTCCATTTTATAGTAGTTTAAGTATCTAACGTGAGTAAGTTTAGTACAATTAGTTTGTTAATAAATCTAGCTACTGCATAAATAATTAATGAAATGAAACCACAAAATAGTTCATTTGCTCATTGAGCGAAGGTACGCAATATGATAAAACTTCTTACACTTTATACACTTCATGGTGAATTATACTTGCACCAATAACCTAGTACTATAATATGAACTGGGGAACAATGTTAGTCGTCTAGTAGGTTTAGCAACTTCACAACGATTTACACAATAGGTAATAATTAAAATTATGGTGGAACTCATGGTGAACACCTCATTATAGTTAAAACTATGGTGAACGCAATGGTAAACACTATAGTGAATACTAAATCATGGTGAACGTAATCATGTATTTGTAACGCCACACCATAGTAAACATTATATGTTGAACATCTTGGCGAACATTATAAACCAAAACTCCAAAAATCAACGAAGCACTAGCAAGCTTAAGCACTGCAATTATAAGAAAAATGAACAAACCCAAAACTATAACCAAATGGAAGCTAACAAAAAAGAAAAATTGGGCATACCCATAAGGTCTCTGACACATAATGTAAGATTAAAAGATGGAGCCGAATTCTATCATACCAAAGTCACAAGAAGAAGCACCGTAAATTGCAAGCGCATCAGCTACTTAATTACCTTCTCGAAAAATATGTGTAGAACGGACGTCCAGATGCCTCATTCGAGGCGTGCAATTTCCCCATTGAAACCGAAGCTGCCAAGGTTCCAACAGAGGATAGCGGAGGAAAACAGTTGAAGAATTCACTTCCAACCAATCATTATGCTTCTAAAGGGGAGAGCGGAGGAATCTATCAACATAGATTATAGTAGGAATGAATTTGGCACAAGACTACAAGTTGAGCAAACAAATCGAACCAAAATAGTTGCTCAAAGCCATTATACTTATGAAACTTGATCCAACTCTCCAAGACAACCAACAAATTTAATTGGTTCATTCTAATGATTCATAACATTTACTTATATTCTTATTGCACAGCGGTTTGATCGGTATTCGTCAAACAATCTTAAATTCCTCAACCTAGCATGAAATTGCAATCCTTACATAGCCATCAGATTTTCACTTAGGTGAAAAAGTGGCAATACGATCAAGTTACATTGAATGAGTTCAAATTGTTACATAGCGAACCGTGCATACTCATGACTATCGACCATCTTTGCAACTTTGAGATTGTATTTACAACAATACAAGGCTTACTCACAACTTGAAGAACCATTAACATGTGTAAATTGTATTTCATGAATTCAATAACATCATACTATACACCTACATTATGATCTTAGAGATAAGCATCACACACTATCACACTATTCAAATATGTTCAACTTCAATGACTTTCCAATTCAAATTTTGTAACTCATTTGTTGTCGATATTGCACGATTCTTGGACCAACACACTCCTTTACAAACCTACAATGATCCAAGATCGAAACATAGACAATGCCTTCAAAGAATTCCCGTAAAATCTATGCAAACTTGAACATAATCCAAACCCACCCTAGTCTTGACCAATCCAGCTTCAAATCCAAATGTCCCCCAATTCCCACCTCCAAATCCCACAAAATTACACTCATTAGAAAGCTCAGGTCCTAATCTTCAAAACAATCAAAACCTCACTAAAATCCATCAAGTAAACCCAAAGTTACACCCATTACAAATCGACTGAGAAACACACCCAAACTTCCAATTTGCAATAACCGAGTGTCGATTATCAAAACAGAGCGCGTGTCAAGCCTATCCAAATCCTCGTCCCAACTATCATTTTCAACCGCCCATAAGCTATCATCCAACGGCCCACTTTTAGCCAATTCGAATACATGTCGATCCGCATCGCACCATTTCCACCAATCAGCGCTCAGCACACCTCTCAATATAAACCACTCTCTCCTCCCAACTGTCGTCATCACATTTTCCACTTTCTGATTCTCTCCACTCAAAATTTCAAAAACCAGAAAAATCTCCGCTTCCGAGTGAACCCAGTCGAATCGTCCGAGTCACCCCCATGGCTGAAACCAAGAAGTCCAGGTCGCCGCCTGCTCACCCGCCGTTCGTACAGGTACGTTATTACCGGCAAATTCGATTCCACTTCACCTTAATTGCCGATTTTGTCCTTTCTGCGTTTTGCGTTTTATAGAACCTAATTCCGGTGTCGTTTTGGTGGCGGTTTTCAGATGATTACGGAGGCGATCGTGGCGCTGAAGGAGCGGACCGGCTCGAGCCAGTACGCGATCACGAAGTTCGTCGAAGAGAAGCACCAGAATTTGCCGGCGAGCTACAAGAAGCTCCTGCTCAACCACCTGAAGAAGCTCGTCGCAGCCGGAAAGCTCGTCAAGGTGAAGAACTCGTTCAAAATTCCGGCGAAGGAGAAGGCCGCCGTCGAGGCGGTTGCGAAGCCTAAGAAGTCGGCCGCGGCGGTTGCCAAGCCGAAGGTGGCTGCGGCGGCTAAGCCCAAAGCCAAGGCCGCCGGCGAAAAGCCCAAGGCGAAAGTAACTGCTAAGCCGAAGACTGCGGCGAAGCCCAAAGCGGCGGCGAAACCGGCTGCTAAGGCGGCGAGGACATCAGCGAGGACGTCGCCGGGAAAGAAGGCGGAGGTGAAACCGAAGGCGAAGAAGCCGGTGGCGCCGTCGAGGAAGCTGAAGAGTGTGAAGTCTCCGGTGAAGAAGCCGAAGAGTGTGAAGTCGCCGGCGAAGAAGAAAGTTCAGGCGAGGAAGGCCAAGAAGTGAAGTAGTAGTTCATCGGAGTCGTTTTCAGAGGGGCAGGTTGTTGTAGATTTGTGTGGGGTGTGAGGGTAGTTTGGGAATGAAAAAGAAGAACCATAGTACGTTTGTTAACACAGAATGTTGTAGGTTAATCTTCTGTTTTGATTTGCAACAACTTTCGGGGTTGTTACTTTGTTGGTAGATCTACTGTAATGTGAAGTTGTGAACTTAGAAGAGAAGCTGATATATTAAATGGTAAATTATTTCCGTTCTTCGACATTGCAAAAATTGGTACAAAATTGATTATATTGATACACATTTATCAACATCCGATACACATGTTACAACATGAATGAATCGAGACTTAAATACAACCTATGCGTTTTTAGGCGGTAAGTTGATATTCTTGTTCTGTAGGCAGTGTCTGTACTTCAGGCTGCAAGCCTGGAAATTGACCGATATCGTGTCCTTGAAGCGGTTTAAACCCATCGTGTAAACCGACGGCAAACTCTTCGGGACGGTCTCCTCTACTCTGGAAGTAGTCCGCCATCTGCATTGAGAAAACAAATCCATCTTCAGATTGAATGAAGCTAATTGAGTCAAAATTTCGAAACGTTTCGGAAACATCTAACTCTGTTAAACAAGAAGCAATGCCGAGAGTTTGGTGTATATTAGCATGTAACCTTCATGTTTCTTTTGAGTTCATGATTAAGAAAGACCGGAAATTGGAAGAGTGACTTACATGATTGGCTAGAGCGATACCACTTAAGGCCGCTGACTCTACATTTGAACCCAGTAACCAATCACCGCATACACCAGCCCTTCCATGAGGATCAAAGATGCAGGGGACGCCCGGTGTATTAGTTGGAAGCGCTGCACCCCTGCATAACATAGAGATACTATAATGACTAGCTACCCGAAATGTTCATTCGCATATGTTATCAGTGAGTGCAGCTTCTCACCATAACTGGAGTCGAGTATAAAAGGGTCTCTGAAGTGATCCTTCTGGTAATCCCAGTGCATTTTCTACACCAAGGAGCATGCCTGCCTTCACCTTCTCTGATGTGGCAGTTGGTATATTCTCCTGTTAATCAACAATCGCACAACATCATTTTCAAAAAATGTAACTAGAAAAAGGATGCAGCGAAAAAAAGTTAGTTACACACATCTTCATACCTGTGGAACTTTGTTCCGCTTCCCATAAGCTGCAGTACTAAGGAAGGTCCAACAATGAGGGCCGTTACTATGGGAACCTCGAAGTTTTTTGGTGTTATTTCCCATCCATGAGATGGAATCAACGCCTTTTACAAAAGCTCCTTCAAAAGGAAATGCTCCATCACCAGGAAGTTGAATTGGATCCTCAAATGCTGCAAGGAGGGCCCATATAGAACTCAACTCCAGCCTCTACCAACATCAACCAGAAAAAGCATTAGAACACAGTTAAAGCCTAAAGGGTAATTGAAGTATAATGTGTGTCAAACGTTCGGAACCCATGAAATTTAGAGATACCTTCATTTGTCCATAAACCAGTGGTAGGCCTGATGATGCAAGCAAGCGGTTTGCACATTTACCTATTCGAAAATTCAAATAAAAAGAGGTTAACATTCAACTCTCCACATTTCAAAAAAAGGGAAGAAAAGCATGAGGTAAAGCCCTGAAGTAAAGCCCTCTCTACCATTCAACTCTCCCCATTTCAAAAAAGGGAAGAAAAGCATGAGGTTTCTATAAGATGAGAAGATACAAAAGCAAGAGAAATATTGAACAAAGGAACTATATTACCATTATGTGCAATAACAATTGCATCAAACTTCCCCCGTGGTTTTCCATTCTCACTCACGTGCCACATCCCATTGAAGGGCTCAAGTTTACTTATCCAGCACGATCTCTCCACACTAATCATACGGGCCTGCACCAAGTATCAGCATTAGCCATGACATGGGGGCGCTAGTCCAGACGACACCATAAAGCTCCGGGATATATTCATAACAAATGTTAGACCATTGTATTAATTCTTGACTGAAATCATAATGTCTTAACAAGATCAACCATGCCATAGAATCAACTATATATGTCTACATATGAAGTTTTCAATTTCAACCATCATCACACCATCTCTATGTCTATACTAATGATTTATTAGTCAACAAAAGAAAAGGAAAAGCACAAATGAAAACTAGAAGAAAGACTAATATACCTCAGAAAGTAACGAGTCGGCAATGGAGCGCATGCCATTAACGCCTATATATCTTGGAGTAGAAGGAGGAAGTGGAACAAAATTGCCACCCGCTTCCAGCTCCCCTATTGTACCTTGCCATTCTCGAACCAGACCCCGCTCCAACCAACCTTGAACCAACCCCGTAAACTGAGGGTCACTGGCGGTAAAGAACTGAGCTGCATGATCAAACACCAGAGGCTGAGGGTCTACTATTCTGGTCCCTAGTCTTCCTCCCAAACCATGAACCCCCTATGATAGCAAACCATTGTTATGTGGCACTGGCAAGATTGGAACACAAAATCCAACTTTCAAAATCATAACTAAATACCCATTAATCGATTTCGAGAGTAAGATATCAAACTCAACTCATAATGCAAAAAGAAGCACAATTTTCCACATTTTATACAAAGATTGTAAGACAAACCCAACTTTCAAAATCAAAACTTGGTAATCATAACTAAATCCCACTAATCGATTTCGAGAGTAAGATATCAAACTTAAACCATAATGCAAGGAGCACAATTTTCCACATTCTATATAAAGACTAAAAGACTGGAACACATACCCAACTTTCAAAATCATAACAGTAATTATAACTAAATACATCCACTGATTAGCTTTCTGAACAATGCAATGCAAAATATTTACACAAACTCAAACGATAAGATTTCAGAATAACTCATGTGAAAGTAAAAGTTACTAATTACTGAACAGTAATTAACTTGACGGAAATGAGAGAATACCAACCGTATCGAAGACGGTGGAGCGGACGCCGCGCTTCTCGAGAAAGAGAGCACAGGCGAGGCCGGCCATGCCGCCGCCGATGATACCGACGACGGGGTCATCGGAGATTGGAGTGGCGAAGTTCACCTGCTCCTGCTTGAACGTTTTCCTCAGAACTGACCTTCTGGAGGCCCCGTGCTTTTTCCCGAACCTGGGTTTGGGTCTACGGCCGTCGCCCGCGGCGTTTTTTCGCGGGGGCGGCGGTGGTTTGGGGTCGGCGGAGGAGCAGGTTATGGTTAGAGGTTTGTGGAGAGTTGTGAGGGGTTTGAGGAGGACTGAAGAAGAGTGAAAGTTGCAGAGCATATTTGTGGTTGGTGAAGTTTTTGGAGGGAGACGAATTTTGCAACAATGGAGTGGAGACTGAAGAAATGAAGCTCACTTGGTGTGGGTTTTGGTTAAGGTTTATAATGTTTTTCGATATATTTTTAAATTTAAACTACTGAAATATTCACCGCTATAAAAATTAAAATTAAAATTTTTAATTTAAATACAATTTTGTAATTTTAAGACTACATTTCTAATTATCCACTTTCATTCGATGATTTGGACTGCTTTGTTTGGACCCAACTATTCTATAAGTTCTTATTATCTATATTCTCAAATATAAAAATTAAAAAAAAGATTCCAGTCGCATTTGCTAAAAATTTAGAGAATTCATATGATTCATTATGTGGGATTTGAAAAAAATGTACAGAACTTGTTTAGACAGAACTATTGTGTAAGCTCATCGGACGTTGCAGAGTTAACCCAATTTGCTTAAATGACTCAACCCTGATTTGTACGTCTCTGATGATAAGAGCCTCTCTCATTTGAATCATTTGGATCTAAAATGTGTCTTGTCTTTTTTAATTTCCTAAAAGGATGTAGATAACTTGTTTAAATTTCCCAAAAGGATTTAAAGAACTTGTATGATTCACCAGCAAAGAACCCCGGTGTCCGGTGAGCTCCTCTTGCAGCCAGCATCACGAAACAGCTGAGATAGAGAAATCAAGTTGGATTTTGACATAAAGCATAACCAAACAGAAATGGGACGAAATAAGGTAATGGAGACAACAACAAATTTTATCCAAACTAGAATGGATACTCTTTTTGTTATATATAAGATGAGATATATGTACCAGTACTGGTTAACCTTACAAAACATATACAATTCACAATCACATAAACCACGTCAACAAGTCATTTGTGGAGGAAAGCAAAAACAAACTATTTTCTCTTCAGTTCATCCAAAATGTTAAACACCAAGGTTCATAAAGATTCCTTTGTTCCCACTCGATACTAAGAAAAACTTTCAAGTCCTTCGCTCAATGCTGCTGTTGTCTTCTCTGTGACCTCAGGAGATGCTTCCTTTGTTTCTTTTTCATGCTTCAATCGGTCTTTGGACCTGCTATGTCCCATACTGTTTCGTTTAGCTGAGTGAGTTTTACTTTTGGGAGTCGTGGATGCAGCGCAAGCTTCCTTGTGATTGTGACTAGCAAGGCTGTGACGGTCTGCCCGGGGACAACTTCTTCTTCTTTCCTCCGGAGACATGTTGGTCATTGCATCACCACAGCTCTTTCTCCGGCTTAGACTGTTTAGTTTTGGGGACTTGGGCCGAGTAAGTGGTAGCTGGAATCAGATATGTCAAACAATTTAGTCATCGCAAAACAAAATCTGCATCCAGTTAAGTGTTGCAATATCTATTCCAATGAATGACTAATTTGAATACGTTCTAGAACTTAAAAGGAGTTCAGTAGAGCTAACAACTATCAAACTAGCTACCTTCTTCAGTGCAGCCTTAGGCGGAGGTGCCTCATAATAAAAATTAGGTACTGGATTTGCTTTAATCACCATGTTCTTCCTCATTGCCTTGATGGCTGCATCTTGCTCTTCCTGGAAGTGTAATGAATACAAAACAATGTAATTTTTCAAGTAGATCTGACCATATGCAGAACAATACACAGCCAAACTGAAAAATAGAACAATATGGCACCAATAGAAAAATGAAAACTACAGGAAGTCACGTACCTTAATCCTCGCTTCAAATTGGCTTTTCTCTGCCTCCATAGCTTGGTGCTTTTCCTCTAACTTCGAGTAGAACTAGGCAAAGAAAATGAAAAGATGGACAAGTTAGAAAATTATTGTGGTAGACCTCAGTATACACATGGGCGTCATTTGTTTTATTATGATAGTACCTCCTTCCTTTTCTCTATACGGTCATAAATTCTGAATGACGGAGCTTGTCCAACGGTAACCTTGAACTTAGGTGTCCTCATAGATGCAGCAGTTCTATTCAAGGTTAAGGATAATCCAAATGGTGGATAAACAATACATATTTTGTAATAAATATATAAAAAGTGAAACTCAAATTTCAAATGTCAACACCAAGGATACGAGGAAGTGACAGACCAATCATCTTCTTCGTCAGCATGCTTCTTACTATCAAGTTGCGAATCCTTTTGTGATGACTGGGGCGAAGTTGGCTGAAATGAAATGGAAATAAAAAAAAAATTGGAAATAAAATGAGAGCCATCCAAATCTACAATAACGTTGCAGTAGTATTGACAAGCAAAAGTCTATAGTTGTTCTTGTTGCACTTGAAGCCAATTTAATGACTAATGTTTGGTTAAAGTGAAACTCAACATCAATTTGAGGTGGCATTCTTCACAAGACCATATAACAATGTCATTAACGTTTATGGAGGCATGTCTCACAGTATATTTGAGCTTAAAACAAGACCAATATCTATCACATATTCCACATCTAACGAAGCAGCCATATATAACTAAAAACCTCGACAACTACTGCGGAAGAATCCATCAGAAACTTTGAAGGAACTATGTGGGAAAAGGAACCTTTACAGATGTGAAGTTTTTACCCAAGTATAATGAAGAAAATTTGGCTAGTGCTTAGAATGCTGTGTTTTGACAACATATACTATGTTGGAAAGTTTTTTGTCCTAACCAAGAAGAACATCAATAGACTAGAACTAAGGTCAAATCAAACAGAGTATCATGCATAGAGACAAAGTACGAAAGTTCTAGGGAAACTCAAATGAAAGAGAGAACTAAAACACCTTTTCCAATAGTTTTTACCTGTGAACTCTTAGGAGACCCTGCATCTGGAGACTTTGCACACTGAGTAGCAGTAGGAGACTGTGATTTCTTCGTAGCACTAGGAGACTGTGCATCGCTTGAAATTTCTGTAGTGGCGGTTTCAGCCCCAACAGTGTGATTTGAATTCCCATTTTCAAAAGCACTGGCTTTCAACGCAACTAAGCCTGGCTTTTTATTGTCGTTAGGCTTCTGACTTCCGGGCTTCTCACTTTCTCCTTCAGCCAAGTCGTCACCAAGATTTGTGCTTTTAACAGACAGCACATCTTGCTTCTCAGCAGGTTCACCTACAGTTTTGTTTTCTTCGAAACTGTCCTTCACCTTATACTCTTTTGACTCAATGCTTTCTTCTGCAATTTTTGGAGCAACATGAACTTTACCATGTGAGAAACCATTTGAAGGCACTACAGCACCATTAAATTGCTTCTGCAGCCTCTCCACCTTCTCCTTTACACCAGTAACTTCCCTCCCCATGACGCTGCATGAGAAAACTGCACGGTTAGCACTATGTGACTCTAAGGAACTCATATTACCACCCTGAAAGATCAACTGATCTCTTTTGATAATGCTAAACTGAATGACCAAGCCTTGATTATTTACAAGCAAATTACTTGTCTTCAATGCAATTTTCAATTCTTCAAATAGACTGAAAGTAAGGAGCTTTAATTCCACACGAAGAGGGGTATAAAGGAAAGGGTAAAAAAAAAAGATAGTAAAGGTAAAGTTTCATCCATCTACGAGTACAATCAAAGTCTATCAAAACAATAAAAGGACAGAAATTAGGTGAACAAAATAGGACTTCGTCTGATTTGAAATGACCTCAACATCAAAAGAAGCAAAAATAACCATTAGTAGAGTTGAAAGTAACCAATTTCAAAAGCTAAAAAGAGCTATTGGTTATATTTTCTTCACACAATCTTGAGGTTGATGGTGGTAGCTTCAATTTTCAGGCAAAAAATCCAGATGGCAATTAGAAACATGATTGACCAAGCATAGTCTGAGCAAAACCAACAAACCCACAAACTGAAAAGCGCTTTCCAAACAAATGAAATCTCTTATCTTCATTTCTAAGCTGATATCCTCCTTCACATCACCAAAACAAACACAAAAACCAAAAAGAAATATCTCTCATTTCTAAGATAATGATCCTTTTAAAACAACTTAGAAAAATACACCCCATACAATCAAAAACTCCATTTTGCAGCCACCAATGGCAAAACAGAGAAATACCCATTAAAGAGAAACAGAAAAAAATAAGCAGAGAAGCACTCAAGCTCGAAGCTATGCACAAAAATACTCAAAATCGAACACCAAAACACTACACATTGAAGACATCCCAAGAACCAAACACAACATAGGTAATACCAAGAATGTGGAGAGATTGAACTTACAGATTCCTGGTCCCGATCTGACAAGATCTCCAACCCCTCTCTAAATGTGTGTTTTTCTATGTTTTTCTCTTTTTTTCCCTGCAAGAGAAGAGAGAAGGGTCTCAACTCAATTTCTCACAAATTCTGATGCTATTATTGTTTTTATTTTGGTTTTTTGTGCTGCGCTGTTTGGCTATATATAGACCAGTCTTTTTCTGTAACGCCGTTAAGGCGTTTTATTCTGTGAACGTGGTTTTGAGTCTTTGGTTTTATTTACTTACTGATGATGGTTGAAAAAAGTAATTTTTGGTGTGATTTGTAAATGGGATGTTCTATTTTTGGGGTTGGAAAAATAGAAACTTCTGTTGGGTATTCAAAGCCATTCATCTTTTTTCCACTCTAATTTGATTTTTTATTGAGAATGAATGAACACACATCATCATTATAATGTCAAAAAAGGAAACTTCCTGAAATCAGGTGAGAAATTTAAGGGGAGGTAGATGCGGTAATTAATTGAATGCACCAACTTAATCCAAATTCCCAAGCTCCACTTGCCAAAGAGAATACGCATTATCCAAAGAAAATTATATCATTAACTAAGTAAATTTAATTAACAATGAAAGTCAGATTAAACATGCGTATATGATGATTACGTGATTTTACCTTTCAAATAATTCATCCAAAATTAATTGATGATATAGATTTAGGGCTCGTTTGACAAATGTTTTTTCCGAGACAAAAATATTTTTGAAAATTTTAGAAATACATGCTACGTGTTTCTCACTTAAGTAAAAATACTTTAAAATAGATGAGAATGATTTTGTGTGCATAACCGGTTCTGGTAGATTGAAAAGCGTTTTTGGCAAAAGTACCTAGGATATATTTTCTATAAAATCAAAAGCGTTTTTGACTCTGAAAAAGCACATGCCAAACGAGAACTTAGGAGTTACTAATTCATTCTCGTCAATTTGTATGTACAACTCACGATAAGTAAGTTTTATTAAAAAATTATTTGTTATTCAATTTTTCCAATGGTTACTTTGTCAAGGTGGTGTGGGCACAAAGTAACAATGAAGTGGGAAACGTGGTGGCCGTAATGTGTGCGGCAGAGCAGCCAAAACGTTGAACGTTCTGCGTTAACTGCGGTTGGATGTGGAATCTTCTTAAAACGGATTTTGCATTTTAATAATTTTTAATTATAGTTTGCTAAAATATGTAAGGTTATTGTTCTGGCTAGAGTCAAAGGTCCACTACCCTCAGATCAGACGTGTTAGAGTGACCTTATATCCTCTTTTTGCAAATCTACTACAAAAATTTGTCGGAGATTCCAGTCACTTTAAATCGACCATTTCTATTTTTAAATTCACAACATTGCCCTCATACATAAAGTCTTTTCTTTCTTTAGTCTGAAATTGTAAGTCGTTCGTCATCACGGACTATTTCAATAGTTCATTTGGATCGCTTTTGCAGAAAGCAATTATGTTCATAAGCGTTTCTCGCTATATCTGAAGTATATTCAGAAGTCAAAGAAGGTACTGATTAGTTGATTTCATGAAAGACTTTCCAGCAAGCTTTTAGTTACATAAATGGACATATAAACATTCTCAAACATACCCTGTTACATAAATAGTGGTATCTACACATACAAGAGATTCAATATTGATGTTTTACCTAGAAGCTTGATGGAGTTTGGTGTCTGGACCTACCCCACCTGTACTATAGTAGTGGATCTGCAGTAAATTTTAGGTCTCCCACTTCAATGGTGAATTCAATTACATGTTTGCCGTACAGACGGTTTAACTACTCAGCAGTTCTGCGTGCATATAAGTTACATAGATAGATAGGAACTCCGTGAAATATTAATTGCAAGATTGATGTATTGAAATTTCTTTTCTGATGTCATGTGGGAACCCTTTGTAATGTGGCTATCTAATTTTTTTATAAGGAAAAAAGAAAGATGGGATGGAGTTGCTTTTTGTGCTTATGTTTTAATTCAATTGTGCCACTAGACCCCTTTATTCCATCTACATGATCTTTCTCTCTCCATTGTTATCTTATTTCCCTACAAGATTATTATGATCTTGTGGCATCCAACTTCATTTTGTGCTCAACCGCCTTTTTCGTTTGAATTGTTTCAAGCGTAAATGATTAGCTGATGTTTCTAGGTCACCGTAAAGTTTGTAAGTCAAATTTATGTATATTTTTTTAGCAGAATTAGTTAAAATAAATATGTTTCACTTTCTGTATTCGAATTCAAAACCTCAACACTAAAGTTTTTATAATCAAGTTAGAAAATTACAGGTATAAAAACAAAAGTCTATGAAACATATATGTATAAAGCTTTAAGGCTTTACAGCTCTTGGTTGGAGAGGAGACCAACTTTACTGTTTTGTGCTTTGGTACAACCAGCTTTAA
The DNA here is from genome assembly GCA_033992175.1 of Spiraea crenata. Taxonomy (NCBI): domain Eukaryota; kingdom Viridiplantae; phylum Streptophyta; class Magnoliopsida; order Rosales; family Rosaceae; genus Spiraea; species Spiraea crenata. Next base: position 1,159,294 of record JAVBHV010000041.1, on the reverse strand, counting down.
AACCTAAGGTGGAGTGGATGGATGGACCAAACAAACCTAAAAGGAAAATTATTCAAATTATTCAAATAAAAGTGTGAAGAGCATGCATGCTTATGTTATTGTAGGGCATTGAAAAAGGGGCAGTGTTTGCATGATTCACTGGTTCAGAATATAGATATGACAGCAACAACGTACCTTCCTCTTATAGCTTGTTACTACTGGGACGAATCAAATACAGTAATTTAAGGGAGTTAAAGTTTCATTCTGAAGCAAACTCTTGCAACATTGAAAACGCCCTTCATTTTGCTGATGTGTGAGTGATTATTCCTTCACAGATTGAAGTTTGGTAATACCGTTTAGAGAGTAGCTACAAATTCAGATTAAGATAAGCTCTCCTTTCCCATCCTTCAATCGTTTGAATACTACTAGTCGCCCACTTTTCAAAGGCTCGATAAAGTCAAAAAAGATAAATCATTTGTCTGTTATTCCTTTGGAAATCTTAAGCAACCAATTAATATCTGCGATCAATTTTAATTGGAGAAGGGCTGGTCCCATAATCTTGAAGAGTTGTTGGTTTTATAATTTTATTGGTACCTATAGCAAGCGTAGTTCATTCACTATAATAGATGGGGGACCTCTGGCTCTATTTCATATTAAATAGGTAGTCTGCCTCTACCAACAATATTCCTACCTGTTAGTTCATGCTCTCATTCATGGAATAGACGTGAAGGGGAATACTTTGCCTATTTTCTTATTTCCCATACAAATTTCTTCTTTTTTTGTTGATAAAAACGGCAAATGTACTCATAAAATTCATAAGTATGTACAAAAAAAGAGTATCCTATGGCCCCTCGGGGTACTTCTCATCAACCAAAAGTCCTATTTAATATCTACACCCGTTTCATGAATACTGTGTACTAAGAGACGGAAGAAAAAGCCTCAACATATTCCAATAGGAAAGAAGAAAATGGGTCTATTTTCTAATGAATGAACAAAAAGACATGACTTCTTGGTCAGATCGTTGTGGACTTGTGACTCTGATTATGCTATTTATCCATTAGATAATGTTCGATACTTCTTGTGTTGCTTTATGGTTTATATAAGTAATTGTTAGCTTGATTTGGTGGCTGAGAAGACAAACCTTAATTGATTCTGTACTTGTATACCAAATCCAAAGCTGCCGCCTCTGTTTACTTCTTCAGGTAGTCGAAAGCTTTTGATACAACATGGGAACCAGCTGCTTGACTCAGCTTACTTTTGATTAGTGCACTTTCATGTGGTTTACACGGTAATGCTTATTTCAATCAATGTTCTAAATTGGAGGCATGATAGTTTGACTTTCCTTTTGCTAATTGGATGAAAAAGTTGAAACTGGTGGAGGAAATATTGACTTTTAATGTTCATGGATATTCTAAATTAGTGGTAACACCATTTTCCGTAGTCTCATAGTTATCATCATTGTGAGAAACAAAATGACCGTATAAGGTCCAAGGGAATCACAAAACTTCAACAATTGGAAATCCCGCATTTTCCTGCATTTTGTATAGCCTATAGTGTAACATGGAATAATTATTTTAGACATTATTAGTGCATTATTTCCAAATTAAAGAAACTAACATAGGAAGTTCTATGCCACTTTCTCAATTTCATAGATCATACTGATATATTCGAATTTGAGATACCTTCTAATATTATATTGTAAAATTAGAACGTAAACTTTTCACTAAACTACCGTTTATCAAATTGTCGGTGTTGAAAATCTCTTGTACTTTGGGGCAGAGACAAAGGAATATCCAACACTACCAGTACAAGATGCATGCATAAAGGAAAATCCAATCAAACGTTCAACACAAACATGCCATCACCGACCGTACATTGCCCCAAACTTTGCCATTGTCTGTGTTCCCCTTGCTAGGCAACCCCACATCACCTCCACACCAATCCCACATCGGAAGTGACCATTCATTAGAAGTGGATGGGTGTCACAATTGCTACTTAATTATTTGAATTTTCTTAATAAGCTAACTAATGTGCACGTGTGGATCATGCCTTCTGAAAAAGAAAGAACACTAAAATATGTACGTGTCCCACATAAACAAAAGCAAATTTGGGGACAAGCTTCTCTTTGTTGGGGAGGATCCTACGAGAGATTCTGTTTGGACCATATAGATAGGGCATGATCAACGTTGTGTCAACTAATCAATCACAACGTACGTGTGACCGAGACTTTACTCAACCCTTCGCACGGACACTCCTTTGTCGGTTGTCTTCGTTTATTGGCATTCTAAATTTTTCTCCTTATACGAACAAACGTATTAAAATAACACTTTTCTTTGCTCAAAAAAATAAGTATTATTGGGTTAATTACGAACAAGTTGTAGACGACGGACCCATATCATAAAACCCCAGTTTACGGCAAATATAGTAACAAACTTTATTTGATCCAAAAGCCGAATAGAAACATCAACGTCTACCACCAATACATCAAATTCCCCAATTTGGATCATAGAGGTACAAAATTAACAATCAAATGAGCATCTCGATTGCTAGAAATGTAATCAAACTTATAAAAGCCCATTGGACTAGGAAAGGCCCGATTTTTTAACAAACTGACTCCGTCCGCGACCCAATACCACGTGTCGTCCCCCAAGTGGGTCCTTCACCCAATACTCCCGCCATTATAACCGAACTCCGCGAACCTCTCCGATCAAAACCACGAATTTTCCCCATTCTCGAGGCAAAGAATCAAATTCATCGAAACTTCCAGAAGAATCTCCGAGAGAAGAGATCGATCAACAATGGCGACGACGGTTCAACAACAACAACAACAACAACAAATCGTCGAGCCGGCGAAGAAGAACCGAATTCAAGTTTCCAACACCAAAAAACCGCTCTTCTTTTACGTCAATCTCGCCAAGGTTAGGGTTCATAGATTGTGCTTATTTGTTTAATCAGCTTAATTATCTCGAGTTTAATTAGGAAATTACGAATTGAAACGTTGTTGATCTGATTTGATGCAGAGGTACATTGAGCAGCACAACGACGTTGAGCTCTCGGCCTTGGGAATGGGTACGCCGTGTCGTTTGGATTGATTTCCTAGTTAACATTGTCGTTTGGATTTATGGATTTTTACTGTTGTTACTGTTTTTTTGGTTACAGCCATCACTACCGTTGTTACTGTTGCTGAGATTTTGAAGAACAATGGACTGGCTATTGAAAAGAGTAGGGAATTTACCATCTTTGATTGCTGATTTGGTTGTTGATTTGATGATCTGGTTGGCTTTGATTGCAGGGGTGTCCACATCCACGGTTGGGATGAAAGATGAGAACAAGGGTCGGCTCGTGCACAAGGCTAAGGTTGGTGTGTTTAGTTAAGGATTCCGCGTTGCATATGACCTTTCTGTTTGGCTTCTGATACTTGTTTTTCGTTGTCGATTTGCGTTTAGATTGAGATTGTGCTGGGGAAGTCTGATAAGTTTGATGCTATTATGAAAATGAATGCTGCTGTACTTGCTCCAGAGTCGGTTGATGAGGGAAAGAAATGACCGCGAACAGCATCACCTTCCATTGGTTGCTTGTTGTAGTTTAAAGTCCACATTCTTTTTCACTCTCTGCCTGAATAGAGATAAGTAGGATTGTTGCTAGATGATTCTATTGACGTTGATAGCGCGAAAATACTAAAAAGAGCAGACTTATCATAAAGGAAATGGCACTGCAGAGAGGCTGCAGCAGTACGCTACTCTCTTAGTTTCATCCTTTTGCGGAGAATTGTAAAGGAGCATACTTTGTCCTCCTGGCCTTGTAATGTTTTCTTCTTTCGCCACGTTATGTTGATGATTTAATGGAAAATATGGTAGAAATTTTGTTGATAATACTCCTCTTATCTGCCTGCTTTCATTGGTGATATATTCTTCTGAGAGTGGTGATATTGTGATTTGACAGTTGTAAATTTGTTCATATGCTGAACTTAGACTAAACCGCTTTTCATATTCATTCCTCGACATCTCATATGGTATTTAAGTTTACCTACTTGGTGAGATATATTCTTGGTACAGCCTCAAAACCGGGTGCTGCCTGTACCCGTGATTCTTGTGCAACATCAGACAAACTTTTTGGTATGTTCTTTACTCGGATAAGGAACAGTTAATATTCCAGGAACACATTCATCAGTTTTCTTGTCGTTTCGATAGTCATATATGTAAACATTTAAAATGGGAAATTTCTAGATAATTTCGCATTTAAGCCCTTTCGTTGTCTTATATTTGCTTTCTTTCGTTTGAGGTTCTGAGTAGGAATAGATCAGTTTTTCTCTTTGGAAACTGCTTGCTACCATTGACAATTCTTAAGTTCTTTATCGAAAATTTCTTCTTACTGCATATTCACCTGAAGTGACAAAATGTCATCTGATGATTTCTTAAGGTATGGATAAATCTTGATCTTTGGTAGCCATTAAGCAATCATGAAGGTTCTTAGTTTGCGAGTTTGTGTTTATCAAATGATATCCAGGAATGCGCTCTCTTGATTTTCAATCTGTCGTTTTTATCTAATTTGATCATATTCTCTGGCTAGTCGTGTCTGAATGGGTAGAGATCTGAATTTAGTGAACAAAAGTATTAGCTAGTCTTGTTGTGGTAGCCTCCTCTCTGATCAGCATTGCATGCCATCTATGGAAACGAGGGTACTTATTATTATCAATTTATTGTCTTGATTCTTTAGTACATTAGCCATTGAGAACAAGCATCACAGATTTTGCAGTTGTCACTAGATCTGAATTTGCTATCTGATCTAAGTAGTAGCACAGATTCTGCAGTTGTCTCTATATCGGCATTTGCAATCACATCTAAGTAGAAAAACAGATTCTGCATTTTCCATTAGAACTGATAATCTCTGTGGTAGAAGCCTTAGAGTTGTGCTATCGTTTCTGAATTTTTAAGATAATCATGGATTTCAGTATTATTTCCCGATCTGCAGTATGTTTAGACCTTGAAACTACTAACAGTATGCTCCGCTTTTATTTTATGTATCTTCTGTGTGTGTGTGTGGCCGTGTCTCATTTGTTGCATGCCGGATTCTGGAAGAGCAAGAAGTCCCGTTTGCTGCTTTTGTTTTCTTGAAGGAACTTTCGCTTGCTGAAACTTTGATATTGTGAAGAAATTGCTTATTGTTCTAAGTTCCCTCATCTACCAGTTAGACCAGTTTGAACTTGTCAGCACAAAGTCTAAATGGCAGATGACGGAGATGTACAAGCAAATGCAGCTACCAGATCAAATTGCTTGTAGACATTCAGACAGTGGTGATATTGACACCTCCTCCTTTTCTCTTAGTCTTAGATCTGAACGTGTGAAAGTCCCCAATCCTAACCCATACCGTTAACATTCTCAGCTCAGATCTTTGCATTTCAGTCTTAATCTTGCAATGAATGGTAACTTTTTTCCCCTGTAATTGGAGCTCTTGCAGGCCAATTCGAACAGTAATGTTCCCATTCCCATATTTGCAAAACAAAAATGAAACGATTTTCCTTGTTTCCGTTAATTATTTCCTAAGTAACTCGTTACTTTACATATAAGGCATGTTTACTTATAAATCATAAACAGGAATCGGGCATGAGAATCTTAGGTATCCGATTCCCATTCATTGAGGGGTTTTTGTTTCTAAATTGGAGTATGATCCATTAAATTTTGATTCCTAAGTGCTTTAGTAAACATAAAAAAAAGAAAAAATTAGAATCATTCAAATTCCGTCTATTCATTTTCCTCTTAAGTAAACATTACTCATAATATCAGTATTTTTTAAGAGAGAAAACCTCAGTTAGTTACCAATGCAATTAGGAAAGTGGGAGAGAGTAGATGGGTTTACTTGATGTTAATTAAGTGATTAATGATTGAATGCGTAGATTTATTTACCACATAACAGAAATAATAAAAAAAAAAAAAAATGTGGTTTTAGCCCTTTAAGATAATCACTTTTAGTATTAACCCAATAACTTTTAGTATTAGCCCTAAATTCTTATATTTTTTATGAGTCCGATTTTGCTCACCCCCCTTAAACCCTGGTGAAACTTTACCTCTCTCTTAAAATCTCGCCAAGTGTACTAAACCTAACCCATGGTTAACTTATTGTATATCATTAATCTTTATTAGAAAGAAAAATAATTTTATGTTATAAATTTTAAACTCTCCTAATCTCATTAATTTGCATATCCAATCACCTAAGAAATCTCACGAACCAAAAAAACGCATACTCCTGCAAAGGACGACTCTGCAACATAGATTAACAACCTTCATGCTTGAACTCAATAAGCTTTGTTGCCTTACATCTTATAATCACATAAAAGAATTGCTCAAGTATACACAAGTTGGAAAAATAAATTAAGAATGATAATCAAAATAAGAAGACATCGGCAAAGAATGATAAGCACATCTTATAATAATATGTTCCCCTGGAATCACCAAGTAGTTAGTTGATCCTTTGTTGAACCCAGCTTTAGAGAAGTTCGAGTTCAAAGGTTTGATACAGGTGCCCCAGTCAAGGAGATTAAATAAGGGCATTCAACAGAATTTGGTAATACCATTACAATTAGAGGTTGTATGTGATTGTTCAGTTGGCCCGTATAAGCTTATTCTATTCCGCATGAAAATGCTTGATTATAGAATACCATCAATAGTCATATAAAATCATTCAATTGACATTGACGAAGAAGAAAGGCAGGCTACAATCAGACATATTCGCAAATTGTGCTATTAAATCGATCGGTAGAGGATTGATTAAGAAATTAAAAAATGAGTTTAATGTATTAAGAGATAATGGTCTCAAATAGAAAAGGTAAATTTTTAATTTTTAATTTTTAATTGATAATTGCTTTTATTTTTCGTAAGAATTTACTTAATACATGAGTTAACCATGAATTAGGTATAGTACACGTGTCAAGATTTTAAGGGAGAGGTAAAGTTTCACCAGGGTTTAAGGGGGTGAGCAAAATCGGACTCATTTTTTATAAACCTCTTTAAACTATTAATCCACGTAAGTAAAGTTTCCATGTGAGTCTTAATGAGTCACAATTTTTTCGAATTTTATCTTTGTTCAAATACCTTCTTTGCCCTTCAACATTATCTTAGCAAAAAGTATTACCGTTTTGGTTTTGTGTTGATGCTATTTGGTTCTTAGTTAATGCACGAATTTAATCCTCAATCAATTTATGTAATGAATGGGCTTTTACAATGTTACTCAAGTCTTGCACAAAATTCTGGTTATCTTTTTCATTTTTTTGTATCTCCAAGTAACTATTTAAATTCAATTTGGTTTTATTTAGGGGTCACACATCTCCCTTTATTCTATACAAGATGTAATTTTTCCATTGCCGCACCTTTGAGATAGGTAAATTGCAAATTAGGTAAACTTTTAAAAATTGAAGGCAAAGGTTAGTTTCTATTTTCAAAATAGGTAAACTTTAAAAACCTAAGACAAAGGTAACTACCTTCAAAATGTGTACCTTCAAAAAAGAGGTAAACTTTTCAAAAATTTAAGACAAAGTTTAGTTTCTATCTTCAAAATAGGTAAACTGACCTTCAAAATGTGTACCTTCAAATGAGGTAAATTAAACTTTGAACAATTTCAATTTCAATTGCCTTCAAAATATTTGAATACTTTTTTATTAGGTAGATGCCAATCAGAAATATATGTAATGAACATACCTTTCCTAGACTCAAAAATCGAAAATTCCTTTGAACATTCCAGGCTCGATATAGTATACCTTCACTATAGATCACTCCATTATATACATCATACATGCGTTTGTTCATTTTTTTTCTTTTTACCTTTTGTCATATTTACATATTCTAATTTCTATCAAACATCTGCTACAAAAACATAAACTTCCGACAAAAAGATTTTCAAGCTAAGAGAATTGACCACCTCCTCCCCGAAGTTCACTAGCTACCTGATTAGGAGAACCCACCACCTCCTCCTCCCCACGTCCAAGCTCCTTCAGCCCCACCTACAATATTAAGATATCACCAACATGTAACACACAAACTCCTTCAACCCCACCTCCTAATGAAATATATAAGCTACCTATGTGATTAGGAGAACACCACCGCCACCACCATTCCAATCCCAAAATATACAGAAGGTAGCCTGATTTGGAGAACCCCAATGTCAATATTGATGAACTTACCTGATGAAGAGAACAACAAATCTAGAAAACCCAAACAACCCACCACCCACCCAGATCCCTTGTGAGGTATTTATATAAGCAAATTGAATTGTGAACTGTAAAAAAATTTGAACGGCTTCAGATTTGGTTTGGCAACGGTTTGGGGAATTTTTGGCTGTTTTGAAATGTTTTCTCAATGGCAGGTATGTAATTAGTTGAAAGGATATTGGCTTGATTACACAAATATTTATATTATTAATCAATATACAAAATGTTTACTTGAATTAATAGTATATAAAATGCTGACTAGACAGAATAGGGTTGAACATAAAAGTTGTTTTATCCGATGGGCTAAAATCAGAAAGCCCCTAAAAAAAACGGTGAATAACTAGCAAATTGGTGGGCTTAAATGAAAACATATTTATTTCAGAAGACAACCACAGAAAACCGAAAATACCCAAAGATAAATCACTTTTCTCCATCACCTCCTTTTCTCGGTCCGAATCACTCTCTCTGCAAAACCCCTTCGAAACCCTAAAATCCCACCCTCCGCGATTCGACCCTTCAATTTCACATTATTTACGTCCCGCGCGGCGACTCGAAGTTCGCCTCTTTTCCCATGTAAGCATGCTTCGAGTTTTGTGTTCAATTTCTTCTCAACTTTCTGCAATTTTCTGTGGTTTTAATGTTGTAATTCCTCGATATTGCTCTGTATATCAATTTCTTAGGTTCTTCCATTATTGGGTTTTCTTCGTTTTGGAATTCTGGGGCTGTTTTCGATTGAAAGATTAGATTTTTATTGTTCTTATATTGGGGCTCTGTGATGGGGTTTTCGATTGCATTCACCTGAAAGATCGGTTCTTTTTGTTCTTATAGTATTGGGGTTATTTGGTATCTTATTGATTAACTTTTTTCGATTTTCGAAATGGCCCTAATTTGAATTTGATAATGCAGACAGCTCTTTATGGCTGAAGTGGATAATCTCTTCGGAGGTGAAGATAATGGAGAGGAAGCTCCTGAGACAGTTACTGAAGTTGAGCTTGACCAACAGTCCCTGGCGCCAGGAGATGAGCCGGTAATGCTAGACCAACAGTCCCCTGCTCTGGGAGATGAACAGGTTCAAGAACATGAAGTGACAGTATTTGAGGAACAAGAGCAAGAACAAGAAGAGGTTCTAGACCAACCGTCTCCCGGAGAGCTTGCGCAATTCGAGGCCCAGGAGCAGGAAGAGGGGTTGGCCGAATTACAGGCACAGGAACAAGAAGAGGCACTCGCGGTGTTTCGAGCGCAGCAAGAGCTAGAGATGCCCCCTGAAGAAGTGCAAGTGGATGAGGTGCAAGTAGCTGAACAGAACCAAGAGTTTCATGAAGATGCTATGGCTGGTGGAGGTGAGAAGAAATGGCCGGGATGGCCTGGGGAGAGCGTTTTCCGTATGCTGGTTCCGGCACAGAAGGTTGGCAGTATTATTGGACGCAAAGGGGAGTTCATTAAGAAACTAGTGGAGGAGACAAGAGCTCGCATTAAGATTCTTGATGGTCCTCCAGGAACAACTGAAAGAGCTGTAAGTTTTCTACTATATATGTGTGAATGGGATGCAAGTTTCTATGGTTTTATTTCTGGTGCAAGTTTTGTGCGAGAGTGAATTGCTAGATGGTAACTATAAATGTCTAATTGTTGAGATTGTGTATTGCTAGTTGCCTTGTGGTTTGAACTCTCTGGGACTAGTACAGAGGCACCTGGTATTTCCATTCATGTGGGTAGGATATTGTTTTAGCGACCTGGGACTAATAGGAATGATTTTCCTTTTGGGTGTAAGTTTGTTAATTTTGGAGATGAGTTACGAATATGATGAGTTGATCTATGTCAACACACACAAATCTTATATTAGAAAACTGATACATCATAAATGTTAGATTCTATGATGGACTTCACCTTGTCGAGTTCAGAAGCTGTTGGTTGGCAGAGAGGAGAAAATTTACAGTAATTATCACAAAAACATGCATATGTTAGATCAACAGACACATCTAATGAAATCTCCATCTGATGTTGGAGATTCCAGTTTATAGTGCCTTTATTCATGTCACCTAGTCATGATGCTTTTATAGTCAAATTCTTGTCTAACATCTTAGGGGAAGAAAAATTTTGTCCAAGTGAAAGGCTTCTAGTATTGCTCTTTCATTAGTTTCTAGCACTGATATTTCGAAGAGTTTGAAAATCCATGAGAAATATGACAACAGTTTAAGCCAAATAATCACAAATGCGAGTAGCCACCCTTAACTGACGAACTCTAGAATTCTTTTTCTAAGAATGCTAGAATGCTTAATCAAAAGAAGACATAAAAGAAGCAACATAACAAGAAACCCCGAAATGTGAATACATTTCCATTTATTGTAATAACAACAATGAATGTGTGCAGGTTTTCCCGCGCAAACTTTAAGGCAACGACTCAATCATCAATTAGATCTCAAACCTGAAGAACCAAAGGTCCAGATTGCAGGGATCAGCATTGAGTACTGCAATGTCCTGAAAAGTTATGATCTGAATAAACACATACACTATTCGAACAATTGTACCATGAAGCTCTGCAATATCTCTGGTAACTTCAGAACCTGGATGATTGATGTCTTGCCTCAGATGGTATAGCCATAAAATTAACCAATAATCCTCAATAACTTAATGCTGAAGGCTAATAATCTTAAGTGGCTTACAAACCAGTAAACGTATGTTGAAAATAGACAACCAGTATAACTAACCAGAGTCAATTGTCAATATTGATGACTGAGTAACACATTGTAGCTTGTGTATATGCGGGCATCTGTGCTTTTAACATACATGATGTAGCTGAACACTGTCTAGGATTTTGCCTTTCCTTGTTCAGTTTTACTGATGTGCAAAGAAATGTTAAGTTGGTATTAAATTATTAAGAAAAGAGTTGTAACACCACCAGATATTTCTGTTTGTGTGTATGATGGAGGTACTATGTTCTAGAAAAAGGCCAGTGTTTATTCTGTGCTGATGGTGTTTTCCACTGCTTTGATTAGGTAATGGTTTCTGGCAAGGAGGAGCCCGATTCTGCTCTTCCTCCTGCAGTGGATGGCCTTTTGAGGGTTCACAAGCGCATTATTGATGGTTTGGATGGTGATTCATCACATGCTCCACCAGGCATGAGTGGCAAAGTCTCCACAAGGCTGTTGGTAGCAGCTTCACAGGCAGGAAGCTTGATTGGAAAACAGGGAGGAACTGTTAAGTCCATTCAAGAAGGTTCTAACTGCATAGTTAGAGTTCTTGGATCAGGTCATGTTCGTTGTAATTTACCTTCTTTTAGTCTTTGATTCGTACATTGGCTGGAAATGCTACTTTATGGGTCCATATGGTCACTTCTGCTCATTTTCCTGACCTTTCTTTTATTTGGTGCAGAAGACCTACCAGTATTTGCTCTTCAAGATGACAGAGTTGTTGAAGTAGTGGGTGAGGCAGCTGGTGTGCACAAAGCAATTGAACTAGTTGCCTCTCATCTTAGGAAGTTTCTAGTTGATCGGAGTATTATTCCAGTATTTGAAATGGAAGTAAGTCTGGCTTTGTCCTCTCAGTTGCAATGACTTGAACTAAGTGTTCAATAAAAATCTATGTTGAATGAAACACCTGATGATAATCACTTTTTTTCAGATGCAAAGGGTTAAGATGGAACTTGGACATGCACCTCCTCATCAACAATGGGGTCCACCTCAAGGTCATCCACACAATGCTGGTGGGGGTCCTGGGTATGGACCCCCTAATCCGCAGTACATGCCACCGCCTCGGCAGCATGACAATTACTATCCACCAGCTGATATTCCCCCACCTATGGAAAAACAGCCTCATCATGGTATTTCTGCATATGGAAGAGAAGCTCCAATGGGTGTCCACCAGTCATCGAATTCTCAGTCAGCACCAGGAATGGTCACACAGGTATATTTCTGTTTGTTTTATGTAGTGAAAGTTAAATTGATGATTGTGAGCTTTTTCTAGCACAAATATTTACATGATGATTTTCCTTGTTTCCACAGCTTACCCAGCAGATGCAAATTCCTCTGTCCTACGCCGATGCTGTTATTGGCACAGCTGGTGCAAGTATAAGCTATATTAGACGGGCTAGTGGGGCCACTGTTACGATACAAGAGACTCGGGGAGTTCCTGGGGAGATGACTGTTGAAATCAGTGGAAGTGCTTCCCAAGTTCAAGCTGCTCAACAACTGATACAGGCAATGCTCTTTTTCTAACATTTGATTCTTGTATCTTTATAATGCTTTCAAGCTCATTAGGTTTATATGAGGTGATAACATGTATGAGGCAAACTAAAGGGGGGTGTGGTGTGTATTTTATTGTATTGCAGAGATTCTCATATGGTTTTGTTTGTTTGTTTGCAGAATTTCATGGCTGATGCAGGAGCCCCGCAGCCGACGCAAACTGCTCCTCCTATGGAGCAAGGCTATAATTCCTACGGAGTTCATGGCTCAGTGTATCAATCTCCCCCAACCAATCAAGGACATACAGGACATACTGGGGGCTTCGGCTATGGCTCACATTATGGGTACTAGTTAGGAGCCTCAGTTTGGTTTTGTCAAAGTGAGACTAAGATCGTTTTGCTGTTGTGACTCGGTCAATCAGAGAGTAGTTTCCTTAGAGCAGTTGTATTGATATACTGTGCTTTCACTTTTCAGACTGTTTTTGAACAAGTTAATTGTCAGATCTTTCGTGTTCATTATGCTTACATAGGCTTGAGCCACTTCACTTAATTTCCGTTTCTCTCGATTAATGGACACGATCTTATTCTGCACACCATAAACGAAATGATAGATGAAGTTCACAAGTTGTCTTAACATTTGGGAAGTGTGAGAAACTCCAGGAAACCGGAAACCGGCAAACAGTTAGTTGAGAAAGATCTAATGGAAGGAATTAAGTTTGGAATATATTGGTTGCAAAGTCGCGGATTATGATTCTTTTTAGACTTTGAACTAGAAAAGCGGTGGATTTGCTTTCATAATTGCTTGGTTGCCAGTATAGAAGATCTGGGTTTTCCATATTCAACCAGAATCCAAAGACCACCTTAGATTCTGCGTGTCTTCTGCCTAGCTTTGTTTTGCTAGTGCTGTATTAAGTGCTGTTCTTTAATCTCCGACGAAAATCGGGGCTGAAAACGTGGGAATATTACCGAAACATCACATCATTCAGATAAAGAAGAGATGCTTCTTCTTCATGTAGGAATCTAGACCAAACTTCTGCCTTTGGTTTCTGCAGGAAAAAACTGATTTCTAAACCAAACTTCTTAGTTTCCAGTTCGTGCAGATTATAAATATTGACCTCTCTAGCCATTGTAAGTTAAGCCTACACTGACCATCTTCCAACTCTATCATCAACTTATCAATGGGAAGTAATCAAGATGACTCGAATTCAAAGGGGGTGTGTAAGAAGATCTTCAGCACTCTCTGTCCAAATTTCCAATCAAATCACCATGAACACCACAAACTACACCCAATTCCTGCTTCTACTGCCCCACACACTTCAATGCCAACCCATGTTATTGTTAATGTCAAAGTAGCCAATGTGCCTGGAGCTGTAGCTGCGTCCGCTGGAATGGCAAGTATGCACAAGGCAGAGATGAGCACGGAACAGCGAGGCAATAGAGATAGCACAGCATCAGGTTGGGATCACAATGGTGCATTTTCCGACTACATCAATCGTACAAAAGCTAAGATAGTAGCTATGTCTTCTCATGTTGGCATTGAGAGGATTGATTCCAGAGCAGGTGAAACAAAGCAAGAAGACGATTCAAAAGATGTCTTTACAGATTTTGTTAATCGAGCTAAGTTTAAGATACGAAAGACATCCAGCATTGGAAGCAGAAGAATTTTTTCTTTTAAAAAGTAGGAGAGTGCCATTCTGCAAACTATACAAGGCCAAGCTTGATGAATAACTGTGTGTTCATGGTATAGTTGTCTCTGTCATATTCCTGCCCTGGTAGCTTACTGTTGAAATAAGTTCTTTTGCTGTCAAAATGGAAGATGGCTCATTGGTCACTTTCCTTGATTTTGAAGAAAGATAATATGTACCAAGTCTGGAAATTTGGAAGAACATGTTTTCTTCCGACTCAAGTTACAAAAACTGTTCTTTACAAAACAGTTCAGTGTGTTTGTTTAAATCCTTGTCAAGGTTAACTTGTTTAAAACTACTCTAGATTAATATTTTTTAATAGCTATGTCAGTTTAGATAAGGTAGAAGGTGGAAAACATCTGTTTTCACCTTTATGTAAAAGATTTGGTTTGGGAAAGTATCTCAGAACCGACCTTCTCACTTTCCAGATATTTTGGCTCAAGCTTTTTGCTTCTGCTACTTATATCTTCTGCAGTCTGTTGCAGAAAACTCAACTTGAACACTTTCATTTCAATTTCTTAAGCTAGAGAAACAAGTTTATATACCTCTGAGTTCTTAGCTTAAATCGAAAGCAATACTTGGCTTGAATTGTGTTTAAGTGCATTCACTCTTTCTCAATTCTTTTCTGTGAAAAATACTATTCCAGAACTGATGTGCAGTTCTCAAATCTTGACACTTATGTTACAGGGGTTTCGTGATGGTATTGAATTGTCCTGTATGTTCTTAACCCTGAGTTGATTTGTTCCCATGTGTTTCTTTTCTGCAAGTACTATTATACATCTACAGTTACAAAGTTGAGGTTATATATATTTTAGAATCAAATGTATTTAAATCTGAGGTGCTTCAGCATCTCCATTTTCCTAAATTACATATTTTAGTTGGTTCCCTTCAGACAAAGCAAATATGATGACTGTACCAATAACCCACGTTTATCATGCTGGGTATAGTAATACCTAGAGAATTTCGATCCTATTATAGGGTGTGATTGCTGGATTCCACCTTACTATTGAATTAAGGGCTGAGAAACTGGGAATATGATCCCATTACGCACTTCAGTTTAAGAAATCATAAATTTATCTCCTTTATGTATAATTCTACTATTTCAGCCGAAAATTTTCTCTTCGCTTTGGCACTAGAGTTTCTTTTCAAGCAAGGATCAGAAGGAGGACATGCTCTAAAGATTCTTAATTATCGTCTTACAAAAAGGTTGGAGGTCTCGTCTTTATATTAAGGCCAAAGACGAATACTTTATCTCTATCCATCCTTACATCATCTACTAAA
The DNA here is from genome assembly GCA_033992175.1 of Spiraea crenata. NCBI lineage: Eukaryota > Viridiplantae > Streptophyta > Magnoliopsida > Rosales > Rosaceae > Spiraea > Spiraea crenata. The sequence goes on along the minus strand of JAVBHV010000041.1, from coordinate 1,143,972 downwards.
CTTACAACCAGCTTGCTCATTTCCAATGGAAAAGAGTCAGCAAAGCCCACACTCCAAGTGTTTGTGCAGGAAAATCTTCAGTTCTCCCTGTCCTATTTGTAAATTGGCAGCAAGTCATGCTACTCAGCAGGAGAAAAACAAGCCTGCACTGGCAGAGATGACTCCATCAATAACAAAGGTTCAGCTACAAGAACCGACTCATGTCAAGGCTAATCCAAAAGTTGAGGAGAAGCAAAAGCGCAAACTAGAAGCGCAGCTGACAAAATCGAACAGGACAGCAAGTCTGGTTTACAATGATGCATTTTCGGACTACATTAACCGTGCCAAACTAAGGATCCGAGCTATGTCCACTGTTGGCATGGAAAAGACTGCCACAGGAACAGATGAAGTTGATGAAGCAGAGAAGGAAGAGAAGAGCAAAGACACATTTGCCAATTATATAAGCCGTGCTAAGCTGAAGATCAGAAAGTCATCAAGCATGGGAAGCAGAAAGATTATCTCTTTCAAACGAGATTAAGGAGAGTGCTATGATGAAAGAAGGGAGATTTAAATAAGGGTTTTGTTGGTGATTCCACTAGTTATCTACCTGGTTTGTTTGAATGTATATAACAGCTGTGATATGGTTTGTAATTCTGAATAATATGGTTTCTTCTGTTGCTTGAGCTATCTTGAAGCCTTTGCTGTTGCTTTTTACCTGCTTTTATTTCCATATAGTTCAGTTTTGGACACAAAATGATAACTGGTATTTACGAATTACATGACGAACTTCAAGAATCCAGTTTATGGTGATAGATTGAAGCTTTGAGATAGTGATAAGGTAAACGGATATCCGTGGGGTAACTAAGAAATATCGTCCGGGAAGGAAGCAAAATCTTATTGGAAATGAGCTAGTCTAAGGTTCTCAATGGTTTGCCACCAAAAAGCAATTATTCTTTCAACCTTTTAATTGTTTATGATTAGTGAAACTAAGTTTTCGCGTTGGTAGATTTCTGCCTCTTTTTTTAAGCTGGCTTACAAATCACTACTTTGTTGCTTTCTGGAAGTAATCTGGTCTTTTTTCCTCCGGAAACTAACCTTTCATGCCGTGCACATCTGGTGGAGTGAATCGAAGTTTCTTTGATTCGTTGATGTGTATGAAAGTGCTTATTAGATTCTATTTTCTCAAAATGATAAGCACACAATAAATGGGAATACGATCCCAAACATCATGTCAGTTGAAAAACATGAAAAAGTCTGGTTTATTAGGAATCTTGGCCAAATACGTTGCTCTCTAGTTTCTTTCATCCAGCTCTTCTTTTAATCCCATATAAGAAAACTTGTTTATATCTCTTCTCCTCTGTTCTACCTTGCCATACATTCAAACTAACAACAAAAGTCCCCCGCCCGCTCCCCCCCATTTTTCCTTTAACGAAGAGAGAGAGAGAGAGAGCACTCATTCAAACACCATGGCAGGATGTGGGAAAATTTTCGGTGTGTGCTGCTCTACTGGTCATTCAACTGATCATCATCACATCTCACACAGCCATGATCAGGTAGCTCATGACCACCAAAACCCCAAGTCGGAGATGCAAGCAAACAAGGTCAGTAAGCAACCGAGTCGGATATCAGAGCTAGAGACCAATGACAGATTTTCTGACTACATTTCGCGCGCAAAGCTCAAAATCAGAAGTCTTACTACCATTCGCCGTTGGAATACGAGTGCCTCAAACTTTAAATTAGATGATGTGCATGATGCAAAGAGTGAGGATCATCTCAACAAAACATTTTCGGATTATATCAAACGTGTCAAGCTTAGGATGAGAAAGTCCACCAGTATGGGTGGAAAGAGTTTCCAGCATACCCGGTAGGCCTAGACTTCAGTAAAAGAACGCATTGATCAATCCTGGTATCGATTGTTGCTGTTTCCCCAGCAATTGTACTGTGTTATACTATACTGTTGTCAACGTTTTAACTATGGTTTCATATGTCAGGTTGGTTGTGCTCATTAGGCTTGATCAATCTCGCTTTGTTAAATTCCCCTGTTGTAGTTTATGAACATGTTCTTGTTGTGTGTATATACACAATCTCTGTGCATTGTTGGCTTTGTTGCTGGAAAATTAATTGTAGAGTTTCCCTCCCTCTTGGAATTCTTGCTCGAGATTCGAGGAATCCTTCAGCTTAGCACGGCTCAAGGAGAGTGCAATAATGAAAGAAGGGAGCTTTAAATAAGGCTTTTCTTGGTGATTCCAGTAGTTAATAATGAAAGAAGGGAGCTTTAAATAAGGCTTTTCTTGGTGATTCCAGTAGTTAATAATGAAAGAAGGGAGCTTTAAATAAGGCTTTTGTTGGTGATTCCAGTAGTTAATAATGAAAGAAGGGAGCTTTAAAAAGGCTTTTGTTGGTGATTCCGGTAGTTATCTTCCTGGTTTGTTTGAACGTTTATAACAGCTGTGATATGGTTTGTAATTCTGAATGGTTTCTTCTGTTGCTTCAGCTATCTTGAAGTGCTATTGCTTTTTACCTATTTTTATTTCCATACAGTTCAGTTTTGGACACAAACTGATAACTGGTGTTTACGAATTACATGACGAACTTCAAGAATCCAGTTAACTGTAATAGATTGAAGCCTTTGGAAGGTAATCTGATATCCGTGGGGTAACTAAAAAACATCTTCCGGGAAGGAAGCAAAGTTCTCAACCTTTTAATTGTTTATGATTAGTGGAAAAACGTTTTCGCGTTGGTACATTCACAAATATAGCAGATTCCTGCCTCTTTTTCTAAGCTGGCTTATCAATCGCTACTTTTATGCTTTCTGGAAGTAATCTGGTGGGAGGGACACATTAAGTGGGAATATGATCCCAAACATCATCAGCTGGAAAACATGAAATAGTCTGCTTTATTAGGAATCTTGGCCAAATACGTTGCTCTCCAGTTTCTTTCATCCAGCTCTTCTTTTAACCCCACAAAAGAAAGTTTGTTGTTTACATCTCTTCTCCTCTGTTCTATCTCGCCATACTTCCAAACTTACAACAAAGTCCCCCCAAATTTTCCTTTAACGAAGGAAAAGAGCACTCATTCAAACTCCATGGCAGGATGTGGGGAAGTTTTTGGTGTCTGCTTTCCTACTGGTCAAGCTACTGATCATCATCACATCTCACACAACCACGATCAGGTAGCTTATGATCATAAAACCCCGAAGCCAGAGGTGCAACCAAACATGGTTATTGGAAAGAGGCAACATCTTGCTAAGCATGCAAAGCTCAAGATCAGAAGTGTTAGTAACATTAGCAGAAAGAGTTTCTATGGAGAGCATAGCAGGTAGGCCTAGACTTCAGTGAAGCCTGGTATCAATTGTATTGTTATACTATATACTGTGCATTGTTTGTTGATAAATGAGAATGACTATGAGCTGATGGTTAATTTGCTACAAGAACACCATGATTCTGTTTTTAAAATTGTCATAAATCAGTGGATTATCAAAACTTCCTGTCTCATACACTTGGTATAGTAAACAGAAAAGCAAAGGGAGCTTCACAAATAAGCCCAGTCTTTCAACTAAAAGATAACAACAACCCATTAGAAACCTATATAGCTAATAATCATTTTTCAGCATAAAAAAGAGCTATATAGCTCATTTCCTTGATGTGAAGATCACAGAACTTCATGAGCTTTGCCATAGTACCTGTTGATGGTCGAATCTTTCTGGAACTGAAGAGCACCTGATGTTTGTATGAGATAAAACTTGTACAACCTCGTACTGTCAAAAGCAGCTCTGGCCTCCTCAGTGATCACTTGGTTTGCCAATTCCTTAATCTTCCTTTTGGCCTGGCTCACTCGCCCCCTCACATATCCTTGAGACTGAAGTCACCTTACGCAGCACAATTCACCCTCCTCCATCCGATCATTAGCTCCCAATCAAACACACACATAACAGGCAGGCTCGGTTCTTGTGCGAACATAATGTCCACCTCAGAAGTGCTCTGCTTCTTAAGATTTCCCTCTTCAATTTCAGGATTGAACACGTAAGGCAAGCAATAATCAAGCCCCCTGAGGGTATTATGGCAATGCTGCACTATACCAGACTTGTACTCCAACACAAATACCGGAATCCACCAATCATGAAAATGTCTTGGACACCAAGGCATGTACATGTCATCCATTGGAATTTGGAATGATCTGTTCTTGAGCGGATTGGATTGAGCTAATGGCCAATTTTCGAGACGGCTCGTGGGGTGAAACAATTGCCATGACAACTGGGACATACGAAGGCATAGAGCGGGATGCAGGATATTAGATAAACAAATACAACTTGTTGGCTTTGTTGCTGGAAAATTGACAGCGGAGTTTCTCTCCCTCTTGGAATTCTTGCTGGATATTCTAGAAATCAACTTCCCAATTGATGTGCTTTTTCTTCCCACCTTGTCCCGATCAGAGCAGCATTCCTCCACATATCATGTCCCAATTTGCCTCCATTGATCGGATCGTGTACGTGATCAGCTGGTTGTGTACTATTCTTTCGTACTAGTGTTGTGGATTTTCGCCTTCTTCCTGAATGTTTTTGATTTGATCACTTTGATATTGTCAATCTGATAATCTTCTTTGCGGAGACTCTTCTCGGTCTTTGGATTCTCTATGATTTCCATCTGGATGGTATTCCTCTTCTTAGATGCTTCTTTCTTGGTCTTGAATTTCTTTGTCAATGGCTGATCAGATTCAGTTCTAGTAGTAGTATTGATGTTGGTGTTTATTCCCTCCAAGTTGCTAGTCTTCCTCTTGCCTCCTGGCATTCCTGATCGGAAACAACGACGACTGGGAGGAAAATTAGAGAACAATGGGGCAAGAGTTTTTGTCTGTGCGTTATGACTTATTGTAAGTTGTTAAGACATTATATCGATAGGCAAATGGATGGTAAATTAACCTCAAGTGATCTTGGAGATCAAATTCTAATCCTAATTGGAGAAGGAAATTGAACTAGGGTTTTGTGTGATACTTTATAGTTTATCCCAATGGCAATGGACGATAAAATTCAATTAATCAATACAGAGGAAACGTAAGAGATTGATGTTTCCATCTTGATTCTTCTTGTTAATGTTCCCTGCCTGAATTCAAGGCTACACTCCTTTTCAGCTGAGTTTTTTCAGGTAAAAAGGAGATGAAAAATGGACACAAAGGGGTAATAATGTAGAAATATACTCATAATAGGTAAGTTTGTCTACTCCGACAAGTAGTCAGGTCTCCACTTAACTAATTAATTTTTATCTTAGAAAGTACACAGTTCCTCATATATGATGGCATTCAATTATTGATCAATCATACTCTCATATTATGAGATTTACCAGCACCAGTATCTCAGTCCACGCAAAACAGAGGTTTTTCTCCTTCTTAGTCTACCACCACCTCGGGAAAGGGGTGGACCTTATTGAAAGACTTTGTGTTGGGTTGCCGACCTGACAATAGTATGTCTTTTGAGTCATCCCCATCAGGATTCAGGATATGACATTTCCCTCACACTACTCACCCCAGTAAGTGCTGGCCTGCCCTACTACCATGAGAACAAAAGCTGCATGCTTTTTCTCTTTCTTCACAAGGATAGAAATCGAATATTCCTATCTCCATATAATTATATGGAAAATACTTGGAAATAATTCCAATGTAAATGACAAATCAGTTTATAGAACATACTTGATAATTGCTCTGTTTACTTAAGACTTAATTAGAGTCATGGCCAGTGGCGTAGCTATGGTATGGCCAAAGGTGGCCATGGCCTCCACAAATTTTTTATAATCTTCTACTAAACATACGTATTGTCCAATAAAATTTGAGTAACTACTAGTAATGGCCCCCACTAAAATTTAAACACCCATTAGAGATGGCCTCCATGAAATTATTAAACTCCAATTAAAGAAGATGTCAAATTAAAAAGAATGTGAAGGATCATCGCTTTCAATTCTAAATTAGATTTTTATATCTTTGTTCTGGAATTTCATCATGAAACTTATTTTGTAGAATAACATTGTGATATTTAGGTCTATTTTTGGGATATGTTTTGTATACGTTGACATCACATAAGATATGACTATAAACAAAAGTAGCCATAATTTGTTCCATTTGTGGTCAAATTTTTTATATCATTTGTGTGTATGAGCGGCCCTAGTCATCTAACCTAGCTCCGCCACTGGTCATGGCTCCCATCAAGCTCTATGGAAACCCTCTTTCGACCGCTACAATGCGAGCTTGCGCAGCCCTTTACGAGAAAGGCATCGAATTTGAGTTTATTCAGTTGGACATGAAAGCGGGGGAACACAAAAAAGAGCCCTTCCTTTCCATCAATGTACGTATCATAATCAAAATAGAACCACAACAGCTGAGTGAACTTAAGTACTACCCACCAACAGCTCATTCGTTCTCACATTTCTTTGGTCTGTTCTGTTGTTGCAGCCATGGTCAAGTTCCAGGTTTTGAAGATGGAGATCTCAAGCTCTTCGGTAATTTTTAAGTTTATGTTTTGCTCACTCCCCACATGATTCAATTCAAATTCACAATTTCAGACAACACAGCACGTATGAAACGAACTCATGTGTGTTTTATGTATTCTGATATGATATGCAGAATCAAGGGCAATTACACAATACGTTGCCCATGAGTATGCTGATAAGGGAGCCCCACTGGTGATTCGGGACTCGAAGAAGATGGCAATTCTCTCAGTTTGGACGGAGGTGGAGGGTCAAATGTTTGACCCACCTGCTTCGAAACTGACCAGGGAGCTAGCCATAAAGCCTATTTTTGGCATGAGCACAGACGCAGCAGCTGTGGAGGAAAACAATTGGCTGTGGTTCTTGATGTGTATGACGCTCGTCTGGCGCAGTCCAAGTACTTGGGAGGTGGCTACTTAACTTTGGCAGACCTTCACCACCTTCCAAACATATACTTCTTGATGGGAACACAAGCCAAGAACTGTTCGAATCCCGCCCTCATGTTTGTGTAAACTTCCATGAATATAAACTGTGAACTTAATATGATCTAGCATCCATAAACATAAGCACATCAATAGGTTAGTCCAAAAGCATAAACAACATGAACATGTACTATACCTTGTCTCGGCATCGGATCGGATGACATGTTGATGAACACGTTGGAATAGGCTAGGTCTTCTACAAGGCAATACTCAGATTCTCTTCTATGGGGCAGAATAATGAATCAACCGAAGTTGTATTGCTTGTAGGGACCTTGCTTATATAGTAGTGCAATTAGGGTTATTAGGCCCACCCATAATAGAATCCTAATCCCTAATTGACTTACTTGCAACCTAAATAACAGTCCTTGATGGACTAGGACAAGTCCGGTTAGACACTTCCTAATCAATATCAATACCATATTGACTAGGACAACCAGTATAGGTGATCCACATAAGCTCTTACTTGTTCCTTAAGTAACATAGGTTTAGTGTTTAAGTGTTTAGTCATAGGGTCCGATCTTACAGTTTGCGCCTGGGTAGCTGATTTCACAGCAAGGCCAGCTTGGAAGAAAGTCCTTGACATGCAAAACAAGCACTGAAGACGGCCGATTGTTGTGTCAAAGTAGATGAACAACTCTGTTGCTGCTGTTTATTGTTGTGGTAGTGTAATTTTTGAGTTATTGTCTTCCAGCATCAATATGAAGTTGATGCCTTTTGCATTTTCTTTTACAATCTGTTCCTGGTTTGAAGCTTGTGTTTTCCAGACAATCCCAATTTGAACTCAAAACAGTCTTCATCTAAAATTCAAGAGATTTAGCCAGGATGGAAGCAGACAAGTGCTCATCATTCACCATTTAACTAACTTTTTGCAATCACTAAATGGAAGCAAACCAAATCAATAAAGGAGTTGCAACTACAAAGTGACTTATACTGCAACTGCTCATGAATTTCCGACAAACCTCCTTTTAACAAATCGAAATTCAAGAAATAGAAATCTGGAAAATTCTCTCTATATCAACTACTAAATCATTTACTACAAATCAATGATCACAATTACTCCCTATGTGTTGTTGGGGCTGAACACTCAACAATATTGTTGAGTTCAAAAAATTATATGAATTTTTTGAACCCCCAATTATTAAACTATTTACTATAAACTAATGTCCATAATTAATATTTTCAACTAGCCTCCATATGTCTTGTAAGAATAAAATACTCAACAACGTTGTTAACTTTAAAAATTTGTTGCTGCATGATTGATGAAAATAGTAATAAATGTGGTTTTGAGTGTTAGTATTAATGAGATGATTGAGGGTAAAGAAATATGGTAAAATTTAATATTACCATGAGAACAAAAGCTGTGTAAATGAAAATCAGTTTACAATAAAAGAAACATACTTGAACCCCCTTGGAAATAATTCCAATGTAAATGATAAATCAGTTTACAATAAAAGAAACATATTTGAATCCCCAGGATCTTGATCAAAGTCAATCTGCTGCTAGATATCTTGAAACTGCTGGCGAAGATTTTGTCAGATATATGAATCTTGAAGAATTACTTGAAGAAAAACAATTGAAAAATAATACATATTAGTGCCATCGCCTACGTAATCAGGTTGCCCCAGAAACCACATGTTTCACAAGGACATAGTTGCTCATTCTACCTTATAAAAGAGAAAGACAAGGCTTATATCATTAATTCTTCATAACACACCACATATCTTCATCCCTTTCGCTGTTTACTTACAGAGAAAGACATCGAATTTGAGTTTATTCAGTTGGACATGAAAGTGGGGGGAACACAAAAAGGAGCCCGTCATTTCCATCAGTGTACTACTACCAACAAGAAGTGAACTTAAGTACTACTACCAACAATTCATTCATTCTCACATTTCTTTGATCTGTTCTGTTCTTGCAGCCATTTGGTCAAGTTCCAGGTTTTGAAGATGGAGATCTCAAGCTCTTTGGTAATTTTTATATTTTGCTCCCACCCACATGATTCAAATTCACAATTTCACACAACTTAGCATATATGAAACGAATTAATGTGTGTTTTATTATAGGGCATGATATGCAGAATCGAGGGCTACTACACAATGTAACCAACTTTTTGCAATCACTAAATGAAAGCAAACCAAATCAATAAAGGAGTTGCAACTACAAAAGTGACTTATACTGCAACTGCTCAGGAATTTCTTGCTGCTATCAGTGAGAAATTTGAGACTGACAAACTTCCTTTCAACAAATCGAAATTCCAGAAATCTGGAAAAGACTGGGCCTCTTACAAGATAAGATTTGCAATCGTATACGCGTAGTCTTAAGGGGGGTGTATTCAATTGGGATTTGGAAGAATTTTAAATGAGATTAGTCTTTTGTTCAAGTTAGATTTCTTGAATTATTGAAGGAAGCCCTAGTCTGAGCGATTAAATGACATGCATCTCAAAGTTAGAAATCTTAAAACAATTAAAGCTCTCATCTGATCGATCAAATAACAAGTCTGTCTTTTCTTTGAAAAAAAAAATTATCACAAAAAAAATCGAACTTGTCACATAATAGTCGTCGGACAAATTTTCACCGTGCTTGATATATTTGATCATTCTTGGGGGTTTTAACGAGGAAAAAAAATCTTTATTGGATATTTGCGTCATTGAAAATAAATCCCAATTGAATACACCCCCCTAAGTCGAGTCCGGTGCAATGCTGAATGTTACTATTATTATTGGCAATGTTTCTTATAATTTCTTTGTGGGGTTACGACTCACGAGCTACAAAAAATGGTTGAAACCGATCGTAACGAGAAAAGAATCAATATATTAACTTGAAAAATCTCTTTCACCACATTGATTTTCTGATATAATTTGAAGATACATTCCTAATTATGCTGTGACTAAATTTGATGGTGTTGTTTTGTTGCATGCATCCACCACTAAAAACTTCCCATCATTGGTAGTTGAAGCAATTCAACTTAACGAATTAGTTCATCTTCCAAAGAGGGTTGAACTATGAGAGTAGGTAGGTAATCTAAGTCTGCCATTACAAAATAAACAAGCAATAGTCTTATGATCTCATCTATTTAATATTCATTTTCTCCATATTCTGGCCATCAAAGCAAACCTACCCAGCACCTATTTTAAGCCCTGGAGTTGACATGCATCATGTATGCAAGCAAAAGCAGTTTTCTCATGGCTGCAGCAAACACTTTTGCCCTGCTTTGTCATTCACAGTTTGGTCTCGTCACTCTGCTTTTCATTTTTCTTGTATGCCAATTCCATTCATCAGCAGCATCAGCTGGTTTTAATGGCGGGTTCAGCGTCAAACTTATCCGCCGAGACTCTCCAAACTCACCCTTTACAAGAAGTCGTAATCCCATGAGACGACCGACATGGTACCCAAATATTGCACAATCACAAGTGAGAGAGCTGACAGAGGCCATCATCTTTTGAAACTATCCATTGGAAACCCGCCGGTTGATGTTTACGGCATTGCGGATACAGGTAGTGATTTAGTGTGGACACAGTGTTTACCCTGCGATGGCTGCTACAAGCAGAGGAATCCCATGTTCAATCCGAAAAAGTCCTCAACCTACACCGACCTTCCCTGTGATGCACAAGAATGTCAGGCAGTTGGGCATGGCTCATGTTCACCTCAAAACTCCTGCAATTACAACTATGGGTATGGAGGAGGTCAACTGACCCAAGGGGTACTGGCTAAAGAGAAAATTACCATAACATCAAGCTCAGGGGAGGCTACTTCACTCGAAAACATTGTGTTTGGTTGTGGACATAACAATACTGGGACTTTTAATGAAAATGAAATGGGAATAGTTGGCTTGGGAGGAGGATCCTTATCACTTGTTTCTCAGTTGGGTCCTTTAGTTGGGGGTAGAAGAGTCTCCTTCTGTTTGGTGCCGTTTCAAACCGATCCAAGCATTGGAAGCAAGATCAGTTTTGGGGAAGGAAGTGAAGTATTAGGGGATGATGTTGTGTCGACACCTTTGGTGTCTAAAGAAGATAAGACCCCCTATTTTGTAACCCTAGAAGGAATTAGTGTTGAAGATAAGCTTGTACCTTTTAGTTCATCAGGGAAAGTTTCAAAAGGCAACATGTTCATGGACTCGGGCACACCACCAACACTTCTACCGCAAGAGTTTTACGATCGGCTGCTCGCGGAAGTAAAAAATCAGGTTATGATGCCACCTATCGAAGATGACCCAAGTTTAGGAACTCAGCTTTGCTACCAGAGCAAAACCAATCTCAAAGGACCGATATTGACTCTGCATTTTGAGGGAGGTGCTGATGTACAGTTAACACCAATACAAACATTCATCCCACCAAGGGATGGGGTTTTCTGCTTTGCAATGCAGAATGTCACTAGTGATGGAGGCATTTATGGAAATTTTGCACAGTCAAATTTCTTGATTGGTTATGACCTAGATAAAATGGTGGTCTCCTTAAAGCCAACTGACTGTACGAAAGAATACTCATAAGCTACATTACTTATTAAAACGAGACTGATCAATTCTTGTGCTCTGAAAGTTGAGTCAACAAACCCAGAACATTTAAATCATTGTTATGAATATCATAGTCAATAGGATACAATAAGCTTGCCACCCATAATTATCTAAGCAGTGTAGCATGTACTAAACTTACTAGTCCAACTAACAATTAGCAAAGACTAAAATAATCACAAAAGCAATAATTATTTGCACATATCAAGGAACATACCCAGATTGTATGGCAGCAGCAAACTAATCGCCAAATAGTTGACAATCTGATCTATATAGGGGTTGGACATGTCGTTCTAAAGTGGCCTGCCTGATTGCACCGACTACAATGCACAACTCGCTTCACACGGCCACGGTCTTCTGCTCGAACACGTTTCTTTCTTGGGCGTCCTGGTGGTCGGAGTGATTTAGGTGGGTTGATTACAACATCTTCAACTTTGGTTGCATTTGGATCTCCCTCAGATAACTCCTCCCATAGGGATTTGTCTGGAATAGGATGTATTGTTTGTGAGTATGTCTTCCGATAGGTGGTAACTGTGAAACAGCTTTCTGTAAATCGATTGACTTGCTGCCTGCAGGATTTAAGTGCTGCAACAGCATGTGCGCATGGCAAACCGTGAATCTGCCAGCCCCGACAACCGCAGCAACGATTCCGAATGTCCACAAAACTCGACCCTTGAGGACATAGAACTTCAAATTCAGCATCGTTAGCACGAAGGACCTGATAAGTGCGTGCACGCTCTTCAGCCTCCGCAACATGCCTCTCTGCACTAGGCACAAGAATCGATGACCACTGCATACTGGTCTCTCTACGCTCATTAAACCAAGTCATTAGCTGCCTTCTAATGAACTCCATCATCTGAACTATAGGAAGCCCCGACGCCTCCAATATCCAAGCGTTTAGAGATTCATCTAAGTTAGCTGTCATATGCCCAAACCGTGTTCCATCAAAATAAGCAGTAGCCCAAAAGCGAGGTGGAACGTTTCTAATCCACTGTGCAGCCTCTGGTGATATTTCTGCAATCTCTAAAACTTTAGCCTCAAATTCGATCATAGTGAGAGCATGAGCAGCTTCCCATAACAGGTTAACAAGCATTGTGTTGTTAAACTCCTTGCGGAAGCTTTCACTCAAGTGACGCATGCAAAATCCATGAAAAGCAGTAGGAAAATTGGCATCAACTCCTTCTACAATGCCCTTCTGCCTGTCTGACAAAATAGTAAGCCTAGGCATGTTTTCTGTATTGATCTCAAGCAGGTCATGAAGTTCATTAAGAAACCACATCCAGTTATCATCACTCTCCTCATCAACAACCCCAAATGCCAGAGGAAACAGAGCACCATCGCCATCAAAACCGGTAGCAAGGAGCAAAGTACCTAGATACTTACTTTTCAAATATATCCTGTCAAGCCCAAGAAGGGGGCGACAACCATTGAGGAAACCATAAATAGATGCCTGAAAGGCTATGAAAAGATGCTTGAAGCTGTTATCATCTGGATTTACATAGACAGAAGCAATACTCCCTGGGTTTGTCCTTTTAAGCTGTTCACAGTACTGTGGTAGCAAGCGATACCCTTCTTCAAAGGATCCACGCATTGAAGCCATGATCCGCTCCTTTCCTCGCCAAGCTTGCTTGTATGATAAGGTGATACCATGAACTCGGTGAATCTCCTCCAGTATCTCCTTTGGCTTGTAATTTGGGTTCTCTCTAAGCCGTTGCTCCACGGAATTCGCAACCCACTCAACTGAGGCTTGCTGATGGCCAAGATGAGAAATCCCTCCACATGTATGTTCCCCATGGATGGTCCTGATGGTGAAAGTAGCAACTCCTGGGAGCTTTGCAGCATGAATCCGCCATGGGCATCCCTCAGCGGAACATTTGGCAGTGAAGCGAGTCTTATCAGATTTGATAGTCTGCATTTCAAAGTGGAAAGCAATAGCTGTATCCCGCAAAGCCCTCCGACAGCTCTTGACATCAGGGAACTCTTTCCCAACGGACAATTCATAACTGGGGTTTTCAATCGGCATCCGGGTCTGAATGACAGGATTGGGGCTGAATGATTCCAGGGAACCCATATCATATGCAGCCACCATCCCCATTCCATCATTATGATCCATTGATAGTTCCACATTGTCATCGAGTTCTTGGTCCTCTGCAACACCCAGCTCATGATTCTGCACTGAAACCAGGTCATGGTTCTGAGGAGGAGGTACCAATCCATGGCCATAAAGATCAGGTTTCCGATCCATACCTAACTCATCCCCATGCCCGTATCTATGACCATCGGCTGGTTGGTCATGCGCATGCCCTAAACCGAGATCATGGTCATTCCCTTGTCCCAAATCCAAATGATGCTCATGGGCCTGCCCCAAATCGAAATGATGTTCATCAGCCTGTCCTAACTCAAAGTCATGATTTTGCCCTAGGTTATGATTGTGGCTCAGTACCTGTTGATTCTGCCCAGATGCTAAATTCTGAGTTTGCCCAAGCATCAAATCGTGGTTAGCCATTGACATATTCAATCAAGATATACAGGTATAGCAAAGATGACAACTGCTCCACAGCCTCCAAAGACCCTACCAATTTGCAGTTGGAAGAAAGGCCTTTCAAACCATATTAAAGCATGCCTACAGAGGGAATAACTACAGTCAGACATACCTCAATCACATGATGCATCATAACTAAAATCCCCACCACATCTCCATATACAAAACAATAATACACCACATAAACAGAACCTGCAAATTAACAAATCCGCAAGAAATTTGAAACATAAAAGCCTTGATATTGGCACATGAAACCAACCAACTCTAGTTTACTGGATATTTAAACCAGTAAACTAAAACAAGCACCATCTGTTTCTCCTGAGAACGGTATGAAAAGAAAGAAAATTGTAAGTTTAACTAAACTTCCACATTGAAGATCTAACTTAGGTGATCGAACCACTGCCATGGGCATAGAATCAAGTACGCTAGCATTATATAAACACGAAGCTGAAAAACAAAATCCAGAATAAACTGCCCCCTCTGTTGGAACTTGGAACACTTTCCAAAGAGGCCAAACAACAGCACTATTAACTCCGCAAATTCTTACTTCATATAAGAACAGTCAATGGTGTTATGTTATTTAATGGGAATGGATACCACTCAAGAGAATCATAGTTACATCGTGAGCAAATCATCATGGACAACAAAGCAAAAAGTCAAATCCTTTACTAATGCATTCACCTCTAGAGCTCCATACCAATTATCTAAAGCAATAATCTATGAACCAAGTCAAACCCACCGACCATAACAGTTGTTGCATCCAAATTACCAGCAAAACTAGCTAATTAGACACTCATCAAAACCAAAACAAACTTAAACAGAAATTGAAATCAACTCCAGACAACACAGCCCCATCAAACAAGGACCCACAAATTAACATCTCTAAACAGTGAACATCAAACAACACCAGCAGCAGTACCTGAATCTTTCGAAACCCTAGTTTTCATGCATGTTCGAAAATCCACCGAAATCAAACAAAAGACGAACTGGGTATTGCTCGAAAGTCCGCCAATCGAAGACCCAAGGCGGCAGAAGACGGATCGAGCTCGAAAGTCAAGGTCTTTGGAATTTGCAGAGCAACAATGGTGGGCAAAAAACAGCAATCAATTTGAAAATGAGGGATTTTGGCGGGTAAATTGGTGGAGAAAATCGGCAAGGGCAAGAAGGAGACGAAGAGAAGAAGAGAGATTGGGGAATTTTAGGGGCAGAAGAGGCAGTCTTATGTGAGGGTTGCGATTGGAAATACAGGTTTTGGGGCTTTTGGAGAAAACGGGGCATTTAGGTCAAAGAAATTGGGAATGGCTTCCCGGAATTACTGTTTTGCCCCAGCTACTAGCTTCGCTTGTTATGGAAAGGCTTCCATATTGGGCCAAGAGATAAGAAAAGATCAGTCCAATAAGTGAAAAGCCCAAACTTCACACGAATTTACGTCATAGGATGCATCCCATGACCGAGTCCGTGTGGTGATATGAGTGAGCGACAATTTCATATTGTATGACATAGATATGAACTTTCTCATGTTATAATAATAAGTGAACTGATTATTACACCACTACCTCGAATAGGTCAAACCAATAGTCGATAAACTGACTCCCATCAGTTCGGTATCGATTTCGATCTTTGTTGATTTGGGCCTTTTCGGGGTGTTTACCGAACCGACCACTTACGTTATGTGAATTATTGATGGGCCTTCTGTTGAAGTCCACGGTTTTTCCATTGGGCCAACCGGAGTCAAAACAAGATAAATGGGCCAGCCGGAAAACCAATTTTCCCGGGGAATCTTTGCTGTGCCTCCTTTTTTTGGTGGGAAATCCTTGCTGTTGATCGAAGTAATGTACCCATCCAAACCTTCTTTTTCTTTGATATTGTCTATTTTAGGCACTTTCGGCATGTCGTTTTCTCTCATCAAGCAGCCGACTTTTTGGCCCCGGTCGGCTTTTTATTTCAACGCCCACTTTTGAATAATAATAATTCAACTTTGTGTTTGGTTATCATATATTTCCTCGAATAACAAATGTGAAGACAACGTGCATCTGATGTTGTAAAGCTTCAACCTTTCGGTTGGGCTTTTGTTGCTGTCTGAAAGATCCTCACCAACCCAAATTTTTTTTTCGTTTTTGGCGTTAGTCCTCCTTGGGTTTCATCAGTGCTTTCTTGGGTTCCATGATCAGGTCAGATTCTAATTTTGTAATTAAACTTGTTTGTTTGCAATGCAATGCTTCGATGATTTTAGGGTTCTGTAGATAGTTTGGATTCCATGATTTAGGATTTGATCAAGCTTGTTTGGTTAGATTGAATTAGGCTTTGATTTGAAGCAAAATGGCAACTTTTGTTCTGATCATTGTACTTGTAATCTGCTGTTTGGATCATTCGTATTAGTCTTTGTTGGTTTTGATCCTGTATTGAAATTTTTGATATGGGTCAGTTTTTGTGTTTTCTTGGGTTTGCTAGCTTTTATGAGGTATGAGAAATGACCTATGCTTGAAGTTCATTGATATTGGTTTGGTATGTACGATAACGGTTCAGTAGATTTTGGGGTTCTATGAGAAGAGGTGTGTTCTGCAAGGATCGTGGTTGTCTTTCTCATTTGTAAGCTTCTGGTATTGTCTATTCATGTGCATTGACTAACTTTTATGCAATTGGTTTGATGCATGCCACTTCCCTTCTCTATTTTGGGGTAAAGATGCTTTCTTTTCATATTTCATCTCGTGGGATGTAAATTCCAGGATCACATTGGAAAGTTCGGATTTTAGGTTCCGCTTATGCTAAACATGAGTTCCTCTTACACTTAGCTAGGTGTTCAGTTATATCAGGTGTAGGTTTTTGGTCTACTTGTTTACTTTGGCTCACTTTGTCCCATGCTTTGTGCCTTCTCAGCTGGGAGAATTGATGCAGGCCTGCATTCTGGTGTTACATTAGTTGCTTATTTGATTGCTCTGAGTTTCCCTTGTCCATTATTTGGATGCATTGCCGAGATTCACCTTGAATTACTCATTCGTAATTTGAAGGATTGGAGACCATTCTTTTCAAGAACATGGCTGCCCCAGGGACTTTATCTGCATTTCCGCCAAAACCCCAACAGGATCTGACTAAAGTATTGGTGACAGCTTTCTCTGAGTGGTTGCTGATTTCTGTTCTGTTTATAGTCGCCATATTCTCATATATAGTTACAAAGTTTGCTTACTACTGCGGGTTGCAAGCACCTTGCCTGCTGTGCTCAAGACTCGATCATGTTTTGGGCAAGGAAAAACTTGGTTACTATTGGGAATTATTCTGCGGCCATCATAAGTCAGAGATTTCTTCATTAGTTCTTTGCCATGCTCATAATAAGCTTGTAGATGTTCATGGAATGTGTGAAAGTTGTTTATTCTCATTTGCAACAATTAATAGATCCAATGCGGAGACATACAGACTACTGGTGGGTAAGATGGGGGATTATCTTAGCTCAAATTTTGACCACGATCCATTACTTGTGAGTCACAATCCTAGTTTTTCAGACAAAAGGTATTGCTCCTGTTGCGATGAGCCATGGATCTCTCACGGACATTCTCAAAAGTTGATTCAGACAAAACTTTTTGGGTCTGAGGTTGAATTTGATGTGCCCCTAACTGGTGCGATTGAACATAACCAGAAAGAACTCAGGAAGGAACGAGAAAAATCATCTATATCAGTAAGAGCCACTCATATAAGAGATAGCGGGCTTCACCCTCTATCCCATGTTGGATACACAGAGCTCAAGGTTAATTCCGATACTGAATCAGAAATTCACTTTTCCGATAATGATGGTGATGATGCAAGTGCTTTTGTTCATGAAGAATCTGGTCCCAAGGAAGATCTCCCTGCTCGACCTGTTGCATCTCGCAGTTTTAATCTAGCACTGATTGATTCAGCATCGGTGCCCAAACCTTCTGCCATACCACCGGTACAAGTAGATCCAATGAGGTCCCATGCTAGTACATCTGTAGTGTCTACTGGTTATATTAACCATGGACTGGAAGAACTTAACTGGCAACAAGTTGAAAGCAAGGCTGATTTCCCTACATTAACTGCCCCTATCCTTGACAACGGCCCTCCATCGTCAAATACAAGGGATGCCCCAGTTGATGTACCAAAAGAAAGAAGTGAGTTCAAGATTTTCTCAGTTTCCTTGTTTTTCCCTCAATTTCTTGATTTCACTACTTTTACCCGTTCTTGAAACATATTAATTACTTCTTGTATGAAAAGTTTGTGTGCGTAAAGACCCTTTCTGTAAATTGACTTCAGTCTTTGCTCGTCTGTGGTGGTTTCTCCTAGTAGATGTTACAGGAATTCATGAAATTTCTCAAACAACTGCAACGGAATCCGGGGTTTACATGGGAGGAGACGGGACAGCTACAACATCTGAAACAGTTGCAGAAACAAACCTTGCTAGAAGCAACAGTGATCAGCAAGTACCCAGTGTTTTAGATCTTGGTGATGCTTATAAGCTTGTTGTTAGTAAAGGAAGGCAGTTGTCTGGTGTGCTTGCAGAACAATGGATTGGGAAGGACACATCAAAAGTTACTGAAGATTTGAAGGTATTGCTATCACAATTGTCTCTCAACCGAGGGATGGAGCAACCAACAAACGAAATGAGTCCAAAAGTGTCTGCAAGTAGTGGTGATTCGAAGTTTTCTGATTCTTCCAACTCCCTTGGGATGCAGCTACTTCACAAAAGGATCTCACTGGAAAGAAATGAGTCTGGGTTGTCTATGGATGGGAGCGTTGTCAGTGAAATTGAGGGTGAAAGTTTGGTTGACAGACTAAAACGGCAAGTTGAGCATGACAAAAAAATTATGAGTTCTCTGTATAAGGAGTTGGAGGAAGAAAGAAATGCTTCTGCAATCGCTTCAGATCAAGCAATGGCCATGATTACAAGACTGCAAGAAGAGAAGGCAGCACTCCATATGGAAGCTCTTCAGAACCTAAGAATCATGGAAGAACAAGCTGAGTATGATAATGAAGCACTGCAAAAGACAGATGACCTTCTTGTTGAGAAGGAGAAGGAAATACAAGATTTAGAGGCAGAACTAGAATTTTATAGGACTAAGTACCCAAACGAATCAATGCTGGAGAATCTGGCGGAGAGAACGTATGATATTCAGGCAAGGGATATTATGGTGGATCATTCAGAATCAACCAGCACTGAACATAGTGCTAGTGTTCATAAACATCTGGACAATGGAAGGCCTCATACGTACATGGAAGTTGGAGGAGCCCCTACACTTTTGAGTGATGAGAATGGTGATAGTTTAAAGCCATCAGTATTGGATTATGAAGTTAATTCGAGAGATACATTGAAGGACTAATGTTCATGCGAGAGATAGCTTCTCACCTGGGGCAATTACAGAAGATTGAGATAAGAAGAGGTTCATACTTCTTCAGTATGCAATACCAAACGCAAATGTGAGTTCCTGAATCAACATCGTACTCAGCCCAACATATGAAAGCCTTTTCTGTTAATTTAGAAGGTGGATTACTAAAAGGAGGTACTCTAGAAGGCAGAAGACAGACTGTGTACAGTAAATACTAGCTTGTTTTCTTACAACACAAAGAAGATGATAGAATTTTGGCCTGCAATCTTATACTAAACAGTACAATGTTCTCCCTTCCCCGCCTTTTTTGGGGGGTCTGACATATTTAGAGTCGGTGAGCCTTTTCTTCTTTTTCCTGACTATATCGAGTGAGAGTTTGTGCATTCGTCTTCTTATTCTTATTCTTTTCTTTCCATTTTTGGTTTGTGGATTGGATGAGTGATTGATTGCCCGAGTGGTATTTTGTGTAAAATGTATACTGTTTTGATCAATAAAAACATCGATGCATTTTGTTTTTTGCAATCTCATGTTCGTTTTCTGTTAGGGACTCACTTCTAGTCGTCCATCTGTTCAACACGATAAATGCCTTTAAAAACCATACATCTCTCACCAAAAAGGCTTCGTTGTACAACCTTTCTCTGCATACGGCCGAATGCATAGATATTGTATTTATGTTGTTCGATAATGATACATATATATCGTCAGTACGCATATCAACAGTAGTAAAACAATCATCATAGTTGTAGTCAATGCCCCATAAACTCAAACTTCCCACTTTCCTTCTTAAAACTCAAAATGAGTCATTTTACTCCCGTGAAACTCACTTCCGTCATGTATGTTGCCCCTATAGTTGACACCATTAAATTACAATTATTTATTTAGGAAGAACGCCCCATGAAATTCTCATATTGTCATAACTTTATGACAAAATTTTTAATTTTTTAATTTGTCATAACCTTATGACAAAATTTTATTAACTTTTGATTTTGTCATAATCTTATGACAAAGTTTTTTGTTTTGTCATAACCTTATGACAAAATTTTAAAATTTGTTTATGTTGTCATAACCTTAGGACAAAATTTTATGAAATTTTGATTTTATCATAATCTTATGACAAAATTTTTTATTTTGTCATAAAATTATGACAAAATTTTAATTTTTTTTTTATTTTGTCATAACCTTATGACAAAATTCTATGAAATTTGATTTTGTCATAATCTTATGACAAAATTTTTAATTCTTCTTATTTTGTCATAATTTTATGACAAAATTTTATGAAATTTTGATTTTGTCATAACCTTATGACAAAATTTTTGATTTTTTGATTTTTTCATAACCTTATGACAAAATTTTATGAACTTTTGATTGTCATAACATTATGACAAAATTTTTAATTTTTTTTATTTTGTCATAACATTATGACAAAATTTTGTGAATTTTTGATTTTGTCATAATCTTATGACAAATTTTTTTTTTTTTAATTTTGTCATAACCTTATGACAAAATTTTTGAATTTTTATTATTTCATTCTAACGTATGAGAAAAATTTAAATATTTTTTTTTGTCATAACTTTTTGCCCGAGCGACAGTTTCTGTATATGTCCGGGCCCAGCGTTTTACTGGGCCTTGTGGGTTAACAATTTACACAGCCCACTCTAGTCCCCGGAGCATCCACAACCCGAACTAAAATCCCCCCTAACCCGACCCGGTTCATCCCTATTTGCAAGGAGCAAGAAAGAGAAAGACACAGCGACAGAGAAACGCGCCGCCGTGGGGTTTTAGTTCTCTCTCCAGACAACAAACAATGCTACAGCAGAGCTCCAGCTGTTGCGCTTCGCCGGAGTTAGGTTTTAGGCCGTGTTTGGTTGTACCAAAACCAAAAAACGCATTCTCCTTCTCCATGGACCTCAACAGCAAGCACAACCTTTCAGCTTCTGCTTCTCCTCAGCTGAACCGCAATCCCATCTTGGCCTGCCGGGCATCACGTGACGCTCACGTGACCTCCACTGGGTAATACTTGTTTTTCCAGTATTCAGCTCAAAATTTGAACTTTATGTCATATTGTAAAGAAAGTAAAATTTTTTTGGGTGGTTTTGTATTTGCAGGAAAGATGAATTGGTTGTTCATGGAGTTGCTGAGGTGGTTGTGGGTGTACTTGGAGGAGGCCAGCTGGGTAGAATGCTGTGCCAAGCAGCTTCACAAATGGCTATCAAAGTTATGGTGTTGGACCCACAAGAGAACTGCCCAGCTAGTAAGCTTGCCCATCATCATATGGTGGGAAGTTTCGATGACAGCGTTACGGTGCAGGAATTCGCGAAAAGGTTCGAACTTTGACACCCCATTTTCATGTTTTTCCATTAGGCATTGCATTGTGTATATGATTGGACTTGAGTGTAGATGTGTTCTGATCATGTTGTTGGTTGTTAGGTGTGGAGTGCTGACTGTGGAGATTGAGCATGTGGATGTGGAGACAATGGAGAAACTTGAGCAGCAAGGGGTAGATTGCCAACCGAAAGCGTCTACAATCAGAATCATTCAGGTTTGTCTATTCATATAAGAATATAGTATACTACAAACTAGAAAACGTAATCCATTTGGACTCTTTGTTTCAATGTAATTTTCTTGTGGTGATGCATTTTAGTTTGTTATCTTTGAATGAACATGTTGCTGTAAATTGATATTCGAGTTTTCGCCATTGTAATATCTCCAAGTATTGCCTCGCATTTGAAATGAAACAGGATAAATATCAACAAAAGGTTCACTTTTCACAGCATGATATTCCACTTCCTGAATTTAGGCAGGTCAGTTACTCTTTATCTATCTGATTCCAGGATAGAATGTATCATTTTGCAAACTTTGTTTCTACACAAGAACGCAAGATTATATATTGTAGATTGTAAAATGTGGCAAAGGCAGATAGATGATCTTGAAGGTGCCAAGAAAGCAGGGGAACTCTTTGGCTATCCTCTTATGATAAAAAGTAAAAGGTTAGCTTATGATGGACGTGGAAATGCTGTTGCTAAGAGTGAGGATGAGCTTTCTTCTGCTGTAACTGGTAATATGTTCATGAAAATCTTAAATAGATCGTGATTGGAGTGGAATTTAACTCGTGGACTTTATGCACTCTTAATAGTTGTAAGTTTGTTGCAGCTCTTGGAGGGTTTGATCGTGGTTTATATGTAGAGAAATGGGCGCCATTCGTAAAGGTTTGTCTTTAGCAGTAACCCTCAGCTTTTATGACTATTTGGTTTGTGAAGTTTACCTCATTGTCTTTTTAACAAGATGTCCTCTTTGGTAATTGCATGAATATTGACTTGAGACTAATTATGTGCTTCTCAACAAGTACTTACATGTTTAACAATCCATCTTCAGGAGCTGGCTGTCATTGTTGCAAGAGGAAGAGACAATTCCATCATGTGCTACCCTGTTGTTGAAACTATACACAAGTAAGCTGCAGATTACTTTGAATTGACTGGCAACAGCCAATCTTTGATATCAAATTGTTCATATATCCACATAAAGCCGGCTAATTTCATGCA
The DNA here is from genome assembly GCA_033992175.1 of Spiraea crenata. Classification (NCBI taxonomy): domain Eukaryota; kingdom Viridiplantae; phylum Streptophyta; class Magnoliopsida; order Rosales; family Rosaceae; genus Spiraea; species Spiraea crenata. The sequence goes on along the minus strand of JAVBHV010000041.1, from coordinate 1,121,117 downwards.
TTTGAGGATTTGTCTTACAGGGAAAACATTTGTCACATTGTAAAGGCACCTGCTAACATTTCATGGAAGATCAGAAAGCTGGCCACTGACATTGCAGCCAGAGCTGTTAGTTCATTGGAAGGTGCTGGTGTTTTTGCAGTCGAGTTGTTCTTGACAAAGGATGATCAGGTAGCGAGTGTACCTCTCTTAACTTTTTTGCATTACCATTATTCATCATTCAATGGCTGCTGCTGTGGCTTTTATCTTTCAGAAGTCTGCTGCATTCAACTAAGTCATGCATCTTTGTCAGATTTTGCTAAATGAAGTAGCTCCTAGACCTCACAATAGCGGTCATCACACGATAGAGTCTTGCTACACCTCACAGTATGAACAGCACTTGCGGGCTGTTGTTGGTCTTCCACTTGGTGATCCATCAATGAAAACTCCAGCTGCAATTATGCACAATTTACTTGGTGAAGATGAGGTGAGGTTACATTCAATTTTTTGGAGAATGCCATCTATGTGTACTTGTTTTGTGAAAATGGATTATGATTGAATATGCAGAAAAGGTATAACCATTACTATACTTGTGGAAGATATATCAATTAATCTAATTCTGACTGTTGTCATGTCACTTTTATGCTTTCAGGGGGAACCTGGTTTCAATCTAGCTCATCAAATCATTGGAAGAGCACTGCGTATTCCAGGGGCTACTGTTCATTGGTATGACAAGCCAGGTCAGGTTCTGCTCACATCAACATTTCAGTGTTTCTCCATTTCTGTCGTACTTAAGAATTTTCTATAACTTTTATGTTGTTGGCAGAAATGCGAAAGCAACGAAAGATGGGTCATATCACCATTGTTGGACCTTCCATGGGGAATCTCGAAAAACTTCTGGAGTCGATGCTACATGAAGAAAGATTTGATAATCAGTCTAAAGGTAGTTGTAGTGGGGTGGTTTAGTTCCTACTTTTGAGGGCGTATGCGGTTATATTAGCCTTAGGTTACTCCCATGTACCAGTATTTGACCACTAGTTCTTGGGTCCTTTCATCTCCCTGTGCACACCTATTTAAAAACCGAAGTACATGTGAAGCAGATTTGATTTCGTTACATTTTTCCTTATAATCTTAACAAGTTGTTTCAAATTTGAACACACTTCATCATCTTGAAATTCACTTGTGCTGCTTTCTTTACTTCTGATGCAGTGACACCGCATGTTGGCATAGTAATGGGCTCTGATTCAGATCTTCCCATTATGAAAGAAGCTGCAAAGGTTTTGAATATGTTTGGAGTATCTAATGAGGTTTGCCTCTCATGTTATCATTTACTGCCAAATGATTACCCCAGTCATTGTGTATTACATGTTATTGTTGTTGTTGTTGTTGTTGTTGTAATATGATGGTAATGTGATATTTCCAGGTGAGAATAGTTTCAGCACACCAAACTCCTGAATTGATGTATTCATATGCTAGTAATGGAATATGATGTTAATATGATGTTAATGTGATATTTCCAGGTGAGAATAGTTTCAGCACACCGAACTCCTGAATTGATGTATTCATATGCCTTGTCTGCTCGGGAGAGAGGCATTCAGGTTATCATTGCAGGTGCTGGTGGAGCAGCCCATTTGCCAGGCTAGTCACGTGACCTGTGTTTCAAACGAATTGCTTGCAGTATGACTTTTTGTGTGGTTAATTAAACTGACATTAAAGTTTTCCAGGCATGGTAGCTGCCCTCACTCCTTTGCCTGTTATTGGTGTCCCTGTGCGTGCTTCTACACTGGATGGAATTGATTCACTTTTATCCATCGTGCAGGTATATTATTTCAAAACCCTAGTGCTTCTTTTTTCCCTATAGCATCTTGCTTTATTGTCTTTCCATTGCTTGCATTTTATTCTGTTTGACAAACTTTAATGTGAGAATGTTACTACTGTTTGTACTTGTTTAGTATTTATAACTTGTCAGGTAAATCAGTTAGTTTTCTGTTGATGATGCAGATGCCCAGGGGGGTCCCAGTTGCCACCGTCGCTGTCAACAACGCCACCAACGCTGGTTTGCTGGCAGTAAGAATGTTGTCTATTGGTGATCCTGATTTACTATCAAGGTTAAGTTCTTTCACTTGAGTATTCTTGTCGTAATGTTTGTATTCAGATATGGAATTAGCATTTGAATATCATCTTGCCTGCATCTGCTGATGAAGTATAAACTTGAGTGCAGAATGAGCCAGTATCAAGAAGACACCAAAAATGAAGTTTTGACAAAGGGAGAGAAACTACAGAAAGACGGTTGGGAATCGTACTTGAATCCTTCATAGCCAAAATACTGTTTTGAATCGTTGGAGTTTCACATTCTCTTGAAGATACAGTTTCACATCATAGCTTCCCAACCAAAAAGACGGGCAAGAAAGTGTGTGGTCGCTGTCTCAAGTGCAGTACAATGAATAGAAGGACTTCTCTGAAGACAAACGGAAGCTGTGTGCCTAGGAAAATCAGTTAAATGTGATTCAAATTGAGGTCGGATTAGAAAAAGGAACAAAGGGAAAACTGACTTGAAGCAGGAGGCAAAAGAAGCCTTCTATTTATGCTTGTATAAGATATGTAAATCGATCAATTCGAAAGGGTCTTTGTAAGACAGTTTTGTATCCTAAATCATCATCGAAACGTATCACTTTTTCAATTCACTTGAAAGTAGCTGAGCAAAGCGTGTAAGAAGTTTGGGGTTCACTAATACAGGTGTGTTAAACACGATATCAAAAACATGATTAGGAGTGACTTCAACTTACGAATCTCCTAATTTATCCAAACATGGTAAGCACGCAAGCACTGGTTTTTGCACTGAATAACACTCCATATTTGCTTCGGTTTGCTTTGCTGAACAACACTCAAAATTTGCGTCTGTTTTCTTTGCTCAATATCTATTCAGTGTACAAAGAAGGGACCAAAGTAGGTTTTGATTTGGTTTCTTTGTTACCATTGTCTCGGCTATGGTCTTTGTTCTAATATGCATAATGCAGCATGCACGATACTCTATGATCGACGACACGAGTGAACAATTGCTAATCAAGGAAATTTAGTGAAGATTATTGATTAGAGGTATAGAATCTGTATGCCTTGATTAGAAAGTTCAAGAACAGCTGTCCCGAATTCAAGTTGATTATGTTTCTCCTCTTCCAATCATGGTCCTGCTTGATAAGTTAATGCTCAGAGATTGTGTTTTCAAGTAATACTAAAGCGTTGATTTATCTTTGTCTCTTCTGGTTTGAGCAGCATCAAAAGCTCAAATGACAGTTCGTTTCTTTGTAATTTTGGAGACTTAACAATCTTATGGGACCAACAAGGAAGTTCCCCAGCCAAAGGTCAAACACAGAAGCATCAGACTTGGGGTTTGGATCGGAAGTTTTGAGATGGCACTGACTTTTACTTGGTCTTGCTTTGTTTGACTGATACCAAGTCTTATTCTTATTATGAACGCCTACTCTACTCCTTACGCACCGTCACTGAAATTACGAAGCCGAAATAAAAGCTACTCAACCCAAGACTCAGTCAAATGCAAATTTTATTGTCTTTAGTTTGTGTAGTATTTACATAGAGTATTGGGGATAAGAGATCAAGAAATCTCAAATGCAAAGATAAATTTTCAATTCGAACAAAAAATCCCAAATGCAAGGATAAATTTTATCAATCATAATCACTCCAACTACAAACTCCGTCAGTTATACTTCAATTGTTATTTTGTATGGGGTCTCAAGCCAAGACCAACTCATACAATCCCATTAGAAACGAGTGTCAGTGGGTCAAACATAACGTTGACACCATCACAGAATGGACTATTTATACTTTGATTTGTGTTATAAAATATGGACCGATTCTAAGAGGCGTACTTGAATTAGACGATCACTTATTCAAACGTCAAACACCGCGGCTCCAAGTCAACTCATCAGACTTTGTACTAAAAACTAGTTAATTTAGAAAATTCAAACATTATGCATGTCTATATATAGCAAACCTCTCGTTCCACAACACTACAAAAACATTAAACATTCAAAATCACATAGAAAATTTCCATTCAGTTCATAATTCTGCCTACAAAGATGAGGAGCTTTTCTGAAAATAAGTCCCAAAAGGTTGCAGTTGTTTTGGCAATATTGTTATGTGTATCTGGTTTCCATGAAGTTTTAGGCACGAGGCCATTGGAGGGTGATCATTGGGAACAGCATGATTCTCTGCACATTCAATCGCTCCGGGGGACGGTACCTTCGAAAGGGGGCAACCCATGCACAAATATCCCGAGAGGCGGCAATGGCCGTTGCACGCTTGAAATGGACGTCGCCGGGAATGTTGGTCATGCACCACAAGAGGCCTTCCCGGGTCACGTTGTTAACTTTGCAGCAGCTGCTTCTGTTGCCAATGACACTAAAAAGCAAAACGCAGTTACTTCTTGATCATGATCACCATCAGCTGAAGGCGTACAGAATCTGCAGATATAGCTGAATTCAGCTATAAATGATGATTGAATTGTAATTGAAATTATTTTTTTTGCCGTTTCCCTTTCTTGAATTCTTTTTATTCTTTTACCTCTGGGAGCAAAACCCATGTAAGCACCTGAAGTTAACAATTGACAAATTAAATTTACTCTGTTCTCTTTTTGTTTCCTGGCACAAGCTTTTTCATTTGTATCTGGTTTATAAGTAATACTTGCATATATAATAGCAGAAAAGAAGGCATGTAACTGAAAAGGAAAACTTGATCTATTCAATAAAGATGGCTGATGAACAAAACAGTAGCAAAAATGGCTAGATGAACAAAACAGTAGCAAAAACAGGACTGTAATTTTCATACTCTGTGTTTTCATCTTTAAGGAAATCCTATTGCAGATTTGCAGCTACTCTCTTCTCCATGGAAGATGGTACACCAAAATATATCGATTTGATAACGAGAGATTATTTACTCTCTATAGGAACCTGGTTTCCTACCTGATTAATTGAAACAAGGGAAAGCTTTGATCTGATATCCTCAGAAACTGCATTTTGCCTCTCTTCACTTGTCAACCACAAAGACAAGCAACGATCAATCAAGTCCTCAACGGAGCCAACGGGAGAACCTCCCTTTCCAAACCCAAACCTTGTGATGTGCGATAGATTCAAATCTGAAGGCTCCTCCGCATAGCTTTCTAAAATGTGCTTAATGGAACGACACCAAATTGGTCGAGCTACTCTAAGAAAATCCTGTAAAACTAACACGGGAAGGTTCACACTACCTAACTCAGACTCACCATGTCCGCCTTTCCCGTGATAATCTGACCCTCCAAGCTTGAGAAGATGATGAGTGTCAGCAAGATCACTGTAGGCAGACAGTTTTCCATCACTTCTATAAACTTCAACCCCATGAAGACCCGCTTCTTTCAATCTTGTGACAATGGCAACTGGATTTTTCAAGGACCAAGGATGAGCTAGCACAGCCACACCTCCTGTATCACATATCATTTGTATTGCTTCTTCGGCTACAGGTTCACTTCCTGTAGAGTATGCAGGGCCACCATCAAAAAGATAACGAGAAAAAGCTTGTTTCAGATTTTCCACATGACCTGCTTCAACCATCGCACGGGCCACATGAACTCTCCCAGGAGCGACTCCCTTGCCTGCAATCCTTGCAACATGCTCCCATTTAAGAGGCAACTTGAGCTTGTTCAGTTTGGTAATCATATTTTGTGCGCGAAGATAGCGGCCATCCCTTATATTAGACAAGAACTTGTCCAGATCTTCAAAACTTGTTGGGCCACAACTGCTGTAATACGCAAGGATGTGTACTGGTTCAGGTTCCCCTCCTCCACTTGGATAGAATATTGTACTGATTTCAACACCTGGAATAATCTTTATGCGAAATCTCCGAGCTGCTTCTAGGGCCTCAGGAATGCCAGACATTGTGTCATGATCTGTCAGAGCAAGAACTTTTACTCCATTTCCATGAGCCCTCTCCACCAACTTGGAAGGCGAAAGATAACCATCACTGCACTTCGAATGCGAATGCAATTCAAACACGACATTAACCTTCTTCTCGAGACTCTTCGGCACTCCAAAATCATCATCCAGAGTACAGCATTTTGATGACGAAGCATGCTGTTCCAAGTAAACCCATTCACTCACAGACTTCAAAGCCAAAGCCTGATCAGTGGTCATCTTCTTCTTCACCCCACCACGCTTTTTCTTCTTCTTTCCTCCCTCACCCGTCATCGTTCCGATTGGAACAAACAAAGGACACCGCTGTATAGTAAAACAGGAACAACTTAGTTACTAACAACATATTATCAATCCATAAAACCACAAAACACAAGCACATTTCTAGGCACGAAAATCTATCATTTATACATTGACAATCATAAACCTGCAACACATGAGCAGCAAGTAAAAGAAACCCTAAACCTAAAACAATAAAAGTCCAAAACTTTGACCATCCCTGTAGCTCACAACTGTGTCTTCACAATTGAGAAAGCACAAAGATTCGAAATTTCATCAAATTTTCCATTCATTTTCTCGGCAACCAAACAAACTACAACAACAAAAACCCAAAATTTCGCAACCCACTAGAGCTTACAACACTGTCTTCAATCCGAAGACAATACAAAAAAACATTCTCGGCAACCAAACACACTAGTAACACTTTAAAACAACCTCAGGAGTTTCTACTCACCTCGTTAAGCGTGAAAAACTCCAAATTCCATGAGCTCCGGTCGAACTACAGACTTCCAAGAAATCCGACCACCGGAGAAAGAAAGAGTACGGAAGTGACGACGGCGGAAGCGGGTCGGAGGATCCGAAGAATCTTATCGGATCCAATATTTAGGAGTTTCTATTCCTCCTGATATTTCCTTTTTAAGAAAGAAAAAGGACGGGTCGGGTCAGGCGTCACGTGGCATGTCATACTCTGTAATAGGGTTTTTGGGTTGGGCCTTATTCCTCTGCTGTATCTTTCACTTTTGGGCTTTCAATGAATCCCCACATGACCCAAAAGTAAAATCGAGATCAGAAGGTCACAGAATGGAGCGATTCTGCGCTTGTCTGTGCTTCACAAGGTCACAGATTCGATTTTTCCTGGGATCATAACAATATTTAAGTAAGAGGTCATTGTCTGCACTAGGTTTTTTTTTTTTTTTTTGCTTCAGGTGACATGGGTGAGTCCAAAAAACATCATTTCTTGTTACCGTTCCTCATTACTTACTATACGCACTGTTTTATGGCTTTAGGTTAACCAAACTCTTTTCTATACAATGGTTCTTGTATTACGTTACCGAGGGTTCTTATCATGAATGGAACGATGTAAAAACCTAGTAATCCACATCAATCCCATACTCAGGAGCATTGTAATCAGATCCTAATCCACAAGTGAGCAGAATGCACGGGCCCAAATTGTAATCCAAACTCATGGACATTAATCTCACTTTTTCTTGTTCATATTTTTGGGATACCAAATAAGGAGCCTGGTTGGTCCCCCTGCCATTTTTCATAATTTTACCAGTACCTAGCCTATATGCAGTCCTCCTTCTCCTTGGTCTCCTCCCTCCTGCATTTGACTGCAGTACAGTACAGCTTTGCAGGAGAGATTCCACTTCCATCCTTCAATTTCAGCCATCAAGCTTGAAAGTTACTTTTGCAATTGTATAGTAGTCGTCTCTGAAAACATGTCTCTTGATGTTTTGTTTTTCTATTTGTAATAAAAGCAAATGTGGTGTTGTTGCGAGTGTCCTACAGAAAGCAGGGTATCAAACAGGGCAGGGTGGGACATGTACCTCTTGGCAGTCACATGGGGCAGCTGCAGCCTGCAGAGACCGAGTTGAATGAGGTCAAGTACCCTATGGTTACAAAATTTGTGAGCCCTAATGAAATGAGAAAAATTTGAATCGTATTCAGGGTGTGACTATGGCGGTATTTCAAGTTAATTAAAATTGATAAAGTTTTTGTCAAAATAACATTTCCTCTCACTGGGTAGTCTCTAGATCATGGCCCCTAAAATATCTCTACTACGAAAAACTCAAGATAATGCGTGATTGATTAAGATATTGTGCTGTTTGTTTTTTCTTTACTTTCAATCCTAATAACAAACTTTTATGAATTACAAACAAGACGTCCAATAATTCTATTCTTTTTCTATGAGTTACAACGTGGGAGAAATTGCAAAAGCCTCAATCACTCATGAAAAAAATCTGGACAATGAGTCGATCAAATTGATATGTTGAGAAAGGGAATGTGGTGTGACAGTTCAAGCAAGAAAGAATACAGACATGTGAAATTGTGCATGTCGTATTAACACAGTAGTACTATTCTCTACTCTGTCCTATCAAGTAGTGTCAATTGCCAGCTGAGCTGTCGTTTTGACTGCAAAACCTAGTCATATAATTCGGCACCCACTTCAATGATCTTCGACAACCACAACTCTGCACAAATAATGGACAAATTCAATATACATACATCATCCTATGGTACGAATTTGTAGTACACACGTGACTGAGCTATTAGATTAGCGAGTTGGTATTTTCTACTGATATCGAACTTATACTTATTATCCTAAACTATCCTAGAATATATATGCTCGTAATATGTATGAATTTATAATGTGCAAATCTATCAAACTAATATAACCAGCCAATGGGGTGAACATTGGAATTGGCATTGCACCCTTTTCAATTTTGAAATCAACTTTGTGTATGTCATCATTCTTCATCTCAAAATCCCAGCCAATCTGCAGACACATAATTCAAAATTGTGATGACACCAGCCTATTTACTTGCAGCATCCCCCATATTTATATGTCCCAATGCGGATTGCCTTGGACAGAACATTAAGCTCACCAAGTCAACTTTTGACATAAGCTTGAGGAAATGTCTCGTACTGGTATTGGTATTGGTATTGGTAATGGTATTGGTATTGATATTAATATTATTGTTGAGATAATGATATTGATGTATTATATCAATATAATATTACTCTATGAAGCACATAAATGGAAATATGAACATGGTGATTCTATAAATTTAAAAAAAGATTTATATGAAATGTTATGGAAACGTTAATTAAAAATTATTTATTTTTATATAAATCAGTATTCTAAACTTGCATAGCACAGAAAAAGTTGAAATCCTAATGAAATATTGCATGTTCAAGTTCAAAATTGAAGGGAATGTGAATTCTAAAATGTGAAATTAGTTAAGAATTCCAAAAATTTTGCCAAAATTTTTCTCCACGTTGAGTTTCGAACTGTTTCCATAATGTTCTTTCCCTTATACGTGCTTCGAGAAGTTTCTGCTATGTTTTCTTCCCGGAACGTAAAATACTAGGCTGTCGGAGTTTTGATGTTTTATAGGTATTACTAATAATAGATAAATACAAAATACACATAGGATGAAATAAAAATGTGATGCTTCTGTTGAATAAAGATTATGAAAGTGGAAGGCAGCTTTTGGATTTGTGATATAGAAGAACCAATTACAGTAGCAAATTAAAGAGTACCGCCTTTGAATTTGATACTCTGTTTATTTGTCTTCAAAAAAGCAATATCTGCAGATACTCTTAAACCAATTATGTTTACTTTTGAACCTGGTCTGTCTTACACAAGCAAAAACAAAACTATTTTTGAAATTGTGCACGAATCTTATTCTTAAATACTGTGTTTTAATACTTAATTAGTTTTTACCTTACTTAATTGTTATTTGTACATGGAGCTGGAGCCAGACCAGATACTTTTCAAGTTAATAAAAGGAGTACAACTTTCAAGTGATTAGTGTAATGATTTCGCTCACGTCATTGGTGATTAGTGAAGTAATAAAATACAATCTAATCTGATTATCTCAGCTAATCCAAGCATAAAACAGAGTCACGTGGGTGGTATGCAGGGGGAACATACTTTTTGGATCCTGACACTGCAAAGGTGCCAAAAAATATTTATCACTAGAGAGGCCAAGTGGAATCCCTGTATGAAGTACAAAGTCAAAGTGTATGTTATATACAGTCGTGGACTGTAAACTCTGAAGAACTGTGAAGTCTCCTGTCGTTAAGCTTAAAGCAGCATGCCATGGCTTTGCCACAAGCATCTTTTAAGAAACTTTATACGCATAATCAGTAAATATGTTATTTAATAATTTATATGTTAATATATAGATTAATTTATTTAATTTTTAGAATTGATCACATCAAAAAAATAAGTAAATGAATTGAATTGAGAAAAATTAATATTATATTATATTGTACATTTGATAATTTATGTTCAACTTAATTTGTTATAAGAAGTTGAAGATTTTAATATTTTCAATTAAATATATTATGTAGAATTCATTTTTACAACATTCATTATAATTTATAAATGTACATATTCTATTAGAGTATCTTCAAGAGACTTTATAATCACTCTACAAACTCAGTTTGCAACGTCATGTCAGCAAAATAGTCCTTCAAAAGATGGTGCAAATGACTTTGTAAATTTTACTAGACTTTATATAATTTGCAGAATTATTTTTACAGCATCATTTGGAGAGTTGTTTTGAAGAGTCCTTTGGCATCAAATGTGTTTTTCCATATTCATGTGCTTCTTTGCTCAAGTGCAAGTGGTAAGCTATACGCATTTTGATCTTTCTTGTTTATAGGATTGGCAAAGCAAAGGATGACGCTGACCAATATCAGCTAACAAAAACCATATGCTTTAATGACCATCAACGCGGTTAAGTTATGTAGAATATATTTTCTGATCCAATGGTTTTTTTGGGTCAAGGTGATTCACTCTCTGTTACACTAACTTTTGGTGTTGGATTTACTTCTCTTCTAGCCTGATATTACTCTACATTGAAATGCGTACCTAAGTAACTGAGGCTAGCATAAATCTTTTACCCTACATGGTAGAGTGTTTGACCACTTGCCCTACATGTTTGTATTGGTCAAAATGGTAGCTTTAATCCATGGAAGCGCGTGGAGTTGGAGCTAGCTGCCATGGTGGGGGGATGGGCGCAGGGGTGGTCAGGTCAGGGACAAGCCCCGGGCCCTATATACAAAGGTGGGAAAAGCATGAAATGGAAAGAAAGAAAGAAAAGAAAGCAAAAAAGAGCCTTAAGGAAAAGACAGGTTTGGAATTTGAGAGTACAGAGATATCAATTTGAGGACACCCCAACCACCCATCATGTTTGGAGTCCTGGGAGCACCACCAACCTATCCTCCTCCTTTGATTTGACTTCACTTCACTATATTTCTTCACCCAATAATTTCATCTTCCATCTTCCATCTCTTCCAAACTTTCCCGACACCATGTGGGTTCCCAGTTGTAGTGTACCCCCTCTTCGTACTTGTCATAATGCACAATAATTTCCTACAAGTTTCTGCTCCAGTTGAACTCTGTTCAGGATGTTCGAATTCTGTTAATATTATTACCTACAAACTAACGGTAAAGTGTTATAATCGCTGGTTTGTCACTGGTTTTTCCACAAGAAATCTGAGAAATATGATTCTGTACAATGTACAGAGATTTGGGTACAAAATGTGGTAAATTGCTCAGATACTTGAGCCAACTCAGAAGAGAAGCAGGGGATGCTGTTACTGTTTAGAAAGAAAGAAAGAAAGCATTGCTGGTGAGGTTCAGTGAGTTTTCTGACCCACAAACAACCATAAAAAGAAGGTGCCAGCTAGCCCTTTTGGATAGTTAGAGATGCCTATTGGACATTGTGAGCTACAAGATACTTTGGAGGTTGCTTTTTTAACCTTAGCTTGATATAATGCAGTGTAGGACACCAGTACACAATGGCATGTGAACTCTAGGGTCCCTAGATGGACTGCTTGGACTGTAATTTCCTGGACATAATCAATGTATTTGATGAATCATATGTACATGCCAGCATATTTTTGAGATATTGCAATTAGTAACAGATGAAGAAAGCAATAAATATCTTCCTTTGAGATATTCAAAGTAACAGGTGGTCAAGTAGTTCTCTGCAGGTCCAATTATTGTGCTGTTGATAGTGTTTGTGATCAGGTCAGCTGTGAAATGGTCAGTTATTGCAGTAATATTGTTCCAACAAGGATGGGGTTTTTTCTGAATCTTCAGAAAATGGGACTAATTAGTAGTGACTAATTATGTGTGCACTATTGTTCCCAGCAGCATTGACAAAACATTGATACCCATATTGGCAAAATTCCGTCTTCAACTTTCTGTATTAGAGAAATTTTGGAATTGTGTGCGCTCTGATAATGCCAGAAAAAAACTAGCTTATGATGCCATAAATCCAGCCAAATGAGCTAAATCAGAGTTTGTACTTGATTACAGATGAGTTTACTAAAGAACTCTCCCAACTGCCCAACTGTGCTAAACGCCAGACCCAATTAAACTGAAACACCATAAGTTTCTTTTTCTTTTTTACTTGTTTTGGTGAAGCAGAAGCAGGTTACTCCAAAAGTAATTGTATGCAGCAGCTGAATATACAGAGAGTGGTGACCAGCAGTTGCAGATAAAGGTAAGGTAAGGGGGGGCAAAGCAAGTCACTATCACGTGCCTGGCATCTGGAGATGAGCGCGTTGGTGAAGGTGAAGGAGCTTTCATGGAATCTCTTGACAAAGCCAACACATCATCACATTAATACGAACGACCCGAGTGAGCTTTGGACCGCAGCAATGTGTGTCCAAAACAAACCCAACAGACATTGTCATCAACTTTGTGACTTAGGTTCGGTATTATTGGTCGGGGTTGTTAATATCAAATATCTATTCATATTAATATATTTCCGTCGTTTCATTGTTATCACAATGATATCAATACATTACAGACACATAATTAATAATAATTAACAATGTTACTCTATGTTACATTGACGCTTATACTTGTCATAAATTTCCGTATCATTTCAAACTCCATATGCTGTATTCCATATTGGTAGGTCCATGTAACATGAATAATATAATATTGAAACGATGTTGATTATTTGTCGATAATAAATACTGAGCTAATTTAATATCCAATTCACATATATATCTTCTTCACGTTGCAATAGAGAGAGAGAGAGAGAAGAGACCAAACGGACCAGAAAGCCAAAACAGAGCAAAACCCCAAAAAGGCTCACATTTTCATGGTGTAAACCAATGTCTCCTCACTGTGCATATATCTCTGTGCGGTGGTGTTATTGTATTTGTATGTAATAAAAAGGGTGGGGAGAGAAAGAAAAGAAAAGGCAAAGGCATCTATCAACAAACCTCTGTCTCCTCTATTTGCATAAACCCTTTTGCAGTGAGTGTGGCCTCTCACCTCTGTGGGAACCTCTGTTTTTAGAGAGAACTTTAGGAGTGAGAAAGTTGTAGAGAGAGATTGTGTTTGGGAAAGAGTAGCAGCAGCAGAGATTGAGTGATTATATATAAAGGAGAGATGCAGCAGCACCTGATGCAGATGCAGCCCATGATGGCAGCCTATTATCCCAACAACGTCACCACTGATCACATTCAGCAGGTCTTCTTCTTCTTCTTCTTCTTCTTCTTCTTCTCCTCTGCCATTTTTGCTGTTGCCTTTTTTTTTTTTTTTTTTTTCCTGTATCCTCCTTGAGCTGCCTGTTTCTGCACTTGCATTTGGCTTTTTCAAATGTATCACCTTTTCTCCAAAGGGTTGATTTTTGGTTTTATGTGCTTGATTGTCTGATTATTGCTTTCTTTCTTTGCGTTTTCCTAAATGGCTTATGGAGAACTTATTTTGAATTCTCAGCACCTATTTAAACTTCACTAGAGAAGCGGAATGCAACCTATAGCAAGAAAAATGATACTTGAGCAGATTATGAAGAAAACCATGTAGTTCTGCATAATGATTATGAGTTTTTGTTGTTTGATTATTATAAGTTTTACATGGGTTTTTTCATAATATGCTCAAGTATCATTTTTCTTGCTATAGGTTGCATTCCGCTTCTCTAGTGAAGTTTAAATAGGTGCTGAGAATTCAAAATGATTTCTGTGTTGTTGGATATCTGTAGCTAATGTTGTTTATTGTTTAAGGATTGATATTAGTATAACTGTTCTGTCTGGTGGACGTAGTGATGATTCTCTTCAAAATTCATCTTGCTGTTTTTATTAGATGTCATAAGTTAATCTAGGGGACTTTCGGCTGCAATCCAACTTAAAGACTGGCGCTTGCTTTGAGTTGTCTTTGACAAGCTGTGACAAGTGAACTAAGATTGTACTTTCAAGTATTTTACTTTTATCCTTACAGATTGAATTTATAATATGTGCATCTGTTTTGGCAGTCCCCATTGGATGCATGTAGCCTGTAGGCATAAGTTGAAGGTTTTGATAGTTTGTTTAGATAATGAGACAAAACCTATACTCAGATAGTCAATGACCAGTGTTTAGGAAGTAATAAGTGGTGAATCTAGCTGCTGGGTTTAAATATTTTTGGAATTGGAATGGAAGGTATATGGATTGGTTTAAAAATTAAGAAAATATCTGCTTAAAGTGTCTTTGGCATGTTCTTCTAGTTGAGTTGGCAATCCAACAGTCCACCACACTGCAGGGGTTTTGTTCCTTTAGATGGCTCCAACATTATTCATGTCCTCATCTTGCAATCAAGCCTGTGATTGACTGTTAAAAATTGATTCTGGCTTTGTGAATTTATCTCATGAAGAATATTTTCCGGTGTCAGTGTTCGACTCAGAAGAGTGAGCAGTTGATTTGACTTGATTTTACGAGATTTTGCCAAGTTATAGAAACTAAGGACCAATAGTACTTCTGCATAGCAATAAAGTCTTTGTTATTGGCTTCTTTCTCATAAAGTTGAATTGTGCTGTTTTTACCACTATCAATGCAGACAACGTCGCTTTGGTTCTGCAGATTGATTCTCTTAGCTCTGATTTTTCCAAAATCGTTATTATTTTTACTTTGTTTGTTTCTGTTAATACCTTATTGTTGGGAAAGATGTAGCAGTTGATTTGCTCCACTATCTTATATAGACATATTGTTAAACGATATGATTGTTCCTGATTTCATTATGTTTTGCTGCAGTACTTGGACGAAAATAAGTCATTGATTCTGAAGATTGTTGAGAGCCAGAACACCGGGAAATTGAATGAATGTGCAGAGTGAGCATTATTTTCTCATATATTTCTATTTCTTAGCAGCATCTTGTATGTTGACACCCTACTGCCTAGATTGTCGGATTTGTTTGCCCATCTTTTAGAGTAGCCCAACTGTATATCATGACTACTGATGATCTCCTGATGATCTTGTACAGTACAGTGTGGTAAACTTTATATAGTTCTTTGGAAGTTTAGTAGCATATACCGAAATATGGTCTAAAGTAATGAAGTTGAAGAGTGTTAAATGGCCAAACTTTTATCTGTATTGGAAATTTGATAATAGTTACTGGATTCGTTCATCTGTACGACGAGTATGTTCCTTTTATTGTTTAGTACTAGTAGTTTATACTTCCAGTCTTCGCATTTAATTCAGGTTCCTGCTAAAAGATTTCTTGTTTTTTTTTTCTGATTCAAGTCATTGAGCATGAACTGATTAGATGAAAAGCTTAATGAAATGCCTCTTTATTAATTGTGACTAGTTATGTTTTCTGCAAGGAGTGGCCAATATTGTACCGCAGTTACTGAAAGCCTTTGATAGCAAGGCATGGTTAGAATTGGTGCAGGAAATTGAAATATTTCATGTTTAAACTGTTAAGACAGGTCTATAATCTTTTTGCAATTGTTGATTCTCAGGAATCAAGCAAAGCTACAGCGAAATCTGATGTACCTCGCTGCCATTGCTGATTCTCAACCCCAACCTCCTACCATGCATCCTCAGGTATACACCTCATTTCGACAACTTTTATGACCTGAAGGGCACTGATTCTGTTGAGTGCCACTGCATGAATCTGTTCCTGAAATTGTGGATTCGCTGATTTCTTTTCAAATGTTTTGTAGTACTCGTCCCCTGGCATGATGCAGCCAGGAGCACATTACATGCAGCAACAAGCAACACAACAGATGACACCCCAATCGCTCATGGCTTCGCGCTCTTCCATGATGTACCCCCAGCAGCCGTTTTCACCTATGCAACAACAAGCCCTGCACAGCCAACTTGCCATGAGCGGTGGAGGAAGTGCTGGATTTCACATGCTGCAGAGTGAGGCAAATAATGCTGGAGGCAGTGGCCAACTTGGTGCTGGAGGGTATGGTGATTATGGACGCAGCTCCCCCGGAGAAGGCATGCATAGGAGGATGACTGGTAAGCAAGAAATGGGAGGCGGTTCTGGTGGGAGCTCTGGAAGCCATGGCGGTGATGGGGGCGAAACTCTTTACTTGAAATCTGCCGATGATGGGAATTAAGAGGTGCTGGTGTGTTAGCATCTGAACTTAGGGAATTAGTTGAGGACAATGAAATTAGGTGCGGAAGAGAACGGAAAAAAAAGCCCTGCTGCTTAAAGGACTTGTGTTTATGTTATGTGTAAACAATGGTGAGTGTTTAACCTCACACCTTGCACTATGGTTTTTCAAGTGAGACAATGCAGTTATGGTAGTAGATTATGTAAATTTGTAGGTCAATTTCTTCATGCCCTTTCCACCTTACTTCAAACTTTCATGCTCAATTCGTTGGTTGATTGTGAATGAGTCAGTTTGGTAGCTTCTCAGGGGATGTTACAATGGACAATGGATGCAGAATGCTTTCCATTTATTTCATACAGATATGAGATAGCTCAGTCTATTAAAACAAATGCAACCTATAAAAGATACGATTCAGCAAAAAATATTCCTCAATACTGATCTTGGTGCAGATTAGATCGAAAAGTCTTTCGTTTCGAAGCCAATGACTGGTTGATTTGACACCGAAATTGATCCAAGTAATTAAGAGAAGACCTTTCATGTTCATGGCTGCCCAGTTGCTAAGTTTAAGAGGCTTTTAATTCCGAAATAAAGAAGAGTCTTTCCGGCTCTCATAGCTGTTGCTTTTACTACTTTATATAGTCACGTTATGCTTGGTTTGTAATCAGTTGATGAAATAAAAGTTGATGAATTCAAATCAACGACAAAAGGAATTCTTCTTGGTAGCTCTTATCTCTTTGGTGGATTTCCATTTAGTGGCGAGTTTTCTTTCTAAACAAGTTCTCACTGGTGTTATCTCTTTGTTTCCCATTAATCCGGTGTCATGATTATGAATCAGTCAGTTTGGAAGCTTCAAACATAACTATTGTTCTAGTAAAAAAACAAATGAAACCAAAGTAAAAGATACAACTCGGCAAGTGAAATTCTTGATTCATGATATTGGTACAAATCTGTTGGAAACCTTGATTTCGAAAGCTAGCGACTTGTTTGGTCTATTGATCATTTCAGTGTAGATGCTTGCATATAAACCACAAACATGTATAAGCATATAAGCTTATAACAGTATGTGTATGTGCAAAATGCTACGAGCACTGAAGATCACAATCACATAAGCTCTGGAAAAACAGAGAAAACTCTGCTTTTCTTTGATTTTTTTTTTCACACATAAACATATGGGCGTTGGAAACCAGACAAGGTTTCTGCAACTGCTTCCCACAAGTTATTTTCATCACTAAGCTGATCAAGAGCATCCACAGGATCGTCTGAAAACCTCTTTATCCTCTTGGCTTTCGAAGCTTGATGATGGTTAGCAGAAGAAACCCAGCTGCCTTGTTCCTGATCAACACCATCTTCACAGATTGAATCTTGGCCTGTGAATTGCTGCACAATTGCTCTGAACTCAGAAGCACTGTTGGCTTGCACCAGCATGGGGCTGGAAATATACTTGATCGTCGGTTCTTTGGCTTTTTTCGGCTTTCTGCTGTGAGCAGGTTGCTGAGGTTGGTGATGACTCTGGTGGCTGCTGAGTTGATCCATTTGCTTACACAAAAAGAAGGAGGACTCTGATTTCCTGTGTCAACATTGGCCAGCTTTTATATATATAGCAGTATTATTAATTATTTTCATGTGGGTCAATCGAAAGGGTAAATCTTGAATATGTGATTGAAATATCTGGAGGAGAGGCTCTCAAGGAATTGAAGGAAGCAACCAAGAAGGTAGGACCTATGGGGACACCATCAAAGATAGAAAACTATGGCAAAGACTAAGAAAAAAAGTCGCTGCGAAGACCAAGACATCAGGCTATATCATATCAGCACTTCTGGTGGCTGTATGCTTGATTCGTGTTCTAAAATGGCTGCTTATAAAAAAATCTAGTCACATTTGAAAGCTACAGCTTCATAGATATCTATTAAAAAATTGATTTATAACTATAATTTGCTAGTCGTTGCAACTTGCATTAGAGGCACTGTGGATTTTGTAAGAATAGTTTCATCTAGCTTTTTGACGAATTTGAGCACGTGCTAATTCTATATTGTGGACTACGTTTGCAGTCAAGATCTCATTGGTCGTCCTCCTCACAACAGCACAGCACAACCATTTCTAGTCCAAGAAGATAATCTCATGATCATGCATATTATCTTTGACTTTATCTCTATTGATAAACAATAATTGTAATAAACAATAAACACAGTCGGTTGGACTTTGTTTATCATGGACTCACCATGCTTACAAGAAAAAGAAACAAAGAGAATAGCTTAGTTGCCAAGTTTATGAGACTTCTTCTTAGAGTTAAAATAAGGATTATATTTCGTATTATTAAGTTTTGTAATACTCGTCTACCGTCCTATATGGTTTTTTTTTTTTTAAAAAAAAAAAATGCTATAGAATCGATTTCATTGATCAAGAGGTGCTGGTACAATCCTCCACTCCCAAATACAAGTTTGTTCTGATGAAAACACCAATCTAACTAAGCAATTAGCAACTTGGTTGGCCCTTAACAAAAAAAGAGGCGAGCTAATGAGTTGAGGTGATCCATTCGTAGCGCGCCGGCAGTCTCACTGTGGCCAATTGAAAATGTTCTCTAAAAAGATAAGGAAATCATTAATTGGGTCATTTGAGTCACCGCATGCCACTTTTGGTTTAATAAACAACAGCGACGTTTGAACCAGTTTGTTATACAATATCGACCTGCACAGAAGCAGGAAGCTTCTAAAATTACTATTTTGCTGATCCATAAGATGACGTTGTAGCAGGTCGCTTTCATCAGAAAGAAGACCACCTCGACACATTCACTAAAAGTCTAAAAGGATTTAAGGAAAAAGATGCTCTACGCTTTTGATTTCTTTCTCTAAAATTAGCTAGTTGTACAACTTAAGACAATGTTCAACTTACATTGGTGGGGGAAGGAATATCATCATACCCCCCTTTGATGCAATTAACAATGAGTCTAATCGTAGATTCAAAGAAAAAAATCCAGGGGCAAAATCGCGATGCGATGAACATTAATGTACAAGCACATCATATCAGATGATTGAAGAGGTTGCTTGCGTATGAATCTACCACTTGATAGTAAAGATAGGGTCTTCTGCATTCAACAAATCAATCTGCGCGCGGCAACAAGAAGCTAAAGCCGGAGTTCTCACGAATAAGGGGTGGCGGTTCAATGTCGGAGATGTCTATTTGTTCCATAGACTTTGATATGTCATCAACTGAAAATGGAATGCTGCACCATAAAATGATCAACAAGGGCTACTGTCAGTTGAATGTCAATGTCACAAGAAGAAAAATAAATGACACTGAAAAGAAAAGAATGGATAAATCAAGGTGAAAACATATGGTAACCTGGAATCGTCATCCAACAGGAAAGAATTACTGACGGCATTGTTTGAATCTTCTGTCATCAACACTCTCATATTGGATATAACCTAGATGGACCATTAAGAAAATGTGCAGGTTAGTAGATGCATGCTTGTCATTAGTGTAATCATTTTACTGCCATGTGACGAAGATGACTCGAACCTAGTTGAGTAATGGCATCCATAAAAACTTACATCCGAGGACACACTATGCGTGCCATATTTGTCATCCCAGTACATTGTACTGATACGATATAGCTGCTGTATACTGAGAACCTATTAGATAAGACGTTTGGTTAGCTGAGATTCGAGGGAGAGGCTAATACAGTAATTTATGTTCAGTAGTTCAGTATCTCCTAACATACAACATCACTTACCGGGCACAGGTCATGGCTTATCTCATCAAGCGTTTTTTTCGGTTTTTGATGTATGACCTGAACAAGAGACACAAAATTTCAGGACATCTTCACCATTATACAGAAAAGTTATCACTGGCAGGAGAAATGGCATTGTGTAATAAATGAAAGGTACCAGGAATCCAATAGCCTGCCTAATGTGTTTGAGTTCATCCCAAGCTGAACCTGCATACTGCATTTTCTTTTATTTAGTACGTGCATATCAATTTTCACACAGCAAAGCGAGGGAACTAAATTCAAGGTACCTACCTCATCTGTTGCCTTATAGCACCAATGCTCCAGTTCAGCCAATCCAGCTTTAACATATTCTCCATTACTAAACGAGCAGCACTCTCGTCTTAATAGCAGACTGCAGAAGAAGAAAACAAAAAAATATGAAAGACATTAGAAAAGGTAAATGTTATACGCTATACAGATAAGGGGCCACTTCCCAGATAAAAAAAAGATAAGGGGCAAGATCAAACTTGAGCATAGACTTCATACCTGTTGAATAGCTGAACGTTGATGAAGGAGAATATCTGTGTGAACACCTTACGAACTAAAAATGGAGGTACCTGTAGTAGAAAGGAACAATCTGTAAGTGAGAAAGCCGGAAAGAGAAACTATTTTAAAAACGTTGCACCTTTGGAATGAACTTCAGAAAAAGGAACTAACATGATTCGCTTTTAAAGTATTCAAGAAGTTTCCAAGGCTCTTGACAATCCCTTGCCAGTGAGCAATCAAAGCTCTCTGGGCTTCTGTGTTGCCAACAGATCGCGATGATCCTTTAACCAAGCTTGCCCTGGATGTTCTTGGTGCCTGTTACAGTTGCAAAATTCATGGAATAATTATAATTCCATTGTTTCAGTAAATGCTCTCATAGTCTGTGGATGAACACTTTACAGACCTGGATGCACAACCCAAGCAACGGCGAAATCTCCTTCTTCAAATTATCACGGATCATCCCATAGATCTTTTCTACATATGCTGTGAGTTGCTGTTTGAAAAGTAAAGCTGGGTACTTGGCTTCAACTTGCCGTAAACTATCCACTCCGCCACTCATTCCACCATTGATTAAGGAAAGATTGACTCCTTGCGGGGCTCCACGGAAACTCTAGAGGAAAAAAATACCAAAGACGTGAAGCAACTGAAGAAACGAGAAATGAAATGCATTAGTCAATGTTGACGAGAGACTATGAATTACTTGTGTCATCCTTCCAAACAAAGTAGCTGATGACGATCGACGTCGTTGGGGTGCCATTCCAGCAGCACCACTTGCTTTCAGTGTCCGCTGGAGTAGTAATAGGAGTGTTGATGCATTGGATAACCAATAGGCCAAGATATCATTGTTGTCCTGGGTCTGAATTCCAAGGGGTAGCATTCGAGTTAAAAGGTTTGTCTCATGTTAAGAATTAAAAACAGCCTAAATACCAGAAGGACTAAGGACAGAAATTCCAAACCTCAATGGCATTCCCTATGGTCTGAATAATCCTATCAAAAATGCTAGTACGCTCAACTTCAAATGATCGCCACTGCAAAAGGCATTTGTATATGATGCAGGCAGCAATAGGCCTGTTCGCTGAAAAGCCT
Organism: Spiraea crenata; assembly: GCA_033992175.1. NCBI lineage: Eukaryota > Viridiplantae > Streptophyta > Magnoliopsida > Rosales > Rosaceae > Spiraea > Spiraea crenata. The sequence continues at coordinate 1,099,488 of JAVBHV010000041.1, read as the reverse complement.
AGGTGTTGTGCAATACATCGGATTAGCAACTCCTGATTCTCTTGTTGTTTTTCATTTAGTGATTTCTGCGGCTTATCCTCCAATTCTGATTCCCTGTGGTTTATTGAAGGACTGTGTAGTTCCTGATCCATTTTACCAGGAAACTGTTAAGAAACCACTTTTACTGTATTATATTGTCCTCTATGCAGGTTAATACTTGCACTCGAAGAGAAGCTTACCATATTTGTCTTTGCCTCTGCTGGAATATGACCACTTTCAGCTGCCCTCTGCCCATCAATAAACAAGAAGAAAATTTTAGTCGTCTGAAAATTACAAAAGTCCATGGTTCACAACAAAAACTACCTGAACAATTGATCTGGACCGTCCAGAAAGGAATTTATTAGGCGCCATGGACACAGCTTGTTGACGTAATACTTGATTTTCCGACTCTAAATTGGTAAGCTTCTCTTCTAGCCTAATCAAAGACGTTTAAATTTTCAGTAATCACATAAGGCAAGTTAGAATTGGTCATAATACCCAGTCAAGCTGTCACATTACCTGGTCAAGTTCTCCTGGAGATGCTTAACTTTTGTCTCTGTTTCTTCTAATTTCTTACTTCGTTCTTCACCCGATGATTGAGCTTCATTGTATTTCCTTTCGTTGTCGTCAGCTCTTTGTTTCTCTAATTCCAAATTGGCCTGGGGATGGGGGAGGTGTCAGGTAGCACAAAGCCAAGGTGAACAAGAGAGATATTGAGTATGAGAATATGCAGAGACAAAGTATGTATTGGTTCTGTCTATTGCATTGAACATTCTTACCTTTAAACTGTCCACTTCTGCATTCAGAGATTCAACTTTTTCGGTGTCCTCAACAACAACTTGGGTTTCCTGAATAACAGGAGGTGCATCTTCAATAGCTTTTCTGGCAGCCTCTCGTTCCCTGGCAACCAATGCATTTGCTTCATCAACTCTGTTCTGCATTTCTTGCAATGAATTCTGCAATCTTGTTATCTCTTTTTCTTTGTTTTCTTCTAGGTCATTCTGCAAACATGAAAAGAGCTTCAGCATGATGATTTTCCATAGAAAAACCTAGATTATAACCTATGAGCATGGCAAAGGAGTAAGATAAAAAGTAAAACCTGAATGCATATATAGATATAGTATTCTTCAGCGGCAGATCATAATTTGAGATGAAGAAAGCATTTAAAACATAGAAATTACCCTTAAACGTTTTTCCAACTGTAGGCGCAAATTTAAATCCTCCACTTTTTTTTCCAGCTGATCTTTTGCTTCTTTAAGTGCTCCTGTTTCCCTTGCAGCCTGCAGAAATTGGAGATGTTGTGAATATCATACCTAAAAAGTGAGTACGAGACATGGGAAGATCCCAAAAAGTATTAGCTATTAAGGGAAAATGTGCATCATTGATCCAAATCATCTGCTGAGTCCACATAAAAGGGCTCATCTAATCTAATCACGTTTGTGCCTATTTTATTCTAACTTACAAATTATATTATTCTTAAATCCATTGTGTATCCCAGTACTGAAATGGGCCTCATCCCCTCAGTTCAATGACTCGCAGCTGACAATAACCTTCAATTGTCCAAACAGAAATTATACTGTCCTGCTTGCACTATATTGTTCGCATCTTGGCTACTGGACTGTAGTAAGTTGATGATTGCTTCACAAAAAGCTATAAAGTCAGAGTTTCATACTTACCATTTTGAGCTTCCTAAGTTCCCGCCTTGCAATTTTTCCTCTCATTCGGCACTGTGCGACTATTGAACCCTTCTTCAGCCTCTTGAAGTATTGGGCAGCTTTATGACAACGCCATACCGCCTGAGATCTCAGATTTATTTGTTTTAGTGTTTTAGCCAATCGCAATTGAAAATATTAAAGTTTCATGCTAGTTTTTGAGTTTATTCTATCAAAAAATGAATCATTCAAGCTGCAGGATATATTGTATACAACCTGAACAATGGTTGCTGCTTTAGTTTCCCTTTTATGTCTGAAGTCATTCCGAGCAGCCATTGCTCTTAAACCAGTTTGCATGACAAGAACTGAGACATGGAGTTTTTTGTAAGTTGTTCTGGCTTGGTATTTACGAGCATTCTTCTGGATTTTGACAGCAGCTGCCTCTCTTTTCATGCAGTGGAAGATTTTGCAAGCCAGGCGTCCTACAGGTTACACCAAAACACATGGAAGGAAATTAATCTGCTACCCAAGGGAGGCTCCAAATAGTTGTTGAAGAAAAGAAAATAAATGGAAATCATCACTACATCCCTCTTACTGAGATACTCTGTGAGAATTAAAATAGCAGTGCATGCACTTATAGTCCTCATCTTTCTGATGATTTAGTCATGTTTTACCTCTGCATATCGACTGCATAGTTATGGTAGCCTTACGCAGTGAAATAAACCGTTTACGGGCATAATGGGTTCGTACACGCCGCTGGATAGTTTTAGCTGCACTACTGAGTACTTCGGCTCTTCTTGCATCTAACTCAGCCATTTGACCAGCCCTGAGGAATACCTTTGTTTTACCTATCTGCAAAATCAAACAAATGCCTTATGCCCAGTAAATGACTGGATAACGACCATTCATTACATCTAAATTTATATGGTTCATATATGCTTGGCATGCTTCAGCCCTGGTGAATGTTTAAGTCCATGTCTGTTAAAGATTAAATTACAGTTCCTAAATTTTAAGCTACATCATGCGCAAGCAATTATGATTTGACAATCTGTAGCGGGTAATTGGTGCAGTAACATTTCTATACATTACAGAAGACTCCGAATCTGCAAAGAAACTCCTGATTTTACCTGGAACCCTTTAAGACCCTTCTTTTCCAGAATTTTGGTGCATGCGACTTTTTCATCATAGCTGCTCATAAGAAAGACAGTCTCAGAATGCAGATCCATCAAGTTTAATCAGAACATTAAAATATTATGGCCAAAGTTTTTTTTTTTTTTTTTTTCTCTCGCCACTTGAACTGAAAAATCCTAGGAGATTATACTTACTTTCCTTCCAAGGCCTCTGGTGCAAGGAGTCCAAATCTGTTTATAAATTCGAAAAAGGGTTTTCTGGTAGGGTATCCAGCACAGCTAATTCGTATTGCCTCTAAAACACCCTACATAAGAAACTTTAGTGAGCAGCTGAAAGAACATTGAACTATTTTCGAGTAGAAAGGAATAGAAATTTATTTGCTTACACCACATCGGAGTTGCTGCATGATGTTGACATTCTCAAATATGGCTGGTTTTAGTTGGTTGTTTGGCTTTACACATCTGATATAGTGAGGTTCTGTAGAGTTTAGAGTATCCATTAAAGACTGTAGTTGCAGCTGCACAAATTAAAAAGTGAAAACTAGTGTCAACTTCTTGCTGTATTGCTGGACACTCCAGAGTAAAAAATAAACCACATGAGCTTGCATGTAGCTTAATTCTGACAACTGATTTCTATAGTTAAGATGACCTTCATGTTCACCAAGACGAGAAAAGATACCTTAAAACGAGAGCCAATTGAAGAAAACTTGGAAGATTTGGCTGTCTCCTCTGGAAGTGGAGGGAAAAGGCCTGCCACAAAGGAACATTTGGAAGCACCCAACAAATCTTGATGTTCAGGAACCACATAGTCCTTGTTTTTGTCCAGAAATTGGTCAGACTGATATAGGACCTGTAGCAAAGTGTTCAGAGGTTAAAAATCCAAAACGCAAAGTATCTAACAATTTCAGAAGTGTTGGTTTTGCAATAAACATACCTCTCCAGCATAGTGAACGATGCTGAAATCTGTGCGAGAAAGTTTTGGCTTTATAAAGCGCTTATGCGTTTTGAATGTCTGATAAAGCTTATTTGCAAATGTTTCATGTGTTGACTTTGGAAACATGCTGAAAAAAGGAAAAAAATAAAAATAAATAAACAGTTAGCATAAAAGAAGAAAATAAAAGAAAAGGTTCAGTCTGCCATCCCGCTAAAACCACAGGGACCTCTTTAAGATTTCTAAAGTATTTTCGTAACAATGGAGGAATAGAACCTCAAGGGAACATTTATGGCCTTGCATATAAGGAATAATGAGAAAACTTTCAAAGCAAAGGGATGATAGGTTACCAAGCTTCATCAAGGAGAGCAACTATTCCACCAGGTTTCTGTGAAAGGAGACACAGCATGTAAGGAATGGTAAGAAGAATTGATAATTAACTTATAGTATTGAATATATGGATATCCCAAATCTATATACAGAGAAGAACATTCAAAACGGACATTTCACTCCTAGTAAAGTTCATTATCATCTAAATGCAGTTTCCGGGGAAAATTAGTTGATTTCTATTTAGACCTGGTAATAGCAAACTGAGGAGTGAAATTGATGCTAAGTAACAAGAATAACCTTTTCAATAAGATCCAAGACGTCCTGATTATCCACAAATTCAATGTAGCTCCAGTCAATCTGCTCTTTGGTGTATTCTTCTTGTTCCATCTTGAAAACGTGCTGAAGACATACATGAAAAACTTAATTTACCAAACAATAACAATAATAAGTCTGGATTACAAAAAACAAAGAAAGCTAAAGAAGACAGCATGGCCAGTGGCATTACCTGATTAAAATGTTGCTGCAATTTCTCATTTGTGAAGTTAATGCAAAACTGCTCAAAACTGCACAGCATAATGTGGTGAAGTTAAGTTGCAGCATATTCCAACTCATAAGAAATGGTTGATATGACATGTCTATATCAGTCCATTTTTAGTTTCGTTTGACTAACAAAGACAGAATGCACATATATAGGACTATCCATATACTGTTGACCACAAAGTGCTTATTAGGTGGTACCTATTGGTCTTAAAACTTTCAAAACCGTAAATGTCAAGGACCCCAATCAGGGATTTCGACGTAGCATCTTGTCCAATCGAGTTATTAATTTTGTCCACCAACCTGCATATATACAAATGTCTTAGCATCTCATTAGCAGTTAATTTCTCACTCTACATTTTTCTACTCCTGGCAATTATTGAACTCATTAATAAACCTGATATGAATCTAATATTTTTGTTTAAAACACTAGTCATCTACCAGTCAAACAGTCGAGAATATAATGTCTTGGCTAAGCCATCACGGCTGATTGCTGCACTTTGAGGATCAAGACTTCTCTTGATAACTTCTTCAGGTGTGATCATGACACGCTTGCATAATGCATCTTCCAATGCAGCAGCATCACACCTGGGGTAATGATATTCTCACAATTATTACAACATAAAAGGGAAGCAAACTGGAATAGATATTACAGGGATAATATCAATAAAATATACATGAGAAGCTCTGCAGTCATTTTGAGATGGAACTTGGCTTGATCATCTTTTGGAACAGAAGAATCAATTTCCTTTCCCTTGGCAAATACAATATTTCCAAGATGAAGAATTGAGGCAACTACTCTGAAAATTGCTTCCTGGGAGAGAGAAAAGAGGGGGGTTGAGACAAGGGTCTTTCAAGGTTCCATATTAGAAAGCAATAAAGAAGAGGCGATACCTGCTCGGTAGCACTTATTCCAACAATATCCATAGCTCTCCTTGTGGCAAGATAATCATGGGCATCATTTACACCCACCAGTTCATAGCAACGTGACTGATTAAGATAGTGGAATGATTTAGGATTTCCCAACTTGTATTTCTCAATTTCCTGCCGACATTATCAAATATTAGTAGGAAGTTGTACTCACATTGCCTTAATTGAAGTCATCGTTCAACATAAAATTACCTCTTGAGGTGCAGCGCAAAGAAGGTAGAAGCAGTGGTAGTTCCGTTCAGGATCAGAAATTTGGCAAACACGAGATCGTTCCAGAAGGTAAGTTCTAATGGCTGCTCCTGAGATTCTTCCTTGCTTGTCAAATTGGATTTCCACGAATTTACCAAAACGACTACCAGTATCAAATTAAAGAGAAGAAGATTGTAGATGTATCAGAACATCATAATAATTGGGGTCAAGTTATTCATGTGAGCAAAATTGTTGCTGAATTTATCACAAATGCAAGAGTGTCTTACCTAGAATTGTTATTTCTAACAGTTTTAGCATTGCCAAATGCTTCAAGAACTGGATTTGACTGCACTCAGAAAAGAAGGAAATTCGATAAGAATTGTATAAGAAACTTATAGGCCTCCATATATAGAAGACAATATACAGATGAATCCAAATGCTAATTAATAGGCTAGGATATCAGACATACTTCCAGAACTTGCTGTTCAACTGTCCGTCCTTCAGTTGCAGCTCGGCCACCCAGAAATGCAAGGTACCTCATAAGCATTTTCGTGGTCTCAGTTTTACCTGCCCCACTTTCACCACTGACCAAAATTGAATTGCTCTTTCCCTCGTTAATCATTGCCCTGATTTTTTCAAACAATTAATCGTAAGTATTTGTTTCATAGATGAATTGAGCAATCTATAGCATTTAAATCAGGAATAAAAGTAACCTGTATGCAACATCAGCAACTGCAAAAACATGAGGGCTCAGGTCTCCAAATGGTGCTCCCTTGTATTGTTGCATCATGTGACCATCATAGATATGGGGCAGTCTTTGGAATGGGTTAATGGCAATAAGGATATTTCCAGTATAAGTCTATCATGACAGCAATGGAGGCATATGTTATTGCAGATACGATGGTTATAAAGAGTAATAATTTCCAATATGAATAAAACTTCACAAGTCTTTAAATGAAGGCCGGAACACTTACATATATTTCATTAAGTTCGTATCTAGTTTTTAAATTCACCAAAACTCCAGGCTCATGCAGATAAGATAGCTTTGTCATGTCATCAACTCCGCCAGCAGGAGCTTCCATATCTTTTGGATATATTTTTGATAAGTTGGCAACAATCTAAATAGTACCAAAAGGTGAACGGGAATCCCATTAGAGTAGAAACAATGTGTAGGTAATTACAAACATCAAGTTATAGCTGATGGAATTGTTTATTTGCAGTTAAGTGATGAGAAATAAAAAAAGAACTATATCGAATTTGGTAATAGGAAGTGTACCTTCTTGCCATTGCTACCATCGATCTCAACTTCCTGTCCATTAATCTTTGACACTTGCCCATCAATCCAAGCCAATTCTGCATCTTCAACCCAGACATGAGAACCTACTATGATATTCACTGGAGTTCCCTGCAGATGGACATTTCAAGAATGAACTTACATTTGATTTCTAAAGTCCTCATAAACCCAACTTTCACTGACAACTAATTCTAAAGGCATTCGAACCACTTTATATGAATTCCAGCAAAACATATGGGAAAGTTGTTTTGAAATCATATACGTCCAGCACCTTCTGTCATAGTGCTGTTGCTTAAATAACTTAAGCCAGTCGCTAGTATTTTCACCATGATCCACATAAAGGGTCTATAACCGTTGCATTCTGATACCTTCTGATTAGGGCCAAGTGGTCAACTGCATTGCTATGCATCCTAACTTATAATCATATGCTCAATCAAAAAAAAAAAAAACTTAATCATTCGCTCTAGCAAACTCAATCTTGATATACATGCAAAGTCCTAAATGAATATATATTCTCAAAACCTCTAACAACCACTTGAACCATGATACTAGTTTTTGAATAGAACATGCATTTCAAACTGAATTATCCAGGTAACAGATTAAGGACTGCAAAGACCACGTATGCCAATTTCGATATTCAACGGAGACAGAGCATACCATGTTTTTTTGTTTTTCGTTCTGTTATGTTTCTAAGCTGCCAATCCAAAGCTGATCACCAACACATTAAGGACTTTTATCATATAGTTGGGGTGCATGACAATGTATGACCCATCAGCTCCCGACTCCAGCTGAAAAGTGTTCCTCTCCACCATACACCATATGCAAAAAACACCCTTCTGAGCAAAATCATCAAACTTTCGATAATCGAGGTTAACGGGGACTCAGGAACATCGGATCGGCATGCCGGAAAACACCATTTTCCGGGAAAGTTGGCGAGAAAGGGAAAGAAAAAAGAAAGAGAAAGAGAGGTTGATTGATTTGGAAAGGTGGGAAAGTTTCGTTTGTGTGATTTGGAAATGTGGATCGAGCGGCTTGAGAGGAGTGACATTCTTCACAATGGCCTCTCGTTTCGGTTTTTTTTCCTCTGTTTTCGCGCCAACGTGTGGCTCCTAACCCAGTCTTCTCTTTCTTTCCTTAACGGTTACAACATCTCTTCCGTCGTAGTACTCTTGGTTTGGTCTGGTGGGGATGTCTCAATCTTGTGCATGTGAATGCACAATAAGCATTCGCAACTCGTTATTTTTGGCCGTTGGATTGGATTCGTGAAGGAACATAAATTCAGGTTCGTCATCGTTCATAAGCTTGCTTAAAGAAACAAGCTTTAGCCTTTCTAATGTTTTGCACATGTTACAGCAGAAAGAGAACCATTACTATAGTTCATTATACAACTAGAGCACTCCATAGCTACACATTTTATTATACAAAAGGAAAGTCTCAAACTTTCATGGCAGAAGACAACTAAGTGAAACCCAGGTCACAGATTACAGCAAAAAGATAACTCCGTAACTCCATTTCATTGAACAACTAGAGAACTCCATGGCTACATTTCAATATACAAAAGGAAAATTTCATACTTTCATGGCATACAACAACTAAATGAAACCCAGGTCACAGATTGCAATCATGTGAAAGATTTTGCACAACTTTCTCCTCCGAAATGCTGATGAAGCAAATCGCAGTCTATCTTCAGGAACACAAGGAAGAGCGCGGCCAAGAAGGTCTAAAGTAAGGTACCACCCTGCTGTAATCCCAGTTAATAGCAGAGCCACGACCCAGATACCGAATCACCTCAAGCCTTTTGTTTTTAAGGTGAAATAGATATATTTTCGATTCAGATCTTATGAAGACATATTCTGAATTCTGAGGAAGGAATGATAATAACAGGGCTTCTTTAGATTGCTTTGTACAGTCCGGATTTTGCTTCCACATTGCTTTGAAACCTATTCTGTACCTTAAATTCCACCTGTTCTGTGATTGCATATCTGCCGAGACACTACTTCCTTCCCTCTCAAGGACCCATATTTCCATGCCTGATGTGCTGCTCTGACCATACAGCAAAAGCCCATCCTGGGACTCCCCAAGAACACACTCATCAAAATCACGAGAAATCTTACCATCCGGTAATTTAAGCAGATTTATACGCCTATCTCCAGGACGCGGGTCATAAATGGCTAAATTCCCCTGATTTGCAAACCAGTATATGACCCCACTAATCACAGTAGCCACAGTCCAAGGACGTAAGGCAAATGTTGAAGAGCAGGTGAGCGTGAAGTGTTTCCATGTTCCGGTCATTGAGGAGAAAGTCTCAACAGAGACAGTATTAGCTTGACGAAGTCTGCCATCACATTTTGCTCGAATGACCTTGTAGTGTACAATGTCACTAAAACAGTCTTCTGTGACCGTGAAGAATGCCGTACACAAACTCTTATAGTACTGCTTAGGTTGAGGAAGTTCACATAGCTGTTTGGTGATTGGGTTCCACACAGAATATGTCATTGGGTGGCGACCAAATAGAAGCAGTCCATTGGAAGAATCAATGAAGTAGCCAAGCTTCTTGGGGATACCAGAAGTCAGTAGATTATCGCCTTCCTCACAAGATGACAATAAATTGATTGCAAGCTCTGATGGGGGCCGGCATACGCCATGCTTGGGTCTTCCAAGGTATAAATGGTTGGACACAAAGAAGCCCAGAAGACGAAAATCTACTCTCCATCGAGCATGGTAATCATTCCGAAAGGAAGAGCTGCATATCACACGAAGCCACCTCTTTGATACGAGTATGAAACTGAAAACAGATTTCTCCGGCAGTCGAAGGAGGATCTCGTGTAGGATGTCATCATTGGACAATGCAGCATTACCATTACTTGCAGACTTCTTTCCACCATTCATCTAGACACATCCACTCGCGCTGCGAGCATTGTCCACTATCAGTACAATTCTAATAATCCGTAACAGATCGAATGAGTTGTCCCTGCTATGAAACACTTAGGGGCTCATTTCCAATATGTATTTCATTTCAGCAGAACCTAGTAATGGATAACCATATCCAGCAGCGATAATTCGTGTTTTGTCTTAACCTGATTACCATCAAGAAAACATGTCCCTACTGTTTTCAAGTTCATACTTTCATACAGATATTATGTTCGAAGTTTTCCACTCTGATTAAATGCTGAAACTCTTTACAGTTCTAAAAAACAAGTCAAAGTTCCAAACTTTTTAACTTTCTAACAGTTGAACAACCTTATTATCACCAAAACCCAGTGATTGCTCACAATCTGCTTACCCCCTTCAAATTGTACTAAACCCAGTGATGATAAAGATCAAAACTTTTCTCATCAAAACCCAACAAAAGTACTTTTAAACACCTTAAAGTTTTCATCTTGCAACTCATCTCACACTTAATGCATTCACCCATCTACATCTTCTCACCATTCATCAATTACAACACAATACAGATAAAAGAAGTACCAACCGAAAACATGCAGAAACTCAAAGAGTAGATCGAACCTGAGAAAGCGCTTGAAAAGTGCTTCAGCAGCTGATGAACTTGAGCTTCTTGGAAACTGGAGAGTGAAAAGTGGTGTGTATTTCTGGAGCTGGGTTTTGGGCTAGTTTTAAATGGGCTTCTGTATTCGGGTCACATTATTTATGAGCCGGGTCCGGCCCGAACAAAGTTCACTGTAGTAAAAGGGCAAAAAAAGAGAGAAGAAAAAGGAAAGTAAAGAGAAGGAGAGGAAGAAGAAGAGTTCGCTGATGGCAAGGCCGGGTTAACCCATCAACAGATTCGGGTCTCTAATTCTTTGATTTGTTCTCGGATTCGGGTCGCAAGATGTGGACTTTATCCAATTCCAAGGTAGCGGCGGCGGTGGCGGCGGCGTTTTTGCTTCTGGGGCCCTGGGCTGTCGGAGAATGCATGGCGTTTGGGCCTGCTTCTTCTTCCGAGACCACAATGCACACTAACAACTGGGCTGTTCTGGTCTGCACCTCTCGGTTCTGGTAATTCAAGGCTTTTTGATTTTGTTCTTTTTTACAACTTGTAGTTAGAGTTCTTGTGAATTAAATCTTACCCATGTTATAGTTTTTGGTTGTTAGCAATACCTTTGTACAAATTTGTGAACTTTATAGTGTGATAATTCATTGTCTGATAAACTTCTGTATTCAAGTTGTTTACTTTCTGTTCAATTTTTGGTTTATTTGCTCATATTTTGTACCATGCTTAGCAGCAATGCGAAAAATATAGTAGCTTTAAACTTGTGTAATGGGCTAATGGCCATCTACTTGTTTCAGCATTTCCTATTTGGAATGCTGGGGTTACTGAATACAGCTCTCTTGCAATCGGAGAGTCCCAGAGCTTTGATTTTATACATTTATTGTAGCATAAAGGGGAACCGAGGCAACTAACGTATTCTGTATATTCATCTTAAGGATTCATTCAGATGATTCAATATATGCCACTACATTCTCTTAATCTCTGCAATGTGTTAATCTGAAGAATTTTGAGCTGTAGCCTATATCAATCGTTCGACTTTCTGCAAGATGACAATTTGATTACTTTTTGCAGGTTTAATTATCGACACATGGCCAATACTTTATCCCTGTATCGGTAAGAACATCGATATTTTCCTCCTATATCATTTTTTTTTCTACTAGTCTCTTTTTTCTTTTATTGTGTAGTTACTTCAGTCTGTTTTCTTTTGTTTTACAGGACGGTTAAGCGACTTGGAATACCTGATGAGAGGATAATATTAATGCTTGCAGATGACATGGCATGTAATTCTAGAAACAAGTACCCTGCCCAAGTTTTTAACAATGAAAACCACAGACTCAACTTGTATGGAGATAACGTTGAGGTGAGTTTTGTTCTTCATGGTCAGGTGTTTTACTTAAGTTCAAATTAGTGGGGTTTGCAGGTTACTGATTTACCTAATTGAATCTATCAGGTGGATTATCGAGGTTATGAAGTAACAGTCGAAAACTTTTTACGTGTATTGACTGGGCGTCACGAGAATGCTGTTCCAAGATCTAAGCGTCTTTTGAGTGATGAAGGAAGCCACATTCTTTTGTATATGACAGGACATGGAGGAGATGAATTTCTAAAATTTCAAGACTCTGAAGAACTCCAGAGTCATGATTTAGCTGATGCTGTTAAACAGATGAAAGAAAAGCATAGGTTAGAAATATATTTTTGTATCCTGCTTGATGACTGTTCCTACTGACCATTACTGTTGGATAATGAACTGGTCCGATTTTGATAATATGGTCATTTAGATTTAAGGAGCTGCTGATAATGGTGGACACTTGCCAAGCTGCCACTCTCTTCTCTCAGGTGTGTGCTCTGCTCCTTCCTGTTCTCAGAAAAGAAAAGCATAGCTTACACTTTAGTTGTTCTATTCCGTTCAATTTTTGGAATCTAAAAAGGATGAGCACCACTTTAACGCAAAAAAATGCAGCATCGTGGTGAACTATTTGCAGATAGGATAGCTTGAATAGAAACACTTGTTTGACTGCCACTTCATTATTTAGAGTTAAATGCCTCTATAGTTGTGCCTAAAGGGCAACAGGAAAAGAGTTTCATAATCAGAAAGGAAAGTATCCATGATGGAAGTGCTCTATATACATGCTTCTGTACTAAATGAGAGGTCATTTTTTGAGTTTTGCAGCTTCAATCACCCGGTGTTTTGGCTATGGGAAGTAGCATGAAAGGGGAGAACTCATACTCGCATCACTTGGACTCTGATGTATGTTAAACTCTTTGGCAAAAACAATTTTTTGTCATTTAAACTCATTTGGCTGAGAATGCTATACCATGCTGGTTATTGATCTCAAATCCAGGTTATAGATTGCATTGGATGACATTTCATCTAATTTTAGTCACACTCCTTTTCTTCATACAGGTTGGTGTTTCTGTTGTAGATCGTTTTACATACTACACCCTTGCATTCTTTGAGAAGCTCAACATGTATGACAATGCCTCATTGAGCAGGTATATTTCTTTTCATTCGAGAAATTGAATACCTATTTCACAGTGGCAAATCATATACGTAGGTAATTTTTCTTCTAACTGTCATTTACTGTGGGCTTTGGTTATCATTTTGCAGTCTTTTCAATTCCTTTAACCCTACCTTGTTGATGTCAACCGCATATCACCGAACTGATCTATACCAGCGTAGCCTGGAAGAGGTATGAAAGTTTGACTTATCCTAAGATGGATACTCTATGGATCTACAAATTACCATTTGAAACATCATTTAGCAATAAAGCAATCTACCCATTTGAGATACTTCGTTTTGAGATTAAGCAATCTCCCTCTGTCTCTAGGTACCTGTTACAAACTTCTTTGGTTCAGTCATGGAAACCATACATACTGATTCAGCTTATAAGCCTTCGAGAACAAGTTTTAGAAAAGATGACATCAAAATGCCCAGTGATCAATCAGTCAATGACAACGAAAGAAGAGTTTTGGCCGGTTCAAAAGGTCCAGATCAAATCAGTGACATACAAAAAGAGGTAACTTATTTATAATAGTCCATTGTCATTTACAAAGGTTTGTTTCTTTGCAATGCTCTTATTAAGGGAAGGAATGAATGCTGCAGGATCAACATGGTCCTTTCGGAAAAGTGTGGAATACTCTGAATAGCAAGTTAGACAAAATTAAAGATGTTGATTCTTTTGTGCAATATGGGTTGTTTGTAATGGTTCCATTGCTGCTACTTCCCACATGGTTATCGTGGTGAAAGTTTTGGTGTATTAGATGCAATTACTGTCCCCACTGTTCATTTACTTGCTCATACGAATTATTTTCCACTTTGTGGTTGTAATCACGCAGGCCATGTAGTTCTGTGTTCTTGTTTCTACTGAAATGGTGATTCTTTTAGCTCGAATGCGTGGTCTTTTGCTTCACCGGTGCCATGGGAACATCTTCCCTCTCTTCTCTGCTATTCATTGTCAGGATTGTACAAATTTTAATCATACACATCTATACATCACAGAAAGTTTAAGCTTCTCATGGATATGTGATACGAGATCGAAGTGTTGTGCATGCCTCCTGCGTCTGGTTCATGATCACAGTGTTGTTGTTTACACCATCACCTCTGCTGTGCTGAATAAATTGGAAAATGGCATGAGCTGCGTGAAACATTTAGTACTAAAAGTTTGGAACTTCTATATAAAACAACAATGGACTTGACGATCAAAAATAGAAAAAAAAAAATAAAAAAATAAAAAAATCAACAGTATCACTACTGCCGACATGGGTAACAATAAAATTAATATTATATATTTACACAATACTGATAACATATCAATAAAATCAATTAATTAATAAAAGCCAAAGTTATGATGACGACTAGCCATTGGAAAATTAGAAGCCCAAACAGAGAAGACAACGACAGTAGGCCCATCTTCATACTTACTACCATTAAGAGCTTCCCCTTTACAGCTAGACCAAATCGAAAGCACAAAACCCAGAAATCCCCCACCAAAGCAGAAGCAGAGAAAGTACAACAAGGAGATCATGATGCACTACAAAGAGGTACAAACAATTCCTTATTACTGCTTTAAATCTTCTATCTTGGGTCTCCAATGAAGAAAGTTTCGATCTTTAATCACTATTTGGTGAATGTATGTGCAGGAAAAAGAAGCAAAGAAGGAAGCTTTTAGGAAGTATTTAGAATCCAGTGGAGTTCTTGATGCCCTCACGAAAGGTTCGTTGCCCTTTTGTCAAAAGCTATCAAATTTTTTATGTACTGATGTAAAGCTTGAGCCTTTTGATTTTTAAATTTTGTGGGTTGATGCAAAGTTTCAATTTTGTGTTTGATCACTTAGTTTTGGGAATTTACTTTTGCAGTTCTGGTTGAATTGTATGAGCAGAATGAGAAGCCTTCGTCTGCGCTTGAGTAAGTTCATTTCTTTTAATTGGTGAATTGTTGATCCCAAGTGCAATCTTTGGACCAAGAATCAAACATTGTATGATTTGCTTGTTCAGCTAAAACTATGAGGTATTTATTGAATAATTACCCAAGTGTGCACATGTTGTTAGTAGTTATTCATTGAATCAATGTTAGGCATCGCTTTATCGAAATATTGATGTTATCAGAGTTTTGCTTTCTGTCCATACTATCTCATTGGACAGTGTTGCTCAATGTTCAGCAGCACACACTGACTCCTACGTGACGGAGATGGTTTCTGTATAGCTAAGTGGTCCGTATTCATTGGGTTTAGTCAGAAATTCAGTTGTGTATGAATTTCTTTGAAATGAACCAAAGTATATAGTCATGTTGTTCATTGAGGAGTGAATGTTGTAATCTGAATAAACCCTTTTTCAAAGTCACAAATGTTGTGTAGTGTTATCTGCTTGTTCTGGTTTCCGCTAAACAAAGGTACTTTGTTCCATGCATGACATCAAACATATAGTTGGTATGTTTTGAGATAATTGTTCATGTGCTTATATGCAGTTGTGCTTTTTTCAACTTTTTTGACAGGTTTGTTCAACAGAAGTTAGGAGGTCCATCTGTGTCTGAATATGAAAAGTTACAGGCTGAAATGTCAGAGTTGCAGCAGAAGTATAGCACACTTTCAGCAGCATACCAAGAAACGTGCACTCAGGTATGCCGTGGCTTGTAGAATCCTTCTATACTTTGAGGTTAATATAACCTTTGGCTAAGAGGCGTAATTGAGTTTTGGATGACACGTTGCCTATAGGGTGATAAACTAAGTTAAGTAGATTCACCAAAGGCCGATGAACAGAGAAGGTCTGTGTTTCAAGTAACATGACCACTTCAGTATGCCTTACAGTTACATAGTTGACTTGGGGAGATACCAAAAAATCAAAGACTTATATCAACCTAAGCAATGGTATATAGCACATGCCTGCAAATTCTGACTCACCATTTCTACTATTTGTATGATCAATCTATGCTGACCAGTAAGGTATTTAAAAGTGTAAAATTTGAATTGGAACTGTAAAAACAATGAGGGGTTATCACTAGAAAGTTGGCTGTAGATGGTTGCAGCAGTGTCGTGTATGTGATTTTTCTTGATCCCTCCTTGTGCAGACTGATACACCTCCTTATTTGCCAATGTGATCAGTAAATGGCAAAATACGAATTCAAAAACTAGTCATGTTTTTATGTGTGAGTCAGCTCAGTAACGAAATAATATCCACTACATGAACTCATTAGATGACTGTTAAGATGTGGATTTGTCTTTAATTTAGCTTTTTTGAGATATGTAAGATTATTTCATTTGCTCTTATGTTCGTATGAACTGCATTTGCACACCACTCCCACTTTGTTATATAAGTCACCCAATAATGCACTGTATTGCAGCTAGAGGGACTCAAGAATTTGCAGTTACCAAATGTGGCTTCGCTTTCTATCAAAGACAAGGACACCACTGATGAGCAGGCCCGAGTGGAGGATTTGTGAATTACTGAGCTGAAAGAATCTTTAGAGTAAATACATGTCAAACAAGAGAGAGCCATTGTTCCCTGGCTGTTGTATCCACAGTACATGCCAGACACCGGATTGGGTGTGTAAACGTCAATATGTTGTGTGTATGAATGATCCCTTCTAATCGATTTGCGCTTTTAATTGGTTATCCAGTGAGAGATCTTTACATTCCTCTGATATGCTCGTGTGATCAGCTACTGAAGATAATGAATAGAACATGTGCAGGGGAAGGCAAAAGAAAACAACTCTGAAATGTTACCATAGTTGGTAACAGAAGACAACACTTGCCAATTATATTTCTGACTTCTAACATTTTCCATCATACAACCAGTTATTCGTGCCTGGAATTCTCTACTTTTCCTGGTACTAACTTGGCACGCTGCTAACAGAAAACAACGAGCAGAGCAACTAAGACGACGACGACCGAGCAAATTAAAGCCTGCACCAACATGGTTTCCAGCACAAAGAAAAAACCAACAAAAATGTCATTACACTAAAGCGAAATGACTAGAGATTTAAATGGTTGAGAAATTTGTGTCATTCTTACAGCAATTGCAGATGCTGCAAGGCCAGGCCGTTCCCTGGGGTCTTGAAGACAGTTCCGAAAGTAAAGCACAGTAGCATAATACCACAAGGGCGGAAAAGCAAATCCCAACAGAAACCTGATACACAAGAAGCATTCAAACTCAAGAACATCAGTCTCTACTATCCTTTCACTCAATCGAAAACTAAATATCTTGAATTCGAACTCACGAGAACCATCCAATGCCGCAACCGAAGCACGGAAGAGGCTTATCGTACATCCCATCCATCAAAGAGAAGTCTCTTCCATCAGCTTGAATTTGCACCATTTCTTTACTTTCTTGATCTCCACCTACAGCAACACCATTCAACATTTTACACAACAAAGAAAGAAAAGATGACAAAATATAAGGAAGTTAACCAAAACACTGACCATTGATGTTCTTCTTGCTATTTTCATCCATGATCGAGTACTTCAAGTCCGTTGTAAACATCTGAACTTTCTTTCTACTCAGATGTTCTTGAAAAACAAAACACCAAAAAGATTCGAAATTTTCGAGAAAATCTATGCTTTTTTTTACGTATGAAATGAAACCAAGGAGAACGAAGATTAAAGGATCAAACTTTTTGGTTTCTTCTTGTTCAAATGAAACGGTTTTCCCTCTTTTTAACCGAAACAACTGCCACATTGATGAGTTAATAGTCTTTTTTTCTTGTTTTCCAACATGTCGAGAAAAAAAATGCTTTTGTATTGTTGACTGGAGTGAAACCGTGAGATCAAACCCAGACTCAATCCAACGGCCGAAATCACACCTAATATTACAAAAGGCCCAACCCAAAAATAAAAATAAAATTCAGAAAGCAAAAAATTAAAATAATTATTTTCGATATTCGACGCAGACGGCACGCTCTCAAAATGGAACCCAATGAGAACCAACAACTGAACTCCTACTTCCAAACCACCACCGCCACCGCCGTCTCCGCCACCGCAACCACCGCCTCTCCGACCAATGGGCTATTGGCTAACACCGATGGGTCTCACATGGGTTACTCCCACTCCGTGCCGTCGTCGGCGGTGACGTCGCCGCTCGAGCCGGCGAAGCGGAAGCGCGGGAGGCCAAGGAAGTACGGAACGCCGGAGGCCGCCTTGGCGGCGAAAAAGGCGGCGACGACGTCGTCTCAGTCGGCGAATTCGAAGGAGAGAAAGGACCAGCACGGCGGCGCTGCCTCGCCTTCTTATTCTGGGTCGACCAAAAAAGCTCAGCAATTTGGAATTGGTGGGTTTTTTTTCGAATTCGCCCTTTTCGATTTTGTTGTGAAATTTGCTTGCTTTCTGTCGAATCGCTTCAATTTCAATATGGGTTTTGAGCTTTTGGTTGCATTGTATTGGAAAGATTCAAACTTGGTTGTTTTAGGTGGGGGTCATTGAAATTATCCAATTGGTTTTTTAGGGTTCTGTTGCAAATTTCTTCAATTTTACGTGGGGTTTATTATTTGCACTGTTTATTGTGGAGGTTTTTGTTGCAATGCATGTTTTCGGTTGCATTGTTCGTGTACTTCTTGAGTGTCCAAATTGTGGTTATAGTTGAAGTATTAAATTTGAAATGGGATTGAATGACTTCCACTTGTTTGCTTATCTATAAGCTTTTGTGGAAATAAAGGGAAGCTGAAGTAATTTTGGCAACTTTTGTTGAACCAAATTTGTCTTTGAACTGGAAACTTTGGTGGGCTTGAGAGGGGAGATAATAATTAGCTAGCTCGTACGAGTTTCTATATTTTGCCTCTTGAAGGATAGTCACCTACTTTGCCATTAGGGAATCTTTGGTTTTCAAAACATTGTGTATGGTTTTCTTAATCAAAAAATGTTTTGTTCTTTAGAACTTGTGTTCTTACTGCTAACTTTCATATTCAGAAGGAGATAATAACAATTGAGTTTGCAGTGATTAGTATATCTAAAATGTGTTTCAAATAGAGGATTTCATATATTATTAGATGAATATGAAGATTTTTCTTCTCGCTTTGGAAGGTCTGTTTGGTCCCAATCCCAACATTTCTTTATCACCTTTGTTATTCTGCAATTTATTGTCAAGTTGGAAAACAAGGATTAATATATTTAGTGACTAACTGAACTATTCTCTTTTCATGGTATGCTGTTTTGGTTTTCTCTTCAGGAAGAAAGTATTTCTTCTTCGTTTAGATACTGTTTAAAATTCTTGTTTGGCCAAGTGAGGTATAACAAATCATGATTTAAAATACTCATGTGGTACCTTTTCTCTTAATGGGTTGATGCAGGCAATGCCGGGCAAGGTTTTACACCACATGTTTTAACTGTAGCTGCTGGGGAGGTACGTCCTAGTTAACAGTAGAAAACAATGTTTTGGACTAATTTCATCATCTATTCTTCTCTCACGGAGGCAACATATATACTGAGTGATTAAGATCCTATTAGGCATAGGAATCAAATACATTAATTACAAGGAATCCTACTAAGGAAAGAATCCTAATTGTAGATTACATACTATATTTAAAATTAACTCTCAAACCAATTGCAAAGTTAATTTGGCAATACTATGACAGTTTAGTTCTTATTCTGCCTTTCAAACTCATATTTTTCCTTATAAACTGCAGATTCTGGATTATAGCCCTTTCTTATCAGATTGCATGAATGAAATTTTTTGTTTTCACGTATGTTTCACACACTGTTGATTTTGTGAATGATCTCATAGAAGTGTTTCCATTTTTTTTTCTAGGTGCAGCTTCTGTTGTGTTTTTATTTCATTGATAAGTTCATGAACATACTCTGTTTATATGCCACTCTTATTATATTTGGTATTTCTTTTGTTGGCTTTACTCATCATCTCATGTTTAGCGATATGTATAACAGGATGTAGGCCAGAAAATCATGCTTTTTATGCAACAGAGTAAGCGTGAAATATGTATTTTATCTGCTTCTGGTACAATTTCAAATGTGTCTCTCCGCCAGCCAGCTACTTCAGGAGGCAACATGACATATGAGGTAAATTTTGTTTTTAACCACTCCCAAGTATCTTAATTCAATCTTCTGATACATATGAAAACTATGAAGAAGCATTTGGTTAAGAGAAAATCTCCGAAACATCAATTGTCTTAAAGTAAATTGTATTTTTGATCAACCAGTATTGCAAGGAATGTGCAGATGAGTTAGGATACATATAACGTTTGTGAGCCTCCAATGGTATTAGATTCTTGGCATCGCTAGGGAAACTGTTACTTAGCTGCTAACTGTTGCCACTGACGATATTAATCTCATATAAAGTCAGAAAATAAGTTAAGTAACAACTACATATGTTTTTATCATCACTGTTGATGTCCGGTTTCAGGACCATATTTCCCTGTAAACCCTACCAACGAAGACACGATATGATTGATGAAAAAGTACATTGAGTGGTTTGGGTGGCTGAATAAGGTTTTGATAGAATCCAAATTATTCAGGTGGAATTCATTGCTATAATTATAATAGTCAATGCTTGAAAATGAGCATATGCTTGCTAAATGGTAGTTCTTTAGTTGCCCCAAAAATTTAGTTTATGCCTGGTCAAGTCCTTTGAACTTCACGACTACTTGGTAGATTGAACTGTGATTCTTGATCATCCGCCTTATGCTTCCTTCATTAAAATATAATGTTTTCTTTCTTGATGGTAGGGTCGTTTTGAGATTATTTCATTGTCTGGGTCTTATGTACGTACTGACCTTGGAGGGAGGGCTGGTGGGCTTAGTGTGTGCCTATCTAATACAA
Source organism: Spiraea crenata (assembly GCA_033992175.1). NCBI lineage: Eukaryota > Viridiplantae > Streptophyta > Magnoliopsida > Rosales > Rosaceae > Spiraea > Spiraea crenata. The sequence continues at coordinate 1,078,731 of JAVBHV010000041.1, read as the reverse complement.
ATGGGCAAATAATTGGCGGTGGAGTTGGTGGGCCCATGAAGGCTGCAGGCCCTGTGCAGGTACTATCTCGGAATCCTATATCTTTGTTGAATCCCTAATGTTGCACAACTAACTAGCTACTTTTGGTCTTTCCATTGAAGCAATAGGGGTTAATATTCATTTTTGTATGTTATTTCTCTGGAAGTTCTTGCAACTCTTGTTTCTTAACTGCAATCTCTCCTGGTTTCATTGACCATGTCTCATTATTGGTTCTGCTGTATTTACAAACCATTATTTAATTCCACGTACAGGTTATTGTCGGAACATTTCTGGTTGATTCCAAGAAGGATGCCATTGGTGGTGCAAAAGGTGATGCTTCTGCCACCAGGATGCCATCACCAGGGGAAATGATGAACATAGGCTACCGCTCAACTGTTGACTCTTCTGGAAGAACACTCGTGGGGGGAAATGAAGATCATCAAGCTATTGGAGGAGGAAACCAGTTCATGATTCAGGGCATGAATGTTGCACCTTCACAACGCACTGATTGGAGGAGTGGTCTGGATGCTAGAGGAACTGTTCCTTATGACATGACAGGTATAATTCCTTCTCAGCAAAGCATTCACAATTATTGAAGGTCATAGAAATCCATAGTCAATTTCTACTTTGTTCAAGTATTTACTTACGAGAGAGTTTGAAATGAGTTATGTCATTGTGCAGGAAGAGCAGGTCGCTCAGCTCACCAATCTCCAGAAAATGGGGACTACGATCAAATTCAGGATTAGGGATTTGCTATTGGGATTGGAAAGCACTGTTTTTTCGTAGGTAGATGTATAATACATACCAGAACTCTTTTGTCAGCTTATGATATTTGTAGTGTGCTCCATACATTAGAGATGATGATGGCTTATGAAAAGGGAAGGGGAATACATACCTGTGACTTTCTTTTGAAATATTTTGTTGCGTTTCAATACTGCTCATAGCTATTTTAGCTCCTTCGTATAAAGAATTCAAATCGTATTCATTGGAAAGTCTACTATCTTTCTTGCTTACCTGATATTTTCATATGGTTTAGGATTCAGGGTACGGCCGCTTACTTTTTTGGAGGGCACATTGGAGGGTTTAGTCAGTTCTGCCGTAGGAACCAAGTTAACTCTCTCTGAAAACAGAAAGTAGTAATTTAACTTAAAATAGCAATCAGATCAGAATTATTATCCTACATTCTAAAAGTTGGATGGCACATGGCACAATGGACACGTTGGGTGCTTCTGCATCCACTTGTCAATGCAATCCGTGTGCTACAGATGAAGACATGGAAAACGACCAACGCCTTGTTGGGAAAAAGTCCTCCAAACAAATAGCGCACGGGCCGGGATCTTCACGGGCTTCCTAGCGAGGACCTCGACGAAAAAACGGGGCAGTGCACCCTTAGCCTCGATGACAAACCTTATGTCCACATAAATAGGGAGGTTGGGAACGGCGGATTCAGCTGCCCGGAGTATTAACTGGAATCGCACCTTACCAGATAAGCATGTTGGAAAGAAGGTCGGTGAAGGTGTCCCTATAAAACTACCTATGCGTCCTAACAATAGAGGGATAGAGGGCAGCCGTTATGACCCTTCTCAGCACTGGGCCTCCAGTAGAGTAACCTGGGCTGTCAATTTGAGTGGAGAGAGCATGTATCTGATTGGGGCATAATCGTCTGTATCTCGTTGCTTGGCCTCGCACTCATAATACATGGTGTAGTCTGTGGTGTCCATGCTTCCTTGATCAAGAATCAACAACTGGAAGGTCTGTAACTTATATAATATAACAAGTAAATTGATGTAGCGTACTGGTCTGATCAGGCAAAGGTCTCTACGTATATACATGTTTGTGAGCGATGGGAGGATCCTATGAGACTGGAAAGCCTACCAAGCTCCAGAAAATGGGACCACGATCAAATTTCGGATTAGGGCTACTGTTCACTCCTCCATGTATCTCTATTACTTAAAAGAGATGTGAATTTAATAGTTGAGAATGGTGAAATTTAATGTAAAACTGAAATTGTCCTTAAATGCAAAGCACAATATCAATGGCAGTTGGTGAAAAAATGGAGGCAAAACTGTCAAAGAGATCAATTAAGAAAAAACCACGCATGCGCCTTCTTTCTTCACCTCGAACGCTTCCACCTCCCACACAACAAACGCAAAATCACCCACAATTGGTTTTGATTTGAGAGAAAACGATCTTAAAACAGTTAGAGGAGCCCTGCTCTATTTGCTTTATTTTCTGCAATTTTCCTCAGTTCTTCTTGATCAATTCCATACTCTAATGCAGTTTGCTTTCGTGAAGGAATTACTTCAAAAGGTTTCAACCTTTAAGGTGCATCATATACCTCAACCAACAATGATTTTTAACAATTATTATGTTCTTGGTCTGCTTGAATTTTGGTACGAAATATTTTATCACCATTGTTTTCTACTTGAATTTTGTGGGTGTGATGACAGGCCATTGCATTTGGATTACGTGCTTGAAAATAGGGACTGCAACATTCGAGAGGCTTTTAGTTATTGTTCTCCTAGCATATTTAATCAATTTTGACTTTTCCTTCGGTTGCTCTGGCTTTACAGAATGCATATGACAGTTTTATTGTGGATTTGGGTATGCACATATTCAGTTCCGTAGAAGGTTGATCGTATTTGTGAAGTATGTCTTTCTTACCAATTCATTTTGTGAAGGACAATACATAATTCCCAATTTTTGTTGTACAGTGCAGGTTGATTTGGTCACACAAACTGATAAGGCAAGTGTACAGATTTCAGCAGGAGAATAACTCAATATCTGTTGGTCTAACTTCACTTTATCTACTTTGGTTTGTATCTTTTGGTTTTAGGTTTCTTGCTAATTGAATCTAGCATGTTCAACGCTAGCATAAAATTGATAAGCAGTACAACTATGTTCCACGCTAGAACAAGATTACCAAAGTTTATGTTGATCTGATGTATAGAGCAATTCCTCTACCTCATGTATGAAAGAAATGAAACAATTGTTTAAAACTTATATGTACTTTATCATAAGGTATTTTGTAAACTTATACCTAATCAACAGATTCATTTCATTTTCACATTTACCTAATCAACAGATTTATTTTATATCAGCCTCACCGCACATGCTTACGCGTGTGCAAGAGGTTTTTTTTGCATTACGGGCGCTGTGCGCCGCATCATAGGCGCTTCGCGTCACATTTCAACGCTCGTGGTATTTGTCTCGCGTTTGCTAGGTGTATCTTTTCAATTTAATTATAATTTTATAATACTTGGTCCGGTCTGATAACCCGGTGGGTTTGTATTTCAAGAACTAGTCCCAACCCAATTGAGGCTGATTTAATCTGGTTTCGGTACCGATTCTGTTGACTTTTTGGTCAACCAGTAAATTTCGGTATAGTTTTCGGTGCGGTCCAGGTTTTTCGATCCAAATGCCCAGCCATCTTAAAAAGATATTATATGGGTACTATAGAGACACTATAATTCTTTATCCTATAATATGCATATAGTTCAGTATATAGGTACATTATAGTATTGTTATAGAGCTATAGTACCCTAAAGAACCATCATAAGGTACACAGTGTTCTATTAGTGTTCAACAAGGGTTCAACGTAAAGTTCTACAGGTGTTTTATAAGGTGTTCTACAATGTGTACTACAAGTTTTTTGCACAGTGTACTACAAATGTTCTACAAGGTGCAATACAAGTGTTTTATAAGGTGTTCTACGACTGTTTCACATAGTATTCTACAAGTGTTCAACACAATACTTTGCAAAATGTACTAAAAGTGTTCAACACAGTTTACTACAAGTATTCTACAAAGTGTAGTACAAGTGTTCAACACAGTATTCTACAAGGTGTAAAACAACTGTTCAACATGGTGTTTTTCAAGGTATTCAATAAGGTATTCAACGTGGTGTTTAACAACGTGTTCAACATGGTGTTCAACAACGTGTTCAACATAGCGTTCAGCATGGTGTTGAATATGGCGTTCAACAAGGTGTTGAACATGGTGTTCAACTAGGTGTTGGACATGGTGTTCAACAATGTGTTGAACAAGGTGTTCAACATGGTGTTCAACAAAGTGTTTAATATAGTGTTCAACAAGGTGGTCAACATAGTGTTCAACAAGGTTTTCAACATAGTGTTCAACATGGGGTTCAAAAAGGTGTTCTTCAAGGTGTTCAACAAGATGTTCAACATGGTGTTCAACAAGATGTTCAACATGGTGTTCAACATGAGGTTCAACAAGGTGTTCTTCAAGGTGTTCAATAAGGTGTTCAACATGGTGTTCAACATGATATTTAACATAATGTTCAACATAGTGTTTAAGAAGATGTTCAACAATGTGTTCTTCATGGTGCTCAACGTGGGGTTTAACATGGTGTTGAACATAGTGTTCTACAAGTGTTCAACAAGATGTTCAACAAGGTGTTCTTCATGATGTTCAATAAGGTGTTCTTCATAGTGCTCAACGTAGGGTTCAATAAGATGTTCAACAAGATGTTTAACATGAGGTTCAACAAGGTGTTCTTCAAGGTGTTCAACAAAGTGTTCAACATGGTGTTCAACATAGTGTTCAACATAGTGTTCAACAAAGTTTTCAACATAGTGTTCAACAAAGTGTTCAACATGGTGTTCAACAAAATTTTCAACATAATGTTAACAAGGTGTTCAATATAGTGTGTGAAATGGTGTTCAACACGGTGTTCTTGAAGGTGTTCTACATGGTATTCAACATGGTGTTCAACAACGTGTTCAACATGGTGTTCGACAAAGTATTCAACACGGTGTTCTTTAAGGAGTTCAACAAGGTGTTTTGTATGGTATTCAACATGGCGTGGTGTTCAAAAAGGAGTTCAACAAGATATTCAACTTGACATTCAACATGGTGGTCAACAATGTATTCAACAAAGTGTTTAACATGGTGTTCAACAAAATGTTTAAATGGTGTTCAATAAGGCGTTCAACAAAGTGTCCTACATGGTGTTCAATAAGGTGTTCAACATGATGTTCAACAAAGTGTTCAATATAGTGTGTAACATGGTGTTCAACATGGTATTCTTCAAGGTGTTTGACACTTTATTTAATAAGGTGTTCAACAACGTGTTCAACATTGTGTTCAACACGGTATCCAACATGATGTTCTACAAAGTGTTTAACACGGTGTTTTTCAAGGTGTTTAACAAAGTGTTTAACATGGTATTCGACAAAGTGTTCAACACAATTCAAGGTGTTTAACAAGATGTTCAATATGGTATTCAACAAAGTGTTCAACATGATTTTTAATATGGTGTTGAACATGGTATTCTACAAGTGTTCAACAAGGTGTTCAACAAGATGGTATTCTACAAGTGTTCAACAAGATGTTCAATAAAATGTTCAACATACAAGGTATTCAACATGGTGTTCTTCAAGTGTTCTACACATTATTAACGTGGTGTTCAACATGGTGTTTAACAAGGTGTTAAAAAAGGTGTTTAACATGGTGTTAACAAAGTATTAAACATACAATGTGTTCAACAAAGTGTTCAATATAGTATGAAACATGGTGTTCTTCAAGTGTTGTACAACATGTTCAACAAGGTATTTAACATAGTATTCAACAAAGTGTTTAATAAGGTATTCAACAAGGTGTTCAACATAGTGTTTTACTTGGTGTTCAACAAAGTGTTCAACATGGTGTTTTACATGGTGTTCAATAAAATGTTCAACATGTTGTTTAATAAGGTGTTCAATATAGTGTTCTTCATGGTATTCTACATAGTGTTCAACAACGTGTTCAACATGATTTTCAACAAAGTGTTTATAATGGTGTTTGAGAAAGTGTTCAACGTGGTGTTTTTCAACAAAGTGTTTATCATGGTGTTCGAGAAAGTGTTCAACACGGTGTTCTTCAAGGTGTTCAACAAAGTGTTCATTATGGTGTTCAGCATGGTGTTCAACATGGCGTTCAATAAAGTGTTCAACATGGTGTTGAACATGGTATTCTACAAGTGTTTAACATGGTGTTCTACATGGTGTTTAACAAGGCGTTCAACAAGGTATTCAATATAGTGTTTAACCTGATGTTCAACAACATACAAGGTGTTCAACAAGATGTTCAATATATAAGGTGTTCAACATATAAAGTGTTCAACATGGTGTTCAATATGTTGTTCTTCAAATGTTCTACAAGGTGTTCAATAAGGTGTTCAACATGGTGTTCTACATGGTGTTCAATAAGGTGTTCAACATAGTATTCAACAATGTGTTTAACATGGTGTTCAAAATAGTATTTAACATGGTGTTCAACACTGTGTTCTTTAAAGTGTTCAACAAAATGTTCAACAAGATGTTCTGCATAGTGTTCAACATGATCTTCAACATGGTGTTCAACAAGTTGTTCAAGAGTGTGGTAGAGGCAAATGGAAAATGGAAAAGTTACGCCAAGCAAACGCGAGATGAATAGCAAGAGTATTAAAATGTGACGCGAAGCGCTCGTGATGTGGCGCGTAGCGCCTGTGATGAGAAAAAAGGCTCTTACGCATGTGCGGTGAGGCTAATATTCAATTATTTCTCTTTATCAATTTCACGGTGGCACAATAAGTGGGGTCTAGAAAAACATTTCATGTGATTAACATTTCATGCTATTAACACTCTTTACTCCATCCATCATCACGTTAATTAAAACGCCCCGAACCAACACAAATCTTGTGATCTTCACACTTAACATCTCCATTTCAATCTCATTTCAATGCTTCATATCTCCGTCCCTCTCTACCGCAAATCCGCCATGGCCACTACCACCCGGAAAGACCCCTCCACCAGATCCAAAGAGCACGATGACCCAGATACAACCAGATCCATGAAACAAATCGGAATTAGTGGAGTAGGAAAGCAAAGGTATATGTACCTCTTTTGCGATCTTCTTATATATGGACGGGCCGGCCCTGAAGGAGTGCAGGCGGTGCCACGGCACATGGGCCCAAAAAAAATTTCTTTGTATATATATATATATATATATATATATAATATAATATATATAAAAATTTTCTGGCCTTGTAAGATCATGTTGCTAACTTTGGTCCAGCGGTAGTGCACGCGTGTTTTTCTTACCCGCCACTTGGGTTCGATACCTCATGGCAGATCTTATTTTTTGCTTTTTAAAATTTTCTTTTCTTAAGACTTGAGATAAATTTAATTTGAAATCAAAACCTAATAGACCCAAGACATGAGACTTGAATTCAACAATAACAACAACAATGACTTATGTTCAAGAACTTATTCAGCCCCCAAATTAAACAAGGTCGTGATTGAAATCGATGATATGAATTCAAATTCAAAAATTTAATATTTATTCTAGAACTTCAAACATGCCTTAATAATTTCCTTGCGATTGGTATCCATATGTAGATTAATTCCCTTCCTTCAATATGTACTTTATAAAAGTTGATTATTTTGTAGTTCATACGTTTTTTGATGCTTGTTGCTAAATATATATATATATATATATAATATATATATATATATATAGATAAATTCTCGTAAATTTAATCTATTTCTTGAATGGATTTTTCTTCGACATTATAGTATTTTAGTTTTTTAGTTGCTTACGGTGCACATAAGGAGCTCATTTTTTTTTTCTAACTGTAATAATATTACTTTGTCGATTTCTAAGTCTAAAATTTTAATTTCTTATTGTTCTCGAATGGTAGTTGATTTTTCATATATTGAATTTGGTTTTATATAATATGTTCAAGGCATACAAAAAAAAATGGTGTCTTGTACTTTAGCATATAAGGTCTCATTTTAAAAATCACACAGGGCCTTCAAAATCTCAGGACCGGCCCTGTATATGGACTTTGGGTGTCCTATTTATGGTTTTTGATTCTTTCAAGCTTTCAAACTTAGGAATCAAGTTTTGATTTTGTACTAGTAATAGCCATGATTAAAAGATTGATTCTGTGCTTGTTTCTTATTTGTGCTTTATGGTTAAGATATCGATTCTCCAATTCTTCACTTGGTTTTTGTTCCAGTTATGTTGCCTTGCCATGCTACAGTCTTGAGATATCACTGCCCTCCACCATGGGCACCACATGATCCAGATGGACCTTGTGACCTCGACTCTGCACCTGATATCCCTTGTCACCTCAAGCCCATACTGGATACCTTGATGGTTGACATTCTATATGGTGGCGTTCTTAGAGACATGTTGAGGTCTATACTGGCTTGCATTTCTGCTTCGTACTTTACACTCTCATGTTGCTTGGATTGTTGCATTTATATAGGCTTATGTGACACTCATGTTCAAGTTGTTGATGTTTCATTTTAGTTTCTAAATCGGCATTTGTATGCGTCGTCGTAATTAACTATTTATAATTTCTTATATTTTTTAGTCAGATATTTGTATTATGAATTAAACTTGTGCATACGTAGTAACTCTCAAGAGCAATACTAGTTTCCTCATGATAATAAACGGCAAACACCTTCACCTTCCCTCCGGCAATATATCGTTACTGCATATTGGATACTGAATTACTTCAACTGATTAGGGATAACATCTACAAATCAAAGATCAATTGTCCTGCCTTCATTTGCTAGAAACCTTCTACATATATAGCAAGATTCCACAAGGATCTCGTCTACTACTCACTAGTAACCTTTCTGAATTGGTGGGTACTAGTGAATGAGCTGAATTGGATCTAGAAACCTTTCTAATTTTGTTTGTTCACTCGTTTACTATAGTGGTTGCTTTTACTTTTGATTCATTTACAAGTTGAAGGAAAAAGTTTTGATTATCAATTTTTATAAACGGTTAAATCACTACTAGTTGAAAAGAAAAAGACAGAGAAAACCGTTTTGGCGAAAGTGGGAGAAAGATACTTTTATCAAATTATTACAACATGTGATCAATCAAAGTTTGCGCCTTTCTGTTCCTTTCCTGTATAAAAGGAGAAGGTCTAGTCTAGGTTCACTTCACATAGGCGTGTGGGTCCCACAATCCCGCCTTAAACATTTCTCATCAGCTGCTTCTATTTTGGGTTACCTTTTGTTAATTGTTTTCCTTTCTTTCTTTTTTTGCCGTTTGTGTTTGGTTTCTTGGGGTCAGCTCGCTAGGGCGGATTTGGTGATACGGGCGGTGAAAGATTGAGTCTTTGGTGGTTTCTGGAGTTGGGTTTTGCTTAAAAATTTGATCTTAGTGATAAAGTTATGATTTTTGGTTTTGGTTTGGTTTTGGTGGAGAAAGTGTGTAAGCTAAAGCTTCGGGTCGGCCACGGGAGGCACGAGGTGTGTTCGTTCAGCTACTTTTCTCCATTTCTTGCTCAATCTTCAATTTTGATAAGCTGAAATTTTATCTTGCTTTCAATTTTGGTTCGGTTTTTATGAGCTGAGGAGAGAAAGTTTTGGTTTTCCATTTGTTATTTGTGTTGTATTGTTAAAGATTGGTTCTTCAATTCTTCTTTTTGGTTATTCTTGATGCATATGTTGGATCTTAAGAATTTAGCAGGTGGTTTTGTTAGTTTTGCTCTGAAAATCCAGGTGGGGTTTTCCAAATCTTAGAATATGACAATGAGTTTTCAAAATCTAAGTTGGGATCATAGAGTTCAACTGGTGTTCTTGCTGTTTTTCGGGTTTAAAGTGAACTGTGGTTCATCAGGAGTTTGAAAAAATCCAAACTTTGGGAATGATCTGAAGAAAGTGATCATTTTGAGGTGAGTGCAATGTTAAGAGGATTAGCTCTTGGGTTGTTAGTTTCTGGTTTCATTACATTGGCTTGGGCCAGTGATCATGACTATGCACATTGCAATTGTGATGAGGAGGGTTTTTGGAGCATTCAAAACATTCTTGAGTGCCAGAGAGTGAGTGATTTCTTGATTGCAATAGCGTATTTTTCGATCCCTATAGAACTTTTGTACTTTATCAGCTGCTCCAACGTTCCGTTCAAATGGGTTCTCCTCCAGTTCATTGCATTCATAGTCCTTTGTGGACTGACCCATCTGCTAAATGCATGGACATATTATGGGCGCCACTCCTTCCAGTTGATTCTGTCCCTCACCATTGCCAAATTCCTCACTGCCTTGGTCTCATGTGCAACTGCAATAACCCTTTTAACTTTGTTTCCTCTTATCCTCAAAGTAAAAGTGAGAGAACTGTTCTTGAGACAAAATGTGTTGGAACTAGACCAAGAGGTTGGGATGATGAAGATACAGAAGGAGGCGAGTTGGCATGTTCGAATGCTGACCCGGGAAATTAGAAAGTCGCTTGATAAGCATACCATATTGGACACAACTCTGGTTGAGCTTTCGAAGACATTAGACTTGCATAACTGTGCAGTTTGGATGCCAAATGAAAACCGAGGAGAGATGAACTTGACCCGTGAGTTGAAAGCAAATTCTTCGCGGAATTATCACCGTTCTATCCCAATTAATGACCCAGATGTTTTGGAGATAAGAGAGAGCAAGAGGGTGACCATCCTAAGGCCTGAATCAGCACTTGCATCTGCAAGTAGTGGTGAGTTTGGTGAGTCAGGTGCTGTAGCAGCAATCCGGATGCCAATGCTTCGGGTCTCAAACTTCAAAGGGGGTACACCACAGTTGGTTGATACTCCGTATGCTATATTGGTTTTGGTTCATCCCATTGCAGGTTCTAGAGGTTGGAGCCATCACGAGATGGAGATAGTGGAAGTCGTGGCTGACCAAGTTGCTGTGGCTCTATCCCACGCTGCTGTGCTTGAAGAGTCTCAACTCATGAGAGAGAAACTGAGTGAACAAAATCGTGCATTGCAACAGGCTAGGAAGGATGCAATGATGGCCAGCCAAGCAAGGCTCTCATTTCAGAAGGTAATGAGTCATGGAATGCGAAGGCCAATGCATACGGTTTTGGGTTTGCTTTCTACTTTTCAGGAGAACTTAAGTTTTAAACAGAGAATTATTGTGGACACAATGTCAAAAACGAGTTATGTTCTCTGCACTTTGATAAATGATGTGATGGAGATGTCAGCAAAAGATACTGGAAGGTTCCCGTTAGAGATGAGGCCATTTCAACTACATTCTATGCTCAAGGAAGCTTCTTGCCTTGCCAAGTGCTTGTGTATGTATAAAGGCTTTCGCTTTGAAGTTGATGTTCAAAGCTCACTGCCTAATCAGGTGATAGGGGATGAAAGAAGGACATTCCAGGTAATCTTGCATATGGTTGGGTATCTGTTAAGCACCTACGATGGCGGGGGAACTGTCATCTTTCGAGCTATTTCAGAGAATGGTAGTGAAGGCCCGGACGATAGATTGCAAGGGATATGGAGATCAAATATGCAAGATGAGTGTGTATCCATAAAGTTTGAGTTTGAGATTAGCGATGGGAGTTCTCATCCTGGTGGATTAGTCTCATTGACTCATGCTGGTAGGAGGAACAACAATGATGAGATTAAGAAGGGCCTTAGTTTCAGCATTTGTAAAAAGATTGTCCAGGTAAGCACTGTAACTACCCTTTTTTTTTCTTCCATATATTGTTTTTGCAGCGTGATTCTGGATATGTTGCTTGCTGCATTATCAGTGCTAAAATTAGCTGTTGGGTATTCGCATGAAATGGATTATTGCAATTGCGATCCATGCATGTTTTAGACAGTCTATGTTCGCTTCATGTAGAAGATGTTTATAATAAATGAGTACTCAGATTCCATGGTCCAAAATACATGTCACTACAGCAGCCATCGCCATTAGATGATTGTCTTTTTCTTTTCAAATTGAAAAGTTGGCCTGTACCTTTCCAGAAAATTTACTTCCTAGCAATCCTCTGGTCTAAAATATGATGCAGTACCACTGATATGAGAAAACTGATGAATTTTGTATAATAACTATCTGCAGATGATGCAAGGCAATATCTGGGTATCCATGAATCCATTGACTTTCACAGAAAGCATGACACTTGTTCTCAGGTTTCAAATCCTCTCATCTATAGGGAGAGCTATATATGCCCCTGGAAATAACTTGGAGCAACCAAATTCCAACTCACAATTTAGAGGCCTCCGGGTTGTGGTAGCGGATGATGATAATGTAAACAGGTCCGTCACCAATAAGCTGCTCGAGAAACTTGGGTGTCAGGTTACTGCTGTTTCCTCTGGGTTTGCATGCCTGAGCGCCCTCAGTGCTGCTGAAAATTCTTATCAAGTTGTTGTCTTGGATCTTCACATGCCAGAAATGGATGGGTTTGAAGTGGCAATGAGAATCAGAAAATTCCAGAGTCCTAGTTGGCCATTGATCATTGCGATCACAGCAAGCGCAGAGGAAAATGTGTGGCAGAGATGTCTACAGATGGGAATGAACGGATTGATTCGAAAGCCCGTTCTTTTACAAGGCATGGCAGAAGAACTCCGCCGAGTACTGCAAGCAATGAGCAGATGAAGGTTAACTTTTTACCTTCTACATCCTTTTTAGGTTCTCCTAGGAGCAGAACTTGTAGAGATCCAACTTTAGGCATGTTAAACTTAGTTTTCACTTAATCAGAGAGTATAGTTGTTAGATATTGCTAACCATGTTCTTCATATTACAAGTAATACATAGTGAATAATGATAGTTTTCGGCTGCTCTTGTTTGTGTCAACGTGACGGTAACTTCATGTTCTGTATATTGAGATATATTTACTGCATGGATTCACAGAGTTTTCAGCAAAACCCGGGCATGGTTATCTGTTGAGACTCGGGACTAAATTGCTCTTGTCATCAATCCACGTGTACGATTGTGAGCTCTGTATGAGCTTCATGGTCAAGATCCATTACTCTGTTCCTTTGGAATTGGTTTTGCGGTTTTGCCAATTATGTAACTCATCTTTTTGTCTTCTACACCAGTTTCTCAAAATGTGGCTACCTCAAAACGAAAAGTTCACATCTTTATCCACCAACATAGGAAATGAGTTTAAATTGGAAATGTATCATGTCACTAATATACCATTGCTGTGCAGATGCTATAGATTAATTGGCTTCAAAATAGAATATTGGAAAGTTCATCAAGATATACACGTACTCCGATTATTAAACTACTTCTACGATTAAGAATTGGATATCATGTTGCCATTGGAATAGCGGTCTCACTGTTTAATTAGGGTATTCTACATGATTTGTAATATTGTACTATTCTATAGTTACTTCGTATAATGATAACTTAAAAATCAGAAAGTAAATTAAGTCAACGTATGAGAACGCATTGATGATCGAGCCCAAAACAACCTACGTGTACTCCACGGCAGGTGCATGCATCCAATACAAATGTGTTAATCATAATCTTAGTTTAAATTGTGTTTGCATCATCTTCATCTTCATCATCATCTTCATCATCATTCACATTTATCTTCATCTTCACTGGTAGAGTTGGAAAGCGATGATAATGAATAATATGCTCTCAAAATTTATTTATTTTTCCACTAGTGTGATGCATGATGATGATTCCTCAATATCATCAATCTCAAATAATTAATCAATTAGCCATATACTAAACATGATGTTTTCAACTTTTTTGGGTTGTCTTCATTTGCTTAATGCAGGTTTTGCGGATTCCTCTTTCAAAGTAGTATTGTTAATTGGGCTTGGATTTAGACTTTCAAAGAGAACTGGTAGGGCTTTATAAAAAAGAAAATGTTTTGTTGGTAAAACTCCACCACCAAAGACAACTTATTATATAATAAACTACTTGCTTGCTGCTGCACTAAAAGACGGTTTTATTTGTTTGTTAGTCCTAATCCAAACTATTATTTTGAATTTTTTATCCTCAACTGGATGCTTTAACGTATGAATTAAAGTTAAAATCCCGTCAGGTGGGCTCCATATTGCAATTGCAAAGCTGCTTTACTTACCATTACATAAACAAAATGGACGAATGTTGTGTAATACAATTTACTAGGTGAATATAATAACAAATTAATTAGGGTTCCATTAAACAATGACATGTGAATCCATGTGCAGATGGTCCTCCATGTTGCTACATCTCTATGTATTTATCCTTTGAGAGCCAAGGAAACACATTTTTTGGGACAAATATTGAATTCATGTTCAATGTATTTACTTTCATTCATTCTTAACTTATGAACATTTAATTATACATGCGAGGTCTTGGGAGTTCAATTTCATTTCATGCTTAGATATTGATTTGTACAAAAGAGAAATACAATCTAAACTGAGCTTTTGTTTTGCATCCAGCTAGAGAATTACATTATTGGCTTTCTCATTGATCCTTTTAGCTTCTTTGCTAATACGTAAGATCATGAAGCTCATTTTATTCATTATCTAGTAATGAACATTCTTGCAAAAAATAATCAAATCTGACATCGTTCAGTTATATATCCAACTTTGATACAATAATTTAGACATTAAACAAGCCGATAACCCAAACAATATCATATTTGATTGATTTTTTGCTGATATTTACTAATTAATAAGATAAATAGTAGCGATCATGACACATAGTAGTGTAAAAGCAAAAAAATAAGGGTTGATGAAGGAGCCAAAACTTGTCCCTCTTTTAATAGGTAGGATGTGTTTTCTATGTATATCCAGATTACATTAGCTTATGGTCATTCAATGTAACATATTTTTAGTTTTAAAGTTCAGATCAATATAATTATGATCATGAGCACACCCAGATAATAAATCTAATATATCTCTGACCATTGTTCCATTGCGCACATTCATGGCACTACTTAATTAACAAATATGCATATATTATGACAAATGGCAAAACAAAAATCGAATTCTAAAAAAAAAAAAAAAAGAGGTAGGTGAATATACATATAATTTGAAAATGATATTTCATAAAAAAAAAAAAAAATGATATGTATTCAAATGATCATTGGAGGTAGATTAGCACAGTAGCCAAAGTTGACCAGTCAACGTGAATTAAACTAGCTATAAGAAAATGAGAGGAAACAACATGTGCTAAAGCCTAATAGAAAAATTGAATAGTATTGTTTTGTTTTCAGCAATATAAATCGACCCGTCGATAATTTATAGTAAAAACATGGACTTGTAAAATCGTTGCTAAGTAATAGTAGTAGTTTGAGTAATAGAAGATACTTTTCACAGAGATCAAGGAATTGAGCTAATAGAAATGTTGATAGAGTCTATTAGTTCTCTTTTCAGAAGAGAACTAAAAAATGAGCAATAGTCGAAGAAGAAGATGACCATAATTATGGTGATGCACAACTTCATTTCATGTAATTATGGAAAATTGAGAGCACCGAGTGGACGTCCACTCGATGAACTGTAGAATTTTCCATTGAATTAACAAAACAAAAGCATAGTTATTGGGGAAAATATACACATCGATCTCATCATCATCTTCATCTCCAAGTACACAGCAGCTTGATTAAGTTAATTCCAAAATTACAGTACTGATCTACTAATCCACATCAATTTTCTTCATTAATTCACAATTAATAAAACCCTAATAATAATAATAATAATAATGGAGTAATTAAAATGAAGGCCTACCACCACCACCACCTTGACCATGAGTCCAAGATGAATAAGCAGCAGCTTGATCATTCACCATCAAATTCGGCGGCATACCATAAACCCCCGGAGCCATCGACGCCGCCGCCTCTCCAATCCCTCCACCGCTACTGCCACCCATCCCCGGCGGCGACCCCACCGAATTATTATTCCCACCACCAACAACCTCCTCTTCCTCCTCTAACGGCAGCCTCTCGTACGTCGCGTTCGAAAACGTTGCAGCAATCACCATAACTGGGCCCGCAGCCACGAGCGGGCCTACCACGCTGCCACCAACAACCTGCCCCTGCCCACCCGCCAGGTATATCGTCATCCCTGTCGACCCTGGCGGAGCGGGCCCAGGCAGGAAAGCTCCAGTCAAAGAGAGTATCTCGAACCTCCCGTGGAGGGCCATGACGGCTCCCGGGGAGGAGGGTTGCCGGAGGGTCACGTTGGTAACGGTTCCGCTGCCGGAGAGGACGCAGACGCCGCGCTGACGTCTCCTCGCGAAGTGGGCGACGCTGTCGGAGATGTCGGCTCCGTTGGAGATCTCCATAACGTGGCTGCGGAGGGCGTTGGGGCTGTCGCGGGTGACGAAGATGGGTGGTTTTGGCTTGTTTTTGGACCCCGGCGGACGGCCGCGGGGGCGGCGGGTAGTGGTAGGGACGTCGACGGCGCCTTCTTTGGGGTCGGCGTCGCTGTTGTTGTCGTCGTCGTCTGCACCGGATCCGCCGAGGCTGCTGCTGGTTCCAGTTCCGGGTGTTAAATTGTTGATGGAGATGCCGAGATCTGGTTTGATGAGGATGTTTTTTAGAGGGGAGTTGTCAGCGGCGGCGGAGGGGGAGGTGTCGTTGAGTCCTCCGCCGGGGAGACCAACTTGGCCAGCCCACCATCGGTTCGCCATGAGTTTGAATTGATTGCCAAGAAAATGGAAAAAGAGAGAGAGAGAGCTAAAAAAGAGAGTGATCTTGAACAAGAGAAAGGATCTAAACAGCAGATCAAGGGCTATAGCTAATGAAGGTAAAGAAATGTATGAGAAAAAAGTAGGTAATAAAATAGAGTACTTATGTCATGTATAGTGCAAACTTGAGAGAGATGTATCAAATGAAGAAAAAAAATGTTTGGAGTTAACTTGGGGAGGGTACTTGTGGAGGTCAAAGGATCATCAAGGTGTGTATAGGGCAGCTAATGACAGTTTAACTAGACTAGAAAAAACCCTACTAGAGCGAGAGTGCCGCATCCGCACCCGCACTCTGGTGTACGTCATACCAGTCTACCAGGCTCGTCCATTATATAGGCCTTCCACAGTAGACCGAAAGATATGATGTTCAAACTCATTTTTAAACATCGCTCTTCAATACTTGGCCGAAAAATATGATGTTCAAACTCATGAGTTCTATTTGTGATGTCCATTTTTGGACATCATGAGTGTGATGTTCATACCGTGGGATCCACAATAATAAAAAAAATAAAAGCAAAACATTGAAAAAATGGAACCCATATCTCATGTGTTGAGAAATTTTTATTTGAATATCAAAACAAAAATAGTTGAAAGATAGTCAATATTAGACTCATAATAAAGAACTCATTGAAAGAAATTCAATGGTGCAATTTTGATAAATAGTGAATCAATAAAAATTTAAGTGGTCATCTAATTGAAATTAGGCAAAATTTAATATAGTAAACATTATGACTCTCATATATATTAAACTCATACTACTGCATGAAAATTATTATAGACATCAAACTCATGTCACCCGAGTTCTCTTTATAGGAATCAAACTCACTTGAACAACTATGGAAGGTATTAACATGGTTTAGGCCGTTTTGTTAGTAATGTTTGTTTCCTCGTTATATTAGGTATTTTATGGTTGTCATGCCTCTGCAGCTTTGCTATAGACATTGGGTACGGCGTCTAATTCCTTAGAAATTTTATTCCTTCTAAAAAAAAATTTGATAAGCTTAACTAGTTGGGTTCTTTTGGCTGTCCCTTGATGATGATCTCTTGTACCTAGCTAGCCAGATAGTCATGATGTAGGTAATTTGAGGAAGGTAGTGTCGGTCTTGGGAATTAGGGTTTTGTTCGGTCGGCGTCACGTGCGCTATAGCTAGACGGAAGGTGGGCTGCACTGTACTGATTAAAGTACATTAGACATTTCTCTGATTTTGTAACGCAATATTTGTTCTTTTAGCTTAGCAACATGTTCATTTCCTAGTTTTTAGCGCAGCTTCTTGTATTTTTTTCTACATGGAAGTTGAGCTTAAGTCCACGGAAATAAGGGTGTCCATTGTCCAAAGGATCCTAGTTTTACTCCTTTAACTCCACAATCTTTTTCATCTTCTTTGTAACGTGAAATTTGCTGCCTGCCTGTTCAAGTTTCAACCTAAATGTGTGGTCATTACTTCCACACCCTCTTGGCATGCTCCTCTTTGCTTTCGCTTGAGTTTGAAGATCTCTTTTCCCTGAGTAGGTTTGTCCATTTTCATGATCGGGAGAAGCAAGTAATTGAAGAACTGATCAAATTTTGGGGAACAAAAATTGGAGCAACTAGCCAGGTTAGTTCATTTGCTGCCTAGTTTAGAAGCCTTATTATTTTTTAAGGTAAAACGATAGATACTACGATGAGGGAATACAGCACGAAGGTTTTAGACGTCTCGCAAAGCGATTAAACCTACAGTTAACCCAACAAGCAACTCATCCGTACTGAAACCAAACTAATCTAATCGACTAGTCCTATTAGAGGGACAAAGATTAAAAAATAAAATAAAAAATAAAAAAACCTTAAAGGACAGCCTCTTAAAGCAAACAAAAGTAGAGAACAATTTAGTTGGCTTGGGAAAATGACTTGGCAATACAATGAGTCTATATAATTTTTTTTGATCAAAGAAGATTAAATTTATTAACAAGGATTTGGCCAAAAAACCAAACAAAGAGTACATACATATACAAGTCCTCGTCAACCTGATATACAAGACAATTAAAAATGCTTGAAACAATTGTTGGTTTAACAACTTTGTCTTGAAACAATTGTTGGTTTAACAACTCGTAGTAGACTATAGTTCTTTGGGGCTTCTACCCAAAAACTATTATCACATTTTTATTATGCCCAAAAATACTACCACAATAAAATTATTACAAAATACTACTACTTTCCCAAAAATACACTAAAAAGCCCACTACAGCTCACGCGAGCGTGAGACTCACGCGCCTCACCAAAAAACGTGAAGATGTTGCTGCTTCGGTCTCTCTCTACAGTGGGTTTGGGGTTACAATCTTGGTGTCT
The DNA here is from genome assembly GCA_033992175.1 of Spiraea crenata. Taxonomy (NCBI): domain Eukaryota; kingdom Viridiplantae; phylum Streptophyta; class Magnoliopsida; order Rosales; family Rosaceae; genus Spiraea; species Spiraea crenata. Next base: position 1,059,985 of record JAVBHV010000041.1, on the reverse strand, counting down.
ATGGAAAGAGGGCGACGAGACGAATCCAACCCAATTGATTTCGTGTCAAACAGAGTTCGTATGAGAAAGTTATGGGTAAAAGAGTCTTTTGAAGTTTGTGGGGAAGGAGGACTTCCTTCAAAATGAAGGAAGTACTTCAAAATCTGAAAAATGTGATCCTTCAAAAATCTAAAGGACAAGTTCTTGCAGATCTGAAGGAGCGCTTCCTTCAAATTGAAGGATGTGCTCCTTCAAATTGAAGGATGTGATCCTTCAAATTGAAGGAAGCACTCCTTCAAAATCTGAAGGACAGTTTCCTGCATATATGAAGGAGCACTTCCTTCAAATTGAAGGATGTGCTCCTTCAAATTGAAGGATGTGATCCTTCAAATTATAGGATGTGATCGTTCAAATTGAAGGAAGTACTCCTTAAAAAATCTGAAGGACAATTTCCTGCAGATCTGAATGACAGTTTCCTGCAGATCTGAAGGAGCACTTCCTTCAAATTGAAGGAAGTGCTCTTTCAAAATCTGAAGGACAGTTTCCTGCAGATATGAAGGAGCACTTTCTTCAAATTGAAGGATGTGCTCCTTCAAATTGAAGGATGTGATCCTTCAAATTATAGGATATGATCCTTCAAATTGAAGGAAGTGCTCCTTAAAAAACTGAAGGACAGTTTCCTGCAGATTTGAAGGAGCACTTCCTTCAAATTGAAGGATGTGCTCCTTCAAATTGAAGGATGTGCTCCTTCAAATTGAAGGATATGATCCTTCAAATTGAAGGAAGTCCTTCAAAATGAAGAAGAAAGAATAGTTGTGTTGATTCACCATCAATTCATTTGATTTTTATATCAATCTTCATCTAAACAATCCAACAAAGCTTTCTAGACTAGTTTTAAAGACTACCTTGGCCGGAAACTCACCGGAAAGTTTCAACCAATATGTGAGGCTCACCGGCGATGATCCGCTACAAATTAAAGCTCAATATTGGTTGGGCTGTGTCTAGAATGATGAGAGGATGAAGTTTTGGGTGGTGGTTCGTCCCATTTGTTGCCGGAATCGGAGAATCTCGCCGAAAAACGTGAAGATGTTGCGGTTCCGATATCTCTCTACAGTGGGTCTGGGGTTACAATCTTGGTGTCTATGGAAAGAGGGCGATGAGACGAATCCAACCCAATTGATTTCGTGTCAAACGGAGTCCGGATGAGAAAGTTATGGGTAAAAGAGTGTTTTGAAGTTTGTATGAAGATTTCTCGCGTGGATTACAGAGCAGGGAAGTCGAAGAAGAGAGTGAGTGTATTTTGCAGCACGCGCGTGGAGTTAAAAGTTGTTATTAAAGTGTACAACCCAATTATAAATCAACATGTGTCAAAGTAGTAGTTGTTTGTGTCAAAATCTGGGGACCTTGACACGTCACAGTAAAGGGGACGTGGAAGCGGGGGCTTCCACGTTGGGTGCGAGTTTGAAGTAGCTTCGGGGAAGAGGGTGTTTGAGGCGTTGGAAGGCTGGAGCTTCTTGAATAACCTGAAAATAGACTAAGAGCTCGGAGACCGTGGTGGGCCGAAGGGCGGCTTAAGTCAGAAAGAGTGACTATGCGTGAATAGTTAAGTGAATAGTAAAGTTTATCCTTGCTTGGGGTAGACTTTAGAGGAGGTGAGGGTCATCTTTCTTTCGTTGGGATAGAGTGCCTTCTAGTGTTCTTGGCTGGGGGGCCCGCTTTGTTACGAGGTTAGCGTCTGGAGGCCGTGAGGCGGTTCGAGGTGTTTGGGCCGCGCGACGTTCGGGGGCCGTCTCGTAAACGTTGGGTCGAACCCAGAGGTTTAAGTTGTCTTGCTGCATAAGGGACTACGAGGTGTGGGCCTTGGTTGTGGACTTTGTGGGGTGGGCGGTAACAGTAGTATATTGAGTTAAAGTAGTGTTTGGGTATTTTGATCTCAATATATCAAAATGTAATTCCTAGTTCTTTTAGCCTAGCAACATATTATTTTCATATGCACAATATATGCATCCATACTAATTAGAGTTTCCTAGTTTTTAGCACATCTTATTGTATTTTGTACATGGAAGTTGAGTTAGTCCATAGAAATAAGGGCCTCACAATCTTTTTGATACAACCACGTTAGCTAAGCTTGTTCAAGCTTCAACCTATATAAATGGTCACTCCACAGTCCAGACACCCTCTTTGCATGCTAGCTCCTCTTTTCTTTCCCTTGAGTACTTTTGAATATATCTTTTCTTTTAACAACACAAACCAACATGGCTACCATGCATATTAGAAATGTGGCGGTGTTAACATTTCTTCTTCTGATGCAAAGAAGCAGATGTAGTTATATTTATGCTGCTATTGTCAATCCCAAAACCCATGTCACAATTATTAACAATTTGCGCATGGCTGATAAAGACCTTACTGTTCATTGTAAATCCAAGGACGATGATCTGGGCGTTCATGTACTGTCCCCTAACGGGTCATTTGAATTCCATTTTCGGCCCAACTTTTGGAATTCGACGCTGTACTACTGCACATTTGAGTGGGAAGAAGGTGGATCGATATCTCACGTCTTTGATATATACATACAACTGAGAGATATGCGGAACTGCATAAAGAACTGTGATTGGCTCATCAGAGAGAACGGTGCATGCCGCAAAATCGAAGGGTATCCCAATATGATAGACTTGTGCTTTCCTTGGAATGACGTCAAGTTTTAGTGCAAATTAATTCAGTAATAAATGCTATTTCACCATATTAAATTATTAATTATTCTAGTTCCAGTTCTACTGCTTTGTTTGATGAATAACAGTTGTTAGTTTGCTTACAATTAAAAGTATTTTTAGCCGCTCTCTCTCTTCCTCTCTCTCAGAAAACCCAAACTTCCCCATCACTGCCTCCGACCCCTTGCTTTGGCTTGGGGTAGGCCGGCCCTCTGGCTCTCAATTCATGTTTGCTCTTCCGCCCTCTCTCCTTTTTGAGAGCTCCTCTCTCCTTGTGAGAGCCCATCAAAAGTGCAAAATTGAATGGTGACCTTTGAAAATGAGTCTAGCATTTTGTTGTGGTTGTTTTGTTTCCAATAAATCGCAAGTGTGGGGAAACCAATTCAAGATCGGCTTTCATTGCTGAGTTGCAATGAGTTTGTTTGTTGCTTTGTGTTGTTATTATTTTTCAAGTTTCGGATTCAGCGGGTTCATATCTCATCCTATCTAATGGCGGCTAATGCAGTTTTCCGATTTTGATCGATTGATGGGCTTCGGATTTCGGTTCTGCCATATTTGGCCGGTTTGTCTGCTTAATCCAATCTAGTGGCGGCTGGTGCAGCTTTCCTATTCAGATCGCTTGATGGGCTTCATGTTTCGGTTCTACCATGCTTTGCCGGCTTTGTCTGTTGGGTTTTTTCAGTTGTTTTTGCTTAGTTTGTTTTGAAGTTGGTTCCATTGTAGTTGGTGCTTTGATGCTAGTTCTATGGAGCCTGATTCCTGTCGGTAGAGTTGTCATCTACAGCTAGCCGGTCGGAGATCCTCGTTAAAATTTGGATTTCGCTCGTTCGCTAGAGTGGGGTTTGGTTCTCTTTTGATAGGATTGCTTTCATCTGCTTTGTTGCAGTATTGATGTATTCTCGTGGATTATGGGGCACTCATTTTATTGAGAGCCTAATTTTTTTGTACTCTTTTGTCTATCAATATATATTTTCTTTGATCAAAAAACAATTAGCAGTATTTTTGTCCATTTACAATCTGGTCTCTTTTCTCTAGTTTTGAAGGCATAGGGTTTTACTAATCTAAAAATGAGATTCACGATGTGTAACTTCATAATGGATAAGCAAACCTATAAAAAGGATGAGATCCAGGGCTACAAAAAAGAAGTGCCAAAATAATTTCTATATAAGGTTAGGGATGGTCATGGGGGCTGGGGATAGGTTTGCCAATACCATCTCCAAGACTATTTCCTATCCTCTCCCCTGTCCTCGATTTGAAACGTTTGGGGCTTCCCCATCCCCGATGGGCAGCGCTACCCTGTCCCATCCCATCCCCATCCTCATCTCGCTAGGGAGCTCTCCCTCGTCCCTATCTCCATCCCCATCCTTGATTGGGAGCTCTCCCCGGTCCCTGTCCCCATCCTCATCTCCGTCTTTTTCACACAAGTAAAATTAATTATTTAGAAATTAAAAATAAAAATAAAAGTTGTATTTATAAAAATATTTAATATCCAAAAAAATATCAAAAATGTACTATCAAGGCAGTTTTGAGATGGATCCTCACATGGAAATTTTAGGGGAATTGGCAAAAATGGGCTCATAGCCAAATCCTTTGCCAAATGGGGGGAGGGTTTTTCTTCACTAGGCAAAATGCTAGAGGAACTTTGCAATTAGGGATCCCTGGCAGTTATAGTGCGGCCATAGTGCCTCATAGTGCACCCATAGTGCTCATAGTCTTTCGATTAGAATCCCTGTAGTTATAGTGCGGCCATAGTGCCTCATAGTGCACCCATAGTGCTGGACCCATAGTGTCTCATAGTCTTTCGAGTACAGAATCGTTGTAATTCATCAACGCCTTCATAGTCCCTCATAGTGCACCCATAGTGTCTAATAGTCCCTCATAGTGCACCCATAGTGCCTCATAGTGCCTCATAGTCCCTCTGCTTATTCTCCGAACTCCACCGAAGACGTTTTCGTTTGCCGGTGGCAAACCTCTGGGAATTTGGGGTTGAAACTTTGGGGATATATTCTTGAGGTCGGGAGGGAACTTTTTGTAGTTGGGGTTGTTGTCAATCGATGACCGGAAAACGTAGAACGGAGGGAGGTTTGTAGGATGATTTTTGGCAAAAAATAGACCAAAACGTTTTCGTTCGCCGGCGGCAAACCGCTTGGAATTTGGGGTTGAAACTTCGTGGGAGTGTGCTCGTGGATGTTGGGAAGCTAGTCCAGGTTTTCCGAACGGAGAAAGTGGCCGGAAAATTAGCGACGGCGGCCAGAACTCCGGCGGCTCAGTTTTGCGTTTGGTTTCACCGGCGGCGTTCCACGCTGTCTTTGGCTCTGAAATTTTGGGGATATATTCTTGAGGTCGAGAGGGAACTTTTTGTAGTTCGGGTCGTCGTCGATCTATGGCCGGAAAAGAGAGAACGGAGGAAGGTTTGTTGGACGGTTTTTGGCAAAAAAACAGAGCAAAATGTTTTCGTTCGCCGGCGGCAAACCGCTTGGGATTTGGGGTTGAAACTTCGTGGGAGTGGACTCGGGGATGTTGGGAAGCTAGTCTAGGTGGTTCCGAACGGAGAAAGTGGCCGGAAAATTAGCGACGGCCGCGAGAACAGAAAGAGGTTTGTCGGATGGAAAAAGGGAATTGTGAAGGGGCTTCTCCTCTGCAATTAGGCAAAAGTTTTGCCTAGTTTCAGCACAAAATTGGCTGACCCAACATTTTGGCAAATGGATTTGGCTATGAGCCTATTTTTGCCAATTCCCCAGAAATTTGTTGTTTTGGGGGGGTGTGGGTTTTTGGTTTTTTGTTTTTTTTGTTTGTGGTGGGGGGAAGTTTTTGGGGGTGGAAATTTTAGGTTGTTTTTTTTTTGGTTGGTTTTTGAGGGAGGAATGTGTTTGGCGGCTTCTGCGTCGCGTAGAGAGGGCGGTTTTTGTGGGGGGGGGGGGTGGGGTGATATTGGTGGTTTTCTTTTTTTGTTGGTGTGGGGGAAAAAAGGCTCTCCTGTGGTTGGAAAAAAACATATTCCCACGGTCGGGCCTTTCCTCCTCTGTTTGTCTTTTACCGGGGGGGAGAAAAAAGGCCGACGACCTCCTTGCGGCCCCCCCTCGCCGTCCCCGCCTACTTCCCGCTTCATCCGCCGAATTCGAGGAGCAAAAACCACCGCCGGAAGAACCGAAACCTCAGAAACCCCGAAAAACCGCTAGTTTTAGCTGCGACTCTTCTTCTTCTGCTTCTGCCCCTGCTCCTGTTCCTGTTCCTCCAAAATCGATTCTCAAAAGCGCCCTCAAGCGCCCTAAACCCTCTGATGAATCACACGGTAATTGTTTCATCTTAACTTTTCACCGTTTTACATTATCAGTTACTATGCTTCTTGATTATATTTTCAATTCCTGCAGATTTAGTAATTTAGGGTTTTACTACATTGTTATTATTCGTCACAAAATTGAATTGTTTCAGCTCTTTGAGTTTAATAGGAAAAAAAAAACCCAGATTAGAATTTGTTTGATATTTCTGAATTATATGTAATTTGTCTGAAATACCAATGTTGTGATTTGTTAGATAAAGTGTTGGAAGTAGCGAATGTGCCCGAAAAAAAGAAGTTGAGGTTTAAGACTACCACGGATGCGTCGGAGCAACAGGTTATAGAGGCAATGCAGAAGATAGCATCGCATATAAAGAATCCTTCAAAGTTTAGTAAGGCTTCCAAGCTGGTCATCCAGCTGGTTCAGGCCGGAAGCGTCAAGGCTGAAACTAGTGATTGTTTTGTCGCTGTGCTTGAAGCCGCAATGGCATCGTCTACTTCTTGTACGGATCCTTCGTTGCGAGCTGATTATCATGCGCTGTTCTCAGCGGCACAAGATGTCTCTGAGGTAAGATCATAAGTTTTTATATAGTGTAGTCCATGAGTTGCTATTTTAATTCTCAACTTACATTACCTTAAATGTTGTCAGTTTCTCAGTAAGAAGCAAAAGAATCAGTTAGTGACATGGAGAGTCAGGGCGGTGTTGGCAAATGAATTATTCACTGATGACAGCTTCGTGGTGAGTACCCTTTTCCTGTGGGGGTTTTTTGTGATCATATTTTCTGAATCATGAAGTTAGCTTATTGGTATATAGATTTAGTAAGAGCGAGCCATCATTTTTGACATATATGCACTCTCAATCAGTCATCTATACTTTAAAAGCATTGCCTCCTGTTGATTTACATCATTGTGACTATTCTTACGACTATGTCATGATCAATATCAGCTCACCTTGTTTTTATGATTTCTGCACCGTGCCTGACTTGCCTTGTTTTTTCCTTTCTTCCTTTCCTTCCCCTTTTTCTGTGCCCTGCTTTACTTTTATAAAGTTTTCAAAAACAGCTGGACAAGTAAAAGAAGCCATATCTAATCTGCCGGATGCAACTGAGGACGAGGACAGGGAGGAAGCGGCTGTGCTGGAAGATGAAACAAAGCTGGCAGATGAAGATGATCAAATGAATCAGGATACGACTTCAACTGCACCAGCTGAAAATGACGAGAAAGCGTCTGATCCATTTGGTCTTGATGCATTTTTAGCTTCTAGCTTTGTGAAGAAAGATGACAAAACGAAAGGAAAGAAAGATGCATCTAGCAAGATGAGGAAAGAGGAGGAAGAGACCAAGAGATTCCTCAAGTCACAAAGAGAAGCCTTGGTTCTTTGTTTAGAGATAGCTGCTCGGCGCTACAAAACTCCATGGTAAGTTTTGAAAAAATTTCAATTATTTCATGTGCTCTTCTTTTAGTATTCAGCATAGTAGTTAATAATATCAAGATCTAGACTTTTTTAATGTTCTGTTCACTTTACTTTTCAGGTGCCAAACAGTGATAGACATATTAGCAAAGTACGCATTTGATAACATATCAAAGTTCACGTCCAAACAGAGGGACGCCATTCGGAAACTTTGGGCTTCCATTCGGGAACAGCATAATCGTAGGAAACAAGGGAAATCAGTTACTGGGAAACTTGATGTCAATGGTTTTGAATGGCTGCAGCAAAAGTATGCTACTGAGAAGATCAGTATTCGACATTCTGTGGGAGGTGCTGGGGATCGTAAAACTGAAATGTGGCTTGGCTGATATTGTCTTTTTCAGTACAGATGTTAGTCATTCCGTTCAAGGAAAAGAAGGGTTCGAAAAATGTAATTGTTTGTCTACAATTGTTTCAGTGGACATGTTTCCTGATCAATATAATCTGTATTTTAGTACACAAAGGAAAGAATACTGTAATTGTTTGTCTAGAATTGCTTTAGTGTAGAATGTTTCCTGATCAACACAATGGATGATTTTTGCCAGAATAATGAGCTGGGTTGAGTTAAGCATGTCCAGATCACAAAATGAATTAATTACAGTTAGAATCCAAAATATATTTTACGGATAACTATGGACTGGTCTACCAATAATCACCACAAGAACAAGATCCTTCTCTGAAGTGGTGAAAGCGGTTCCGGTCCCTTACTATCATTTCCCTCCCATAAATTTTTGATAAGAGCTTGGTGGCTGTGTGACAATCTTCACAAACTCGAAGATTCTTTACTATTCGAATCGGTGTACCTGCAGCAGTGCTTATGAGACCAAATGCCATAGCCAGTTTCTCGCTATGATAGTTCACCGCAGTTTCCTTCTCTTCCTCATCTATGTTCTGCAGCACGACAGATGTGTTAGGAGTGTAGCCAGCCTCTTTCAGCTTCTTGATCATCTCAGTCAGCATTTCATAAATTTTTCGGGCTTGAGGGTGCGACTTATCCCCCATTGTGAAGTCATGAACTGTGCCATTTACTTCGATTGAGCTGAGACCTGGTTCTTTCTTGGTTCCTCTATCCTTCAAAGCTTTTCTGACCCCATCAACGTCGTTCCATCTGTTGGATGCTGCATAGATGTTCGACATCAGAATGTTGTAACCACAACTTTGAGGTTCCAACTCATGAAGCTGTTTTGCTGCCACTTCTGCCAAGTTGGGATTCCTATGAATTTTGCAGGCGGCAAGCAGGGCACCCCATACAACCATGTTAGGCTGCATTGGCATGCTTTCGATCAATTCACGAGCTTCTTCAAGCTGTCCAGCTCGGCCAAGAAGATCCACCATGCATCCATAGTGCTCAACCTTTGGAGCCAAGCCAAAGTCATGAACCATTCTCTCAAAAACCCGCTTTCCGTCTGCCACCAATCCAGCATGACTACAAGCATGGAGAACTGCTATAAATGTGATGTCATTGGGCTCAACGCCTTGTCTGTCCATTTGTTCAAAGAGTTCCAAAGCTTGTTTTCCACAACCATGCATAGCAAATCCAGTCATCATGGCATTCCACATGCAAATGTCTCGATCTGTGACTTCACTGAACAGCCTGAGAGCCGTATCTATGTCTCCACACTTCGTGTACATGTCCACTAGAGCTGTTCTTAGAATGACATCAACTTCAATCCTTTGCTGGTGTATGTAAGAATGAATCCACTTGCCTAAGTCACGGGCTCCGACCTCTGCACACAATGAAATGAGGCTGACCATTGTTACTTGATTTGGCCTTACTCCACTATCCTTCATCTGAGCAAAGAGCACTGAAGCCTCGTTAGTGCAATTGGTATGTGCATAAGCTGAGATTAAGGCACCCCAAATCATAACATCCTTGTTATCTATTCCATCAAAAAGAGTTCTCGCATATCTGATTTCTCCACATTTTCCATACATATCAACCAAAGCAGTGGCCAAAGCCAGAGACAAGAAAAACCCATGCCTCAAAATATACGCATGCAGCAACTTGCCCAAACTCAGAGCGCCTACAGAACCAGACTCGATAACCAAACTCAACATCGTAATCTCGTTCGGAAAGTTTCCTTCCTCCTGCATTCTGTTGAAAAGCCTTGCTCCCTCTTGTAAATTTCTGCAGTGAATGTACCCTGCAATCATTGCGGTCCACGACACAATATTTTTCTGAACTAACCCATCAAATAGCCTCCTCGCATAAGCTAAATTCCCACACTTGACATACATGTCTACCAATGCAGTAGAAATCGAAACTCCCAGTTTATCATTACCGCTATTCCTTACAACACAAGCATGCATTGCTTTCCCCATTTCAATATCAGCAATGTCTGCAAAGAGATTCACCATGCTAATCATCGCAATCTCACTCGGCTTCACTTGCATATAATTCATTTCCCTTACAAGCTCCAACGCCTCACCAAACAATCTGTTTCGAACACAGCTCCGAATCATGGTGCTCCAAGAAACAACATCTCTTTTCAGACATTCGATCGAACAACAAGCGTGCAGACACTACATCCCCACATTCGCTGTACATTTGGATCAACGCGTTACTCACGAAAACATCCTTATCCAATCCATTTTTCGACACGAAACCGTGCGTCTCTTTTCCTAGGACTACCAAACCGGACTGGCCACAAGCTTTGAGGACTGATGGGATGGTGAAATTGTCTACTTGGGTGTCCACTCTGCGCATTTGGGCGTATAGTTTGAGCGCGATCTTCGGGTAGTTGTTCTTAATGTAGGAAGTTATCAAGAAGTTGTACTGGGCAGCAGGGCTCAAGTGAGCTTGAAGGTGACTAAGAGGGATTTGAAGGGTTTGATCAAATTGGGTTTTGATCATGTGGGCGTGGATTTGCTGGGTCTGTTGAAGATTGGGGTGTTCATGAGATGTGAAAGAAGTGATTGGACGGTGATTAGATGGGTTTGAATTTGGATGTGGTGGGTTTTGATTCTTGAGAGGGGTTTGGTTGAATTTGAATTTGGAGGGAGGAAGGAGGGAATGTGGTAGGAGATGAGGTTTGGTAGTGGTGGTGACCATTACTTGGTTCATTTCATCCCTCCATGAAAAATACCTCCCAACACTTCCCACTTCTAGCCTTTATCAAGTGGTTTGATACTGGACATTACGTGGATCCGACATCGATATTATATCAAATGTTTTACGATGATCTGCTTAAAGTACAATGATACTGAATAATAATATCAATAACGTATCAATAGTCCTATAAAATATCATATTTAAAATTAAATTATTTCGCTCAAACTTACATATCGAGTAAATATGACATTGATATTATACCAAACCTTTTACAATGATACATGCAAGAAATAACAAAATGGATCATGTTTTGACAATCACATCATTATTGAAAATCGGACACCTTGTTTAAAGTTAGACAATCACCTCCCACTTACAAATGGACGTGGGCTTCCTGGGCCTGGAATACAAACTCAACAGTCTTTGTGCATAAATATGCAATAAACAGGGGCAAATTGAAGAATACCTCAACAAAACAAGGTTTGGCTTGCAAAAAATTTACCATTTTCATCCAAAAACCCTAAACCCCAATTCCCTTTGCGCCTATATAAATCACAACTCGCAGCTTCTACTAAAACCCTACTCACTCACCTTCTGTGGTCTCTCTCTCTCTCTCTCTCTCTCTCTCTCTCTCTCTCTCCAAGCCAAATCTCATTTGCAGGTAACGATTTCTCCATCCCTTCTTTCATGTTTTCTTTTATTCAATTTACTGCTTCATATTGTTCAGTTTCAATGCAATTGAATCGCAATATAAAAGACTGTAAATTTCTGTGTAAATTGAGAGAAAGCACATATCGAAGGCTTATGGGCGATTTTATGAAAAGCCCATGCGCTCAATATCTGTGCAAAATTGTAAATCTCTCTTCTTTCCTGAAGTTCCTCCTGATATTTGTTTCGCTTGAGGATTATGTAGAAGGATGATGACATTGTTGACTCTTGATTTTGACTTGAATTCTCTGTTTAGTTCATGGGTCGTTTGATTAACCACTAAAGTTTCAACCTTTGAATGATTTTGATTCATCAGTAGTTTTTTGAGGCGAACTTTTTGGTTGTTTTTGATATAATTTTTAGGTTATTTTGACGGGGGACATTGATCCGTCCCTAACTTGATGGAGCAGGCAATTTATGTCTGTACATTCCAGAGTAAACGTCGCATATAAAATCTCTTCGGCGTCGATGGTCCGCCCTCCGGGGAGCTCCTCCGCCGATGAGCGGTGTCATATCCTATTGCCTTGTGGAGCTGCGTTTGCTGCCTTTACCATTTGGGATTGGCCATGAGACCAACATTTCTTCGAATGTTTAACCGATTTTCTTTTCCAAGAAATAAGATCAATTATATTTGTAGGTGTGATTAGATTAGAGGTAATAATAGAGTTGAAGTTCTGACGTTCTGTATTGAAACAGGTTATAACATTAGCAAACATGAGGAACCCTAAAGTTTTCTTTGACATATTGATTGGTAAGGCAAAGGCCGGTCGAGTTACAATGGAGTTATTTGCTGATGCAACTCCAAAAACTGCTGAAAATTTCCGTGCTCTTTGTGCTGGTGATAAGGGAATTGGAAAGGCAGGGAAGCCACTTCACTTTAAGGGCTCCACATTTCATCGTATTATCCCGAATTTCATGTGCCAGGGTGGAGATTTCACACGAGGTAATGGGACTGGAGGAGAGTCGATTTATGGCGCGAAGTTTGCGGATGAAAACTTCAATCTGAAACATACGGGGCCTGGAATTCTGTCCATGGCCAATGCTGGACCGAACACTAACGGTTCACAGTTCTTCATCTGCACTGCAAGGACCCCGTGGCTTGATGGGAAGCACGTTGTGTTCGGAAAGGTTGTTGATGGCTATAGTGTTGTTCAACAGATGGAGAAGGTGGGTTCTGATAGCGGAACTACTTCTGAAAGTGTTGTTATTGAAGATTGTGGTGAGTTAAAAGAAGAGAATTGATGTTTGAATAGTTGAGAGGTTTCAAGTAACCATTTTAGGGTTGCTGAAATTGTCTTTAGTTAGAAGTAAATTAGGAGAGGCTATTGTAAAGCAATAAAACTTGCATGGATTTGTTTATTTGAATCCTCTTTATATGAGGCTCTATTCGATGTCAGTAATCTTTGCATTTATGTGTTGTGACTAAAGCTTATGACTTTGAAATACAGTATCAAGTGCGTTGTGTGATTATGTTTTCCAGTTCAAATTCATGGCTCTTAGGCATTTAACTAGTTTTCGTGTGGTTAAGTTCATTGAACACCATGAAAGGTTCCTCTGTGGCTTTGAAGAAACAAGACAACCAAAAAAAACAGCATGAAGGTGGTCGTGAATCGTGACCAACAAGGGCTGCGATAAATGTGAAAGGAGAGAGCTCAGCTTCTGAAACCACGAGGTAGCTAGCTTGTTTTCTTTGTTCTTGATTTGGAACACCAGATCATTTGATGTTTCTCAAAACTTGACAAATCAAATAGTTTTTGGACATCTAAACAGGATGAACACAAATCATATCTCCTTTTATATATCTACGACAGAATAAATCTGAGAATTACAATAACATGCCTATTTCAGAGAAGCCATCAAGATCAAGCCCAATGAATAAGGAGAGGCCAAAAAAAAACCCTTCAAGAGGGCATCTCAAAGTTCCCAACACTACTGCAAATTCTTCTTTGGGTTGTATCAAAATCTCCATTGTAACACATACAGTGATTTACAATGACAACAATACATATACTCTTACACTTTCACTCCCAATCTTCTTCACTCAATTGATCATCTGTCTCATCTCTTGGTGGCCTCACAATCATCACCACAGTCCCTAGACTCTCCTTCACACCGCTCTCCTTCAATGCTGATCCCCTCACAACCTTAAACCCCAAACCCTCGCCACCATCCACCACCGCCAAATAAAACCCCTCATCTGCCGCCACCTCCTGTCTACTCCGATCCGCCACCACCAGTATCGGCTCCTCCTTATACCACCTATTCACCTTCCAAGGCAACACCCTCGCATCACTAAACGAAACCACAACTCCGCCCTTCTCTAACCCTACAACTGGCTCCCAACCTGGCAACACAACCCACCTCTCCCACCCCTTATCCGCTGCCACCACCCCAAACTCCCCTTCACTCCTACACTCCCACGGCGCCTCCAACACCGCCGCCTCCTTCTCCTCCGCCTTACAAACCGGCAAAATCACAACTCTACTCGATTCCGCCACCTCCCCAAACTTCAATCTCACAACCGGCACCTTAACCCTTTCCAAGACATCATCCACATTCCCATCCTTGTCACCACCCTCCCCTTCCAGTTCTCTCAAAATTACTTTCTTAGCCCCATCAGTCTCTGAATATTTCAATGCCAAATCTAAAGCAGCAGTTCTTTGTTCAGATGGGTCCTTATGCTCCCTAGCTTGCCTATAATACATAAACCCTAAACAATCACCAGGACAACTGTAATCAAAGCTTTCCCAACCTTTATCGCCGCGCCGCCGCGGGAAGTCCTTGACCGCACGTGCCAAATCATTAGCGGCCTTCGAGTCGAACTTGTTCTCGATTATGAACCGGGCGGCGGCGGCCCGCTGCTGGACAGACATGAGCCGAATCTCGTACAGCAGTTCGGAGCCTCCGAGGTCGAACTCGGCGACGATGTCCGGGTCGGTGTTGGATTGGAGCAGAGAGTCCCGGACCTGGGCGGCGACGACGAGGCGGTTCTGCTCGACGCCGGAGATTCCGGTGATTTCTTCGATGGTCGGCGGGGTGAAGCCTTCTTGGAGTAGAGAGGGGATTAACGGGGCGAATTCGTACCAGAGGCCGAGGCGGTTGGAGAGGACCTCGAGGCGGCCGTTGGCGTCGAGGGAGCGGAACTTGGCCGGGATTGAGGACGACGGCGGCGGCCGGAATGGCTGGTAGACTTGCTGCTGTTGGAAGCTTTTGGATGGGGTGATGGTGGCGGAGATGGGTTTGATTGGGGAGTGTCTGGGGTGTGGGCTGAGGAAAGTGGTGGCGGAGGAGAAGGGATTGGCGGCGGCGGTGTGGCGGAGGAAGGAAGAAGAGAAGGGGTTGAGGGTGTTTGGTGTTAGGGAAAACATGGTGTGGAGATTTTTTGGGGATTTTTGGAGTGAGAGGTTAGGGAGGGAACAAGGAAGGTTTTTGTATCTTATCCTCAATTCAGCTGAAATTTTGTTGGGCTGGACCAAACATTTGTTTACAGATATGAAATGAATGACTGTAACAACCCAAGAGTTTTGTTGCAGCATTGTGGGCTATGGCCCATATTCACTTGAAAACCCAAATCGGTTCGTACAGTCGGGAAAGTTGCCTATTTTTCCCGACATACCTGAAAAGCTATTCATATTAATTACTGATGATAAATTTACAGACTTTGAATGAGAAAGCTATTCTAATTCATTACTGATGATGAATTTTCGTACTTTGAATGAGACCTATTCTTCCGACAAATTCAGGAATCAAAGACATGTGAAGCCACACAAACAAGTCCAAATTCAAACAAGAAAAATGAAATTTGAGTTTCGATTTCAACCATCTTGATCAATGCATGTTGTGGTTTCACATTTCATATCTCAATATTATTGTGAATATTTTTCTTTATCCTTCCATTTGTTCCGTAAAATAGTTAGCTAGCTACCAAATCACTTGCAATCATCACATTGCAACTTTTGACCAAATATGTTCACGTTTGAGCGAGAACTTCGGAAGACTTTCAAAATACTTCTGGAAGTTTTGATTCAAGTTTTTTTATTGACCAACCATTCAGAATGCAGTCCCATTTCCATCATCATAGAACCCATGTATTTTATTCACCCAGTGATGAGTGGCTCCAAGAGTGTGGTTTTAATATAATAGCAGTAGCTCCAAGAGTGTGATTTTAATACAATAGCCTGACCAGCTTTCCAAAACGCAGCCATCTATATGAGCCTAGTGGTGGTTTATTACGAAGCATGGGGGCCTCTCTGGCTTCTTTGCTATCATAATTCAGTCAAATAACTTTTCATAACAGTTTCGATATCCGGCCTTCTATTGGTCGACCATCAACTATACTTATATTTTTTTTTATCAGAATGAATGCGTTTTATTGAAATTAGGTTTTGGCAAAGGCTCCAACTTTGAGTACCAACAAATACAACCCTTACCTCCAGGGCCTCGTTAAAAACCTCACAAAGTGTGAGAAAAAGAGTGTTCAAGTACTTCTAAACAAAAGGTATAAACTATAAAAAGAGGGAAATGTATATCACCTAATCCGAAACCTGTCCCTCTTCCCTACGGCAAAGCCATCAGAAAGACGGACGGGGACCTAGTCGACCTCCTTACAGCCTAACCATCGGAGGGAATTAGGCCCAGATTAGGTCATGATACACTTTCACACTAAACTGTGTATACATTATTTGATTATTAATTTTTGGCTGTGTTTAATATTTGCTAATTAATAACTCCAAGTTGTTCGTCTTCTCTTTTTTGTTGAAAGTGACACTTGGCTTCATACATTGCACCACATGCCCTATATCTTCATGGCCCTTCATGAATTCCTTACCATGCATTTCAACAGGCAACATTCATCAGTTTATTACTTAGTTAGATATAATTAAACTCATTCTTATGTCAATACTTATTGATTTTCAATGGGAACTCATGTCCGGTTACTCTCATATATGTAAATATAAGCGTATGTTGTAAACTAGATATGAATTACAAAAGAAATGAAGTGAATCGACAAATTTAAAAGTTACAATTAGTGTTTCTCTATGTGGATTTCATTCCAACTACCTGCAATTAAAATCACAACTTTCATTCACTATTTCATCTTTTCATGAGTCGTAAGAAAACCATAAAAGTCTTCGGATTTTACTAATTTTCCATCTCTCAAAAAACTCATGCACGAGGGCTGCAATGAATATTGAATTAATTACAATGTTATTAGTAGGTGTATTAGTCAGTAAAGTTAACATGTTCTCTTTTTAATTGAACTTGAGTACAAAAGCCCCGTCACTTCAATAGGAACGCATGTACACTTGTATTGTATGTGATGTTTCACGAGAAGAAATGCTAAATTCGCGCACGAGGGAAATGTACCAAGATTGAGTTAAGCGGATGGTATAGGATAGATGTGGATCGATCCTTTTTTATCGGGTCGTCGTTTGAAGGAAAACATTGACTATTTTGTAAACTGGCCATCTGCCTGGAATCTATCGATCAAAAATTAAATGGTGCACTGAGATGGAGGTCGTGAGTCTTGAGTTTGTCTCGACCACTAGAAATTGAATTTGAACCAATAATTCGAATTTGGACGACAAAATAGTACCTAGTTGCGTATCCTGATTTGTACAGATCAGGTTCATGCACTCCCCCAAAATCCCCCATTTTGTAATTTATTTTTCTTTTATATATATATAGGGTCCGGATCATGAGACACACTATTTTTACACTAACTCAAACATTCTTTCTTTGTCGGTTGATTTTCAATATGAATCCAATCCAACGGATAAGGAAGAATATTTGAGTTGGTGTGTAAAATAGTGTGTTACATGATTAACCCATATATATATATATATATATATATATATATATATATATATATATATATATATATATATGTACCTCATATTTTGTTCCCATTTTGAGGGAAAGAGATATTAATGGTAACAATTGATATTCGATGAGGTACATCTGCAAATTATTGGAAATGTTTTAATTTTGTCGGTTTTTTGCAACATGTTGTAGTGGATACGGACAGATGAGATGAGTACATCAAGGCAATTGAAAATAGGTGGGGCCCGGTCAGCTAAATACCTCTCCTCGCATATAGTTGGTTTACGTGGCCCAGCTCAAATTCATGAGCTTTACGTGGATGGTTTAGTTTTAGTCTTCATAGGATTATCCTTTTAGTTTTTCAGTTATTTGTATCTTTTTTATTGGCTATCTCTTGTAATTTTGATGTATTGTCATTATAAGTAAATGAAAATTTATCGCTATTTATAATAAAATAAAATAAAACAGGTGGTTTCCTTAAAATTTTCTGCATGTGATAAGGAAAGGCAATATTCTGATCTTCTCCTCCACCCACTCTTCAATCAAAACCCATATAATAATAAAACTGCCTCTCAAAAGGGTGGCAATTTGGCATGCAATTTAACTTTTGACTGACTGCGTGTGTATGCTTTTTGCAAAGTACTAAGGACTTTCTTCACTAATTAGAGTCTAAATCACACACTCGTGCGCTATTATTATACACATTTACCCCAGCACTCATCACTAATTAGTACTACGGTATATAGATCTCCAAAAGCTCGCCAGCAGAGTAGTAGTGTTTCAACTTCACTTTTCTTTCAAAGAAAAAGAACTCCTCCTTTACTGTTCATCATTAGATAACACATTAATTGATTCTTGGATACTAGATAAGATTCTTGGATACTAGATAAATAAACAACACATTTGTTTGACCATCACAACCAGAGAAGACTGACTCATAATGATCACTTACGGAGTGAACATGACAATGTCATATATAAAATAGAAACACAAGTAATATATAATATATAATATATAATAAATAGTTATACATTTAATACTATTAGATTTTTTGGGATATAAAACTTCTCGATAAATATATAATTAAATTGAAGACAATACCTGTAATACTGATGGTAAGTTATGCTGGATCCGGAAGTTTCAACATAGTTGACTAAGGATCATCACTTACGGTCAAGAATCCAAGTGCAATACTATACAACACATCACTTAAAACACATTAATTAGAATGAACAATGATTTTTCTTCCAACATGCCCACTTGTTTGCGATAAATCCGGCGTGCTATTAATTATCGAAATCCATAAATAGTATAACAAAATTTGCAATTAATATTAATCCATACCAGATAATTGAAATAAATCCAATGTGATAGAAAACAGAAGTTCGGGATAAAACCTTTTGCAAATGGGTACGAATGCCTTTGAACCTCATAATACATGAGGCACAATGAGATCATCAGCCTCACGTCAGAAAAAGGTAAAAATAAAAAAAAATATTTACTGATAGGATATTGATCTTGTCAACTGACATGACCTGGCCGCCATGTCCATCTTTGTTTGAGTCGCTTTGACCCACGTGGATCAACCCCTCCCTCGGGACCCATTTGAAGACCAAAGTTTTTTTGTTTTAAGTGGGCCTGGGGCCCCAATTCCCTTCATATACTTCAAGGTATTCAACCCTTCCTCTTTCACTTTCTCACCAGTATTTGAATCTTCTCTTTCTTTATTATATATATTTTCAGAAAACATTGGTCCCACTTGGGCCCTACCCTCCATTGCCTTCTCTATATAAAGCCCTAATGCGTTCAAAATATTTTGCATCACTTCAAAACTCACCACACTTTGTCATCATCATCATTAAAACAACATTTTTACCCCCAAACATAGAGTTCAACTTCAAAGTTTTCACTTCAAATCAAAAACCCTAGTGCTCAAAAGATGGATTCTTCATTTTTCCAATACCCGTGTTCTGAATTCTCCTTTGATTCTTCACCTTCATTTAACTCTGCAGAGCAGTCTTCAGACGGACATCTGTTCAGCTTTGATGATCATCATCAGAGTCAGCTCTTTCCCCAACTGCCCTTCAACGAAAGCGACTCCGGAGAAATGTTTCTCTACGGAGTTCTAGCTCAGGCGCCGACCGCCGGAGACTCATCGGACTCGATGATCTCAACCTCCACTCACTCCAAGGACCATGAAGAGGTGAGTTCTAATGAAGCCGCCGCCGAAGAGGATCAATTGATTGCGTATAGAGGGGTCCGGCGGCGGCCGTGGGGGAAATTTGCGGCGGAGATAAGGGATTCAACTCGGAACGGAGTTAGAGTCTGGTTGGGGACTTTTGACACCGCGGAGGAGGCGGCGTTGGCTTACGACCAAGCGGCATTTGCAATGCGGGGGTCTCTGGCGGTGCTCAACTTTCCGGCCGACGTCGTTTACCAGTCCCTTTTGGAGATGAAGTACGATTTCGAGGAGGGCTCGTCGCCGGTGTTGGCCTTGAAGAGAAGGCACTCCTTGAAGAGGAAGTCATTGCTGAACAAGAAAACGACCAAGTATCAGAATTGCAAGGCGGAGCAGAAGGCGGACGAGGAGGAGGAGCAGTTGATGTCGGCAAATGTGGTGGTGTTTGAGGATTTAGGGGCGGACTATTTGGAGGAGCTTCTGGGTATATCTGTTAGCTGAAAGTGAAAGCCAGAGGGAAATTACCAGCTTAACCTTCTTCTCGAGGAATTGGTCCCTTAATTTCTGTGTGGTGAGTGTCACTATAGGCATAGTCATCATATACTATACCATTTTTGGACCTTGC
Organism: Spiraea crenata; assembly: GCA_033992175.1. Taxonomy (NCBI): domain Eukaryota; kingdom Viridiplantae; phylum Streptophyta; class Magnoliopsida; order Rosales; family Rosaceae; genus Spiraea; species Spiraea crenata. The sequence continues at coordinate 1,040,166 of JAVBHV010000041.1, read as the reverse complement.
TTTTTTTTTCTTTCTGTTTTTGGTGAGTTGGATGGAGAAGGTGGGGGTGACAGCTGCCACTTGCGAATTTCTAACTTTAGATATTTTAGCTCTTTTTCCCTTTTTATGTTCCTTTGTGTAAATTCTCAGCAAAGATGTAATTGATAAGTGAAACTTTTCAATTAGTCAACCATGCAAAGAGCAGTTCCCTTACTTGTTTGCTAATAATTTTAGTCTATACTAAATTTTGAATAGATTATAGGTAGTTAGATACTGAAACAAATAAGATAGTTGAACAATATATTGATGCTGGATCTCGAGTAAGACTGTATTAATAATTGTTGGTTTACTCGTGAAAAAGAATCTATTATAGCTAACGATATATATCACAATCCTGGAAAAAAAAAAAACGATATATATCACAATTAATGCCTAACTTCGATTGACAGAAGTGATTGATACAACATGATCTTTGTGAATGATGCTATACTGTTGGCTTTTAAAAACTTGTATGGATAAGTTTGTCTCAATCATGAAAAGAGCAGTTCCCCTACACTTCTTGACTTACAAGTTAGTGTCTATATTATCCGATTATAGGTGTTAAAGCATACAAGATAAGAAGTATGGACTGATGAATAGATTTAAGACCATTTCCATATTGTTGGTTTACTCGTGGAATAATATCTGTCATGCAATTGATGACATATATTACATTTAATGTCCAAAAAATTAGACGAAAGAATTAACTAATGCGACGTATTCTTGGTAAACACTGTTAAAAACTAGTATGAACAGAAACCTTAATTACATTATATGCAATCTTCATCATCAACTTATTATTTCGCCAAAAGAAGACGATCTTCTTATTGTTTTGTTCTGTTCAAGAGTCAAAAGAGAAGCCCATATTTATTTGCCAGATCATCTTCAGAACAGAAAAAAACAGTACTAAGTTGACCAAGTCACTTAACTGGAGTTTCGTGCATGATTGGGAGGAAGTATCTTTTGATCTTTTCTTTATTCCCTTTTAAATAATAATTAACCTCGTGTATCAGAGAAGCTTTTTTTCTCTCAAGCATTTTGCGCCACGGGTTAATATTGTCGGTTTTCATTTCAAACATGGCATCGAGTTGGTTTTCTGATGGTGATGGTGGATTTTTTTGTTTAGCATGATAGAATAATAAATTTATAATTTTACAATTTCACCCTCATTTCTTAAAAAAAACTATTTTTGTTTTGTACTTGAAGCAAGGGCAATTTCGAATTTTTTGAATTCACCATTTAGTAATTGTTCAAATCTCATCCTCTTAATATATTTAGATATAAAAATGAAGGAAAGATTTTTATATTTTAGATTTTCGGTCTAAATTTCTAATCACGAGGACCATTTCACGGTGTTGCATCAATCTAGCTCACTGGAAGTTGACAGCGATTAGAAATTTGTATTTGGGGCCGAAGTGTTGTTGCTGTCGGCAAGCAACAAGTTGGCAAAACTCCTAACTAATTAACCATGCATTCAAGATGCTTTGTCATCATCCATACTCGTGTGAAAATAAATCTCTTAATGATGAATGAATTATCAATTTAGAAATATGTAATCATTGTAACTTATATTCTGCGTCACCATTTGAAGATCTCTTCTACAGTTATCGCGATCGTTTGATTTGAAATATGTGGATGTCAGAAACTTCTAGCCTGATTACCAACATTAATTGACGTAAAATTTAGGTAATTACAAAATGATTTTTCTTTAGTTCAGAATTGGTTTTTAAAGCCAGACCAAATTGCAAGCCAAAAGAAAAGTATTGTAGCAAGCAAGGCAAAAAAATTGATGGATTTTAAATATGTTCTGAACTGAAGAAAGACTGATTACAAAAAGGTAGACGAGGAGATTGACCGGGGACTTATTTGAATATGATGGATGCAGTGTGTGCTGCTCTTTCTGATGTGGATGTTGTTGTCTCCTGGTAGCCGTACATTGGGTTGGGCTTGGTTTCTTTCTTGGGCTTGGCCTCTTTCTTTTGGGGCCTTCTTGATCCCTCACCACCAAAAAGAGGGTTATCGAAATTTATGGAGTAGAGGAACGGGAAATGACTAACGGGAAGGTTTTGCGGAGAAGGATTCACCTGTTTAAAATATTTGCAGCTACATTTAAAACTTGAGAGATTGCAACATACGTATTCGTAAGTAATTGACTTTTGGCGACGATAGACGCATGAATAAGCTGCCGACAAAAAAGAGTAATGTCACGGACAAGTAGCTGAAAGGAGTAATTGATTTACCATCATGGTGAATTGAAAAAACAGTCACATTACAGTTGACCAAAAAAAAAAAAAAAGTCACATTCAGAGGTTGAAGATTGTTGTAGGAAGTTTCATAGTTAGTTGGTGGTAGCATTCAGTTAAGAGAAACAAGTTGGTACTTGAATAGGTCAGATAGTAAATGAGGGCGAGAGCAATGTTGCAAGCTTGCAGATGATATGATATGCCTCACATCAACATCATATAATACAAATTGCAGGGAACAAACAAACCATTGTTTTCACTCAAATTTGAGTGATTATTATATAGCAACATAATTAAGGTTGGAGGAAGCAAAACAGTTGGGCACTTGGTGACGTGGATGTGACTATAAACCTTAAAGTTATGACAATGGTTGTGGTGTTGGTCGATTTGGTTGTGTCGGCGGCAATGATGGTGATGGTGGTGGTAGCGGTGCTGATGATGGAGATAGCTGCCCCGGCGTCTCCGGAGGAGGAGGAGGAGGAGGAGGAGGAGGAGGCGGCGACATTTGTGTCTCCGGAGGAGGAGGAGGCGGCAAATCGCGCTTCTGGTGACGACGACGATTGATCAGAGGAGGTGGAGGTGGAGATCTAAGAGGAACGCAGTTGGGCAACAGAGAAGCTGCTCTAGAGGCCTTGGCCCAGTCCCCAAGACTGGATCCTGCTAATACCACATTAATCAACACTAAACTCATCAACAACAGCAGCATATATGAAACAATGACACCCATCTTTGTTAGTGTCTAGCGCTTGTTGGAGCTCTCTTGCAATTGGAGTTCATCTACCACAAATATATAGGGGTTTGCTGATGAGAATACATCTGTCAGGGCAAGTAGAGAATAGACAGTTGACAAAGTATCATGGGGTAAATTCGTGACCGAGGACACACACTGCATTGACTTATATTTTTAATCCGATTGATTAGACTAATAATAATTTCAACAAAAGAATTCGACTGAAAGGAAGAAAACATACTGCATTCACTTTTCATTTGAAAAGAACGATAAAACTTATTGAAACAGGAAGTTCTAGAAGCACTTTACAGAAATTCAATACACTGATATGTAAATCTTGGTTGATTTGAGTTCCTGCTAGTCAGCACTTTATCACAATTTTGAGCAACCATGCAGTTACCTCATCTCCCTAAGTTAACAGCAAGCTCTCTACAGAACCATTTCTAGCCTACAGATACTAACATATGTAAGGAATGGACGAAGAGCCTTCCAAGTTGGAGATCCACTTTGCTATAACAGCATGGTTCTACCATCATTGAGTGATCTTCTGCGACAGAGTTCCAACTTCTAAGACTTAAACCATAAATCACAATGGCTTCAGAGCTCTCACCGCTGCACCAAAAATCATATTGTGAGGACAAAGTCCGCAGGTCAGGGAATTCACACTGCCTATGAACCTCCAACAATGACATTAGTATATGCATAGTTATACAACGGAAAGAATATGGCATCACAGGCGCTATATATCACCATGTTTAATGCATCCTGACCATCACTATTAGGTTGAACAAAATACTACTCAAACTAGGTCAACTCAGAGCAAGCATATGCTTAATGACCCCAGACCTGACAAATATTAAATGAAAGAGCCTTGATTCCTCATCCAAGAGCATTTTCTACTTTCAACAAAGAGGTTAAGGGGCCTGTATTACTTAGCTTACGTGCCAAGGTCGTGCAACCAAATCAAAATGAAACTAGACTCTTTAACATAGAGTAGTTGACCAGACTCAGACTAGTTAAAGTGAATTTAACTCTCCATGGAACTCTTGAATGCAAGTAATGTACGCATGCACTTGAAGTGGATTATGTGCTTAGCATCTTCACTCTAGTATATTGTTCGTAGTAATGTGAACTTAAGTTGTGTACGTAAGGTTTTTAATGTAATCAAAACTAGTCTAACTCTCATAAGTTACAACTCAAATCTAAGAATTACAATATAGTTATGCATATACTACAAGCCTGATAAAAGAAAACAACGCGTGCATGCACATGTGGATACCAGCCTGAAAAAAGAAAGTCCATACCTTAGGTACCCAACATTTAGAAGGTGCACCCGGGCGAGGTCTCAAACCTACAGTAGAATGTTGATTGCGGCTGCTGATTGCATCATTGTTATTGGGACGTATTTGCTCCAAGTTGTTTAAGGCCAATGCCCCCTTACTAGAGGTCTCACTGGAGTTAGGAGATGGCATTGCATGCTCTTCAACAGATTCATTCTTTAAAGGATCTACCGGTACAGAGTTTCCTGTATTATTTTGGGCAGTTGTTTCAATATTTTGAACTTTCTTGGAGAACTGTGTAGCTGCTTCCCTTGCACCAGCTATGGCAGCAGTGAGACTTGAAGATCTCTCCACTTCAGATGTTCTAGGTTGGGAAGAGATAGAACCTGGTTTCAACGAAAGTGGATCTTGTGGATTTGGAAGTGGAAATTTTATTGGAAGGGGACATTTAACCGGGATAAGACCTCGAGTAGCACCTTCATATATCTAGGAAGGGTAAATAAGTTAGGCCAACTCAAAAATATACACAGTAATATTTTTGTCAAGAATATGTATACCTTCTTTTCCAAGTTGTAAACACCTTGGTAGCCACGCATCTCAAATGGAATTAACAGTTTCTGCAAAGGCCGAGAACCAAATGCTTAATGATTCATAGTGTTTACTTCTTCAAAGGAAGGTAGCTATAGAAATGGACCAGTGTGATAATACACACCTGTGGCTGCTCACAAAGCCAACAGAAATCAGTTTGTGCTTCAAGCTTCACCTGCATGTGGCAAACAAACAGTAAGAGCATAGTCAAAAAAATCTTCGAACCCATGAAATCATCACTGTTCTGTACTATGAAATGAAAAAGGGCACAAGTAAATAGGTAGCCCACCCCTTCAGGTACCATCTCCCAGCATGCTAGTTCTTCACGTCTAACACATCCAACCACTTCAACACACCCTATCTCAAAGATGATACCATGATTTGTCAAAACTGGTGTGCATGCGAAAAAGAAACCGATAGAACATACACAAAGAAACACAAAGAAAGCTTACGTTTTCTTCAACAAGAAACACAATAAGCTGAATAAATGCTTTTAAGAACGGTGAAAAAAAGGCACGGAACCCCACTCAGAATGCCATTCATCCTCCCCGAACAAACAGAGAAACAAGGCTGAACACAATACCTTAAAATATAAAGACTTCAATCTTTAGCTGCAGCAATTTCATAACAGTACACACTTCATGAATTTCAAAATCTTGATAGTTGACTGGCATGCAAATAAGTTTAACTTCACAGGCTTCTAATCACCTAGGCTCTTTTACCGTGGTTTTCATTAAAGACATTGCTTGAACTGGCCAACTGAAAACCGTGTTGGCCTAAGCATTTGACTTGGTGAAGGTGTCTTGGGCATTTTGATCCTTTCTTTTCACCTCGCCAATTGATCATATCATCCCCAAATTTGTACGCAGACACAAGACAAGCAAACAAAGACAAGACAATGCATCACGCAAAAGTACCAAACTCTGAATACCTAGAAGTCTTGAAACTGGATAATGCTCTGGAAATTTAAGATCAGTGATTCCATCCACTGCATAGATTTCCCTGTAAAAGGCCTCCATTGCTTTGATTGTTGCCTCATCAGGAACCTTACCGGCCGCATGAATCCAAAGGCGGCCTTCAAAACACAAATTCGAAATCTTTAGATAACAGTCCATCTAAAAGTTCAAAACTTCACAAACAACAATGATCAGCAGTTCACATTCTCACTGTTGACAATTCAGCTGAGTTAAACCAAATAATCAATGTTTTGCTATAAAAAAAAACACCAAAATATTAAAGACTGAAACTTTGCAGCTTACTACTTTAACAGCTAAGAACATGGGACAAAACCAAACGGGTACTAAAATTTCGAAGTGAATTCGGAGATTTTAAGGTTCAAAGTAGAAACCTGTGAGAGGAGCAGGCCATGACCTGCCTTCGATGCGCTTGATACCAAACACCAGCAGAGAAGCCCATGGCTGGTGCATAGTCAAACATGGGTTTCTGTAATTCCCAGAAGAATGTCCTCCTCTTCCTCTCATCTTCGCTTCTTCTTCAGATTCAGATGAACTCGGAATTTGATGCTCCCGCCGCCGTTTGGTTTCCGATCAAATGGTCTTTGAAGAAAAAGTTCTGTTTCTAGGCGACAACAGCACACAAAACGAGTTTTTATCAAAAATATGAATAATTTTTATTTATATTAATTTTTTTTTTTTTTTAAATTTTTTTTAATAAAAAAAAAATTTATTTATTTTTTTTATTCCTTAGTCTTTTGTTTTTTTTTGTTTTTTTTTTATTATATTTTAAAATTTTCACTCATTTTTTTTTTTTTTTTTTTTTTTTTTATTTTTTTTTTTTTCAAAACCTTCTTATTTGACTAAATGCCCTCTCACAACCTCCTCCGTCTCCAGTGCTCTCATCGGCTTTCCGTAAAAGGCCGAAGGCGGCGACCTCTCCGCCAGTGAGAATTGGCGAGCGTGTCAGACTAATGCAGTCAAATGGTTGGTTGGTTGATCAATCTGTTTGTGTCAGCATTCAAATTTGGATACCTGAAAAATCATTAGTCATCTAAATTGTTTTAAAACAGGTAGTTCTAGTGAAGAAGATGAATACAGACCTTTGCCGAGTGGCCCAAGCAATTCCAGTCGCATAGGCATCCAAGAATCTAAAAGAACAGAGGTAAATCTATTCGCAGCATGAATTTCATTTGACACATGGTTTTCAAGGTTTGACATCTGCAACTTTCTCAGGTTTCTATTATGGAGAATGTTTACTGGCACTTCTTGTTGCAGTCTGGGTCCTATTACTTGCATCACAGATTGCTAAGGTGCCGTTGATTCTCTCTAGAAGCTTATGACTCAACATTTCCTTTTTCTTTCATGTACTAATGACTTATATTGATGGGAAACTTGTTTACTGTACGCAGAAGTATACAACAACTTGTTCAGCAGCATATTGGGTATTAAACCTGTTGCAGGTACCTTTGGTGTCCTTTATGACAGACAAACATCAGTCTAGACTTTCATGTTTTACGTTTACAAGTCTCATTCCTCATTCCGAGCTTGAACTAATCCAATTTTGGTTAAATACAATTTTTTTTTTGTGTGGCTTTTCTTCCCTTTTAAAACACTCTTAGATCCCGGTGGCATTTGGAGTATCTTCATACGAGGCTGTTAAACTGTTTAAGGGGCATAGAGTGATTGCCTCGCTGGAAGAATTAGACACAAATTGGAGCTTCAAAGTGAAGAAATTGTAAAAAAAATTAAGAAGATTGAATTTGCTGTGGAATAAAAGTAAAGGGTATTATAGTCTAATTAAGTAGGTTTTTGTATAAAAATGAAAGTTTTATAAAAAAGTGACATTATTGAAATTGAGGGGTAATTTTTGTATATTTATGATAAAAACTCTTGATCTATCTCATCTTCTTCACCACAAAGCATCTGCCGACTAGGCAATCTTCTGCATTTCAAACCAATCCATTTTCCAATTTGCTCGTCATCTATGATGATTCTTTCTTGCCTATTGACAACCAAATATTGTTCAACGAAAGATTCTACGATTGAATGATGACTTTTAGTAGAACTATTTAGATCTGATAGTTGAAACTAAAACAAATTACGCTTTGTTTCCTTCAAATTTTTTTTTTTCCAGAACCTGTAAATTAGCATGAGTCGATCGGAACGATGTGCGGGAGGAAAATTCCTCGCGCTCCATGAGTCCGACGAGGAGGCCTCGAGTGTTCGATGCCAGACCGGTGGCGCCGCTGCCGATCACAAGAATGTCGAGCCATGTTGGAGCCAATTAAAGCGGACTCTTGGGCACTGGGCGGAACATCGACGATGGCATTTCAGTCGCTGATCTTCCTGGCGGATGGAGGGAGGGGAAGAGGCGCGGTCACTGGTGGAGAACGAGGCTTGGAAGATGAAGACACCGCTGGCTGCGGTGGTGGTGATGGAGAGCGGTGGCCCCGAGACAACGGAGTCGCATGGCATTTGGGAGATGAACAAGTAAAATTAAGTTGATCAATTTTAAGGGCATTTAAGTACATTTAAATGTTTTTCTGCTATTTTTGAAAGTTTTAACAAAAATTGACTTTTTAGAAAGTTGGAGTCAATTTTGTATGTTTTTAAATCACACGTGCGGGTTGTCAAGTCCCTTTTTTTGGTCTCAACTCCAATGTAGAATTAGCCAATTAGGGGCCGTCTGGTAACGTTTTCGCTGGGCATTTTCGCAGTTTGTACCTAGAGAAGGAAAATGATAAAATGAAAAGGAAATTTGGTTTTGGCCCTCTAAAATAGCTACTTCTATTATAAACCCTGTAAGTTTTAGTAAAACCCCTAAATCCATTTAATTAGGTTTCCACGTAAGTAATTTTTCTATATTAAGCCTTGATGAGTCGCAAATTAATTTATTTTGTTGAATTATATATTTGCTAACCTACCCAGTTTGCCCTTTCACATTAGTTGATAAATGTGGAACCGTTTTTAATGTGTGCTCCTTACCATTAATGTACTTTTATAACTTTTAATTCCTTTCTTTTATTCTTCTTCTCCTTATTATTCTTCCTCTTGTCAAGGTTTCTTTCTTTTGATCTGAGTGTTCTTCTCTTTTTCCGATACTTTATTTTAGTTTCCTCTTCTCTAGGTCTATTTCTTTCCCTACAATTTTGTGTTCCTTCCACATGCTATTTTTCCTACAATTTCAATTTTTTTTGCCTCTTATGGAGGTAATTTATTTTTAAGAAAAATCTCTCATGGAGGTATCTTGATTTCTAATGACAACCTCCTATGGAGGTATATTATTTGACTTAGAAATTCAACTTGTTTATCCTAAAATCCTAAAACAAACAATTGGGGTTAAGAACTCCAAAAGCAAATTTTGAAATTGTGTCAAATCTCTAGTAGTGATAACTCTCTAAATTTTGAAAACTTGTCAAATCCCTGAGTGAGGCAAAGCTGCAGACCCAATTATCTACCTAAAGAACAGGTATGAAAACTCAACCATCGTTAATTACAGCGACCATCGCCGCGCGACTCCACACCACCATCAACATGTTTCTTTTCCTGCACCACTATGCGAGCCCCTCAACCATCTTCAAACATATGATACTGAAGATGCCTAGGGAATAGGTAAGATCTAAAACCCATAGAAAAGGTGAATTAAGAACAAAAATAACAAATACAATCCTAAGCAGAAATCTCCACACAAGAGATTTCATAAGCAGAAAATCACTCTGCCCCAACCACCCACCCCAAATCCATATGACAGTATTTATAGAATTGCCTCCATCAAGTAATCAATTTGAAATTAAAATTAATTGAAAACAACGGGTGCAATTACTACCAAATCGAAACGGATGTACCTCCGGCATTTTCCAAATTCTATACCAAATGGCAAATATGTAATTAACTAAAAGAATGGTGGGCTTTATTATACTAATTTTTTTTATCTTAAATATTGACTTGCATTAATATTTAAGAAAGGGTTGAACATGAAATATGTGTTATCAATTGGGTTATAATCAGAAAGCCCCTAAAATGAATCTGATATTTATAAGATTTAAAAACGTGTCTGGTAGTAGATCACTAAAATTTTTTTAGAAAATGGATTGAGTAAAACGTGTTCGGTGGTGGAAGTATATTGAAAACGACAATCATCTTCTCTTCCAATCTCTCACTGCAAACACCCAATCCATTCTGCAAACAAATTTTTTTGGGTAATTGTTCTTGTTAACGTTTTTTCTTGGGTAATTGTTCTCCCTGCAACACTCAAATCCAGATCCCCAACCGTCTGCAAAACTCGAATCTAAACCAAATCCCCCCGTCGCATATGCAAAACCCAAATCCCCGCCGCCTCTGCAATACCCAAATCCCCGCCTCTGCAAAACCCAAATCCCCAGCCGCCACCAATTTCGAATCGACCCGCCGCCACCACCAATTCCGCACCCGAATCGACTTGCCGCCGGCACCAATTCCGCCTCCGTGCACCAATTCTGCCTCGTGCATCAATCTATCCGAATCGACCCTCTCCTGTGCATCTTCTATCGCCTCTCAACCGATCCCTATCTCGGTCCCAATCTCTAAGCCTCAACGTCTCCTCTAACTCGGTGGATTTCCGAGCAGCCCAGGAAGAAATTTGAGTTCGGTGTTGTTGGTCAGCAGCCCAGGACGAACACATATTTGAGTTCGAATCACGGCAGGCATCGCCGACCTCGAAGCTGTGGAGTTTTTGCTCTTGCTCCTCCTCTTCTTCGCTCTGCCGCGACGTCGGGTTCGCGGGTGAGCTCGAGGATCGTGGTGGTGAAGCAAGCGCCTCGTCGCGGTGGGTTTCAGAGTGTTTCACATATTTGCGTTGGATGTTGGTGACGAAATGTGTTTCTGTTCTTCAGAAAACGTCAAACTGGTGTTTTCTCATTTCCTTTGTTAAGCGGGCGAAATGGAAATGATGTTCGTTTTCGGCATTTCTCCCGTTTTCAAGCTCGCCCACCGAACGCGTATTTGCCCCTTTTCAGGGTGCGAAAACAGAAAAGGGCCCGTAAAAACGTTCCGAACGGGCCCTTAGCCTCCCTTAACTTGCACCTTACTTTTTGATTTGCCTCATCAACTTGCACATTGAAAAATTAACTCTCTTAACTTGTATTTTTGGCCAATTTCCTCATTTTCGTCCAAAATTTACCCAATTCCATCAAATTAAGTTATGTAATCTATACGTGATGGCCATCTTGTCGTGTTTCTTGCTCTTCTTCTTCGTCAGCTTCTTCTTAAGACCGACAACGCCATCAATGACATCGACGAACTTCAACCCAATCAATAGCACAGAAATATCTTGACGATGGTGAATGACGAAAAAAGCTCTTCACGTGAGTTTATTTAACGAAAATTGGATGACAGTCTGTTAATTTTGACTGCGAGGGGAAAAATTGGCCAAAAATGCAAGTTAAGGATGTTAATTTTCCAAAGTGCAAGTTAATGGGACAAAAAAAAATAAAGTATAAGTTGAGGGGACAAATTGGCTAATACCCCCAACTCCAATCTATCTAGTAATCTTCTCATTGGTTGATAAGAATTGAGATATCATTCACCAAAGGGAGATTCTAGAATAGGCTTTCAAATGTCACATAATTTTTATCTTGAAGTGTTACTGAGGTTTTGTCCATTGTATTATTAAACGTCTGTTTCCTTTTCGTCGGTGATACCAATTTAATTTGTACAGACCAATCATCATAAAGAACCAAAATGTCACTTTAAAACCAAGTTACTATCTCAAGATGTTTCCTTTCCTTGCCAGCTTGTAATCAAATTCCCACCCAAAAAACTTGAAACTTGAAACAACACTTTTCACTGCGCAGTAACTTGACAATGAAAGAAGAGATCTTGTACTTTCAGAGAGTTAAAATTTAAACTTGGACCCATTTTTACCATCTCCTTCTCCTCCTCAAACTCAAAAGGCATTTCCCACTTTGTTCCCTTGCTACTAAAAAACAGAGCAAAGTCTCTCAAAAACACCACTCCCCAGCACCGAAACGACACCCTTTTCCACGGAAAACGACAGCCATAAACCCAACCCACCAAAAGTCCCATGCTTTTCTTCCACTCCTTCTCTCCATCCCCTTCTTCTTCTTCTCCTCTCTTAAAGTTTCAGTCTTTCGATTGTTTTCAAGTCGCCCGTTGACTTTTCAGTCAACGACCTCACCTGGGAAATGGACCAATCAGTTCTCGACGACATAATCAACCGTCTTCTCGAAGTCCGAGGTCGGCCGGGGAAGCAGGTCCAGCTGTCGGAGTCCGAGATCCGGCAGCTCTGTTTGGCCTCGAAAGAGATTTTCTTGCAGCAGCCCAATTTGCTGGAGCTTGAAGCACCCATCAAGATTTGTGGTATTTTTTTCCTCTTTTCTCTTCTTTGTTTCAATTCTTAATGGTTTTTCCTTAGTGGGTTGGATTTAAAAATTTGAACTTTGAATTGTATGTGAATAATTTGAAAACCCATTTCTTTGATATGTAGCTAATGGTTCATTTTGGGACAACCTGTGTTTGTTCATGTGGAATAACCAATGAAAATCGTGGTGTTATATGCTAACTATGCTTAATATTGTTATCTGCGTTACAAAACATTTAGGATTTTTTTATGTTAATTGATAGTAGAACACATCATTGTACATTTATCAAGACAATCATTTGTTGGTAAAGTCTAGTGGTATGTTGTTCATGGATTTGTTTGCTTTATTGGAGCAAATTTAGGTTATACTCTGTTACAGCATGTTTGTACTTGGGGAAAGCTTTCAACATTTTATGTATTGGGGAGTTTTGAAGTCATTTGACTATGTTATTGATTTGTTTTCTTGGTCATGTTTGCGTTTGTACACAAGGCGTTGTGTGCCCTTCGTTAGACACTAATATGATGAAATTTTGTTCCTTAACCGTTTGCATTGGGTGACAAGTAACTTTGATAGACACAAATAAGATGAAATGACGAGGTCCTACACCCTAAACGCTTTTGTTTCATGTAAGTTCGGTTTTCTAGTCTTGGAAACTATGTAAGCCGTATCTTATAGGAAATAATAGTAGTCACTTCAGATGGCTTGATGTGGTTGGAGAAATACATTTACGTGAATACAGTCCATAGTTATGGAGATATGCGGTCTTTGTTGAATTGGGCTGAATGTTGTGACAAGCTAACAGGCTGGGGTGTAAAATTAGTTTATTGAAAGATGATAGGAAGCTGAAATTTTATGAAAAACTAATCTGAGTAATAGTTCTGAGAAGTTGATGAGTATTTTATGTTTTGCGATATACAAAAAGTTACAAGTACTTACATGGTTTCATTGTAAAGCCTTATGTTTTGTGCTAGTTCATGATTTCAAATAATATAGAAGAATATAGTCTGATTCTGAGTTAAGCAGTTGAATGTTTTTACTGAAATGTTTATATTCTTGCATTTCCATATGAATTACATTAGCTTTCAATAATTCGTTAATGTCATGAATTCTTTATGATCGCCTGTTTATGGTTTTCAGGTGACATTCATGGTCAGTACTCAGACCTTCTAAGGCTTTTTGAGTACGGTGGATTACCTCCTAATGCCAATTACTTATTCTTGGGAGATTATGTGGATCGTGGAAAGCAAAGTTTAGAAACGATATGCCTTCTTCTTGCGTATAAAATAAAATATCCTGAGAACTTTTTCCTTTTGAGGGGAAACCATGAGTGTGCTTCTATAAACCGTATATACGGATTTTATGATGAGTGTAAAAGAAGATTCAATGTGAGGCTGTGGAAGACGTTCACGGATTGCTTTAATTGCTTACCAGTGGCAGCTTTAATTGATGAAAAGATTCTCTGCATGCATGGGGGTCTTTCCCCAGACCTCCAAAATTTTGATCAAATCAGAAATTTACAGCGGCCAACTGATGTTCCAGATGCAGGTTTACTCTGTGATCTTCTCTGGTCAGATCCCAGTAAAGATGTTCAGGGATGGGGGATGAATGACAGGGGAGTTTCATATACATTTGGTCCTGACATCATGACGGAATTTCTTCAAAAGCATGATTTGGATCTTGTTTGTCGCGCTCACCAGGTTTACTTTCTTGGATTGTCTTGGGTTCAGTTCATATCCTCTTTAGAGTTGCGGGACTGTAAGAACTAGGAATAGTTTTGTAGAAGCCAAACATCCTCTTGTGTTGAGATATTTATGGTGATATTGGGGGTTTAGGGTAGTTCTGACTTTTTCTATTTTCCCGTTAAAGAAGAGCAAATTGCATCTGTTGTGTATAAGCATGAAGCCCATGACCTTCCCAGACCACTGTTCGTGTAGCAGTATTAGAAATTTGTGTTTCTTTCTATACAGTCTTGCAATGGCTGTTGAGGATATGAAATTTTATTTTTGTGCTTGAAAAAAAAAGTAATGTTTTTATTTCATCATTTGCAGGTTGTGGAAGATGGTTATGAGTTGTTTGCAAATCGACAACTAGTGACGATATTTTCAGCACCTAATTATTGTGGGGAGTTTGATAATGCTGGTGCCATGATGAGTGTGGATGAGACATTAATGTGTTCTTTCCAAATATTGAAACCTGCAGATAAAAAGCCAAAGTTTAACTTTGGGGGCGCATCTACAGCTAAGCCTGGAAATAGTTCGACTGGAGTAAACACTTTTGGGAACACAACTACGGCCAAGCCTGGGAACACTGTCACTGGAATCAAGGTAAGTGCAACCTTTACTCAAGAGGAAGAGAAGCTTTAAATGGTATGCTAAACTTTCAGCTTAGACGAACCACTAGTTTGTTCTTGTCATGTTATATTGGTGTCTACTCTTTAGCTTGCAAGATATCTAGTGCTGTACCTGCTTTGTTTATGCTGATGTTGCAAAAAAAAAAAGAAAAAAAAAAAGATAGAATGCTCTATGATAATGTTAGCTTTATTAGGGAGTATAACAACAGAAGTATTCTTTGCATAAGATTTCTCCTTTTGCGTTGGTTAGATAACATGTAGGAAAATGCTTTCTCCTTCTGTAGAATGTTTGTTCCTTTGATCCATTCATTGGTCTGTTTGTGTCTGTTGACAATTTAACTTTTTTAAATTTTATTCCTAGGAATTTGATGCTACTCTGATTGGTTTCCTAGATTTCTGATTGGATTGGTATTTAGTACATTAAAAGAAAGCACCTGATGGGACCAACCTATACACCAATGATGTCTGTAGAACCATCGTTCTGATTTTCCTTCAATCTGTGGAGATAATTGCTACATTATTTAAATTATAGTGAAACTTTTCTTGCAAGCAAATTTTTCTTTTGGAGAGTCCTGCGCAACATCTATTGATTGAAGTGCTTTAGCTACCATTTTGGGCCATTGTTTATATGTATTTGAATTTTTCTTTGTTGCATCTTGTGGATGCATTGCATGCACATATCTTGATTGAGAGCCTGTGTTTGGTGTTGTTTACAGTCGTTGATGCAAAGGTAAAGATGTTGGATTTGGAAGATAAGAAGGTGCAGTCACCCGGTATGTGTCATGAGCCGGTCAGAAGTTTCCCTTGAGGAATACGAAGGTTCTGATTTTAATTTCAATTGTAATATGTTTAAATTGTACGGCTTGGAAGGAAAAATGATTAGAAAGTACTGCAGAATGAGATAAAATCTGGGTTTGAAGGTAGAAGCTGTATGTATCTCCTTCCCTTCCCCCTATGTACACTGATGGCTGCTACGGATTACCAGTCTCTCAGAGATGAAGTTGTCTGAACAGTCAGATGATTGTATGAAATTCAGGTACAGCAAAATGGAGTTGGAAGAAATTTCCATGTCCTTTTTGTTAACACAATATGTTGTCTTTCATATCATGCTGCATCTGATTATTTTTCTATCCGTAAATTTTCTTGGACCAAGCGGCGATTGTATTGTAGTTCTAGCGGTGAAAAACGTTTACCACTATTCCCAAGGGTTAAATTCTTGTGTTGTAACCCTCCCTTTCTGATAGTTTTCTCTTCGTAATTTCCTCTAAACATGATTAGGTGACATGAGTAGCTTTTCAAACTTTTTTTCGGTGTATTTGAAATGTTATGATCTTTAAGTGTACTGTTGAAGACACTGGGGGCTATCTATATGCATCAGCAGCAAATTAGGTCTCTGGTGTTTTTATTTGTGGCATATTTAGAAGGCAGGTGTCCTAACTCCCTGATAATTACAAACTTTTAGAACTTCCAATTAAGTAGTGGCCCTGAAAGAGACAAATGAGTCTTAATTAATAGTGGAGCTGGTTTAGGAGTAGGGGGTTTTAAAATACAGAAAACATAAATTGGGTTTGTCATACAGATGGGCTGCATGCAGCCTTATCAAACTGTTGCTTTGTTACCCAATGGCACAACACAACACATCACACATGGTGCAGGTCCATGATCATGACCTTGTCTTAATGAAGTGGCGACGTGGGATTTAAATCCTGATTTCGTATAGAACAGTTACCGGCTCTGCCTCAGTTTCTGATGTCTCTTATTCCAAGGAATTAAATGTGCTTAATTATATCAAGGTTTTGCTTAATTTAATGTCTCAATACCACCGGCGCCCTAAGTTTTGATAACTGATGACTCGAAGTTAGTTGCATTTATAAACCGAAAAATGAAAATATTGGAAGATGGTGCACCTTCTTTTGTCTTGTATGCTTACCAAGAGGCTGATCTGTATATATATGCTAACTAATTGAAACTTGCAACTAATCACCAATGTCTTTTAGGTATCCGTGGGGATGGAGAACTTTTTACAATTTAATGTCGACATAATCGAACTTGAGACCTCAATCACTAAGAACAATTATAATGAGAAAATGTAAAACTGAGAATGTAAATGTATATTTTGTAAATCCGATGACATCTTGATAGAATATTTTAAGATGTAAAATTAATTTGCTCCAGTGATAAAATTGTAAAATATCGAGATTTGAAGCTTAAATTTTCATATTAAAATTTACATTCTCTCATTGGATAATGAAATATCAAAATATACGTCTGTTTTTCATACTAATAATTTACATTCTCTCACTGGAATCAATGTTGGCATCTCCAACGTTTTTTGATCAATAATCTCCATTGATCGAATAAAATATATATTAAATGAAGTATACTTTAACAATAATGGAGCCCATTTTGGAGATGTAAAAAAATTTCATATTTGTGTTTTTTTTTACAAATTTCAGCAAGACGGACAATTTACATTTCACTTTTCCGACTCATTAGAGTATAAATTTAATTTTAAAAATACAAATTTGACATTCTGATGAGTTTGCATCCTCCCATTAAATTTGCTCTAAAGGAAAAAAAGCTAACACCGGTAAACGAATGAAACTTATTCCACTGAAATTGTGAGATATGCATCTAGAATAAGAGTGATTTTTTTTTTTTTTTACTTCAACATATCTTAAATTCCATGAGTTATTTAATACGGCCAAAAAAAGGGTTCTTGGATGCATTATTTATAGAAATTGGGCAGGTACCTAAAATCTACCCAACTCTTTGACTGGTATCACTCACTCACATGGGAGAAGGTAGCTTCATGAATAAAATAAAATGAAAAGCAAAACAAACAAAAATATAAAAATAGCTAGATAAGTGGTGGATAGTACCAACCATGCTCTCAAACCAAGCACATTCTAGAAAAAATTTGGGCATAGAAAGAACGAAACTGTTTTCTTTTCTTCATGAGGAGGAGGAATGCTGGAAGTCTATCTACATAAGTGGTCCCCAATTTCTTGAAGAAATGGTCACCGCCACATGATAAGGAGTATTACATCACTTATCACACTGAAATCACGCGACCTAGAAAACAAGAAAGAGAGAAAGGAAGCGTTGGTCTACAAAAAGAAGGAAAAAAAGAATCTTGGACCAGCGTACGTACCGATCTGCACGTCTACAGATCAACGGAACGGTCGGCTGAGCCATTTGCCCCACACGGCATCACGTGCAAGCACCATTTCCAACCTTTTTCCATATTTTCGGTTTAGTGCCAAAATATTTTCACTTTACCGTATAAAACAAGCAAAAGACAAGCACAACAAAGTTTGGTTCACATGACGACTTCATTCACTACGTGTTCGAAACGTTCTTAGTGAAGTAACGTGTTATTTTTTACTTGTCTTGTAACAAATTAGGCCGAATTAGGCATTTAGAAATTACTAAAAACATGTAAAAATTCATCAAATCAGAAAAAGCATGAACCAAAGCACATTCCTCGTGTCAAATTCAGGCATGCTTTAATAAAATATGTGCGTATTCTTTTCTTACCTATCAGTGTAGCATATTTCAAGCATATTAAAAAGCATCTAAATCACTATAAAAAGCAGAGTTGCAGTTTTATAATGGATCTAATTAAGCGGCTCTACCCATGGTAAAAGAAGTACGTACACCCATGTGGGTTTTATGAAAGATTCCTCGGTATATTCTTCCACTCATATCCAAACCTTCGACCAACAAAAAAGGGTTCAAAATTGGAAACTTCACACGAAAGTTATCATTTTTCAACGGTCAACATGTACTTGAGCTAGCTATAGAATTTTTCGATGAAGTATTTGTTAAGCCAATTATTCATGAGTGAAACTTCAATTTCAAACCGTCGTACACACAAATGTAATTCGACTTTCTATATTTGAAAAATGATACAATGTTGCTTATATTTAAGTTATAAAAATAGTAATTGGGTACTTATAACTAGTTACAAGTAATTCACAGCTAACATGTATGCATTATTGTCGTATCAAATATAATTTAAATCGAGATGCTCTCTATAAAGAGAAAATATCAGTTTTAGTAAGTGATCTCGTGCTTAAGGCGGCTTTCTTTATTCCTTTTGTTTCGAAAGTGTGGGGACTAAGCAATAGAATATAAAATTGAATTATATGTTGGTAATAGAAGTGAACAAAATTATATTTGGCACTAATGTGTTTTGACATGTACTGTGAACATGTGCGTACGCGACCAGCAAAACATTGGTGGGCCACGTACGTGACAAAAGACCAATCAATACGTAAGGGATGACGCGCGTAACCATTGCTTTGTGCCACCTTGGACTGTTGGTTAGTTGGTTAGGGAGCCTCCTTCCATGCTTGGATTGGTTTCTAATTTGTTTCTTTAACTTCCACGTAAACACAATCGATGGAGAGCCATTAATTGATTGAGTTTCTTACTTACTAAGTATAGAATTGAGGTCAGTATTGAAGATGCAATTCAATTTATTTTTTTATATCATGTTTGTAATTACTTTAAACGCGTAAGATATACCGTGTGAATTGATATTCAATTTTACAATTTTTTTTATCTAAGTCAATTAGCATAGTATTTATATGATTCGTTACCTCTCAATTCGAATGAGAGATCCAAATGAGCTTATTAGGCCTTCCACAGTCCGACCGGAAAATGTAATGTTCAAATTCATTTTTAAATATCACTCTTTCATATTTGGTCGGAAAATATAATGTCCAAACTCATGAGTTCTATTTGTGATGTTTATTTTTAGACATCTGAGTGTGATGTTCAAGTCTATAAGTTCTATTATAGAAAAATTATTATGGACATCAAATTCAAATCATCAAAATTCTATTTATAGACATTAAAATCACTTGAATAATTGTATAATGCTTTACTCTCCAATTACATGACCACAAATTACTAGTCTAATACTAGAACTATTCACTTTTTAGATCTAGACTCTAGTCCTCCTCGACCGTAACGATATTTTGAACTGCTCAATGAACTTGTCGATATGGAGCTTTACTGATCATTTCCTCCTCGCTGTCTTCCTCGTGGTTGTAACCTTAGTTTACCTGAAACCATGTATCCATTTGTCTATTAATTTAATCAACTTCAGTTAAATAATAATGCGCTTGTCAGTACTAGTGGACCCAAAATTATTGAGGGGACGCCACCCGTAATCAAAGGTTCACATACAGTGACACTACCTTGTTTGTGAATAATTAATCGTTTAATCTTGAAGTCCGACCTCTGATTAGACATTAGAGGATGGCCTAATGCTTTGTTTAAACCAAACCTTTTTTGGCCCTCCGCCAGATGTACTATGTCTAGATGCCTAGATGGTGGCCTGGTGGGAGGCAAAGTCAATATCATATTGGACAGCGCACATGCTGCTGGTTCCTCCTAATAAAGACACTTCAACACAGCAAGTTGCTCTCTGTTCATTTCAATTTACAAGATTTTGGTAATATGCATGCCTCCTCATATGTATATGTTGAAGATGTTCGGTTTTTAACGAAGAATGAATTGCTGTTTGATATAATTTTTAAATATTAATACATAATGTATTTATATTATAATCATGATTAATGTACATATTAGTAACATATATCACTGACATATCTATGCAAAATTTGATATTTACGGGAATCAGAGATGCTGATAAAAAGTTGCAGAATCAAAAGAATGCTTCATGAATATTCGTAACTAGAACCCTGGCCTGCATATATATAAATAAAAGAAATTGTTGGAAACTGTAGGCATTAATATATTATTGAGTAATTAGCCATTTTATCCCCTTAACTTGTACTTTACTTTTGATTTGCCCCTTCAATTTGCACTTTGGAAAATTAACCCTCTTAACTTGTATTATTGGCCAATTTCCTCCTCATCAGTCCAAAATTAACCCAATTCCATTAAATTGAGTTACATAACGTATACGTGATGAACATCTTGTCGTGTTTCTTGCTCTTCTTCTTCGTTAGCTTCTTCTTAAGACCAACAACGCCATCAATGAAGTCAACGAACTTTAATTCAATCAATAGCACATAAATGACTCGAAGGTGGTGAATGACGAAAAAAGCTCTTTACGTGCAAGTCACGTGAGTGTATTTAACGGAAAATTGAATGCGAGTTTGTTAATTTTGACGGCGAGGGGGCAAATTAGCCAAAAATGCAAGTTAAGGGAGTTAATTTTCCAAAATGCAAGTTAAGGGGCCAAATCAAAAGAAAGGTACAAGTTAAAGAGGTAAATTGGCTAAAAACCCCAAAACAGCAGACCCCCCGCCGCCGGCCCCTTGGATTGCCTTGGGGTCGGCCGGCCACTATTTCCTTTTGCAGTCGTGTGCTCTTTTTGCAGGTTGTCCGAATCCGGCCCTGCTCCAGTCGCGCCGATTTTTGCTCCCCGTGGCTGGTGGGTGTTACAGATCCGTCTCCGGTGGCTGTCGGTCGGCCTTCGGCTTGGGATGCGTGCGCTGACGCCTCTGCCTCTTCCCTCGTCTTGACGGATCGGTGCTCCGGCCCGCTTTTGGCGTGTTGGTTCCGGCACGGGTCTGTGTGAGCTGACATCGATGCGGTCTTCCCCGACCCGACTCACTTGGATCGGGCTTGGCTCCGATCTTGGGTGTGGGCTGGGCTTGGGCCAGTCGGTGTTTGGTGTAGGCTGGAGTGGTGGATTTTGCTGCTCGGCCGGTTTGGATTTGGAGTTGATTAGTTGAATAGATGTTTTGTTTAAAGTTGATTTGTTCATAGATGGTTTGATAAAGTTGTCCACTTCCGGTGTTTTCCGGAAGGAAGTTGTGGTTTGTTTGAGTTGGATCTGGCTTTAGAGTTTGGTTCCTTCTTGGGGTTGTTTGGTAGTTTGATTTGTTATATGCCCCTTAGTGTGGTCTGGTGCTGTACACTTAGTTGTTGGTTATTCCGCTCTCTTGCCTGTCTCCTATACACTTGTTAGTGTTTGCGGCAATGTGGGTAACTTCTCTAGATAGACCTTATTGTTGATCAGTGTCGAGACTTGTCTCGTTGTACTGTTGGATGTTGTATTGGCGTCTGCCGAATTATTCACATCTATATCACAACTATCTTTGACAAAAAAAAAATAAAGAGGTAAATTGGCTAATACCCCTATATTATTGGAAAGTCAAAATATCTTTTCCATCAATTACATGGTTAGTAGTGGGTAAGAAAGCTGTCAATGGCACAATTTGCATATGAATTTCCTCAACTGTACAACCCAATTTCTTGGCAAGAAAGTTGTCGATGGTGGAGACTGGAGGTTGGAGAGCTCCCCCGTCTTATCATGTGATTCAAAGCATATGCTTTACACCTCCACAATCTACGGACATCTTATTAATAGGTAAAAGATTACATTATGCAAAAGTCTCTGTCCCGCTCATGGATATCCCAAGGCATATGCCACATTTTATTTTCCAAGAAGTGGGGAGGACTGTTTTATGATACCTCAATTTGTGACATACATTGTAGACTCGTACTGTAAGCTTAGCATATGAGGATTGAACGAGTTGATACATCTCATACATTATTTGATCGAGTTGATACATCTCGTATATAATTTGATGGCATTGTTTGAAGTATTCACCGCCGAAGAAGTGCAAGGAAATGGAACTAAGATTCCAATTACCATATGGAACAAAAGGGAAAGAAACTCATGAGATTCCAACTCAAACTCAAGATATTTTATTCATACACAAAACTCATGGTAACCTCATACTCCAAAACAGTAGTTCTGCTTTCTCACTTCCGAATCTCTCTCTGACAAAAAAAACAACAAGAGAAGGCGGGGAAAGACAGGATCCTCATAAACCCCATATTCATACGTAGGAGTACTAGTATCTACAAACCTCAGATTCTCTCCACAACTCTTTTTTTTACTTTTCACTTGTCACTTTTCACTTTTTCCGAAGTAACATAAAAACACAAAAACCTTCCAAATCCAGAGCTTCGTTGTAGGTCTGGCTCTTGGCTGGAAGAGGAAAGGGGCTTCTGGATCCTTCTAAGAGAGGTGAAAGTGGGATCAGCTATATTCACATAGATGATGATGATGATGATGATGATGGTTGATGGCTGGGTTATATATACTCAGGTTTCTCTGACTACTGGTGCTTAGTTTATCTTCACCCAAGTCAGATTAGTCCATTGGATTTCCTTGTCCACCACTTAAGATCCATGGGTGCCCTGAATTTTACACACAAAACAACACAACTTTGTTAGCTAGTAGTAAAAAAATCGAGCCTTGTAGCGTGAGCTTGTAACTAATTAATCCAAAGACAGAAATCTAGGAATTCCCAAAGTGAAAAATTATCTTTTAACTCCAAAATCAGAACAAATTTACAATCTTCAACAGGTGAAAAATCCCACCAAAACTACATAATCAAACTAATTAAAACCCAGAAGATATTTGAAGGTCAAGAATCTTACTAAGTGCTTGCTCGGCGGAAAGTCTTCTAGAAACGTCTCTGCATATCATCTTCCTCAACAGATCTTTAGCCGCCGGCGACACCGACCGGAAAACCTTCGGCGGGAACCTCAGGTTCCCCCTCAGCACCGCCTCGAAGATCTCCGCCGCCGACTCGCCGTAAAACGGCGGAATCCCGGCGAGCATAATGTACATCATCACGCCGGCGCTCCAGACGTCCACCTTGGCGTCGTAGCTCCGCCCCATCAGCACCTCCGGCGCCACGTAGTACGGCGTCCCCACCACGCCCTCCGCCGACCCGGCCCAGTCCGCTGACCCGAAGTCCGCCAGCTTCAATTCGCCCCGCGAATTGAACAGCACGTTCTCCGGCTTCAAATCCCGGTGAACCACGCCCGACCGGTGGCAATGCGCGATTGCTTCCAGAAGCTGCTTCATGATCGCGGCGGACTCGGGTTCGGGCAGGGTCCGTTTGACGACCCGGTCGTAGAGGGTGTCGGGTTCGCAGAGGTCGAGGACCATGGCGAGCGAGTCGTCGGTTTCGAAGACGTCGTGGAGTTTGAGGATGTTTGGGTGCGGGGATAAGAGGCCCATGATCTTGGGCTCCTTCTCGAGGCAGGCCCGGTCGGTTTCGTCGGTTAAGGCCGACTTGTCGATGATCTTGACGGCGACGAACTCCGACGTGTTCGGGCTGAATGCTCGGATGATCGTCCCGAACCGGCCGCGGCCGATTTCTTCGAAGAGTTGGTAGGAGTCTTTCAATGTGTCATACATTTGAGGGGTTTTTTTGGGCTCAAGTTTGGCTTCTGAGTTTCGGTTTTGGGGGTTTTTTGAGCTTCTTTGGAGTTTGGGTTTTGGTTTTATAGAAACAGAACCAAAACCAAAACCAATTGGGAATTGGAATACTCGGGAGGAATATTCGGTTGGAGCAGTGCCGGTAACATCAACGGTTGTAATGAGTTATGTGATGAATCTAACGGCTGTGATTTATTTATTATACGTGATGTGAAAGGACGGAACTGCCCCAGGTTGGTTCTGTGTTGAGTGTGGTTGAGTGAGTAGAACTAGTGATCTATTCGGAATAGGTAGGCCCAAATTGGGGGAAATCATGTGTTTCTAGAAGAGGAGTATATTCCTAGTCCTAATATGCAAAGGAGGAGTACAACCATAACAAATTTTCTTAATTTTTAAACCATCTTCAATAAACAGTGAACACGCATGCTTTTAGTTAAACGCACCTAATTCTGATCATCCAAAATGCAACTTCTTCTACTCTTGTTTTGTATCGCTTGCCCACCGTGCATAAGTAAGTGATTGTAAACTGTATGCTTTTTAGTTTCGGGTAAGTGAGACTATCGAGTAAGTATAAACAGTTTGTTAATATATAATTAGAAAAGTGAAAATGTTCATGACACTTAATTTCCATCATCCAATTTCCATGGTCAGTTAGGTTAGCTCGCACAACGATTGGGAATTGTGTGTACATAAATTCAAACATTATATATTTTAATCTCAAGTGGGTTAGTAAGTGAATATACACTATTCATTAAATAAGCGAGAAAAAATTACATATCAAGTGAAAGGCAACTCAAGACAAACTTTTCAATAATCGGGCCAAACCTGTGCAAAGAAGAGGAGTATGCTATCACTTGATCACTGGTCCTTGTTCTCTTTTTCCTTTTTGTGTAACGTACGTTTGATGTTGGTATACAAGTCATTCTCCAATTAATCCACTCCAAAAAGTACCAAAACCAAAAGCAAAAGAGAAAACAGACAACAAAACTATAACCGTACCCCTTGTCACGTCCTTTGATAAAACAGAAAGGAAAGAAAGCAAACAAGAGCAATTGGTCCAGCAATTTACTCACCTATTACTTGTTTAGTGGATCTATGCATGGATGTCCCTTGTCCGTCATTTTCACCATCGAGGTGGAGAGGCTGCCGTGGTCCGACCATTTTTTTTCTTCCAAAAGATAAGGATAAGATCAAGGCCCGCCCTAAGATCAATCAATCCTTTCAAATTTATACTCATTCTTTAGTTATTTTCCAATGAACACTATTCATCGCTCAAGAGCGTAGTACACGAGTTTGTGACATTCCTTCTAGTATTAATTTGGACAACGAAAGAAGTGATCGCTTATCCAATTGGGTACGTACACTTCATTTGAAAGTGATTACAAATTTGGAATTGGAAGCAGATGGATATATTTGAATGCCAATACGAGTACTGCCTCCACTATATATGCATCACATCTAGTCCTTCCCTCCATTGTTATAATCCTAAAGTTATCAATTGTTTATTTGCTTTTTCTTCCCACTATATATGAAGTTGAATAAAGAATGGAAATATATATGGGATGTAGAACCAACTTGATTATATATTCGGATATGTTAAAAGAAAGTTAAACTTTTGAGATATTATTCTTCTTAAGTTTAATTTGTGGACTAATTAGTTAAAGTTAGAACAATGATCACTTTTGGGGCCTATTATCACTATCAAAAGTGAAAACGTTAGCATAAGTTTTGGCTAATTTTGAGCTCATTTCCCTCCTTTGGACCAAATGAAGAAGAAAAAGCGTTCAAATGTTTTCTATTTTTCATCCAGTGACTGATTCACTTTCTTTATCTTCAGGTAATTATATGTGGTCGAAATTTCAAGTTCGATTAAACCACCTCATTATTGCTTATAAGTGTTATATAGAAAAGTATCCGCGTGGCACGATGGAAGGCAATACCCTTTGTTCTTTTCTTAGGGAATGTCCTTTTCATGAAATACATAGTCTTTATTTTCTTGGAAAATAATGAGAAGGATTCCATAAACATTGGCGCATGCAAATGGGCACACATCACGCATCACGTTTTCTTTGGGCATGCGTCACGCATCACGTTAAACAAGTCATTAGTTAGGTCATGTTATTGTAAACAATAATCCGAGGATCATATGAATTTAAACTTTTGAAGAATGCTTCACGTTAGCTACTACTTGGGTGAGCTGAATTATTCAGATTCTGTTTGTGATTTGAGTATGCATTCTTCTTTTATATTAGATTCAGATGTTATCTGGGTGCGACTTATACTTTAATTTCTAATTGAGTGATTATTAAAACTAGTGGTGTGGTTTTTTTTTTTTTGGTTAATTATGAAATTGACTTTTTAAGAACAAGTTCTACCCATTGATGTGTTAGCTTAACTTGCCAACACAAATAAGTCGAAGCTGTTTTGGAAGCAAGGATTTAAATACCGATGTCCATGAAGATTAGTTTAGAGATATTTTAGAGGAAATTTCGAAGAAAATTTCGATATTGGTAGAAGTATCGATAAAATATAACAAACTAGTAAAGGATGGCGAGGAAAAAAGTTAATTCTTTCAAAAAACAGTAACTCCATTTTACAAATATTTCGAAGGATATTTCAATAATATCGGAGAAATTTTAAACATTGCTTGGAAGAGAGAAGATTTGAAGGCTAAATTAAGATGAAAAAAGTTACATATGACCAAATTATCGAGTCATTAACTACTGGTGGACGAGTCATGTGGCCTTAAAGAAAAAAAATGGTTACAGAGTGTCTCAGCACATGTAGATGATGGGCCTTCTGGAGAGTCGGTTGATCCTTAGGTTTTCACTTCAAGACTGGGGTCAAGGGAAGTCCAATTTAGGAATGGCAGTAGCAACTGGGCTGGATCGCTGTTTCCAGTTCGCACCAACAAGCCCTGCACTGTTGCTGCTCAGAATTGAGCTTCGTCGAGAACTTTGGAGGAGGAGTTTGTTAAATTTTTCCAAACACAATTATTTCAGGCCTGCATTTTTCCCAGTTCCCCAGCTCGTTGCTTACTCAGTTTATCCAAACACAAAACTCCCAACTCCAAATAGTGGGCTACATCGCAAAAATTAACAAGAAACATCAAAGCTGGGTATGAAACTCGAACTAAAACATGCTGGTATGAGAAACACTCAGCCACAAGCAACATACTAGAAGCAAACCGCATTCAAGAAAGACATCACTTAAGTTTCTTAACCCATGGAAACGTGCAGGCAAAACGCTGGTGTGAGATAGGAATTCCACGAACAAGTCTGATTCCATTACAAATTATTGTAGAACATAATATGCTAAGAGTCGTACATGCAGACAATGAATAGTCAAACAAGCACAGCCATACCAAAACAAAGTAGACAACCCCGACAGTGCACGCCAAAACCAAAACTACACAAGCAAAACTTTGGAACATGCAAACTGCAAGGATGTGTTAGTTAATAAATAAATCTATAAGCACATAGGTTATATTGGATATTGTCTCATGGAAATCTTTAGTAATCAAGGAGTCTGCTATATATAGTAAACCTCTTTGATCTTCAGCTGAAGCTATAAAAATCCAACAAGCATTCATATATGATAGTATTTAAAAACTAATAAAGTATTCAGGAAACAATAACCAAGTGCTCTTAAACATAAAACATATAACAAGATCAGTCTAAAAGCAGTCTCTTATAAAACGAGGAGTTGTTTTACAATAGTTGTACTTAAAGTTAAAGCATAGAAATTCATCAAAAGAATCTGATGAAGTTAAAGAAAAAAAAAATGTAATTTAGCAAAGAACAAAAAAACTTGATAGTGTCAGAAACTACATTTCTTTTCTCTAGGACATTCAAAATGTTGCAACTCAAGTACATTTGCGAAGGAATATGGATATCATGGTACTACTTCTACCCCTAGGTTATTGGGAGGTTCAAGCTGTACCCCCTTTGATTATCGCTACAAGATCCACACCTCAGTCAAGATCATAGCAACTGAAATCATATTACGAACCCTACTCTCATCTGTTACTAACAAATTACCCTGCACAATTCCTGCAAGTAACCGAAAAGCCGCAAACTCATTTTCAACTTAAAGACTTCCTCTATTACTAACCCTACACATCCGGCAGAACATACAAGGATTTTGAGCACTGTTCAAGCCATAACTCTCAAATTATTTACTGCACTCACTAGACTTTCAAATCCCGCTTCGTTTCACTCTACTCAGTCCACCACAAAACATATCAACTAAGCCAAACATATAACTTCTTAATCAACTAAAAGCAAACAGCTTTAGCAATTGCAGGACTTCTAACCAAGTGGGTTCACATTCGAAATCGGAGCACATCAGAAAATCATTGATTACTTCAATTCACAAAAAAAAAAAAAAAAAAAAAAAAAACCAAACACAAAAGAAGACAGCTGACTCACTCATTGAATGTACTTGGGCATCTCTCCTTTCCTCAAGAGAGACAGGGAGTAGCGAGCGGCGTCCATGAGATCCTCCATGTTGTGTACGGACCTCTCTTCCGCAGCCAACATGAAGATTGCGCGCACTTCCGCTTTCTTGGCGAGTCGTGCCGCCAAATTCAGCGGCAAGTTTGGAGAGTTGAGGCTCCTCAGAACTTGGCGATACAGAGACAGCACTCCTCCTCTGTTTCTCGCCAGGTCCTCCGCCGTCGCCCACATCACCCCCTTCCCCATTGTTGAGGTTCTCTCTCTCTGCTGCTCACTACAGCTCAGGGATTGTTAAACCGACAGAGAGAGAAAGGAAAGGGTTCTCACTGGACTGGGCTCAATGGACGGTAGTAACTGGGCTGGACTTTTTAGTGTACGTAGTGGACTCGAATTCTCATGCAGCCCAGTTCGCAGGAACAATTCTCTTGAGTTGAGCTTCGTTGTTGTGAACTCTGCAGGAGTTGTTCGTTTCTCTAAATTCTTCCAAACACAATTATTTCAGGCCTGCATTTCCCAGCTCGTTGCTTGCTCAGTTCAGTTTATCCAAACACAAAACTCCATCTCCAAATTTCCCAGTTTTTTTCTCCATTACCAATCTTTTATATCACAAACCTCAAAAAACCCTTTAAAACCCTGAACCCACAAATTTCAAATGGCTCTGGCAATTTCGAATGCTTTTCTCTGCCCCAAATTGCAACTCTCGCAAAGGAACCTCCGCCCCAAAGTCGCAGGGCTACGGTTCCCACCTTGTTCCTTGCGGTAATATTTAGCAAAAGTTTTTGATAGATTTTGTTTGGTTGCTGAGAAACTACAAAGCATTGTTTTAACCTTTTGAAGTTTCATAGTGCAAAATGTTTAGGTTTAGTTGTTTTGTTATTATTCATGCTTGGAGTGTATATAGCAATAGCAACAGGGTGTTAAACTTATGATATTTGTAGAACAATTGGACAGAATAGAAGGGTTATTTGTGCGGCTGCGTCTGCGGCTGGGGCTGGAAGTTCTAGTCCAGACAGTGATTCAAATCCCTATGAGGTAATTCGAGCATGTATGCTCCTTTCGAATTGGCGTTACGAGTGGCTGAAATGATTGGAAAACCTGTTTTTAATGCTTTAATAGTTTCCGATTTTCTGACATTTATCAGGTTCTTGGTGTGAGTCCGATCGAGGGGTTTGACACGATCAAGGCAGCATATACAAAAAAACATAAGGAGGCGGTTAGGAACGGCGATGAAGCAACTGCTGCTAGAGTAGGTTTCGAATCTCTCGTTCTCTTGCTCTCTTAAATTACTTGGTCACATCCATCTTATGGACCATATTCTAATGGTTGAATACTCGCTTATGTAGCTGGAGAAAGCATATGACAAAGTCATGATGGCACAGCTGAGTAATAGGAAGAAAGGTGTGACATTTGGTTCCTTCAAGGTACATGGAATGATGCTTTATTTTCTAGTTCTTAGTTTTCTATAGGGTGACAGTTATTCATCATGAAGAAATGGAAGTTGATAGTGGCATCATGTAGTTAACGTATGCACTTAATGGTTGTGGTTGACCTGGTATCTTTTGATATTATGGTGTATTGGCCGAATGTATATGGTTAGTTTAGAGGGTTAACTATAAACATTTCTAACAGTTCAGAGTTGTTGTGGTTCAGCTTATATTGATTACTCCTCTTGAAATGTTTCTAAATTGCAGGTATCAAAGGACATAAAGTATGCTGACAAGCAACCAATTGTTCCATGGGGGCCAAGGTTTGTCTACCATCATGTGATTCCTGATAAGTAACAAAGAAAAATAATGCTTCTTAGAAAATGCATATTAATGGCTGCTGATTCTCATGTTTTCTAAGCTTCTACTATATGAAGTGACGAGTAGGTTTAAATAACTTTATGTATACTCTTAGAGGACCTATTGTTTAATGTGGCTACGTCGTTGTTGATGCTGGTATGCGTGCACTGTTAAAGCTCCTATGGGTATGTGGCGTGCCAGTTGCCAGTTCCATTTGATGCTGGCTGTTCTTCAACTTTAGATTCATGCTTTCATAATGAAAATGTGTTAGCCTTTCCTCAAGCAGGCATGACTGTGCAATAGGTTTCCAAAAGTAACCATATAGGCATACCTTGCTGGTCTTCCCTTCATCTAATAATCATGCTTAGAACAATAAGTTTCTTAACAGCCCTCAACAGGGCCATTGGTATTAAAGTTCAGACACTTGCTCTTATTTGAAAGTTTAGTTAATATGACTGCATGCCATTATTTATCATTCATTATCTGAAACTTTCTTTCACGAGTCTCCATGTGTGATATACTGCCTGTGCTAACAGGATATATGTAGTCTAGGGGTGGCATTATTATATGCTCTGATGATTAGGCTTCTAATATCTTTACAGGTTCAGCAAGTCTACCGTACAAGACATGCGTATCAACCTGGCAATAGCTGCTGTATTTGTAAGTAGTGAAGGAACAACTGGTTACTTCCTTTATTGTTTTGGAAAACATTTGATGGTGAATGGTCTTGGTTATGAAGAAACTTTAAAAGGGTGCATGGTTCCATATTTCCATGTATCTATAACACATGCAATTATACTCTTGTATTTCACGGAAAGCTATCAAAAGGTTTTGAACCTTTGTCTGCAAATTTTTTTTCTAATTTTCCTATACCTTTGTGATTTCCAAGTTCTTCTACATAGATATCAGAGCCTATGTGGAGATGAAGAGTAATATCTTTGAGAGCTAACTCAAATTCTTTGGTTGGAGTATCAACCATTTGTCTTCTAGTTGTGTAGTTTAATTGATTTTAGTTCACACACTCATCTTTTTCAAATCTGTTGTGCAGGTAGCTTGGCTTCTTATCGTGCGGAATGCCGATTATAAACCCCTGCAGTTTTTAACTTTTGCATTTGTTTATAGGATCTTTGAGAAGTTGAAATCCTTTGAAGCACCTGTATCTCCAACATATACTGTGAGCCTTAGTGCTAAACATAGATTGCCTTTCCTCGTTTCCTTTTTGGAACCATGTGCAGGTTCTTATGATCTATCTATTCTATTGATGCAGGAAGATGGTGAGGATTCAGGGAGGGGACTACGAATGGGAAAGCGGATTCTTCGTTCTCTTGCGCTAGTCTTTGGCTGTATTGCTATTGCTTCTCTGGTACAGTTTACTTTATTCTTTAAATTCTTGATGCTATTCAGATTCAGTGTCAAGCTGTTCATTTTCTTGCTCCTCTTCGTTTCTTTACCCATGGACAAGGAGGGGGCATAATTGAGGGAATTTCAGTTGTGTTCCAATTTGTTTACTTTTTCTCCAGGATCTCAACATTTGATGATCTTACAGTTCTCAGTTTTGCTTTGTTATGTAAATTTCGCCAATTCCCATGGTTACTTTCTTGTAGGGATACACGGGTCTTCTGAATTTGATTGAATACACGGGTAGCTACATTCCTGTTGCTCTTTACAATAACCAGGTATTGGCTAGTAACACATCATTGGGTTTATTTACTGACTGTTATACATTGGAAGAAAGCAAATCACTTCATTACAAATGTAGTAACATCTTTCTCTGCTTTTTCAGGAATTAATCATCACCACATCAACGGCAGTCATGTGTTACATTATGGCATCGTATTATAGGTGATGAATATGTTTCTAAATCTTTAGGGGAAGAGCAAGCTATCGCGATCCAACTAGGCAACTGAGGTTGTTTTCTATCAATTTAGCAGCCAATTTTTTTTTTTTTTTTTAAAAATGAGAACTCAATCTTGTAAGTTGAAATTTTGAGAGGAAAGCGATCTGAATCTGTTTTAGCTTGTGTAAATACTATCTACTATCCACTTGGCATTGGTTGGTTTTGAGTTGTCAATGACTGATCCAGAAGTGGTATGGATTCCTTCCCCACGGGTTCACTTTGAATTGTGTAGATGCTATATCCAATTCTATGCGCATGGGTTCTTATCCCTTGTTATAAGACAATTGTATTACCAAACAAAGCACGATGACTTATCCTAAGACCATTGATCCTAGAAGTCATAAAGCAAAATTTTTTATTTTTTTTATGTAAAAAATGTGAAATCACTTTTGGTAACTCTTGTTGTAACAAATGCACTCGCTAACTACCAATTTATTTGTACATGTTTACTTATTTGGAATAACGGAAGTTAACGATTATTATACCTAACTTTATAGGCGATCCACCTGGATTTATTCCTCTAGTGGGGGGTTCCTTCCTATATGAAGCCTATATTATTGGACCCGGGTCGGTGGGTAAAAAAAACCGACAGCCTCCTATGTTTATGTTTGGACTTTTTGTGAAAAAAATACGAAAATTCCTCAAATTAATAGAAGAAACAAAAGATGCGAGTTGTGATACTCGGATAGAGTGAGCCCCGATTTCTCAACGAAGAACAAGAGGGAGGCGCGCGCTAGGGTTTAATCAAATCCGGCAATCCCCAATTCAAAACCCTAGAAATTCAGTCAATTTTAATCTCCTCCATTTGAGTTTGCGAGTCAGAAAAAAAGTTAGGTCAAGATGAGGATAATGATCAAGGGCGGTGTTTGGAAGAACACCGAGGATGAGATCCTCAAGGCGGCGGTGATGAAGTACGGCAAGAACCAGTGGGCTCGAATCTCGTCGCTCCTGGTTCGCAAATCCGCCAAGCAGTGCAAAGCTCGCTGGTACGAATGGCTCGACCCCTCCATTAAAAAGGTACGAGCTTTTTTGCTTCAGATTTCGGTTTGATTTTTTGTATAGTTCTTGTAAAACTGATGCGATTTGTTTTTGAATGTTCGAATCGGTTTCGTTTCGTTTTCGGGTTGGGTTACTATTGCACTGGAATGAGAGCAGATGCATTTGAAAGTTGTTGTCTTTTTTGTGTTTAGTTGTTGTTTTTCCTTGCCTGAATGTTCGAATCAGCTTCGTTTCGGTTACGGTTGGGTTACTATTGCACAAGAATAAGAGCATTAGGAGCGTATGAAAGTTTATATTTCGTTGTTGTTTTTCCTTATTTGAATGTTCGTTTCAGTTTCAGTTTAGGTATTTCATGATTTTTTCGGTTGGGTAACCCTTACATTGCACTAGAATAAGAGCAGTGTAAGCCTATGGAAATTCTTATCTTTTTGATGCTTAGTTGTTGTTTTAGTTAGATGGATAATGATTCGATAACGTTGGTTGTTGTAGACTGAGTGGACCAGAGAGGAGGATGAGAAGCTTCTGCATCTGGCCAAGCTGATGCCTACACAATGGAGGACTATTGCTCCAATTGTTGGTCGTACTCCGTCCCAATGCCTTGAGCGGTATGAGAAGCTGCTAGATGCAGCTTGCGTTAAGGATGAGAATTATGAACCGGGCGATGATCCGAGGAAACTGCGGCCTGGAGAGATTGACCCCAACCCTGAGTCAAAGCCTGCCCGGCCCGATCCTGTTGATATGGATGAGGATGAGAAGGAGATGCTTTCAGAGGCACGGGCTCGGTTAGCAAACACTAGGGGAAAGAAGGCCAAACGGAAAGCCAGAGAGAAACAGCTCGAAGAGGCCAGAAGGCTTGCCTCTCTACAGAAAAGAAGAGAATTAAAGGCTGCTGGAATTGATAATAGGCAGCGAAAGAGGAAGAGGAAGGGAATCGATTACAATGCAGAGATTCCCTTTGAGAAGAAGCCTCCTCCAGGCTTTTATGACGTTGCTGATGAAGACAGAACGGTGGAACAGCCTAATTTCCCCACAACGATTGAGGAACTTGAAGGGAAGAGAAGGATCGATGTGGAAGCACAGTTAAGAAAACAAGATATTGCAAAGAACAAAATTGCTCAAAGGCAGGATGCTCCATCAGCTATACTACAAGCCAACAAGATGAATGATCCGGAAACAGTTAGGAAGAGATCAAAACTGATGCTTCCTGCACCGCAGATTTCGGACCATGAACTGGAGGAAATTGCAAAAATGGGCTATGCTAGTGATCTTGCTGGGAGTGAAGAACTCACAGAAGGGAGTGGAGCAACTCGAGCCCTTCTTGCAAATTATTCTCAGACACCAAGGCCGGGAATGACACCTTCACGAGCACCTCAAAGAACACCTGCTGGTAAGGGTGACGCTATAATGATGGAAGCAGAAAATTTAGCCAGGTTGAGAGAGTCTCAAACACCATTATTAGGAGGAGATAATCCAGAGTTGCATCCATCAGACTTCTCTGGAGTCACTCCGAGAAAAAGGGAAATTCAAACACCAAATGTGATGCTGACTCCTTCTTCCACTCCTGGAGGTGCTGGTCTTACACCTAGAATTGGCATGACCCCATCAAGGGATTCTTTTGGCATGACTCCGAAGGGAACTCCCATTAGGGATGAGCTCCGCATAAATGAAGGAATTGATGTACATGATAGTGCAAAGTTGGTGCGACAAAGACAGGCTGAGTTAAGAGAGAACTGGCATTTCTTACCACAGCCTAAGAATGAGTACCAGATAGCCGTACAACCCCTTCCTGAGGAAAATGAAGAACCTGAGGAGAAGATTGAAGAAGACATGTCTGATAGGCTAGCTAGAGAAAGGGCTGAGGAAGAAGCACGTCAACAGGCATTACTTAGGAAGAGATCAAAAGTATTGCAGAGGGAGCTCCCTAGACCGCCTGCTGCCTCATTGGAGCTTATTAAAAATTCCTTGATAAGAGCAGATGGAGATAAGAGTTCCTTTGTCCCTCCAACTTCAGTTGAGCTCGCTGATGAAATGATTAAGAAGGAGCTTGTTAGCCTACTTGAGCATGATAATGCAAAGTATCCACTTACTGAGAAAGCAGACAAACGCAAAAAGAAAGGTATTAAGCGACATGCAGATAGTGTTACTGTCCCTGCTATAGATGATTATGAAGAAGATGAACTGCTAGAGGTATGTGTTTAGTTCTTCCCACATTTTACTGTTTTATAATGTTGCAGTTATGTTGTTCTCAATACTTAAGCACCTCCATCCAAGCACACTTGATGGATGGTGGTGGTTGTACTCCCTTCTTTAATTTAATTAATTATCTATTTATAAGGGATGGTTAATGTTTCTAGTGTATTTTAATTGGTAAAAATCTCATCTTGTTGAGTATTGTGTTTTGTTAAGTAGCAATACGAACTGTTAAAAAATATTCCTTTGGTATGCCAAAGGTTATACATTCACTTTGATCTGATGCCTTTCAGTTTTGTCAACTACCTTTTGATCATGTCTGATGATCTCCATCTTCAGGCTGAATCAATGGTAAAGGAAGAGGTGCAGTATCTCCGTGTTGCAATGGGTCATGAAAATGAATCCCTTGATGAATTTGTTGAAGCACACAAAACTTGCCTAAACGATCTCATTTACATCCCTGCTCGTGGTGCTTATGGTCTATCAAGTGTTGCTGGGAATATGGAGAAGCTTGCAGCTTTGCAAAATGAATTTGAGAATGTGAAGAAGAAGGTAGATGATGATATCCAGAAGACAGCAAGCATTGAGAAGAAGATTAAAGTTCATACACATGGTTACGAGGTATGCTTCCTGCCTTGCCTTATGCTTCCCAAAATTTATGGTTGTTGGAACAACTATTAACTGGTAAAGTAGGGCCTTTAGGTGCCTTTTTTTATGGTTCTAGCATAAGCTTTGCATCATTAGTTCCCTTTGAGAATCAGAGTGGTGTATTCAGGAATTTATTTGCCCTCCTTCCCATAGTCCCTCTCTCACCGTCCGTTCAGTGCACTTTTGTGACTTTGAAGCTGAAGTTTTCAATAAGGTTGTAATTGATTGAGTTGGGGTTTATATGAAGTTTTAGAATCGTAACATTGACAGACTTTTATGTAGTTATGCCAAAATTCATAGGCCTTCTCCTATTATCTGAATTATAAGCCCTTCTAGTATATAAAGAACTCATACTTGTAATCGTTAGCTATGAATAAAGTTCATTTCTATCTTATTTTGAGCATAAGATATTTGCTAGTGTGAAGAAAAAGTACCAAACATTTGATCTTTGGTTGCATTGAGTGTCTTTGTGTTCAGTACCATCATGTTTTGAATGATGAGAGTCTTTTTGAAACATGTGTGTTTGTGCGTCATGATATCTCAAATAGAGAAGTGAAACATAATTGATTACACTAGTAGCACGATACCAAAATTCATATGTCTAACTGCTTAAGTCTGCTGATGTTTGGATAAAATTAGCTGAAGACTCATTGTTTTAGTTATGGAAATTGTTTGAAACCGAATATATTGAAATATTAAAACCTTTTCCCTTTTAATTTTTCAGATGCGGGCTAAAGGTCTATGGCCAAAAGTGGAGGAAACTTTTAAGCAGATGGACACTGCTGCAAAGGAACTTGAGTGCTTCAAAGCTCTACAGAAGCAAGAACAATTAGCGGCATCACACCGGATTAATAACATCTGGGAGGAAGTTCAGAAACAAAAGGAACTTGAGCGAAATTTGCAGAAGAGGTATGGCGATCTTGCAGTGGAGGTGGCAAGCATACAGCACCGTATGGACAGATACAGAGCTGAAGCTGAGAAGCAAGAAGAAATTGCAGCCACGAATGCTGAGGGTGCAGCAAATGCGACTGTGGTACTTACAATTGAAAATCCTGATGCTGTAACCAACTCTGGTGAGCTTGGAAGCACTCTTCCGACTGGTGAATGTAATGGTGAAATTTCTAATCAGCAAATGGATGGTGTTGATGAACATATTTGCACAGCCTCAAATCATGAAATGGGCATTGATGCTGAAAAGGATCAGGTGACAGCGCCCACGGATGTATACTTACCTGATAACACGCCTTCTGCCGCAGTCACAAGCTCAGATGAAATGCAAACTAGTAGGATTGCAGCTCAAGACCCAGTTGTCGAAGGAGATGGCCTTTCCAACAAAGTGGTTGCAACTGAAAACACGATAGGAAATGATCCTGATGTGGTAATTGACAATACAAGTATGGACATAGTTGAGGATCAAAAGAGTTGAAGCAGCGGGTGATGATGGTTTTGCTAATGGCATTACAACTTTAGCAACTTAAGCAGCTCGGACCATTTCTGTTGAATGAGAGCTGGGGAATCCAGCTGAAAATGCGGTAGCTCCGTTCTATGTTGAGGAGACGACCTTAGTTTGGGTGATCAACTTTGGTTATGATTTTGTGGTCTTGATACGGCGTAATTGTTATTAACTTATTATTAGATTGAGGAACTATTGCCCGTTGGCCAGGGAAAGAAAGCATAACAAAGCAAGTCTTGTTATTTATTTCCTTATCCTTGTGTTTTAATAGTAAGGTATGGAACTTCAAAAACAATTCATTCGTTCTTCATAAAATGTAATGTCTGGATGGTCCCCTACTAGACTGATTTTGTCAGTTATTATATTATAACCCAACTATCTTGTTAAAAATCAATTTTGTGATGAACTTATTTCAAAACTCAACCAAACTTGTCACAAAATTAATTAATTTTATCAACGGTGATAAACCAGTGAAGTCCGTACCCATTCATCAAAAACAATGTTTTCATGACACTTTCAGAAACGTCTGCGTCTGATAAAAGTAAGAAACGTCTGCATCAAGATGAAAAGTATTTTCATACTCCTTATTAGATGTTGGAAGGAAAGATTCTACCCGTAAACCCCAAACTATAGTGTTTCTGTTTTCTTCTTTATTGAAAACGGTCCCATGTCTGCTTCTCAATTTGAAAAATCTTTTCCCAATTACTTGTACTTTGTCCCACTTGGATTCCAAATCAACTAAACTTCAACTGGGAAAACCCAAAAAGTTAGAAAAGATCAACTGCAAATTCTTTAAAATTGAACTTTCTTACCATTTGTCCAAGAAATAAACCACAAACAAAGAATTCTCATGATGGTAAATGAAAATGATTTGTGGGGTTAAGATCAATGTATCATTCATTCCTACCCGAATATTCTGAGTTGGAAATCACTATTTAAGTATTGTTTGTATCCCAAAAAGAGTTCAATGCACAGGAGTGTTCTTTCTTACAATATGACATGCGCCACGTCAGTAGTACTTGTATTGTATGCATGTAAAGTTGTCATTTAGTTTGGATTGCTCGACAGCATTTCTGGTTGAGGTTTGTTCTCGTGATTCCTGAATCACTTTAACGTTTTCTGGGTTGTGTCCAGAAAAACGTTACAAAATGGCAATTTGATGTGTGTACACATAACACTTGATATTTAGTATTTTGGAAATTGGATGGTGGGTTGTTTTTGGAATCATCTGGGGCTAATCTTTTATATGTACAGGTTCCCGTTTCAACTTTCAATCAGTCAACAAGTTTGGAGAAGATAGTTTAGCCGTCTGCAATTGCAATTAAACTTTTTCTTGTAAGTTACTTTTGCATGACCAAAAGTCCCATCTTCTGTGCTTTTTTATGCTGTTGATGATTTCGTCTAACAAATTTGTGGGGTTTTGTAATGAATTCAGGGTTTTGCTGAAACCATTTAGAGAGTTTTCGGGTTAATTTGGTGGGAGGATCTTTGCACTGGTATGCGCATTTCTCTCATGTTGTTTTATTGCATTGGAGTTTTTGTGCCTTGAATTTCCTGAAGACTAGTTCTATATATGGCATGGTTTGGTCACTGAAAAACTCTGCCATATAGTAGAATCATGCTTGAATTTAGGGTCAACATAAATCAAACTTTTTGCGCATGAGTTGTTGGATATACCGATCAAGATATTCGTTTTGTATGGAAATTTTGGTTTTTTTGCTTCCAAGTTTGCAATCATTTGCCGATTTCAAAACAGAGAATTCTTGGTGGTTTTCGCCCCAAACTCTTTCATACTGGTCATTGATCATATTGGTGAAGCATCCAGCAATGGTAGCTGAATGCAAATTCTGTAACTGTAAGCCTTATTCGCGTGTGTTGGTTATTTGTAAGTCTTTTCTTGTTTCTAGTTTGTACATTAACTGGTTGTCTATCTCTCGTTTGTTCTACTGGGATTAGTTTCTTCATCCACTGCCAAAATGGTAACTCAAACGGTGGATCTTCGATCTGACACGGTCACTAAACCAACCGATGCAATGAGGGCGGCTATGGCAGCTGCTGAGGTTGACGATGATGTACTGGGATATGACCCAACGGCATTCCGCTTAGAATCAGAAATGGCAAAGATCATGGGCAAGGAAGCAGCGGTTTTCGTTCCATCGGGCACTATGGGGAACCTCATTAGTGTGCTTGTTCATTGTGACGTTAGAGGAAGTGAAGTCATTCTTGGACATAATTCTCACATTCACATATATGAGAATGGAGGCATCTCAACAATTGGAGGTGTCCACCCCAGAACAGTCCAGAACAACAAAGATGGAACAATGGATATTGATTTGATCAAAGCCGCCATCAGGGACCCCAGAGGGGAGCTTGTGTATCCAACCACGAGGCTTATCTGCTTGGAAAATTCACATGCAAAGTAAGGATTATCTTACTACAACGGAACACATTTAGCTACCTTGTTTGTGCAGATTATGATATGCTGACCACTTGATTAGTTTAGTCATTTTATGTAATATTTGGTAGACTCCTAGTCATTCTTTATTTTGCTTATCTTGTTGGCCTGAGAAAAATTGTGGCTTAGTTCGTCATTTAATACATTTAGCTACCTTGTTTGTGCAGATTAAGATATGCTGACCACTTGATTAGTTTAGTCATTCCATTTTATGTAATATCTGGTAGACTCCTAGTCATTCTTTATTTTGCTTATCTTGTTGGCCTGAGAAAAATTGTGGCTTAGTTTGTCGTTTAAAATTGGGATTCCTTAAACTACTTTTCCTAGTTCCAGTTGCATATACGAAGTCAAAGTTGGCTTTCTATTTTCTCGGAAGAATCTTTAATTAATTATTCTAATTGACAAAATATGTTTGTTTTTTGGTGCTTGACTTCATTGTAATGGCCAAATATTGCAGCTGCGGTGGTAGATGCCTAACTGTAGAGTACACAGACCAAGTTGGAGAAATAGCTAAGAAGCACGGTTTGAAGCTTCACATTGATGGAGCCCGGATTTTCAATGCATCAGTTGTGAGTAAATTTTCTTCATGCATTTCAGTCATACTAATGTATCAAATGAGATGTTCGATGATCAATGACAAGGCTATGATCACAATTCACGTCATTGATAATGCAAGAGATTTGATCGTCATAATCAGCTGGTTCAAGTTTAGGTTGCAAAGAAACTAGCTATCTTCATTATAGTTGGAAGTTTGAACTTAATCCTGAAGAGAGCGTACCTAAAACAATGTAGATGATGAACGGGTACATCAGTGGTAAGTTAGTTTGTTACGGAAGGCATGTTGTGTTTTATAAGTTCATCCAAGACCACAAGCTCGAATGTTTTCCTATTCAAGTTAGATACACATAGAAGGATCAGCATCACATAATCTGAAGTCCCTTTTTCCTTCTTGTGTTTCTTGCAATGGACAACATCATGCATTACAGAATACTCAGTGTCTAAAGCAAAAGTATTGGTTTTGCAGGCCCTTGGAGTTCCTGTTGATAGGCTTGTGCAAGCTGCCGATTCAGTTTCAGTATGATCGATTGAACTTGATTAATTGCAGTTTCATTTTCTGTAGATCTTAACATAACCCTCCAGTTTGTGTAGTTTTGATCTAAACAATTCCTTCATAACATGGTACAGGATTCTCTGATCACTTTCGTTCTTTTTGCTTTTGTTCGATATGATGAACTAGGTATGCCTATCAAAAGGTATCGGTGCTCCTGTTGGTTCTGTCATTGTTGGTTCTGAAACCTTTATTGCTAAGGTACTCCCGAGAAATCCTCTATTAAAGATGAGCATCTTATCTTGTTTCATCAAAATGTCATTTATTACTGTTCTTGCTTCTTAGGCTAGAAGGCTCAGGAAAACCTTAGGAGGTGGAATGAGACAAGTTGGTATCCTTTGCGCTGCTGCTTTGGTCGCTTTACACGAGAACGTTGCAAAGCTTGATACTGACCACAAGAAAGCTAAGATTCTAGCAGGTATATTCCTTCCCAATCTAATTGGTTATGTATACCAAACTCTCGTTTGAAGGACAGCCATCAGCTTCTCTTCTCAAGCTTCACTTATGGATTTTCCCTCTCTTTTTTGCAAATTCAGAGGGACTAAATCAAATCAAGGGGCTAAAAGTAGATATTGCTTCCGTTGAGACCAACATTGTGAGTGTTTTAGATTAGCAAAGTTCAATTATATACAATCTGCAAATCTTCTGCAGTAATTCGCTTATAGTATACAACTAAAATTTTCGTCTGTCCAGCTCTGACTTTGTTTCCTCTCCTCGTGGTTGCATATCAGATCATGTTAACACCCCATGCTTACTTTTGTATATGACCAGGTATATATTCAAGTTCTAGAGGGATCAAAATTCACTGCAGAAAAACTACTCAAGAAATTGGAACAACACGGTATCCTCATGATGCTAGAGAGCTCAACGAGGTTTGATTTACCTCTCAAACATCTCTGTGTGCCATTCAAAGTAGAGTTTTCTAGACGAGTGTGAATGTAACGTTGATCTCAGAATTTTCATTTTGTTTCCTTCAGCATTCGGATTGTTCTCCACTACCAAATTTCCGCAAGTGATGTGCAGTACACTATATCATGCTCTCAGGTAGAGCATATACATCAAATTACCACTCATTTCCAATTGCTTTTTTCTTCTCCTTTTGTTCTTGGTTAAATTAATGTTGCTTCTTATGTAAATGTTGCAGAAAGCTCTGACCGGAGGTCCTGAGGAAAATGGAAACTAATTGGAGAAGTTACACCATTCCTCCATTTTCAAGAATTTGGGGCAGCAATATTCAACCAAACTTGGAAACTTCTGTGATCTGCCAGTTTCTTTTATCACGTTTCATGGAGGGAGAACTTTATGTATTTTGTTCCCTCTTTCAGAAAATGGCATTTTAGTACTGTATATGTATATTCAATAAACAGCAAAGGCTTCTTTCCTCGAAGTTCATGTGCATCAAGATTTAGACGTCTCTATGTCGCTTAATTCTACTAGGAAAATTATTAAGGATATGAGACCCAAATAATGAAAGAATCATCAGTTGTGGAATTAGTTAGATTGTTAGTCAATTAGTTAAGTAATTAGTTGTAATTGGCTTAACAATAGTAGTCTCTGCATCACAAGTGTCTACTAAAGCATTCCATAAGAACGTTTAGTTCACCGGAGTGCTCGGAAAAAGTACTAGTGGAAAGGGAATTTTCTTTGAAGGAGCAACATAAACCACAAAGGAGTTCCAAGTCCAAGCTTCCCTTACAAATTTATATATATAAAAGAAATTAGGAGTCGGCGCACCAAAAGAAACAAAAGAAAGGGAAACAACTTTCGTCGTGTTGACTCTGTGTGACTCATATATTCACTTTTCCTGGTCGTTTGTGGTCTACAACAGTTGGTGTAAGTACATCAAGTAGCTCTGAGCTATTGAAGAATACGACATTTGGTGGTTTCGGCACTGTCGTTTTTGTTTTAGATACATAACTCATTTACTCAAACTCGGCTAATCAAATTCACAAAGTCCACATTAAATTGAACAATAAAAAATTGACGATTCTACAAATGGTGGAACATAATTGCAAGGATTTGAAAATATAAAGTACTGAAATACACAAAAAAAAAGTACAAGGATCATATTGAATTTAAACTCAAACAACAAAGTACGTAATTATAATTTGCCCATGAAAGTTTTTCACCACGTGAGTGAAATTGCAAAGCCCAATCCACCAC
Source organism: Spiraea crenata (assembly GCA_033992175.1). NCBI lineage: Eukaryota > Viridiplantae > Streptophyta > Magnoliopsida > Rosales > Rosaceae > Spiraea > Spiraea crenata. Next base: position 997,259 of record JAVBHV010000041.1, on the reverse strand, counting down.
GACCTGAAAAGTAAAGCTTCAAATAGAATCCTGTTGTTGGGACAACGACTGCTGCTCTTCCGTGTTGGGCCTGTTGTGGGCCTTGCCTCATTTAAGAGTAGAAAGTCCAAATCGGTGGAGGACAAAGAAATGGGAATAACCAAGTGGAAGTTCCCCCCCACAAAGAATGTACAACACAAAGCAAAACTACAAGGGAACTACAATACAAAGCAAAACTATCAAAGCTTGAAACATAATAAAACCAATTTTGGTTGTTTGCTCAAAGTAGGGAGGAGTGTAGAAGTAGGAGACTTATTCTTGGTTGTCCAATCTCCCAAGCTAAGCGCATAATTGCACACAAGCATGAAATGGAGGGTCAATTCTCTCTCATGGGACCGACATTAACATAAGATTTTAGATCAAAGTATATAGGGAATTGCGGTGAAGCTTCCTAGTTAATTTGGTGCTTACTGGTTTGATTACAACTTTTTATGACAACCCTTTTAGACTGTGATTTCACTTCTACATTCGAGTTTGAGTTTCTTTATATATAACTAGATTATGATTACAAATAAAATATAATTTCAGAGCCAATCAAAAAATATTTAGATTAAACCTTTTGTTCCCTAATATGTGACAGTGGAAAATATTAAACAAATGATTTGGTTTGTGAACGATGGAATTACATTTTCCTTTCTCAATTTAGCAAAAAATGCACATGCTTTACTCTATGCATTTGTCGATCGGTTCTAACTGTTAGGACCACTGCTAGGAATTGTTGATCTATTGGGCATCCCAATATATTAAATTGTAGTTGTGCAACCAAGTGGTGGTTTGTGCTTCCAAATGCAGGAAGTTCGTTCTTTCCTTAAGTGGAAAAAAAAATATGTAGATGAACTAGTTCATCTAACTAAAAAATTGGGTATGAAACTCATCATATTATATCTTGTGATTACATTAATGCGAGATTAACTTTAGACACCCGTAACATGTTGAACCAATCTAAATTGGAAAAAAACAAAACAAAAAAAAAAACTGTTAATTGGATACTAATTGCACAGTGTTACAGTTGAGGAGGGTGCTGTAGGCAGTACTTTTTTGGAAGGGAAGGGACCTTAAACTGCACGTAATTGCTTTGAAGTTTCCATGCTTTCAAACTCAAAGCTATTCAATGCATCTAATTGGCAATCGACATATCATACAACACTGTTGCTTTGAAACACTAGTTCCTCCAAATGAATGAAATTTCTGTTAATCATAACTTTTGACTAGGGTACGGTGTATCATTATTATATGTAAATCAAGGACTCTCATACAGACTACAGTTAAGCATGGTGCGTATATTTATTTATGAATTTTATTTCAAATTATTCAATCCAACATTTAGAAATAGAGAGAAAATGTGTTAGTAGTCAAAAGAAATCATCTCCTTTGTTGAATCGCCTCGCAAGTCACAAGTCATGACGAGCTATTTTGCTCTGGCGATCCAAAATTGAACATTTCACATTTACTTTCAAATTTATCAATATAGCTCTTAGAATATACATACGGCGTAGCTCGTGCATGATAACGCACAAGCTACATCACTCGTTTTGACGGAGTTTTTTAAGGGACCAGTATACACTAATCAATTTAGAACACGTCAGAACTTTAAGGGCATGTTTACTTAGTAAAATGAATCGGACTCAGAATGAGAACGGGAATAAGGAAAGAGGGTTAGAGAAAGAGAATTTGATACCCAAGTCCATTGGAATGAGAATCATTCCCAAATTTCATTCCCAAATTTGTGGTGAAATCCATAATTTATCTACTATAAAATACTTTAAAAAAATAAAAATATATGAATAATTCCCTCTCATTTCATTTTATTCCATTCTCAGTATTTCAATATAAACAAACTCTACGAAACTTACTTATATAAGATAACATGAAATTTGATCCTATTGGTTATGTATAACTGTGTATATACTATATATGCACGCGCTTAAATAGAGGGATTGGTGGATGGATGCATAAATAAATACTGTGGGTAAGCCAATGGTCACCATCAACTCTCTGCCACTGCCTAACTTGTCCTATTAAGGCAAAACACTTTTCTCTGTTCACTTTATTTCAACTCCTAGTCCTTCCTTCCAACACCCACGCACTGCCACCCTGAAACCCTCATTAATTCAATCACCACTCTTCTTCACCACACCCATTACTCTCTCCTACAATATCTCAGTGTTCTACTGTTTTCTCTTCTTTTTATCCAATGGGCATTGCCTAAAAATAAGTTCTTTCACTTACTTGCCCCTTTCTCCAACCAACCCCCCAAATAGAGAAATATGATCTTCTCTCAACCTTATTTTTATATCTCTCAACATTTCTTCTTGCACCTGGCTGATTTAACTTCTAAAATCTCCCCTTTCCTCTCCATATTTGTTGAACCCATGCAAAAAATCTAGCATTTTTCTTCATTTAGACAGCTAAGGAACCCTAAAGGTACCACTCTTTTAATTCCAAAAAATGGACTTACTTCCAAACCCAATTGCCCACAATCCCCCAATCACCTTTGAAACCCCCATAATCAACACCACCACTTCTTCTTCTGCCACCACTCTTGGTTCCACCACCCCTACTACTCCGAGCCGCTACGAGAACCAAAAGCGGCGGGACTGGAACACCTTCTGCCAGTACCTCCGCAACCACCGGCCGCCGCTCTCCCTTCCCATGTGCAGCGGGGCCCACGTTCTGGAGTTCCTCAGGTACTTGGACCAGTTCGGGAAGACCAAGATCCACAACCAGAACTGCCCATTCTTCGGCCTCCCAAACCCTCCAGCGCCCTGCCCCTGCCCTCTCCGTCAGGCATGGGGCAGCCTAGACGCCCTCATAGGCCGACTCCGCGCGGCCTATGAGGAGCACGGCGGGAGGCCCGAATCCAACCCGTTCGGAGCTAGAGCCGTGAGACTCTACCTCCGCGAGGTTCGGGATTTCCAGGCCAAGGCACGAGGAGTCTCTTATGAGAAGAAGAGGAAGAGGCCCAATAGTGGTAACAACAAATCAAACCCAACAAAGATGAATTGTAATAATGGCATCATCTCCTCAACAACAACAAGTACTTCTGCTTCAACAACTTCTACAAGTTAAAATGAGTGGTCAGATCTCTCAATCCTTTTTCTGAAATTGTTTGTTTTGTTCCTTTTTTAATGCACAAACAAAAAAGGAAAGGGTCTTATGAACTATTTTGTGATATATATAAATAAATATACATTCTTGAATTAAAGGGAAGTTCCTTTTTCTTTAAATTTTGCATCTCTGAAAAAATGGTTACTATTTTTGGGGTTTGTGGCCTCCTTGGCCTTTACTCAATTAGAGGGAATCTAGCTCGCTAGGTACATCTTTTTAATTTGCAATGAAATTTCTAGATCTCCATTACTATAGCCAGCTAGGAGTACAATTTCATCATCATTATCATCAAGAGTTATAGTAGTAGCTAGGTTTTTACTTATTAATTTTTTTCTAATTAAGAAATATATTGTCTGCAACTTTCATGTCAAATTTGTGGATTTATGTCTCCCATTATCAATCAAATTTGAACCCCATGTATATGGAGTTAGTTATACTTTTGCCTCTCTGGTGGGTTATTATAGTGGAGTACATGATTAAGGTGTTCATCCATGTCCCTTTCTCGTGATTAAATTAGTCTAACAAATTCCCCCTCCACACGCACATAATTACTTTATAATTTTTGTGATATGAATGATTAGGAAAAGAAATCATCATGCATGATTCATGAATGAGAAATAATTGTATAGAAGTGGAAAGCTCACGAGCCTAAATATAGTCAAATCGAGTTAGGTATGTAGTTTGAAGATATAATCCTGACAGATCAATAATTAGGCAAAAAGACAAACCCTAGATTGTCTTTGCTGTGCTTTGATGCCAGCTAATTGAAAATTGCTGAAAAGTATTTACATCAAAAGATTGGATTTGGGAAACCCTTTTTGCAGAATTGTTTGAGCAATTTTGTAAGGATGGGTAGGCTTGATGTTGGGCAACCCTCTTTGTTTTGTGACTAACCTCTGATTAAGATGTGACCTTTTCAATCAGATTCTGTATACTAATGTCAGCTCATATTTTTCAAGCTTTAATAAGACAAGTTTGATTGATTGTTTTGGGGTACATGTATAAGAAAGAAACGAACCTTAAACTTACTAATTACAGCATAATGGCTTCATCATGCTATATATTGAAGTTTTAATTCCAGATGGTCTGGCGAGTTTGGGCGATCATTATCAACATTCTGGTGTTTCGTTTTCATATTTCCCGAATGTTGTTTAGTTATGGGCTCAACTTGGACATGTACGGTGTAAGAATCCCACGAGAATTCATTTTGTAATTTTCTTTTCGGGTTTGGAAGAAAAAGAAGTTTTAATTCATTGACTATAAATTGTGCTTCTTTGGAGCTGTTTGTAGAGTTGATTAGTATTTTGAAGCTTTTATTTGAATTCTGGATTGACATATATGGTATTCATATATATATTCTGCAGCTAACGTCTCCGCAGTGACCAGACCAGACCAGACCAGATCAGTTCTGTGACACTCCAAATTGAGCTTAGAAGAACAACCAGCAGTTCAGTTTCCAGTTTCCGTTATATATGTATTAATTGGTTGTACATTAATTATTAATGGCCCTTTTGCATTTTGTGCGAACCATGTTTCAACAAATAGATTGAGGGAGGGTGTCATATTCCATGCAAATGGAACTAGTAGATGCTTTTTGATTATATCATTATATAATGAAGGGTGTCAATGTTAAGTGAAGTAACACTCATTTTCTAGAAACTCAAAAGTTTGATCTTCGATGCTTACTGGTACATATGGTTACCATACAAAATCAGTCGTCGCATAAATCTGTCACGTCTTGCTTCTACTGAATCAATCAACTCTTTACAAGATGAAAAAAATGATTCATGTGGGTATCTGAACAAAGTAACTCCCAAACCAGTGGATAACACATAACACGGTTTAATGAATTGCAAGAACCGCATTGGATGTTTCTGAATTGTAATTGAATGGAGATCTACGTGTAAGTGTTTCATTTCAATTCACATGGTCCTAAATCATGCAACACAAAAATTCTTAGAGAAAGACTTATGAACTAAGTATATTTATCCCAACAAGTCACTCACACCTCTCCGCGTGATTTAGGAACTCGGTTCATATGTAAGTGTGTGTGTTTCTCCTTGAAGCCTAAAATATGTGAGCAGCTCTAATATATTATATATATGTGAAACTCGGGTCGGAGTGGCTTGCTAACTCGTGAAAATGAATCATCTAATCCAATCTAATCATCCATTACAAATGAATATTTGAATTTGGAATGGAGAGTCTCCACCATCACCATCTCAGTTTAGGGTACCATGGAGCATAATCTTCTGTTACAGTATGGCCTAAATGCTCTGAGTTTAGGTGATTAGAAATTTGCAGTACCAACCAAAACCGTGATTATTCAGTTGTCAGCAAGTCAAGAATCAAAAGCTTTTCGTGTCTTGTCACGGCGAGGAGTCGTGGGGCACTTTTCTGTGGCGCCAAAACGCAATAATCGAAGCAGACCGTACAATTTTGGAGATGTAAAGAATATCAAAGATCCCGCAATCTACGGACTCAGGTGGGTGACACGTGCGGTTCCAAGCAGCGGCCCCCACACCGCATACCCCCAAGCGACTGCTCCCACGTGGACGCCCGTGCTGCGTGTCGGCAACAGCGCGCATCTCGTCGTCGTCTTCATCAACTACCAGCTATAGCGAATTCCAACTCGTGTTGCAACAGAAGGAGACCCAACGTGGGCGATTGTGGACGGTCGGATTCCTTGTCCGTACGAAGAGGGTGGAATTTTATCCATCTTTGGTTTTCGCTTGGTTTGCACTCTTGTCTACTTATGGCCTGGGGGTGGGCTATATATGGTACGAACGAAGGTGCACGATTAGACTCGATACTCTCGACTCCCGGAGCCACATTGCTCATGAGTCATGTGAGATCTTGTAAATTGATTCACTTCACTTCAGTGTGTAGAGACTTGTCAATGTATGGTGTGGGGACCATTCACTGGAACTCTCCTTGGCTCTTGGCTCTCTTGTAACATCTTTTTCGGGTTTGACCCTCACACTGCTTGTGTTATTCTCGATCGGTTTTAAGATGATAATTGGCTTTCTTTGTCCTCTTTTGGAGGTGAAATAAGGCTCTGAGCCTTCATTTTAATTGAATCTGGATTTTGAGTTTTACATAAAATTAGTCGATATAATGACTAGAGAAAAAGCCAGTGTGATGAATGGTGGAGAAGGATGAGTTGGTGGGGTGATGAATCTGATATTTTTGGTGGAGTATGATAAATGGCAATCTATGTGTAAATGGTGGAGTGTGATGAATTCAAATGATACGAGACTAGTGCAATTAAGTGTTCCTACAAAAACGATATATGTTTTTGCATAATTATAAAGTATTTCTGTAAAATCGTAAGGTGTTCATATCAAGTCATAAAGTGTTCCTTCAAAAATTTATAAAGTGTTCTTACAAAATTGTAACTTGTTCCTGTAAAAAATTGTAGCTTGTTTCTGCAAAAAAATTGCATGTGTTCTTGCAACATCATAAAGTGCTTAAAATAAAAACAAGTGAAATGTTTAGAAATTGTATAAATCTTAATAAGCTCATTAATATCATAGGAACATTTTCACCCATGAGGCAAGGGGCAAGAGGCAAGGACAAGAGAATAGTCCCAAAAAGTGAATACTATTCATGTATGACCTATCATAATTGTAATTGCCCTTCGTTTTTTATTCCACCTCAAAATGGCAAGGGAATGGGCGATAACTATACACGAAACTCATTTTTAGTTTTTTTTTAATGAACTAAGATAATTTGCCCCGAAAAAATATATATTTTTAAATAAAGAATGGGGGCTGTTAGTTCCACCCCCTTGTCTTATTTCTCCACCCACCAATCTTAATAAAATTTTAATAAAAATCAACTTATTCTCTTATTCCAAAATTGTCCTCATCTTCTCCCCTCATTTAAACCCTAATTCTAAAAACACCAAAAATTATACAAAAATTGCTTCTCGACAAGTAGTTTTTACCTGACGATGTAAAGACGTACTCGGTTTATATTGATGAGGAAAGCAATGCGAGTAAAAGAATAGAAGATGATTTGTTGAAGATTTCGGGACGGGCACCCAAATGTGAGTAATTTCAGGTTCCAGGACGTTGTGGACGTTGCACTTGTGTATCATTGGCCAAGCATGTCAACAAACTGATTAATTAGTTAATCAATTGGGCATTTGCTGCGAGCGAATTGGAATTTGTGTGTTGAGAGAAGGAAGAATAGGTAAAAGTTTGAGTTGGACAACTACACCTTTCCACCCTGCCGCATTACACATAAAGTTAACTTTCTTAAAGGATTCACCGACTTTGCTCATTGGATTTGAGGAGAGAATCGGCAGCGAGGAGGGTGAATGCATCAAGGAGGATGTCGAGAAGTAATTTTAATACAAATTTTGGTGTTTTTAAACTTAGGGTTTAAAAGAGGGAAGAAGATGAGGGCAATTTTGGAATAAGAAAATAAGTTGATATTTACTAAAATTTTATTAAGATTGGTGGGTGGAGAAATAGGACAAGGGGGTGGAACTAACAGCCCCCTAAAGAATTTGTGATGTTTTGATATGGGAAATATAAAAATTGAATTGGGTATTTATAGGAAAAAAAATCAATTTATGCCCGGAATATTCATAGTCTTTGGATGTAAAATGGAGGCCCCATATTTTACCACGTGGCTCTGACGTCAACTTGCCTGAAGGTAAGGAGGTAGGTAAGTTTCTGCCTTTTATCCCGCCTCTTGCCTCTCTCATCTCTACAGTAAATGAAAACTTTAGCAAAGGTTGAAACATAATTTGTGGCAAAGGCAAGATTTTCCTATGGTTTTTGCCTTTGCCTCTTGCCTTTGCCACAAGGGTGGAAATGCTATAAATTCGATACTATTCACGTATGACTCACCATAATAATAATTGCCCTTTATTTTTTGTTCCACTGCAAAAGGACAAGGGCAAAGAGCGATTACTAATTCATGAAACTTTTTTTTAGTTTTTTTATGGCAAGGGACAAGAGGCAAGGGCAAGAGAATAGTCCAAAAAGGCTAGTACTATTCACGTATGACTCACCATAATAGTAATTGCCCTTCGTTTTTTATTCCACCGCAAAAGGGCAAGGGCAAGGAGCGATTACTAATTCACCAAACTCTTTTTTAGTTTTTTTTATGAACTAAAATAGTTTGCACCAACAAAAGTTTTTTTTTAAAATTTTTTTAAAATTGTGATGTTTTGATGTGGGAAGTGTAAAAATTGGATTGGGTATTTATAGGAAAAAATAATTTTCTACTCGGAATATTTATAATCGTTAGATGTAAAATGGACTTCCCGGATTTTGCCATGTGGTGCTGACATCAGCTTGCCTGAAGGTCGGGAGGCAGACAAGTTTCTGCCTTTTGCTTCGCCTCTTGCCTCTCTCATCTCTACTGTAAAAGATAACTTTAGCAAAGGTAAAAATTCTTTTTTGGCAAAAGCAAAATTTTCTCATCGTTTTTATCCTTGACTCTTGCCTTTGACACAAAGATGGAAATGCGGGCTTGGTTGACATGGTGCTTGGTGGGCTTATTGTGTAACCTGAGAGCGTGGGTTTGAGATGGGGAGGCGCGACTTTTTTTTGTCATTTAAGTGGTGGGTGCGTGGATGACATGCACGCGTGGGCTTCAATGTTCATCCATGGGACTAGGTTGTAATGATAAGATATTTTGGTAAGTATTAAATTGAATTAAGTATTTTGATAATGATTTATGAAATTTATGTGGGACTATTTGAGTAAAACCCTCATATAATAACAGTAACATGAATAGACGACATAATTAGATTGCTTCGTGTTTAAACTTCAATTACTTCAAAACACGTGGAAGAAAGGAATATGGAATCGATGTCTGTTAGAAGATTGTAGTAACATTTGGAATACCCATATAATGCAAATATAGAACGTTACTCAGCTTGTGGGGTACGAGGCCTAAAATTGCTTAGCATTATATACAACATTGGTAAGATTACCAGTGGGTTCAACTTTATAGTCTACATCACATGCAAAGGCGTAGCATTAAGGAACTTTATTTTCCATGTAGACGTGATGCTTACCAGAATGTTCAACTATATACTCTTTGTATTTCCGAAAAATTTACATGGTAGGCTAAGAGAGTATGCCGAGTCAATCAATAACGACCAAACCGGACCGGTATGCTTGTGTTTGCTACCACCAACCATGAAAAGAGAAGGAAATGCGTGGAAACCAAATCAGATGATCTTGAGCTATTCACTAAACAGAGAAAACAATAACTCTACGGTCTATTAAGCCTTTTCTTCTGCTTTCCCCTCTTTTTTTCTTTAGCATAAAGAATGAGCAGGTTGAGTAAGATGTACATTGCAACCTGAAATCAGAAACGCAGTATATACATAGTCCAAAACTGGCAGACCATTTTGGTCTCTCATCTTTCTGAAACTAATGAACGAATCATGTAGGACGACTATGAATCTCTTCATCAAGAAGCCTCGTCACAAGGCCTTGACCAGCACTTTGCCGACTGTCACCTAAGATGCTATACAGTGAGTTTAATTCTTCTAGGTTAGCCTTCTTGAAGAGGCTTCTGAGTGTCCTATCAACTCCAGTAGGGATGCGAACATTGCAGGACACCACTTGATCATTTCTGTCCTCTGGCATTCTATTGCAATTTTCACTACTTTCTTTGGATTGAGGTTTTTGTGGAATTTGCACCTGAGGTCGGGAGTAGGGACGAGATTCCCAATACTCGGAACAGACGCGATTTCGGTCCATTGCCTCGAAGGCCTGATAAAGAAAACGAATAAGGGAAATTCTTAGACCCATCAACACGAATCTCATCATAAAGGGAATAGTGAGAATTAACTATCACTTCTCAGGTAAGTTTTACCTGTACAATAACTGGTGAAGTAAACCCAAACATTTCAAAACCATCAAGACTCCCAGGTGGCTGCAGAGGAGGAAGGTTCTTCTTTCCCAATTTATGATGCCTAGTGATTTCTTGATTGACTCTCTCTCTTACCATTTCCCAGCATCTGCCGGCTGAATTATGTATGAAAACCTCATTTGGACAGTGCTCCAAAGAAACCTTAGGGGCGAGAAAAATAACATAACGAATTAGATAAACCTCATGACACAGCAGTACTTAACCACTGTTTAAGTAACTGTTCTGTTCTTGCTAAATGTATACGATCTCTTCACTGACATTAGTGATTACTACCTAATATAAACATACGGCCGGCCCTAAGATTTTGAGGGCCCAAGACAAACCCTCGATGGGGGCCTTAAATGTTTTGACCCTCCATGCATTAAATATTAATAAAAATAAAAATAAAAAGCCACTTATTACTCCATATATCTTTTCTTAGCTTAGAAAAAAATTAATACTCTAAAAAAAATAAAAACACCAAATAAAATGTAATATTTATACTTGATATGAAGAAGCAAAAATTACATAAATATTGTTTGCTCACTTATTTAAACACAAATGCACAAAAATGCATTTTACATAGTCTAATTGTAAAAAGAAAATTTTAGTAAAACAAAGAAAAAAGTTGTAACTCACTTCTTGATCCACATGGAAATATAAGGTTTTTAAAAAAGGAATAAAAAACCATTCTTGTTGAAGAATCAAAACAACCCCTAGTGGAGTCGAACCCAGGTCCAAAACAAGTAAAGTAGTGGACTTTCCCTTTGCACCAGTTGAGAACACTTTATATATTTTGGTTGTAAATTATTTGTATTTTATCTCTACCTGAATATAAACAAATATTTTTTGGGGGCCCCTCTTCATCAGGCGCCCAAGACAACCATCTCTCCTGTATGTGCTCAGGGCTTGGCTTATTTCCTACATGGGTACATACAGAGCTATCTCATTGTACACCATCCTATTTATTCCATGCTTAATAGAAACCCTTCTTGCATCTTTTTGTTAAATTATCACAAAGTCCAAATTTAAGGAGATAAAGAATCAACTTCGTGAAGACACTATTCAAAATCTTGAAAGACGATATGTAGAAAAAAGAATGCAAACCATTTCCTAGGCCCTTTTCTGATTTCAACAAGAGATGCATAAGAGGCTATAAACTAGCAATTGAATAAATCATAAACTTGAAAGAGTAGACCTTTCACAGAAAATAATTTAAGCATTGAACCCAATAGCAATAAAACTATTGACTATAGGAAATATCCCAATACCTTGAATAGTGGTCCAGCCTGTCCAGCATCCAGGACTTCTGAGACATAATAACACATAACAGTTGGATCCAGAACACTCATGTGCCTAACCCGGCTTCTAAATCCTGCATTAAGCAGAATAAACATAAACTACATCAATGCTGGTCTCAGCTGATCTTTTGGGACAATATTTCAAATCAGAATTCATAACTTACAACAGAATGCAAATGCAAAATACCTTTTGGGAAAATGGTTCGGCTGTTACACCATGATTTTCCAGCGAGCACAACTCCAAATTCCAGAGGCTCGACAGTGCATGAGATCCTTCGAACTACCTTTGCAATGCGAGGACCCTTTTGGCGATAATATCTATCCAAATTGTTTTGGCTAGATGACGGGCTTTCGGTTTCAGTTCTTACATTGTCCACTAAATTTCTTTCGGCAGTTCTTACATTGTCCACTAAAATTCTCTCGGCAGTTCTTCCTACCTTTTCATGTTTGTCCTCATTCTCAAGTTTTATACTGCTACATGGCTGTGAATGTGGTAGATCACTCCTGGAATTAGAAACTTTTTGTTCGCTGCTAGTGTTTGCGCTGCATTCAGCTTTAATTGAAAGTAATTTGAAAGAAAGGTCTGGTGGACTAGATCCCAATTGTCCACCACTTTCTTGTTCATCTTTCACATGCACAGAATGAGATGAAACATCCTTTCTTTCACCCATCAAAGCAGCATCAGTCCCTGGTGTATTTAAGATAATTTCTTTCCCATAATTTGAAGGGCTTGCATTTTCATCTGAGCCATCCAATCTCTTCATCGCTTCTGACCGGTTAGCACAAGATATCACTATAGAGCAATCTGAAAGTAGCTTCTTTTGTTCTTTCTTCTTTGGTTCATCTCCTTCATCATCACTAAGAAGAATAACATTCTCAGCTGAAGTCGTCTGAGTACCAGATTTCTTTCCATCTGAGTTCATATCATATGATGTGTCTTCTTGAGACAACTGGCAAACCTGCATCCTTGGAGTGGAAGTGTTGAGATTTGATTCCTCTCTCTTGAGTTTTACCATTGGAGATTCATGTGACGAGCTACGAACGGCTGACGATGCTCTCGTAGCCTGCAAAGCAAGTACAGCTTCCGTTATTTTCATCTTCTGTTGTGAAGAAGTCGCACCAATGGTCAGAGTAGAATTTTTAGGATCCTCTTTAAACATTTCTGTTCCTTGTGAATGTTGAAAGCAATTGCTGTCTGTCGTTAAGCTAACCTCCTTTAGTACAGCACTTCCGGAGGGAGAAGATGCTTTACCAACTTTGGAATTCTCTTTGGCAATGTAAGAACTCAGGGCAAGACCAAGATCCAGTCTAGCCCATCTGTATACTGCACTTAATTTTCCTTCCAATGCCTCAAGAAGGATGTTTAATTCATCCATGTCATAGCGAAAGAGGAAATACTTGGCATTTGACGCACATGAACAGAATTGGTTTGCATGGTTTAAGCACGCATATTTATCTGGAGAACAACGATGACACCCAGCTGCTGACAGATGCAAATCAAAAAAACATATGCTGCATTCCCTCTCACTAGTGGCATCAAAACTGTTGTCCATTTTCAAGGCATGTGAGGCACTGGAAACAAATTTCCTCCTAATACACTCCATATCAACGCGTGCCTAGACATAGATAGAATTCGCCGCAAGAGTTAATATTTATGTTATATACGATAAAATAATTTTTCGTGAACCTGCCAACTCAACAAACACATTTCCTTACTAATCATCATGTCACAATATAAGGCATTAGTGTTTTACCTTCAGTGCTTTTGCTAAGATCCCGTCCTTTCCACAAGCATCTTTCCATCTGAGGTTATCTGAAGTGTTTTTCTTTAGCAAATTGAGTTCCCAATGTGCTCTTACCGCCTCCCTCGCTGCTCCAAGCAACAATTTATCATGAGAAATGGATGTCTTTCGTCCCTGCCCCTGGTATAGCTCTATAGCGATCTGCCCATGGGGTAACCAATCAACAGGGGCTACGTTAACTGCCTCAGCACAATTGAAACCACAGTTGAACCCCGAATGGTATGCTCGAGGAAAGGTCAAAATAAACTCTCCAGGATTCTGGCAACATCTATACACAGGTACCCCATCAGATTTCAGTATGGAGGGAGACAGCTGTGTGACCTGCAGAATAAACAAAGAAAATGACAAAAATCATGACCTGACATGGTACACTGCACTTGTAACGATTACAAAACAGCTAGTAATTGCATGTGCTCTAGCTTCTGAATCAATACTTCTTGTATAGTATATCTGTAGATTGATTCAAATATTGACTCATAAGTGCGGTAATGATCACTAAATCTCAAAGAGCATAGTAGCAGAGTCACTCACCAGCTTATGAAGCAAGTCAGGTTGCTCTTCAAATAGGTCAGGCAGGTGCTTTCTCATTGCCTGTTCAAATTTACTAGCATAACTTCCTGGGATACCATACCACAACTTTGGAGCACCCCAATGCATATAATTTAAAGAGTACAAGTGGTGATCTTCAACATGCTGTTCCCAGAAAAAGAAGAAATAAGCAGTCAATGACATCTATCGCAAACATAAATAAGCGAGGGACACATGGAAAAATATGAAATATTTGGCAGGATGAAAATGCAGACAGTGCTTTCAAATGAGCATTCAGGGTTTTAATCTCTAGGACTCAATAACTATACTCTGTAATTGCAAGTTCTCAACACCTTGAGGTTGAAACATTCCACTATTCATTACTTGCAAACAAGTCCAGACATAGATCTAATTGATAGAATGGACAATAATATGGAAAACAGGATAGTGGAAACAAAATTCTGGTTTTGAATTTCCAATGCAGAAAAAAGAAACCCAAGGTGTGTTCTTTCACATTCCACACAATACATGGCAGGCTCGTTGTAGCACACACACTGAATAAGCATGGTTTTTGACTAGCTATAAAGAGTAATGGTGTGAGTGTGCATCTATCCTTGGATGATTAATCTATGGCTAAAAAAATAGATTGTCTTACCCAGCAAAAGGAAGAAAAACACATCCCTACATATAACCATGGCACCACAACACCAGATATATCACTGCTTTCATAAGAAAGAACGGATCCCGGAAGTCTAGGAAAGTTGTTCAAGTTCCAGCCTGATTTTGTATACAACTCTTCTGAAGCAAAGCCTTCCGTACTGGTTGACTTTGGAAAACCACTGCCGAAAACTCCAGTTTCTAAATCAGCCCCATATAGAACCTGCAGCATATTAGGAGCAACACGGTCAGTGCATTTTATCATTAGCCTCAATATGGATGATTTACACATGTGCAATGCAAGAGATGGAGAATAAAGAGAAAAAAATGACAAAGAACAGAACAGATTAGTTTCAAGCTACAAAAGCTGGTAATTGTTTAGATCTCTCTAGTCATACCTCAATCTCTTCAGTAGGATTTTCTACCATCCGCCAATACTCGCCCTCAATATTTTCCACAGATGGTTCCCAACACTCTCTAAGTTTAGTTAAGTTACCTCCTATATCATTAACATGTTCACTCTTGCTGAAGTACTGGGTCTTGAAGTCATCAGCATATCTTTCAAATGTCTGCAGAGTAAACTGTGGACCAGGTTCAAACCCAAACTGTTCAGCCTCACAATATCCATCATCCCCAGATCCCATGCGACTACTTGGACAATCGGCCCCCATACGTGTGCATCTTCTCCTTTTCTTCCTCATATGACTTTGGCCTTTTGGAATCTTTCTCATTGAATTTCGATTCTGTAGTTTGTCAACTCTCTGGACCCTCGTAGAAAATTTAGAGGTTTCCCAAATAGCCTTTTCTTTGAGAGGACAGGGAGGACTCCAAGAAGAAGGAGGGACAATGCGACAAATACCATATGGTTCAGCTTGTGGGCGTATGCTTGCAATATATTTCAATGTATCTTTGAACTCCTGAAATTAGGTAGTAATCTGATTGAGAAACAAAGAAGTCTATTTTCTTTTTCAAAAACTTTCTTGTTAACGAGTAGGACAGCTAAGAATGGTCAACAAACTTCAAAATCGTAATAACTTAAATTCCACAGATAACAAGATGCACCTCTTCGGTTGGTCTGAAGACAGGAGCATCCATGATGTCGGGCCTTTGACCATCCTCTGGATGCCATCTTGCAGAAACCTGTTCCAAGAGTCAATCATCAGATCTGCAATTTTTGAGCACATATGGCAAAAACTCAAACACCCAAACTACATAGCAGGGTAAGAGTACAGAGCGGGAATTTCAAAACTAACCTTTTGGCAATTACTACATTGAGGACATCCACGTATAACCCCCTTGGGAAGAATAGATCTCACAGGAAAATTCTGCAACAAAGAGAGGCATATGAGAGATCATCTAAAAATATGGGATCATCATAGAAAAATAGCTGATGATATTGATTATAAACCAGAAAGCAGAGGAGCACTGAAACAATACTTGTTCAAGTTGTTCAAAATCAAACTCATCATCGGTTTTGTCATGAAATCGCCCATTGCTTATACATGGTCTGCGTCGGAGAGACCTCTTTGCACCGACACTGATGTCATTATTTGTCTCCATACAAACTGACGGTGATTCAGAAGCACTACCAGTGGACGAGCAACTAATTCTGTTTTCACGATCTTGTATCTCCATTTCTGTTACCGGTTTTAAGCTGTAAGATGTGAATGACTCAAATCCAGGCGGGAGAGAAGGAAACTCGTCGGTATCTTCTTTTATGCAAACTCTCATGAGTTCTGTCCCCATACTGCCGCGGAACAATAATAGATATAAATCTCCGAACTGGCCAATCAATCGCCTTATGAACTTCAATATTTCAAAGAATGCAGTAAAAGATTCACGAATACTGGATCGAGTCAACAACGTTCCTGAATATCTCACTGCTAATGGGCTCAACTTGGGAGAACCTATTCAAATACTGCAGGTATCTGGGTAGATAAACCAAAGGTACTGTCAGCATTATCAAAAAAACAGAATCATAGGGTTTAAAACTAAATAACTAAATAACTTTGGCTTCATTAGACACGCTTTCCAAAGATCACATTTATAGTAATTGTAAAACTACTTGTAGCATTTTCTTCATCATAGTAACTCTATAACCATAAACTTTACTTGATCTTAAATCCACAAGATCTCGCAATCATATTTTACCATCACAAATTATTCATTCATAATACACTAATTTATTCATATATACACACAAATCAAAGCTAAAGAACCACTAAAAATATATCATTTATGATCGATTTTGCAGCATCACATAGAATTACAGAGAATGGTAAGATTGCTCATAAAGTCAAATTTGATCAAATTTGATTTAAATCCAATGAAACTACGGCTCATAAGTGCTGATCCAAGAGTTTGAGACCTACACTCAACTAAATCCAGCTCAACTTCATTCAATACACCCAGAATCTGAAGAACCCAGATCATCAACTCAATGAAATTGATTCCAAAAATAGAAACAAAACAAGAATAATTGACTCAACCCAAAATCCCAAATCTGTGAAAAAAAAGGAAAAATATGTGAATCAGATTGGACAGATCTAAAAACCCTAACCCTAATTCCAACCAAGACGACCCAGACGAGCAAAAAGGCACAGAAACAGAAACCCTTTTGTGGGTACCCCACAAACTTGTAAATGACAAACAAGACCAACCTTTCAGAATCATCTGAGATTAGAATATAAGCAAATTGCAGAAGCTCTGGGTAAAGGGTAAATCTGGGTATGTGATTTGGAGAATCAAATTGGGGCTAAAATTCCCAAAGTTGTTGTAGGGAACCCTAACCCTAAGCTCTCAGAACAGAAAAATAATTCAGCTGCCATTAATGTTCATCTTATGGTACAAAAATCAAATACCTTTTTATTAAAGCTGACTAACAGTTGTGATGATGATAACAATTTCTTCTGTTGAGGCTTTTGGAGTACAAAGCCTGCTTTGATTCTGGGAAAATTAAAATTAAAAATCTATAGATTTCTTTCTGGAACAACTAGAAATTGGTTATATTGTTGATGAATTTTTCGGATAAAAAGGGTGGGTTGATTATTAATTCATGTAAAAGGTGGGTACTATAGTGCTATTTGTTTTATTATGTTGTGTGTGATATTTTATTTTTATTTTTTACGCGAGATATTGACGAGATTTTGCTCTTACCTGAGTTTGGTTGGTTGGTCGGTAGTGGCTTGGGGATTGCGTGTAGGAAAACAGACCCGCCAGCTACGAGATTTTTATGATTTTATCCAAGTTACGTAGGAAAATTCCTTGGGTGCCCTTTGATTGGATCAATCAACATTACGACTTGGGCCTCTTACCTTTGACCTTTCTTTTGCTTTGTTATGGATTGGAAGTAAAACATGTTGTTTCGTGGACCCTTCTCTTTTCCCACAAATACAATATTTATAGAGGGTTGCTATGTACACCATAAATTTTTCTTTAGACACCTTTATTTCTCAATACACCCATTTAAATATTTGAAACTTGTTTGGACACCCAAGTTTAATAAAATTTTTCCATTATACCCTTACTTAAAATTTTCTGAGATTGAGATTCCGATTGAGATCGGGTAGGCGGTGGCGGCAAAAATCAACAACAATTGGGGGTGGCCCCGATTGAAATTCCGATTTCAAACCAAGCCCAGCACAAATGATGGCATTTCCATCCTATTGCCACCATAAATGACGTAGTTGCAAACCAGTGGTGGAGTTTCCTCTCCACAACAAATATTGAGCATGTTTGCGTGAGAAATTGAGTCCATGGTCCATGGAAGCAACAACATATATATCTCGGCAAAATCGGAATTGGTTGGATTATATGTGGATGATGTGCAACTGTTTGTGCATTGTTTGTGCTTGAAAAAAATATTGATTTGTAAAAATTGTATTCAAATTGGTTTCTTGTAGATGATGATCGGTTTGATGTGCACCAGTTTGTGCACTTTTTGTGCTTGAAAAAAATATTGATTTGTAAAGCTTGTATTCGAATTGGTTTCTTGTAGATGACTTTGGTTTGATGTGCAACCATTTGTGCATTGTTTGCGCTTGAAAAAAAATATTGATTTGTAAAGCTTGTATTCGAATTGGTTTCTTGTTAATTAAACTTTCTAGTTATGTTTTTGGTGAGAATTTGGATTGGGGTAGAAGGTGGACTCTGTAAATCATTCTTATTATTGAACTTTAACTCTTTATTAGGGAATTTGGATTGGGGGAGAAGGTGGACTCTGTAGATCATTCTTATTATTGAACTTTAACTCTTTTATTAGGGTGTTCAATACAAGAATTTATATCCTTAGATATAATTTCACAAGAAGATATAAAAGTAATTACAAGTTATAAAAAATTCATGGTGTTCAAAGAAGAATTTAGGGTGTACATAACAGCCCTCTATTTATAAATGTTCTTCTTATTATGGAATAAAATTATATCACGTGACACTGTGATAAAATTATACTTTTGATACGGTTGAGTTTAAACTCATTACAAATATATATATTATGAGCCAAATATGAACTTTCTCCAATTAAGTGGAAACTTTACCTCTTTTCTTTTGGTTAATGAACCACACACAATAGGGTAAGCACATAAAGGCTAAATAAGGATTTTCCATGGTGCATAAGAAAATTGATAATCAATTTGTCAAATAAGTCTCCTATGAATTTTAAGCATAAGCATTCCTATAAGGGAAATCAAATAGTTTTTGCTTGTTAATCATAAGTGGATGTGCATCATCTCATTAGATTCTTTGCAAATAGCGGTAACATGCCCCATTGTCCCCTATCGCTCCTTTTGAGTAAGACAACAGTACCCATGCCCCAAAGGTAACAAAAGATTATATTTCATTTCTTCTATGTTTAGTCCACCTACCACAAGCATTGTGGTCCATCCGTTGGTCATTGGTTGGTCTCTCCATTTGTGTTTCTTATCAACAAAGGAGTCCGGAATGTAAAAGGGATTTAGTGCCAAAAGGTAATGCTCATTAGCTCCAACAGTCACATACCACACGTGTACCAATACATTGTTAGGTAGATTGATCCAATATATGCATTCATTATCTCCCATAATCCTGAGTATGATCCATGATTTTTTATTCCAAGTATGTAAATTATGAAGAATATGTTATATTTTAGACTATAAGCACAACCTCGCATAAGCTGATTAGTACATAGAATGATACTTATGAAGTTAAGTTCCGAACAAATGAGCCATCACCTTTCGAGTTTAACTTTAAGAGAAAGTCAATTACAAAATTATCAGGGATAGGTTTCATAAGAGAAATGAGAATGAATTACTAACTTCCTAATTCAAATCAAAGTAAACATGCCACGTAGATTCATGGGAAATATTATATATAATGAAACGCGAATCACTGTTCCGGAAAATTTTGAAACTGCCCTTCAATGATTGCTACAGTAACACACTGTTCTTAAAATTACGAAACTGCCCTTCGACGATCTGCTACAGTCCCACGGTTCTGAAAATTCCATAAAGGCCCTTCAACTAAAACCACTGTTCTAAAAATTACAAAAAATACCCTTATGTTTTATGAATAATTTTGAACAAAAACCCCTCCTGCATATTTGTTTTCTCATACTTAATGGGCGCTGCACAACCTCACAAACCTCATTTTTTAAATTATTTTGTGATGAGATAATGTGCTTTTTTTTTACTTTAGTGCATGTGTCATTTTGATTATTACTTAATTTGTTAAATATGGTAATAACATAACAAGTAATATAAAGACCATATTATTAATTTATTTTTCTAACTTATATTTACTTAATAAAACTTTATATTATTATTTAGATTTCCATGTCCATAAAAGTATAATTATCTTTCTCATATATCTTCACAATTTTTTACATTTTTTAACTCCGCAGCAACGCACGCACTACTGCTAGCTCCTTTTACTTAGGCGAAACTGTAGTTACCGACGGAAAATACAGTAAAGCACCGCCAAACAGTAAAAAAGGCAACGAATAAAAATACCGTTAAATAAATACCTGAAATCGTATGTTTGCGTTCTGTCAAATATAATACGATCCCGATTGCCCCCAAATTACAAACCCCAGCAAATTCAAAACCCTAATTTTCACCTCCGATTCCGATATCGGCCATGGCGAACCCGCCGTCTTCCTCCACCGCCTCCTCCCAATTCACATACGCGAACGCCTCAGCTTCGTCGTCGTCGTCCTATTTCCCCATGCCCTTTCACCTCCAGCAACCCCAATACCCAACGCCGTACGCCGCCGCAGCGCCGCCACTCCCCGCCGCATACCCTGCTCCGGCTCCGGTATACTCTCTCCCCCAGCAGTATCAGCAGGTTTGCCTCAAACTTTTTCACGAATGTTTTGGTTTCGTAATTAGTGCCTCTGATAATTGAGTACAAGAAGAATGTGATTTATCAAGAACTATAATTGTTGGGATTTTGATTGAATTAATTAGTTATGTAATTAGTTAGTGTAACTACTTTCTGTTATTTTAGGTGGGAATTATTGTATAGATTTGTAAGCTTCGTCTTGTTGTATAATTTGTTGTATTGTGAATGAATAGGCACATAAGTTGTTTCAACGGGATGCTCAGACGATCACACCCGAAGCTCTCGAGAGCGTGAAAGCTGCTCTTGCAAACAGCGAAATCGAGCACAAAGCCGAAACTAAGAAGAAAGCCATCCCTCGTAAAGCTGCCGGGCAGGCTTGGGAGGACCCAACTCTTGCAGAATGGCCAGAAAGTATGCATCTTTTCACTTTTGAACTTTTCCTTTATCTAATTTAGTTATGTATATTGGTTGCTTTGGTTTGGTTTTTTGATCATTTGTCTTGATTTAAATGCATCTATATGCCTTGATTCTTTTGGTTTTTGGATTTTGCAGATGATTATCGCCTATTCTGTGGTGATCTTGGTAATGAGGTGAATGACGACGTCCTTACAAAAGCCTTTTCACGATTTCCTTCCTTTAACATGGCCAGAGTAAGTATCTTGCTCAGATGATTTTTTGCTTTCCTCATTTCAATTTCCTTTATTACTTGCAATTGTTTGCTTGGTGTGAACTGTTAACATTTCCTCTTCAGATTGTTATGTGAAGAGCACAGAGCATGTAACGTTTTATTTATACTAAGGTAGGTCTCATCTGCAATTTACATTTTGGTTGATGTCTGCCTTTTGAATAACTTCCAAGTTGCAAGATTTTGCATATTTTCTGAGTGCATGTACTTCTATAACATCTGAGTTAAGAGGACTACTGACAAACTAACATCCAACTATGTGTTTTTTGAAGCAGTTGTAAGTTATTTTGTGGATTATACTCTAGTTCATTCTCATTCATCTGCTTTTGCTCCTTGTGTTTGTGACCTTCTAATGCAATTGATTCTAAGAACTTTTTATATGCCTACTTTATCACCATCTCTAGGTTGTCAGAGATAAAAGGACTGGAAAAACCAAGGGCTTTGGATTTGTCAGCTTTGCCAACCCTGCTGACCTTGCCGGAGCACTCAAGGAAATGAATGGTGAGAAAATATACTCATTAGTAATTTGTTTTTTTTTTTTTCCTTTGACAGTACGAGGAATAATAGGGCATACTAATCTGTTGCGCTCTTAAACTGCTGCGATATCATTATAAGTGAAGTAGGTTGTAATTGTGTGGACTTTTGTATAATGATTGTATCGTGGACTTTTGTATAATGATTGTATATACATTTTCATAATTCCAGGCAAGTATGTGGGCAATCGGCCAATTAAACTACGCAAGAGTAACTGGAGGGAGAGGATAGATTATGAAGCTCTAGAAAAGCAAAAGGTATCATTTCTAACTTCTGTCGTGTAGTTTTCAATTTCCAGCTTGCCATATTTGTTATCTGTACTGTACTTACCCAATTGTATCTGTACCATTTCATGGTTTTGTTGCAGAACCACGTCCATAAGAAACCGAAATTTTCAAAGAGGAGCATATTGCACAAGTGAGCTAAATATTGGTGGATAACATGGTGAATATGGAGATTGGTGCAGTGAAATAGTTGTTCCTTCTATTCCTCCATCAACTTAAAACTCCTGCTGTTAATCAAGTTGATACGGGGTGATTTAGTGATGATAATTTCCATGAATGATTATCGAATTTACTCTGGATTATGATTTCGAGTCTGTATTTGGTCTTTGCAGTGTACATCTTTTGGCCTAAATATGATTCTATTGATATCCAACTTACGTTTCTTTTATCGGCTTCCAACTGAATAGGATTTCATTCACTTATAAGTGCACCAAGCAAGAGAAACCTGCGCAACCAAAATTTGTCCTCTTGAGAAAATACATCAGGTACTTTGAGAGCTGACTTCAAAATCCCTACAATGTACAAATGACCTTTATGTTCGTAACAAGTTAACATTGTCGGCCAATCAACATGATCTCTTCAGAGAGAGACCACAACAAATTGACTTCAAACAGGCTTTTGGAACTTTCCATGAACCCACACCCTTTGCATGCTCTTCCCGTTTCGACGATTCACCGACTTAATGCAGCAGTATTCGAGCTCAAGCTGAGATAAGCACAAATGATAAGAACATTAGAATAGTATGTGAAAAATGTGGAGCTTCTAGTTAAATAAGAAGTTTTGATCTCAGTAATAATAGTTAGTACCTCAGTGAATCCTGCACCCACAAATAGATCCCTCACAGTATCTAAACAGAAGAAATAAGAACGAGTTCCATCTGGCCGCATGTACTCCCGGAATCCCACTCGTTTATCCATCTCAAATCGAAGCATAGTCATGTCATAGAGGCCTGATTTTCATCAAACTGAATTACTGTCAGCAGCAAAACTATTGCAAATATCCCAAAAAAACTTGATAGAGTAATCAATAAATTACCGTAATCCCTAAAGAGCAGCAGGCCTCCAGGTTTTAAAACAGAAAAACACTCCTTGATGGACTCTGGCATCCTTTGAAGTGGTAATGCTGATAGTGTGAATATCTGACACATTTATAGTAAAAAAGAAACTCAAATCTCGAAATAACTGCTTCTTTCATCAAAAGAAAGATGGTGGGGAAGTATTCTAGTATCAGAACTCAAATCATAAGAAGTCAAAAAGATTGTAGTATGAGAATCGTACGTATTTTTAACAGTAAAGTTTTATCTCTTCCGCAGTTAATAACAGTTCAGACGTTTTCTATTTCAAACAGTATGCGCAAGATGTAAGATCTCAAAGGTTTTTTGGCTGGTTCTATGTAATGAATGCTTACCAAGGTGACAAAATCGACGCCACCAATGCAACATCTACTCCCTTTCAGTGATCCTGAATCATTGAGGCATGTTACGGATTCCTCTTTACCATCTGGAGAAACAAAGCTTTTTGAGTTTTAGACCATGGGGCATGATTATACTTCATCTTCATATATATGATAAGATAAATAAATGAAGCAACTAACCTACAAAGCACTGCTGCGATGTTTGTGCACAGTTTTCTCGACAAGGAATGCAGGCCAACCATGAAGGAAATGCAGTTACAGAAAAGTCGCAACAAAATGGAACGAAACGACCTTCAACAGATGTTATATTAGAGGCATTTACTGTCTCCTTTACCCTCTCAATGGCCTCAGTGCTACAATCGCAAGCATATACCGCAATCTGTTCATTGCCGCTGCAAATGAAAGAGTGCTCTTGTAAGGAGAACAAGTAGAACACCAGCAGCCAATCCATCCATCGGATTGAAGAAACTATGAAACAAGGCGAGTTTAGAGGCTAACCGCAATAGAGAAAGAACAGTGCTGCCATTACCACAGCCCACCTCCAGAACCTTGGATTCCTCTTTGCAGTTGGCTAGTTCAGAAAATTCTTCTAACAGATACCTCCTTTCCTGCATTGAATCTAATCGAATGTGATTATCTTAAACAAAAATTGATTCAAAACATAGATTCTTAGGAAATCATACCGAAAACCCAACAACCTAAACTACAAAAAACTACACTGTAAAGTAAAAAAGAAGGAGACTTTACACACTAACTATCAATAATCAACAACTGATGCAAAACATAGATTCTAATGACATCAAACTGAAAACCCAATAATCTAAATTACAAAATCTACAATGTAAAATCCAAAGAACGAGACTTTACACAGTAAATCATCAACAATCAACATTTCATAAACCCAACTAAACTCAATTGTGAAATTGCTAAAATGGGTAAGAAGAGGAAAATCAATTGGGACCGACCTTGAAGAACTTGCCGGAGGCGTGGCGGTGGTGGAAGGAGTTCCAGGCGGAAGAGCCGGCGGCGGCGGCGGAAAGCAGCGGAGGGGAGTTGTCGTTGGGCTGGAAGGGGAGCAAATGGTAGCTGAACGACGGGTCGTTCTCTACCTGAGCTCTGAGCTCTTCCCACTCGAAGTCTTTGCTGAAGTACTTGGTTTTTCTCATTTTCTGCTCTGTTTCAGTTCAGTTGTCTAGGGCTTTTGTCGGCTTCCGAGTCAAGTTCAAACACGTGCGAAAAAGGATAATTGCAATTCTGCAACTACTGCAGCATTGCATTCCATTTGAGTGGTGTGGTTTTGGACTCCGTTGGATTCATTCAAGTAAACATTCTTACTTCGCACGCGGTTTGTGTGAGGACCCATTTTAATTTTAGGTATTGGTTTTTTGAAATGGGTTTTTTTTGGTTTGTTTTCTTCTCCTTGCACATTCGAGTCTCATTGCTTCATTATTTTAAAGAAGTCGTCGTTGGGGAATCCAAAAGATCAATCCACAGGCAAGTCTATACTGTCTTTCCTAAGATGCCTCCAGTTACATATCTTTGCATTATGTTGAGCTAGCTACGCTAAATCTAGGCTGAATTTCGAAAAATAGAATTCAAGTTTGAAGTTGATAAAATTTTTATAGGATAATCCCGTCCCGTCCCCGAACCTATTCCGATTAAATTCAAAATGACCCCAAATACGGAATTACAAAGAGACCAATTCTTAAAAACATTTATCCCGTCCCGTCCCGTCCCGTTTCAATTTTTAAAAAAAAACGCTGGCTTTGTGAAATGGGTTTTTTGACCCTCATCTCGTCCCATCCCGTCCCGTGCTCACCCCTAGTCTATACTGTCTTTCCTAAGATGCCTCCAGTTACATATCTTTGCATTATGTTGAGCTAGCTACGCTAAATCTAGGCTGAATTTCGAAAAATAGAATTCAAGTTTTTTGTGTGTTGTGATTGTCCATTACAAGTAAAAGGGAAAATTAATATTCTGGCCGCCCTAAGAACAATTCGAAGTCCACTTGGAAAGAGATTTTAAAATGTTATTCTTTGTGTGATTTTAAAATTCTTATAAACTTCATTGATTCGCTTTGGTCTCTGTTTTGGTGCTACTTTTTTAAGTTTTCTCCAAGGCCATGAATAGCCAATTTGGAGAATGACTCATTTATCTTGAGTCATTTGAATGAGTCATTTTCCCAATATTTAATTGAAGCCCTTTTTCTGATGTCTGCAAAACTGGCTAGCAAAAACACCATGAGGGCCCGATCCATCCTAGGTGTGCCAAGTGGATTTTGATTGGTAGTGAAAAAAGCAATGCTTAACGTGCATGCCTTACGATACTTCCAAAACCTTGTGCCCACCGTCTTCTCAATACCTTCATCGTTCCAGACCTCAGATCTTGGTATTTCTGGACCAAAACCCGTCCCGCAACCCCTTTCCGTCCCCCTCAATTACACGGGACTGGGACGCGATGACCCTCATCTCGTCCCATCCCGTCCCGTGCCCACCCCTAGTCCATACTGTCTTTCCTAAGATGCCTCCAGTTACATATCTTTGCATTATGTTGAGCTAGCTACGCTAAATCTAGGCTGAATTTCGAAAAATAGAATTCAAGTTTTTTGTGTGTTGTGATTGTCCATTACAAGTAAAAGGGAAAATTAATATTCTGGCCGCCCTAAGAACAATTCGAAGTCCACTTGGAAAGAGATTTTAAAATGTTATTCTTTGTGTGATTTTAAAATTCTTATAAACTTCATTGATTCGCTTTGGTCTCTGTTTTGGTGCTACTTTTTTAAGTTTTCTCCAAGGCCATGAATAGCCAATTGGGAGAATGACTCATTTATCTTGAGTCATTTGAATGAGTCATTTTCCCAATATTTAATTGAAGCCCTTTTTCTGATGTCTGCAAAACTGGCTAGCAAAAACACCATGAGGGCCCGATCCATCCTAGGTGTGCCAAGTGGATTTTGATTGGTAGTGAAAAAAGCAATGCTTAACGTGCATGCCTTACGATACTTCCAAAACCTTGTGCCCACCGTCTTCTCAATACCTTCATCGTTCCAGACCTCAGATCTTGGTATTTCTGGACCAAAACCCGTCCCGCAACCCCTTTCCGTCCCCCTCAATTCAACAAATCAAAACACTCAGATCTAATTGACCAAATACAAAGTAAATCTGACAGCAAAACCTATATGATTCGAATACCCAACCAAGTTTCGAAGATAAGAAGATGATTCGCACCATCAAGTTTACCTCTCTGAAGCGCTCGTAGATGGCCCCGTCGTCGCCATCGTTGTCGTCGGCGGCTTGGATGCCGAGGTTGACGCAAGAGAATCGCTCGAGGGAGGAGAAGAAGGCGGTGGAGAGTTTTTTTTTTTTTTGGTTTGTTTTTTTTTTTTTTGTGTTTTTTTTTTTGGGTGGGAGGTGGCGCTGAATCAGATCGCGATCTGCTCAATCGTCTCCCGAGCTGACGACGAAGAAGAAGCAAAAGTGCAACAATATTTGTTTTCACGCTTTCTTCAGAGTTGGCTGAAAACGTCTAAATGGTGTTTTCAACCTCCATGAGTTAATTTGGAGGGTGGAAATGAAATGGCGTTTCCGCCGGTTTTGTTTCTGTTTTCAGCTCAACGCCACCAAAGGCGTATTTAGCTGTTTTTGGGGGTGGGGAAATGAAAATAGGCCGGCGAAAAAGTAACCAAACAAGGCCTTAGAATTTTCAAATTGGGAGAAAAAAACACGCAGAGGTGACGATTCAGGCTCTTTTTTCCATCAGTAAAGGTTTCAATAGTGGCGAGAATCTTTAGTTGTCACTAAAGTATCAAAACCTGTTATAGAGATCGAGCGACAAGCAGCGTTTGCTCTTTACGTATAAGACTTGTTATGTCTACTGAAGTCTGGTTTGTAATACAGCAGTCTCATTGGGAACTTCCGATAAAATTGCAATGAGGGATGTTACGTAAGTGTTTATATTTTGTCCAAAAAATTCTCAGCTCTCAATTCAGAGCGTGGCCACCTCTTTTTGAACAGAACAAAAGCAGCCAAGATACATGGAATATCTAAAATCATGTAGCTTCCTATCTTTCCAATATCGTTTTCCTTGTGGAAATGTACAAAAATGACGGAAAACCCCTTTTCGCCTCATATTTACAGCATGGACAAATAAATACAGACGACATATCACATTGTCCGCAAGAACCCTCGAACATCCATTAGGAAGGTATTGAGATTTTTCCTGAATACTTGATGATTCTTTCGATCAAGGGTTGAAGAAAGCTGATTCGAACTAGTAAGACACTGCAATGCATTGGTCAGCCTCGATTTCAAGGTTGCATTTTCCTGCCTCTCTATTAGCTCACTGCCCAATCTCTGCATGAAAACAACTCTTCAGAAAAGAACGTATTCATTTGAAAAAAAAAAAAAAGAAAATGCAAAAGTCAATTCTCCACTTGAAAGAATCTATAAAAGCATTCATGAGAAAAACCTGGTATAGGCCGTGTTCACAAAGTATAAGTGGAAGAAGAGCGTCGGATGCACTGCCGACCAAGTCAGGACTGAAATCACAAACACGAAAGCTTTAAGTTTAGATTATCAAACAAAAGCAACAGTATGAACTTCTTTGAACCATAAGGTGTCTTTCACTACTCATGCATCATACAGATTTATACACATGAGGCACAATAGAATCCAATATTTACCTGTAATCCTCAAAAAGAAGTAACTGCAATACAGAGCGAAGAAACCGACTCAGAATGCCTTCCTGAATCTTTCCACTAGGATCCTTAAGACAAGCAGCATACGATCCCAAGCCTATTTTACCAGCTCTTGTTTCGACATAGTGGTAAGAAGCAAGAGCTCTCAATGCTCTGAAGCACATATTAACTATTTCTGTGTCCTAACCAAGCATTCGAAGCATACAGGCCACATGTCAGAAGAGTTTTGACAAGCAAGATCATAAAATCCACAAACGCCTACACACTTATATGCCTGTTATGAAAATTGATATTGAAGACCATTACTTAAAACTCTAAAACCACCTGATGGCGAAGACCAAAATCAAGAGTTCCTAGAACATGAGAAAAGGCTTCACTGTTCAGTTGTGCAACGATTTCAGGGTAGACTTCCAATAAATGTGAGAGCAATGAGAAATACTGCACAAGAATACAAACATTATAACAACTTTCACAAAAAACTAAAACAAATTGGGGATTCACTCGTGAAGGATAGAAGCTCTCACATCATAGCAAAACTTGGGGTATTTCAGCATGTCCAAAGATATTAGAGGAGTAACTATGTGAAGACCAAAGAAAACCACCTGGAAGAGCAATTGTCAGATAATGCGTATAACTTCCTTTTGCCACAAGAATGACATAAAAAGTTACCTGAGATATGTTTGTGCATTGTGTCTCTGTAGACTCCGATGAAAAATCAACCTGCAGTTTTGTATTCGTTAATAGGTACAACTTGATGGTGATGAACAAAGAAACAGCAGCAGAGCAAAGATAGACTAAAAAACCATACTAGATCCTTGGAACAAAGGCTTGAAAGGAGCTGAAGAAGAGCTCGTAAATCCTTGTACTTCTCAGTCTTTGCTTCATTAAGTAAGCTGCTCGACAAGCTGATTGATATCTGGAACAACAATGAAGAAGTAAAGCATGTCAAAAGGACCCTAACCTTACTGATATGATTGCAAAAATAATAATTAAAGTAAATCACTTACCACAAGCAAAGTACAATGTCATATTACAAAAATCACTATTACAGAAGAAAAAGTCAAAAACAGAGCTTAATGCCCAGAAGAAGAAAATACCTTGCCAATATTGTTTGATGAGTAGAGCTGAAGCAAACTCATGCAGAAATTAACAACAAAAGCAGTTTCCTGAGTCTCTAGATAGCTTATTTGTCCATCCACCCAATCAACTACAAATTTAAGTAGGAGATACACAACTGCAGACTAACCAATGATTGAAGGTCAGTCTAGCTTGAATGTGTCATTGGGATTCCCTTAAAATGATTGATTAGCAGATAAAAGCACAAGCGAACAGAAATACTAAAGAGTAATAGGGCAATGACACGTCTCAAAGTGAACTAAAGAAAAATCCAAGTTTTCAAAGTCGAACAATAAAGAAAGAAAAACTCAGAGTTGTTAATGAATAAGAAGTATACCTCATGTTTGTAGGCCTCAAGAAAAACCAAAAGAGGATTCATTACAGAGAACCCCAGGTCATAAACTGCTTTTTGTGTACGAGGTTCTGAGGCGCGAGCAGCCCCCCGAAGTCTCTCCAACAAGCAACTGACCTACAAGATGCTGTGATGTTTATATTGTTCTTGTAAAGAGTAAAACCTTTTTCCTTTAGGATATTTGAACTCACCGGCAGGATAACATCTGGTTGTTGAGCTATGCTTTTAAAGTCAGGCTTGCTTGACATTTCTGAGAGATATGTTGCCATATGACCCATGAGATTCCTCACGTACCTTCATTGAAATGTTAAGCAAAAGTTAATCCAGACAACATCATAAACTCTCGAAGATGCTTAAAATGGAAGACCTACAGGTTTGAGGCCTCTGAATTTATCATTCCAGAAGCTGAACGAACAAGTGTCTGAGCAAGGGAACGCTGTAGGAGAAAAAAGGATCATATAGTTAACATGAATGAAAATGATAAATAGCTGTATGTCAAAGCATAGTGAATTCTCACCTGGTGAGCTGTATTTAATGAGAACAAGGTCTTTTCATTGGCAAAAGCATTTGATAGGTCATGCCACGAATCCTATGAACCAAGTCAAAAAATGAAGATAGAGGAATTCCATATGACATGACCAATGATAAATGGGTACTAACAAAACTACTAATTCTTCATCATTTTTTATGAGGATTGAAAAGTAAGATACGGGATAAACAACCATTATTACTTGCTTCAATGTGAAATTTCTAAACTTGCACAAGTAGGAAAATTTGAAACCAGTAATTGTACACATGAGCAAACATTAATGGGATAATAATGTATTTTATACATTTGAAAGCACAAAACTGTATGCAATTATATAACTCACCAATGCAACAAGGTGAACACAAGTAGTTTTTTGCCGCACCAGGGCATGAAGTAGCTGGAAACAAGTGAGTGCCTGTCAAATGAAAACCAAAAAGCATGACACCAGCAATATTCATAACTAGATAAGAGAATAGCAGTAATATCCAAAATTCTCAAAACAGTTATGCAAACCATAGTTGAAATCATGAAAGATGAGAATGGCGGTAATGCTAGAAAAGAACTAGTGCAGCATCAACACCCAGAAAAAAAGGTTTTCTAGCACACACCTGCAGATCCTTTCTCTCCAGGATATGACATCAGAGCTGTCAGGGATATGCGGACAACAATGTCAAGGACAAATTTTCCCTGATTTTGTTGTCCAAAAAACCTAAGCAGGATGTTTCTGGAATTACTTTCTTTATTTTCTTCAGGAGATATTAGGTATGTACAAGACCATCTTGCAAGGAACCATATAACAGCCTGCACAAAACAACAGCTCAACTAACTGAGTTGGTAAAATGGCTTGAAAAAAGCAAGAAGGAATTGATAACCACTGGAGTTGCAACTTAAGGAAGCTTAACATCTTCCAGGAAATTAGAATTATCTGATTTCATCATGAGCTGAATTGAAATGTCATCCTTAAAAAAGTTGATAACCTACTCATCCCTTCCCCAAGGAATGTATTAGAAGTTAGAACACAGTAGCAGTTTCAATTGGTTAGCAATAATACCATCTTATACAATGAAACAATATACAACTAAAAAGTATGTTCTCTTAAATAATCTCAACATAAATGAATTTACCACTACCTCCATAAGTCGAGGACTGAAAACTGATGCTCGCATTTCTGGTTGTAAACTTTGTTCAGCGAATCTTATAATTGAGCTGCATTAAATAGTAAAAGCAATAGATAAACCAACACATAAACAAGTTTTCTGAATAAAGGTACTTGGTTTGACATGAGTTTGTGCTTTTATGTATGTTATTGATACTAATCTTGAAGCATCCGCAAGCTCAATATTTCCATTTGACTCATTCCAATCTTGCACGATCAAGTTGAAAAATCTAGTTTCATCTTTACAAAGGCCAAGAAGGTATTCTACATTCTATTGACAGTAAGCTGATACCCAGTGCAGTCGTTGAGAGAAGAAACCAAGAACTTTACCTACAAAGGATGATGACAGGATGCTTGTCTGCTTCCAGACTGTCTGGAAAATCAGTTTGTATAGCATTTGGAATCTGAAGCAACGTAGCGAAGAATAGTCAGAGAATGACATCATGATGATTACAAAAAGTAGGCATTGGGTACTTCCAAAATGAACTACAGACTGTTGAAGTTGGATTCACGACTCTCATTTAGATACAAAATAAAATTTCAAGACATGGTAAAGATTAGGCACCATCTGGATGCCATGAAATGACAGCATACAGTAGCCAAACTCTTGGAACTATCGAGTAGATTATATTTAAACAATCAATATTGGATGTGAGCATCATGAGTCAAGGGGGAAACAATATTTTCACACTTAAAACCACATGATTTTACGGACTCTGGAGAATGAACAACACAGGGAGAAGTTAATACACAGCAAGGACTCCAAAAATAACCAGAAAAAAATTGGTACATTACCAGGGGTGTTTCTCCCTCTCCTTCATCAGCGATTACGTGCCCCGTGATAAGTAACAATGAGTAAAGTTCCTCCAAAGTTTCAGTTGGATCCATAATGCCCCTCCCCTAAAAACAGATAAAAAGCTGGTGATATGAGCAACTGAATGAGAAATGACTAGCTATATGTTACACCTCACAGGAGATAAAGCAAAAAGGAGAAGAGAAGAAAGTCAGATTATGAATAGAATTTTGAACACCAATAGCATCATTACTTTATGAATACTGGTTCTAACATAGAGATCATTCTGAAATAGAAAGGTAAAGAGGACCTGGTCAAGCCGTTCAAAGCGCTCAATAAACAGCCTCGTGAGAAAAGGGATTGTGACATCAACAGCTGTTCTAGCAATTAGAGCATACGAGCTTAACCTCTCATCCAAGGCTGCATTAAGCATACAAGAGAAATGTGATAAATTAAACCATTGATTAAGGTGATGATATTGGTAATGATGGTTCAAGTTGTTATCTATATATCATGACATTAGTATTATAGAACGTGGTTGGTAGTGTCCTTGTTTTACTAAGTAAATACACAAATATAATGAAAGGAAGAGTATTATAGACATTGTATAAATCTCAAGAGCTTTCTCCCATACCTACAATGGAAGCCTGAAGGTAGTCAGAGTCATCATCTTTAAATGCTGATGCAGAAGCAGCTACATAACAAGGCATTCACCATTATGTAAGAAAATCAAGGAAAAATGGTTACGAAACCAAAGAAGCGAGAAGAATAAATTAATGTGTCACACTTACCTTTTAGTTCAGCCTGTACAATCAAAGAAAATAAGCTAGCTGCGGCATTTTTCCCTTCAGATGAAAGAAATTCATTCCCGCTACTCCTATTAACTGGCTGAAGAGAATTGCCCATGAAAAAGAGAGAAAAAAAGAAGATAAATGATTGCCTTTATCACAAACAACCACACCACACTGAGCAATTAAAAACAAGTTTACATTGTCTCCCAAAAACAGAAGAGGTTGCAATTTTTGACACATGGGGAAGAACAATACTTCCACAAAGTAATGCATGAACTGTGCTTAAAAGAACATTTACCGTAAGAAGGGCTGTCCAGGTATCTAGTAGAATATCGCGTGCCTCCCAGCTCCACGTCTCTTCCTCGGAGTTATTATTCATGAGGATTTTAATGACTTCACACATCAGTAGGCATAACAAGGTAAGAGTGCCATAGGGCCTGAATTCCAAAGGAAAAGTTGATCCAATTCAATAAGATAACATGAGGCAGGCATGGAAGAAACCCGGGCCTAAAAATCACCTTAATAGTAAACAAGTAAAAGCCATCTACTCAACTACGGACCTTGTTGCTTTCAGGAGTTGGTCAAACACAGAGGGCGTAGTAACAGTTGCAATGGACAACAAAGCACGACAACCGTCAAGCATCTCACTGAAGAAAACCAAAATGAAGAAAATATTAAAAACAAACAGAAATAACAATATGGCAGGAGGAAAGATTAATTGTCAGTGGTATAACCTTTCACTTTTGCCACATTCAATCGCTTTAGAAACAGCATCAGGAGGATCAATCCACTGAATTATTCCAGAAAGCAACCCGAGAAGATGGTGTTCACGCATTTGCACATTTTCTAGATCATCGAACAAGTTACTACCATGGCTGATTAAAGATAGATATGGATACTACTTAACTAATGTCAGTAGATGAAAATTCACTCTAAAAAATTAACAGGAAGGGAAACAACTTTACCAGATGGAAATATGGTTCCTGTCAAGGAGCAGAACTGTACAATTAGCTTTCGAGCAGCAACAGCTATAGGGCAATCAAGCCAATAACCTTCACGAGAAAACTTCTGTCTCAGTACACCATATAAGCTCAAAAGCCACTCTATATGGCCACTAGTGACCAGAATGTCACGCCAAGCAGGTCCAGGCTACAAGCAGCACAGAGAGAGAGAGAGAGAGAAAAAACTCGTCAATCACTATAACATGCATAGTTGAAAGAGCGAATACCTCAAGAAAATCAATGATATGAACTTAGAAGGAGCAAATACCTGCACTAAGATACACTCGGACCTCTTATCTGAATCACTACCTTGCTTCGGTCCAACAGCCAATGCATTCGCACTGAACTCCCAGTTCAGAATCTGAAGCATGAGACGCAATGCAGCAGTACAGACTTTAACCTCAGGTACTGCAGAGTCAGACTCAACTATTCTATTTGTCACACTTAAAGCAGCATCTCGTGCCCATGAATAAAATGTCTATTGAAATAAATAAAACAGAAATGTGTAAGAGAAAAAGATCTGAAATCAGGAAACTATAGTAAGATAATAGAAAACGAATGTTTCAAAAAGCATTATGGAGAACCGTTTGTTAACCTTCAAATGTTCAAGCTCGAAGGACTTCCGACAATGATCATGAAACTCTTTAGGAAGACCCATCGCACTTGAAGTAGATGGTGAAAACTCAGAAACCTAAAAACAAAAGAGCTATTAGTCCTGAATCTGGTAAATACTGATTCAAACACCATCCAGAACTTATGAACCAAGCCGAAAAGAGTCATACCAGAGCTTCTAGGAAATTTATTCCAGCAAATTGCACATCTACACCATGAACGCCATTAACGGCCTGGTTCACCTGTTTACATAATTGGCTACCGTAAGAAGACTAGATCCAAGGAGCAGGAAAAGTGGCTGGAGAGCAATAGATACATAGTGATAGGATTCACAGATACTTAACATATAGAAATTCCATACCTGATAAAAAAATGCCTCCTTGTCACTAGCTGAAAATTCAAGCCTACACAATGTTTGGCAACAAATTACAATCTAGGTTTCATTCTCTTCATACCCAATACAAGAATTTTCCCCATCATGGGAAAGATTTTACACACAAAGTTATGCATTAATTACCAGCCCCTTTTCAACAATTGAGCAGCCACAGACGAAACTTTGGCTTGGACATAGCCCTCAGGCGAATTTGCATGTTGCATAACAAAATAAAGACAAAAGCTGCAAGAAAAGTGTATGTTCAAGGACCGATCAAGTAATATACATAAACTAATGATATATCATTATCAATGATAAGAATCATACCAAGTAGTAAGCATTCATGAGTATATTGAAAACAGAAGAACAACTGAAGTACTTAAGACATATCCCTAGTTGTGAACTAACCTTACTACTTTCCTAAAAGTAAACAACTATAACGTTGCAGACTATTTTATTGTTATGTCACGTGAGAAAAGAAAAAGAAACAAGCAATAAATTACAGAGAAGTGAGATAACCTAATCATGCTTCTCTTGTCATCTGAGCTAAGAAAACCCCATTCTCTAATAGCTGCATTTCGAATTGCAGCTGCTGCCTGAAACCTTGCATTGGCCACCTGAGAGTTCTCTGAAGATATAAGAAAACCACTATCGGCATTCAGGACATCTTCAAAACCACAATTAAGTTCTCCAAGGATATATACTCCAGATGATAACAAGAAAGATGCCATAGCACGAAAGCGCAGCCAATTACATCTACTTTGCATAAAGTACTTAAACTTACCAAGTATGTATTTACATGCCTGGTAAGGCTGGGGAGCCTGAGACAGCGACAAGATAGTTGCCTCAGCTGCAGCTGAATTCATATGCATCTGCTCAATAGTAAGCATTCATATTATAAAGGCATTTATGCGAAAACTTTCAAATATGATTGGAAACTATTAGCATAAGTACATTGTTCAAATTTCCAACTAGTTTGCAATCTCAAATTCCTCAAACTGAAGAAACCCAATTACGAAAAGCCGCACGCAAACTCTTCTCCTACTGGCAATGTGGGTCTTTTAGTGTTTTCTTCATCAAACCCAACAATGAAAACCCAAAAAAGTTCACAGTTCTTGGTTCAAATCTCTAAGAAAAAGGAAAAGTTTGAATCTTTACCTGAATAGAAGTGCAGGCGAGCTCGATGGTGTGCATGGTGGACTGAAGCCGGCCCAAGTCCGCCGGCCCAAGTCCACCTCCGTCTGCAAATCCTTGCATCTTTTCGTCGCCGGAAATCCCTCTGCTAACAACAAGAAAGCATTACAATTTACAAATAAGGAAACGAGATTATGAGTTAATCTTGATGATTAGTACCTCGGAGAAAAAAAGATTAGATCATCAGCAGCTGAGCAGCAGAGAAAGAATGAATATTGATTACCACGAGAAGTTTGTTTGAGATAGTGAAAACAATAGCAGAGAAAGATGGAGGTAAAAAGTGTGACTTTTTTTTTTCGCAGGGTTTTTAATTTAAAGGTTTGCTGCTTTCCTTTAGTTTTGGAATTGTCTAATTTTATAGGCGTGACATGCCTAATTTTACCAATGTTAGTGGAGGTTAATGTAATTTTGGTGCCACGTTTACTTTCTGATAATTGGGTGAATTTTTAGAATAAGAAAGTAAATGTAGGAGAACGAGTGAATCAAAACCTCAATTGAGTGATCGGAATAGAATAGAAATAGGAATAAGAAAAGAGAATCGAGAATGGAATTTGGGAATCATATTCCTCACATTGAAGGGGAATGATTCCCAAACTATGGTGAATAACATCAAAAAGTTCATTCTATAGTGATTTCGTAAATGTAGGAAAAAAAAGTAATCAAGATGGACCTTGGATAATATGTGGGTAAGTAAATGCCTTCTTGGTCCGATTACAAACTTTATTAAAAATTCTAGAATACATTCCTAAATTACATATATCCGATTTAAAGCCGTTAAATTCTATAAGTTGTAATTCAATTCAATTGAAAAGAACAATTTAACAGCTTAAAAATTCAGGCCGCCCGGTTTAATTTGACCTCGGGTAATTGGTAACCCTAGTCCTAGTTATTAACGTCCTCCTTTTCAGAGGCTTTATCAGCAACAGTAAGCCTTCTTCATTCTTCGTGATAAAAAAGAAGAAAAAACAGAGGCTTTGTTTTTTCTATCACCACCGCTACAAGGAAGGACAGACCTGAAACCAATATCACAGTACGCTTCTCTCTCCACCTCCATATCTACGTACGTATATGTGTGGATGTATGTTTGTATGTATCTGTATTTGTACATTCATTTGGTTGTATATTGTTCTGGAATATGATGAAACTGTAAAAGCTGAAATTGGCATGGTGCTGATGGAAGTTGTGTGAAATGGCTCAAATGGTATGTGGAAATCATTGAAAAGAGGTAATTGGGTGGTTGAATTTTTGGTAAAGAATGGAAATTTATGGAGAATTATCTGAGGAAGTGATAATCCATTTCACAGTGCTGGCCCAAGTGGTCAGTTTGAGACATTGAACTTGAGTTTACATAGGCGTAAACAAAATCTTATTTCGTTATTTCTTTTCGGAGAGCTGAGACATTGTGTTTTGTAATTGTTGCCTCCTTTTCATCCTTTGCCTATATGAAATTTGCTGGTGTTGATTTTATTGGTTTGAACCTTTTGGCAGTTCTAATTCTCAATCCGAAGCAGAAGAGTAAATAAAGCGGCGCGATTGTTTTGCTTATCAAAAGTCAATAAACTCTGGACTTGCCCCATTTTTGAGAATCTCATTACTTGGGATTTAGTGAAGAGTGATAGTTAGATTACAAGTTATACTTCCAACAGGTTGACTTCGTTTATTCAATTCGGGGGAGTGATGGAGTCTACTGTTACCCTACAGAATTTAACGTTTGATATTCGTTGTTTGAATGGGTGTGCAAAGCAAGTTAGCTCTTGGTCTGGCATTGGACATTTCCCAATGTCAAAGTTTTTAAGCCAGTGCAACAGTGATGCTCAACATTGTTCACCGTGGAGAGGAGATGTTAGTTCCAAAAGAAATGTGCGGTTTTCACAGCTTAAGGGTTTTCGAACAAGTGTTTGTCTTGATAAAGTAGATCAGGTTGCCGAAGATGAATGGAGCATTCATAGTGATGAGATGGGTATTGAAGAGAAATCTGAAGAGAAAGTGAATAAACAGAAGCCTCGTACTGCTTTTATCTTGAATGTAGAAGGGCGCTTCGTTGGAAATGCTGAGGAGACCAATAATGATATTCTTCGAGATTTTTGCAGCCGTGGGAGGTTAATCGATGCATCAAGGTTGATTGAGGTCATGTCACGTCAAAACCAAGTTCCATACTTCCCTTGTTGCACAAACTTAATCCGGGGCCTTATCAAAATAGATCGACTAGATAAAGCAGAGAAGATTCTGAAGATCATGATCATGTCTGGGGGGGTTCCAGATATTATCACTTATAACATGATGGTTGGAGGTCTATGTAAGAGAGGACAGTTAAGGTCTGCACTTGATCTCGTGGAAGACATGAGCTTGAGTGGTTGCCCTCCAGATGTGATCACATACAATACGATAATTCGCTGCATGTGTACTCGTGGGTATTTTGATCAGGCAATTGCGTTTTGGAAGGATCAACTCAGAAAAGGATGCCCTCCTTATATTGTCACCTACACAGTTCTCATTGAGCTAGTCTGCAAAAACTGTGGAACCACGCGGGCTGTGGAAGTTTTGGATGATATGGTGAAAGAGGGGTGCTATCCTGATATTGTCACCTACAATTCTCTGATCAATTATAATTGTAGACAGAATAAACTTGAAGATGTTGCTTTGGTTATACATAATCTTCTGTCTCTTGGGTTTAAGCCCAATGCTGTTACTTACAACACTATTCTCCATTCTCTTTGTGGTCGTGGGTGTTGGGATGAAGTAGATGAAATCGTCACAATCATGAAGGAAACCTCCGAAACCCCTACAGTTGTTACTTACAATATTCTGATCAATGGTTTGTGTAAATTTGGGGGTTTAGACCGGGCCATCAACTTCTTATCTCAAATGATTTCCCACAATTGTTCGCCTGACATCATCACTTATAACACACTGCTGGGTGCTCTTTGCAGAGAAGGAATGATTGAGCAGGCCTTCGAATTACTTGATCTCCTAAGTGGTACAAGTCGGTCACCTGGTTTGGTCACATATAATACTGTGATTGATGGATTGGCTAAAAAGGGTTGTATGGATAAAGCAATGGGATTGTATGGTCGAATGTTGGAAAACGGGATCAATCCTGATGAAATTACCCATCGTTGTTTGGTTGGTGGCTTTTGCCGGGCGAATCTAGTTGAGGAAGCTTTCCTGATACTGAAGGAGATGCATGAGAGAGGCCATACTGTCCGCAATGGTTCTTACAGTTTTGTGATCCATGGATTGTGTAGAAACAAGCGTGTGGATATTGCAATACAAGTTCTAGAAATGATGTTATCTAACCAATGCATGCCAGATGAGGCAATTTATTCAACTATTGTTGATGGTATATCTGCTGCTGGTATGACAAAAGAGGCTGACGAATTGCATCAGAAGCTGATTGAATGGAAGGTCTTACGCGGAAAGATCATGTTAAACTAGATAAGGTTTGCAAAATTTTGACTTTGGTACTTCTTCTGAGAATACTGCCATTTCTTGGTTGAAGTTGTATAGTGTTTTCAATTTCTTTGTTACCAGAAATAATATCTACTCGTTAGTTTCTAGATCTTTAAGCATATCTTATTTTTGTTCCTTTTCTGCTTCAATTAGTTCTTTCTTGTGAACTAGTTGCAGTCCTGCAAAGCATTTCAGGGTCCTCTTTTTTTTCTTTTCACTTCCAAGAATATTAGTAACGAAAAACAAAATAAAAATATAACAGCTACTACATACGAGGAAAGAAAAGGTCATTAGTAAAAAGGAGGAACATGTCTCTAGAGAAAAAGTTTCACTTTATAGATATAGAAAACTTTGGAAACAAGCTAAAATTCAACGCTCTTGGTATTGCAATCTGCAATCTGCTCATTAGTAAGGGAACACATCCTCAAAATTCTTCTGCTGTACCTAAACTATATATTCAAACCCATTTGCATATGTTTCGTATGTAGGCTTGTGGTCCATCCCATTTGCACATTCATTATCTACTCCTCAGATGACATGGAATGATTTCAGGGTAAATGCAAAACTAATTTCCTCTGTGCTAGTAACCGCAGCGTTAATATTGATGTCAGTAACATGAACTCATTTTAATATCCCCTCCCTGACGAACTGAAGTGTCTGTACCGAAAGCTAGTTCTTAATCTCAGACAGGGTAAGCTCTTTGTAAACATCTAGC
Source organism: Spiraea crenata (assembly GCA_033992175.1). Taxonomy (NCBI): domain Eukaryota; kingdom Viridiplantae; phylum Streptophyta; class Magnoliopsida; order Rosales; family Rosaceae; genus Spiraea; species Spiraea crenata. Next base: position 956,930 of record JAVBHV010000041.1, on the reverse strand, counting down.
ATGGGAAAGGTTCTGTTCAAACGTTTGAACGAATCTTCAGAAATAGCCCTTAAACTATAAACAGAGTTAGCAAGTTCCATAGCTTCACCTCGCCATCCTGCAAAACCAATTCCTTCAATTAATAAAATGTATGTAGTTTCGTTTGGCCGGCATCCCTTCTCAACCATTGCTGTGAGCACTTCAATGGCATCTACAACTCTACGTGTTTTGCACAATCCAAGAAGAACAATGTTATAACTGATAACTGTAGGCTTAAAACCACCGATTTCCATGTCTACCAACAACCCGATAGCCTCGTTTACCATCCCATCTCTGCACAAGCATGATATAAGTGAATTGTAAGTAATCTCATCAGGAGCAATTCCTTTGTTCACCATATCTGATACCATTCCTAAAGCTCTTGCTCTTTCTCCACAGTTCCACAGAGCACTGAACATGGTGTTGTACGAACTCACATTCGGAGGACACCCGACTGCACCTAGGTTCTCAAAGATTTGCAACGCCTGATCAGCTCTTCCACTCTTACACAGAGCAGCCAAGATTGTATTGTAGTTCACAATATCGGGCAAGCAACCATCAGATATCATGTAATCCAGGAACTCTATTGCCAAATCTAATCTCCCCTCTTTGCAGAAAGCAGAAACCAAAGGATCATAACTATACGCATCCGGAGTCACCCCCTTTTCCTTCATAATCTTCAACACATTCACTGCATCCTCAACTTTGCCATCACGACACAGCGTGCTAATCAAAATGCTGTAAGTCACAACATTTGGTTCACAGCCTCTTGCACACATGTTGGCCACTAGCTTCTCCCCTTCCTCCCACTTACCGCGATTCAAAAGTGCTCGTAACAGAATGTTGTACGAGATTGCATTCGGTGCATAGCCCTTGGAGTCTAAGCTTCTGACGAACTCGAAAGCTCTATCCAGCATCCCTTCTCTGCACATTCCCCTAACAACTGCATTGTAAGTAAACATGTCGGGTTTGAGCCCTTTCGATAACATTTCATCTAAAAGCTTCATGGCTTCATCGATCCCACCTTGCGCAATAGTTGCCTCTATCAAGATTGTGTAAGTAATCACAGTTGGCTTGCAATTGTCCTTCACCAGCTGATCCATTACCTTCAAAGCCAACCCGAGCTTCCCCCTACTACAAAGACTCCCAATCATTATGTTGTAAGTAACAATATCTGGTGAGAACCCCTGATTCCTCATTCTATCAAGCACTTTGTTTGCTGATTCAATCCGGTTCGACTTACAGAACCCGCTGATCAGCGCATTGTATGCAAACAAATCAGGTTCACCATATTTTTCCAAGATTTGCATAACCCGAATGGCCTTTTCGATGTTCCTCGAATTGAAGAACCCTTTGATGAGCTTTGTGCAGAGAATGACATCAGGTTTGAGACCCTTGTTGACCAGAAGCTCAAGAAAGTATAGTGACTCGTTGTACTGGCCTGCTTTGCAAGACCTGTTGAGGACCTTCATCAAATGGGTGTCCTTGATGTCATAATTCTGCAAATGGGTCGGTTTCGTCTCGGCGGAAGCGATTGCCTTTGTTGGGTTTCTGGAGCTGCTTCTACCGTCTGAGGAGATGCAAACTCTGCAGCTCACAGCACTGGAGTGATGGGAATGGGAGGAGGGTTTGAGCTGGGTGGTGGAAATGTTGAGGCTCTGAGGCAATAGCTTCGTGGAAATCATTGAAAACGAATGCTTTCTTGTGGTGCTTTTTCAGTGCTCATGGACAACCGTTTTGAAGAATGAAATTGCAGAGACTCGATGGACAGAGTAGCTGAAGATGTGCATGGAGGAAGATGGGGACCAAACTGGAAGTTCAAAACGAGGATTCCAATTGGATTTCAGGACATGTTATGGATAGGATAAGGAACCACCTTAAACATTGCTACTTGCCAGTTTAGGAAGTTGGGTCGGGTCACTAAATTACAGAGCCCAACAATAAAAGTTGACGACAAAACTATCCTGGCCCAATAAGTACAGTGTAGAGAAATTCTGTTTGTCACAGAGAGCTTATTTGATTTAACCGTCACCCGATCATGTGATGTTAAAAGTAACATGACATTCAAATTGTGTTGTAAATCTCAGTCCTTCACACAGAGTGAAATCCAGAAAGAAACTTTGGAAAGGTATGCTTACACTTGGCTAGTTAGAAACTTAGTGGTACACTATGGAGAAACATGAACTTGGTTTATGCCGGTTGTTGATTTTTGACCTTCTCCGCCTCAAGCTTCCGTAACGTTGTTGAACTAAGCTTATCTCCGGCAGATGCTTCAGAAACTAAATCCACAACTTCAATCTTAAGTTCTGAAAGACCTCTGTCCACTCTCTTCTTATTAACAGACAGTCCACCAGGCAAAGTCTCCTTGCTGACAACAATTGCCTCCAAATTTTCATCAACTATTGAGGGGCCATAGGGGTCCATAATAGGTTCAACTTGCACTACCAGCTCCTGCTTTATAGACTTTATGTAACTTTCCACATTGTGCCTCCTTTCCTGAATCGGTTGTATCAAATCAGCAAACTGTTTGTTAGCCAACATGGCTCCCTCGCAAAGTCCAACCACTATTCGATCCCTTGCCAACTCCGCAGCCGCCTTGAGAAAAAGGCGGTGGCCATCATGTAATCGGTCAAACGTGCCACCAAGAACCACAGCTCCGTAAGTATTAGGCGGAGAAAGTTGGGAATCCAGACTGGGCGTGCTGTAACTGTTCATACAACAGTATTCATTAATATGGAGTGGTGTATCAATCATTTATGTACCCTGTTGTATTACTCTTGGTAATTGCAAACCTCCAACCAACTGCCCCAACCCGACAGAAAAAAGGAAGGAAATGACAGATAGTGTGGTAACCTCATATTTCCACGTTCAAAGTTACCTCATACAATGGTCAGATGCTTCAACATATCTCATTAACGAATCCCAAGTTGAGGACCTTTCTGGAGATGCCTTAATCAGCAGACCCTTCAGGTGTCCTGTCTTTAGCTTCTCTTGAAATTCAGATCGATAGGAATCAGGTATTTGCTGATGCAGGAAAGATAACATGAGCATCCAGGCAACTTGATCAAAGAGGACTCTGGAAAGGAAAGTCCTCAGAAATTGTGAATGGAGGAAAAATACTAGTACCTTAATCAACCACAACATATAAGTAGCAGAATGTACGGCCTGGGCTTGATAATCATCAAAACTATTATCTGGAATGAGTGAGCAGGAGTGGAGAAGATGTAGCTCATTATTCATAAAGATGCGGATCTCATTATCCATGTTGGTTTTGTGCTTCCAATGGCTGGAAATACCACTATGATCAGTTAAGAAATGCTTTATCCAAAATAACAACAGGAAGCGGCGATGAAGCCATAGAGCCTGTTCACAGAGAATAGCATAAAAATGAAAAATCAGGGGATAGATGATAAGTGAAAAAAAGAGCCTAATATGTGTCTGGAAAATATGGTAACAATTAACAGACGAGCGTCACCAACCTCTCTCCCTATGTAGCGCTTTATCAGACCTTCATCCCAATCAAGCTCCTCCTATCATGCCCACATTGTTAAGCAACGAGTTCAAGTGTAATTTCAAGTAAAAGTAAAAGTCAAAAATTGATAAATCAACAGAATTATTGACTAGAAAAGGTCATGTAGCTGATAGATACTGCCAGAGTTAGAATATTACTTGTTTAGTTTATTGCTAGACTTGGGGGCATTTAGTAATCTCATATCTCTGACAGTTATTAGAGTACCACAGTGTCAAGGCGAAGAAGGTTGGCTATTTAAATATTTGAACATGTTCATGAATAGTTAGAGCTTAGATTGTAGATAGTATACGACAAGCTGATGCAATGTTGCAAACCCTGTGTTTATAACACAATCTTTTAAGTTTTTCCATTCTAGTTCCTAATAATGACTTACTAGAGTATGAATGTTCAAAATTTACACTATATTCTACAGGTGAGAAGTTAAACGTCCATATGGTGTCATTGGTACTTGGGTAGCAATGGAACACATCCAAGCTGGCCTGAGCACTGGCCACATAACTAAGAAAATCTTGGCTTCAGAAAGTGATGATAACATACTTAGTCGAAAGAGATCAAAGAGGATTAGTACCTTCCACAGTAGACGCATTTTAACACCGGAATCAGAAGATAAAATTTCTTGTTTACAGCTGTGGTCCTCTAAAATCCTAAGCATTAGCCGCTGCAACATGATAGAAACAACAATTGTGAGATGAAACAAAGTCCAGCGGATCTCAAGACCATATTATTCCTTTCAGATGATCATGTTATTATATCCATCAATCTTTGATTAGGTAGAAAAAACATGAAAACCATGTCCCAAGACCATACTTCAGTGCAACAAATCTTAGGAGAAGAGGAAAATAGTAGGAAAACCTGTCGAAACTTGAGACATGATTTTCTTTGCCTGTATGTGTGTGTGTTCCAGGAGGGGGGTGGGATATGGGTGGGTTCTTGCCAGGGAACAAGAGAAATGAAGTTCATATCTTCATATCAGAATAAAAGGAAAACAAAAGACTCACACTACGATAATGGAAGCAGCTATGATCAGCAACATGCGTGGTGGCCCAGATTTTGGATCTCTTTAGTTCATGCAGCAACTGCAAGCACACATTTATGCTGTATATAATTCACTAACCACAAGAGACAAAGCAAAATAGATATACTATGTTGGAGTAGGAAACTGAACTATTCTCCAAAAAGGAAAATAAAGGATCTAACCTGTTCTCTATTCATGTAGGAAACCAACCAACAACGATGATTCCATGCACGATAATTCATTTTTGACCTCTGAAAAGATAGATTCTAGCCATCAAAAAGAGATTGGAGAAGGAACTTTCACATTTATCCAAGAGAAAAGTAAATATTCTCACTTATCCAACAGGAAAAGTAAACACCTAACGAGATTATGTAATTCCATATGGGATAAACATGGACATTAAGTTGGGCAAAAGGGAGAGTGGAGTAAGGCTATTATCAGCTAGTTTGCACAGAAAAATTTAAGCTTAATTGAGATCCCTATTATTTTGACAAGCTGACTGTCAGACAGACAGATAGAGAAATAGCAGATTGGGAAGGGGCGATGAAGCTTGAATTACTGTAAGGTGCAGCAACAAAGTAAGACTTTTAATTGCTGTGCATTCTGTTGTTTTCTATAGGAAAGGAATAAAGGGAATAAACAAAAGCAAAATGAGAATGAATTTGGACTTAGGAGTATAAATGAACCTTTGCAACTTAAAAGATTATAGTTCCCTGGACTGAATTTAAACCTCAGCTATTTTCTCCACTAGCTCGGACTCTTTGGTCAAAATCTCTGGCAGAGTTGTACACTTTCCAGCAATTGACTTGATAACCCATTTCCTGTCAGTGATCGTTATGTTCAACACAATCGTCTTGGGAGCCATAAAACACAAAATAAAACGCTAGGATAAGAGACTTGATTTAACCATATCTGGCTGTAAACTTATACTATCAACCTATGAACCATGCCGGTTACTACAATGCAGCCAACAATGTGAATGTATTGGTGATTGTAAGGGAATCAATAAACATCTTTTGTTAAATATGTTACCTATGGCCCCAAGCGTACTCAGACTTAGGCGCGTATGAAAGAACAAGTGCCGACAAGACAAGTTCATCCAAGAATCTGACAAGCTCACCCTTCTTTGACACAACAAGCTTCCTGTGGTCACATATCCAACACCAAGTAACCACTATTAAAAACGAGTTCAACAAACATACAAAACACAACCACATTTCGCTTCTATCAACTATAAAAACAAGGACCAATATTTAAAAAAAATTGGAAAAAAAAACCTCAAATTCCAGGCAGTGCCGAAATCACAACTCAGCAACAAAACAGCCATGCTGTGCTTCATAACCTCACTTCCAATACCATCATTCTCAGCTCCACATCCACCAGATACACTCTCAAGTGCCTTATATTGTCTATATGCTACCATAAACGCTTGCTTCGCCGCCTTATACAATGGAACAAGAACTCCCGTAGAAAGCCCCAACTTATGATCCCTACTCCAAAACACTGGATTTCCATCTTCTGAGTACAACAATGTACTTTCAGATGATTCGCCTAGCTCCTCATTTAGCTGCGAAAATTGGGATGGGTGAACAAACCCTACCTCATCGCTGCATTCAACCAAGTAGCCAAACACAATACGCATTACAATAACAACATAAAGTTTGAAGCTTGGATTTCAGCAAAAGGGTAAAGCTTGAATTTTTCGAAAGCAGATAAGCAAAAGCTGTGAAATTGATTCAAGAAAGAGCTTAAAGATTGTATCTTTGACTTACATTTGAGGATCGGATTCCAATATGCGTTCGAATTGACTCAGAAGATCATCGGCCATGGTCTCTTCGGATCGCAGCTCGTCTTCGTTCATAGATTTTGCTGTTTGGTTGCCGAGAAAATCAGCTCACTTGAAAATGGAAGCTTTATTCATAATATGTATAGCGGGGCAAAACGGTAACTTTACAGAGGAAACAAATGGACCCGCTGGAAAAACCCTTTGGTGCCGAAAAGTCAGTTTTAGGAATGATCAAAAGGTCCGTTGTTGATTGAATGGGTTGCAGTGGTGACTTCATGAAACTGGGTGTAGAGGAATAAAACTCGAGCCCAATCCATTGGGCCACGTGTATACTTTCTTTTCTCCTTTTTTTAAAAAAAAAAAAAAAAATTTTACAAAAATTTTGAGCTGCTATTTTACAAACCTCTCTCTTTTTCTCTCCAGAGCTAAAAGTGCATCGATCAATCGCCGAGCAATTTTCTCATCAATTTCTCTCTCTGGCCAATCACTTTGATTTCCTCAAGGATCTGGTGTTTCCAATCACCTGAAGAAAAGCCATTGAATTTGAAAGAAATTACATTGAGAAAAAAGAAAAAAAAAGATTCTTTCTTTGGGGGCTTTGGGGATTCTGAATCTAGGGTTGGGTTGATCTGTATATGCGCGTCGATGACCATGGAGATTGCGGTCGATGCGGCGTCGTTTGACGCCGACTTGTTGCAGCTCAATGAGCTGTCCCCGCTGGCCCTCAAATCGAATCCGAGCTACGTCGAGTCGCTCTTCGAGCAGTGGCTTTCGCTTCCCGAAACGAATCGCCTGGTACTTTGGAAATTTTGAAATTTTGAAATTGTTGGTCTGTTGCATTGTATTGATTGTGCATCGTATTGGGTTTCCATTGAATTTTTTGGAAAGTTTGTATTTTTATGTTTGTGCTGTGAAATGATTACGAATTTGTAGCATATGCAGCTATTTTTCATGGTCATGATGTTGAGTTTGTACGGAAAAGATTTGATTTTGATCATAGGAGCATAGTTGGGTACATTTTAATTGATGGAATTAGTCACTGAATGCTAGCTGGTATTCCAAGTTTTATTATGCTGCATATCCTTTGTATTATTTCTTGCTTTTCTGATACATATGTTTTGCTGGTTTCGCAGTTGCATATCGATTAGTTCATTGTTTTGGGCATTTATGACTGCAGGTGACACAATTGCTTACTGAAGCAAAGGCAGGTGGACCTCTGACTGTCCATGGGAACTCTTCGAGTCCGCATGCCACTGCAGGCAATACATTGCCTTCTATGTTTCCAGCAGGCAGTGCACCGCCGCTGTCACCGAGAAGTTCGTCTGGCTCCCCTCGTGTTATGAAACAACAGAGGGTTGGCCTCTCTAATTTAGGTTCTTCTCTGAAAGTAGTTAGTGAGCCAGTTAAAGAATTGATACCTCAGGTTTGACATTGTTAACACTGTTTTGCTATTGCGTGTCTTATTCTTCGTAATCTTTAAATTAACTACCTTTTTTAATAGAGGAAAAGGTAAGGGATCATTTCTAAGTTGTATTGTTTTACCACTTGCAGTTTTACTTCCTAAATGGCCGTCCACCACCGAATGAGCTAAAAGAGCAATGTTTATTTAAAATCAAACAATTTTTCTCTGGAAACGCAGATGGACTGCAGATGCATGGTGAGATATACTTCAGATAGGATTTTATGCATTATGACTAGAACTCAGCTCTAATTTTCTCTATGGTATATCAGAATTTAAACAAGTTGCCAAGGAAGTCTGCAAGCTGCCTTCATTCTTCTCCACGTCTCTTTTCAGAAAGATTGATGTTAATAGCACTGGATTTGTCACAAGGTATTATCCGGTTTTTGTCATTTCTGGCTAAATAATGTGGTTTTGAACTGTCAGCTACTGATTTGCTAGGGAATTACTTTACTATTTGTCTTGTCGTTGAAGTTTGGGTGTTGTTCCCCTTTGCAAACCCTTGCCTTACTTTGTTGTCTAATTCTTTTGTAAGGGATGCATTTGTTGATTATTGGGTCAACGGCAACATGTTGACGATGGATATGGCTACTCAAATATATTCTATCTTAAAGCAACCAGATCTCAAACACCTTACCCAGGTATTTGTGTCATTTGATTTTCTTCTCATTCTTTGATTTAGTACTGGTCTATGTATATCTGATATCTCTACAAATATGAAAAATTATACCATTGAATGCAATGTTTTCATTGTTAAAATTACTGCTATTGGTGTATGATATGATCTTATTCCTATCTTCGTTTGATATCAGGATGACTTTAAACCTGTTCTTCGAGAACTATTGGCAACTCATCCTGGGTTGGAGTTCTTACAGAGCACGCCTGAGTTTCAGGAAAGATATGGTTAGTTCTCCACCTCAGAAACCATAGGTTTATAGAGGTTTCAATTCTCTGTCTGCCTGGCTCTATCTTCCCCTCCCGTCCTTCCCTCAGTCCTTTCCACTCATGGTTATTATATTGTATTTTCAAGCTAGCTATCATTGATGCAATTCATTTAGCTTGATGCACATGTTAACTTGAGATATTATTGCAATGGGCCAGCTGAAACTGTAATATACAGAATATTTTACTACATAAATAGATCTGGGAACGGCCATCTTACCCTCAGGGAGCTGAAGCGTGGAAACTTAATTGATGCAATGCAACATGCTGATGAAGAAGAGGACATCAACAAGGTTCTGAGGTAAAAGTTCCTGATACAGTAGCTGCTTTTGTCCTAATAGAGTTTAGCCCGTAAAATCAGGAATCACGTGTTCTTTTTTTTTCCACACCATCTGAATTGTTTGCAAGAATGCGTTCCTAACTGTGTGTTAATGTATTATATCTGATTGCAATAATCTGTTTCTTTCCTTAATGATCTGTTACAGGTACTTCTCTTATGAGCATTTTTATGTTATATACTGCAAGTTTTGGGAGCTGGACACAGATCATGATTTCCTGATCGACAAAGAGAACCTGATCAGATATGGTAACCATGCACTTACCTATCGGATTGTTGACAGAATATTTTCTCAGGTTTGTGTCATGAGACTTTTGTTTATAATACTAACTCCAAGAAGTTTTCTTTCAATAAAAGCTTCAAATATTTCCCCGTCTCTTTTTCTGTGAAACAGAAAGACACAGGCATGCAGTCTCATTTATACTATATCTAAGGAGTTTTCTTGGTTCCTCAGGTTGCTAGGAAGTTTACTAGCAAGGTTGAGGGAAAGATGGGATATCAAGATTTTGTTTACTTCATTCTGTCAGAGGAGGATAAATCTTCGGAGCCTAGCCTTGAGTTCTGGTATATCTCTACCTCTTAACTGGTTGATTTCTTCAAACGACTTAGAGGTCATCTGTAATCATCAGTGATTCATCAATATCTGTGACACTACATTGTTCACGTTAGGTTCAAGTGCCTAGATTTGGACGGAAATGGAGTTTTAACGCGGAATGAACTGCAATTCTTTTATGAGGAGCAATTGCACAGAATGGAGTGCATGGCCCAGGAGCCTGTTCTCTTTGAGGATATATTGTGCCAGATAATCGACATGATCGGACCAGAGGTTTGCCTTTCCCTCTTTTGTACATTTTGTTATTCTGTTTTCTATTCTTTTTTCCTTGTTTTTGGAAGAAACTGAACTCTGTTAACAAAACCAAAATGTGCAAGGCTGAGGAGTCTTTCTCGTTGAAATAAACCTTTAAGGTTTACTAGTAGATGAGCAGCCTGAAGAGTAGCCAATGTGTACATATTATCCCTTTACAGCTGCTGCCTTCCAATCTAAACCAAATAGTAGAAAAAGATGCATCCTTGAAAGCTACTGTTATACGCTAGCAACTCTTTTGTTAATTGTTGATTGTATTGCTGCCATGCAACACCTGCGGAGTCTTTCATGAATGTTTCTGCATATACACCATTACTTCGATTGTGTTTTACTGTGTGTGATATGAAGCTTTGTTCTTGCAGAACGAGAGCTATATTGCACTCCATGACCTGAAAGGTTGTAAGCTTTCAGGAAGTGTTTTCAATATCCTTTTCAACCTTAACAAGTTCATGGCCTTTGAAACTCGTGATCCCTTTCTCATTCGTCAGGTACATGAAACAAATAATCTTTCCATCGTTTAAAATGGAAGAGACTATAGAAAAGTTGGATTAGTGGGTTGTATTGCGATTTTTGGTGACAACTTTGCTGGTATTCTGATGTGCTCAGGAACGCGAGAATCCAACCTTGACTGAATGGGATCGGTTTGCACATAGAGAATATATCAGACTTTCAATGGAAGAAGATGTTGAAGATGCATCGAATGGAAGTGCTGAAGTTTGGGATGAATCACTTGAGGCTCCATTTTAAATTCAACTCAGGTAAAAGCTACCTTGGTTAGAAGTTGCTTCCATGAAAGTGATGAAATCATAGTCCTACATAATCTGTCTTGTTGTCTCAGTTAGAATTTCACCTAGGTACTTGTTTTTCTTTGCAGCAGTAGACTAGGAAATTGGAAATTCTTCTATAAACTGGCAATCAGACAGAACTGACGACTTATAGGATCAGTATATTTGAGCTAGCTGTTATGCAGACACCTACCTTTTGTTGAGGGAAGTATCTGAACTTGGCAGTGTCAAGGAACCTTGTGCCACCGTAGTACTAATAAAAGATTATGGTGTGCATGCACATGAATTAGACAAAAGATGGGTCAGAATGGAAGCTCCAATAATGCCTCATACCAAAGCTTGCGGAATAGCTGTCTGCAACGAGATGATTAACCACGGCCAGTTGAAAGATAATAACATTGTAACACTCTGCTACCCCCCTCTCTCTCTATTTGGTTCAATTGTTACCTCAAGTTGTAAGATATCTCTTATTTAAGTTTTTTCATTTATTTTGTTGTAGTGGTTGGTTGTTCGAGTATTTTCGTTTGTAAAATTCTTTAGGTTGTGTCAGACATTTTGTTTAAGCAATTTTGGGTCGGATTTTGGATTATATCAATTGATATTCTTGGTTTAATCTTGCCTTCATCTATGAACCAACTAGTAAGAAAAGCATTCTGATTTTATGAGTTGATGCAATGTCTTATTTCAATTGATATTCAGCGTTACTCACATTATCACATTGTAAAAGAAAATATGCTATTCACTGCAATTTCCTGCTACCAAAGAGTATGAAGGCAGGCAACCAGGGGATGTGTTAAGTGAAAACGCTTGAGTTAAGAATTTGTCGAATCAAAACATTTTCTTCATATCGAATAAAGGCAAATCGAAGATTGCATTGGAACAACTTTAGTTAGACTCATTGTGCATTGATGATGAGCAACATTGCCAAAGAAGACGAGTTCTTACAAGAGAATTATAACTTAGATTCGTAACTCAACTTATGAAGAACATATATATTTATATATCTAATAGATAACTCTGATTTGATATCTCAAATTCGTAACTCAACTGATTAAGAATATACATCTATGTATGCATCAAATGGACAACTAAGATTCGTATTTCAAATGGCTAAGAACATATACGTATATATCAAATGCCCAAGTTAGATTCTTGCCCCTCCAATCTCTCGTCTCATAGAAAGAAGGACAACAACGTCAAAAAACCAGTAAAGCTTTTCTTCGAAAATATAAACAAATAACAGAAAGAAAAAAAAAAGTTTCTTTCTTTCCAAGTCCGAAGCAGTTGACTCAACCAAGAAAGGGTTTACTAAACACCAAATCAAACGAACTCAAAACCCTGGACAGAGGTGAGCAGAGACCTAAGGTTTTGGGTAAACATAGTGAAGTCGCGGGTGTGGTTAGAGTAGCCGGCAACAGATATGAAGGTGGTGGCTTTAGTAAGCGGCGGCAAGGACAGTTGCTACGCCATGATGAAGTGCATCCAATACGGCCACCAGGTTCACTACTTACTGTTTGGTTCCCTCGAAAATGCTGGAAAATCTAACAAAGTTTCAAACTTTTTCAGTTCTTCTAGTTGTTTTCACCTTGTGTTTATTCTTACTGTTTGGTTCCCTCGAAAACGATGGAAACTCAAACAAAGTTTCAAACTTTTTCAGTTCTTCTAGTTGTTTTCACCTTGTGTTTATTTGGGTAGTCACTGAAAACCCAACTCAGATTGAGTTAAGATTGTTAAGATCAATCTTCAAATGTTCTGAAAACATGATAAGGAAAATTCTTTTTGAATGTTGGTTTCGAAGTTCGAAAATTGAGATGTGTTTTGATGGTACCCAGATTGTTGCAGTGGCAAACTTGATGCCAACTGATGATTCAGTGGACGAGCTTGATAGCTACATGTATCAAACTGTAAGTCTCTTAATGTAGTTACATTTGTTAATTTTTACACTTTGAAGTTAAGGGTGGTGATATGATTTTTGAGCCATGGATTGCTTTTTTTAGGTTGGGCACCAGATAGTTGTGAGCTATGCAGAATGCATGGGAGTACCGTTGTTCCGAAGGCGAATACAAGGATCCACAAGGCAAGACTTTTAAAGAAGGCAGTTTTGGTAAATTTTGTGTAAAGCATTAGTTTTGTTGTTCCAATGGCTTCTGTGCGTTATATAGGCATCAGAAGCTTAGCTATAAAATGACTCCTGGGGATGAAGTTGAAGATATGTTTATTTTGTTAAATGAAGTGAAAAGACAGATTCCGTCTGTCAGTGCCGTGTCTTCTGGTGCTATTGCATCGGATTATCAAAGACTGCGGGTGGAAAGTGTCTGTTCTAGGTTAGGGCTTGTTTCTCTAGCGTATTTGTGGAAACAAGATCAGTCATTGCTGCTTCAAGAAATGGTAATTAGTGTGTAAGCTATATATATGCAGTAAATCATTATAACATAAATTTTAACTCACTATTTTCTTTCAAACCAGATAACTAATGGGATTTTGGCAATTACAGTAAAGGTAAAGTGTACTTTTTAAGTTGCTCTTTTGTTTAGTTGAAATGATTTGCTCTTTTGTTTAGTTGAAATGAATTGCATGTTTATTGTATGTGTGATAGCTAATGTTGTTGAATTTCATAGGTTGCTGCCATGGGGTTGGATCCCTCAAAACACTTGGGCAAAGAAATAGCATTCTTGCAGCCATATCTTCATAAGTTGAATGAGTATGTCATCTTTTTTCTTTTGTCCTTGGGGGCACTGGGTGCATATTGTTTATTTGGTAATGCTGTGGAAATGGTGAAGTTGTCACCAAAACTTTGGGATGAAGAAAGCACCCAAACTCCTAATCCAGAATTTCTCCAATTTATGGATATTATCATCCTTGATGTACTTGAACATAATCCAAAAGTTGTTTGTTAATCTTCCGTTTCCTGTCAGGTTGTATGGGTGTAATGTCTGCGGTGAAGGAGGTGAATATGAAACATTGACACTGGATTGCCCTCTCTTTGTTGTAAGTTTATACCATTCCTCATCCTCTAGTACTCAAAATTGGCCATGGGTTGTCCTTTATAAGCTGGAGTGGGTCTAACATATTCACTCAGTTCCATTTTCACTTTGCATGAAAGTTTAGTTCTTTCCAGTCAGCCACGTCTGCTAATTAGTGGAAAGTATTTTCCCATTTTCCTGGATATTCTCTTCTTATCTCATCTTTGAAGGCAAAATTGATGTCACTCCTTCCTTTCAACCAAGTTTTGTACATTGTATCGCTGCATTGTAATTTTTAACACCTTTCCTTCTAAATGATTCTTTAAACTACCAGAATGCTCGAATCGTACTCGATGAGTTTCAAGTTATACTGCACTCTCCAGATTCCATAGCTCCAGTTGGGGTGCTTCATCCCTTGGCTTTTCATTTGGAAAGTAAGGCAGAGTCTTGTTCTGTTGGGAGCAATGAAAAAACCCATGAGATATGTCACGAGAAAAAGAGTTTTCTATGTGAAGTGCTTGGAGACCATGCACAAGGATGCGATGTTTCATGCCAGGCTGAACCTGAAGTTGGCAGTTCAGTTAAACTTGCTGAACATAAACTTCGCATTTCGAGGACACAAAAGGGCGATGTATTCTCCCTCTGTTGTTGGTTGCAAGATTCATGTACAACTTCCACAGGTAAAGAGTAGATTAATTATTGTCTTGCAGTTGCATTCCCTGTCTGTGTATTGCCCTTCTGATAGTATCATTTCAATTTATTAGAGTTAAAATGGTTTGATTGACAGGTTTGCAAGAAGATCTGGAGACTGTTCTTATGAAAATTGAATCACTACTTGTAGAATATAGTTCCGGTTGGGAAAAAGTTCTCTACATTCATCTTTATATTGCTGATATGAATCAGTTTGCTATAGCAAACGATACATACGTGAGATATATAACCCAGGAGAAGTGCCCTTTTGGTGTTCCATCCCGCAGTACTATTGAACTGCCTTTGTTGCAAGTAGGTTTAGGTAGTGCGTACATGGAAGTTTTTGTGGCAAATGACCATACCAAAAGAGTTCTACATGTACAAAGTATATCTTGTTGGGCACCAAGTTGTATTGGACCATATAGCCAGGTAAAAACAGATGCCATCAGTAAGCTGCAATCAGCAAAAACAAAATTTCAGTTTGGCATTGGAATTGATGTTTGCAGCTTTTGATTTCAATCAATTTGTTTACCTGCAGGCAACTTTGCATAAAGAGATACTTCACATGGCTGGACAGTTGGGGCTCAATCCTCCAACAATGATGTTATGCAATGGAGGTGCCACCCATGAGCTGGAAAAAGCCCTAGAAAACAGTGAAGCAGTGGCTAAAAGCTTTAACTGTTCAATAACAACGGAAGCTATTGTCTTTGCCATTTACTGTTCAACAAAAATTCCTTCATCCGAGAGATTCAGAATTCAAGAAAAACAGGATGCTTTCATTAACCAAACAAAGGTCTTAAATTTGGATAGAACCAATTCTGAAGCATTTCGGCCCATTTTCCTATATGTCCTTGTGCCTGATCTACCAAAAGGGTACTTTGTTCTATGTCTCTGTGTTGGTTCCCTTCATATTATGCACTTGAAGACAGCTCGACTTATATGTTTTGATATCATTATATAATGACCTTTGATGATCCTTCTAATTTTGGCATTGCAGGGCCCTTGTCGAAGTAAAGCCCATTCTATTTGTCGCAGCAGATATTGAAGAACCGACCGGGAATGTGAAAGATCAATCTTGCTCAATCACCCCTGGTTACTGGGGGTTTCAGCATGCGAACTGGCATGAAACGTGTTTCCAGAAATGCGTTGTCCCTGGAAAATTGTGTACAGTTATTTTGTCTGTGAGGAGTGAGCTTGCTGCTATGATCTGTTCTGACTATCTAGTTGGTGACAAGAACAAAGAGGATTGTCAAAATTCTCTCACAGAAAGGCAGATGGGTAGAATATCAAGATTTTGCATTTATCTTCTAGATAAAGTTATCAGCGAGAGCGATTTCGCTTGGGAAGACACAATGGTATGTTTCTTCTGCAATCACTCTTTTCCTGCTTTTTCCAATGTTTGCATTAGTATTCCTCTCATTTTCTGTCTTTCCTTGCATAGTACTTGAGGTTCTATTTTCCTACAAGTCTCCAAGTGTCTGTAGATGCACTCTCACTCGTGTTGACCAATGCATTCGGTGAACTTGCTGAGATGGGTCGGATGAAGGGAACTGGTAAGGATCCCATCTTCAACCTCGTTCCTGTATTAGGCGCCGGCAGGTCTTCAGCATCGATGGATGATATACTGACCTGTGAACTATTGGCCCGGAAGTCTTGAGTACCATTGCTTTATGTAGTAGGAAACATCCATTGAACTTCAATCTGGTGTTCTGGTGTTTCGTGCAAGTACTGAACTATTTGTAATGAGATAATTATCTGGTTTTAATCCAATTTACTTCAGGCTTTTGAACTTGCGAGACTCATATAGCAACTGTGAATGGTATATGCTTGAAGAATCCGAATTTTGAATGGGGTGTCGGGATTAAGTTGGGTTGTAGTCCAATCAACTTGAGTTGGGTAAACAATGCAAATACGGTGGTCTTGTTTAGCCTGGATATGATGGTGACCTTATAGTAGAAGTAGAAGAGCTGTCAAGCTAGCTGGGACAGCCCCTACAAAGAATTTTAAATGGACCATATGTATATTTTGCAGGTGGAGGGGCAGATAGAGATCAGATCACCAATTAAGTGCCAATTTCTTTTAGCTGTGTACCATACTACCATGGCAAGTGAGTGTGGGGGCTTTTACTCTGTAAAAGCAAAAACAAAAGGTTGCAGATTTAGTTTGACATAGCCACATGCCTCAGGGGACCATAGCTAACCATATCGTATATATAAATACACCAACACTTCATGCGCAACTTTTTGTATACAAACATTACATACATATTCTTGCAACAATAATACAGACATGCGGTATTACCATTGCGCAGATTCACACAAACTAAATTTAAAAAAATAAAAAATAAAAAATTCTCAACCAAAAAAAACCCCACCAAGACCGAGGTGTAGTAGTTTAGAAGCAAAAGGGACAACCTACAAGCAAGCAGTATACTCACTAGAATGAGATCAAGTACACAACGACAGAGGCAGAAAGAAGAAAGATGTTCCATTCTCATTATTCTTTATCCTACAAAGTGAATGCATCTCTTGTACGTTAAACAACACTATAGTTGCTTGATCAATTATTGTAAATTATAAATTTATAATCGTAAAAGTAAGAATTAATTCCAAATGAAATGATTGGCATACCAAGTACTCCATCTGCCATTTTTTTAAAGTACCAACCAATGAGATTTCACGTGAAGATTAGAGGCTCCAAGTCCTAATTAATAAGTGACCGATGCAATCTCCCAGCAAACAAGATGGCAACTTAGCAAACTGTCGGTGATCGGGTGGTGGTCCAAATTAGCTAGAGTATAATACAATCAAAAATATTTGCACATTCCATTCTAGTGTAGATATGTTTGGAGGAAAATCCAATTCTAGGTTGCAAGTCATGACTCATGTAATACTTAAAAGAAAGAAGGTTGGTTAAATTTTGGTGACATTTGTAGAGGCAGCCCATCGACCTAAACTATAGTTTGATTTGTTTGAATAGTTAACGAACCTTTTTAACCATTTACAGCCACAATGTCTCATCATTGAATTCCTTACGATTTGAATATTCATAATTGTCTGCGTTAATTGAATGTATAAATCAAATGATGTAAACATATATGGAGAGCATAGTTAAGTAATAACTGATCTAGTCATATAAGACATACTTGATGATCGTATAGACTTTAGTTAACTTCAATGGCAAAGCAATTACAGTTACATGCATATTTACTTTAGATTGCGAAATTAAAAATCTTAAGTTACACTAATTACAGTAATCGATTACAACTCAACTTTTGCTGATAATGGTTCTTTTTCAACATGGTTGTGAGGCTAATCACACTTGCCACTAAAGTAATGAGCCTGCCATACACTTAACTAGAAATATAATAATCTTAAGCCACACAACATGATCATTGGAGTTTGCTAGGACTAGTAGTTGGTAAATGAGTAACAACTATTAATTCCCATGACCAAACCAAGAAAATTACTAGGGGTGATGGCAAGTCAGGTAGTTAACCGCAAAAGGGGAGGCAAAAGTATAATGACATTGCAAAAGCAAAAGTGAGAAGGGACTCGACCTGGAAATACAGAGAAGAGAGAAAAAACCAAGAGAGAGGAGAGAGAGATCTGACTGAGTCGAGTTGTGAGGTGGGGGACTGAGTCAGGGCACCGAGTCGGGTCACGTCATCATCTCTGCAGTTTTTGTGCTTTCATTTCAAGGCCCAATAATTCAGTGAAAATCCAGAAGTACAACGATAACAACACGATCCTGACTGTTAGATCCCATCTCCGAAATCCCACGTCCGCCGTCCGATTAACGCCCCCCCACCATCTCTCTATCTCTTCTCCTACAGCTCAGTTTGGAGCCCACCGAAGCCCAATAAGCGGAGGCGTCGACGGAATCGATTCTTTTTGCTTTTTCAGGTATGGTAATTTTTTTGTTTGGTTGCTGGGAAAGTTTGAGAAGAAGAAAAGGAAATGAATTTGAAATTCTAGGGGTTATTTTTGAAGATGGTATTTTGGGAATGTGTTGATTATTAAGTTGGATACGAAAAGTTGTTTCCTTTTTTGGGGTTAGCTAGAAAGTGTTGATTTTTGCATTTTGGGAAATGTTTAACAGAAAGTTTTGATTTTGAAATTTGGGTTTTAGTGGCATGAATCTGTTGTTTCAGTTGCACTAGTTTGTTTGCTGATCTTTACTGGTTTGAGCTAAAGAAAGTTTGAATCTTTTGTTTGTTTTGTAGATTTGAGGCTTTTTGGTAGCTTACTATGATGGAGCTGAACTGGTGTAGCTGGGATTTAGATATAGAGCTGCAAAAGTTCATGAAGCTTTGACAATGGTGAGGTAATTCATTGGTAACTGGATTTTAAAGCCACTTGTCTTGACTGGTTTCTGTTGAGTTTTTTTCTGGATTGGGAATCCATGGACTAAACACTAGTAAAAGAACCCTACTTGGTCGTCTTTGTTGGTTGGAAAACCTAGGCATCATTTGAGGTTCGCAATCATAAAGTTGATGATATGAGCTTCTGAATTTGAATTCCAGAGCTTTAGTTCACCAGAAATGAAAGGAACAGTGGCTTAGGAAGAGAGAGCATAGTAGAAGCATAGAATCAATGGAAGACTTTTCGAAATATTCCCACAGTCCAGCTCACATGGCGGTTGCACGCCGTGATTATCCCACCCTTAAGCGCATTATCTCTACCCTTCCTCGGCTTGCCAAGGCCAGTGAAGTAAGCACCGAAGACGAATCTCTTGAGGCTGAGCTCCGAGCTGATGCTGTCTCAGCTGTCATTGATCGCCGAGATGTTCCTGGTCGTGAGACTCCTCTTCATCTAGCAGTGCGTCTCCGGGACCCAAACTCAGCGGAGATTTTGATGGCAGCAGGTGCTGATTGGAGTCTTCAAAATGAGAATGGTTGGAGTGCTCTCCAAGAAGCTGTATGCACGAGAGAGGAAGCAATTGCTATGATTATTGCGCGGCACTACCAGCCCCTTGCTTGGGCCAAATGGTGTCGTAGACTTCCCCGTATCGTTGCCTCTACGGCCCGTATTCGTGATTTTTACATGGAGATAACTTTTCACTTTGAGAGCTCAGTCATCCCATTTATTGGTCGAATTGCTCCTTCAGATACTTACCGTATTTGGAAGCGCGGTGCTAATCTCCGAGCTGACATGACCCTTGCTGGTTTTGATGGGTTTCGCATTCAAAGGTCTGATCAGACATTTCTGTTTCTTGGAGAAGGCTACTCTTCAGAGGATGGTAATGTGAATTTGGCACCTGGTTCTCTGATTGTTCTTTCACATAAGGAGAAAGAAATCTCAAATGCTCTCGAAGGAGCTGGTGCCCAACCAACAGAAGCTGAAGTTGCCCATGAAGTGGCCTTGATGTCACAAACAAATATGTATAGGCCAGGCATTGATGTTACTCAGGCTGAGCTTATTCCCCATCTAAATTGGAGGCGACAGGAAAGGACAGAGATGGTTGGAAATTGGAAGGCCAAAGTTTATGATATGCTCCACGTGATGGTGAGTGTGAAGTCAAGGAGGGTTCCTGGTGCTATGACTGACGAGGAGCTCTTTGCAGTGGATGATGAAGAAAGAGTGGCAAATGGTGGTGATAACGATGAATATGATGATGTATTGACTGCTGAGGAAAAAATGCAGTTAGATTCTGCACTTCGTATGGGGAACTCAGATGGTGCTTGTGAGGAAGAGGAAAATGGGGTCTCAGAGTTCCATGAAAATGGCTCCTATGAAAATATTGAATCCAATGGCGTTATTAAGGAAAAGAAGAGTTGGTTTGGTTGGAATAAGAAAGGATCAAAGGGAAATGACGATTCAGAAGATTCAAAGATTGTAAAGAAGTACTCAAAGTTGGCCCCAGAAGGTGGCAACCAGAAACCCCTTGATCATCAAAAACCATCATCTGAAATTCCTAGAGATGAAATTGCAGATGCCAAGAAGGGAAAAGACAAAAGCAGTAAGAAGAAAAAGAAGAAAGGCTCTGGTGAACCTAAGCTTGAGAGTGAGTACAAAAAGGGTTTGAGACCGGTATTGTGGCTGACACCAGATTTCCCTTTGAAAACTGATGAGCTTCTTCCTTTGCTAGACATCTTAGCAAACAAGGTCAAGGCTATAAGGAGACTCAGAGAGCTTTTGACTACTAAACTGCCCCATGGCACTTTTCCTGTTAAGGTAATCCAAATATTTAGCTTGATAGACTTGTTTTAATCTATTCTCCACAGTTAAATTTGTTCAAGCAATATTATTGTTGATTTGGTGATGCTATCCAGTTCTTATGATATATTATGACTATTCTCCACAGTTAAATTTGTTCAAGCAATATTATTGCTGATTAGGTGATGCTATCCAGTTCTTATGAGCTATTGAACTCGATTTATTGTTATCTGCATGTTGAACCTTTTCGACTCATATCAGAGATCCAGTAAGGTGCTCATGGGTTTGTTAGTGTTTAGGCCTAAAATTTTCTGATACGGTAAAGAGTGAGGTCACGTGTTTTTTAATTAATCCACTAGAAAAGACCAGTTTTCCTGAAACAAGTCCCTTCAAACTGAAATTGTATGATTGATCTTGTAGTTCTCTTCATTCAGGTTTATCTGAAAATATTAAATCAGTCATTAATTGTGTGCTTTTTGTAGTTCTTGAGCATCTAGTTTTGAATAGCAGTATAACGTTGCATTTGCCACAGGTTGCTATTCCGATTGTCCCAACAATACGAGTTCTTGTAACTTTTACAAAATTTGAAGAGCTTCAGCCAACGGAGGAGTTTTCAACCCCGCTCTCCAGTCCAGCACATTTTCAGGATTCTAAGTCGAAGGAATCAGAAGGATCCTCGTCATGGATTTCGTGGGTGAGAGGAGGTCGTGGTGGGCAATCAAGTGACAGTGATAGCCATCGGTATAAAGATGAAACAGACCCTTTCCTCATACCGTTGGACTATACCTGGGTTGATGCCAATGAGAAAAAACGTCGTTTGAAGGCCAAGAAAGCCAAGAGCAAGAAACACAGGAAACATGCAGCAGCCAAGAGTGCTGATGGGGGGCATCAGCAGCCAAGCGAGGATGTTGAAGAATAGTTTTGCATGAGTCACTGTTACTTTACCTGTAAGAGGGTTTGGTGGAAGAAAATGAGGTAAAAGCCCATTCTTGTGCGCTCCTGACCTTTATTCTTCACTTTGGATTACCATCGAAGTCTTACAAGATACGTTTTAGGCTCTTAATTGTTGATCATGAAGGAGGATGGATATCTTCTTCGATTGTTGTATTTTATGTGCTCTGAAATCGGAGAGAAACCGGCATTTCTTTTCCATTAGCTTCTTTTGTTCTAATTTATTCGCCGGATCTTTCACATCAATCTCTGTATCTAAGTTGTTTTTATCAATTTTGTGGTTGGTATTTTTTTTTCTTGTGCTCATCATTGTAGCTAAACTATCTGTTTCAATTGTGTATCCTCTTGGCCAACTATTGTATGAAAGTGTGAATCGTTGAGCAGCTTAACCGCAGTCTAGTTGGAATTCTGGCGTGCAAGATTGAGGTTAGGACATCCATAAATTCCTGATTCAAAAAGTCGTAGTCCAAATCTATTTGAAATGTACTTCTGTTATCCCATTCAAAAAACCAAAGGCTTTCGTCAAAGTAATAGATCGATGGCTTCTATGATAAAAAGTGTACATACAGCTCTCGGCTTATCTAGGCATGTACAGTGCATACATGATAATGCAACAAAAGATTTATACTTTCAATAGTCAATACATATATATACAGACCACAAAATTGCTAACCTAATGATTTACATAGCTACTTCTACTGCCAGTAGTTTACGACGGTTTCTACCAGAATCGGTCCCTGTTGACGCTCAAGTATCCGGCCATAACTTTCCCACCAGTATTTCTCATTCCGTCAATAAGGAAGCACCAAGTAGAACCCAACGCTCCAATGAAGAAGTCAGCTTCACTTGCCATCAAGAAATTAACAAGTGGATAATTCGTGCTAGTTTCCCTACCAAGGCTCATTTCGTACGCAGCCATCGTTATGTTTCCAACTTGGCGCGTCACATTTGTGTAGTAAAACTCCCACTGGCGATACCTTTTGGATTTGTCAATAACTTCCTGAGTTTCACATTATTGTTAACGTTAGATTTAGGTGTAATTCATAACATGTATAACTGTTTGGATAAATCATGTTCATGCAATGGTACTAAACCTGCATTTCAGTAGAGAGCCAAACACTCTTAAGCTGTGGGAAGCGCTTTCTAATGCGGGCAGCAAGACCCATGTAACCTTCAAACTCAATAACCTTCATTTCACATGCTTTGTCTCCCATTCTTACATGCATGCTGAGCAGCGGCCTAGGCATCCAAGGCTTGTGGCTAGACCAAACAAATTCTTCAATATCAGATGGCTCAGTTGTAACATCCTGCAAGAAAGGATTCATCATAACGCTTATAGTTTGAGAATATTAGATTTGCAATTATCTAAACATCTCACAGTATCCAATACTACTAAGCCGTTGTGCTTCAAAATCTACATGTACGAATAGTGACATCGCTACAATCAGATGCTTTTGTGTAGGAAGGTAATCCAATAACTTCGGTATCAGTATCTGATCCCCATATTTTGTAGTCTACCTCTGTCCTGCAAGTAAAGCAGAGCAGAAGGGATAAAACCAACAAACCTTAGGCCATTTCCCATCAAAACTTCTGACAACCATATTGGCAGCTTCCTTTCCAAATGCAGCGTGGCGAGCAACATTCAATAAACCACATGTATACTCAGTTTGAAATCTCATTAAGTATCGTACGGCCTGGCATAATTTAACAATCACAATCAAGTCAGAGAGATAAGGAAACATGAGGTCTTAAATTCACTATCTAGTAGTAGATAGCATAGGAGTATAGGAATGACATTTGCATTTATTTCCACATTAAGTTTTACAAATACAGTGGATTATTAAAGCAAAGAGGACCTATGAAGATTACCTGTGCTCTCCACCACCTCCGATCCATCTTGCGATGATAAGCAACTAAACTTCCATTTATATCTGTTGTAGGTTGCAAATTACTCCAAGGTTCACCCCATATTCTGCATTAACATTTGACGCAAGTGACATGACAAATTATAATCTGTCTAAGAAGTGAAGTGAAAATGAAATGGTCAAGGGATGAAATATTTGACCTAGGTGTACGTCCAGCCCATATTTGCTTTGAATTATAACTTTCTTTGTTCTTGATGATACCCGTTTTCCAGGCTTCTTCACTTCCCATAAGCTGAAAAGCACGATCTCGACACTCTAGAGATGTTTCAGGAAAGAAGTAGCAAGACCAACTGGAGCGGGATGAACCTATATAAATACAAAAGGAGCATATCAACACTGGATGACAAGAAGAAAACAAACCATTCGAAGCACTGAGATAAGATGTGATAATAACCTTTACAACCATCATGGTCAGCACGATTATAGTAGTTGGTAACAAGGACCCTCTTTTCCTTGATTGCAATAGCTAGAAGCCCACACATTCCAGCAATCTGGGCTCCAATGCCAAATCCAGGTAATCTTTCCCAGTCTGCTACAAGAAACTTCACACTAGGATCACTGCAGTTCGAAGGATGCTGATGGATCCATATGTCTCGTTGTACTTTTCTGGTCAAGGGGTAATTTTCTTCATCAGAGCCTGTAATCTGCAGAAAATTGCATATTAGTAAATATGACACATTGTTATCTTCATCCTGGTATAGAGAAAAAAATTAAGTCATGTGTCAATGCCTATGTACAAGACAAATAAGAAATATGTGCATAATTGCATTCACATTGAGTTCCAAATCCCAGAAACATACCCATGGAGCATAAGCGCCATTCGATATAGCCTGATGCCTAGAATTTTTTGACTGCTCATCATTTGCGGCTGTTGGGTACCTATCCAACAATCCCTTCCAACTAGTCCAAGGAGGATAGCTCTCATTATCAGCAAGCTTATTAAGGCGATCATTTGTTTGTGTTTTCAACTTGCAGTTTTCCAAGTGAGGGGCATTTGGCACACTGGATCTGCTTACTCCAAGTCTCAGCAAGTAATCACTTTCTCCAGAATCTGATTCATTTAGAAGAGCACTCCAAACTGAATACAAAAATGAGACTTTCTCATCTTCAACTATATATTCACTTCTCGGTAAATCAACTTTCCTTGGGGTTCTAATTGGCTGTCTAAAACTGCAGTCTGTGCCTGTAACCATATGGTCAATTAGAAACCTGAAATCAATCTCTTTCATATTTTTCGTGAAACTATTCAATACATGCCAATGATTGAAATCACTGTTTATCTGCGGAAATGAACAGGCAAGTCCTGGAGGTGCCATTAGGCTTAGCATGACTGAAATGTAACAGTTTGCTGATCTGAAAGGCAACAGATTCATTCCTCATCATGGGCAGTCTTGTTTCCATGATTAAATTGATGTAGCAATCAAACGCCTCTAACAGGTTCTATCCAAAGAATGTGAATGGACTTATTGAAGCAGATGTACGAGCAAACAATTATAGTCAAAGTTGAATATTCAAGCGAATGTACTGTGTCCAAGAAGAAGGTATTACACCTCTTAATTGGCTTCCTGACCCCTGGTTTTCATAATTAAACCTCCTTAAGAAGTTTTCTGAAGAACCAAACGCAATGATTAATATTGGCAAATTATACCTCTCAACTCTTCCATTGCCTAATTACTTCATTCCAAGCTTCTGCCCATTTAAGAAAAGCCGAGTAGAGAAAAGTAAAACAGAAAGAAGTTATTCCAGCTCTAAATTGGCTTTCTGACCCCTGGTTTTCACGATTAAACCTCCTTAAGAAGTTTTCTGAAGAACCGAACTCAATGATTAATATTGGCAAATTATACCTCTCAACTCTTTTCATTTACGCAAAGCCGAGTAGACAAAAGTAAAAGAAGCAAGCAGAGATAACAAGCAATGAAATAAAAGCTAATAACTTGAAGAGTTTATGAGGAACTTCACTCACTATTGATCTGTGAGCTTGAATTCCCAGCTGAAGCGCCCTCTGAGATGGTCAAAAACGAAAACCCACCGAACTCAAAAGTCCCAAGTGAAGTAAGAGTAGCAAGAAACAGAGAAGTGAGACAAACTCCACAGAGAAAACCCACCACACAAATTTGGCATGGAAATGAACTCCCCATTTGCAAAGCCTTCAGTGAAACAGCCCTCTCAAGAGACTTCTGATTAGGCTCCATAGATACCACTTCACTTCTTTTATTCAACAAAATTCAAAGTTTTCAAGGATCAAAGATCCCAAGAGATACTCTGAAGCCTCTTTTTCACCAGAGTTTCATAAGACTCCAACTACCTCATGACTCATTACTTCAATCACATGAACCAATTCAACTTTTGGTTATCTTTTTTTTTTTTTTTGGGGTACTTTCTACTTTTGTGAATGAGATGTTCACAAGCAGAGAAGCAATGACAAAAGAATTAATCCAAAGGAAACAACAAAATCACAAGAATTGTCAATCTCAACCCTCCATTTCACCTTTAACCTTAATGGACCACCTCCATCTCCCCTTCCAAGTTCCAGCTGCAACAAATAAATGAACTTTCACATCAGAAAACGCAGAACTCGTGTCACAATATTGCAATAGAAATGGAAGATTTATACTACCATCAACATATTTGAAAATTACAGTACCTTGACTAGTAAAGAAATTTGTGGTATGAAAAAGAAGAAGGAAAGATCAGATATTTAATGAAATGGCTTATAAACAAAGTCCATGCAGAGAGACACATGCCAGAAAGGAAGAAGCAAACAGTTTGGCAAGATGAGTTTTATTTTATCTGTAGTTTATCTCTACCTTCCTTTGAAGAAATTGAAAAAAGATTAAACACTTGTGCACCAAAAATGAAAAAAGATAAAAGTCTCACCAAATTAATTGAAATGAGGCATCTCAGCAAACCAAGAAACGACAGGAATCTTCACAAAGAGAGTTTCTGTGCGTGAATTATGTTGGGAAGCTGACCATGTTGATTTTCTCGAGAAACAAACAGACATCTCATCTTCCAAACACCTGCAGTAGCCCACTGGATTCTGTTAAAAGATTTTTGTGGAGTTGCTGCTGTAGAGACCTCAGTAGTGCATAGATGGAGTGGTGCATACTGCACACTTGGCACTCATCCAATTGAACACGAAAGGAACTAGGCCATGTTTTTTTTGAGGTGGAGTGGAACAAGGGTCCCCATCCTTGAGTCTTTTCTACATATTCTTTAGAATAAAAAAACATATTGTTTTATCCATTTTAATTTTATTGAATATGTAAAATTTATGTTGATAATTAAGACTTGAGTGTACGGTAAGAATCATTAATTAAGTGTTCAGTTAATCATATTGTTACAGACTTCTGAAGTACACTTGTCTATAATGTGGTCCTACATTGCCCAGAAATCAAGACTCGAAAGATGCTAATCATACATATAGAAATTGGGAAGCATCTTTTAATCAATTGTTGAAGGCGGAAAGTAAAGCCATCGAATTATCGGGAAAGTATCTTAAAACTGACACAGGATTATACTAAGAAAAAGTAAACCAAGTTGATGAATGCCAATCTGACAAATTACCACTTGGTAAGAGTGCATTTTTGCTAACCAGGAAAAAGTGGTGGTGAGCATTACCACACTCCAATCCATTATTGATTGTGTTCATTTTTTGAAATTTAAGAAATTGCTCCACTCAATCAATGGTGGATTGAGGTGTGGTAATGCTCACCACCACTTTTTGGTGGTGACAAAAATGAATTCACTTGGTAATTTCTTTATTTTCTGTGTTCAGAAGCATATACAGCTAAAGATCTCAAAACCACCATTGGACTGATCACAATGCATGCAGTCACGTTTCTAGTTGATAAATATCTAAGCTGAAAAAACAAATATTCTTATTTTTTGAAACAAGTACGAGTGCATTCATATTTTTATGTATACTTTGCTGATATATTTTTTAAAATAATATTTGATGTACAGTGACTCCCTCATTGGTTACTGATTTGAGGTTGTTTTGTTTTGCTTTCATTTTATTATGTTTGAAGTATTCCCTCAATAAATTTTCGCCACTCACAACAATTTTATATCAGTTGCGATATATATGACACGAGGCACAATTGTATTGAAAATTCTATGTTTTTCCCGGGGTGGTCGGCCCTCAATTCGGAACTTGGGAAATCTATATGAAACAAACTGTGTAGGGTACCATGTATTGTCCTTTTCTATCTATTTCTTTTTTAGTAATTAAATTAACAGTTTTATTATCAAAGACAACAATACGTGTAGGTGTGCGCTAAAACCCGATTAAGGAAAAACAAAAGATACAAGGTAGGTAGGCTTTATTCACCTAAAATGATAAGGATTGGGGAGTTGAGTTTGTTAATTAGATAATGATCATTCTGTTGAAAGCTTTGAACAAATTGGTGTAGAATTATCTTAAAAATTGTCATTTATCACAATAACTTCTATATCTTAAGCATGTGACATAGTAACGGTATCAGATTACATAAGTTTTGCTTGAGTCCTGTTGTTTGTTAACAGTATTGTTCACATCAGTTAACAAAGGCTCTCGTTGAGGAGCGAAAGCTATTCTTAAGGATCGCATTTGACATGGAATTATCTCAAAAATCAATAGTAATACTATAAATATAAATTGGAAATGAGAATTGAATACCCAAGTTCCTTGAGAATTTTATCCCTAAATTGAGATATGACTCATTAAACTTTTAATTTTTAAGTGGGTTAGTCAACGTAAATGAATCAAAGAAATGAAATGATTTTTAATAATTCTTATTTCTTTCATTTTTTTTTCAATAAGTAAATATGTCACAAATATAACAAACTTTAAAGTACAGTTGTCTTTTTTCCCCACTATAGTGTGGTCCTAATGAGAAAACATTTATTAGTTCTTTGGCCAGACATCAACACTAGAAAAATGCGAATCATAATATCGAAATTGGGAAGCAATTTTTAATCAATTGATGAAGACAAGTTGATGAGATGCCAATCTGACAGATACCACTTGGCAGTTTCTTTATTTTTATCCACAGAAGCATATACAGCTAAAGATCTCAAAACCATGGTTTCAAGTTTTGGTTTTAATGTCCAAATTTCGGAATGTGTAATTTTCTGCACTCATAATGTACCAAATTAACATATAAGATATATAATTTTGATAATTTATAGATGACCTTTACATGTGAGGTAAAAGATCAAATTGGTATTTATCATATCATTAAACTTAATAAAATAAAGTATTTTTCATATTATTTTCACACCAAGAGCTGATTTAAAGGAAATTTTAAGATAATATGGCATATTCATAACTCTGTAAGTTGAAAATACAAATATTCAGGGAAATCGAAACATACCCATTTCAAATTTTGATAGGTTAAAAATCTTGAAATTTTAAACCTTGCTTAAAACTATCGTTGGACTGATCACCATGCATACATTCACATTTCTAGTTGATAAATGCGTTAAGCTGAAAATACAAATATTCACATTTTTTTGAAATAAGTACTGAGTATATTCACATTTTTATGTGTGGTTTGTTGATTTAATTTTGAAAATCATACCTTCTCCATTTGTAAATTTTTATATTGTTAGATCAATTTATTTTACTTTTATTTTGTTATATGTAGAGTGTCCCCTCAATAAATTTCCGAAATTCGTCACGACTCCACGTCAGTTGCAATAGATGTGACACGAGGCACAATTGTATTGAAAATTGGGGGCCCTTGGTGGCCGGCCCTCAGTTGGGATGGAACCGGATCCTCTGCAGATCTGCCCTCTGCAGGTCCGGTGCAGATCCGGCCAAATGGCACTGTTCCGATCACTTAATCAATGATCAGGACCGTTGAAGTTATAACCAATATAGTAAAGATCATCTCCACAAAAAATGAATCAATTCCGACATCGTTTGATCACCTAATTGTGTGAAACATGTATCAAAAATATAAACGGTCCAATTGCTTAACTCTACTAGCCGTCCATATATTTAGTATATGTTTCACACAATTAGGTGATCAAACGATGTCGAAATTGATTCATTTTTTGTGCAGATGATCTTTACTATATTAGTTATAATTTCAACTGTTTCGATCATTGATTAAGTGATCGGAACAGTGCCGTTTGGCCGGATCTGCAGAGGGCAGATCTACAGAGGATCCGAACCCCAGTTGGGATATGAAACAAATTCTGTAGGGTACCCATTGTGTATTGTCCTTTTCAACTTTATTTCTTTTCAATAATCAAATTAACAGTTTTATTATCAACGACAACAATACGTGTATGTACGCTAAAACCCGAATTAAGAGAGACTAATGGTACAAAGTACACTATATACACCTAAAATGATAAGGATTGGGGAGTTGAGTTTGTTACTTAGATAATGATCATTTAGTTGAAAACTTGGAACAAATTGTATGTTTTCATTTTTATTTAATGTGGAATTATCTTAAAAATTATCATCTATCACTATACATTTCATGTTTTAAACATGTGACATAACAGTATCTTGTTATGTAGGTTTTACTTGAGTCTTGTCTTTTGTTAATAGAAAAATTGACCACATCAGTTAGGAAAGGCTCTCGTTGAAGAGCGAAAGTTATTTTTAAAGATCGCATTTGACATGTAATTATGTCAAAGATAAATTGTAATGTCAAATATTTTGTGGCATTCGACGACATTGTGCTCCATGACAAGATATAATTTGGATGGATCCCCCACTTTATTACTTTGCTTTCGCGATGTAGCATACTCTATTTTTGAGTCACAAAACAAAAGGACCATCGCTACTCTCCTTTCGTTGTCAAACATACAAATGTGTTTTAAGGAGTCATTTTTGTTTGGTAAACTTCAATCAATGTCTAATTTTGGGTCCACTTTAAGAGAACAATTAATATTGGAGAGTATTTGTACATTTCTATTTTTCTCTAGATTTGAACTACCAGTCATCACAAGCGGTGCATAATATGACAAACAAACGTCCATTTACGTGCTCACATCCTCTGCAGACGACTGAACTCAACAATATGTAAAGAGGAAAGTTTTGAGTTCAATCCTTCGACGGAGAATGGAGAGGCCATGATTTAGGGTTGTTTACACATAATACACTCTTTAAAGTTAATCACAGCCCTCATATTATTCAGTTTCACTGCTAATTTGTATATATCAGTGAATAATTTATTTTAAGCCTCTACAATAAGCCTTTATCTCAGCTTTTGTACCAAATGTACATTGGGCCTTTAAATTCTTATTCATATGTCCAGTACATCCACCATCACTCTTGTTAGCCCACGCGAACTGACTTCCTTTAAATGAAGCCGAAGACAATCTCAACGGTCTTATTTTCAAACTTCAGATTCTTCAAAAACTCTCTTGACCGTTGCGTCCTCTGTCTCTTTCTATCCAACCATGAATACAACTTTCTAATCCACTCGCCCTCTTTTCGAATCGAAAAAGAAGTCACCTTCAAAAGTTGGTGAGCAATCATGGGTTGCTTTCCAAAATGCTTCACTACTTGTAACCGGCGACGAAAGCACAATAAATCAGTCTCTGTAGCTCCCTTTAAACACAATCAAGTAAGCCAATTCACAGCAGTACCTCTTTTTTCCTGTGGTTTTTACTGGTTTCAAAATTTATTTTTGATTTTACTTATCTGGGATTTTGTTACAGAGTTCTGAAGCTACTGAAGTAGTTCTGCGGATCCAGCCTGCTGAACCCACAAAGCTAGAACCCATTAAAGAATCAAAGTAAGTTATTTATTACTAAAGTTTTTTGATCTTTGATTGAATTCATGTGTGTTGTGTTTATTAATGTGTGAATTTATGATTATCTAAATCTTGTTCATTAATAACTGGTAAGTGTGTCCAGAGAGGAGATTGAAAAAGAACCGAAGAACTGTGCTAAAAAGAAAGTTACATTTGATTTGAATGTCAAGGCTTGCGATGAGATATCTACCATCACCAAGGAAGTCACAAATGGCTTAGTGGAGAGTTGTGCTGAGAAAGAGAATGACAAGAAAGAGGAAGCAACGAAAGAGACCGAACCGATTCTGGGTTCCATTGTATCAAGTGCAGTGTCATCCCAACCCTTGAATCATCGATACGAAAATTGCCAAATCAGTGACGATGAAGATGAAGATGTGATAGACTTGGAAGGGAGTGATTTGAAAGAAGATGGGGATTATGAGAGCAAACAAATCTCGGTTGAAGAAGAGTCTTCTGAATCATTGTTTTCGCTATCGATTGATTCCAGGAAATACTATTGTGATGTCGAAGCAGATGAGAAGGAGGAGGTCAATAGTCCAATGCCAAAGCAGAAAGTTAAGCCAGTTGGGTCAAGTTATTGTCAATCAGTGTTGAGGCCAATTGAAAATCTTACTCAATGGAAGGATGTCAAAGAGAAAGAAACTCCAACATCTTCAAAGCAGCAAGAGAAGGAGAACATCAAACTGGAGCAAGATTTGAACATACCCTTTAGTCCAGACCCCACTTTGAAGCTGTCCAAACAATGCACAAGGCCGAAGGACGTTGACACCAGTCTTTCGAGCTGGGTTGTTGAATCTGAGACGATGCCCAAGTCCAATGCCAGTGATAAATCTGTTGGGAACTCGCCCAGAAGTTGCGATGATAGGCCAATCTTAGGAGCATGGACAACTGAAGAGCTTAAGCAACTGTCTGCTCCTTCGACTCCAAAACCCTCACAAGGCCTAAGTCCAGATGAAATGCTGATCATAGGTACTATAGGGAGCTACTGGAGTTATACTGGCCAGGCCACAGATTCAGACTCAGGCTCTTCTTGCAGAAGATTACAGAAAACAGCAGGCAGAAACTTGGAGTAAAACTGGAGAGAGCTTTAGACCTTTGTGACCTTGAAGCTTAGCATGTGCGCCAGTTCTATCCGTCTGAGATGGAATTTTCAGTAAAAATGTTGAGAAAATCTATTCTGTGATATTCATGTAATTCTGAATTCATTAGTTGTTTACTATCAAACATGTGCAATTTTAACCATCGACTTCACCTTTCACTTTACTCGTGTTTTGGATTTCCATCATCATTCAACCATACTATTCGACTATAACATGTGTAGAGGAACAGCATCAAAACTTAAATAGAAACCCAAATCCAAAAAAGAATAATATGTATCTTATAAACATCATTCAACCATACTATTTCAACAAGAGAAAACAGACTTTATTCATTGCACTCCTCATCATCATCAAGAATATCACAAAGCAAACTGCTATCACTTTCTTCACTGTATTCTTCATCCGATGCATCAACTTGAGGGCTATGCACTAGAAAATCAACAAAAATCTTACTTTTCCCATCAGTCCGACTATCTGTCTGAGCGCTGCACATTCCTTCCAAGCTCTTTGATGTTCCTTCATCACTTGTTTCATATCTCACTTGTTTCATATCTTTCATTTCTTCCTTCAAAATCCAAGTTCTCAGCTCATAAGGAGTAGGGGTTTTGAATCCGGGACAGAAATTGGCAATTGCATCCATCATATCCAAAAAAATAGGGATTGTCCGCAGCATTAAGCGGCTTGCCACTAGTGTAAAAGAAACGACCAACATCTCGACACACTGATGTTCTCTCCTTATTTTTGTCTATTGCATTCAATGCAGCTGCTGGATCATCCAAGGAGGTATACTGGTGAAGTGGTTCTATAGGCCTAGGTGAAGTTGTAGAAGTCTTCCCCAATCCCATTCCTCTCAGTTATTCTATAAAGAGCTAGCGGACGGAGATTCAAAAATCGCTCTGTTTTGCTTCAATTTTTTGTTTAAATTTTGTGAGAGCTTAAATGCTCTGTTGTTTCACATTTGGTGGTACATTAGAGCAAGCCTTCATACCATGGTGGGTATGAGCCAAGTGTTGGTGGTAATGCCTCCAGAGCATACTTGTTCACAAAATGTGCACCTTCTGTATCTCTCTCCCTCGACTTCTTTAGCCCACAACCCGACGATGATTTACCGGCGGGACAAGGGCAGTGTCTCTTTCTTCCTACTCCGGCAACGGCGAAACACTGGTGATTATTTTACCCTTTTGTATTTACTTTCACATTGTAAGTTTTACAAGGGGGTGTTGAAGAACGTGCTTTCATGGTAAAAGATTGAAAATCTCGTTGTCGTTTTAATGTAAGTGTCTAAATGTTACGTAATGTCGAACATGTAGCGTCGACTCATTTACTAATGTCAAAAAGTGAAAGGATCTGATTCGCCTATTCAGTATTTTGATGCAAGAGATGGTGAAGAATTGAATTTTGAAACTTCAAGTGCAGTTAAAACTTTCTTAACACAATTATGTTACAAGTTAGTTACTCAAGTTATTTACCATCTAACTAGACTTTCTTATACATTTCGTATTGAACTAATAAAATACTAAATCCCGATGAACTGGCGGGAACGGAAGATCAATACAACATTTGTTCCCCTTTTCGTTGCCAGAGTGGAGTTTTCCACAATGGTCGATACAACATTTTTATTTGTTTTGCCACATTGCTGGTGATCATTCCCTAGCATCTCTGCTTCAATGTTGAAGCAATTACGAAATCCTTTGAGAAGGGAAATAAACTATTTCTCCCTTTGATGATATACCCAACTGAGTTTTCTACACATCGTGAAACAGCCTCCTTATCTGGTCGACGGCTGTGGGCATCAATGTGATTGGACAGCGCTTGTACTGTGTCAAAAACAACCAAAAGAACAGAAATTTAGTTCATTGAGACATATGTATTTGAAGACAGCGCAAAAGATCAATCCAACACAGTTAGCTCTAGAGGATCAAGCTGAACGGGGAAGTCAGACGGTGCACATTATAGGGCAAAGCTGAGGATTATGGGAGTGAGAAATACAAAGGGAAGCCCAAAGTATATGCAATGAGATCTATTTGTCAAGTAAATTATTAGGAACTGAAATTAACAGCTTCTGGAGGCCTCACCTGAGAAACATACTTGAAAACACAGGCATAGCAGAAGACAAACCCAGAAACTGTAATTACAGATGGATTTGCACGCCTCTGTGAACAGAGAGGACAGAGAGCTCTATCGGGTGGCAGTGGAATCCCATCTTTGGCAACCTGTTCATAATGATGGATTCGACTTGATCATGACTGGAAGTGCTATTAGATTCTAAGTAAATGGTATGATCAATAGGATAACTGTGAAAGCATTTCAATAATCAACATAGATGCAATTTCTTCATATGGAAAAGCCAAGATGAATAAAACTTCACCTGGGGAGGGGGAGGTGGAGGAGGTGGAGGGTATATGGTTGGAGCTGACATCCTCTCTTCAGCAGATTGGTACCACCATTCCATCATCTGAATTTAGAGAAAGAAAAGATTTTTAGTTTGCAAGTCAATTTTACTAGCCCTGAGAACCAGAATTGGTAAAACATTTTTCCTCCAGGATCATGTCACCATTTACGTTCCACTTCCAACTTTCTTATAGAGACGCTATCTACGGTTACATGGTTAAACTAGCATAAAACATGTGATATAGATTGTGAAAACATGCCATCCCTCAAATTACTTACTTTGAAGAAAAATACTGCTGCAATTAACCCAGTCTGTGCATAATCAAGCACAGTGTATGTGCCGTTCAGTAATGCTCCTTGTAATGCCTGAATGGTAAGCCATGCAGATAAAAAGCAGTCAATCCAAAAATTCATAAGACGTCCTCTTTTATATAATTTGCATAGACTTCCCATGGAATCTCACTAACCAAACACAGTTATAATAGCAGATTATGTGTGTATGTAAATTTGTATCTCATGTTTATACCTTCAACCATGGAGGACCGCGTAGTCTCTCACGTTCACGGCTTCTAGTTTTCGAAATTCTAGAAGAGGTATCCATCTACCTTGACAACAAAAAAACAGATATAAGTTTATAGTAACAAAAATCCCGACTCCACATATAATAAAAGATAACCAAAAGAAATTCTCAGCACACTATACCAGCTCTTGCCCTGTAGCTCGACAGACATGAATCCCAAGGGCGTGTAATCCTAAAGAATAGAATCCAGTTGCATCCAACAAGTAAAGCATCTGATAAGCAAATGAAAATCCTGCATCACATTAGGCCTATGTTAGGGAGTCCCATTGTTATAGTGTTTTCAGTGTATGATATTACATCTTCAAGGTGAATCTGCATATCAACAACTGCTTCAAGATGAATCGGCATATCAAACAGTACAATCTATTCTTTGAAAACAAAGGTCCAGGTAGGAATATGCACATACCTTCACTAGTAGCATGTAGCCATGGATAGCAAACACCTATGAACTTCTGGATCTTCTTAGTCAAACGTGTCCTCACTGATACTTCCATATCCAAAGTCCCTCTTGAAACAAGAGAATTCTCCCCACTATCAAACCTGTCAGCATCATCGAATCTTTCTTCTCCATCTCCCCATAAACTTGCCTGAATTCTGGCTTCCCTTTCCTTAATGTAGATTGAATGCAACTTTGACTTAAAGTAAGGCAACACAACCTGGTACAAATATTAGTTCACAATCCATTACTAGCAACATTTACCAACTAATGCACGCCTAAGATTGTTGCCATACCAAACTGTAGGGCGATCAATCATGTTTAAAAGTTATATAAATCTTGACATTCTACAATCATCAAAAGAAACAACAACAAGAAGCAGGGAAAAAAAAGAAGGTAAAACAAAATGAAGCTTACCAAAAACACAACTGAAAGAAGCCTTTGGCGCTTCTGTAACCCCGAATGCTGAATTCGATCGTCCTTGCTTGCTTTAATCTTCACATCCCTCCTCCTCAATCCATAGAGAGATTCCGAAAACGAAGCATCTAAACAAAATCATTAACAACCAAAATTATTACTGTAGATAATAACAACCAAACATTCAGATTAAGAAGAACAAGAAAGTAAATTTCACAAGAAAAATCAATAACCTGTAGTTCGCAAGCTGTGCGTTTCGAGGACTAGCATGAGCAGCGAGAAGAACTCGTCCTCGTAGTCCAACACCCTATGGAGAAACGGTCGTCGCAAAGCTAACACCTACAAAATCGAACAGCTCAAAACAATCAAATTCAATCTCGCGAAATGAAGCATAACAAAGAGGAGTTGAATTCGAAGTTGCTTACGCCGATGGAGTAGGTGAGGGCGGCGCGGAGGCTGGCCGGAAGTTGCTGGGCGGCGGCCATTTCGAAGAAGGTCGGGCGAGTCCCTTGGCCGCCGACCTGAAACAACATCTTTGCTTTGCTATGCTTTTGTTTGGTCGATGTTCTTGTCTGGTTTTTTCGAGCTTGATTTTGCTTTTTGTTTCTGCTGAGAGATGATGCAGCAGCAAAAATTTACTGGTGAAATTTATTTTGTTATAACTTGTGACAAATTTATTTTGTCACAACCTTGTCATAAAATTTGTTTTGTCACAACTTCGTGTTAAAATTTTTATTGTATCCTTATGACAAAATTTGTTTTGTTATCACTTGTGACAAAATCAAACTTTGTCGCAATATTATAACAAAATTTAGTTGTCACAATCTTGTAATAAAATTAAGTTTTGTCATAACCTTGTTAGTCTAATTTATGCGGAAATAACAATCTTGAAACAATCATGCTATAATCAGTTTGATGACATTGATTCTGCAAAAAAGATGAACTGCAAATTGATCAAAGTCATCTGGTTTCTACAGTCTCCTTAAGCGTGCTATAGATGGAATAGCTGGGGTGTAGAGCATCATTAAGCAGTTAACGATTGGACCAATCGCCAATGCTATAGGTGTAGTAGGATTTTGGCCAAATGACCAATTTATTGTTGCACAAGTTGAACCAAAAAGTTATTTTGGAAGACAACTTGTACAAATGGGTTTTTTTTTTTTTGTAAGAAGAAAGTCAATTTTTGTTGTTTTTCAAAAAAAAAGAGGAGGAGCTTTTTGGGGGTTTTGGGGGGCTTTTTTTTTTTGGACCCCTCTTTTTTCCCCTTGTTTTTGTTTTTCCCATTTTTACTAGTGATTGTTGCATACAACCCAAGAACACAGGATGATAAGAAGCTTTTTTGTGTACTGCGAGCTTGTATGTACTCGGAGAGCCTAGCTTCAGTGATCGGGGATGTACCAAATGAGTGGAGTCTGTTGTTTGGCCAAGTAGGACCCTTCTGAAGATCATGTACGATCATAAATATTCCCAATCATCACTTGTACTTGTGTCTGTTGCGTGGAGTCTCTTCCATTAGTGCCTACTTTGAATCAAACTAGAAGATTTTGAATACAGTTACAAGCAGAGCAATAGTATATTTCCCCTAATTTGTTTAATTGCAGTATATTTTTCTCCTAGCTTATTGGAATCAGTAATGAACGCAAAGCACCAAATTACATGGAATCAGTGAACAAACTGAGATTGATACTAATCGGAATCAGTAGTGCAGTATCATGTCTCGGGGTAACATATATACATAAATGATGATAGGTAAAAAAAAAACACATCATTCACTTTGATGGAGCAAAAGTATCCAATCTAACAAATGACATCTCATAAGCATAGAGAGAGAAACCCATCATTCTGGCGATGCTAATATTTCTGAATCCAGAATCCATCCCTAGTTAAAGAATGCTGACTGAAGATTATTTTTTCGGTCAACCATGAACGTTCATTCATAGGGACAAAAAAGACTCATGGCCAAGCAAAAACCAGGATATAAGATTTCCGCATAAAGCAAGCAACTTCTACTGCCGTTTCATTCAGTCCTGGAGCGTTTTGCGGACGGCGCACCAGACTCATCATCACTTGGGTGGCCAGGATCCTCCTGACTTTCGGTTTCCTGTGTTTTATGCTTCCTACTTGCATCTTGTGAACCTTCTTCCAAGGAAGTGCAGGGATTACTACTGCTAGTTACTGTTTTCTCATGGCAAATTTTGGATGTTTCTGGTTTTTTGTCTCCAGCGGAAGGACAAGCCGCATTTGATAGTGGAGTTGATTGTTCATCCACGGTGGATGAAGTGGACTTGACCCTGTTGTCCTCCATGTTTCTCTGTTGCTCAAACATCTTTTCAAGGTACTTTCCTTGTTCTTCAATTTGCAACTGCAACTTTCTTTGGTTCTGCAACATCAGAACATGTGAAAAATCAATACCCACTCTCTTCCTTCCCCGTATGTGTGTGAAGGACTTGGAATAATTTATAGAACATTTAGATGTTATCTGAGATATAAAACTGAACTTCAGGACGTAAATAATACTGATCCTTTATAACCAAACAGTTAAACATTTCCTTGAGCAGCCTACCCAATTGCCCACAAGCATAGAGGAGTTACACATTCTAAAGAGAAAGTAAAAGAAGGCAATCTGCATCTTCCAGCTGCATACCTCAAGTTGTTCATGAAGCCGCTTCTGGAGTTCCACCTGCAACCGCAATGCTTCACTAATCCCCATACTCCTGTAAGAGGTACATATCAAAAGTTTTAGTCAGCTTTCAACTTGACAGCTTACAAATAGATATTACATAAGTGCATCAATATGCGGGTGGATGAAAAATACATACGCTTTCAAGTCTAACGAATTTGTTGCTTCAGCTGGAGGTGAAACTTTCTCACAATTTCCTGGTAGAAAAGGAGAAAAAAAAACATAATTTCATAACTAGCCCACGGACACAAGTACGGGGATTTATTTCAGACGAGAGCATTATAATGAAATAATAAAGCATCACCAAGGATGAATATTCGACACTGTTATGTAAAACCATGGGAAGCAAGGGAAAGAGACATGAATATACAGAAGGCAGCTTAGTACTTCGACAAGTTTGAATAAGAGTTTAACCATCTAGCAATACAAAAGGCCGTTCATCCCTTCCAGGAGGGCTAATTAGAGAACCTCCCTACCAATCAAAACATTTTCATAAATGACAATATGGGAAATGTCTGAAAGATGGTTTTACACAAACACCAGAAAAAAAGAACAAATGAGGTAATTGGTACCTTCGGATGACTCGGGTTTGTATCTTGCGGTCCTATATTTCTGAAAGTAGAAAAGAAGGTCCAGCAAAACGAATAAAAAAGCCAACCTGTTATAGGGGACTAACAGAGGATAGAAACATATTCACATACCTGTAAATGACTTTTTACATGATAGATTGTCAAGCCTTCAACTTTCATGAGGTTTAATATACCCTTAGGAGTGGCTCCTGTTTGTTAAAATTATTGGTCAATAATAAAAGAAGAAGCTATGTCATCTTCCCGATCCATGGCAAGAAAGAACTATAACAGGGTCAAATGATGACCAAAAACAAAACATTATAGCATGTGTTGTTACCCACGTTCACTACCACCAAGATGGTTGGCAGCTTCCACAAAGGCCTCATGCAGTTCTTGTGTCCAACGCATTCTAGATTTGCTTGGAGGTGCAGTGGACAATGGTTCAGGACTTGGAGGGAATTCTCCAGATTGTACCGGCTGTTGCTGTTGAAGGTGGGGCTGCTGCACCAGGACATCAGAATATGGATTCAACACCTGGCACATAATTAAAAAATTATATGAAAACATAGACAGACAAGTTCATCACCTTGTACAATGAGAAAATTCTACATTTTGGAATCTCTAAAAGTTGAGTCAAAATGATGTGGCCACCATATATAAGGTCACAAACCTACTGAGTAGAAACCAAGTTCTCAATCTAGTCTTAGGAAACTGAAGATCATACCACATATTAATCCCCAAAGAATAGAATGGCCATGAACTTATCAAAATCTTTTAGCTCTATCAAAAATACTGACTTTAACAGTCCAATATGAACTACAAATAAAAAGGCACCTTTGGTTTGGGATCCACTGCATCAACATCAACAGGAAGCTCCCAATTTGGGTCCAGAGCATCGTCAAAGGAAATTAATGGATCCCAATCAGACCAATCGCTCTTTCCAGCATGATCATCAGATGTTATTACACCAGCACTAGTATCCACCAGGCCATTCTGGTCAGGGACATTTTCAGAAAAATGAAGAAGCTCCTGAAGTGGATCTGGGCACCAGGAAATATCTTTACTTTCTTCGGGGTAATTAACCAATGCTGTAGATTGCACATCTAAATGGGAAGAATGGGTCAGTGAAAATGACCTTCCATCAACTGGCATCTTAAAAATGAATGGAGAATTTTGGGAGCGCCTTTCAGAAGGGGATGCGGAAGAAACATGAATGTCACACAGCTTGGAAGATGATGACAATAAGTGCCCAGTGGAAGAAGCCTGCGGTAGCGTAGAATGCATATTCTTCTCCCTTTGTGATGAGACCTGAAAAGAATCTGGCAAATTGGCATACATGTCGTCAAGAGAGGTAGGGAGACTTGAAAATGATGATGATGTAGCTTTCGAAGCCCCCAGGTTAGTCATCTTGTTTGCATCTGATTTTCAAATAAATTGGGCAGGATGCATGTCCTTATTCTCTGTAAATCAAGTATGCTAACTAGTAGTGTCTACTCAGCCTCTCCCACAAAGGTTTCTTTCATTGCCAACACAATAGCAACGGCAGACACATATGAGTAGACTTTTAATCCCCACTCGGCTTAATATTCACTTCGCCATCAGTCAAAGGGCTGATTGCTGGTATCTGCGATAAGAAAATGACAAAAAGAATGATGCTAGTTAAAAAATATGCAATCATATCTGGAAAAGTTCTAATGCCTAAAGGCCGCAAAATTCCTAACAAATAATCACGAAAATTATCAACTAGGAATGAACTACCAGCATATAATCCCATCCAGAATACAACAGATTGCCACTAATAAGTAATAATTATGAAAGCCATAGCATACATACACACCATACCTTGGCTCTCTTTTATCACCTAAAACAAGATCCGCCTGGCGAACAGATTACAACTACTTCAGGAATTTTTCATTCATCGCCAAGGCTGCTTATTCTAAAAACAAAAATCCCCGAACAAAGAACCTAATGAATGGGCACACCGTTCAAAGTCATATAACCATGAGAGTCATATGTCATCACCGCAGATGGAGTGTCGACACACTAACTACACAAAGTTCCCATGAGAGTCATATGTCATCACCCACAGATAGAGTGTCGACACACTAACTACACAAAGTTCCAGCACATAAGACCAAACAAGTTAATCAATGTTTTCTCGTAGTATCGCCGTAAATACCATAATTACCGAGATAACAATGACCTGTATAACCTATTTTCTATGGACATCAAGGTTAATCTGGTGAATATTACAGGCAGCATAAAGCTAATTCACACGCCAATATAAAAGTCCTAATGCATGCACCATAGATTCAACATGAGCTCAAAGGAAAACTGATATTAGCTTGTAGAAACGCTTCTTATGAACAACAACCTCCCCACGTAGCATCAAAAGTACATCAATAAGTACACAAACACAAAGATAAGCAGAAAACAAAGGAGCCCAACAACGCAAAACAGATTAGTATTATTAAAACTCTGTCATCAGAATTACAGACAACTCAGCACAGTGATTTCGATGATTCCAGAGAATCTTAGTACATGGAAAACATCGTCTATGGAGAGAAATTCAAAGTGGGAAATGGTCAATCTTACCAAAGAGTGAAGCTTGAATCCCAAAGGAGTGGACTTTGAATCGAAGTCGAAAGCTTTGAAGCTTTTTGCAGCAGAAAAAAAAACAGACTATTGGAAAAAGGAGCGCAAATATCTGCGAAAGATTCTGACGGCTGTACTCTGCTTGACTTTTAATCTCATAAACTCAGCAGACAAGAGAGACCAAGTACAAGTTCGAATTTGTCTTGTTTTGTCTCTCCCTCTTTTAGCCGATGACTCTTTTGGGAAATTTGTTAAGCTGCCGCCACTGGATTTTGATCTTGCATTCTGGCCTGTTGGTTTGGTGTTAATCATTGTGTTTTTGTTGCTAATCTGATAATTAATCCACTAATTAACAGTTGTGATTTTGTTTGAGTTAGGAGAATATTTCTGGTGGTGGTCTATGGCTGCCGTACATACACCCTGCAGGTGGGGCCCATTTATGCTCGGGTCTATTTTCTTTTTTCATTTTTCTTAATTTTATCAGATTCCCTTGTGGTTGTGGGTGGGAATTTCTTAGGTTTTATTTGGTTTTGGTCAATTTAGTTTTACTAGTATTGTTCTTTCTTTTCTGGCAATTGCCACCTTTTCTTTCTATTTACAACACTAATAAACATCTTATATTCTTTTTCATATTCCATATTTTCTCTCTACGGGATAATCCAAAACTACATTGTATGAGATTGTAGAGAGCACATATAGATGTAGTGAAAATGTTATGAGTAGTTTGGTAGCACTTCAGAACTTTGCAAAATTAGAAATATCACATGCAAGATTCGATCCCATCAATTGGGTTGAAGAACAGAAAAACCAGATAACAACTAATGTGGAATTGAACTTAAACCAGCCCAGTCTCCACAAAGCAAGTCCATCAATTGGGAGTTGGTTCATCTGGTAACGCAAATAGCAGGCCAACTTCAATCAGTCAAACTAGCTATTTATGTATTTGAAAAAAAAAAAAAAAAACTAGCTATCTATGTACGATAAATATAAATACTGAACGTTGTATCGATTTAACATTTACATTTATATTGTGTTGTTACTGTTTAGGTACATGCACAATATCAAACACATAGTAATATGACATCAATGATATATTCACAATTCGGTATTTATAACTATGAAAAACTCATGGTTTTGGGTAAGGAGTGAAGGAAAAGCAATAAAATTGCCTTGCAACGTACATACCAACCCAGCGACAAGAGCTGCGAGTCACTAGGAGTTTGTTGTGCTTGATTATCTCTTATAATTATCTCTTAATTACTAATTAAGCTCGGTACCTAGCAAAAGCTGCCACAAGTCTTGAGAAAGTGAGAGAGATGGCGACAGAGCAAGCAGCAGCACCACCAAGTGTATCCAGTGAAGCCATGGCAACGGTGGCTGAGAAGGCACCACTCACGGCGTCGCGCAAGGTCCGCACTGATTTGGAGGCCAAGCTCCCCAAGCCTTGTAATTGCACAACTCTTCAACTTCACTGTTGTTTCAGTTTTTTTTATTTTATAGGATATTGTTTCGTTTCTTGATTGATTAGTTTTCAGTTCTACTTCTAACAAATGTAGCAAATGTCATGTACTTGCTTGCTAGTTTCGCATAATGTAGTTCGTTTGGGAGTGGTTAAGAACAGGAGTTGATGGAATTTGTGACATATATTCTGAAATTACTAACGAGTAGAATCACTTATGCAGAAACACTCGAGCCTTAATTGGATAACGCATTAGTTAACAAAGTACTTATTGCAAATTTGATAATGCAGATATGCCTAGAGCGATGACTGCACCAGATATGGACAACATCAATGGCACATGGGGCCATAAACATAACGACATGTCTGTGCTTCAGCAGCATGTTGCTTTCTTCGACCAAGACAACGATGGTATAATATACCCTTCTGAGACATTCAGAGGTAATTAATCCAGTAGTTCCTGATTTTCTAGTAATATTATTTGATTTCATAATCACGACAACAGATCTTAATAATCAGAATTAATACTGTTGCAGGATTTCGTACGCTTGGGTTTAATCCAGTTGCTTCTTTCATTTTCATGCTTCTTGTCCATGGAG
Source organism: Spiraea crenata (assembly GCA_033992175.1). NCBI lineage: Eukaryota > Viridiplantae > Streptophyta > Magnoliopsida > Rosales > Rosaceae > Spiraea > Spiraea crenata. Next base: position 912,918 of record JAVBHV010000041.1, on the reverse strand, counting down.
CAATGAGTTATGCCACTGCGCCTGTAAGTTTAGGCATTCTTTTAACTTTTAAGAGCTAACTAATCAAGTACCTTTGCTAATTCATTAACTTGATGTCACTAGAGAACTATGTATTCATGTCATTTTGTTCTGCAGACATGGATACCTTCACCGTACTTCGCGATACACATAAGGAACATACACAGGGCAAAGCATGGAAGTGATTCAAGCACCTATGATACAGAGGGAAGGTGAGAATAACTCCGGAGCCTTAGTTAAAATGTTATGGTAAACTTATCTTCTTGAGGTAAAATTCAACTTGTTTATCTCTGCTGATAGAATCAACCAAATTTAGCTATCAAACAATGCTTGTAGATCAGACAATGGAACCGAAAATCACAGATGAAGTATCTGTTCTTTCATGGAGCGTTTTTATACTTTGTTATTTTGCACAAACTGGTTAATTTGGTTCAAAATATTGCGCTCCCGAGGGCTACTGCAAACTGAATATATGATGTGTTCCTGTAGGTTTATTCCTGCAAATCTGGAGAACATGTTCAGCAAGTACGCCCGCACGGTGCCTGATAAGCTTTCTTTCAAGGAGCTTTGGCACATGACTGAAGCTAACCGTGATGCCTTTGATTTCTTTGGCTGGTATCTCTCTTTCTCTCAAGCACACAAACAAACAGCCACAAAATACATTTCTGAAAGTATGGTTAATTTCATTCATTTTCTGATATTGGTGCAGGGTTGCAAGTAAACTAGAATGGGGAGTTCTATATGTTCTAGCAAAAGATGATCAAGGTTACTTAGCAAAGGAAGCTGTGAGACGCTGTTTTGATGGAAGCTTGTTTGAATACTGTGCCAAGTCGAAAAAGGGCGCCGTTGGTAAGATGAAATGAGGAGCAGAGCTGCAGAGCATCCTGCACTATAACATGCGTCTGCAATTGTTTTTGAGTTTGATAGACATTTTCTTTGGGTCCGAGCTTTAGAAAGGCTTAAATAATGCGACCATAAGAGTTGGACGAACAACTGCTAGACTTTTCAGTTGATTCCACTCATTTTGAGCTTGAAATTGTTCCCATACTTTGATACTGTATGATTCCTTGGTTAGATGACTGAGGTCTTACCTCCCTTCACATTTGTATATAAAGCTTTTTCTCTTTTCAAGCAAGGCCAATTTGTGATCGCTCAATAACAGTATTTAACCAATGCAAATGCAAGTTCAGGAAACTGCCTGTATTAAGCTTTTTGAAATGCTTGCGTCGTGACTATAGCATGCAATTCTATAATAACCTGCGTCACTTTGGTCCTTTTGGCCATACTAAACTTATTCTGATGGTCATGCAATTACAGCATGCCTACCAAAACGGCATAGGGGAACAACTGAATGCAGTGATTGCTCTCCAGCCACCAACAGCAAATTAAATTACTAGAAGGCGAAAGAAACAGTTTGGCAAAGCAATCACGCAAATTGAGATAGATTCAAAGAAACAAATGGATCTTTCAAAAAGTTGGAGTACTTGAACAGGATAGTCTTAGGTTCACAAATGTCATAAACGAGTCTACATAATTGTCAAACATAATCCAGAAAACTAGAAAAACTCAATCTAATGAAACGAAATTGAAGAATTTAAACAATGGCATTGGCTGCACTCGCAATCCTTGGCCACAGATCAGCGCATTCCTTTCCGATAGGTCCAGTGATTGCAGACCCTACATCAGAACCAGAAAATTTCGACTTAGTATCCAATGACTAATGTGGAAGTGAAAAGAACACTATTAGGATAATGGTCCTTAGTTAAACTTAATAACAACATTGCCAGAGACGTCAAGTAATCTTTGACAGACCAATATTTCAAACCATCTGAACTAAAAGCCTGAGACACTAGTCTAAGGTTAAAGCTTCAAGACATTCTTATATTCAAGTAGTTACTAGGTGACACTATCATAGGAAAGCTAAATACCTTTCATCTCCCCCTTTGGATTCACAATGACACCCGCATTATCTGCATCACAAGAAAAGTCGAGATCAGAAACCCTGAGCAGCAGAATCACTCTCTCTAAAGAAATAATAACAGCAGGTGCATCAAGGTATGATATGTATCATAACATCCCTTATAATATCAAAAGTAAAACACTAAAACCTCCTCAGAATACTTCAACTTTCAAGACAAGTTAAGCTAATACTCCAACACCTCTTATCTACAATCATCATTTTAACTTCTCTAGGCAGTCTTAAACAATATGGCCAGCTGCATTCATTTGTTCGCACAACGATAAAGCACACAATACACAAGAAAGTATATGCTCATTCAGACCAACCATTACAATTCCAAAATCAAAATCCCCCAAACAACGAAACCGAAACCGAAAAAACAGCAAATAAATCAACTCGACCCAGTATTGCAATATACCAAAAACTACTTCGGACTACTTCAGTTTTAGAGATAAGTTAAGCTAATACAGCAATGCACTATATTCAGTAGAAACCATATGACCAGCTGCATTATTTGTTCAAACAAAGAACTTAGAAATAAATGATCATCCAGACCAACCGTCCTAAACAACCATTCAAATGCCAAAATCAAAACGACAACAAGGAAATCAAGTTAACTCTAGTACATTGCACAATACCAATAACTTCAAAAACAGTTAAAGCATGTACATAACATCCAAAAGGAACACACTTTAAACACTATAAGCACAATATAACCATAAACATCCTCATAACAGCCCAAAAGGAACACACTTTAAAACGAATGTACAAACACAAAAGCCAACAAACCTTCAAAGTACATGAAAACGCCGTCCTTTCGGCGCCACGGCTTGCGCTGCCGAACAATGACGGCCGGCATGACCTTCTTCCTGAGCTCCGGCTTGCCCTTCTTCACGGTGGCCATCACCATATCGCCAACACAAGCAGAAGGAAGGCGATTCAAACGACCCTTGATTCCCTTCACTGAGATGATGTAAAGGTTCTTCGCGCCGGTGTTGTCGGCGCAGTTCACCGTCGCCGCCACCGGCAGACCCAGCGACATCCGGAACTTGTTCCCGGCGGAGCCTCCGCGCCCTGAAAATCCACAAACCCAATCGAAAAATTGAATCAAAGTTATCAACTTTTTCATCCAAAGACTAAACCTTTCGAATTTTCTGAGCAACCAAACAAGAAATTGAGAGATGGGTAGATGGACGGACCTCGTTTCGACATGGCTGAAGGGAAGGAGGCAGCAGATCTCAAAGAGTGAAAAAGACCTAATTTTGGGCGCCGGAGGTTGATTTATATACTAGGGAGTAAGAAGGGTCTAGGGTTTTTGTCCTCTTCACAAATTTTCCCTTTTTAAAATGTTTTATTACTTTTTTTAGAATAAAAGATGAACAAAAGAGGGGCTTTTGCTTGCTAAACAGATTTGTTTTTGTTTGGGTGAAGTTGGTTATTGTTATCATATAATCCAGTTAACTGATTGTTGCAATCCATGAACAATGACTTGTTTTTATCATTGTTCGGACTTAAGAGGTTCTAAAGAGTAGAATTCAAAGAAAAAATTATCGTTTTAGATGGTTGCAATACTATTACACAAGTGTTTTTCACGTTCTATAGCAACGCTATTGTCTTTCAATAGTGCCCCTATCGATGGGAGAGTTGCAACGAATGTATGAGGTTGAGCCATGCAAAACGGACCTCCCAAGCTCCATCTCTAATGTCAAAAAATTACTCCAAAAGAGACTATCATTTCATTTGTACCAGTTTTTTCAAAAAAGAGACTATCATTTGTACCAGTTTTTTGAAAAAAGAGAGACTATCATTTGCAAGAACTCAAACCTTGGAGTCATTTCTCAATTTTCAATGTAAATGAATTTAGACTATGAAATAAATTAAATCAAAATTTTCCCACATAAACTTTGAATGACCTGTCCCTGTATAAATCATCTCTAACACTAAATTTTCTAATTTGGCAGCAAGCATTGCCATTCTGGAATGATCATCACCTGATGTGCATCAAACCCATTAGCTACCGAAATGTCAATTTAAGCAAAGCTTGATTACAGCTCAACTAAGCGGGAAAAAACCATCACTCAAGTTCTAATCCTCAATCTTTTCCCTGCACATGAAAATAGTAGGATTGATTAAGAATCTGGAATTTTCGTAATTGGAGCTTAATATTCAACCCCTTATCAGGCTTCTTCTGCAATTTGGGATTCCTACGTTGGCAAGAATTTGACGTGCTAACCAGCAGTTCCATGGAAAAACCATAGATGCAATTACACTACCCACCCCTCTCAAACCCTAGATCATTTACAGAGAATTTACAATGTAGCATACTTACCTTTCTGCCTTTTCAGATTTGTGTCCCGGCAGAGTTTACTTCCACAATTACACGGGAATGCCTTAATAGGATGATATACATCATCAAAGTCAATCCCATAATCCTGAAAAACAATTTTGCTGGTCATTTAGTGGACAAATAGATCAGATTACACAATATGGAATCAATCCTACCAATAGAGAAAATATCAAAATAAACCATAGAGCTTCGTCTGATGCTCAACTACATATCCCACCACAACTCAATTGCTAGACAACCCTACTGTTATCCCCAAATCAAAGCCAGGTCTCCATGTACCAAGAATAACTCAAGAAGTAAGGGACAAAAGCAAGTTCACTCACCCATGTCAGCTCTTCAAATGCGCTTACTTTCCTGGTAGTAAAAAAGGCAACCTGCATACAAGGAGCACAAAGAAGATAATCAGAGCTACCTTTGAATTCACAATAGACAATCAGAATCAAACAGGAAAAGTACGTATATCAACAGTGTGTATGTGTGTATAAGCATTGGCCTCGAAAACAGGCAAACTCGTACATGGTAATAATGGCGGTCAGGAGTCTCCACTTGAACTGGAATATCCTTCAAATTTGCATCACCGCATCTGAAATTACACGGGAAAAAGATGATGAATTAAGAAAAACAGGTAGAAAAATCATTGGAAGTTTGTAACCTCAGACACCAAGATAAGAACCAAATAACCACAAATGCACATGAAAGAAAATGCAAAAGCATTGATGAAAACATTACCTATGATTGATAAATCTTGCAACATTCCCATTATATGTTGCATCAAGGCAAAGAGCGTCCTCGTCCTTTAAAATTTTCTCTGAACCCCAGTCTGCATCTAGCGTTACAGGGTATGTATGTCTCTCAGATTTACTGCATTTCATATTTCGATCATATAACTCGGTATTTGTCAATATTTCCCCAACATATTCACATACAAATGTACCCTTCTCCAAGACCTCCAATGTTTGGACACCCCAGCCTTTTCCTTCAGGAGTCATGAAAACCTAAGGCATACCAAGAGAAGATGCATTTGCTGGTTTATTACGAACTATAAAAAACTCCATACAACTTTCTAACATCTCAAGTGGCATTTCCATGTCAGCATAATGCTTAATGGAAAAGGAAAGTACAAAATGATAACAATTAACAATGAAATCAGATACAGAAGAGTTATTATTGCTCATAACTAATAGTTATTGTTAATAGTCAATCAATGGGTGGTTCAAGAAGAAGCTGCAAGATTGAAAGAGCAATAAGTATGACCCTGATTTTATAGAATTTTGAAATAAATAAATGAAAATCATGCTGAAATACCATGCAGCTTCAGCTAACAGATTCTGTAAGAATATCTGAAAAAGATGTTGCTTTGCCACTCATGCACAAACATAGTTAGACGTGATACGATGATGTCAGAACTCTAACACTTCTAAGTAAAAGAAAAAGTTGTTTTTTGTCCAAAAAAAAGAAAAGAAAAAGTTATTTAGAGCCATTTTGTGTAAGTGGTTGTTATGCACTTTTCAAACAGATAACTAATTAGAAAAATGATATTTAAATCAGTACCAAAAGAACCAAAGTGCAACTAACCTGTAACTTGCAAGAAATACCCCTTTGCACTACTCGGTTTCCACACGACAAGTCACAGCCACATCTTTCCCAGCATTCTTTAATAAACTTTCTGATCGGGTGACCTTTGCATTTTTCAGGCAAGTACTCATTTTTAATCCTCTCAGTTGGGCAGTCCTCACAATAGACATACTGGTGCTTCTCCGGTTCACTAATGCAAGCTGTTAGAAAGCTTTCTTTTAGTCGGCCTTCTGGTGTGTAAACAAACTCCCCACCGGTTTCGCGAGCACATGCACATGGTACTGGGGCTTTAACACAATCTCGTGAACAATCTGTGCAGCAATCTTCATCCGCAATACGAGCCAGAGAGAAAATGAGATTGGCATTCTGGTAAATAATATTTCGCCGGATGTAATTGAATCTTGGCAGACACTCATTTCCAATTTCATCTACCACTGATATGTTCACTCTCTCTGTCCCTTTTGTAATGTCATTGGCATAGTTGATTGGAGGCTGGTGCGGAACCACAGCAGTAGGTGTACCTGTATTGGGAGAACAACTTAAACCAGCATTTGTACCCACTTCAGAAGAAGACAACGATATGACAGAATTGCCTCCACTTGAACCCCCTCGAGAACCTGGAAAAGCCAGACAATAGAAAGCTAGGTGGTCAGGGGAAAGAACCAGTGTGACAGTCATAACAAGCAGTACATGGGCTTCATTTCCATGAATAATTTGTATATGGGTGCAAAAAATAAAGATGCCATCATATTCATGGCAGCCCTGTTGTTTTCATTATGATGTATTTAACTAGAACTTTTACCAGGCCCCAAAAAACAAACGAAAAGAAAAAACAAAGTTACCTGGACGTTCCATTGAGGCTCGTTTTGCAGAAATTGCATCAGAACTTGTGGATTCCTCTAGTTTTGGTATCATAAAGTCTTCCTTCTGCTTACCACATGAGACTGCAGTTGATTCCCTTTCACAATCTGTTTTTCTACCTCCAGAACTAGATTCAGTTCTGCGGTCTCTCAAACATGGTTTAGACGAAGGAATTTCATTCTCTCTGCGATCTTCACCACACAAATGCGGCCTTTTACCTGGTCTTTCAGACCCATCATGCTGCTTTGGTGCTTCTGTTTGGTCTTCAACATCCTGTTCCACAAAAGAGATCAAAGGCAGCATCAATCTATGCAAATTTCACTGGAATTCTTATACGATCTGAGATAGCTAATGAGAGCATCTCAGCAATGGTAGCCAACAAAAAGCACAGTTACATGCCATTGGTAACATGACAACCAATCTGTCCAGTGATCGTGGCATATCGTAAAACTTTCAAAGCCAGTAGCATGTCTAAACAAAAGCAGAGGTTTTCAGCTTGAATTCAAAGTCAGCAACTGAATTGGCATTTTGTTTCTCTCTCTGAACTTAAGTTTGTAAGTTCAATGTTATCTAACATAATAACAAAGTTATCACTGTAACAGGTTCTAGAATCAAGCCTTCCATCCTGAAATCTTACACCCTCATCCCCGTTGTCTAAATCTCCAAGGTACATTGGTTTTTTACATTTTTCATGGTAGGATGAAGTTACAACTTACAAGTGACTTAAGATTTAAGTCGATATGAATTAGTCATTAGTTCTGTAATAGCTTAACCTTCGTAAGTCTAATCGTTTCCAGCTCCCAACTCTCAGGATTGAATATTTAACTAAAATGAAATACCTTAACTTCCTTCGAATCAAAATATGCATCTGCAAGAGCCCTGTAGTTGTCTTGTTCGATAAGCTCCCAATTTTTGTCAAACACAGCCAGCAAGTTCTTCAGAACTGGTACTACCTCCTTCTCAGGAATTCCCAACATCTTCATCGCTCTTATGGCTTGCACCGCTCTCGCTCTCTGGTTGGGAGCCATGGCCAATGCAACAAATGATGAACACTTGCACTTTATGTCCCACAGCGCTAAACTGCTACCTGCATTCATTAGGAGACAAGTTAGATGACACTAAACCTCGATTCCCATGAAATTTTTGCTAAAAAATTCTTTTAATTTGGATCCTTTGTTACTTTGTTCCCTGCATTATTACATTGTACAACAAAGACAACAAAGAATTAATGGAGTCCTCAAAGCAATACGAACACTGTTTATAATATCGAGTCAAAATACGATTTTACTCATTTAGCAAGTCATATTATATTCAGGTCGTGATCAGCAGCAACAGGAACACATAATCCCAGAAATCAACGAACCACATGTGCTAAAAACATCAATATTTTTATAATGCTGCAGACATTATGCACTGAGTTTTCTATCCTTTAATCGATGGTTCTGCTTGGTTGCCAAGAAAATGTTAAAAAAAACACCAAATTTTTCTCTTTCTCCACACAATACAGAACCAAATAGCGATCAGAAGCAGATTAAACCCACTACACCCATCAGAACACTGAATAAAAATCTTTCCTGATCAATGCAGGAGAAACAGAACCCAAAAAGCTTGAAACTTTCAACTTCGTCAGCCCCAAAAGTTCCCATCTACCAAACAACATGCAAAACGAATAAATTCCCACAATCTAAAATTGTAAATCCGAACATGCAAAGACATTTATCTGATTCTCTAGAAAAATACGAAAACCAACCATCATTTTCTCGGAAACCAAACAGAAAGTGGGAAAAAGAATCAAAGACGGAATTTTGTAGCTGCATTGTTGATGGAGATCGTTTTTACAGTTGATCAAGTGTAAAACAGCAGATGTGAAAAAGCAAAGTTACTACCTCTGCTCGCTGTGAATTATCACAGCGCCGCCGAGAAATGCCGTGGAGGGTCCCCTCTGAAGATCAGTGGACTACATCAGTGATGAAAAGCGGCGTGGAGGACTACGTGCAATTGCGAAGTTGGGGAGGCCGTGGGTTGAACTTGGCATTCACTTTTGTGGATAGAGATGTTATTCTCTTTCTACTTTGTGACCTACTTATCTTTCAATATTCTTTTTTCTTTTTATTTCGTTGAGAAGTTGTTATTGACATTTCAAAAAGACCATTTCGCACTCCCTTCTAAACCATCACTACATACAGAGTACCTTTAATCCAATATAGAAATAAATCGCATTCCAAATTATAGATTATGAACAATGTAAAAATCCCGACAAGGTGCATGGAGAATAAAAAGAAAGCTCTCAATTGGGTTTTGTGATGAATTTGGAAGATTAACCAAAGTATTGTCCCTAGCTCTGAGCAAATGCAATGCATGGCCTTAAGCCAAATGATTAGCTTTGTAAATGACCTAATCTTCGTACGTCTTTCTTCTGTTATCCTCTAAAGTTAGGTAACGATTACTACTGACTAGATGAAATTAGACCTATTAAGATAATTTGGAGGACTTATCATTTCAAATTAGAGATAACATACACAGTTCATAATATTAGCAAGAGCTGCAGATAAAGACAAAACACTAGATCTTCCGAATGAAGTAATTCTATGCATATTTTTAAAACCGAGATATTGCTATCAACACGTGCATCAAACTTAAATGATAAAATGACACGTTGCAAACAAGCAGACACACTATTCAAGTCAACTGATCTTTGTAAGTTCATCATAGTTCACAACGCCCAAAAGCTAAATGGCAATTACTAGAGGCCCAATAACACTAGCCCAAATTAGGCCTAACCCAACAACTTCGCTTATTGAAACAAAAGACTTAAATTATATGATGAGCTAAACATATATAAATTTCCACACAAAAAATGAACAAAATGCATTCACAGTTACATTTGTAGTTTGCAAAGTTACATTTGTAGTTGCATCTCATTAAAATACTTAGATAATTTACATTCAGCAGCAATTGAAAAGATTCATGATGCCTCTCATCCTTTTCAGTCTCTCCCAATCACAAAATGTAAAAGGTAAGAAATGATGGGAGAGAGACTGAAAGAGGAGGCTCTAGTCCTCAAAATTTCTACGCACCAAACAATGCTTTTTTTTTGCTCCATCCAAAGCAACCCAAATTTTTTTATTTTTTCTGCAGCTCATTTGGCTAAAACACAGCAACTTTTCCATCAATACAATTTTGCGCCCGTCTATGAAAGTAGTGTCGTTTTTTGATCCGGTGGCCCACCCAACGAAAAGCAAAACGCAAAAAGTGTCGTTTATTTTTTCTTTCTTCTGTGTTGACGTGTCTACCGTAAGTACGAGTCATCATCACCGAAGGTCATATCCGACGGACTGAGATGAACCTTGCCGCTCTTCTTCTTCTTCGGCTTACCTCTGCCGCCGCAGGAGATCGAAATCTCGCAACCCAACGCGAAGCACGAGAACAGCCCCCCGCCGCCGCTCCTCCGGCCTCGTCGAGACTTCTTCGGCAACGGCGGCCGCTGGTGAGCCGCCGACTGCTTCAACTTCTCGTTCTGCGCGGCGGCAGCGGCCACGGCCACGGCGGCGCTCTTCTTGCAGTCGTACACCGGCGGGAGCTCCGTCCTCCACCGCTCGATCTTCGTCTTCAGGCCTTCGACGCTCTCCTCGTCCGCCGCCCACTCGTCCACCAGCGAGCTCCCGGCGTCGTCTCGCGGCGCCGTGTGCGGCAGCGGGTAGATCCCCTTCGCTATCGCCGCCGCCACCACCGACGGCGATGGGCCCACGTCGGAACAAAGCGAGCCGTTGATGATTCCGTTTCCTTTCCCGCCTTTTTTTTCTCCGCCGTTAACGTTAACGTCAGATGCGTTAACAATCGAGCTGTTGCAGAACGAGCCTAACGGTTTGGGCTTCGTGTAATTTCCCGCCTTGGTTTTTGTAACGCCGTCGCAGATGGAGCTTCCGGGTCGGGATTTGGAGAATCCGAAATCGGACCCCGTCCGATCGGATTGGGACCGTTGGAAGATGACGAACTTGTCCTGATCGTTCTTGGAATTCGAGTCGTGGGATTTCTGATTTGTTGTTCCCATTTTGCCCTCCATGAGATCCCAATATCCGACAGCGGAGGAGCTGAGCTCGCTGTAGAGCGGCATGGACCGCATGGTGTTGTCGAGGAGGCCCAGCCCAATGTTGAGGATCCCCTGCGGGCGGCCCGAGGGGCGGCGGAGCTGGATCGCCATGAACCGCATCTTGTTTGACCCTTTGTTCTGGAGGTTGTTGACCACCACCGCCGCCGTTCCGATCAGGACGTCGCGGAGCCATGCGGAGGCGTAGATCTCGATCATGATCTTCGACGTGTCGTCACGGAGGAAGTCGTCGTCGACTCGGAACACGAACTTCTCGTTCCAGGTCGGGTTGGTGTGCCCGTTCTGGTCGACCCGGGTCGTTAGCTTCCGCTTCGGGTTGACCCACGCGACGGCGAAGGTCCGCATCGATTTCGACGCCGCCGTCAGGTCCTGGGCCGAGATCAGGTTGATCTCCAGGAGCTGAAACGACGACGCAAAAGCTGGCCGAGGCATTATTGATCTTTTTTTGTTTGGATTTAATATTAATTAATTGCTGCAGCAATCACAATATTGACAATCTTAATAAAGTAATTGTTGCATGCAATTAATTAAAAAAGTGTAAAAGTGGCTAGCAATGGCGTGGGTTTTTTAGATATGTATGGGTAAATTTATGTATATATGAATGTACGGTGATATACGGTATAGGTAATGGCAGGCACCAGAACGACTGACCGACGGTCGTATTCCGACCGCCGGGGACGTTTATGAGTAGTGGGAGAAGAGAGGGATGTGCTGCAGTGAGGAATGGGGGTTTGTGGAGATGAAAGACCTTTTATTGAAGGCCTGTTGTTAGGGAAGTTTGTTATACATGAATGGTTTTTGACAACCGTAATCTTCTTAACAAACCTAAATTTGCAAAAGCTCAAAAGCACAAATGGAAAAAAACCAATCAAAATTAAGATGACCAATTTCATTTGCTCATAGAATGCGCTTAATCTTTTTGCTAAGAATACAATGTGCTTAGTTGTTGGTCTTCTGGTCCGAATGCTTAGTTGTTACTTCCATGGTTTTTCTCCTCAACAGTCAACGCAAATGCACACTAACTAAAAACAACTGTCTGTTTACACTTGCATCTTGTTTTAACCACATGAAATAGTCCATGTTTTCCCCTTTTTTTTTCTTCTTTTTTGTTTTAAATTTTTTTTTTAGATTTAGAGTCTCTAGATGCACGTAACTCCGTTCATTATGGAAAGTTTTTTTTATCGATAATTAGTGATATTCTTCTCATTGACATTAATCAAATGGTATAGTGAAAACTAACAACTTATCTCATGCATGATTAATTGACATGTATATTGATCATCATATACTTTAAGATTCTATTCGAGTCTAACTTTGATATAAGTTATTATATTAATATGTTAGCCCAATTTTCTCAACAGAATACACACATTTCTTAACACCTTTCCCGTCCGGTTGAAAAACCCAAACAAGCACATTTTTTCTGGTGAAAAAGTCTACGAGTTTTCACCAAAGTTAGATAGAGGTGGAAATGAAAATGGACCAAAAATCCCAACTCCCCAAGTCCAAAAATCTTACGAGTTTTCACCAAAGTTAGATAGAGGTGGACATGAAAATGGACCAAAAATCCCAACTCCCCAAATCCAAAAATCCAAACCTCAACAAACTCCAATTGTAATTGTAACTTGTATAGATCTTCTTCCATTGTCTCCTATTCACCCAAAAAAAAAACACACACAAATGGATCATCCCCGGCCTCTCTTCCTCTGTTTTTCAGCACTACTCGTACTGTCTCTAATCTCATCTGCTGAAGCACAACCAATCAACTCTAATACTGCCTTAGTCTACAACCACTGTTCAAACCAAACATTTACACCCCAGACTAAATCCCCTCAAATACAACAAACCCTTTCATCTCTTTTCCAACAACTGGTTTTACACTCCTCTGAATCCAAATTCTTCAAACACATAGAATGCACAGGCGAAGACGATGATGAAACAGGCATTTCCGGCCTATTCCAATGCAGGGAAGATCTCAGCAACGAAGAGTGCCACAACTGCGTGACCACCCTCCCCAACTTATCAAACACATTGTGCAAAGACTCCGTAGCGGCTCGGGTCCAACTACACGGATGTTACATGCATTACGAGCTTGACGGAGTCAATTCGGAGTATTCAGGGCCTAAGTTGATGCATAAGACTTGTGGGGAAATCATACCGAATGGCGGATTCGAGGAGATGAGAGACGAGGCGTTTGCGGCGGTGGAGATTGGTGTTGTTGAAGGTGGTGGGTTTTGCAAGACGAGCTATGAGGCAGTGCAAGTGATGGCGCAATGTGTGGAGGGGTTAGGGCGCTGTGATTGTGGGGACTGTGTGTGTAGTGCTGTTCAAATTGCTGAAAAGGAATGTGGTGGTGCTGTTTCGGGTCAAATTTATTTGGACGAGTGCTTCTTGAGCTACAGTTATCATAAAAAAGGTAATTAATATTTTACATTTTACTGTACTTTTATAGCTAAATATGCTTAATAATTCTGCCAGAATTGATAACGTCGCTCTTTATGTGACTTTTTATAGAGAAACGGAGGGATACAAGTGGAACCGGTGGCAAAACGGTGGCAATTGTCTTGGGAGGAGCAGTAGCTTTGGGTTTGGGCTTAATTTTTCTCTTGTTTGTCATGTCTTGGTCAAATAAAGAGGACGACTGAGCAAATTGATTTGAATGTACGGCCACGGGCCGTTCTTTGTAGGTCCAGGCCGGCTCATATGGGCCAGACCCGCTTATACTGATCCAATTGAATTTTACTGTTGGAATTTTGCAGGCAGCAATCTCCTTAAATGAAATTCTTTTTTCCCTTAATATAAGCGATAATGAAGTTGGAGCTAATCTCCGGACTTCAATTGCAGAAGTTAATACTCTTTATTGAACGTGCTCTATCGACTTAAAAAAAGAAAGAGCTCCTATTCCATAATCTCTTATATGATAAGTTTGTCCAACTAAGTAATACTTAATTGGGAAGAAAAAAAAAAGTAATACTTAAATTGAATCATAGTTAATGTGATAATCAATTAGGTAATGCATGATAAATAATTACACAAATATGAACAGGTGGATTTATTATAATACTTAGATTAAAGTGTAGTTGATATAACATCTATATGGTGTGTACCACAACAAAGCCACGCACTTGTAAATAGTGAATTGATCATTATACATAGATTGCAGTGGAGTTGATTAAATCATTACATGTAAATGTGCATGGCCACCTTAATGCAATCGGAAATTCTCGACGTGTATGCAAACCCTCGACATCTGAGTGTATCTAACTGAAATCTTATTATGTATGAAAGATTACCACTAAAGATATAAACCCTTGTCTACTATCTTGCTAGCTCAAAATGTATTACAATAATAATGACCAAATTGATCTCGTAACTATGGTGAAATGTCAACCAAAAGTATGTGAAAAGGTTTTTTTTTCCTTCAATAAATGAAATTAGTTTGCAAATTACACCACTAATCCACACTTTCCAAATGTGGACGTGACGGGCCTATTAAAAAGGTTGCATGACAATTTTCATTGGGTACGAAATAAACCAAAAACCCTAAATCATCAAATCACAGAATATTGGGTCACCATTTTCTCGACCTCACTGCATTCAAAAGGAAAAAAATTTACAAATTCTTTTCCCTCGGGAAAATCAACCATTTTCTCATTCAATTCAAACAGATTCATACATCAGCATCATCCGTACATACAAATTCAAACAGATTCTCCCCCCCCCCCTATGTAGGAGCCAACCGGGGGGGTGTTTTTTTTTTTTTTTTTTTTTTTTTTTTTCGCGTGTAACGATAGGGGTTACCCACCTCCCTCTTTCCCGTTTTCTTTTTTTTTTCTCAAAAGCGCTTTTGATTTTTTAGAAAGCACATCCTAGGTGCTTTTACTAAAAGCGCTTTTCAATTAATCAAACTGAGTTATGCACACAAAACCATTTTAATCTATTTTAAAGTATTTTTGCTCAAATGAGAAACACGAAACATGTATTTCTAAAATTTTCAAAAGTGCTTTTGACACTGAAAAAGCATTTGCCAAACGAGCCTTACTATTATACTCTCAGCTTCTGTACCGTCTATATATTCACTTGCTTTTATTTCCATTCCATATAATTTGCCTTCATAAAAGTGTCAACAACGTATAGCAGGCTTTTCTTGGACTCCACAAGAAAATGTGACTCTAGCTTCTATTTATAACTTCACCACCCCATGTACCCACTACAATTTTCCATCATTTTTCTATCATTTTCTCACAAGTGCTGCTAAAAAGAAATGATCAGCCCATCTACAACAAAAGCTATACAAAGAATTTGCAGTTTAGAAATTATGTATCTTTTTGTTAGCTAAGAACTTTTTATGTGGAAAACAAAGCAGATCTTTAAGAATAATGTATCTTTGTGCTACTTGGTAACTTATCTGTGCAGAACAAAGTATATATTTTTTTGCTATGTTTTATCCATGTAAATAACTAGTAAAATCTCCTATGTTTATACATGTCTTAAATGTCCTCTACATATAAACTGATCTGGATCAGTTGTGCATACACTAGCTCTGTACATATTATAAGCATTTTTTAGATTTCGTTTACTCCAAATTAGCAATTCGATCACACATTTTATACTCACTGCCACATGCCTTCTTACTAGTTTCATGTAAAATTAACAACTCAACGTTGAAAATTCTTCCCCTAAATCACAGTCATTTATCAAGATTAATGCTCAGTACGAATCACAAGCAGTAACTTGTCACAATGACATCCTATTACGTACTGCAAAGTTCTTCCCCTAAATCACAATTAATATCAAGGCTAAACCTTAGTTCAAATCACGAGCAGTAAGTTATCACAATGACATACTGAAAAGTTCTTCCCCTAAAAAATTTGTATCAAGACTAAACCTCAGTGCAAATTACAAAAGTTGTCACAATGACTTCCTGCAAAGTTTCTTCCCCTAAATCACAGTCGTTTACATAACACCTCTACGAAGGAATATAATCTCTATAAACTCATGAAAAAACTCTGGTCCTAACTTAGACCAATTATAGTTTCGGAATAACCTCCACAATGGAAAAATTCATATTTTTTATTAAGTCCCGTGTTACTCCCGTCTTACCGAATTTACCTTCTACTACAACGAAATGAAAAAGTAATTGGTGACATTCAGGTCCATTGCACAACCTTGTAATGTTTAACGCCAACCAAGGGTTTCAAAGTCGAAATAAGCATATAAACACCATAAAAAAAATCATAATTTATTAGATGCTATGTGAAAATGAGACATTCTACGAAATTCCAAACATCAAAACATTCGTCATATCGAACTTTCATCCCAGTATCCAAATAGTAAATTACCATAAAATGCGTGATTAACCAAACACGTATAACGGAATTTATAAGTACCAGTTCTTGGCCCAACCTTCATTATTGGAAGAAAGAGTAACATATATAATGAAGCAGTATTACATTTCAATCCAATGCAATCTCTATGGGCAGTCAAGTCATCATATAAACAAGCTCATCTAAGAAAATGGAAGTTAGTACTCGATCTCACTGTTGAAGTCTACAAAAGATCAATTTTTGAGCTCTGTTTAACTTTCAAGGGTCATATATGATCCATTCCGCATGAATCAAACCTGTAAGAACTCAGATATTATGGGACGGACCAAAGGTATACAATAAACAACTGGAGAATTGGACTACGAAGATCTTCCATAACAGAAGCTAGCCACATTCGAAAAGCGATACATACACCACTTAGAAATGAACATGACAATAAACCTTACAGAAATCCCAGGTCAACCTATGAGCCATTGGCCCACATTTATTACACTGCACAAAATACCTTCGAGACATACCCACAACAAAAGATTATCACCCGGCATACAAGAAAATACAAAATCATTGACAACAGTTGCAATCACAACCACGGTTGCAATGATCCGTTGTAAAGGCTGGCCCTTAATCCAATGATACACTGCACAAAATACCTTCGAGATCCTGGATCAACATCCACTGTCATGGCTCCAGAAACAAATTTCAGGACCTTCCTCGTATTCGGCTTCTAGAACTTGAGTCCTCTTAATGAAATCTGAAGGCATATTATAGAAGTTTAGATATTTTAGATTTCGAAGATTGCGGATGCCACTGGGCACTTGCTGCAGCTGTGGACTAGGTCCGATAGTTAAATTTTCAAGAAGAGGCAGTGCACCATTCTGTATTTTCATCAACTTCAACCTGTTCAAGTTCCTAAGACGGAGCACCTTGAGTTTTGGAAATCCTTCTTCAAAATGTAACTGTTCACAGCTAAACGCCTCAAGGATGTCAAGTTCCAACAGATTCGGCAGCTCTTGCAGGACTTTTAAAGTATTTTCATCTCCAGCTAGTCCTGACCAACATAACATCAACCGAGTTAGAAATCCAAGTCTTGTAATCCAATCAGGCAACTTTTCCAGACGCCCTTTGAAACCTAGAGCTCCAAGAAATGTCGGTGGGGATGAAATATACTGTAAATCAATAATTTCATCACCATCAACTGCATAAACATCCAACGATTGCAGGTGTGTCATCTTCTCAAGAGAGGCACACAGATACTTGCCTTGTTTGCTTGTGAGATTTTGAACACCAAGCTTTCTTAACTGTCGACAATTCCCTAGATCTCTAACTAGGCTATCTGTTGCCTGCACAGCATACAGCTTTTGCAGGTTTTCCCAACATTTCATCCCGTCATGAATCTTTACAGCTCGTTGCCTTGTCAAACTGAATGCTTTGTTGTAGTCTCGGTTGTACACTAAAACATTTCTCAGCTTTGGGAGCTTATTGATTTCAGCTGGTATCTCATACACTAGAGATTGCTTCAAGTCTAGAGTCTCCAAGTTCACAAGCTTCCCCATGGACTTTGGAAGAATCTTCACTTTTGTATTTCTTAAGCTTAAATACTTCAAGTGGTAGATGTATCCAACTTCCTCAGAAAGAATATCAAGTAGACTATCTTCAAAGTCTAGTACTCTCAAGAGCTTGAAACTTTTGTGCAACTTGCTACAAGCTGTAAGAGGATTTTGTGGCGCACCTACTCCATTGAAAAGAACCAAAGAATGGGCAGAAGAAGCTTCAATTTCACCTAAAACATTACAAGCACTGCTATAAGCAGATAGGTGTCTGGTGTTTCCATGGACTCTAGAATCTTCTTCCAAAAATTGAGAAAAGCTCAAATCATCCGCCTTCAAATAGATAACAGCTTCACGCATCACATCATGCACTAGACAGTTTCTCCGTATCCCTTTCATATCAACATATGACACTTGTACTAGGTTTCTCTGGATAAGCTCAGTCAAGTATTCTTCTGCAACATCTTCCAATGTTTTTCCTCTTCGCTCCGTTATAAACCCTTCAGCAACCCACTGCCTGATGAGTCTAGAACACCTTATGGTGGAATTTTTCGGATACATCCCGAAGTACAGGAAGCAAGGCTTGAGTTGGTATGGTAAATCATGGTAGCTAAAAGAAAGTATTTTTGCAACATTAGCCAAATGAGGATTGAACTCTAGCTCTGAGCCAAGATTACCGTGCAATTTTTTCCATTGGAACACCTCCCCGCCTCTGGTTGATAGAAGCCCACTTATGGCTACGATTGCAAGCGGCAATCCTCCGCAACTTCTTACTATTGCAGTAGCAAATTGCTTCAACTCTGGTGGACACATTCCCTTAGAATGTCGAAATGTCTTCCTGCTGAAGAGTTCCCAGGACAAACCTTGGGACAGGGACGGAGCCACATGCAGGGCAGGGGGACATTGTGCCCCCACTGAATTTTCTAAAACAAAAAACTGACCCCTAAATTTCTTAAAATTTTATTATATATTTTCTTAAAATTACAAAATGACTCCCAAAATTTCTTTCTATAAAAAATATAACCCCCATTTCCATTTCACCACCAAAATTTTACCCACAAAATATAACATTCTTTTTAATTTCACCCCAAAAATTCTTAAAATCTAACTATATATTGTCCTACAATTACAAACTGACCTCTAAAATTCCTATCCATAAAAAATATAACCTCTGTCAAATTTCACCATCAAAGTTCTACCCACAAAATGTAGCCTCCTTTTCAATTTCACCCTCAAAACTACCCACAAAATATAATTCCATTTTCAATTTCACTCCTAAAACTCTACCCCTAAAACGTAACCCCTAGAAAGAAAATCCTGGCTACGTCACTGCCTTGGGATAATGGTTCAAGCTTGTGCACTTGATCCAACAAAGCTTCTTTGCAAGAATCAGCAATCTCACCGTGGCGTGTGGTAATAATGATCCTACTGCCATTGTCATTGTTGGGTAATGCATGCTTTAAGCAATCCCACAACTTTAAACTCCAGACGTCGTCCAAGACAACTGCATATCTCTTTTCCACTAGATACTCCCTCAAAGTGGCAACCAATGATGTTCCATCCATTGTCTTAATTTCCTCTGGGACAGACTCCTTCATTGTCATGTGGAATTCTGTAATCAGTTTTATCAGAATGTCTTCAATTTTATACAACTGTGACACAGTGATCCAAGTACGAAAAGGAAAATGCCCTGTAAACTGTGGGTTGTCGTAGACTTTCTTTGCAAGAGTGGTCTTTCCTATTCCGCCCATACCAACCAGTGAATTGATTGACCGTTGGGATGCTACATCTCCCCCTATAGACCACCTTATCAATGTATTCTTTAGAGCCTCAATACCGACGAGTTCAGCTTCCTCAGTGAAATGCGAAGCCATCCGCGGATCATCTTGCCTTGAAGAGCTAAATGAGATTCGCTCTGCTACATTGAAGCCATATGCTACACTTGTTTCCCGGATGTCGGAGACACGCTTTCTGAGAATTTGGATCTCCGAAGCTATCTCATGGCGCCTTACTAGTCCTCTGACACAGCAAGTGGTCTTATGAAGGAAACCACTTAATCCATGCTTGTTACGATGGAGTGCTACATGATGAATGTATTCATCAATGACATCTTCTATGCTAGTGGCTATCTCCCGTGTTTGTTTGACCCAATTTTTCAGACCACTACTCGCATTTGCCCTTGCTGCCCTCGCATCCGCATCCTTCAAAAAGGATCTCATGTTCTCAAGTAGATCTATAATACTTGTGATGTCGTCATGGAAACCTCTTAGTAAGTTCACTTCTTCCGTTAGTAACGGAACCAACAGTTTAAGAACAGAGTTGACTGCAATCTCTGCCATTGCTCTGCTAGTCAAATCTGAGGAAACAATATTTTCAAAACCAAAGAAACAAATTATGTTGGCAGACAATTACTGAATTAGTGTTCATCATTATTTGTGATATCTAGTTCAAGACAGAAAAATAGCTGTGTAGATGTACCTTGCCGTTGTTTCTCTTGACTTGCACACCGCAAGAGTCTTTACTTGCTAAACGAGCAACCGATCACTGAATTAGTCAAATTTCAATAAGAAACCAACTGAAACATAACTTTGAAAGAAATTAAACATAGAAAAACAGCTAATGAATAACCAGAGATATCAGACGGAAAATTTAATGAATATATGCCAAAACATAATCGGTGCTTGAAGACCATAAGAAAAATTAATAAGATCGAAGAAGCAATTGAAGTTAACTTGGGAGAAGATTATACCTGGTCAAGCGAAGGAGAAGAGCTTGTTGGAGAAGGGAGAAGATGACATGCACAATAGAGCTGCCAACAACCGATTTAAGATATTCAGGTTGCCTGAATCGGTATAGCTTGCTTTCAATTTTTGAAAAAAAAAAAAAAAAAATAGGTTAATTATTCATTTACCCTCTTGTTGTATGCATAACAAATTTTTTTTTTTTTTGGTTGTTTGGTTTTTTTTGTTTTTTTTCTTTAATTTAATATATTTTTTTTTGTTTTGATAAAAAACTTTGGCGTAAAGAAAAATTAATGATAGGGTGGTGTGTGTATGTGAGGGGGGGAAAAAGTGTTTGTGGGGGGAGAGAAAAAAAAAAAAGAAAAAAAAAAAAAAAAAAGATTTTATTTGAAAAGATAGAATGATGCAAATTGCATTATACAGTATTATTCAGAAGTAAATTCAAATTGACACATTGAATTTGAGGGTCTTTAACTTTCTTAAGCTCCCAAGTGGGATTATTAGTACTTGTATTTATTTTTTTGTTTTTTTTTTTTAATATATATGGTTGTGTATTGTGTGGGGGGAGTTGGTGGGGAGAAAAAGAAAAAAAACATAAAGAAGATGAAGATAAAGATATTAAAGAAAAAAAAAGAATTGAGGGTCTTAACTTCTACCAGTGGGATAAGATGTAACAAGGAAATTAGATTGCAAATTACACCACTAATCCACACCTTCCAAATGTGGACGTGACGGGCCTATTAAAATGGTTGCATGACAATTTTCATTGGGTAAGAAATAAACCAAAAACCCTAAAACATCAAATCACAGAAAATTGGGTCACCATTTTCTCGACCTCACTGCATTCAAAAGAAAAAAAAAATTACAAATTCTTTTCCCTCGGGAAAATCAACCATTTTCTCATTCAATTCAAACAGATTCATACATCGGCAGCATCCGTATTCCGTACATACAAATTCAAACATCTACAGCATTTCCTCACTGTCACATGCCCTTCTCTATTCAGGTGAGTCGACTCGCTTCAGTTTCCCTTCTTCGTCTGCTCATTCATTCTTTGTTGAGTGCTGCCTGAAACGACACCGTAGGAGTCGGAAGAGTATTCCGGCAACTGGGTTTGCTCCAGACGGTGTGAAAGTTTGAACCTTTTGCTTATTTTGCGGCGCTAGTTTTTGTGTTGGTTTTGCTGCAATCTGGTTTCGACGCTAAAAATCCAATCTTTTTAATGACTTGAATTGTGGGTTTAATCTATTCAACCTAAATCGTTCGGGAAAACTTCGAATTCTGGCTTGTGTTTTGTGCTTATTGGAACAACGAGATTGAGTTCTTATTAGTTTTTAATCGCGTAGAGTAGCTGAATGTGAGAAAAATCGAAGCTTTGGTGTCGAATTTGACAGGCATTTTGCTTCCATTGTTGGTGATTATGCGTTTCTTGATTGAGTGTTTGGATTAGAGTTGTGCAAGTTATCGAAATTCCAGTTCAAAAACTGGTCTTGGTGGTGGTGGTGGTGGTGGTGGTGTTGGGATTGTTTGTAATTTGCATTTGTGATTAATGGCTGATATCTTTTGTTCATTGCTTGCTTTTACATTTTCAGGTACTTGGTTTGGGGGGTTTGTTCAAGTTTTATGTGGAGTGGACTTGTTGGGTAGAAAATGGAGGAAAGCCATGAGCAAGTGGAGGAAATCCGCGAGCAAGTGGACGGTTCAGAGAGTGCTTCTAGTGGTAGTGATAGTGATTCTTTTATAGATGATTCAGATGTTGATGAAGTATCGACATCCGGAAAAGATGAAAAATTGCATCCAGAGGCAAGTTCTCACTCATGAAAGTTTACTTGTTCTGCTGTAATAACTTTTCTCTATAAGTTATTTATTTTTCCTACAATTCTATATTTGGAAAACACGAACATTTCTTCGTGTTTTTCACTAAGTTGTATTCTATATGAAATGATCATGTGTTCTTTTATGTTATGCAGGAACCTCTATCTGACAAAGAAATTGAAGAGCTTATAGCCGAATTTTTGGAGGTTGAGAGCAAGGTATCAATTCTTTCTTTTCTAAAGTAACATTGATCTCAACTTTTCAGTCTTCTATGTACACATAAATATTGTGCAGGCTCTGCTCATTTTATTAGTTCATTCCTTTAGGCTGCGGAGGCTCAAGAAGCACTTGAGAAAGAGTCTCTTGCCAAAGTGGAGAGTGATGTCAGAGAGGAGTTGGCACAAACTCTTCATGGGGATGATGTTAGTTTCTTCCTTTGGATGCCTCCTTGTGGCTTACATCGTCTTTGCGAATTACTTATCTACTTTTACTTGTTCATAGCTGGATAAAGCTATTGCAGATGAAATGGCCATTTTAATAGAAGACTGGGAAGCTGAGCTTGATGAGCTTGAGACCGAGAGTGCACATTTGCTGGTCTGCTTCTTTCTTCAATCTATATTAAATCTTTGTCTTTGAATACATTTTCATAGACTTGCATTGCATGCATTCTGATGTGATAAGTTTCTACTGAAAATAAAATGTAAATCCATCTAGAATGAATGCTTGGCTTCTTCTCATGACTTATGGAGTTGGTAATGAATTTGACCAGTTAACCTTTGTTATTTTTTTTGTGTTGTTTATTTTTGAAGAAACTATTGAGTTTTAGATTTGTTTCCATTTTTTCTGGAGTTCATTTATGCTTTCTGTATAGGAACAACTTGACGGGGCTGGAATTGAGCTACCCAGCCTTTATAAGTGCATTGAAAGTCAGGCTCCTAATGGGTGCTGTACTGAAGCTTGGAAAAACCGAATACACTGGGTAGGATCTCAGGTGACTGGAGAGTATACGGAGTCAAGGGCTGATGCAGAAAAGTATCTTCAAACCCACAGACCTGTAAGAAGGTACATTTCTGCCCTTTTAGCATTGTTGATTCTACAAGATATGAAGCTTCTAGTATGTAATCTGCATTTCTGGACTCAGGCGACATGGTAAACAATTGGAAGAGGGTGCTAGTGGATTTCTGCAGAAAAAACTAGCCATAGGTGGAAGCACCAATGCTGTGACAGCTGAAGTTGAGTGGCCTTCTCTATTTTGTTCTGATGGTACCGTGAAGGATGGTGCTTTATTTGGCAGTAAGCACTGGGCTTCTGTTTACTTGGCCAGTACGCCACAGCAAGCTGCTGAGATGGGACTCAATTTCCCCGGTGTCAATGAGGTGGTTAACCTTTTTATTTACTTATCTTGTAGAATTTATGTTCACCACCTTTTTTCATGAGTTGAAGAATTAAGAGGACCTGTTTGATGGACGTCACTAGGAAGATCCATCTTTTATGGTCTTAATTTATTTGAGTGTGATGCTTTGAAGCATGATATTCTTTCTTCATAAACAATCCGCTGCAACACGTTCTCTTCTTTGGCTTGGCGAATTCTTGCATTGACTCTTTAGAATACTTGTTCCAGGTAGAGGAGATCGATGACATTAATGGAGATTCTAGTCATCCATTTGTTGCAGCTGCTATCGCAAATGAAAGAGAACTTGGTCTCTCTGAAGAACAAAAGAAAAATTATAGGACGGTATGATTGTGCTGCCCCATAGTTGATGTTCTTTGCTCTTTTATCTTTGATGTTCTTTGCTCTTAGTATCTTTCTTGCCATTACATTTCATTTAGAGAAACATTTAAACATATACACGTAGTATATACTAAGCAATTTGGCTATATTTACTTATTTTATGTCCGCCCTTCAGAGTTACCCGAGTTTGTTTCATGAAAAAAGAATTAACATGGAAAGGTCTGTCAGTACGGGAAACCATATTAGTCGGGAGATTCTTATGCAGTAATTACATGAGGACTATGTGGTCATACTGTTTTGACCTGCATTGTAAAAGGGTATTTAATGGACCATCTGTAATATTTGATGAGGGTATTTAATGGACCATCTGTAATATTTGATGGGTTTATCTTTGCTGCTTGGAAACGTGATAGACACTTTTAGTATAGGCATATGCCAATATTTGTGATTAACTTTTTTACCAATAGAGTGTTAATTCTATGCTGTGATACTGTTATTAGAATTGATGTACACATAATCCCCTCATATTAACGACAACTGTTCTTGATAACACTTGGTTAAGTTTCGCTTAAGTTTATACTGCTTTTGTACTTGTCCATTGAAAGGTTAAAGAAGAAGATGATGCAAATGTTGATCGGAAGCTTCAAATTCATTTGAAACGTAGGAGACATCAAAAGAAACGCAGACAGGTATACTATGCTTGTGTTTTCCCTCTCACTTCTGGAATTTTGAGTCACAGTTTTATAGCTTTTTGGCGCTTTATTATTTTTCTATTCTAGTCTCTGAGACAAGTTATGTTGCTTACTGCTTCATTCTTAGTGTCGGTTACCCTGACCAAATTCTAGCAGTCATTGATTTGACCTTAACATCTTGTATATTGTCAGTACAATTTGCATTCTCACCATCAACTCATCATGTGGTTTTTATCCATTTATACGTATGATTTGTATCAATCTACCCAACACCTATGTATATATGGATAAAATTGAAAATAGAGTAAAACTTAGCATCTGCACACATATTTTTGACAGTTTTGCTATTAAGAAATGCTTTACTCAACTATTACTATATGGAATGAAGGCTGCCTTTGGAAGCTTTAGTATATTTTCTTTATTAGCAAATTTCTGGTTGTTTTAATGAAAATTTCCAAGTTGCGTATATGCACCTTCAGACTATTTTCGCGTTGGTAATATTGGGATGGGCTACAAGGCACAGAGTTTGTATTTACTTATTTGATTATAGCTTTACTATTTATGCGTTTTGTTACTTGAATTGTATCAACTAAAGTCTAATACCAGCATAAGCCACGTAATAAACCCAAAACGCCCTAGTTAGCAAACCTTTTAGTTTTTATTTGCTTCCTAGTTTTAGACTCTAATATTTTCTTCTTCAAACAAGAAATTTTGTTGAACATTACCGAAAGTTGAAGGAAAATTTCAGAAAATATTGTGCTTCCCCATTTTGAGTTTCGGCGAAATTCTGAAGCTTGGAGAGAGCTGGCTCTCGTTTTGCATAAAACTTTGTAAGGAAAATGGATTCTAGACAAAAAGTCTTTTATGTTTTGGATTGCGACCTTATCTGTTTTATCTTGATTCTCCCCTTCATTTGCAGCACCAAAGTTCATTAGGGCCTTTTCTGTACAAGACATCGTTGATTTGTGCCGTCTAGCATTCATTAATATTGCTTTTTATTGTTCCCTGAAATAGGATGTTAGCACGAAAGAAGTTTTCCTAGTTGATTACGGCATGGATATGTTCTTCATTTAACATTCAATTATGTTTCATTCTTTTCCTACTGCCAAATCAGAGAGAAGTTTGCCCAGTTGATATGGTGATAGAAAGCAACACTGGCCAGTCTCCTTCAACAATTGACTCTTCTACCTGTAGTTCAAATGGGAAAATTGATGAACATGGTATTAATGACCAAGAAAGCATAATGAGTAATGTTGCCTCTCCACTGCCTGATTCCAGTGGAGCAAGAGGCTCCAAGCGTGTAAGTGAGGATGAGGAGCTGAACGTTGAAAACAAGAGGAGCCGAACTGTTATAATAGATAGCGACGATGACACTCCTGACTTTAATGTAATAAAATCTGAGGACCACCCCTACGTGGAAGAAAATATCCCCATATCTGCCACTGATGGTCATCCTTCACAGACTCTGAATGATAAGCTCTACTGTAGTGCTTGTAACAATCCTACTGACAAAGTGCGCTCACATCCACTTCTGAAGGTGATAGTTTGTGCGGATTGCAGATGCTTATTGGAAGAAAAAATAAATGTGAAGGTATGCCCATAAGTAACTTGTATGCATTCTGTTGTCTATCTTTGAACATTTTGTGTAATGTGTTACATAGGTGATATAATAAATTAACCTGGTTATGGATGGTATAACTCTATTTCTATATCTGAACATTTTGATATGTGATTAAGAATTTATAATGGTAGTTTTCTTAATTTTTTTTGTATGAATTTTATGACTTGCCTGTTGGTCCGGCAAACAATAAGAAGGCTCTTAAATGGGTAAAAACTTAGAGCTTTATTGTACTTTATGATGATAGACATGTGATTTGACTCTCTGATCCTTTTTCGGCTATTATAGTGTAACCAATTAGAGAAAAGGTTACTAGTTCTTATTTTAAAATCTATAATGATGGATATTTTTCCACATCAATTACTACTAAAAGAGTATTTGTATTTAGTAAATGCTAGGTTTATTGCTGACTTAAGTATGTGTGCAGGATCCTGACTGCTCTGAGTGTTATTGTGTATGGTGTGGGCAAGGTGAGGACCTATTAGGTTGTAAATCATGCAAGGCACTATTTTGTAGTTCTTGCATAAAGAGGAATATTGGAGAGGAATGCTTATCCAAGACCCAGAGTGGTGGCTGGCAATGTTGTTTATGTTGCCCCAGTCTTCTACAGACCTTGACATTGCAGTTAGAGAAAGCAATAGGTTCTGGAGATTTGATACTGTCTAGCTCTGATAGTGATTCAGAGGTAGATGCTGCTATCAGGTATATTACACTGTTTTAAGGGAATCCATCTCCTCCTCCTCCTTTTCCTCTCGGTCTATCCATTGTTGAGATATGTAGTATTTGTTTATTACTAGCATTTTAAATTCTTAAAAAAAGCAGTAAGCTTTCTTCTTGGGCATTAGGTAGTTTTGAATCACATAGGTTATAAGGTTCTTAGCATATTTCATCTTTGTGCCAGTTCTAAGAGGAAAAGAAAGAAGAAAATTCGAAGGATCATTGATGATGCTGAATTAGGAGAAGAGACCCAAAGAAAAATTGCAATTGAAAAGGTAACATCTGGTGCTTATTTTTGCTATCTAAAACAAGCCGTTTGCAAGTGTTTTAATTTTTTTCTCATAAACCCATCTTCTGCAGGAACGTCAAGAACGCTTGAAGTCTTTGCAAGTACAATTTTCAGCCGAATCTAAGATGAAGAGCTTTGCAAGCTCTAATTGGAATATACCCGAAGGTGCCAGTGTTGATGTGCTCGGTGATGCATCAGCTGGTTATATAGTGAATGTTGTGAGAGAGAAAGGTGAAGAAGCTGTCAGAATCCCTCCAAGCATCTCAGCGAAGTTGAAGGCTCATCAGGTTTCTTAAATTTCTCAAACTGCTTTTTTGGAACGGTTTTTACTAAAGCCCTTTGAGTTCTTTCACTTTTTTTTTGAATTTGTGTCACTAACTTTCCCACGAAGTAAAGGTTTGATTCATTGCTTCAGATTACGGGGGTGCGATTTATGTGGGAGAATATTATACAGTCAGTCAGAAGAGTGAAGGCTGGGGACAAAGGTCTTGGTTGTATCCTCGCTCACATGATGGGCCTGGGTAAAACTTTTCAGGTATCATGCTCTGTCGCTTAAAAAATCTTCCCGCGAACTATGAGTGCAGCCTAGTGGAATTTCATCTTCAAATAGGTGTTAGTGCATGTGGGGTTTTTCCGAAGCATAGTGGGATATTCATAGCAATTGTAGCATATCCTTTCAGCTCGTAGGCTTTATGTGTTTGATTGATATACTCTGCATAACTTGTCCTTTTGCAGGTCATAGCTTTTCTGTACACTGCAATGAGAAGTATTGATTTGGGATTAAAAACTGCTCTTATTGTCACCCCTGTGAATGTTCTGCACAATTGGCGGCAAGAGTTCATGAAGTGGAGACCTTCAGAACTAAAGCCGCTTCGTGTCTTCATGCTAGAAGATGTTCCAAGGTCTAGTTAAATATTTCTAGATTGAAGCACTCTTTAGATATCCAGATACTTTCTTCCAGAAATCCTATTTTTTTACTTTTTTTCCCATGTGTTTTTATTTTACCTCAGAACAATTAAGAGGCGGCAGTATTGTCTTTCTGATTTCTATGCTTTTCTTCTCTTTAGGGTCAGCTGAAATGTCTGAATTTTTTTTTTTTTTTGAGAAATAGTAACTAGTGCATTTCACTTTTCATTGATTGATGTCTATTGGGTTGTGCGTTACTTGGACATTGGGTGCCGACATTCCTCTTTGTTTTCCAGGGATAGAAGAGCAGAGTTGCTTGCAAAGTGGAGAGCTAAGGGTGGTGTCTTTTTAATTGGGTACTCCGCTTTCAGAAACTTGTCCCTTGGAAAGCATGTGAAGGATAGGCAAATGGCTAGAGATATTTGTCTTGCCCTACAGGTAGGTTGATGTTTGCTGCTAACCTATAAACTTGTGTTCAATAGCATGCTGGCTACCAATTTAGCCGGTCAATTTTGCACCAATGGATGAAGAATTGCTTCTGACAGTCTCTTAAGTAATGCTCTCCATCATCGTACATTATATTTAGTAGCAGCTTCGTATTAAAACATAGTATGCAGAAATTTTCTGTTTTTTCCTCTGTTTTCTTTTGGCATTTCATGAGGTTCTCTGCATTTATAACTCCAAATTAACTTGTATTCAAAGCATATTTCTCACTGTGAAATTTCCAACTGTTAGGATGGACCTGATATACTTGTTTGTGATGAGGCACATGTTATCAAGAATACCAGGGCTGATGTTACCCAAGCATTGAAGCTAGTACAATGCCAACGAAGGATCGCATTAACTGGATCACCTCTCCAGAACAATCTGATGGAATATTATTGTGTAAGTTCACTTGGAAGCTATTCATCTTGTCCTTTTTTTCCTTATAAAACTACCTACTGTCATGATTCGTTTGCAGATGGTTGACTTTGTAAGGGAAGGTTTTCTTGGAAGCAGTCACGAATTTAGGAACCGGCAAGATTTTCTCACTTAAAGGCTATTTGATGTCTTATTACTTTTCATTGCTTCCATTCATCTTAATCCTGCCTCCCCTGAAATGCAGATTCCAGAATCCCATCGAGAATGGTCAACATACTAACTCAACTGTGGTTGATGTCAAAATCATGAATCAAAGGTCTCATATTCTTTATGAGCAGTTGAAGGGATTTGTTCAGAGAATGGACATGAATGTGGTGAAGAAAGACTTACCACCAAAAACTGTGTTTGTAATAGCTGTAAAGCTTTCTCCCTTACAGAGGAAATTATACAAGAGGTTTCTTGAAGTGCATGGTTTCACTAATGACAAAGTTGATGGTGAAAAAATTAGGAAGAGAAGTTTTTTTGCTGGCTACCAGGCCTTAGCTCAGGTACATTTTATAAGTTCCCAAAGGTCCATTATTATGAATAATAACATGAAAACACCACACTCATGCATGCATGCATAATTCAAAAGCACCCAGTCGTATGAAAAAGATCCACTGGACATTGTATGTCATGATAATCATTCATTCCAAATCAATCACACTTCTTGCTTAATGATAAGTGTTGTAATATATTAGCCTTTTGCTGTAGTAGATATGGAACCATCCGGGCATTTTGCAACTAAGAAAAGATGACAAAGACTATGTGAGACCTGAAGATGCTGTTGAGAATTTTCTTGCAGATGACAGCTCTAGCGATGAAAACATTGATAATTTAGATTTTGGGGGTATTTATTTTCTTCTCTTTCTTTTCCTGGGTTTTGAAGGACTTGCAAGGATGCTCATGTGTTCGATAGTATTTTTCAAAATTGGCTAATGATGACAGATCTCTTGCTCTACAGATAAACAGAGGAATATGAATGAAATCTTGCCAGGAAAAAAAGATGATTCCATTTTTCAAAAGGTATAGATCTGGAAAGGGCGTGATGGTGGATTCTGAGCCATTTTGCACTTTTTATTTTAGTACCTTGTAATTGATTTTATTTGAGATCTGCACTATTTTTGTATTTCAGTACAAAGAATAATAAGGCTCTGGCCGATTCTTGCAACATGTTTCCTTTCAATAATATTTAATATGAATTTGCACAAACTTCTGTTTTTCTTGTTTAGTTGATCTACCTCTTGGAGCTTTAATCTCCCATACCTTTATTGGCCAATTTTGAGAAAGGGTGCTGAAACCCATATAAGTATCTCTGAAGAGGCTTCCTGCCTTTTGTATTGTTATTGATTTTATTTTATTTTATTTTTTTGGATTTTAAAGTCAACTATTTAAAATGTTTCAGGATTGGTGGAATGATCTTCTTCATGAAAATAACTACAAAGAGCTAAATTACAGTGGAAAAATGGTATTGCTGCTTGACGTTTTAGCCATGTGTTCTGATGTGGGTGATAAGGCATTGGTATTTAGCCAAAGCATACCAACCCTTGACCTTATAGAACTTTACCTTTCAAGGCTACCTCGACATGGGAAAAGGTGGAAGTTCTGGAAGAAAGAGAAAGATTGGTACAGGTTAGTATATCTTGCTTAGAACAAATCACACTTGACATTAAGCTTACTTTGCTAATGAGCTTTGTGTATTTAACAATTTTATTCAAATAAGTCCCCTATTTATTACCAATAGCTTAAGTTGTGCCCCTTTTCTTGTGTTCCTTTCAGAGCTGAAAGTGAAAATTGTCAATCCCTCCTATATTTTATGCTTACATGTGTTCGCCATTGTAAGTTGTAACATTGAAGAGAAGCCTGACCTATATTTTTTTTTTAACTTTCCTACAGGCTAGATGGGAGAACAGAGAGCTCAGAAAGGCAAAAGCTGGTTGAACGCTTTAATGATCCCCAAAATAAGAGAGTGAAATGTGTTCTGATTTCCACCAGAGCAGGATCATTAGGGATAAATCTCTATGCTGCTAATCGTGTAATAATAGTTGATGGTTCCTGGAATCCAACATATGATCTTCAGGCTATATATCGTGCTTGGAGGTAAATTTTTCATCTTGCTTTTGTAGTTCTTTATTAACCTTTTTTGTTTAGTAATCTGCATTGATATATAGTCTTTTGCTGTCTTTTACTACATTTTTGTTTAGTGCTGGGCCGTGATGTAGTCTGTTTTAGGCGCCGAATCACATTAAAAGCTGATGCATTGTGTATTTGGAGGGGCTGTTAGGTTTTGTGTTTACAGCAATTGCTCTTCAATTTGGCCCACCGCTCAAGTTCTTTGACATAGTTATGTCAAATTTGTGGTCTCTTGAAACAGCAAGCCTAATGATTATTTTTCCTCTACCAAGCTTCTAAACGTTGAAAAGTTATATCACAAATTGTAATAATATGCTTGCTCTATCTTCAGGTATGGCCAAACAAAGCCAGTTTTCGCTTACAGATTGATGGCACATGGAACCATGGAAGAAAAAATTTATAAGCGTCAGGTAAGGGGAGAACAGAATTGATAGATGGTTCTTTAATCTGAATCAAACTTTAACAAAGCACACTTGGATTGTAGGTAACGAAGGAGGGCCTGTCTGCAAGGGTTGTTGATCGCCAACAGGTACATAGAACAATATCTAAGGAAGAGATGTTGCATCTATTTGAATTTGGTGATGACGAAAGCCATGAGCTTGACCAAGATTATGTAAGTGAAAACCACAATATGACCGGTGAAGTTGAGATGTTGCCTAAACAAAAAGTGCCTCTTTCCCAAGGAAGTTGCTCTTCTGACAAGCTAATGGAAAGTTTACTTGGAAAGCATTGTCCAAGGTATGTTTCCATGTTCTGTTTCTTATTTTCTTTAGCATCTCAATGTATGAGATGGCAGCCTGGTTACAGAACGTACGCTGGCCACAGTTGGCAACATATACCTCCCTCTCTCCCTCCATTATGGATGAACTACCTTGATTTCAGGTGGATTGCCAATTTCCATGAACACGAGACCCTTTTGCAAGAGAATGAAGAGGAAAAGCTCTCAAAGGAGGAACAAGACATGGCTTGGGAAGTATACCGAAAAGCACTGAATGGGGAGGAAGTGCAGAGAGTTCCTCCAAATGGATCTGCAGTTGCCCAAAAGCCAGCTGCATCAAATATTGCCTCATATTCACCAGAGATTAGCTGCCTTGCTGAATCTAAAAAGGTGGATACTGCTGTACAGCGGAAATGCACCAATCTTTCCCATTTGCTAACCCTTAGAAGCCAGGGCACAAAATATGGTTGCACTACTGTGTGTGGGGAATGTGGCCGTGAGATATGTTGGGAGGAGCTGCATCGAGATGGCAGGATTGCAAGATGAACGAGTATGTCTTCCAATTTGTTTGTACTATGTCTTCTGTGTATGGCTCGATTGTACATTGCAGTTGCTGAAAGTTCAATCCCATTTTGAACACAATTTTGGAGAATTCTTTTTGTATTTTTTGCGTCCTTAATGACCATTCAATTACAGGAAGGAAAAATCTGAAGCTTTTCCTTGGCATGAATTTCAAGTAACATTTCTTAATTTTTCTGGAGTTTTCGGCCGTGTGTTCAAAGTAAATGTGCAAAAACTTTTCCTCATTAGTGTAGGAGAAGCCCTATAATCTGACTTCACGAGGGTTTTGGACAACTTTCGATTTTCTTAGTCCATCTGGTTCCTTGTATTGTACGCATGTCTAAATACTTCTATTCCTGTAGTGATCGGAAGTTTCAACTTTGCTACTAGCCGTTGAACAATTACCGCCAAAAATTAATGAGTATGAGGTCTAACATCAAATTAGATCGTAATCTTCCCCAAAAACTAGATTTACAAAGCTGTTTTCAATCCAAATAAGAAGTGGAAAGATCGTTCAGTAAATAAAAAAAAGGTGTCCTTACGGAATTAGGGATGGTTGATCCTTTCTCTTGATTCCAAACGGAAATGGTTTTGACTTAATTATATATAAATAGCAGTTTTCCCTCAAATTCCAAGTAAACATGAAATTGTTCTTACTCCATCTTTGTTTTCTAATATGAAAATGCCGGTAGGATTTGAAGATTTGAGAAAGAAGAAGATTGCTGAGGCCAATGAGTCTTTCAATCAGATGTTGGCAGAGTGTAGGGCAGTGACAGAAGACCGAGATGAACAACTTCGATTGCTGACGCAACGAGTTTTGGATGATCTCATTCGAAGTAAGTCGAAGAAACTACCACCGCATTATATTTCCTTTGGTCCAATCCCTAAGAAAAAGAGAGGAAATCCGTGTGAAAAATACCAAGTCATCAAGAATAGGATAGTTAGCCCGCAAACTTGTTGCCATGATATAGTTGAGGCTTCTTATTCTGCCAGGAATGTTCATATGAAAACAAGGAAAGATGAAGATGAATGTTACAAGTACTATTATGAAGATGAAAAAGTCCAACAAGCTAAGAAGATGAAAGCTAGCCCAGAGACTTCTTGTTCTGATTTTGTTTCTGCTAGAAATTCCCATCGGAAAATCAAGAAAGATGAAGATGAATACTACAAGAAGTATCATTATGAGGATGAAAAAGTCAAAAAAGCAAAGAAGATGAAACCTAGGCCAGAGATGTCTTGCTACGCTGAATAACTTGCTACTTCTGATAGGAATTCCCATCTGAAGAGCATGAAGCTAAGTACTTTTGGAACCAGCAGACCAAGCAAGACAGATGAATACCAATATTACAAGAATCTTTGTGAAGGTGGAGACAGCAAGTTGATCAAGAAGCAGAAGATGAAACCTAACCCAGAGACGTCTTATTACAATGAAAGACTTGCCGCTTCTGATAAGAATTTACATATGAAGAGCAAAAAGCTGAGTACATTTGTAACGAGCAGACGAAGTAGGACAGATGAATACCAATATTACAAGGATCTTTGTGAAGGTCAAGACAACAAGTTGATAGAGAAGAAGAGCAACACTGACCAACAAGCAAAAAAGAAGAAACCGCCGCCTTTGTCAATTCCAAATCCGGAACCAGATATGCCGGTAGAATTCAAGAACAAGATTGAGTCTTTACGTGGTTACCAAGTGCAATTGGTGATGTACAAGAGAATTTACCATACGGATTTGATCAAGCACCACGACCGTCTCACAATGCCAGTGAATCAAGTGATTAACAATAAAAACTTCGCAGTATTGGACATGATGGGATCAATAAAAGTGAAGGTAATAGATACATGCTTAAAGGAGCATGAAATAGGCATGACCAAGTGGAACTCCAGAAGCAGCTTTTCCTATGTGTTAACCAGTGGTTGGCATGAAGTCCCAAAGGATAAGCTAAAGGAAGAGGATGTAATTCAGATTTGGTCGTTTCAGATCAAGAATCCAAATGTTGCAAACCAAGAATGTCTCTGCTTTGCGCTTGTTAAGCTCGATTATCAAGAGAAAAAAGAAGGCCATATCGATAATGGTTGTGCTGGCATTTCCATGGAACATGAACAAGTTGATGTTCAGCTGAAAGATGATGGCCAAAAAGAAGATATTGATAATGGTAGTAATGATAGCTAGCTGAAAGCTATGGGATCGTCGTCGATGAGCAAGACAAAGGATGATGATGAGGGGCAGGATAAAGAAGATTGCAATGGCAGTAGTGGCAGTGACATTTCCAGTCCGGGTTTGGGGCGGCGAAACACAGTAATTGCAAAATATGAACTATCGATCCTCAATTGAGATGTAACTCTTGTCCGAGTATAACTAATATGATATGAACAATATCTAATTTAGATTCTTTGTTTAACTCAAGCTCAAAGTGTATGATTTAATGTCTAAATTTAGAATAAGTCTTAAAACACAACAAATCTTTAATCTCCATGTAAAGACCCCAATCTATATTGAGGGCATTTTCCATATTTTAACTTAAATAAATACCCAAGTATTTTGAATTTTGAAGTTTCGAATTTAAAATGTTTCACCTCTATAGCCTTTCCTAAACAACCTCTACTTAAATAAATAGAAAAAGAGTTCAGTCTCTCCCGAGAGCCTCATCTCTATTTCTCTACAAGAACGGAACCGCCAACCACGATCTCGGGTTCGATTCCCTCCCTCCGCCGCCGTCTGATCGGAATCTCACGCGGGTCTGTGTATTCCGGGTGGTTGTCTCGTCTTGTCCGATTTAGGGCTTCACAAGTTGGGGCTTTTGTGAAATTCGGTGTGATCTCAAAGCTATGTCTGACGATGGGCTTCGGGTTGGGACAGAGCGCTGGCATTATCGGTTTATCGGTTCAAAGTGTGGTAGACAGACAAGCTGTCCACAGATGAAGCCGGTAGCTACCCGGTGAAAGTGGGTGGCGAGATTCCGCTGAGATTGATGGTGTCAACTCAAGAGACCAGTCTCTCCTTGAGTAAAGAACCAGTTCGGAAGAAAGATGTATGGACTGCAGTTAGTTCCTCTATTAAGTCCCAGGAACATAGGGTTTCTCTTGCTGAGTGGTTGGGAAGACTGCTTACCAAGATTTGGGTGCCGGAAACCGAGCAGCCATCTATTATTGATAGAACACTTCAGGTGCTTGAATTGAATCTCAGGGCCGGCCCTGCTATATATCGAGTGACGCGCGGGAGTTGGGCCACCGAGTGGAAAGGGCCTCCAAAAATAATTTAGGGGAATTGGCTAAAATAGGCTCAAAGCCAAATCCATTTGCCAAAATGTTGGGTCAGCCAATTTTGTGCTAAAAATAGGCAAAACTTTTGCCTAATTGCAAGGAGCTCTCTTGCTAATTGCTGCAGCACCCCCATGAAATGAGAAATGAAGAAATGTCCCCGGCAAAACCCATCTCGACCTTTCCCTCATCGCGATGCGACCCCCATCAGCCCAGCGAACCTCGTCGGCGACCTCCACTGGATCCCCACCTCACGCTCCGGAGCAATGCACGCGACCTCAAACGCGCACTGGATCTGACCTGCTTCGCCGCCGCCACCACCCACCTCGACCTCTCCCTCATCGCGCCGTGGGACCACGCACTCCTCTCCTCCGTCGTCGCCAATAACGACCTGTCCTCCTCGGCGCCGAATGTTGTGAATTGGCCAAGCACGATCGCACCCACACTTGTTAAATTTTTTTATTATTCTTTTTGCAATTTTATTATGGATTTTTTGGGTTTTTGGATTGAGAATTGGTTGGTTAATGAAATTAGATATGAAATGTTTGTTGAATACATCGATGATAGAGTTCATGAGCCGGTTGGGGAGATGACGGCGATGGAATTTGGAGGAGAAGAATGGTGTGAGGTTGCTGAGGTACAGAGTAGACTATGTGTGTACTATAAGAGACTATAACAGACTATGGGGGACTATGAGGAACTATGGCCGCACCATGGGCGCACTATGAGGGACTATGAACGCGTTGATGAATTACAACTAATCTGTACTCGAAAGACTATGGGGGACTATGAGGAACTATGGCTGCACCTTGGGCGCACTATGAGAGACTATGAACATGTTGATGAATTACAACGATTCTGTACTCGAAAGACTATGAGGGACTATGGCCGCACTATATACCCAGGGATTGAACTGTAAAGGACTACGACTGCACTATGATGAACTACGATCGCACTATGGTGAACTACGATCACACTACGGTAGACTACGAACACACTATGATGGACTACGACCATACTTTGAGTGCTCAGGGATTCACTTGCAAAATTACTGTAGCATTTTGCCTAGTGAAGCACTAACCGCTGCCCACTGCCTATTTTAGCAAACAAGTTTCCCCATGGGCCTATTTTAGCCAATTCCCCAATAATTTATAGGGGAATTATCCAAACTAGGCCAAGTGGCCAATCTGTGTTCTAAATTGGTCGGTCAGCCAAATTCATTCCAAAATGTGAGAATTATTACCTATTTGCACAAGAAGCCCCCCCCCCTCCCGCTTTTTCCGCCCCCCCCCCCTCTTCCCCCGCCCCGCCCCCCCCTTCCCTTTCCCCCCGCGCGCCCCTCTTTTCTTCCCCCCTCTTTCTTTCGTTCTGTCCTCCCCTGCCTTCCCTCCCCCGCCCCCTGCGCCCCCCCCCCGTTTTTTCCCCCCCCCTCCCCCGCCGTGCCCCCGCGGGCGGAAGTTTTTTTTTTTTTTTTTGCCAAAAACCGTTCGACAAACCTCCCTCCGTTCTCTCTTTTCCGGCCATAGATCGATGACGACCCAAACTACAAAAAGTTCCCTCTCAACCTCAAGAATATATCCCCAAAATTTCAGAGCCAAAGACAGCGTGGAACGCCGCCGGTGAAACCAAACGCAAAACTGAGCCGCCGGAGTTCTCGCCGCCGTTGCTAATTTTCCGGCCACTTTCTCCGTCCGGAAAACCTGGACTAGCTTCCCAACATCCACGAGCACACTCCCACGAAGTTTCAACCCCAAATTCCAAGCGGTTTGCCGCCGGCGAACGAAAACATTTTGATCTGTTTTTTGCCAAAAACCGTCCGACAAACCTCCCTCTGTTCTATGTTTTCCGGTCACCGATTGACGACGACCCCAACTACAAAAAGTTCTCTCTCGACTTCAAGAATATATCCCCAAAGGAAACTATAGATAGAATGTCAACGTGGATGCAGGGGAAGGCATCCAAACTGATTAAGCAATAGGGGCAAAATAGTAAATAAAAAATAAATAAATAAATAAATATATATATTAGTATCCCAAAACGTTTTTACATATATGTATAAACTTGTACAAACTATAAATAAGTCAATAAAACACATATTTAAAATACGGATCGTCACAATGAGGATGCTGCGGTGGATGTGTGGCCACACGAGGATGGACAAGATTAGGAACGTGGACATCCGTGAGAAAGTTGGAGTTGCCCCAATTGGAGACAAGATGAGAGAGAATATGTTAAGGTGGTTTGCACATGTGAATAGAAGACCTATGGATGCCCCGATTAGAAGAGGCATTCCTGAAATGGAGTTCCAGGGCAAAATGGGTAGAGGGAGACCTAGAAAGACATAGAAAGAGACGATAAGGCGAGACATGGAGTATTTAGAGCTAACAGAACCAATGGTACACCACAGAGCGCAATGGCGTCTAAGGATTCATGCAGCCGACCCCATCTAGTGGGAAAAGGCTTTGTTGTTGTTGTTGTTTGGGCTTTTTTTAAAGGGGGTGGTTTTTGGGGAGGAGGATGTTGTTTTTTTTTTTTTTTTTCCCCCCCGGTGCCGTGCTCCCCCCCCGCGGTCTTTTTGTTTCGCTTTCCTTTTTTTTCCGGGTCTTTTTTTTTTTTTGTTCCTTTATGGGCCCCTTTTTTTTGTTGTTTTTTCTTCCCTGGGTCTCCCCAGGTCTCTTCGGGGGGTTTGTTGTTTTTTTTTTGTTTTTTTTTTTTTTTTTTTTTTTGTCTTTTTTCTGTTACACCCCGTCCCAAAAAGGTGGGTCCAGGATGTACGACCATCACCCGGAGGGTGACGAAGCCTTGACTCCCACACGCAAACGACAAACCACAGAAATAATAACGCACAAGACACAATTGGGCCCATAACAATCACACACACAACAGCCACAACAACATCAAAGCATCTACAACAAACGATCAGCAAACAGCGAAAGCTACAGACAACCTGGAACTGAACCGGAAATATCCCTATACCCTCGGGACGAATGCAGAGCCCTCGAACTGCCTCTCATCGCGTCTCTGGTAGGCATAGTTACTCCCTGAGGGGGGGGGGGGGGGGGGGGCAAAACCAAAAGGGTGAGTGGATGGAAAAACAATTAATCTTTCGAAAACATTTCTGAAAAACATAATACATAACCCCCCTACTGTAAAATCCATAACAAGAGACATAAGCAAACCTGTATATCCTGTACACCTTTGGTCAAGCACATACGACACCCTCGGTAATCCGCAGGGTGAAGCTGTGTACGTATACATAAGAAACCCCAAGTACCTACGATCACGTGAAAGCTGAAAAGAGGCACCTACAATACCCTGGATAGGCGTCAGGGCAAGCTGTGCACCGGAATGGATAGCTAGCAAGTGGGGTCTTCGGCGCTTGGTGCACAATCACGTGAAAGTTGTGTCCTACGGCC
Source organism: Spiraea crenata (assembly GCA_033992175.1). Taxonomy (NCBI): domain Eukaryota; kingdom Viridiplantae; phylum Streptophyta; class Magnoliopsida; order Rosales; family Rosaceae; genus Spiraea; species Spiraea crenata. The sequence goes on along the minus strand of JAVBHV010000041.1, from coordinate 873,676 downwards.
GTAGTCCGGGTACTAAAATATGTGTAAAGTACTGTGTGCGACTAGGTGTACTAGGTATTACTGATAATCTGATACTCATGAACATATATATACTGAAACAACCATTCGAAAACAATAACTTTATGAAAACAAAACCCATCCACTCACAGTGATTCCAAGCTGTCAAACTCGTCTGTCTGAAAGTTTCCATGAATCAACTGTCAGAAATACCGTAATTAAACACCGTCTTCAAAACCCTAATTCTCCATATTTTGCCCAATTGGGGTATAACCGTATCTCGGATCGCGAAACGGAGTTGGCCATTGGATCTGGAACGACGTTTCCAGTCGGAAAAGTGAACGGTCAACCCTGGTCAACTTTCTGGTCAAGTGGTTCGGGGGGGTGGGGCAGGGTGAGGGGGTGTGGGGGGGCGGGTGGGTGGGGGCAGGGGTGCGGGTGGGGGGGGGTGGTCGTGGCTGCGGGAGGGGGTGCGGGGGTCGGCGCGGGACACGCGGTCCCCGGTCGCCGCTGTGGTCGGGCGGCGGGAGACCAGTGTGAATAGTGGGGTTGTTGGGGCCGGGGGCCGTCGTACGCCTGGGCTCGCCTGAAACTGCAAATTTAGCCGGAAATTTTCCAGTTTCCGGCGAACCCCAACCAAGGTTTAAAATTTCGACCGAAACTCTGAAATTTCTGTTGAAATTTCGGATTTTTTTGGGTACCGAAATTAGAATCAAGGTACTTCTCAATATTACCGGAAAAACATCGAAATTTCGATGATTTCGGTGTTTTCGGTTAAGTTTCGGTGAAATTTCGATACTTTTCAATGAAATTGGTTGATGATTTGATGGCGGCGAGATTCTGGGTCGTGAAGGATTCTGGGTCGTGAAGGAGACGGCGGCTTTCTGTAATTGAGGAAGAAGAAGATGTTTTTGTAATTTACTTCAACTTTTGGTCAATTTGGTCTTTTGGAGATTATTTTGATTACTTTTGATTAGTTAAGTGAATTGGGGGACAGATGGTGTTTTTTGGAGAAGAATGGACAGATGGTGTTAGGGTCAACTTCTTTTTTTATTAAAAAAAACAAAAAACGTGTAGTTGGTTGGGGTTTCTTATTGTAGCATTCAAAGGCTATTAAATCTGAGTTTCCTTATAACAAATTTTCTTTTTGTCACACATGTATATCAAAATACCTATTAATGAAATTACTTTAGAGAAGTAAAAATAAAATTACTTTAGATCAGAAAAATAAGGTTGTATTTATAATTTCATTTCTTATTATTAAGTTTAGTAGCAAGCAATATGCCATTTTTTTTAATAGGTTTTTGAGCATACATGAGGTTGATGTATACCTTACTTGTTAAACATAAGAATTGTTGTTTCTCATCCTTTTTTCGAAATGAGTGTTTCTATAAAATTCTATTTTTATCGTGTAAAATGTAAACTCTTTGATTTTATGCATGAATTTCATTTATGAGTAAACAATTTTACATACCTTATATGTGAAATAGGTGCATTATGGGTTGATTAAGTATCTAGATTGATAATATATTAATTTATAGGTATTTAACATGTTTTTGGTATTTTATTTTTTTTACCGAAATTTCCACTGAAATCGAAACTTTTTCCGAAATTTCCATAAATTTTGGCGACCGAAATTTCAACCGAAACCGAAATTTTGAACCTTGACCCCAACTTCTTCGATTCTTCACCAAATTTCACCAACTTTATATCAAATTTCATCTAAACAACCCAACGAATCGATCTAGCATGGTTTGGGGACTCACCTCGGCCGGAATCGACTGGAATTTGGATCGGAAAATCTGTTTTCCGTTCGGTCTAGTCGCCGGCGATTCTCGAGGCTTCCGTCGACAAAACTTGGTGATCCGGGCTCGTGGCATTGAGGTGAAGCTGATGGTGGTGGTCGGAGGTCACGTTCGTCGCCAGAGAGTGCGGATCGACGGTGTGAAGTCGACGAGTTTGAGGGCTGGTTCGGGTTTCCTCTTTTGGAAACCTGGGCCGGCTTTCCTTTTTAAAGCCCGGTTCGGGCTTTCCAGAACTGTCTTCAACCTTCCACCCAACCGGAGCCCGCCACGTGACACCTTCAAAGCTCCTCAATTCCGTTTTTCGCCCGTAACTTCTTCGATAGAACTCAGAATTCGATTCCGTCTTCGCGGGCGCGTTCATATCGTCGAGCTCTTCGCATAGAGTCCAATATCGACTATGTAAATTTCCACTGTTCAAAAGTCAATGGTTTGACTTCCAAGGGTAGTTTGGTCATCTCCCTTAAAATTCCGGGACGGATTGTAACAGTTATAGAAATGAACATTGTGTTTCTTATTTTTTGAAAATATTTTATGCTGAAATACAAGTATATAAATTGAAAATGGTATCGAAAAATATGTGTAATTCATTTACTTGGTTGACAAGAAATCCAGGGGTCTAAAAAGTAGAATGATTTTGAATTGTGATTTTTTTAAATATAGGTATTAGTGCACAACAATGTTGGGGGCATCGGCGATGCCGGGTTGAGATAAGAATACAAGAGATTGGAGCGCCTGATGACCCCATGAACTCGTTAAATCGAAATTGATCTTCGAGTCTGCTTGGATCTGGGGTTCCACCCGCCGCCATAGCCCATCGTCGTCGTCATCACCATCACCATCACCATCACCATCATCACCTCCTAACCGAAACTCGAGGGCATATTTGCAAAAACTAAACAGTAATTTGCTCATATTATGGGAAGGAATTCCAAATTTTCCAAAAAAAGGCTTCATTTAGCCAATTCTCCTTTGAGTTTTAGGGGAAAGTGGAACCCAAGCCAAGTTTAGGAATGCAACATGGCAGCGGAACACCAAGGCCCAGACCACTCAAAAACCCATTTACCCTTATGTTGTTTGAAGAGCCCATTTATATATAATAATATAATAGAAAAGTTGTTCGCCTCTCATACAGCAGCCGGTGTTCAAATCGCAAATCGAGAGCCTCGTCTGCTCTTTTCATTCCAAAGAGAACGACGGCGTTTCTCCACCAAACGCTCCTGAAATCTCTCTGTAAGCTGCTGCTTTCCCTTTTCTCGTTCCCTTCTTTTACAGATTTGCTTTCTTCGTTAAATCAAGATTGTCGCCAAACCCCTGAAATCGAACAATCTTGGCTAAATTTTAAGCAATTTGAAAACGATAGACCATTGGGTTTTTGTGATTACTTTGTTTCTCTGCTTGGAATTGATGATGATTTTGTTTTAAGATAAAATGGAAACTGTGCTTGATGAACCTGAGCTAGTTGGTGTTTGATTTGAATGTTTATTGTGTTTTGGGACTTCCATTGTGGTGAATTATGTATATTTGGTTGTTGTATATCGTGGGTTGAGCTTACCTTGTTGAAATTTGGACTGGGTTTACCTTGTTTTAGCTTCAATGCTATGCTGGATGCATAATTTTTGGTATTCCCCACTTACCCCACTAATGAAAGACTTGGTATTTCCGAATGGTTCCGAAATTTTTGGTGCGTAGCTGTGAATTTCAAGTGCAGTTGATTACTTGGCTTGCATATTCATTGATTTAAATGGAAACCTAGGTTCAGTTATTGACTGAGGTTTGATATGTGCCAAATTGGCCTTGTCTTCATCAATTTTCTCATATAACATGGCTCTGTATAAATGGAAAAGTACTATGTATATCTGAAAAATCACGTACCATGCCGCCCTGATGTGTGAATCCACCTACACTCTAATAGGTGCAAAATCATTAACGCAGTATGATGGGTTTAGTTTTCTACTTTTAATGCTCAGATTCTCCTCCAAATTCTGTTGCACCTTGTTGGAATTTGATTTTGGTCTCATCTTTGCTTCTAGAACCATTCCTTCTCTTCTAATGTTTCTTATCATCTTGTAGTTCATATTGTGACTTGAGAGGTTAGATATCATTTTTCACTTATATTTGCTTGCCGGATGATTTTTCCTTTGATGTTCTTGCTAGTTGGGTGATAAGATTGTGATTGAGATTATATATATTTTGATTATATGTCATAGTTCTAAAATCGAGTACATATCTTCATTGTCGAAAGAAAAAATTTGAAGCTTAAATTTTAGCACTGGTCTCGTCTTATCCGATTCGACATTTTCACAGGTTTTATGTTCAAATCGACCCTGTTCGCTTGATTTCGCAGTGTTATTTAGTAGTGCACAGCTATAATTTGTGCGAATTTTTGATTGTTTAGGTTTGGCTTTTGTGAAATTCGGTGTGATCCCGAGCTATGTCAGAACCTAGGCCTGGGGTTGGGACGGAGCGCCGCCGTTACCGGTTCAAAGTGTGGCAGAAAAATGGGCCCGCAGATGAAGATGAAGCTGGTAGCTACCCGGTGACACTGGTTAGCGAGATTCCCCTCAGATTGATGGTGTCAACTCAACATTCTAGTCTATACGCAAGCAACGAGCCAGTTCTAAAGAAAGATGTGCGGACTGCAGTTAGTACCTCTAAGTCCCTCGAACATAGGGCTTCTATTGTTGAGTGGTTGGGTAGGCTGCTTACCAAGAATTGGGTGCCAACAACTGAGCAGCCAGCTATAATTGACAAGATACTTGAGGTGCTTCAATCTACGGTCTCCAAGTTCCCAATTTACGTGGACATAAGGCTCCTCTTATGCTATGATAATTTGTATGCGGCTGTGGGTACTAGGAAGAATATTGTTCTTCCTGTTGGGCACGATGTCTGCGCCATATGTACGGACTCCATGGAAGCAGGTGTGAGGTGTTTTCCCTGCAAGCATCTGTTTCATCCACGTTGCATCCTTCCGTGGATTGACATGAAGGGTGACTGCCCCAGTTGCCGAGTTCTATTCGACAAAGATGACGGTAAAGCGCTTCTGTTATTGTTGGATGACCATAGCTGCCTTTTTAATTCAACTTTATTTCCACCCTATATTCTCTTGTGTTTGTAGTGGACGGTCAACTTTATGAATGCTAATTCCAACCAATTCAACTTTTGCTTCTCCTTATTCCCCTTATTATCTTACAGACTTGTTCGTGGATGAGGACCCTGCAGCTGTTGAGGCCCCTGCAGCTGTTGAGGACCCTGCACCTGTGGTGGAGGTTGAGGAGGCACATCAGTAGCTCCGAATTTTCAAGTTAAGTGTGCTTTCTTCCAATGTTTTTGTTTACTGTCTGTAGCTATAATTTCCTTTCCTTTCTCTCATTCTTGTGAAACTGGATGTTCAATGTTACAATGTGGGCAGCTGCTGTATCAGTGTCTGTTGGTATACACTTACAGTTCAAAACAACCGTTTCTTTTTTCTCTCACAGATTATAGGAGTAGGTTCAAGTATTGTGAGTAATTCACGTAACTTGTTTTATCTTTTTCCCCTTCACTTGTTACTTTATAGTTGATTCTTCCAACTTGCAAACCAACAGTTGGCTCACAGCTAAGTTGGTAAATGTTTGTAAGGAAATCCCACCAATAATTATTGCTAGCTTACCTAATTAGGATGTGGTCACGGCTGTTGTTTACAAGGAATTTATTAAACATGGAAGCAGGAGTAACTATATATGTTGGTTGTTTTTCTTCCTTATCTCCACGAATTGAATTGCTTGCTAGTATAATCTGGAACTCACCTCTTTATATGTTTGGTAATCTAGCAATGCTAATCTGTTGTTTTTTGTTCCCTGGTGAGTAGGTTGAGTGCATTTTAGTCTGCTGCCATTGACATGAAACATGAACCAGCAGATGTTAAGCTTAAAGATGATGAAAGAGAAGATAAGAAGGTGACGAGGGGAAAGATAAAGGAGGCAGTAATAGGAGTAGTACTAATGATTGTGTAATGTGTAATGTGATACTACAGAGATCTTTAAGTTTCAATATGCAGGTGTTTTTGCTCATACTTTTCCATAAATGAGAAATGGTTCGGAAACCTGTTTTTCACTAACATCCTATTTGCAACTCATTGAGGACTAATTGCAACTCTTGAAACTAATGGGCAGAAGACAATATAAGAGAGAGCAAATTCTATATGATTTCAACCAAGCAATGGCAGTCTAGATGTAGATACCCAGAAGAAAGCAAATTCTATACAATTTCAACCAAGAAATGGCAGTCTAGATGTAGATACCCAGAAGAAGTAACGAAGTCAAGGCAAAATTTTGCAGACCTCATCTACTGTAACATGGTCTCTTCGCTTAGTTTCTGATGAAACTCGTCGTCAGCCTCTTTTGTCATTCCAGCAGTAGCTGCACCTCCAATTATCCTCACCTGGCATGCGTTGTTAAGATATTATCATTTCTATAACTTGTATTGCAACAACATTATCTAATATTGGCTCATAGAATCCCGTTGCTTTCTCCCTACAACCCTTTTTAGCCAAATTCAACATCCCTCTTCTGCTATATTTATTTTCAGAACTTGCATTGCAATATCATCGTCTTAGTACTTACATTGCAATATCATCATCTTAGTCGTTAATTTGCAGCGCTTTTACTTGGGATACTTTCCATCTGACTTCAAGTGGGCAACAATCATCTAACATTACAGAATTGCATCTTGGTGAAGAATCACTTTGTTTGGTTGGGGAGCGTCTGGACAACTCTGGGGGTGGGGGATATAAATTTCAGCAAGTTGGATTAGTTCAAAAGTAATTTTGAATCCAAAAGCATATGAAGTGAGTGAGTTTGAATTCAAAAGTGATTTTCCGATTAAAATGGTGATTTCTGTCATTCAATCATGACCACATAGCGCGGTAGAGGGTTATTTGACCAGTTTTCTTTAACTGGTGAACATAATTTTAAATCCTGAATGTGAGAAAATCGAATGGCTGTAGACTGTAGTACACTGAGATGAACGACTAAGATTGTCCACAAGAAATTTGGGGTTATGATTTAATAGCTTCTGGAAAATTTCTTGGATTTGAAGCATTTCTAAGTCAACAGACTTTCTCTAAATTACTTTACAAACTAATCGTAAGGCAATTCCATATGAAACAGGCTTCAACAAAGAGAATAAAACACCGTACCGCTTACATTTACATGTATACAATCTCAGTTTTCTTTACCAGCCAACACAACAAACATAAGCTCCTACTTCTTGTAGCATCTCGGTCTTCAAAGCCTCTTGAAGCCAACCTAGTCGCTAGGTGCCCAGTAACATGTCATGAAAGATGCCAAAACTAGGCCTCCCACGACCATCAAGCTTAACCTTTTGAATGTAATAACAAAAATTGTTCAAAATCTTCTATGTAAATCACATTCTTTCTGAAGGTGGAAGAGTAACCGAGAAAGGTGCAATTGGTTACATGCATGTATCATTATAACTGATCAAGCATATTACCTTAAAAATAGAGTAGTTATCCCGAAAAGACATGGCAAGGATGGAGCAGCAACAGCCAGAAAATCCATCCCTAGTCTGTAATGCACTGTAGTACTATCACATTATGATACCTGACCTACATGACATCGGAAATAAATAGAAAAAACAAACAAGGAACTACTAGCTGAACTGTGGTAGAGAATACAATCTTTCAATTAATTCAAGATAACTAACCTTTTCCAGAATCATAATCAACTGATTCAAGGGCAGAGTCCTTCTTGCACTGTTTCCTTTCTCCACTGATAAATTAGATGGAGATAACTCCAAATAATAAAAAGAAGATTGTGAATGTCCACTCGTACATCAGTAGTAAACCAGTCCATGGCATAACTTTTCGAGGCACAATTGCAAAAGCCACTACGGCAGCCATGAAACAGGCGGCAATTAATAATTCACCCAAGTAAGCGAGCACATTGGCCTGCATGACCATCAAGAATTGTTTAACAACCTGAGTCTCTTCAAACAAAATATATCTACTGATCACATAACATTGTAAAGTTTTTCAAAAATCGAAGATAATCTATATACTATATGACGAGCTTCAAAGCATATGGAAATTGAGCCAACGCAACCACCAAAATATAGACAAGGGATATTACCTGATAGGACGATGCATAAACAACAGCCGCAGATCTAATTTTGTATAGTAAAGGTGTATGATTTGGTCAGACAATGACTTCTGCATAATGAGCCAAAGAATTCCAGCGCCTGCACCAAAATTGGTAGACGTTGATATTCAGAAACCAAAGCATTAATTCCCAACATCGGGGGAAATCATGATCTGTTTCCAGTTCCCAAAACTTGCAGTATATAACATAAAAATGCTCATAAGAGATACCTGTAGCAGATCATATAGGAAAGCAATTGGTGATAAGACCAGGAAATTTTACAATCAGGTATTATACATCAAAATGCAGTTAGAAACACGTGCTTGCAAACAATTCAGATGGTATGGAAGAAGGACATATGGTTACTGATTTTACTGGGCCTACTCTACTTGAATAATAGCAGGGTTTGTCTCTGGAACTTTTTACCTCAAAACCTTGTTGATATCCTCTTTGTCATCAGCATGTTGCATTGCATCAATCAGGGATCCACGTTTCAGCTCCCTGAGGGTGAGATAACCGTTCCCAAATATACTTATGTAGTGAAATTACAGTTCCAGCTGGCCCATTGCAAAAACATCTCAATTTAACATGTGCATCAATCAAGCTAAGGAATTGCATGAATGATGACCAGACTGAAAATAAAATATCAAAACAGTGACTGAAGGAACGAGGAAAGGACGGCAAGGGAGAGATAGCCAGACAGGGAACCCCTATAAACCTTTGGTGTATGAGTTGGATAACTAACTAACCATATCTTTCCTGAAACTCAGGCATGCTCTGTAAGAACTCCAACCCTGGATGAGTTGCCAATAGTTCACGAAGGACAGGTTTAAAGTCATCCTTTATCAAGCAGGGGTCGTATTAAGATAACAGGGTCCATCAATAGCAATAAAATTTACAATGACAGCAAGTCATGCAATGGTATCATTCTTGATATTTGTAGAGATATCAGATAAACAAAGATCAGTACTAAATCCAAAAAAGAAGAAAATTCGAATGCAACATTTGCCTGAGTAAGGTGTTTGGGAACATTGCCTGAGTAAGGTGTTTGAGAGCTGGTTCCTTTAAGATAAAATATATTTGAGTAGCTGTATCCTTTGTCAACATGTTGCCGTTGACCCAATAACCAGCAAATGTAGAGAATTAGACAAGAAAGTAAGGTGGTGGTTTGCAAAGAGAACAACGCCTAAATTTCAACGACAAGACAAAAGTTGAAGTAAATCCCAGGCAGATCAGTAACCGCCAGTTCAAAATGACAATGTCTCACCCGACAATGGCAAAAAGCGGATAATTCCTTATCACAAAACCAGTGCTATTAAAATCCATCTTCCTGAAAAGAGACACGGAGAAGAATAAAGCAGCTTGCAGATTTCCTTAGGAACTTGTTTAAATTCTGATACACCATATAGAAAATTAGAGCTGCATATTAGTGGAATTGCATAAAATTTGATTGATTTTGAATATAATTTGCACTTTTAGCTCATTGTGCGGTGAAGAACGATTTAGAAAGTACAAATGCAAGTGGCAGAACGATACAAGTAAGAGAAGAACCTAAAGCATAAGGGCCAACCCTCTGGTGCTTCATAGTACGAGGGGAGCCAGATGAACTTGGTGACAGCAGTGGAGAACTGCGGTGTTACACCCCGTCCCAAAAAGTGGGCCGGAGATGTACGGCCATCACCCGGAGGGTGACGAAGCCTATACCCGCACACACAGACGATAAAACCACGAAAATTAAATCACCAAAAGACACAACTGGGCCCATAACAATCACACAAAACAAACACCACAGCATCAGAGCATCTACGGAAAAAGAATAGAAGTAGCGGAAACTACTGACAACCTGAAGCTGAACCGGGAATGTCCCTACACTCTCGGGACGGATGCAGAGCCATCTAACTGCCTCTCCTCGCGTCTCTGGTCAACCCAGCAACTAAACCCTGAGGGGGCGCAAAACCAAAGGGTGAGTGGATGGAAAAACAAATAAGCTTTCAAAAACATTTATGAAAATATATAAATAACCCTCTGTTGTAAAAACATAAATTGTACTGAAAATACTGATACTGTACTAGGATGTTCTTTGGTCTGCGCAGGTAGAGTGCACGTAGCATATCACACACACTGCCCTGGAACATGGGTCGGTAAATCGCTGCCCTGCCCAAGGGTCGTTGGTACAACTGAATGAATATAACCCCCTGTACCCTAGCCTCACGTGTCACCCACGCTGCCCTGGGGTCTGTAAATCGCTTCCCAGGGGTCGTGGCACTGGAAAAGCTAGCTAAATGAAGGGGTCTCCGGTGCGGGTAACAAGCGTGAGACCTGTGTCCTACGACCGTAGTCCGAGTACTAAAATTGTACCGTGTGATTCTAAGTGCACTAGGATAAACGGATACTGAAAAATTGGTATCCATATATCTGTATAATACTACTATATACTTAACTTCAATGAAAACCAATAACTCTATGAAAACAAAACTCATCCACTCACAGTGATTCCAAGCTGTCAAACTCGTCTGTCTGTACTGCTCGGCTGTGGCGTCTCACTGGAGCTCAAATACCTATAAAGTTTCCACGAATCAACTGTCAGAAAATCCTTAATTAAATACCACCTTCAAACCCTAATTTCCATATTTTGCTCCATTGGAGTTTAACCGTATCTCGGATGGCGAAACAGAGTTCGCTATTGGATTAGGAACGACGTTTCCACTCAGAAAAATGGCCGGTCAACGGTGCTAATGTGGCACTAACACGACGCTGATGTGGCAGCCACGTGTAGCTGAGGTGGTGTCTACGTGGTAGCTGTGGCAGACACATGGCGCTGACGTGCTTGACACGTGGCGCTTGTGTGGCGCGTCGCCATTGCTGCCGATGCAGCCGTACCGTCGCCGGAAAACTCAGTGGAATCTGGAAAAATTCCAGATTCCGGAGTGTTCTTCAGCGCCGCTGTGCCGGCAGCGGAAGTTTCCAGATTTCGGCGACTATTCCGGCCAAAACCTCAAAACCTCTAACTTCTTCATTTCTCAACCATTTTCAACGATGCATATGTCAAAATTCATCTACGGACAACGAGGAATCCAAAAATCATGGTTTGGAGACTCACCTTTGCCTGAATTGGCCGGAAATCACGTCGGAAACTCCGGGTATCTGTTGATGTCGTCTCCGGCGATCCGCGGGGTTTCCGGCTCCGATCTTTGGTGCTCTGGACTTGTGGCTTTGAGCTGGTCATGTTTCTGGTGCCAAAACTCCCGATCGGTGGTCGGAGCTGGGTCGTCGGAGGCGAGAGGGTGTCCGCGGCTGTGTTGGGCTCGGGTTTCCTCTTTTGGAAACCTGGGCCGGTTTTCCATTTTCAAGCCCGGTCGGGCTTTCCAGAATGATCCTTGCCCTTCTAGCCAACCGGAGCTCGCCACGTGGCACCCTCAACACCCCTCAATTCCGTTTTTCGACCGTAACTTCTTCGATATAACTCGGAATCTAATTCCGTCTTCGCTGACGTGTTCGAAGCAGATGCAAATGCAATTAATGCAATTACAGTAAAACATCTATATAATCATAATGTTGGGACCACATAGTTTTTATGACTATAAGGAGGTTATTCTTTAAGAGAGGTATAACTAGAAAAATTAATTTTTTATTCTAAGGATTTTCTTACCTAACATACATTATGTGAGTTTTTTCTCTATTGTGAGAGTAAATCTAGATTATAGGGCAAATTACAATTTCGTACCCTGTTATTTTTGGTCAAATTTCGAAATGATAGCTATACATTTTTTTTTTGCATTTTCGTACCCTATACTTTCAAAGAGTTGCAAATGTATTTCACCGTTAGAAAAATCGTTAATTTTTTCTGTTAAATGCTGATGTGGCTTATGTGGGGTCCACCCAAATGCAAATTGGGGTTGCCGTTTTCCCCAAAGCTATACGACGACCTCGGACACCTCGGACACCTCCCCAAAGCCATCGAGAAAGCCATGAACGCCGCCGGCTGGGACAACCTCCTGGTCGGAGTCTCACAATCTCTCGTCTCCGACCTCCGTTCTCCATTTCCGAAGCCAACCCACTATTCTAGAAGCCGAGAAGCCGCTGAAGTCCTTCGACCAATCCGCCGCCGTCGAGGAGTGTCAAGACGAGACCTCCGGCACGAACACTTCGCCGGAATATTTGAGTTTGAACAACGACAACAGATTGAAGAGGCTCAGGTTATCGTCACAACCCCTGAGAAGTGGGACACGGTCACCAGGACGTCTGGAATTGACCACATGACTTACATCATGCAGTTGGTCAAGCTTCTCATCGTTGATGATATCCATAATCTCCATGATGAAAATGGGGGTCCAGTTCTTGAGAGTATCCTCGCAAGAACTTTCAGGCAGATTGAGACCAGGAAACTAAACATCCGCCTGGTGGGGTTATCTGCTGCAGTCTTCAGTGCGTATGCTGTGGCATCGTTCCTGCGTGTTGATACTACCACGGGACTGTTTTCTTTCCACAATGGTTACAGGCATGTTCCTCTATCCCAATGGTATTTTGGAATCAATGCGGGGGACACGGCTTTGAAGTTGGTGAACCGTCACTGCTATGACAAGGTCAAGGAGGCTTCAGCAGGAAAACATCAGGTTATTATCTTTGTCCAGTCGAGCAAAGAAACTGAGGAAACAGCTTGGTACATAAAAGACACTGCACTGGCTGAGGGCACCCTTGGTAGCCTTCTGGAAGAAGATGAGATTAGCACTGAGATTTTAGCTGCTCGTGTAGACGCAGGTTTGTTCAAGAGCAATGATCTGAAACATCTTCTTCCCTACGGCATTGCAGTTCATCACGATGGGTTGAACGGGAGTGATCGCCAAATAGTTGAGAAGCTCTTCTCGGAGGGCCATGTGAAAGTTTTGGTTTCCACAGCAGGACTTGCTTGGGATGGGAATCTGTCAGCGCACACAGTGATAATCAAAGGGACACAGATATATGATCCAGAAAAGGGAGGCTGGACTCAAGTACGTCCTCTGGATAAGATGCGGATGCTGGGTCTTGCAGGAAGACCGCAGTATGATTCGCACGGAGAAGGGATCGCCATTACTGGCAACGAACAACTAGAGTACTATATTCGTTGGATGAACCACCAAGTTCCCATTTTAAGTCAAATGCTTTCCAAATTGGCAGACCAGTTGAATGCTGAAATTGTTCTTGGAACTGTTCGGAATGCTAGGGAAGCTTGTCATTGGTTGGGATACACGTTCCTGTATGTTCAGATGGTAACTTGTCCCCATCTGTATGATTTGGAAGATGATTATTGGAGAGACATTACAGGAAAGAAGATGCGAGCTGATTTGATCCATACTGCTGCAACCATCTTGGAAAAAAACAATTTGATCAAGTATGACAGAGAAACTGGCTGCTTTCAGTCTACAGGCTTGGGCGGCTGCATTTCAAGTTAGATGTTACAATCCCTTGGAAAGGGTATCTAACTTATGTTTGATTCCTTATTTCGGTTTAAAACTTGGAGTTAGTCCTTTGTTGAGGCTATGCCATCTCAGAATTTGCATAAATTAGATTAAATTTCTTTTGCTGTGTACGATTGTCTTGTATATGTAATTTCTTAAATATTATGTGGGTTCGAGTATTTGTTGCCAAAATTGCTCTCTAGAAAAAACAATGGCTTGTCCAGTATGGTTTCTTTCTTCTTTTGATCCTTGTTTCTCATTAGTATGTACCACAGATTCCGGCAGGATGCAGTGTACCACTTCTGTCACCAAGTAGTTCATCTGGCTCCTCCCTGTTTTTTGAAGCACCAGAGGGTTGGCCCTTATACTTTAGGTTCTTATCTGAAAGTAGATACGGGCCCGTATACCTCAAATTGGACAGATCCTTATGTTTATTGAGCAATCTGTGTTGGTGCTGTTCTGCTATTTCTTGTCTCATTCGTTGTAGATCTGCAGGGACACTTAACTATACTGTTGTTTCTGCATCATCCGAGCAGGTAATATCCGTTCTCAATATTTTGTTTGTTGTGTTGGCTCAATTTCCATATGCTTTGAAGCTCGTCATATCATATATATATACACATACACATACTATCTTCTCTTTCTGACGAACTTTACAATGTTATGGGAATGGTCATCTTACCCTCAGCGAGCTGAAATGTGGATCTTTGATTGATGCAATGCAACATGCTGATGAAGAAGATCTATCAACAGGTTCAAACAGAGTTTGGCCAGTAAAATCAGAATCCTTATGTCCATTTTTCCCATACCATCTGAGTTGTTTGCATGGGTGTGTTTCTAACTGCATTTTTATGTACAATACCTGATTGCGAAACTTCTTGGTGTTATCACCGATTTCTTTCTTATCTGATCTGTTTAAGGTATCTCGCTTATGAGCATTTTTATGTTATGTAAGTTTTGGGAACTGGAAACAGATCATGTTTTCCCCCAATGTTGGGAAATAATGATCTGCTTTTCTGATGTCAATTTCTATCAATTTTGGTGCAGATGCAGGATTTCTTTGGCTCACTATACTGTTGTTTCTACCTCATCTGATGAGTTAATATCCCTTTTCTAGATTTTGTTTGTTGTGTTGGCTAATTTTCCATATGGTTTGAAGGTCGTCATATAATATAGACTATTGTGTTGGCTAATTTTTCATATGCTTTGAAGGTCGTCATATAATATAGACTATCTTCTCTCCCTGACAAACTTTACAATGTTATGTGATCAGTAAATATATTTTGTTTGAAGAGACTTATTTGGTTGTTAAACAAAATAAGTCTCTTATTTTGGATTGATGCAATGCAACATGCTGATGAAGAAGATATCAACGAGGTTCATGTTGAGGCAAGAAAGCAACATCCTTCATGGTCCTGCAGGCCAAGGTGCCCGCTTACTTGCGTGAAATATCTACCGTCATCTGTTTCATGGCTGCCGTAGTGGCACTTGGCCTTGTTCTTGCAATTTTGCCTCGACAAGTTATGCCATTTACTGGTTTACTATTGGTGTACGAGTGGACATTCACAATCTGCTTGCAATCCTCTCATGTCAGTATTTGGAGGTTAAACAGCTGTGCAAGAAGGAACGTTGTCCTCTGTTCCTGAATCAGTTCATTATGATTGATGGAAAGGTTAGTTGGCTTGAATTAATTCGAAGATGATACTCTCTACCACAGTTCAGCGTAGTAGTTTATTGGTTTTTTTAAAAAACTTATTTCAGATGTCTTGTAGGTCATCAAGGCCAGGTATCATAATGTGATAGTGCTGCACCTATGTCTACGAGTACAATGCATGTTGCTTTCACACAGCAGCCTTTTGTTTCTTGCTACTCACGGTGATGTGCACTACTGAATATCATGTCATACGTTTAATTGCTAAGCTTAGGCATGCAACTTAAATTGTCACATGGCTATGCCATCTCAACTGTTAATAGGCTTAGCTCATCCGTACAGGAAGGTATTGACTGTTGATATTTGAGAGAGCTCCTAATTCTTTGGCTGTTGTATTCTTTCTCCTTTATTGACTGTTCACACAATGTGCAGTTATATAGATACAATCATGCAAATTGTGGTTAACCTAGCTTTTTGAGGTCAACATTGAGTTGTGTATAAGTCTCATCTCAAATTTGTCCTCATGAGTCGTGTATTATGAGCTAGGGTCGTGAGGCTCAACAACCTCTCTTTCTTAGCCTTACTTAGTCTGCATGTTTATTTGTTCAATCATGGTCTCTTTTGCATATAGTAAGCATGATATGTTCTGTTTGAATTTCGCTTCTTCTCCCTTCTATTTCCGAATCGTTATCGAAATGCTTTGCCACACTCAAATTTATTTTTAAACAATATGCAGGGAATCCTTGTTTTTGCCTCTGTAATGGCAACTTTGGGACCACATATCATCTTGGAGTCAATGCGCACCCTATTTTCTGATGTAAGTGGTTATGAGCTGATATTTTATAGCCGATGAAGATGTTTTTTTAACTTCGAGGCCTGAAAGGATGGATTTGTTACTCTGGTGTTCTTTTTTACTAATAGACGCTTCATTTATTTGTTAATCTAATCACTCCTATGCTAATTTAAAGTCGATATACCTTACTAGAAGGCGGAGTTTCGCTTGACCGAAGATCAAGAGCGATGGGTTGTAGGCATTATGCTCTCAGTAACTTGGGTAAAATTGCTTCTGATGATTTATTGCCGCACTTTCAAGAATGAAATTGTTAAAGCCTATGCGCAGGATCACTTTTTTGATGTGATCGCTAACGTCATTGGTCTAGTTGCTGAAAGTTTTTGTATATATATGATTTAGAGTTTTGGCTCCACGGGTAGGCCTCGTGATGAACGAGTTAGATTCTGGTGATACTGAAAATCTAACATATATATGGCGGAAGTATCATATATGGTTTTGAAGCTGTGGACTGTACCTATTGAACTTCAAAACTATGTTCCAATTGAACCCCTGTGAGTTTCAAAAGTATCACGATCTCATTCTCTTTCCCTCCATGGTTTTAATCTAGTAACGTGTTTACTCGCTTAAACATGGTATTACTAAACATCGGAGCATTAGAATATTAGATTTGGATACATCCACGTGGTGAGCTGTCCAGCAAGTACCGATTCCGTTACGTAATTCACGTGAATCAATCAGCCCTTTCATCCTCAATCATGCCGGCTTGGACCCGTCCCTACCGTCGTCCACATTCACTCCCACCTAAAACACTTCCCATATCTAATTTCCATTTTTGGTTAAATCCTTTTCAATCACCACCACTGACTATCAAATTAAGTACTAAGCGAATGTTTTTTTTTTGTCAAAGTACTAAGCGTATGTTTGATATGGTTTAAACTTGAAAAAAAGTATTTAAATTTTAAGCCAAGTGAGAAAAATGTGTTTGGTAACTAATTTTAGATTGATTTTTTTAGAAGTGGTTTTTTTTAAAAGCATCAAAAACAAAGGAAATCAAGAAGCCTCACTTTTGAAGCTTTTTCTTGAAGCTTCTTTCCAACATTTTTCATATTAAAACACTTTCACAAAATTAATTTACCAAACACCTTATTATTTTTTTCACAGCAGCTTATTTGTAAAATATAAGTAGTTTATTTTCAAATCAACTTTAAAAATCCAATACAGGTAGTGCTCATCATGAGAATAATTCATTATTTTGTCCTTTTACTTCAAATTGGGTTCATTTTCAATTCACACCACTCTGGAAATTTCCCTCCAGCCGCAAAGTACATAGAAGATTGTACCATGACCACGTAATGTAATTCATGTTATAATGTGAACAATAAATATGATTATGAATAGTTAACTTCTATAAAACCCAGTCAAATTTCTCTCATTTTCTTTTTCCTTTCCTAATGGGTCTTCTGTTACACCCCATCCCAAAAAGTGGGTTCGGGATGTACGGCCATCACCCGGAGGGTGACGAAACCTGTACTCACACGCACAACCGACAAAACCAAAGGAAATAGTTGGGCCCAATACAATCACACAACAGCATCAGAGCCGGCAAAGGAATGAAAGCAACGGAAGCAACGGAAGCAACTGAAATGAACATGGATGTCCCTACATTCTCTGGACAGATGCAGAGCCATCGAACTGCCTCTCCTCGCGTCTCTGGTCAGCATAGTTACTCCCTAAGGGGGGCGCAAAACCAAAATGGTGAGCGGCTGGAAAAACAAATAATCTTTCGAAAACATTTCTGAAAAACATAATACATAACCCCCTGCTATAAAATCCATAATAAAAGACATAAGCAAACCTGTATATCCTGTACACCCTTGGTCAAGCACATACGACACCCTCGGTCATCCGCAGGGTGAAGCTTGTACATATAAATAGAAAACCCCATGTACCTACATCCATGTGAAAGCTGAAAGGTGCCACCTCCATACCCTGGATAGGCATCAGGGTACGCTACCGGAAAGGATAGCTAGCAAGTGGGGTCTTCGGTGCTGGTGCACTAACACATGAACGATGTGTCCTACGGTCGTAGTCCTGGTACTAAAATGTAATGTACGTGTGCGACTAGGTGTAAAATATATAAAACTGATAAACTGAGGTCTGTGTAACCATACATTTGTATAATACTACTATATACTGAACTTCAAAGAAACCAATAACTTTATGAAAACAAAACTCATCCACTCACAGTCAATCTGGGCAGCCGAAGTCCTGTCTGTACTGCTCGTCTACGGCGTTTCACCGGAGCTCGTATAACTATAAAGTTCCCATGAATCATTCGTCAGAAAGTCCATAATTAAATATCAACTTCAAAACCCTAAAATCCCATGTTTTGCCCAAACAGGGCTTAACCGTATTTCGGATGGCAAAACGGAGTTCGCCATTGGACCCGGAACGACGCTTCCACTCTGAAAAGTGGCCGGTTGACCTCGGTTAACGCCGGTCAACAATGCTGACGTCAGCACGCCGGTGCTAACGTGCACTGACACAGCGCTGACATGGCGCACACGTGGCCCTAGAGACGTGGCACCAGCGTGGCGCTGACGTGGTATTCCGGCCGATTTCCCAAAATCTCCAATTTCTTCATTTCTCAACCAATTCAACGAATTTTATGTCAAAATCTATCTACGCAACTCAAGCAATCCATTGGGATAGAAATCGGAACTTACCACGGCCTGTACTGGCTGGAAAATGCGTCGAAAGGTTCTCTGTTCCGATTTGGCTTCGCCGGCGCCAATCCTCGTCGATTCCGGTGCTGCAAATTCGTGAGGTTGATGACTGGGACGTAAGGAAGACGATGGTGGCGATAAGGACTCTCATCCGTGGCTGGAGCTTGACGATCGACGGCGAGATGGCGACGAATCGGAATTTGAGTTCTGGGTTCGCCGATGACGTTCCCCACCGTTTTTGGGGTTGTAACTTCGTGGGTATGCTATCGGGGTTGAGAGGTTGATGATGGTGGATGCATAAATGGTGGTCGGTGGCCGGAGAGAGGAAAACGACGGCGGGGTTCAACAGCGTGCATGGGTTTCCCTTTTGGGAAAGTCAGTGTGCGTGCGTATTTTGAAAACCCGAACGGGTTTCCAGAAACATCTCAAACCTTCTCCCCCACTCACCAGCTGCCACGTGGCAGCTCACATACCCACACAAAACCATTTTTCGTTCATAACAGCCCCGATACAACTCCGAATTCGATTCCGTCTTCGTGGACGCGTTCGTATCGTTGAGCTCTTCGCATAGAGTCCAAAATTGAATATGTAATTCTCGACAGTCCAAAAGTCAACAGTTTGACCCACGAGGGCATTTTGGTCAATTTGCAGAAAATCTCGGGACGGGTCGTAACATCCTCTACTCTGCAGTGACTGATTAGAAAACCACATCAATATATTGACAAAGAAATTCTTCCCCCCACCCAACCCCCAGCCACAAAGTATCCCCCCAAACAAAAAAATAATAATCCGAGATGAAGGTTCAGGATGTTGTGTTAAAAAAACTAGGGGCCACAAACTGCCTTAGAATCGAACTAGGGATGGCAAAAATCTTCACGGGTATGGGTACCCGTGGGTATTCGCCCCTGATGGAGCGGTATGGAGGAGCTAAATGGGTATGGAGGCGGGTATGGAGATTTTTAAAATCCCCATGACGGGTATGGGGCGGGTATGGTATTACTAGTCTCCAACCCGAACCCGACACGATTATATATATATATATATATATATATATATATATATATATATATATATATATATATATAAAATAATATAATATAATATATAATTATTTAATATGTATAATAATTATATAAACTTTTATAAATCACCCCAACTTAAATGAAGCTATAACCCTAACATTTATAAACAATTATTAATAGATTATGATTATTTATGGAACTTTATTATTAATATTGTCCTTTTTTTTTTCTAAACGGGGTGGGTATGGAGATACTAATCTCCATGGTGGCGGGTATCCCTTTGGAGGCAGGTATGGGGACACTACAAGAAAAAGGGTCTTTAGTGACCGCCTGAAAGGTCACTGAAAATAGCAAATATGGTCACAAAACGACTTTAGTGACTAAAATATGTTGGTCACTGGGTGGTCACTAGAACCCCGTCACTAATTCTCTACTGTGACCAATGCAAAATGTTGGTCACTAAAACGCCAAAAATTAGTGACCAAGGTCTTTATGGTCACTAAGATACGTCTGTCAGTGACCAGAAATTAGGTCACTAAATGGGGTAAAATATGGTCACTACAACCCATAAGTGGCCACTAATTCATGAGAACATACTAGTATTAGTGACCAAAATATTGGCCACTGAATGCACGTTGTCATATGGTAACTAATTCAAATGTTGTTCTATGGTCTTCAATCACATAATAAAATCAAATCTAACTCTGAAAACAGTACAAATAAGTGCAATACTTTCAAATTTTCCATATAACCAAAGGATCCAAAGTACAAATACTTGAACATAAACAAATCTAGAGTAACAAATTACAACCTAAAAACTATCATATCGTTTTAAATTAACTATATGACAACCCCTACATCGATATTTTCCATCAAAATAGCTTCTTCCATCAAAATTGCTTCTTGCTCTTTGCCATCCGTAGACTAAAAAGTCTCACCAGGTAATGGCAGCAGCTCTTGGAAGTCTGAGGAGAATAGGAAAGCACTCGCGTGGTAGATTCTTGCTTGTTTTTCTATTTATTTTTTAAAATTATTTCAGATGTCATGTAGGTCATCAAGGCCAGGTATCATAATGTGATAGTGCTGCACTGCATTATGGGCTAGGAATGGCTTTTCTGGCTGTTGCTGCTCCATCTTTGCCATGCCTTTTCGGGATACTGCTCTATTTTTGAAGTAATATGCGTGATAAGTTATAATGATGCACATGCATGTAACCAGTTGCACTTTTCCGGGTTACCCTTCCATCTTTAGAAGGAATGTATTTTTGAACAGTTGTGTTAATACATTCAACAGGCTAGCCTTGATTGTCGTAGGAGGCCTAGTTTTGGCATCTTTCATGACATTCAGAGCACCTTGCAACTATGTCTTTTTAAGAGCCTTTGAAGACCGAGATGCTACAAGGAATAGGCGCTTATTTTTGTTGTGTTGACTTGTACCCTGCACATATGTACCGCCTTACGATTCGTTTGTAATGTAGAGAAAGTTTGCTGATTTAGAAATGCTTCAAATCCAATAAATTATGAAATTGTACTCTTTCAGAAGCTATTAAATCATAACCCCACCCAACATTCTTGTGCACAATCTTGGTTCGAGTATTTGTGACCGAAATTGCTCTCTAGAAAAAACAATGGATTGTTCAGTCACCAACATGTTCCCGTATATGGTAAATTCGGTAAATATTCGGTATTGGTACCGAATTTTAGGTATGATAACCGAATCGAATCCACCCAACATCGGTAATGGATGGTCCATACTAAATGTTTCGCCTAATGCTGGCTTTACATGAACGTATAGCTCCGCGCGCTCTAATATTCCGGCCTTGAGATGATTTATGGCATCATCATCATTTCATTTGGCAAAATGTATCCTAAAATCTGATTTTCCCCTTCACTAGGCAATTGGAGCCTCTTGGAGCCTCTATAATCGATTGGGTCACCAGTCTCAGAGTCTTCCTGTTACATAAGTGGCCCATTTTGAAATGTAGGGTGCTGAAATGTAAGATTTTTTTGAAAATATAGGATATTGAATTGTAATAAAAAAAATTACATATATCATTTTGAAATATGACCCAAATTATATTGTACGCAATTGTTAGGGTTGGGTACAGGCCGCCCGAATTGACCGAAACCCGAAATATGTGGAATGTTCCATTCTGAAATATGGGTAATTTCATAGGTAAATCCATTACGTTCCGTCCCGAATGGGTAATTGAGGTCCGGTCTGCGGGCCTTAAGTATTTTGGCCCGATTGATCCGTTTGGCCCGTTTGAAATAAGAAGGGCTTACGGTTTGAACTTTGCCTCCTTACTTTCTGTCCGACCGTCGCCTCACTCGTCGCTCACACTCATCGTCGCCTCTCTCAAGCCTCCATCATCACTTCACTCAAGCCTCCGTTGCCTCTCTCTATCGTCGCCTCCAATCCTCGGCGCCTCACTCATCGTCTTTCGTTTCCGCTCCGGACAGTGAAGAGAGAAGACGGAAATGGTAAGTTAAGTTGCGCTGATTGATTGTGAATTACACTTGATAGTAAGCGGATAGTAAGTTAAGCTTTGGGTTTGACTAATTAGATGAGTTCATGAAGATTTGCGGACTGAAATTGTGGGTTCCTTCTGGGGTTCGTAACCCTAGAAACAGAATGCGAAGTTAGTTGGAGGGGATTGGGGTTTACGAATTGTGCTTTCAATCTGGGTGGGTAATTCTGTCTAAATTGGATCATCATCCCACTAGGTCTGTAGATTTGTCCCGTGCACTTAGGGTTTCCTATTTTGATTAATTCAAACTGCCTTGATGCTTATGCTTTCTGGGTTGTGTTTTACTTTGTATTGATGACTGCGAAACCAATTTATGCATTTTGAATCTATTGATAAGTTTATGAAATCAACGTGTTGGGTGATTTTTTTTTTTTTTGCCAGTTCTTTAGTCCTGGTAGCTGTTATTTTGTGTTAGTTAAATCAAGTTGTATTGGTGATCTTTAATTCTACTGGTGCAGCATAGACGTGTTCAGTTTTCTATTGTTGATCTTTAATTCTACTTGAGAAACAAATCTCACAGTTACTAGTACACATGATCCAGCTGTTTCTGAGTTTATTTTGCTGTATTATCAATCAAGTTTAATGCGCTGTACTATTTGCACAGCACAAGTTTCTTCATATTTCTGCACAGCACAAGTTTCTGCACATTACATTCATTTATGCATGTTTGTGTATAAATGAATGTTTGTGTATGAAATAATTGTCTATTTCTGATATATTAGATTGTAATGTCATAATTTTATCTATTATCGGGTTTTTCTTGAATGCAATTGATGTTCTGTGTGCTTGCATTTATTGCTGATTGATACTAATTCCTGTTTTCTCTGTTGTGAATGTAGCATCGGAGGACCAAATCTAAAGGCAGTGGGGTTGCCTCTTCCTCAGGAACATCACCCTCCCCACATCCATCGCCAATCCCAACTCCACCAGAGTCACAAACAGAACCCCCACCAGCACAAGAGGCACAGCCAGTTCCAGTAGCTGCCAACAATTTACCGATGGGCCCTGTAGATAAAGATGATGATGATGATCTTAATTGGGAAATCGGTTTGGGTGTTCATCTTGAACAGATGAGAAAATTTTATGCCGATGCTATAAGTAAAGATCCATGGGACAAGATGTTAGTTCTTGAGGCAGCACGGTTAGAAAAGCAGCATGGAACTGAGGAATGTTATGTTCAGTGGCTCGAGGAAGGGGTGAGCCACCCACCGGACATGGAAGAACTGTGGCACCTGCTAGCGGAGGTGAAGATTAAGGATGGTGATGTGGATGATGCTCGGAATTTCCTCAAGAAATATTATACCAGATTTCCAAACTCAGAGACTATCTTGCAACAGGCTTTTGAGTTTGAATGTCGAAATGAAGATAGTTTTAGAGCCAGATTGCTTTTTCACAACTTTGAATATTGGTTAGGAAAAGCTGAACGGGAAAATTTTCTTGATGAATGGTCGAAGAAGTTTCCTCATCTTCAAATTGTGGTTGATGCTGAAGAGGATGATGAGGCGTGAGTTACTTCCGGCTGGTGGGGTTATGTGCTGCAGTTTCCAGTTACTACGAAGTGGCATTGTTCCTGTGTGTTAATGTTCACACGTGACTGTCAATAGTTAATGGCATGTCCCTCTATCCCAATGGTATATTGAAATCGATGTGAGGGACAATGGTTTGAAGTTGAAGAAACATCAAGTTACCAACAAGTTCCCATTTTAAGTCAAATGCTTTCCAAATTGGCGGATCAGTTGAATGCTGAAATTGTTTTTGGAACTGTTCGGAATGCTAGGGAAGCTTGTCATTGGTTGGGATACACGTTCCTGTATGTTCAGAAAGATTTGGAAAAAGTCTTTGGAGAGGATGGAGGGGAGGTTGGAGAAGTTGGAGAAGGAGCATAATGGGGTTTGGGAGAAGGTTGGGGAGGTTGAAGATCGGATATTGAGGAGAGAGACATCGGCATTGAGTTTCGGAGTTAGGGAGCTTTGTTTTATAGAGAGGGAATGTGAGCAGTTGGTGAAGAGTTTTACCCGCCAAATGAGGAAGGATGTTGAGAGGTATGATGGTGAAAATGATAAAAGTTAACCAAAGTTGAGTCGATACTTCAGTTTGTAGACTGCTGCCAACATAGTTTCTGTATGCATAATGCATGCTACATGTGAGTAGTTATTTGCTCTTGGTGAATTTGAAAAGGACTCGCACTTTGCATTGTTTTGTTTGATTGCATGCTTGTTATTCAACTTGCCGTGCATTTTTTTTATGTTGAGAGGTATTCGTTATAGCATCGTTTCAATGTTGACTGATTAGAATAGGACTGAGAGTCATAGAAAGAATTCAGTGATATGATGTAGTAAGTGATAAACTTTATCAGAGCTACGTTGATATTTCGCTTTGTATACTGCTGCCAACTTCATTTCTGTATACAAAAGGCATGCTATATGGTGACTACTTCATTTTTTTTTTTTTCATTTTGCATTGTTTTGTTTGGCTGGATGTTTGTTCTTGAACTTTCGATGCAATATGTTTCAGGAAAAGAGAAAGTTTGGTAATCAATTTAGTTGTGTGAGTATCAATTTTTATGTGGTTTCAGTGTGCAAAAGTCTCTGTTACCAAGCTTTCTAAATCTGATGTACAGAAAGATTTGGAAAATGCACAAAGAAAACATTTGGAACAAATGATTCTGCCAAATGTGTTGGAAGCTGATGATATCGGCCCTCTCTTTAATTCGACGGAGTTTGCTCAACGTATAACACAAGGCCTTCAAAACTCAAGGGAGCTGCAGAAGAAGACTGAGGCTCAAGTACGAAAGAAGATGAAGAAATTTGGCAGCGAAGAGCGTTTTCTTGTAAAAACACCAGAGGATGAGGTTGTGAAGGGATTTCCGGTAGTTGAGTTGAAGTGGATGTTTGGAGATAAGGAGGTTGTGGCTCCGAAAGCTGTTAGCGTCCATTTGTACCATGGGTGGAAAAAGTGGCGTGAAGAAGCTAAGGCAGACCTCAAACGAAATCTATTAGAAAATGTAGATTTAGGTAAACAGTATGTGGCCCAGAGACATGTAGCTTTTGCATCATCATCATTAGGAATAATTTTTTATATGGAATAGTTTGGTAAGGTTAGATTGTCTGCTAATTATCAAATGTTGATTGCAGGCACATATTCTACTGGATCGAGAAAGGGTGGTATCAAAGACTTGGCATAATGAGGAAAAGAATAGGTGGGAAATGGATCCAGTGGCTGTTCCTTTTGCCGTGTCAAATAAACTAGTGGATCATACTTGGATAAGGCATGATTGGGCTGCTTTGTATATTACACTCAAGGGTGATGACAAGGAATATTATGTTGACATTAAGGTAATGTATGTGTATACTCTGCTCAATTTCTTGCTGTTTGTTATGTTCATTATGTTTCTAATCTATAGATTCTGGTGCCAGGAGTTTGAAATGCTATTTCAAGAATTTGGAGGGTTTGATGGGTTGTACATGAAAATGATTGCATGTGGCATTCCAACTGCTGTTCATCTGATGTGGATCCCTTTGTCCGAGTTAGATTTCCGTCAACAGTTTCTCTTAACTCTAAGACTATCTCATCAGTGCTTTATTGCTTTGTGGAAGACAAGTGTAGTATCTTATGCAAGAGATTGGGTTCTTCAGAAGTACAGAAATATTAATAATGACATTATGATGACTATAATATTTCCTATCGTGGAGCTTATACTTCCCTACTCGGTATGTATGTTCATTACCCACCTATTCAGGTGCTTGGTTTCTTAATGTGACTATTATTGTCATTGGAGTTCAATCGTTATTCCTTGTAACAGGTAAGGATACAGATGGGGATGGCATGGCCTGAGGAAATCGATCAAGCTGTTGCCTCAACATGGTACTTGAAATGGCAATCTGAGGCAGAAATGGATTACAAATCGAGAGAAAGGCAGATGACATCCAATGGTATATGTGGTTTCTCATCAGAAGTGCCAGCTATGGATATCTTTTGTTTCATGTATTTCGTTTTTTGAAGAGAAAAGTTCCCAATTTCTTGGTTATGGGCCATTACGCAGAGATCCAAAGATGCGAAAATTGCAGAAAGTGGTATATTGCCTTCTTCCTTTCGAATGTTCAGTATTAGTGGCTAGGCTATACTTACTTTATCCATATAACACTCGTAATAGCGTTCCCATATTACAGTTGTTTTGTGAACTCGTATGCTGTATTAGGTATCAATGAGTAGAATATATTTTTCAAATTTAAATTTATATATTCAGGCATTGGTCTAGCAAATTTGTTGGACTAATCTTAGTATCATATTCTTTTAAGGCTGTGCGTAGATTCTATAGATCCTGTGTTTTCACTTTACATTGCATTGTGCCCTTTGGTTATTTTATCAGTGAACCTAGAATTGATGTTCATATTTTAGGTTTGTTGCCAGAATGTCTAGCTGCAAAAATGGTCATCTTTTAATTGATCGTCCCTTTTGCTCATGGTGCAGAAATACTATCTCAATTATCGGGTCAGGAAGAATAAAGGTAACAAAAAGGCTGGTGTTGATCCTATAACACGTGCTTTTGACCAAATGAAGGTACACACTTGGAACTTGAACTTCCCTTCTATTGTATTTTACTAAATTCATTGTCAGAAATTAAATTTGGAGATATATGGGTGGTTGCAGAGGGTGAAGAATCCATCAATACCGTTGAGGGACTGCGCCAGTATCGAATCTATGAAAGAAGAAATCAATGAAGTTGTGGCATTTCTAAAAATCCTGGCCCATTTCAAGAAATGGGGGCCCGTGCACCTCGGGTATGTTTTGTCGGGTACCCTTATACTTTACATTTGAAAACTATTATTGTTGATTAAATTTTCAAACATCTTTTGGGTAAGCACATTTGTTTTGATACATGCAGAATACATGACATTTGAATCTTAGCTTGTGCTACGACAATGAGATTGGCTGATCTGGATTTTTTTTTTTTCAATTAGTCGATAAGGATCCATCTGGATTCCATACATTCCAGATCTGCTAGTTGCCATGGCAGATTCTATGTCTAGCAGTTGATTAGCATCTGAAGTTGGTTATTGTTTATATTGCAGGGAGTTTTGATTGTAGGTGAGAGGGAAACAGGAAAGACATCTCTAGCTCTGGCTATAGCTGCTCAAGCTAGGGTGCCTGTTGTTAACATTAAGGCTCAAGAGTTGGAAGCTGGACTGTGGGTTGGGCAAAGTGCACCAAATGTTAGGGAGTTGTTTCAAACAGCGAGAGAGATGGTAACTAGCTATATGTCTAGCTAAATTAAGAAAGAATCTTGCTATATATGTATTCCTGAGTCACTGTGTCATTTCTAGGCACCTGTAATCATAATGGTGGAGGATTTTGACCTCTTTGCTGGTGTTCGTGGGAAATTTGTTCACACTAAAAATCAGGATCATGAGGCTTTTATTAATCAACTTCTTGTGGAACTTGATGGGTAAATCTCAACTCTTTCTTGTTTGTTGGACTAACAATCCTTGAATGAAATTCTTTTATGGTTTCTGGATGGTCATATATGAATCTTGAGGCACTGGGTATTTTGCATAGAGCTCAGTGTACTTTTTGTATAAAGTTTCCACAATGTTTCATACTTTGCATGTCCTCTCTGTGTGTGCTTAATAAGTTAAACTTGGTAGTCGTAACAGAATGATTTGCAATTTGTTATACAATTATCTGCAGATTTGAGAAACAAGATGGAGTTGTATTGATGGCTACTACTGGAAACCTCAAGCAAATAGATGAGGCCTTACAGCGTCCTGGCCGCATGGATAGAGTATTTCATCTTCAAAGGCCAACTCAAGCAGAAAGGGAGAAGATATTACATATTGCTGCAAAAGAAACAATGTATAACGACCTCATTGATTTTGTAGACTGGAGAAAGGTAATGAATCAGTTTCTTATCCTATTCGTTTTCAGGCTAAAGCTGTTATTGAGATGGATATTTTTCTTGTGTGGTTGATAGTGTATATCAATTATGAACTGAGTTTAACCCGAGTGGGTTGGTCTAGTGGTGGAAAGTGGATGCCAGGAAGTGTGGGTTAGGCGCACATCCTGGGTTCGATTCCCCCTAGTGTCAAAACATTTCGGGCCACTGGGGTAGTCTACCGGTCGATAATGCCAGGGCCCCCTGGAATAGTAGCGCGAAGCGTGGACACCACGGTCATCAAAAAAAAAAAAAAAAAAAAAAAAAAAATTATGAACTGAGTTTCACAATCAATTTCTGGAATATACTCAGTTTTGTTTTTTTTTCTATGACTAGTATTATTTAATTGTTACTATATCCCTTCTTTTATTCTTTAAAGCTTATGTAATAGTTGCACTTCATATGTCAACATTCTCTGCCTTTAGGTTGCTGAAAAGACAGCTCTTTTACGACCTATAGAATCAAAGCTGGTGCCTGCATCCTTGGAAGGTAGTGCTTTTAGGAGCAAGTTTCTTGACACTGATGAGCTTCTCAGCTACTGTAGTTGGTTTGTGGTAAGACCACACATGTATAATTTGGTTGAATGTCCAGTGGCCACATGCTTTCTATTTGTCATTTACTTCTTGCATTTACTGGATTTATCTGTACAGTATCATTTATTTCTTGCTATCGTTCAATATCTTTCTTGATTAGTCTGCAAATATTTCGACTTTTGGGTTTGTTATTTGTAACGTGCCTGCTCTGTCTCTCTTATCTCAACTTTTGTAGTAAGTGTGTCCTTATTTACTCTTGTAGACTTTCAGCACTTTTATTCCTGTAGGGTTGCGGAAAACCAAAATTGGAAAGAAGGTTAGCAAAATGCTGGTGAATCATCTAGGGCTTACATTGACTAAAGATGATCTGCAGAATGTGGTCGACCTAATGGAGCCATATGGTCAGATAACCAATGGAATAGAACTTCTAAACCCTCCTCTTGAGGTAGCAAACTTTTACTGCAAGTGTTTCATACTTTGTTTTAAGATAATTAGTACTTTTCATCAATTTTCTGGGAATAGCTTGGACAAATGCCAAACGCTACTAGACTTTTCTCTGTGAAACTTTTCACTGCATCAAATAATTTCTCCTACTGATCCTACTTTACCGTCAAGGTAGAGAGAGAAAATACTTGAATTGACTTTCCTCTTTTAGCATACACACAATCATGAAGAAGCTAAGTCCTTTTGTTATTGTAGAAGTCAATTAATATATGTTGATTACTTGTGGCAGTGGACGACAGATACCAAATTCCCACATGCTGTTTGGGCTGCAGGTCGTGGTCTCATTGCCCTTCTATTGCCAAACTTCGATGTTGTAGATAATATATGGCTGGAGCCCTTGTCTTGGCAGGTTTGCTCTCTCTACATCATCATTGTTTTAGATCTCTCAAGTTATGTTTTGTATGATTGCTGTATGATGAGGTTAGAAGAATCTTCTAACTAGGCTAAACTGATGCATTAGTTACAACTTGGCTGAACTGAGTGAAGGCATTGTTGCTTGTTTTTGTCTGTCATGCATGCTAGAACTTTGTTTATTTTATTCAAAGTTAAAAAGGGTGTAAAAAAAAAAAACTACTGAAGGTGTCTGATTTATAAGTTTTCTGGGCAGATAATGTTATGAATGATATTACTTAATCAAATCAAACCTGGACCACAATGAAGAAACTTAGCCTCTTTTTACAGGGAATCGGATGCACAAAAATAACCAAGCTGAGAAATGAAGGATCTGTGAACGCGAATTCTGAATCAAGATCATATCTTGAAAAGAAGCTTGTATTTTGCTTCGGTTCACATGTTGCAGCACAAATGCTATTGCCTTTTGGGGAAGAGAACTTTCTTTCTTCTTCAGAGTTGAAGCAGTCACAGGAGGTTGGTTTTTCCTATGATTTTTACTTTCTAGTGATCTTAATGTTTAAGGATTAAAAGATGTCCCGAGTACATGCAAAACTTAATCACTTTTCTGTTTTTCCCTTCGCTCTATTCGCAACAGATAGCTATACGGATGGTCATTCAATATGGTTGGGGCCCTGATGACAGTCCTGCAATATATTATTATACTAATGCGGTATCCTTCTTTCTCTACATGCAAAACATGGCTATGTATTAAAGAAACAGAGTTCTCAACTACTCATGTGTCATCAGGCAGTGTGTAAATTAAGTTTCTTATTCTTTGTCACAGGCTACTGCTTTAAGCATGGGGAACAACCATGAGTATGAAATGGCAGCTAAAGTTGAAAAAGTATGAACAACCATGACTCATATATTTTACTGATCAAGTAGTAAACTGTTGGTTGATGCACTAATATTAGTAATTCTTTCTTGTCTTGTAGATATATGATCTGGCATATTATAAAGCGCAAGAAATGCTTCGCAGTAATCGTCGAGTTCTTGAAAAGGTAGTTGAGGAGTTTCAAAGATGAAAGAGAAGATAAGAAGGTGAAGAGGGGAAAGATAAAGGAGGCAGTAATGGGAGTAGTACTAATGTGGCAGTGCCATTTCCAACCCTGAAGGTATCTATTGACCAAGAACCTTACAGTTAAAAACACAATGATTCTGTAATGTGATACTAAAGAGATCTTTAAGTTTCAATATGCAGGTGTTTTTGCTCATACTTTTCATAAATGAGAAATGGTTCGGAAACCTGTTTTTCACTAATATCCTATTTGCAACTCTTTGAGGACTAATTGCAACTCTCTAACGGGCAGAAGACAATATAAGAGAAAGCAAATTCTATACAATTTCAACCAAGCAATGGCAGTCTAGATGTAGATACCCAGAAGAAAGCAAATTCTATACAATTTCAACCAAGAAATGGCAGTCTAGATGTAGATACCCAGAAGAAATAACGAAGTCAGGCAAAATTTTGCAGACCTCATCTACTGTAACATGGTCTCTTCGCTTAGTTTCTGATGAAACTCGTCGTCAGCCTCTTTTGTCATTCCAGCAGTAGCTGCACCTCCAATTATCCTCACCTGGCATGCGTTGTTAAGATATTATCATTTCTATAACTTGTATTGCAACAACATTATCTAATATTGGCTCATAGAATCCCGTTGCTTTCTCCCTACAACCCTTTTTAGCCAAATTCAACATCCCTCTTCTGCTATATTTATTTTCAGAACTTGCATTGCAATATCATCGTCTTAGTACTTACATTGCAATATCATCATCTTAGTCGTTAATTTGCAGCGCTTTTACTTGGGATACTTTCCATCTGACTTCAAGTGGGCAACAATCATCTAACATTACAGAATTGCATCTTGGTGAATAATCACTTTGTTTGGTTGGGGAGCGTCTGGACAACTCTGGGGGTGGGGGATATAAATTTCAGCAAGTTGGATTAGTTCAAAAGTAATTTTGAATCCAAAAGCATATGAAGTGAGTGAGTTTGAATTCAAAAGTGATTTTCCGATTAAAATGGTGATTTCTGTCATTCAATCATGACCACATAGCGCGGTAGAGGGTTATTTGACCAGTTTTCTTTAACTGGTGAACATAATTTCAAATCCTGAATGTGAGAAAATCGAATGGCTGTAGACTGTAGTACACTGAGATGAACGACTAAGATTGTCCACAAGAATTTTGGGGCTATGATTTAATAGCTTCTGGAAAATTTCTTGGATTTGAAGCATTTCTAAGTCAACAGACTTTCTCTAAATTACTTTACAAACTAAACGTAAGGCAATTCCATATGAAACAGGCTTCAACAAAGAGAATAAGACACCGTACCGCTTACATTTACATGTATACAATCTCAGTTTTCTTCACCAGCCAACACAAGAAACATAAGCTCCTACTTCTTGTAGCATCTCGGTCTTCAAAGCCTCTTGAAGCCAACCTAGTCGCTAGGTGCCCAGTAACATGTCATGAAAGATGCCAAAACTAGGCCTCCCACGACCATCAAGCTTAACCTTTTGAATGTAATAACAAAAATTGTTCAAAATCTTCTATGTAAATCACATTCTTTCTGAAGGTGGAAGAGTAACCGAGAAAGGTGCAATTGGTTACATGCATGTATCATTATAACTGATCAAGCATATTACCTTAAAAATAGAGCAGTTATCCCGAAAAGACATGGCAAGGATGGAGCAGCAACAGCCAGAAAATCCATCCCTAGTCTGTAATGCAGTGTAGTACTATCACATTATGATACCTGACCTACATGACATCGGAAATAATTTGGAAAATAAATAGAAAAAACAAACAAGGAACTACTACGCTGAACTGTGGTAGAGAATATCATCTTTCAATTAATTCAAGATAACTAACCTTTTCCAGAATCATAATCAACTGATTCAGGGGCAGAGTCCTTCTTGCACTGTTTCCTTTCTCCACTGATAAATTAGATGGAGATAACCTCCAAATAATAAAAAGAAGATTGAGAATGTCCACTCGTACATCAGTAGTAAACCAGTCCATGGCATAACTTTTCGAGGCACAATTGCAAAAGCCACTACGGCAGCCATGAAACAGGCGGCAATTGATAATTCACCCAAGTAAGCGAGCACATTGGCCTGCATGACCATCGAGAATTGTTTAACAACCTGAGTCTCTTCAAACAAAATATATCTACTGATCACATAACATTGTAAAGTTTTTCAAAAATCGAAGATAATCTATATACTATATGACGAGCTTCAAAGCATATGGAAATTGAGCCAACGCAACCACCAAAATATAGACAAGGGATATTATAAATTTTTACCAAAGTTCAAGTATATTTTCGTTCATTATTTTGTCTATTGTTATGTCATTTGCATATTCTTTTTATATTAAAAAAATCGTAAAATACATTTATATAGAGGTTGAGAGGTTAAGAAAATGGTATTTTGTTAAAAATTAATTTCAAAATATTTTATCCGTCATTTATATAGAGGTTGAGAGGTTAAGAAAATCACAATCCAAAAAAATTTGGGGGCCTTTTCCACCTGGAGGCCCAACTCCTGGGCGTTGGCTGCCCAAGGGAACGGTCGGCCTTGCCAAACCGCTCTACATGGATCACACTAAATAGTATACATACAGGAGATATGTTATGCACACTACGTTTTCTTCTCTATACACTGATGTTCCTCTGTACATCCATTAAAATTTTTTTTTTAATATTCTTCATACACCCAAATTAGAAATTGGATTTTTAAATCACTTATTATCCCTTTTGCCCCCTTCAACTCACTTTAAGATCCCTTTTGCCCCTTGCAACTCTATTTGTATCCCATCTGCCCCCTGCAACTCATTTTTTGGGAATTTTTGCCTCTTTTCCGTTAACTTAACTATTTTAGTTAAGTTTGCTGACGTGGCATGTCCACGTCAGCTGCCATGTCATCTTAAAAAATATTTTTTTTTTTTTAAATAAACTTTTTAACAATTAATTTTTTATTTTTTAAAAAATTTCCCACATACAAACAATTTACTTGTATTTCAAATTTGTACACTAGTATGTGGGAAATTTTTATAAAAAAATAAAAAATTACTTTTTAAAAAATTTAAAACTCTTTTTTTAGGCTATATGAGTGGAAACAATAAATTTTTTAATTTTTAAAAAAATTTCTCACATACAAATAATTTGCTTGTATACCAAATCTATCCACTATTGTAATACAAGTAAATTGTTTGTATGTGGGAAATTTTTAAAAAAATTAAAAATTAATTGTTAAAAAGTTTATTTTAAAAAAATTTAAAAATAAAAAAAATAAAATTTTTTTTTAAGATGACATGGCAGCTGACGTGGACATGCCACGTCAGCAAACTTAACTGAAACAGTTAAGTTAACAGAAAAGAGGCAAATATTCCCAAAAAATGAGTTGCAGGGGCGGATGAGATACAAATAGAGTTGTAGGGGCGGGGGGATCTCAAGTGAGTTGCCGGGCGAAAGGGATAATAAGTGTTTTTAAATATACCATTTATTTAACTATATTCAATACAGACCTATAACATATCTCTTCCACCAAAATCACAAATTCTCACCACGTTTGTCGACATAATGGAAGGAGGTGACCGTGGAAGGGTTGGATGTGGATTACTTTTTTTTTTTTTTGGGTTGGGGTGTTTTTTTTTGTTTTTGGTGTTTTTTTTGTTTTTTATTTATAAATGAAAAAGAAGGGAGTGTGGTTTTTTTTTTTTTTTTTCCCTTCCCCTTTTTTTTAATGGGGGGTAAAATGGTCTTTTTTTATTTTTTTTTCTACAAAGTGCCATTTTTTGACCTCTTAGTCTCCATATAAATTAGGGGTGGGCGTTTTAAACCAAGAACCGAAGAACTGATCCAATCCGAACCGAAAAAATCCAAAAAAATCCGAGTTGACTAAAAAAGTCAAAATCCAAGATTCAAACCGCACCGATCCGAATTTTAATGGATCAGTTCATGGATTTTGCTTCATAAAATCTGATCAGATCCGAACCGATCCAAAATAATATTAATATATTTATTTTATTAATTTACACATGTCATAATATTATTGGTGTATATTTTATTAATTTACACATGATTTATTCAATCATGTAAGTTCTTATGGTAGGTAAGAAAGCTTATGAATCATATGTAGAGAAGAATATTTTCTATTACATGATTTCATTGTCTTAGGAAGGTAATTTCTTTCTGTTTGTGTGCCTTTACTTATAATAAATTGTTTTTGAAGTAGGATGACCAACACTGCACCTTCCAACTCACCTATTGTAGTCTTGATGGTGGTATATTTATTTGAATTACGAAACTTGAATTGTACGATCCGAAAATCCGAATCTAACCGTGATCCAAACCGAATTAGTTGGATTTGGATGACGTTGGATCGAATTATTTTTATCTCTAGATCCGATCCGATAAATATTTATGGTTTGGTTCTTGGTTTTTAGTCAAATCCAATCCGATCCGATCCATGCCCACCCCTTGTATTTATTTGTTTTTTTTTTTTTTGGAATAACAATAGATAAATTAATGAACGGAAATATATTTTTGCCCACGTGATTGTTGTACCATTTGTTAGTGGTAAACTTTTATCATTACTCAATTTATATTATAAATTAAAAATAATTTTTGTGATTGTTGTATTTGTAGTGGTAATTTTATTTACTTATTTATATTAATTTTACCAAAGTTCAAGTATATTTTCGTTCATTATTTTGTCTATTGTTATGTCATTTGCATATTCTTTTTATATTAAACAAATCATAAAATACATTTATATAGAGGTTGAGAGGTTAAGAAAATGGTATTTTGTTAAAAATTAATTTCCAAATATCATTTTATCCCTCATTTTAACGGAAGGTTGGAGGAAACCTGACGGAGGTAGAATGTTGCTTGTTTTTAAAGTTTAGGCATTATGAAAAGCTCGGTCATTAAAGTTCATGCATCATTCATGATAAATACCCTTTAGAAAATCACAATCCAAAATCATTCTATTTTTAAGACCCCTAGATTTCTTGTCAACCAATTAAATGAAGGGAATTACAAATGTTTTTCGATGCCATTTTAAATTTATATACTTTGTATTTTAGCATAAAATATTTTCAGAAAAAAGTTAAAACACAATGTTCATAGGTGAGACTCAGACTGAAATTTCAACCAAAAAAGAGAGACCCATATTGGAATTCAACAAAATAAAGACCCAGATTGAAAAGAACGGCAAATCAAAACAACAACCCGAGGTCAAGACGGCAGCGTTTGGGAAACCAAAAAACAGATTCATCATCGTTTTCTTCGCAACGACCGCCGCTTATCGAAAGCCCAAACCCTTAAAATTCCCCGATGTCGAGCGACGCCCAAGACCGCCGCCCCGCTTCCAGTGACGACCGCGTGTCCGACAGGTGGGGTCGGGACCACCGAAACTACCGTCGCCCTGGCCAAACTCCTGCCTCGTCTTCTCACTCTCGGCCGACCAAAAAAGAGATTGAAGAGTATGAAAAGAGATTAGCACCAAAAGAAAAGGAGACTGAAGAGATGCCTACTTCCGACGCGGGCCGAAGAACCAGGCAAGCCATCCTTGAGGAACATACAAGCAAGCTAGCTGGTACGAGTTCTATGTTTTGCCTCCTTACTTCTTCTCTACTTAGATATTGTTTAATTTTCTTCTCTTGTTTGACAAAGTGACATGCAATGCATCAAATCATGATTTTAAATACTCATGTGCTTCCTTTTCTCTGTGGGGGTTTATGCAGGCAATGCAGGTGCTGCTGATGAGGTACGTCATAATTAACTATCAAAGCAATTAAACGTAGTAAATTTGGGATTACTGTGACTGTTTTGTTTTTTTTTCCCCACCTTTCAAAGTCAAATTTTTCCCTCATAAATTGCAGATGCCGGATTGTAGTTCTTTGGTATCTGAGTGCATGAATAATTTTCTTTTTTTTGTTTCCACATCTGTCTCAAATGTTTCACATGTTGATTGAGGCTACCTACCTCAGTTTGTTTTTCCCATCTGTTTCAATTGTTTCCTGCACAAGAAAAGAAGTGCAATTTGTTTAGTTGGCCAGACTTGCTGAGGGAATGCATGTTCAGTCCTTCTCTTGTTCACATTAGTAGTATGTATGAGCGGAATGCTTTTTGTCCATGTGCCACAGTATGAAAGTTTGTCCTGACTGCTCTCATGTACATTCTTTTCCATACCATACTTAAGTTACCGTAAGTTTTTGTGTCTGAGAACACTAGATTGATGACTAGTGACTAAAGTAACCAGTTTTTGCGAGTTCTGCAGATTTTGATTTTTGTTCTGTACCCTACAGCTCGACATAGACATAGGTCTAATGCTCTTTTACCTGTGCAGGGCAACTGTGATGATGAAGAAGGCCACTACAGTAAGTATATAACAAATCTCTATTCGAATCTTTCACATTATCGAAGATGTGTTCTTTATTGTTTTACTATGTGATTGTTTGAAGGGTACCAGGTTGGCGAAATTTTAGGCGACCATTATGTAATCACTGCACGTCATCGAAGAGGTGTCGGTCTGGTTTGTGCAAAGACCCTCTCTAATGGTGATAAAGTGATGATCAAGATACTCAGTAGCAAGTAAGTGATCACTGAACCACATGAGTTGGGTTTTTTTTTTTCCTTTAATATGAGTAATATTATCCTTATCCTTGTTTCCTTTGCTTCTTTTCTATGTAATTAGGTTAGAGGCTGGTGGGCGTGAGATGCTCATACTGAGGACCTTGAGAGGTTATGATCCAGATGATCGAGCTCATTGTGTTCGTTTGATATCAACTTTCATGCATGCAAGTCACCAATGTTTAGTTTTCGAGTCCCTTCATATGGATCTTGCTGAGGCCATCTACCATGGAAAGCGTTTGCATAGTACACCAGCTTGTCTCAAGCTATCTACAATCAGAGTATATGCTCAGCAGATTTTTATTGCATTGAAGCACCTAAGAACCTGTGGTGTTCTTCATTGTGATATAAGGCCACATACCATACTGGTAGGTTGGTTGATACTCCAACTCCGACATAATTTGATTTATTTTGTCATTTATCTTTTTGAAACTAAAACTTTATTTCTCAGGCATATGCGAACACCACGAATGTGAAGCTCTGTGATTTCGGAAATGCCATGTTTGTTGATGATACCAAGAATGCGTCCCCCATAGTCAGATGCAATTATCAAGCCCCTGAAATAAGTAAGTTTCTCTCTTTTCTTGGGCTATCTATCATTTTCAACATATTCACTTTTATTTTGCTATATATGTCTTTGTTCAGCATGAATTTTGATCGAAGTCTTTCATATATTTAATTGCAGTTCTTGGCTTGAAATGTGGTCATCCAGTAGATCTTTGGTCTGCTGGTTGCTGCTTGTTTGAACTATACACCGGTGGAGCTCTTTTCACGGAAAACAAGACAAATGCCGACATGCTAAGATCTCACGTGGCATTGAAAGGCCCTTTCCCAGATATGATGCTTAAGAGGGCAAGTTTATAGTTGGCCGTTAGCCAACATTTACTTTTTGACATATAATATTGGTGCATCTTTTCTGTTGTAATTATTCTATAGTCTATTTGCTAATGCTATGGTTTTCGTGTTTTCAACTTACAGGGAAGATTCACTGAGAACTATTTCGTCGAGAAACATAAGAATTTCTTTTTTAAGGATCTTGGTACCGCCGAGGTATGGATTTAGTTTCTTGTTTTGCGGTATTGCTTGAATTTCAACATAAGTTTTGAACTTCTTGGTTGGATTGTGTTTGAAAGATTAAGTTGTTTTCTATCAAGTTTATGTCGGTTTAAATTCTGCTTATTCAGGAGGTCTCCATGTCGAGTATAGTCAGAATGGATATTACAGAGAGGACTAGAAGCATTCGAGATGGTGTAAAAATGAAGAGAGACTTTGTAGATCTTCTAAATGGGCTGCTGTGTTTGGATCCGCATATGAGAATGACGGCTGAAGACGCTTTGGCCCATCCTTTCATTAACCCCGAAGCAGAAGCCCTTGCCAAGGAATTGAGGAACTAGTGGACACTAGTACTGTAGGGTTCTTTTAGTGGATTAGTTGTTGATTGCAAGACAGACTCCGGATTCTTACATATCTTATTTATTTTTATTATGTGACTCAACAGTATCCAGTAGGTGGATTTTAGTCAAATTTATTATTATCTCTCTCCAATTCAACGTACTTAGCTACTGATCATTGTTCAATCATACCCTTTTTCTATTTTTTGCTACAAACAAACCCCAAATCCATGGCTACCTCGTTAGTCTTTGGTTCAATCTGTGTGACCATTTTTGCTCTTGTAATGGCATTGGCTACTTTGAGCACCCCTGTCGAAGCCAGGGCATTTTTCGTGTTTGGAGACTCGCTTGTCGACAATGGCAACAACAATTATGTATGTGACATTTTGCAGATAAACATTATCAGAATGTACAGGCAATTGGACTATTTTCAGCAATACCAGCAGAGGGTGAGTGCGCTTATTGGACCTCAAAGGACCAAGCAGCTAGTGAATCAAGCACTTGTTCTCCTCACTGTCGGCGGCAACAATTTTGTCAACAACTACTAATTGGTGCCTTTCTCTGCAAGATCTCGCCAATACCATCTTCCAGAATATGTCACATTCCTCATTTCTGAACTTAGAACTCAACTTTTGGTAACTAATTTCAAATCCTAATATGATTTCATTGGTAGCTTCCTAGTCAAGTACAACGTCACATCACATACAACACTACTATGTTAAAAACTGATCATGTGTTTTGTCATTTTTTCAGCGGATGTATCAACTCGGAGCACGAAGAGTTTTGGTCACAGGGACAGGACCGTTAGGTTGCATGCCGGCAGAATTGGCAACGCGGAGCAGAAGTGGAGAATGCTCCGCTGAGCTGCAACGAGCCGCAAATTTGTACAACCCCCAACTTGTTCAGATGCTAAGAGGACTCAACAGTCAACTTGGTTCCGATGTGTTCATTGCTGCCAACACGCAAGTGTCACGCAACGACTTCATCACCAACCCTCAAGCATATGGTACATTAGACTATACACAATATATGCACATACATATATGACATAGCCTAATTGATTGGAAGTACTTATGGTGATATTGTTTGTTTTTTGCAGGGCTTTCGACATCAAAAGTTCCATGCTGTGGGCAAGGGCCTTACAATGGGCTGGGATTGTGCACTGTGGCCTCCAACCTATGCCCTAACAGAGATATATACGCTTTCTGGGATGCGTTTCACCCATCGGAAAAGGCAAACAGACTGATTGTTCAGAACATTTTGACAGGGTCTACCAAATACATGAACCCCATGAACTTCAGCACCATCTTGGCTTTGGATTCCAATCTAGAAGACTAGAGAAGAGACCTGCATATCATATGAATTTGTGTTAATTTCTGTTTGAACTTTATGTTAAATGCTACAATATTCATGGTTTTATGTGTGCCAGAAGAATGTCTGGCGAGTAACCAAAGCCAATTGAGAATCTGAGTCATTCTGTAGTTTGCAAGAGTTAAAGAGATAATATCAGAACTTACATCTGTGTTCACTGTTTTAGCTTGATTAAATGTTTATGCCTAGCTATTGAGCATTCTTTTGCATTTTTTGGTACGAGACATGGGCCTGATGATCAGTCTCTTTACCTAGTAGCGATTGATCAGCTCTTGTTAAACACAATCGGTAGAGAGGATATAATTGGCTCAAATCCCAAAAACATGAATTTGATGAGATACTAATTACATATAACTAATGAAGAACGGCCTCAATTGTAACTCATGGCATCCAGTGATTTGTAAGTGCTGAACTATGTTGAAGTTGGAGCTCTTGTTGTGTCTATGTAATCCCCTATGAGGATTTACTTAAATCTCTTTTAGTCTCAAATACCGAACACCTAAATGTGACGGTTTGTTTTTCGCGGCCTATTTTCATGTAGGTGACAGTTCTGATACTCTATGTAGCGAAATACATGCCCCTCTCT
This sequence comes from Spiraea crenata, assembly GCA_033992175.1. NCBI lineage: Eukaryota > Viridiplantae > Streptophyta > Magnoliopsida > Rosales > Rosaceae > Spiraea > Spiraea crenata. Next base: position 833,228 of record JAVBHV010000041.1, on the reverse strand, counting down.
AAGACATAATCAGTAAGAAGAACCCACTGAAAACAGAACAAAGTTTTTTGGTTTATGCAGCGGTGCTTGTTTACATGTATGTCTGGTGTTTGGCATCCGGAAAGTCATCGATGCTAACAAGGCAGAAAGTAAAACTATATTTTCAAGAAAAAGGAGAGTGAAATAACTTTGATATTGAAAATCATACCATCTTCATGAAAAAATTCTGGTTGAATCTTCATTAAGTTTGGGGTGGTTGCGACTTTTGGGCTGTTGCTTGCTCAATCCAGCCCCTGCAGCCACTTAAATGAAAATGTCACATGATATGCAGGTTCCATGAACAAAAGTTCATTCCTCATGAATAAGACATCCTAAAGTAGAACACTTTTCTGGTTGATGCTACTAAAACTTTCAAACTTCCATGTGTTTATGTCCTAATCAACCGCTCGACGATCAAACAAAATTGTCAGAATTTTTTTAAGCAACTTTAGTTCAGTAGGCTTAGCTGTGCCAGTGGTGGATTGCACAATCTGTACACATATATAAATCAGTCATTTCCATATTTCCAAGATAAGCATTTCATAGAGCAATGGCAACTTCACCATCAAAGGTTATTTGTCCACTGATCGTTTACTTTGTTCTTATTAGTATTGAGTTTGCTCCCCAATTAGCAGAGGGGAGTCGAGCTTTCTTTGTTTTTGGCGATTCACTTGTCGATAATGGCAACAGCAACTACTTAATATCGACTGCTCGTGCTGATTCTTACCCTTATGGAATTGATCTTCCAAATCACCGTCCCTCCGGCCGTTTCTCCAATGGCCTCATCATCCCTGACTTCATCAGTTGAGTAGTTAATCAACTTTGATTACTCCATTTCCATCTGCGTACATGGTCACATTACATCATTAACTAACTGTCTAACTAATGACGAACATAATTGATCGTAATTAAGGTCAGCGAATTATTATATATTTTTGGACTGGGACGAGTTGGGCTTTTCATATAAATTACAGGCTAAGCTCATATATGATCCATAGATTTAATGGACTTGGCCTGGAGGCACACAATTGAACATGCATGGGCTGGCCCGAAAGCCCATTATTTTGCAAATGCTCTATAAATTCCACATAATATCATCAGTGAAAAAAAATCATATTTGGACAACAAAAAAAAGAACGTATATAAACTAGCATAAGAGTTTAATGTTATCTCCAAAAAATAATTTATCAATCACCAAGATAATATTCAATGTCTAAAAGATTATGTCCATAAGAGACTAGGGTTAACAGAGGCGGGCAAACTATATTCATCAATAGATGCATGATGCATCTTCAACTTTCACTTATTTTTGGCCTTTCAACAAAACATGTTTTGTTGGGATTCCAGTCTTTCCACATAAGAAAAGGAAACCTTGATGAGCAATGGAAAAAAATAAGGAATCACTCTTTCCACATAAGAAAAGGAAACCTAGATGAACAATAGAAAAAAATAAGGAATCCCTCCTGTAAGTAAAAGTATTTTGGTTGGTACTTCACTCTTTTTCACATAAGAAAAGTAACGCTCATAAGAGAAGGAAACCTAAATGAACGATGGAAAAGAACCAGAGAGAATAGGCCCACGATCGTGCCTTAAAAAAACCCCGTGTCATATTAGGAAAAGAAGTTTACCGAGTTAGACCTGGAACCGACGAGCAAGAGGGTTTTACTATATATAAATAAGTAATAGGAGTGTCTGCGGTTCATCAACCTCCGATTTCCCGATCTCCACTTTTGAATTCGTCGGGTATTCTTCTTGTTGTGCTTGAAATTTACAAATTTTCCATAGAAAAAGCAATAACATTGCAATTAGCTCATTTCGTTGGCTGTTGTTGGATCAGAATTGACAGATTTGAGTTTGGTTGCGGATGTCGCAGCAGCAGGACAACTTGGGCGGCGGCGGTGGTGCGGCGGATGCGCACCCCCGGCTCAGGCAGTGTCGCCGGGCCAACTCGAGCCTCGACTCCCGGTCACGTGGCGGGCACGAGCGCAGAGGCGAGCCCGACTCCTTCCGGGGAAAGATTGATTTGGGCGACCGGGCTTACAGGAAACGGGCGTGGGAGGAGTCGAATGAAAAGGTTGTTGTTGTTGTTAACAAGTGTACGAGGAAGCCAAAAAGTCGCCGCCGCCGCCTTTGCGAGGAGCGCGTCCTCTTTTCCCCGGCGGCGGAGGAGACCAAGGAAACCCGGGTAGTCCTTCGCATGATTCATCACCCGCCGGGCAAGCCGCTTAGTGTTGCCTACCGCGTCGCCGGTGAGGTTCTGGCTTTTGTTAAAAATATAAATGAAAAAAGAGATGAAAAGGAGTCAGCTGCTGATAAGAAAAAGAAAATGAAGGCATTGGATAAGTTGTTGAATTGGGCACCGCAGCGTAGATTAAACGATACGATGTTCGATCATCTGGTGAGAGCGATCACCGAGTTTATGGAGGAGTATCCTGCTGTGTTGGATAATGTTGCTATGATTGATTGTGATAGTAATGATGACGGTGGTTGGTGGAGGGGGATGAAGGCTCGGCGGCTTGATCTGGAAAGCGTGGTACAAGTGCAAAGCAGATTTTTGTCGTCCTGGGGTTGCTCGTTCGCGACGTCGGGGGGTTCTTTCCTGCCTACTGGCTGCAACAGCGGATACGAATTATGCCATATACCGGCAGCGAAGCCTTATCTTGGTGAGAAACTCGTCAACATATCCGATATGCCCGAGTGGGCTCAACCGGCTTTTAGAGGAATGTCCCAGTTGACCAGGGTGCAGAGTGAAGTCTATCAGACTGCCCTCTTCACACCAGACAACATCCTGGTGTCTGCTCCGACTGGAGCCGGGAAAACCAATGTTGCACTCCTCACTATGCTTCAGCAGATTGGTTTGAGTTTGAACAACGACAACAAGATTAATAGGGAGGATTGTGGTAAGATTGTATATTTCGTGGCTAGGAGAGTTCTCGTTGATCAGGTCGTCGGCCATTTGTCCAACTGTTTGCAGGACTACGGTGTCGTGGTGAGGAAGCTAAGTGGTGGCCGCCAACAGATTGAAGAGGCTCAGGTTATCGTCACAACCCCTGAGAAGTGGGACACGGTCACCAGGACGTCTGGAATTGACCACATGACTTACATCATGCAGTTGGTCAAGCTTCTCATCGTTGATGATATCCATAATCTCCATGATGAAAATGGGGGTCCAGTTCTTGAGAGTATCCTCGCAAGAACTTTCAGGCAGATTGAGACCAGGAAACTAAACATCCGCCTGGTGGGGTTATCTGCTGCAGTCTTCAGTGCGTATGCTGTGGCATCGTTCCTGCGTGTTGATACTACCACGGGACTGTTTTCTTTCCACAATGGTTACAGGCATGTTCCTCTATCCCAATGGTATTTTGGAATCAATGCGGGGGACACGGCTTTGAAGTTGGCGAACCGTCACTGCTATGACAAGGTCAAGGAGGCTTCAGCAGGAAAACATCAGGTTATTATCTTTGTCCAGTCGAGCAAAGAAACTGAGGAAATAGCTTGGGACATAAAAGACACTGCACTGGCTGAGGGCACCCTTGGTAGCCTTCTGGAAGAAGATGAGATTAGCACTGAAATTCTAGCTGCTCGCGTAGACGCAGGCTTGTTCAAGAGCAATGATCTGAAACATCTTCTTCCCTACGGCATTGCAGTTCATCACGATGGGTTGAACGGGAGTGATCGCCAAATAGTTGAGGAGCTCTTCTCGGAGGGCCATGTGAAAGTTTTGGTTTCCACAGCAGGACTTGCTTGGGATGGGAATCTGTCAGCGCACACAGTGATAATCAAAGGGACACGGATATATGATCCAGAAAAGGGAGGCTGGACTCAAGTACGTCCTCTGGATATGATGCGGATGCTGGGTCGTGCAGGAAGACCGCAGTATGATTCGCACGGAGAAGGGATCGTCATTACTGGCAACGAACAACTAGAGTACTATATTCGTTGGATGAACCACCAAGTTCCCATTTTAAGTCAAATGCTTTCCAAATTGGCAGATCAGTTGAATGCTGAAATTGTTCTTGGAACTGTTCGGAATGCTAGGGAAGCTTGTCATTGGTTGGGATACACGTTCCTGTATGTTCAGATGGTAAGTTATCCCCATCTCTTCGATTTGGAAGATGATTATTGGATAGACATTACAGCAAAGAATATGCGAGCTGATTTGATCCATACTGCTGCAACCATCTTGGAAAAAAACAATTTGATCAAGTATGACAGAGAAACTGGCTGCTTTCAGTCTACAGGCTTGGGCGGCTGCATTTCAAGTTAGATGTTATAATCCCTTGGAAAGGGTATCTAACTTATGTTTAGGTTTAAACTTGGAGTTAGTCCTTTGTTGAGGCTATGCCATCTCAGAATTTGCATAAATTAGATTAAATTTCTTTTGCTGTGTATGATTGTCTTGTATATGTAATTTCTTAAATATTATGTGGGTTCGAGTATTTGTTGCCAAAATTGCTCTCTAGAAAAAACAATGGCTTGTCCAGTATGGTTTCTTTCTTCTTTTGATCCTTGTTTCTCATTAGTATGTACCACAGATTCCGGCAGAGTGCAGTGCACCACTGCTGTCACCAAGTAGTTCATCTGGCTCCTCCCTGTTTTATGAAGCACCAGAGGGTTGGCCCTTATACTTTAGGTTCTTATCTGAAAGTAGATACGGCCCCGTATACCTCAGATTGGAGAGATCCTTATGTTTATTGAGCAATCTGTGTTGGTGCTGTTCTGCTATTTCTTGTCTCATTCATTGTAGATCTGCAGGGACACTTAACTATACTGTTGTTTCTGCATCATCCGACAGGTAATATCCGTTCTCAATATTTTGTTTGTTGTGTTGGCTCAATTTCCATATGCTTTGAAGCTCGTCATATCATATATAGCATATCTTCTCTTTCTGACAAACTTTACAATGTTATGGGAATGGTCATCTTACCGTCAGGTAGCTGAAATGTGGATCCTTGATTGATGCAATGCAACATGCTGATGAAGAAGATATCAACAAGGTTTAAATAGAGTTTGGCCAGTAAAATCAGGAACCTTATGTCCTTTTTTTCCCATACCATCTGAGTTGTTTGCATGGATGTGTTTCTAACTGCATTTTTATGTACAATACGTGATTTCGAAATTTCTTGGTCTTATCACCGATTTCTTTCTTGTATGATCTGTTAAATGTATCTCTCCTATGAGCATTTTTATGTTATACACTGCAAGTTTTGGGAACTGGAAACAGATCATGTTTCCCCCAATGTTGGGAAATAATGATCTGGTTTTCTGAATATGAATGTCTATCAATTTTGGTGCAGATGCAGGATTTCTTTGGCTCATTATGCAGAAGTTCATTGTCTGACCAAATCAAACGCCTTTACTACAAAATTAGATCTGCGGGGGCACTTAACTATACTGTTGTTTCTACCTCATCCAATGAGGTAATATCCCTTGTCTAGATTTTGTTTGTTGTGTTTGCTCATTTTCCATATGCTTTGAAGCTCATCGTATAAAATAGACTATCTTCTCCCCCTGACAAACTTTACAATCTTGTGTGATCAGTAGATATATTTTGTTTGAAGAGACTTCTTAGGTTGTTAAACAATCCTTCATGGTCCTGCAGGCCAAGGTGCCCGCTTACTTGTGTGAAATATCTACCGTCATCTGTTTCGTGGCTGCCATAGTGGCACTTGTCCTTGTTCTTGCAATTCTGCTGCGACAAGTTATGCCATTTACTGGTTTACTATTGGTGTACGAGCGGACATTCACAATCTTCTTGCAATCCTCTCATGTCAATATTTGGAGGTTAAACAGCTGTGCAAGAAGGAACCTTGTCCTATTTTCCTGAATCAGTTGATTATCATTCATGGAAAGGTAAGTTAGCTTGAATTAATTCAAAGATGATACTCTCTACCACAGGTCAGCGTAGTAGTTTCTTGCTTGTTTTTCTATTTATTTTTTAAAATTATTTCAGATGTCATGTAGGTCATCAAGGCCAGGTATCATAATGTGATAGTGCTGCACTGCGTTATGGGCTAGGAATGGCTTTTCTGGCTGTTGCCGCTCCATCTTTGCCATGCCTTTTCGGGATACTGCTCCATTTTTAAAGTAATATGCTTGATAAGTTATAATGATGCACATGCACGTAACCAGTTGCACTTTTCCGGGTTACCCTCGGAAGGAATGTGATTTTTGAACAATTGTGTTATTACATTCAACAGGCTAGCCTCGATGGTCGTGGGAGGCCTAGTTTTGGCATCTTTCATGACATTCAGAGCACCTATGTCTATTTAAGAGGCTTTGAAGACCGAGATGCTACAAGAAGTAGGTGCTTATGTTTGTTGTGTTGACTTGTGCCCTGTTTCATATGTACTGCCTTACGATTAGTTTGTAAAGTAATGTAGAAAAAGTTTGTTGATTTAGAAATGCTTCAAATCCAAGAAATTTTGAAATTGTACTCTTTCAGAAGCTATGAAATCATACCCCCAACATTCTTGTGCACAATTTTGGTTCGAGTATTTGTAACCAAAATTGCTCTCTAGAAAAAACAATGGCTTGTCCAGTCACCAAACATGTTCTCCTCTGTATGTACAAAGTTACATATAGTCAATCTCCCACTCTTTTCAGTCCTAGTTGCCCTAACCCCGCATCTCCAAGAACCTGGAAATGGAAGCTGCAAAAACTAGGGCAATCATCTTTCATCTCCTAACCAATTATCCTTCTCCTTAGGGCCAGTAAGCCCTTCCTCACCATAGAGTTGAGTGGGAAACAATTCAAATAGGTTCTCCACTGAGAACCGAACAAAGAATGGAAGACGCTCAATCAACTTATCTAGTTCGGCTCGTGCATCATACACGATAGTTGGACCCCAATCTCTCATATACTGCAACCAACATGGTTCTGAAATCACACCATCGCCAAGGTATTCGGCTGCAACAATCTGATACTTGGTGCTCGAATCAACCAAAAACTTGCTCCAAGCTGCATCATTCCTTACTCCTATATCAAGCTTCAATGATCCCATAATGTACGTTCCGGGATGAGGGTAGCTACTATGGCCATATTTTGAAGAATAAATCATTGGTTTATTCCCATCAATGAACTCCAGGTCGAAAGCATCCACCCATTTACCACCGCTGTGCTCTGAGAAATACACTTGCCAGAGTTACCCTGTGAAGTTGTTCACTCGAAGAGTGAAGTGTTCCCAGTCACCAACATGTTCACCTATCTTGTTCATTGCAATACTTAACAAACCAATTTTAATGGTCGATGGTCCATTGAAGGGACAGAATACCCACATAGCAATATCGGTAAAAGCTCCTCCTAGTGCTGGTTTTACATGAACGTATAGCTCCGTGCTCTCTATGTTTCCGGCCTTGAGATAGTTTCTAGCATCCTCATCATTTGGCAAATCTATCCAAAAATCACTATCATTTTCCCCTCCACTAGGCAAATTGGAGCAGTGCCCTTGTCTCATCTGACTTGTCTTGCTATATAACAGTTGCTTTAAACCTATACTCGCAGTTGAACAGATGTATTAAGAATTCAGCAGTGGTGTAAATAAACTGAGTATAAGAACAACAAAATTTAGGTGGGTAAAAACTGTAGTACGAAGGAACAGGAGCAATACTAATTTGACCATCCCTTGGACAGAGTGGCTGAGGGTCAAACAGATTTTGCAGCTGCTTGCAGCAAATAGGACAGCCTTCATACCACCAAGGTTGGTTCACGAACTCCTTTATCTCTGCTCTACAAAGAATGGTAGTATCCTGTAAGGTATTTACAGAAAACAGATGACATTATTTTAGACAGATCATGCATTTCTGTCATTCCTGTACACTGTAAATAATGGACAAAGTTAACTATAGTTCATAGCAGGCGATGGTAAAGAGTGTGTAAGTATCATAGAACGACCAACCTAAAAAAACCAGAACATGTGATATCTTTTGTCCGCTGTTTGTTAAAATATGGCAGTCAATTTATCATGTTTTCGTAGTTGATAGTAGAGGTAGCCGTAAAAATTAAAAAGAAAGCAATACACAGCTTATAAGGCATTCTGGTGTAAGAGTACATAAACTAACCCCAATTTTATTAAACTGATGCAGTGTATTAGTATTAACATAATTAGCATTCAGAAAAAAGAAGACATAAAGAAAATATATAAAGCTCTTGGTAAAGAGAGTAGTGGCACCCTTGCAGCATCAGCCTCTAAAACATTGAAAGCAGCCACAGAAAATAAAGTAGCATTTTCCATAAGTTGCTAGTCAGATGTAGGCTTTGCTGATGGTGGGTGCAGTTTCAAAGTGGAGGGTATATCTAGGACTCTGCAGGGGAAATCAGGGTTTCATATATCCGAGTAAGGTTTAGTGTATATGTTAAAACAAATATGGACCTGAGAATAAAGAAATATATAACGATCGCAAACCTTGTCCTATAAGGCTCGAGTTCTGGTATATCCAAATTTACATAGCAGCAGTTGAAAACAGTTGCTGAACGTAGAGAAAAAGATAGAGCGGAAACCTTGGTACTCCCCTACTTTAGGCTTGTGAAAACAGCATATGTGGGTGAAGGAAGCTGGCGCACAATAGTTGGGTCAAACTCTTCTGCAGTATTTCCCCACAATGTGACACGAACATTTTCTTTCCTGTATAAACTATGTCAGTTAAAACCTGATGTAAACTATAGCAAATATATGAATAGAACTATTTTAAGGCAGCTTAATAATAGATGTACCTTAAATTCATGATATAAACATCACATTTCGTTTCAACCCTGGCATTACCCAGCACAATCTCCTCTAAATCTTGTAAGCCACTAATGTGCCCAACCACATCTTAAAGTTTGCAAACAGGAGAATTTTCCTCTGGAAGCGGGCTATTCCAGGCAGTAATATTAATGTGCATACACGATAACAGGTGCATGTAAGTAAGAATACAAACCAGTAGAATGAAAGATGTGATGGCAGTAATCCAAAAATGCTGGTGGGAAACAGCCAAAAGAAGCTGGAGAACAAAATAGACCAGCATAATTGTCAGAAGAGCAACAAAGCACCACAAATGAAATGGCAAAAGAAGAAATAAACAACAGCCAGCATATATAGCCACACATGATTGAATGAAAAGAGTGGTATAAAACTGGTTCTTATAATTTATTTCATGATTGTGTGTCTAACGCTAACTGATTTTTCTGTCGATTCCAACAATAGGTAAATAGCAAAAATAGAATTCACCTAAAACTTTGTCAGAGGAGCACTTTTAAATTTACCAAACCAAACAGGGAACATAACAACTATAATTGGAAATGAAAATCAGCAGCAGCACATTTTGGTTAACACCACCTGAAGAAGAAATATGAATACATGGAGGATTTGGAATAACAGTAATTGAAGAACAAAGGCCACAAACGATAGTTGAGAACAACCGAGACAACTAACTCACTAAAAACCTTTGACAATCATAAAAGGTAACTCAAATCAATTCCATTTAACAAACGTACCCGCTGCCTACAATAACTGCTGACAAAAGCAAGGAAGTGCTGAATGCAACCAATAGAAGAGTGTCTGGAAAACATGCAAACAAAACAGGATCAGATGATTGTAAAACAATACTAACAAAATAGAACACACCTAATTGTTTACCAAGCAACGGGAAACACAAATAAAGAGATTATAAAAACTTGTCATAGAAATATATGGCAATTTTAATAAATCCGTCATTCTAAAAGTAAAGAATACGTGGTTCATGGCTAACTGTTTAACCAACCATGATCTACAAATATGAAGCAGGGATTGATAACAAAAACCAAATAAGTTTACTAAAACACGCAAAAGGTAAGGAAAATAAACTAACTCTTAAACCAAGGGAAACAGAAATTTAGCAAAAAAAAAGCAGACAGAGATAAAAGACACGCATGAAACAATCAGGTATAAAGAGAAATCGAATGTAAACATACCTTGGAAACAGAGATCGAAGGAAGGCCTACAGAACACGGGTAAATCATATAGTCATTGAGGCAGACAGAAAGAGAGGGTATGAAAACTACAATAGTAAATGTTGATACCAAAACTATGGAAAACTTAATCAATACACAATTGATTGAGAATCAGACAATTCGTAAAAGACTCGTTAAAAAATCATGACATGCAGTGTATAATTAAGGTATTTTATCATCAAGATTTCCAAAGTAATAAACTTTCAACAACTGACAACCAATATATGGTTTTAGTTAACTTATGCCTAAGCAAATGCAACAGCATGTAATCTAATAGACTTAATTCCACCAAAAGTGTTGTTGTTTACAGTATTTCCAACGAATTGCAACCGAAATTCTCAATCTTTAACTCTCCAAACTCCTTCTGCCAGAGCTTTTCGCTACACAGTAACCTATATTTCTACAATCAACCACTGAATTGAACCTAACTTAATTCCACCAAAAGTTTTGTTACAGATGCTACTAATCGGAGAAGAACTCAGCTTTGTTCCTAATTCAAGCTTCGTGCTTTCAATTCATCACAACAAACTGAGCGTACAAAGCAATCTCTAAGTAAGGAATACTCAAATGAGCTAAAGGCTGAAATTACCAAATCGATAAGATCTTGATAGTTTTCAAAACCAACAAAAACCAAAACAATTACACAGAACTCACTTGCTTAGCTCGCTTTCCAAAAACGAACAGCACTGCATCAATCACATTGCTTTTTCCCACTCCCATTAGGTCCAACAACAGCAGAAAAACTCTGATTTTCAACCAAAATAGAACTATTAGCAGCAGATTAAGCATTTTTTCGGCAACAACCCAAAACCTGCCTTTCCGACTTTACCAAATTGAGCATGGAAAGGAATTTATCAACGGAATTGCAAAAATTGAAAACCCTAACCTTCTGAAAAAGGCTGAAGTAGTCGATAAACGATGCCGAAAAAAAAACCCAATTCTCAACGCACTCAATTGACATGCGTCCCACAAAAAAGGGGTGGAAATTCGAACATAAGCCATGATGGAATTGAACAAATCACAATAAAAACTTGCAAATAAGCTCACAAACATGGAAGCCTTTGGGCTGGTTTGCACTGTTTGTGCTTGTTCTGGATTTCCCAATCCCGTTTTCGGGTCTTTTGTTAATAAAATTTACTTAACAAAAAAAAAACATTCTCTGCCTTTAGGTTGCTGAAAAGACAGCTCTTTTACGACCTGTATAATTAAAGCTGGTGCCTGCATCCTTGGAAGGTAGTGCTTTTAGGAGCAAGTTTCTTGACATTGATGAGCTTCTCAGCTACTGTAGTTGGTTTGCGGTAAGACCACACATGTATAATTTGGTTGAATGTCCAGTGGTCACATACTTTCTATTTGTCATTTACTTCTTGCAATTACTGGATTTATCTGTACAGTATCATTTATTTCTTGCTATCATTCAATATCTTTCTTTGACTAGTCTGCAAATATTTCAACTTTTAGGTTTGTTATTTGTAACGTGCCAGCTAATTTCATATTCAAAAGTTTGTCTTTCACTCGGAATCAGATCGCTTAATGCAAGCATCACTTTGAAATCTTAGATGAACTCGCCAAAATTTGATCTCATTGCCAATCCTATACTCTAAAGTTTGTTTCTCACTTGGAATCAAATACCTTAGTGCAAGCATCGCTTTGAAGTCTTTGACCGACTCATTTAACAAACCTTTAGAGTAATAGGTGATCCATCATAACAATGCTGTAATAATGTGGCAAAGTTTGATGTCATTTGGATCAACTGCCATCACCAATCCTATACTTTAGAGTTGTCTCTCAATCATAATCGAATATCTTACTGAAAATTTCGATTTAATATTTTCAACAGACTCATTGAACAGAGGACCGACTTTGATATTGAACATCAATGGTGCTCTTCGAGACTCATTTGCAATTGATATGAAGTTCATTCTCCGCAAATGAAAATCAAGAAGTATATTAATCATCACACAACTGTTCAACTTGTGATGATCCGAGGAATACTATCGAAATTCATTGAATTTGACACGTTATCGCTTCTACCTAAACATGTGCTAGAAAGAATATCTAGTTTGTAGTTAGGAATCTGGAAATCTTAAACAAATGGCGAAAATGAACAGACATAAGGAAAGTGAAAACAAAAATAATGACCCCATAGTTCGTTGTGTATGTATCTTTCCTTATATGACATGACATTCAAAACATTCTGAGGGCAAAAGCTTATTTGACATTTTCTTACTGGGATACGGTTTGTGTGGGCTATCTTGACAAATGCTCAAATTGATCTTTGGACCACATTCCTGCTGTCTCTCGAAGACGCCGACTCCAGGTTAGACTTTCATCCTTTACTTTGAACTCTTTAAGCTTATATTTATCTCTCAAACGGAATCAAATACCTTACTGAAATTATCTCTTTGGAATGTTTAACAGAATCATTGAAGTAACGTTTATAATAACAGTGTATCCACCAAACAACGCTATAATGTGTCAAAATCTATTTAATTCAATCATCTTATTGCCATTTCTATACACCAAAGTTTGTTTCTCAATCGGAATGAGATACCTCAATGCAAGCATTACTTTGAAATCTTCGATGGACACGCTCAGTAGGCCCTTAGAAAGCTTCATATCTCTTGGGAATGATGTCCATATAGTTAAGCTGGTTAACATTGCTGAAGTCTATGTTTGGATTCTCGTTTGGTACAGTTAAAGTGATAGTCGATCCAGCCTCTTCTCATGTTGGTCTCCCGCTCGTGCCAAACATGTGCACCACACAATCTTGAGCCTATTGGTCAACAGAACCTTAATAAGACTGAATCTTTCGAACTTCCACTATGAAAACAGCCTGGTTTCCACTTCCATGTCATCACCTTGACTAGCAAGTACCTCCATTACCCCCTCTGAAAGCCTCTGGCTTTTGTGTGCGTCAATCTCTTGTTTCCCATACGCTTCTGATATACTCCTCTGCAGCCAATAAGCATCAATCTCCTGAGCATTAAGCCCCTCATTCACATCCCCAATTTCGTCGTCTTCATCTTTGAAATCAATCGCCTCCCCTATCTGCATTGCCTCACCATTCCCTTCCAAAGCGAGGTGACATGTGCGATAATGGGAATCAAATTTCATTCTCATGTTTGGTAAGGGTGGAAATGGGAAAATTAGGGGAATATAATGGGTTTAGGATTCCCATGAATGAGGGAATCATATTCCCACCCACCCCATAGGAATATGTTTTCTTTGCTAAGAATCCGAATTGGAGATATTAAGATAGAAAATTTTTGGACAAAAGTATCCTCATAAAAATAGAGGGCTGCTACGTACACCAAGTTTTCTTCTTTGGACATTTAAGTTTTTTGTACACCCATTTTATTTTTTGAAACTACTTTAAACACCCAAATCTGATTAAAAATTTCACATATACCCTTCATTTAATTTATTGAACAAATTTTCTTGAACACCCTTCAATTTTTTTTGGACATCCAAAATTAGAATTTGCTAAACTCATATCTCTCTACCTTGTCAAGCCTCTAGGATTCACCAAAAACTCTAATATATATTCAAAGAAGTTCACCAAATTTGTTTTAAAGCATAGGAGGCAGAAACATCGCGTTATTTGTTTTTACCCCCAACTGTTTGATTTGAAGCACCTTAAAACCTTCCATCAACATGTTCAGCATCTAGTTCATGATCTGGCTACTCAAGCTCTGGGTCAAAAGGTTTTGGCTTCATTGCCGGCACGTGGACTTCTTGGTATCCCTTTACAGGACAATGTATTGTGCAATAACCTTCCGGAAGCTTGCAGTTCTTGGACGCCAAATGTCTGCTTTGCTCTTTTGCAAGGCTTTCGAGATCAAACAGCTAAGCCTGCCCCTTCAACCCCCCAATATCTTCACCTCTTTCACCAGAACTACTGCACCCTTCAACCTCCTAGCCTCGTCTCGAATTCTTTTCTTCAAGTTCTTCACCCTCTCATTCACATTAGCCCTGGTGGCATGTAACTCTTCCACAATCACAACACAATCTGGATGCACAAAAACATTTTAATTGTCAACTAGCTCAAGGTTGTCATAAAGCAACCTTTGTCTATCTACTGGAATTTAATACTCATTTGCAATCCGCTGCTTGAGATCTAGGACAGTGGATTGAGGAACAATTTGATAGGAATGGAATGTCCTAGGTCTAGTTGGAGAATCATCGATAAAAATCAGATAATTTTTTTTCTATATTTATGGTGATATTAATGTTATCATTTATAAAAGGTTTGTTCTTCCTTAAAAAAAGAAATATGTTCTTGTGAACAATTTGAAACTTTTTTTTAACTTTCAATTGATCAGAAATTTATAAAAACAATTGATCCGCTAAAAAAATGCTCAAATTGATCTTTGGACCACATTCTTGCTGTCTCCCGAAGACGCCGACTCCAGGTTAGACCTTCATACTTACTTTGAACTCTTTAAGCTTATATTTATCCACCAAACAGAATCATTGAAGAAACGTTTATAACAACAGTTTATCCACCAACCAACGCTATAATGTGTCAAAATCTATTTAGTTCAATCATCTTATTGCCATTTCTATACACCAAAGTTTGTTTCTCACTCGGAATGAGATATCTTAATGCAAGCATTACTTTGAAATCTTCGATGGACTCGCTAAGTAGGCCCTTAGAAAGCTTCATATCTCTTGGGAATGTTGTCCTAAGCTGGTTAACATTGCTGAGGTCTATGTTTGGATTCTCGTTTGGTACAGTTAAAATGATAGTCGATCCAGCCTCTTCTCATGTTGGTCTCCCGCTCGTGCCAAACATGTGCACCACACAATCTTGAGCTTGTTGGTCAACAGAACCTTAATAAGACTGAATCTTTCGAACTTCAACTACGAAAACAGCCTAGTTTCCACATCCATGTCATCACCTTGACTAGCAGGTACCTCCATTACCTCCTCTGAAAGCCTTTGGCTTTCGTGTGCTTCAATCTCTTGTTTCCCATACGCTTCTGATATACTCCTCTGCAGCCAATAAGCATCAATCTCTTGAGCATTAAGCCCCGCATTCACATCCTCCATTTCGTTGTCTTCATCTTCGAAATCAATCGCCTCCCCTATCTGTATTGCCTCACCATTCCCTTCCAAAGCGAGGTGACATGTGCGATAATGGGAATCTAATTTCATTCTCATGTTTGGTAAGAGTGGAAATGGGAAAATTAGGTGAATATAATGGGTTTAGGATTCCCATGAATAAGGGAATCATATTCCCACCCACCACATAGGAATATGTTTTCTTTGCTAAGAATCAGAATTGGAGATAGAAAATTTTTGGACAAAAGTATCCTCATAAAAATAGAGGGCTGCTACGTACACCCAGTTTTCTTCTTTGGACATTTAAGTTTTTTGTACACCCATTTTATTTTTTGAAACTACTTTAAACACCCTAATCTGATTAAAAATTTCACATATACCCTTCATTTAATTTATTGAACAAATTTTCTTGAACAACCTTCAATTTGTTTTTGGACATCCAAAATTAGAATTTGCTAAACTCATATCTCCCTAGCTTGTCAAGCCCCTAGGATTCACCAAAAACTCTAATATATATTCAAAGAAGTTCACCAAATTTGTTTTAAAGCATAGGAGGTAGAAACATCGCGTGATTTGTTTTTTCCCCCAACTGTTTGATTTGAAGCACCTTAAAACCTTCCATCAACATGTCCAACATCTAGTTCATGATTTGGCTGCTCAAGCTCTGGGTCAAAAGGTTTTGGCTTCATTGCCGGCACATGGACTTCTTGGTATCCCTTTACAGGACAATGTACTATGTAAGAACCTTCCGGAAGCTTGTAGTTCTTGGACTCCAAATGTCTTCTTTGCTCTTTTGCAAGGCTTTCGAGATCAAACAGCTAAGCCTGCCCCTTCAACCCCCCAATATCTTCACCTCTTTCATTAGAACCACGGCACCCTTCAACCTCCTAGCCTCGTCTCGAATTCTTTTCTCCAAGTTCTTCACCCTCTCATTCACATTAGCCCTGGTGGCATGTAACTCTTCCACAATCGCAGCACAATCTAGATGCAAAAAAACTTTTAAATCGTCAACTAGCTCAAGGTTGTCATAAAGCAGCCTTTGTCTATCTATTGGAATTTAATACTCATTTGCAATCCGCTGCTTGAGATCTAGGACAGTGGATTGAGGAACAATTTGATAGGAATGGAATGTCCTAGGTCTAGTTGGAGAATCATCGATAAAAATCAGATACTTTTTTTTTTCTATATTTATGGTGATATTAATGTTATCATTTATAAAATATTTGTTCTTCCTTAAAAAAAGATATTTGTTCTTATGATAACAATTTGAAACTTTGTTTTTTTAACTTTCAATCGATCAGAAGTTTATAAAAACAATTGATCCGCTAAAACAATGCTCAAATGATCTTTGGACCACATTCTTGCTGTCTCCCAAAGACGCCGACTCTAGGTTAGACCTTCATCCCTTACTTTGAACTCTTTAAGCTTATATTTATCCACCAAATAGAATCATTGAAGAAACGTTTATAATAACAGTTTATCCACCAAACTACGCTATAATGTGTCAAAATCTATTTAGTTCAATCATCTTATTGCCATTTCTATACACCAAAGTTTGTTTCTCACTCAGAATGAGATATCTTAATGCAAGCATTACTTTGAAATCTTCGATGGACTCGTTAAGTAGGTCCTTAGAAAGCTTCATATCTCTTGGGAATGATGTTCATATAGTTAAGCTGGTTAACATTGCTGAAGTCTATGTTTGGATTCTCGTTTGGTGCAGTTAAAGTGATAGTCGATCCACCAAACAACGCTAACCTCAATGCAAGCATTACTTGAAAGTATCTCTTTGAAACGTTTAGAATCATTGAAGAAACGTTTAGACTTTCATCCTTTACTTGGATTCTCGTTTATAATGTGTCAAAATCTATTTAATTCAATCATCGTATTGCCATTTCTATACACCAAAGTTTGTTTCTCACTCGGAATGAGATACCTCAATGCAAGCATTACTTTGAAATCTTCGATGGACTCGCTAAGTAGGCCCTTAGAAAGCTTCATATCTCTTGGGAATGTTGTCCATATAGTTAAGCTGGTTAACATTGCTGAAGTCTATGTTTGGATTCTCGTTTGGTACAGTTAAAATGATAGTCGATCCAGCCTCTTCTCATGTTGGTCTCCCGCTCGTGCCAAACATGTGCACCACACAATCTTGAGCTTGTTGGTCAACAGAACCTTAATAAGACTGGATCTTTCGAACTTCAACTACGAAAACAGCCTAGTTTCCACATCCATGTCATCACCTTGACTAGCAAGTACCTCCATTACCTCCTCTGAAAGCCTTTGGCTTTCGTGTGCTTCAATCTCTTGTTTCCCATACGCTTCTGATATACTCCTCTGCAGCCGATAAGCATCAATCCCTTGAGCATTAAGCCCCCCATTCACATCCTCCATTTCGTTGTCTTCATCTTCGAAATCAATCGCCTCCCCTATCTGTATTGCCTCACCATTCCCTTCCAAAGCGAGGTGACATGTGCGATAATGGGAATCTAATTTCATTCTCATGTTTGGTAAGAGTGGAAATGGGAAAATTAGGTGAATATAATGGGTTTAGGATTCCCATGAATAAGGGAATCATATTCCCACCCACCACATAGGAATATGTTTTCTTTGCTAAGAATCAGAATTGGAGATAGAAAGATTTTGGACAAAAGTATCCTCATCAAAATAGAGGGCTGCTACGTACGTACACCCGTTTTCTTCTTTGGACATTTAAGTTTTTTGTACACCCATTTTATTTTTTGAAACTACTTTAAACACCCAAATCTGATTAAAAATTTCATATATACCCTTCATTTAATTTATTGAACAAATTTTCTTGAACAACCTTCAATTTGTTTTTGGACATCCAAAATTAGAATTTGCTAAACTCATAGCTCCCTAGCTTGTCAAGCCCCTAGGATTCACCAAAAACTCTAATATATATTCAAAGAAGTTCACCAAATTTGTTTTAAAGCATAGGAGGTAGAAACATCGCGTGATTTGTTTTTTCCCCCAACTGTTTGATTTGAAGCACCTTAAAACCTTCCATCAACATGTCCAGCATCTAGTTCATGATCTGGCTGCTCAAGCTCTGGGTCAAAAGGTTTTGGCTTCATTGCCGGCACATGGAATTCTTGGTATCCCTTTACAGGACAATGTACTATGTAAGAACCTTCTGGAAGCTTGTAGTTCTTGGACTCCAAATGTCTGCTTTGCTCTTTTGCAAAGCTTTCGAGATCAAACAACTAAGCCTGCCCCTTCAACCCCCCAATATCTTCACCTCTTTCATTAGCACTACTGCACCCTTCAACCTCCTAGCCTCGTCTCGAATTCTTTTCTTCAAGTTCTTCACCCTCTCATTCACATTAGCCCTAGTGGCATGTAACTCTTCCACAATCGCAGCACAATCTAAATGCAAAAAATACTTTTAAATCGTCAACTAGCTCAAGGTTGTCATAAAGCAGCCTTTGTCTATCTATTGGAATTTAATACTCATTTGCAATCCGCTGCTTGAGATCTAGGACAGTGGATTGAGGAACAATTTGATAGGAATGGAATGTCCTAGGTCTAGTTGGAGAATCATCGATAAAAATCAGATACTTTTTTTTTCTATATTTATGGTGATATTAATGTTATCATTTATAAAAGATTTGGTCTTTCTTAAAAAAAGATATTTGTTCTTATGATAACAATTTGAAACTTTGTTTTTTTAACTTCCAATCGATCAGAAGTTTATAAAAACAATTGATCCGCTAAAACAATGCTCAAATGATCTTTGGACCACATTCTTGCTGTCTCCCAAAGACGCCGACTCTAGGTTAGACCTTCATCCCTTACTTTGAACTCTTTAAGCTTATATTTATCCACCAAACATAATCATTGAAGAAACGTTTATAATAACAGTTTATCCACCAAACTACGCTATAATGTGTCAAAATCTATTTAGTTCAATCATCTTATTGCCATTTCTATACACCAAAGTTTGTTTCTCACTCAGAATGAGATATCTTAATGCAAGCATTACTTTGAAATCTTCGATGGACTCGTTAAGTAGGCCCTTAGAAAGCTTCATATCTCTTGGGAATGATGTTCATATAGTTAAGCTGGTTAACATTGCTGAAGTCTATGTTTGGATTCTCGTTAGGTGCAGTTAAAGTGATAGTCGATCCAGCCTCTTCTCATGTTGGTCTCCCGCTCGTGCCAAACATGTGCACCACACAATCTTGAGTATGTTTGTCAACAGAACCTTAATAAGACTGAATCTTTCGAACTTCTACTACGAAAACAGCCTGGTTTCCACTTCCATGTCATCACTTTGACTATCAAGTACCTCCATTACCTCCTCTGAAATCCTCTGGCTTTCATGTGCATGAATCTCTTGTTTCCCTTACGCTTCTGATATACTGCGCTGCAGCCAATAAGCATCAAGCTCCTGAGATTAAGCCCCTCATTCACATCCTCCATTTCGTCGTCTTCATCTTCTAAATCAATCGCCTCCCCTATCTGCATTGCCTCACAATTCCCTTCCAAAGCGAGGTGACATGTGCGATAATGGGAATCTAATTTCATTCTCATCTTTAGTAAGGCCGGAAATGGGAAAATAAGGGGAATATGATAGATTTAGGATTCCCATGAATGAGGGAATCCTATTCCCACCCACCCCATAAGAATATTTTTTCTTTGCTAAGAATAAGAATTGGAGATATTAAGATAGAAATGTTATGGACAAAAATATCCTCATACAAATAGAGGGCTGCTACGTACACCCAATTTTCTTATTTGGACATTTAAGTTTTTTTGTACACCCATTTTATTTTTGAAACTACTTTAAACACCCAACAAATACCCCCAAACTTAAGATTTGCTAGTCCTCGAGCAAATAAATCACAAAAGAAATAAATAGAAAAACAAAAAACTTAGACAAGTTAGTCTTTCCATAATAGTTCCTCAAAGATTGCATAAAAGGGACAGCTCTACAACACACCAAACATTATACGAATGCTTCAAATGGTTCAAAAGTTAACAACATCTTACATAACCATTCTAGAAGCATTAAAGCAGCCAATTCAATAACCAATGAGATCTCTAATGGCGTGTTTACTAACCTGGAATGTGAATGAAATTATTAGGAGTCATTCCCACTCTTGGTGATTCCTGTGTTTACTAAAATTTGGAAATCAAATTTATGATGAGACCCACCACAAAATCAGGAATATGATTCCTGATTTTCAAGGAATTGGACTCCTTGGGTTGAGGTGGTATTGGGATTTCTGGAGATTGATTCCACCAAGAATGAAACTTTTATACCTAAATTATCATTCTACTTAATTACCACTCTGATTTTGACAATTAGTAAACGCTTCAATGAGAGTGTTTCACTCTGATTCCTGCTCATTCTGATTCCCGCTCACTCCGATTCGTATTCATTCCGACTCTTGTTTACTCCGACTCCGAGTTAGTAAATGGGCTATAAATGATTAAGTATAATCAACTCATAGGCTTACTATTTATACCTTCTCCACTGTTTGTAGACGCATCACGGATCAAAAGATCTTTAAATATGGTTGTAACATGGCGGGGTAATGGCTATGAGACCATCTCTAGCAATGGAATTTAGGGGTACCCTAAACACTATTAGCCTTCTTTTTTTTGTAAAAAAACCATCTTTAGCAATGAATGGGCTAAATGGCCAAAGGGCTACCAAGGGGGCCAAAGGGCTTGGGGGGTGGCTACCTCTAGCCCTTTAGCCTCTATCAAGCTCTCTTTTTGTGGTGTCCACCATAGTTGGTAAATACGTGTATTATACGCGTCCGTACGTATTTTTCAAAAATACTTCCATTTTCGTATTAGTTTGAAAGATACGGTAAAATACGCATATTTTTTACTTTTGATGTATTATACGCGTTTGTACGTATTTTTTAAAAATACTCACTTTCCGTATTGGTTTCAAAGATACGGTAAAATATGCGTATTTTTTACCTTGGATGTATTATTCGCCTATTATATGCGTCCGTACATATTATTTCCAAATAATACATGTATTTTCTAAAATTTAATAGTAATACACATATTTTTCCCGTATTTTATCCGTATTATTGAGAATATTAATTATAAACAAAGAAATTAATAAAAAAAATTTACCGTATTTTTTCAAGAAGGTTACCGAATAAAACAAGTACATATTTTTAACATACTATACGCGTCCCGTATTTTACTAATTAGGGTGCCCACACCAAATTTGTAAAACCCACAAGCAAAGCCCCCAAACTACTAAAAGATGATAAAATTTAAAGGTAGTGTAAATCTTAAAAAATTATTTTTTGGAAGGTTAAAATTTATCCAGATAGCCCTTTAACCCCTTTATCACTAAAGATGGCCTTAGAACGCGCAGGTGGGTTTGGCAACCAAATGTAGCCACTACCATTTTTTACTTAAATTGGCTATCCAGACTAATGAGAGGCTAGTGGGCTTTCTTAAAGCTCTTAATGGCTTTATGATACTGAGTCTTTGGTGGCAGTCATTTCACGAGCCACAGGAACATATCCTCTCAATGGCTGGTCATTGGACTGGCAGTAGTAACTGAGGCAGTAGTAACTGAGGCAGAAAAGGCCATTAGGGATCCCTGCAGGTCTATAAAATGTGACACCTTTGATTTTCCATGCGACAAGAGTACAGCTCTAGATGTTATCAAACTTGGTGATTGGGATAACTTAAAGGCATATTCTACCAGTAGCAAAACCTTCCCCTGAAGATTACAGAACATAGTTTTCAGACTTATAGGCAGAAGACAGTATTCAAACCGAGGATATAAGTCTGCACTAGGTTTATTAGTTATAAATATAAGTATACAGATGGGTAGAGTGAAACCTTCCCCTTCCCCATCGGACCTGAATTCATACCAATTTCAAATAAAGTTCTGATTAAGCCGGCAATGCAGTTCAGAGACGAACTCGGAATCATATGCCATCAAAAGGATGAAAAAAACAAAAAATCAAATACAGTGAACCTGAGTCATTTGACATATTGATGTTACCAATAGACTTTCAATCTTTTTAAAATAGTTTATCTTCTTTCTGTGATGTTTGAGTCAATGGGGAAGGTTTTTGCAACATCTGGACCTGAAGAGGCCACCAAGGGCCATAGCTTCTCGGAATACCAAAAAGCCATTAATGTACTTAAGTTGACAACAAACACAGGACCACCGATTAAGGGAAAAAAATAATTGAACGAAGAAGTATTTTGAGCAAATCAACACCAGTAAACAGCCCATGAATGAAACAAGAACAAATACAATCATCTCTGATTAAACATCTTCATTTCTCAAAATTACATGAAAAACAAATTGCAAGAAGTAAAGACAAGTCCTTTTTTTGGGAATTGAAGTGAAGAATGATCTTGATGGGTTACCTGGAGGCCATTATGGAAGAGGAGAAGGCAAAGAGAACGGTTTTGGCTCAGAGTTTTCACAAATCTCATATTCACTGCTGCCCCAGCAGCACAAAGAATCACACCCCAACATCTTTCTTACAAATTCACCAGAAACCCACAAAGCTGTTTCCAAGATTTTGCCCCAGACAGGCTCAAATTTGTGAGGGAAAGAAAGGAATAAAGCTCTTTTCTTTCCCTCAAAGAGACCTTCAAATTAACTCCCAGCAGGCAGTTTTATGGTTTTGACTTTTGAAGACTTGGGAGAGAGGTGAGCGAATTCAAAGGAAGGTTGTGTGTTTTTCTGCCTTTTGCTTTGGTTTGAAAGTTTTTTAGTTAGCTTGGGAAGAGCAAATCCACCGCGGCGTGTTTCGGTCGGCGCGATCGACCAAATCGACCGATGGCAAGCGACCTCCAGTGCAGACGGATCGAGTGGGTCGATCGGGAGCTCAGGCGCGGGCAAGGGCAAAAATCGCCTTCGCCTTCGACTGCGGTTTCGCCGTTCCTGAAGTCAGCTCGCTTTTCCTCGTCTTCACCGCCTTCCTCGTGTCCTCCTCTTCTCAGCCAAATCGCCCTTGCTATCGCCTTTGCCTTTTTGCTGCGGTGGAAATCGATTGGGCATCATTGCCCGAACAATCGGCTGGGCAGAAAGGGACGAATCGACCTCGCCTTCGGTCAATTTTGCGTTGCTGCAGTGGACATGCTCTTAGAGCATCTCCACCGGGAACGCAGCAAATCGACCGCGACCTTGGGCGAAAGGGGGTTTTTTGCCCGATCGATTCTTCAGTCAATTGAAAAGCCCAAGTAGTTTCCACCGGCAATTGGAAGGCGAGGGCGAAAGACGAGAGCAATTTCGGCTGGAAGACCGAGGAGAGAGAAAAGCGGGAAGACGAGAAAGGTGAAGAAACCGAGGAAAAGCAAATTGCCCGCGGACGCGTCCGAAGGCAATCCCCGACATCTCCTGCGACCGCGAACTCGAACCCGTCCGATTCCTCGTCCGATTTGGCACCGGTGGAGGTGAGTTTCACCAATTCGGCAGGCAATCGACGGATTGCCCATCCGATTCAATGCCTGGTGGAGATGCTCTTAGAGGTTGAAGCCACCAATACTTGTCCCCCTCCAATTTGACAAGGAAATCGGTGAACAGTTCAAAGTCATGACTCATCTTGGTTACGTCACTTCTGCACTTAACCAAGGTTCAAAATTTCGGCCGAAACACCGAAATTTCGGTAATTTTTTAGCACCGAAATTTGAATGGGGGTATATCTCAATATCATCAGAAAAAACTGAAATTTCGGCGAAATTTCGGTAATTTCGGTTTCGATTTCGGTGAAATTTCGGAAATCTGTTGGAAATTTCGGTAAATTTCGGTGAAATTTCGGTAAATTTCGGTGAAATTTCGGTAAATTTCAGTGAAACTTTGATGTAGTCTTTGGTGAAGATGTTTTATTTACATAGCTTCTCTCTACCACCTCCACCATCAATTATCAAGTTAACAAACAAACAATAGGCTTCTTACATTATGCTTTACGTCTCTCTACCTTCATCATCTATCATACACACGTACAATATGCATGTTGAATATTACATTCACTCCGCCTCTACCAAATGTCATGAGAGCAATATTGTCAGTTCCAAAATAATATATCAAGAAGTAAACATGAGCCTCATTGTAATAGTTTTATGTATTAGAATAATATGTGTGTGTAATTCTGATGTATTATATTCCTTAAAACTCTTATGATATATTGTAATGTTAATATAATGATTATTGTATGTTTCATAAGACTCACCTTAAGTATTCCACAATAACATTTAAGATATTGTGCTAATTGACAGCTTAGTGGAATTCAAAATACGGATTCTTCTCCCTTATGTATATAAAAGTTAATCCATATGGACGATGTTGCATAGCTTAAGTGTTAAATTGCATTATTTGTTGATTTTAGAGCTTATAGAAAGTACAGATATTAATTTATATGTGTTCTAGCATGTTTTTCGTCTTTTTTTTTTTTTTTTACCAAAATTTCCATCGAAATCGAAACTTTTTCCGAAATTTCCATAAATTTTGGCGACCGAAATTTCAACCGAAACCGAAACTTTGAACCTTGCACTTAACAAGTCATGGAATCTGTATTTTGATGCCCACAGGCTGCACAACAAACCTTTTACCAAATGGAATACATGTGTACATGTACAATTATGCGTGATTTTATTCAAGTGGAATTGTGAAAAGAGGAAGCGCACTCCTAACAGAAAAGGGAGCAGATTCTGAACGTGCCCAAACTCATTTTGATAAGGATGTATTTTGGCTTCTCTAGGAGGTAAAATCTTTTCTGACTTTTCTAATCTACTGAAGGGGAAAATATCATAAAGAGATAAAAGATGGAAAATGTTATTCTCACTCCATTTTTTACTAATGGCACTCCACTTCTTCTTTGTTTTTTACACATGGATGGAGTGTCATTAGTAAAAAGTGGAGTGAGAATAACAATTCCCTAAAAGATTCGAAAATATCAGTTGAAAACATTATCGAACGGCCCATTCCATCCCCAATCTGCTTGTTGACCCTACTACAACTACACTAATCGGAAACAAGTTCGGGGATGAGAATCGGGAATGGGAATCGGATAACCCAGTCCCCCTTGGAAATCCGATTCTCATTCCTTGTGGTGTTTTTGCCCCTAAATTGAAGTAGGGCCCACTGAATTTTGATTCTCAAGTGGGTTAGTAAACGTAGGGGAGGCAAGGAATCAGAATGATTCCCAACGATTTCTCATTCCTCCCATTTCCATTTCCATTCCTTGTTGTCTTTGTCATAAATTTTGGTGTGTTTGGTTGGGGTTTTGGGAAGTGGGAATGGGAAACCAATTCCCTTTCCCATGTTTGGCAAACCGAAAGGATGAGGGGGAATAAAAAAAAATTTCTTGATCCCACCAAATAATGGTGGGACCCTCAGAAATGGGAATGGAAAATGAATCCAGCCTTGGAGGTGGTATTGGCATTAGGGCTGGCAAAAAACCCGAATAACCCGACCCGACCCGATGCCCAACCCGTGCCCGCACCCTATTTTGCCCAACCCGATTTAGTCCCGACCCAAAAAGTCGGGTATTTTGCCCGACCCGATAATAATCGGGCTCGGGCTCGGGCTCGGGCATAAAACTCAAAACCCATCGGGTCCCGACCCGACCCTATATAATTTATTTTTATAAATATATAAATATATATATATATTATATAAACTTTATATTATATAGTTATATACGGATAGTAAATAACATAAACTTTTCATCTCTTCACCTCCACCCGACTCGCCTCCTTCCGACCTCACCGAAAACCCATCGCCGACTCGCCTCCATCCCTCCTCGACAGCAACCCATCCCTCCATCGCCGGCAGCCAGTCGACCCCGCCGACTTGCCGCCTCCATTCGACCTCCACCCATCACGAATCGACGATCGCCTCCATCCGACGTCGACAGCAAACCCATCTCTCCATCGCAGGCAGCAAACCCGACCCCCATCCCTCCTCTGAAGACGAGCCGATGCAGCCGCTGGTGAAGCCGACGTAGCTCTCTCTCGTTGATCGCTTCTGGTTCTGATCTATGGAGTTTGTTCGGGTTGTCTTTGATTGTATTGGGGTTTGTTCTGTTTTGCTTTTCGATAGATCTATGGAGTTTGTTCGGGTTTTGGCTGGGAATTTGCAGTGCAGGCTGGCCAAGAAGAGATCCGAATTTTGAAGCCAATAGCGTCGGGTTTAGCTCCTCCCGACCCGACCCAACACGATCGGGTTGAGGTGCCCGACTGTCGGGTGCCCGACCTCTGTCGGGCTTGGGCTTGGGCAGGTTGGGAACCCGGGGAACCCGATCCTTGTCGGGTTAGGAGTCGGGTTGAATGGTTTCGGGTCAGGTCCCAACCCGATTCCACCCTATTGGGTATCCCAAATGAGAAGCCTATTTAATTTTGTCTTTACAAATATTACTATATATAAATTAATTTTTAAAATTTAAGTTATTATTTTTTTTTTTTATTTTTTTTTTTTTTTATATACTTTTTTCTTCTTCTTTTTCTTTTATATATAAACAATTCAACTATTTATTTTTTTTTTTCTTTTTTTTTTTTTTTTTTTCTATTTTTTTTTCTTCCTCTTTTTTTCCTTTTTCTATCAATTTGTTTTTTTTTATTTCTAGATTTTATATTTTTTTTTATAAATGTATTTTTTAAAAAATATAAACAAGTAAAATATTTTTCCTACTATATTTATAAATTTTTAATTAATTTTATTCATTTATATATTCTGTGAACCAAAGGCTACCTTTGGGTTTTGGTGTGGGATTTGGCTGAATAAAGCCGCCTCAACAGACTTCACTCAAAGAAAAGCACATCATGCTAGACAAGCAGCCGGAGTAGACTTGTTTAATCACTAAAATATCAAAATGGTCGGGCAATGAGGTAGACACATATTTTCGATGACATTTATAATCCATTGCACCAATCGATTATCATATTTTATCAAATTTTATCAAATTCTACGCTTATTTGGAAAAATGTCCTTAAAAACGCTCAAGGCTATCATACCATTAGACCATCTCCAATTGTTTGAGTCATAATCTCAAATTTGACATCACAAAATATAACTATTCATCTATACGAATTTGACATTTCTCCCAATGATGAAAGACTCAAATTTAACATTATACTTTAACTAATTGAGTTTAACCTTAATTTTTTGTCAATTATTTTTTTTTTCTCAAGTTAATTTGTAGATAAAGTTTCTTAAGTTAATTTTATGAATATTCCAACCTAAAAAAATTCAAATTCTGACAATTTTTTGTCATTCGGTTTAAAACCGAGTTCAAACAAAAGATGCGGAATTTGACCAAGAATTTGACTTTAGACTCAAATTTGAGATTAGAGTCATAATTTGTGAGATTGGAGTCATAATTTGTGTCAAAATTGGTGGGCTCCATTTATGGTCTTGGAGTCATAATCCTGTCATATTTGACCTATAATTTGACTCCAGACTCAAATTTGAGCCGGAGTGTACGGACCAAATACTACCATTAGGAGGTTTTTTTTTACTCAAATATGGGTTTAACACTCCACTATTGAAGATGGTCTTAGGAAGAAGTCTTCTATAGAGTGAAAGCCTGTTATGAGTCCGAGGAATAAGAAAGAACAGGCAATAAGAAATGGGTCTTAGGCTCTTAACACTCGATTTCGCTGGTACCATCCAACTGAATCTAATTCAATTGTTTAGTTTTTCAATTTCACTGCCTATTTTTCCCAGAATTGAAAATTAGGTCACTAAAACTAACTTCACTTTGATTTCATTTAATTTTCCGTTATCGTTAAATTCGGCTGACGTGTCGGGTTGGTATCGACCTTTCAAAATTTGAATATTTAGTGGGCCCACAGGCCGGTACTCGATACGATGGTTTTGCTCACAATTGATTATTGGGCTTTATTTTCCTAAGACAGAAGTTGGGTTTACTTTGGCCCATATTTTTCTGGCTATTGACCCAAACCCAACCTTAAACCCCTTGTTTTGTTCAGTTCACTGAGCTTCTTGAGCTTCATCATCTTGCTCTTTGAGTTCTGGTCAATCCATTTTCCTTTGAAATTAACAACAATGGCGAGCTTCAGCGGGACCGCTCCTTTCTAGAAAGGTCTGAGGGAGCTGAGGAGAGAGAAGGAGATGCTGGTGAAGGTGAAGATGAAGAGGGATTTGGAGAAGTTGGGGGGCAATGTGGGTCAGGAGAAGGTGAAGGAGAGGGTGGAGAGGATGGAGGGCGAGTATAATGGGGTTCGGGAGGTTGAAGACCGGATTTTGAGGAGAGAGACGTTGGCATTGAGTTTCGGAGTTAGGGAGCTTTGTTTTATAGAAAGGGAATGTGAGCAGTTGGTGAAGAGTTTTACCCGCCAAATGAGGAGGAAGGATGTTGAAAGGTATGATGGTGAAAATGATAAAACTTTATCAAAGTTGAGTTGATACTTCAGTTTGTAGACTGCTGCCAACATAGTTTCTGTATACATAATGCATGCTACATGTGAATAATTATTTGCTCTGCGTGAATATGAAAAGACTCACACTTTGCATTGTTTTGTTGGATTGCACGCTTGTTGTTCAACTTGGCGTGCATTGTTTTTATATTGAGAGGTATTCGTTACAGCATCATTATTATGTTGACTAATTAGAATAGGACTGAGCCTCATAGAAAGAATTTAGTGATATGATGTTGAAAGTGATAAACTTTATCGGAGTTCTTGATATTTCACTTTGTATACCACTGCCAACTTAATTTCTGTATACAAAATGCATGCTACATGGTGACTACTTTCATTTTTGTCAATTTGCATTGTTTTGTTTCACTGGATGTTTGCTCTTGAACTTTCGATGCAATATGTTTCAGGAAAAGAGAAAGTTTGGTAATCAATTTAGTTGTGTGAGTATCAATTTTTTTGTGGTTGCAGTGTGCAAAAAGTCTCTGTTGCCAAGCTTTCTAAATCTGATATACAGAAAGATTTGGAAAATGCACAAAGAAAGCGTTTGGAACAAGTGATTCTGCCAAATGTGTTGGAAGCTGATGATATCGGCCCTCTCTTTAATTCGACGGAGTTTGCTCAACGTATAACACAAGGCCTTCAAAACTCAATGGAGCTGCAGAAGAAGACTGAGGCGCAAGTACGAAAGAAGATGAAGAAATTTGGCAGCGAAGAGCGTTTTCTTGTGAAAACACCCGAGGATGAGGTTGTGAAGGGATTTCCGGAAGTTGAGTTGAAGTGGATGTTTGGAGATAAGGAGGTTGTGGCTCCAAAAGCTGTCAGCAACCATTTGTACCATGGGTGGAAAAAGTGGCGTGAAGAAGCTAAGGCAGACCTCAAGCGAAATTTATTAGAAAATGTTGATTTAGGTAAACAGTATGTGGCCCAGAGACAGGTAGCTTTTGCATCATCATCATTAGTATAATTTTTTATATGGAATAGTTTGGTAAGGTTAGATTGTCTGCTAATTATCAAATGTTGATTGCAGGAACATATTCTTCTGGACCGAGATAGGGTGGTATCAAAGACTTGGCATAATGAGGAAAGTAATAGGTGGGAAATGGATCCAGTGGCTGTTCCTTTTGCCGTGTCAAAGAAACTAGTGGATCATGCTCGGATAAGGCATGATTGGGCTGCTATGCATATTACACTCAAGGGTGATGACAAGGAATATTATGTTGACATTAAGGTAACGTATGTGCATACTTTGCTCAACTTGCTGTTTGTTATGTTTGTTATGTTTGTAATCTTTAAATTCTGGTGGCAGGAGTTTGAAATGCTATTTCAAGAATATGGAGGGTTTGATGGGTTGTACATGAAAATGATTGCCAGTGGTATTCCAACTGCTGTTCATCTGATGTGGATCCCTTTGTCCGAGTTAGATTTCCGTCAACAGTTTCTCTTAACTCTAAGACTATCTCATCAGTGCTTTATTGCGTTGTGGAAGACAAGTGTGGTATAATATGCAAGAGATTGGGTTCTTCAGAAATTCAGAAATATCAATAATGACATCATGATGACTATAGTATTTCCTATCGTGGAGCTTATACTCCCCTACTCGGTATGTTCATTACCCATCTGTTCAGGTGCTTGGTTTCCTAATGTGACTATTATTGTCATTTGAGTTCAATCGTTATTCCTTGTAATAGGTAAGGATACAGATGGGGATGGCATGGCCGGAGGAAATCGATCAAGCTGTTGCCTCAACATGGTACTTGAAATGGCAGTCTGAGGCAGAAATGGATTACAAATCAAGAAAGACAGATGGCATCCAATGGTATTTTTGGTTTCTCATCAGAAGTGCCATCTATGGATATCTTTTGTTTCATGTATTTCGTTTTTTGAAGAGAAAAGTTCCCAGATTTCTTGGTTATGGGCCATTACGCAGAGATCCAAACATGCGAAAGTTGCAGAAAGTGGTATATTGCCTTCTTCCTTTTGTATTCATGACTTTATTAGAGCTTATGACAATCAAAGTGGTGCATGTCCTTCATGGAATTGTACTACTGTTTCTTGCCATTCGATTTGAATGTTCAGTATTAGTGGCTTGGCTATACTTCTTTTATCCATATAACACTCGTGATAACGTTCCCATGATCTTAAGAACTTGCAATGCTGAATTATAATTATTTTGTGAACTGGTATGCTGTATTAGGTTTCAATGAGTTGAATATATTTTTTCTATTTAATTTATATGTTCAGGCATTGGTCTAGCAAATTTGTTGGACTAATCCTAGTATCATATTCTTTTAAGGCTGTGAGTAGATTATATGGATCCTGTGTTTTCACTTTACATTGCGTTGTGCCTTTTGGTTTTTTAATCAGTGAACCTAGAATTGATGTTCGTATCTTAGGTTTGTTGCCATAATTTCTGGCTACATAAATGGTCTGTCTCTTGCAGAAATACTATCTCAATTATCGGAGGAAAATTAAAGGTAACAAAAAGGCTGGTGTTGATCCTATAACACGTGCTTTTGACCAAATGAAGGTACACACTTGGAACTTAAAGTTCCCTTCTATTGTATTTTACTAAATTCATTGTCAGAAATTAAATTTGGAGATCTACGGGGGGGTTGCAGTGGGTGAAGAATCCACCAATACCATTGAAGGACTTCGCTAGTATCGAATCTATGAAAGAAGAAATCAATGAAGTTGTGGCATTTCTAAAAAATCCTGGCGCATTTCAAGAAATGGGGGCCCGTGCACCTCGGGTATGTTTTGTTTGGTATCCTTATAAATTACGTTTGAAAACTATTATTGTTGATTAAATTTTCAAAAATCTTTTGGGTAAGCACATTTGTTTTGATACCTGCAGAATAAATGACATTTGAATGTTAGCTTGTGCTACGACAATGAGATTGGCTGATCTGTCTTCTCTTTTTTGTTCAATTAGTCGATAAGGATCCATCTGAATTCCATACATTCCAGTTCTGCTAGTTGCCATGGCAGATTCTATGTCCAGCGGTTGATTAGCATCTGAAGTTGGTTATTGTTTATATTGCAGGGAGTTTTGATTGTAGGTGAGAGGGGAACAGGAAAGACATCTCTAGCTCTGGCTATAGCTGCTCAAGCTAGGGTGCCTGTTTTTTACATTAACGCTCAAGAGTTGGAAGCTGGACTGTGGGTTGGGCAAAGTGCATCAAATGTTAGGGAGTTGTTTCAAACAGCGAGAGAGCTGGTAACTAGCTATATGTCTAGCTAAATTAAGAAAGAATCTTGCTATATATGTATTCCTCAGTCGCTGTGTCATTTCTAAGCACCTGTAATCATAATGGTGGAGGATTTTGACCTCTTTGCTGGTGTTTGTGGGAAATTTGTTCACACTAAAAGTCAGGATCATGAGGCTTTTATTAATCAACTTCTTGTGGAACTTGATGGGTAAATCTCAACTTTTTCTTGTTCGTTGGACTAACAATCCTTGAATGAAATTCTTTTATGGTTTCTGGATGGTCATATATGAATCTTGAGGCACTGGGTATTTTTCATAGAGCTCAGTGTACCTTTTGTATAAAGTTTCCGTAATGTTTCATACTTTGCATGTCTTCTTTCTGTGTGCTTAATAAGTTAAACTTGGTGGTCGAAACAGAATGATTTGCAATTTGTTATACAATTATCTGCAGGTTTGAGAAACAAGATGGAGTTGTATTGATGGCTACTACTGGAAACCTCAAGCAAATAGATGAGGCCTTACAGCGTCCTGGCCGCATGGATAGAGTATTTCATCTTCAAAGGACAACTCAAGCAGAAAGAGAGAAGATATTACATATTGCTGCAAAAGAAACAATGGATAGCGACCTCATTGATTTTGTAGACTGGAGAAAGGTAATGAATCAGTTTCTTATCCTATTTCTTTTCAGGCTAAAGCTGTTATTGAGATGGATATTTTTCTTGTGTGGTTGATAGTGTATATCAATTATGAACTGAGTTTCACAATCAATTTCTGGAATATACTCAGTTTTTTTTTTTTTTCTATGACTAGTATTATTTAACTGTTACTATATCCCTTCTTTTATTCTTTAAAGCTTATGTAATAGTTGCACTTCATATGTCAACATTCTCTGCCTTTAGGTTGCTGAAAAGACAGCTCTTTTACGACCTATAGAATTAAAGCTGGTGCCTGCATCCTTGGAAGGTAGTGCTTTTAGGAGCAAGTTTCTTGACACTGATGAGCTTCTCAGCTACTGTAGTTGGTTTGCGGTAAGACCGCACATGTATAATTTGGTTGAATGTCCAGTGGCCACATGCTTTCTATTTGTCATTTACTTCTTGCAATTACTGGATTTATCTGTACAGTATCATTTATTTCTTGCTATCGTTCAATATCTTTCTTGATTAGTCTGCAAATATTTCGACTTTTGGGTTTGTTATTTGTAACGTGCCTGCTCTGTCTCTCTTATCTCAACTTTTGTAGTAAGTGTGTCCTTATTTGCTCTTGTAGACTTTCAGCACGTTTATTCCTGAAGGGTTGCGGAAAACCAAAATTGGAAAGAAGGTTAGCAAAATGCTGGTGAATCATCTAGGGCTTACATTGACTAAAGATGATCTGCAGAATGTGGTCGACCTAATGGAGCCATATGGTCAGATAACCAATGGAATAGAACTTCTAAACCCTCCTCTTGAGGTAGCAAACTTTTACTGCAAGTGTTTCATACTTTGTTTTAAGATAATTAGTTCTTTTCATCAATTTGCTGGGAATAGCTTGGACAAATGCCAAACGCTACTAGATTTTTCTCTGTGAAACTTTTCACTGCATCAAATAATTTCTCCTACTGATCCTACTTTACCGTCAGGGTAGGGAGAGAAAATACTTGAATTGACTTTCCTCTTTTAGCATACACAAAATCATGAAGCAGCTAAGTCCTTTTGTTATTGTAGAAGTCAATTAATATATGTTCATTACTTGTGGCAGTGGACGACAGATACCAAATTCCCACATGCTGTTTGGGCAATATATGGCTGGAGCCCTTGTCTTGGCAGGTTTGCTCTCTCTACATCATCATTGTTTTAGATCTCTCAAGTTATGTTTTGTATGATTGCTGTATGATGAGGTTAGAAGAATCTTCTAACTACGCTAAACTGATGCATTAGTTACAACTTGGCTGAACTGAGTGAAGGCATTGTTGCTTGTTTTTGTCTGTCATGCAAGAACTTTGTTTATTTTATTCAAAGTTAAAAAGGGTGTAAAAAAAAAAAAAAAAAAAAAAAAACTACTGAAGGTATCTGATTTATAAGTTTTCTGGGCAGATAATGTTATGAATGATATTACTTAATCAAATCAAACCTGGACCACAATGAAGAAACTTAGCCTCTTTTTACAGGGAATCGGATGCACAAAAATAACCAAGCTGAGAAATGAAGGATCTGTGAACGCGAATTCTGAATCAAGATCATATCTTGAAAAGAAGCTTGTATTTTGCTTCGGTTCACATGTTGCAGCACAAATGCTATTGCCTTTTGGGGAAGAGAACTTTCTTTCTTCTTCAGAGTTGAAGCAGTCACAGGAGGTTGGTTTTTCCTTTGATTTTTACTTTCTAGTGATCTTAATGTTTAAGGATTAAAAGATGTCCTGAGTACTTGCAAACTTAATCACTTTTCTGTTTTTCCCTTCGCTCTATTTGCAACAGATAGCTACACGGATGGTCATTCAATATGGTTGGGGCCCTGATGACAGTCCTGCAATATATTATTATACTAATGCGGTATCCTTCTTTCTCTACATGCAAAACATGGCTATGTATTAAAGAAACAGAGTTCTCAACTACTCATGTGTCATCAGGCAGTGTGTAAATTAAGTTTCTTATTCTTTGTCACAGGCTACTGCTTTAAGCATGGGGAACAACCATGAGTATGAAATGGCAGCTAAAGTTGAAAAAGTATGAACAACCATGACTCATATATTTTACTGATCAAGTAGTAAACTGTTGGTTGATGCACTAATATTAGTAATTCTTTCTTGTCTCGTAGATATATGATCTGGCATATTATAAAGCACAAGAAATGCTTCGCAGTAATCGTCGAGTTCTTGAAAAGGTAGTTGAGGAGTTGCTTGAGTTTGAAATCCTAACTGGAAAGGTAAAGAGTCTATGTTGATATTGAATTCGCATATATCTTAACGTGACTTGTGCCTTTCTCCTTTTAGCCAATAACTTTAATTTCTATCTTTGTATATTGATATGTATGATCTCTGGGATTATTGTACATTTTTTATTACTGAGACTGGCTCTTCTTGACATTCGCAGGATTTGTAAAGAATTTTTTACGACAATGGCGGTATTCGTGAAAAAGAGCCCTTTTTTCTCTCTGGATCTCATGATAGAGAGGTTAGTAGTTGTCTGCTGCTGATGATACAAAGTTCTGAAAGTGTTTTTTTTTCTTATTGTATGAATCTCAATTTTAGGCTTTTCTTCTTAGTCGATGCAGTGTGTTTGGGAGTTAGAAGGTTGGTCTATCCAATGGAGGCAACCCCTTTGCCTGCCAGGATTACATCCTTTCTCCTGTTGCAGAAACCCCTTAGATCGTACTGGCAAACTGGCTGGCACCATTAAGTAGCACATTTGATGTGAAAGTGTACATAGGTAGCTATCTTAAGGGTTACCCAGGCTTGATGTCTGGTCCAATATCCTAGTTCTAAATAAACTGATGAGTATATTCATTTCATCTGTAACCTATACATTGCTAGTTAGTTATATACTTATGGACTGAGTCTCGGTCTCTCTATCTCATTTCTTTATCCTCTACCTTCTCTCCAGCCACTTTCTGGAAGCTTTCTTGAAGGTGGGAGTGCATCAGCAACTGCTCTTTTAAGTGGAGCATCATAGATTTCCGATGGACATACAGCTGTAGAGTCCATGTTTGCTTGTGGTGCAATATGGTCTTCCGTGTCATAATGCCACCTGCCTTTTGTTTTCTAATCGTTCGTTTTAGCGTAGGAGATGTAATCCACTTATAGAGAAAATAGGCTTGAGAAGAGGCTTACATTTTTCCTTCTCAACCATCATTATTCATGAATATGTCTTAATCCTTACTGTATTCACTTTTGTGAACAGTGTAATTAAAATTGTTAGTATAATGAATCATGTCAAAATCATGTCTTCTCTTTGGTATGATCTTCCTTCAGGGTAAACCAAATCAACCTGGCCATATGCGAGCTCATATTTACAGTGATATTACCTTGATACTCTTTCTATACTGTCTTAAGCCTAAATGCCTTCAGGCTTGTGTACGTTAACGTTACAGGAAGAAAAAAAAATCTGAAGCTTTTTCCTTGGCAAGAATTTCAAGTAACATTTCTTAATTTTTCTGGAGTTTTCGGCCATGTCTTCAAAGATGTCCAAAAACTTTTCCTCATTGGTGTAGAAGAAGCCCTATAATTTGACTTCACAAGGGTTTTGGACAACTTTTGATTTTCTTAGTCCATCTGGTTCCTTGTATTGTACGCATGTCTAAATAGTTCTGTTCCTGTAGTGATCGGAAGTTTCAACTTTGCTACTAGCCGTTGAACAATTACCGCCAAAAATTAAAGTATGAGGTCTAACATCGAATTAGATCCTAATCTTCCCCAAAAACTAGGTTTACAAAGCTGTTGTCAATCCAAATAAGAAGTGGAAAGATCAGTAAATAAAAAAAGGTGTCCTTACGGAATTAGGGATGGTTGATCCTTTCTCTTGATTCCAACCGGAAATGGTTTTGACTTAATTATATATAAATAGCAGTTTTCCCTCAAATTCCAAGTAAACTTGAAATTGTTCTTACTCCATCTTTGTTTTCTAATATGAAAATGCCGGTAGGATTTGAAGATTCGAGAAAGAAAAAGATTGCTGAGGCCAATGAGTCTTTCAATCAGATGTTGGCAGAGTGTAGGGCAGTGACACAAGACCGAGATGAACAACTTCGATTGCTGACGCAGCGAGTTTTGGATGATCTCATTCGAAGTAAGTCGAAGAAACTACCACCGCGCTATATTTCCTTTGGTCCAATCCCTAAGAAAAAGAGAGGAAATCCGAGTGAAAAATACCAAGTCATCAAGAATAGGATAGTTAGCCCGCAAACTTATTGCCATGATATAGTTGAGGCTTCTTCTTCTGCCAGGAATGTTCATATGAAAACAAGTAAAGATGAAGATGAATGTTACAAGTACTATTATGAAGATGAAAAGCTAAGAAGATGAAAGCTAGCCCAGAGACGTTCTACTTTTGTTTCTGCTAGAAATTCCCATCCGAAAACCAAGAAAGATGAAGATGAATACTACAAGAAGTATCATTATAAGGATGAAAAAGTCAGAAAAGGGAAGAAGATGAAACCCAGACCAGAGATGTCTTATTACGCTGAACAACTTGCTACTTTTGATAGGAATTCCCATCTGAAGAGCATGAAGCTGAGTACTTTTGGAACCAGCAGACCAAGCAAGACAGATGAATACCAATATTACAAGAATCTTTGTGAAGGTGGAGACATCAAGTTGATCAAGAAGCAGAAGATGAAACCTAGCCCAGAGACGGCTCATTACAATGAAAAACTTGCCGCTTCTGATAGGAATTTACATATGAAAAGCAAAAAGCCGAGTACTTTTGTAATGAGCATACGAAGCAGGACAGATGAATACCAATATTACAAGGATATTTGTGAAGGTCAAGACAACAAGTTGATAGAGAAGAAGAGCAACACTGGCCAACAAGAAAAAAAAGAAGAAACCGTCGCCTTTGTCAATTCCAAATCCGGCACCAGATATGCCGGTAGAATTCAAGAACAAGATTGAGTCTTTACGGATATGTTTGGTATGGCTTAAAGGTGAAAAAAAGCACTTAAACTTTAAGCCAAGTGGGAAAAATGTATTTGGTAACTAATTTTTAGTTGCCTTTTTTTAGAAGTGGCTTTTTTTAGAAGTAGCAAAAACAAAGGAAGCTAAGAAGCTTCACTTTTCTGTTGGTATACACATACAGTTCAAAACAACCGTTTCTTTTTTCTCTCACAGATTATAGGAGTAGGTTCAAGTATTGTGAGTAATTCATGTAACTTGTTTTATCTTTTTCCCCTTCACTTTTTACTTTATAGTTGATTCTTCCAACTTGCAAACCAACAGTTGGCTCACAGCTAAGTTGGTAAATGTTTCTAAGGAAACCCACCAATTATTATTGCTAGCTTACCTAATTAGGATGTGGTCACGGCTGTTGTTTACAAGGAATTTATTAAATATGGAAGCAGGAGTAACTATATGTGTTGGTTGTTTTTCTTCCTTATCTCCACGAATTGAATTGCTTGCTAGTATAATCTGGAACTCACCTCTTTATATGTTTGGTAATCTAGCAATGCTAATCGTATAGAACCAGCAGATGTTAAGCTTAAAAATGATGAAAGAGAAGAAAAGAAGGTGATGAGGGGAAAGATAAAGGAGGCAGTAATAGGAGTAGTACTAATGGCAGTGCCATTTCCAACCCTGAAGGCATCTATGTTCATGAACCTTACAGTTAAACAACACATTGATACAGAAATCTTTAAGTTTCAATATGCAGGTGTTTTTGCTCATACTTTTCCATAAATGAGAAATGGTTCGGAAACCTGTTTTTCACTAGTATCCTATTTGCAACTCATTGAGGACTAATTGCAAATCTTGAAACTAACGGGCAGAAGACAATATAAGAGAGAGCAAATTCTATACGATTTCAACCAAGCAATGGCAGTCTAGATGTAGATACCCAGAAGAAAGCAAATTCTATACAATTTCAACCAAGCAATGGCAGTCTAGATGTAGATACCCAGAAGAAGTAACGAAGTCGATCAGGCAAAATTTTGCAGACCTCATCTACTGTAACATGGTCTCTTCGCTTAGTTTTTGATGAACCTAGTCGTCAGCCTCTTTTGTCATTCCAGCAGTAGCTGCACCTTCAATTATATATAGTTGAAAAATGCCTCACCTGGCATGCGTTGTAAAGATATGGGAAAATTACAATTTCGTACCCTGTGGTTTGAATTTAAAAATGATACCTATGGTTTTTTTTTTGCATTTTCATACCCTATACTTTCAAAGAGTTTCAAATGTGTTCCACCGTAAAAAAAAATGTTAATGCATCTGTTAACTAGCTGACGTGGCTTATGTGGGGGCATATGAACTGCAGCAAATGCGCACTGTTTCTCGTCGTCTCCCTTTTAGCTTCCGAAGACGCTTGCATTTCCTTCTCCAACTCCACACTCCCACTCGAACCAACAATCTTCACATCTGACCCACCATTTCCCTTTCCCTTTCCCTTAAGATATTATAAGAGAGAGCAAATTCTATACAATTTCAACCAAGCAATGGCAGTCTAGATGTAGATACCCAGAAGAAGTAGCGAAGTCAGGCAAAATTTTGCAGACCTCATCCACTGTAACATGGTCTCTTCACTTAGTTTCTGATGAAATTGTCGTCAGCCTCTTTTGTCATTCCAGCAGTAGCTCCACCTCCAATTATAGTTGAAAAATTGCTCACCTGGCATGCGTTGTTAAGATATTATCATTTCTAGAACTTGTATTGCAACAACATTATCTAATATTGGTTCATAGAATTCGCATTGCAATATCATCATCTTAGTCGTTCATTTGCAGCGCTTTTACTTGGGATACTTTCCATCTGACTTCAAGTGGGCAACAATCATCTGACATTACAGAATGGCATCTTGGTGAAGATTCACTTTGTTTGGTTGGGGAGCGTCTGGAGACTCTGGACAACTCTGGGGGTGGGGGATATAAATTTCAGCAAGTTGGATTGGTTCAAAAGTAATTTTGAATCCAAAAGCATATGAAGTGAGTGATTTTGAATTCAGAAGTGATTTTCCGATTAAAATGGTGATTTCTGTCATTCAATCATGACCACATAGAGGGTCAATTGACCAGTTTTCATTAACTGGTGAACAGTTTCAAATCCTGAATGTGAGAAAATCGAATGGCTGTCGACTGTAGTACACTGAGATGAACGACTAAGATTGTCCACAAGAATTCTGGGGTTATGACTTAATAGCTTCTGGAAAATTTCTTGGATTTGAAGCATTTCTAAGTCAACAGACTTTCTCTAAATTACTTTACAAACTAATCGTAAGGCAATTCCATATGAAACAGGCTTCAACAAAGAGAATAAAACACCGTACCGCTTACATTTACACGTATACAATCTCAGTTTTCTTCACCAGCCAACACAACAAACATAAGCTCCTACTTCTTGTAGCATCTCGGTCTTCAAAGCCTCTTGAAGCCAACCTAGTCGCTAGGTGCCCAGTAACATGTCATGAAAGATGCCAAAACTAGGCCTCCCACGACCATCAAGCTTAACCTTTTGAATGTAATAACACAAATTGTTCAAAAATCTTCTATGTAAATCACATTCTTTCTGAAGGTGGAAGAGTAACCGAGAAAGGTGCAATCGGTTACATGCATGTATCATTATAACTGATCAAGCATATTACCTTAAAAATAGAGTAGTTATCCCGAAAAGACATGGCAAGGATGGAGCAGCAACAGCCACAAAATCCATCCCTAGTCCGTAATGCAGTGTAGTACTATCACATTATGATACCTGACCTACAAGACATCGGAAATAATTTGGAAAATAAATAGAAAAAACAAACAAGGAACTACTACGCTGCACTGTGGTAGAGAATATCATCTTTCAATTAATTCAAGATAACTAACCTTTTCCAGAATCATAATCAACTGATTCAGGGGCAGAGTCCTTCTTGCACTGTTTCATTTCTCCACTGATAAAGTAGATGGAGATAACCTCCAAATAATAAAAAGAAGATTGTGAATGTCCACTCGTACATCAGTAGTAAACCAGTCCATGGCATAACTTTTCGAGGCACAATTGCAAAAGCCACTACGGCAGCCATGAAACAGACGGCAATTGATAATTCACCGAAGTAAGCAAGCACATTGGCCTGCATGACCATCAAGAATTGTTTAACAACCTGAGTCTCCTCAAACAAAATATATCTACTGATCACATAACATTGTAAATTTTTTCAAAAATCGAAGATAATCTATATACTATATGACGAGCCTCAAAGCATATGGAAATTGAGCCAACGCAACCACCAAAATATAGACAAGGGATATTACCCGATAGGACGATGCATAAACAACAGCCGCAGATCTAATTTTGTAGTAAAGGTGTATGATTTGGTCAGACAATGACTTCTGCATAATGAGCCAAAGAAATCCAGCGCCTGCACCAAAATTGATTCCAAAGCATTATTTCCCTACACCGGGGGAAATCATGATCTGTTTCCAGTTCCCAAAACTTGCAGTATATAACATAAAAATGCTCATAAGAGAGGTACCTGTACCAGATCATATAGGAAAGCAATTGGTGATAAGACCAGGAAATTTTACAATCAGGTATTATACATCAAAATGCAGTTAGAAACACATGCTTGCAAACAATTCAGATGGTATGGAAGAAGGACATATGGTTACTGATTTTACTGGGCCTACTCTATTTGAATAATAGCAGGGTTTGTCTCCGGAACTTACAGTTCCCTGAGGGATCCACGTTTCAGCTCCCTGAGGGTGAGATAACCGTTCCCAAATATATTTATGTAGTGAAATTACAGTTCCAGCTGGCCCATTGCAAAAACATCTCAATTTAACATGTGCATCAATCAAGCTAAGGAATTGCATGAATGATGACCAGGCTGAAAAGAAAATATCAAAACAGTGAATGAAGGAACGAGGAAAGGACGGCAAGGAAGAGATAGCCAGACAGGGAACCCCTATAAACCTTTGGTGTATGAGTTGGATAACTAACCATATCTTTCCTGAAACTCAGGCATGCTCTGTAAGAACTCCAACCCTGGATGAGTTGCCAATAGTTCACGAAGGACAGGTTTAAAGTCATCCTTTATCAAGCAGGGGTCATATTAAGATAACAGGGCATCCATCAATAGCAATAAAATTTACAATGACAGCAAGTCATGCAATGGAATCATTCTTCATATTTGTAGAGATATCAGATAAACAAAGATCAGTACTAAATCCAAAAAAGAAGAAAATTCGAATGCAACATTTGCCTGAGTAAGGTGTTTGAGATCTGGTTCCTTTAAGATAAAA
This sequence comes from Spiraea crenata, assembly GCA_033992175.1. Taxonomy (NCBI): domain Eukaryota; kingdom Viridiplantae; phylum Streptophyta; class Magnoliopsida; order Rosales; family Rosaceae; genus Spiraea; species Spiraea crenata. The sequence goes on along the minus strand of JAVBHV010000041.1, from coordinate 791,651 downwards.
TATATTTGAGTAGCTGTATCCTTTGTCAACATGTTGCCGTTAACCCAATAACCAGCAAATTTAGAGAATTAGACAAGAAAGTAAGGTGGCGGTTTGCAAAGAGAACAACGCCCAAATTTCAACGACAAGACAAAAGTTGAAGTAAATCCCAGGCAAATCAGTAACCGCCAGTTCAAAATGACAATGTCTCACCCGACAATGACAAAAAGCGGATAATTCCTTATCACAAGACCAGTGCTATTAAAATCCATCTTCCTGAAAAGAGACACGGAGAAGAATAAGGCAGCTTGCAGATTTCCTTAGGAACTTGTTTAAATTCTGATACACCATATAGAAAATTAGAGCTGCATACTAGTGGAATTGCATAAAATTTGATTGATTTTGAATATAATTTGCACTTTTAGCTCATTGTGCAGTGAAGAACGATTTAGAAAGTACAAATGCAAGTGGCAGAACAATACGAGTTAGAGAAGAACCTAAAACATAAGGGCCAACCCTCTGGTGCTTCATAGTACGAGGGGAGCCAGATGAACTTGGTGACAGCAGTGGAGAACTGCGGCCTGCTGGAAACATATTAGGCAAAATATTGACGGCAGTGGCATGGGGGACTAGAAGAGTTTCCATGGACAGTAAAGGGCGTCCACCTGCCTTTGCTTCCGCGAGCAGTTGTGTCACCTGCAGTCTAAGGATGCAAGAACCAGTAGAAAGAATATGCAGCATACCTATCCGTATTACAAATAAAACTTTGAAATGCTCGACGAGGTGCAGCATTCAGTGACTAATTACAAATGGTTAGGCTAATCAGCAGCTTTAAGGCTTAACTTAACTACGAAAGCCAATTTATCATTTTCAAGTCCATCACTTTTTGCAGGATTGAAATGAACTCTATTATGCAACTCACAATCAAATCATTAATGTTCACACTGAAGATCTGGAACTCTGGGCTAAACTAGCCACTCTAAGTAAAGCCTCGAAAATAGGGAGGCACAGTTTGCATATAGCATTTTAAAAATTGCATTGGAAATAAATTCTCAATGTAAACATATTCAAGGTGAAAGATCGTTTACAGTTCAGGACATGCATTGGTTTATGTCAAAAAAGACCCCAAACAAGGTTGATTTACTTGCTGGCATTGCCGCATTGCACAATCCTGCTGAATAAGATGAAGATGAAATGCAAGAATGGTATGCCATCAAAGGAGTTTCAAAATGTATGCCATCAAAGGAGTTTCAAAATGCTCATACAACTCTAGTATGAAGTTTTGGATTTTGGAGAATGCAACAATGAGAACTTCCAAATTGGAAACAGAACCCATGAACTTCTTTCTCATAACAAGCACCAAGTTTCCAAACATCCCAGCTGAAAAAACATGAGAGAATCTATACATGAAAAACAACACCCTAGTCCCTAAAATTCTGATTTTCTTGAAGCATCATGACACAATCAAACCCAAATTCTTAAAATTCAGCTCCAAAACTCAACAAAAAGAGAGACATATCAGATTGATCATTTTCGGATTGCGGAAGGAGATGCCTGCGTGTACTCTTCAGGGAGCAACCTCCTCGATGTCTTCAAGATATAGCTTGGCGAATGCGGCAATTCAGGCTGATACTAAAACACAATCAATAATTGTCAATAACGGGGCTATCTTTATCATAATCGTAAATCCAAACGGTAGAAAACTTACACTTTTTGCGCCTTCAACTTCAACAGCAACATCCCCTCGAAAAATCCTAAAAGGAAGTCTAGGTTTTCTCAATACAGAAACTCCTTCAACTAGTGAGGCGGCGGGCGAATAAGCCTGTGACCCGGGTGTTGGCGGCGTAAGAGATGGTGCCGATGGTGGAGACGGTGGTGGCGGCGTGTCGAACGAGGACACGCGGGGGCGCTTCTCGGTGCGATAACGGTCGCGGTCGCGGTCGTCGTCAGACGAGGGCATGCGGCGGCGCTTCTCGGTGCGATAGTGGCCGCGGTCGTCGTCAGGCGAGGGCACGCGGAGGCGCGTCTCGGCGCGATAGCGCGCGGCGTTGCGGGGGCTGCGGCCGTCGTCGGACGAGGGCACGCGTGGGCGCTTCTCGGCGCGATGGTCGCGGTTGGCCATGCGGTGGCTGCGGCCGTCGTCGGACGAGGGCACGCGGGGGCGCTTCTCGGCGCGATGGCCGCGGTTGGCCTTGCGGTGGCTGCGGCCGTCGTCGGACGAGTGCACGCGGGGGCGCTTCTCGGCGCCGTAACCGTCGGCCTTGCGGTGGAGGCGGTCGCAGTCGTCAGACGAGGGCACGCGGGGGAGCTTCTCGCCGCGATAATGGTCGTGGTCGCGGTCAGCGTTGCGGTGGCTGCGGCCGTCGTCGGATGAGAATACGGGGCAACGCCTCGACGGCTCGGCGCGGTAATGACGGTGGCGATGGCGATGGTGGCGGTGGGACGACGAGTGTCGTGCACTGTGGACCTCGCCGTCCGATGATGATGACGTCATTTCTCTCATACGGCGGCGGCGCCGGCGATGGGACGACGAGTGTCGTGGACTGTGGAGCTTGCTGTCCGAAGACGAGGACGACATTTTTCTCTGATGGCGGCGGCGGCGCTTGTCGGCCGCGTTGCCGCTGTCGGAGTTCACGCGGCGCTGCATTTCTCTCTGATGGCAGCGGCCATTGACAGGTTAGGGTTTTGGGTTGGGAGGGAGGGAGGGAGAAGTGGAAAGTTCACTAGGGGTTTCGCGGTTGAATGCGGCGCAGCTCACGACGGCAAGGGGAAGTTCAGTGGTGGATCCCCATCTTAAAATGCACAAATTGCCGCCGTGAGGGGGTTAAGCTCAACGTTGGGGTTTTAAGAAGGGCAAGTTGAGAAATTGTCTGCAGAATTGTGGTGGACGTTAAAATGCACAAGTTGCCGTAGGCCCGTAGGTATTTTGAAGAGCCCAGCTTTGCCGATCCACATTCATCTTATGGGCTTTCTGTCGATCTTAACCGGACTAAGAAGTGCGATGGTGTGATCCATCTAGAGCGGTCCGATCAATCTAATGTTGGTTGTTCCTGTTACGTGGAAAAGTCGGCCGTCAGAACGGAAGGAAATGATTAGAGAGCTGTTATGTACATTTTATTTTGCTCTCTACACAAGTGTTTGTCCGCACACCTATTTTAAATGTTTCAATACTCTTTAGACACTCAAATTAGATACTTAATTTATATATATGCTCTTTATTTAGCTTTATTTAATAAAGATCTGTGACATATCTTTTCCACCAAAATTACAAATTCTCACCACGGTGGCCGTCATACTGGAAAGAGGTGATAATTGAAGGGTTCAACGTGGCTTTCATTCCTTGTTTTGCTGGGTTGCAACGAATTTTTTAGTATTTGAATATAACTTAAAGTTAATTACAAAAGGAATACTAAGAAATTAATTATATTTCTCATAGGTCCTTTGATGTAAATTTACATATGAGTATAAAGATAATTTTACTTTCTACAAAATAGTAAGGTGTCCAGATAAAAAATATGATGTATATAGCAGCTCTCATATTTGACACATGCATTGTTGTAATTTGATACAAACATCTGCATAGAAGGTTGGAAAATCTTATAAACTAACCTATTTCATAACCACGGTCCACATAATGACTTTTGATCCCCTTTTTAAAAATTCATCATTCTAGCCTAAATTTTTGTGCAAAAAGACTTTGAGTACCCTTTGTCAACCCCTCCTTAGCTCTCACTGCTTCCACCCACCACCACCACCTCCTCCCTCTAGAAACCCAACTTCGAAACCTACCGCTATCAATACCATTGCTCCGAAACCTACTCGCAGGCCAACAATATGTTTACCAATCCACCGCCGCAACTTTACCTACCAAAACCATCACATTTTATTCTTTTGAGTTTTGCTAATTGCTTGTAGTTTTGATTAATTTCCCAAATTAAGTTTCCGCCAGCACCGTCAACAAAACATCAACCCCCAAATTTCCTATTTCTCTCTTACATTTTCTTACACATCCTTCGTAAATCCCAAGTTGTTACACCCGGTCCCAAAAAGGTGGCCCCGGGATGTACGACCATCACCCGGAGGGTGACGAAGCCTATACCCGCACACACAGACGATAAAAACACAAACAACGCAACTGGGCCCATAACATTCACACAACACACTCACAACAATATCAGAGCATCTACAACAGTAGAACAAAGACAGCGGAAACAACGGACAACCTGAACTGAACAGAAGATGCCCCCATATTCTCGGGACGAATGCAGAGCCTCTGAAATGCCTCTCCTCGCGTCTCTGGTCAACTCAGCTACTGATCCCTGAGGGGGGCGCAAAAACAAAGGGTGAGTGGATGGAAAAACAAATAAACTTTCGAAAACATTTCTGAAAATAATATAGTACTTAACCCCCCTGCTGTAAAAACCATAAAAGCATAGATAATCTCATAAAACAAACCTGTATGTCCTGTACACCTTCGGTCAAGCACATACGACACCCTCGGTAATCCGCAGGGTGAAGCTGCGTACGTATACATAAGAAACCCCAAGTACCTACGATCACGTGTCACCCACGCTGCCCTGTGCAGGGGTCGGTAAATCGCTGCCCTGCTCTGCGGGTCACTCAGGGGTCGGTAAATCGCTGCCCTGGGACCGTACAGGGGTCGTAGCACCGGAATAGAGCTAGCTAAAGGAGTGGGGTCTTCGGTGCGAGTGACAAGCGTGAAAGCTGTGTCCTACGGCCGTAGTCCGGGTACTAAAATATATGTAAAATACCGTGTGCGACTAGGTGTACTAGGTACGAAACTGAAATGTGTATATCCATGTATCTGTATAATACTACTATACTGAACTGCAATGAAAACCAATAACTTTATGAAAACAAAACCCATCCACTCACAGTGATTCCAAGCTGTCAACTCGTCTGTCTGTACTGCTCGTCTGTAGCATCTCACTGGAGCTCGGGTACCTATAAGGTCTTCCACAAAACAACCATCAGAAATCCGTAATTCAACACCACCTCCAAAACCCTAATTTTTCCATGTTTTGCCCAATTGGGGTTCAACCGTATCTCGGATGGCAAAACGGAGTTGGCCATCGGGTCCGGAACGACGTTTCCAGTCGGAAAAGTGGCCAGTCAACGGTGGTCAACGACTGCCACATCAGCATGCTAGTGCTGATGTGGCACTGACATAGTGATGACGTGGCGCCGATGTGGATGCTAACTGGGAGCTGAAGTGGCAGTGACGTGGCACACACGTGGCGCTGACGTGCCTGCCACGTGGCACGCCGCCATCACCGCCGTCACTGTTGTCGGCGCCGCCGCACCGTCGCCGGAGTACTCATCGGAATCTGGAAAATTTCCAGATTCCGGCATGTTCTTCTGCGCCGCTGCGCCATCATCGGAATTTTCCAGATTCCGGCGACTATTCCGGCCGGTTTCTCCAAAAACCTAACTTCTTCAATTCTCAACCAAATCGCACGATCCTTATATGAAAATTCATCTACGGACAACGAGGAATCCAATGGAACCAATTTCAGAACTCACCTCGGCTTGTACTCGCCGGAATCACGCCGGGAAACTCTCGGTTTCCGTTCACTCGTCGTCGGCGTTTCCGAGGGCGGCAGCCGTCGATCCTGGGTGCTCTGGGTTCGTCTCGACGAGGGGAAGCTCCTCCTGGTGCTCGCCGGCGCGATCCATCGCCGGCGTGATAGGATTCCATTGCGAGCTGAGTCACATGGTGGCATTTTCGTATTTTCTGTTAAGGCTAGTGGCCACTTGGAGCCTTGTTATTGGCTGCGTCTCTTGTACGCGAGCTATTTAGTTTGCATTTCCTGCTTTCTTTCACTTAGATTTGAAATGAACATTTTATGAATGAAGAATTGGAGCTATGCTCTGCCATAAACATGTTGTCCCCTTCTTTATATTTGCATAACAGAGATCAGATTCCAGAGGCCAATCGGGTCTTATCACGGCGTGAGAGAATCGACGGCGAGGACGCGCGGTTCCGAAGTTTCTCGAAACGGAAACTCTGGGCTGCTCGGGTTTTAAGCCCGCTCCCACCGACTTCCACAAATATCACGTGGTAGCCAATCACGGCTTGCCACGTGGCGCACTAACCCAACTTCCACAAAACCATTTTTCATCCATAACTCCTCCGATATAGCTCAGAATCCAATTCCGTCTTCGCAGACGCGCTCGTATAGTCGAGCCCTTCGCATAGAGTCTAATATTGACTATGCAATTCTCGAGGGTCAAAAAGTCAACGTCAGACTCCCAGGGGTATTTTCGTCACTTCACCCAAAATCTCGGGACGGGTCGTAACACAAATCTACCATAACTTTGATTGTTATCTGATACCAAAGAACAAAATTTCGGCCGAAACGCCGAAATTTCAGTAAATTTGGAGGACCGAAAGTTGAATCGGGGTACATATCAATATCAGCGAAATAATACCAAAATTTCTATAGTTTCTGTAAATTTCGGGCTGAGGCTCTTAATAATGACCGATATTACCCAAATTTACGGTACAATTTCAATGAAATTTTGATGTAGTCTTTGGTGAAGATGTTGTTTTTTGTCACTTCAATTCAATTCAATCTTTTGTTTTTTGTTACTCTTATTCAATCTTCTAATATACCACCACCATCTCCACGTTCTCAATTATATAGCTACCAAAAAACAAAGATATGTATTCATTATACATACATTCTTCTTCAGACAATGATAAGAATTGCTTTATGCTTTATATAGCTTCTTCCACCACCTACATTATCAATTATATTGTAATGTTAATGTAATGGTTAATGTATGTTTCATGAGCCTCACTTTAAGATATTGTGCTAATTAATAGCTTAGTGGAATATAACCTAGGTAGTTAATTTGCGTATTATATGCGTACACACAAATTTTTGAAAAATACGGTCTGTATCCAAATTATTTCAAAAATACGGTAAAAAAAATGCATATTTTGACCTTGAACGCATTATACGCGTACTAACATATTTTTGCCGAATAATACACATATAGTTTAGAAGTTTAACTGTTACGACCCGTCCTAGAATTTTAAGGGAAATGACCAATGTATCCCTGGAAGTCAAACTATTGACTTTTGAACAGTTTGGAAATTCTGTTACGACCCGTCCCGGATGTTTAAGGGAAAATGACCAAAATACCCTTGGAGTCAAACCGTTGACTTTTGAATCGGGAGAATTTGCATAGTCAATATTGGACTCTATGCGAAGAGCTCAGCGATACGAACGTGTCGGCATAAACGGAATCCGAATCTGAGCTATATCGGAGGAGTTATGAAGGGAAAACATATTTGTGAGGTTTTGCTCCCCCTCAGGGTTTAGTAGCTGACTTGACCAGAGATGCGCGAGGAGAGGCAGTTCGATGGCTCTGCATCCGTCCCGAAAATGTAGGGACGTCTCCGATTCAGTCCAGGTTGTTGTAGGTTCCACTGTTCTTATTCTTCTGTTGTAGTTGTTCTGATACAGTGTATTAATGATTGTTGTGGGCCCAGTCGGGTGTATGAGTGTTTATTTGTTGGCTTTGATGTTTGTGTGTGCAAGTTTAGGCTTCGTCATATTTGGGGTGACGGCCGTACATCCCAATCCCACTTTTCTGGGATGGAGTGTAACATGACGTCAGCATCGCCGCCGACGACACTATTCTGGCCAATTTTCCAAAATCTCCAATTCCTTCATTTCTCAACCAAATTCAACGAATTTTATGTCAAATTCCATCTACGCAACTCAAGCAATCTATTGGGATAGTTTTCGGGACTTACCATGGCCCGAACTGGCCGGAAAACACGCCGGAAGTTCTCGGTTCTGATTTGACTTTCGCCGGCGCCAATCCTCGTCGATCCCAGTGCTGCAACTTCGTGAGGATGGTGACTGAAACATGGGGAAGTCGATGGCGGCAGCGAGGACTCCGATCCGTGGCCGGAGCTTGAAGATCGGCGACGAGATGGCAGCGGATCGTGGGTTTATGTTTTGGGTTCTCCGGCGGCGTTCCGAGGTGTTTCAGCGGCCAATCATCAGCGTCCCATGATCCTGGTGACGTGATGAAGCTGTTGGGGACGATCGGCGTCATGATCGGTGGCCGGAGGAGGGAGAACGGCGGCGGGGCTTGACGGCGTGCACGAGTATCCCTTTTGGGAAACTCTGTGTGCGTGCGTCTTTTGAAACCCGAACGGGTTTCCAGAAACATCTCAAACCTTCTCCCCCACTCACCATCTGCCACGTGGCAGTTCACACACCCAGACAAAACTATTTTTCGTTTATAACTTCGTCGATATAGCTCGGAATCCGATTTCCTCTTCGCTGACACACTCGTATCGTCGATCTCTTCGCGTAGAGTCCAATATTGAATATGTAATTTCCGACGGTCCAAAAGTCAACATCAAGCTTCCAGGGGCATTTTGGTCATTTTGCCCTAAAATCTTGGAATGGGTCGTAACAAAAATAGTGGAGTTTAGCACTCACTACGCCAAAAAAGCCTTGAGACGACGGAGAAAATCCGTCGTCTTTCGGAGGTAAACATCTGTCGTTGTATAGGGTGTCGTCTGTGAACATCAAACCACGACGGAGAAACTCCGTCGTTGTATAGCACTTCAGACGACAGAATTAGCCAAATTCTGTCGTCTGATGAAGCCTTCAGACGACAGAATTAGCTAAAGTCTGTCGTCTGAAGCCTCATCAGACGACATAATTAGCCAAACTCTGTCGTCTTTAAGCCTTAAAACTGTCATATAAAGGTTATAAAACTGTCGTAAATGTGGACTCTAATTAGCATTGCATCAACAAAATTTAATGGATCAAAAATTACTTTTATGTTGTAGAAGATTGTTAGGTGGCTGATTGTTAGGTGGCTGCACACTCACGGTTGGGAATGTTAGGAGGCTGCATGCTCACCTTCCTCCCCAGACTTTTGCCTATATATATGAAGGAATGCCTCTCCCTCTAAGACACATCAAAACCGAATAGAAGGGCTCAGACCAGGGGGAGAGAAATAGTGGAGATAATATGTATCTGTATATTTACATTTCCAGCATTTACATATAATGAGAGAAACTAGCACTACCGCCCCGAGGACTAGGCACAATTGCCGAACCTCGTTAAATACTGTGTCTCCTTTACATTCCGCCACTTACATTTTCCGTCCGTTTCACAACCCGTTATCAGCACGATGTTTCTCTCGTGTAATTGTCAGTGGATATGGATAATAGAATAATGATTGGGTGCTGTGTTTGCTTTGCACCTACCGCAGAATCATTTTCTAAGGATGACCATTATTTTCTCTCTGGAAAAATCCCCCCTCCTTCTCCCCTACTGCTTTCCCATGTATTCTTGTGATTGAGCGGTTGACAAATCTCACAAGATCAGGAGTTTTGAAAAGCAGTATGCTTGTGGTGATATTGAAGGTGTTATCCTTCATCACCAGATGTTGTGAGCCTTTTGCTCCGACCAATCCCCCGTTGCCGGCCATCGCTGCCTCCCCAGAAGAGCAGATGCCGGAGTCGCGAGTCCTTGCTGTTAGGGGTGGGATCGGGCCGGGCCGGTCCGGGTTTTGGCTAGGACCGAAAAAAGCCCGTTAACGATCGGGCTCTAGATTTTTGGGACCGTTCGAGGGCCCGATATAATTGGGCCGGGCTGGGTTTTTATACCCTCGGGTTCGGGCCGGGCTCGGGCCGGGCCGGGCTAAGCCCGATCAATTTTTCAATTAAAAAAAACCATATTACCACACAAAATTAATATCGAATTCCCAAAATTAATACAAAACACTATTTTAAACAATACATAACACCAAATTCAAATCAATACCAAGATAATCACCATGGTAAAACCCTTGGAATTGAAATCAAATCAAGGTATCAACACACTAATCACCAAAGTTTCATTCATATCTGCCGCCGAAGATGAAAAGTTAAGAAAAAGAAAGTGTTTTAGGGTTTTTTTGGGATGGATATGGTGTAGTTGTTTTATTTTTGGGTGATGTACCCGAATTTTTTGTCCAATAAACATACAACATGTGTAAAAAAAATTATTATTTAATAAAATTATATATATTCGGGCTTTTTCGGGCCGGGCCGGGCTTTGAAAAATTGAGCCCGATTTCTACGGGCCGGGCCGGACTTTTTACCATTCGGGCCGGGCTTCTAAAATGAGACCGGCCCATTAATAATTTTCGGGTCGGGCTCGGGCCGGGCTTCGGGTTTTGGGCCGGGTTTTCCCACCCCTACTTGCCGTTTCTCGAAGCCGTCATGATCCGACGACGATGATTCTAACCTTGTTCTTGTGTGATGTTGGTTGCTTTGTTTTGTCTATGAATCGACCAATGATGTGTCCGTTTTCCACTCCATTTTTGCAGGTTTGAGCCGCCGCCGGAAGCACAAAGTCGAACAGAGAGTCGCCGCCGCGACTTAGATCTGCTGCATCCGGCTGCAGAGGACGAGCTCAGCTTCGTCGCGGAGATCGAAGCTCAGACAAGCATGCCGATCTGGTGCGATCTGCTCAACGCCGGACTTGAAGATCAACGGCGATTGCGTCCTTGAGCCTCAGCTCGGACGTCGAGCTCGTCGCTTGATGGGTCACGCGTCCTCGTCGACGTCTCCTGCAAAAAACCCGACGGAAAACATAGCCGGAATCGAGAAAGACTCGACGGCTTCTTTCGAAACGCGCAGACCCGCGCATCTTCGTCCCCGGAGACGTGCTCAGCTCCGTCGTGGAGATCGGAGCTCCGATGAGCGAGCCAACGACGCCTCCAGCCGCCTGCTCTACATCACCGACGCGCACCAGCCGCAGCTCACCCCCCAGCCGACGAGCTCCAGCCGCGAGTCCCCGCCAACGCTGACATCTGCTCGGCCGCCGACGGCAAGCCCCAACGACGATCTCGAAAAACCGGCGGCCTGCTCCGTTCGGTGGAACCAAACCGAACGAGGCAGCCTTGGGCTTTTGAAGTCGTTCGGAAGGCCCACCCGAACGCGAGCGAACAAGGCTCCCAGTCGTTCGGATGTTATCCCCGAACGCGAGCCAGCAGACTTGTTTCTGCGTTCGGATGTCATCCCCGAACGCGCGCCAAAGCCCCCCCCAACCGTTCGGATGACCCAACCGAACACGCGCCTGGGATGTTTCCCTCTGTTCGGCATCCCCCACCGAACACAGACTTTGGGCCTTCCCTTGGCTTTGGGCTGGTGCCATCTTGGGTAGTATGGGCCTTCAGATTTTTGGGCCAATTTGGGTGTTGAAAATGGATGGGTTGGGCTTCCCTATTTTCAAGCCAAATTTAAATTGGGTCTTTGAGACTTTTTATGAGCTCCCCGTTTTAATTGGATTTCATTCCAATTTAAGCTCAAATGAATCCACTCATTTATGCGGATTTAAAAGATCAAATCGCATGATTTTTGCGTTAGACTCGCGCACTTTGCCAATGCGTTTGAGCACGTAAATACATTGAAGTGACATTTCTAACCTCTAACTGTTAACTTCTAACTTTATGCGATGTTGGCCGGTTGTACCGCCTCCCCATATTTAATTTTAACAATTTAAATTATGCTATTTAATTTCAGCAATTTAAATTCTGCTTATGGGATGTTGGACGGTCGTACCGCCTCCCCATATTTAATTCAAGCAATTTAAATTCCGCTATTTACTTTTAGCAATTTAAATTCTGCTTATGGGATGTTGGACGGTCGTACCGCCTCCCCATATTTAATTCAAGCAATTTAAATTCCGCTATTTACTTTTAGCAATTTAAATTCTGCTTATGGGATGTTGGACGGTTGTACCGCCTCTCCACATTTAAATTCAGCAATTTAAATTATGCTATTTAATTTCAGCAATTTAAATTCTGATTGTGGAGTGATGTGTGGTTTTATTGCCTTGCCCCATATTATATAAAATGTCGTTGCAGGTTATACCGTCCTCCCCATATTATATGGGATGCCATTGCCATAGCATAAGCAATGAAGTCTTGCAATTATTTGATATTTCATATCATGCAAGAGATCGGAACCTGAAGTCCCTTGATCCTCATGATCGGGCATGATGTTCCTTGATCAAATCCAGATTAAAAGTCGTTGGGATTAATTGAGAGGCAAATTTTGCTCTCATCCGGATTGAAGCTTCAGTCTTATCCGGATTTTGTTCTCGAATATCAATTAATTGAATCAATTGGAACTAGCAGTTTCCTTGATCATGTGACCGATTCAATTAATACATGTTGAGATATGTCCAGTGGGAAGTTAATTGTCTGGCTGACAGCGCTGATGCGCATGATATTCTCCCTGAATGGAGATATATTACTAACTTCATACCTCCATGAAGACCTACAAAGGCCTTATACTCACCACATTCCGGAAGAACATTGTTGAGTTATAAGGATATTCGGTTGAACAATTACCGCTAAAAGAAAATGGTAAGGAAAATCTTTGCATTACCTCCCACCTATACAGCTATAGGCGTATATTGGAGAAGTTGGAATGCCTCCCCTGCAAAGATGATAATATACTCCTTCTTTTCTACAGCGGATTTAAGGAAAATTTTGTGGACAAATCCAACCAATACGCGGACCATTTAAAGATTTTATGGTTTTGGTTGATGTACCGACTCGCTGGTCACATGACTACTGTCCACATTAATACTGCATTTGCTAAACTTCTGGCATAAGTTGAGGGCTCACCACCCTAGTTATCTGTGGCAGTCTAGAAGACCGGATAACGCCAGAGAGTTTATATCGAAGGCTTTCGATGATTATTGCACGTTCCTTTGGATTGTGGTTGAACATGTCTTTCCCTATGTTCCCACAAGTCTCGCAGAAACACTCATAAAACGCCTTCAAATGATCGCAAGGCCTTGGTAGTGCAGCACCAAGTTTTCTGCTTCTGCATGGAACCATGCAATTTTGCATGCAGTTATATTGGTCCGCCTGAGACCCATCTCCACCCACTCATGTTGAGCGTTACAGTTGGTTACTGGGTACGGACATGATTCACCGTACTTACGCAATGTTGGGTGTGCAGTTTATGTGCCAGTTGCGCCGCAGCAACGTACCAATATGGGTCCTCAATTTGGAAATCTTTGTCGGTTATGATTTCCCTTCCATTGACAGGCGATCTCTTTTTCGCAAATTTTGCGAATAGTCACTTTAATGAGACAGTCTTCCCGCCGTTAGGGGGAGGAAAGAACGTCAACGTTCCTGAAGAACGACGTGAATTGACGTGGATGTACCCACTATGTCTCATCCTGATCCCCACATTGCACAATATGATTTGCAAGTGCGACATATTCTAGATCTTCAGAGAGTTGTGTAAATAAGCCAGACACCCTCTATGATCTAACTAAAGTGACGAGATCACATATACTAGCTGCAAATGAGCCTGTAATGAAGGCGTCTCCATAGGACGCACAAGACATCCTGGTAGGATGTTTCGTTCATGATGAACGAGGTACATCGGCGGCTAGCCAATACTCTGTCCTCGGCTTGAAGCGAGACAGACTCGGTTCGATGGATTCACTCCCCTAGAAGAGGAGAATTACGGCACAATTGAATCCTATCGCTATCTCAACCGATCCAACTCATGAATTGCGCAGGATTATGGAAGTGTCCTGGAGACGTCCCAGGGTATACCCCAAATCCAAATTCCCGAGGATCCAGAGATCTCGGTCCGGAAGAGTTTGTGGAATCGAAATGAGATAATCATCGATGATATCTTTGCTTATGCAGTGGCCACTGAATCACAAAGTGCGACGATATCGAACCGCGTTCCGTTGATTAAGCACAACGTTGAACTAATTGGTGAAAATGGAAAGAAACAATGCAGGTCAGTTAGACTCCTTAGCGAAAAGTGTTTGGGCCTGAAGTTCCCATACTACCCAATGTGAATCCTGTAGATTACATGTGGGATTTCGTAAGGAAGCATAATGATGAGAATGAAACAGTGCGAAGGCACGCCTTCTGGCAAAAGGCTTCTCTCATTAGCCCTGACATTGATTACGATGAGATGTATTCTCTCGTAATGGACGTTGTTACGTTCCACTACCTAATCAGTTTGGTAGTTTCCGAAAAACTGAATATGCAGCTTATGGATATGATTGCAAGATATCTCTATGGGGATCTAAATACAGAGATATGATTGAAATATGCAATTCAGGCAAATTCGAACTTCTTGTAATATATTCGGACCAGTCTGTCAAACCCCGCCCAATGTGAACCATGACGGTTACAAGTGGGTCTTTTTACAAGAAAGTGAGAAAAACAAGATTACAAGGCATATGGCAAAGCTTGTAATATAAAGTTTTTCACAAAGTCCTGGAATTGATATTATCCCAGAATGGATGCAATCAAGAATCCTTATGCGGTAGAAATAGAGGATCTGGACTCCAGCCAGTCAAGTTTGTCCTTCATCTCTGTTGAGTACTGAGTGCATATGGCATGCAGACGTCGGTTCTCTTCTCTCAATGATTGGTTATCCTTCTTGAGCACGTCCAGCTCATAGTTTCGGGCCGCCAATCGCTTGGCCAGATTTGACACTTGCGCTGCACTCTGAACACAGGAAGCCATAGCACGGGTCATGGCCTCTTTGTCAGAACGCTCCGCTAGCAACATCTCATCCTTCCGAGTCGAGATGTTCCAGGCCACTATTGATGCAGTACCATCATTGCGCATCACTCAGTTTTTTACAGTAAGCGGGCCTGACCTGAATCAAAAGTGGGACGCCAAATCTTAACACTTGGCGAAGTATTTCCAGGGGGAGCAAGAGTCAAATCAGGAGAAACATTGGAGGAGGAAGCCATTGCTGGAAAGAAGGCGGGAATTTGAAAGGTATGAAATGCTGAAAAAATTAGAGGACTAATGCTGAGATAGTTTGCAAGAGAAAGTCTTCAAAGATGTGACTTCCACAGATGAATTGCACCGAGGATATGTAGAGAAAAATGGATCTTCTCTTTTCGAGACCCGACAGGTGAACCTACTTTATTGAAGATCATATCCCATTAACTTCGGATCTGATTTCAGATTATTGGCCGCACGTGTTCCAAGGGTGACTAATTTCAACAGACGTTGAATCACTCACGAGATATTTTCAAGCATTCTCGGATCCCAAGGAGTGCGCCTTACCTGTCTTGAGATGACTAGAAAACGCATCTCAGCCATTTATTCTCCTGCTGCTCTATGTATATATCCTCAGCATTCTGTACTTGGTAGAAGAAGTCTCTCAGCATCTCCAATTTGCTTTAGATGATCACTCATCAGCTTTTCAGCTTTTCATGCACAATTTGCCTTTCACATTCCTTCCAGAAGCAAAGGTATCTCATATCATGGAGGTTGGAAGCAATGGTATCCCATATCATGCTTCCAATCTTGGCAGCTCTCATAAGCCTGCGCTGGACCTTCTCGAATCCATCAGGCTTCTCCTTTGTTCTTCAGATGAAGGTGAGATTCAAGGATCCAGCCAGATTCAACCTCAACATTCCCGGATCACTTGCAGAGCTGTGACGATGTTCATCAGGGGGAGCAAGCAAGTATTTAAGTGCATCGTTACAGCCTTGAAAGAAATCAATGAGTACAATCCAAGGCGGTGTATTTAAAAGCATTCATGTACATTCGTGTGCATCCAAGGGGGAGTGTTGTAGAAGATTGTTAGGTGGCTGATTGTTAGGTGGCTGCACACTCACGGTTGGGAATGTTAGGAGGCTGCATGCTCACCTTCCTCCCCAGACTTTTGCCTATATATATGAAGGAATGCCTCTCCCTCTAAGACACATCAAAACCGAATAGAAGGGCTCAGACCAGGGGGAGAGAAATAGTGGAGATAATATGTATCTGTATATTTACATTTCCAGCATTTACATATAATGAGAGAAACTAGCACTACCGCCCCGAGGACTAGGCACAATTGCCGAACCTCGTTAAATACTGTGTCTCCTTTACATTCCGCCACTTACATTTTCCGTCCGTTTCACAACATTTTAATTGATGATTTTGCAGTTTACAAAGTATTCAAAGCATACACATCATTGTTGCACCTATGCCATTATACTAGAACTAGAAGCTACATATGACTAAATACATAGTATTATAGCAGCACACAGTGAGCCTTTAAAACTTCATTTCAAGTCCACCACTAGGGATGGTCATAATTACCCACGGGTTTATTACCCATGGGTTATTTCTTATATGGGTTCAAAAAATCCATGGGTTTAAAAAAACCCATCAAATATTAATTGAGCTTGGGTAACCCATGGGTACCCATGGGTAATTTATATGATAGTTATAATTTTTCATCTCGTTCTTTCCGTCTCTTTTCGTTCCTTCGTTTCTCTGCTCGACCACGCAACCTCCGGTCAAAGTCCACCAACTCCCCACTCCTCTTATCACCAAAATATTCGTTCGGGATTCATGATTTTACCCGATAGCCAATTTCCCCCAATTCTTTAATAAACCATAGAAAACACCCAAATCCCCCATGTTATTCATCGAGGTTCGCAAAATTGAAAAGTCTCTCAATTCTTCAATTTTGCAGTTTGTCTACAAAAATTCGCTGATTAAACGGTGGGTTTTTTTGTGTAGGATCTTTGGCCCTTGCTCTCCTCTCCTGTCTTCGTAGAAAAATCTCAAATTTTCCAAGGTAATTTTCGAATTTCGAATTTTCAATTTTTTGAACTTTGAATTTCGTTTCTATGCGATCCAATCGAAAGCGGATTCGGTGGAAATTAGTTTCGATTTTTCTTTTCTATTTGAAGGCAATGCTGATGATGATGCATAGAGTTGTGATTTTTTTGGTTTTTATAGATTATATTTTGATTACCCATAGGAAATTAATGCCGAGTACTGGCGGAAAGTGGAGGAAGCGACGCCCCTGTTTGTGCGCGTGACGGAAGGGAGAAGACAGGAAAATGGGTAATCAATTACCCATGGGTTTGGATGGGTAAAACCCACTGATTGTCAAACGGGTTTTGGGTTACCCACTACCCATCAATAAAAATTATGGGTATGGGTTACCCATTACCCACCAAATTACCCAGTTGGCCATCCCTATCCACCACATCTTCATAATATAGCTTCCTTCCCAGTCCTCAGCTTTGCATCTCATAGTTGGTCCTTGTCACTGAAGATGTGATCAGATTCATTTTGTTAGAAAATTAGCCTAAAAACATAAAGTAAAAGGTAAAGCATTTGTAACGTGCGCGATATCCATATGACTAGATTATTGTACATGTGATATTACACCATTTATACACCCAGCGCTAAATACAATTTAACTTCTACTTGTTTATTAGTAGAACAAAAAGAATCCATATAACTCAAATCAACCATGACTTCAAACATCAACACAACAAAGAACCGAAGTATGAGATAAATTCAGCAGAAGTAGAGACATCAGAAGAATAAAGACAGATACAGGACAAAAAAACCTATTGGGGGAAAGAAAGGCTGACTTCACAAAAGCAATAAATTTTACTAACATTTTTTTATGCTCTTAACATAATACTGGAAACAAATCTATCATTCATTATACCTAACATTTCAATTCTATACAAACTAAAGTATCGACAAACCTGGATGCTGAGACACAAGCTCTGCAAGTCTCTTCAAGGTAATCTTTGAGTAGTACTTTGAAACAACAAGAATGTTCTGCAAAGGT
The DNA here is from genome assembly GCA_033992175.1 of Spiraea crenata. Classification (NCBI taxonomy): domain Eukaryota; kingdom Viridiplantae; phylum Streptophyta; class Magnoliopsida; order Rosales; family Rosaceae; genus Spiraea; species Spiraea crenata. The sequence goes on along the minus strand of JAVBHV010000041.1, from coordinate 774,025 downwards.
AGTATAACATGTCAGAAATTTCTAACTAACAAGTGATAAAGAGCAGATAACAATGTCTAAGGACAATGTACATGTTCAATTATTCTCTGCTTAAGATCTTCAGCTGCTTTGTCACCCATACGGAGAACTGAAGATATAGCTACTTAGCATCAAGCTTAATATAGAACTAAACACATACGGAGAACTAATTAGTAAGAATCCATATACAGGTAAATCCATATAGACTATAGTTGTGATTTGTAAAAGTAGTATAAAGCAAACTGAAAAAGTAAAAAGAGCCTCAAACCATCCTGTTATTAAATTACCTGTTGTGGGGATCAAAAATGGAGTTCCAGATGTAGTCTTGAATATCTTCTTCACATCTTCGAGCAGTGTTTTTGTCATTGCTGGAACAGCACGAGAACGATAATCTTCATTGTTTTTGTTCATTGGCCGAAGGACTGGCTCCGGAATATTGACCGGGCCAGGAACAAAGAGATGGTTCCTTCCTGGTCCATAAACATAGTCCATCTTGCACTCCCTGCAGGTTCACAAATGAAGCACACAAATCTCAGCAGCCATATAACTCAAAACATACAACCATTCAAATCAATGCATAAACATTTCACATATCACTGTCATAAAAAGTTCATAAAATGTACCTGCAGTTCACGCTCGCGGTTGATAACATAATCGGTGTTAGGCCCGTACAACCTGACTGTTATAGACACATCAGTTCCATTGTCTTCCTTCACAGTCACCTTCAGCACTGCACATATAAACGATTACTTATTCAACTATACAACACAGCAAATCCACAATATATACATTTCACCCTTTTTTATAGGGGATAGAGAAACTTCAGCAAACGAAACAGAAAGATTCAATCAATTTTGCATCTTAATATGAGCTTTTTTTTTTTCCTAAATCATTAAACTAAATTCAAACATATCTTGTTGAGTATTGATTTAGCTACTTCATACTCTCAAAACACAAGAAACAAGGAAAATCATATCTAATACGCTAGCAGCAATTTACAACCATATGGTGCAGAGAAGTCACGCACACGATACAAGGACGTCGGCACCAAAGTCTCGTACGGTTCATTGACAGTGGTCACCCCACCAACACCCAATCGCTTCAACTGCGGAACATCTTTCAGGAATGGAACCGCACCCAGCAGAACAAACTGAAACAACAGCACCACTCATCCATCAAACACAACAGAATGAACAAACGCATAGTTTCAACCCAGACACAACACCGTCCAGAGCACAAGAACACTGAAACAAGTAAGACAACGCCAAGATCTACCCAACATGCAAACATCAATGGTTAATTTCTTGCAAAAGTAAACCGATTTCAATTTTGTTGTCTTAGAATAACCAGCTTGCCCAGCAGTTGAAAATTAAAAATTCCAAAAAAAGAACAAATGAACTTCGATTTTTCCGAGGTTTTTTTTCTAGGCGACCAAACAGCAAAACAAGAACATAAATCGAAAGGGAATATAACCTGGTCGACTTCGTCCCACCATCGGAACATAAATCGAAAGGGAATATAACATAACGAAAACAACAGGCAAAACATTAAAATCTCAAATTAGGAAATTAGGTTTTGAAGAACTCACCAAAAGTGAACTAAGATTCAAATTGAAACAGCGGCGTCTGGCGATTGAAGAGCTCGTCAATTGACCTATCAATTGAGCGACAAACCCGTTTCAGATCTGGAAACGCCACTCGTCGTCGTCGAGCTCGTGAACGGCTCGTCGGAGCTCTCGGTCACCGCTCGCTCCATAACCTCGGCGGCTTTGTTCGGAAGAGCAATGGAAGACCCACTACAACACCAACATCGACCGGCGAACCATCATCGCCATCCGAGTAAATCCGACGAGATCCACTCACCTAGGGCGAGCTCACGGCGGAGACGCGCAGAGCCGTCGGGGAATAGAGCCGAGTTCGCGAGGAGGCGATGAAGGTTGAAGGTGAGAGTTGAAGAGGAGGCGACGAAGGTTGAAGCTGGGCGTCGAAGAGGAGGCGACAAAGTTGAGAGAAAAGATGAGGGATGGGAAATGAGATGCGCGATAGAAAGAGGAAAGATCGGGGGTAGATTTAGATAAGGACACGGAGGGAATTAAAGGTTTTGTTCATTAACTTCATCAGACGACTGTTTTCAATTAAAACTGTCGTGTGAATTTGTACACGGAAGAATCACACGACGGACTTATGTTATTTCCGTCGTTTGATTTTGAGTTTTCAATCAGACGACAGAGTTAACTAAAACCATCCTAAAATTTGTGTCGTGTGATGCCATTTTTGGCGTAGTGACTTAACGGCTAAATTGGCGGATTTGGATGACAAGGACCACATTTGATACAGACAACCAACGTTGAAGATGAAATTTGATACAAAAGGTGAGTGACTAGTGGTGATAATAATTCCAAGATCAAGTATATTTGTAATAAAAATCTTATGTATTATGGTTGTTTCAATTCTATTGCATAGTACCTATGTAGTTCTTTTGAGTTATTCACATAAGGGGAAATATGGGGGAACTATGTGTAGTTTTATTTTGCCATGCGATTATTTAGTTTACTGTAGGGGAATTATGGGTAAACTAAGGGGAACTAGGGGTTACTAGGAACCAAATTGGAACTATGCTCAGTTTTTACTTTGCCATGCAATTATTCCTTATACTACGGGGAATTATGTGGATACTATGAAGGAACAATTTTTCACTTTGTCATGCGATTATTTATTTTAGTGAGGGGGAACTATTTTTTAATTTGTCATGCAAATATTTATCTGCTTTTTGTCATTGTCGGGCGTTTTGAATTGGCGGTTACCAAGGTTTGAAATATCGGAAAAGTCGGTCAATATGTTGCCGATATATCGTTTTTTCCGGCCTTCGATATGGAAAGGGGGTGAAGTGTTATCTTTCAACCCGGCATCGCCGATGCCCCCAACATTGTTGTGCACTAATACCTATATTTAAAAAAATCACAATTCAAAATCATTCTACTTTTTAGACCCCTGGATTTCTCGTCAACCTTGTAAATGAATTACACATATTTTTTGATACCATTTTCAATTTATATACTTGTATTTCAGCATAAAATATTTTCAAAAAAAAAAGAAACACAATGTTCATTTCTATAACAGACTTGGTGAGTGAGACCCAGCCTGAAATTTCAAGTTTCAACCAAAAAAAGCGACCCATATTGGAATTCAACAAAATATAGACCCGGGATTGAAAAGAAGAACGGCAAAACAACAGCCCGGAGTCAAGACGGCATCGTTTGGGAAACCAAAACCCAGACTCAAATCATCATCATCTTCACAACGACCGCCGCTTATCGAAAGCCCAAACCCTTAAAATTCCCCGATGTCGAGCGACGCCCAAGACCGCCGCCGCGCTTCCAGTGACGACCGTGTGTCCGACAGGTGGGGTCGGGACCACCGAAACTACCGTCGCCCTAGCCAAACTGAATCTCCTCCTGCCTCGTCTTCTCGTTCTCGGCCGGCCAAAAAAGAGATTGAAGAGTATGAAAAGAGATTAGCACCAAAAGAAAAGGAGATTGAAGAGATGTCTACTTCCGATGCGGGCCGAAGAATCAGGCAAGGCATCCTTGAGGAACATAAAAGCAAGCTAGCTGGTACGAGTGCTTATGTTTTGCCTCCTTACTTCTTCTCTACTTAGATATTGTTTAATTTTCTTCTCTTGTTTGACAACGGGACTTGCAATGCATCAAATCATGACATGTTCTTCCTTTTCTCTGTAGGGGTTTATGCAGGCAATGCAGAGGTATGTTCTAATTAACTCTCAAATCAATTAAACATAGTTAATTTGGGATTACTGTGACAGTTTACATTCTTTTTTTTACCTTTCAAAAAATCAAATTGTTTCCTCATAAATTGCAGATGCCGGATTGTAGTTCTGTCGTATCTGATTGCATGAATAATTTTTTTTTTGTTTCTTCATCTGTTTTTCAAATGTTTCACATGTTGATTGAGGCTACCTACCTCACTTTGTTTTTCCCATCTGTTTCAATTGTTTCCTGCACAAGAAAAGATATGCAATTTGTTTAGTTGGCCGGACTTGCTGAGGAGATGCATTTTCGGTCCTCCTCTTGTTCACATTAGTAGTATATATGAGTAATGCTTTTAGTCCATGTGCCACAAAATGAAAATTTGTCCTGACTACTCTCACGCACATTCTTTTCCCTAACATACTTAAGTTACCGTAAGTTTTTGTGTCTGAGAACACTAGATTGATGACTAGAGTAACCAGTTTTTGGCGAGTTCTGCAGATTTTGTTTTTTGCCCTGTACTCTACAGCTCGACATAGACATAGGTCTAATGCTCTTTTACCTGTGCAGGGCAACTGTGATGATGAAGAAGGCCACTACAGTAAGTATATAACAAATCTCTATTCAAATCTTTCACAGTATATAACAAATCTCTATTCAAATCTTTCAAGATGTGTTTTCTATTGTTTTACTACTATTGTGATTGCTTGAAGGGTACCGGGTTGGCGAAATTTTAGGCGACCAATATGTAATCACGGCACCTCATCGAAGAGGTGTCGGTCTGGTTTGTGCAAGGACCCTCTCTAATGGTGATAAAGTGATGATCAAGATACTCAGTAGCAAGTAAGTGATCACTAAGCCACATGACTTGGGTGTTTTTTTCTTTACTATGAGTATATTAGCCTTATCCTTGTTTCCTTCGCTTCTTTTCTATGTAATTAGGTTAGAGGCTGGTGAGCGTGAGATACTCATATTGAGGACCTTGAGAGGTTGTGATCCAGATGATCGAGCTCATTGTATTCGTTTGATATCAACTTTCATGCACGCAAGTCACCAGTGTCTAGTTCTCGAGTCCCTATATATGGATCTTGCTGAGGTCATGTACCATGGGAAGAATGCGCTTCATACAAAGGCTTGTCTCACGCTATCTACAATCAGAGTATATGCTCAGCAGATTTTTATTGCATTGAAGCACCTAAGAACCTGTGGTGTTCTTCATTGTGATATAAGGCCACATACCATTCTGGTAGGTTGGCTGATACTCCAACTCCGACATAATTTGATTTATTTTGTCATTTATCTTTTTGACACTAAAACTTTATTTCTCAGGCATATGCGAACAACACGAAGGTGAAGCTATGTGATTTTGGAAATGCCATGTTTGCTGATGATACCAAGAATATGTCCCCCATAGTCAGATGCAATTATCAAGCCCCTGAAATAAGTAAGTTTCTCTCTTTTCTTGGGCTATTTATCATTTTCAGCATATTCACTTTTATTTTGCTAAATATGTCTTTGTTCAGCATGAATTTTGATCGAAGTCTTTTTTCATATATTTAATTGCAGTTCTTGGCTTGAAATGTGGTCATCCAGTGGATCTTTGGTCTGCTGGCTGCTGCTTGTTTGAACTATACACCGGTGGAGCTCTTTTCAAGGAAAACAAGACAAATGCCGACATGCTGAGATCTCACATGGCATTGAAAGGCCCTTTCCCAGAGATGATGCTTAAGAGGGCAAGTTTATAGTTGGCCGTTAGCCAACATTTACTTTTTGACATATAATACTGGTGCATCTTTTCTGTTATACTTATTCTATAGTCTATTTGCTAATGTTATGGTTTTCGTGTTTTCAACTTACAGGGAAGATTCACCAAGAACTATTTCGTTGAGAAACATAAGGATTTCTTTTTTAAGGATCTTGGTACCGCCGAGGTATGGATTTGTTTTCTTGTTTTGCGGTATTGCTTGAATTTCAACATGAGTTTTGAACTTCTTGGTTGGATTGTGTTTGAAAGATTAAGTTGTTTTCTATCAATTATATGTCGGTTTAAATTCTGCTTATCCAGGAAATCTCCATGTCGAGTATAGTCAGAATGGATATTACAGAGAGGACTAGAAGCATTCGAGATGGTGCAAAAATGAAGAGAGACTTTGTAGATCTTTTAAATGGGCTGCTGTGTTTGGATCCACATATGAGAATGACGGCTGAAGACGCTTTGGCCCATCCTTTCATTAACCCCGAAGCAGAAGCCCTTGCCAAGGAATTGAGGAACTAGTGGACACTAGTACTGTAGGGTTCTTTTAGTGGATTAGTTGTTGATTGCAAGACAGACTCCGGATTCTTACATATCTTATTTATTTTTATTATGTGACTCAACAGTATCCAGTAGGTGGATTTTAGTCAAATTTATTATTATCTCTCTCCAATTCAACGTACTTAGCTACTGATCATTGTTCAATCATACCCTTTTTCTATTTTTTGCTACAAACAAACCCCAAATCCATGGCTACCTCATTGGTCTTTGGTTCAATTTGTGTGGCCATTTTTGCTCTTGTAATGGCATTGGCTACTTTGAGCACCCCTGTCGAAGCCAGGGCATTTTTCGTGTTTGGATACTCGCTTGTCGACAATGGCAAAAGCCCGTGCCGACTCTCCTCCTCACGGCATTGACTATCCAACCGGCTGTCCCACCGGCCGCTTCTCCAATGGCCTAAACATTCCCGACTTCATTAGTTGCGTTTATGCACTTTGAATTCTGTTTCGTAGTACCGCTATTCTTTCTGTTTCTAGTATTTAGTGAACTGACATAATGTGTGTTATGTGTATTTTTATAGGTCAGCAACTTGGTGCCGAATCTACATTGCCATATTTGAGTCCAGAGCCCACTGGACAGAAGCTACTAGTTGGTGCTAATTTTGCATCTGCCGGCATTGGAATCCTCAATGATACCGGAGTTCAGTTTGTGAGTTGTAAATCCTTATTCATATTATCAACCAACAGTTTCTGAATTCGTAATTGGACTAATTATGTATGTGACATTTTGCAGATAAACATTATCAGAATGTACAGGCAATTGGACTATTTTCAGCAATTCCAGCAGAGGGTGAGTGCGCTTATTGGACCTCAACGGACCTAGCAGCTAGTGAATCAAGCACTTGTTCTCCTCACTGTCGGCGGTAACGACCTCAACGGACCAAGCAGCTAGTGAATCAAGCACTTGTTCTCCTCACTGTCGGCGGTAACGATTTTGTCAACAACTACTACTTGGTGCCTTTCTCTGCAAGATCTCGCCAAATACCGTCTTCCAGAATATGCCGCATTCCTCATTTCTGAACTTAGAACTCAACTTTTGGTAACTAATTTCAAATCCTAATATGATTTCAATGGTAGCTTCCTAGTCAAGTACAACGTCACATCACATACAATACTACTATGTTAAAAACTGATCATGTGTTGTGTCATTTTTTCAGCGGATGTATCAACTCGGAGCACGAAGAGTTTTGGTCACAGGGACAGGACCGTTAGGTTGCGTGCCGGCAGAATTGGCAACGCGGAGCAGAAGTGGAGAATGCTCCGCTGAGCTGCAACGAGCCGCAAATTTGTACAACCCCCAACTTGTTCAGATGCTAAGAGGACTCAACAGTCAACTTGGTTCCGATGTGTTCATTGCTTCCAACACGCAAGTGTCACGCAACGACTTCATCACGAACCCTCAAGCATATGGTACATTAGACTCTACACAATATATGCACATACATATACGACATAGCCTAATTGATTGGAAGTACTTATGGTGATATTGTTTGTTTTTTGCAGGGCTTTCGACATCAAAAGTTGCATGCTGTGGGCAAGGGCCTTACAATGGGCTGGGATTGTGCACTGTGGCCTCCAACCTATGCCCTAACAGAGATATATACGCTTTCTGGGATGCGTTTCACCCATCGGAAAAGGCAAACAGACTGATTGTTCAGAACATTTTGACAGGGTCTACCAAATACATGAACCCCATGAACCTCAGCACCATCTTGGCTTTGGATTCCAATCTAGAAGACTAGAGAAGAGACCTGCATATCATATGAATTTGTGTTATGTGTGCCAGAAGAATGTCTGGTGAGTAACCAAAGCCAATTGAAAATCTGAGTCATTCTGTAGTTTGCAAGAGTTAAAGCGATAATATCAGAACTTACATCTGTGTTCACTGTTTTAGCTTGATTAAATGTTTATGCCTAGCTATTGAGAATTCTTTTGCATTTTTTGGTACGAGACGTGGGCCTGATGAGCAGTCTCTTTACCTAGTAGCGATTGATCAGCTCTTGTTATACACAATCGGCAGAGAGGATATAATTGGTTCAAATCCCAAAAACATGAATTTGATGAGATCCTAATTACATATAACTAATGAAGAAAGGCCTCAATTGTAACTCATGGCATCCAGTGATTTGAAAGTGCTGAACTATGTTGAAGTTGGAGCTCTTGTTGTGTCTATGTAATCCCCTATGAGGATTTACTTAATCTCTTTTAGTCTCAAATACCGAACACCTAAATGTGACGGTTTGTTTTTCGCGGCCTATTTTCATGTAGGTGACAGTTCTGATACTCTATTTAGCGAAATACATGCCCCTCTCTTAAGACATAATCAGTAAGAAGAACCCACTGAAAACAGAACAAAGGCAGAACAAAGTGTTTTGGTTTATGCAGCGGTGCTTGTTTACATGTATGTCTGGTGTTTGGCATCTGGAAAGTCATCGATGCTAGCAAGGCAGAAAGTAAAACTATATTTTCAAGAAAAAGGAGAGTGAAATAACTTTGATATTGAAAATCATTCCATCTTCATGGAAAAATTCTGGTTGAATCTTCATTAAGTTTGGGGTGGTTGCGACTTTTGGGCTGTAGCTTGCTCAATCCAGCCCCTGCAGCCACTTAAATGAAAATGTCACATGATATGCAGGTTCCATGAACAAAAGTTCATTCCTCATGAATAAGACATCCTAAAGTAGAACACTTTTCTGGTTGATGCTACTAAAACTTTCAAACTTCATGTGTTATATCCTATCAACCGCTCGACGATCAAACAAAATTGTCAGAATTTTTTTAAGCAACTTTAGTTCAGTAGGCTTAGCTGTGCCAGTGGTGGATTGCACAATCTGTACACATATATAAATCAGTCATTTCCATATTTCCAAGATAAGCATTTCATAGAGCAATGGCAACTTCACCATCAAAGGTTGTCTACTGATCGTTTACTTTGTTCTTATTAGTATTGAGTTTGCTCCCCAATTAGCAGAGGGGAGTCGAGCTTTCTTTGTTTTTGGCGATTCACTTGTCGATAATGACAACTACTTAATATCGATTGCTCGTGCTGATTCTTACCCTTATGGAATTGATCTTCCAAATCACCGTCCCTCCTGCCGTTTCTCCAATGGCCTCATCATCCCTGACTTCATCAGTTCATCAGTTGAGTAGTTAATCAACTTTGATTACTCCATTTCCATCTGCGTACATGGTCACATTACATCATTAACTAACTGTCTAACTAATAACGAACATAATTGATCGTAATTAAGGTCAGCGAATTATTATTATATATTTTTGGACTGGGACGAGTTGGGCTTTTTATATAAATTACAGGCTAAGCTCATATATGATCCATAGATTTAATGGACTTGGCCTTGAGGCACACAATTGAACCTGTATGGGCTGGCCCGAAAGCCCATTATTTTGCAAATGCTCTATAAATTCCACATAATATCATCAGTAAAAAAAAAAAAAAAAAAAAAAATCATATTTGGACAAAAAAGGAAGAATGTATATAAACTAGCATAAGAGTTTAATGTTATCTCCAAAAAAATAATTTATCAATCACCAAGATAATATTCAATGTCTAAAAGATTATGTTCATAAGAGACTAGGCTTAATAGAGGTGGGCAAACTATCTTCATTAGATTGATTAGAAAAACAATATTCATCAACAGATGCATCTTCAACTTTCACTTCTTTAGTTCGCTTCGCTGTGCAGGGAGGTAGCTAGTGTTTGCGGCCTTTCAACAAAAGCATTGAAATCCATGATGAAAAATGAAGGGAAATATATTTTTGGGTTAAGGTATTAGAAATTAGTAGGCATGTGGGCCGGGTTTATATGGGCCGAGTCGGGCTGACTTATATAAGCTTAAGTGGGATGTGCCAATAAGCCGGGCCGAGTTTCAAACCTCTAGCACAAGTCCAGTTCTAGTAAATACTGGGCCGGATCGGGCATTCACCTTGTGGACCAATGGGCTTTTTTTGGGCCCATGGGCCCCTAGGCCAACATAGCATACGAAGCAGATGCAATTAATGCAATTAATTCAAATGGGCCTATGTTTTGTTAATTATGTTGGGGCATGTTTATTTATGAGTTTAGGGAATATAAGACCTATGTTTACTAATCCATTTAGGAAGCCAAACTCTACTAGGCTACTATAATTTAGGGCTAATTGAAAAGTAACTTGACACCCAAGGAGAGGCTGGGCGGATTTCCTTTTCATGATTCTCCTCCCTCTTGTAAGTAAACATGTTTTGTTGGTATTTCAGTCTTTCCACATAAGAAAAGGAAACCTTGATGAGCAATGGAAAAAAAATAAGGAATCACTCCTTCCACATAAGAAAAGGAAACCTAGATGAACAATGGAAAAAAATAAGGAATCCCTCCTGTAAGTAAAAGTATTTTGGTTGGTACTTCACACTCTTTTTCACATAAGAAAAGTAACGCTCATAAGACGTAAGAGAAGGAAACCTAAATGAACAATGGAAAAGAAACAAAAGAGAAGAGGCCCAAAATCGTGCCTAAAAAAACACTACACTCCGTGTCATATTAGGAAAAGAAGTTTACCGAGTTAGACCTGGAACCGACGAGCGAGAGGGTTTATATAAATAAGTAATAGGAGTGTCTGCGGTTCATCAACCTCCGATTTGCCCGATCTCCACTTCTGAATTCGTCTGGTATTCTTCTTGTTGTGCTTGAAATTTTCAAATTTTCATAGAATAAGCAATTAAATTGCAATTAGCTCATTTCCTTGGCTGTTGTAGGATCAGAATTGGCAGATTTGAGTTTGGTTGCGGATGTCGCAGCAGCAGGACAACTTGGGCGGCGGCGGGGGTGCGGCGGATGCGCACCCCCGGCTCAGGCAGTGTCGCTGGGCCAACTCGAGCCTCGTCTCCCGGTCACGTGGAGGGCACGAGCGCAGAGGCGAGCCCGACTCCTTCCGGGGAAAGATTGATTTGGGCGACAGGGCTTACAGGAAACGGGCGTGGGAGGAATCGAATGAAAAGGTTGTTGTTGTTAACAAGTGTACGAGGAAGCCAAAAAGTCGCCGCCGCATTTGCGAGGAGAGCGCCCTCTTTTCCCCGGCGGCGGAGGAGACCAAGGAAACCCGGGTAATTCTTCGCATGATTCATTACCCGCCGGGCAAGCCGCTTAGTGTTGCCTACCGCGTCGCCGGTGAGGTTCTGGCTTTTGTTAAAAATATAAATGAGAAAGGACATGAAAAGGAGTCAGCTGCTGATAAGAAAAAGAAAATTAAGGCGTTGGATAAGTTGTTGAATTGGGCACCGGCGCGTAGATTAAACGATACGATGTTCGATCATCTGGTGAGAGCGATCACCGAGTTGATGGAGGAGTATCCTGCTGTGTTGGATAATGTTGCTATGATTGATTGTGATATTAATGATGACGGTGGTTGGTGGAGGGGGATGAAGGCTCGGCGGCTTGATCTGGAAAGCGTGGTACAAGTGCAAAGCAGATTTTTGTCGTCCTGGGGTTGCTCGTTCGCGACGTCGGGGGGTTCTTTCCTGCCTACTGGCTGCAACAGCGGATACGAATTATGCCATATACCGGCACTGAAGCCTTATCTGCCGGCACTGAAGCCTTATCTTGGTGAGAAACTCGTCAACATATCCGACATGCCTGAGTGGGCTCAACCGGCGTTTAGAGGAATGTCCCAGTTGACCAGGGTGCAGAGTCGAGTCTATCAGACTGCCCTCTTCACACCAGACAACATCCTAGTGTCTGCTCAGACTGGAGCCGGGAAAACCAATGTTGCACTCCTCACTATTCTTCAGCGGATTGGTTTGAGTTTGAACGACGACAACAAGATTAATAGGGAGGATTGTGGTAAGATTGTATATTTCGCGCCTAGGAAAGTTCTGGTTGATCAGGTTGTCGGCCACCTGTCCAACTGTTTGCAGGACTATGGTGTCGTGGTGAGGAAGCTAAGTGGTGGTGGAGATGACACCCGCCAACAGATTGAAGAGGCTCAGGTTATCGTCACAACCCCTGAGAAGTGGGACACGGTCACCAGGAAGTCTGGAATCGACCACATGACTTACATCATGCAATTCGTCAAGCTTCTCATCGTTGATGATATCCATTATCTCAATGATGAAAATGGGGGTCCAGTTCTTGAGAGTGTCCTCGCAAGAACTTTCAGGCAGATTGAGACCAGGAAACTAAACATCCGCCTGGTGGGGTTATCTGCTGCATTCTTCAGTGAGTTTGCTGTGGCGTCGTTCCTGCGTGTTGATATTACCACGGGACTGTTTACTTTCCACAATAATTGCAGGCATGTTCCTCTATCCCAATGGTATTTTGGAATCAATGCGGGGGACAGGGCTTTGAAGTTGATGAACCGTCACTGCTATGACAAGGTCAAGGAGGCTTCAGCAGGAAAACATCAAGTTATTGTCTTTGTCCAGTCCAGCGAAGAAACTGCAGAAACAGCTTGGGACATAAAAGACACTGCACTGGCTGAGGGCACCCTTGGTAGCCTTCTGCAAGAAGATGAGATTAGCGCTGAGATTCTAGCTGCTCTCGTAGACGCAGGCTTGTTCAAGAGCAATGATCTGAAACATCTTCTTCCCTACGGCATTGCAATTCATCACGATGGGTTGAACGGGAGTGATCGCCAAATAGTTGAGGAGCTCTTCTCGGAGGGCCATGTGAAAGTTTTGGTTTCCACAGCAAGACTTGCTTGGGATGGGAATCTGTCAGCGCACACAGTGATAATCAAAGGGACACGGGTATATGATCCAAAAAAGGGAGCCTGGACTCAAGTTTGTCCTCTGGATATGATGCGGATGCTGGGTCGTGCAGGAAGACCGCAGTATGATTCGTGCGGAGAAGGGATCGTCATTACTGGCCAGGAACAACTAGAGTACTATATTCGTTTGATGAACGGACAATTTTTCGTTTTAAGTCAATTGATTTCCAAATTGGCAGATCAGTTGAATGCTGAGATTGTTCTTGGGACTGTTCGGAATGCTAGGGAAGCTTGTCATTGGTTGGGATACACGTTCCTGTATGTTCAGATGGTAACCAATCCCCATCTCTTCGATTTGGAAGATGATTATTGGAGAGACATTACAGCAAAGGAGATGCGAGCTGATTTGATCCATACCGCTGCAACCATCTTGGAAAAAAACAATTTGATCAAGTATGACAGGAAAACTGGCTGCTTTCAGTCTACAGACTTGGGCAGCGGCATTTCAAGTTAGATGTTATAACTTATAATCCCAGGGAAAGGGTATCTAACTTATGTTTGATTCCTTATTTAGGTTTATAACTTGAATTAGTCCTTTGTTTATGTCAGAATTTGCATAAATTAGATTAAATTTATTTTGCTGTGTATGATTGTCTTGTATATGTAATTTCTTAAATATTATGTGGGTTCGAGTATTTGTAACCAAAATTGCTCTCTAGAAAAAACAATGGCTTGTCCAGTATGGTTTCTTTCTTGTTTTCATCATTGTTTCACATTATTATGTACATCAAATTCCGGCAGGATGCAGTGCGCCATTGCTGTCACCAAGTAGTTCATCTGGCTCCCCCCTGTGTTATGAAGCACCTGAGGGTTGGCCCTTATACTTTAGGTTCTTATCTGAAAGTAGATACGGGCCCGTATACCTCAGGTTGGACAGATCCTTATGTTTATGAGCAATCTGTGTAGGTGCTGTTCTGCTATTTCTTGTCTCATTCGTTGTAGATCTGCAGGGACACTTAACCATACTGTTGTTTCTGCATCATCCGAGCAGGTAATTTCCGTTCTCAATATTTTGTTTGTTGTGTTGGCTCAGTTTCCATATGCTTTGAAGCTCGTCATATAATATAGACTATCTTCTCCCCCTGACAAACTTTACAATCTTATGTGATCAGTAGATATATTTTGTTTGAAGAGACTTCTTAGGTTGTTAAACAATCCTTCATGGTCCTGCAGGCCAAGGTGCCCGCTTACTTGTGTGAAATATCTACCGTCATCTGTTTCGTGGCTGCCATAGTGGCACTTGGCCTTGTTCTTGCAATTCTGCCGCGACAAGTTATGACATTTACTGGTTTACTATTGGTGTACGAGTGGACAATGGAAATTCACAATCTTCTTGCAATCCTCTCATCTCAATATTTGGAGGTTAAACAGCTGTGCAAGAAGGAACCTTGTCCTATGTTCCTGAATCAGTTGATTATAATTCATGGAAAGGTTAGTTAGCTTGAATTAATTGAAATATGATACTCTCTACCACAGTTCAGCGTAGTAGTTTCTTGCTTGTTTGTCTATTTATTTTTTAAAATTATTTCAGATGTCATGTAGGTCATCAAGGCCAGGTATCATAATGTGATAGTGCTGCACTGCATTATGGGCTAGGAATGGCTTTTCTGGCTGTTGCCGCTCCATCTTTGCCATGCCTTTTCGGGATACTGCTCCATTTTTAAAGTAATGATGCACATGCATGTAACCAGTTGCACTTTTCCGGGTTACCTTCAGAAGGAATGTGATTTTTGAACAATTGTGTTATTACATTCAACAGGCTAGCCTTGATGGTCGTGGGAGGCCTAGTTTTGGCATCTTTCATGACATTCAGAGCACCTTGCAACTATGTCTATTTAAGAGGCTTTGAGGACCGAGATGCTACAAGAAATAGGTGGTTATGTTTGTTGTGTTGACTTGTGCCCTGTTTCATACGTACTGCCTTACGATTAGTTTGTAAAGTAATGTAGAAAAAGTTTGTTGATTTAGAAATGCTTCAAATCCAAGGAATTTTGAAATTGTACTCTTTCAGAAGCTATTAAATCGTACCCCCAACGTTCTTGTGCACAATTTTGGTTCGAGTATTTGTAACCAAAATTGCTCTCTAGAAAAAACAATGGCTTGTCCAGTCACCAAACATGTTCCCCTCTATATGTACAAAGTTACATATAGTCAATCTCCCAGTCTTTTCAGTCCTAGTTGCCCTAACCCCGCATCTCCAAGAACCTGGAAATGGAAGCTGCAAAAACTAGGGCAATCATCTTTCATCTCCTAACCAATTATCCTTCTCCTTAGGGCCAGTAAGCCCTTCCTCACCATAGAGTTGAGTGGGAAACAATTCAAATAGGTTCTCCACTGAGAACCGAACAAAGAATGGAAGACGCTCAATCAACTTATCTAGTTCGGCTCGTGCATCATACACGATAGTTGGACCCCAATCTCTCATATACTGCAACCAACATGGTTCCAAAATCACACCATCGCCAAGGTATTCGGCCGCAACAATCTGATACTTGGTGCTCGAATCAACCAAAAACTTGCTCCAAGCTGCATCATTCCTTACTCCTATATCAAGCTTCAATGATCCCATAATGTACGTTCCGGGATGAGGGTAGCTACTATAGCCATATTTTGAAGAATAAATCATTGGTTTATTCCCATCAATGAACTCCAGGTCGAAAGCATCCACCCATTTACCACCGCTGTGCTCTGAGAAATACACTTGCCAGAGTTACCCTGTGAAGTTGTTCACTCGAAGAGTGAAGTGTTCCCAGTCACCAACATGTTCACCTATCTTGTTCATTGCAATACTTACCAAACCAATTTTAATGGTCGGTGGTCCATTGAAGGGACAGAATACCCACATAGCAATATCGGTAAAAGCTCCTTCTAGTGCTGGTTTTTCATGAACGTATAGCTCCGTGCTCTCTATGTTTCCGGCCTTGAGATAGTTTCTAGCATCCTCATCATTTGGCAAATCTATCCAAAAATCACTATCATTTTCCCCTCCACTAGGCAAATTGGAGCAGTGCCCTTGTCTCATCTGACTTGTCTTGCTATATAACAGTTGCTTTAAACCTATACTCGCAGTTGAACAGATGTATTAAGAATTCAGCAGTGGTGTAAATAAACTGAGTATAAGAACAACAAAATTTAGGTGGGTAAAAACTGTAGTACGAAGGAACAGGAGCGATACAAATTTGACCATCCCTTGGACAGAGTGGCTGAGGGTCAAACAGATTTTGCAGCTGCTTGCAGCAAATAGGACAGCCTTCATACCACCAAGGTTGGTTCACGAACTCCTTTATCTCTGCTCTACAAAGAATGGTAGTATCCTGTAAGGTATTTACAGAAAACAGATGACATTATTTTAGACAGATCATGCATTTCTGTCATTCCTGTACACTGTAAATAATGGACAAAGTTAACTATAGTTAATAGCAGGCGATGGTAAAGAGTGTGTAAGTATCATAGAACGACCAACCTAAAAAAACCAGAACATGTGATATCTTTTGTCCTCTGTTTGTTAAAATATGGCAGTCAATTTATCATGTTTTCGTAGTTGATAGCAGAGGTAGCCGTAAAAATTAAAAAGAAAGCAATACACAGCTTATAAGGCATTCTGGTGTAAGAGTACATAAACTAACCCCAATTTTATTAAACTGATGCAGTGTATTAGTATTAACATAATTAGCATTCAGAAAAAAGAAGACATAAAGTAAATATATAAAGCGCTTGGTAAAGAGAGTAGTGGCACCCTTGCAGCATCAGCCTCTAAAACATTTAAAGCAGCCACAGAAAATAAAGTAGCATTTTCCATAAGTTGCTAGTCAGATGTAGGCTTTGCTGATGGTGGGTGCAGTTTCAAAGTGGAGGGTATATCTAGGACTCTGCAGGGGAAATCAGGGTTTCATATATCCAAGTAAGGTTTAGTGTATATGTTAAAACAAATATGGACCTGAGAATAAAGAAATATATAACGATCGCAAACCTTGTCCTATAAGGCTCGAGTTCTGGTATATCCAAATTTACATAGCAGCACGTCGCATATGTGCTTGATAAAACAATTTTCCCTACATGTCAGCGAGTCTGAAGTTAATTTATGGTTGATCCATGCAGTTGAAAACAGTCGCTGAACGTAGAGAAAAAGATAGAGCGGAAACCTTGGTACTCCCCTACTTTAGGCTTGTGAAAACAGCATATGTGGGTGAAGGAAGCTGGCGAACAACAGTTGGGTCAAACTCTTCTGCAGTATTTCCCCACAACGTGACACGAACATTTTCTTTCCTGTATAAACTATGTCAGTTAAAACCTGATGTAAACTATAGCAAATATATGAATAGAACTATTTTAAGGCAGCTTAATAATAGATGTACCTTAAATTCATGATATAAACATCACATTTCGTTTCAACCCTGGCATTACCCAGCACAATCTCCTCTAAATCTTGTAAGCCACTAATGTGCCCAACCACATCTTAAAGTTTGCAAACAGGAGAATTTTCCTCTCGAAGCGGGCTATTCCAGGCAGTAATATTAATGTGCATACACGATAACAGGTGCATGTAAGTAAGAATACAAACCAGTAGAATGAAAGATGTGATGGCAGTAATCCAAAAAATGCTGGTGGGAAACAGCCAAAAGAAGCTGGAGAACAAAATAGACCAGCATAATTGTCAGAAGAGCAACAAAGCACCACAAATGAAATGGCAAAAGAAGAAATAAACAACAGCCAGCATATATAGCCACACATGATTGAATGAAAAGAGTGGTATAAAACTGGTTCTTATAATTTATTGCATGATTGTGTGTCTAACGCTAACTGATTTTTCTGTCGATTCCAACAATAGGTAAATAGCAAAAATAGAATTCACCTAAAACTTTGTCAGAGGAGCACTTTTAAATTTACCAAAACCAAACAGGGAACATAACAACTATAATTGGAAATGAAAATCAGCAGCAGCACATTTTGGTTAACACCACCTGAAGAAGAAATATGAATACATGGAGGATTTGGAATAACAGTAATTGAAGAACAAAGGCAACAAACGATAGTTGAGAACAACCGAGACAACTAACTCACTAAAAACCTTTGACAATCATAAAAGGTAACTCAAATCAATTCCATTTAACAAACGTACCCGCTGCCTACAATAACTGCTGACAAAAGCAAGGAAGTGCTGAATGCAACCAATAGAAGAGTGTCTGGAAAACATGCAAAAAAAACAGGATCAGATGATTGTAAAACAATACTAACAAAATAGAACACACCTAATTGTTACCAAGCAACGGGAAACACAAATAAAGAGATTATAAAAACTTGTCATAGAAATATATGCCAATTTTAATAAATCCGTCATTCTAAAAGTAAAGAATACATGGTTCATGGCTAACTGTTTAACCAACCATGATCTACAGATATGAAGCAAGGATTGATAACAAAAACCAAATAAGCTTACTAAAACAAGCAAAAGGTAAGGAAAATAAACTAACTCTTAAACCAAGGGAAACAGAAATTTAGCAAAAAAAAAAAGCAGACAGAGATAAAAGACACGCATGAAACAATCAGGTATAAAGAGAAATCGAATGTAAACATACCTTGGAAACAGAGATCGAAGGAAGGCCTACAGAACACGGGTAAATCATATAGTCAGTGAGGCAGACAGAAAGAGAGGGTATGAAAACTACAATAGTAAATGTTGATACCAAAACTATGGAAAACTTAATCAATACACAATTGATTGAGAATCAGACAATTTGTAAAATACTCGTTAAAAAATCATGACATGCAGTGTATAATTAAGGTATTTTATCATCAAGATTTCCAAAGTAATAAACTTTCAACAACTGACAACCAATATATGGTTTTAGTTAACTTATGCCTAAGCAAATGCAACAGCATGTAATCTAATAGACTTAATTCCACCAAAAGTGTTATTGTTTACAGTATTTCCAACGAATTGCAACAGAAATTCTCAATCTTTAACTCTCCAAACTCCTGCCAGAGCTTTTCGCTACACAGTAACATATATTTCTACAATCAACCACTGAATTGAACCTAACTTAATTCCACCAAAAGTTTTGTTACAGATGCTACTAATCGGAGAAGAACTCAGCTTTGTTCCTAATTCAAGCTTCGTGCTTTCAATTCATCACAACAAACTGAGCGTACAAAGCAATCTCTAAGTAAGGAATACTCAAATGAGCTAAGGCTGAAATTACCAAATCGATAAGATCTTGATAGTTTTCAAAACCAACAAAAACGAAAACAATTACACAGAACTCACTTGCTTAGCTCGCTTTCCAAAAACGAACAGCACTGCATCAATCACATTGCTTTTCCCACTCCCATTAGGTCCAACAACAGCAGAAAAACTCTGATTTTCAACCAAAATAGAACTATTAGCAGCAGATTAAGCATTTTTTCGGCAACAACCCAAAACCTGCCTTTCCGACTTTACCAAATTGAGCATCGAAAGGAATTTATCAACGGAATTGCAAAAATTGAAAACCCTAACCTTCTGAAAAAGGCTGAAGTAGTCGATAAACGATGCCGAAAAAAGAACCCAATTCTCAACGCACTCAATTGACATGCGTCCCACAAAAAAGGGGTGGAAATTCGAACATAAGCCATGATGGAATTGAACAAATCACAATAAAAACTTGCAATCCCGTTTTCGGGTCTTTTGTTAATAAAATTTACTTAACAAAAAAAAAAACATTCTCTGCCTTTAGGTTGCTGAAAAGACAGCTCTTTTACGACCTGTATAATTAAAGCTGGTGCCTGCATCCTTGGAAGGTAGTGCTTTTAGGAGCAAGTTTCTTGACACTGATGAGCTTCTCAGCTACTGTAGTTGGTTTGCGGTAAGACCACACATGTATAATTTGGTTGAATGTCCAGTGGCCACATACTTTCTATTTGTCATTTACTTCTTGCAATTACTGGATTTATCTGTACAGTATCATTTATTTCTTGCTATCATTCAATATCTTTCTTGACTAGTCTGCAAATATTTCAACTTTTGGGTTTGTTATTTGTAACGTGCCCACTAATTTCATATTCAAAAGTTTGTCTTTCACTCGGAATCAGATCGCTTAATGCAAGCATCACTTTGAAATCTTAGATGAACTCGCCAAAATTTGATCTCATTGCCAATCCTATACTCTAAAGTTTGTTTCTCACTTGGAATCAAATACCTTAGTGCAAGCATCGCTTTGAAGTCTTTGACCGACTCATTTAACAAACCTTTAGAGTAATAGGTGATCCATCATAACAATGCTGTAATAATGTGGCAAAGTTTGATGTCATTTGGATCAATTGCCATCACCAATCCTATACTTTAGAGTTGTCTCTCAATCATAATTGAATATCTTACTGAAAATTTCGATTTAATATTTTGGACAGACTCATTGAACAGAGGACCGACTTTGATATTGAACATCAATGGTGCTCTTCGAGACTCATTTGCAATTGATATGAAGTTCATTCTCCGCAAATGAAAATCAAGAAGTATATTAATCATCACACAACTGTTTAACTTGTGATGATCCGAGGAATACTATCGAAATTCATTGAATTTGACACGTTATCGCTTCTACCTAAACATGTGCTAGAAAGAATATCTAGTTTGTAGTTAGGAATCTGGAAATCTTAAACAAATGGCGAAAATCAACAGACATAAGGAAAGTGAAAACAAAAATAATGACCCCATAGTTCGTTGTGTATGTATCTTTCCTTCTATGACATGACATTCAAAACATTCTGAGGACAAAAGCTTATTTGACATTTTCTTACTGGGATACGGTTTGTGTGGCCTATCTTGACAAATGCTCAAATTGATCTTTGGACCACATTCTTGCTGTCTCTCGAAGACGCCGACTCCAGGTTAGACTTTCATCCTTTACTTTGAACTCTTTAAGCTTATATTTATCTCTCAAACGGAATCAAATACCTTACTTAAATTATCTCTTTGAAATGTTTAACAGAATCATTGAAGAAACGTTTATAATAACAGTGTATCCACCAAATAACGCTATAATGTGTCAAAATCTATTTAATTCAATCATCTTATTGCCATTTCTATACACCAAAGTTTGTTTCTCACTCGGAATGAGATACCTCAATGCAAGCATTACTTTGAAATCTTCGATGGACACGCTCAGTAGGCCCTTAGAAAGCTTCATATCTCTTGGGAATGATGTCCATATAGTTAAGCTGGTTAACATTGCTGAAGTCTATGTTTGGATTCTCGTTTGGTACAGTTAAAGTGATAGTCGATCTAGCCTCTTCTCATGTTGGTCTCCCGCTCGTGCCAAACATGTGCACCACACAATCTTGAGCCTGTTGGTCAACATAACCTTAATAAGACTGAATCTTTCGAACTTCAACTATGAAAACATCCTGGTTTCCACTTCCATGTCATCACCTTGACTAGCAAGTACCTCCATTACCCCTCTGAAAGCCTCTGGCTTTCATGTGCGTCAATCTCTTGTTTCCCATACGCTTCTGATATACTCCTCTGCAGCCAATAAGCATCAATCTCCTGAGCATTAAGCCCCTCATTCACATCCTCCATTTCGTCGTCTTCATCTTCGAAATCAATCGCCTCCCCTATCTGCATTGCCTCAACATTCCCTTCCAAAGCGAGGTGACATGTGCGATAATGGGCATCTAATTTCATTCTCATGTTTGGTAAGGGTGGAAATGGGAAAATTAGGGGAATATATGGGTTTAGGATTCCCATGAATGAGGGAATCATATTCCCACCCGCCCCATAGGAATACGTTTTCTTTGCTAAGAATCAGAATTGGAGATATTAAGATAGAAAAATTTTGGACAAAAGTATCCTCATAAAAATAGAGGGCTGCTACGTACACCTAGTTTTCTTTGGACATTTAAGTTTTTTTGTACACCCATTTTATTTTTTGAAACTACTTTAAACACCCAACAAATACCCCTAAACTTAAGATTTGCTAGTCCTCGAGCAAATAAATCACAAAAGAAATAAATAGAAAAACGAAAAACTTAGACAAGTTAGTCTTTCCATAATAGTTCCTCAAAGATTGCATAAAAGGGACAGCTCTACAACACACCAAACATTATACGAATGCTTCAAATGGTTCAAAAGTTAACAACATCTTACATAACCATTCTAGAAGCATTAAAGCAGCCAATTCAATAACCAATGAGATCTCTAATGGCGTGTTTACTAACCTGGAATGTGAATAAAATCATTAGGAGTCATTCCCACTCTTGGTGATTCCTGTGTTTACTAAAATTTGGAAATCAAATTTATGATGAGACCCACCACAAAATCAGGAATATGATTCCTGATTTTCAAGGAATTGGACTCCTTGGGTTGAGGTGGTATTGGGATTTCTGGAGATTGATTCCACCAAGAATGAAAATTTTATACCTAAATTATCATTCTACTTAATTTCCACTCTGATTTTGACAATTAGTAAACGCTTCAATGAGAGTGCTTCACTCTGATTTCTGCTCATTCTGATTCCCGCTCAATCCGATTCCTATTCATTCCGACTCTTGCTTACTCCGACTCCGAGGTTGTAAACGGGCTATAAATGATTAAGTATAATCAACTCATAGGCTTACTCTTTATACCTTCTCCACTGTATGTAGACGCATCACGGATCAAAAGGTCTTTAAATAAGGTTGTAACAGGGCTAGGGTAATGGCTATGAAAGAACTGATATAGATAACAAAGATTCCCAAGAAATAAATTGAATTATTCTAAAATCCGAACTTTCCCAAAAAATATGATTTTTCCAACACCCAAGTCTCATGAAAATATGTACCCAAACCACAAACTCAATCCCTTTCATTCATGTATGGGGGATAATAATAAAACAAAACTAACCCTTTTACCAAAACTCAACCTTTACCCTCCTTTGCCGATTTTTTGTTTTTACACATGGATGGAGTGTCATTAGTAAAAAGTGGAGTGGGAATAACAATTCCCTAAAAGATTCGAAAATATCAATTGAAAACATTATCAAACGGCCCATTCCATCCCCAATCTGCTTGTTGACCCTACTACAACTACACTAATCGGAAACAAGTTCGGGGATGAGAATCGGGAATGGGAATCGGATACCCAAGTCCCCTTTGGGAATCCAATTCCCATTCTTTATGGTGTTTTTGCCCCTAAATTGAAGTATGGCCCACTAAATTTTGATTCTCAAGTGGGTTAGTAAATGTATGGGAGCCAAGGAATCGGAATGATTCCCAGCGATTCACATTCCTCCCATTTCCATTTCCATTTCCATTCCTTGTCGTCTTTGTCATAAATCTTTGGTGGTGTTTGGTTGGGGTTTTGGGAAGTGGGAATGGGAAACCAATTCCCTTTCCTATGTTTGGCAAACCAAAAGGATGAGGGGGAATAAAAAAAAAATTCTTGGGCCCACCAAATAATGGTGGGACCCTCAGAAATGGGAATGGAAAATGAATCCAGCCTTGGAGGTGGTATTGGCATTCCCAAGCCATGGGAATAGGGATGGCAGAATTACCCAATGGGTTGGGTACCCTGTGGGGACCCGCCCCAAACGGGGGGAAAATCCCCGGTGCAATGGGGAATGGGGATCCCCGTCCCCGAAAAGTAAAATTCCCCGGTGGGGATGGGGCGGGGATGGTATTGTCATCCCCATCCCCGAACCCGCCCCGATATAATATGATAATTATTAATAAATAAATATATATTAATTTAAGCTAATAAATATTAATATAAAAGATAAGTTTTACTATAACCTAACTACAAAACAAAACCTAATTGAAAACTTTTTATATTCTTAGGTACGACTGCCTCTTCTTCTTTAAATTTATTTCAATCTTCAAAAAATGAGATGATGGAAGTTTTTCTTTTGTTAATTTTACTTACATGAAAAAAAAACATGGGGATGGGGGCGGGGATGGGACAGTGCTCCCCAGCGGGGACGGGGGAGGGGATAGGTATTGGGGACGGGGACGGTATCATCCCCATCCCCAACCCGCCCCATTGCCATCCCTACATGGGAATCCAAAATTAATGAGGCTTTTACTATTTTGTCCTTAAAAAAATTAATGAGGCTTTTACTATTTAAGTAAGGGTATAATCGTAAACTTAATATATTTTATTTCGTATCCCAATACACATTCCCATCTATTTTCCCATTCTCATCCAATATAACCAAACAACGTAATGAATTTCTTTTTCCTATTCCCACTCTATATTCCCAGTAATCCTATTCTCATCAATCTTATTCCATGAACCAAACGCTACCTTTGGGTTTTGGTGTGGGGTTTGGCTGAATAAAGCCGCCTCAACGGACTGCACTCAAAGAAAAGCACATCATGCTAGACAAGCAGCCGGAGCAGACTTGTTTAATCACTAAAATATCAAAATGGTAGGCCAATGAGGTAGACACATATTTTCGTTGATATTTATAATCCATTGCACCAATCGATTATCATATTTTGTCAAATTTTATCAAATTCTACGCTTATTTGGAAAAATGTTCTTAAAAAAGCTCAAGACTATCATACCATTTGACCATCTCCAATGGTTGGAGTCATAATCTCAAATTTGACATCACAAAATATAACTATTCATCTATACGAATTTCACATTTCTCCCAATGATGAAAGACTCAAATTTAACATTATACTTTAACTAATTGAGTTTAACCTTATTTTTTTGTCAATTAATTTTTTTTCTCAAGTTACTTTGGCCCATATTTTTCTGGCTATTGACCCAAACCCAACCTTAAACCCCTTGTTTTGTTCAGTTCACTGAGCTTCTTGAGCTTCATCTTGCTCTTCGAGTTCTGGTCAATCCATTTTCCTTTGAAATTAAGAACAATGGCGAGCTTCAGCGGGACCGCTCCTTTCTAGAAAGGTCTGAGGGAGCTGAGGAGAGAGAAGGAGGTGCTGGTGAAGCGTTCCGACGAGGTTTTCGATGAGGTGGTGAAGGTGAAGAGGGATTTGGAGAAGTTGGGGGGCAATGTGGGTCAGGAGAAGGTGAAGGAGAGGGTGGAGAGGATGGAGGGGAGGTTGGAGAAGTTGGAGAGGAGAGAGACGTTGGCATTGAGTTTCGGAGTTAGGGAGCTTTGTTTTATAGAAAGGGAATGTGAGCAGTTGGTGAAGAGTTTTACCCGCCAAATGAGGAGGAAGGATGTTGAGAGGTATGATGGTGAAAATGATAAAACTTTATCAATGTTGAGTTGATACTTCAGTTTGTAGACTGCTGCCTACATAGTTTCTGTATGCATAATGCATGCTACATGTGAATAATTATTTGCTCTGCGTGAATTTGAAAAGACTCCCACTTTGCATTGTTTTGTTGGATTGCACGCTTGTTATTCAACTTGGCGTGCATTGTTTTTATATTGAGAGGTATTCGTTACATCATCATTATTATGTTGACTAATTAGAATAGGACTGAGCCTCATAGAAAGAATTTAGTGATATGATGTTGAAAGTGATAAACTTTATCAGAGTTCTTGATATTTCACTTTGTATACCACTGCCAACTTAATTTCTGTATACAAAATGCATGCTACATGGTGACTACTGTCATTTTTGTCAATTTGCATTGTTTTGTTTCACTGGATGTTTGCTCTTGAACTTTCGATGCAATATGTTTCAGGAAAAGAGAAAGTTTGGTAATCAATTTAGTTGTGTGAGTATCAATTTTTTTGTGGTTGCAGTGTGCAAAAAGTCTCTGTTACCAAGCTTTCTAAATCTGATATACAGAAAGATTTGGAAAATGCACAAAGAAAGCGTTTGGAACAAGTGATTCTGCCAAATGTGTTGGAAGCTGATGATATCGGCCCTCTCTTTAATTCAACGGAGTTTGCTCAACGTATAACACAAGGCCTTCAAAACTCAAGGGAGCTGCAGAAGAAGACTGAGGCGCAAGTACGAAAGAAGATGAAGAAATTTGACAGCGAAGAGCGTTTTCTTGTGAAAACACCCGAGGATGAGGTTGTGAAGGGATTTCCGGAAGTTGAGTTGAAGTGGATGTTTGGAGATAAGGAGATTGTGGCTCCGAAAGCTGTCAGCAACCACTTGTACCATGGGTGGAAAAAGTGGAGTGAAGAAGCTAAGGCAGAGCTCAAACGAAATTTATTAGAAAATGTTGATTTAGGTAAACAGTATGTGGCCCAGAGACAGGTAGCTTTTGCATCATCATCATTAGTATAATTTTTTATATGGAATAGTTTGGTAAGGTTAGATTGTCTGCTAATTATCAAATGTTGATTGCAGGAACATATTCTTCTGGACCGAGATAGGGTGGTATCAAAGACTTGGCATAATGAGGAAAATAATAGGTGGGAAATGGATCCAGTGGCTGTTCCTTTTGCCGTGTCAAAGAAACTAGTGGATCATGCTCGGATAAGGCATGATTGGGCTGCTATGTATATTACACTCAATGGTGATGACAAGGAATATTATGTTGACATTAAGGTAACGTATGTGCATACTTTGCTCAACTTGCTGTTTGTTATGTTCGTTATGTTTGTAATCTTTAAATTCTGGTGGCAGGAGTTTGAAATGCTATTTCAACAATATGGAGGGTTTGATGGGTTGTACATGAAAATGATTGCCTGTGGTATTCCAACTGCTGTTCATCTGATGTGGATCCCTTTGTCCGAGTTAGATTTCCGTCAACAGTTTCTCTTAACTCTAAGACTATCTCATCAGTGCTTTATTGCGTTGTGGAAGACAAGTGTGGTATCATATGTTGGAAGTAAAACTGCTGGCATTAAGGAGTTTGGATTGGCGCCAAGATAAGCTCAAGTTGAAGTTTGAATTTGCAGCTGACTGGACTACTTGGAGGAGTCAGCCAACCGTTAGTGACTCAGCAGAAGAAAACAAGTTTCTCCAGCAGAGTCTTATCAAGAAGTGGTCCTGCAAAGTTGGTAGCTTAGGTTGTTTGAGATTATGCCATTTGTAAGGCTATGATGTAATTGAACCAAGGATAAATCTTTGTTACCCTAGCTACTGATTTGGAAATGTGACTGAGTTATGTTGAATGAAAGAATAGCAGCCGAGCTTTGAGTTTGCATTCGATTTTGTTCACTTCCAGTTACAAACAAACACTAAAAGATTGAAACTTTATACACAAGAAATCAAATACAGTAACAACAAGGCTTGAGTTGTTTCTCTGCAGTACATATTGCATGAAAACACCTAGCTATACATCGATTTACAACATGGTATCAAGAGCATAGGTTGATCTTTAACAAAGTTCTGAAGCTGTCTGTCAAAGTCGAGTTCTTTTCCAGAAATGGCAAGTTCAAGCAGAGGTGCTGCAGATGGAGGTTCAGCCCTTGCGTCTCCAATGTTTGATGGTGAAGACTACGACTACTGGATGGTAAAGATGCGAACTTTACTGATCTCTTATGGCTTATGGAAATATGTTGATGAGGGCATTAAAATCCCAGAACTTGATAAAAATGGTGAAGCTGTTGATAAAAGCTTAGATAAGAACCAGATAGAAGAAATGGTTAAGAAGGATGCTAGAGCTTTATACCTCATACAAACTGGTTTAACCCCTGTAATCTTTCCTAGAATAAGTAATGAAGTAAGAGCTAAGGATGCTTGGGATATCTTAGAGAAAGAGTACAGAGGTGAGAGTAGATGCAGAAATGTAAAGTTACAATCTTTGAGGAGAGATTTTGAGTATGCTCGAATGAGAGATGATGAACAACTTAAAGACTACCTCACTAGATTTACTGATATAACAAACCAGATGAGATCTTATGGTGAAACAATAGATGAGACCAGAACTGTGCAGAAGTTGTTGATAAGCCTACCTCAGAGATTTGATCCTATTGTAAGCATTATTGAGGAAACCAAGAACTTGTCAACACTGACTTTTGAGGAAGTTAAAGGCTCAATAAAGGCTTTTGATCAGAGGCAACAAAGACACTCTGAGAATGCCTTAGAGACTGCCTTTTCTGCTATGTCAGTAAACAGAAATGCAGATAAAGGAAAAGCTCAGCAAAACACCAAGTCAAGAGAAAAGAAGGAGCAAAAGTTCAAACAGAAGTATGAACCAAAGCACAAGGAGGAGACCTCGGCACAATTTGTCAGTAGCAATAGTGGACAAAAGTGTAGAATTTGTGAGAAGACAAGCCATGCTACTGAAGATTGCTGGTACAAGGGGAAGCCAAGGTGCAGAAGGTGCAATAAGTTCAATCATATGGCCAAAGATTGTAGAGTTAAATTGCCTTATCAGAAAGCAAACTATGTGGAAGCTCCAGTTGCTGATGCAAATGCATTTTATGTCTGTCATGCTGCTACTATCAGTGAAGATGAAGCTTGGTATGTGGATAGTGCTTGCTCTAATCACATGACCAAGAACAAGAACATGTTTGTGGAATTGGATGAAAGTGTGCAGACTAAAGTGAAAATGGGAATAAAAGTCTGGAGTGAAGTTGCTGGTATAGGCAGATTAGCTTTGGAAACAGCTAAAGGCACAAGTTATATCGATGGAGTGATGTATGTACCAACAATTGACCAAAACTTGCTGAGTGTAGGGCAACTGATGGAGAATGGTCATGAGGTTTACTTCAGAAATGGTCACTGTGAAATCACCGACAAAGATGACAAAACTGTGCTGATAGCTAAAGTAAAGAAGAGAGGAAACAGAATCTTTCCACTATTCTTCAGATATGTCCAGACAGTGGCATTGAGGATGGAAATAAATGGTTCTTCAAAGATTTGGCATCAAAGGCTTGGACATCTCAACTATGGAAGTTTGAAGAATCTGTTTGACAAAGATATGGTGTATGGACTACCACAGATCACACAAGGCTCTGAAGTTTGCAGTGGATGTGTGAGTGGCAAACAACACAGAATGCCATTTCCAAAAGAAAATACCTGGAGAGCTACTCAGAAGTTGGAATTAGTTCATTCTGATGTTTGTGGTCCTATGAAGATTCAAACACATGCTGGAAACAGATATTTTCTGACCTTTATTGATGATTACTCAAGGATGATTTGGGTATACTTCTTGAGGAATAAGTCAGAAGTATTTGGAGTATTTAAGAAGTTCAAATCCATGGTTGAAAGGCAAAGTGGTCTGAAACTGAAGAGGTTGAGAAGTGATCGAGGAGGTGAATACACTTCTGCAGAATTCCAGAATTTCTGTGAAGAACTGGGAATTGAGAAGCAACTGACCAATGCTTATACCCCTGAGCAGAATGGAGTCTAGAGAGGAAGAACAGAACTATTGTAGAAATGGGAAGATCAATGCTGCATGAGAAGAATCTCCCATATGAATTCTGGGGAGAAGCAGTAAACACTGCAGTTTACTTGCTGAACAGAAGTCCAACAAAAGCAGTTGAGAATTTAACACCTATTGAAGCTTGGAGTGGAAGGAAACCATCTGTTTCACATCTGAGGGTGTTTGGTTCAATCGCTTATGTCCATATTCCAAAGGAACACAGACACAAACTTGAAGGAAAAGGGGAGAGATGTGTGTTTATTGGCTATGCAACTCATACTAAAGGGTACAGGTTGTTTGATTTGCAGAAGAACAAAGTAATCACCAGCAGAGATGTGATCTTTGATGAATCAGCAGCTTGGGATTGGCAAAAGAAGGACATTTACATCTCAAACTATGAAGAACAAGTTGAAGAACCAGTTCTGGAGCAAGGAGAGAGTCTGGAACTTGTGAACCAGTTACACCAGTTCAACCTCGCAGATAATTACTACTCCTACATCTATTCCAAGTTCAGCAATGGAATCAACTCCAAATGCACCAAGGAAGTTCAGAAACTTAAATGAAGTTTATGCAGGATGCAATTTTTGCATCACAGAACCTGAAAACTTTGAAGAAGCTGCTAAGGATGTTGAATGGCAGAAGGCTATGGAGGATGAAATAGCTGTTATTGAGAAGAATGAGACTTGGGAACTTGTAGAGAGACCAGCTGACAAAGAGGTGATTGGAGTTAAATGGATTTTCAAAACCAAGTTGAAGTCTGATGGTTCAGTTGAGAGGAAGAAAGCAAGATTAGTGGCAAAAGGATACTCACAGCAACCTGGAGTTGATTACTATGAGACATTTGCTCCAGTGGCAAGATTAGACACTGTTAGAATGCTCATATCCATTGCTGCACAACAAAACTGGGTTTTATACCAGTTAGATGTCAAATCTGCTTTTCTGAATGGAGTGCTGACAGAAGAAGTTTATGTGGCTCAACCACAGGGATTCGAAGTTGAAAATGAAGAACAGAAAGTATATAAGCTGAAGAAAGCATTGTATGGACTCAAGCAAGCTCCCAGAGCTTGGTATGCAGAGATTGACAAGCACTTCACCAGTTCTGGAATTAACAGAAGCAGAAATGAGGCTACACTGTATGTGAAGAGAGAAGGAAATGATGGAATACTCATCATTTCATTGTATGTGGATGACATTATTTACACAGGTAGCAGTGAGAAGATGATTGCAGAGTTCAAGGATGAAATGATGAAGAAGTATGAAATGAGTGATTTAGGGCTCCTGCATTACTTTCTGGGAATCAGCATTGTGCAATCTGAAGATGGGATTCACATTTCTCAGAAGAAATATGCAAAGGAACTGCTAGACAAGTTTGGATTAGGACAATGTAATCCAACTGTTACTCCAATGACTGAGGGAGAAAAGCTCTCAAAAGAAGATGGCAGTGCACCAGCTGATGAGAAGAAATACAGAAGTCTGGTAGGAAGTCTGAATTATTTAACTGCAACTCGACCTGATATTGTTTATGCTACTGGAATACTCTCAAGATATATGCATGGTCCTACTGAAACTCACTATGGAGTGGCAAAAAGAGTGCTCAGATATGTGAAAGGCACTATGGAGTTTGGAATCATGTATGAAAGAAGTGTGAAGCCACAACTGATTGGATTTTGTGACAGTGACTGGGGAGGCTGTCAAGATGATTCAAAGAGCACTTCTGGATATATGTTTAGCTTGGGAACAGGAGCAATTTGCTGGCAATCAAAGAAGCAACAATCTGTTGCACAATCATCTGCTGAAGCTGAATATGTGGCAGCTGCTATCTGCACTTCACAAGCAATCTGGCTGAGAAGGGTTCTGGAAGATTTTGACTTGAAGCAGAAATGTGCTACACCACTGATGTGTGATAGCCAACCAGCAATTGCTATGTCCAAGAATCCAGTTTCTCATAACAAGTCCAAGCATATTGCTATCAAGCATCACTTCATCAGGGATGCTGTCGAAGACAAAGAAGTTGAGTTGATTTACTGTAGTACAAATGATCAGATTGCTGACATCTATACCAAAGCCATTGCAGGTGAGAAGTATTACTATTTGAGGGAGTTATTGGGAGTTAAGAAGCAGTTTTAAGGGGAGTGTTGGAAGTAAAACTGCTGGCATTAAGGAGTTTGGATTGGCGCCAAGATAAGCTCAAGTTGAAGTTTGAATTTGCAGCTGACTGGACTACTTGGAGGAGTCAGGCCAACCGTTAGTGACTCGCAGAAGAAAACAAGTTTCTCCAGCAGAGTCTTTATCAAGAAGTGGTCCTGCAAAGTTGGTAGCTTAGGTTGTTTGAGATTATGCCATTTGTAAGGCTATGATGTAATTGAACCAAGTATAAATCTTTGTTACCCTAGCTACTGATTTGGAAATGTGACTGAGTTATGTTGAATGAAAGAATAGCAGCCGAGCTTTGAGTTTGCATTCGATTTTGTTCACTTCCAGTTACAAACAAACACTAAAAGATTGAAACTTTATACACAAGAAATCAAATACAGTAACAACAAGGCTTGAGTTGTTTCTCTGCAGTACATATTGCATGAAAACACCTAGCTATACATCGATTTACAACATCATATGCAATAGATTGGGTTCTTCAGAAATTCAGAAATATCAATAATGACATCATGATGACTATAGTATTTATTTCCTATCGTGGAGCTTATACTCCCCTACTCGGTATGTTCATTACCCATCTGTTCAGGTGCTTGGTTTCCTAATGTGACTATTATTGTCATTTGAGTTCAATCGTTATTCCTTGTAATAGGTAAGGATACAGATGGGGATGGCATGGCCGGAGGAAATCGATCAAGCTGTTGCCTCAACATGGTACTTGAAATGGCAGTCTGAGGCAGAAATGGATTACAAATCAAGAAAGACAGATGGCATCCAATGGTATTTTTGGTTTCTCATCAGAAGTGCCATCTATGGATATCTTTTGTTTCATGTATTTCGTTTTTTGAAGAGAAAAGTTCCCAGATTTCTTGGTTATGGGCCATTACGCAGAGATCCAAACATGCGAAAGTTGCAGAAAGTGGTATATTGCCTTCTTCCTTTTGTATTCATGACTTTATTAGAGCTTATGACAATCAAAGTGGTGCATGTCCTTCATGGAATTGTCTACTGTTCTTGCCATTCAATTTGAATGTTCAGTATTAGTGGCTTGGCTATACTTCTTTTATCCTTATAACGCTCGTGATAACGTTTCCATGATCGTAAGAACTTGTGATGCTGAATTATAATTATTTTGTGAACTGGCATGCTGTATTAGGTTTCAATGAGTTGAATATATTTTTTGTATTTGAATTTATATGTTCAGGCATTGGTCTAGCAAATTTGTTGGACTGATCCTAGTATCATATTCTTTTAAGGCTGTGAGTAGATGATATGGATCCTTTGTTTTCACTTTACATTGCGTTGTGCCTTTTGGTTTTTTAATCAGTGAACCTAGAATTGATGTTCGTATCTTAGGTTTGTTGCCATAATGTCTAGCTACATAAATGGTCTATCTCTTGCAGAAATACTATCTCAATTATCGGGTGAGGAAAATTAAAGGTAGCAAAAAGGCTGGTGTTGATACTATAACACGTGCTTTTGACCAAATGAAGGTACACACTTGGAACTTAAACTTCCCTTCTATTGTATTTTACTAAATTCATTGTCAGAAATTAAATTTGGAGATCTACGGGGGGGTTGCAGAGGGTGAAGAATCCACCAATACCATTGAAGGACTTCGCTAGTATCGAATCCATGAAAGAAGAAATCAATAAAGTTGTGGCATTTCTAAAAAATCCTGGCGCATTTCAAGAAATGGGGGCCCGTGCACCTCGGGTATGTTTTGTTTGGTATCCTTATAAATTACATTTGAAAACAATTATTGTTGATTAAATTTTCAAAAATCTTTTGGGTAAGCACATTTGTTTTGATACATGCAGAATACATGACATTTGAATGTTAGCTTGTGCTACGACAATGAGATTGGCTGATCTGTCTTCTCTTTTTTGTTCAATTAGTCAATAAGGATCCATCTGAATTCCATACATTCCAGTTCTGCTAGTTGCCATGGCAGATTCTATGTCCAGCGGTTGATTAGCATCTGAAGTTGGTTATTGTTTATATTGCAGGGAGTTTTGATTGTAGGTGAGAGGGGAACAGGAAAGACATCTCTAGCTCTGGCTATAGCTGCTCAAGCTAGGGTGCCTGTTTTTTACATTAACGCTCAAGAGTTGGAAGCTGGGCTGTGGGTTGGGCAAAGTGCATCAAATGTTAGGGAGTTGTTTCAAACAGCGAGAGAGCTGGTAACTAGCTATATGTCTAGCTAAATTAAGAAAGAATCTTGCTATATATGTATTCCTCAGTCGCTGTGTCATTTCTAGGCACCTGTAATCATAATGGTGGAGGATTTTGACCTCTTTGCTGGTGTTCGTGGGAAATTTGTTCACACTAAAAATCAGGATCATGAGGCTTTTATTAATCAACTTCTTGTGGAACTTGATGGGTAAATCTCAACTCTTTCTTGTTCGTTGGACTAACAATCCTTGAATGAAATTCTTTTATGGTTTCTGGATGGTCATATATGAATCTTGAGGCACTGGGTATTTTGCATAGAGCTCAGTGTACCTTTTGTATAAAGTTTCCGCAATGTTTCATACTTTGCATGTCCTCTTTTTGTGTGCTTAATAAGTTAAACTTGGTAGTCGAAACAGAATGATTTGCAATTTGTTATACAATTATCTGCAGGTTTGAGAAACAAGATGGAGTTGTATTGATGGCTACTACTGGAAACCTCAAGCAAATAGATGAGGCCTTACAGCGTCCTGGCCGCATGGATAGAGTATTTCATCTTCAAAGGACAAGTCAAGCAGAAAGAGAGAAGATATTACATATTGCTGCAAAAGAAACAATGGATAGCGACCTCATTGATTTTGTAGACTGGAGAAAGGTAATGAATCAGTTTCTTATCCTATTTGTTTTCAGGCTAAAGCTGTTATTGAGATGATATTTTTCTTGTGTGGTTGATAGTGTATATCAATTATGAACTGAGTTTCACAATCAATTTCTGGAATATACTCAGTTTTGTTTTTTTTTTTTTCTATGACTAGTATTATTTAATTGTTACCATATCCCTTCTTTTATTCTTTAAAGCTTATGTAATAGTTGCACTTCATATGTCAACATTCTCTGCCTTTAGGTTGCTGAAAAGACAGCTCTTTTACGACCTATAGAATTAAAGCTGGTGCCTGCATCCTTGGAAGTGTGTTTGGGAGTTAGAAGGTTGGTCTATCCAATGGAGGCAACCCCTTTGCCTGCCAGGATTACATCCTTTCTCCTGTTGCAGAAACCTCTTAGATCGTACTGGCAAACTGGCTGGCACCATTAGGTAGCACATTTGATGTGAAAGTGTACATAGGTAGCTATCTTAAGGGTTACCCAGGCTTGTTTTCTGGTCCAATATCCTAGTTCTAAATAAACTGATGAGTATATTCATTTCATCTGTAACCTATACATTGCTAGTTAGTTATATACTTATGGACTGAGTCTCGGTCTCTCTATCTCATTTCTTTATCCTCTACCTTCTCTCCAGCCACTTTCTGGAAGCTTTCTTGAAGGTGGAAGTGCATCAGGAACTGCTCTTTTAAGTGGAGCATCATAGATTTCTGATGGACAAACAGCTGTAGAATCAATGCCTGTTTTTTGTCTTGAAGGTACGAGCCATCCTATTCCCAGTGAGAGTCCATGTTTTCTTGTAATGCAATATGGTCTTCCGTGTCATAATGCCACCTGCCTTTTGTTTTCTAATCGTTCGTTTTAGCGTAGGAGATGTAATCCAGTTATAGAGAAAATAGGCTTGAGAAGAGGCTTACATTTTTCCTTCTCAACCATCATTATTCATGAATATGTCTTAATCCTTACTGTATTCACTTTTGTGAACAGTGTAATTAAAATTGTTAATAGAATGAATCATGTCAAAATCATGTCTTCTCTTTGGTATGATCTTCCTTCAGGGTAACCAAATCAACCTGGCCATATGCGAGCTCATATTTACAGTGATATTACCTTGATACTCTTTCTATACTGTCTTAAGCCTAAAGGCCTTCAGGCTTGTGTACGTTAACGTTACAGGAAGAAAAAAAATCTGAAGCTTTTTCCTTGGCAAGAATTTCAAGTAACATTTCTTAATTTTTCTGGAGTTTTCGGCCATGTCTTCAAAGATGTCCAAAAACTTTTCCTCATTGGTGTAGAAGAAGCCCTATAATTTGACTTCACAAGGGTTTTGGACAACTTTTGATTTTCTTAGTCCATCTGGTTCCTTGTATTGTACGCATGTCTAAATAGTTCTGTTCCTGTAGTGATCGGAAGTTTCAACTTTGCTACTAGCCGTTGAACAATTACCGCCAAAAATTAAAGTATGAGGTCTAACATCGAATTAGATCCTAATCTTCCCCAAAAACTAGGTTTACAAAGCTGTTGTCAATCCAAATAAGAAGTGGAAAGATCGTTCAGTAAATAAAAAAGGTGTCCTCACGGAATTAGGGATGGTTGATCCTTTCTCTTGATTCCAAACGGAAATGGTTTTGACTTAATTATATATAAATACCAGTTTTCCCTCAAATTCCAAGTAAACATGAAATTGTTCTTACTCCATCTTTGTTTTCTAATATGAAAATGCCAGTAGGATTTGAAGATTCGAGAAAGAAGAAGATTGCTGAGGCCAATGAGTCTTTCAATCAGATGTTGGCAGAGTGTAGGGCAGTGACAGAAGACCGAGATGAACAACTTCGATTGCTGACGCAACGAGTTTTGGATGATCTCGTTCGAAGTAAGTCGAAGAAACTACCACCGCATTATATTTCCTTTGGTTCAATCCCTAAGAAAAAGAGAGGAAATCCGTGTGAAAAATACCAAGTCATCAAGAATAGGATAGTTAGCCGCAAACTTATTGCCATGATATAGTTGAGGCTTCTTATTCTGCCAGGAATGTTCATATGAAAACAAGGAAAGATGAAGATGAATGTTACAAGTACTATTATGAAGATGAAAAAGTCCAACAAGCTAAGAAGATGAAAGCTAGCCCAGAGACTTTTTGTTCTGCTTTTGTTTCTGCTAGAAATTCCCATCGGAAAACCAAGAAAGATGAAGATGAATACTACAAGAAGTATCATTATGAGGATGAAAAAGTCAGAAAAGCGAAGAAGATGAAACCTAGACCAGAGATGTCTTGCTACGCCGAACAACTTGCTACTTCTGATAGGAATTCCCATATGAAGAGCATGAAGCTGAGTACTTTTGGAACCAGCAGACCAAGCAAGATAGATGAATACCAATATTACAAGAATCTTTGTGAAGGTGGAGAAATCAAGTTGATTAAGAAGCATAAGATGAAACCTAGCCCAGAGACGTCTTATTACAATGAAAAACTTGCCGCTTCTGATAAGAATTTACATCTGAAGAGCAAAAAGCTGAGTACTTTTGTAACAAGCAGACGAAGCAGGACAGATGAATACCAATATTACAAGGATTTTGTGAAGGTCAAGACAACAAGTTGATAGAGAAGAAGAGCAACACTGACCAACAAGCAAAAAAGAAGAAATCGCCGCCTTTGTCAATTCCAAATCCGGAACCAGATATGTCAGTAGAATTCAAGAAACAAGATTGAGTCTTTACATGGTTACCAAGTGCAATTGGTGATGTACAAGAGAATTTACCATACGGATTTGACCAAGCACCACGACCGTCTCACAATACCAGTCAATCAAGTGATTAACAATAAAAACTTCGCAGTATTGGACATGATGGGATCAATAAAAGTGAAGGTAATAGATACATGCTTAAAGGAGCATGAAATAGGCATGACCAAGTGGAACTCCAGAAGCAGCTTTTCCTATGTGTTAACCAGTGGTTGGCATGAAGTCCCAAAGGATAAGCTAAAGGAAGAGGATGTAATACATATCTGGTCGTTTCAGATCAAGAATCCAAATGTTGCAAACCAAGAGTGTCTCTGCTTTGCTCTTGTTAAGCTCGATTATCAAGAGAAAAAAGAAGGCAATATCGATAATGGTAGTGCTGGCATTGCCATGGAACATGAACAAGTTGTTGTTAAGCAGAAAGATGATGGCCAAAAAGAAGATACCGATAATGGTAGTAATCATAGCTAGCTGAAAGCTATGGGATCGTCGTCGATGAGCAAGACAAAGGATGATGATGAGGGGCAGGATAAAGAAGATTGCAACGGCAGTAGTGCTGATGGCAGTGAATGAAGGTATGGTCCCCAAGAACCAGTCCGGGTTTGGGGTTGCGAAACACAGTAATTGCAAAATATGAACTATCGATCCTCAATTGAGATGTAACTCTTGTCCGAGTGTAACTAATATGATATGAACAATATCCAATTTAGTTTCTTTGTTTAACTCAAGCTCAAAGTGTATGATTTAATGTCTAAATTTAGCACAAGTCTTAAAATACAATAAATCTTTAATCTCCATGTACAGACCCCAGTCCATCCAAGGACAAAGATTCTCTATTCCACCATTTTTGTTCCATTCTTGTTCGACTTTGCTTTTATTGTCATCTTCGATAATCCGTCTTACGATCCAAACCGTTCACGTTTTTTTATTATCTAGTAAAGATCATCCTTGTAAAAAATCATTGAAATCCGTAATCATTAGGTTATTAAACAATGAAACATAGTCGAATCGACTTTGTAAAACTTGACCGGGTCAATATATAGCCTAAACAATCACGGATTTGAATGATTTTTTGAAAGGATGATTTTTACTAGATAATAAAAAAAGTGAACGGTTTGGATCATAACACGAATTATCAGAGATGCCAAAAAAAGAGAAGTAGAACAAGAATGGAACAAGGCATTTTCCATATTGTAAATTCAAAATACTTCTAAAAAAAAAACTTTAAAATAGCGTAAGTATTTTGAAGTTTCGAATTTCAAACGTTTCACCTCTATAAGCTTTCCTAAACAACCTCTACTTAAATAAATGGAAAAAGAGTTCAACCTCTCCCCTCTACTTTCCCTCCTTGAATGCAAAAACTCGAGAGCCTCATCTCTATTTCTCTACAAGAACCGAACTACGCTCTCGGGTTCGATTCCATCCCTCTGCCGCTGTCTGATCGGAATCGCACGCGGGTCTGTGTATTCCGGGCGGTTGTCTCGTCTTGTCCGATTTAGGGCTTCACAAGTTGGGGCCTTTGTGAAATTCAGCGTGATCTGAGAGCTATGTCTGATGATGGGCTTCGGGTTGGGACAGAGCGCGGGCATTATCGGTTCAAAGTGAGGCAGACAGACAAGCTGTCCACAGATGAAGTCGGTAGCTACCCGGTGACAGTGGGTAGCGAGATTCCGCTGAGATTGATGGTGTCAACTCAAGAGACCAGTCTCTACTTGAGTAAAGAACCAGTTCTGAAGAAAGATGTACGGACTGCAGTTAGTTCCTCTATTAAGTCCCAGGAACATAGGGCTTCTCTCGCTGAGTGGTTGGGAAGACTGCTTACCAAGATTTGGGTGCCGGAAACCGAGCAGCTAGCTATTATTGACAAAACACTTTAGGTGCTTGAATCTGCAATCTCCGAGTTGCCGATCTATGTGGACATTAGGCTCGTCTTATGTTATGAGAATCTGTATGTGGCGGCGGCGGGCACTGGGAAGAAGATTGTTGTTCCTGCTAGGGATGATGTCTGCTCTATTTGTTCCAAGCATGTAAACAAAATGCAAGAAGGCGGTGGTTGTTTTCCCTGCGATCAACTCTTTCATTCACGTTGCATCCTTTGGTGGGTTGACAACAATGCTGGCTGCCCCAATTGCCAAGCTCTATCTAACAAAGATGAAGGTAAAGGGGTTCTTGTATTGTTAAATGAGCCTAGCTGTCTTAGTTTCTTATTATGAAACTTTATCTATTGCTGTTTAATATTGCCCTAATTGAACCATAAAACCAGCCGTTGCAATTGCTTAAGATCTCAGCTTCAGTTCACACTAAAATGATATCTCCAGGTGCTTTCGGATTGATCGCAACGAGCGTGGGCTTGGAGTTTGGGTTTAGTTTTGTTGAAACCTATCTCCAAGTTAGATAGAGAGCTTGTGTTTGTGTTGGACGGTCAACTTTATGAATGCTACCCTCGGTAACAAATTCAACTTCTACTTGTCTCCTTATTCCACTTATTATTTTACAGACTTGTCTTCTGATGAGGACCTTGAACCGGATGAGCACCCTGCATCTGAGATAGAGGTTGAGGAGCCACATCATTAGCTTATAATTTTCAAGGTAAGTGTGCTTTCTTCCAGTGTTTTTTTTTTCTTTCTAATTTTAAGAAAACTTTCTGTAGCTATAATTTCCTTTCCCTTCTCATTCTCGTGAAACTGGATATGTTACAATGTGTGCAGCTGCCTTAGTTTCTTATTATGAGACTTTATCTATTGCTGTTTAATATTGCCCTAATTGAATCATAAAACCAGCCTTTGCAATTGCTTAAGATCTCAACTTCAGTTCACACTAAAATGATATCTCCAGGTGCTTTCGGATTGATTGCAACGAGCGTGGGCTGGGAGTTTGGGTTTAGTTTTGTTGAAGCCTATCTCCAAGTTAGATAGAGAGCTTGTGTTTGTGTTGGACAGTCACTTTATGAATGCTACCTTTGGTAACAAATTCAACTTCTACTTGTCTCCTTATTCCACTTATTATCTTACAGACTTGTCTGCTGATGAGGACCCTGAAACGGATGAGCACCCTGCAGCTGAGATAGAGGTGTACGAGCCACATCATTAGCTCAAGATTTTCAAGGTAAGTGCGCTTTCTTCCAGTGTTTTTTTTTTTTCTTTCTAATTTTAAGAAAACTTTTTGTAGCTATAATTTCATTTCCCTTCTCATTCTCGTGAAACTGGATATGTTACAATGTTAAGCTGAAAGATGATGGCCAAAAAGAAGATACCGATAATTGTAGTAATCATAGCTAGCTGAAAGCTATAGGATCGTCGTCGATGAGCAAGACAAAGGATGATGATGAGGGGCAGGATAAAGAAGATTGCAACGGGAGTAGTGCTGATGGCAGTGAATGAAGGTATGGTCCCCAAGAACCAATTCGGGTTTGGAGCTGCGAAACACAGTAATTGCAAAATATGAACTATCGATCCTCAATTGAGATGTAACTCTTGTCCGAGTGTAACTAATATGATATGAACAATATCCAATTTAGTTTCTTTGTTTAACTCAAGCTCAAAGTGTACGATTTAATGTCTATATTTAGCACAAGTCTTAAAATACAACAAATCTTTAATCTCCATGTACAGACCCCAGTCCATCCACGGACAAACCAGCCTTTGCAATTGCTTGAGATCTCAGCTTCAGTTCACACTAAAATGATATCTCCAGGTGCTTTCGGATTGATCGCAACGAGCGTGGGCTGAGAGTTTGGGTTTAGTTTTGTTGAAACCTATCTCCAAGTTAGATAGAGAGCTTGTGTTTGTGTTGGACGATCAACTTTATGAATGCTACCTTTGGTAACAAATTCAATTTCTGCTTGTCTCCTTATTCCACTTATTATCTTACAGACTTGTCTGGTGATGAGGACCCTGAACCGGATGAGCACCCTGCATTTGAGATAGAGGTTGAGGAGCCACATCATTAGCTCAGAATTTTCAAGGTAAGTGTGCTTTCTTCCTGTGTTTTTTTTTCTTTCTAATTTTAAGAAAACTTTCTGTAGCTATAATTTCCTTTCCCTTCTCATTCTCGAGAAACTGGATATGTTACAATGTTAAGCGGAAAGATGATGGCCAAAAAGAAGATACCGATAATGGTAGTAATCATAGCTAGCTGAAAGCTATGGGATCGTCATCGATGAGCAAGACAAAGGATGATGATGAGGGGCAGGATAAAGAAGATTGCAACGGGAGTAGTGCTGATGGCAGTGAATGAAGGTATGGTCCCCAAGAACCAATTCGGGTTTGGGGCTGCGAAACATAGTAATTGCAAAATATGAACTATCGATCCTCAATTGAGATGTAACTCTTGTCCGAGTGTAACTAATATGATATGAACAATATCCAATTTAGTTTCTTTGTTTAACTCAAGCTTAAAGTGTATGATTTAATGTCTAAATTTAGCACAAGTCTTAAAATACAACAAATCTTTAATCTCTATGTACAGACCCCAGTCCATCCACGGACAAAGATTGTCTATTCCACCATTTTTGTTTCATTCTTGTTCCACTTTTCTTTTTTTGTCATCTCCGATAATCCGTCTTACGATTCAAACCGTTCACGTTTTTTATTATCTAGTAAAGATCATCCTTGCAAAAAATCATTGAAATCCGTGATCATTAGGTTATCAAACAATGAAACATAGTCGAATCGACTTTGTAAAACATAACCGGGTCAATATATAGCCTAACAATCACGGATTTGAATGATTTTTTGAAATGATGATCTTTACTAGATAATAAAAAAAGTGAACGGTTTGGATCATAACACGAATTATCAGAGATGCCGAAAAAAGAGAAGTATAACAAGAATGGAACAAGGCATTTTCCATATTTTAACTTTAAAATACTTCTCCAAAAAAACAAAACTTTAAAATAGCGTAAGTATTTTGAAGTTTCGAATTTCAAACGTTTCACCTCTATAGGCTTTCCTAAACAACCTCTACTTAAATAAATAGAAAAAGAATTCGGTCTCTCCCCTCTACTTTCCCTCTTTGAATGCAAAAACTCGAGAGCCTCATCTCTATTTCTTTACAAGAACTGAACCACGCTCTCGGGTTCGATTCCCTCCCTCTGCCGCCGTCTGATCGGAATCGCATGCAGGTCTGTGTATTCCAGGCGGTTGTCTCGTCTTGTCCTATTTAGGGCTTCACAAGTTGGGGCCTTTGTGAAATTCGGTGTGATCTGAGAGCTATGTCTGACGATGGGCTTCGGGTTATGACTGAGCGCCGGCATTATCGGTTCAAAGTGAGGCAGACAGACAAGCTGTCCACAAATGAAGCCGGTAGCTACCTGGTGACAGTGGGTAGCGAGATTCCGCTGAGATTGATGGTGTCAACTCAAGAGACCAGTCTCTACTTGAGTAAAGAACCAGTTCTGAAGAAAGATGTACGGACTGTAATTAGTTCCTCTATTAAGTCCCAGGAACATAGGGCTTCTCTCGCTGAGTGGTTGGGAAGACTGCTTACCAAGATTTGGGTGCCGGAAACCGAGCAGCCAGCTATTATTGACAAAACACTTGAGGTGCTTGAATCTGCAGTCTCCAAGTTGCCTATCTATGGACATTAGGCTCGTCTTATGTTATGAGAATCTGTATGTGGCAGCGGCGGGCACTGGGAAGAAGATTGTTGTTCCTGCTAGGGATGATGTCTGCTCTATTTGTTCCAAGCATGTAAACAAAATGCAAGAAGGCGGTGGTTGTTTTCCCTGGGGTCATCTCTTTCATTCACGTTGCATCCTTTGGTGGGTTGACAACAATGCTGGCTGCCCCAATTGCCAAGCTCAATCTAACAAAGATGAAGGTAAAGGGGTTCTTGTATTGTTAAATGAGCCTAGCTGCCTTAGTTTCTTATTATGAGACTTTATCTATAGCTGTTTAATATTGCCCTAATTGAACCATAAAACCAGCCTTTGCAATTGCTTAAGATCTCAGCTTCAGTTCACACTAAAATGATATCTCCAGGTGCTTTCGGATTGATCACAACGAGCGTGGGCTGGGAGTTTGGGTTTAGTTTTGTTGAAACCTATCTCCAAGTTAGAAAGAGAGCTTGTGTTTGTGTTGGACGGTCAACTTTATGAATGCTACCTTTGGTACCAAATTCAACTTCTGCTTGTCTCCTTATTCCACTTACTATCTTACAGACTTGTCTGCTGATGAGGACCCTGAACCGGATGAGCACCTTGCATCTGAGATAGAGGTTGAGGAGCCACATCATTAGCTCAGAATATTTAAGGTAAGTGTGCTTTTTTCCAGTGTTTTTTTTTTATTTCTAATTTTAAGAAAACTTTTTGTAGCTATAATTTCCTTTCCCTTCTCATTCTCGTGAAACTGGATATGTTACAATGTGTGCAGGTGCCTTAGTTTCTTTTTATGAGACTTTATCTATTGCTGTTTAATATTGCCCTAATTGAACCATAAAACCTGCCTTTGCAATTGCTTAAGATCTCAACTTCAGTTCACACTAAAATGATATCTCCAGGTGCTTTCGGATTGATCGCAACGAGCGTGGGCTGGGAGTTTGGGTTTAGTTTTGTTGAAACCTGTCTTCAAGTTAGATAGAAAGCTTGTGTTTGTGTTGGATGGTCAACTTTATGAATGCTACCTTTGGTAACAAATTCAACTTTTGCTTGTCTCCTTATTCCACTTATTATCTTACAGACTTGTCTGCTGATGAGGACCCTGAACCGGATGAGCACCCTGCATCTGAGATAGAGGTTGAGGAGCCACATCATTAGCTCAGAATTTTCAAGGTAAGTGTGCTTTCTTCCTGTGTTTTTTTTTCTTTCTAATTTTAAGAAAACTTTCTGTAGCTATAATTTCCTTTCCCTTCTCATTCTCGTGAAACTGGATATGTTACAATGTTAAGCAGAAAGATGATGGCCAAGAAGAAGATACCGATAATGGTAGTAATCATAGCTGGCTGAAAGCTATGGGATCGTCGTCGATGAGCAAGACAAAGGATGATGATGAGGGGCAGGATAAAGAAGATTGCAACGGTAGTAGTGCTGATGGCAGTGAATGAAGGTATGGTCCCCAAGAACCAGTCCGGGTTTGGGGTTGCGAAACACAGTAATTGCAAAATATGAACTATCGATCCTCAATTGAGATGTAACTCTTGTCCGAGTGTAACTAATCTGATATGAGCAATATCCAATTTAGTTTCTTTGTTTAACTCAAGCTCAAAGTGTATGATTTAATGTCTAAATTTAGCACAAGTCTTAAAATACAACAAATCTTTAATCTCCATGTACAGACCCCAGTCCATCCACGGACAAAGATTCTCTATTCCACCATTTTTGTTCCATTCTTGTTCGACTTTTCTTTTTTTGTCATCTCCGATAATCCGTCTTACGATCCAAACCGTTCACTTTTTTATTATCTAGTAAAGATCATCCTTGCAAAAAATCAATGAAATCCGTGATCATTAGGTTATCAAATAATGAAACATAGTCGAATCGACTTTGTAAAACATAACCGGGTCAATATATAGCCTAACAATCACGGATTTGAATGATTTTTTGAAATGATGATCTTTACTAGATAATAAAAAAAGTGAACGGTTTGGATCATAACACGAATTATCAAAGATGCCGGGAAAAGAGAAGTAGAACAAGA
Organism: Spiraea crenata; assembly: GCA_033992175.1. NCBI lineage: Eukaryota > Viridiplantae > Streptophyta > Magnoliopsida > Rosales > Rosaceae > Spiraea > Spiraea crenata. The sequence continues at coordinate 729,608 of JAVBHV010000041.1, read as the reverse complement.
ATGGAACAAGGCATTTTCCATATTTTAACTTTAAAATACTTCTCCAAAAAAAAAAACTTTAGAATAGCGTAAGTATTTTGAAGTTTCGAATTTCAAACGTTTCACCTCTATAGGCTTTCCTAAACAACCTCTACTTAAATAAATAGAAAAAGAGTTCGGTCTCTCCCCTATACTTTCCCTCTTTGAATGCAAAAACTCGAGAGCCTCATCTCTATTTCTCTACAAGAACCGAACCACGCTCTCGGGTTCGATTCCCTCCTTCCGCCGCCGTCTGGTCGGAATTGCACGCGGATCTGTGTATTCCGGGCGGTTGTCTCGTCTTGTCCGATTTAGGGCTTCACAAGTTGGGGGCCTTGTGAAATTCAGCGTGATCTGAGAGCTATGTCTGACGATGGGCTTCGGGTTGGGACATAGCGCCGGCATTATCGGTTCAAAGTGAGGCAGACAGACAAGCTGTCGACAGATGAAGCCGGTAGCTACCCGGTGACAGTGGGTAGCGAGATTCCGCTGAGATTGATGGTGTCAACTCAAGAGACCAGCCTCTACTTGAATAAAGAACCAGTTCTTAAGAAAGATGTACGGACTGCAGTTAGTTCCTCTATTAAGTCCCAAGAACATAGGGCTTCTCTCGCTGAGTGGTTGGGAAGACTGCTTACCAAGATTTGGGTGCCGGAAACCGAGCAGCTAGCTATTATTGACAAAACACTTTAGGTGCTTGAATCTGCAATCTCCGAGTTGCCGATCTATGTGGACATTAGGCTCGTCTTATGTTATGAGAATCTGTATGTGGCGGCTGCGGGCACTGGGAAGAAGATTGTTGTTCCTGCTAGGGATGATGTCTGCTCTATTTGTTCCAAGCATGTAAACAAAATGCAAGAAGGCGGTGGTTGTTTTCCCTGCGATCAACTCTTTCATTCACGTTGCATCCTTTGGTGGGTTGACAACAATGCTTGCTACCTTTAGTGTTCTGTTTTATTCCAACCAATTGAACTTCTGCTTGTCTACGTATTCCCCTTATTATCTTACAGACTTGTCGACTGATGAGGACCCTGAACCTGATGAGAACCCTGCATCTGAGGTAGAGGTTGAGGAGCCACATCATTAGCTCCGAATTTTCAAGGTAAGTGTGCTTTCTTCCAATGTATTTTTAAAAAAATTTAAAAAACTTTCTGTAGCTATAATTCTCATTCTCGTGAAACTGGATATTTTAGTGTTACAATGTGTGCAGCTGCTATATCAATGTCTGTTGATATACACATACAGCTCAAAATAGCCGTTTCTTTTTTCTCTCACAGTTTATAGGAGTCGATTCAACCATTGTGCTTAATTCGCGTAACTATTTTTACCTTTTTTATCGTTCACTTGTTTTCTATTCTTGTAACTTGCAAACCAACAGTTGGCTCGCAGCTAAGTTGGTAAATGTCCCACCAATTATTATTTGCTAGTGTTGTTACCTTACCTAATTAGGATGTGGCCACGGCTGTTATTTACAAGGAAGTCCTAAATACGGAAGCAGGACTAGCAATATATGTTGGTTGTTTTTCTTTCTTATCGCCAGAAATTGAATTCCTTGCTAGTATAGCCTGAAACTCTCCTTTTATTTGTTTGGTAATCTAGCAATACTGTTCTGTTGAATTTTGTTTCCGGGTGGAGTACTAAAATGCTTCTTCACAAAATTGCAGATTGAGTGCATTTTAATCCGCTGCCATTGACATGGAACATGAACTAGCTGATGTTAAAGAAGATACAGATAATGGTAGCGATGCACAAGACCAACGAAGGTGATGAGGGGAAGATAAAGAAGATAGTAATGGCAATAGTACTAATGGCTTGTGAACCTGTTTTTCACTAATTCCCTAATTGCTTTTGAGGACTAATTGACTTTACTTGATGGGATCAATACTGAATATGTAGAGCAGCAAAGTAACTCGTCATTTTCTTGTGCTTTACGTATTCTATGTTGTTTTTCGTTGTTCATAATCTTGGAAGTAAAGAGAAACGAAGAGGACCCTGAATCTTTTTTGCAGTGTTGCAATTAACTAACAAGAAAGAAGATAATCGGAGACAAGAAATAACTAATTAAAGCAGAAAAGGAATAAAGATAACATATGTGTAAAGATCTAGAAACTAACTGACAGAAAACAATATAAGAGTGGGCAACAAGCATATAACATTAGAGAATTGCATCTTGGTGAAGAATCACATTGTTGGGCTGGAGGGCTTCCGTACAGCTTTAGGGGATATAAAACGTTCACCGAGTTGGATTCGTTCAAAAGTGATTTGCATCCAAAAACATAGAAAGTGAGTAATTTTCAACTTTAGGAGATACCCTTTCCAAGGGATTATAACATCTAACTTGAAATGCGGCCGCCCAAGCCTGTAGACTGAAAGCAGCCAGTTTCTCTGTCATACTTGATCAAATTGTTTTTTTCCAAGATGGTTGCAGCAGTATGGATCAAATCAGCTCGCATATTCTTTGCTGTAATGTCTCTCCAATGATCATCTTCCAAATCATACAGATGGGGAAAAGTTACCATCTGAACATACAGGAACGTGTATCCCAACCAATGACAAGCTTCCCTAGCATTCCGAACAGTTCCAAGAATAATTTCAGCGTTCAACTGATCTGCCAATTTGGAAAGCATTTGACTTAAAATTGGAACTTGGTGGTTCATCCAACGAATGTAGTACTCTAGTTGATCGTTGCCAGTAATGACGATCCCTTCTGCGTGCGAATCATACTGCGGTCTTCCTGCACGACCCAGCATCCGCATCATATCCAGAGTACGTACTTGAGTCCAGCCTCCCTTTTCTGGATCATATATCTGTGTCCCTTTGATTATCACTGTGTGTGCTGACAGATTCCCATCCCAAGCAAGTCCTGCTGTGGAAACCAAAACTTTCACATGGCCCTCCGAGAAGAGCTCCTCAACTATTTGGCGATCACTCCCGTTCAACCCATCGTGATGAACTGCAATGCCGTAGGGAAGAAGATGTTTCAGATCATTGCTCTTGAACAAACCTGTGTCTACGCGAGCAGCTAAAACCTCAGTGCTAATCTCATCTTCTTCCAGAAGGCTACCAAGGGTGCCCTCAGCCAGTGCAGTGTCTTTTATGTACCAAGCTGTTTCCTCAGTTTCTTTGCTCGACTGGACAAAGATAATAACTTGGTGTTTTCCTGCTGAAGCCTCCTTGACCTTGTCATAGCAGTGACGGTTCGCCAACTTCAAAGCCGTGTCCCCCGCATTGATTCCAAAATACCATTGGGATAGAGGAACATGCCTGTAACCATTGTGGAAAGAAAACAGTCCCGTGGTAGTATCAACACGCAGGAACGATGCCACAGCATACTCACTGAAGACTGCAGCAGATAACCCCACCAGGCGGATGTTCAGTTTCCTGGTCTCAATCTGCCTGAAAGTTCTTGCGAGGATACTCTCAAGAACTGGACCCCCATTTTCATCATGCAGATAATGGATATCATCAACGATGAGAAGCTTGACCAACTGCATGATGTAAGTCATGTGGTCAATTCCAGACGTCCTGGTGACCGTGTCCCACTTCTCAGGGGTTGTGACGATAACCTGAGCCTCTTCAATCTGTTGGCGGCCACCACTCAGCTTCCTCACCACGACACCGTAGTCCTGCAAACAGTTGGACAAATGGCCGACGACCTGATCAACGAGAACTCTCCTAGCCACGAAATATACAATCTTACCACAATCCTCCCTATTAATCTTGTTGTCGTTGTTCAAACTCAAACCAATCTGCTGAAGCATAGTGAGGAGTGCAACATTGGTTTTCCCGGCTCCAGTGGGAGCAGACACTAGGATGTTGTCTGGTGTGAAGAGGGCAGTCTGATAGACTTCACTCTGCACCCTGGTCAACTGGGACATTCCTCTAAAAGCCGGTTGAGCCCACTCGGGCATATCGGATATGTTGACGAGTTTCCCACCAAGATAAGGCTTCGCTGCCGGTATATGGCATAATTTGTATCCGCTGTTGCAGCCAGTAGGCAGGAAAGAACCCCCCGACCACGCGAACCTGCACCCCTGGGACAACAAAAATCTGCTTTGCACTTGTGCCAGGGTTTCCAGATCAAGCCGCCGAGCCTTCATCCTCCTCCACCAACCACCGTCATCATAAATATCACAATCAATCATAGCAACATTATCCAACACAGCAGGATACTCCTCCATAAACTCGGTGATCGCTCTCACCAGATGATCGAACATCGGATCGTTTAATCTACGCTGCGGTGCCCAATTCAACAACTTATCCAATGCCTTCATTTTCTTTTTCTTATCAGCAGCTGACTCCTTTCCATCTCCTTTTTCATTTATATTTTTAACAAAAGCCAGAACCTCACCGGCGACGCGGTAGGCAACACTAAGCGGCTTGCCCGGCGGGTAATGAATCATGCGAAGGACTACCCGGGTTTCCTTGGTCTCCTCCGCCGCCGGGGAAAAGAGGACGCCCTCCTCGCAAAGGCGGCGCCGTTTTGGCTGCTGCGACATTCTGGCTGTCTCCGAAACCGAACTCAAAATCTGCCAATTATGACCAAACAAACAACAAATATGACTTTGTAATTTTGATTCCAACAAGAGGAATACCAGGAATTCGAGAAAATCAGAGGTTGATGAACCGCAGACTCGCACCAACTATTGGTTTCCTTTTTATAAATACATACACTTGTTTTTCAGGTTATATGTTTTCCTTTTCCTACGTGGAATAGGAAAAGTCGGGGAATTGTTTTTTTTTTTTTTTTTTTCCTACGTGGAATAGGAAAAGTCGAGGAATTGGAATTGAACTGAGAAAGAAAGGAACAAGTAGTAGTAGTAGTAGTAGTACAGGGACCTTAATGTGATACATTGAATTTTGTTCCAGTTTCAGCTTTCGAACTGCATGCTATTTTCTTTTAGTTATTGTTAAAATCAGCTTAATATTGAAAGGGACAAAGAACATGATTCATGAAGAAACAAGCTAAAAGGATTTTCTTTTATCTCTATATGTACAAAGTTACAAATAGTCAATCTCCCACTCTTTTCAGCCCTAGTTGCCCTAACCCCGCATCTCCAAGAACCAGAAAAATGGAAGCTGCAAAAACTAGGGCAATCATCTTTCATCTCCTAACCAATTATCCTTCTCCTTAGGGCCAGTAGGCCCTTCCTCACCATAGAGTTGAGTGGGAAACAATTCAAATAGGTTCTCCACTGAGAACCGAACAAAGAATGGAAGACGCTCAATCAACTTATCTAGTTCGGATCGTGCATCATACACAATAGTTGGACCCCAGTCTCTCATATACTGCAACCAACATGGTTCCGAGATCACACCATCGCCAAGGTATTCCGCCGCAACAATCTGATACTTGGTGCTCGAATCAACCGAAAACTTGCTCCAGGCTGCATCATTCCTCACTCCTATATCAAGCGTCGATGATCCCATAATGTACGTTCCGGGATGAGGGTAGCTACTATGACCATATTTTGAAGAATAAATTATTGGTTTATTCCCGCCAATGAACTCCAGGTCGAAAGCATCCACCCATTTTCCACCGCTGTGCTCTGAGAAATACACTTGCCAGAGTTCCCCTGTGAAGTTGTTCACTCGTAGAGTGAAGTGTTCCCAGTCACCAACATGTTCACCTATCTTGTTCATTGCAATACTTACCAAACCAATTTTAATGGTTGATGGTCCATTGAAGGGACAGAATACCCACATAGCAATATCAGTAAAAGTTCCTCCTAGTGCTGGTTTCACATGAACGTATAGCTCCGCGCTCTCTATGTTTCCGGCCTTGAGATAGTTTTTAGCATCCTCATCATTTGGCAAATCTATCCAAAAATCACTATCATTTTCCCCTCCACTAGGCAAATTGGAGCCTTTATAATCAATTGGTTCACCATCCTCAGAGTCTTCCCGGTACAAAAGTGCCCCATTTTTGAAAAACCATTGTACTGATGATGGCAAATAATCCTCATTCGGATGGAAGAATACAGTGGGGCCATAGTGCTTGATGAGTGCATGAATCTGGTTTAGATTCGGCATTGCATGTAAGGGTGAATCAATGTTCCTCAGGCATGCAACTTCTGGTTCATCATTGGAATCCAAGTAGGTACTGCAAAAGAACGTACCAACGGAAACACCTCTGTGCAACATACCTCGCTTGCAGGGTCTTGTAGTCCACACCTGAAATTGGCCCCCCAGGAACTTTGAATCCATGGAAAGTATTCGGTCATCTGTTTCACAAGTCTCTGTAAGATCTTCTCGTACACATCTAAATTCTTCAGGTTCAGGCTCTTCATTCTTGTCAGTTACCACAAAACCCAGGGCCTTATAACCCGCAGGTGGGTTTGGCAACCAAATGTAGCCACTACCAATTTTACTTGAATCGGCATTCAAGACTAATGAGAAGCTAATGGGCTTTCTTAAAGCTCGTAACTGTGATACTGAGTCTTCGGTGGCAATCGTTTCACGAGCCACAAGAACATATCCTCTCAATGGCTGGTCATTGGACTGGCAGTAGTAACCGAGGCAGAAAAAGCCATCAGGGATCCCTGCAGGTTTATAAAATGTGACACCTTTTGATTTTCCATGCGACATATTACAGTTCCAGATGCTATCGAACTTGGCGATTTGGATGACTTCAATTTCTCCAAGGCGTATTCTACCGGTAGCAAAACCTTCCCCTGAAGATTGCAGAACATAGTGTTCAGACTTGTAATCAGAAGACACTATTCAAACTGAGGATATAAGTCTGCTCTAGGTTTACTAGTTATAAATATAAGCATACAGATTGGCAGAGTGAGAGCTTTCCCTTCCCCCTTGGACCTGAATTTGCACAAAACATCATTCATGCCAATTTCAAAATAAAGTTCTGATTTAGCCGACAATGCAGTTCAGAGACAAAACTCCATAACATATGCCATCACCAAGGGCCATTAGATTTTCAATCTTTTTAAAATAGTTTATCTTCTTTCTGTGATGTTCGAGTCAATGGGGCAGGTTTCTGCAACATCTGGGCCTCAAGAGGCCACCACCACCAAGGGCCATTATAGCTTCTCGGAATACCAAATAGCCATTAATGTACTCAAAAGTCAAAAACAAACACCACCAATTAAAGAAAAAAAAAATTGAAAGAAGAAGCTTGTTCCGCAAATCAACACCAGTCAACGGCCCATGAAACACCAAAAGGAAGAACAAAAACCAAATTTACAGAAGATGATCATAAGAAGAACAAATACAATACATATTCCTCTCAACAAATTCAGCTAAAAGAAAATTAAACATCTACATCTATCAAAATCACAAACAAACCCATCAAAAAACAAACTGCAAGAGGTAAAAAGACAAGTCCTTTCTTGGGATTGAAGTGAAAAAGAATGATCTTGATGGCTTACCTGGAGGCCATTGTGGAAGAGGTGAAGGCAAAGAGAAGGGTTTTGGCTCAGAGTCTTCACAAATCTCATATTCACTGCTGCCCCAGCAGCACCAAGAATCACACCCCAACATCTTTCTCACAAATTCACCAGAAACCCACAAAGCTTTTTCCAAGATTCTGCTCCAGACAAGCTCAAATTTGTGAGGGAAAGAAAGGAATAAAGCTCTTTTCTTTCCCTCAAAAGAGACCTTGAAATACCTCCCAACAACAGGTAGATTTATGGTTTTGAATTTTGAAACACTTGGAAGAGAGGTTGAGTGAAATTCAGAGGAAGGTTGTGTTGTTTGTTTTCTGCCTTTTGCTTTGGTTTGAAGGTTTTTTAATTAGCTTGGGAAAGCTAAAGGTTGAAGCTACCAATAATTGTCTTTATCTCCCTCCAATTTGACAAGGAAAGCGGTGAACAGTTCAAAGTCGTGACTCATCTTGGTTACCTCACTTCTGCACTAAACAAGTCATAGAATCTGTATTTTGATGCCAACACGCTACACAACATACCTTTCACCAAATGGAATACATGTATTTATGTACAATGATGCTCTTGACTTTATTCAAGTGGAATTGTGAGTAGCGAAAGAGCACTCCCAACAGAAAAAGAATAAGATTCTGAACGTGCCCAAACTCATTGTGATAAGGATGTGTTTTGGCTTCTCTAGGAGGTAAAATTCCTGCTCTAATTTTTACATCCCCAATCGGGTTGTTGACCCTACAACAACTACGCTTGTTGTCTTTGTCACAAGCCTTTGGGTTTTGGCGTGGGTTTTGGGTGGATAAAGCCGCCTAATCGGACTTCATTCAAAGACAAGCATATCATACTAGACAAGCTGCCGGAGTAGACTTTGTTTAATTACTAAAATATCAAAATGGTCGGCCAATGAGGTAGAGCCATATTTACGTTGACACCCATAATTCTACGCTTATTTGGAAAAATGTCCTTAAAACTCAAGACTATTATGCAATTCGGAAGAAGTCTTCTATACCTGTTACGAGTTCAAGCGACTAGAAACATGGCAATAAGAAATGGGTCTTAGAACTCGATTTCGTTGGTACCATCCAACTGAATCCAATTCAATTGTTTAGTTATTCAATTTCACTGTCTATTTTTCCCTGAAACGAAAATTAGGTCACTAAAATTAACTTTGCTTTGATTTCATCTACTTTTCCGTTATCGTTAAATTCTGCTGACGTGTGAGGGTAGTATGGACCTTTCAAAATTTGAATATTTAGTGGGCCGACAGGCCGGTACTCGATACGATGGTTTTGTCCACAATTGACTATTGGGCTTTATTTTCCTAGGACAGAAGTTGGGTTTACATTACTTTGGCCCTGGAATTTCCTTAAACCCCTTGTTTGTTCAGTTCACTGAGCTTCTTGAGCTTCATCTTGCTCTTTTGAGTTCTGGTCAATCCATTTCCATTGAAATTAACAACAATGGCGAGCTTCAGCTGGAGCGCTCCTTCCCACTAGCAAATTCTCACCACAAATGGAGTCCGTCATCGCCTTCCGCCCTCTCCCCATCTTCTTCGCTCCCTGCCGGAACCCCCCCTCCTCAATTTTCGCCACCGCCAACCGCCGCATCAGAATCCAAACCTCCGCTTCTAAAACCCCCCGGAATTCAATCCCAATTCCGTTCAATCTCCGCCCCTCAACATTTCCAGAGCCTTCCAGAAGCTCAACCGAAAAAGAAGAAGAATGGCCCGGCCTTTCCGCTGCTGAGCGCATTTCCCGGCAAGTGGTGTTGGCATTGTTCTGTTTCGCAATCGGTTTCGGTTCGTTTCGGGGTTCTCGGGGTATCGCAGTCGCTGCTCCGGCGGTTTCGGAGGCGGTTTTGGAGAAAGAAGTGAGCTTCAAAGGTGGGCATGAGTATTCCAAGTACACCAAGAGGTTGCTGGAGACTGTGGCGGTGTTGCTGAAGAGTGTGGAGGAGGTTAGGAGAGGAAATGGGGTGGAATTGAAGGCCGTGGAGGCGGCGTTGAAGGAGGTGAGGGCGAAGAAGGATGAGTTGCAGGAGGAGATAATGGATGGTCTCCATGAGGAGCTGAGGGAGCTGAGGAGAGAGAAGGAGGTGCTGGTGAAGCGTTCCGACGAGGTTTTCGATGAGGTGGTGAAGGTGAAGAGGGATTTGGAGAAGTTGGGGGGCAATGTGGGTCAGGAGAAGGTGAAGGAGAGGGTGGAGAGGATGGAGGGGAGGTTGGAGAAGTTGGAGGAGGAGTATAATGCGGTTTGGGATAGGGTTGGGGAGGTTGAAGATCGGATTTTGAGGAGAGAGACGTTGGCATTGAGTTTCGGAGTTAGGGAGCTTTGTTTTATAGAAAGGGAATGTGAGCAGTTGGTGAAGAGTTTTACCCGCCAAATGAGGAGGAAGGATGTTGAAAGGTATGATGGTGAAAATGATAAAACTTTATCAAAGTTGAGTTGATACTTCAGTTTGTAGACTGCTGCCAACATAGTTTCTGTATACATAATGCATGCTACATGTGAATAATTATTTGCTCTACGTGAATTTGAAAAGACTCACACTTTGCATTGTTTTGTTGGATTGCACGCTTGTTGTTCAACTTGGCGTGCATTGTTTTTATATTGAGAGGTATTCGTTACAGCATCATTATTATGTTGACTAATTAGAATAGGACTGAGACTCATAGAAAGAATTTAGTGGTATGATGTTGAAAGTGATAAACTTTATCAGAGTTCTTGATATTTCACTTTGTATACCACTGCCAACTTAATTTCTGTATACAAAATGCATGCTACATGGTGACTACTTTCATTTTTGTCAATTTGCATTGTTTTGTTTCACTGGATGTTTGCTCTTGAACTTTCGATGCAATATGTTTCAGGAAAAGAGAAAGTTTGGTAATCAATTTAGTTGTGTGAGTATCAATTTTTTTGTGGTTGCAGTGTGCAAAAAGTCTCTGCTACCAAGCTTTCTAAATCTGATATACAGAAAGATTTGGAAAATGCACAAAGAAAGCGTTTGGAACAAGTGATTCTGCCAAATGTGTTGGAAGCTGATGATATCGGCCCTCTCTTTAATTCGACGGAGTTTGCTCAACGTATAACACAAGGCCTTCAAAACTCAAGGGAGCTGCAGAAGAAGACTGAGGCGCAAGTACGAAAGAAGATGAAGAAATTTGGCAGCGAAGAGCGTTTTCTTGTGAAAACACCCGAGGATGAGGTTGTGAAGGGATTTCCGGAAGTTGAGTTGAAGTGGATGTTTGGAGATAAGGAGGTTGTGGCTCCAAAAGCTGTCAGCAACCATTTGTACCATGGGTGGAAAAAGTGGCGTGAAGAAGCTAAGGCAGACCTCAAGCGAAATTTATTAGAAAATGTTGATTTAGGTAAACAGTATGTGGCCCAGAGACAGGTAGCTTTTGCATCATCATCTTTAGTATAATTTTTTATATGGAATAGTTTGGTAAGGTTAGATTGTCTGCTAATTATCAAATGTTGATTGCAGGAACATATTCTTCTGGACCGAGATAGGGTGGTATCAAAGACTTGGCATAATGAGGAAAATAATAGGTGGGAAATGGATCCAGTGGCTGTTCCTTTTGCCGTGTCAAAGAAACTAGTGGATCATGCTCGGATAAGGCATGATTGGGCTGCTATGTATATTACACTCAAGGGTGATGACAAGGAATATTATGTTGACATTAAGGTAACGTATGTGCATACTTTGCTCAACTTGCTGTTTGTTATGTTCGTTATGTTTGTAATCTTTAAATTCTGGTGGCAGGAGTTTGAAATGCTATTTCAAGAATATGGAGGGTTTGATGGGTTGTACATGAAAATGATTGCCAGTGGCATTCCAACTGCTGTTCATCTGATGTGGATCCCTTTGTCCGAGTTAGATTTCCGTCAACAGTTTCTCTTAACTCTAAGACTATCTCATCAGTGCTTTATTGCGTTGTGGAAGACAAGTGTGGTATCATATGCAAGAGATTGGGTTCTTCAGAAATTCAGAAATATCAATAATGACATCATGATGACTATAGTATTTCCTATCGTGGAGCTTATACTCCCCTACTCAGTATGTTCATTACCCATCTGTTCAGGTGCTTGGTTTCCTAATGTGACTATTATTGTCATTTGAGTTCAATCGTTATTCCTTGTAATAGGTAAGGATACAGATGGGGATGGCATGGCCGGAGGAAATCGATCAAGCTGTTGCCTCAACATGGTACTTGAAATGGCAGTCTGAGGCAGAAATGGATTACAAATCAAGAAAGACAGATGGCATCCAATGGTATTTTTGGTTTCTCATCAGAAGTGCCATCTATGGATATCTTTTGTTTCATGTATTTCGTTTTTTGAAGAGAAAAGTTCCCAGATTTCTTGGTTATGGGCCATTACGCAGAGATCCAAACATGCGAAAGTTGCAGAAAGTGGTATATTGCCTTCTTCCTTTTGTATTCATGACTTTATTAGAGCTTATGACAATCAAAGTGGTGCATGTCCTTCATGGAATTGTACTACTGTTTCTTGCCATTCGATTTGAATGTTCAGTATTAGTGGCTTGGCTATACTTCTTTTATCCATATAATACTCGTGATAACGTTCCCATGATCTTAAGAACTCGCAATGCTGAATTATAATTATTTTGTGAACTGGTATGCTGTATTAGGTTTCAATGAGTTGAATATATTTTTGTATTTAAATTTATATGTTCAGGCATTGCTCTAGCAAATTTGTTGGACTGATCCTAGTATCATATTCTTTTAAGGCTGTGAGTAGATTATATGGATCCTGTGTTTTCACTTTACATTGCATTGTGCCTTTTGGTTTTTTAATCAGTGAACCTAGAATTGATGTTCGTATCTTAGGTTTGTTGCCATAATGTCTAGCTACATAAATGGTCTATCTCTTGCAGAAATACTATCTCAATTATCGGGTGAGGAAAATTAAAGGTAACAAAAAGGCTGGTGTTGATCCTATAACACGTGCTTTTGACCAAATGAAGGTACACACTTGGAACTTAAACTTCCCTTCTATTGTATTTTACTAAATTCATTGTCAGAAATTAAATTTGGAGATCTAAGGGTGGTTGCAGAGGGTGAAGAATCCACCAATACCATTGAAGGACTTCGCCAGTATCGAATCTATGAAAGAAGAAATCAATGAAGTTGTGGCATTTCTAAAAAATCCTGGCGCATTTCAAGAAATGGGGGCCCGTGCACCTCGGGTATGTTTTGTTTGGTATCCTTATAAATTACATTTGAAAACTATTATTGTTGATTAAATTTTCAAACATCTTTTGGGTAAGCACATTTGTTTTGATACATGCAGAATACATGACATTTGAATGTTAGCTTGTGCTACGACAATGAGATTGGCTGATCTGTCTTCTCTTTTTTGTTCAATTAGTCGATAAGGATCCATCTGAATTCCATACATTCCAGTTCTGCTAGTTGCCATGGCAGATTCTATGTCTAGCGGTTGATTAGCATCTGAAGTTGGTTATTGTTTATATTGCAGGGAGTTTTGATTGTAGGTGAGAGGGGAACAGGAAAGACATCTCTAGCTCTGGCTATAGCTGCTCAAGCTAGGGTGCCTGTTGTTAACATTAAGGCTCAAGAGTTGGAAGCTGGACTGTGGGTTGGGCAAAGTGCATCAAATGTTAGGGAGTTGTTTCAAACAGCGAGAGAGCTGGTAACTAGCTATATGTCTAGCTAAATTAAGAAAGAATCTTGCTATATATGTATTCCTGAGTCACTGTGTCATTTCCAGGCACCTGTAATCATAATGGTGGAGGATTTTGACCTCTTTGCTGGTGTTCGTGGGAAATTTGTTCACACTAAAAATCAGGATCATGAGGCTTTTATTAATCAACTTCTTGTGGAACTTGATGGGTAAATCTCAACTATTTCTTGTTTGTTGGACTAACAATCCTTGAATGAAATTATTTTATGGTTTCTGGATGGTCATATATGAATCTTTAGGCACTGGGTATTTTGCATAGAGCTCAGTGTACTTTTTGTATAAAGTTTCCACAATGTTTCATACTTTGTATGTCCTCTCTCTGTGTGCTTAATAAGTTAAACTTGGCAGTCGTAACAGAATGATTTGCAATTTGTTATACAATTATCTGCAGGTTTGAGAAACAAGATGGAGTTGTATTGATGGCTACTACTGGAAACCTCAAGCAAATAGATGAGGCCTTACAGCGTCCTGGCCGCATGGATAGAGTATTTCATCTTCAAAGGCCAACTCAAGCAGAAAGAGAGAAGATATTGCATATTGCTGCAAAAGAAACAATGGATAACGACCTCATTGATTTTGTAGACTGGAGAAAGGTAATGAATCAGTTTCTTATCCTATTCGTTTTCAGGCTAAAGCTGTTATTGAGATGGATATTTTTCTTGTGTGGTTGATATTGTATATGAATTATGAACTGAGTTTCACAATCAATTTCTGGAATATACTCAGTTTTTTTTTTCTATGACTAGTATTATTTAATTGTTACTATATCCCATTTTTTATTCTTTAAAGCTTATGTAATGGTTGCACTTCATATGTCAACATTCTCTGCCTTTAGGTTGCTGAAAAGACAGCTCTTTTACGACCTATAGAATTAAAGCTGGTGCCTGCATCCTTGGAAGGTAGTGCTTTTAGGAGCAAGTTTCTTGACACTGATGAGCTTCTCAGCTACTGTAGTTGGTTTGCGGTAAGACCACACATGTATAATTTGCTTGAATGTCCAGTGGCCACATGCTTTCTATTTGTCATTTACTTCTTGCAATTACTGGATTTATCTGTACAGTATCATTTATTTCTTGCTATCGTTCAATATCTTTCTTGACTAGTCTGCAAATATTTCAACTTTTGGGTTTGTTATTTGTAACGTGCCTGCTCTGTCTTTCTTATCTCAACTTTTGTAGTAAGTGTGTCCTTATTTGCTCTTGTAGACTTTCAGCACTTTTATTCCTGAAGGGTTGCGGAAAACCAAAATTGGAAAGAAGGTTAGCAAAATGCTGGTGAATCATCTAGGGCTTACATTGACTAAAGATGATCTGCAGAATGTGGTCGACCTAATGGAGCCATATGGTCAGATAACCAATGGAATAGAACTTCTAAACCCTCCTCTTGAGGTAGCAAACTTTTGCCTCAAGTGTTTCATACTTTGTTTTAAGATAATTAGTACTTTTCATCAATTTTCTGGGAATAGCTTGGACAAATGCCAAACGCTACTAGACTTTTCTCTGTGAAACTTTTCACTGCATCAAATAATTTCTCCTACTGATCCTACTTTACCATCAAGGTAGAGAGAGAAAATACTTGAATTGACTTTCCTCTTTTAGCATACACACAATCATGAAGAAGCTAAGTCCTTTTGTTATTGTAGAAGTCAATTAATATATGTTGATTACTTGTGGCAGTGGACGACAGATACCAAATTCCCACATGCTGTTTGGGCTGCAGGTCGTGGTCTCATTGCCCTTCTATTGCCAAACTTCGATGTTGTAGATAATATATGGCTGGAGCCCTTGTCTTGGCAGGTTTGCTCTCTCTACATCATCATTGTTTTAGATCTCTCAAGTTATGTTTTGTATGATTGCTGACTGATGAGGTTAGAAGAATCTTCTAACTAGGCTAAACTGATGCATTAGTTACGACTTGGCTGAACTGAGTGAAGGCATTGTTGCTTGTTTTTGTCTGTCATCCTAGAACTGTGTTTACTTTATTCAAAGTTAAAAAGGGTAAAAAAAAAAAAAAAACCTACTGAAGGTGTCTGATTTATAAGTTTTCTGGGAAGATAATGTTATGAATGATATTACTTAATCAAATCAAATCTGGGCCACAATGAAGAAACTTAGCCTCTTTTCACAGGGAATCGGATGCACAAAAATAACCAAGCTGAGAAATGAAGGATCTGTGAACGCGAATTCTGAATCAAGATCATATCTTGAAAAGAAGCTTGTATTTTGCTTCGGTTCACATGTTGCAGCACAAATGCTATTGCCTTTTGGGGAAGAGAACTTTCTTTCTTCTTCAGAGTTGAAGCAGTCACAGGAGGTTGGTTTTTCCTTTGATAACTTTCTAGTGATCTTAATGTTTAAGGATTAAAAGATGTCCTGAGTACATGCAAACTTAATCACTTTTCTGTTTTTCCCTTCCCTCTATTTGCAACAGATAGCTACACGGATGGTCATTCAATATGGTTGGGGCCCTGATGACAGTCCTGCAATATATTATCATACTAATGCGGTATCCTTCTTTCTCTACATGCAGAACATGGCCATGTATTAAGGAAACAGAGTTCTCAACTACTCATGTGTCATCAGGCAGTGTGTAAATTAAGTTTCTTATTCTTTGTCACAGGCTACTGCTTTAAGCATGGGGAACAACCATGAGTATGAAATGGCAGCTAAAGTTGAAAAAGTATGAACGACCATGACTCATATATTTTACTGGTCAAGTAGTAAACTGTTGGTTGATGCACTAATATTAGTAATTCTTTCTTGTCTTGTAGATATATGATCTGGCATATTATAAAGCGCAAGAAATGCTTCGCAGTAATCGTCGAGTTCTTGAAAAGGTAGTTGAGGAGTTGCTTGAGTTTGAAATCCTAACTGGAAAGGTAAAGAGTCTATGTTGATATTGAATTTGCATATATCTTAACGTGACTTGTGCCTTTCTCCTTTTAGCCAATAACTTTAATCTCTATCTTTGTATATTGATATGTATGACCTCTTTGATTATTGTACATTGTTTATTACTGAGACTGACTCTTCTTGACATTCGCAGGATTTGCAAAGAATTTTTGACGACAATGGCGGTATTCGTGAAAAAGAGCCCTTTTTTCTCTCTGGATCTCATGATAGAGAGGTTAGTAGTTGTCTGCTGCTGATGATACAAAGTTCTGAAAGTGTTTTTTTCTTATTGTATGAATCTCAATTTTAGGCTTTTCTTCTTAGTCGATGAAGTGTGTTTGGGAGTTAGAAGGTTGGTCTATCCAATGGAGGGCAACCCCTTTGCCTGCCAGGATTACATCCTTTCTCCTGTTGCAGAAACCCCTTAGATCATACTGGCAAACTGGCTGGCACCATTAAGTAGCACATCTGATGTGAAAGTGTACATAGGTAGCTATCTTAAGGGTTACCCAGGCTTGATGTCTGGTCCAAATATCCTAGTTCTAAATAAACTGACGAGTATATTCATTTCATCTGTAACCTATACAATGCTAGTTAGTTATATACTTATGAACTTAGTCTCGGTCTCTCTATCTCATTTCTTTATCCTCTACCTTCTCTCCAGCCACTTTCTGGAAGCTTTCTTGAAGGTGGGAGTGCATCAGGAACTGCTCTTTTAAGTGGAGCATCATAGATTTCCGAAGAATGGACATACAGCTGTAGAATCAATGCCTGTTTTTTGTCTTGAAGGTACGAGCCATCCTATTCCCAGTGAGAGTCCATGTTTTCTTGTGGTGCAATATGGTCTTCCATGTCATAATGCCACCTGCCTTTTGTAGCCATCCTATTCCCAGTGAGAGTCCATGTTTGCTTGTGGTGCAATATGGTCTTCCATGTGATAATGCCACCTGCCTTTTGTTTTCTAATCATTCGTTTTAGCGTAGGAGATGTAATCCAGTTATAGAGAAAATAGGCTTGAGAAGAGGCTTACTTTTTTCCTTCTCAACCATCATTATTCATGAATATGTCTTAATCCATACTGTATTCACTTTTGTAAACAGTGTAATTAAAATTGTTAATAGAATGAATCATGTCAAAATCATGTCTTCTCTTTGGTATGATCTTCCTTCAGGGTAACCAAATCAACCTGGCCATATGCGAGCTCATATTTACAGTGATATTACCTTGATACTCTTTCTATACTGTCTTAAGCCTAAATGCCTTCAGTATAAGGTATTCGTAGATGTGGGATAGTTAAAAGAAAGATGCCTTTGGCAGTGATAATATTATCCCAAACTACAGATTCATTAAACCGATGTTTTGTTTAATAAAAGTAACTTAAAAATCTTTATTAGAATTTTTAAGTTGTTACTTAAAAATCCTGGATATCAGAATGGTGTCATATTACACCGGATTCTAAATCAGAGACGAGAAACAAGTTTTCACATTAGGCTCTCAACTAATGATGCTCATAGTCATAGACCTTCACCATTACTTTCTTTCGAATACCAACCCAACCTTCATAATGAAAAGGCATCAGGAAAAAAATTGATTTAGATAATTTTTTTGGTAATGAACATTCTAAACAAAACCTGCTATGAATGCGTGGTATAACTTTAGTAGGAAAAAAAAAAAGAGAGTATGCATTTACATGAAAGGAAATAATACTTGAAGAAAAAGCCTGGAGAACAGATTCCTACAGAAGACCCATGACGGGTGAGGTGCTAAATATAGGCTTCTCTTTGCCAGTTTTCCGGACCGGATTTTCACAAATGCTTTTCCTCCTTGGTTTTGCCTCTCCAAGCATTGTTATTATATCTCTCATAGATGGCCTATCTTTTGGGAGCTTCGCAGTACAAAGTAGGGCGATTCGGAGGACAAGAAGCATTTCTTCCTGAATACTCTTGCATTCACCAGCTATGCTAAGATCCAATGCTTCTTCTAAGCCTTCCTTGCTTCTCGTCTTCCGTCGAACCCATTCTACAATATCTACGGATTCCCCAAATGCAGGATCTAGAGGCACCTTCCCAGTTACAAGCTCTAAGAGAACTACACCATAGCTGTAGATGTCAATCTTTTCATCCACCTTCAGGGCGTATCCAAATTCTGTCACATAAACATTAGAAAAAAAAAGGTATTTACGTTAGTATGGCTCACTAGTTTCCATTATGGCTTTTGCTAGAGCAATTAAAGTATCAATCTACATGATCATGCTTTGCGACAAGACTTCATTGTAACATACCAGGGGCAATATATCCGTAAGACCCAGCCACCATTGATACTGTCTCGTTCTTGTGGATCATCATCCTTGCCAGCCCGAAATCTGCTACTTTGGCATCAAGATTTGTGTCCAGCAGAATGTTGTTTGATTTGATATCTCGGTGAATGACTGGCGGCTGACAGTCATGGTGGAGATAATGCAGACCTTGTGCAACACCCACTGCTATGTTATATCTTGAAACCCAGTCTACCAACAACTTTCCTGCTTGATTTCCATGTAATGCAGTCCCAAGGTTCCCATTTGGCATGTACTCGTATAGCATCACCACGTCGGTTTCATTGTGAAGGTACCCTAATAGCCTCAAGATGTTCCTATGCCGGAGCCTCCCCAGGAGATTCACTTCTCCAAACAGATCCTCACCATTTTCAATGTCTGTCCCTGCTCTCCATAGCTTCTTAACTGCCACAACTGAATGTGGTCGATGGATTTCGGCCTTATAAACCACTCCACTCCCACCCACGCCGATGACATTTGACTCTTGCATGCAACCTAGAATGTCAGCACTTGTGAAGTTAATTCTCTGAAAGGCTACTAGCCTCCAAGGCCATTCTTGATTGGTCTTCTTAAACCAACTATCAAAGCTGTACCATTTCCTGTACACCAATCTCCCAGCGAAAAATGCAATGCCAACAGATGAAATTACTGAGATTGCAACTATGAATCCAGTAATGATGTGTCTGATGTGCATGTTCCGATGTTGGCCTGCTGTCGCAGCTAAACTTTGAGAGCATGGTGGAAGGATGCCTCCACAGAGACCAGCATTTCCTATAAGATCATTAGGACTTACGGTCATTAGGATACCATTTGCTGGTACTGGACCCTCAAGTCTGTTGTATGACAAGTTAAGCATCTCCAAGGCTGGTGAACTTCCAAAGCTTTCGGGAATTCGACCAATAAAAGAATTGTTGGACAGATCAAGAATGGATAATGTGGGCATTGTTGCTATTGCTCTAGGGATTTCCCCATTGAACTGGTTACTCCTGAGGTTCAGACTTACCAGCTTCTCACAAGAAGCTATGCTCTCCGGAACATTTCCCGAGATGTGGTTGTTCGAAATATCGAGCACTGAAAGTGAATGGCAATCTTGGAACTGGTCTGGGAGTTTTCCGTCCAAGTTGTTATTGGAAGCCAGGAAGGTTTGAAGATTGGGAATGGAAAGAATGCTATAAGGAAGAGATGATTGAAGGTGGTTCCAAGAGACATCAATGAAGGAAAGAGATGCAGACAAAGTAATGTCCACTGGAATTTGGCCAGTAAGATTGTTTTTGGCCAATTCTAGCCTTTGGAGAATAGGAAGATTTCCCAGGCCAACTGGGATGGTTCCTGAAATAAGATTGTTTTGCATACGGACACGGACCAATGAAAAACAAGTTGAAAGGCCAAGTGGAAATGAACCAGAGAAGGAATTGTTGAATAGGATCAGCTTAGTGAGGTTGCCATTATCACACAAACCTGGTGGGATGTCACCTGATAATGAATTCGATGACACGTCCAACCACTGCAGCGGGGAATTCTTTCCAAGGTTCACTGGTAGAGTACCTGTCAAAGAATTCTTCCATAGCTCAAGTACCTCTAACTTGGGTAAGTCCCCAAGCTTTTGAGGAACCGAACCAGTTAGTCTATTGCACATTAAGTTCAAAAGCTGTAAATTCATCAATTCTGCTAGCTCTGCTGGAATCTCTCCTGAAATCTGATTATCCGAGAGATCCAAAAACACTAGTGATGTGATGTTACACAAATCTGGTGGAATATTTCCTGTGAAATTGTTTTTGTACAAATAAACTGTGGTAAGTTTTTGTAGCCTACCCAATTCCGGTGGGATTTGACCACTGAGACTGCCAACTGCCAAGTCAAGATACTGAAGATTGGTAAGATTGCCAAACTCTGCTGGGATTTCACCTTCAAACTCATTGTAGCCGAGAATAATAGTCTCTAAAGATGAAAGTTGCCCAAGTTCTCTTGGAAGTTTCCCAGTGAGGTTGTTGCCAGATAGGCCGAGAAACTTTAGCTTCTGCAAGTTCTTGTAAGATGTGGGGATTGAACCGTCGAAGAAGCTCCCTCTGAAATCTAGGCTTTCAAGGGAAGTGGCATCTCCAAGATCCTCCGGAAGGAAGCCTGAAAAGTTATTGCTTGATGCATTAACTGAAGTCAGCCCTGAAGCCCTTCCAAGACCAGTTGGGAATTCACCAACAAAGTAGTTTTGACTCACATCAATGGTATATAGTGAAGTGAGATTGGATAGCGTCTTTGGCAATGATGATACAAATCCATTGCAGGAAATATTGAGAGCGGAAAGGCTACGTAAGCCTTGGATGTGATCGGATACATGGCCGCTGAGGTTCATGTTGGAGATGTCCAGCTTCTCTATAAAGCCTCTAGAGTTGCACCAAACTCCAGTCCAGTTACAGTGAGGTGAACCTTCCTGAACCACACTGCTTGGCATTTTCCAATCTTTGAGGGCATCCATTGGATCCACAAGAGTAGCTTTCATTGATAGCAGGGTAGATAATTCGCCATTTGGTACGGTTTGAGCTCCTTGTGCAAAAACCAGTGTGATGCTAGCGAAACAGAAGAAGAACGTCAAGAAGGTTGACATTTTGTTGTTCTTCTGATCTGCTCCTCTTAACAGAATGGTGGCATTTCTGGGTTTTGGAACAGAGGGAGAAAGAGATTTTGTAGACTTAAGATGTGTAGAAAATTGGATAAACAGAAAGACAGAGATTGGTTAAATGGGTTCAGTTTTTTGATAAGTAATGCCAGAGATTGGTCCCAAATGGGTTCAGTTTTTTGATGAGTAATGCCAGAGATTGGTCCCTTAAGTTATTGTGAATACGTGGGCTCTTGGGATTAGCAGCTAATTATATGAAGCTTAATGACTGTCAAGCTTTGGAGTTATTGGGAATCCTGCAGACAGCAAAACATGGAGGGAATGTGTTTCCAGGCTCTGATGATATATACTTCCATATTCCTATAATTGATCACAGTCAACTTGAGTAATATTAACTATTGACTAATAATGGTACTTTCTTTTGCTTTTCCTAGTAGATTATGGTGGAAACCTGTACTTTTTCAACTTCATTTAACTTAGAAAAACACTGATCTCCATTTGCTTTATAGTATCCGAATTCCCCTTTTGTCTGTCAAGGCTGTTTATGTAATCTCTTGCTCGCTCTAGGAGAGTTAAAACACTTCGGAAAATAAGCATGATGCATAAGTGTTCTGGTTAAGTGACATACAAAAAAACATATATATAATAAATAAAAAATTTACAGAGGAGATTATCCAACAGTTTCAAAATTACTCTGAAACGAGCCCTTACTCAGTGAATACAATACCACATTTTGAATTGTTTATTGAGCTGATTGGTACTGGAGATGATTAATTGGGAAGGATGAGAATATCTCCATGTTAAGGTGCAAAAGGATTGGAAGATAGACAACCAGGAACTTTCTCTGTGAAAGAAGAGAGAGAGATGGTAGGGCCATGGAAAAGAAATGTTTTGAACAATAGCCAAAATTCCCAGCCACTCCCATAAAACAAGTGCAGGCCATGTCTGAAATGAAACCTCCACAATTTCACATGCACTGATCTGGCTTTTTGCTAGTAATTTATGAATCTAAAGCTAAAAAAATGCAATGCATTATAGAAAAACAAATAAAGAATTTGAATTTGTGGTACTGAAGATTATTAGGTAATAATTGAAAGCATTAAAAGATGCATGGAGGAGGGCTGGAACCCATGTGAACTGTGAAAGTGCAGCTTCCTGGGGCAAGAAAAAGAACTCAAGTATTTCATTATTGTTGCCACTAGAGTATCAATGGATCTTTTGTGTCCATTTGAGAATCAATGAGAGGGAGCATGATTAGTTAGGTGGCCCCACATGGGTGAGCCAAAAACCAGGCCAGAAAAGCCACCACCACCACCACCACCATTAATCATTGATCGTGTCACAATTACTGCTGAAAAGATGAAGATTGAGGGAATCAATCAAATTAGTGAGCACGGGCAACATCTGTTTAGTAAGCATCGAGGTCATGTCTATGCCGGCTGGCTCGACACGTTATCCACGCCAATGACGTGACAAATATGTATCCAATATGACTAAAGGAGTTTGGACCTTGCATCCACCCGGGCTATTATTCATAACTTCGGGCTTTACTTGTTAAGGCCCAGATAAAATCTTGTGGTATTGGGCCTAATTGACTTTTACTTTTCGGATGGGCCTGCAACATTGGTCCTCCACCGGAAAATGCTCCAGTGCAAAACGATCGTTCTTTAGCGACCACTTTGCTCGGATACCTACTTCCTCTCACCTCGTCCTACCGAGCACCTTTCGCCGTTCGCCTACCAAATTTTGTTATAAGATTATGACAAAATTAATTTTGTCATAAAACAAATTTTGTCAAAATGTTGTGGCAAATCAAATTTTGTCACAAGGTTGTGACAAAACTAAATTAGTTACAAGTTTGTGACTAAACCAATTTGTCATAAGATTTTGACAAAATCAAAATTCATCACAAGATTGTGACAAAACCAATTTCGTCACAAGGTTGTGACAAAACTCAATTTGTCACAAGGTTATGATAACCCTAATTTTCACAAGATTGTGACAAAATCAATTTTGTCACAAGGTTGTGTCAAAATTAAATTTTGTCACAAGTGGCAAAACTAATTTTGTCACAAGATTATGACAAAATCTAATTTGTCACTAGGTTGTGATGACAAAACCAATTTTGTTACAAGTTTTCAGATCTTATTACTACCTTATTGTTTGTTGAAAAGAACAACATATTTATATCTACTCGCTCGAAACACAACCTTTGCTTGAAGCAAATGATAAGCAAATTTTCTGAAGTGCAAACCACAATTGTTTGGTACCAAATGCCCTCCCACCATTAGGGGGAGATAAGATCATTCCTAAAGAATGATCAATGACTTGAGTGGACATTAGAGAAAGGCCTCAACCTATCTGAAACTAAGATTAGCCAATCATATTCTATCATTGTAGTGGCAAAACCATTGATCATGCTTCTGTCGTGCCCATACCAATGTCGCCGATGAGTACCATTCTGATTGGAAACCAAGAGAGACATGGAACGATCATTTTTAGCCAAAATCTAACAAGCTGCGATTTCTGATTCTTTTGAGAATCTAAGTCTACGTTTTGCTGTTTGTGTTGGTATCTTGAATATTGTTTTCGGATATCAATTAATTGAAGCAAATGAAACTCGCAATTTCCTAAATTCTGTGACTTATTTCAATTAATTTATATTAAGGAAAGCCTAGTGGGAAGTTAGTTGACTAACCAATAGTGCGACTACACATGCACATTATTCTCCACGAATGTGATATATTCCCCAAATGGATATGGGTTTATTTCTAACTTCATACCTAAACAAAGACCTAAAAAGGTTTTATACTCATATGGTTCTCGAAGAACGCTATTAAGAATGATTACCATACTGAAACCTCTGCACAAATTGGAAAGGAATGTCTTTACATTACCTCCAGTTTATATGGCTAGACCTATGTTTTGGAGAAGTTGGAATGCCTCCCCAAGTGAGGTATACCATATTGCCAGTTAGCCAATTGGAGCACTTATATGCTTTGGAATGTACGACTGTTTGGGACTTCCATGTCGAGATGTAATGCATTGTATCCTCTATGGACATCTATCAAGGATCTTCTGTACTTCGATTCACTTTGCCAAGCATGCTCTTTGGGAAACTTGCTTGTTAGACCTTCCCTGCAAAGATACTTACTATCCCTTCTTTTTGTCTTTAGCGGATTCAAGGGAATATTTGTGGACGAATCCAACCAAGGCGTGGACCATTTACAGGTTTTTTGCTTTTGGTTGATGCATTGACTTGCTGGTTACATGTCTTTTGTTCACACAAAATGCTGCATTTGCTAAACTCTTAGCCTTGATTGAGGACTAGCCACCCTAGTTATCCATTGTAGTCTAGAAAACTAGATAACACCGAATAATTTATATCAAATACTTTCTATGATTATTCCACGTCACTTGAGGATTGAGTTTGAACATCCAGTTCCGCATGTTCATACTCAAAATGGTCTCGCAAAAAAAGTTAATTAAACACGCCCGCATGGATGTTTGTGATGTGCACCACGTTTCCTGTTTTTGCGTGGGACTATGCAATTCTGAATGCAGCTATATTGGTCCGCCTAAGGCCCATACCCACCCAATTCTTATTCAGCATTACAGTTGGAAACTTGGTAGAAACATGATTCACCATACTTAAGCATTTTTGGGTGTGCAGATTATGTGCCAGTTGTGCGACCGCAACCTACCAAAATTTATCCACAACGGAGGCTGGGAATCTCTGTAAGTTATGAATTTCCCTCCATTATGACCTTTCACAAGCCATTGACAGACGATCTATTTCTCGTAAAATACACAGATACTCACTTTTATGAGATAGACTTCCCATTGTTAGGGGGAGGAATATATCAACATTTCTAAAGAACGGTGCGAATTGACGTGGACAATATCCATTTAGTCTTATCTTGATCCTCGTATCGCACAGTATGATAAGCAAGCGCGACATATTCTAAATCTTTATAGTGTTGCTCAAACATGTCAAAAGCTCTCTCTGTTCGAGCCAAATTGATGATATCACATATATCAGCCTTAAACAACCCTGTAAGAAAAGACGTCACCATAGAGAGCAAAGTAATAGTTAGGCTCAATCCCAGTAGGATTGGTAAACTCTAATTATTTCTCCATATAAATAAAGACAATATGCAAGAGAATGATCATCATTGAGATCAGTCACATATTCTCTATATTCTCTCTTCTCTCTCGTTTCCCTATCTCTCACCTTCGATATAGTTAGCTCTGCAGCTAACTATGATTAGAAGATGCCAAAGTATAATATTGTCATTAGTTACAAGATCCACATCAATCATAGTCAGAAGCTAATATTTTGGACATAGTAAACAAATTAAGTCGTTTAGTTTCATCTACGTATTAAACGCCCTCAGCATCTTACATTCTTTGAACTGAATTCCTAATGAAATAGATAAAAACTCTTAAACTAGACCGGACTGGGCATATAGAATTCCTCAAACATTGCATATTCACAAAAAATTAATGAGCTGGATGCGTTGCATAAATATAATCTGGTTTTAGATTGAAACAAATCCTTCAGGAAGACGAAATAAGACACAAGAAGTGGAATTGAGGACAAAGGCTTCAAAATAATTTATACATACTTGAAAATACCACGAAAGTAGAAGATTATAAAGAGCCTGGATCCCCATATGCTGGCTTATTGTATCTACATGAAATGAATTTTCTTCACAACTAGCATGGGGATAAAAGCAGAACAAACAAAGAAGTAACTAAAAGGGAAAAGGTAGATATATGAGCCAAGAACCAGACTTGCCGGGTTACATTTTTTTTCCTACTTTTTTCATGAATTTCTGGGAGGTTACATTTCTACAGTTGAAGTTTCAACTAACCCCTTGTGCTTTGGTTTTCTTGTATCTAGTGCTGATTGCTGAAACCTGCTCTCTAGCCAGTAGACGTCTTTCCATGGAAGCTGATGATCATCACTCTTGGAACATGATTCCACAGATTTCTTACGGTGAACTCTCAAGCTCAGCGGCATGATTGATCCTCGTCCGGTGTGCTTGCTCGAAGATGAAACCAAAAATTTCTTGGTAATTTCTACTTGTGTTCTTTGTGATGAGTGTGGAATTGTTTGTTCTCCATATATTTAATAGAAAGAGACAGTAGGAGGGTGGGATATCATAGTTCTTGATATGACATCCCCGACGGGTAAGGATCAAAATAAAATATGGTAGAAATTAAGAGACTTGGTAAATGAGGGTGTGCAGAACACTCTCACTGGTATTGCTTCACAGGAGATGCCCTTACGATAAATCATAGAGCCACATGATATAATTGAGTTACGATGATAGAATTTATATATTGCATAAATTATTTATTCGTATTGTATCATGTCATTGTAATTATCATTCTCTAGTGTAGCCTTAAGTTTTTTAAATTGAGAGTGTGCATATGATTAATTAACTTATGCGGGTCAATGGAGAAGGCTTCATAGTCTGTAAGCCTGCCATCTGTTTGTGCATTTTGTTGAGTGCCTAATTGACCACCATTCAGCATATTAATGCCCCGTGAGCTAAAATCTTATCGGTTATCAACCTCTTTTTTTTTTTTTTTTTTTTATATATCTTTATGGAAATGCAATCTCTCTTTTTGCTTTAAAATGCAGTTGGTTGAGTACTCCGACCTTCAATTCTCTAATCTTCTCCAATTTAACAACAGTGTTTTAAGGCTAATGTCCACTAAGATCATGAAGAAAATTAAAGCTAAGGGTCGTGAATATCCTAAGAATCTATGCCACCAATAATGGACAGCTGAGTGATACCAATGGAAATTTGACCTTAGTCCATACAGTCTTTGAATAGACTACAGGCTTTGATTATGGTGGACATAAAGCTTATGACAAGTCTTGTTAATAAAAAAGGACCCAAAAGAGGGACGAAAGAAAACTAAAGTTGGCCATAACAAAACCTTTTAGCATTTTTGAAAAGAGGGGGATGACCCCCCAACTCTATCCTATAATTTGATCTCAAAGTTTACTTAAACTTTGGTTTTGTTGGTTATCTTTATGGAGAAAGGTAAAAGAGTTGAGTGCATTTTTGCTAACCACGAAAAAAGGGTGGTGAGCATTATCACCCCTTTTCCCACTATTAATTTGAGTGAGCAATTTCAAATCAATGGTGGAAAAATGGGTGGTGAGCACTCAAATTAATGGTGGAAAAATAGGTGGTAATGCTCAGCACTCCTTTTTGGGTGATTAGCAAAAATGTTTTCAAAAGAGTTAGCCAACGGATACACAATACGAGGCTCAATCAAAATTAAGGATCTTTCTGTTTTAAGTTTTAAGTTTAAAGATTGTACACTTCTTTTATTACGAATCTCAATTGAGAGAGCGTAAAAATACCAATGGCACAATTTCTTCACAAATCTAGTATATCTTTCTAATGATGTGTGACTTGAATAGGCCAAAAGAAATAAAGAAAAAGAATTTGGAAAGAAAATTGGATAACTAACCTCTCCTATCCCACAAAAGCTGCCGTGCGCATGAGTTGGATTTCCAAGCAACGCCAAGGTCTATGGTCTTTGAGCCCTTCATAGATTTTGTCGAGCACCAGGTTGATATCGACGATGATTGATGTTAATTACAGTACTGTTCTTGATGCTCAACATAGAAGGTCACCAACATCTTAAAAAGTACTAGGAATACCGGGACAAGCAAGTCAAACAGAAACATGATACATTGCGTAAATTCAGGCATCAACTTTTAGGAATGCTAGTGCTACATCACTTACTAGTCTAAAATTGGAGCAAGTTAGAATGAATTTCGACAGCGAGAACATGTTCAAACGTACAAAGCATCTTCCTTGTTTGAAAACCATGTCCCTAAAAGACGTACACTTTAGTTTGAATTCTCTCCACTTCCTAGTTTCATATTGTCTTTTCATTGAATACTTGTCACTAACTTCTTCATGCTCCTTTGAAATCCCCCGAGAGGGGTAGTTATAATTTTGAGTTTCAGTCTCAAAACAGTACGATTTAATCATTGCAATGTTGGTGAAGTTGAAATTTGTTTTGTTACAAATTTTAAATCCTCTCACTTTTGTTTCATACAAATCGTTTGCGTTCATAATATTTCATTGGATAACTTGAATAAATTAAAACACATCGCATTCAGGCTCATCAACTGAAAGGTATTTCTTTATTCGGAGGATGCCAGAATAATCGAGGTCGTACTCGATACTCCAAATCTAGATTTTTTTTTTTGGGGTAACCCGGTCAACAGAGGGGGTCACAGCAGCCACCTACGTTGTCAGTGTTAACACTACTGGAGCCCACCCCAGAAAATATCTGGGGACCTTTGCAGAGGCCCCTCCCCACAAAGATCGGTTAAATCAGGACTTGGCGCGCTGGAGAGGAATCGAGCAGCTGATTAGAGGCTTTTCAGCATAGTCCCAGTCCTCCCCTCAACCAACTCGCCTACGCCCAGGGGGCTCAAATCCAGATTTTTTGTGGGAACTTTGGGGCGGAGTATTAATTCCAAGGAATTTCTGAACAAGAGATAACAATAAGGCTTAATACCTCAAATGACACCCACAACTTATTTTTAGTCACATTTAACACCCCTAACTCCAATTTGTCATATTTTGACACCTCAAACTCAATTTTCGTTCACATTTGACACTTCCGTTACATGTTTTGTTAATTTGCTGATGTGGCAATGAAGGTGGGTCCCACTTGCTGATGTGGGCTGCCACATGTCACCAAGGAATGTCACGTCATCATCTTCTTCCTCCCACACCCGTCGCCATCTTTTGTCCCCCGTTTTTTCCTCCACTAGCATCGCTAGCCTGCTGCCGCCAAGCCCAGGGACCAGCTTCGTCTCATTAGTGACCACCACGAATTTCTCCGAATCCGCCTCCATCATATTCTCGCGCATCACCGGAATAAATGGGCATGGAGAGAGTGCAAACGCTGCAGCCGACGAGGGCGACGGCGGAGACGGCGAGCCGCAGCGTATGCTTGAGTAGCAGGCTCCAAAAGAGCCCCCAGCCAATCACGCTCGGCAGCTGGGCCTTGGAGTCCGGCCCATCGAGTTTCGAGTCTGGCTTGGTGACAATCGGGTCGGAGGAAGAGATAGATATCTAGGAAGGAAGAGACAGCAAATCAGCACGTCCAGTCCCACCCAGATTTGAGTAACCCCCTCACGAGATTCTAGTCCTCGCCTCGATTGTATTCACCACGCGTAGCTAAAAACCAACTCCGCTGCTCTCGCTTAGTCCACTCCGATGTCTCGTCCGCCATCGTCCGTCGCTCTGACAACTGCTCGAGTCCATGGGAAGCAACCGCTCGCGACTCCACCCGAACACTCCCCGCCAGCTCTAGAAACCTCCGGAACACTCGGCTCCCCTTCGCTGTTGACTTTCTCCGCTTCCAGTGAATCCGATGGGCGGCGCGCTGTTGCGCGAGAATATGGTGAAGGCGGATTCGGAGAAATTTGTGGTGGTCGCTAACGAGACGGAGTTGGTCCCTGGGCTCGGCGGCAGCAGGCTACCGATGCCAGTGGAGGAAGAAAGGGGGACAAAAGATGGCGGCGGGTGTGGGAGGAAGAAGATGATGACGTGGCATTCCTTGGTGACATGTGGCAGCCCACATCAGCAAGTGGGACCCACCTTCACTGCCACATCAACAAATTAACAGAACATGTAACGGAAGTGTCAAATGTGAACAAAATTGAGTTTGAGGTGTCAAAATATGACAAATTAGAGTTAGAGGTGTTAAATGTGGCTAAAAGTAAGTTGCAGGTGTCATTTGAGGTATTAAGCATAACAATAATGATGAACTTTTTGAAGTTAAAGAATCAATGGGCTTTTGAGGGCAGGCCAGATCAAACTCCTATTGGGCTTGCAGCGAACGACCCGTCCTCTACATTCTAGTTAGTTTGTATATCATTGGTTAAGACGCGGGACTAACGGTAGAGCTCATCACAGACGATCCATGATCAGCAGCTCTGAAACCGGTTAGACTATTGGGAGAAGCCAGGTCAGAGACGACAACAAAGCACATGAGAAAATGAAGAATCCAAACCCAAATTCAAATTCAAAACCCCCAAAATCCCAATCCAATTGAATTGAATTTTCTCGAGAAAAATCAATCAACGGAATGAATTTATTAATAATGAGACTCCGGTGGTGGTTTTCTGTGCTGTCAATAGCAGCGTTTCTGTTCGCCGCCTTGATTCATCCGACCGCCGCCGCGCTCGAACGGAAGAAATCGACGGAGGCTTACGTCACGCTGTTGTACGGGGATGAGTTCCTATTGGGCGTTCGGGTGCTTGGAAAATCGATACGCGACACCGGATCCACCAAGGACATGGTGGCTCTTGTCTCCGACGGCGTCTCCGATTACGCCATGAAGCTTCTGGAGGTTTGTTAATTTTTCATCTAATTAGGGAAAGTAATTAAGTTCATCGTGCTTAGTTGAGCTAATAGAGTTTCCTTTTCTGGGTTTTCCAAGTTTGCTGAAATTGATCTAAAGCAAAGATAAAAGTTCCAGTCTTTGATGAATTTGAGTTTTCATTTTAGTCCCTGAATCAGATTTTATTGTGTAGGCTGATGGGTGGATTGTGGAGAAGATTAGTTTAGTGGCAAATCCGAATCAAGTACGGCCCACGAGATTTTGGGGTGTCTACACTAAGCTGAAGATCTTTAACATGACTAATTACAAGAAAGGTACAATCTTTTAACTTTTTTTCTTCTCATAAGTGATCAAAGGTGCAGTTTTTTCTATGAAGTTTCATTTTTTGACTTGGGATTTTGGTTGTGCAGTTGTATATCTTGATGCGGACACGATTGTCGTAAAAAGTGTGGAGGATCTTTTCAAATGCAGCAAGTTCTGTGCTAACTTGAAGCATTCCGAGAGGCTCAACTCTGGAGTGATGGTAGTGGAGCCATCCACAACGGTTTTTAATGACATGATGAAACAAGTGACCACTTTGCATTCTTACACTGGAGGTATAAATAACTTCACGTATAGTTATATTCACTTGCCACTCTATTTTATCTGAGTTTACCATTCTAAAGTTGGTTGTCGTCAATATGAGTATAAAATGCTTCTTAATCAGGTGGTGCTGTTGGGGAATTAATCCATCATAGTCACCCCTTTCGAATTTTTCTGTGCTTTATATATTACAGGAGATCAGGGGTTTCTGAATTCCTACTATTCCGACTTTCCCAATGCCCATGTTTTCGAGCCAAACCTATCACCAGAGTTGCGAAAGTCTAGACCTGTTCCTGCAATGGAGCGACTTTCCACTTTATATAATGCAGATGTTGGTCTTTATATGCTAGCAAACAAGGTAGTTATAAATGCGTACTCCATCTTTTATGAATGCTGATCATATTTATCATTCGTTGCAATGTATGATATCAACACAATCCTGTGACTTCCAAATGTAAAGTACTATTATTTGCTAGTTAAGGAATAAGATTTGGTATTGCAGATGCTGGGTTCTCAGACTAAAACAAAAGGCTAGGTTTTCACTACAGAACAGTGAGGTTAAAGATAAAAGTAAATTGATGCATGTGAAACTAATTGGATTTGAAAACTGCTAAAGAATGGAACTACTAGTTCAGGTTGTTTTCTATGAAAATGTGGATTGCTACAATTCTCTTCAGTTTTGCATATTGAACAAAAAGGTGATCACTCATATGAATTAACTAAAGCGGGAATCCACCTGCCATTTGTATTTTCTCTGCTGAACTAGTCTAATCTGGTTCTGTTATATTTTCAGTGGATGGTAGATGAAAGTGAACTCCGTGTCATTCACTATACACTTGGTCCCCTCAAACCTTGGGATTGGTGGACATCTTGGCTTTTGAAACCAGTTGATGTCTGGCAGGTACGTCTTTGAATTTGATTTAGTTATGTATGTGGTTTGATATTCTTATATTTATCTTTTGCATTCAAATAAGGTACAATTACTTTTACTATACTGCAGAATGCTCGGATACAGCTCAAGGAATCCCTTCCAGGAACTCAAGGAGGCAGAAATCCAAATGATGCTCTTCTTGTGCCATTTCTTTTCCTGCTACCATTTTGTGCTCTACTCTTTTGTTATTATCGGTCTTTTCTTCAGGTTAGTATTACATGATCATTTTACCCCAATATTGGGAAATAATGATTTGGTTTTCTGAATATCAACGTCTATCAATTTTGGTGCAGACACGAGATTTCTTTGCCTCATTATGCAGAAGTTCATTGTCTGACCAAATCAAACACCTTTACTACAAAATTAGATCTGCAGGGACATTTAACTATACTGTTGTTTCTACGTCATCTGATCAGGTAATATCCCTTGTGTATGTTGTGTTGGCTGAATTTCCTTATGCTTTGAAGCTCGTCATATTATATAGACCATCTTCTCTCCCCGACAAACTATACTATGTTATATGATCAGTAATATTTTGTTTGAAGAGACTCAGGTTGTTAGATAATCCTTTATGGTGATGCAGGCCAAGTTGCCCACTTACTTGGGTGGAATCTCTATTGTCGTCTGTTTCATGGCTGCCGTAGTGGCACTTGGCCTTGCTCTTGCAATTGTGCCTCGACAAGTTATGCCATGGACTGGTTTACTATTGATGTACGAGTGGACGTTCACAATCTTCTTTATATTATTTGGAGGTTATCTCCATCTAATTTATCAGTGGGGAAAGAAAACAGCAGTGCAAGAAGGAACCTTGTCCTCTGTTCCTGAATCAGTTGATTATGATTCTGGAAAAGGTCAGCTTGAATTATTTCAAAGATGATATTCTTTACCACAATTCAGTGTATTAATTGTTTGTTTTTATATTTATTTTCTAAAGTAGTTTTGGATGTGATATAGGTCATCAACGGCAAGCATCATTATGTGATAGTGCTACACTGCATTATGGGCTAGGAATGGCTTTTCTGGCTGTTGCTGCCCCATCTTTGCCATTTCTTTTCGGGATAACTGCTCTATTTTTAAGGTAAAATGCTTGGTCAGTTATAATGACGCACGTCTTCAGAAAGAATGAGTCACATAAAGGATTTTGAACAATTTATGTTATTACATTCAACAGGCTAGGTTTGATGGTCGTCGGAAGCCTAGTTTTAGCATCTTTCATGACATATGCTTCAGAGCACCTCGCAACGAGGTCGTTTTTAAGAGGCTTTGAAGACCGAGATGCTACAAGAAGTAGGAGCTTATGTTGTGTTGACTAGTGAACAAAATTGAGATTGTAAACATGTAACTGTAAGCGGTGTTTTATTCCCTTTGTTGTAGCCTGTTTCATAGTACTGCATTACTATTAGTTTGTAAAGTAATGCAGAGAAAGTTTGTGGATTTAGAAATTGCTTGAAATCCAAGAAATTTTGACATTGTATTCTTTCAGAAGCTTTTAATCATAACCCCACCATTCTTATGCATAAATCATTCATCTGAGTGTATTAAAGTCAATTGATTTTCACACATTCAGCAGTTGAGGTTTTGTTTACCCCAGTTAAAGGAAACTGGTCAATGGATGGAATGGCAGAGGAGAGGACCATCTTAACCTAAAACATCATCCACGTATTCACTTAGCGTGCTTAAATGGTTGATGAAGAGTTAGGTAACAAAGCAAGCAGCCCCCTCCATTAGCGTCCACTGATTGAAAACACACACTTTTACGTGTTTTTGGATTCAACATCACTTTTCAACTAATCCAACTTGCTCAATATTATATTATATCCCTTAAAGTTGTACGGACACTACTTTAACAAAAGTGATTCTTCACCAAGATGCAGTCCTATAATGTTATATGATTGTTGCCCACTTGAATCGTAAGGGGAAAGGATGCCATTGCCGAGTCAAAGCCTGCAAGTGAAAGTATTTGTATTGAAAAGGCGCCAAAAGCTTTCATTGGGTGATGGAAGTTGGTCTGTCCTTTCTAATTTGCTGATGAGATTCCGATTCCTCAGCAGGAAGTGTCATTGAGCTCATTATCATCCAATATAGACTAGCTATGAAGCATTGAAACTCCGAACACCAAGCGTTTCGTGTTTTGGAAAAGTTTCGGTAACGAAACACGGTTGAAATTTCTTGAACCACATATAAGAGAGAAAATATTACGGAAATAGTCCGAAACTCCATGTGGAAACAAATTTTGGCAAATTTTTTTAGGTTATTAACTAATTTCATACATTAACATTCACATTCCTTTCAAATTTGAAATTGAACTTATAGTATTTCATTTGGATTTCAATTTTTTCTATGTCATGGAAGTTTAGAATACTGATTTATATAAATTTAAATGATTTTTAATTAACGTTTCCATAACATTTCGTATCGAGCTTTTTTTATATTTGAGTAATCGCTATTTAGTATCGTATCGTTTCGCCGTTTCCATTTCTGTTTCCATGCTTCGTAGTAGACTAGTATTACTGATTTGTCAAATGCTTATGAGGCTTGTTCTAAAGAGAGCCAGTATATCCATTTTATTGTTATATTCTTGTTCACTTTGTTCTTGAGTCTTTGATGAGTCACGGACCAATAGAAGAATCCAAATTTGATTGTCTTTTTCTTTACATGTATTGTATAATTGCAAGTCATGTGGCACTAGATGACAACACATGGTGACTTATAAATCAAGAAATTTAGTAATGAAAAGCCAAAGGTAAATGGAGGGTGGTAGATACTTTATTAGTGATTATCTATCGTCCTTATCCCCAGGTGTAGAAGTAAGAATTAGATAACAAGTAGTACAAATCATTAGAGATGATGGCCGAAAAGATTCCATCTTCCTAGTTAAGGCTTCAACTTTCAAAGGGTACCTTTCAATTTACTGATATGTTCATCCAATTACACCAGTTTTCCTTCCTCTTTTCCCAACTATCTGGAGGCCTGCTATGCCACTCATGCTTCAACATTGCACCATATATATCTTCACGTTTTATACCTACCTATTTAGATCTCAAATCTTATTCGAATGTCACAATTCACATAGCCTAGTCATCTGCTGAAGTGCTCATCAGTACATTATATTCTTTACTGTTGGACTATCAATATTTATGATGTTTACTAAATGGTCACTTCGATTTAAGGACGTTTTGTTCCTATAAATGCTGGACAATGTTGTTCGAAAAGCTTGATATACAAAGACATCAGCTGAGAATAACAAATTTGAGATGTTGAACATAAGAAAGTTGATATCCCATTGATCAACCAAAGTACCAAAGAGAGTGTAGCTCTTTCATCCAACCAAAGTACTAAAATTCTATCACATACCGAGCCTAAAATAACTCGTCTATAAAATATTCCAGCTTAGATGAGTACAGTAAAATGTATGTAAAGTCAATGATTCATTGATTAACAAGAAAAAAAGTTAAGAAAAGCCAGTTGTGTTACAAAAGAAGATCAATGGATCGATGTCTCTTACAGTGATGGGGAGTAGTACACTACACAAGCAATCTTCTAGCGAATGCATCAAGATCAAAGAAACTTATAACAAGGAAACACAACTGTACTATCTATTTGGCTGCTCAGTCTTGAGGAGATAACTAACATTCCACAACTTATTTCAGTTTCCCCCATTAATTTCTTGGAAACCAAGCCAAGAATAATGATCAGGAGAAGATCATCATCCAAGAAAACACAAAAGACGATAAAAGGAGAAGGTCATAAGCCAAGAATCAGAGACTTGCCTGAGGTTACATTTCCTCATGTTGGTCATTACCTCTGTTTACTGCTGTCAATTAGGCCATGGCTCAAAGATGAGCACCCTATCATGTGCTTCTCCTCCTCCTCCTGCAGAACTTTTCGACATAGATGAATGATCTCCTCTTGACATTCTTCTCAACTTGTGATCCACCATCGCCATATTTCTTCTTCCTTGAATAAACTCAGAGATCAACACCAGAAGAGAAACTAATCAAATCTTCAGAAGAGGAAGAGAGGACAATAGAATTTGGGGTGGGTGGTCATACTTATAAGGGGGCATATGATCTTATTAGCAGAGGAGGAATGCTAGCGAGACTTTCTCAAAAGGAAGACGGATGAAACAAAGGGTGAAAAAAAAGAAACGAATTAGGCCACGTACATGAGGAGGACCTACTTCACATGTCGCTTATGTGTTTTTCACTGATTAAAGGATATCCCATTAACCAAAAGGACCT
This sequence comes from Spiraea crenata, assembly GCA_033992175.1. Lineage (NCBI taxonomy): Eukaryota > Viridiplantae > Streptophyta > Magnoliopsida > Rosales > Rosaceae > Spiraea > Spiraea crenata. The sequence goes on along the minus strand of JAVBHV010000041.1, from coordinate 693,492 downwards.
CCCCTTAATAATTTAAAGTTGGAATCTGAGGTGAGCTATATTCAATTTGGATCTACATACCAAACAAAATCCATATTCGTTTAGTTGGACAACCTATGCTGGCCTCTAATTAAGTCAATCACTAGGTTAAGATACTTCTTGGTATTGCAGATAATGACATTTATCACAAATGGCAGCATTAGTTTAATCAATTAGGTTCTTCTTATAAGTTTCCCCTATTGACTTGTGTCAATGGTCCTCAACCTTTATGGATTACTTGAAGCGATGTTATCAAATAAATCATAGATGCAGTCGGACCACATGTTATTGTCAGTCGGTGATGCATATAAAACTCATGGAAGAATTCACCTACTTCATCTATTACTAGTCCTTCACGATCCCGATCATGTCCATGTTGTATCGCAAAGAGTCAAATGGTTCACACATCTTTTTTATCTATTGTGTGTCATGCTAGACTATAATCTGCATTTCAAGTAAGCATGGACTATATATAAGCAAGCATTGGCCAAAAAGATTCAGTTAATTTGAACACAAAAGTAGTAACTCATGAGGGACATTTTACTTAGTTGGGATTTGGTGAATTTAGCTTTAGGATTCGTGTTTGTGGCCTTCATAACCGCTAGTGACTTGCTCAGTCTTAATGCTGAGCTTAAACCCTCTAATCAAGTCAAACAAAGTGGGAAATAGCAGTTCCCCCCAATATAAGGACTCCTAAGTGGGGAAGATCTACTGTAAAAAAACCTTTAAGTAAGGATTGAGGACAATGGTAACAAAGTCAATAGGTACGACTGTTTGGATTGTTTGCAGGTGAAGGGGATCACAAGTCTCTGGTTTGAAGTTTGAGTGGGATCAGCCAAACCAATCAGAGTTCGAAATATGGTCAAGCACATTGAGATTAAGTGCATCAGATTTCAGAACCAAAAGCTCATGATCCCACTCGAAAGTTCAAATTCTACTTGCGCATCATTTATATCAAATCTTTTGTACTACGAATCACATCATCATCTGGTCATGACTGCTTTTTTAAACTACTAGACAAAGTTTCCCCACCATGGCATGAGATTTCCACCAAATAAGATTTTCCGAAAGATAATATAGTATGACAACTAAGCCAAGTACTCGAAAGCATGCTTATTCCTATGTTTTCCGGAGGCTGAGAGCCAAGTTTAGTAGTGTGGACTCATAACTAATTAGAGTATTGTGACAATAGACATGAAAGCAAAGTCCCGCAAAGTAAGTGAGAAAGTAGGAATGGCAAACGTAGGAAAATGGAGAAATCCTTGTCCGAAAAGCATGTACGAATAAAAAAAGTGGAGGTCAACCTGTCTTCGTCTCTCATTCATCCCACTAGTTTATATACTTTTTGTTTATTCAAATTTCAGTGCATGTACACTCTAGTTCTACAATTTTTTTTAATTTTTTTTTTTACAAAGGTAGTTCTACAATTGCTTCGACGTTGTTGTTGTTGGCCATGTTGGATGTCATGTTGACTGAAAAGTTAAGGTCATCCATTCCATATTTTCCACTCTGGAGCTTTTATGCAAAGCCAAAGCGTACAAGTTTAGTGGGTTCTGAGAAAACATGGAACCGTGTAAACAAAGAAAGATCCAACAAAGACTCGTGCGCTTTTATCTGAGCAAAACAAGCACAACCTCTAATCATGCAGTAGCTGGAGGCCAAAGAGATTAGAACAAATAGAAAATTAGTGTAGAAAGCGGCAACATCAAAACATAACCATGAATTTTGCATCTGCATTTATATAATAGGACATAGGTATCACCGATTATACACTCTAAAACTGCCATTCATCACAAATATCGAATAGCAATCAGCTATCTAGGTACAGATACAGAACTTGAAATGTCTATATGGACAAAATGATATAACAATTCTCTGTTTTGATTCACTGCTGCCTATAGCCTCTTGATACCTGAAAGGAAGAGGATTTCACAGAACCGATAAGGCAAAGGATTTTCGAATGTAATGATAACAAGGCAGAAGAACAACCAGAGATAAAAATAAGAGAGATGGAGTGGAGTTGCACGTACCTTGTTTACAGTATCCCAAAACGCCAACATCAAGTTTCTGAGTTAGATAGATCACCCTGTTTACAGAAAAAAAGAGCAAGACAGCAGCAAATCTTGTGGCCCTTATAAAATCAGCCACCAACCTTTATCTTTGGCTTTTGATAGGATACCAACTTTTATCTGTGTTCCACTATATATGAATGATTCCATTGGCCAAGCACATAGTTGAGTTGAGCGCATAAGAACCAAAAAAGAAGAAAGAAATTTCTAACACCCCAAAATGAAGGCATGTATTTCTGCCCAGCTACTTGCTGTGTAAAGAATGCCAGTTAACCCCTTCCAATTAGACGAACTTCCTTCGACGTATTCTTTCTGCTTCTTAACTAGACCCGGGAACAATGGAACAAAAGATACACCAAACTGAGTCCCCACTCTCCTGAGGCTTGAACTAGACCCAATTACAATTCCTATATCTGCCTGGAGCAGACAAAGCAAGTCACCCACTGAGTCTCCAATGTAAATGGTTAAGTTCTTTCTGTCGTCCTGGTGACTTCTTAGAATATCTTGGAAAGCTTGAGCCTTGTCAACAGGAGATTCCACCTTCTTTACAATATCACCTGTGGAGACAGACTCTTCAAAGGCGAACTCATTTGCATGCACTTTCAGTTCGTGTAAATCCCCTGATTCAACATAAATAGATAATGATGTAGTAAGAGAAAAAGGAATGAAGGAACCATGCGTTAAACAACCCATAAACATTTTTGTAAGGATCAGATATAAAAGACTTGCTTGCAGAATGCATATGTGTAAAGGAAGGATCAGTTCAGTTAAGGATTCAGAGGAAAATAATACCTGCTGAAAACGCTGACCTGATCAGATCACCACACCAACAGTATGAAAGAACATGAACCTTCGCATTCAATTTTTCATTCTTAACAACTTTCTTGAAGAAATTGATACAACCATCTTGAAGAATTAGACGTTCACCAGCTCTTCTTATATCTTCAAGATTAAGACCCTTAAGCACCCCGGACTTTGTAACTCTGTTGTTTGCCTTCTTTTCAAATTCTGAAAGTTTCTCAAGTACTGTATGCAAATTTTGATAGTCGAATGCTGCTGCAAAACCACAAAAAAATCAAAACGGTCAGAAATGAGTAAGTGCCTCTATTTATAACAATTTCACACCTTCAAACCATAAAGTTGAAAACTCATGAGTATCAAACAAAGATTTTGTGATTACTAGTATACCCTTTTCTGTTGGAACAATGCTTTCTATGCATTGCTCATACTCCTCTGTGTACTGCCTGGAAAGAAGGCCCCATGTATTCCTGAGATCAGCTGATGACATCCTAGAAATCTGGTTTTCAGACTGATGTTGATCAGATTTTGGTGCTGTTACTATTGCAATTTCAGCCAAAATGGCAGATGAATCGACCACAGTACAAGTCAAATCAAAATCAGAAAATATCATGAGCCGATCCTTTGCAGGGTCATGTTCTTTGATCAGAGGAACTACAGTTGGCTGAAGAAGTGACTGAGCAGAGAAGAACTCTATTTCAAGTTTCATTGCTTGGTGATAAAGCTTTTCAATGATGTCAAGCTCCTCGCCTGTCAAAGAGACACTTAGTTTATCTAGCAACTCTTCGGTCTGAACAGCTGATGCCTAAGTTCAAAAGATAACAAATGATTAACCTATAGAAATAAAGAATCTGATGTAAATTATGAGCCTTGGAGACTCGAATTAGAGAAGTATAATCATGCAGACTATATAAATCAAGGCAAGAAAGTTCCCTTAATGATATGACCAACCTGGAAACTTTCAGAAGAGTAATTGTCAATCCACTTCTTGTATGGATGACCGTTTTCGTTGGGATCTGTAAGTGCCATGAACTCCTTACCTAGAAAGGCATACAGTCTCATGCAAGGAGTCATGGCACCAAGTGTGTAAGCAGCCACTTTGGTTCTTTCAAATGGAGTTGCAAGTTTACCAGGGCCTTTTACTCCTTCAACTTTACCAGAGGCTGTTGCCAACAAGAAATCTGTGTATTTCACAGCTGCAGAGTTGAGAGAGACCTCTTTAGCATCATCTAGACCCCATTCCTGCATCAAAAATTATATTTAGGCAATGCAAGTCGTAAATTAACTGAGTAAGAAATAACAGATTAGTGCCAATACTTGCATACAAAAATTCATTTTACTATTGAAAATATAGTAGTTCAGCATTGCAGGTCAACTGTAATTTACATGTCTACTCTCATATGATAGGCGAAAGAGCCCTTCAGTATACCTTCACAAATGAATCATGCATTTTCAGCTCCTGTCGGACTGCACTCCTCAACTTGGAAATTGCAAGCTTTGCATCATCATCATCTGCACAATCTTCTGCCAATTGATACCTGAAAAGATATACATAAACAGAGATCAAACAAACAAATCACTCAAAAATAGATATGCAAAATGCAAAAACAAACTCCAATAGTTATTACAGAAAACAGAACTGAGATAGAATTTTTCCTATCTTGTACATTATCCTGGATTTCGAGGGGAAAGAGAAAACAAGAAACTTACCTCATTCAATCCACATAAATATTTCCAATATAACTAACCCTCCATTTGGTTGCTGAGAAAACTGACAAAAAGAAATGAAAATAAAATTTTAAGTGATATGAATTCAGCACTCTATATAGTCACCCAAATAGGCCAATCAACTAGATTATGCTCTGGGAAATTACAATAAACTTCTATCCCTAATAGCCAATAATAAGCTAATTTATTTTTTCCTTCTCCTTTCTTCCAGCATTTTCTCAGCAACCAAAGAACACTCTAAGTTGAAAATCCACCACATGAGTCTGAAAAAGTTCCTTTAAACTTAGTTCTTTATCGTTTTCCTATTTCCCTAGCAGCCAACGAGACGAAGTCAAGAACAGATTAAGGAACAGGTGAAATTCTTACAACCAAAAAACCAAGAACTCTATCTTTTGGAAAGCTTTCATCAAAACATACCATATACCCTTCCATCCTATTGATCAAAATTTTACATTTTTCAATCTAATTTTTTTGGTTTCACCCAATCTCCCCTAACACCAGATCGAAAGCACACACGATCATTCACAAACTCAAGTGAAAAGCAAATGGAAACAATTTGTGTGAAAAGTATAACTCAAGTATTCATTTTCAAGAAACTAATACTATCTACTGTACAAGACCTTGCTAATGGAAACAATTTCTTTACCATATTAACCAAAAAAATTCTAAGCTAGACTTTCTCAGAACCAAATTATACAACCCAAAATTAAACATACAGAAAGCATAACACTTTAGCCTTTATTTGGTAAAATAAACAGAACCCAGATTCAGATTCGGATCCAAGATTTAATGACAGCATTTTCCCAGCAACCAAACAGTCCCAAAACAAAACCCCCAAAAGAAAAATATATGCTCGTATGAACAAAAAATAAGGGAAAATTAAAGGAAAAAGAAGACAAAGAACTCACGCGTGAGCAAAGGACTTGAGAAAGTGAGCATCTTGGGCAATATACTGACGGAAAGTTTCAATCTTGAGATTGCCGGAGGCCAAGCAGAGCGAGAACGGAGTGTACATAGCGAAGATTGATTCGCGGTGGAACTTGATCCAGAAGCGGCGGGCGAGGCCGACCTCGTGGTCGACGGCGGCGGAAGTCAGGGCTGACTTCGGCGGCGGAATGGCCATTGAGTTTGAGTTGAATCGGAGCGAGTTGAATCGGAGACGCCGGAGCGAGTCGAAGAAGAAAGGTGGGGTTTTGATTGGGTTTGGGGGGAAGAGTTGTACTAGGCGCATCAATCAAGAAAAATTTGAGAGATGAAAATGAAATGAAAAAGCAAGAAAAGAGAGAGCTGGATGTTGAGGTTTGGTATTTTTTTATTTCTGCTGTATTTGATTTTGGTGTGTGTTGTAGTGGTGGGTGAGTGTGAAAAGAGAGGGAAGTTTTTATCTGCTGCCTGCCTAGTGGAGGCTGTTTTTTTCACCTTGTTTTTATTCTTCTTTTGGTATGATCGGGTTCATTATCCTTTTTAATTTTACTTAATATTGAGAATCATGAAATGTTAGCTCAGCTCCTATGATCCTATCAGATTGTGTCATAAGATCCTTTCTCTTTCTGAAAAGTATGTTTGGTTGGCCGAGTTGGAAATGAAAGAATCAAATTTCACAAATTAAATGCATGATTGAATGTTTTAAGTCAATTGAGTTATAATTCTGTTTAAAATTGCAATTGAGAATTCGAGTTTGATTGTGCTCACTCTTAGCATGACTTGTTTAGGAAAAGAGTTGCGTGCCCAAATCGGACTTAACTAGACTTTATATCATCATCCTATGCTAATAGACTTCATAGACTTCAACTCTACTCAAGAATTTTAGGATAGAAAAAGATAGGAGTCTATTTGGTGTCATTTTCTTTTTGCTTTTCTGATGAACTATTTTGTGTCAATTTCTAGTGAAAGCATTCCCGATGTCACGTTGTTTTATTATACACTTGGGCTATTTATAGCAGGCAGGATATGCAGGACAATTGGACAAAACTTCTTCTGATTCTGCAATCAAATATCATAATATGCATACATACATGCGTGTACCATATATAATACCACCATCATATCTCTTTCATGAGTTTGTTTGTTTTCTTGAACATCTCATTCAGTTTATCGAGTATTCTATACAACTATTTGAAACTTTTATTTTTTAACAGTAGCAAGGCTAGGCGAATCACACATCATGGTGCAATCTTCAAATTATGAAATTAACATATCATTTCACTTATAATCAGAAGGATTATAGGAAAACTAGTAGCTCCAAACATCAAGTTTGTTCCTTGACATATATCCAACTGACATTCAATTGAGCTTCACTTAACAACTCACAAAAATTTAAACATGAGAGATAAAAAAATAAAAGATTTCGGTACACCCATTTTCACTTCCTACATATGCTTATTTATTTTTTATCGTTGAATTCAATAATGAAAGAAGAATTAAATGACCATGATTGAACAATAGTGTATAATAAGAGGTGAGTATCAAAATCACTTCCAAAAAAAATATATAAACTTAGAAGAATGAAATTATTCAGCAGTGGACAGACCCACGCATGCTCGACAATATCTATGACTAGTGGACATAGACACCATCTGTTTGATACATTAAATTCCAGATTCTACCTATATAAGCATCATCATCTTATATATAGTATGATTTCAGACATCATGATTAATCATCAACTAATTAGAATTAGATTATCCTCAATAAGTAATACTTGTGAATGGCTTGAATACTGGCTCCTATCGAACTAGCAATTTAAGCCAAATGATGAAAATAGTTGGTCTTTGCCCGCATTCACACATTGACGAATATTGTCCACTTTGAGTCATTTATCGGTACTAATTTATATTTTTGAATTTGACTTCAAAATTGATCATTATATAAATATTTATTCTCTCAAATAACGCTATTAATTGCGAACAAAAATGATTACTGTGCATCTTTATTTATTCAAAGAGCGACATTCTCTGTGTTAATTAGTTCGGCAACATTGCATAATCAGTAATTCCATTGTTCATGCATGTTGGGGTTGTTGCTGGGGAGTAGGAGGCAGGGGAGGTCCTCCCGGAATGCACAAGCATTTTTCTTTGTAACAAACTTTGATGTTTTCGCACTTGATAAATCTGCAATCCACGTCACGCACACATTCGGGTTCATCATCTGCCTGTTTCCTAATGTTCATCTTCATCCCACCAGCTGCTGCTTCAACTTCTGATGCTCTTGTTACGCCTGCAAACACAGATTACAAGTATGATGAACGAATCGAATTGAATTAGTCAACCTGTAAAGTTGCAGTCCCACAATTAACAGAAGAATATAGTTAACTACGACAACATATGCAAATATTTTAATGGTGGTGTGCTACGAACATATTGCAACAGCCAACAAGAGGACCAAGAAGAAACCCATCTTGAAAAAAGCCATCTTCAATTCCTCTGTCTAGTATTCGAGCTGGATGTTTGTTGGTGGATGGAGTGCTCTATCTTCATGAGTTTTTATATATAGGAGATGATATGTGAACTGTTTAGCAGAATTAGCTAGAGAAATCAACAAATTAAGGAAGATAATCTGCCAGATTGATTATTACAAGATGTTTCTTACTGCGAATACCGACTTGTTGGGATATTTTAGAGTAGGTGGACTTTCTCCTAACCAAAACCATACAATCCTCTTTTAGAAGAAAATTGGTGTTTAACCTTTGGTCTAATAACGAAACTTGTTCATGTTAATGGGTTGAGATAGCTCCTATGTGCTTGGATCAGGCCCATTGTTCTACCTCACGTTTTAGTATTGGTTAAGTAAATTGTATTCAGTGACTCTATCAGCCGATCAGAGTGGCGCAGCGGAAGCGTGGTGGGCCCATAACCCACAGGTCCCAGGATCGAAACCTGGCTCTGATAAAACGTTTTTGGCTTTTCATTTGCTTTTTGTGGCTTTTTTTGAGATCTTTTCTGCAACCGTAGGAGAAGAGAGTTTATACTTTAGTCAAAGTTGAATGATGGAATTCCCAAAATTGATAAGCAAGTTTCGAAGTTAGCGAGTGTCCTTGTTTGTAAAGATAGGATTTGCTCCTTTCTTTATTGGCTTTAAGTTCACACAAAGATTCCTACTCATTTGTATATAAACGGGTAGGCCAACCACCCCTCATAAGTCCTTCCTTCTTCCTCATCATATTCTTTATCTTCTTCAGTCTATGTATGTGCTCGTCATGGCGGCAACAACATCAACTTCTGCAGGTTCGTGTCCCAATGTTCTAGGGATCATAGTCAAAAACAATCCCTCCGATTCGCGCTTATCTGAGTTGGGAATCAACTCATGGCCTAAGTAAGTCCTATTACTGCTATATCTAGCTTTTGTCTAATTCCATGATAATTTAACTGTGTTGTTATTACGCATATAGATGGGGATGTCCACCAGGGAAGTATACATTGAAGTTTGATGCAGCAGAAACATGCTATCTGGTAAAAGGCAAGGTGAAGGTGTATCAAAAAGGCTCTTCATCTGATAATGATCAATTTGTGGAGTTTGGTGCAGGGGACCTTGTGACCATCCCAAAAGGACTTAGCTGCGTATGGGACGTCTCGGTTGCGATTGATAAACACTACAAGTTCGATCCGTCATGAATGATCATCTTAATTAGGTAGCAGTATAGCTAGCTGGTTTTTGTGTTGTTGAATGCAGAAGCACTTTTGTTGATGCAAAGTTAAAAGTGGTAGCACTCTCTACTTAATTTGCAGTTGAAAATTAGGATTTGTGGAAGCCTTTTTGTTGCTTTGTTGACTAGTCATTGCGGAGGAGAGATTTTTGTGATGCAGCAGCTAGAAAGCCATATCTTTTTTGTAGCTTTGTGCACGTGAATTGAAAGCTCGGAACATTAAAAGTCTTGATCATTTTAACAATGTGGACATACCATTGCAAGCAAAACCAAAACTGTTATCTTCCATTTGTTCTCACTCGAAAATGCACACACTTCCAAATAAAAGAGTTTGGAAAATTGGGACTGAGGAAGGATGACAAAGGATCAGGTTGGAATTAGGAATCAATATTACCATCATCGCTTCATTACAATAAATTTCGTAAAAATAATAAAAAATCACAAAAGAGTCAGATATTCCTAATTAAGATTTCAAATCAATCTAACTGTTAGAGAAAGTCCATATCTAGGATTAACCTCAAATCCCAAGTGCAATTCACCAAGTTGGATTTTCAGTTATGAGGTTGAACATAATCGAAACGGACCGTACCCACCCCATCGTAACGGGCCAATAGGTCATGAACTTGTTCCTCACAATAAAAACAAAACTGGGCTTGCGAATTGGGCCAATCCTCATTATTCAAGTCTTTCTCAAAACAAAGAAAAGAAAAAGAAAATTAACAAAGGAAGCGAAAAAATTACAAGTAAAAGCCTCCCGCCGCCGCAAGCAAGCAGACAACGGTAAAAGGCTGAGCTGCCGCTGCGCCGCCGTTTGTGCTTCTTCTTCTATCAAATCGGCGTTTTCAGTTGAGAATATGGGGAAGGATAGCGAGTGGGTAACTCCAGGAGAAGCACTTGGGAAAACGTCCGAGTTCAAAGCAGGGAGGGGCGCCTACGTGTCGCCGGACAAACTCACCGTCTACGCTTCCCTCACCGGACTCCGCCGCATCGTAGCGCCCCCTCCCGACGCCGCCGACCAGGTTGGATCTTTCAGCTTTGCTTCTGTTTTGCCTGCCCTGAAAATTAGTTGAACTCATAAAGTTTGAATTTTTGGTATTCGGTTGTTATTCATTTTTGACTGGTTGTTCACCATTTAAACTTTAGGCATCACAAAACTCAAATTTAGTTGTAAATTCTTCATTTTTGAGCTTTCCTATTGTATATGTCCCTTAAAGTTTGAATCTTTCTAGTGATTTACTAAATTTGATGAGAAAGTTTAGAACTTGTCAGTTCCCACTTTCTTTTTTATTTTGTTTGTTCATGCTGGTGTTGATTTTATGATTTTGAGGCTTGATGTTGACTGTTGTGGACTGTAACTTTGTAGAGAGCCACTGTGGAAGTGACTGGTCACAAGGCCCATGGTGCCATTCCCGAGCCGGGTTCGCTTGTCATTGCTAGGGTAAGGGCTCATGAACAAAATGATTACATTGCTCAATTCACTTGATTTGATTATGAGGCTGATTGTTGGACGGATTCTTTTATGTAAAACTCATCTTGTGTTTTTCGGATCATGGTAGGTTACCAAAGTGATGGCGAGAATAGCGTCTGCTGATATTATGTGTCTTGGAACCAAGTCCGTGCAAGAAAATTTTAGTGGCATAATTAGGTATGTAATATTCCTTATGAGTAAGGTACTGGGTTTATCTCCTAGTACTTGGTTTGTGTAGCTTGTCTAGTGAAGTTAGTTGTGGTTGTAATTCTGTTTTGTTCATGTTACGAGTATGCAGGCTTGGTTGTGGTTGTAATTCTGTTTTGTTCATGTTATGAGTATGCAGGCTTCAAGATGTTAGGGCAACCGAGATTGATAAAGTGGATATGCACATGTCTTTTCGCCCTGGTGACATTGTCAGAGCATTAGTGGTATCCTTTATGTCTGGAATGTCCTACTAGTGTGCATATATTGGTAGTGAGATCATTAGACCAAACTAATCATGCAGAAAGCTTTGTATTTCTTAGATGCCAATTGTCAATTTTCCTACTTTTCCCCATGGCTGCAAATCTAGTTAGCTGTTAGCATAGGTTTACTATTGCTGAAATCCTAGTCTTTGGAGTAGCATTCCCATTCTGAATTTTTTACTACTGCCATCACGAAGATTTTTTTGGTTCCCAATTTTAAGCTTTTCCTCATCTACTATCTTTGATTGTGTTCTAGGGTTATATCTTATATGATTCATCTACGATATCAGGATTGTCAATAGTGTTTTGAATTCATAGTCAAGTGATTAAATATGGAAATAATTTCCTTGATTCCTGCACTAAGCTGTCCCTTGGAGATGCTAGGGCTTACTATCTGTCAACCGCAAAGAACGAATTGGGGGTCATTTCTGCGCAGAGTGCAGCAGGTATGTGATATTTTCTTAGTATGTAGCTTTCTACTTTCTGATCTGTCTCTAATTAGTGCATATGGGTGTAACTACTCACCCAATTAATCTGTGTGATGCAAGCTCATATGTTTTTTTTGATTTGTTCATTGTAGGTGCAACTATGGTACCAATAAGCTGGACAGAGATGCAATGCCCCATGACAGGGCAAATTGAGCACAGAAAGGTTGCTAAAATCGGAGGATGAACAGTTAAACTTATAATTGGTGATTGCACCTTTCTCCTTTTTGCTTTTAGACAAGGAGAGAATCTGTAGCTTTGAAATTTCTTATAGATACAGTGTTCTCAGGGATATTGTTTAACGTCAGAAACTTTGGTAGTTTGATGATTGATATTGTAACTTCCATGGGAGCTACCCCATGCACATCTATACCAACGGTATTAGTATTACAAAATGGCATTCTCTCATTTGTGGGTCTGTTTACGCTTTATGTTTCAAATTTGAGTGGAATGTTCTGCAAATTTTGCATTTCGCTATAGAAGCCTGAATTTTTGTACAATAGAGTGGTATGTATAAAGAAGATCTCTTATTTCTTATAAAGATGTTGGAAATTACAAGACTAGATAGGGCATTGCAGTAATTCCCCTTATATGTCGAGGATATTTCTGTAGCACTTTCATGTGACAAGTTAGACACACCTTCAACATCTGACACACCTTCAACATCTGTCTCATTGGGTCGGTCCTCCATTGGCATTTCTTGTGGACAGATGAAAGGTTTCGGAGGCATTTGCAAGGCTTCAACTTCACCTTCAAGCATCTCTACAACTTTGCTCATGGAAGGGCAGTCCACAGGCTTCAGTTGTATGCACCACAATGCAACCATGACCATCTTCCTGGCTACTTTCTTGTCATTCTCACAGGTATCCTCAATTTCAATGCTCAATCCTTTTTCTAGTTGCTCATAAATCCATGAAGGAAAGTATATTTGGCTTGAATTCTGTGCATGTGCATTCAAGTTCTTCCTGCGCCCCGCCATTTCCAGTAACAACATTCCGAAGCTATAAACATCAGCTTTGTAGGAAACACCTCCGATGGTTTTGTAGAACATTTCTGGAGCTATGTATCCCACTGTGCCTCTTATGGCAGTAAGAGAGACAGTGTTATTATCTTTAGGGTAAAATCTTGCAAGCCCAAAGTCGGAAATTTTTGGACTACAATTCTCATCAAGAAGAATATTGTGGGGCTTGATGTCAAAATGGAGAATTTGTATATCGCATCCCTTGTGTAGATATTCAATGGCCCGAGCAACCCCATGAGCTATCTCCTGCATTATATCCCAACTGAGAGCAACATTCGTTTCTTTTCCTGGAAAGATATAGGTGTCTAGGGATCCATTAGGCATAAACTCATAAACAAGAGCTCGTTTTGATCCCGCGGAACAAAATCCAATTAGTTGCACCACATTGACATGATGAATTCTTCCGATTGTAGCGACTTCATTGATGAAATCTTGCCCTTTACCTTTGGAGCCATTCAGCATCTTGACTGCGACAAGATGACCATTTGGTAGCTCTCCTTTGAAAACAGATCCAAAGCCTCCCTGACCAAGTTCGTATTTGAAATTACCTGTCATCTTCTTAATATCTGAATACGAATATCTTCTTGGCATAAGATTCTTGTAAGCATCCAGGAATTCTTCAACTGCACTATCCTTTAGGAACTTTTTCCAGTAACCTCCTTGACGAAGTTGAATTGTCATCGTCTTAATATCTGAATAGGAATACCTTCCTCTGATAAAACTACTGCATGCGTGCAAGAACTCTTCAACTGCCTCATCGTTTAGAAACCTTTTCCAATATAGTTTGTAGCTCCAGAATACCAACAAAACGACAATGCCGAGTATCATTCGTGCCATCAAGAACCACCCTGCCATAAGAATACAGGTAGGAATCAGATGTTGATCTTGCCATACATGCAAATTTCAGTTGTCAAAACCAGTATAAGATTAAAAGACTTACCAGTGATCTTGGCGGCTTCTGTCAAATCTGTGCGAGAACAAACAGTCAGAGCATAAGTCCAAATCGTGTTTAGGCAAATTGAAAGTAATTCTTAGGACCGAAGTGACATAATTAAATATCAAATAACGTAATCAATTAAAGCCATAGCTAACAGAAAATGTAGTCTTAGTCAAACTTACCGAGCTTCAGCTGTTCACAGAAACCTGCAAAAGTTCAGGGTCGTAAATTAAAGATTCAAGAAAAGATCACAAACTAAATCTTGAGGAATGTCCAGTCACACAAACTGAATAAAACATACTCACAATAGAGCGACTGGAATCGTGCGTAGCAGTAGTAATAGGGTTGTTCCCACGTGAGATTGAAACCGCTTCTCAACTTATCACGGATGAATGGAAATCCATCCGCAGTTCCTTGGAAATCGATTGGGAAGAATTTAGTCAGACTACAAGAAGGTTGAAGATTGTCGACTCCATCTCCCACCACAATATAAGAATATGAAATCGTATATGATGAGTTAGTACTAGCGCAGTTGCTTTTTATGTAGTCCGGAGCCTCAACCGGCAACAAGCAATCGTAGAAGGATACATAGCTCCAGTGGGAATCTGTAAGGCTCCAGTGGACTTCGCCTCCATATTGTTGAGAAAATTTCTTGGCAGTTACACTGTAGAGTGGCCTAAAGGGGCAAGAGTCGTTTAGCAGACCAGGATCCACGACTGTGATGAACTGGTATTCGTAGTCGATTCCCATGACATAATATGTACCGCCGGCGAAGTCTAAGGTGGTGCGATTGTGCTCGCATGACAGTTTAACTGGATGGCTGAGGCAATTGAGACCCGAACCAGTACTATTCAAGCGAAAGGGGTATTTAATGTCGATGAATTCCCCACAAGAAGCAGGAGGACAGTTTTTATCTGCCTTGGCAGTGGCACCATCATCACCGATCACAAAGAGAGTAGCTATAGCACATGCTAACCAAACACTTATTGCCGGCATCATGTATGAGCAAGCGCTCCAGCGCTCCAGTTCAGATTAGATGGAAGAAAGATTTGTCCTTACATAAGCTTATAGGAAATATATTCCATGCCGTATTCCATGCCGGGAAACCCTGTCTGATACTTGTTTATTTTTATAAAAAAAATATTTTCTTGATTATTACCAAGAAAAATACAATGTAGAAATTCAGACGCTTGCACAATCGCTAGGAAAGTTACACTAAGCTAGAAATTAGAGTGATGGCAATTGCAACTGGACATCACATGTACAGTTCAAGAGCTTAGAAGCGTCATTGGTGACAAATCTTGATAAAGCAGGTTAAGTTATGCAGGCTCAAAATTCAACCAACGACTTGATACGGCAGAAATTGGAATACAACCACAAAATATATCTATATCACCCAGCGAGTTGACCGACGACTTGATATCCAAAACATTTGCTGCATCATGTTTGAGCTTTTAGGAACAATCCAGGCCGGCCACGCTACAGGTACTTGATTTTTAACTTGTTTGTGTAATTACCTAGAAAATACGAGGTTAAAAGTCAGACGCTTACACAATCACTACAAAATTTACACTAGCTAGAAATTAGAGTGATGAACGACAATTGCAATTGGACAATGCACATAATCCAAGAGCTAAGAAAGTTATTAGAAACGTCATTTGGTAAATAAACCAAGTCAATAAACCGACGATTTGATACGGCAGAAATTGGGATGCGAGTAGACCAAAACTTGATACAGAAGACCAAGCAAGATGAATAGATCATATTCCTAATCCTAATTAACAAAGTTTGGATAGAATTAGCTAGAAAATGGAAGAAAGACTAAACACTTATTGCCGGCATTGGTGAAAGACTTGCCAGCGCTCCAGAGTTCAGGTTAGATGGAAGAAAGACTTGTCCTTACTCAATCATTACGAAAGTTACACAAGCTAGAAATTGGAGTGATGAATGACAATTGCAATTGGACAGTACACACAATTCAATTCAAGAGCTAAGAAAGTTATTAGAAACGTCATTTGGGGACAAACAAGTCAATAAACCAAGTCAGGTCTGCAGGCTCAAAATTCAACCAACGATTTGATACGTCAGAAATTTATTATGCGATAGTAGACCGACCAAAACTTGATACCGAAGACCAAGACTTAATACTGAAGACCAGGACTTGCTATAGCACATGCTAACCAAACACTCAATGCCGGCATCATGTATGAGCAAAGCGCTCCAGAGTTCAGTGGAAGAAGACTTGTCATTACATAAGCTTGTAGGACTAATATTCCAGCCGGGGAACCCTTTCAGATACTTGTTTATTTAAAAAAAAAAACAATATATTTTGTCCAATTAGTAATTACCAAGAAAAATACAATGTTTTCAGACACTTGCACAATTGCGAGGAAAGTTACACTAAGCAAGAAATTAGAGTGATGGCAATTGCAATTGGACATCACATGTACAGTTCAAGAGCTTGGAAACGTCATTGGTGACGAATCTTGATAAAGCAAGACCAAGACTTGATACCGAAGACCAAGGAAGATGAATAGATCATATTCCTAATCCTACTTAACAAAGTTTGGATAGAACTAGCTAGAAAATGGATAGGCTGCTGCTCAGTTTGTTTATCTTCTTGCTTGCAATCGTTGTCTTTGTCACAGGCAAAGCAGCTGATGAATGCCAGATTTCAAGGTGTGGGGATGATGGTCCAGTTATCAAGTTTCCATTTCGTCGTAAGGGCGATCCCTCTCACTGTGGCCATCCAGAGTTTGAGGTTTTCTGCTCAGAAAATATGACACTGATTCAGCTGTCTTCATCCTCGGGCCTGTTTCCTATCCGAAACATCAACTACGACATCCGAAGTTTTGACGTGTACGATGGTTGCCTCCCGAGACGCCTTCTTAATTTTACAGTCTCCAGTAGCTCGCTCTTTCAACCGGCACCTTCCCAACCCCCTATATACAGGGCTGGTGACACGCCTCAATACAGAACGTACAACTGCGCTACCTATTATATTTCTGGTGATATTCCCTGGATTCCCCAGATAATGAAACTCACGTTGCTAAATTGCTCCACGACACAAAATTTTAGCTCACAGAGCTTCAGGAGTAGTCATCCTGGTTACTACATACCAATCACATGTCTGAGTCTCCCCGGGAATCAAGTTCTGGCTGTTCCATCCTCAACTTCTAGCGCCGACTTGCCGGTGCCAACTTGTAGTACTTTGAGCCGCCTCCTTCTTCCACTACGCAGAGTGGACGCAGAAAAGTATAGCCAGGAAAGTTCTAACCAGCATTGTGAACCAGACAATGTTTTGTTGCTGAAATGGGAATCCTGGGAATATTTCCCTCAATGTCAAAACTGTACAGGAGGAGGAGGAAGTTGCGAGTACAATTACATCAGCAGTCAAATGGACTGCTTACTGAATCCCTCGCTCTCACAAGAACTACAACACCCCAAAGGTAGGTCCTCCCTTTACAGCATTGACATATTTAAGAAAAGCGTACTTGAATTCAATTATTCAAGAAGGTAGGAACTGATTGACTTTTTGCCGAAATTTTTATCTCCTACTTAACTCAGGCCATGCATCAAGAAGGTATATTATCACAGGAGTGACTGCGGCTTCTTTTGTTCTTTTATCGGCAATGACAGTAGCCGTATTCTTCTATGTCAAAAGATCAAAGAGCATAGAGGAAAAAGAGAATCAAATGAAGGTCGAAAAGTTCCTGAAAGATCACAAGTCCCATGTACCAACAAGATACTCCTATGCTGATATAAAGAAGATGACTAATGGATTTAAGAAGAAGTTGGGCCAAGGAGGTTTCGGAAGTGTTTACAGGGGAAAGCTGCCAAATGGAGTTCCCGTTGCCATAAAAGTCCTCGTTGATTCTAAGGGAAATGGGGATGATTTTGTGAATGAAGTGGGAACCATTGGCAGAATTCACCATGTCAACGTGGTTCGTCTACTTGGATTTTCTGCTGAAGGAGGCAAGCGCGCTGTTATTTACGAGCTCATGCCAAACAGGTCTCTAGAGAAGTTCGTCTCATCGAAAGAACAATCTGGTAACCCGTCGTTTGATTGGGAGAAACTTCATCACATCATCAGTGGTACAGCGAAAGGCATTGATTATCTTCACCAAGGGTGTGAGCAGAGGATTCTGCACCTTGATATCAAGCCTCATAACATCTTGTTAGACCAAGACTTCAATCCTAAGATCGCTGATTTTGGTCTGGCAAAACTTTGTTCCAAGGAAGACAGCATTATATCCATGACGGCTGCTAGAGGCACCATAGGCTACATTGCACCCGAGGTATTCAATGGCAACTACGGAAGCGTGTCACACAAGTCAGATGTATATAGTTTCGGAATGCTAGTGCTTGAAATAGCGGGATCTCGGAAAGAACCTGATCTTGCATCTAGCAACAGCGAGGACTACTTTCCGGAATTGGTTTACAATCGTCTAATTCAAGGACAAGCGTTGGGGTTGAAGCTAGGAACCGGAAGTGATGATGCTCAGATTGCTAAGAAACTAATGATTGTTGCACTCTGGTGCATCCAGTGGTACCCGGTGAATCGCCCTTCCATGAAAGCGGTTTTTCGAATGCTAGAAGGACCTTCTGAGAACTTGATCATGCCGCCCAATCTGTTTGCTTCCACAAGTACTCAGACGGAACCAGCAACACTGTCAAGTTAAATAGCCGCACTTTGTGTACAAATTGATTTCAGTGAAGTCCAGCATATGTATGTCTGCAATAAAAAGGTCTAGTGGTAATATGTATCCAAGTGATCAACAACAACAAATTGGGAATTACTTTCAATCTAGTTCTTTGGCAATAGTGTTTCTCGACATAAATATACTAATCTTTCTTTTCACTTGTTTTCTCTTTCTCAACTGGCTATTGTATATTTATAAAAAAACATAAAAAAGATTGCATATATGACAAGTATTTTTGAAGATTCAAAAACGCTTTTGAATTGAATTTTGAATTGAAGTACATTCTAAGCGCTTTTAAACGGACAATAAGCATATGACCTCTTACACAAATTAAGCACACAAAACAAAAAAATCAAGCCACGTGGCAATTTTTCAGTGGTACTCAAGTTTGAGCCACTGAAAAATTTGGCCAAAACTGTTCTTTCATTTGTTCTCACTCGAAAATGCACACTTCCAAATGGAAAAGTTTGGAAAATTGGGACTAAAGAAGGATGACAGCGGATCAGGTCGGAATTAGAGCATTTCGGGCGGGCTAAACGGCAGGCTGGCGGCCCGGCTAGCCTGCTGCCGCCACTGTTCACGCCACACCGGGAAAAAGAGGGGACGGCGAGCTGCGGGCGAGAGGACGGCAGGCAGGCGGGCCTGCGAGCGTCGCCAGCGCCAGCGCCTGCGGACGGTGAGGGGAAGTGGGCCCCAGCTGACGCGGAATCGCACTGATTTTTTTTTTATTCTGGCGCTTGCATTGCACGCGCGCGTGAGGGAGAGTGGGTGGGTGGGGTGTTCGGTAGTGGAGTCCGAACAAGAAAATGAAGGGCTGCTTTTTGTGTGAACAAATTTTATGTGTAGATTACTTGAATATAACGTTGGTAATAATTCTTATACATGTTTTTGAAAAAAAAAAAAATAGTTATTGCTTGCGCCTACGCCTACATGGGTGTGAGCTGTTTTTTTTACGGAAGGCGCATGTGATCACTATTCATCACCTGCAGGCAAGAGGAGGGCAACAGTCCACTTCGTGTCTGCGCCTGCGCCTGCATGGGTGAAGTTGCTCTTAGGGGGAAATTTTACCCCCCGCCCCCCCCCTATAAAAATTTTTGTAAAAAGTAAAGAAAAAGCGAAAAAAAAACACGTTTTTTTATTAAGTTTCCCAATCCCCACAAATTTTAGGTAAAGTCCGTATCCAATAAAACATATTGGATTGACCTCAAATCCCAAGTGCAATGCCATATACAATAAAGGCTAATACTTAAAATGCCCCCTCAAACTCACTTTCGGTAAAAATTCGCCCCCCCAAACTCCAAAATGCCATAATTCGCCCCCCCTAATTCGATTCTGTTAAACCGTTGCCCCCTTTTGGGATTTTCCGTCCAATTTGGCTGAGGTGGCAGCCACGTGTCAAAAAGATGGGACCCAGTAAAATCCAACTAAGAAAAAAAATGAAAAAAATGAAAAAATAAAAAACAAAAACTTTTTAAATTTTTCTAATTACATTTTTTTTTTCCAATTCAACATCAGATTCCACTTGCCACCACCTCAACAACAACAATCACTTGGTGAACTTCATCCGCTCCTCCACCTGAAAATTCCCGATGTCCTGCTCACGAATCCGGCACTCCTCGCGGACGCCGATGACATGTGTCCTCGAGAAAGACCGTCCGATCTGGCAAAGCGTCGACCGCATGCGCTCGTAGGGGGACACGTAGAAGTAGACCCGCCAGTTGGGGTTGTTGTTGGCGTCGGCGTCAGAGATGACGCGGTGGATCTCGGCGCCGGCGAGCTGGGCCTGGGCCAGGCCTTGTTGGGTCAGTGGGATTTTGTTGTCCGGTGTGGTGGTGTAGGCGGAATGGTCGAGATTGCCCTCGGACTCGCCGTGCCGCATTAGGATGACCCGCTTGGGTAGAACTGCTAGGGGTTTGCTCTTGCTATTCGAATTCAAATTCGAATTGGAATTGGAGTGATGCATTTTTTCTGGGTCGGTTTTTGATGATTTTGGATCGGTTGAAATCTTGGGTTTTGCTCAATTTTGGTGTTTGAATCTGAATTCCCCATAAAGTTTTCAACTTTCTGAAGGAAAATGGTGATTGGTTTGTCAAATCTTGGCGTCTAATTTTCCGGCGGCGATCGGAAAATTGAGTGGGAAATTAATTGTCGTGGTCGGCGGTGGTGACGCCGGGCACGTAGATGGAGTTCACCAGGCGGTAGACGACGCGGTACTTGTACTCGACGCCGACGATGAGCTGGTCGCTGGCGGTGGCGAGGGGGTCGTCGCCGAGGGAGGCGATGGAGTCGGCGGTGCCATCGGAGGAGGAGTCCGGGTGATTGTTGTTGTTGAGGTGGGGGTCTTTGGAGGTATGGAGTTGCCGAAGCACAGAGGGGCGGGCTGATGAGAGGAAAAGCTTAGTTGGATTTTAGGGTCCCATTTTTTCACACGTGGTGGCAAGTGGGACCCACTCATAATGCCACCTCAGCAAAATTGGACGGAAAAACGCCAAAGGGGGCAACGGTTTAACAGAATTGAGTTAGGAGGGGCGAATTATGGCATTTCGGAGTTTGGGGGGGCAAATTTTTACGAAAAGTGAGTTTGAAGGGGCATTTTAACAATTAAGCCTAAAATACCCCCATCTTTTTTCTCTCTTTTGTGATTTTATGTTTGGTGCTGCCGCCGCCCCCCCCCCCCCCCTGGCGGCCGGCGGGTGGGCGTTTTGTTCTTCCCCATAAAAAAAAAAGGGGGGGGGGCGCGGGCGGTGCCCCTCTTTTTTCTTCTTCTCCTTTTCAAAAAAAAAAAAAAAAAAAAAAAAAAAAAAAAAAAAAAAAGTGCCCCCCCCCCCCCCCCGCAGGCAAGCGGGTAAGTGTGGGGGGGCGGGCTGCCGGTGCGCTGTTTTTTTTTCTTCTTCTCTCTCCCCGTTTTTTTTTTTTTTTTTATTTTTTTTGAAAGGGTGGGGACCGTGTGGTTCCCTCTTTCTTTTTTTTTTTTTTTTTTTAGGCTGGTGTTGTTTTTTTGTCTTTGGGGCTAGGTGTTGGCTGTTGTGGATTGTAACTTTGTAGAGAGCCACTGTGGAAGTGACTGGTCACAAGGCCCATGGTGCCATTCCCGAGCCGGGTTCGCTTGTCATTGCTAGGGTAAGGGCTCATCAACAAGATGATTACATTGCTCAATTCACTTGATTTGATTGTGAGGCTGATTGTTGGACTGATTCTTTTATGTAAAACTCACTTTGTGTTTTTCGGATCATGGTAGGTTACCAAAGTGATGGCGAGATTGGCGTCTGCTGATATTATGTGTCTTGGAACCAAGTGCAAGAAAATTTTAGTGGCATAATTAGGTATGTAATATTCCTTATTAGTAATGAATGGGAAGGTACTCGGTTTATCTCCTAGTACTTGGTTTGTGTAGTTTGTCTAGTGAAGTTAGTTGTGGTTGTAATTCTGTTTTCTTCATGTTATGAATATGCAGGCTTCAAGATGTTAGGGCAACCGAGATTGACAAAGTGGATATGCACATGTCTTTTCGCCCAGGTGACATTGTCAGAGCACTAGTGGTATCCTTTATGTGAGGAATGTCCTACTACTGTAATGATTTTGGTGTTGAGATAGTACCAAACTAATCATGCAGAAAGGTTTTGTGTTTCTTAAATGCCAATTGTCAATTTTCAAACGTTTCCCATGGCTGCAAATCAAGTTAGCTGTTAAAATTTGGTGGCTATTGCTGAAATCCTAGTCTTTGGAGTGGCATTCCCATTCTTAATTTTTTACTACTGCCATCACGAAGATTTTTTTGTGAAGATAAGCTTTTCTTATCTACTATCTTTGGAGTAGCATCCCCAATTTTAAGATTTTCCTCATCTGCTATCTTATATTATTTGTCAATGATATCAGGATTGTCAATAGTGTTTTAAACTCATATTCAAGTGACTAATTATGAAATAGTTTCCTTAATTCCTTCAATAAGTTGTCCCTTGGAGATGCTAGGGCTTATTATCTGTCAACCGCAAAGAATGAATTGGGTGTTATTTCTGCGCAGAGTGCAGCAGGTATATGATATTTTAAAGTGTATAGCTTTCTACGTTTGTCCCTATCTAATTAGTGCATATGGGTGCAACTACTAGCCCAATCAATCTGCATGATGCGAGCTCATATGTGTTTTTGTATTTGTTCATTGTAGGTGCAACTATGGTACCAATAAGCTGGACAGAGATGCAATGCCCCATGACAGGGCAAATTGAGCACAGAAAGGTTGCTAAAGTCGGAGGATGAAAGGTTAAACTTATAATTGGTGCTTGTACTTCTTTCTCCTTTTTGCTTTTAGACAAGGAGAGAATCTGCAGCTTTGAAATTTCTTATAGTTGTGTTCTTAGGGATATTGTGTAACGTCAGAAACTATGGTCGTGTGATTTCTGATATTATGACTTCCATGGAAGCTACCCCATGCACATCTATAACAACGATAGTACAAAATGGCATTCTCTCATTTGTGGGTCTGTTTATGCTTTATGTTTCAAACTTGAATTGAATGTTCTGCAAATTTTGCATTTGGCTATAGAAGGTTAATTTTGTAAAATAGAGTGGTATGTATACAGAAGCTCTCTTATTTCTTATAAGGATGTTGGAAATTACAAGACTAAATACGGCATTGCAGTAATTCCCCTTATATAATCGAGGATATTTCTGTAGCACTTTCATGTGACAGGTTAGACACACCTTCAACATCTGTCTCATTGGGTAGGTCCTCCATTGGCATTTCTTGTGGACAGATGAAAGGTTTTGGAGGCATTTGCAAGGCTTCAACTTCACCTTCAAGCATCTCTACAACTTTGCTCATGGAAGGGCGGTCCATAGGCTTCAGTTGTATGCACCACAATGCAACCATGACCATCTTCCTGGCTACTTTCTTGTCATACTCACAGGTGTCCTCAATTTCAATGCTCAATCCTTTTTCTAGTTGCTCATAAATCCATGAAGGAAAGTATATTTGGCTTGAATTCTGTGCATGTGCATTCAAGTTCTTCCTGCGCCCCGCCATTTCCAGTAACAACATTCCGAAGCTATAAACATCAGCTTTGTAGGAAACGCCTCCGATGGTTCTGTAAAACATTTCTGGAGCTATGTATCCCATGGTGCCTCTTATGGCAGTAAGAGAGACAGTGTTATTATCTTTAGGGTAAAATCTTGCAAGGCCAAAATCGGAAATTTTTGGATTAAAGTTATCATCAAGAAGAATATTGTGGGGCTTGATGTCAAAATGGAGAATTTGTATATCGCATCCCTTGTGTAGATATTCAATGGCCTGAGCAACCCCATGAGCTATCTCCTGCATTCTATCCCAACTGAGAGCAACGTTATTTTCTTTTCCCGGAAAGATATAGGTGTCGAGGGATCCATTAGGCATAAACTCATAAACAAGAGCTCGTTTTGATCCCGCGGAACAAAATCCAATTAGTTTCACCACATTGACATGATGAATTCTTCCGATTGTAGCGACTTCATTGATGAAATCTTGCCCTTTACCTTTGGAGCCATTCAGCATCTTGACTGCGACAAGATGACCATTTGGTAGCTCTCCTTTGAAAACAGATCCAAAGCCTCCCTGACCAAGTTCGTATTTGAAATTACCTGTCATTTTCTTAATATCTGAATACGAATATCTTCTTGGCATAAGATTCTTGTACGCATCCAGGAATTCTTCAACTGCATTATCCTTTAGGAACTTTTTCCAGTAGCCTCCTTGACGAAGTTTAATTGTCATCGTCTTAATATCCGAATAGGAATACCTTCCTCTGATAAAACTACTGCATGCCTGCAAGAACTCTTCAACTGCCTCATCATTGAGAAACTTTTTCCAATATAGTTTGTAGCTCCAGAAAACCAACAAAACGGCAATGCCGAGTATCATTCGTGCCATCAAGAACCACCCTGCCATGAGAATACAGGTAGGAATCAGATGTTTATCTTGCCATACATACAAATTTCAGTTGTCAAAAACACTATAATTAAAGGACTTACCAGTGATCTTGGCGGCTTCTATCAAATCTGTGCGAGAACAAACAGTTAGAGCATAAGTCCAAATCGTGTTTAGGCAAATTGAAAGTAATTATTAGGACCGAAGTGACATGATTAAATGTCAAATAAAGTAGTCAATTAAAGCCATAGCTAACAGAAAATGTGGTGTTAATCAAACTTACCGAGCTTCAGCTGTTCACCGAAACCTGCAAAATTTCAGAGTCGTAAATTAAAGATTCAAGAAAAGATCACAAACTAAACCTTGAGGAATGTCCAGTCACACAAACTGAATAAAACATACTCACAATAGAGCGACTGGAATCGTGCCTCGCAGTAGTAATAGGGTT
Source organism: Spiraea crenata (assembly GCA_033992175.1). Taxonomy (NCBI): domain Eukaryota; kingdom Viridiplantae; phylum Streptophyta; class Magnoliopsida; order Rosales; family Rosaceae; genus Spiraea; species Spiraea crenata. The sequence continues at coordinate 668,812 of JAVBHV010000041.1, read as the reverse complement.
GTCTCCACGTGAGATCGAAACCGCTTCTCAACCTATCACGGATGAATGAAAATGAAAGGCCATCCGAAGTTCCTTGGAACTTGATTGTGAAGAGTTTAGTCAGATTACAAGAAGGTTGAAGATTGTCGACTCCACCTCCCACCACAATATAAGAATATGAAATTGTAGATGATGAGTTAGTACTAGTGCAGTTGCTTTTTATGTAGCCCTGAGCCTCAACCGGCAACGAGCAATCGTAGAAGGATACATAACGGACATATGTAAAGCCCATGTGGACTTCGCCTCCATATTTTTGAGAAAAGTTCTTGGTATTTAATTTTAAACTGTAGAGTGGCCTAAAGGGGCAAGAGTCGTTTAGCAGACCAGGATCCACGACTCTGATGTTCTGGTCTTCGTAGTTGATTCCCGTGACATAATATGTAGCGCTGGAGAAGTTCAAGGTGGTGCGATTGTGCTCGCATGACAGTTCAACGGGATGGCTGAGGCAATTAAGACCCGAACCAGTACTATTCAAGCGAAAGGGGTATTTAATGTCAGTGACTTCCCCACAAGAAGCAGGAGGACAGTCTTTATCTGCCTTGGCAGCGGCGCCATCATCACCGATCACAAAGAGAGTTGCTATAGCATACGCTAACCAAACACTTATTGCCGGCATCATGTATGAGCAAGCGCTCCAGAGTTCAGATTAGATGGAAGAAGACTTGTCCTTACATAAGCTTTTAGGGCATCACCAATGCACTGCCATTTTGGGGCTGTATTGGTCTTAGGTCTGTCAATTTGACAGCCTTTGTTAAAAAACACAATCCCAATGCACCGGAGGGCTGAGCTGCAAAAGGAAGAGCCCGCCGGCGGGCTGAAGGAGGGGGCTGAAAATTTAGAGACAGGCTTTCAGCCTTGGATGATGCGCGGGTCCCACCAAATTTGAACAAATTTGATCTTTGTTCAACAGACCCAATCTGAAATTCACTCCCCACTGCTCCCCCAATCTGAATTTCCCTCCACCGATTCGTCGGAGCTCGACCGGAATTGAGTTAAATTGAGGTGATGGGCGACTTAAATTCCGGTGAAAAATTGAGTGCAATGGGCAACTTAAATTCCGGCCTTGGGTGGGATGGGCGACTTAAATTCCGGTAAAAAATTGAGGAAAAGAGAGCAGTTTTTGGTGAAAGGCGGCAGCGACGCAAAATTTGCAGGAATCCTACGATGAGGAAGATGTGTTTGGTGCAACGCACGTTTGGTCTTAAAAAGTGATTTTCTTTGTTTTTTTTTTTCAAATTATGTATTATAATAATGTAAAAATAATATTATAAAATAAAAATATATTTTATAATCAAATATGTAGAAATTATCAACATTTTACTATTATTTTGAAAGAAATATATATTGCAATAGTAAGAAATCTAATCAACGGCAAGTATGCGTAGAAATCTTATTACGTCGGAATTCAAATATTTTTTTATCGAAACGTTTGTAAAAAAACCAACATAACAATAATTAATATTTTAGTTAAGAAAAATTAAAGACAAAGCATAATTGACGTATAATTAACTTACGACATATAAAAATTTATAGAGCCCTGAGTGCATAGAGCCCCTCCCACTGTGTAACATATTCCTTTAAAGCCCGAAATATTCCCTATTCGGGCTCTAAAGAGGGCTCTACCGTTACTTTTAGAGCCCAAATAGGAATAATATTCCATGCCGGGAAACCCTTCCAGATATTTGTTTATTTTTTTTAAAAAAATATTTGTCTAATTAGTAATTACCAAGAAAAATACAATGTAGAAATTCAGACGCTTGCACAATCGCTAAGGAAAGTTACACTAAGCTAGAAATTAGAGTGATGACAATTGCAACTGGACATCACATGTACAGTTCAAGAGCTTAGAAGCGTCATTGGTGACAAATCTTGATAAAGCAGGTTAGTTATGCAGGCTCAAAATTCAACCAACGGCTTGATACGGCTCAAATTGGAATTCAACCACAAAATATATCTATATCATTATTTATCACACAGCGAGTTGACCGACGACTTGATATCCAAAACATGTTTGAGCTTTTAGGAACAATCCAGGCCGGCCACGCTACAGGTACTTGATTTTTAATTTGTTTGTGTAATTACCTAGAAAATACGAGGTAGAAATTCAGACGCTTACACAATCACTACGAAAGTTACACTAGCTAGAAATTAGAGTGATGAGCGACAATTGCAATTGGACAATGCACATATTCCAAGAGCTAAGAAAGTTATTAGAAACGTCATTTGGTAAATAAACCAAGTCAATAAACCGACGATTTGATACGGCAGAAATTTATTATGCGAGAGTAGACCGAAACTTGATACCGAAGACCAAGCAAGATGAATAGATCATATTCCTAATCCTAATTAACAAAGTTTGGATAGAATTAGCTAGAAAATGGATAGGCTGCTGCTGAGTTTGTTTATCTTCTTGCTTGCAATTGTTGTCTTTGTCACAGGCAAAGCAGCTGATGAATGCCAGATTTCAAGGAGGTGTGGGGATGATGGTCCAGTTATCAAGTTTCCATTTCGTCGTAAGGGCGATCCCTCTCACTGTGGCCATCCAGAGTTTGAGGTTTCCTGCTCAGGAAATATGACATTGATTCAGCTGTCTTCATCCTCAGGACTGTTTCCTATCCGAAACATCAACTACGACATTCGGCGTTTTGAGGTGTACGATGGTGATGCAGATGGTTGTCTCCCCAGACGCCTTCTTAATGTTACAATCTCCAATAGCTCGTTCTTTCAACCGGCACCTTCCCAACCCCCTATATTGGGCTATAACGGGGATCCTCACATGCCTCACCCCAGAATGTACAACTGCGCTGACTATGGTATTCCCTGGAATCCCCACTTAATGGAACTCACGTTACTAAATTGTTCCACGACACAAAATTTTAGCACACAGAGCTTCAGGAGTAATCAGCCTGGCTACTACATACCAATCACATGTCTGAGTCTCCCCGGGCATCAAGTTCTGGCTGTTCCACCCTCAACTTCTAGCGCATATTTGCCGGTGCAACCTTGTGGTACTTTGAGTCGCCTCCATCTTCCACTACGCAGAGTGGACGCAGAAAGGTATAGCCTGCGTGCTTATAACCAGCATTGTGAACCAGACAATGTTTTGCGGCTGGAATGGAAATCCTGGGAATATTTCCCTCAATGTCAAAACTGTACAGGAGGAGGAGGAAGATGCGAGTACAATTACACCAGCGGTCAAATGGACTGCTTGCCGTCGCCCTCTCAAGAACTACAACACTCCAAAGGTATGTCCTCCTTTTACTGCATTGACGTATTTGTGTTTAAGAAAAAGCGAACTTGAATTCAATTATTCTCAACTGATTGACTTTTTGCCGAAATTTTTTTCTCCTACTGAACTCAGGCCATGCATCAAGAAGGCATACTATCACAGGAGTGACCATGGCTTCTTTTGTTCTTTTATCGGCAATGACAGTAGTAGCCGTATTCTTCTATGTCAAAAGATCAAACAGCATAGAGGAAAAAGAGAATCAAATGAAGGTCGAAAAGTTCCTGAATGATCACAAGTCCCATGTACCAACAAGATACTCCTATGCTGATATAAAGAAGATGACCAATGGATTTAAGAAGAAGTTGGGTGAAGGAGGTTTCGGAAGTGTTTACAGGGGAAAGCTTCCAAATGGAGTTCCCGTTGCCATAAAAGTCCTCATTGATTCTAAGGGAAATGGGGATGATTTTGTGAATGAAGTGGGAACCATTGGCAGAATTCACCATGTCAACGTGGTTCGTCTATTTGGATTTTCTGCTGACGGAGGCAAGCGCGCTGTTATTTACGAGCTCATGCCAAACAGGTCTCTAGAGAAGTTCATCTCATCCAAAGAACAATCTAGTAACCCTTTGTTTGATTGGGCGAAACTTCATCACATCATCAGTGGTACAGCGAAAGGCATTGATTATCTTCACAAAGGATGTGAGCAGAGGATCCTGCACCTTGATATCAAGCCTCATAACATCTTGTTAGACCACGACTTCAATCCCAAGATCGCTGATTTTGGTCTGGCAAAACTTTGTTCCAAGGAAGACAGCATTCTATCCATGACGACTGTTAGAGGCACCGTAGGCTACATTGCACCCGAGGTGTTCAATGGCAACTACGGAAGCGTGTCACACAAGTCAGATGTATATAGTTTCGGGATGCTAGTGCTTGAAATAGCGGGATCTCGGAAAGAACCTGATCTTGCATCTAGCAACAGTGAGGACTACTTTCCGGAATTGGTTTACAATCGTCTGATTCAAGGACAAGCGTTGGGGTTGAAGTTAGGAACCGGCAGTGATGATGCTCAGATTGCTAAGAAACTAATGATTGTTGCACTCTGGTGCACCCAGTGGTACCCAGTGAATCGCCCTTCCATGAAAGCGGTTGTTCGAATGCTAGAAGGACCTTCAGAAAACTTGATCATGCCGCCCAATCCATTTGCTGCCACAAGTACTCAGACAGAACCAGCAACACTGTCAAGTTAAATGGCCGCACTATGTCTACCAATTGATTTCAGCAATGTCCAGCATATTATGTCTGCAATAAAAAGGTCTAGTGGTAATATGTATCCAAGTGATTAACAACAACAGTGGGAATTTCTTTCAATGTAGTTCTTTGGTAATAGTGTTTCTCAACAGAAGTCTTTCTTTCCACTCGATTTCTCTCTCTCAACTAGCTATCACATATTTATACAGAAAGACATAAAAGACTCTGCATATTTGACAAATATTTTTGGAGGTTCAAAAACTCTTTTGAATTGAAAAGGAGGCTTTTAAACAGACAATAAGCATATGGCCTCTTTACCCAAATCAAGCACAAAACAATTCAACCACGTGGCAATTTGGCATTGCCTTGCTCCAAAAATGCCAAATTTTTCAGTGGCTCAAACTTGAGTACAGAGCAGCAGAATACTCACTCTAAAATGGCTTCTCTTGCCTTCCTCCAGCCTCTCTCCAACCTCTCTTCCTCCACCACCCTCGTCTTTCTCCGAAATCCCCACCACGTCCCTTCTTCTTCCTCTTCTCTAAAACCCTCCAAACTCCCCAAAATTTTCAAGTCCTTCACCGCCTCATTCTCTCTAGCAGAATCGGACTCCCCCAAATCATTGCCGCCCAATCTCAAGCCATTCCTCCAAGGACTCGCTGTAAGCATCCATTTTTCTATTCAAAGTTTGAATCTTTTTGTGATTTCGATTCCAAAGCTTGAACCTTTAATTCAAAGTCTTAATCTAAACTTCAGTTTTTTCAAAATGTAAAATGCTGTGCAGGATAGTTTTGATCTTCCAGACGACTACTTTGCGCAACTTCCGAGCGATCTCCGTCTTGATGTAAGTAGAAATTTGGCAAACTTTCTGCGAACCCAGTTGTTTGAATTTGATATAGAATGTGATTTATTGTTGAATTATTGAATGAGAGCTTTTGGAATTTTTCGTGTTGGGCATGTTTGAAGCTGAATGATGCAGCTTTTGATCTTTCAAATGGACGGGTCATTGATGAGGTTAGTTAGTTTTGTTGCTGTACCATTATCAAACAAGTTTACAGGTTTTTGTGAAACTGGTAGAAAATGGATTTGATATGATGTGTGCTAATTTCATTGCCAACTGCAGTTTGGAGAACTTCAGGTCGAGCTAACATCGCTTGCTCTCACCCGAAATGCACACACTTCCAAATAGAAGAGTTTGGGAAATTGGGAAATGGGAAAGATGACAACAAATTAGGTCCGAATTAGGAATCAATATTACCATCCTCGCTCCGTTCAGTGAATTCCATAGACATAATCAGAAATCGAAAAAGAATCAGACATTCCTAATTAAGATTCTAAATCAATCAAACTCTTAGGTCCAATAACCATATTGGATCGACCTCAAATCCCAAGTTCAACTCTCAGTCATAATGTTGAACATAATCGAACCATATTGAATTCCATCGTAACGGGCCAATAGGTCATGAACTTGCTCCTTAGGAATAGAAACAAAACTGGGCTTGCGAATTGGGCCAGCTGTCATTATTCAAGTTCTTCTCTAACAGGGTTGGTGCTCCATTTGCTCAGAGAAGGGCTGGTAATGTTGGCTTCGGTAATAAGGTATTCTTCTATGACATTTTCAGCTCTGTTAGTTTAAAATATTTCCCTCTGATAACTTGATGAATTAGTGTTCTCAAGGGATGTAATAGATACAATGAATATTAATGTGTACAACGAATTCTACAAATCAATCAATGTTGTTAAAGCGCCAATGTAGGTTCTTTGGTGTAGTAAGATATGCCATGTAGGTTGTTAAATAAGTGAATCCCTATAGCTTTTAACAGGCAGTATTTCCAACTGCATCGGAACAGCAATTAAATATCACTCTCATGCTGTGTGAGGTTGTTTCTTCTGGGATTCTTTATTGTGCAGCTGCCACAGCAACATCGTCAGCAACAGCAGCCGCAACTAAGGCAGCAAGAGAATTCAGCTCCTAGGCAGAGGCCTCAGACACTCGATTTATTCTTTGCTAACATGAAGGAGCAGAGGATGAGGGCTCAACCACGCCAAATTTTAGAGCTCGTCGGGAACTTCCAGTCTGATTAATAGCTTCATAGTGTAATTTACATATGAGAATTATTAACATCATTTGGATTCCAAGTTGTTCATTCATAGCCTCACTGGTGGTGCTTATTGTTGGCACAATATCAATATTTGCTAGTTTTGGTGTGTGGAATGTGATGCCTTATTAATTTTCAAACGGGGTTAAACGGGTGGGTCAGGTTAACTCATTAAATTAATGGATTGGGTTGAGTTGACCCATTAACATAAATGGGTTGGGTCAAGTTGACCCATTATATAATGGGTTATGCTTAACCCAATCCAAATCCAACCCAACCCACCCAATTGCCAGCTCTAAGTAAAAGCATCCGGCCGCCGCAAGCAGACACCGTCTACGCTTCCCTCACCGGACTCCGCCGCATCGTATCCCCCCCTCCCGACGCCGCCGACCAGGTTGATATCTTTCAGCTTTGCTTCTGTTTTGCCTGCCCAGAAAGTTGGTTGAACTCATAAAGTTCGAATTTTTTGTATTGGTTATTCACCGTTGACTGTAAATTTAAACTGTAGGCTTTAAAAAACTCAAATTTAGTTGTAAATTCTCCATTTTTGAGCTTTTCTATTGTGTATGTGTCTTAAAGTTTGAATCTTTCTAGTGCTTTACTAAATTTCATGAGAAAGTTTGGAGCTTGTCGGTTCCCACTTTCTTTTTTGTTTTGTTTGTTTCATGACTTCGAGGCTTGATGTTGACTGTTGTGGATTGTAACTTTGTAGAGAGCCACTGTGGAAGTGACTGGTCACAAGGCCCATGGTGCCATTCCTGAGCCGGGTTCGCTTGTCATTGCTAGGGTGAGGGCTCATCAACAAGATGATTACATTGCTCAATTCACTTGCTTTGATTATGAGGCTGATTGTTGGATGTAAAACTCACCTTGTGTTTTTGGGATCAATGTAGGTTACCAAAGTGATGGCGAGATTGGTGTCTGCTGATATTATGTGTCTTGGAACCCGGTCCTTGCAAGAAAATTTTAGTGGCATTATTAGGTATGTAATATGGCTTGTAAGTAAGGTACAGGGTTTATCTCCTAGTACCTGATTTGTGTAGCTTGTCTAGTGAAGTTAGTTGTGGTTGTAATTCTGTTTTGTCCATGTTTCGAGTATCCAGGCTAAGTTGTGGTTGTAATTCTGACTAGTAAGTGGGCCCGCGGCAGTGATGCCGCGGGGGTGACGTCGTGATTATAAAACATATGTAATCAAACTTGAGTTGCTATTGATATCAGTTATACCTCAACTGAAAAGTAATAAAAACGACGTTTAAGACTGTATCATGATATTGAGCTTTCTGTGAGTTAGTTATGATTTGATATAACCAACAAAATCATCAAGAATCTACAGCATTGCTAGGAGGATCAAAATACATGAAACGTATAGGTAGATGAGGATATTATGATGTTATTACTAATAATTTTTTACAACGTTAATGGGGTAGTCAGTTTTTTTCTATTCACACATTCATAGTATCATACAACATGAACAGTTTTACAGTTCATAGTATGCTGACATAGAGCAGTAATGAGGTATGTAGTTTCTTGTATCTAAAGATTCATAGTATGATACAACATGAACACAGCTTTGCAATTCATATTATGCTGACTTATAGTGAGGGCGTCTTTGTATTCGAACTTGAAGATGGCCATTGTGGCAAGTGAACCAGAATTGATGGTAGCAACTGGCAGTGTGTCAACTGCTCCATGAGGGATAGAGCTGAAATATGAGACGTTGCAGTTGGCATGAAATAATTGCATAAGCTGCCAAAGCAAAATCATAGTTGGATCGGAAAGTCTTGGAGGAAGAAAAACCTTACCATAGGTAGATGAGTTCCACATATATGAACACTCCCAAGCACCAAAGCAGCCAACACATGAGCCTGGTAGTTGGATAACATAAGCAGTAGCTAGAATTGTAATGAGATAATATATAGTAATATATATTGGGCAAGGTAAATGCTGTAATTGAATAGTAGTATTCAAGGATGGAAAAACCATACTTGAAAAGATGTTTCTTGAGCAAGGTAAAGGCTGGAACAACCCTTGATTGACGACCAGTATGATAGCAATATAGTTGCAATTGTCAGATGAGCATGTCTACAGATGTAGAAGCAGAAGAGCAGCAATTTAGGTATGATGGTATATATTGGACTTGCTTTTTATTTTTATTTTTTATATGATTACGAAATGGGCTCAGAAAAGAACATTAAGCTTCATAGCTATCGTGACATTTACCTTACCTGTTATAGCCTTTGTATGAGCAGGAGTTCCAGCTGCCCATCAGTATATATTGGGAGCTATATAGTGTTTTTTCCACAGTTCTTGTCACAGACAATTGGTTGTTAGGTGGCTCTTGTATCTTGTGAAAGAATGAGACCAACCTAAAGAAAGAAAGTTACAAAATTAAAAGCATGTGTTTATGTTCTTTGGAAGAGAAAGTAAACATCTGGGTGGCAAATATATAACTAATAAAGACCAGAAGGTTGTTGTACCTTGAAAACCAAATGAACAATGGTGGTTGGCGTCTTCCAGTAAGACAGTTGCTGAAGTTAACTCTTTGTAAGCATTGCATTTGTACCACAGACATGAAAACTGAATCTGCTGTTGGAACCTTCATTGCTGACTCAAACATTGTTCTTTAGCTTCAATTAAACCTGCAAAATCATCACATCAAAATAAAGAAGTCAATTACCAAATGCTGAAATGCTTGAAGCCCTACAACAACCATCAGCAAGGGTCACCTATGGACAGCGGAACTTATACAACATATGCAGCAGGAGGTCAGTAATAATTAACAAAATTCATTGAATAATGGAAGCCAAAATTTTAGAAATCATTATCTTATGGGTAAACCCAAGTTAAAAATCAATGGCAAACAAAGCTAGTTTAGAAACAAAATAGCTACTGTCAATCATTTTATTGAACAGATTGCAGAAACATGAGGGTCTGTGTCAATAACTTCCAAACTTATCAATTTTTGAACAAAGAAAAGGGAGCAGAAATATAAGATGAAACTGCAAATGAAGTACAAATATAACAGAAGCGTAAATATAAGATGAATTTTTGAACTCGAATAGCATTTTGTGAAAAATCAGATTGCAGACACATGAGAATCATCAATAACTTACAAACTTAACAATTTTCATATTCAGAAAATGTGTAAACACCAAGGTACTTCTGTAATTGAAACAAAAATTGAAAGTGAAATGTTTGAGAAGAGCGAAAATAAGAAATTGCAGACCTCAGGGCTGATAATGGAATTGATTGTATGCTGGTTATTAGATGTAACAGAAGCTTGTTGTTGACCTCTGTTGATAGTGGTGTAGATATGCAAATCTTCTTATTTGTTGTCATCATCTTTACGTTGATTATCGAAAGCACATGTATAAATCGTAAAACCATTAAGGAAGAGGAAGAATGCATGATGTGATAAGAATAGTTGTATAAATTCAAGGGATAATAGAGTTGGTAGAGAATTTGTACAATTTGAGTGTGGACTGGGGTTTTCTGTATTTTAAAAAAAGGCCATATTCTCTTATTTATTAGATGGAGTATGTAAATATTAAACATGTACAAATGTACAACAAAGTTCAAGCATCAGATTGGAAACGTAAAGAGGCATAAAATGGTAGAAACTCAATAGCAAACATAAGCTGATACAATTGCATTTAGAAATAACCAGCCAAAGGAATTATTTGCTGTCCATTTGTGTTTTTCATGTACACCTGGGTTCAATCAATATGAGGCGACCTAAAATTTATATTTATAGTGCAGTATCCACATTTGTTCAACTGGAAGTAACAATCAAATTTTTTTTATCCTTTTAACTCAATGATCAAATGTACTTCCGGAGAGTCATAGTGAAAGGGAAAAATTGCATAATTGGTACCTGTTTTGGTTGTCAAGTTTTTGTCTCTGATTGTTCTCAAAATTATAGAAGTGGTTGTTTCTACAGTGGGACCAAGAATTTCCTGCACAACAGATTAATAAATTACAAACACAGAACATAATGGAAATGAAAATGTAGAAAGCTGAAAAGTTACAGAAGAATATTGGTGGAAAAACATGAATTAGAAGAGAATTATAACTAATTTATGATTGAAAGAGGTCATATACCAGTTGATCAACCAATATACATTTTAAACCATTCAACTACAGCTGGGATTTGTAAATGGGCGTTCTCCGGATCCAGCAAATTTTGGCTTCAATTGTGATGTTAAGATGTCATGGTAGCATCGCCTGGATTGGAGTAGCTACCTGGTGCTACAGTATTGATGCAGAAACAATTACACCTTTTGTTAGTATATGGAAAAACATTTGGTAGAAACTAATGTTTCACATGTTGTATCAGTTAGAGCAGAAACCTGATGGCAAATTTCTTAGAATATCTTTGTATACAATATTTTTTGCAAAATTATTTGGAATTTCTTCATTATTTTGAATGATGATTTTTAGACCTTCTCTTGAAGTAACCCTCGACAATGCTACATAGAGTTGTCCATGGGTAAAAACAGGCTGAGGAAGGTATAAACCAACTTGTTTTAATGATTGACCTTAACTTTTGTTTATTGTCATTGCATAGCAAGGTCTGATAGGGAACTGCCTTCTTTTAAAAATGAATGGCCATTTTGTTTCTGTGGCTGAAAGAACTATTCTAGGGATAAACACTTTGTGTCCAATGTTAGAACCTGTTAGTATTTGTGCCTCAATAATTTTGTCAGCCAGTTGAGTAATAATCAACCTTGTGCCATTACATAAGCCTAGAGATTGGTTCAAATTTCTGAGTAGCATGATAGGCATTCCTATTTTCAATGTTAAACTATGTGCAGATAAACCATTGAATTCAAGCTGGTTGAGAAATTCCGGAGGATACATCATACTGAGATTTTCAAAATTGCTGGAAGAAGGACATAAGGAATCAGAGCTCAAGTAGATTCGTTTTTCTCCAGGCAATAAATTTGTTGCAAAATCATTTATATCTGTGACAACATTGTTTCTTGGTGTAATAATAGCTCTTTCTCTGAGGTATGCAAAATTGAAAAAGTTTTCAGTAAACTCAGGGTAAGTAGCTGAAAAAATGGATTCTATGGGATCTGTGTATGACCGTATTAACAAATGCTTGGATTTGAATTTTTTTTTTGGTTGTGTTTTTTTTTTTGGTTTTTTTTTTTTTGTTATCTCCCCCCAATAAAAAAAAAGTTTGCCTCCAAATGGTTTACTATTTTAAGAATTATTCAAATGGGGTAAAAGAACAGAGAGTGTTTTATCTCAAGCTTCAAAGCAGTATTTATGATTCATTTGGGCATCATCCCACACAATGAGTTCAATCTTTTCAATTAATTTGGTAAAGTAACTGATTTTGTTAATTTGACAGGTTGAATACTTAGTAATTTTAATGAGTTGTTCTACCACCAGGCAATAACAATGATGCTATATCAGATGAAGCAACTGCCAAAACAATTTTTCCTTCAGATCTAATTCTGTTTATAATAGTGTGCTATAAGAAAGTTTTTCAAGTTCCTCCAAACCCATAAATAAAAAATAGATTTGATTTTTATTTTTTTATTCACAGCACAAATGACAGCATCATACACAAGGTTTTTGGCGTTCATTTAGTTGTGTTATCAATTTTGCATGCTCTTGTTTCAAAACATCAAAATTATAATTTAGTTGTTCTATGAGCAATTTCATTCTAACTTTTGACATTCGTTGTTCATCAGGCATTGGAAGGGGTAATGATCTTTTAAAGATGTGGAAGCTCCATTAAAAAGATGTTATAATTCAAACAATACACAATATTGTTATTCAGATTGTGGTAGCATTAAATTTGACATTTGGAAAGTTTTTCGAATTTTGTACAAAATATCATCAAATAAGTTTTCCAAATAGCAGTAAAAAGCCATGTGAGGGCTGGTTACAACACAAAATAGAATGACAGTGACAAACAACTATCTTAATTCAGAGCATGTGGCTATGTATGCAACATTTCCTAAGGCTTCAATCCATTCTTTATCATCTCCTAACAAACCTATGGCATGCAGCTTGATATGAATAGTGTATAACACCATTAACTATTTTGATGTCATCAAAGTTCAAAGCATCTTTTTGTAAGTTGAAACATTTCTCAAATAATATAGTTCACTAGATGCAGGATGCACATAAGCTATTCTACCTATAGATTTTCCTCTTTGCGTAAGTTTTCAGGCCTTAATGCGAGAGTCGCATATGAATTTCAAAGGAAATTCTGCATAAGTTAAGGTTTGTGCTTCAGGGAAAATTCTATTTTCTTCAAAAAGTCAACATGATATCTTGACTACCTTGTCGATGCAAAACTGTTTTAAGTGATTGATCAGTATTAAAGATAATGTTTTGAGATAAGGGCAGAGAATGGATGAGATATTCAAATAACATCCAGATTGCCTCATATGGAGATATATATCTGCACTTAAGATAGGCTAGTATTTCATCATTTAGTTTGTCTTCAAAGACTACTCTAACTCTATTCGACCATTTATTTATATATTTGAAAATGTACTTTATAAGCATTAATTGACAACATGATTCAACATTTATGTGTGCATTATATCTTAATAACAAGTCTAAATTGTAAGGCACTACAAACCAATTGTCAATGTTTATTTCATTCTTTACTACAAATTTGGTTGGATCATTATGGCGCCTATATGTAGGGAATCCATTTGTTTCAAAAGCAGATTCACATATGTATGGTTTAGGGAAAGAATTTGAGCAGACATTTCCATGCATGTAAGAAGAATTATGATTCAATTCTTCGCAAGGGCCATGGATCATGAATTGATTGACAATGTTGTAAAGAATGGGATTGACTATTTTATTTGGTATTTCAGTTGAAATGATTGCATCCATATCCATTGTTGAGGAGCATTTGTAATCTGGTTTTAACCGATTAACATATGAGAAAGAGGCAAACCTCTTTTTTGGAATTCAATACAAACATCTTTTTGTAACATAATAAAAGAAGGTGTAGGGAAAGAGAAGTGAATTTGGAAGAGGAAATGTTGTGTTTTATTAAAACTCACCTGCTTCAACTTCGCAAAATTTTTTTCCAGATCTTATATAGAAGATCATGTTATCAATCTTCATTTAGGTATGTATCCAGCCTTTTTATTTAGCTCTCTACAGATTTCAAGCCACTTGACATTGAAAGTGAAAGTTATAAACAAATCAGGGTTACCACAATGCCTGCAAATTGCCATAACATCTTAGAAATTGTTAAGCTAGGCAAGATTAATTTTTGGCCTATATTGTTTGGATCAATGTCACCATTGGAAACTGCACTATAGATATCTTTAAGACTTCACTCCTCAAGTTTTTTTGGTTTTTTTAATGTAATCTAGTCTATCATCTTCAAGAATTGCATAGGCATCTACTACCAATTGTTGAAACAACCTTCCCCTTTTTAGCAATGTATCTAATAAAGGTTGTCGTTCCTAAATTTGGTAAGCTATAAAGGCTCGCATGAAATTTCTTTCTCTTTTAGGCTGTGGGAAATAAAATTGGATATTGCAAGGCCGTAAATTTGGATTCAATCTTGTAACAAGCTGCACGGCTTCATTTTTTAACTCAATAACGATATCCCTATTTGAATCATGAAGGCCTATATCACCTACAATTAAACCACTAATCTCATTAAATATAGGTTGTTCATATTGGCTGCTATCAGTTTGTAGTCTACCAAATAATCACATTTTTAATGGAATGATAGAGCTTTATTGCCAATTTATCTCTAGCTGTTCGGAAAAGATTGACCAGCTCATTTGTTTCATCAAGCATTTGGATCAAACTTTAGACAATAGTTTCATCAAGATTTTGATTTGGTTCGTTTGAGTTCGCTGCATTAAGACGGTTCTGTGTTTCATTTTGAGTATTAAGTATGTATAGTTGAGCAAATTTAGGGCATTGACCTTCAGGAGGCAACAAATAACCCATTAAATGATGTACTTGGCCACTAATTTTGAAAATATAAGGCCCTGGTCTATTTGTTAATTGAACGATCAACTTTAGCTCCCATTGAAGTGAATGCAAACATGGAGTTGTAGACCCTTATATTTTTTCTGAAAAGTGGAGGCCATTAGATGGATCAAGAAAAGTTTTTAAAAGTGGAGGGGTTGGCTTTGGCATTGGAAGCTTTATTTTACTTTGTTGACAGCAAAGAGAAAACAATGGTTCATTCTCACTAGATTTCTTTTAGATTGATTCTTCTAACTAAAAGAGTGCACCACAATAAATGCAGTGGTGATCATTGTCTCCTAAGTCGATATACTCATGTACATAGAATATATACCACAGAGAAGGAAGGAGGAATGACAATTAGAAGGATGTGAACCATGAGATAGAATGAACAGGGAAATTTTTTGGAAAAAAGAATACTTACTTTGTTTTTTATGTTGGTAGAAAGCTTGGCCAAAAGCCATGTTAGGAGCAGTACCAAGTGAGAGTTGACCTGTGCTTGTTTCAGTTGTGCTTGTTTCAATTATGTTGATTTGATCACGTAGTGTGTTTTGAATGAATTTTCGTTTTCTACTCGGAGGGTTTGCCTTTTTTGTGAGCGGTGTTTTGGCGGTTTTGCTAGCTTGAGAATTATTTATGTTAGATGATTGTGAAATAGTAGAGGCACACACTTCTGCAGCGTTTGGTTTAAGCAATGTTTTAGTAGCGTTGGTTGCTGGATGGTTTTCAATATTTGATGATTGAGAAGTAGAAGGAATACAGGCTTTTCCAGCATTTGAAAGACCAAATTCTGCATTTGCTTTAAAGAGCAAATATCGATTTCTAAGTCCAATGTTTTCAGGCATTCTCTTCTAAGCTCTTCAAATACAACAAACACTATATATAGAAAAACAGTAAAACACAATAAAACTTATTTACAGGTAGAGCTGGAAAACAATAATGTCACAAAAGGACTACAACTATTGTATATACAGCTTAGACAACACAGCTACAACTTTATTTTGAAAAAAGGAGCAAGAGTGGAACCTAGATTGATGGAGAAGAACTTGGGTAATGTAGGAACATTGCAACTGTCAAGCACCTATAAACAAAAAAACAACATAAGAAATTGAAGATTCAACCATTCAAACTGGAAGATTTGAAAGCAAATAAATGATTATAGCAATTGTGTAATAAATATCAAGTGATAAAGAACCCACAAAATTGTGAAATATTGAATTTCTAGAAGAATGGAAAATAAAAACATTAAGATTATAGTTTAAAGTGGAAGAAAAGTTTGCGAAATCTGTAATTTTGTGAAATATGGTTGCATACAATACATGAAAAAAGCAATGATATACAACAGACGCCATATTAAACTGTCCAACAGAAGGGTTAAAACTTTTGACAATGAGGGCTAGAACTTTAGGATACACCGCTTAATAGGATGCTGAGGTCCATGTTCGTCATAATGAGATCAAGAGCAATTTAAAAAACAAATATATAACATCTAATAGAAAATAAATGGCAATTGCAAATACTTAATTGGAATACACTGTTTAAGATTACTAATAAATATGCTTACCACTGTTTTACCAAATGCCAGAAGATGAATGTAGCAGTAGTAGTTGACAGAATGCGTAGATCACCTGAGCACAATGAAAAATCATACTGAATTAAGAAAGAGCAATAAGGAGAGAGCATCAAAGAAGTGCGAAAACTTTAGCAAATCTGAATTTTTGTATAATATCTTTGCATTCAATGCAATGATATACAACAAAAAACAGATTTAGTTGTCTACCAAAAGAGGTCAAAGTTTTAACATTTAGCATTATAACTTAAGGAGACACTGTTTAACAGATGGTCGTAGGATGCTGAGTTCTATGACTAAGATAGAGAGATGAAAGGCAAGTTAAAAGACAGCTCAAGTAGATTGGAGTCAGAAACTATCGCAAAACTTCATTTCAAGATGTACCAAATACATAATAAGCATATAAAGCATAGACCTTTTAGCAAACAGAGATTCTGATTGTTTGTAGGGGAAAACTATTGATCCACCCTTATATAAACTCAAATAAAACGCATATAAAAGCCATATACTGGTGTAGGTAATAGTTATATTCAAATTTGAATGAATCAGTTCTCATAAAATAGAGACAACAATCTAACCTGAATAAACTCAAATAAAACACAACTATCAGAGAACAATGGATGCCATAATTCAAACACGTAATCATATACATGCTACTAAATACATACTGAACTTAGTAAACTAACAAAATGCAAAATTTACAAAATAATTCCATCTTGTCATTATACACATGGCACGAAATATATATACTCAAGTTCATATGCTAATAGAATGGGAAGACATGATTAAATATGTAATCAACAAATTTAGCTCATGCAGAGCCTGGTTCGTGTAGAAACCAACTTACCCAGAAGGAAAATTCAAAGTAAATCAACAGCAACAACTGCTTAACGAAAACATGCAGTGAAGAGTGGCCTGCAAACCATGAAGGAAGGAGTTCAGTGAACAGATACCATGGAAAATTAGCATTATAGATATTATAGATAGAATCGGAAGAAATTTCATCTGAGGAACTAAACTAAAACCTCATTCTTAGCTAGCTTACTGAAAAGAATTAATATTGACATTCAAGCATCACATTGAGCATCACAACAATCAATATCATCTTCCAAAAACTGATTTGAAGATGATATTAATGTTTGATAAATTTAATTCTAAAATAGCAACCCCATTTCAAAAATTTCAATGGCAGAACACACTTCACTATATTCCTTGAATGAATGAGGAACCCAGCTTTATTCTTAACCATTTTGTATTTTTTTTCAAAATCCTTTTCTCTTTTTAAACCTAAACACTACCACACCCCCGCTCCCTCTTTGGTGCCGCGTCTTCTTGTTTTCCTTTTTTTTCTTACCCAACCCATGCCCTTATGTCATATAATTTTATGATACGCTGACTTAAGTAAACAATAGAATACAAAAAAAACAAAATATATAAGACAAAAGAAAAGAAGAGGGGCACCCCTGGATCATGGTAAGGTGTGGGTTGCCGGGCCCCCTTCTCTTGCATAATTTTCTGTCGGCTTTCATATGAAAATCGAAATGGAAATAAAGCAATACAACAAACCCTAGATTCACCAAACAGAACAAAAATCCTAATCAGCAATTCGAAAACAAAGACAAAAAAAACCAAATACATGAAATTGAATCATAGAATTTCATTTACCGAACGGAAAAAAAGAAATCAAGAAAGCAAGCAACAGATGTCAGTTTAAAATAAACAAAAACGGAGCGAGAAATCAGCTAAACAACCGCACACCGGCGTTTGAAATCGACCTTTACCTCGGATTTGGCTGTGGGGAGGATCGCCGAGGACGATCTTGTGGAGGTGGTTGAGGGCTCGGGCTTCGGCTCTGGGGGGAGAGAGAGGGGGAAAAGGGGGAAATAAAAAAAAATAAAAAAAGAAAAAGGAAGAGGGGGGGGGGGGGGGGGGGTTGGGGGGCGGGGTTGGGGGGGTTGGTGTTGTTTTGGGTGGAGGGGAGGGCGGGCGGCGCAGTCTCTTGTGGGTTCGTTTTCCTTTTTTTTTTTTTTTTTTTTTTTCTTTTGTTCTGCTTCCCGTTTCCCCCTTTTCCTTTTTTTTGTCCTTTTTTCTTTTTTTTTTTTTGTTTTTTTTTGTTTCTTTTTTTTGTTTTTTTTTTTTTTGTTTTATTATTTGTTTTTTTCTTTTTTTCTGTGTTTTTTTTTTTTATTATCCCTTTTCTGTGGTGACTTCTTTCCCCTTTTTTATAATTTCTAAAGCGCTTCGTCTGGGAATAGAGTAGAAATAATTAGTAAGATTTTTTTGATGGTTTGGGTGTTTGATTTTTTATTTTTTGTATTTTTTTATTTCTATAGTTAATTATTTTTTTTTAGTAAATTATTTTTCGTTTTAATTTTACTTTTGACACTAAAAAAGCACATTGCGCAGAACAGGCACGTTATGAGTATGCAGGCTTCAAGATGTTGGGGCAACCGAGATTGATAAAGTGGATATGCACATGTCTTTTCGCCCTGGTGACATTGTCAGAGCACTAGTGGTATCCTTTATGTCTGAAATGTCCTACTAGTGTGCATATATTGGTATTGAGATCGTTAGACCAAACTAATCATGCTGAAAGGCTTTGAACTTCTTAAATGCCAGTTGTCAATTTTCAAACTTTTCCCCATGGCTGCAAATCAAGTTCGCTGTTCGCATAGGCTTACTATTGCTGAAATCCTAGTCTTTGGAGTAGCATTCCCATTCCTAATTTTTTACTACTGCCATCACGAAAATTTTTTGGTTCCCAATTTTAAGCTTTTCCTCATCTACTATCTTTGATTGTGTTCTAGGGCTATATCTTATATGATTCGTTTGTGATATCAGGATTGTCAATAGTGTTTGAATTCATATCCAAGTGATTATATATGGAAATAATTTCCTTGATTCCTTCACTAAGCTGTCCCTTGGAGACGCTAAGGCTTACTATCTGTCAACCGCAAAGAATGAATTGGGTGTCATTTCTGCGCAGAGTGCAGCAGGTATGTGATATTTTCTTAGTATGTAGCTTTCTACGTTTTGATCGATCGCTAATTAGTGCGTATGGGTGTAACTACCCATCCATATTATCTGTACTAGCCTCATCGCACTCGCTACGCGAGTGCGAGAGCCTCTTTTTTTTAGCACGGAAATGAAAATAAAATTGATGGCAACTAAAAGGAACAAAATTAGAATAAAAAAGGGTTATTATCTACAAACCTTATGATTAGCAAAAACAAAATCATAGAAGACATCTATAAATAAAAATCTCTGGAATTACAAATTAGATAAAAGAAGCAGCGAAAATGCAACGTGGAATGTGCCGTCATAGCCTACAAAATCCAACAGAAAACAAAGCTACTTTTTCATATATGCTCTAAAATTTACCGTTGAAACTACAATTAAAATACCAAAACCATCTGTAGATGATAAATAAAAATAGAAATTAAAAAAAATATAGGAATGTGATTTTAGAGGTCATCATTGAAGTGAATAGGCATACAGAGGCATACCTATAGATCATGAAATCGTAGTGAGGTAGGTAGTCTGTAACCCAATGGACTTTAGTGGATAGAAAAGACCTGCTTATTGAAAGTATCCATTTCTGCATTGGAATTTCTATGTGGGAGTTGACTTTCCATTTCCATATCATTTGTTCCAGAAGGCTGACCTCTTGGTTCAACAACAAATGAATCCTAAATCAAAACAAAATTATACCATATAAGTACTCATTAATTTTCACATAATTCAGTCATCCCTTACTCTCAAATGTGAAATCCTACAGCACACATTCACACCGATACCAAAGATATAAACATTATTAGTGACTGAACATGATATACTTTAATAATAATCAACCGTTGTTTTCATTGATAGTTCCAATATTCATCCTCATTATCCCAGACTTTCTCAGCAATCTATACAACAGACAAACCGAAATCCTAGAAAAACAAAGTAACTGAGGAAAAGAAAGGGCTCAAGCGAGGTGTGGCTCAGAAAAGAAAGAATAAGATGCGATGAAAACTAAAATGAAAACTAAAGAACCCACCTGTTGAGGGGAAACTGGAGATTGGAAACATGAGATCAGTTACCGAAGATCCTCTGCTGCTATCTGTAACAGCTGAAGAACCTGTTAATGAATTAAAACAGCAATTGCAAAAAATTGATTCAAGTTCCTACGAAATGAAGCAGATTGAGAAAATTACCTAGAAATTTGTATGAGTCCATGAAGGCAAACTTTTTGAATTGCCGATCTTGAAGCAAGGAATACCTCAGCTTGAAAAAGTAGAATGTAAACAGTTTGATTCTCTCATACCTGTTATTGAGTCACATAATGAAATATGCTAAGTTTTTCAAAAAGGGTAGGCTGAAAAGGACAAAAATGTATATCAAGGTGTACACAATAACATGCATGAACCGCTCACCTTTTTTTTTATTTTTATTTTTTTTATGCTTTTTTGAATATGTTAGAATTCAGCAATTTACATGATTGCATAATTAGGTGGTAGGAAAGGCAATGGCATGGATATTGGTAGATGATGCCAATGGCAATAGGGGTGACAATCAAAGGTAGTGTTGGTGGTAATACGAAGAGAAAGCTGCAAGATCTAATATACAATGAATTATTGAGAATTTGATGAGGCTGAAACTATTATGAGGTCAGAAGTTAGCAAGCAACAAACACTTTCTTAATACCTAGATAACTAAAACATGAACAAACAACAACAATAGAAAACTTGACAAAATCCAAATGGAAATAGGGGAAATATGTAAATGAAACCGACCAACAATACAAATTAAACGTACCTAGCAATATCATAATAGCCAAAAATGGTAGGAATTGAATAGGGTTGAAACGAACTTCCCCTAGTTCACAATCTTTGATAACTACAACAAACAAACACACGAACATGCTCAGAAACCAAAACAATCAAAAATACAAATCAAGTAAAATTGTAGAAATCAAGTAATTATTAATCAAAATAAATCAAATACCTTTTAAGTGAGAGATAATATCAATGGAAACCAATATCCACATTTTCATTTGGATGTAAGTAAAATCTCTTTGTATACAACGTTCCTTGTGAAGACTCCTTGGTTGGCTACTTCTCCTTTCTTAACTAACACTTTTGTTGTAGTTGCTGAAACACCTCTTGATAAAGCCACATACAACTGTCCATGACTGAATACATGATCTGGCAAATAAATTCCTACATTTGGTATTGTTTGACCTTGTGATTTGTTTATGGTGAGTGCAAAACTCAACTTTACAGGGTATTCTTCAATTTCACTAAACCAATTGTATAGATTTAATATTTAATATCAAAGAAAGCATGGTTATACCAATTGAAACACCAGAAGAATGGCCTTCTTGGATTA
Source organism: Spiraea crenata (assembly GCA_033992175.1). Lineage (NCBI taxonomy): Eukaryota > Viridiplantae > Streptophyta > Magnoliopsida > Rosales > Rosaceae > Spiraea > Spiraea crenata. The sequence goes on along the minus strand of JAVBHV010000041.1, from coordinate 647,280 downwards.
ATAGATTTCTTTTGCTCATTCTAGCTCTTTTGGTGTGTATGTTAGCATAGGACACATTTTGAACACGTGCACGTTTTTTGTTCTGAGTTTGAGAGATTTGTATATGGCTCGTTTTGGCTTTTTTATTGGCTGGAGTATTAGAAATCTGGTCTTCCTGGATTATTAAATTTTTTTTGCTATTTATAGCTCTTTTGGGCATTATGCTTTTTTGGAGGGATCGCTTAGGCGATTGGCCTGCAAGCGTTCCAGGGAGGCAGCGAAGCAAGTTCCGAACTTTGTTGAAATCGGAATCGGTGGACTATCTTATGGCTTTGGAGAACGATTTGCAGACCTGTATGTATAATGAAAAGGAGCTTCGGTTGATGGTGCAACAATAAAATGTATATAAAAGCCATATACTGGTCTAGGTAATAGTTATATTCAAACATCTAAGTCATCCAAAAAAATCAAACTTTTCAAAGAACATTGAAAATTTTAACCAAAATTGTCTTTTTGTACATTTCAACCAAATGAAAATCTTGGCTCAGATTGATCAAAAACTTGATGTTATAATTGAAAGTGGGGCAGTAACAAAAGAAATCAAAAGAGTTCACCAAATGACAAAAGCCATTTCCACCTTCCCACACAATATTTGGTCTATCTTTCCAGGAAAAGTTAAGGTAAGAATTGTTGCATTTTGTAGGCAACTAAAATATTCGGAAGAATAATCCTTCGTTCTTATTTAAATGATGCCAAATAAGTCACTTGTTCATGACCTCGAATCTTCATGAAACCTTGCAATAATTCCCGTTTATAGTGGCAATCACCGCTTAGATGGCCAGCATGTATCTGTTCCAGAAAAACAGAATGTAATTTTATAAAAAGGACCAAAACATACATGCAGTTTAAAGCTCACAAATACACAATTCAGTGGTCATATTGGCGCGTACTTCGCTGCAAGCATGATGAGCACAATTAGCCTAATCCAAGTTTTTAGCATGGCAATCGTCATAGGCATGAATTAGATTGATATTTCAAAAAATTCACCTCAAATTTGGTGTTCGATGTGCGCTGCCAAGCTCTGCTACAGTGGAAAGGAGCTCAACCTCAGCTGGAAAAGTAAATTTACAAAAGAACTTTGGAATACATAAGAAACCTCAGGTCGAACCACTACAGATGAAAGATTCAAAAAGTGCCCAAATGATTAAAGGAATCCTCTAATAAACAACATGTGATAAATAGGTTAAGAAGATCAGATATTTTTGAAATATTTTTGAATTTCCAGCAGAATGAAAGCCAAACAGATTGATGTTATAGTCAAAAGTGGAGGAACACTTTACTAAATGTGTGCCTAGAAACAAAAATTTCATGCTTTGAGAAAAACATCAAAGAAATGAACTTATTAACAATTGGCACAATGTAAGTAGCAAATATAAACATTTGATTGAAATATGATAGTATATTAAGTTTAACACTATCATAAAAGCACTTACCACTCTTTTAGCAACTTTGATTAGATGCTTGTACAAATAGTAGGTCACAGAAGAGACATCAACTGAAAATAATCCAAAACAATAGTGAATTGACAAATGAATTCAAAGAGAAAGCATATAATAACTAAAGGCAAACGTTTGAAGAAACAGCAAATACAAATGCAGTAAACTCAAGTGAAAAATTGTGGTCAAAGATTATTTTAAGATTTACCAAATAGAACAAAAGTATATTTACAAAGAACTTTGGAATACATTATGAATGCATACATGCTAGTGTTTTATGAAGAAGGGATATTAATCCATTGCAGGTAGAAAAACAGAGTTGAACCCGTATACAAACTCAAGTAAAGCATATGTGCAAAACATAAACTATGGTAGATAATAATGACAATGAAACTTGAGTCTATCAAGCATCATAAAACACAAACGAAAACAAAACCTCAATAAACTGCACTAAGGCACATGAATGACAAACAGTTTACCACAAAATTCAAGCGGCTGGTCACATGGATGGCATCAAATAGAAATTCAGGTTTATTGAGTAAAATACGATGAAAAAGGAGGAGTATACATAGAATAAACTTACCAAAAAAAAGACTGACAAAAGTAAAGCAAGAACGAACAGCTGCTTAATGAATATAGACAGCGAATAGTGATCTGCAAAGCATCACTGAAGGTCAGTAAACTAATCCAGTGAAACATTAAGATTATACACAGAATCAGAATGAATTTAATATGAGGACAAAGGAAACATTAAAACAATTACCAAAGGAAGAGCAATCGAACTGGCAGATGACCCAAGAGCACCTCGAATTTGGCGTACGAAGAGATTGGTGCTTGGCTCAACCTCCTCTGGAGCCGAAGCCGCGGTAGAGTTGATTGGGGGAACGAAAACGGTCAAGAACAAACCCGAATTTCTTCAACCAGAACCTGCAAAAGTGAAAAACACCAATTGAATTTCAAGATTACACAAAACGAAATGGTCCAAATTGTAATCGGTAGAGAAAACCTTAGAACTCCAGTTGAAGGATAAAATAAGAAGGATTTGCGGGAAAAGCCAGAGAATTTAACAAAATTCATATTAGAATTGAAGATTGAAGAAAACCCTAGATTGAACAGCGGCGGCGTGAAGTTGAGAGAATGGCCAGACGAAGAGCATGTGTATGCCGATGTTGATGGGTGCGGTGGTAAGCGCTGTACCGGTTTCTACTTTGATTTTGTTTGGAAGTTGGAGTTGCTGGATGAGAAGCCTGAGAGATGGAGAGCCAGCCGAAAAATCTTCGGTCAAAAAACAAATGGAAGACGCGAAGAAGACCGAAAGCAGAGGAGAGGAAGTCAGCAAAGAATGGGGGGCATTTTCGGAGGTTCACTGTATCTGGAGGGGCGTTGAAGGGAGAACCAAGGGGCGAAAGCGTTATTTCACTGTACATGAGCGGGAACTGTTCCTAAGCACAGTGGAACTTTACGCTTTGCTTTATACTAGCCTCATCGCACTCGCTACGCGAGTGCGAGAGCCTCTTTTTTTTAGCACGGAAATGAAAATAAAATTGACGGCAACTAAAAGTAACAAAATCAGAATAAAAGTATTGTAATAATGATACTAAGAAACCAAAAGAAGAGGGGAAAAATGGTGCTATTAGCACAAATATACATAGAATGCGTATAACTATAATTCATTTCCTTTTAACTGTATCCGGTTCTGAAGGAATTTTCAAACATAGCAAAGAAATCAAGTATAAAAAATGAAGATCAATTACTCAATTGTAGGCAACCTTGACCGTTACTAATGAGAACAGCAATAACATAGTGATCAACAAACCCAAAACCCAAAACCAAATAAAAAAATCATAGAACTCGATTAGAGATAACTTACTGTAAGTAGCAAGGTTGAGGTACTTGTTTCTGAAAACTCTTCCAATTCTTGCTTCCCATGTACCATTATGGTGGTGCCTTGCTACACCTCTGTACTTAGATACACCTCTCGAGAAGCCACAGCTCTTTCTGAAACATATAAACAGACAATTTTGATCAGGAAACTGATCAAAGTGCATATTCTTGACACAAAAGAAAGATTTTTAAAGGCCTTACCTTCTTAATGAGGCCAAGTACTCTTCTTTTGTCACAGTTTGCATGATCTCAATTTCTTTCTCATACTCCAATATCTGTAGACAGTATCATTAAGGTATAAGATCAGATTTTTCATGTTGAAAATATACACTCTTTTGAGTTTCGATGAGGGAAAACTCTATGTTATGTAAGCTGCATACCGGAAAGTTGGTGAAAGTCGATGTTCCCCAATACTTAAGTGCAGCCAAGTCATATGCTCTTGCTGCAGATTCTTCTTCAGCATAAGCCCCTGAGAAACAGAGAACAAATAAGAACCAGCATCTTTCACCTTCTTCATAATTAAGTTCTGGGATTAGAAGACTATAGTCATATATGCTCCAAAATTTACCGTTGAAATTACACTTGCTAAAAGAATTCACGGTTGGTTGAGGTTAAGAAATCACCTGTGTTGTTGGAATTGGAAGGAAGGGCCTAAATGTGCTGCATTCTTGAAGATTGAAAGCCAAATATTTGAAGCAATTCCTCCTTGACCGAAAACTGCAGTAGACATATGGAATTGATGAGGAAAGAGATGAGGAATAGCACAGATTGAAGCAAATTGAGAAGAGTACAGAACCAAACAAAACGAACCCAGTAAATTGAACGTTGGGGAGGTTGGAGGACAATTCAATTAATAGAATCATGTCACTTGATAGAATCATGTTATATTGGTTTAGTATGATTACTTGCTTAACAGAACTAAAAACAGCAACCCAAAAGTGGTTATCCAAAGCAGCAAAAAAATCACCTACAAAACATCACAGAGAGACATGGTTAAGAAAGAAGGAAAAAGGAAGAACAAATATATTTCAGGCCAAATAATGAGATGCAAAAAATATTTAGTACAATGATAATACTAAAATTGTGTGCTAGATGAAATTCAAAAATCTAGGAATTTTAAAAAAAAAAAGGTGATGAAGCATCAAAAGGGTTTGTGTTCCACATGCCAGCTGAAAATCTAGTACCATCATCAATAGCCTATTCCTAAAGCATTCTCTAGTGTTACAATCCCAATGAATCCTAACTTAATGAAACTTGGCGGAACCGAAAATCAAGCTTTCTATCTAAAAGTGAGCAACTTTAGTCACACCTTTATTTAATAAAAGAACTTGGCGTTTGAGGGTGTAATATGCATGAATCTAACTAAAAGCTACACAAAAACAGTCACAAAAGAAGTCCCAAAGCATACAAATTTGAAATAACAGCATAAAAGAAGTGGGTCATATAGGCAAAGAATGTAGTCGAATCTGGACACAAATTGACGTATTTGATAAGCCAAACCCTGATTTGTTCAATACAGCAGGGAATCCAAACTAAGGCAGTTGAACACGAACTGAACAGCTAAGTTTACATGCGCCATGTCATATTATTGAATTAGATTTAAATCGTTCAGATCTGCAAAGAAGTAAGGGAAGCACCAAAACACCCTGGAGCGTTACCATCATGGTAGAACCATAGGAATGCACATGTTGAAAAGAAATTGAGAATGCTTACCATTTCTAAACAGGAGAAAGCTTGTGAATCCTGCTCTTGACCAAAATCAACCGAAATTTGCAATTCTTATTTTTCCTATTCCTCTCCAGATGCTTTCTGATCGACACTGCCTTCTTCATAAGATGGTACATACTTTTATTTCAGCAGCAAGATCTAACCAACAACAAAAGGACGTTACATACTTTTCAAATATAAGAGTGTACAGACATTAAAACTCTCAAGTTGTAATTTGGTAAGTAGGAAGGAAACTAAAATAGGCAATGCCAAAGGAGTTTGTTCAAATAATATGATATATACGAAATGAAGACAGAAAGCTCAGCATACAGAGGTAGCCCATTGATGCAACCAAATTGAATTTGAATCACCATCCAAACAATTGTTTTAACTTTTAAGAGAACATGATATTTATGAAATGAAGATGGACAACAAATATCTTAAAGACTAAGACCTATTTGTAGGAACAGAATATCCTAAAGACTAAGAATGGGGGCATCAAGGATAACAGATATAAGGTAAACAATGAAGAGCTAGTTAATACTAACACCTATAACTTAAGAAAGTAGAACAGACATGCAATACTACTATTATTGCTTTTGTACATATTAATTTTTTTTTAAAAAAAAAAACAAAAAGTGGTAAAAAACTGACCTCTAGTATTAACAGAAGCTGAAATGCAGAAAAGGCAGTTGGAAAAGCGGGTACACTACAACTATAAACAACAAACAAACAACAGCTATAAGGTAAACAATGGAGAGCTAATCAATATTAACACCTATAACTAAAGCAAGTAAAACAGACATGGAATACTACTTTTATAACTTTTGTACATAAATTTGTTTGAAAAAGTGGTAAAAAACTGACCTCTTGTATTGGTAGAACCTGAGATGCAGAACATGGAAGTGAAAAACACAGGTACACAGCAACTGTAAACAACAAATAGAGAACAGAGATAAATGGGGCAATTACAAAAAACAACAATGGATAAAGTGTGAATCTTTTCTTAGATATAAGACTATTGAGGCAAGTAAGTTAATTCTTTATAGCTATTAATTCTTTATAGCTATAACTGCAATCAAAACGCCTATAGTAAATCATTGGTGAAGAACAGAGATGTGTAAATTAGATAATGAAATTGTCTGATGGACATGTGCTAAGTGCTTCAACGTTAAAAATAAGTGAACAACCTAGTATAATAACATTTTGTTTTGAACTGATACATATTACAGGTATACACTGAATAACCAAATGGTAATACAGCAGTCTAACAAACGAATACTAAACAAATTTGAAATTCATGCAAGGAAAAAAGAGTATAATTCAAATCATAAGAACTAATCAACAATTTTCAAATAACAATATTAAAAATGGAAGAATACAACTTCAGTGTGTTAAAAACTTTGGGAAACAGTTAAAAGAAAGTCCCAAAGTTGCAGTAACAGGCCTTTCGACAAATCTATTGCATACCAATACTACCATCAGCTTAGTCAAGTATAATATTGAAGAACTAATTAAAAACAAACCTCAATGTGAAGATCGAAGAAATTCAGAAAAACATGAAATGGTATGCAAGAAAATTAAAAGACGGAAATTACGACTGAACTTCAAAGCTGGAATCGAAATGGGAGAACCGATGGAACAGAAAGCGCAGACGGAATCAACACCTGCAAATAAACAATTTAAAAGAGCCCTTTAGCAAGGGCAGACGCAGGACATAGTGAAGGGACAAAATTGAAGAACCAAACGGTAGGAATCGCAGACCACAAACATCGGGAGTAGCAGCGATAAAAGACAGACAACCAAATTGAAGATTGAAGAAAACCCTAAATTGAACAGCTGCGGCGTGAAGGTGAGGATTAGGAGAATGGCCAGACGAAGAGCATGCGTATGCCGATGTTGATGGGTGTTGTGGTAAGCGCTGTACTGGTATCCACTTTGATTTTGTTTGGAAGTTGGAGTTGCTGGGTGAGGAGCTTGAGAGATGGAGAGCCACCAGAAAAATCTGCAGCCAAAAGAACAAATGGAAGAGACGCGAAGAAGCCCGAAAGCAGAGGAGAGGAAGTCAGCAAAGAATGGGGTATTTTCGGAGGTTCACTGTATCTGGAGGGGTGTTGAAGGGAGAACTGAGGGGCTAAAGAGTTATTTCACTGTTCATGCGCGGGGACTGTTCCTAAGTACAGTGGAATTTGGCTATCCGCTTTGTAATATAGATACTTTAGTTTTCTGTTACTTATTAGAAAAGAATCCTACATGATTGATGATGTACATAAATAGAAGTTAAAAACAAGCAAACTTTGCATGAAAGATGTGTGTTTATTCTACATATTTGTTCCAAGCTATTCAAATTGTCAGACTATATACATATTTTAAGTATATTTGCTTACACGTTTTATACTCATGCTGTCAACCCCGCGGCATCACTGCCGCGGACATTGTTGCTAGTGTATTTGATGCCCCGCCCAAGAAAGAGAACCTCACTTATGAGGTTGAACATAATCGAACTGGACCGTACCCACCCCATCGTATCAGGCCAATAGGTCATGAATTTGTTCATCAGAATAAAAACAAAACTGGGCTTGCGAATTGGGCCAATCCTCATTATTCAAGTCCTTCTCAAAACAAAGAGAAAATTAACGAAGGAAGCGAAAAATTACAAGTACAAGCCTCCCGCCGCCGCAAGCAAGCAAGCAGACAATTGTAAAAGGCTGAGCTGCCGCTGCGCCGCCGTTTGTGCTTCTTCTTCGATCAAATCGGCGTTTTCAGTTGAGAATATGGGGAAAGATAGCGAGTGGGTAACTCCAGGAGAAGCACTTGGGAAAACGTCCAAGTTCAAAGCAGGGAGAGGCGCCTACGTGTCGCCGGACAAACTCACCGTCTACGCTTCCCTCACCGGACTCCGCCGCATCGTATCCCCCCCTCCCGACGCCGCCGACCAGGTTGGTAGTTTCAGCTTTGCTTCTGTTTTGCCTGCCCTGAAAATTAGTTGAACTCATAAAATTCCAATTTTTGATATTGGTTGTTCACCATTGTAATTTAAACTTTAGGCATGAAAAATCTCAAATTTAGTTGTAAATTCTCCATTTTTGAGTTTCCGATTGTGTATGTCTCTTAAAGTTTGAATCTTTCTAGTGATTTACTAAATTTCATGAGAAAGTTTGGAACTTGTCAGTTCCCACTTTGTTTTTTGTTTTGTTTGTTCAAGCTAGTGTTGATTTTATGACTTTGAGGCTCGATGTTGACTGTTTTGGATTGTAACTTTGTAGAGAGCCACTGTGGAAGTGACTGGTCACAAGGCCCATGATTAGACCAAACTAATCATGCAGAAAGCTTTGTATTTCTTAGATGCCAATTGTCAATTTTCAAAGTTTTCCCCATGGCTGCAAGTCAAGTTAGCTGTTAGCATAGGCTTATTATTGCTGAAATCCTAGTCTTTGGAATAGCATTCCCATTCTGAATTTTTTACTACTGCCATCACGAAGATTTTTTAGTTCCCAATTTTAAGCCTTTCCTCATCTACGATATCAGGATTGTCAATAGTGTTTTGAATTCATATTCAAGTGATTAAATATGGAAATAATTTCCTTGATTCCTTCACTAAGCTGTCCCTTAGAGACGCTAGGGCTTACTATCTGTCAACCGCCAAGAACGAATTGGGTGTCATTTCTGCGCAGAGTGCAGCCGGTATGTGATATTTTCTTAGTGTGTAGCTTTCTACGTTTTGATCCATCTCTAATTAGTGCATATGGGTGTAACTACTCACCCAATTAATCTGTGTGATGCGAGCTCATATGTGTTTTTCGATTTGTTCATTGTAGGTGCAACTATGGTACCAATAAGCTGGACAGAGATGCAATGCTCCATGACAGGGCAAATTGAGCACAGAAAGGTTGCTAAAATCGGAGGATGAAAAGTTAAACTTATAATTGGTGATTGTACTTTTTTCTCCTTTTTTACTTTTAGACTAGGAGAGAATCTGTAGCTTTGAAATTTCTTATAGATACAGTGTTCTCAGGGATATTGTCTAACATCAGAAACTTTGGTAGTTTGATGATTGATATTGTAACTTCCATGGGAGCTATCCCATGCACATCTATACCAACGGTATTACAAAATGACATTCTCTCATTTGTGGGTCTGTTTACGCTTTATGTTTCAAACTTGAATTGAATGTTCTGCAAATTTTGCATTTGGCTATAGAAGCCTTAATTTTGTACAATAGAGTGGTATGCATACAGAAGATCTCTTGTTCTTTAAGATGTTGGAAATTACAAGACTGAATATGGCATTGTATTGATTGCCCTATACCATCGAGGATATTTCTGTAGCACTTTCGTGTGACAAGTTAGACACACCTTCAACATCTGTCTCATTGGGTCGGTCCTCCATTGGCATTTCTTGTGGACAGATGAAAGGTTTTGGAGGCATTTGCAAGCTTTCAACTTCACCTTCAAGCATCTCTACAACTTTGCTCATGGAAGGGCGGTCCATAGGCTTCAGTTGTATGCACCAAAGTGCAACCATGACCATCTTCCTGGCTACTTTCTTGTCATGCTCACGGGTATCCTCAATTTCAATGCTCAATCCTTTTTCTAGTTGCTCATAAATCCATGAAGGAAAGTATATTTGGCTTGAATTCTGTGCATGTGCATTCAAGTTCTTCCTGCGCCCTGCCATTTCCAGTAACAACATCCCGAAGCTATAAACATCAGCTTTGTAGGAAACGCCTCCAATGGTTTTGTAGTACATTTCTGGAGCTATGTATCCCACTGTGCCTCTTATGGCAGTAAGAGGGACAGTGTTATTATCTTTAGGGTAAAATCTTGCAAGCCCAAAATCGGAAATTTTTGGACTGAAGTTTTCATCAAGAAGAATATTGTGGGGCTTGATGTCAAAATGGAGAATTTGTATATCGCATCCGTTGTGTAGATATTCAATGGCCTGAGCAACACCATGAGCTATCTCCTGCATACTATCCCAACTGAGAGCAACATTCTTTTCTTTTCCCGGAAAGATAAAGGTGTTGAGGGATCCATTAGGCATAAACTCATAGACAAGAGCTCGTTTTGATCCCGCGGAACAAAATCCAATTAGTTGCACCACATTGACATGATGAATTCTTCCGATTGTAGCAACTTCATTGATGAAATCTTGCCCTTTACCTTTGGTGCCGTTCAGCATCTTGACTGCAACAAGATGACCATTTGGTAGCTCTCCTTTGAAAACAGATCCAAAGCCTCCCTGACCAAGTTTGTCTTTGAAATTACCTGTCATCTTCTTAATATCTGAATACGAATATCTTCTTGGCATAAGATTCTTGTACGCATCCAGGAATTCTTCAACAGCACTATCCTTTAGGAACTTTTTCCAGTAACCTCCTTGACGAAGTTTAATTGTCATCTTCTTAATATCTGAATAGGAATACCTTCCTCTGATAAAACTACTGCATGCCTGCAATAACTCTTCAACTGCCTCATCGTTTAGAAACCTTTTCCAATATAGTTTGTAGCTCCAGAATGCCAATAAAACGACAATGCCGAGTATCATTCGTGCCATCAAGGACCACCCTGCCATAGGAATCAGAAGTTGATCTTGCCATACATACAAATTTCAGTTGTCAAGAACACTAAGATTAAAGGACTTACCAGTGATCTTGGCGGCTTCTATCAAATCTGTGCGAGAAAGCATAAGTCCAAATCGTGTTTAGGCAAGTTGAAAGTAATTATTAGGACCGAATTGACATAATTAAATATCAAATAAAGTAATCAATTAAAGCCATAGCTAACAGAAAATGTGGTGTTAGTCAAACTTACCGCGCTTCAGCTGTTCACCGAAGCCTGCAAAATTTCAGTGTCATAATTTAAAGATTCAAGAAAAGATCACAAACTAAACCTTGAGGAATGTCCAGTCACACAAACTGAATAAAACATACTCACAATAGAGCGACTGGAATCGTGAGTTGCAGTAGTTATCGTATTGTAACCACCTGAGACGAATTCCGCTTCTCAACGTATCACGGATGATTGGAAATGAAAGGTTATCCGCAGTTCCTTGGAAGTCGATTGGGATGAGTTTAGTCAGATTACAAGAAGGTTGAAGATTGTTGACTCCATCTCCCACCACAATATAAGAATATGAAATTGTAGATGATGAGTTAGTAGTACTAGTGCAGTTGCTTTTTATGTAGTCCGGAGACTCAACCAGCAACGAGCAATCAAAGAAGGATACTAGAAAATCGGAATAACGATACAAACGCATTTCTGTACTGGCCACTGAATAGTTTTTGCCAGTTAAACTGTAGAGTGGCCTAAAGGGGCAAGAGTCGTTTAGCAGACCAGGATCCACAAATTTGATGAACCGGTCTTCGTAGTTGATTCCCGTGACATAATATGTAGCGTTGAAGAAGTTTACGGTGGTGCGATTGTGCTCGCATGACAGTTCAACTGGATGGCTGAGGCAATTGAGACCCGAACCAGTACGATTCAAGCGAAAGGGGTATTTAATGTCAATTAATTCCCCACAAGAAGCAGGAGGACAGTCTTTATCTGGCCTGGCAGCGGCGCCATCATCACCGATCACAAAGAGAGTGGCTATAGCACATGCTAATCTAACACTTATTGCCGGCATCATGTATGAGCAAGCGCTCCAGAGTTCAGATTAGACGGAAGAAGACTTGTCATTACATAAGCTTTTAGGAATAATATTCCTTGCCGGTAAACCCTTTCAGATGCTTGAGTATTTTTTTAAAAATATTTTGTCTGATTAGTAATTACCAAGAAACGGCCTTGGCGCAAGTGGTTTGTCCCTCGTTGGGCATTCTGGGTGTCAAGGATTCGAGTCACGGAAACGGTCTCTTGGAAAATCCAAGGTAAGACCGCGTACAAATGCTCCTCCCGCGCCCCGCTTAGCCGGAGCCTTCCAGCACTCGGGTCCATCCTTTTCCTTTAGTAATTACCAAGAAAAATACGATGTAGAAATTCAGTAGTTTACACAATCGCTAGGAAAGTTACACTAAGCTAGAAACGTCATTGGTGACAAATCTTGATCAAAGAAGCAAGTTATGCGGGCTCAAAATTCAACCAACGATTTGATACGGCAGAAATTGGAATATAATATTATATATATATATATATATATATATATATATATATATCAGACAGCGAGTTGACCGACGACTTGATATCCAAAACATTTGCTGCATCATGTTTGAGCTATAAGGAACAATCCAGCCCGGCCGGCCGCGGTACTTAATTTTGAATATATTGTGTAATTACCTAGAAAATACGAGGTAGAAAGTCAGACGCTTACACAATCACTACGAAAGTTACACTAGCTAGAAGTTAGTACACACAATTCAAGAGCTAAGAAAGTTATTAGAAACGTCATTTGGGGACAAACAAGGCAATAAACCAAGTCAGGTTTGCAGGCTCAAAATTCAACGAACGATTTGATACGGCAGAAATTTATTATGCGAGTAGACAAATACTTGATACCGAAGGCAAGCAAGATGAATAGATCATATTCCGAATCCTAATTAACAAAGTTTGGATAGAATTAGCTAGAAAATGGAAAGGCTGCTGCTGCGTTTGTTTATCTTCTTGCTCGCAGTTGTTGTCTTTGTCACAGGCAAAGCAGCTGATGAATGCCAGATTTCAAAGAGGTGTGGGGATGATGGTCCAGTTATCAAGTTTCCATTTCGTCGTAAGGATGATCCCTCTCACTGTGGCCATCCAGAGTTTGAGGTTTTCTGCTCAGGAAATATGACACTGATTCAGCTGTCTTCATCCTCAGGACTGTTTCCTATCCGAAACATCAACTACGACATCCAAAGTTTTGAGGTGTACGATGGTGATGCAGATGGTTGCCTCCCGAGACGCCTTCTTAATTTTACAATCTCCAGTAGCTCGCTCTTTCAACCGGCACCTTCCCAACCTCCTATACTCCCCAGTCGCAGTGCTCCTTACATGCCTCAGCTCGGAGTGTACAACTGCGCTGAATATGGTCCATCAAATCCGGCCTATTATTCTTATGGTTATGGTTATCCCTGGATTGCCCAGTTAATGGAATTAACGTTACTAAATTGCTCCACGACACAAAATTTTAGCACGCAGAGCTTCAGGAGTAGTCATCCTGGTTACTACATACCAATCACATGTCTGAGTCTCCCCGGGCATCAAGTTCTGGCTGTTCCACCCACAACTTCTTGCGCTGACTTGCCGGTGCAACCTTGTGGTACTTTGAGTCGCCTCCAGCTTCCACTACGCAGAGTGGACGCAGAAAAGTATAGCCAGGAAAGTTACTACCAGAATAAATATTACCCGGTGGTTATTTATAACCAGCATTGTGAACCAGACAATGTTTTGTTGCTGAAATGGAAATCCTGGGAATATTTCCCTCAATGTCAAAACTGTACAAGAGGACGAGGAAGATGCGAGTACAATTACATCAGCAGTCAAATGGACTGCTTTCCTTTACTGAAACCCCCGCCCTCACAAGAACACCCCAAAGGTAGGTCGTCCTTTTACTGCATTGACGTATTTGTGTTTAAGAAAAGCGTACTTGAATTCAATTATTCTCAACTGATTGACTTTTTGCCGAACTTTTTTTCTCCCACTTAACTCAGGCCATGCATCAAGAAGGTATATTATCACAGGAGGGACCATGGCTTCTTTTGTTCTTTTGTTCTTTTTTTCTCCCACTTAACTCAATCCTTTCTCACCGTGCTCCGCCTTCCTCGAGTCAACCGCCATTTCCGCGTTCTTTGGTCCGCCGACCCATTCGCGTCCCCACCCCAATCTCAATCTTTTCTCTCAGATTCGAATCCCCCAATTCACAATTGGAGAGCAGATTGAATTGATTGCAGCACCACCGCAAACTTTGGTGTGACATTAAGGCCCCAGATTGTTTACAAACTGAAATTAGTGCTTGTGCTTGTGAATTGAGTGCCAGTGCCACACAATTTGGGAAAGGTTTTTGAAGCAAAAATTTCCAAATCTACGGTGAAAATAGAAACGAGATTTTTGGAACCACGAAGGTGAAAACGCCAGATTTAGGTGCAGCGGTGCCATCTGTTTGTATGGGCGTGGGAGGGATTGAACGCCGGTTGTCACCGAATCGAATTGATTAGAACAAGGTTAAAGATCGGGAACTTCAATGACCCAAGTGAAATTGAATACCCATCGATGATTTTTGCAGATTTCTTGTTCCCGCAGAGATACAAAACCTCAATTTTTTTGCAGAATACACAACCCGCAGAATCAAAACACCCCCAATTCTTGTTCAGTTAAATGCATTATTTTCTTGTAAACCAAGAGCAACTCAATATGAGCACATAATTGCTCTTGATATGCCTGGTTGGTGAAAACTTTTCACTGGAAAAGAAGCAAAACAAAAGAGGCACAATGTTTGGCGGCGGCAACAGTTTTGCCTTCCACCGTTATTTTTGGTCATGAAACACCAGAATGAGAGCAACTTGCTTCTTTTGTTGCTATAACAGGTCATCAGGTCACCAAATCACAGCCATTGATTTTCAATCAATGGTGAAGATGGTGAAGTTACTCAATAGATACATGTATTCAAGAAACACCGTTTGTATATCATCAGACAACGAGTTGACCGATGACTTGATATCCAAAACATTTGCTGCATCATGTTTGAGCTTTTAGGAACAATTCAGGCCGCGGCCACGCTACAAGTACTTAATTTTGAATTTGTTGTGTAATTACCTAGAAAATACGAGGTAGAAAGTTAGTCGCTTAGCTTACACAATCATTACAAAAGTTACACTAGCTAGAAATTAGCTGTGTTCAAAAAAAGGATAGGCGCAACTCGGGTGGTCACCCACCTTCTAGAGCCCAGAGCGCCTATTGACATCTAAATATATCAATAACAAAGCCGACAACAGACATCTATCAACAACCAAATCGATCCATCAACAATCAAATAATAATACATTAACTTCCAAACAACTCTAAAACGAAAACTTATCATAAAAACATACATATAAACTCAAACATGCAAAGACAATCTAGTACCACTACCACAAGTTTTTTTTTTTTTTTTGGTAAAAGCCCGCCAAGACCCCCGCCCAGCCAGCCTAAGCGGTTCCTGGGCGCGTGATTTTTCTATAAACCCTAAAACTGATTTTTTTTCACCGTTTTTGCAAAAATCGGGCCGGCTAGTCACCTTCCAACGCCTGGGCAGCCGCCTAGGCCCTTTTTTTAAACATGGGAAATTATGGCTTGTTTACATAAAGGGAATGGGAATGGAATGAGGAGGAATCATTCTCATTCATTCCTTTTCCTTTATTTACTTTAGCATTTGAGAATGGAAAAATTATGGGTCATTGTGGGTCCCACCACAAATTTGGGAATGATTCCCCTTCAAATTGAAGAATTTGATACCAAAGTGTGACTTGGGTATCCCATTCCTCCTTTCTTCATTATCATTTCTGTTTCGATTCCGATTCCTTTTGATAAGTAAACATGCCTTTATGATGTGTTTACTTTCCCGGAATGGGAATGAGAATGAGAATGGGAATGACTTTCCTATTTCCAAAAATACCCTCATGTCTTTGTTGAAATAACAAAAAAAAAACCACATGATATTTGACATTAGAAATGACTTGCTCAGATGATATTTTGTGAACTTATGACTTGTAATATGTAACTAGAAGACTAATATGTTATTAATACTCAATTTTTTTAGCCAATGTTATTAAACTTTGTAAGATTGGATAATTACTCCAATTGGAAGTAAAATAGTAGAGATAGTTAAAAATAATAATGTAGAATAAAGCTTAATAATGTTTTATTATCTATCAAAATTGAATTTATCTTATATAATATTTGATAATTATTAAAGGGTATTTTGGTAATCAAATTACACTGATTCTGATTCCGGACAATGATTTCGAACAGTTAGTAAACACTGGAATGGAATGACTGATTCCGATTCCTACCCATTTCGATTCCCACTCATTCCGATTCCTTCCCATTCTGATTCTTACCCATTCCGATTCCGAGTTAGTAAACGTGCTTAGAGTTTGAGATAATCAAAGCAAGTGAATTGAGCAATGTATATCCAGAGTTTGAGGTATCGTGCTTAGAGAATGTGACAATGATGCAGCTCTCATCATCATCAGGACTGTTTCCAGTACAATTCATTCTTTATGAAAACCAACAGTTTCTTGTATACGATGCGAATGGTTACACTAGCAAGAATTTAGAGTGATGAATGGCAATTGCAATTGGACAATACACACAATTCAAGAGCTAAGAAAGTTATTAGAAACGTCATTTGGGGACAAACAAGTCAATAAACCAAGTCAGGTTTGCAGGCTCAAAATTCAACCAACGATTTGATACGGCAGAAATTTATTACGCGAGAGTAGACCAAAACTTGATACCGAAGACCAAGACTTGATACCGAAGACCAGGACTTAATACCAAGACTTGATACCGAAGACTAATACCAAGACTTGATACCGAAGACCAAGATTTGATACCGAAGACCAAGCAAGATGAATAGATCATATTCCGAATCCTAATTATCAAATTTTGGATAGAATTAGCTAGAAAATGGATAGGCTGCTGCTGCGTTTGTTTATCTTCTTGCTTGCAATTGTTGTCTTTGTCACAGGCAAAGCAGCTGATGAATGCCCGATTTCAAGGAGGTGTGGGGCTGATGGTCCAGTTATCAAGTTTCCATTTCGTCGTAAGGGCGATCCCTCTCACTGTGGCCATCCAGACTTTGAGGTTTTCTGCTCAGGAAATATGACACTGATTCAGCTGTCTTCATCCTCAGGACTGTTTCCTATCCGAAACATCGGCTACGACAAGCAAATTTTTGAGGTGTACGATGGTGATGCAGATGGTTGCCTCCCGAGACGCCTTCTTAATTTTACAATCTCCATTAGCTCGCTCTTTCAACCGGCATCTGACCCGGCCTATTATTATAATTATTATTATGATAATCTCTGGATTCCCCAGTTAATGGAATTAACATTACTAAATTGCTCCACGACACAAAATTTTAGCACACCGAGCTTCAGGAGTAGTCATCCAGGTCGCTACATACCAATCACATGTCTGAGTCTCCCCGGGCATCAAGTTCTGGGTGTTCCACCCTCAACTACTTCTAGCGCCGACTTGGGGGTGCCAACTTGTAGTACTTTGAGTCGCCCCGGGCATCAAGTTCTGGATCTTCCACTACGCGCAGTGGACGCAGAATCTTATTGTGGCCAGGATACTTATATTCAGTATTGTGAACCAGCCAATTTTTTGTTGCTGAAATGGAAATCCTGGTCATATTTCCCTCAATGTCAAAACTGTACAGGAGGAGGAGGAAGTTGCGAGTACAATGACATCAGCAGTCAACTGGACTGCTTTTTTCCCCCGCCCAAAGGTATGTCCTCCTTTTACTGCATTGACGTATTTGTGTTTAAGAAAAAGCGAACTTGAATTCAATTATTCCCAACTGATTGACTTTTTGCCGAACTTTTTTTCTCCTACTTAACTCAGGCCATGCATCAAGAAGGTATATAATCACAGGAGTGACCATGGCTTCTTTTGTTCTTTTATCGGCAATGACAGTAGCCATTTTCTTCTATGTCAAAAGATCAAACAGCATAGAGGAAAAAGAGAATCAAATGAAGGTCGAAAAGTTCCTGAATGATCACAAGTCCCATGTACCAACAAGATACTCCTATGCTGATATAAAGAAGATGACTAATGGATTTAAGAAGAAGTTGGGTGAAGGAGGTTTCGGAAGTGTTTACAGGGGAAAGCTTCCAAATGGAGTTCCAGTTGCCGTAAAAGTCCTCATTGATTCTAAGGGAAATGGGGATGATTTTGTGAATGAAGTGGGAACCATTGGCAGAATTCACCATGTCAACGTGGTTCGTCTACTTGGATTTTCTGCTGAAGGAGGCAAGCGCGCTGTTATTTACGAGCTCATGCCAAACAGGTCTCTAGAGAAGTTCATCTCATCGAAAGAACAATCTACTAACCCTTCGTTTGATTGGGAGAAACTTCATCACATCATCAGTGGTACAGCGAAAGGCATTGATTATCTTCACCAAGGGTGTGAGCAGAGGATTCTGCACCTTGATATCAAGCCTCATAACATTTTGTTAGACCACGACTTCAATCCTAAGATCGCTGATTTTGGTCTGGCAAAACTTTGTTCCAAGGAAGACAGCATTATATCCATGACGGCTGCTAGAGGCACCGTAGGCTACATTGCACCCGAGGTGTTCAATGGCAACTTTAGAAGCGTGTCACACAAGTCAGATGTATATAGTTTCGGGATGCTAGTGCTTGAAATAGCGGGATCTCGGAAAGAACCTGATCTTGCATCTAGCAACAGTGAGGACTACTTTCCGGAATTGGTTTACAATCGTCTGATTCAAGGACAAGCGTTGGGGTTGAAACTAGGAACCGACAGTAATGATGCTCAGATTGCTAAGAAACTAATGATTGTTGCACTCTGGTGCATTCAGTGGTACCCAGTGAATCGCCCTTCCATGATAGCGGTTGTTCGAATGCTAGAAGGACCTTCTGAGAACTTGATCATGCCGCCCAATCCGTTTGCGTCCACAAGTACTCAGACAGAACCAGCAACACTGTCAAGTTAAATAGCCGCACTATGTGTACCAATCGATTTCAGTAATGTCCAACATATGTATGTCTGCAATAAAAAAAGTCTAGTGGTAATATGTATCCAAGTGATCAGCAACAACAACTTGGGACTTTCTTTCAATGTAGTTCTTTGGCAATAGTGTTTCTCGACATAAATATACAATAGTAGTCTTTCTTTCTATCATATATTTATACAAAAAGACATAAAAGAGACTGCGTATTTGACAAGTATTTTTGGAGGTTCAAAAACTCTTTCGGATTAAAGAGAAATACATTCTAAACGCTTCAAGCACAAAACAATTCAACCACGTGGCAATTTGGCATTGCCTTGCTCCAAAAATGCCAAAATTTTCAGTGGCTCAAACTTGAGTACAGAGCAGCAGAATACTCTGAAATGGCTTCTCTTGCCTTCCTCCAGCCTCTCTCCAACCTCTCTTCCTCTACCACCCTCGCCTTTCTCCGAAATCCCCACCACGTCCCTTCTTCTTCCTCTTCTCTAAAACCCTCCAAAATCCCCAAAATTTTCAAATCCTTCACCGCCTCATTCTCTCTAGCAGAATCAGACTCCCCCAAATCATTGCCGCCCAATCTCAAGCCATTCCTCCAAGAGCTCGCTGTAAGCACCCATTTTCCTATTCAAAGTTTGAATCTTTTTGTGATTTCAATTCCAAAGTTTGAACCTTTAATTCGACGTCTTAATCTAAAGCTTCAGTTTTTTCAAAATGTAAAATGCTGTGCAGGATAGTTTTGATCTTCCAGATGACTACTTTGCTCAACTTCCGAGCGATCTCCGTCTTGATGTAAGTTGAAATTTGGCAACTTTCTGCGAACCCAGTTGTTTTCATTTGATATAGAATGTGATTTATTGAATGAGTGTTGGGCCACAAATTTTCACACAAAAAAAGGGAAAAGGAAAGTGCAAGAAATCAGGAAAGCCAATAAAGACAAAAGTTATTGACTTTGTCTCCAAGTCCGATATGGATAGAAAATCCCTACAAATCAGCACGAGATATCAAATAAAGATGATATCCCTTGCATACAAAGAAAAGGGCCGGCCCTTCACCCAAAAAAAACCCTAGTTGAATGCATATAAAAAGGAAGGACGGCAGAAGAGAAAAGAGGGGGGCTGCGAGCCCTCTCCGTAACACAAAAATATGATGCCTGTGCATCATAATCTCGGTCCTGCTGGGACTGAAAAACGGGGTCCTGCTGGGACTCCATAGCACCAAAAATATGATGCCTGTGCATCATAACCTCGGTCCTGCTGGGACTGAAAAAGGGGGGCTGCGTGCCGTCCGTATTCGATGCCGTCACGCATCCATAGACCAAGTTTAGTTCACGTGTGGACTAAGAAAAAAGGAGCAGCTGCTGTCCAAATACATGCTTAGTTGAAAGGAGCAAAAGTCTCGATCCATGGCCAAAAGGAAAGAAAGAAACCTGCAGATCACGGATTGTGCTTCGTCGCTCTTGTCACCGTCACAATGAAAAAGGTTATTTGTCATTGGTGTTCTCACGTGACCGCGGCCAACAGGAAGCTGAAGTCATCACAAAATATACAATCAAGAAATAAAGTCAATTCAAAATGGACAATATGGTTGTATTAATAAGATGCCAAGAAGACTAAAGAATTGAAGAAGGAGTTGTCTCTCTCTTAATTGATATGCCACAAGAAGACAAGAAAGAACTGCAGCGAATTGAAGGAAGCGGCGCTGCCAACATTATTCGGTGGAAAAGATGAGATATCATCACACCATTCTTTTAAACAAATCAGCCTCTGCCAAATTCAAGCCAAATTCAAGGATTGTTGTTTCCTCCTCTTTGTGGGGATACAAACGGAGAATATGGGCTTCAAGATCATGCCAACAACGAACAAAAAGCTTTCTGTTAATTGAAGGGAACACGTGCAGCATGACAAGACAAAGAACACCACGTCTTGGCGTTGTGGAACTAAAAGGAAGCATGAAGTCAGTGACAATTACCTCTGACGCCAAAGACAAGTAATGCAGTCCACGTTCTGCCAAACTTGAAAGACAACCAAACATGACAAAAGCAAATTGTGATGTTTTGATAATCTTGGTGAAGCGGTGCAGACCAAGAACCGAACTGTTGAAGCCGCCCAAGCAGACTTGCCGTACACATCAAGTGGGCCTCTTATGAATATTGGGCTTCACTAAATAGAAGACTGATCGAGACCATGTGATGAGACCAGCCCGCATCAAGTTCAACCGAACCGCGGAGATGTCAATTCCGACTTCAACACATTGAAGTGAAAATCGATGGACGCGTGACATCACTCGAATCCAAATTAATGGGCAAAAACCCAAAAGCCCATTAAACCCCAAAATCAAGTCAAGGCCCAAGTGATACAAAATCGCCAGGCCCACCTCATGAACTACGTTGGTTTGATTCCCTCAAAAGGATACGTAGGCAGTCTAGAGATTCAATCTAGACGCAACCACAACTTCCAAACACCAATCTTGGTTATTCAATAGCCCAAACACAAATTCACGTTCAACGAAGTCTTACACTCGTTGGACTCCCAAATTCCGAACTACGTCGGTTTGATTCCCTCAAAAGGATACGTAGGCAATCTAGAGACTCAATCTAGATGCAACCGCGAGCT
This sequence comes from Spiraea crenata, assembly GCA_033992175.1. Lineage (NCBI taxonomy): Eukaryota > Viridiplantae > Streptophyta > Magnoliopsida > Rosales > Rosaceae > Spiraea > Spiraea crenata. Next base: position 625,951 of record JAVBHV010000041.1, on the reverse strand, counting down.
AAACACTTTCCATCAAACCCTCATCCAAACAGTCATCCATAATTCATTCAAATAGCTCAAACACCAATATTTCAACGAAGCCTTACGCTCGTTGGAATCTCGAACTACGGTGACTTGATTCCCTCAAAAGGATACGTAGGCAACTCGGTACCTTATCCGAGCGCAGTCACAAAACCAAACAAAGCTCCTTTCCCCCAAGGAAACAAAGTTTCTTCGTAATTTTAATCAAAGGGTGTTTCTCTTATGTTTCATCGTAAGAGATTGTAATTAAGAGATTTTCTAATCTTGAATGGGTCGAACTTAAATTAATAAAACCATATTCGGAAATGAATACGGTGAAATGTGTTGGGATTAATTAACAAAATCCTCTAACATATTTTTGGCACGCCCGGTGGGATCCATTCTCCCTTTCATCTTTTGTTATGAAGAAACTAATCTCGTGCGCTATGCATCTGCCTACAAGGGATAACACAATGTCACCACAAGTTTCAGTTTACTCCAAAGAGCTTCCGAGCACCCTACCAAGGACTAGACATGTGAGATGTGCTCAAGCCCTAATCACATACCAAGTCTCGAAACCCGCTGCTGGAGTCATGGCGAGCTCGGCAACCGCAAAGGTCAAAAATGCCCAAGCTACAAAAACTCCATCAAAGAATGCAATCCGAAATGCAAGAAAAAGGGTTGCTAGAGCTATGAGGAGGAAGACTACTCAAGAAGATAGTGAAGCTATCCCAGTTATAGATGCAGAAGCTACAACAATGAGGTCCACCAAGGCTAAGCATTCGAAGCTCATTAAGGCTACCGAAGCTCCTAAAGCCGTGACCACTACTCAAATCATGATTGGTTCAATCCCAATCAACTTGATTAGGCCCGAGCCTGCACCACATGTTAGCAAGACCCCAAGATGTAGAAAAATCATAATTGGGTCACTCCCTGTCAACTTGGACATCGCAAAGCCTGCAATGGAAGCCTCTCTCAAAAATAAAAATGAGAGTAGTACATTCAACAAGGCTACGTCCTCACACATAAGGGATCCGAACCCAGTTTCGATTAAGCATATCGAGGGTGATTGCAAGATTACAATGGCATCAAAGGCGATCAAGATAAACAAAGTCAAGAAGACAAATGAAGCAGGACCAAGCTTCAGACTCCAAGCTTATGATACACAGGGGGTATCCTGTAAGCTAAAAGTCAAACCAAGATATGGAGTTGGTATATCACAGGGGGTATCCCCGAGGCTACAAGGCGAACCAAGACCATCCAAGGTCCTCGCCTCCTATCAAAATGCTAGAATGATGCAACTCCAAGCACACAAAGCGTACTGTGCCTCCAGTGGCATCACAAGCTTCAAATTTCCAAGGAAGCTGACAAGTCAAGTACAAGGGAATCCATACCAAGAATGCGAAACTGTGCTAGTAACAACTACTAGTACATCAATTACCGAGGAGCAAGTCCAGGAATTGAAAAGGAAGATCGACGAGCAAGAAAGGCTAATAGCATCGTTGACGGCTCAACTAAAGGATCAAAGGACAGGTGAACAAGATGATGAAAGTGCAAGTGAGCATGAAATGGAAGACAAAGAAGACAAGAAAAGTCTCTTGGACATCGAAAAGGCAATGGAAAAAATGGTGACTGAGGAAATTCGTAAAATCAAGATTTCATTAGCCCCATCGATTTCAAAGGCCTTACCCAGCTCACTATGACACACTGCCTTTTCCAAAAGGATATCAAAAGCCAGTCTTCGACAAATTCGATGGTGTAAATGGATGTCCCTACGAACACTTGGCTCACTTTTACTCTGCATGTGGAGAAATCTCGCAGTCAGATGCACTTCTAATTCGACAATTTGTTCAGTCCCTTAAAGGATCAGCTTTTACTTGGTATGCCCAGCTGGCTCCCGAATTCATTACTACATGGGAAGACATGAGGAGGGCATTTTTGGCACAATTTGTCAGTTGCAAAAAGCAAGTCACAATCATGGACCTAGCCCATGCCAAACAAATGCCAAATGAAAGCGTGAACGAATACATAGCAAGGTGGAGAAGCATCAATATCCAATGCATAGAAAGATTGACCGAGCAATCAGCAGTACAAATATGCTCGAATAATCTCTTGCCAGAGATAGCAGTGTTCGTTAGCATTGCAGAACCAGAATCATTTGATGCTCTAGTGTCAAAAGAGTGTAATGTTGAAAGACAACTCATTCGCAAAGTATCAGTGACTACAAAGGCGTACTCACATGCGACGGAAGACCAAGAAGAGTCTATGGCTACATTCATTGACGAAGGCTCCCATACATGCAAAGGAAGTGAGGGACCAAAAAGACTAGTTCTCAAAGAAGTGACCATGATCAAATACGCCTTCGATGAGGATGACGTTGAAGAAATTCTCTCAGAGCTGTTGAAAGCTAAAGCTAATGAGCTCCCTGAGCTTGTAAGGCCTGCCGAAGTCAACAAAACAAGCGACTCAAGTTACTGTCGATACCATCGGATCCTCAGTCATCGAACAAAGGAGTCTTACGTCATCAAAGACATTATCCAAGAGATGATTGACAACAAGATCATAGTGGTAGAGTAAGCAAGAAGAAGTCACACTGCAAGAACTATGGCGGCTTGATCCCCCAAAAAGGGGGTACGTAGGCAGTCTAGCCTCAAAAGTTAGATGCAGCCACCCCAAAAATCAAAATCCCAAAAACTAAAGGGACGAACTACGTTTGACTTGATCCCTTCATAGGGTACGTAGGCAATCTAGCATCTCAAACTAGATGCAGTCATAAAAAGCCAAAAACACATTTTTCCCACCAATAGTATTTGCAAGTGGTTAAACTGCTAAACTACTCACCTGCACAAGTCAAGATGGTGAGACGCTCGACAGAGAAAATAAACCATTAATACTTGTCAGAAGAAGTTGCAAAATTTACTGCACTGTCGGCAAAGCAAGCGGTCAAGCCTCGCACGTGCAAAAGTCTTCCGCGCACGATGCTTGAGGGGGTATCTGTTGGGCCACAAATTTTCACACAAAGAAAGGGAAAAGGAAAGTGCAAGAAATCAGGAAAGCCAATAAAGACAAAAGTTATTGACTTTGTCTCCAAGTCCGATATGGATAGAAAATCCCTACAAATCAGCACGAGATATCAAATAAAGATGATATCCCTTGCATACAAAGAAAAGGGCCGGCCCTTCACCCAAAAAAAACCCTAGTTGAATGCATATAAAAAGGAAGGACGGCAGAAGAGAAAAGAGGGGGGCTGCGAGCCCTCTCCGTAACACAAAAATATGATGCCTGTGCATCATAATCTCGGTCCTGCTGGGACTGAAAAACGGGGTCCTGCTGGGACTCCATAGCACCAAAAATATGATGCCTGTGCATCATAACCTCGGTCCTGCTGGGACTGAAAAAGGGGGGCTGCGTGCCGTCCGTATTCGATGCCGTCACGCATCCATAGACCAAGTTTAGTTCACGTGTGGACTAAGAAAAAAGGAGCAGCTGCTGTCCAAATACATGCTTAGTTGAAAGGAGCAAAAGTCTCGATCCATGGCCAAAAGGAAAGAAAGAAACCTGCAGATCACGGATTGTGCTTCGTCGCTCTTGTCACCGTCACAATGAAAAAGGTTATTTGTCATTGGTGTTCTCACGTGACCGCGGCCAACAGGAAGCTGAAGTCATCACAAAATATACAATCAAGAAATAAAGTCAATTCAAAATGGACAATATGGTTGTATTAATAAGATGCCAAGAAGACTAAAGAATTGAAGAAGGAGTTGTCTCTCTCTTAATTGATATGCCACAAGAAGACAAGAAAGAACTGCAGCGAATTGAAGGAAGCGGCGCTGCCAACATTATTCGGTGGAAAAGATGAGATATCATCACACCATTCTTTTAAACAAATCAGCCTCTGCCAAATTCAAGCCAAATTCAAGGATTGTTGTTTCCTCCTCTTTGTGGGGATACAAACGGAGAATATGGGCTTCAAGATCATGCCAACAACGAACAAAAAGCTTTCTGTTAATTGAAGGGAACACGTGCAGCATGACAAGACAAAGAACACCACGTCTTGGCGTTGTGGAACTAAAAGGAAGCATGAAGTCAGTGACAATTACCTCTGACGCCAAAGACAAGTAATGCAGTCCACGTTCTGCCAAACTTGAAAGACAACCAAACATGACAAAGAGAAAATTGGTGTTTTTGGTGTTTTTGGGTGGGGGGGGGGGGGGAGGGAACCGAGCTGTGGGGGCGGCCAGGGGGGGCTCGCGCGCCCCTTATGGGGGGCCTTTTTGGTTTTTGGGTTTTCTTTTTGAGGAGGCGTGTCGGGGACGTGGTGTGGGGCCCCGCCCGCTTGTGTTTGGCCGGCCCGGGGGGGGTTCGTTTCCGATTTCAACACTTTGAAGTGAAAATCGATGGACGCGTGACATCACTCGAAGTCCAAATTAATGGGCTCAAACCCAAAAGCCCATTAAACCCCACAAATCAAGTCAAGGCCCAAGTGATACAAAATCACCAAGCCCACCATTGGAACTACGTCCATTTGATTCCCTCAAAAGGGTATGTAGGCAGTCTAGAGATTCAATCTAGACGCAACCACAACTTCCAAACATCAATCTTGGTTATTCAATAGCCCAAACACAAATTCACGTTCCACGAAGTCTTACACTCGTTGGATTCCCAAACTTGGAACTACATCGGTTTGATTCCCTCAAAAGGATATGTAGGCAATCTAGAGACTCAATCTAGATGCAACCGCGAGCTAAACACTTTCCATCAAACCCTCATCCAAACAGTCATCCATAATTCATTCAAATAGCTCAAACACAAATCTCTTTCAACGAAACCTTACGCTCGTTGGAATCTCGAACTACGGTGACTTGATTCCCTCAAAGGGATACGTAGGCAACTCGGTACCTTATCCGAGCGCAGTCACAAAACCAAACAAAGCTCCTTTCCCCCAAGGAAACAAAGTTTCTTCGTAATTTTAATCAAAGGGTGTTTCTCTTATGTTTCATCATAAGAGATTGTAATTAAGAGATTTTCTAATCTTGAATGGGTCGAACTTAAATTAATAAAACCATATTCGGAAATGAATACGGTGAAATGTGTTGGGATTAATTAACAAAATCCTCTAACAATGAGCTTTTCGAATTTTCGTGTTGGGCATGTTTGAAGCTGAATGATGCAGCTTTTGATCTTTCAAATGGACGGGTCATTGATGAGGTTAGTTACTTGCTATACCATTATGATATTATCACAAGTTTACAGATTTTGTGAAACTAGTAGAAAATGGATGAATATGAAATGAACTTGTGGTCCTTTAAAATTTTTCCCAAATGCTCCCAACCATCAAAATTACTGGCTAAGTTAGCGTTTTTAAGACTTTTTATTTTCAATGTGGTCAAGAGCTGGGAGAGACATTGTTAAATCTCTCTCGTGCTTGGGAACGAGCTGACACATCAACTTCCCATAGTTTAGCTAGCATGCTCCCCGGGTTGGAGGAATCTTTGACTGGCAATGCCAAATCAGGCAAGGATAAATTTGTGTGCAAATAATGCTTAGATATGTTTTCCGGAGTTTCATTCGAATGTGTATGTCTATTCGTTGTTAGCATTGGGCAAGCAAAACCAAAACCGTTATCTTTCATTTGTTCTCACTCGAAATGCACACACTTCCAAATGGACGAGTTTGGAAAATTGGGATTAAGGAAGGATGACAACGGATCAGGTCGGAATTAGGAGTCAATATTACCATTCGCGCTCCATTACAATGAATTCCGTAAAAATAATCAGAAATTGTAAAAGAATCATACATTGCTAATTAAGATTCCAAATCACTCAAACTATTAGGTAAAGTCCATATCCAATAAAACATATTGGATTGACCTCAAATCCCAAGTACAATTCCATATACGATAAACACCGAGTTCGACTCTGAGTTATGAGGTTTAACATAATCGAACTGGACCGTACCCACCCATCGTAACGGGTCAATAGGTCATGAACTTGTTCCTCAGAATAAAAACAAAACTGGGCTTGCGAATGGCCAATCCTCATTATTCGAGTCCTTCTCAAAAACAAAGAAAAAAAAGAGAAAATTAACGAAGGAAGCGAAAAATTACAAGTACAAGCCTCCCGCCTCCGCGAGCAAGCAGACAACTGTAAAAGGCTGAGCTGCCGCTGCGCCGCCGTTTGTGCTTCTTCTTCGATCAAATCGGCGTTTTCAGTTGAGAATATGGGGAAAGATAGCGAGTGGGTAACTCCAGGAGAAGCACTTGGGAAAACGTCCAAGTTCAAAGCAGGGAGAGGCGCCTACGTGTCGCCGGACAAACTCACCGTCTACGCTTCCCTCACCGGGCTCCGCCGCATCGTATCCCCCCCTCCCGACGCCGCCGACCAGGTTGGTATCTTTCAGCTTTGCTTCTGTTTTGCCTGCCCAGAGAGATAGTTGAGCTCATAAAGTTTGAATTTTTTATTTTGGTTGTTCACCATTGACTGTAAATTTAAACTTTAGGCATCACAAAACTCAAATTTAGTTGTAAATTCTTCATTTCTGCACAGAGTGCAGCAGGTATGTGATATTTCTTAGTGTGTAGCTTTCTACGTTTTGATCCGTCTCTAATTAGTGCTTATGGGTGTAACTAATCACCCAATTAATCTTTATGATGCGAGTGTTTTTCGATTTGTTCATTGTAGGTGCAGCTTTGAAATTTCTTATAGATACAGTGTTCTCAGGGATATTGTTTAACGTCAGAAACTTTGGTGGTCTGATGATTGATATTGTAACTTCCAACGGTATTAGTATTACAAAATGGCATTCTCTCATTTGTGGGTCTGTTTACGCTTTATGTTTCAAACTTGAATTGAATGTTCTGCAAATTTTGCATTTGGCTATCAAAGCCTAAATTTTGTAAAATAGAGTGGTATGTATACAGTAGATCTCTTATTTCTTATAAGGATGTTGGAAATTACAAGACTAAATACGGCATTGCAGTAATTCCCCTTATATAATCGAGGATATTTCTGTAGCATGTGACAAGTTAGACACACCTTCAACATCTGTCTCATTGGGTTGGTCCTCCATTGGCATTTCTTGTGGACAGATGAAAGGTTTTGGAGGCATTTGCAATGCTTCAACTTCACCTTCAAGCATCTCTACAACTTTGCTCATGGAAGGGCGGTCCACAGGCTTCAGTTGTATGCACCACAATGCGACCATGACCATCTTCCTGGCTACTTTCTTCCTGGCTACTTTCTTGTCATACTCACAAATATCCTTAATTTCAATGCTAATTTCAATGCTCAATCCTTTTTCTAGTTGCTCATAAATCCATGAAGGAAAGTATATTTGGCTTGAATTCTGTGCATGTGCATTCAAGTTCTTCCTGCGCCCCGCCATTTCCAGTAGCAACATTCCGAAGCTATAAACATCAGCTTTGTAGGAGACGCCTCCGATGCTTCTGTAGAACATTTCTGGAGCCATGTATCCCATTGTGCCTCTTACCGTAAGAGAGACGGAGTTATTGTCTTTAGGGTAGAATCTTGCTAGCCCAAAGTCGGAAATTTTTGGACTAAAGTTTTCATCAAGAAGAATATTGTGGGGCTTGACGTCAAAATGGAGAATTTGTATATCGCATCCCTTGTGTAGATAGTCAATGGCCTGAGCAACCCCATGAGCTATCTTCTGCATTCTATCCCAACTGAGAAAAACAATCTTTTCTTTTTCCAGAAAGATATAGGTGTCTAGGGATCCATTAGGCATAAACTCATAGACAAGAGCTCGTTTTGATCCCGCGGAACAAAATCCAATTAGTTGCACCACATTGACATGATGAATTCTTCCAATTGTAGCGACTTCGTTGATGAAATCTTGCCCTTTACCTTTGGAGCCATTAAGCATCTTGACTGCAACAAGATGACCATTTGGTAGCTCTCCTTTGAAAACAGATCCAAAGCCTCCCTGACCAAGTTTGTCTTTGAAATTACCTGTTATCTTCTTAATATCTGAATACGAATATCTTCTTGGCATAAGATTCTTGTACGCATCCAGGAATTCTTCAACTGCACTATCCTTTAGGAACTTTTTCCAGTAACCTCTTTGACGAAGATTAATTGTCATCTTCTTAATATCTGAATAGGAATACCTTCCTCTGATAAAACTACTGCATGCCTGCAAGAACTCTTCAACTGCCTCATCCTTTAGGAACTTTTTCCAATATAGTTTGTAGCTCCAGAAAACCAACAATACGACAATGCCGAGTATCATTCGTGCCATCAAGAACCACCCTGCCATAAGAATACAAGCAGGAATCAGATGTTGATCTTGCCATATACATACAAATTTCAGTTGTCAAAAACACTATAAGATTAAAGGACTTACCAGTGATCTTGGCGGCTTCTATCAAATCTGTGCGGGAACAAACAGTTAGAGCATAAGCCCAAATCATGTTTAGGCAAATTGAGAGTAATTAGTAGGAGCAAAGTGACATGATTAAATATCAAATAAAGTAATCAATTAAAGCAACAGCTAACAGAAAATGTGGTGTTACTCAAACTTACCGAGCTTCTGCTGTCCACGGTAACCTGCAAAATTTCATAGTTGTAAATGAAAGATTCAAGAAAATCACAAACTAAACCTTGAGGAATATCCAGTCACACAAACTGAATAAAACATACTCACAATAGAGCGACTGGAATCGTGCGTCGCAGTAGTAATAGGGTTGTTGCCACGTGATATTGAAACCGCTTCTCAACGTATCACGGATGAATGGAAATGAATGGAAATCCGCAGTTCCTGGGAACTCGATTGGGATGAGTTTAGTCAGATTACAAGAAGGTTGAAAATTGTCGACTGTATCTCCCACCACAATATAAGAATTTGAAATTGTCGATGATGAGTTAGTACTAGTGCAGTTGCATTCTATGTAGTTCGGAGACTCAACCGACGAACAATCAAAGAAGGATACAAAACTTGAAGGATATGTAAAGCGCAAGATGAGTTCGCCTGCATAGTTAGAAATGTTGTTGTCAGTTAAAGTGTAGAGTGGCCTAAAGGGGCAATAGTCGTCTAGCAGACCAGGATCCACGACTGTGATGTTCTGGTCTTCGTAGTTGATTCCCTTGACATAATATGTACCGCCGGCGAAGTCTAAGGTGGTGTGATTGTGCTCGCATGACAGTTCAACTGGATGGCTGAGGCAATTGAGACCCGAACCAGTACTTTTCAAGCGAAAGGGGTATTTAATGTCAGTGACTTCCCCACAAGAAGCAGGCGGACAGTTTTTATCTGCCTTGGCAGCGGCGCCATCACCACCGACCACAAAGAGAGTAGCTATAGCACATGCTAACCAAACACTTATTTCCGGCATCATGTATGTATGAGCAAGCGCTCCAGAGTTCAGATAAGATGGAAGAAAGACTTGTCATTACATAAGCTTATAGGAATAATATTCCATGCCAGGGAACCCTTTCAGATACTTGTTTATTTTTTTAAAAAAAATATTTGTTTAATTAGTAATTACCAAGAAAAATACTATGCAGAAATTCAGACGCTTGCACAATCGCTAGGAAAGTTACACACTAAGCTAGAAATTACATGTAGAGTTCAAGAGCTTGGAAAAGTCATTGGTGACAAGTCTTGATAAAGCAAGTCAATTTATGCAGGCTCAAAATTCAACCAACGACTTGATTCGGCGGAAATTGGTATGCGAGTAGACCAAAACTTGATACCGAAGACCAAGACTTGATACCAAAGACCAAGCAAGATGAATAGATCATATTCCGAATCCGAATTATCAAAGTTTGAATAGAATTAGCTAGAAAATGGATAGGCTGTTGCCGCTTTTGTTTATCTTCTTGCTTGCAATTGTTGTTTTTGTAATTGGCGAAGCAGCTGATGGATGCCAGATTTCAAGGAGGTGTGGGGCTGATGGTCCAGATATCTTGTTTCCATTTCGTCGTAAGGACGATCCCCCTCACTGTGGCCATCCAGAGTTTGAGGTTTTCTGCTCAAGAAATATGACACTGATTCAGCTGAATTCATCCTCAGGACTGTTTCCTATCCGAAAGATCCACTACGGCATCCGAAGTTTTGAGGTGTACGATGCAGATGGTTGCCTCCCGCGACGCCTTCTTAATTTTACAATCTCCATTGGATCGCTCTTTCAACCGGCACCTTCCCAATTCCCTCTATTAGCTAATCGCTGGGCTCCTTTCCTGCATTACCCCAGAATGTACAACTGCGCTAAATATGTTTCATCAAATCCGCCCTATTATTCTAAAGGTGATCCCTTAATTCCCCAGTTAATGGAATTAACATTACTAAATTGCTCCACGTCACAAAATTTAAGCACACAGAGTTTCAGGAGTAGTTATCCTGGTTACTACATACCAATCACATGTCTGAGTCTCCCCGGGCATCAAGTTCTGGCTGTGCCACCCTCAGCTTCTAGCGCTGATTTGCCGGCGCCAACTTGTACTACTTTGAGTCGCCTCCTTCATCTTCCACTACGCAGAGTGGACGCAGAAAAGTATAGCCAGGAAATTTTTGATCTGGAAACTTATTCCCAGGTATTATATAACCAGCATTGTGAACCAGACAATGTTTTGCGGCTGGAATGGAAATCCTGGGAATATTTCCCTCAATGTGAAAACTGTACAGGAGGAGGAGGAAGTTGCGGGTACAATTACGACAGCGGTCAAATGGTCTGCTTACTGAATAGTACCCCGCCCTCACAAGAACTACAACAGCACCCCTCGCAAGAACTACAACAGCACCCCGAAGGTATGATAATGTCATCCTTTTACTGCATTGACGTATTTGTGTTTAAGAAAATGCGAACTTGAATTCAATTATTCTCAACTGATTGACTTTTTGCCGTACTTTTTTTCTCCCACTTAACTCAGGCCATGCATCAGGAAGGTATATTATCACAGGAGGGACCATGGCTTCTTTTGTTCTTTTATCGGCAATGACAGTAGCCATATTCTTCTATGTCAAAAGATCAAACAGCATAGAGGAAAAAGAGAATCAAATGAAGGTAGAAAAGTTCCTGAATGATCACAAGTCCCATGTACCAACAAGATACTCCTATGCTGATATAAAGAAGATGACTAATGGATTTAAGAAGAAGTTGGGTCAAGGAGGTTTCGGAAGTGTTTACAGGGGAAAGCTTCCAAATGGAGTTCCCGTTGCCATAAAAGTCCTCGTTGATTCTAAGGGAAATGGGGATGATTTTGTGAATGAGGTGGGAACCATTGGCAGAATTCATCATGTCAACGTGGTTCGTCTACTTGGATTTTCTGCTGAAGGAGGCAAGCGCGCTGTTATTTACGAGCTCATGCCAAACAGGTCTCTAGAGAAGTTCATCTCATCCAAAGAACAATCTAGTAACCCCTCGTTTGATTGGGAGAAACTTCATCACATCATCAGTGGTACAGCGAAAGGCATTGATTATCTTCACCAAGGGTGTGAGCAGAGGATTCTGCACCTTGATATCAAGCCTCATAACATCTTATTAGACCACGACTTCAATCCTAAGATCTCCGATTTTGGTCTGGCAAAACTTTGTTCCAAGGAAGACAACATTATATCCATGACGGCTGCTAGAGGCACCGTAGGCTACATTGCACCCGAGGTGTTCAATGGCAACTTTGAAAGCGTGTCACACAAGTCAGATGTATATAGTTTCGGGATGCTTGTGCTTGAAATAGCGGGATCTCGGAAAGAACCTGATCTTGCATCTGGCAACAGTGAGGACTACTTTCCGGAACTGGTTTACAATCGTCTAATTCAAGGACAAGCGTTGGGGTTGAAGCTAGGAACCGGCAGTGATGATGCTCAGATTGCTAAGAAACTAATGATTGTTGCACTCTGGTGCATTCAGTGGTACCCAGTGAATCGCCCTTCCATGAAAGCGGTTGTTCGAATGCTAGAAGGACCTTCTGAGAACTTGATCATGCCGCCCAATCCGTTTGCTTCCACAAGTACTCAGACAGAACCAGCAACACTGTTAAGTTAAGTAGCCGCACTTTGTGTACCAATTGATTTCAGTAAAGTCCAGCATATGTAGGTCTGCAATAAAAAGGTCTAGTGGTAATATGTATCCAAGTGATCAACAACAACAAATTGGGAATTACTTTCAATCTAGTTCTTTGGCAACAGTGTTTCTCGACATAAATATACTAATCTTTCTTTCCACTTGTTTTCTCTCTCTCAACTAGCTATTGTATATTTATACAAAAAAACATAAAAGAGACTGCATATATGACAAGTATTTTTGAAGATTCAAAAACGCTTTTGAATTGAAAAGAAGTACATTCTAAGCGCTTTTAAACGAAGCATATGACCTCTTACTCAAATTAAGCACAAAAAAAATCAACCACGTGGCAATTTGGCATTGCCTTCCTCTAAAAATGCCAAATTTTTCAGTGGCTCAAACTTGAGAGTACACAGAGCAGCAGAACACACTGAAATGGCTTCTCCTGCCTTCCTCCAGCCTCTCTCCAACCTCTCTTCCTCTACCACCCTCGCCTTTCTCCGAAATCCCCACCACGTCCCTTCTTCTTCCTGTTCTCTAAAACCCTCCAAACTCCCCAAAATTTTCAAATCCTTCACCGCCTCATTCTCTCTAGCAGAATCAGACTCCCCCAAATCATTGCCGCCCAATCTCAAGCCATTCCTCCAAGAGCTCGCTGTAAGCACCCATTTTTCTATTCAAAGTTTGAAACTTTTTGTGATTTCAATTCCAAAGTTTGAACCTTTAATTCAAAGTCTTAATCTAAAGCTTCAGTTTTTTTCAAAATTTAAAATGGTGCGCAGGATAGTTTTGATCTTCCAGACGACTACTTTGCGCAACTTCCGAGCGATCTCCGTCTTGATGTAAGTTGAAATTTGGCAACTTTCTGCAAACCCAGTTGTTTTCATTTGATATAGAATGTAATTCATTGTTGAATTATTGAATGAGCTTTTGGAAATTTTCGTGTTGGGCATGTTTGAAGCTGAATGATGCAGCTTTTGATCTTTCAAATGGAAGGGTCATTGATGAGGTTAGTTATTTTTGTTGCTATACTATTATCATAAGTTTACAGATTTCGTGAAACTAGTAGAAAATGGATGAATATGAAATGAACTTTTGGTCCTTTAAAATTTTTCCCAAATGCTCCCAACCATCAAAATTACTGGCTAAGTTAGCGATTTCGGACTTTTCATTTTCAGTGTGGTCAAGAGCTGGGAGAGACATTGTTAAATCTCTCTCGTGCTTGGGAACGAGCTGACACATCAACTTCCCATAGTTTAGCTAGCATGCTCCCCGGGTTGGAGGAATCTTTGACTGGCAATGCCAAATCAGGCAAGGATAAATTTGTGTGCAAATAATGCTTAGATATGTTTTTCGGAGTTTCATTCGAATGTTTATGTTTATTCGTTATCAGCATTGGGGAAGCGTTTGGTTTCTGCTGGAAGAAGGTTCCAGTCTATGGGACAGTATGGTCAAGGTGAACTGCAAAAGGTATGTTATAACTTAAATAATCGAGTCTCCGGATGCCAAAGTAGATTTTTTTTTTTGGTGCTGTTAAGTGTAATGAAATCTGTAGATGATACTTTGGGGAAGATGTATGTGAATTCGAATACTTTATGGAGCATTTTTGTTTCCGCTTATCTTAATAATGTATACTAGCCTCATCGCACTCGCTACGCGAGTGCGAGAGCCTTTTTTTTTAGCACGGAAATGAAACTAAAATTGACGGCAACTAAAAGGAACAAAATCAGAATAAAAATAATAATACTAAGAAACCAAAAGAAGAGGGGAAAAAATGGTGCAATTAGCACCAATATACATAGAATGCGTATAACTATAATTGATTTCCTTTTAACTGTATCCGGTTCTGAAGGAATTTTCAAACATAGCAAAGAAATCAAGCATAAAAAATGAAGATCAATTACTCAATTGCAGGCAACCTTGACCGTAACTAATGAGAACAGCAATAACATAGTGATCAACAAACCCAGAACCCAAAACCAAATAAAAAAAATCATAGAGCTCGATTAGAGATAACTTACTGTAAGTAGCAAGGTTGAGGTACTTGTTTCTGAAAACTCTTCCAATTCTTGCTTCCCATGTACCATTATGGTGGTGCCTTGCTACACCTCTGTACTTAGATACACCTCTCGAGAAGCCACAGCTCTTTCTGAAACGTATAAACAGACAATTTTGATCAGGAAACTGATCAAAGTGCATATTCTTGACAGAAAAGAAAGATTTTTAAAGTCCTTACCTTCTTAATGAGGCCAAGTACTCTTCTTTTGTCACAGTTTGCATGATCTCAATTTCTTTCTCATAGTCCGATATCTGTACAGTATCATTAAGGTATAAGATCAGATTTTTCATGTTGAAAATATACACTCTTTTGAGTTTCGATGAGGGAAAACTCTATGTTATGTAGCTGCATACCGGAAAGTTGGTGAAAGTCGATGTTCCCCAATACTTAAGTGCAGCCAAGTCATATGCTCTTGCTGCAGATTCTTCTTCAGCATAAGCCCCTGAGAAACAGAGAACAAATAAGAACCAGCATCTTTCACCTTCTTCAAAATTAAGTTCTGGGATTAGAAGACTATAGTTCTAACTTCTAACTATGCAGAAAACGATGCTCACGAAGCAAAAGAGAAAGAAGATTGATATTTCAAAAAATTCACCTCGAATTTGACGTTCGATGTGCGCTGCCAAGCTCTGCTACAGTCCAAATTGTAATCAGTAAAGAAAACCCTAGAACTCCAGTTGAAGGATAAAATAATAAGAATAATTTCAATATTCTTACCCTTTTTGAGCAACCATGCCTTGAAGCCTTCGCAGTCCCTCCTCAGATCTCCAATTTTCTTGCAGAAGAAGCAATTCAGTTTGGTGATCTCAGCTTTAAGTTTCAAGCTCTGTGGTGTTTTTGATGCTTCTGGTTTCTTTGCAGATAGTCTGGAACCTACATCTTCTAACTTTTTGACAATAGCAGCCTTTGTCTCGTTGAGTTTTCTGTTTTGAACTAAATTCACAGTTTCTATCACTCACCTTTCAGGCGTTGTTGTTCTTCTTCTTCTACAGAGTGAGATTGCATTTCATCAAGGGACCATTTATCATTTTTGAGTATTATAGGAAACTGTCAGCTGTCCATATTCTTAAGGTAGTGAGTTAAATATTATGGGGACCACTATTCCGTCTGGCATAGGAACTTCATGGTAATACAGAACTCGAATAATCATTGAGCTTTACCACAATTCTATATTCTTATTTGAGCCTTACCACAGTTCTACTTTCTTATATGAGTCCCTTGCCACAATTCTATATATATCCTTACATCACGGTGCTTTTATTCTGTGTACCATGACTACATTAAGGTCTCTACATCAAACAGATTAGACATAGAATGACCTAGCAAGGTGCCTGCGCGATGCTGCGAGTTTGCAAACTGCGTAAAATATATCCAAACTTGTGAAAACACAGTAAATAAAATAGTATTTACAAATGTAGAGTGGCACCATGTTCTGTTTAGTAAGTTTAAGTTACAAAAAGTTGATTGAAAACATATTATGTATGATGCGGGCTGTAAAAATGTGTAACATGTGTAGAAAGCGGTGAAGATATATGGGGAAGATAATAGTATTTACACAAATGCAAAGCTAAATTGGAGAATAGTTATGCCTAAATTTATACAGAGATGCAAATGCAATGTGCCGCCATCACCTACAAAATCCAAACATAAAAGAAAGCTAATTTCACCTTTGGTACCAAACCAATTTTCATATATGCTCCAAAATTTAGCGTTGAAACTACAATTTCTAAAAGAATTCACTGTTGGTTGAGGTTAAGAAATCACCTTTGTTGTTGGAATTCGAAGGAAGGGCCTAAATATGCTGCATTCTTGAAGATTGAAACCCAAATATTTGAAGGAATTCCTCCTTGACCGAAAACTGCAGTAGACATATGGAATTGATGAGGAAAGAGATGAGGAATAGCACAGATTGAAGCAAATTGAGAAGAGTACAGAACCAAACAAAACGAACCCAGTAAATTGAACGTTAGGGAGGTTGGAGGACAATTCAATTAATAGAATCATGTCACTTGATAGAATCATGCTATATTGGTTTAGTATGATTACTTGCTTAACAGAACTAAAAACAGCAACCCAAAAGTGGTTATTCAAAGCTGCAAAAAAATCACCTACAAAACATCACAGAGAGACACGGTTAAGAAAGAAGGAAAAAGGAAGAACAAATATATTTCAGGCCAAATAATGAGATGCAAAAAATATTTAGTACAATGATAATACTAAAATTGTGTGCTAGATGAAATTTAAAAAATCTAGGACTTTGAAAAAAAAGGTGATGAAGCACCAAAAGGGTTTGTGTTCCACATGCCAGCTGAAAATCTAGTACCATCATCAATAGCCTATTCCTAAAGCATTCTCTAGTGTTACAATCCCAATGAATCCTAACTTAATGAAACTTGGCGGAACCGAAAATCAAGCTTTCTATCTAAAAATGAGCAACTTTACTCACACCTTTATTTAATAAAAGAACTTGGCGTTTGAGGGTGTAATATGCATGAATCTAACTAAAAGCTACACAAAAACAGTCACAAAAGAAGTCCCAAAGCATACAAATTTGAAATAACAGCATAAAAGAAGTGGGTCATATAGGCAAAGAATGTAGTCGAATCTGGACACAAATTGACGTATTTGATAAGCCAAACCCTGATTTGTTCAATACAGCAGGGACTCCAAACTAAGGCAGTTGAACAAAAACTGAATAGCTATGTATACATGCGCCATGTCATATTATTGAATCAGATTTAAATCGTTCAGATCTGCAAAGAAGCAAGGGAAGCACCAAAACACCCAGGAGCGTTACCATCATGGTAGAATCATAGGAATGCACATGTTGAAAATAAATTGAGAATGCTTACCATTTCTAAACAGGAGAAAGCTTGTGAATCCTGCTCTCGACCAAAATCAACCGAAATTTGCAATTCTTATCTTTCCTATTCCTCTCCAGATGCTTTCTGATCGACACTGCCTTCTTCATAAGATGGTACAGAGGCTAAGGAATTTCAGCAGCAAGATCTAACCAAGAACAAAAGGACATTACATACTTTTCAAATATAAGAGTGTACAGACATTAAAACTCTCAAGTTGTAATTTGATAAGTAGGAAGGAAACTAAAATAGGCAATGCCAAAGGAGTTTATTTAATATGATATATACGAAATGAAGACAGAAAGCTCGGCATACAGAGCTAGCCCATTGATGCAACCAAATTGAGTTTGAATCACCATCCAAACAATTGTTTTAACTTTTAAGAGAACATGATATTTATGAAATGAAGATGGACAACAAATATCTTAAATACTAAGACCTATTTGTAGGAACAGAAACCCTACAGTTGAAGCAAAAAAAAAAGTAGAAATATTCAACACAGACCGAAATCCAGAAAAACACAAACCAAGCAATTTGAGAGATGAGACAGAGCGAAGAGAAAATAGAAGAAGCACAACAGTGGCATTCACCTCCAGTTCAGAACCTCAAACAGCTGAATCGAAAATAAGTAAAAGAAATTTACGACCAGGAAATTGAAAAGGTAATAGAATTGAGAAAGTAAGTGCCTTGAAATTTAAAGGAAAAAAAATGTAAAAACAACGTTATCAACACGATATCTTAAAAAAACCTAGATCAAATAACAACATTGCAAATTAAAGTAATCAAAGTGCATTACACATAATCAATAGTACATCAATGGAAATTTGAAACAATTATAATTAAGTTTAATCACAAAAAAGAAAGTTGGAAACATTTGAAAGAGAAGAATTGGAAGCTCAAAAATGCTTGAAACAAAATCATCGGTAAAACCGTCAATAAATAGAGCTTCCAATGAATTTGTTTAACATTGATTCTATGTCTAACATTGATTTTTAATTCCACTTGAACTTTATTTGTTGGCTATTGCTCAATTTGGTTTTTGCTACTTCAGTCCTCCTCCTTTCACTCATCTTTCTTAATTCCCTGTGGTTTTCATGGTTTTCATTTGATGCTTGGAATGCCACCTAAAAGAATTACACATAGCTAAATTAACAGAAACTGAAGTAGCAAAATTAAGAAAGATGAGTGAAAGGAGGAGGACTGAAGTAGCAAAAACCAAATTGAGCAATAGCCAACAAATAAAGTTCAAGTGGAATTAAAAATCAATGTTAGACTGATGTATATTTTTTCTATGTCTTTGCTTGTGCTTCTGACAAATACTCATGTATATGTTGATAGTTTTCAAGTGGAAATATACTAATTAATCTAAAAGTATGTAAAAGGATGGACCAGAAAAGGAGGCGAGATAGAATGAATTGAAAAGGCAACAATTGTTGGAACATCCATGATGCATCCCTTTTTTGCATCACGGGTTAGATAAAAAAGGTAACCCCAAAGTTGGAACATCCCTTATTTTCTGCAACAAAAGATATCTAAGAAAATAGACCAAATTCAATCAATTGAGAGAGTTTTCACATTTGATAAACAATCTACTAACATCATCCAATAGATTAACTACAGGACAATATATGTGTACTCATTTCCAAAGTCAATTTGAGGCTGTAAATTAGATTTGAACTTTGTACAACTAAAGTTTCTATTCTGCAAACGCACACAACAATCTTTGGGCCAGGCTCATAAGGTGCCAAATCACGGAGTGGCACAGTGTTCATTGTGCCTCAATGTATGCTGGGAACAAAGTATAGCTTTTGTTAGTGTATAGATATGGAGATACATTTTTTGTATAATAAGTTGTCATAAAACGTAAATCCAATTGTTCCATTCATCACCCACTCTCACCGTTTCATGAAAACACATCTCATTCACTAATTGATTCACCTCCAAGTTACAGGGTTTGCTAAAATTTGCTAGATGCTGAGCAGTTTCTTTTTTTTGCTTTTTCCTTGGTTGTCCTTTATGAAGTTTCCTTGTCACTTTACCAAACGAAGAACTTCTTTAGTTAGCTCTCAATTAGCCTTTTTAAGTTCTTATTTCCAACCACAAATCATCATGATGGTAGCATATGATGAATATTTTGAAACAGACTTCTTATCAAACAAACAGAGTCTACGTGTAATTAGGTGAACCAGCTCAAATTGCGTACTGTAAAAAGACCCAGAAAAAGATGCGAACCCAACAAAATGGAAACCCCCAAACCCAAAATGGTTTAACAAATAGATTTTTAAGTAGTTGAACAATTTCATAAGCAAAAGAGCAATAAAAAATCATGATTAAAACAACTCACCTCAAATTTAAATAGAAAGCTTCTCAACATAAGACCGAACCATGTTTTCGATATCTTCAACTATACTCTCTGGGTGCCCCTCTGTCAGAAAGAAAGATCAATAATTAAATTCAATAAGCCCTTGGCCAAACCTGGCAAATCTATTGAAGGGGAAAAAGGAGCAAATTCGTGGATAATACCCAGAATCGAAAAACATCCAAAGCATATGAAGGAGCGGAAAATCGAAAGCGGATGAGGACGTGGAATCGGCGCTGCGCTACAGTGGGAAGGAGCGCCGGTTGATGCTGCTACGGGGAAAAGCGGCGGTGCACAGCGGGAATGGGCGATGCGCGTTTTTTGTCGAGCGAAAAGCGGGGAGAGTCTTTTTTTGAGAAGGAGATGGAAGCTTCGGGCGGCTTGGGAGTTCTGATGAGGAAACTTGAGGGGTAGGTTGGGTAGGTCACTGCACAGCAGAGGGGGCAAAGGGAAAAACTCAGGGGCGAAAGCGTAATTTCACTGTTCATGCGCGGGGACTGTTCCTAAGCACAGTGGAACTTTACGGTTTGCTTTATATAATAGAAGATAACTAGGTTTCATGCATCTCTAAAATAGCAGTATTGTTGAACTGTGTTCCAACCATTATAGATTGCGAAAGTAATGATTTCAACCGGAAGGCTTCTATCTGAAAGTTCAACATCCACGGACACTGATGAACAACCAAAGCAGGAAAGCAGGATGTTCAAGGTAAGCAATAGCAGTGCGCTTCTTTAGTAACGACAATAGCAGGATGCTCATGGTCATTCATTTATTTTTGGCTGCGCTAGGGATGCATATGATATGATGTGTGCTGATTTCATTGCCAACTGCAGTTTGGAGAACTTCAGGTCGAGCTAGCATCACTGCTGAGGAGAGATTTTTGTGATGCAGCAGCTACAACGCCATATCTTTTTTTTTTGTAGCTTTGTGCACGTGAAATGAAAGCTCGGAACTTTAAAAGTATCGAGCATTTTAACAATGTGGACATTCCATTGCAAGCAAAACCAAAACTGTTATCTTTCATTTGTTCTCAGTTGAAAATGCACACTTTTAAATGGAAGAGTTTGGGAAATTGGGACTAAGGAAGGATAACAACGGATCAGGCCGGAATTAGGAATTAATATTACTATTATCATTCCATTACACTGAATTATGTAGAAATAATCATAAATGGTAAAAAAAATCAGACATTGCTAATTACGATTCCAAATCAATCAAACTGTTAGGTAAAGTTCACACCTCAATTCCCAAGTGCAATTCCATTTATTTAATGATTGTTATGAGGTTGAACATAATCGAACCGGACCGCACCCACCCATCATAACATGAATTTGTTCCTCTTAGTAAAAACAAAACTGGGCTTGCGGATTGGGCCAATCCTAATTATTCAAGTCCTTCTCAAAGACAGAAAAAAAAAAAAAAGAAGAGAAAATTAACAAAGGAGGCGAAAAAAGTACCTAGCAAAAGCCTCCCGCCGCCGCAAGCAAGCAAGCAGACAACTGTAAGAGGCTGAGCTGCCGCTCCGCCGCCGTTTGTGCTTCTATTTGGATCAAATCGGCGTTTTCAGTTGAGAATATGGGTAAAGATATCGAGTGGGTAACTCCAGGAGAAGTACTTGGGAAAACGTCCAAGTTCAAAGCAGGGAGAGGCGCTTACGTGTCGCCGGACAAACTCACCGTCTACGCTTCCCTCACCGGACTCCGCCGCATCGTATCCCCCCCTCCCGACGCCGCCGACCAGGTTGGTATCTTTCAGCCTTGCTTCCGTTTTGCCTGCCCAGAAAGTTAGTTGAACTCAAAGTTTGAATTTTTGGTATTTTCTGGCCTATAGTTATTCAATTTTTGATATTGGCGTCTGCTGATATTATGTGTCTTGGAACCAAGTCCGTGCAAGAAAATTTTAGTGGCATAATTAGGTATGTAATTTTCCTTATTAGTAATGAATGGGAAGGTACTGGGTTTATCTCCAAGTACTTGGCTTGTGTAGCTTGTCTAGTGAAGTTAGTTGTGGTTGTAATTTTGTTTTGTTCATGTTACGAATATGCAGGCTTCAAGATTGACAAAGTGGATATGCACATGTCTTTTCGCCCTGGTGACATTGTCAGAGCACTAGTGGTATCCTTTATGTGTGGAATGTCCTACTACTGTAATGATTTTGGTGTTGAGATAGTACCAAACTAATCATGCAGAAAGGTTTTGCGTTTCTTAAATGCCAATGGTCAATTTTCAAACGTTTCCCATGGCTGCAAATCAAGTTAACTGTTAAAATTTGGTGACTATTGCTGAAATCCTAGTCTTTGGAGTGGCATTCCCATTCTTAATTCTTTACTACTGCCATCACGAAGATTTATAAGCTTTTCGTATCTACTATCTTTGGAGTAGCATCCCCAATTTTAAGATTTTCCTCATCTGCTATCTTATATTATTCGTCTATGATATCAGGATTGTCAATAGTGTTTTAAACTCATATTCAAGTGACTAATTATGAAATAGTTTTCTTAATTCCTTCAATAAGTTGTCCCTTGGAGATGCTAGGGCTTATTATCTGTCAACCGCAAAGAATGAATTGGGTGTTATTTCTGCGCAGAGTGCAGCAGGTATATGATATTTTAAAGTATATAGCTTGCTTCGTTTGTCCCTATCTGATTAGTGCATATGGGTGCAACTACTAACCCAATCAATCTGCATGATGCGAGCTCATATGTGTATTTGTATTTGTTCATTGTAGGTGCAACTATGGTACCAATAAGCTGGACAGAGATGCAATGCCCCATGACAGGGCAAATTGAGCACAGAAAGGTTGCTAAGGTCGGAGGATGAAAAGTTAAACTTATAATTGGTGCTTGTACTTCTTTCTCCTTTTTGCTTTTAGACAAGGAGAGAATCTGCAGCTTTGAAATTTCTTATAGATACGGTGTTCTTAGGGATATTGTGTAACGTCAGAAACTATGGTAGTTTGATTTCTGATATTATAACTTCCATGGAAGCTACCCCATGCACATCTATAACAACGGTATTACAAAATGGCATTCTCTCATTTGTGGCTCTGTTTACGCTTTATGTTTCAAACTTGAATTGAATGTTCTGCAAATTTTTCATTTCGCTATAGAAGCCTTAATTGTGTAAAATAGAGTGGTATGTATACAGAAGATCTCTTATTTCTTATAAGGATGCTTGAAATTACAAGAATAAATACGGCATTGCAGTAATTCCCCTTATATCATCGAGGTTATTTCTGTACCACTTTCATGTGACAAGTTAGACACACCTTCAACATTTGTCTCATTGGGTAGGTCCTCCTTTGGCATGTCTTGTGGACAAATGAACGGTTTTGGAGGCATTTGCAAGGCTTCAACTTCACCTTCAAGCATCTCTACAACTTTGCTCATGGAAGGGCGGTCCATAGGCTTCAGTTGTATGCACCACAATGCAACCATGACCATCTTCCTGGCTACTTTCTTCCTGGCTACTTTCTTGTCATACTCACAGATATCCTTAATTTCAATGCTCAATCCTTTTTCTACTTGCTCATAAATCCATGAAGGAAAGTATATTTGGCTTGAATTCTGTGCACGTGCATTCAAGTTCTTCCTGCGCCCTGCCATTTCCAGTAACAACATTCCGAAGCTATAAACATCAGCTTTGTAGGAAACGCCTCCGATGGTTCTGTAAAACATTTCTGGAGCTATGTATCCCATTGTGCCTCTTATGGCAGTAAGAGAGACAGTGTTATTATCTTTAGGGTAAAATCTTGCAAGGCCAAAATCGGAAATTTTTGGATTAAAGTTATCATCAAGAAGAATATTGTGGGGCTTGATGTCAAAATGGAGAATTTGTGTATCGCATCCCTTGTGTAGATATTCAATGGCCTGAGCAACCCCATGAGCTATCTTCTGCATTCTATCCCAACTGAGAAAAACAATATTTTCTTTTCCCAGAAAGATATAAGTGTCTAGGGATCCATTAGGCATAAACTCATAGACAAGAGCTCGTTTTGATCCCGTGGAACAAAATCCAATTAGTTGCACCACATTGACATGATGAATTCTTCCAATTGTAGCGACTTCATTGATGAAATCTTGCCCTTTACCTTTGGAGCCATTAAGCATCTTGACTGCAACAAGATGACCATTTGGTAGCTCTCCTTTGAAAACAGATCCAAAGCCTCCCTGACCAAGTTTGTCTTTGAAATTACCTGTCATCTTAATATCTGAATACGAATATCTTCTTGGCATAAGATTCTTGTACGCATCCAGGAATTCTTCAACTGCATTATCCTTTAGGAACTTTTTCCAGTAACCTCCTTGACGAAGTTTACTTGTCATCTTCTTATTATCTGAGTAGGAATACCTTCCTCTGATAAAACTACTGCATGCCTGCAAAAACTCTTCAACTGCCTCATCCTTTAGAAACTTTTTCCAATATAGTTTGTAGCTCCAGAAAACCAACAAAACGACGATGCCGAGTATCATTCGTGCCATCAAGAACCACCCTGCCATAAGAATACAGGTAGGAATCAGATGTTGATCTTGCCATAGATACAAATTTCAGTTGTCAAAAACACTATAAGATTAAAGGACTTACCAGTGCTCTTGGAGGCTTCTATCAAATTTGTGCGAGAACAAACAGTTAGAGCATAAGTCCAAATCGTGTTAAGGCAAATTGAAAGTAATTACTAGGAGCAAAGTGACATGATTAAATATCAAATAAAGTAATCAATTAAAGTAATCAGAAAATGTGGTGTTACTCAAACTTACCGAGCTTCTGCTGTCCACGGAAACCTGCAAAATTTCAGAGCTGTAAATGAAAGATTCAAGGAAAATCACAAACTAAACCTTGAGGAATATCCAGTCACACAAACTGAATAAAACATACTCACAATAGTGCGACTCGTGCGTCGCGGTAGTAATAGGGTTGTTGCCACGTGATATTGAAACCGCTTCTCAACGTATCACGGATGAATGGAAATGAATGGAAATCCGCAGTTCCTGGGAACTCGATTGGGATGAGTTTAGTCAGATTACAAGAAGGTTGAAGATTGTCGACTGTATCTCCCACCACAATATAAGAATCTGAAATTGTCGATGATGAGTTAGTACTAGTGCAGTTGCATTCTATGTAGTCCGGAGCCTCAACCGGCCACAAGCAATCGTAGAATGATACAAAACTTGAAGAATATGTAAAGCGCAAGATGAGTTCGCTTGCATAACTCTTGTTGCCAGTTAAACTGTAGAGTGGCCTAAAGGGGCAAGAGTCGTTTAGCAGACCAGGATCCACGACTGTGATGATCTGGTCTTCGTAGTTGATTCCCATGACATAATATGTACCGCCGGCGAAGTCTAAGGTGGTGCGATTGTTCTCGCATGACAGTTTAACTGGATGGCTGAGGCCACCCGAACCAGTACTATTCAAGCGAAAGGGGTATTTAATGTCAGTGACTTCCCCACAAGAAGCAGGAGGACAGTTTTTATCTGCCTGGGCAGCGGCGCCATCATCACCGATCACAAAGAGAGTAGCTATAGCACATGCTAACCAAACACTTATTGCCGGCGTCACGTATGTATGAGCAAGCGCTCCAGAATTCAGATTAGATGGAAGAAAGACTTCCTTACATAAGCTTATAGGAATAATATTCCATGCCGGGAAACCCTGTCAGATACTTGTTTATTTATAAAAAAATAAAAAATTTGTCTAGTTAGTAATTAGTAATTACCAAGAAAATTACAATGTAGAAATTCAGACGCTTGCATAATCGCTAGGAAAGTTACACTAAGGTAGAAATTAGAGTGATGGCAGTTGCAATTGGACATCACATGTAGAGTTCAAGAGCTTAGAAAAGTCATTGGTGACAAAAGCAAGTCAAGTTATGCAGGCTCAAAATTCAACCGACGATTTGATACCGCAGAAACTTGAATGTAATAACAAAATATATTTGTATCATTAGGCGCTTACACAATCACTACGAAATTTACACTAGCTAGAAGTGATGAATGACAATTGCAATTGGACAATACACACAATTCGATAGCTAAAAAGTTTAACCAAGTCAGGTTTGCAGGCTCAAAATTCAACCAACGATTTGATACGTCAGAAATTTATTATGCGAGAGTAGACCAAAACTTGATACCGAAGACCAAGACTGAATACCGAAGACGACGACTTGATACCGAAGACCAAGACTTGGTACTGAAGACTCAGCAAGGTAAATAGATCATATTATTCCTAATCCTCATTAACAAAGTTTGGATAGAACTAGCTAGAAAATGGGTAGGCTGCTGCTGCGTTTGTTTATCTCCTCCTTGCTTGCGATTGTTGTCTTTGTCACAGGCAAAGCAGCTGATGATTGCCGGATTTCAAGGAGGTGTGGGGATGACGGTCCAGTTATCAAGTTTCCATTTCGTCATAAGGACGATCCCGCTCACTGTGGCCATCCAGAATTTGAGGTTTTCTGCTCAGGAAATATGACACTGATTCAGCTGTCTTCATCCTCAGGACTGTTTCCTATCCGAAACATCAACTACGACATCCGAAGTTTTGAGGTGTACGATGGTGATGCAGATGGTTGCCTCCCGAGACGCCTTCTTAATTTTACAATCTCCGGTAGCTCGCTCTTTCAACCGGCACCTTCCCAACCCCCTATATTCGGCTATGACAGGACTCCTGAAATCAGAATCTACAACTGCGCTACCTATTATTATGATTATGATCCCCGGATTCCCCAGTTAATGGAACTCACGTTACTAAATTGCTCCACGACACAAAATTTTAGCACACAGAGCTTCAGGAGTAGTCATCCTGATTACTACATACCAATCTCATGTCTGAGTCTCCCCGGGCATCAAGTTCTGGCTGTTCCACCCTCAACTTCTAGTGCCGAATTGCCGGTGCCAACTTGTAGTACTTTGAGTCGCCTCCTCCATCTTCCACTCCGCGGAGTGGACGCACAAAAGTTTAGCTATCATTGTGAACCAGACAATGTTTTGTTGCTGGAATGGAATTCCTGGGAATATTTCCCTCAATGTCAAAACTGTACAGGAGGAGGAGGAAGTTGCAAGTACAATTACATCAGCAGTCAAATGGACTGCTTACTGAATCCCTCGCTCTCACAAGAACTACAACACCCCAAAGGTATGTCCTCCTTTTACTGCATTGACGTATTTGGGTTTAAGAAAAGCGTACTTGAATTCAATTATTCTCAACTGATTTGACTTTTTGCCGAAATTTTTTTCTCCTACTTAACTCAGGCCATGCATCAAGAAGGTATACTATCACAGGAGTGACCATGGCTTCTTTTGTTCTGTTATCGGCAATGACAGTAGTAGCCATATTCTTGTATATCAAAAGATCAAACAGCATAGAGGAAAAAGAGAATCAAACAAAGGTCGAAAAGTTCCTGAATGATCACAAGTCCCATGTACCAACAAGATACTCCTATGCTGATATAAAGAAGATGACTAATGGATTTAAGAAGAAGTTGGGTCAAGGAGGTTTCGGAAGTGTTTACAGGGGAAAGCTTCCAAATGGAGTTCCCGTTGCCATAAAAGTCCTCGTTGATTCTAAGGGAAATGGGGATGATTTTGTGAATGAAGTGGGAACCATTGGCAGAATTCACCATGTCAACGTGGTTCGTCTACTTGGATTTTCTGCTGAAGGAGGCAAGCGCGCTGTTATTTACGAGCTCATGCCAAACAGGTCTCTAGAGAAGTTCATCTCATCGAAAGAACAATCTGGCAACCCCTCGTTTGATTGGGAGAAACTTCATCACATCGTCAGTGGTACAGCGAAAGGCATTGATTATCTTCACCAAGGGTGTGAGCAGAGGATTCTGCACCTTGATATCAAGCCTCATAACATCTTGTTAGACCATGACTTCAATCCTAAGATCTCCGATTTTGGTCTGGCAAAACTTTGTTCCAAGGAAGACAGCATTATATCCATGACGGCTGCTAGAGGCACCGTAGGCTACATTGCACCCGAGGTATTCAATGGCAACTACGGAAGCGTGTCACACAAGTCAGATGTATATAGTTTCGGGATGCTAGTGCTTGAAATAGCGGGATCTCGGAAAGAACCTGATCTCGCATCTAGCAACAGCGAGGACTACTTTCCGGAATTGGTTTACAATCGTCTGATTCAAGGACAAGGGTTGGGGTTGAAGCTAGGAACTGGCAGTGATGATGCTCAGATTGCTAAGAAACTAATGATTGTTGCACTCTGGTGCATTCAGTGGTACCCAGTGAATCGCCCTTCCATGAAAGCGGTTGTTCGAATGCTAGAAGGACCTTCTGAGAACTTGATCATGCCGCCCAATCCATTTGCTTCCACAAGTACTCAGACAGAACCAGCAACACTGTCAAGTTAAATAGCCGCACTTTGTGTACCAATTGATTTCAGTGAAGTCCAGCATATGTATGTCTGCAACAAAAAGGTCTAGTGGTAATATGTATCCAAGTGATCAACAACAAAAAAATTGGGAATTTCTTTCAATGTAGTTCTTTGGCAATAGTGTTTCTCGACATAAATATACTATAGTAATCTTTCTTTCCCCTTGTTTTCTCTCTCTCAACTAGCTATTGTATATTTATATAAAAAGAAATATAGGAGACTGCATATTTAACAAGTATTTTTGGAGGTTCAAAAACACTTTTGGATTGAAAAGAAGTACATTCTAAGCGCTTTTAAACGGACAATAAGCATACCTTTACTCAAATTAAGCACACAAAAAATCAACCAGGTGGCAATTTGGCATTGCCTTCCTCTAAAAATGCCAAATTTTTCAGTGGCTCAAACTTGAGTACACAGAGCAGCAGAACACTCTGAAATGGCTTCTCTTGCCTTCCTCCAGCCTCTCTCTAACCTCTCTTCCCCTCCCACCCTCGCCTTTCTCCGAAATCCCCACCACGATCTTAATAATGTTATAACTTAAATAATCGAGTCTCCGAACGCCAAAGTAGATAATGAAATCTGTAGATGGTACTTTGGGGAAGATGTATGTGAATTCGAATACTTTATGGAGCATTTTTGTTTCTGCTTATCTTAATAATGTATATAACTAGGTTTCATGCATCTCTAAAATAGCAGTATTGTTGAACTCTGTTCAACCATTATAGATTGCGAAAGTAATGATTTCAACCGGAAGGCTTCTATCTGAAAGTTCAACATCCACGGACACTGATGAACAACCCAAGCAGGAAAGCAGGATGTTCAAGGTAAGCAATAGCAGTACGCTTCTTTAGTAACAACAATAGCAGGATGATCACGGTCATTCGTTTATTTTTTGGCTGCGCTAGGGATGCATATGATATGATGTGTGCTGATTTCATTGCCAACTGCAATTTGGAGAACTTCAGGTCGAGCTAACATCAGAGAAAGCCAACATAGGGGCTGCAATCAGCTTTGCTTTTGGGTAAACTACTTCCCTTTGATGAACTTTTCCCTCTTTTCTGGTTTGTGTTGTAACTGATGTGGTGATAGCAAATGTAGGCTTCTTTCGTGGGAACTAGCTCAGGGCATCCAAAACATCCCAGAGAGCTCATTGCAGTATGCAAATTACAATGCTTTGATGCTTGCTAAGGTGCTTGAAAATGAATTTTCTCACACTTGTATCCGGTGTTTTCAGTTATATATGTACTAGTAGTTGTACTGTATACTGAAATATGAACGTCTCCAAATGCAGTCTTTGAGGGGAGCTCTGCTTGCAGTCTGCTATTCATCAGCACTTTTGTCTGCTCTTACTACTGTTGGACTTGTCTTACTTGGAAGACAACTGAAGTCATCAAAAGATGAGTGAGATTATGAGTCTTCATCAACATTATTATCTGTTTTCCGGTCTTTGTACTGTTACACTTTGGGGAGACATGTGTTTCGATTAGCATCACTAAAATGTGTATATGTGTACTGTTAAGGAAACTAATAAGAAAAGGCAAGCATTCACTCACAACAGCGAAAAGATACTTAAGATTGGCACAAAACAAATGTGATTAATCGGTTAATAATCACATATAGTGCATAATCAAAAGTTACCTAAGAATCAGAACTAATATGATTCAGGGCATATAGGGCATATATGGCATCCAAAACATCCCAGAGAGCTCATTACACTTGTATCCGGTGTTTTCAGTTATACTATTTATATATGAACTAGTAGTTGTACTGTATACTGAAATATGAACGTCTCCAAATACAGTCTTTGAGGGGAGCTCTGCTTGCAGTCTGCTATTCATCAGCACTTTTGTCTGCTCTTACTACTGTTGGACTTGTCTTACTTGGAAGACAACTGAAGTCATCAAGAGATGAGTGAGATTATGAGTCTTCATCAGCATTATTATCTGTTTTCCGGTCTTTGTACTGTTACACTTTGGGGAAACATGTGATTCGATTAGCATCGTTAAAATGTGTACTGTTAAGGAAACTAATAAGAAAAGGCAAGCATTCACTAATGGATAAGAATCACAACAGTCAAAAGATACTTAAGATTGGCACAAAACAAATGTGATTAATCTGTTAATAATCACATATAGCGCATAATCAAAAGTTACCTAAGAATCAGGACTAATATGAACAGAGACCTTCATTCATAAAAATTGAGGACCTTATACAACAGGAACACCTGTCTCAATCTTTGCAACCATTACATTTCTAAACTTTTGTGCTTCTTCTTCGATCATATCGGCGTTTTCAGTTGAGAATATGGGGAAAGATAGCGAGTGTGTAACTCCAGGAGAAGCACTTGGGAAAACGTCCAAGTTCAAAGCAGGGAGAGGCGCCTACGTGTTGCCGGACAAACTCACCGTCTACGCTTCCCTCACCGGACTCCGCCGCATCGTAGCCCCCCCTCCCGACGCCGCCGACCAGGTTGGTATCTTTCAGCTTTGCTTCTGTTTTGCCTGCCCAGAAAGTTAGTTGAACTCATAAAGTTTGAAATTTTTGATATTGGTTGTTCACCATCGACTCTAAATTTAAACAGTAGGCATGAAAAAACTCAAATTTAGTTGTAAATTCTCCATTTTTGAGCTTTCCTATTGTATATGTCTCTTAAAGTTTGAATCTTTCTAGTGATTTACTAAATTTCATGAGAAAGTTTGGAACTTGTCGGTTCTCACTTTCTTTTTTGTTTTGTTTGTTCAAGCTAGTGTTGATTTTATGACTTTGAGGCTTGATGTTGACTGTTGTGTGGATTGTAACTTTGTAGAGAGCCACTGTGGAAGTGACTGGTCACAAGGCCCATGGTGCCATTCCCGAGCCGGGTTCGCTTGTCATTGCTAGGGTAAGGGCTCATCAACAAGATGATTACATTGCTCAATTCACTTGATTTGATTATTGGGCTGATTCTTTTATGTAAAACCCGCATTGTGCTTTTCGGACCATCGTAGGTTACCAAAGTGATGGCGAGATTGGCGTCAGCTGATATTATGTGTCTTGGATGTAAACATGAGTAAGATGCTTATAAGAACATGAATACGATTATCCCAATAACAAGATACATGAACGACTAACTACCTTTATCTTTGGTCATCTTCGGTGGTCAAAAGCTAGGCCTTCTATACAGCATTCACGTTCACTCTCTTCTCTATGGGGCGAAGACGTTATGAGCAGCGTGTGAATGTGTATAGGGACCTTAGCAATATATAGGAGTCAATTAGAGTCCATGAGTCATCCCATAAAACACTACATTAACTCTAAAAGCCTATTCATATGCTTTAAGTTAAGAATTCCAATGAACCTGAATTAATATGACATTAATCCGGCTACTAATGTTGTGACCCTCTATATATGCTCATTTACATCACCTTAAAGCATATTCCTCAAATGAGTTAAAGATACAAGGTGTAACTCATATACATGAACCATAAGTAAGTGCCCAATTACTATTAGTAAATATGTACCATTATCTAGTTCATTCTTACATTCTCCCACTTGGACTGATAATGGTTCACTTAACAGTATAGGTACTCGGTTGTTCAAGTAAACAAAAGTGCTAGCTTGAGTTACAACTTAATCCTTTGATCACATTCTAGCTCACACTAATCATTCATCCGAAATGAGACAAAGGAAAGAATCTGCAATACTTAATGAATGCAGCCACTCCAGAATCATCAAGATCATTTGAACAACTAATATGAACTTCAAAGAATTCTTGGTGTGTATTGAAACTTGAATGGGCTGATGACATGAGTGTTTCACTGTACACGGTCCAATCATCTAACACAATAACATAACTTGTGTTCAGATGTCATTAAATGAGTCTTTGGATTATATCCAATCGGAATAAATAGCTATTTTCAATAAACATGACACTAAACACATAGAGCTGCAGCAGTAAATATAATAAGCCTCTTAGATCGGCCATATGAAATTCCAATCAAAGAAACTGAACTGAAATAAAACTTCAAGAACTTCATTAATCAACTGAAAACAGTCATATAAGCTTCAAAATATTTTGCACGCGAAGCTGCAAAACTTATTGCAAAAAACTAAAACTTAACTGCATAATTTGAAAAACCTTTTAAAACAAAACAGAAAGCAGCCAACATACCACCTAGTACTCCCACTGAACCTAAGAATCAAAATCCGATAACATTCCCATTTCAGAAACATGTTTCACAAAAAGTTTTGGAACTAATGCCTTAGTAAAAGGATCGGCCAGTTGAGATTTAGTCCCAATCTTCACAATATCAATTAGTCCCTCCTTAACTCTTTCTCTGACGCTTAGGTATTTCAAATCAATGTGTTTAGAATCTGCAGATCTCTTGTTATTCTTCGTGAAGTATACAACAGCTAAGTTATCACAGTAAATAGTGATAGGCTTGGAAATGGAATCAACAACGTTTGTTTGTATCAGAAAATTCCTGAGCCAAACAGATTGACATACTCCATCATAAATGGCGATGTACTCCGATTGCATTGTTGAAGTTGAAGTGAGCTTTTGCTTGGTGCTTTTCCAGGCAATGGCTCCTCCAGCTAACATGAACACATATCCAGAAACTGATTTTCCAGTAGATGGATATTGTCCAGCTAACCCAGCATCACAGTAGCCAATAACCTCCAAATTCTCTACTTTCCTGTACACCAGCATGTGCTCTCTTGTCTTCTTAAGATACCTAAGTACCTTCTTTCCAGCATTCCAATGATCTCTTCCAGGATTTGATTGAAATCTTGATAGAATCCCCACTGCAAAAGCAATATCTGGTCGAGTGCAAACTTGAGCATACATTATGCTTCCAATCATCCTGGCAAGGCATATTCTTCATGTCTTCCTTCTCCGAATTAGTTTTAGGGCATTGATCCTTATGCAGTTTATCTCCTTTGGACATAGGTGCATCTCCGGGATTGCATTTGCTCATATTAAACCTTTTCAGCACTTTGTCGATATAACTCTTCTGTGACAATCCAAGTGCCTTCTGGTTTCTGTCCCTTTTGATCTCTAACCCTAAAACATAAGTGGCTTCCCCCAGATCCTTCATATCAAAATGCTTAGACAAAAAACTCTTGGTTCTATGCAGAAGATTGATACTACTACTAGCCAACAAAATATCATCCACATATAGAACCAAGAATATAAAACCCTGCTTCGTGGTTTTCTGATAAACACATTGATCTACCATGTTGGCTTGAAAACCATCAGAAATGATAACAGACTCAAACTTCAAATACCATTGTCTTGAAGCTTGTTTCAGTCCATAAATCGACTTTTTTAGTTTGCACACCAATTTTTCACTACCAGGTCGCACGAAACCTTCAGGCTGCTTCATATATATTTCTTCATCCAAATCTCCATTTAGAAAAGCTGTCTTCACATCCATTTGGTGTAATTCCAAATTGAAATGTGCCACTAAGGCCATTATTATCCTGAAACTATCTTTAGAAGATACTGGAGAAAATGTTTCAGTATAATCTATGCCTTCTTTTTGGGTAAAACCTTTTGCAACCAAACGAGCCTTATATCTCTTTATGCTGCCATCTGGTCTTCTCTTTGTCTTGAACACCCACTTGCATCCTATTGCCTTTTGATAGGAAACAGGTTCAGCTAGCTCCCATACATGATTAGCATCCATGGATTCCATCTCAGTTTCCATAGCTGCTAACCATGACTGACTTTGGCTACTGCCCATAGCTTGAGCAAAGTTTGCTGGATCATCATCTTCCCCCCAATCAAATTCAGCCTCCATAGCATAAAACTCATAGGCTGCATCTCTTTTAGGGACTTTAGTACGTTCTGACCGTCTTAAAACAACTTCAGAAGTTTCAGAAACAGATGTAGGTAAATCAGATTCTTCATGAATGGCAGGTTCATGAATATTATTGAGAGTAGAGTCGAGAAGATTGGTATCTTCCCCTTGAATTTGATTGCCTTGATCTAGTAAACTTTGATCAAGATCATCAGAAATAGGAGCTGGAACTGGATTTTGGACTTGAGATTGCAAAACTGGATTGGCAGGAATAACTACATATTCAGAAGAATTGGAAATTTCTTCAAGAGTATAATCTGTAGTGTCAGAAAGCTCATGTGAATTAAGCTCATGGAAGAATTTTGCTCAGCTGGTTTCGATAATTCGAAGACTATGGTGTGGACAATAGAACCTATATAGCCTTTTGAATTTTCAGCATAGTCAATAAAGAATGAGCTGACAGTCTTCTCATCAAGCTTCTTTTCTACTGGATTATATGGCTTTGCTTCTGCTTTACATCCCCAAACATGCAAATGAGATAGACCTGGTTTATGTCCATACCACAATTCAAATGGGGTTTTGTCAACTGCTTTGCTAGGTGTCCTGTTGGATAGATAGTTAGCAGTCTTCAAGGCTTCTCCCCACAAAAATTTTGGCAAACCAGATAAGCTCATCATGCATCTCACCATATTCAAATAGGTCCTGTTCCTCCTTTCTGCCACTCCATTCTGTTCAGGTGTGCCAGGTGTTGTATACTGCCTTTTGATCCCTTCAGATTCTAAGTACTGTGCAAATGGACCCTTATGTTGCCCAGCTTCGTCATATTTGCCATAGTACTCACCTCCACGATCTGATCTAACGACTTTAACTACTTTCCCCAGGTACTTCTCAGCTTCGGCTTTAAAGATCTTAAAAGTTTCTAAGGATTGTGATTTCTCAGAAATGAGATAGATATGACAATATCTAGAAAAATCATCAATGAAAGTGATGAAGTAGAAGTTTCCACAAATAGTTTTGGTCTGAAAAGGACCGCAAATATCTGTGTGAATCAACTCGAGCAGTTCAGTGCTTCTAACTGCGCCCTTCTTCCTGGAATTTGTGAGTTTTCCCTTAGCACACTCAACACAATCTGATAATTCTGAGAAATTCAACTCATGATTTATCAGCTTGTTCTTAACCATCTGCTGCAATCTGTCTTTAGAAATGTGTCCCATTCTCTTGTGCCACAAGTTAACTGAATTCTCATTCAATCTATCACGTTTATTTCCCACAGTTTCAACAGCAACACTTCTTCAGAAACAGTAGAATTTAAACGCCAATGACCAAGAATCAAATCAGCAGTTCCAATAAGCTGGGAATTTTTATTGAATAACTTCATATGAAACTTGTCTCCAGAAAAGGTACTTCCATCTTGAACAAAGCATGAAAGAGAGAACAGATTTCTCTTCATGGATGGAATGCAAAAAACATCAAACAAGTCCAAAAAACCTACATCTAGAGCTAGTCTAACTTTTCCAAGAGCTTTGACTGCCACTCTAGATCCATTCCCAGCTGCGACTCTATCCTCCTCTTTACTTGGAGTTCTCCTTCCACTCAACCCCTGTAAAGAATTGGAAATGTGGATTGGTGAGCCAGTATCTAACCACCACGAATTTGGTGAAGCATTAACCAAATTCACCTCAATGAAATAAGGAATTAGAGGGATGGTGATGTAGTTACCTCTCTTGGCTAACCACTCCTTGAACTGCCTACAGTTCTTCTTGATATGTCCCACTTTATCACAGTGAAAACACTTGTCAGACTTTGGATCCTTTTCCTTGTTCTGAGATGTGGAGCTAGTATTTGAATTCTGTTTCTTGAAAACCTTCTTAACAGAATCAGACTTGGCCCCAGATGAGCTGTTATGCCCTTTCTTGAACTTATCCTTGCTGGAATTTCCATGCTTCTTGAACTGAGGTTTCTTGGCTGTTGTAACCAAGTTGACAAGAGCAGTGGTCATCTTTCCTTCTTTCTTATTGATAGCTTCCTCAGCAACAGCTACAGAAATGAGAGTGTTAACATCCCATTTCTCTCGGACAGAATTGTAAGACGACTTCAGCTTGCTGAATGCTGGTGGAAGCTGTCCAAGAATATGGCAAACAAGAAACTTCTCATCCAACCTCATCTTCAAATCCCTCAGCTTAGCAGCATAATCCAGCTTCTTCATGATAAAATCCCTAATCCCAGTACCATCATAGGTCATTTCCATCATCTCTTCAAGCAATTCAACGCTCCTGCCCTTGTCAGACTCCACATACCTCTCAGCAATGTTCTCCATATATTCCAATGCACTATTGGAAGTCTCAATTCCATCAACAATGGAGTCCTCAATCTTGCTCTTCATAAACAAAAGAGCAAGCTTGTTGGCACGAGTCCATTTCTTGTAGTCCTCAACTTGTTCCTTAGTGCTGTCCTCACTAGGAGTTGCTGGCTTGGGTTCATTGAAGGCAATGTCGAACTCATCAAAAGCGATAGCGTATTCTACCTCACGTTTCCACTTCTTAAAGTTCGTGCCATTCAGGGGAACTATGGTGGATTTACTAGTGGCTGAAAACAAGAAATGTTTTGCTAAGTTCTACTGTAAATAAAATTTTTTTATGGGAACTTAAGAAATCACAGTAACTTAGCAAACAAAACAAACAAGATTAATGGTTTTCTTGTGTGTTTATTAACCCCATACTACATAATTATCATAACTGACATAGACGCAACAGTTATAATATCACATAAGTTTCACATAACCAATTTCAATTGATATACATTGTTCAAAATCTGTTCACACCTAGAGGCAAGAGACACCAGATTAAGAATCTGTACATATAACAATTTAGTTGCAATGTGCTATTTACATGTTATTTTAAAATCATAATAAGCCTTCATATGGTAGAAGTATGTTAAAATGACCAATATCATGTAAACACAAGCTTTCAGTTCTGATCCTAACGAAACAGCAGGAGTAACCTTCTATAAATGCTAAGGCAATATGTAATAGAAGACCTCCTCACTATATCCAGAACCAAAATGAGATTGAATCCTAATGTTCATGACTAAGCAAAGGTCCTATCATGAACCAATCTCTTACTTAACAGATTAATCTGCAAGTAAACATAAGTGGGAAATGTTTTCTGTTTGTTATTCGAACATCAATATATATGGATTCTAGCATGAAATATTCTGGAAGGGAAATCATACAACATACTAGAACACAGAAAACAATCCATCTCAACATTAAATCATCAATCCAATCATCATAAGAGTAAAACATGTTATTCAGGGCCAACCAACCAATAATCATGCTTTCAAACCTATGCGCACCCCCTGAAAGAATGCTCTAATAAGTATAATTTTGCAGAAATTCCTCAAAATTAACTCAAAGAAAAAACTTATCTCATGTCCATGTATGCATCTTGACATTAGCGGAAGCGAATTTAAACATAAAATTGGTCACCAAGAGATCTAACCGTGCATACAAGTGTGAAAACCCCAAGAAAAATGAGCAATTCTAAAGAATTTGGTGTTGGATTGATGTGAAGAACCATAAACCCCCAATTCATTTTGGAAAACAATTTGATCGGTAACTACGACCCCTTTTAAAATCTTAATTTTAGGTGTTGGGTGTGGGTAGATCCGTGTGTTTCCAAAACAGGCCAACATGTATTTGTATTTTGGGTAATGACTTGACCCAATGCCTTAATGAATTGGGCTGTGTAAAATTTTTTATTTGAAAACCGAAGAACACATGCACCCTTAATCCAAAAACTTTGTGTTGTTAAACACAATCTGAATTTTAATTTTCACAAAACATAATCGATTCATGCCTCATAAACGTTGGCTCTGATACCAACTGTAAACATGAGTAAGATGCTTATAAGAACATGAATACGATTATCCCAATAACAAGATACATGAACGACTAACTACCTTTATCTTTGGTCATCTTCGGTGGTCAAAAGCTAGGCCTTCTATACAGCATTCACGTTCACTCTCTTCTCTATGGGGCGAAGACGTTATGAGCAGCGTGTGAATGTGTATAGGGACCTTAGCAATATATAGGAGTCAATTAGAGTCCATGAGTCATCCCATAAAACACTACATTAACTCTAAAAGCCTATTCATATGCTTTAAGTTAAGAATTCCAATGAACCTGAATTAATATGACATTAATCCGGCTACTAATGTTGTGACCCTCTATATGCTCATTTACATCACCTTAAAGCATATTCCTCAAATGAGTTAAAGATACAAGGTGTAACTCATATACATGAACCATAAGTAAGTGCCCAATTACTATTAGTAAATATGCACCATTATCTAGTCCATTCTTACATTGGAACCAAGTCAGTGCAAGAAAATTTTAGTGGCATAATTAGGTATGTAATATTCCTTATAAGTAAGGTACTGGGTTTATCTCCTAGTACTTGGTTTGTGTAGCTTGTCTAGTGAAGTTAGTTGTGGTTGTAATTCTGTTATGTTCATGTTATGAGTATGCAGGCTTCAAGATGTTAGGGCAACCGAGATTGATAAAGTGGATATGCACATGTCTTTTCGCCCTGGTGACATTGTCAGAGCATTAGTGGTATCCTTTATGTCTGGAATGTCCTACTAGTGTGCATATATTGGTATTGAGATCATTAGACCAAACTAATCATGCAGAAAGCTTTGTATTTCTTAGATGCCAATTGTCAATTTTCAAAGTTTTCCCCATGGCTGCAAGTCAAGTTAGCTACTAGCATAGGCTTATTATTGCTGAAATCCTAGTCTTTGGAATAGCATTCCCATTCTGAATTTTTTACTACTGCCATCACGAAGATTTTTTAGTTCCCAATTTTAAGCCTTTCCTCATCTACGATATCAGGATTGTCAATAGTGTTTTGAATTCATATTCAAGTGATTAAATATGGAAATAATTTCCTTGATTCCTTCACTAAGCTGTCCCTTGGAGACGCTAGGGCTTACTATCTGTCAACCGCCAAGAACGAATTGGGTGTCATTTCTGCGCAGAGTGCAGCCGGTATGTGATATTTTCTTAGTATGTAGCTTCGACGTTCTGATCCATCTCTAATTAGTGCATATGGGTGTAACTACTCACCCAATTAATCTGTGTGATGCGAGCTCATATGTGTTTTTCGATTTGTTCATTGTAGGTGCAGCTATGGTACCAATAAGCTGGACAGAGATGCAATGCCCCATGACAGGGCAAATTGAGCACAGAAAGGTTGCTAAAATCGGAGGATGAAAAGTTAAACTTATAATTGGTGATTGTACTTTTTTCTCCTTTTTTACTTTTAGACTAGGAGAGAATCTGTAGCTTTGAAATTTCTTATAGATACAGTGTTCTCAGGGATATTGTCTAACGTCAGAAACTTTGGTAGTTTGATGATTGATATTGTAACTTCCATGGGAGCTATCCCATGCACATCTATACCAACGGTATTACAAAATGGCATTCTCTCATTTGTGGTATTACAAAATGGCATTCTCTCATTTGTGGGTCTGTTTACGCTTTATGTTTCAAACTTGAATTGAATGTTCTGCAAATTTTGCATTTGGCTATAGAAGCCTTAATTTTGTACAATAGAGTGGTATGCATACAGAAGATCTCTTGTTCTTTAAGATGTTGGAAATTACAAGACTGAATATGGCATTGTATTGATTGCCCTATACCATCGAGGATATTTCTGTAGCACTTTCGTGTGACAAGTTAGACACACCTTCAACATCTGTCTCATTGGGTCGGTCCTCCATTGGCATTTCTTGTGGACAGATGAAAGGTTTTGGAGGCATTTGCAAGCCTTCAACTTCACCTTCAAGCATCTCTACAACTTTGCTCATGGAAGGGCGGTCCATAGGCTTCAGTTGTATGCACCAAAGTGCAACCATGACCATCTTCCTGGCTACTTTCTTGTCATGCTCAGAGGTATCCTCAATTTCAATGCTCAATCCTTTTTCTAGTTGCTCATAAATCCATGAAGGAAAGTATATTTGGCTTGAATTCTGTGCATGTGCATTCAAGTTCTTCCTGCGCCCTGCCATTTCCAGTAACAACATCCCGAAGCTATAAACATCAGCTTTGTAGGAAACGCCTCCAATGGTTTTGTAGTACATTTCTGGAGCTATGTATCCCACTATGCCTCTTATGGCAGTAAGAGGGACAGTGTTATTATCTTTAGGGTAAAATCTTGCAAGCCCAAAATTGGAAATTTTTGGACTGAAGTTTTCATCAAGAAGAATATTGTGGGGCTTGATGTCAAAATGGAGAATTTGTATATCGCATCCGTTGTGTAGATATTCAATGGCCTGAGCAACACCATGAGCTATCTCCTGCATACTATCCCAACTGAGAGCAACATTCTTTTCTTTTCCCGGAAAGATAAAGGTGTCGAGGGATCCATTAGGCATAAACTCATAGACAAGAGCTCGTTTTGATCCCGCGGAACAAAATCCAATTAGTTGCACCACATTGACATGATGAATTCTTCCGATTGTAGCAACTTCATTGATGAAATCTTGCCCTTTACCTTTGGTGCCGTTCAGCATCTTGACTGCAACAAGATGACCATTTGGTAGCTCTCCTTTGAAAACAGCTCCAAAGCCTCCCTGACCAAGTTTGTCTTTGAAATTACCTGTCATCTTCTTAATATCTGAATACGAATATCTTCTTGGCATAAGATTCTTGTACGCATCCAGGAATTCTTCAACTGCACTATCCTTTAGGAACTTTTTCCAGTAACCTCCTTGACGAAGTTTAATTGTCATCTTCTTAATATCTGAATAGGAATACCTTCCTCTGATAAAACTACTGCATGCCTGCAAGAACTCTTCAACTGCCTCATCGTTTAGAAACCTTTTCCAATATAGTTTGTAGCTCCAGAAAACCAACAAAACGACAATGCCGAGTATCATTCGTGCCAGCAAGAACCGCCCTACCATAAGAATACAGGTAGGAATCAGATGTTGATCTTGCCATTCATACAAATTTCAGTTGTCAAAAACACTATAAGATTAAAGGACTTACCAGTGATCTTGGCGGGTTCTATCAAATCTGTGCGAGAACAAACAGTTAGAGCATAAGTCCAAATCATGTTCAGGCAAATTGAAAGTAATTATTAGGACCGAAGTGACATAATTAAATATCAAATAAAGTAATCAATTAAAGCCATATCTAACAGAAAATGTGGTGTTAGTCAAACTTACCGAACTTCAGCTGTTCACAGAAACCTACAAAATTTCAGAGTCGTAAATTAAAGATTCAAGAAAAGATCACAAACTAAACCTTAGGAATGTCCAGTCACACAAACTGAATAAAACATACTCACAATAGAGCGACTGGAATCGTGCGTGGCAGTAGTAATAGGGTTGTTCCGGCATGGGATCTTCCCACCTGAGATCGAAACCGCTTCTCAACGTATCTGTTTGGACCCAATTTTGCAATCATACTTGGTCAACAAGTATGCCATCACGGCTTACCAAGCTGTGAACATACTTGCAATACAGCTTACCAACGCGCGAACTATACATGACCGCGCGAACTTCAAATCCTGGTCAGAATAGGAAAACATGACCGCGCGAACTTCAAATCCTGGTCCGAATAGGAATACATGACCGCGCGAACTTCAATTCCTGGTCGGCATAGGAATACATGACCGCGCGAACATCAAATCCTGGTCGGAATAGGAATACATGACCGCGCGAACATCAAATCCTGGTCGCCATAGGAATACATGATCGCGCGAACGTCAAATCCTGGTCAGAATAGGAATACATGACCGCGCGAACTTCAATTCCTGGTCGGCATAGGAATACATGACTGCGCGAACTTCAAATCCTGGTCCGAATGGGAATACATGACCGCGCGAACTTCGAATCCTGGTCGGCATAGGAATACATGCTCGGTATGCTATGACATTGCCGTGACTAAAGTCATTGTTTGAGCGTAAAAAAACATGGGTTTGCTAAATGACCAAGTTTAGACATTGCCGCGACTAGGGAATGGTTATGCCAACCGAAAGCCCAAAAGACAATTCGGCGAGACCGTCTCTACGGCACCAGATCGGCCCATCAAGGCCAAGCCAACGTGAGCCTGACCATCTAGACCTCCAAAGTCAACTCTCGGCGTAATCAATCAAATTAATTGACGAACCAAGCGATACTGAGAAGTCTCGTTGCCCCAGAAGGAAACATTTTTCAAACCTTCAATCAGAGAATGTCGAGATGGAAAGTGAAGGCACAACGGAGACAATCAAGGCTGGAGGAAATACGCGATCGCAGGAAATCAAGGCTGGAGAAGAATGTGAACGTTTTTTGTAGAACTAGTATAAATAAGACCATCTAGATCATTTGTCAAGGAGCCAACACCAACACAATCAACTCATTTACTCTTTACTCGCACCTAGCGTGCTTTTATCTTTTCAATTTCTAGTCATGTAGTTTAGTTCCTCTTAGGCGATTGAATTCGCGTATCTGTTTTTCAATTCCTTTTCATATATTGCAATTTCAAGTTCATGTTCTTTATTTCTTCGCACTTTAATTATCGCTTTTATCTTCTTGCTCTTTAGTTCCTCGCACTTTTATTATCGCTACTTTATTTTTACGCAATCTCTATCCCTTTGCTCCTTTATTTTATGCACTTCTATCCCTTTACGTCTATCCCTATCTCTTTAATTTTGCGAACCTTTAATTTTAGTTAAGTTTCTAGTTTCAGTTGATTCAATCTTTGCGAACAGTTTCGTCAAAGCTTGAGGAGATTCTAGATCACCAAATTCACATTCACCATCATTGTACTAAATCCACCTTTTACGAATAATGCCGTCTTAAGTCCTTGCAGCCAAGGCACGGTGAACCCTCGACCGAGATGCGTTCCTTCCTCGGTCCACAATCGTTTTGAAAGAAGTCAGATCAGCGCAACCACATACATACCTACAACTATCTTTTCCTCGTCGGCGAGGTGGCACGCCCGCGCACACAAACAAGAAGGACGAAAAAGGAGTCTGAAATCCTATCGACGGATTTTGAGACCAACATCTTTTGGCACGCCCAGTGGGACCCAAACACTAAGGTGTTATTCGTTACAGAAGAAGACCTAAAATGGAATTTTCCCAAGGTAGAGATTACCAATGGGAATACATGGGTCTTATAGAGATGCTGGAGAAGGGCAAACTCTCCTGGAGCAGTTTTGAAACCGGCCTACTCGATATGAGGCGCCGCTATGATTGGGTTGTGTGGGGATACTACGAATCAAAGTTCCTCAAAGATCGTAACGTTAGTCCCTTTCGCTATTATCAACCATTTATTGGAGAGTCTACGACAACACCGGCCCTGACGGCCGATACACAACCATCCATCTCAGGCTCAATGATCACGACACAGGTGCAGGCTATTGGAGGACAAGCCGCACCACCACAACAATATTATGGTCACTTGGGGGGCAATAATTTGCCTAATTTGGGGACTTCGCAACAACAAGGGTCGAGTTATCAAATCCATCCTTGTGAAGCCACGTTTCAGAAAATTACATCAACATCGGCTGAACACCCCAATCCACAAATTCATTTCCAACCTACATGGCATGGTGATCATGAATACCATCATGTTAGGGTGGGAAACAATTATCATCAGCTTGACAGTCATGTCAAGGTGCAGGCACCTTCTGAACCCACATGGAAGGATTTGTATTCTCATTCAGAGAACCTATTTGGAGACAACCGTTCGGGGCAAAATCCTTCGCTTAACACCATCTGCTCTCCACAAGTAGAGTTCAATAATCTAATCCGAACTAGGCCACCAACTCCTCCATCTATTGAAATATTAAATGATGAGGTTGGCCAAACGGATTTAATTAGAGGTGATTATTTAAATGGTGTTATTGATGATCATATTCCTTCAAATGTTCACCAAGATGAATATGATGTAGACCAAGACGAAGAAAAGAATGTTCATCCTGATGCTGTTAACACAAATGATGATCTGCCTTTTGAAATACCTGTCCTTCAGGAGGACGAGGAATCCGTGATCAACAATGATCAAGACGCGGTCAAACATGGTCAAGATGAAGACCGTTTGAAGGAAACCATGCTCAACGACATAACAAATGGATGGTGCGTTTCGCCTCCAAAACAATGTCATGACCTAATCGAGCGAGGTCAAGATACAGCCAACCCATTCAAAAGAACTGTATATGTTGACGTGCGTGTTGGAGGAGATAAAGCCGATGTTATAAACTCACGATCGGCTGAATTTTATACATTAAAAGAGGAGGTGAACCACTCAAGCGCACATGAAGATCGTTTTCAAGAGTACGGTTTCAATGAGGTTAAAGAACTTGGTGATCCAAGTAGTCATCAACATGGAATCATATATGGCCTTGAAAATGATGAAGTTCATGTTGATGATAGCTTAAAACGATCAAGGCTCGGCTTGAAGCACCGCTGGCCACCTCCCAATTAGAACGGTTGGCCCTTTATTTTTTATTTTTTCCTTAATAAAGAAAATGGTCACGGCAGAATTATGTCGATCATGCATTCTAAGTTGAGCTGATTTCACACTTCATTTAGCTCAAAGTTGGTCCCAACAATACAAGTCATATCTTGATGGTGAACTTGTATCCATTAATTGGCGTATTTTTATGATGAAGTAAAGAAGGGGTTGCGGCACTGCTCTACAACCGATCCTAGAGTACATACATATGCAAAAATATTCTCATAACCACTCGGCTTTGAGCCGAGGCTCATGAGAATAGGGGGGCAATGTTTGGACCCAATTTTGCAATCATACTTGGTCAACAAGTATGCCATCACGGCTTACCAAGCTGTGAACATACTTGCAATACAGCTTACCAACGCGCGAACTATACATGACCGCGCGAACTTCAAATCCTGGTCAGAATAGGAAAACATGACCGCGCGAACTTCAAATCCTGGTCCGAATAGGAATACATGACCGCGCGAACTTCAATTCCTGGTCGGCATAGGAATACATGACCGCGCGAACATCAAATCCTGGTCGGAATAGGAATACATGACCGCGCGAACTTCAAATCCTGGTCGCCATAGGAATACATGACCGCGCGAACGTCAAA
Organism: Spiraea crenata; assembly: GCA_033992175.1. Classification (NCBI taxonomy): domain Eukaryota; kingdom Viridiplantae; phylum Streptophyta; class Magnoliopsida; order Rosales; family Rosaceae; genus Spiraea; species Spiraea crenata. Next base: position 581,370 of record JAVBHV010000041.1, on the reverse strand, counting down.
TCCTGGTCAGAATAGGAATACATGACCGCGCGAACTTCAATTCCTGGTCGGCATAGGAATACATGACTGCGCGAACTTCAAATCCTAGTCCGAATGGGAATACATGACCGCGCGAACTTCGAATCCTGATCGGCATAGGAATACATGCTCGGTATGCTATGACATTGCCGTGACTAAAGTCATTGTTTGAGCGTAAAAAAACATGGGTTTGCTAAATGACCAAGTTTAGACATTGCCGCGACTAGGGAATGGTTATGCCAACCGAAAACCCAAAAGACAATTCGGCGAGACCGTCTCTACGGCACCAGATCGGCCCATCAAGGCCAAGCCAACGTGAGCCTGACCATCTAGACCTCCAAAGTCAACTCTCGGCGTAATCAATCAAATTAATTGACGAACCAAGCGATCCTGAGAAGTCTCGTTGCCCCAGAAGGAAACATTTTTCAAACCTTCAATCAGAGAATGTCGAGATGGAAAGTGAAGGCACAACGGAGACAATCAAGGCTGGAGGAAATACGCGATCGCAGGAAATCAAGGCTGGAGAAGAATGTGAACGTTTTTTGTAGAACTAGTATAAATAAGACCATCTAGATCATTTGTCAAGGAGCCAACACCAACACAATCAACTCATTTACTCTTTACTCGCACCTAGCGTGCTTTTATCTTTTCAATTTCTAGTCATGTAGTTTAGTTCCTCTTAGGCGATTGAATTCGCGTATCTGTTTTTCAATTCCTTTTCATATATTGCAATTTCAAGTTCATGTTCTTTATTTCTTCGCACTTTAATTATCGCTTTTATCTTCTTGCTCTTTAGTTCCTCGCACTTTTATTATCGCTACTTTATTTTTACGCAATCTCTATCCCTTTGCTCCTTTATTTTATGCACTTCTATCCCTTTACGTCTATCCCTATCTCTTTAATTTTGCGAACCTTTAATTTTAGTTAAGTTTCTAGTTTCAGTTGATTCAATCTTTGCGAACAGTTTCGTCAAAGCTTGAGGAGATTCTAGATCACCAAATTCACATTCACCATCATTGTACTAAATCCACCTTTTACGAATAATGCCGTCTTAAGTCCTTGCAGCCAAGGCACGGTGAACCCTCGACCGAGATGCGTTCCTTCCTCGGTCCACAATCGTTTTGAAAGAAGTCAGATCAGCGCAACCACATACATACCTACAACTATCTTTTCCTCGTCGGCGAGGTGGCACGCCCGCGCACACAAACAAGAAGGACGAAAAAGGAGTCTGAAATCCTATCGACGGATTTTGAGACCAACAGTATCACGGATGTCTGGAAATGTAAGGCCATCCGCAGTTCCTTGGAAATCGATTGGGATGAGTTTATTCAGATTACAAGAAGGTTGAAGATTGTCGACTCCATCTCCCACCACAATATAAGAATATGAAATTGTAGATGATGAGTTAGTACTAGTGCAGTTATGTTTTATGTAAGCCGGAGCCTCAACCGGCGACAAGCAATCGTAGAAGGATACATAACTGGAATCTGTAAAGCGCACCATGAGTTCGTCTGCATAGTTAGAAATGTTGTTGACAGTTAAACTGTAGAGTGGCATAAAGGGGCAAGAGTCGTTTAGCAGACCAGGATCCACAACTTTGATGATCTGCTCTTTGTAGTTGATTCCCGTGACATAATATATATTGTTGGCGAGGTTGAAGGTGGTGCGATTGTGCTCGCATGACAGTTCAACTGGATGGCTGAGGCAATTGAGACCCGAACCAGTACGATTCAAGCGAAAGGGGTATTTAATGTCAATTAATTCCCCACAAGAAGCAGGGGGACAGTGTTTATCTGCCTTGGCAGCGGCGCCATCATCACCGATCACAAAGAGAGTTGCTATAGCACATGCTAACCAAACGCTTATTGCCGGCATCGTGTATGAGCAAGCTTTTAGGAATAATATTTCATGCCGGGAAATCCTGTCAGATACTTGTTTATTTAAAAAAATAAATATATTTTGTCTAGTTGGTTATTACCAAGAAAAATACAATGTAGAAATTCAGACGCTTGCACAATCGCTAGGAAAGTTACACTAGCCAGAAGTTAGAGTGATGACAATTGCAATTGGACATCACATGTTGGTTCAAGAGCTTTGAAACGTCATCGGTGAGAAGTCTTGATAGAGCAAGTCAATCTAAGCAGGCTCAAAATTCAACCAACGATTTGATACCACAGAAATTGGAATATAATCACAAAATATATCTATATCATCAGACAGTGAGTTGACCGATGAGTTCATATCCAAATCATTTGTTAAATCATGTTTGAGCTTTGAGGAACAGTTTAGGCCCGGCAAGTACTTAATTTTGAATATATTGTGTAATTACCTAGAAAATACAGTTTAGGCCCGGTAGAAAGTCAGGCGCTTAGCTTACACAGTCATTACGAAAGTTACACACAATTCAAGACCTAAGAAAGTACACACACAATTCAAGACCTAAGAAAGTTATTAGAAACGTCATTTGGGGACAAACAAGTCAGGTTCGCAGGCCAAAACTTGATACCGAAGACCAAGACTTGATACTGAAGACCAAGCAACGTGAACAGATCATATTCCTAATCCTAATTAACAAAGTTCGGATAGAATTAGCTAGAAAATGGGTAGGCCGCTGCTGCGTTTGTTTATCATCTTGCTTGCAATTGTTTGGTTTTGGGTTCTGCGTTCGTTGATTAAGATGCTAATGTCGTTCTCATTAGTTACGATCAAGGTTGGATTGATCTTCTATATTTTTTTGCTTGAGTTGTTTGCTAGGTTTGAACATTCCTTCATAAAGGAACAGTTAAAAAGGAAATCAATCATAATTTTTGGCATTTTATATCTTACTAGCCCCGATGTTTCTTTCTAGTCTTTCAATTTCTGAGTAGGTATAGGTATATATGGTGCCACTTTTTACATCTCCATATGTCCTTACTATTTTACACCCGCAGCATGGCGCGGGTACTCATGGTAGTTGTGATGAATGACAATTGCAATTGGACAGTACACACAATTCAAGAGCTAAGAAAGTTATTAGAAACGCCATTGGGAAACAAAAAAGTCAATAAACCAAGTCAGGTTCGCAGGCTCAACATCCAACCAACGATTTGATTATGCGAGAGTAGACCGAGACTTGATACCGAAGACCAAGACTTGATACTGAAGACCAAGCAAGGTGAATAGATCATATTCCTAATCCTAATTACCAAAGTTTGGATATAACTAGCTGTTGATTTTGGCTCATAATTGAACCGGATTTTATGGAATATGTTAGCAAGTGGTGTGAAGTGGTTGCATGGATTTTTTGGCCATGCTCATTTGTCTCCTTTCTTTATGAAAAAGCATGTCCAAGTCTGACATTTTGTTTTGGGCAAATTACAATTTAGTACCCTGTGATTTGAGTCAAATTTCAAAATGATACCTGTGGTTTTTTTTCTTTCAATTTAGTACCCTATGGTTTCAATAACTTTCAATTATGTTCTACAGTTAGTTTTATAGTTAAAACTAACTGATGTTGAAGGGTATATAGGTCTTTTCAATTGATGGGCTGAAAATCCACCATTTTTATTGCTCTCTGACTTCGACGGAGCTCGTCTTATTCCTATTCTTCTTTCGGCACAACAAAACCAACAATATTGCAAATTGAAATCCATGTCTAGGTTGGAAATTCAAACAATTTTTGTTTGCGAAATAGTTTACCGACTGCATAACAATTCATTCTTGTGAAATTTGTTCAATCTCCGGCGACCCGCCCGTTTCCCAATCCACACACCACCAAAATCACAACAGAACATAAATCCAAAATCACAACAAAACATAAACCAAAATCACAACAAAACATAAACCAAAATCACAACCCAGCATAAATTCTTCCCAACGAAGTCAGCAAGAAGACGAGCTCCGTCGGAAACCACCCCACGAACTTCAAGTAGCTGCCGTAGTTCGGCGTGGCACCAATCAACCACACTTCCACAGCGGAGCTCCACCAGCCTCGTCAATTGGGCCACCACGTAGCTCCACCAACCTTCAAATCTCCGATGTTTACGACAAGCCCAGGACCCGAACATTGCTCCGCCACCCGACCCGCCTCCGCAAACCTCGAATCCACCGACCCTTTATCGCCGCCGTCGGATACGAACTTCAACACGTCATTTTCGGCTGAGACTACGGAAAGCCCAACTAGCTCCGCCGGCAAGATGCCGTCGTTTTGTTTCTCTACGGCGTCCACGAAGCTCTTGAGCGCATCGTAAGCATATGCGCCGGTAAGCAGAGGATTCCTCGCTCTCTTTCTCCCAAAAATTTCGCCTGCAAAAAAAAATTGTTTGAATTTCCAACATAGACATGGATTTCAATTTGCAATATTGTTGGTTTTGTTGTGCCGAAAGAAGAATAGGAATAAGACGAGCTCCGTCGAAGTCAGAGAGCAATAAAAATGGTGGATTTTCAGCCCATCAATTGAAAAGACCTATATACCCTTCAACTTCAGTTAGTTTTAACCATAAAACTAACTGTAGAACATAATTGAAAGTTATTGAAACCATAGAGTACTAAATTGAAAGAAAAAAAACCACAGGTATCATTTTGAAATTTGACTCAAACCACAGGGTACTAAATTGTAATTTGCCCTTTTGTTTTATAAGTGAGAAGGCAGAAGCACGGCAAGCAAAATAGAGAGAAGAAAGAAGGAAACCATACCTTCATTTGTTCTTCTTCTTCATTGTAAACTTGAGTGAGTGAGCTTGGGTTATTTGGGGCTAAGGGTTTGTGAGTGTAAACACTATTGTAATTGTTCTCATTGATTATAGTGGAATACTCGTCGTCTCCAAACTGAACTAGGCTCGTTACCGAGGCCGAACCAGTATAAATCTTGGTGTTCTTGTTGTTGTTTGTTTGCTTACTTTATCACCTGTCATATTTGTATTGTCAATCACGATCTAGTACCTATTTGGTTGACGCTTCCGCACAACACTAGCTAGAAAATGGGTAGGCTGCTGCTGCGTTTGTTTATCTTCCTGCTTGCAATTGTTGTGTTTGTAACAGGCAAAGCAGCTGATGAATGCCAGATTTCAAAGAGGTGTGGGGAAGATGGTCCAGTTATCAAGTTTCCATTTCGTCTTAAGGGCGATCCCTCTCACTGTGGCCATCCAGCGTTTGAGGTTTTCTGCTCAGGAAATATGACACTGATTCAGCTGAATTCATCCTCAGGACTGTTTCCTATCCGAAACATCAACTACGACAACCGAAGTTTTGAGGTGTACGATGGTGATGGTTGCCTCCCGAGACGCCTTCTTAATGTTTCAATCTTCTTTATCTCGCACTTTCAACCCCGGAGTTCCCAGTTAATGGAATTAACATTACTAAATTGCACCACGACACAAAATTTTAGCACACCGATCTTCAGGAGTAGTCATCCTGGCTACTACATACCAATTACATGTCTGAGTCTCCCCGGGCATCAAGTTCTGGCTATTCCACGCTTCGCTTCTATCGCTGACTTGCCGGTGCAACCTTGTGGTACTTTGAGTACCCTCTTTCTTCCACTACGCACAGTGGACGCAGAAAAGTATAGCCAGGAAAGTTATTGTGACCGGTATCCTTATTCGCAGAATTGTGAACCAGACAATGTTTTGCGGCTGGAATGGGTATTCCGGGAACATTTACAATGTCAAAATTGTACAGCAGGAGAAAGTTGTGAGTACAATTACATCAGCGGTCAAATGGACTGCTTTTTTCCCTCGCCCTTGCCCTCACAAGAACTACAACACCCCAAAGGTATGTCCTCCTTTTACTGCATTGACGTATTTGTGTTTAAGAAAAAAGCGTACTTGAATTCAATTATTCTCAACTGATTGACTTTTTGCCGAACTTTTTTTCTCCTAAATCAGGCCATGCATCAAGAAGGTATATTATCACAGGAGTGACCATGGCTTCTTTTGTTATGTTATCGGCAATGACAGTAGTAGCCATATTCTTCTATGTCAAAAGATCAAACAGCATAGAGGAAAAAGAGAATCAAATGAAGGTCGAAAAGTTCCTGAAAGATCACAAGTCCCATGTACCAACAAGATACTCCTATGCTGATATAAAGAAGATGACTAATGGATTTAAGAAGACGTTGGGTCAAGGAGGTTTCGGAAGTGTTTACAGGGGAAAGCTTCCAAATGGAGTTCCCGTTGCCATAAAAGTCCTCTTTGATTCTAAGGGAAATGGGGATGATTTTGTGAATGAAGTGGGAACCATTGGCAGAATTCATCATGTCAATGTGGTTCGTCTACTTGGATTTTCTGCTGAAGGAGGCAAGCGCGCTGTTATTTACGAGCTCATGCCAAACAGATCTCTAGAGAAGTTCATCTCATCGAAAGAACAGTCTAGT